>JAWNKY010003561.1:0-2799751 GCA_035041765.1 Drosophila algonquin
ATAATATAATAATATATGTATAGAAGGATAAATAAATAAATAAAATAAGAAAATATGTGAAAGGCAATCCAAAGAAGAAGGAGGAGATAATATAATATAATATATGTATGAATGTCTGTATACGCTAAAAAGGTAATAAATAAATAAATAAATAAAATAAGAGAATATGTAAAAGGCAATCGAAAGAAGAAACAGTATAAAGAGTAAGCCAAAACAGAGAGACTCACCTGTTCCCATAATTATAAGGTGGAGCGTTGAATATTGATTGATCGTTAGTTCCTTCTGTTGCATTGTTGTAGTTTGATGTTTGTTGTTTTCACACAATCACAAAAACACACATAAAAAAAATCAAAATTTAATTATCACATGCACTTTGCCCTGCGTTGCGCTTTGCACTCCTTGCCGCTCCTTATAATATTGTTTCTTTTTTTATTTGCACTCGCACTTTCACTTTCACATTATGCACTTAGAACCCCTCATAAAACTTTTGGTTGGTTGGCTTCACTTTCCATTTCAATTTAGTTATTTTTTATTTAAATTTATTTCAATTTATTTATTATTTATTTATTTATTATTTATTTATTATTTATTTATTATTTATTTATTATTTATTTATTATTTATTATTATTTATTTATTATTTAATTATTTATAATTTATTTATTATTTATTTATTTCAATTTATTTATAAATTTTTTATTATTTATTTATTTCAATTCACTTATCACCCCTCATAAAACTTTTGGTTGGTTGGCTTCACTTTCCATTTCAATTTAGTTATTTTTTATTTATTTATTTCAATTTATTTATTATTTATTTATTATTATTTATTTATTATTATTTATTTAATTATTTATAATTTATTTATAATTTATTTATTTCAATTTATTTATAAATTTTTTATTTTTTATTTATTTCAATTCACTTATCACCCCTCATAAAACTTTTGGTTGGTTGGCTTCACTTTCAATTTCAATTTAGTTATTTTTTATTTATTTATTTCAATTTATTTATTATTTATTTATTTATTATTTATTTATTATTTAATTATTTATAATTTATTTATTATTTATTTATTTCAATTTATTTATAAATTTTTTATTATTTATTTATTTCAATTCACTTGTTATAATTTGTTTATTGTTATTTAGTATTATAATAATTGATCACAAAATAAAAATGTCACTTGCCGGCACGCGATTTGCCGTCGGGAAACACATAATTACATTTTCCGCTTTCACAACCGCTTGCAATGATCGCCAGAAGAAGACTGAGCGCAGTGATAAGAATGCAGCAGCAGCGACGGCTCAAAGCTTCTTCGAAAAACGAGAGATAACTTGCTGAGCGTAACGAACGAAAGAGGGTAGTGAGCGGGTGGGTGGTGAATGGGTGGCTGGTGCGTGCTGCAGCTAAAGCTACTATGCCGATCAAGAGCGTTGTGTGCATGTGTGTATGTGTAGGGCAGCGTTGGCTGCTCAATGCTTCTTGATCTGCTCTCTCCCCTCCTACTCTCCTCTTGAATGAGTGCTGCAGCTAAAGCTACTATGCCGATCAAGAGCGTTGTGTGCATGTGTGTATGTGTAGGGCAGCGTTGGCTGCTCAATGCTTCTTGATCTGCTCTCTCCCCTCTTACTCTCCTCTTTGAATGAGTGCTGCAGCTAAAGCTACTATGCCGATCAAGAGCGTTGTGTGCATGTGTGTATGTGTAGGGCAGCGTTGGCTGCTCAATGCTTCTTGATCTGCTCTCTCCCCTCTTACTCTCCTCTTGAATGAGTGCTGCAGCTAAAGCTACTATGCCGATCAAGAGCGTTGTGTGCATGTGTGTATGTGTAGGGCAGCGTTGGCTGCTCAATGCTTCTTGATCTGCTCTCTCCCCTCTTACTCTCCTCTTGAATGGGTGGTGGGTGGTGAATGGGTGGCAGGTGAGTGCTGCAGCTAAAGCTACTAAGCCGATCGAGAGCGTTGTGTGCCTGTGTGTATGTGTAGGGCAGCGTTGGCTGCTCAATGCTTCTTGATCTGCTCTCTCACCTCTTACTCTCCTCTTGAATGGGTGGTGGTCTCTGGAAGCTGTGATAAGAGTGCAGTAGCGTCGACCGCTCAGAGCTGCTCAGAGCGTAACGAACGAAAGAGGGTGGTGAGTGGGTGGGTGGTGAATGGGTGGCTGGCGAGTGCTGCAGCTAAAGCTACTAAGTCGATCAAGAGCGTTGCGTATATGTATGTGTGTATGTGTCTAGGGTAGGTCAGTGACGAGCGCTTTGATAAGAGAGCAGCAGCGTTGGCTTCTTCCTCTCCCCCCACCATACTCTCTTTTTCTTTCGCTGTTAGCTCGCTAGTAAATTAACATGGCTCTGTAAGAAAAAGAGAATTGGGCTTTTTCTGTTAGCTCACGCTCTTATGATGCTGTTAGCTCTCTGCTTAATGAACTTGCCTCTGTAATAACAACAATTTCGCAGCTGTAAACATGGCTGCTATAATCTTTTAGGTAGCTGCTATGAAACTATAAAATAATTTCCAGATTTTCGATCTTTTAAGCGGGGATAAAATCTAGTTCGACTAATTCAGCAGAGATCTGAATTTATTTAAAACATGTTCCCTTTTTATTAGCATATAGGTAACCCTAAACTTTTAGGTAATGGGTTAGAAAGTCACTGTAAACACTGCGTCAGCTGTTTCGGTCAGAGTTTCGGGTTCGGTTCAAAGTCCGTGGAATCAAGTTTAATTTGTTGTTATTGCCGAATAATTGCACTGCGATTAGATAGTCGCCGTCTAAACGGGCAGACTACACAATTTGGGATAGCAAAATGCTGCGGACTGGCGGCAAATCCATTCTCGCTAGATTCTACAGCAGCATGAAGGTAATTTCATTTGCCTTTCTGCAGCAATCTCTGCTAATTAATGGGATTTTCTATCAACGCACAGGTGAAAATTCCAGTGAAGCAGGGTATTGTTGTTGGGCAGCAAAAGAAGCTGCCAAGTGGACTGGAGTACAACAGTTTTCTGGGGGTGCCATACGCCGAGCCACCTGTTGGTAACCTCAGATTTCGAGTAAGTTCTTCTCCGAACCTTCGACAGATAATCTTTTAAGTGTAACCATTTTGCACCTTTAGAGTCCCGTGCCGCAAGAGCGCTTCGAGGAGCATGAGCTGGACTGCAGCAAGGAGAGAGATGTGTCGCACCAACGCGATCCCTTCACCACAGAAGTGGCTGGCTCCGAGAACTGTCTCTTCCTCAATGTGTATGCCCCCAAGGGCAAAAGTTCAGCGTCGCCTCTGCCCGTCATGGTGTGGATTCACGGCGGTGGCTTCTTTTTCGGCAATGGCAACAGCGACTTGTGAGTAGAGTGGTGCTCAGAGTAGAGCTTAAGTCTATATTAACTCCTTTCAGCCACTTTCCAGCCAATCTCATGGAGCAGAATGTGATTGTGGTGACCTTGAACTATCGTCTCGGTGCCCTGGGATTCCTTAGTTTGCCAGAGGAAGGCATACACGGCAATATGGGGCTGAAGGATCAGCGCATGGCCTTGCAGTGGCTGCAGGAGAACATTGCCAGCTTCAATGGTGATCCGAACAATGTGACCCTCTTCGGCGAGAGCGCTGGTGGGGCGTCCGTTCACCTGCACACATATGCCCGGCACGCCAACAAACTTTTCCATAAGGCCATCATGCAGAGCGGAACGGGCAACATGGAATGGGTTTTTCAACCAGATGCGGCATTTAAGACACGTCGACTGGCCGAACTCCTGGGCGGCGGCGATTTTGGGAGCAACACGAAGGCCCTGTTGGAGTTCCTTCAATCTGAGAAAGTAAAACCCATTGGTATTTTGGCCAATACCATGAAAGTACTGACTGCGGATGAGCGACGTCGTCACCTGCCGTTCGCCTTCAAGCCTGTTGTCGAGGCCGCCAGCAGTCCAGACAGTTTCATCGATCAGAATATTTTAGATCTGATGCACAAAAAGGACCACGTTGGTAAAATGCCCATGATCATGGGCTATAACTCTGCGGAAGGACTGGCAATGATTGTAAAGGCCAAGACGAAACTGGACGACTACGAACAGGATTTGGCGCGAACGGTGCCCCGCAATCTGGTGCCGGATCCCCAGGCACCAGAGGCTCAGCAAGCAGCTGCCGACATACGTGACTTCTACTTTAACGGCGAGGCTTTGACCAAGAAGCATCTTGACAGCATGGTGGATCTGTTCGGCGACTATCACTTTAGCATGGATCTGCAAAATGCGGCAGAGATTCATGCCAACTGTCAGACGCAATCGCCACTATACTTCTATCGGCTGGACTACGTGGGCGGTCGCAATCTATACAAGAAAATCTTTCAGAATGAGGATCTTCGGGGAGTGGCTCATGCTGATGATATTTGCTATCTGTTCCAGATGGCCGAGGACGAGTCACCGTGGCAAAAGGAGGATGCGCTCGTCTCGGAGAGGATTTGCCAGATGTGGGCGAATTTCGCGCGGCATGGAAAGCCATCCGACAGTTGGACACCAGTACAAAGACCCCTGCCTGGCCAGCCCATGCAGCTGGACTGCCTACTCATTGACCGGGAGTGTAAAATGCAAAGGAATCCCGATGCAGAACGTATGGACTTCTGGCGTAGCATGTACAAGCGATACAACACCCAGTCTTATGTGAGAGCCAAACTATAAATTATGTTGAATAAATGTAATGTTTTTAGAGTCTTAGAGTTTTTAGTTTTTCCAGTTAATAATTAGATTTCTGTGGGGTCAGCTTTCCTCCAACATCCCGGTTTACAAATACAAAAGTAAACAAAGCATAAACAGCTGATGCAGTCATCAAGGATATCCTGTACTTTGCGCTGTACAGCACGTTTTACGCTCAAAAGGACTTGTGCGCCTTACAGTACCCTGTTATTATTGTTCCTTCCGATTGATCAACAGGTCCTCTCAGCAGTTTTTAATTTGCCTGGTCATTGTATAATTATAAAGTAACTGTTAATAGAATATATCGTTATCGATAGTCAGAATGCAAAGCAAATAAATAACAGATCACAGTGGAAATCAACCCTGGGCATCAGCATCGCAATTTGGAAGAAATTGCGGTAAAACTTATATTTTAACGTCAAGGAGAAGACGAAAACAGAATTGAATTGTGAATCATTTGTAGCAATATGTACGTCAAAAAGCTAGTGCTTGACGGCTTTAAATCGTACGGTAGGCGCACGGAAATTGATGGCTTCGATCCGGAGTTTACGGCCATCACCGGTCTAAACGGCTCAGGGAAGTCCAACATTTTGGACAGCATTTGCTTCGTGCTGGGCATCAGTAATCTGCAGAATGTAAGTTCCGCCACAAACACATATCCCTGAAACAGTATGTAATGCTCCACAAATACTTTAAAGGTGCGTGCCTCCGCCCTGCAAGACTTGGTGTACAAGAATGGTCAGGCGGGTATAACGAAGGCAACGGTGACCATTGTGTTCGACAACACAAATGCCCTGCAGTGTCCGACGGGGTATGAGAAGTGCCGCGAGATTTCGGTGGCCCGCCAGGTCGTTGTCGGTGGCAAGAACAAGTTCCTGATTAATGGCAAGATTGTGCAGAACAAGAAGGTGCAGGATTTCTTCTGCTCCATCCAGTTGAATGTGAACAATCCGAACTTCTTGATCATGCAGGGCAAGATCCAGCAAGTGCTCAACATGAAGCCCAAGGAGGTGAGTACCGGCGTCTCTGTCGCTCTCTTCAAGAAGCTTCTTTACTGTCTCTTTGCATGCAGGTGCTCTCCATGGTGGAGGAGGCCGCTGGCACCAGCCAGTATAAGACAAAGCGCGATGCCACCAAGAATCTAATCGAAAAGAAGGAATCCAAAGTGCGGGAGACCACAGCTTTGTTGGAGGAGGAGGTCCTTCCCAAGCTGGTCAAGCTGCAAGAGGAACGCGCTGCCCACGAGGAGTACAATAAACTCAAACGTGAAATCGATTATCTAACCAGGATCTACATCTCTGCCAAGTACCTGAAGCAGTGTGAAGCCCTAAAGTCGTTGGAGGCTAGTGAAAATAAGATAGACGCTCGCATAGCCAGTTGCCGCTCGACGCGTGACAAGAACCTGGAGGAAATGGCAACTATTGAAAACTCACTCAAGGAGATGCAGGAGAAGATTGATGCCGAGATGGGGGGATCGATAAAGGAGCTCGAGGCTCAACTGAGCGCTAAACGGGCCCAGGAGGCCACCGCCTCGGGCAGTCTGAAGGCAGCCCAGGGCACCATTGAACAAGACCAGCGGAAGATTAATACGGCCGCCAAGAACATTGCCGACGACGAGCGTGCTCTCACCAAAAAGGAGGCCGCCATGTCGAAGGTGCAGGGAGAATTTGAAGCTCTGAAGGAGGCAGACGAGAACGATGCCAAGGCCTACGAAGCTGCCCGCCGGAAGCTCGAGGCTGTCTCTCAGGGTCTGTCCACCAACGAGGATGGCCAGGCGAGCACATTGCAGGAGCAGCTAATAGGTGAGAGTCTCTTTTCCGCAACGATTACCATCACTGCTTACCTTTTCTGCGTCGCTTTTCAGTGGCCAAGGAACAGTTGAGCGAGGCGCAGACCACAATCAAAACCTCGGAGATGGAGCTGCGGCACACACGTGGTCTTTTGAAACAAAAGCAGGGCGAAACGCAGACGAACGATGCTGCCTATGTGAAGGACAAGAGTCTGCACGACAAGCTTCTGGTGGAGATCCAGAACCTTGAGCGACAACTGCAGGGCCTCAACTATGAGAGCGGCCAGTTCGAGCAGCTGCGGGAGAACAGAAACCAGCTGCACGGGCGCAAGCGTGACCTCAAGCGTGAGCTGGATCGTTGCAATGCCTCCCGCTACGATCTGCAGTACCAGGATCCGGAGCCGAACTTCGATCGCCGCAAGGTGCGTGGCATGGTGGGGAAGCTGTTTCAGGTGTCCGATATGCAAAACTCCATGGCCTTGATGACGGCTGCAGGCGGCAGTGTAAGTTCTGGAGTTGGGAATGGAACTCACGTGTGATTAATATCTGATGTTTTGGCCCACAGCTTTACAGTTATGTGACGGACGATGATGTGACCAGCAAGAAGATCCTGCAGAAAGGCAATTTGCAGCGGCGTGTCACAATGATGCCCATCAACAAGATTAGCTCCCATGCGCTCAACAAGAACGTGGTGGACTATGCCCAGAGCAAGGTTGGCCCAGAGAATGTCCAGTGGGCCTTGTCCCTCGTCCAGTACGATCGCTACTATGAGCCGGTCATGAAGTTTTGCTTTGGCGGCGTTCTAATCTGCAAAGATCTGGACGTGGCCAAGAAGGTAGGCCAAGATGATGGATGGGGTAGCAGCATAGCAACATAGATTCATTCCTCATCGTTTGCGTTTGCGTTTGCAGGTCAGCTACGATCCGCGCATAAATTGCCGTTCGGTTACATTGGAAGGAGACTTGGTGGATCCGCATGGCACTGTGTCGGGCGGTGCTGCGCCTAAGGGAGCAAATATCCTGGAGGAATTGTACTCAATCAGACAATTGGAAAAGAATTACAAGCAAGCCGAGATCGAGTTGCAGCGTGTTGAGCAGGAAATGGCGTATGTACTATACAGCGGAAGAAGCGCAACATAAAACACAATCTAATCCATCCCACCATGCCATCACTCTCTTTGCAGTTCCATTGAGAATGTGGCCCACTCGTACAACAAGATTAAAGAGAATCTTGATCTGCGCCAGCACGAGCTGACCATGTGCAAGAACCGTCTGGCGCAGACCACATTCCAGCAGAACCAGGCCGAGATCGAGGAGATGAAGGAGAAGGTCCAGTCCCTGGAGCAGCTGACTGCAGATTCCCGGGAAAAGCAGAAGAGTTCCCAGGCCAAGATCAAGGATATCGAAGCAAAGTTGGCCGATGCCAAGGGGTATCGCGAGCGCGAGCTAAAGTCAGCCACCAACGAGGTGAAGGAGACCAAGCAGAGGGCGGAAAAGTCGAGTGCCAACTGGAAGAAGCGAGAGCAGGAGTTCGAGACACTGAAGCTAGAGATAACGGAGCTGCAGAACACCATTGAATCGTCCAAGCAGCAGCACCAGGAGATGGTCGAAAATCTCGAAAAGTTCATCGCCGATCTGGCTGCTCTGCAGGAGAAAAGCTCTAGTGCTGTGTCCGAGGTGGCGGCCCTCGAGAAGGGCATTAAAGAGCAAAAGGATAAGCTGAATGCCCAGAACAAGGAGATGCGCCATTTGCAGGTGAAGCGGGAGAAGATGGAGAAGCAGAACCAGGAACTTGAGCTGGAGGTGAAGAAAAAGGAGAATGACAAGAACAAGGCCGGCTCTCAGACCAAGGACGCCAAGCGGCGGATTCAAGACCTAGAGGTCAAGTATTCCTGGATTCCAGAGGAAAAAAATGCCTTCGGCGTGAAGAACACCCGCTACGACTACAGCAAGACGGATCCCGTCGAGGCTGGCAACAAGCTGACAAAGATGCAGGAAAACAAGGATAAAATGGAGCGAACGCTCAACATGAACGCCATCGCGATTCTGACCCGAGAGCAGGAGAACTACGACGAGACACAGCGTCGCCGCAACATCGTGGCCATGGACAAGGAGAAGATTAAGAAAATCATTGTGAAAATGGACGAGGAGGAGCAGGAACAGCTGAACCGCGCGGCCACCGAGGTCAACAGTAATTTCAGTAGTATTTTCAGCGCTCTCCTGCCGGGCGCCGATGCCCGTCTCAATCCCGTCATGACCAACGGCTGTCTCACAGGCCTTGAGATCAAGGTCGGCTTCAATGGCACGTGGAAGGAGAGTCTCGGTGAATTGTCCGGTGGCCAAAAGTCTCTGGTCGCTCTATCCCTTGTCCTCGCCATGCTCAAGTTCTCGCCAGCTCCCCTCTATATATTGGACGAGGTGGACGCCGCCCTGGACATGTCGCACACGCAGAACATTGGCAGCATGCTGAAGGCGCACTTTACCAACTCCCAGTTCCTGATTGTGTCGCTCAAGGACGGCCTCTTCAATCACGCCAATGTGCTGTTCCGCACACTGTTCGAGGAAGGCGTCTCTACCGTCTCGCGACAGGTCAGCAGATCGGCCACAACCGCTGGTCACAAACGTTAATCTCTTTTAAGTGTTGTTCATTCTGCTTTTGATAATTGTAATCTCTCATCTACATTCTCCATGGAATTCATGTACAAATACAAATGATTAAATAATTGAAAGAAGTATTGAATACTATTTACTTTTTTTTAAATCAATAAATCAAATCTCAGATCACAGGTATATCCAGTATAAATACGAATTTAAACACACTTCGAAGGTAGCCGTCTATAGGAACCCCCGGAAGACAAACTGGGAAAAGTTCAGAAAGACGGTTACCTCGAAGCTCGCGAATCCGGGGTCGGAAAATCGGCGGACGACATAGAGAAGTCTCTTGAGACTCTATGCAGGGAGCTACTAGATGGCTACCGCGCAGCATGCCCACCCTCAAGTACGAAAAAGAAGAACAAGCCACACTGGTGGAGCAGGGAGCTCTCCTTCCTAAGAAACAACCTCCGGGAATTCTTCAAGCTCCCCAAACAAGCGAATGAGGAGTTCATAAACGAGGAATACAGGAACCTTCTCAGAAACTACAAGAAAGAGATACGCAAGGCACAACGCAGCTCGTGGAGGAACTTCTGCTCCAACATCGAGAAGGTGCCCGAAACGGCAAGACTCAGGAAGCTGCTCTCCAAGCAGCCCACCATACAGAGTCAGCTCAAGCTCAACAATGGACAATGGTCAGAGAGCAGCGAAGAAGCCCTCACAGCACTAATGGAGGCACACTTCCCAGGATGCACTGAGGTCACTAATGCCACAACGCAACATGACCCAGCGACAGAGGAACAAACCATCCCCGCAGGACTAATAACTCACAAGAAAATCCAATGGGCCATAGACTCTTTTACAGGCATTAAAGCACCTGGACTGGATGGGATATTTCCAGCCATGTTGCAGGTGGCCAAAGAGGTGATCACCCCATGGCTTTTCGCTATATACACGGCATGCTTGAGGACAGGCTATATACCTATACATTGGATAACTCCCAGAGTTGTCTTCCTGCCGAAGGCAGGAAAGTGCAGCCATGTTAGTCCCAAGGTTTATAGACCGATAAGCCTCACCTCCTTTTTACTAAAAACGCTAGAAAAGCTGCTGGAGCTACACATCAGAAAGCTGGCTGATGTTCTCGTCTCCGAGCTGCTTGGTTCTTTTGGGGATGACGAACTGTCGCCAGAGTGCCTCGACGGCGCCTTGAAGCTGCTTAAAATGGATGGCATAAGCATACTCTACAAGTCGACGTCGTACATCAATCCAATCATGTCGGCAGTGCTGCATCAGAATGTCAGCCAGTTGGTCACCACTCTTCCGGCCTTCGACTATGGTTATGTGTCACTGCTCAAGAACATCTATCACATTGATAATCCCCAAGCGCTGTTTGAATTCTCACATCCGAATCGTGAGGCGACCATTGACAATACACGCTACAAGGAGATCTCTTTTACTGTCCAAAAGGACTCTTGCAGTATCCGCGGACCCTGAAGGAGGGACAGACAATCTCAGTTAAATTCTGGCGCTGCGTTGACGCGGAC
This sequence comes from Drosophila algonquin, assembly GCA_035041765.1. NCBI lineage: Eukaryota > Metazoa > Arthropoda > Insecta > Diptera > Drosophilidae > Drosophila > Drosophila algonquin. Next base: position 10,599 of record JAWNKY010003561.1, read on the forward strand.
AAGGTGTGGTACGAGTGGCAGGTTAGCACACAAGAGGCATGGGAGCATCACAATGCGGGTGGAAGTGGCTACAACATGCCACTTTAATTACATTTAATATTTCGTAACTTGACTTTAAACGCAATAGTACTTATAATTATAGAATGTATATAATTTAGCTAAAACGAGAATAAATTGAACATCTGTAATTAATTTGTCTGCGACTTTTATTTAGTCACAAACACAAGTCAAATACCTTGGCACAGTACTGGACAGCAAGCTGGCATGGAGACCCAATGTAGTGGAAAGGGTGAAGAAGGCTACCATTGCGCTATATGCATCAAAAAAGATGCTCAGCAGCACATGGGGCCTGTCAGCTGCTCTAATGCACTGGATCTACATATCGGTGGTGCGACCAACTCTGCTGTATGGAGTCTTAGTGTGGTGGCAAGCTACCAGGAAGAAGACGTACCACAAGCTTATGGAAAAGACTCAGCGACAGGCACTGCTCTGCATCACGGGGGCACTGAGATCCGCCCGAACAAAAGCACTCGAAACCATACTCGGAATCGACCCCCTAGACATCCACGCTCATCTGACGGCTGGAAAGGCCGGTCAGCGCCTACAGAGCGATCTAGAAAAGCTGGCCAGACTAGAAAACGAGAGCAGTTGGAGGAGCACGACCAACTGCAGAGTCTCGAAAATCATGTGAGAAAAAACGCAGCGAGAAACTCAGCCACTATCTGCTGCACCTTCCACGGAAAGATTGCAGACTGCTGTTGGGAATACCAACAGGTCACTGCCTGGCCGCATCACACGTAGCCAAACTAAGCATCACCGACAGGAACATCTGCAGGAAATGCGATGACCCTGGGGCTATCGAAACCCTAGAGCATCTAATCTGCAGCTGCCCGGCTCTCTCACTGGCCAGGATAAGGTACCTGGGCGCACCGACGCTGACATCGCTAGAAGATGCCTCCAAGAGGTCGCCAAAGGAACTGCTGGCCTTCGCCAAAAACACCTCAATCTTGGGTGATATAAAACCCTCAATAGCACCCGCGTAAAGGTCCATAATCAACCGGATAACTAAGGGCCATACTGGCCTATGGGAGACCCCAGGAGGCTCGTCCGGGTTAACCTAACCTATCCTAAATCAATATAATAAGCAAGGAAAATGGTTATTGCATGAAAACTATATATATATACCATGTAACGAACCCCAAGGCTGCGTTACACTTCACCACGCCGCACCGGTAATGCAGGAGTAATAAGCTTAAGGTTAAGAATTACCTTTGTATAAAAATAAGCTATGTTATACAATACACGAAAACTCTTCGAACCACCCACTTTTCTTCCACCAAGAAATTGACCATCGGCGCATCGTCAGCACATATCACCCCACCCATAAGTTTAAGTTAGCTAGTTCGATCCGCGGATGCTAGGTTCCGAGCGTTCTAGCGAAAGAAGTGCAAGACACTTACTCGGGAACCCGGCCGCGAGATAGACGTTGCTCCGCGCAGCAACTTACACTTAGTTATCCTACACCACCCGTCGTACGCTTAAGCTAATGAACATACAGAAATTCAATAAATGTCAACTAATTTAAAGGGAACACACTGAGTAAGTCTATTTTTCGGGCGGGAATTTATAGATTAATTTGCAGTCAAGAATACCACGGTACGGGCCCACTTCAATTCTTCTCTTGATCTTCTGTTAGGTCCCACGAGTGTGACGACGCCTCGTATCCCTTATCCTTCTCGACCCAACGAGTGAGACCACGCGTCGTGTCCTTCATTATCCTCATTATCCTATTATCCTTTCAGTCTACGCCTCATTCTCGTCCACTCTTGTCTCTCGTCTAGTTAGGGCCGACCCCGTTTCCAATAGAGGTTCCTGCAAACTACATATTTCTTGTAGTAGGATCCTGGGGGAGACTGAGCTTACCTCAGCCTGAAATAGGAGCATTACAACCATATGTTTTTTGATCCACAATTCTGAAGAATCTTCCCAAAAAAACTAATGTCTGTGGAAAGTTTACTAAATTTGGCAAAGCTTTGATTTCGATTCAAAAATTACATTCAAATTTCGTAACGGACATTGCGCCGTGGCGCGCACATTTCCAACAGGGGGGTCTCTGTGTGTGCGATAACAGCGCACCAGCACCAAACGTCAAACTGACTGACCGACAGAGACGAAGCGACTGACTGACTATGCGGTGCACGTGTAAAAGCGAGACGGAACGTTTGGTGAGACCGTCAAACGCACACACACACCCATACAAACACAGCACAGATGAGCGTGTGTGTGCGATAGAAGAGGAAGAAGCAACCCCGTAGAGCAGCACAACACTACACAACAATGTTTTTGAGGGAGGCGAAAAATTGAATAAAATTCCACAAAATTTGAGTATAAACTAAGCAACGGCCGTCGGAAAAGAAAATATTCAAGATTTCGAACAAACGCAGATTCCTCCACAGGCTCACAATGGTAATTACCCTAGCATGATGCTCATCGCGCGGTTGGGCGAAAAGAAAAAAAAATGTATAGACACCGCTGGCACGGACGGACACAGAGCATAGACAACAATACAGTCAAGTGATGTGATGTGTGCTGTGATGTGCTGCTCCCCGTCAGTGTCGTCAGTGGCAACAATTGAATAGATTCCATTAGAGACTAGAGCTCCGCTCTCCTGGGCAAAACTATGGTTTATAATCTTGAGATTTTCCTTTGTCTCTTTCGACCCCTAACTTTGGTTTCTAGGATCGTGTGACGAAGCCGCAAAAGAAAATGCTCATCACGCTGCTGCGGGAGACCAAGTACATGGAGGGCAAGAAGGAGAAGGAGTGGTACTGGGAGAAGATCCAAGCGGCGCTGAACACCATCGGCCCCAAGAAGACCATTATACAGTGGAAGAAGGTGAGTGCATCCGAATCTCTCCAAGGAGCAACACCCTAATCTGTACGGTTCTCCCTTTGCAGTGCTGGCGGGATATGCGGCTGACCACGCGGAAGAAACTGGCGGAGTTGAAGCGCTGCCAGCTGTCGGGGGGCTCACCGCCCCCCGGCATCGAGCTGAACCAGGAGGACAACGACATCATCGACATTGTGGGAACGGAGTACTTTTACGAGGAGATGAACGGCGAACTGAAGCCGGAGAACTTCATGTCGGGATTTGACTATGCCCCAGAGCATCTCTGTGACGCCATTCTGACGGCGGCTGTGGGCCACCATCAGCAGCACATGCAGCACCAGAAGGATCCCCAGTCGCATGCGGTCCAGCAGTCGCAGGATCATCACACCAACGATGGTGAGACGAGCGATGCGCCCGGCTCATCGAACGGTGGCTCGTATCAGGGTGTAGCTGTATCCCAGCTGCAGGCGCACAATGGAGCCAGTGCTGGAGGGGAGCACGGTGGCGGCTCGCAAGCGCATTCGGGAATGCCTCAACATCCAGCCTTCCATGGCGGTCTGCATCCACATCTGCTGCGGCGTCAGGCCGGCAATACGCCGCTGCCCAGGGAGACGCCGTTCGAGGAGAAGCTGCTGCAGTTCATGCAGGATGCGTTCCCCAAGAAGAGCAAGAAACGCAAGCAGCGCGATCCGGACAAGCTCTTCCTGCTGTCGCTCTACGAGGAGATCAAGCGAGTGCCCGAGGAGATACGCCTGGATGTGAAGTCCGAACTAATGCAGATCCTGAAGAAGTATCAGAAAAAGTCACCGGTCAAGGCGGAGAAATCGTCGGCCTCCTCCACCTCCACGTCCTCGAAGCAGAGCACAAGCAGCAGCAGCGGCAGCTCCGTGACCGCTCATCTGTCGCACAGCATGTACCAGCTGCAGAAGAAGTACGACAAGGGCGAGCGAGAGTCCTCGCCCCAGTCGCAGGTGGAGCGGGTCTCCGCCGCCTCGGCTGGGTCTCTGCATGTCCCCCAGCAGCTGCCGCTCTTCCAGCTGCAGAAGAAGTACGAGGAGAGCGCCGTCGAGAAGGCCCACCAGCAGCAGCAGCAGAGCGAGCAGCGCAAACATGTGGAGGCGCATCAGCAGCAGCATGCAGCCCACCAACAGCCGCCGCCGCCTCCGCCCAACGAGCAACATCTCCACCACCCACAGATGGCCCACAACATCATGTTCCCGCTGTCGCAGCTGCGCAACGAGCAGCAGCCGCCGACGCAGCAGCACCACAATGCCCACAATCCCCACCAGCAGCAGCAACAGCAGCAGCAGCAACATCCCCATCAGCAGCAGCAGCAGACGCAACAGCACCACACGCCAACGATCTTCGGGTCGGCCAACAGCACAGCTGCCATGAGCGCCGAGCGCCCGGCCATGTCCTACGAGAATGTCGGATGAGTGTTGAGCCGTCTGTGGGAAGCCACTTGTGTGGCACCACGGCCCACGACGGTGTCACCCACGACGGCAGACCCGCACCACTGTTAGCCAAGCTGCATCGAACTTTGAACTGTGTGCAAACCGAACCGTACCCTAGGTTCTATTCGTGTAATCCCTATGCTAGCCTATACCTAAGTACGATACATTGTCCGAATGTAGAGCCATGATATGATCTGATCCTCATGTAAATGTTCCAGTGGCAATAATAGGTCGTGACCCGTGAATTTATCTCGATGTATACACAAAATGCAATAACTCAAATATAAACGTATCTCTAGATTGTCTAAGGAAAGCCACTGTATCTGGTAGCGGTGATAGCACCGCGTGGACTTTGCGGCCGGGTCATTAATCCTTCTCCTGGCTATCCATTAAACTGTCACCTGGCGAACGACTAGGCGTATGGGAGTATACGTCTGTAGTCTGTAGTTCGGATACTACATGCATGGGCACGCCATGCCATAAAGCGTGTCAACCAGCTGACTGATCTGCTCTGCTCAAAGTGAGAAATTTATCTGTCGCCATCGCATGCGAGATGAGCGATCCACGAGCAGAGCTGCAACATAAGCCGAGCGGCGAGCGCTTATCAGTGGCATCGCGAGTGGCCTGGCGTGGGTGTGTGGCAAACAGACCGCAATGGGTTTGGGCATTCTAGTCTGGCAATCAGCCGCATCGGTTCGTTGTCGCTGCGATCTCCAATCCGATCAGATCCTGTCAATCCGGCGATGAGGAAGCCGATTCAAGTGCAAGACCGCTGATTAACTAAACGAATCAACTCATTCGCCATGGCTGAAGGTACTTTACTGTGCTGTAGTGGGGGTGGGGCCATAGTTCGACTCCACATTGATCAAGTTCATCTTAGCATCTGGCTCAAGATCTGTCACTGTTTTTGAAACCACAAGCCATGCTGGTTGGGGCTTCACATTTCATGTTGCTCTATGAAGATCATCCGCTCTCTGTGCTCTTTCAGTCGAGGCCCGCACTGTGCTCTGGTACATGACGTTCATGGGATTCATTGTGAACTACATGATTCGGATCAATCTGAACATCACCATCGTGGACATGATTGCCGGCAAAGGTGAGGCGGTGCCCCTTAATCGGGCCCCACTCGATCTGGTGAACGCATCGGACTTTGCCTCTCTTCCGGAAGTCAGCGAGAGGTTCTCACTGGAGCGGTGGTTTCTTGATTGGGCTAATGTGAGTACGCGTTTGGATATGTGAATCACATGTTAAGTGGTTAATGGATGCAGCTTGTGCAACGGAATGCCGAATACGGGGCGTATGAGTAACGCGATCTCTCCCTCCATCCTCCATCCTCCCTCTCTCTTTGACAGATTGGCTATGATCGGGAGGGTTTCCACTGGAACGAGAAGCAGCAGGGCGCTCTGTTGGGGTCCTTCTTCTGGGCCCACTGGACCCTGCAGATACCCGGCGGCATTCTGGCCACAAAATACGGCACCAAGCTGATCTTTGGCTGGTCGAATGGCATCGGTGTCTTCTGCTGCTTCCTCATACCGATTGTCTCCTACTGGAGCTACACAGGTCTGATTTGTCTGCGTGTCTTCCAAGGATGGATCACTGTAAGATAGATGACCTATATAGGGGTCTTGAGGAGCACTGATCGTATCCCCTTTTCAGGGATTGGCCTGGCCCTCGATGCATGTTCTGACCGCCCAGTGGATACCGCCCAACGAGAGGAGCAAGTTCGTCAGCGCCTATCTGGGCAGTTCGGTGGGAGTGGCGCTGTTCTATCCCATCTTTGGCTACATCATCGACTGGACCAGCTGGGAGTGGGTCTACTACATTTGCGGCGTAGTCGGCACCCTGTGGTTCATTGCCTGGCAGTTCCTCGTCTACGACACACCCGCCGAGCATCCCCGCATCGCCGACTCGGAGCGTCGCTACATCGAAAAGTCGCTGGGCGCCTCCGTGCAGAGCAGCAATAAGGGTCCGACGCCCTGGAAGGCCATAGCCACCTCGCGGCCCGTCTGGCTGAATGTGGTGGCCCAGTGGGGCGGCATTTGGGGTTTGTTCACGCTGATGACGCATGCTCCGACCTACTTCCGCCTGATCCATCACTGGAACATCCGAGCGGTGAGTGGTGGCTCCTACGCCAGAGAGAGATAGAGAGATTCTTCAGAGAGTAATGGGAGTCATCATTTTACAGACGGGCTTCCTCTCCGGCCTGCCACATCTGATGCGGATGCTCTTCGCCTATGTCTTCTCCATCTTGGCCGACTATCTGCTGCGAACGGATCGTCTCAGTCGCACCAATGTCCGCAAGCTGGCGACCTTTGTTTGTGAGTAACCCCAACCCAACGAAAGTGTCTCCTGAATCCTAAAGTTCCTTTCCTTCAGGCTGTGGTGTCAAGGGTCTGATGGTGCTGGCATTGGCCTACTTTGGCTATGATGCAACGGCTGCCATTCTGCTGGTGACCTTGGCCACCATGTTCCATGGAGCAGTGTCCTCCGGCCCGTTGGCCTCGATGGTGGATCTGTCGCCCAACTATGCGGGCATTGTACTGGGTGTGAGTGGCATGATTGGCGGCATGCCGGGTTTCATCTCCCCCCTGATAGTGGGTCACCTGACCCAGGGTAATGTGAGTTTCTTCCTGAAGATCTTTCCCCGATTGATTCCATCTGAACGAGTCCCTCTTTCCTGCAGCAAACCATCGAAGCCTGGAAGAAAGTGTTCCTTCTGAGCTCTGCCATGCTGACGGGCAGTGGCATCCTGTACGTCCTCTTCTCGGAGTCCACGTTACAGCCGTGGAATAGTGGCTGCCATGCACTGCCCGATGCTGGACTCAAGGAGCTGCAGACGTTTGAGGCGAGGCTAGGCGAGGATGAGGAGGAAAAGAAACCACTGAACAGATCAGATGCCGATCAGGTCGAGACGGAGACGGAGATGGAGACCAAAACAAAATCCATTCAGCACTGAAGTTGTGACAATCGAGCACGTCATCCATCTTTATTGGCCCCCCAGTCCGTGTTGGTTATGGCACCCAGTCCGTCGACGCCTGATAGGGCTTATCGGCCTGCGAATCGGGGGAAATATTTGCCCACGGATTTGAGGCGAGTTTAGGCGTCTCCAACCTCCAGCTTTAAGTAAACTCGTAATAACAATAACATACTATACATACATACATATGTATATCGTAGGTCGTAAGATTAGGTTCCTCCATCCACCCAATGTCTGTCTGTCCAGTGCTTGTGTGTGTGTCAGTGTGTGTGTGTGCTCGTAGTCAAATACACAAAAGGGAAAAGATTTATTAGCCCAAATGTTTAATTGCTCTCCAACACCTCGATCCCACCACAGACCGCCCTGACAGCTGAAGCCGTAGCAGATTAGGTGCAGGGGTCTGGGATCACTTGGGGACTGCATGACGATGATGGGTGGATAAACAGTTGTCAGCGATTTCGGTAGCTCGGAGAGCTTAGCTGACTCTTGTTTTTGGGCTTCAACGGAATGGTAATCTCTGAAAGTCATTGTGCTGTGAGAGATCTGATGTGGATGCCAATACCTCGAAAATCGGTGAATAACATTAAGGCTATATACCATAGTGGATTCTGCAGGAAACTTCAGTTTATACACCCAAGAAAACGCATCTCTAGACCATTTCAGATATCGCTTTAATAGACCAAGAACTGCAGCCCTTTATTTGCCTTTGGTCTGAGTGTTTACGGCCACCTTCGACCCGCTTTGAGGCTAATGAGATCCAGACAGCATCCAGCATCCCATCCATTTCCCCATCGAATTCCTATCAACCCTCTGCCGCTTCTATTTGTAGATGCTCCTCATTCAAATCCAAATGATTTGGCGAACTGAAGTTAATAATTGCAATTTAAATCAAAACTGATTGAACCGGAAAATCGTTTTCCCTTTTCGGGCGGGCGGCTGCCATTTCTCTGTTCTCATTACTCTTACCACACGTTGCACAATTGGAAGAAAGGCAGGCTGCGAGAGCAAATGGGTGAGGGCGGGTGGCTGAGAGTAAGAGCCAGAGATAGAGCAACCTTTGCTGGTTGGTCCCGTGGTCTTTGGCTTTTTTACGTGCTTGCATTTGTTTCATTGGCGTCCATTTCCGATTGCACTCCAGGGAGTCGTAGATGTCAGTTCCCTTCGAGAGACCCTTCCCGGACACTTCACGCCTGTGTCCATTCCGGATGAGGGTGGGGCTCGGTGTGGGGGTGGGGCTGTGGTGTGTCTGCTAAGCCAGTCAATGTCTTGTCACTTGATCCTTGGGCTTGAGTCTGGGTCCTGGCAAGTCATTGGTATTGATAGAGATTAATTGGTTTCTCCTTACATTTACCATCGATAGGCTGCAAAAAGTGACCCGCGGATTGGCTATGGGTGGGAGTCCGATAACGAGATTACTTCGATGATTTGCCCTCATCAACTCTGCTTGGAATTCCATTTCGCTGGAAATGTGAGCTTCGCTTTCAAGGAAGGGGGCGGGGGAAAGAGAAGGTTCGTCTTTCTGCACTTCTTTCTGGTTATTTATTCATATCAGAAATAATCGCTTATTTAATCGCATATCTTGGGTGGGTTTTCCTCCCCGCCTCCCCCTCCCAGTCTGCTGGCAATGCTTATTGAATGTGAAGTGTGTTTAAGTAGATTTCTTTCCTTTCCTCCTCCACCTGCACCTCCACCTTTTATCCCATTCATTCCAATGCCATTTGCATTATCTCAGATCTCTTCGAAACGGGGGACCCACACGCCCCCGCCCCCGCCACCGCCTTTAGCACTAAACAAAAGTCATCTTCAAATGGCAACAACTCCAAACATTGCGTACATAAAAAATTTAGCACGGATTTGCCGAAAATGAGGAGGAGAAATTCCGCCGGAGCTGGAGCTGGAGCCATGGAAATTTATGCTTATTCCCCACAAAACAGAAAAAAAAACAAAGCATGCGAAAAAAGAAAAAAATTATTCCCTGGCAGGAAGTAAATTCAATCGTAAACAACGCAATCAAAAATTCATTCAAACGAAGCATTAACGCTTATTCCGTTTAGTCTGTTCAGCGGGGTGGGGACGGTGGAGGGGGGAGGGGTATGCTGGTGGTGGTGGTGGTGGCACGATGGTTGTCTCATTGTCAGGCAAGTGCAACAGGGTGACGGCCGCCGCGGCTCAGAAGAGAACCTGCAACTGTCTGCTTCTATATATTTGGGTTTTTTAATTTTCCATTTTTTCCTGCGTGTAGCTTTGATACCCTGTACTCGGAGAACACAAGGGTATATTGTATATTGTAAGATCCTAAATCCCAGCGTTTTGTGAAAAATGAATGTTAAAACGAATGCAGCAAATTGTTTCTAAAGACTCTAGAATAAATATAAAATATTATTAAGAATTATATTCTTTCTATATTGGGATACAAAAGCGTCCCTCCGTCCGTCCATCTGTCCGTCCGTCCGTCTTCCTGAGCGCCTAGATCTCAGAAAATATATAATATGTATCTAGTACTCATATTCCTTATTAGTTATTTTCTTTACCAAACGACACATAAAATAAATTTCATTAATTACATGAAAAATAAGTTCGCATATATACTGACTGAGGAGGGGCATGAAGTAGAGCCTCGTCCCTTGCCGCGGCTATTATTTGAGAGAGAGACTGAGTCTATGGTCAACCATGGCTACCCATGTCTCCCAAGGCTTCCTCTGAGTACCAGGTATCCCATTGTCGAGACACTCCTCTATGGCATGTCTACTTGTTTTATTTTTTGGCTGGTGGCACTTAGGCAGGTACATTTATTATGTGGGCACGAGCCCAGGCTCAGGGAACAGGGAACAGAAAACAGTCACAGGAACTGAAGGAAATTTTTGCAGTTCCGGGCACGTCGCTTCATAATTTTCCATTTCCATCTGTTAAATGGGGAAGCGCCATGAGAAGCCGCGAATAAATTTGTGGGCGTACGGCACACAGACCTTCCCACTCCCACACGCACACACACATGCTCTTTCATACGTGTGTCAGGAGGTACTCCACGTGCGGAAACCCCGAACAATGGGCATGGATAAGTATCCGCGGCAATAAATTTAATTTGCACAGCGAAAACATCGCAAATCCATTTTTTATACCATAAATTCCTGCAGTCCCCAGTGACTGCATTCGGTTTCAGTTCATCCGCCATCCTGTCCACCCCACTCCACCCCACCTGCCGTTGTTCCGTTTTATTCTGTTTGAGGAACGGATTAATGGATGTGCGAACATGCATATAAAGATGAACACAGCGCCAGCTACAGGCAGAAAGACTCTGAGGAGAGGGTGGGCTTTTCAATTTGAAAACTGTTAGATTCCGACTTAGATATACTCGTACGATACGGCGGAAAGAAGAGAAGAGTCACCATTGTGTGGAAATTCCAGGGAAAACAATTTACTTTGTTAAAGTAACTTAAATTCTGATCAATTTCCACTTCATTTCGATCCTGGGATGAGGAAGTCTTTATATGGCATTAAGGCTAAAGAATTCTCTAAATTTGTACACCTTAATTGCGATTCCTTCACCTCAACATCATCGATTGTCTTGGCTGATAAACTTAATTACCGGAAAAGTCTAGTATTCCTCTATTATGCACTTGGTTCTTGGCCAGAACTTGTTCATTAGCATCAAATATTCAGACCTGGCCAGCGAGCATGCCGTAATCTTTAATTTACACTCGATGTACGACCCAGACATCTGTCTTGATATGAGCACCACCCACCCCACCCACTCGGCCCACTCGACCCACTCGGCCCAGTCACTCAATCATAAATATTATTAATAATGTGTGCGGGTTGCGGTCTCTTGGAGTTCGGAGTCTCGGAGTATGGGTAGCCCGAGTTCTCTTAGCCTTCGGGCTAATTTATTTAGTTTTGAGGCCAGCCAAAGTGAACTTTTGGCATCCCCAAAAACTTTCCACGCATCCCCAGTCCAAGTCCGAAGGGGATTAGAGGAGGGAGCCAGCCGCCTCCAGTGCGCTGGCGAAGTTTCTGTTCTTTCTGTTTGAATTGGCAAAACTAGAATTTTGCAGCGCGGAAAACTTTGCTCACATTTGGAGTGGTGTTTGCTCTGTCCGCCCTGCCCACACTTGGGGGGTAAACATACTCCTACCCCTCATGCCTTATCTTAAATATGAAAGCCACTTAGTGGAATTTCTCTGGCATTCCGCTGGAACCAAATTAAAGTTGTCACATTAGGTAAATGAAGGAGGGGAGTGGGCAGGGCAGGAGTCTTCGGCGGCGGCGGGTGTCAGTTAAAAGCATCGCTCCTTGTTTTAATCTTGAAGATATAACTTTGGCCTCGGCGATGATAAATCATAAGCAGACCCACCCCATCCCCCAAATACCAGCACAAACAGGGGAAAAAAACCACACAAACAGGAGGAGGCAGGACCAGCCAGGACACAGCAGAGCCAGACCCAGGACCAAGACAGACAGCCAGCCAGCCAGCCATCAGCCAGCCAGTCATTGGGGAGCACAGGGGCCCACCAACAATATGTGAATATGTTATTTGTTCGGGGAATTGTGAAAATCTCAACAGGTCCCCGCACTTTGCATATTATTTTTAATACGCAGGACAGGACAGCAAGTCGAGCGGAGCGGCTCTCTTCGCCTCAGTTCCTCTCCGTTCGTTTCGGTTCGGTTTGGTTTGCTTTGGGGGTCGTCTCAGGTCAGAGTTAGTCCATTTTCAGGGTCCGGATTCTGGCTGGGCTGGGGCGGCTAGCCACAAGCACATTTGGATACTCCGTATTTGCCAAGACATTAGGGAACAAGCCACATTTGACAATACGTGGCATAGCAGAACTCTCTGCCTCACTTCCCCCCGCGTTCAGGCAACCATGAATCATATTTGGTAGATATGTATTTGCATAAATTTCGATGTCCGTTGATTCTTTGGTTCTTAATTTAAAGACATCGATGGAGAGTTCCGTGGGGCTGGGGAAACTTTGATATAACTGTCAAAGCACACCGCGCAGCTCTCTCAATTTTACGTGCACTTGTCATGAGAGAGGGGAAAGACGTAAAGCACCGCGTGCTCTACATGAATTCGCGTACCAGTATTCTCCCTCACATCGACCAAATGCTGGCCAAATGTTTTCTAATTTATAATAATCAATTAAAAAAGATTTCGGCACTGGTTGTTGTGTGTTTGATTGTCGTGAAATACACTCAAATTCCCACAAGCAGGTGGCCATAACCACAAAACGTTCGATCTCCTTTTTCATTAGCAGAGGAAGGCGTGCAAAAAGAGCATGGAATTGAAGAGCATCTAAGCTCGCTACGCAATTTTACTCTTACCTTCCCACCAACACCTGCTCTTTCCGTTCGATCACCCTTTGCATAAGAGAGGGAGAGCCAGACCTGCAGAAGCAAATGCAAATTTCCAACAAGAAGAGAGAGTATGGAAGCATTGCAATCAGCATACATACATACATATATACATATACATATATTCGTTTTTCAATCGGAAATGCTGGCCAAATGTTTTCTAATTTATAATAATCAATTAAAAAAGATTTCGGCACTGGTTGTTGTGTGTTTGATTGTCGTGAAATACTCTCAAATTCCCACAAACAGGTGGCCATAACCACAAAACGTTCAATCTCCTTTTTCATTAGCAGAGGAAGGCGTGCAAAAAAGAGCATGGAATGGAAGAGCATCTAAGATCGCTACGCAATTTAACTCTTTCCCTCCCACCAACACCTGCTCTTTCCGTTCGATCAGCGCTTGCATGAGAGAGGGAGAGCCAGGGCTGCAGATCCAAATGCAAATTTCCAACAAGAAGAGAGAGCAAGGAATGCGTGCAAGCAATTAGGAAGAAGAGAAGAAGGAGAGCATGGAAGCATTGCAATCAGCATACATACATATATACATATATATTCGTTTTTTCAATCGGAAATGCTGGCCAAATGTTTTCTAATTTATAATAATCAATTAAAAAGATTTCGGCAATGGTTGTTGTGTGTTTGATTGTCGTGAATTACTCTCAAATTCCCACAAACAGGTGGCCATAACCACAAAACGTTCGATCTCCTTTTTCATTAGCAGAGGAAGGCGTGCAATAAAGAGAATGGAATGGGAGAGCTACGCAATTTTACTCTTACCCTCCCACCAACACCTGCTCTTTCCGTTCGATCAGCGTTTGCATGAGAGAGGGAGAGCAAGAGCTGCAGAACCAAATGCAAATTTCCAACAAGAAGAGAGAGCAAGGAATGCGTGCAAGCAATTAGGAAGAAGAGTAGAAGAAGAGCATGGAAGCATTGCAATGAGAATACATATACATATATTCATTTTTTCATCGGTCAAAACGTGCGTTTCCAAATAAGCAAAATCGCAAAAATGGAAAAAATCCAACGGCAAAATTGTGTAAGTGCAGTGCAGTGTTAACATGTTTAAACATGCAAAAAGTGCAAAACTTCTGTTGTGTTGTAATGCGAAAAAATGTTTTAGGCGGCAGCGAAGCAAAATGTCAAAAAGAAAAGGCAGATCCTCGAAGGAGAAGTTCGGAAAGAAGTGAAAGTGAAGTGCAAAAAGTGTTTTTCATGCTAATTTATGCGTTAATTCATTTTTCATATCCAAAATGCTCACGCATAGTCACGTGATCTTGCGTTGTGGTGGTGTTTGTGCGGTTGTAAAGTTTTTTTTCTCTTTCTTACTCGTTCATGTAATGGACGCAACGAAGAAGAGGTGCAAAGAATGGCCGATGTCGCTCTCCATGCAAGTGACTGTAAAGTATAAAGTGAGGTCATTCCATGTCTTGGTATTTGTGTCTCTCTTTCTGCAAGCATCGTAGGAGGGTGCTCTCATACATACATATGCCTTATATTAATACGCTTGCAATTTGTGCTCTTATTGGAATTGCTCTCATGCCAAATCGATTTACGTGTATGTGTGCGCTAGAGCTAGAGGAATGGAGAATATTAGATGAAAAGGTGAGTTTTATTTACTGTTGCTTTCGATCTCGTTTTATGCAGTTTCTACTCGTACATATATACATACATATGTATATGTATTCTGTGGGATTTGCGAAAGTTAATTTCCCTGAACCCCTCAAAGCAAATTTGATGTAGTTTTTATTGCAGCTCATTTATTCCGCTTCCCGCCCCTTCCCCCCTTTTCATAAATTCCTATGGCATGCATTGGTCTCACATGTAGACGTTGTTGCTGCATAAATATTTAAGCCAAAGTCCATTAGAATTATTTGGTTTCTTGGGCCGCTCCACCACCGCAGCCAGCAGCAAGCAGCAGGCAGCCAGCAGGCAGCATCTAGCATCTGGGGGAATTATTCATGAGTGCATGCAAATTGAATCGAGCTGGACAGAGATGTATGTAGATGATGTCCACAATAGGGTGGTGGCAGCAGGAGCAACAGCAACAGCAAGGCTTTCGCTGACTGTTCGGGTTGTCAGTGTCCTGGTCCACCTCTTACTCTCTCTTGGAACCCACTCGGAACTCTGCAATTCCCTGGATGAACATTCATTCTGATTATGCACACACACACATCGATATGAATAACACACGCCCCCCCACCTTCACCTTCGACTCCAGAGCCGTGCAACATCTTCTTTATGGAGCCACAATCGGGGGCAAGACAGCGAGGCGGCGAGGCGAAGATTCAATTAAACGGCCACAATTCAAATGTTGACGTCACCATTTCGGTTCTTATTAAATTATCATTCGATTATGCCATTATGTTTGCCGATTGCCCAATTGCGAGGGACCTGTGTTCCGCCGTACCCCAGCTAATGGCACTTCCGGCGGAAGTTGAACGGGGTTGGTTGCTGCCAACTTTTCTTGCCAACTCAACGGCTGAGAAAACCCTTTTCTTTAAAATGTATCTGCTCGCTTTCGGGGAGTGGATTCCGATTCCCGGGCATGGGGCATGGGGCATGGGGTTACTTTTATGCAGAGAAAATTGCTCAGTGCTGAAAGTATCTCGCATGTGAGGTATCTGTGTATCTGTGTATCTGCGGGATGGCAGGGTCCTGGCCCCCATTAAAGGTAACGATTATTATCCCACGTAGCACCATTTTGGGAATTTTAAATATGAAAACTGCACAAATTGTCCTCCAAATGGGCATCAAAGAGTGTGCGAAGCGAGGAGAATTCGCATATTTGAAGAGGTGTAAGGAAGGGGAATGGAACCATAGAAAATGATATATGTAAAGGTTTAAAGGGGGCCACAGAGGATGCAGGGGAGGAGTAGGAGTAGGTAGGAAGATGAAGACTACATTTAGTTGAACTTTAAATACTTTTTATTAGATTTCGCAACTCTATCTGTATGAGGAACCTCTCTAATTTGGTGGCTTAGCGAGAGCAACTCTTGATCTATCGTTTTATCTCTATTATGAGAATATCTTTACCGTCTTACAAAGCTATCTGCGTATTTATTAATTTCTTCTTTATAAATACAGACTTTTTTTATCCCTTCTTTTTGCATATCCATTTAATATGTCTTGGGTTTTTAGCCATCATTAAATCTATGTTTAGATTCGATGCTCATCGAAATGTCTCTCTTTCTCTCTCTTTCTCTATGAATATATCAATTAATAAATAAATGATCAGTCTTTTGCATCTACGAATATCTAACTGTCTATAGCTCATGTTTAGCTAACTATCTATAGTTTATTTACACCCCTTTACCCGTTTTCCTCTTCTGTATTTTCCATTGAATGAATATAAATTTATATAATTTTAGGTATAATCTGTGTATATCTCTCACTCTCTATCCATGAATCTACTTGTTAAAGCAAAGCTCATGTCAAAACCCTCAATTGGAAATGGAATTGGAAATCACTTTCCCCCCAACCGCCCCCAACCGCCCCAACTGCCCCCCACCGCCCCCACAGCGTAGCCAGCGGAAACTTGAAATTGCTTTTTCCGCTTGCCATTTCCATTTCCACTTCCAGTGCAATTTTCCTCTGCCCGTGTCACTTTTATTTGCTCACTTTCATGTTGCGACAATTTAGCACATCACCCAACGACCCCACCCCGCCCCGCCCCCAAAGCAGACCTTCCCTTCCGCCCCTCCTGCCACACATCAATTGCGCCAATTTGCCAATGAATGGACACTTCTAACTTTCGTTGCCATGGCCTTGGGGCGAAACTCTTGTGACCGCAACCCTTTTTAGACCAGGACGTGCCATGTCCTGTGTCCTCTGTCCCGGCTCCCACATCCCACATCCCGTGTCCCGTGTCCGTCACTTTGTATACCTTTGGGTGTTTGGCCAGTGCCGAACGCCAATCAAGCGCAAAACCATTTTTGACATCCTCGGACATGTGGAACGACAAACGGGTGGTGCGGGTGGTGCGGGTGGCAGGACAACCGCCAAGCGGTCAGCCAACCAGGACCACAACCAACCAGCGGCGGCTCGCCACCCGGACAATGACAATTCAATTACAGAAATGGAAATGGAATGGAAATAGCGGCAGGGCAGGCATAAAAATCAAATAAAACCATCATAAAGTCCGTCGTATGGCCAAATAAAATCAGTGGGCAATGTGAGTCCGATCAGGGAATGGGAGTGGCAGAGGGTGTGCGTGTGGGGTGCCAGTACTTCCGCTTGGAGTTTTGCTTTTGATTAAGTCCTCCAACCCAGGGATGAGCCGGTTATTGGGGCCATCTCTGGCCAGCATCGAACTCTTGCGGTCATTTGGCAATTGGCGCCATACGCACGCACGTATACGTGGCCGCCCATCGAGTGCTCGTAAAGTTCCCACGCGCAGGGAGTAGCCAGGAAGGCGTATCGGGGTCACCCAGGCGGAAGCGGAAGTGACAATCGAATCGAAATGAATTTCATTCCGACTACACTCTACACTGCGGTTGTTGCGGTGACTCACCTGACACCTAAGGCAGGACCCAGGTCGCCCAGTCTCTCTCCTGCAAATGGTTGACACTCTTAAAGTCCTGGAACAAATTACAAACACAGGGGGCAGGCGCGGCAGGGGGTGGGCAGGGAGAGCTATTGAAAATTCATAGCCAAAAATTTATTCATGGCCTGCCCCACAGACTCTCGAGGCATTAATATTTAAGCAGCGTCGTTCTCGTTCTCGTCCGACGTTGTCCTGTTCCTCCTTCAGGTCTTCAGGCAGGCAGGCTTCGGGGTCACCTTTTTTTCTGCTTTTGGCGGCCTGTCGCAAAGTTTGTGCCCCTGCCACTGGGGCTGCGGCTGTGGCTGCTACTGCTGTCAGTAACAACGTCTCGAGGACATGAGGGCAGCTCTTTTTATGGCCCAAAGAACTGGCATTGCCTACTGGCAGTGCCATCTAATGCACAGTGGGCTGGAGTGGCCGAAAGTGGAAGATTTGGAGAAGAATTCCAAGTCTTTTTTTGCTCCAAAAGCATCTGAGAAGAATGCCCAAAGATAGCTCTTATCGTTTGCCTTTTCAGATGGAAATTTTCATACACTTTTCACTGCATTTGGTACCACTGTCCACACGATTTTCTTGGCACTTTCTTCCAGCCAGCAGAATCCTCTCCTCGGCTCGTTGGCTGCCCAATTTGTAACCCTTTAAACCGTCTGACACGCGTATAATGTCACAGAATGTTCCAAACTACACATTAATTTTTGATCAAATGGCTTTCGACTGCTCCATGGACTGGCGCCCCACCCCTCCCCTAGCCACGAAGGGAAGCAGCTGTCCATGGAACTGCCAACTGACATCTCAATCGTTTCAGCCAAAATGAAGTTATGCTATCACATGGCAAGGACATGGACATGGAAAGTGGAAAGTGGTTGGTTGCTGGTCTAACCGCTAAGTTTTTTGGGACCCCGGACTTGGGCTGGAAATTAATGAAATTTTTTACTTTTACTCGTATTTTCCCTCCGGCGATTGGCTGAGGTTGTGCCAGGGGGACGGGGGATGGGACGATGGATTCCTGTGGCCATTGGGCTAACAAAAATTCATTTATTTTCATTTATTGTTTCACATTTCCCCCAGGACAGCGGGAGACGTTGCAATTACCGCAGAAAAAACCCACGGAGTCCACAACAAGGAGCAGCACCAAAAAAAATTCTGTCGCCGAGAAAAGTTTGGAAAATATGGTTATACACTGGCGAAGGGTATCTGGACTTGGCAGAGGGGGAACGACAGGCAAAGAAGGGCCCAAAAAACAGTGTACTTTGTTGTTGGATTCTTTGGACCAAGAAAGCAAGTGGCCAAAGACTGAGTATGCTGCTGCTGTTGTTGTTGGATGCTAGGGGACCGACTCAGGTGCCCAAGGCTTGAAAGTCTGGTATTCTATAATCTATACTACAGTTTTGAAGCTATATAACCTTTCTTCTTGATGGTTCACTTTATTCTACAGGTAAAGCTACCTTTTTTTTTAGATCCTCGTGTTAAAATCAGTTCCATTTCTTTGGAACTTCTTTCCATACTAATTTCAAACACTCTTAAGTGAAGTCTAACCTATTTTACTTTCCAGAAATCATTGAAAACTCAGTGAATCGAAATCAGTTCCAAACAAAACATCGATCGATGGAAACCATAAACGATGCTTGAGCCATGAACCCACGCGATTGAGGAACTTCCCAGGATTCCCCAGTCAGAAGAAATTGATTTCTAAGCAGACTCTTGGTAAGGGTGTCTAATGCCTCGGCCTTAAAAGTTACGCTTTCCCTTCTTTGCTTTCTTTTTTGTGTTTTTTCTTCGTATTTTTTACTGGGAGTTGGAGCCATGGCTTTTATTTACTTTTTACTGCCCAGGCGTGTTCATAATTCTGTTGACTTGTCCTGCGGATTGTAATTTTTACTGCAGGACAAGCGCAAATACATAATTGAATAACCCAGTCGCTGGGTCTGCTCTCCGCGCGAGGGAGTGGGGGGAGAGGGTGCGGGTGGGTGGGGGCGGAATCTCTGAAAAGGGGTGAAAATGTAGGAAAAAGTTTTAATTCAATTCCTTGTGCGTTGTTAACTTGAGAACGACGTGGCCTGCTGAAGTTGATTAATTTCGCATTTTTACGCTTGATTATACGAGGCACAAGAGAGAGAGAGAGAGAGACAGAGAGAGAGAGGGAGAGAGGGAGAGAGAGAGACAGAGAGAGAGAGGGAAAGAGTCCCTGGCAAGATGTTCAACTTTTCTAGTTGCAAGATTTCCTTTTCTTTTCAGTGGTTTTTCTCCCATTTTTCCCACTGAATATTTCACGTACACATTGGCAGGGCAACGCAGGGCAGGGCAACGCAGGGCAGGGCAACGCAGGGCAGGGCAGGGCAGGGCAGGGGTGAGGCTGAGGGGGTGAGAGGGAGAGACACGCAACTGAGGAAGGAATCTTTTTCGTGGCTCTGGCGAAAAATATGGCGTCGAATCCTTTGGGAAATTTCGATATCACACCCAGCCCTTGCCTCCCTCCTCCCTCGCTTCTCCACAAGTTCATTACACATTCGAGGCAGTCGAAATGAGCAAAAGTAATGGGAAATGCAGTCAGCAGGGGCAGGGGGGCAGGGGGGCAGGGGGCAGGGGCAGGTTGATTAACCAGGCTTAAAGACAAAGACAACCCTCCCAAGCAGGGGATACGAGTGCGAGTACGAGTGTGTGTGTGTGTGTGCCATAAAAATTGCAATTATTACTTGTGATTTGTGATTACACGCATCTGACAGATAGATAGATAGATTCTGAAGGGCACAGCAGCACAGCACCCCAAGTAATCTGCTAATTATGACTAGTTCTAGTTCTTAATAATAAATAGATTCCCAATCATAGAACATTTCTTGGAGAAAGTTCTGCCGAAGAAAGCAGCAAAGAAGCGACGCCAAAGGCAAACGACACTTGGAAAGATATTCGCAGAAAGCGCCGAAAAGGGGCACACAGCCATAAATCAAATGTATCTACGTATCTGCGACTCGTCGAGGTATGTAAATGCGCCAGAGAGGAGAGACAATACAATAGTTATGAGAATACGCGACACTCGATTCGATTCGCTGCCAAATTAGCATATGACAAGGCCAAGCAAAACAGCTAGCAAAACAGTTAACATAAAAAACACGGCACAACACATCAGAGTCAGAGTCAGAGTCAGAATCCAGAGTTGGAGTCAGAGATGAAGATGGAATCTCAGAGGTGAAGCTGGAGACAGGGGCAGAGACAGGGGCAGAGACAGGGGCAGAGACAGGGGCAGAGACAGGGGCAGAGACAGGGGCAGAGACAGGGGCAGAGACAGGGGCAGAGACAGGGGCAGAGACAGGGGCAGAGCCAGGGGCAGAGACAGGGGCAGAGACAGGGGCAGAGACAGGGGCAGAGATAGGGGCAGAGACAGGGGCAGAGCCAGGGGCAGAGACAGGGGCAGAGACAGAAGCAGAGACAGCGAATTCCATGTAATTACCAGAGCGAGAACATCACAGCATCACTCAGCATCAAACAGTAAAAACACAAAACAAAAAACAAACAGCAATGATATATTTTTAGCCACTATAGCGACTTTCGACTATAGCATACCCGTTAGTCAGTCTTTAAACATTACAAAGATGACTTATATGGGAAACTGTAGGGAAATACTGGTAAATATTAAAAAAAACAAAGGGAAAAACACATACAGCTGTGCTCCGAATATCGCAAATCGCAAAAACGTGGGGAATCGACTGACTTATTCACTTCTTTCGCGAAAAGAACTTCTAGATTTTGTATCGTAGAGTTTTGTATCTGAATCCCTATAGGTGAAAGGATGCATCAGATATGCGTCCCTTGATTCTCTGAATTCTCAAAGAACAGAAATCTGAAAGAAATTTGGTATTTTTAGTATAATTAAAAAATATTCATTTAATGCTTATGGAATTTTGAAAAATTTGTAAAAATTTGAATACAAAATTCAGAAGTAAACTACAAATATTTGTTGGCATAATTAACGCCCATGAAACATATCTTTAACTCTTCAAATCTCCAAGATGAATCACCATCTGTGAATCTGTTTAGCCATATACTACGAGATATCAGATACCAGATAGCAGACTCTCCAAAGACAGGGTATGTAAAGGTGGAAAACCCTAATGAATTCAATGATCACCAAACAATTAAGAGGTGGGGGAGGGCAGGTGATGCTGTCAATTTTTAGCCTCGTGACTCATGGGCCGCGGATTTGAATAGAAGCTGGCTTCTGGCGGATCTTTTGGTTAAGCACAGAGTTTATTGCGGCAATTAAACGAAATATAATTATGAATAGGTTTATTCTATGGGGGGGTAATAATTTATACATAACTTCTAATTGAACTAAGCACACACGAAGATCACACAAGAGATCAGCGCCGCCGGACGCCGCCGTGGCCCTCGAAGCGCTGGTGGCGGCTGATGGGCTCCGCCTTGCTTTTGATCAGATACTTGGAGAACTCCGCCGGAGAGCCGAAGGCCTTGATGGGGAACTTGCCGAAGCGGCCGTTGCTCTTGGACACCACATAGTAGACGGGATAGGGGCCGGGGGTCATCTGCACGGGCAGCAGCTGGCTCTCCGCCTCCATGTCCCCCTCCTCAGCGTCTGTCTGGGGCGGGATGAACTTTAGTTGCTTCTGTTGCTTCGTTTTCTGCTTGGGAAAGGCTTTTAGTTCTTTTTGTTTCATGGCTTGGATGGGCTGCGACGAGTCTTCACCGTCAGTGGCCGGCCTGGGGCGGCGCTTCCTCATCCCCATCCGCATCTGCTTCGAGTCCACGTACTTCCGCTGGCCGCTGCTGCTGCTCGTGACCGGGCGCAGGGTCTGGATCTGGAAGAGGGCCGAGTTCATGTTGACGCCGGTGTGATCCTTCTTCGAGGGCAGCTCCTGCGGATGCACACGGATCACTTTCTGCTGCTCATTGTCTATGCTGATCACATCCTCCTCGATGTCCGACTCAATGGGCAGGGCCAGGCAGCCCAGGACTCCCAGCCCCAAGCAGATGAGCTGGAAACAGAAGAGGCAAAAGGATGCAGGATAAAACAGGGTAAGATCTCTCATTTCTCGAGGCTTTTGATTAGTTGTTCTCTTTCTTAGAGGTCAAAATTCTTCATCTCAACAAAAGATACTGCTGGTTGGGTGGCGCCTCATTGCTCACAATTACCATTAGCTGTTGACGGCTGAACATCTCAGATCTTGTAAGATCACTTGAGGTGAGGTGAGTTGAGGTGCGGTAGGGGTAAGGGTAAACCTTGTTTCTAGTGTTTCTCGACGAGATCGGGGGCGCCCACTCCGCGACTTGCGACTTGCGACTGGTGTTAGATGCTGCCGTTGGACGACTGTCTGCGGATTCGCTCAGGCGATCGCTGTAAGCTCTGCTGGCAGCTGCTGCTGCTGCGGCTGCGGCTGTTCTTCCCCCTGACCCCCCTGACCCCCCTCACCTGTTTGGACGGTTTTTTTGTCTTCTGCTGCTGGTATTTTTTTGGCAGCGCCAGAACAAATAATGAGCCACAAATTCGTTAGTTTTGTTTCGTCTTTTGTCATCTGTGTCTCCCGTGCCCCGTGCCCCCAACCCGATCCCGACCGCACAGTGGTCTCTGGGTATGGCAAACACTTGGGATACTCAAGCTGGTGGTTGGTTTTGCAATGGCTTGGCCGTGATTGCCTCATTGATTGATTCGTTGACTGGCCAGAGACCCTCCTCTCGACCCTCCACTGTGATTGTTTTGTGCATTGTTTGATTTGAAGATATTTTTATCATTTTATCAGCTTTGGTTTTGCCCTTTGGAGAGGGTATTCTGTTTAGGGGGAAGCAAGATGTTGCCTCTCTATGAACATATTATTAGGATGTTTAATCAAGCATAGATATAAGTAGGTCACATCCGGTAAAGTCTACTCTTTATGTGGGAAAAGGAAGATTAAAGAACAATCTGGGATCTGGTATGCCCTGGCAATGCCTAGTAAGGGTATTCTGGTGACCAATTGGTGACTGATGAAGCATCTGACGGGCCATCATTAGCTTTTTGCATTGCTAATTATTGTAATGGAATTATTTATGATCATTATCCGAGTGTCAGACACTGCACATTGTTGGCCATTCGGCGTGTGCACCAGGAAATCAACAGAGTCCAGAGAAAACAACAAAGAAAAGCCGAAGTCAAGGATACCCTATAGCAGATAGATCGTTCATGGAACGTGTATACCCGTGCCAATAGCCGTGTATACCCATCTTCCACTCTGTCTTCCAAATCTTTCTCTTGAATGGCATATCAAAGCATATCGGAATATCTCTATATTCCTAGACTAATAATATCTCTTTTGCTTCCTTCTATGCCTTGTCAAACCTTTGCTTAAAACCCCAATACCCTTTTCAATAGAGGGTATTACGACTTTAACGAATTAAAGCTCCAACAAAAGAGGCGGGGGAACAATTATAATTCAATTGTATTCAGATGGGAGATACTCGCACTCGTAGAAGTGGCTGGTGATTCAGTGAAGTTTCTGGTTTCTGGTTTGGAACTCGACAAACAACTTGCGAATTCGCATTGCCAAAAGAGATCATTAGAGATTAGAGACCCATTAGAGATCGTAAACATGGTGTGCGATGAGCAAGGTTGACTTTTATGTGCTTCATAATGCTATAATTGAAGTTCTCTTTGAAGTTTCATCTAAAGTTTAAACTTTAAAGTAAATTTCAGTCACTAGCCGTTGATTATGTCACCCCTAATATGTATCTGGTATCTGGCGGGTAACTCATTTGTATTCGCCTCTGATTTGGTTTAATGGGAATCGGAATTCATTGACCCAGTCTCGCGAACAAGCTGCGATTGAATAACTTCATCAATCAAACACTAGCCAGAATCGATGATGATGATGATTCGGGGTCACCAATTTATGAATCTCCTCGAAATGCATATTTCCATCGTAAAAATTCACTTTGCCATCGATAGTCGGAATGACAAAAACCATTTATAGCTCTTACCCACAAAAAAGAAAGAAAAGAAAGGCTTTCAGAGGGTGAAATGCAGCCACACTCTAGACGGTAATAAAATGCCAGAACTGGGGGCCAAGACAATGCCGGAGTGGAGTGGAATGGAGTGCCTGTCTAAGGCATCCTCCATCCTTCGATGTCGATGTCGTCGCGCCATCGATTGTTATTCAAAGCAGCCCATAATCTGTGCCACAAGATGCATAGACAAAGTGAGCGTTGAATTCGTATTGAAGGGTTTTATGGCTGGGTGGGAGGCAAGTCTTTGGCTTTGCCTCTGCCTTTGGCTTTGGCGTTTTTAGTTAGCCAAGTGTTCAGGGAATTGAGTTGTAACTCAACAGGTTTTAGCTTTTAAGTCCCTCAGTCCTTAGTCCTCGACGGGTGAGAGGCAAGGGGTGAGGTGCAGGCATTTGCTAATGGATTATTTAAAGTGAGACTTTAAACTTGTAGCAAAAATGTATCTAGAGATAGAGGACTGTGCCCCGTGGCCATTCTAATTAGATTGCCACAAAAAGGTATCCTTGATGCGGGTTCTGTGTCCGTTACTCTCACTTGCCAGCGGTGACCCACCCAGCGGCTAATGGACACCGAAATCCATGGACATTTGTTGGGTGTGTGTGGCAAAGTTTTGTCCTTTTTTTTGCGTGTGTTGTTTGGTTTATTTGCGGTCAGCACATAAATTACCTATTAGCTGTAGGGATCACACATAATTTACGAGTGGGTTAAGCCTCATCCCCGTAATTACGTACGCAGGTGGCAAGGAGGGGGAGGGGTTAAAAGGGGGGCCCCAAAAGGGGTAAACACATGTGACAGTGGGAGACGAGAATTACGCTTTGAAAAATCTGCTGACTCAAATACGTGGCATAGTTGCCACATGAGGCCACAAGGGTGGCAGGCAGGAACAGGATAGATAGAGAGAGGGAGAGAGGGAGAGGGAGAGATATTTCCACTTTTATTATATGACAATTGCCCACACAATCAGAATCAGGGGGCACATATGCACACATGTACTGCGACGAGTACATGCCACAGGATGGCAATCGTAAAAAAGAATGAAGCTTGCCACTTGCCACTTGCCACTGGCCAATAATCGTTGTTTTCCTTGAAAGTTTTCTCGCCAGATAGCATATTAACATTCCCGGAATGGTTATGTCATGCCCCAGCCCCCCAGCCACCCCTGCCTCCCATTTCCCTTAACTTTTTTTCACTGTCGTCTTATCTAAGTATTGCGGAGATAACTACCAGAAGTCTTTCCTTGAAAGACCCAACCAAATGTTGATGGCCCAATAAAAGTTAAAGAAATCTGGGGAGAGCTTCATTCGGAGGCGGAACAAGGATCAAGTTGAGCTGCGTGGAGTGCTGCGTGGATGCCACAGAAATGGGGAGTTTCTCGGGAAAGTTTTTTCTAATTATATTCGAGAATTTGTTGGGGAGGCTGATGCCACATAAGTACATACATACATATATTGGTATATCTTTGATATCTTTGCTTAATGGTTCCTCTTTTAAGTGCAGAACTTTAAATACTTACAGTTGTTACACAGAGAACTACAGAGATCTACTGGCCTTCAAGATGAGTCCGAAGATGGCCCAAGTCCCAGTAGAGTAGCCAAAAGATGAAGTCAATGTGTGGTTACTCTCCGCATTTCGGTTTGGTTTGTAGGTACAAGATATGAGTCTGTTATGTTATGACTTAGTTCAAGCTGAATTTAGTTATAAGGCCATCTTATCTCTTTCCTATGCTATGCTACCTACTTTCCTATCCTACCTTTTCCTATCTCTTTCTAGCGCTGTCGCTCTCGGAGTGGAGAGAGCGTGGATGGTCCTCACAACACCGGACAATGTTCACCTTATTAAAATGCATCTTGTTTCAGCTTGAAAGTTTAGAGGCCCCCCCCGAAGAGCCCCTGTGGAGAGCCCTGTGGAGAGCCCTGTGGAGAGCCCTGTGGAGAGCCCTGTGGAGAGCCCTGTGGAGATCCCTGTGGAGAGCCCTGTGGAGAGCCCTGTGGAGAGCCCTGTGGAGAGCCCTGTGGAGAGCCCTGTGGAGAGCCCTGTGGAGAGCCCTGTGGAGAGCCTTTGGAGAGCCCTGTGGAGAGCCCTGTGGAGAGCCCTGGCTGTCAACGCATAGCGGTACTGCGATCTCTTTCTCTGTCACAGCTGTTCCCCTTCCAAGAGGCTTTACAGAGTCTGCCAATAAATGATATCCTATCCCTTCTATTTACCGAATGTTTATAGGATCGAAAGCCATCGATTGTGATCTTTATAGTATCCGTACATTGTTCCCATGTG
Source organism: Drosophila algonquin (assembly GCA_035041765.1). Classification (NCBI taxonomy): domain Eukaryota; kingdom Metazoa; phylum Arthropoda; class Insecta; order Diptera; family Drosophilidae; genus Drosophila; species Drosophila algonquin. The sequence continues at coordinate 37,071 of JAWNKY010003561.1, forward strand.
CGATATATCGTTACTTAAACATAAGCAGAATTCTGACTGACTATATGAATAGTGGAAAACAAATTAGATATATGTACATATAATTTATTATTATATTTATTACAATATTTGTATTATTTATTCGAAATATTATTTAAAGGATTCAAATAAACTTCAATCATTTGTTGGCAAAGAAATGCACTTCTTATTCTTCTTATTTCAGGTATTAAACCGAAATTCATCCAGCCAGCTTTTCCTGAAAATCTTAAGACAATAATTTCCGTAAATTCCAAAAACTAAATGTCGGAAAAATCGTAAAATAATTCAAATAATCAGTAGTTTAGCGTAAGTCTCTAAAATGTTTCATTAATGGTTTATTTTAGAAAATATTACCAATAGATTGGACCTGCAATTCTATTGAAATTTTAAATTTGTTTTCTTGGTTTTGGGAAATTTACCTTTTCTCAGGTTTGTATATCAGATTTGGTTTCTCCTTTCGTAATCTGCTTAAAAACTGCTCCAAATCTCTGGGAATAAACACTTTTAAAGGGCAGAGCAGAAGCTCGAGCAAATATTTACTCGGACTTCGAGGCTTCGAGGAGGAGCAGGAGGAGCAGCAGGAGGAGTATCATCATAAATTCGTTGCGAAAAATGCTTTTGTTGGCCATTAAAATATTTAACAGATTGCCGCTGATGGACTGGGGCGGTCTCATCGGGGCAGCGTCTCCCTGCCTCTCCCTCTAGCTCCCTCCCTTGTGTGGGGGATGGGCATGTGTGTGTGTGGGTGTATGTGCACCTAAATTCCGACCGACACGACACAACACACTCGGTGTGGCAAGGTGCCCGCCCGCCAATGCTCGCGATGACTCCGCCCTGAATCGTTTGGGGTTCCAGCTTGAGAGTTAGACGACGTCGTCCACTGCGCAGATGCCGGATTTTCGGCTCGTCCAGTTGGTGCAAACCGTTTGGGAGGGGATGCCGCACAGCAGGGGGTTGGGGGGAGCAGCAGTTGGGGCCAGAGCATTCAAGACTCTGTTCCAATTCCAAACTGTTTCTGGTTTCTACTTTCTGCTTCTTGTTTCTGGCCAAGCAGCAGCAGGAGCAGCAGCAGGAGGAGCAGCATCATGTCAGGGGGTGGGCTAGTGAAGAGAGAGAGAGGGAGAGGGATGGGGATAGTTGTTGCTCTGTGAGAAAATCCCATAATTTCCATAATATTTTTGCAGATTTAAAACCAGTTACGCGTGGATTTTCCTCCATTTCTTCGAGGAAGAGAGAGAGAGAGCACACGTATGTATGTCTCTCTCGCACGTAGAGCCAATTAACGCTAATGCAGGACTGACTCCACATTTCACACCTATCCCCCTGCCCCACACCCCCACACGCAAGGAGGAGGAGGTGGAGCAGGGACAGGCAGGCATTCGACATGCAAATGAAGGGCAAATGGAGCCTGTCAATGGAGTTGCCAATGCGGTTGCATGTCCAAACCATAGCTGCCCCCCCCCCCCATACCTTTCCTCCACAAGTTTTTACTGCCATGCGGTGAGTGTGTGTGTGTGTGCATGTGTTTGTGTGTGTATTCCTGGACCCTGTTTTGCAAGGTGTTGATTATGGCCTTTGATATGCAAATGAACCGGTTTTACAGTTGCCTCGCCCTCCTCCGCCCTCCTGCCCTTCAGCTGGTCGCTGGTCGCAAACAAATGGCGCTAATGATGGGGGCAAGATGACACCTTGTGGCAACATATCATGGCCAACTAAAGACACACTTAACCGGAAAACTCGAGCCCGTTAAAAGGGTTCTCCAAAGGCACTCCAACGATTATGGGAACCCCTCCCTTACGAGTGCCCTCTTATTCGGGCTGTTTCAACCCCAATTAGAGTCATTAGCCAAACAACAGTGGCATCACAATGGGCCTACTATACACCACCACCCCCCTTTCCTCTCTGATTAAGGTGCGAAACGTGGGCGCTGACTTTGGAGTGATTTACGACACAAATTACGGGCTTAAATGGACAAACATGCCTAGTTTTAATCATGGCCCAAAAGACTTGGCTGGGGATGAGTCCATTAACGGCTACGCCACAGGAAAAACTACGGAACTACCGTCGCTGGTCCCCGAATGGGCATTAGGCATGTGCGACATAAATTAATTAACCTTTTCTCACATTCCTTCCACTCCCCCCTTTCACGCATTGTTGGCCGTTGTTAGACACTATTTATGCAAAACTATCTGCCAGGGACAAGGGACACGGACACGGACACTACTCCCAGGCCAGGGCTCAGCCAGGGAACCACTCTGGATAGTACGCGCCCTCTCCACCCTCTCCAACCTCTCCATCCTACATATCTCTAAACTTAATGCACAAATCTTGTCCAATGAACTTTCACATTCAGATGACTCTTTAGACGCTTTTTATGGGAGCTTTGTTCTAAGGTTCATAGATATTATACATACATATGTATATGTGGAAAATAGTTCGATATACATAAGTCTAAACAAATTAGCAGGAAAAGGATGGTCTGGTTTTTGGTCTTGGTTTTTAGTACTAACATATATGTACATACATATGTATGTAACTTCAGGTTTTCTTACATTATAGATACATGGTGTAAGGTAAAGTAAGGTAAGAGTCTTGGTATATGGTATAGGAACATGTTTAATATGGATATTCATTTATCTTTAGTTTCTACAATATTTAAGTTATTCTTATAATATGTATATCTGGGAGAGTTCTTAAGTTATGCAAAAGGTTTTTTATAACAAAAAAAACTCTAAAACTAACACGTTTCTTTATTGATTCATCGATAATACTATCTTTTTGCTGGGTTCCTCGATTTTTCTGATAATCCTAAGAACTTTCTTGTAACAATGAATCATTTTGGAAGAAAATATCATTATTTTACCCTTTTTATTAATTTTGTTTCTAGTTAAAATGCGGGAATTATGTCTAGCCCTGTCTATACACATACGGGTATAACTATTACTATCACTAAGTTTATGCTATGAATTTCATGAATTCTAGAATTCGTGTAATAAAAATAGCCCCTGTTTATCCGAAGGAGACGAATTCAGGCAATCAAATGATCAGAGGAGTTGCCAAAAGTGGAAATTGGAGACAATTTTGAAGCCAATCCATCTGCATTCCACCTCCCTCCTTCAGCAGCGCAAGAAGCTCAGTCACCTCCTCATCAATCCACATAGATCCTTTCGATTCTTCTATTATCGTCTTCACTTTGCCCAAAGATATACCTATTTCGCTTGGCGTTGCCACCTAATTTGTCTCAGAATTTCACCACTAACTATACAGTGTACTGTATATATATAGAATGTACATATATACATCAGAGGCCGGCAGCGTAGGACATTGCATAGGACAATGTGCATAGAAGAAATGAATATGTATGTTGAAGGGATGGCAATGCTGGGTTTATGATGGGGAATCATTCTTAAGCTCAGATATGTGTTCTACATAGATAGGACTCTAGCTGATTCAGCTCCTCTTCGAAACGATATTTGGGTATATAATTCTATGTAAAGATGGGTATCTTATGCCTTTCCAACATCCTGTCCTTCCTTTTCTTAATTTATTGTCAGTTCTGTCAAGTTCGAGGCTCGAAGTCCTAGGCCTTGCAATGCCAATCGAAAGCTGCAGATTAGTCCGCGAGTAGTCCATTGCTATAGCTATAGCTATAGAGCAGCTGCTCGGCTGGCGCAGCGGCAGCGAAAATGATCGTGTGGCTTCGGCCCCATGCACACGCAGCTTCTGCTCGGCTGGCGCATTGGCAGCGAAAATGATCGTGTGGCCTCGGCCCCATGCACACGCAGCCTCTGCTCGGCTGGCGCAGCGGCAGCGAAAATGATCGTTTGGCTTCGGCCCCATGCACACGCAGCTTTTGCTGGGCTGGCGCAGCGGCAGCGAGAATGAATCGTTTGGCTTTGGCCCCATGCAGAAAAAGCATCACAGTTCTGCTGGGCAGCGCCGCGGCAGAGAAAATGGAACATGTTTCGTCATGTCTGTTTTGGGCGCACTGAAACGCAATAGGAGCTTGTGAGTGGCTGCGTGCCGACCCCTGATATCAGAGCTCGCAAATAACCGGCAAATATCAGGCTGATATATGTACATATGTACATATACTTTGTATGGTTAACTTTCGTGTGTTACCGAATTCATGAAATGGTGTTTATACTAACACTTTTACCCCCATTGCATGAAATGATTTCCTTAAATGGGCCTAGCACAAACACAGTAATAAACACAGTAAATGTTTATTTTATATACTACATATTATATGTACATATATAATAAAATATTACAATTTCAGGTCTCATATTCCACAATTAATGGTTGAAAACTTCAGGAAACCCCCCCGTATCGATTGCTGCCATATTTTCCACTTTTAAAGATAAATTCAAGATAAATATTTCCATATTTCTATAGAGTTTCAATAAAAGTTCTCCCAAGACGATGCCCAGCTCGTGCCACATGTTTTAGTTCTTAAATGTTTGATAATGTTTCAACGATTAGAAATCGTTTGCTGCTTAGTTTTGTGGGTCAAGCCTGCCACTCCCCCCCGCCCCCACAGTCGGCCTTTATCGTGTTTTTTTATTAGTGGAAGTGCTCGAAATAAATACGCATTAAAATTCAGAAACAAAAACAAAATTGGGTGAAAAACAACTTGGGGACCGGCGAATGTTGCTTAGGAGAAGAAAATGGCCCTCACGGGAAATTATAAATATTTCCCCTCAAAAGAAAAAAACAAAAAAAGCAACAAAAAGTTCTACACGCAAAATATTTAAAAAAAGTCAAGGAAAAACGCGGGGGGGGGGGGAGTGGGAAAAAGTTGCGCCTAATTGTCAATGGCCCACCAATGGATGACACTTTATGAGTACTCAGGGGGAGGGCGGGGGGAAATTTTACACTACACTTCATGAAATTGAATTAAAACACGCAGGGGGATGCCCAGGGCAGGGGGAGGGGATCCAGTTCAGGGGAGCAGTCCAGTCCGGGCGGAGTTCAAAATGTTTTCCTCGCCTCGGGGCGCCGGAACACGAGACTTAAATGGCATTAATTATGGCACAGGCACAGGACACGGGGGGGGGGGGGGGGGGGGCAGCCGGCGCAGGATTTCCCCGGGACACAGACGGACAGAACGCATGTGTCTCCACCCCTCCCCCCTGCCGCCTGCAATGCCAATGCCTGGGCAAAAATGTAATTGACCAAACGAAAGGGCACAGGACTTGCCACAACTGACACAGTGTCCAGGACGGGGGCGGGGGCGGATGGTGGGCAGTGCAGTCGCACGCATAACAATAATTCCATGGCCATGCCATGACCCGCTCTCTACCTGGTGGCTGCTCCTGGTCCTGGTCCTGGGCCCCACCTGGGAGTGCACATTAAATAATTACCACAAATGGGCTTGGCGATAATTTTTGCACCAAAGACCCCCAGCAGCAGCAGCGGCAGCAACAACAACATGCCACATGCAACATGCGAATAAAAATTGTAATTGTAATTGCGAAAACAATAAACAAATGTGAACGGGACTCGGACTGGCCACTGGACATGGCCTGGGAGCCATGGGATGCACTCGGGGAATACCACAAGGTTTTGCAGGTATATGGAAGCAGCGATACTCTCTTCTAGGGAAGCCCTTGGGTGGGCTGTGTGGAAGTCCTAGGTGCAACCATGACATTCCTTGGAGAAGACTCGAAGGCTCGAAGGAACAGCCAAAGCCAGAGCTACATTCGAGCCGGAGATGGAGATTTTTCTATGTAGATTTTGTGCCAAAAAAAGGGTAAAAGAGTGATCGATATGCCAAGAGTCCTCGTGTCTACTTTTGTGGCAAATGCGGGGTGCAGCTTGCAGGGTAAGTATTTAATTAACGCCACCGGCTGTGCTTTCGTTGCCGTTGCACTTCCCCATGGCCCTGTGGGGTGGGTGTGGGGAGGGGGAGGAGAGTCCCTGGGCTGGACCAGGGACACTTTCAGCCTTCAGCTTCATTGAACCATTGAACAACCAGCTTTAAGGCCGGTGAATCCCCTGGCGAGCACTTCTTTCGAGTACCCTGAACCCCAGGGCGTACCCAATGCGATGGCTATTTAAAAATTCATGTTTCCCCTCCCCTCCCCTCTCCCCCTGCTGCTGCTGCTGCCACAACCCGTTCGCACCTAGATGGCGCGCAGTTGGTTCCATCATTTGCCAATTAGTTAATTTTTATGGCCAATGCTGGGAAGCTGGGAAATCTTTCAAAATGAAGGCAGCAAACAAACGTTTGTAGTGGGTGGTGGGGTGTTGTGGGTGTTGTGGGTGGTGGTCGGTGGAGCAAGTGTCTTTTAATTTCTTATTAGCGGTTTATTATCCCCGCGGACATTTGGGCCATTAATATGCAGCAAGAGAGCGACGCTCGGCCGCCAAAAACATTAATTTTAATGAGTCTCAGCCGAGAAAGTTGGACGCTGAAAAGGATTATGAGACCTGCTTAGGGGTATTCCGGGACAGTCGGGGTATTCCGGGGGGTAGTCCTCGGTTAATTACTTAATAATTTAGGCAGGTGTTTGGTATTTTTGGAAAGAAAGTAATTGGATGCCAAGAAAAGTAATTATGTCGAGAGATTTCTGTTTCAAGTTTTGAGCATAAATTTGCATGGCCAAAAGGGGAATCAAAGCCATAAAGGAATCATTCTGGCAACGAATAGCCACACATCGTTTAGGCCCAAAACAGAAAACTTGCCCCCCGACTTGTTCCTTGACTCAATTTGAGTGCTGAGCACGATCGCAGGCCAAAGGCAGTAGGGGATTAGGGGGGGATTGGAGGGGCGCTGACAGACCGACAAAAAGCGAATGGCTAACATTAATCCGTAATTTGCTGGCTTGAAGGCGACTAAGTAATAATTTTTAATGGGAAGACAAATGCCCATAAATGGTCAATAGTTGCCACTCCACTTTAACGTTTCTGTGGCTGGCTGATCTGATCCCTGGCTGACAAAAGACGGCAACTGATTTTGGCTCTGATGGAATTCCAAATTCGATTCGTAAATTCGCGGCACGTGCAGCAGGCAGCAGGCAGCTCGAAGGAGATTGAGGGGCTGCCTCTTGCCTCTAGTTGCATTTCCTTTGGTTGTACTTGTAATTTATGAACTTTAATTGTTGGCTTTTATAGGAGGTTACTCGGATTGGCAGTAGCCTATAAACCATTAACCATTAACCATAAACCATTAACAGTTAGAGCCGCCACAGACAGTGGCAGTAGCAGAGTGGCAGTGCCTGTGGCTGCGACTCGGGCGACACTTTTAATTGATTTTCTACCCTTTTGATTTAATTTATGAACTGCCTGCCATATTCGGGCGGTTAAACATTTAATCAATGTTCGAGTATCTCAAATCTGCACTTGCCAGTGCCAATGCCAGTCGTTATATAAATATTTATGAGCCTCTGCCCAGCATAAGCAAAGGCCAAAGCTAATGACAAAGTGATAAGGACAATTAAGGAGAAAGCAGCTACTGCAGTCCATGGTCCATGGCTGCCAATGACTGGCAGCTGGGGATGGGGATGGGAGCTGACAACTTCTGACGTGACACGAAGCCACCGAAGAATACTTATAGTACACCCAAAGACTAAGTAAATACTAAGATGTGTCACGCCATACAACATTTTCTGCTTTGATTTTTTCAGCCAGGAACTCCACGCAATTCCTCACTGAAAAAGAGAGAGAAAAGAGACGGAGAGACGGAGGCCGCTCTAGTGGCAAACGCCCTGTAAAGGAGGATGAGCTGAGTGTTTATCCGCTCACAGTGCTCCAAAAACAGGTAATCATTCGTATTCTCCCTAGACCTATCCTAACTTTTCTAGCCTTTTCTTTCTTCTTTCTCAAACTTGATCCTTTTAGGACTCCATCTACCATTCTCTGTTCTCTCTCGTGTCACTGGGCCCCCATCTCCAAGGGAGAGGGCCGCCGCCTCTGGCCATCCGCAGCGATCAACTTGTAAACACGGCCAACAAGCTGCCGGCCTGGCTGTAAAATATTGCTGCATTTTTGATCACTTGTCATCCCTGCATGATGGACGATCACTGAACCTGTGGCAGCCCGACTGTGGCAGACTCTTGTGTCACACAGTCTGACTGACTCTCTCGCTCGCTCACTTCCTTTGGAGAACCTCTTGAAGTACTTTCCACAGTCTGTGGCAAGGAATTCCGCAGAACCTGTTGACAACACTTGGGCGACAAGCGAAACGATCTCGCTTTTTGCTCTGCTCTGCTCCGGTCTGCTGCTATTTATTGCCACTGCCACTGCCACTGCTGTTGCTGCCACTGCCACTGCTGGACCTGCTGCTGTTGGAAAAAAGTGCTGGCCAAGGTGTCGATATCGCACAATGATTTTAATGATGGGATCGATCCCCATTCCGAATCGAGCAAAAACACTGCAAATCGCTGAGATGCCAATGCTGATAATCAATAATTTTTATATTTTTGCCACATCGCCGGTCGTCGTCGGCTTTGCAGACTCAAAGGAGGACACACACACACATACACAGCCACAGAGGCAGAGGCAGTGCCTGTTGGCAGACGGCACCCCTGGCCAACCAGCCACAGGACATGACAATAATCCTTAATTACAGAAACGAAACGAATTTCGAAATCATAATTGGAGTTCAATGATTCGCAATTCGCAATTCACAATTGTGTCTGGCTGGATCGTTTGAGGGGTTGGCCTTTAAAGTGGTTACCTTTCAGCGGCTTTCTGTTTCGCTTTCTTTTGGGAATCTATCAATCTTTCCATCAAGTCCACCAACCTGTCCTTTGAAGGTCTTGGAATACTCGTTTGGTATTCCGCATGCAAAACAAATTGACAGGCAAAAGGAAAGGAGAGAGAGTGAAAAAGAGAGAGCAGGAGAGAAGGGGAGAGAGAGCGGTAGAGAGAGCGGTAGAGAGTGCGGAAGAGAGAGCGGAGGAGAGAGCGAGAGAGAGAGAGCAGAGGAGAGAGAGTTGCCCTTTGACAGGAAGCCATTTACTCTTTTGCTTTGGTGCAAAACACTTGACGTTTGATAGTGTCAGGCCCGTGCACTCCTGTGGGTCCCTTGTGGCACTACTAGTCCTGCCACACACACACACAGGCACACACACAGGCATACATTTGGCAATCCCCTTTCTGATTTATTTATTTTTTTAACTTTTGGGCAAATTTTCGCGTGGAAAAGTGCCAACAATTCCATCAAAGTTTCAACCCTTTGAAGCGACAGCAGCGCTGACAGCGACAGTCGTGTCACGCGTCAGGCTCTCCCTGCTCCCCTGCCCCCTATCCAACTCCACCTCTGGCGGCAGTGGAACATCGAAATCGCATTCGACTGATGATTAGGCAACAAGGCAGGACTATGCCCCCCATTCCATTCCTTTGGCTAGAGGATAGGGGATAGGATTCTAATGGTGATTGCCAAACCGCTTACGACCTCCGACAGATGCACATGGAATCCAATGCTGGCAATTAAAGCCTTCAAGGGAGAGCAGAAGGGAGCAGAAGGGAGCAGAATGGAGTAGAAGGGAGCAGAAGGAGAGCAGAAGGAGAGCAGAAGGAGAGCTGAGCTCCATCTCCAGGCAGCAGTCGCCAGTCACCAGTCGCCAGTCGCCAGGGAAAGACAATTTGATGTGCAATAAAAATGTTTGTCCTCTGTTTCACCCCCACCCCCTCATGTGTCTCTTGTGATTCTTCTGTGGGTGGGGGGGAGTCTCAAAATTGGATTTCTGACCCTTTGGCCAGCCATGTGTGAAGGTCCTTTGGCCATTTCTATTTGCATCTAATACATAAACATAATGCGTTAATTTCAAAGGAACTTTTCCTACAGCAAACACACACACACACACACACACACACACACACGCACACACATAGCAAATATTATGCAAACAAACAACAAGCAAAAATATTTCCTTTTTCCTTTTCCTATTCTTTATTTTATTTTATTTTATTTTTTCTGTGGTTTTTTGGGTGGTAATCAAATTTGCGAGGTTTTTTTTTGCAGATCTTACTGGATGGATGGGCTGCTTGGACCTGGAGTATTCCCCCCGGGGAGCACTGGAAGACCGCAGGCGGAAGGACAGGACATGAGCGATACAAATAAACAAATGATGTAAATTTCATTTTCCGGCAAATATTACCGAAAATATGAAAAGCCTTGCAAATAAATTACATGAAATTTCGAAGGCGATTCAAACTATTCACCAGGAGGGGGATGGTTGCAGAAGGGCGGGGGGACAGACAAGCAGATGAGGTCCATTCCCAGTCCTTTGACCACTTTTTCCCCCCCTGGATTGATGCTTCAAATTAGATTCATCAAAGTTCAGTCAGAGATTTGCATTTATTTCACATTTGTCAGGGCACCAGCAGGAGCAGATGCTGTGCTTTGCCTCCCTTCGAAACGGGTCTTAAATGTCAGGTCTAGACATTAAAAACCACTTTTCGATGGGCAAAAGAAAATGTTTTTGGAAAGGCAAAGGCAAAGTCCTGATTGGCATTAGGAATACCGAAATACGAATGAAATGTGTCAAATAATATTCACAGATTTCACGCACAAAAAATGTCAATTTCAATTTGAATCCGAACGAAACGAAATAAAATGAATGATTCGGTTTTAATTCTGATGGAACTCTAAAAATAAAAATGGGATAAAAATGGGAATAGGCAGGGCAGGGCTTTGTCTGCCCCCCGCCCTTTTGGAGCCGCCCCTTCGGCTCCTGTGTGGCCTTTCTTTTTGGGGCATGCCATAAAACATTGTATGTAAATTAGCATTTTAATAGCTTCGATAGACGTTAGTTGTACTGGCAACTTGAAAATCAAAAGATACACACATCTACATCAACATCTACATGTACATCTACATACACATCTGCCTGTGCCTCTGCTTGTGCCACAGAGGACACTCGCGGGTGCCATAAAAAATTCACACAACAGCAATCCTGCAGTTTTCCATGGCTTAAAATTATGCAAACGCATTATATGGCTGGCTGCCTGCACGCCAGAAGGGGTGGGTGGGGAGGGGGAGGGACTACGATTACCTAGGGGAGCCGTACTCGTAGGCCGTAAACACTCAATATCTGTGCCCGCAAGAAAATAGATAGAGAGCGAGAGAGGGAGAGAGGGAGAGGCATTCTCTATGCAAATGTTGCACAAAGCACTTAAAACTCATCCAATAGATAAAGACATTAAAGGAGTGGGGAGGGGGAAGCCAAAACCAGGGCTAATAAATCAAGCTGAAGATTGGCCCGTTGGATTCCCGTCTCGTAAGTATTCCAAGTGAGTTCATCTTAATTGCTTATAGATTACACATATTGATCGTTGGTGGTGTTTGGAATTGCTTTATGACACTTGGGGTTCGATTGGGAGTGAAATATGTGATTCCTCCATGGCGTGGGAAAGTCTTAAGTAGAGGAAAACAAAAGGAATACTTGAACCAGAGCAGGTCTTTGGATTCAATGGATGGGATCACTGAAAAAGAGTTCAACAGTTCATACACCTGGAGAAAAACTCCCGAACTTGAAATATTCTTAGTGTATGAATTAAAGTTGTATGCCATTAAATTTTCTCTTGGAAAGGCAACAAGAAAGTATTTGCACTTAAATTTTGGTATTAATATGAAAATATTATACGTATATGTTTTGGAAGCATCAATGGGAATGGAGTGCCAATGCGAGGGGACTTTAGGAACAGTTCGAAGCTGGATCCATGGCGAGGAGCAAGCTATGGGTTCCTGGTGGTGTCCTAATTGAAGGAAGTTACTCTTTTCCCGATGCCCAACACACTGTTGGGTCATTCATTGTCTACAGCAACAATCATCACTTTCGGATGAGCGGAAGATTAAATAACTGGCTCAATATTTCAGTTGATTCCAGTTCAAACCAAACACGATTATGTTTTTGTTGTCATATGAAAAAAGGAAGGAATTCTATTAAAGTTTGTATTTTGAAATCGAATATTTCATTGAAAAATGCTTGCGCTGTGTCCCTGTGCCATTTCAGTTTTCTCTCAGTGTATGTATGCTTCTGCCTTTAGGCCTTGCAACTGGCAAGGCTCTTCCCTTCGGCCGGGGTTCGTCAAGTCTTGCAGAATGATTTCTGCCTCTCTATCTAGGACCCAAACAGCTTCTCTCATCTCCATTACCACAAGAGAATTATGCACGAAGGAGGCAGAGAGAAAGCAAGTAGGGGGGTATGGGAGGTGGCCCAGGATGTGCAGGACAATTACCACCACCGCCAACTGCAGCTGTGAGTGTCGGCCTCCTCCTGTCTGCTCCTCCGCCAGCTCCTGCTCCTGCTCCTGCCTATTCAAGTGTCCATTTTTAATTAACACTCTGACAATTTGACGCGAAATGCATTTCCACTGTGTGCATGTATGTGTTTTGTGTGTATGTGTGTGTTTTGTGTGCGTGTGTGTGTGTGAGGTCCTAACTAATGCTGCCACTACGGATTCCAAATGCGAGTGCCAGTGCGATTGCATGCCGATGAGGCGTCTGGTCTCCGGTCTCCGTTCTCCGTTCTCCGGTCTGCTGTGTAGCTGAAAGCACTGCCGTTGAATGTTTAGAATGCAATTGACATGAGGCACATGCCACATGCCACACACTGGCATAGGCCAGACAATGGAAGATGCCTTCGACCCGTCCCGCCGTCTGATAAATGTTGCATGTTGCATGGGTAACCCAATTACCGTTTGGCAAATTACCCACACCAAAGGCAAAGCAGCATCAAGGATTGTACATGAAAGGAGAGAGAGAGAGAGACACAGAGAGAGGCAGAGGGGGAGAGAGAAGGGGAGAGAGTGAGGAGTTTGGGTTCCTAGACTCGCTTTGCATAATTGATGACAAATTGAAATCATGTTAATGCTGCTATGAAGAAAGGGGAAAGGAAGGGAGAGAGTGGGGCAGAGTGAGCCAAACAGTTCATAAAATCATCTATCTACATGTACATCTATGGAGTCTATGTGGACAGTGGACACTCTTTGGCTCTCATCCTAAACTTTCGTTGCTTTTTTCGCTACCCGCAAGAGGCTGGCTATAAATCCTTTGGCCAGGCCAAATCAAATTGCCAATGGATCAATTTGCGGTTGATGTGGCTCCAGCTAAGCTCTGGTCTCCGGTCTCTGGTCCTCCCTCTGGGGGCTCGTAAATCGCAATGAGTTGGGGCATAAATTTTCAATCGTTTGCAAATTCCAGGCATGATAGGTCAGGGGTTACCCGTCACACACACACACAGACTAAACACAGACTTATTAAAAGCAAACGCAGCCAAAATTGTTTAGAGTAAAGAGTGAGAGATCCTTCGACATGTCCATCAGCAAGAGGCCAATTCAGTCGCCCGGCGAGCTGCTGAGATCGCTGGAGCTGTCCGGGCAGGAGGAGCTCGACCAGCAGATCAAGAACTGGGTGCTGTGGGACCGCAACGAGGCCACCCTCGAACAGGTGGTGGATGCGGTGCGCGACCAGGACTGGCGGGCCCTGCGCGTTCGGCTGTGCAACCGGATACCGTTCAGCACGTCGGGTCTGAAGGGGGGGATGCGGGCCGGGTTCGACTCCATCAACGATCTGGTGATCATCCAGACGGCCCAGGGCCTGGCCGCCTACCTGACCGACACCTATCCCAGTGTCCAGAAGCGGGAGACGCAGGGCGTGGTCATCGGCTTCGATGGGCGCTACAACAGCAAGCGCTTCGCCCAGCTGACGGCCTCGGTGCTGCTCAACAACGGCTTCAAGGTGCACCTGTTCAACCGGATGACCCCGACCCCCTTCGTGCCCTTCACCATTGTGACGCTCAAGTGCCTGGCGGGCGTGATGATGACGGGCTCGCATGGCCCCAAGGAGGACAACGGATTCAAGGTGTACTCCTCCAGTGGGGCCCAGATCCTGCCGCCCACCGACACGAAGATCTACGAGGCCATTATGGAGAAACTGGAGCCGAAGCCCTCCTCGTGGGACCTCTCCATCCTGACGGAGAGCACCCTGATCGCGGACCCCTACCGCGAGATCTATCCGCTGTACTACGAGCAGCTGAAGAAGCTTCTGCCCCCCGGCCACCTGGAGACGAACGAGTGCAGCCAGCTGAGGTTCATCTACACGCCGCTGCACGGCGTCGGCTACTCCTTCATGCGGGAGGCCTTCTACCAGGCGCGCCTCAAGCCGCTGATACCCGTGCCAGAGCAGAAGGATCCCGATCCGGAGTTCCACACCCTCCTGTTTCCCAATCCGGATGGTGAGTCCCCGCTGCTGCCTGCTGCCGCCTTTCCAATCTCTAATCTCTGATCTCTTGCAGAGGGCAGGGAGGCTCTGCTGATGGCCATCAAGAAGGCCGAGTCGGAGCACTGCACCTTCATACTGGCCCACGATCCGGACGCGGATCGGCTGATCGCCGCCGAGCTGGACACCAAGGCCCGCTGGAAGATCTTCTCGGGCAACGAGCTGGGCGCCCTGCTCGCCTGGTGGGCCCTGGAGAACTACCGGACGCGCATGGCCAAGCCGGACGTCAGCAACTGCATCATGCTCTCGAGCCTGGTCAGCTCCAGGATCCTGGCGGCCATTGCCCGGGCGGAGGGCTTCACGCACGTGGAGACGCTGACGGGCTTCAAGTGGCTGGGCACCAAGGCGCTGGAGCTGCAGGCCGCCGGCCGGACGGTGCTCTTCGCCTTCGAGGAGCCGCTGGGCTTCATGTTCGGCACGAGTGTGCCCGACAAGGACGGCATCTCGGCCGCCACACAGCTGGCCACGATGGCCTGCCACCTGCGCAGCACCCGCAGCATGACGGTCATCGAGAAGCTGCACGAGATCTACGACACGTACGGCTACCACGTGACGACCTCCTCGTACTACACCTGCGAGAACCCGGCGGTGATTGACCAGATCTTCGAGCGACTGCGCAACTTCGAGGAGGACCTGCCGGGCACCTACCCCAGCTGCATTCTTGAGGGCGCCTTCGAGGTGCTGTATGTCCGGGACCTGACCGTGGGCCTGGACACCGCCAACAAGGACCGCAAGGCGCGCCTGCCGACGGTGCCCAGCGAGCAGCTGATCACCTTCACCTTCAGCAACGGCTTCGTGGTGAGCCTGCGCTCCAACCACAGCGACCGCAGGCTCAACTACTGCTCGGAGATCTGCGGCCTGCCCGAGGAGAAGGAGTGGACCGAGATGCACGACCGGCTGCACCGCATGACCGACGCCGTCGTCGAGGAGTTCTACCAGCCGATGAAACACGGCCTGATGCGTGCCTCCACGTTCGATACGTTGTGAGAAATCTTTGGCCAAAACCAGAAAATATAGAATGATTGTGCGGAATACTCCAATGGAGGCTTAGGTGTGGGTGAAGCCACAGAATGCCAATTATGCGTACACAGAAATGGCCCACCCTCCCACTCACCCTCCCACGTATATATATGTGGGGGTATATGGCCCAACAGCGTACCGTTAACCGCAAGCCGCAGTCGTTTCTGGCAAGACAAACACTGAAATTTTATAGTTCCTCCTGCTGCTAATTGCACTCTGGGGGTAAGAGCCACCTCCCAAACCCCTGCAACCCCCCCATTCCCCTCATTCTCCCATTCGACGGCGTGATAATCGCTGCCGATTGTGCGAATCAGCAAAAGTCGGGCAGAAATAATGAAAACAGTGATTAACCAGAGACCCAGAGAGCCAGAGAGCCACAGCCAGAGGAATCATCTTCGAGCTGCCGACAGGGAGGGGGACGGGGGCAAACAAGCTTTCTTCGACTTGAAATTTCTTTTCGGGACTCTCCTTTCGCCCCGCAGCCCCTCCCACATGGAGAGGTGGGCGTGTGTGTTTGTTTTGGGGTCAAACGGAATATTTCAATAGCCTCCAAAACGCGAGTGAGTGCTCCAGGTAAACATGGAGCTTGATCCCAAAGGTCTTCCCTCCCGCCCTCTCCGTCCCCCTGCGCCACGAAGACAAAAGCAGAAGGAAGACATCCCCCAATCATCCCATATGAAGACTGATGATAACCAAAAGGACGAAGGAGAGCAGCGAGCTGTTTGCCCAAGCCCAAGCCCAAGCCTTTTGCCTCTGTCAGCCATTAAATTTTCCCTAAAATACAACGAAACGCACACGAATTAAATATTAATCCCTGTCGACGAATGAACCCCGACCCCGGGTGCGGGGGCGGGGGCGGGGAGGCTCCTTTTTTGGCCACGTTTTACACGGTTAGTGGCGATGTGATGCTGCCTCCAAGGTTAGTGCATTATTAAGCACTGTTTATGCGACATTAGGAACATAAAAGGGGCGACTCGACTGAGACCCAAAAGTCACCTGTAAACAAGACCCCGGCGGGGGCAGGAGGGGGGGCAAACAAAATAAAACGAGTGTCCCACATATGGGTGGCAGGCGGCATCCCCCTCTCTGCCTCCTGGCCTGCTCTGAGGGGAATTTTGATACCACCATTAACCTAACCAAGAGGTTTTTTTGGGATGATTTAAGATGGAAATATGGCATCAAAGATTCGAAGTCCAGCCAGGGAAATGTTTTAAATAAATATAAATTATATAGGTACATTTATTTAAGAGTGTTTCTTCCGTCTCTTCAAGGAATAGCCAGAGGTATTCTTCAAGCCAAAGTGGAGAAAAAGTGGAGAACAAAAGTGATTCCACACCCAAAATGTTCACTGGTATTTGCATATGTAAAAGACTCAGTAAAACATTTCGTTTTAAGCGGGTAATTTGATCTAGATATACACATACTCTTATATATACATACATATATATGTATCTTTTCAATTCACACACTCATTTTAACCGCACGAAATGAAAAACTTAACTCTAATCCGATTCGAATACAATAGAATGGTCCAAAGGATACACTCGGATTCAGTGCTATCATTGCGCACCAATTGGATTCCGAACATCCTGGTTGTGGCACATATGTTGAGGATATACAGTTACAGCAGCCAGCTATCCAGCCAGCCAGCGGCGGCTCTCCTAATGAGGCAGCCACCCTCTAAAGTACGTCTGTGTGTGTGCTGGTGGTGGTGGTGGGTCACAGGACAATGGCATCTTAAATTCGCATTCGAAATGAGGCAAGTGTGGCGGTCGGAGTGCGCTGCAAGTAAATTGATTACGTGCCACTTGCTCACATCATCAATTTCAGTCCATATGCGCGGATATCCTTTGAAACCGCTTCGAAAAGGCGACAGGCGAAAGGCTGCCCACAAAATTGTTGGCTGACACTCGAAAATGTCTGCTCTGTGGAATCGTTAATTAAACAACAAACATTTGTTGACTTCCGCTGCTGCTGCCATTTGTTGCAAGTAATCGCATTTGTTGTGTGTGAGTTTTTCCTTTACAACCGATTTCCTGTGATTATGATAAGCATTTTGCCTGCGATGGACTGTGGACTGTGGGCCTTGGGGTGGGATGACCTGAAGCCAACGATGGGAAGCCTTGAAGGTTGGCCTTTAACCCGAGAATACAACTAGAAGAGATATAATATAGAATTTAAAAGGTGAACACAACAAAGGAAGGGACTCCAGATCCCAGAAAATAAACTCCATTTGAATCAATCTTTGCTGAGACCTGTGGAAGGATATATTCTATCACAATTTAGAAGGATTTAATTATACTATTTTCAAAGACAAAAACTATGGAACATTTATGCACCTGATCAGTAATACGATATATGTATATATAGATCAGAGTTATTCAGAGTTATATACGGATATATAGGAACATATGTAGGTATACATATATGTACTTTTCGAACTTGAAAACACTTACTTCTCAGTCCCACAAAACAATCTTTACTGGGTAAAATGATCACTGAATTTGAAAACTCTATAACATGGATCGCTCCTAAAACGATCTACTTAGAGAGAGAGAGAGAGAGAGGGTGTGAGAGAGAGAGGTAGAGATAGAGAGAGAGCGAGAGAGATAGCGATCTATTTAATGTGTGTCTGATCGAATCATTGGATTCCGATTTCGATTTTTGAAGCAAACTACAATCGTATGTATGAATCGTTGAAACCTTAATTTAATCAATAATTCATCTGTTTTCATGGCAGCTGCAGAGATCTAAACCCGCCCCTCTACCTACCCCTACCCCTACCGCGCTCCACTCTAACAATTTGTTTTTGTCGTTTTATTGTTTTCGTTTTTGTCGCATAAAAATGACAACAAATTAGTTTGACTCCTTCCGTCGGCGGCGGTTTCCCGCTGAGTTTTTCACAGTTTTGTTTGATATTCGTTTGTTGTTTTTTTTATTATTTTATTCGCTGGCGCGTCCTTGAGTCCTTGGCCAATAAATTATGTGAAGGATGCTGTCAGAACAAGGCAAACCCTCAGCCGAGAACAGAAACAGCAAAGGGGAGGGATCGTCCGCGTATAGGGAACGAACGGACGGACACGGACACGGAGTCAGCCTCTAGATCAGGAGGCAGGAGGCAGGAGGAGGGTCGGGGGGCGAGGGCGCGACGTGTTTGATTAGCTTTATTAAATATGCAAACAATGCAAATTTCTCTTTCGAATTCTGTTTTTTTATTATTTTTATTTATATTGTTTTTGTTCAAAATGTGGAAAATTCACTGGGAGTTTAATTGCCAGAACGGCACCAAAAAAAAATTGTAAAAAAAAATTTAAAATTTAATATGCATACTATACGTACTGACACAACCCTCCCCTTGCCCCTCTCCCCTCACACCCCTCAGATTTCATCGAGAACAAATTGTTGGTAATGCATTTTAATTTCGTTCTCCTTTTTGCCGCAATAAATATTATTTTTTTCTCTTTTTTCCCCCCGACAAATTTGAAGTGGGAAACGTGTCCATAATTTAGACCGGGAAAAGATCTTTCAATGCTTCTAGAAATTTACATGATTTTTCAGGACTCTCAGCAGCTGTGTGTTCATGCATATATTTCATATACAATTTATTTCCTTTATCTTTTTTTTCTTAAGGTCTCTTGTGTTCCGTTCTGTTCGTTCTCTTTGTCTCACGGCGTGCCAGTCACCAATAAGAATGACTAAGAGAAGTGCTGGCAATGGGCAAAGAGAACGGGAGCGACCAAAGCGAGCGAAGAGAGCGGCAAAACTGCTTTACCGACTCGCGCGCGCTTAGTATCGGCGCTGCTTTTCGAATGTGAAATGATGAAGTTCATGGATTTATAGTTTATTTTTATTTTTAAAGATCAATTATTATTATTATTATTAAATTAATTATAAAAAATTCATCAAAAATATTTGAATAAATTAAGCGGAGCTCTGGAATAAAAAAAAACATTTAAAGTGTTGTAAATACTCTAAAATTGGGCCCTCTGTGGGCGGGAGGGGGGCCTCTCATGGGCCAGTGTGGTCCTTAGTTAAACGGATTTTGTATGGACCTTTACGAGGGTGTTAGGGAGGTTTTGAAGTCTCCTAGTAGTAGCCTAGTGCATAGTTCCTTTGGCTTCCTCTTGGAGGCAATACTCTAAGAAAGGGACACAAGTTACCTGCCTGGACTAACCTTTTTGACAATACCTTCTCGAAGACTGTAAGACTTAAGGCAGTAAACGATACTTAAGTTAGATTTGGTCCCCCGTTTTCTGCTAAACAATTCAAATATCATATCGAATTTCGCATTATCCCCATTATTATAGGACTTAAACATCAATAGGATTATAAATCTTGGGCAAGATGTGGGCAAAATAACAAAACTGAACTTGAAATTTGTCTCTATATAAACATACATATATGTATGTTTGTTCTTTTTGTCAACCCCTTAAAGGGGGAGGGGGTAGAGACTGCCTTGAGCGGTGGGTCATGGAAGGGAAGGATGTGTGTGTGTGTGTGTGTGTATCCCCAAGGGATACGCAACGGAAATCTACTTGTGCATATGGAGATGCCATTGCTGCTGCTGTTGCTGCTGCTGGTTGTTCCACTGGTTATTTCCATTACTTTTCGGCAGAATTTTCACCCTTTTTTCATTGCCTTTCACAGCCCACACCCCCACTTCATCCCTGCCTCCATCCATCCACTCCGGCTGAAAGGGAAAAGAGTAACAAATAACAGAAATGTCGGAAAAGTGCACATATTGTATGAAAAAAGGTTCATTAGCAACATCAATTATATTTCGAGGGTCCCCAAAAACTAAGTTAACAAACATTTGATGCAATTATTTATGAAAATTATACTGGAGGAAAGGTTAAAGGAAAGTTTAAATAAGGAATGAGAGGGAATGGATAATAGTACAGAACAAGAGTCTTGGTTAAAGAATATTTCAATGGCTAATGATATTTAAAGAATATCTAAATGTTATCGGTTGTAGATCTCACTTTTAGTTCCGATTTATTTGCCCTGAAACAACCTTAAAGATATGGCCCAAAAATGCAGTTAAATCGCAGGTAAATCTGGAATCTCTTTAAGCGCCTTTTGCTCTGCGCTTTCCATTATTCGCGCAGCTTCCATATCCTTTGCTGGCTTTCAGTTTTCCCATCAATTATTCCCAGGGCTCCTCCCCATCCCCCCACCCACTCTGTCGAAAGAGGAATGCAGAACGGAGGAGAGAATGCCTGGGCATTGTTTAACAATTAACGGAACAAGTTGTTTAACTTTACCTAAACGATTTAAGTCAACAGTAAGCGACAATCCCCCCACCGACCACCCACCAGCCACTCCGCTCCGCCCTGCTCTTTTTCATCCACTCCAAAGGACTGGACTGGACTACTGACTGTCCTCGTCTCGTCACTAGATCATCGGGATGGAGAGAGAGAGAAAGGATGTGCCTCTGCCGCCGCTGCTGCTGCTTCCGCTTCCGATGACTGCACAAATCGTTGAATTTCCTTCTTGGTTTTTTTGTTAGCTCTTTTTTGAAGGCTGGCAGGCAGGCATCTCCTGGCTGCTGGCTCCTGGCTGCTGGCTGCAGCTGAAATGGCAGAAATTTGTCAGGAAACAATTTCGTTTTGTTTGGTTCTCGTTTGGCGGCAATCCACCTGAACAGCTCCCCACCTCTACGCCACTCCATGCCACTCCACTCCCCGCTTCAATCCATTCGTTCCCCGTTTTTGTCATCTTGTTTGTTTTACTTAAAGGACAGAGAATGAGCGACTGCTGGACTGCTGGTCCTCCGGCAAGAGGCAACACAGGAATGGAATGGAAAGAGCCGCTTAAGCCGCTCTCTCTCTCTCGCTCTCTCTCTATTGGCATCCGTGTGCGCCCACCCACAGTCTCGGAGGCTGATGGCTGATTGGACTGGCAGCGCGACTTCAATAATTAAATTTGCGACATTTCAACGCTCGCCGATCAATGGAATGAATTAATTCTTGTCAATTATCCAAGTGAGGACTCCTGAGAGCCAGAGCCAGATCCACATCCAGGGGCAACTTCAGGCCTCAGTTTCTGTCGCTACTTTCATGCCTCTAAATAGCCAAAGCAGCAGCCTCAAATGAGAACACGGCCATGGCGAGCATCGACTAGAGGATACCCAGTGATTGAAAGTAAACTTCAGGATAATCCACAACTGGCAGATGGGTGGGCTATTGGCTTCAAAGGCGATGGCCATAGAACTGTCTTGGTTCTAGATGTTTCTGGGCAAACCTATATACCCTTGAGCTCTACAAGTCCACAGGGTGGAGGCACCAGCAAAAACGGCCGTCCAGCGATTGCCGACAATAAAATGTCACTTGATCGCTGCATTGGCGCTCGTGTCCAACTGAATTTAGGCATCGCCGGCGGTGGTCACTCTCCGGAGTCGGAGTCGGAGCTGCAGTTGAGGCTTAGTTTGGGGCCTCCTCTGACCAGGTGGCGTCGATCTACAGCAATGCTGCCGATGCCGCTGCCGCTGATGACGACCACACAAGACGCTTAATTTGTTGCGCCCCATGCCGATGACAATGCGAAGCCGCATGTTGTCTTCTGTCTCCTGTCCTCTGTCTCCTGTCGCCCGCTTGACTCCCCATCAATCAGTGATTGTTGCTGCTGCTGTTGCTCTTCTCTCTCTTCCGATCTCTCTCTCTTTCTATCTCTAACTCTGCTGAGCAGAGGGGGGACACATGTCTAAGGGAAGTGGCCTGCTTTTTTGCTGGCATTACCGTTTCATCGATAATTCAGATCACGCGAATTGGATGCATGTTCTCGTCTCTCTCTCTCTCTTTCTCTCCCACTCTCTGTGTGGAATGAAGCTTTCATTAAGTTCCTCTCAGAGCAAAGCCCCGCCTCATTGAAGTTAGCGAAAGCTACTAGTGTTTTGTCTAGGCAAAACTGAAAGCTTCAAAGCTTGACGAAAGTTTATTCAAATTCAGAGTTGATCAAACTAGGGGGAGAGAGCTTTAATCGTGATTAAGTCTTGATATTTAAAGTTATGAGGTGATTAAGAAAGATACTAGAAAGAGAGAGAGAGGGAGAGGGGGAGGGGGAGGGAGATCTATGATTGATTCATAGAAATGCAAATAGAGAATTCCATAAACTTCGATTGCATAAATTTAAAATAATAAGTTCTTCGAATCTCTCAATTAAAAAATTGGCAAAAAATATATAATAATATAGAATAATAATATTTCTTAGAAATTAATATAATTCTATACATTTTGGTGTTTTAGATTGCGATTAATATTATTTAATATTATTGATATTCACATTTAATTTAACTAAATTTAAAAGCCTTTAACCTTTACCTTCAAGTATAGATAATTTCTTTAAACTAAACTCCTTTTTTCTCTGCCTGAAGTAGCTCCTGTTGTAAGCCCAATAAATTATAGTCAAAGAGTGGTAGATGTCTTCCCCCTGCCTCCTTCCCCCTTTCGTGCCACATCCCTTTGGCGGCCACATGCGAGTGAATGGAAATGCCACTTTAATGAAAATCTATCACAGTCAGGAAAAGTTGCTCCTGTTCCTGCTTCTGCTGCTGCTTTCCGGGTGCCGCGAGTAAATTCATTACACT
The DNA here is from genome assembly GCA_035041765.1 of Drosophila algonquin. Classification (NCBI taxonomy): domain Eukaryota; kingdom Metazoa; phylum Arthropoda; class Insecta; order Diptera; family Drosophilidae; genus Drosophila; species Drosophila algonquin. Next base: position 59,927 of record JAWNKY010003561.1, read on the forward strand.
TTCTCAATTATGTGAGATACATTTTAATAAGAGGCAGGACGGGGGGAGGGGGAGAGAGGGAGCATCATCCTGGATGCAGAAGGTTAGCTGGGAAAAACCTCAACATAATCAAGTAAATTAATAGCAGCGAGAATAGGAAGGAAGGCCGCAGTCAGAGATCAAAGTAATTAATTATAATAATTAAGAACTTTTCGGAAGCTTCCAGCCAGCCAGCCTGCCACTCGCTGTCTTACTCGGTCTTCCTCGCTCTGTCTCGCTCTCTCTCTCTGTTGGCTGTGGCTTGCCACACAAACTTTTCAGCATTTGCATGCGGCAGGCAAGGCCCCCGTTGACAGCGGAGGCGGCGGGTCGTGTGTGTGGGGCATAAGGGGGCGTGTGTGTGTGTGTTGCTGGAAAGTGCGTGCACCTGTTGAGATTTGAGCAATTCCCCAAGCAAATCCCATATTCATATCTTGTCTCCCCGTGTGCCTCCCACCTCCTCCTCCTCGCGCCAGGCTTTATCCTTCTTGGACGGCGTTTCCCTTTTGATTAAAGATGTCTTCCAATTTATAGTTTCTGTCATCATCAGGAGGTTGTTTGTAGTTTCAGTTGTTGCTGCAGATATTTCTAGAAGTTTTTGCAGTTGTTTTTTGTTGTTTTTTTTTAATTGAATAGTTTTTAATCATCGCTAAAAGCGTTGCCGTTGCAGCATCCGGCGCAGAGATGACATTCCGCTTCGTTGAACTAATACGCTAAAAGCATTTACCAACACTGCCTACCAACACGCCTCCCTACCCCCTCCCACCACTCGGGCAATTGTTTGTGCCCAGCGGAGCAGCAGGCTCTGCTCTCCCACTCCCCCTGCCCCACCTTCGCCTCTTGCTGTCGTTTTTGCTGCCAGATTAAGCACGAAAGGGCAGAAGAAGGAGAGGAAGGATGTGGCATAGAAGGAAGGAAGGTGGTGCAGCGTGTGGCATGTATGTGCAGCATGCATGTGGGATGCAATCATCTAAAGTGGGCAAAAAGTGAAGAAAAAGAAAAGCCCACCGCAATGAATAAGCCTTTTTGACACTGTGCCTGTGGGCGTGGCAGGGCATCCACTTGGAAGCAATTAATTGACCAACACACACCAGCGCAAAGGGAAGAAAGAGAGAGGGAGAGAGAGAGATGGGGCGGCAGCAAACCAACAAATGTGCCTTTTGCGGGAGTCCCTCAAGCGAACAAACAATTAGAAATATCACAAAAGTCTCGCAAAAGTCTCGCAAAAGTCTTGCACAAATCTCGAAAAGTCTCGAACAACTCTCGTAAAGTCTTGAAAAACTCTCGCAAAAGTCTCGAAAATGTCTCGCGAAAACCTTCGTAAAAAGCCTCGCAAAAGTCTCGAAAAAGTCTCGCAGCCTGTTTGCTCGATCCAATAGCGATCTGCCATAAACGATACTTGGTGTCATTCTTCGTCATTTTGTAACTTTTGACTCGTCTTCTGATGTATGACAGGCTTGCCAACTCGTCGTTTTTGGATCAGCTGCTTTTAGGAGCGGCGTTACCATACATTCCATTCTCACATATTTGTAATCATTTGCGGATTCAAATGCGAGCGTTTTGTCGGGTTAAGTATCTCCTTTGACTCGTCTGCGTAGATATCATTTGAGAGCCTCTGTTTTAAGGACTTTTGAAAACTATTTCTGAGAGCTGGGAGCTGGCAGAGTTTGGTATGCAATCGGCAGCACCACTTGATCAGCGATCAGTGAAGTATCGCATTGATCATGTTTTGAGAGCTGGTAAACACGAAGGTGCATGGGGTTGCATCCTATCCATCCATTGCTATCATATGAAGCGTACTATCCATGAATTTATGCTAAAATTGTATCATCAAGATCAGTGATCGCTGATCAAGTTGTTCTGGTGACTGCGCATTCGTAGATTCATCCATTCAGTCACTCATCTGTATAGTATATACTTCCGAGACGAGATTCATTCGTTAAACGATACATTTGTTGAACATTCTTGAGTTTCTCAAGATCAGTAGTAGTAGATCCGACTTTGAGACTTTGTTCGTCGACAAATGGCAGCTCTACTTTGTTATTACTTTACTTTATTCACCGTTACTTCAGCTTAACACTCAAACATACAAATATGTGTTCCTATCCTAGACTCGACTCGTTTCGGGACTCCCCTCTTAGTTGGAGGGATACTGGATCTCCGTCTTCTTGACGTTGAGGACGCCGGTGTGGTCGGTGGCCCCCTGGAGGGTGGTCACCTTCTGGTTGCCGGCGGCGTCGAAGGTGCTGATGGTCTGCTGGATGTGGGTGGCGGGCACGCTGCTGCCGTACGACTGCTGGGTGCCGGTGGAGCCGACGTAGCCGACATTGCTGGCCAGACCAGCGTTGTAGCTGCCGGCAGTGTTGTACGCCGGATTGTAGGCACCAGATGCGGAGTCCTCGCCGAAACGGCTCTCAAGGTTCACGCCCCTGTAAAGAGGAATAAATAGAATCAATATTCCAAGTAGCCAGGGGGGAGGGGCTGTGGGTGAACCTACAGGGAAGCTGGAGCCGCCTGCTGGGTGTAGGAGGTGCCGATGTGGCCGGAACCATCGGGGTTCTGAATGGAGTGGGAGGCGAAGGTGACGCTGCCGCCGCCGCTGGACGAGGAGGAGGACGACGACGAGGACGAGGAGCTGAACACTTCACGACGCAGACGCCTCAGCAGACGGGCGTTGACGGGATGCACGTCCGACTGGTGGCCCTCCGAGTCCAGCGTGAAGAAGGCGCGTGGCACGAACTGTCCAGCTGTGGAGGAGACGATAAAACCGGGAGATTACTACAGATATTCCAGATGTTAAATTCGCAAAGAAGATACCAAAAGTAGGCTACCAGCTGGGGTTACTTTCTAGGTGAAAGTTTTCGCCAGTCTTTCGCTCTGACTCTATGAACCCAAAACTTGTTTGATATCTCCAAATATCTCCCATTTTGCTTTTGATTATTCATAATGTGCGGAAAGTTTTGGTCAAACATTGATGCAAAAATCGAACAAGTTTAAAATTAAAAATTATATTTTTAATGGATTTTCGATGGTTTTTGAGGGGCGATTAACATACCCGGTTTATCCCCCAAACCCCACCCCAAAAGACTTGCTAATCAAATTAGATAATAATAAACATGATAATCGTTTAGCAATAGCCTTGACTAGTCTTAGTCGTAGTCGCTTCATCGATGATGATGTAATTGTGGAATCAGAGAGAGAGGAGAGAGGGAGGAGGAGGCACTCACCGGAAGAGGCAGCCGCCGCTGAGGCCACACAGAGGGCGAGAGCAATCAGAGTGTACTTCATGATGGATCTGCAAATCAAACACACGCACAATTAGCAAGGCAGATACTACTATATATACACCCGATATACATATATATATACTGGAAACTGGAAACGTACTAAAGACTTAGGCACCGAACGCGTAAAAAGTTCCAAATCGACTAAACCGCGCCGCCACATCGCAGCGCTTTTATATGGAAATTTCATTTAGCGCTGACGTAGTGCGAATCATCATCAAAAGGGGGAGAGGGAGAGGGAGAGGGAGAGGAGAGCCAGCAGAAGCTGTCAAGCAACCAGAAGAGCCAAGAAACAACAATGAAGGGAAAACATTAAACCATAAAGAACAGAACGCACACGTAATTACAGATAAAACCTAAGAGATCTCTTAAGACGCGGCTAAAAGTCATAAAAGTAAAGTTAGATCGAGTGATTCATAGGCTTTAACTCTCATACTCCACTCTCTGTGTCTCCCTCTCTCTCTCTGTCTCTCTCTTTGTCTCTGTCTTTGGGTTCCAAAATAAATTCCCCCTAAACTTAATGATTATAAGACCTGAGCAAAACTGGAAATGTTTTTTGCGTTCTGTTTGTTTTCGTCTTATTTGTATTTCGTGTTATAATGGCACCCTATGAACGGCCGGCTGTTGTTCGTGGTCAAAACTTGTAGAGTTTCGTGGCCAGTTGTTCAAGTGCCCTGCCCCCGTTTTCCGCCCCACCAACTCTCTCTCTCTCGCTCTCCACTCAATCGTATGACCCGATTCGTGCTTCTGTTTCTGCTCCTGGCTTTGGGGCAATAACCTGATTAAAGAGGTTCCCTATGTAAGTGCTGACAGGCAGAACCATTCAACAAACATTGGAATACACTCGAAATAATCAGGGCATGCTTCCAGTGTTCAGCAGAAAGCTATCATTTGGGGGTTTTACTTTAGGAATCAGTTTAATGACTGACATGCGTCTTCTAATTATAATATCTGATGAATCTTAAACAGATCTCCAGCCCCTCCGCTCAACACGTTCCGTTAGAGCTACGAAAACAGGTTCTCGAAAACAAAATCAAAACAAATCTGTCTGATATTTTGTTACCCAATTTTCATACACACGAGTATCGAGTATAAACAGATATATATTCCAGGAAATCCTTCAGTCGTAAAACCTGTTCATAATTTGGCATAATTTCAATTGCGATTTTAATGGTTATTAAGTGTTAAGTTTCGGTTTATAAATTATGGCCAAATCGGCTAAGCAAATATATACTAAATCTTACCAAACTCTAAGCTAACCTTTCTTGAAGACTTTGACATGCAATGACTGCGCCGAGGGACGCTGCCGCATAACGCGCGACTCGTTAAGCGATCCGATGGCGAAAAGATGCAGGAAAGATAGGAGTTAGACTAGAGTTCCTCCTTAAGTCTTAAGTCGCTTCCATTAAACGCCTATCCATACAGCATACATCATCTGTTGGGCTTGGCTATGTCGTCTCCCCTCTCTCCTCTTCGCCTGCAAATTCAATTCAATGGATTTACATTAATCTCATACAAATGCCAAAAAATTTGTTGCCATTTGTTTCGAATAAATATTTTTGAATTTCGCACACGTTTTTTTGCAGAAAAATTGAATAAGAAAGAAAAGCGGGTGGGAAAACCGAAAACCTTTTCCGCAAACGGTGACAGAGCGAAAAATATTCCCCAGTCGATTTGATGCGATTTATTATTGGGCAGAGTCCACAGTCCACAGTCCGAGAACCATTAATCATTCGTGTCCAAAGTTGAAACCAAGTCGGAGGCGAAATCCGAGGCGGAGTCCAGGGTATCTGGAGTCCATGTCCATGTCTGTGTCCAGTTGGTGGATAAACTTTTGCGGTACGTGGCAACGTGTTGAAATTACAAAATGTGTTAAAAAACAGGCGCAAAAAAAATAAAATATTTTATTCACACACAGACAAGAGAGAAAAAAACATAAATTTCCTTTGAGAATAGATTCAGGACTGGACAGGAGCGACAGGGATGTGGGCAAGGTGATTATGTTTGACAGCCGACCAGGGACAGAGTACGCCCCCCCAGCCCTTTGGCCAGGACAGGACAAGGCCCGAAATTCCAGGATAAACTGTGGAAATTGCCTTCAGTTTTCGGCTGATTTATGGGCAACTATTTCCCCGATAATTCCGCTGTTCGTCAGACTTTAAGACGCTTCTTCTCTGCCAGATCTAAGAGGGGCAGGGGGAGGGGAAGGGGAAATTCTCAATCGAGGTCATTTGGATTTTTCTTGGCTGCCTCCTCCTCAATTAATGTCTCCCCTCCCCGGGGAGAACGGAAAACTGTGAAAAATATGAATAATTGAAACAGCTGAACGCAAACAAATCCAAAATTTGTACAGATATTTCGTATATTTAATGTGACACTTTTTTCTGTCTGTCTGTGGGGGGTTGGGGGATGAATGATAATTTGCTTTCACTTCAACCTCCCTCAACGGAGACAAAGCCTTTTGATTACAAAATTGATTTTCAATGTTTTTGCCACACACAAAAATGGTTCCAAAAAGTGCCAAAAAATGTGCTCTTTTTTTGTTTGGTAGTGAGTGCCAGTCAGAGGTCGCCAGGAAGGTCGGAAACCATTCCAGGATCTACTTCATCCATAGAAATGTCATCATGGAAACACTTCGTGTGGCATCACGAACTCTGCCTGATTTCTCCAGTGATTTTTCGCAATCAGCTTGATGAGGATGTGCGATGTAGGGGCTGGAGGAGGATGATGCATGGTGCTAGTCTATGATTAGTATCCTGGCGTCGGGCGGGCCTCGGGTTGTGCTCGACTCGCATGCCAAGTGGCCAGCAGACAAATGAAATTTTAATGCCCAAAACCAAGAGGAAAATTATAGTTTCAGGAGTCCAAAGACTTTGATACTCTAAAGGTGCGATTGTTGGAGGATGGGGGAAGATAGGATGTCTTCTTGGGACAGGGATGGATAGTATATGATATATTATAATAAAGAAAGTATCAAGAAAGTAGATAATACTATGTTTGTACATGGAACTACAACTGGGAAAGTCTGGTTCGCTTTTCTTCGCTTCTCACTAGTTTTCCGATTGAATGCTGCTGTACAGTCGATAGTCAGGCTATGGTTACCCCTCCAAGGGAAGGGTATATAAGGAGGCAATGCCTGATTCTTTCTTCGGGGATGTACTACGTGCTGGTCAGAGAAGAGAGACAGAACCAGAAGCAGAAGTCATGGACCAGAGGCAAAGTCAAAGTCAGAGACAAAGTGGAATGTGTTGAGGCCCAGAGACGCGGCCAGAATCAAGAATCGAAAATAGTTATCCCTGTCCCCTGTCCCCACTCCATTCGTAGATGTGGCATATGCCAGAGCTATATCAATGCCATAATGTCCTTGGCCCACGAGCATCTTTATTGTCCTGGTCTTGCGCTGGCAATTATCCGGGGAAGGTCCTGGGAAAGGCAAACAATGGTTGTAGCGCGCACACGCCGCCGAAGACATGATTGCATCCGCTCCGGAAGCCCTACATCGTGTAACCCAGCATCCGTACATCCCGAAGTATCCGTCCGGCCTTCCTGCCTTCCGTTTGGTGTTCCTGGGGCGGCTTCATCCGCAATTTTCACGCCCACTTTGTTTGATGATGACAAATCTCGTTGCGTGTTATCAGATTGGCCCCCTTCCTGAAGCCATGCACCCGCACCCCCCTTCGGCTGCATTGCATAATTATGTTTATCTTCGGGATGCGAGATACTGCGCCCCCGATATCGTTTTGGGTCACGTGGCCATCGGCAGTTCGGTTGCAGTCGCAGTCGCAGTCGCAGCCTCCGCCTTCGACCTCGACCTCGGAACGAGCGGCACGTGCTAATCGGCGGTCGCCTGTTCATGCCCTGCCACGCCCCTCTCCAGCAGGGCCACGCCCCGCTCTACATGGCCGATAATTGAAATCGCTAAGCCGCATAAGAGGACGAGGAGGGGAAGGAGGAGGGGAACAATGGAATGGCATGGCAATGGCTTCATTTATCAGGTCGATTCGGTGGCAGGACATTTAGCCAAGGGAATGAGAGGAGGGGAGTTACGAGGGAGGTGGGGAGGGGGAACACTCAGTTCAATTGGCTTTTGGCAATTTTTGTTTATTAATTAGTGGCAGAAATATAAAAGAAACAATCAGTCGGAAGAGGAAAAGTGCTGGCTTTTGATTGGGTTTACTCGAGGGAACATAAGAGTAGATATATCATATAATAGGAAAACGATGAAGCTGGAAAAAAGAAGAGGAAAAGCAGAGGAAAAGCAGTTCAAATAGGTGTAAACTAGACAAGTTCTTCCTTGATAGAACTAGAGGGTTTTTAGGGATATCCATGGCACAGTTACGATCTTAAGGAGTACCCCAGTAAGCCTTCAGTAAAGCCTATAAATGTAACTAAAATTTAAGTATGTTTATGTGGCAATGAAGGGGTTTCTGCCCTTTAAACTGAAGCTCTCCAATTAATGAGTACACTCACACACTCACAAACACACTCATCTGCACTCCGCATGAGTGTCGCCCTGTGGACGCATAAATTATGAATAAAACCCGCACACGTGGAGCAGGAGAGGGAGTGGGAGAAAGAGTGTGGGGCAGGGGCAGGGGCAGGAGAGAGTTGCCTGCCTGAGGCCAAGAAGTGTGCTAAATAAAATATTTAAATACTTAAAACCATAAACCTGGAGGAGTGCATGCATATTTATAAATTAAGTTGAAACCGAGGCCACATGCCACACACAGAACACAAAGGTGGGGAAGAGGAGGCTGTGGGGGCAGTGGTGGGCGTGTAGAACTGACCCTTTTCAGAGATCCTTCTGGCGGTCATTAGAAATGCTTACTAATGTGCCCGACTTAATAATAATCAAATTTATATGCATGGTTATGTCCTTTAGAGCAGCAGCAACTTGGAAACTGACTCTGATTCGGAGAAGGAGGAGCAGGAGCGGAGTCCTGTCTCGTCCTGTGTCTCGTCCTGAGCCAAAGTTGAGGCCAAGTCTGTGTCTGAGATGAAAAGTGTCAATATCCTTGTTTTGGTTAACCGAAAGAAAGAAAGGGCAGGCATGCAGCCACGCCCAGTCTGGGAACAGGACACTACTCGTACTCCCACTCCGCCACTCTGCTGCGTACCGTTATGCATTGTCCTTGCTGTCCGTTTGTTGGCTGTTTGTTTGCTTGTTTGTTTGCTGGCCGACACTGAGACTAAATGGTCCAAAAGGTTGCCTCTCCTGGGAGCTAAGCCTCCCTCTGTCTCTGTCTCCCTCTCTGTCTCTAGATGAGTCTTGGAAATATCACAAAAATTAATTATGAGCCTGCCCCGTCCCCCCTACTCGCATGTGTGCCCCCGCCTCCCCACTGGTATTTCTTTCTTTCGTTTTTTGATTTGTTGAAAATGAATCTTTCCATCGGCCACACCCAAGTGGCCAACTGCCTCTCCCTTTCCCTCTTTCTCTCAACAATAAAAACAAATTACAATTGCAACAATAGCAGCAACGAACAGGAGCTGGAGCTGGAGCTGGAGAAGGTTCTTCTGCCACCTAAGGGATGGACTGCAGGAGACATTAACCCCTTTTGCCTCTTCTGCCTTCCACTCGCCTGCCAGAAGACACGCAAAAATTGAAATAAATTACCAAAACTAAAGGCCAACAACTGTTCGCATAATGAAGTCAAATTATAGTTTGCGGGGCACAGGGGGAACAGCACTGAGAGAAACCAAACCCAAGCCAGAAGTGGCTCTAAAACACTCTCCCCTTTTTCCGCTCAGTGTAAACGTGAAGGGTATTCCCTGTCTAGTGTGAGTTGGCTGGAGGAACAAGCAGGGCGTCGCAGTCAGAGGGGTGCGTCCTTAAACGAAGTGGTCCTTGAAATTATGCTAATCGGATGCACACCAGCAGCCCCTACCCAGTCCTACGTCAGCCCCTGCCTCTGCTTCTGTCACTCTCCAACCCTGCTGCACGCATGCACACACATACATATGTTTATATGTATTTAGTTGTTGTATGCCACCTATGGCTAGTGATCCGCCTAGTGATAGTGATTACCGAACGGCATTAGCGTCAACAAGCATTAGCCAATCCATTTCATCGACACGTCGTTGGTTCTTATCATTTAATTCGTGGGGAATTAACACGGACATTGTCGGCAGTAAATGAGCTAATTAATCTAGTAAATGTGTCGCCAGGCACCGCACCCCCATCCCCCACCCCCCACTCTGCCACCAGTCCTACTTAACCCTGGGACATTGCATGACGATGACGATGATGCCATGGCCGCGCAGTTGCTTCGTTTTTGTGGTTCTCCAGAGGATCGATGCTCCAACGCTGACACGCTTCTCCAGGTGGGAAACGGACGGAGTAGCCCCCAGGGGCAGGAGGGAAGCAGCCCCCGCCCCTCCTCCCCCTAAACCCCAAATGAGATGCAAGAATTCATTCCACTCTCATTCCCCCAACTCGTAAAAGTTTCTTGTAAATTATTTACAACACATTTTCGATGGGAATTTCAACTGGAAAATGTCATGGCGGAGTTGCAGGAAAAGTCATGGAAATTGTATGTAATGTACAGACGTTTTTTGGCTAACTTTTCTTGGCCACAAATCAATCTTTTGTGCCACCATTTCGGACCGCATTCGACTTCCAGTTAATGAACTGCCGCGGGCATTGGGCTCCAATCTCGATGCGTTTCTCGATGCGTTCGATGGATTTCATTGCCACTTATTTGGCCAGACTGCTGGCAGGGGCACGAGGGACGGGGAGGGGGTGCTGAATGGGGAAACAATTTCGTGTTTATGGCCAGGAGGTTGTTTTCACCAGCCACAAAAACGCTTATCGTTGGAGGAGATCGCTGCGCGAGACTTGTAAATATTTATGATTTTTTGTATAAATATTTTCTGTATTTCGGTTTTGGCCAACAGAAACGGGTTTCCCCTCGCCCTCCACCCCCCTCGATAGGAGGGGGGGCCTTGGGAGATGTGCGAAAATGTTTCGAACACCTTTGTATGTGGCGCGGGGAGGGCTACCGCTGCTGCCCCTGCCACATCCTTCGTGCTGTGTGTGTGCGTGTGCGTGCGTGTGTGCTGAAATAATAATAAATCTGAAGATGGATTCTACGTTTTACCCTTACATTTGTTTTACACGGTATTTGCAGAGTTTATGGAATGTTTAGGACGCATTTTTTTGTGTTGATGCAAGGGAAAGAAGAAAATACTTTACCGATTCTAAAGATTATACGATAGGATATAAGATAGGGTATATATACAACATAGTTGCTTCCAAAATAGTAGTAGTGCTGATATGGGCTTTACATATTGTTCCTTTATGAGTTGTAGCTCAAGATCTACAGTCCTCTATCCATATAAACATGGGGATCTGGTAGATCTATTCCATTGAATAGGTTTTCGTATATGGAATACGTTAAAGTCTCTTTCACCTTCCAATTCCGAAATATTGCTGATTTTAATTAGTTATCTCTTGAATTTTGTAGTTTTACGATGAATCACTAGATAGTGATTATATGTATATTCTGTAATCGTTAGCCATGGATTGTTTTAACAGTCAGAATCAGTCTCAGAACACAACATTCATACAAAGACAATAAAACACTAAGATGTGTCACGTCATACAACATTTTCAGCCAGGAATTCCATGCAATTCCTCACTGAACAAGAGAGAGAGAGAGAGAGAGAGAGAGAGAGACAGGCAGAGAGCGCTCTAGTGGCAAAAGCTCTGTACGTGAGGCTGAGCTTTCACTTTAAAACATATTTCTTTAAAATATTCTCGAATTTCAAAAATCTTTGCAGTAATGAAATATTTTAAATAAAATTTTACAAAAACCAGGGTATCTTTTAGTTGAAATCCTCTACGAACTTGTTGTTTTTTCTTATGTAAACGAAACCTTTGGGTCGACAGGACCTTCGTTTCTGTGGGGGTGGGAGGTTACCCTCTCGAGAACGTTTAGGCACAGGCAACGGCCTGGGTAAATATTTAAACTGGTTTCCGATTGTTTTCGCAAAATCGTTGCAGTTGGTCAAACACGTGTTTGAGATAATTTAATTAAATTTACTTGGCTTTTTTCGCTGCCACTGCCCCGTGCCACGTGCCACTCCAGGCTGAAGCTGCTTCTCACTGAAGTGGCAAACACTCGAGCACTTGCTAGCTTGTCCTAGTCCCGAACCCTGCCGCGCCTCGAGTTCAATCTGTGTTTAAATTGTGGCAAGTGCAGCGCCGCCACTCGACTGAAGCTTCCATAGATTGGACGATTGGACGGGGGGCAAGGCAGGGTGCAAGCCAGTTCTTAGGAAAACCGAAAACTTTGGTGGTCTCTGCGGCAGACAATGCAACTGTCACAGAGATCTCTGTCGATGGATCTGTGGCATCTGTCGCCGAGTCCGTGGAGACCCGAGAGACCTGAGAGCGGATTCCATTCCCCCGAATCAATGACGATGATGACTCGTGGAAATCCAGTGAGAAGAACTGAAACTAAATATGATTTATCGTCACGGTGTGTTCACGGCGGAGTCGACTCTCCTTTCCTGCCTTGCCCTCCCCTCTCCTCTCATTAGTGCGGCTAGACCCGACTAATTTGCATAAGTGTCCTGGCCCTGGCCCCAGGACAAGGAGTGAGCACTCGAGATGCCCTATCCACATGGAGGGAAACACTAATTAAAATGTTCGCGCCTCAAATTTCCATCTCGCCGACTTATTTATGGCCCTCTGGCCTCCAGGTCCTGTGAATGTCTTTCATATGGACGGAGTTCCTACATTTGGTTTCCTATTCTTATTCTCATTCTTATTCTCTTCTTCTCTCCTCTCTTTTTTGTTGTTTACGAGTGACAAATGAGACATTTACATGCTCCGTTCCGTTTGCATATGGAAATTATTCATGGCAGGGCAGGAGAGAGAGAGACTCAGAGGATATCGGAAATGCAGGCTAGTGGCAGGGCTAATGGATATGTAAGCAGATGCTAAACCAATAAGGGTTACCCCGCCTCAAAGAAGAGAGTGTTTTTCTTACATTTTAAGGAAATGGAATCTTTATATCCAAGATCCTTCTCTAATTTCTACTAGAACTACTTTTAAGTTCATCTTTTATTCGAATTTAAGCAGATTATCAGCATTACATTTATTTCTTAATCAGTATTTGATCTCTCCGACTCTCACCCACTTGTTGGAATACCCTCCCCCAACCCCCTGCCTGCCAGCCGTTTGTTTTTCCAGAGTCAATCCTACGACTAATTGACACACACAATTGTAATTGCAATGATGACACTTTCTCTGGCACTTTCATCCCCTCTCCACTCCTCTCACTAATCCCATAAGTCGCAGCGCACCACAGAATCGACTGCAGAGGGGGGGTGGGGGGCAGGGCAACAAATTATTTAGCTTTCGGCTAGTGGATGTCCATGGATGGCCATGTAAATCCAATTGGAAACAATTTGAATCAAATTCAGAGCCCGACGCCCGACGCTCAACAAACAAGAGAACAAGAGGAAGGGGGGTTGGGGGGCGGGGTCAAAGGGGTACAGCCGTGTGACAGCTGTCGCGGCCCGAGAGAAACTCCTCCGAGAATTGGGCGTGATAAAAGGGGGTTAATCGAACGAACGAACGCGGACCGCAGCGCGCAGATCAGAGAATTTTCCTCACCTTTGCTGGAAAAAGAAAATTCCGTTTTCCGAAAGGGTAAAGGGTGTGGAGGGGGGGTACGGGAATTTGCTTCAGGGTATTTTGGTTAATTAGCGATGTCTGGGGACGTCTTCTGTTTGCCTTTTGGCTTTGATTTAAACATAAAATGTTGTGCCGCTCCGCTCCTCTCCGCTCCTCTTCGCTCTCCGTTCCCGGAACCTGTCCTATGGGGAAATCTTTCTTAAAAATAGACTAAACAGAGAAAGAGAGAGTGGGAGTGGGAGAGTAGCACAGAAAGAGAGAAACAGAGAGAGAGATAGAGTTTTCCTTGCACTTGCCAAAGGGAAATGTGACTCTGGCGAAAAGGAGTTTACGTACGCGCCTTGTCAAAAGTTAATGTGATTACCACGCCCCTCAAATTAATTCACAGAAAACTCAAACAAACTCCAACTCTCTCTCTCTCCCTCGCTTGTGGTCTCTCTCGCTGTCTCTTTCACTCCCTGTTTGCCACAGTCAAACGGTCACAGGCAGAAAACCGCAAATGCGGAAAATGCAAATTGTTTTTCAACCGAACCCAGGACACAGGACGCAGGACACAGAGCAGAGCCCATCCCATCCCCGACTGTTTTCTCCTAACGAGGCGTGAAAATTCTGTGGGCGTTTTCGTCGGTAACTAATCCCACAGAAAGAGAGGGAGATACGCAACGGCAGGGCCTGGGAGGGAGGGAGAAGGAGTAGGGGTCCTCGAGTGTGTTTGACAACTTAACCGAAGCAACTCAAAGGATGTGTACGAGGGATATGTTCAATGCGAATAATGCGCAAAAGTCAGAAGGGGTTAAACCCGAAATGATGACTAATCAACTCCGAGAGGCAACAACAAAAGCGGACAAGAATGAAGAAAATACTCATAAAGAGTACTGTGCAGTAAGAGAGTACTACCGTTAGGAGAGGGAATCGTTAGCAGAGGTTTAGAATAAGGAATGAAAGAAGGTCTTCTTACGAGCTAAGAAGTACGTAGTAAATCGAACCCCAGCATATGGAAATGCATCAGTCAGTGGAGCCATTATTTTTTCTTCTATTTAAATCCTTTCCAGCCACACGCAACGTATCCCCGATCCCCTCTCAAATCCTGCCTCAAATCTGCGAATATTTCTTCAATCTCTCTTTATTTTCCTGTCTACTACATGTAAAATGTAGTGTCATGTAGAATAACACAGCACACAAATGTTCCACTTTCCCACTCGTTTCACACGTACCGCACACATACACACACACATAGAGAGCCATGCCATGGACTGCTTTCGGACTGCTTTGCCGATGAAAGAATCAAGAGAGTTGGAAAAAGAGAGAATGATTTTCATTGGCTGAAATTTCATTGGTTCAAGGCGTCCGATTTTCATTGTTTAATAGTTTTTTTTTATATAGCAATTTTATGGCAAATATTAGAGTAGAATATATTTATAATATAAATTTTATATATATTTATGTATAAATTTTATCTCAATATTATTTATTAAAAAAATTTAAACTAAACTTTGATGTGATTTTCTTAGTTGTTCAATTTTAATTCATTATTTTTGCATTTTTGATTGTTATTAAACTAAAAACTGAAGCACTGAAATCCTAGAACATTTTTACTTGATTGTTTTCTTAGGCCTAGGAAAATGTGTCTCAACATCCAAATGATTCCAATGTAGAAACAATGTATCCTCCTCCTTTGAACGAATTTAGAATATAGTCCACTAAAGGGCACTTAGAATAGAACCAGCAGCGAAGGAATACATTGATGATCATTGATTTATAATAATATGATAGACACACACACAGAAACAGCCACTAATCAGCAGAGTTTTACATGTAGATACTGGATTATGTAGTATTTTGGTGTCTCCTAGGTCCTGGGTTAGTGATTGAAACTATGGCAGGTATAGTCTGGATATATTCCAAACTTCTTGATGAGAATGACATTCCCAAGTTCGTTCTTTCTGGATCGGAAACAGCGAGGAGTTTGGTCAGTATCTTGTATCTTGATCAGGTTGGATGACGACGCTGGATCTGTGTGGCCGCCTGTATGCCCGACCCCTGCCAAATGATGTGTGGATCTTGCCACATTCAAAAAGTTTAAAGTCTGTGCTTAATAAAACCGCAAACATCGATTTGGCAGTGCAGCAGAGCAAACGATGTATGGGACTGTGTATTCTCGCATTAGCATTGGCGTTCCTTCAAACAACATCACCGCCAGGACTTGAACGTATTGGAACCCAACCAATATACAAGGCAATGGTTTGTGCCTCATTCTGTTGCGGCTGCTGCCGCTGCTGCACACTCACGCCCCCAACAACTGGGGCGTTCCAAAGAGCCAGTGTCCCACGGCTGGAAATGTACCCACCAACCCACAACCACTTGGTGTATAGCTCTCTCTCTCTCCCTCACGCACTGTGTACATGCATATGTATATGCCTGCCTTTCTGTCTCTCTTTATCATGCTCTCTCTCTCTCGCTCGCTCGCTCTGTGAATCTGGTTGTCGTTGCCGTCGTCGTCGTCTCCTTCGTTGTCGGTGGATGGTTTTGTTGCTGACAGTTCGGCTCTCCACGGGACCGGGACGACGATGTGGTGTCGTTTTGCACTCCCAGCGATAGGTTAGATTTTCCATTCGCTGCCCGCCTGCCGCATTGTTACCCACCGCCATTGCCACCCCCTCGGTCCGTCCACATGGAACGCAACTCTCATGCGGCGCAGGCTCGTTTCGTTTCCATTTTCAAAACATTGGTCGTTGGTCGTTTGGCTTTTCCCGCTGCCTGCTGCTTGCTGGTGCTGCTGCTGGTTCTGCTGGTGTTGCTGCCTCTGCTGCTGCTGCTGGTGTGTGGCAACTGCGCAGAGCAGAGCAGAGCAGTGCGACGCTGTGTGGCAAGCATCGCTGGCAGTCGCTGTGGACTGGACGAGGATTCAGTTGGGGTTTAACAGTCACTCGGGACGGTAGCGCGCGCCGCTTAAAACTTGTTGCGAGACCAATTCCAATTCCTCCGAAAATCCCAAATTCTCTGCGGTGCATTGGCAGCCCACACATACACCCACAAAAGTGTACACCCACACACACATACACACCCACAGTCTGTGCTGAATTTGGATTTAGTGCGTGTTTCGTTCGCGTCTCGTTCTGTGCAGTGATTGAGAGTGGGAGAGAGCTCTCCCCATCCCATCGCCCATTGATTGACATCTCCAGAGAGACACATCTCCATCTCCATCCCAGAGAGCAGATCTAATCCCCCAATCGAATCCTAAGGCAAGGAAGCAGAGTGCTGTGCCGTTCCGTGCCGTGCCGGATCCATATTCCCAATTGAAAGGACGGAAGCAGAAGAGCCACCAAAACGGCCGCCACAATTGCCAGTGCCTCAGCAGCCGCCGCAGCTGGTGCCGTGCCCCTACCGTACGCCGATCTTCACCAGCATCCGCATCCCCATACGCATCCCCATACGCATCCGCACCATTCGCACCACCACTTTGCTAGCACAGCTCCCCTGACCAGCACCGATAGCTTCAAGCTGCGTTCCGAGGAACCGGTGCCGGGCTTCAGCTCGGCCTCCCCCTGGCCCACGCTCGAGCTGGGGATGGAGTGGGGACGCAAGCTCTACCCTACCGCCGGGCCCCGGTCCGCCGGCGGCCTCATGTTCGGCCTGCCGCCCACCGCCGCCGACATGAACCAGCCGCGGGGGCCCATGACCTCGCTCAAGGAGGAGCCGCTGGGCGGACGCTGGGCCATGCAGCCAGTCGTCGATCAGACCAAGTAAGTGAACCACCAGAAGAGCAGAAGAGCAGCAGACTGAACCCAATCCAAAGTGAAAAGTGCACCAAAGTGAATACAGAGACAAAGTGATCGTTCGAGTGTTCAAGCATGTGGCATGCCCCAAAAGAAAACGAAACGATTGTTGCTGGTGGAAATTGTGATGGAAAAGCGTACTTTGTGGGTGCCCCTAAGATTATTTTGTGGCAATTAATGAAGGAACTACTCGGTTATATTTTAGTAGATAGTTTATTAGAAATTCCTTTAATACATGGTCTATAAGATCGCATAACAATTGTTGGATTAAGTTATAAAAAAAATATTAGAAATTTAAAAAAGTTAAAAAGGCAAAGGCCGCGGCTCTACTTTATACCCGGTACTCAGTCAGTACATATATGAGCTTAGGGACTAATTGAATTTTGGCACAAAAAAAAGGAATTTTTCAAGAATTAAGTCGAACCCTATGGGAGATTTTTCTATATGTTATATAAATTTTATCTGTTTCCATTTTTGTTTAAATATGATTCAAAGTCACCTGCTGAATGAATTGAGTTTTCTTTTCTTGAGTCCCTTTTTGAATTCTTGATTCGTAGAATCTGCTGGGAATTTATCATTTAATTGTTTACTTATAAAACCTATTTATAGCCTTCGAGGAATTATGGAGCGCCAGCTGCCAGGGGCTTATCGGCTCTTATCATTTATTTCTTAAAGCGCGCAGCAAGAGCTTCTGTTCAAATTCGTGAAGATTCCTGAAGATTTGTAAAGATTCGTGCTTTCTCTCTAGTTGTGGATTTTTGTGAAATTTTTAAAAAGTTTTCGAATAATTTGAAAGAGTTTTACAAATTCTAAAAATTCGCTTACTTCCAAAGTGTAATTAAAAAATATAGAAAATAGGAATCCTTCTAAATGCAATGATTGATTAAATTCCAAAATTAACCTCCCGTGTCTCCAGCCTCCTCTCTCTCTCCCATCCTGCCCCAACAACTCCAATCCATACAAACCCCCGCTCTAATCTCTAATCTCTCCTCTCTCTCCGCTTATCGTTGTTAACCAACGCATCTCCAAAGCGAAAGGCAACAATGTTGCTGCAACAAACGCTTGCAAAGACTCCAAAGTCTCCAAAGCGGCAAACAGAAACACACAAAAAAAGAAGCGTTTGTTTACTTTTGGCCAAAAGCCGGCAGCAGTGGCGGCGGCGGCGGCGGCGGCTTCGTATGTCCGAGCAATATGAGGGTCCCCCAATCGCCCCTGGGGGATGCGATTCATCCGTTCGGGGGTGTGGGGTGGGGTGTTTTTATGGCCAAACAGATGAACCCCCGAAAAGCGAGACTCACTCGAAAAAAAACACTCACTCAAAGCTGTTTTTGGGCCTGTTCCTTGGGCTTACGCACTTTGTCAGCGACGCTTGACTTCTGATGGCAGAAAGTCGAGAGGGGGAGAAGTACGAGGAGGAGGATGCGACCAAGACCCGTTAAACTTTGTGGGCTTTTTGTGTGTGCGTGAGAGCACTCCTCAAAGGGATGTTTGTACTTCCCTTGTTGCCTGTTTCTTTGGCTTGCTTTCACTTTCGCTTTCGTCTTTGCCTTCTTCTCAATGAATCGAATTAGAAGAAGTTGCCGCCGCTCTCTTTCTCTCTCTCTGAGGGTGTGGGGGGCAGGGGGAAAGCTTTTCCTTTCCTTTTTGGGGGAGTTCTTGGCCCTGTTTGTTCAGTTGTGTTTGAGATGTTTCTGGCGTGAGATGTTCGCGCCGAGAAGAAGTGCGCGAGTTGCCCAAATCGAAAGCGAGATGACAGCGGGCTTTGGCCATTCAGCGGCGGCAAATCAACAAACGCACACGCAAACACAAACACACACACACACGCATACACATACACATAACCATTCGCATCATAATCTCAGTCTTAATCAGACGCTCCAGCGACCAGACAATCTTAATCTTAATCTAAATCTCAATCAGGATCATAATCACAATCAAACGCAAAGCAATCCTAAAACAATGCGCTGTGAAACGAGGTAAAGAGAGTGAAGAAAGTGTTAAGAGAGAGGAGAGAGTTGCAGTTGTGAAAGAGATAATATAAGCCCTAATTTAAACCATTAATAAACTTCCCTGTAAAGCCCCACATTTCCCCCGCCCCTCCCTGTGCCAGCTACAAATAATTTTGCAACTTTTTGATTGCATTCAGTAGTTGGTGTTTTTTTTTGTGGGGCACCAAATAAATCTCACAGCTCGCCCGATAATTGTTCAATGTTTTGTTTGGTTTTGGGCCATTTATTTATGCACTTATCTAGCGCATCCATCTATGGCTATTGGAACACATTGTGGCCCAAACAAAGTGCACAAAATATTGCACAAAATATTGTGTGTTGGCTCGTAAATCAAGGGCATATTTTCTGGGAAATTTATTTCAACAAAGATTGTGCAGACGCTCAAGAAACGCAAACAAGAGTGCAGATTGCAGTCAAGGACCCATAAAGTGTCCTTAAACATGTCCCCAAATGCAGGAGTAAGTACTAGGAGTGCCAAGGGGGAGGTTGGGTGCTAAGGCAGCTTTTTCATAGACAAAACGTGACCAGGATGAGTACTAGCCATCCCATCTAATCCTCACCCAACAAGCAGAGGACCATCCGCCCCTGTGGATGGTCACCTGGGCATCGATTTGCGACAATTAAATGTTGGCATAATAAAATCAACAGCAAAACGGCCACAAAAATGCCATTTCTATCAGTCCCCAGCCCCCAGTCTCCACCCCCGTCCCTGTCCCCCTCCAGGTCTCTCTGTGGCTCGCAAATTGGCGGCAAGTGCAAACAAAGTGAGCTGGCAAACTGCCGCAGAACGATTTTCCACAATTTCCCGCAGTCAACCGAACTGAAAAGTCAACAGAAAAAAAAGAAAGCCATACAGGAAGCCAGAAGGTAGAACCAGGAGCATGAGGAGGAGCAGGAGCAGGCGGAGCAGCGGGCGGCGATGGGTTACAAGTTTTCGTTTTTTTTATTTGTCAGGATGTACTCGGCATTATTCTGGTGTTCACTTTTCGAACACTCCGTGCTCCGTGCTCCATGCTGCCATAACAATAACCTTTCACCAGAATGTAACATGTCTGGCATTTATATGTCGTACAGGCAGTCCTCCCATCCCACCCCCTGACAGAGAGGTGTAGCTCTCTCTCTCTCCCTCTCTCTCCTGGTATTGAACACCCATTGTCTCTTTCCCAGTTCTTTCTTCCTGTTTTGATGGTCTCTTAATTTGATATCTGGCTTTTGTTTGAATCGACTGAAATGTTTCATTTCAACCGCAAATTGTTTTCTTTTTTTCAGGGAAATTTAGAAATATATCGAATGAAAGCAGTAATAAGGATATTTGCATGAAATATTCCAAAGAGGGAACATGGGGGATCATATTTAGATATCATTAGATTTTATGGGAAATTGAAGGGACTAAAAGGGGTAGCCGGGGATTTGATTGGATCTCCTCTTGGTAGCTGTTCCTCTAAAAAGAATTGCATTTCAATTCAATTCAATTTAAAACTTTTAATTAAAGGCTGCTGCCATTTCTTTACCCAAATGAAATCTATAGAGAACTATGGGATGTACATGACTCCCATATCCCTTCGGCAAGTTCGTTTGAATAGTTTGCTGCTTCCAATAAAACTGTCAATCGATTCCCTTGGGGCATATCTACATATGACTGGATATTTGTTCAACCGAGAACCACATCGAGTACCAGGAGTATCTCTCATTCCTTTCCGATTCTCTATCATTAGCTGATGGCTGGCATTATCCTTTGGCAAATGTGTATATAATTGCAGGACCCCCGAGTCAGTTGGACAGCGGCCAGCGACTGGCTCCTGCTGCTCCTTGACATTGCCCGAGCGCAAATAGCAGCGGGGTAAAAAAACGTTGCACGGGAAACATATACTATTTTCTGTACAGAAAATCTGATAAAATCAGCATTTTCTAAATTAAATTGTTCGTTATGCATACGAAAGGTAGAAGCGGGCAAAAGAGCAGCAGGCCAAGGATCACAAAAAGGCGCAGGGACAGACACAGACACAGAGACAGGCACAGGGGTGGCACTGCCACTGGCACTGTCCTGTAATTGTCCGCTGACAGGCGGACAACAGAGAGGGGAGAGTGAGAGCTAGTCTGACATTTAGCATACTAGGGGGCAGTAGGAGGAGGAGGGTAGGGGGAAGGACCTGGACAAGGACAAGCCTTTATGCCGTCTGCGGCCCCGGTGTCCACGTGTCCGGATAATTACCCAGTGTCCAGTGCTTGGCCCACATAAGCAACGTACGAGCAGGAGTACGAGGACGAGTAGGAGTACGACTAGGAGTATATCAAATATTTCAAGTGCTGAAGTGGCCAAGAAGTCGGGGCGTGGGCGGGGGCGGGTTTGCCTGGCCATACATCAGGATTATTGTGTCACGTTGATGTTGCTTATGCGCTTTTAATGATAGTTGTGTTGTCTTGTCACTGGGACATTCATATTGTCCTTTTTGCCGGACGAAGGGACTGTCCTGGCGGCTGCTGTTAATTGAGTTGCCGCTGCCCCCCACCCCACACATGCCTACATCTCCCTTGCTCTTCTTAGACCAATTAGAGGCCTCTTTAGGCCCGGTCCTGGCCCTGGTCTATGTTTATCCAGCTAATGGCATAATTACTGTCCAACTTCCGAGAGTCTGCCCCCCCTAATATTTCTATCATTCTTTTTTTTGCAGCTTGGGCATTGGCCGCGCCCACTTTGAGAAGCAGCCGCCCAGCAATCTACGCAAATCGAACTTCTTTCACTTTGTGATCGCCCTGTACGATCGGGCCGGACAGCCCATCGAGATCGAGCGCACGGCCTTCATAGGGTTCATCGAGAAGGACTCGGAGTCGGATGCCACCAAAACGAATAACGGCATTCAGTATCGCCTGCAGTTGCTCTATGCGAATGGTAGGTCCAAGGGGGGTATGGGAGGGTCTTTAATGATGATATTTAATATGATTTCATTTGTGTGACATTTGCAGGCGCCCGCCAGGAGCAGGACATCTTCGTGAGGCTGATCGATTCCGTGACCAAGCAGGTGAGTCCCAGATGAGAGATGAGAGATGGGGGAAATTCCAGAGAGTTCTCTCTAAAGCCACTTAAATAAATGAAAAACCTGTTTCGGGAAACCCATTGAGCAATGGAAATGTCACTGCCAGTTAGCAGCGGCTGGCAAAAGGCAAAGCTGAATGCAGAGTCTATGAAAAACTAATTCCTTCCACTTGACTGCCTCTCGCCAGGACGACGGAGGGGGCCGATGTTTGTTCTGCTGATTCGAGCATAAGTTGCATTCGAAATTGATTGTCATGGCTAATTAAGTGTGTCCTGGTGTGTCCTTTGCCAATAAATTGAGTCGTCCAACGAGCAATTCATTCACACTCCAGCCATGCCCCCTAAAAGGGGTGTAGTCCTTGTAGTCTTTGTACCCCGCTAACGAGTGAACATCGCTCGAGAATCGAGAATAACGAGGGAATATAAAGAGAGTGTGAGAGAGAGAGAGAGTAAGAGAGAGAGAGAGAGAGTGGGCTAATGCGCCACTCTGTTGTGGGTGCGTGCGTGTCCTTAGCTGCAGGCTCTGCCAATGGGACAATTGTCCTGAATCCTGAATGCTGAATGCTGCACCATATGTCCGCTTTTGTAGGCCTAATGTCCTACCGGCTACCGTGTTGTTGTGGGTCCTTTTCTTTGCCTTTTTCTTTGCCTTTTTTCAAGGGCAATTAATTTCTCGAGTGACAAATTTTTATAGACGTTTCAGTACAGTTTTTGTCCACTTTTTCCATTAGATTCCCCCTTTAACTCCCACCCCCCTGCTGCTGCTGCCGCTGCTGTTCTCCCCCTTTGGAATCCATGGATTTTCCCTTGTACATCTCTATATTTTTCCTCTGTTTTGTGGGCGTTTCTTGCCCGTTTAGCCCGTTCGCTTCGAAAACGAGCGCGCCATAAATTTGTCCACAAATTATCGACAGCAGCGACATCGCCCCTTTCTCTATAGCCCCCACCCCCCTCCCACCCCTGGTGAGAAATCCATTTGTGCGTATGAAATTTAATCGCAAAATATTTGGCTCTGACGCGTAAAACTCTTTAAAATAAAAGCACTTTCCGTTATCCAAGAGTTATCCAAAAAAAAACGTCAGAGATAAGAACGTCTGAGTTGATAAGAAATCGACGTACATACGTATATGGGAATTTCAAAGCAATTAAGTCTTATCGATATGAAAAGGGGGCGCCGTTAAATGTTATTATATTTATTAAACAAAACAATAAAAAGTGTAATTAATAATAGCGTAATGGGTCTTTGAGGGATCATTACGATTTCCGGGCTCCAGATTCCCAAATGGCATACCATGCATATAGAGAAATTCCATCTTTACAATTAGTGGAATTTTGTTTAATTTCACAATAATTTTAAGCAAAAACCAAAACGATTCAAATACTCAAATAATTGGGAAATACCTTGGGATATATCCCATATCCGATGCACTTGAATTGCTCATTTCCGTTTGATTTGTTGAGTATTTTCCGGGGAGGACCTACCCCTAATTCTGGATGACTTCCAATCCTTCGACTGTCGTTGGGAAATGCTGGCTGGGAAATGAGCAATCATTTGATCGGATTAGGTGGGTTTTTTGTCAGCTCCTGTTCGGGGTTTATTTGTGTTTTGTATTTTGTTTTTTTGTAGTTTTACATTTCATTTTGTCGCGTGTCGCGAGCGCTGGCCGTCTTATCGTCTGGCGTAACAGGTAAGGCGGACGGACGGACTGGATAAGCGAGTGTTATCAGTGTGTGTGGATCAGCAGTGGAGTGGGAGGGGGAGCGAGTGTTGTTGTAACCTGAAACTGAAACTGTAGCAGAGAGGAATACGATTGTCTCAGCCGACGACGACGACTGAGCACTGAGGGCGGAGGGCAGGACAATTGTCAACTGTCACGTGGCCAACCCTTCGGTGGGCTATACCCTGCTGATGGTATCTCCTCTACCCGCTGCTCCACCCCTTTCGTTGGTAGGGGCAGGGGGGTGGGGTGGCAGGCAAATGTAGCAAATCATGGTCATAATCATAATTACATTCGATCAGATAACGGTGCAAACAGTTCGAACAGGAGGCGTCGCAATTGCAATTTGAGCTAACGATGAGAGGAACGGAACACGGGCCACGGGCCACGGACCACGGACCAGGCAACCACGGAATCGCTTCATTTGCGATCATATTTCATTTTCATCCGACCAGCGAGCAGGCTTGGAGGGGGTTGCGTGGCTGGCGCGTGGTGTACGGGACCAGCATGAAACAAAAGGCGCGCAGAGTGCCCAGAAATCCTTTTTACCCGTTTTTGTGTTTTTGCCAAAATTGCGCTTATCGCGATTTACACGCATTATGACGATGGCCGATACATAGGCCCGAAAAGCGCAGCGAAATTCTACACCAAATCCGAGAGAGCGAGGGAGAGAGATGGCTGGCGATTAATGCACTCAGATAAGGCACTCAATTGGCAACAGTGATAGATAGAGATAGGGAGAGAGAGAAAGCCGTAGGATATAGTGATCCGATTTGGGCTATAATAACTGTCGCTTTAGTCAATATAGAGATCAATGTTTCCATTCCATTCCTATTGAAAGACATAAGAATGCTCTTCATAAGATTCACCCAACAGTTGTCCAACAGTTGTCCAACCGTTGTGCAGCCGTTGCCCCCCACCAGCTGAAAGAGCGAATGTCAGCATGCAAAAAAGAGCAAAAGGGACACACACTGCACTCTCATCGTTCACTGCCGAAACAATACGGCTGTCCTGCTCTCGCTGGGGCGCTCTGCTGTCTGCCTACTTTTTGCGTGTTAATTAAGCGATAAAATTAATTTGTGTGTCAACACTTAAAAGCAGAGAGAATCATTTTCGATTAATAACACATTTCACATTTCATATTCTCTTCTCCACTCTCTGCTCTGCTCTGCTCTCTGTTCGCTTTATTGCAAATTGTTATTGTTGTTGCCGCTGGCGCTGCCGGCTGGCTGGCTGGTCGCTCAATAAATTCAACAGATTGCGCGAAAAATCTCCACATTTGCATCTCGTCTCCACCGTCGTGGTGAGAGGGAGAGCGCCATGTGTGCATGCTTGTTCACGCGCTTGTTTGTGTGTGTGTGTGTGTGTGCGTGTGAGTGGAGCCATTTGCCTGCTGATTTGTCTGTTTCGCTTGTACTCGCTCTCCCTCTCTGGCTGGTCGTCCCACTCTCACTCACACTCGCGCGCTGGCAATGCGATTAAAAATGCTTTCACGGCAAGTGCATTTCTGCGGTCGGAGAGACGGAAGGAAGGGGAAGGGAAGGGAGGAAGGGAAAATGAAATGAAATGGTCCGGTGCGCCATATCGTTCTCATTATGCGAAATGTGAAATGCATGCGGAATGGAATCCTCTTTGAAATTCTTGCGGCTCCCTCAGGGGAGAGAACCCGAGACGCCAAAGGTGTCGGGTGTAAAGTGTGGAATGTGCAATGTGCCACCGCCACTGCCACCCCCTGCCTACCACCCATTTGCCTCTGTGTGTTTATAGGGAATACCCAACCGTACAAACTTATAAACCATATTTTTGTACAAGTTGCAGGCTTTGTTTTTGATTCCTTGAATATTGAACCAAAAGTAAGGTTAGGTCATGATTTATTTAATTGGAAGCCTCTTTTCCATTTCTTTATATTTTCATAACATTTTCCACATTCCGGTACCGGTACCGTTACGTTCTACGTAAAAGTCTTATCCAGGTTCTCGCCGAAAATTATGTAAATTTCTTGGCCCGAAAAAAGGGTTGTGCCCGTGTCGTCCCTCTGCCAAGGACTGACTGCAGATATGTACAGGATGCACGGTGGGGTCCTTGCAACAGTCACCTCCTTTACTTCCGTTTTCTGCCGGCAATTTATGCGTTCGTTCTGCTGATAAATGAAGCTTTAATAAATTAAGAGCTACCCTCGATGGGTTCTTTTTTTAAGCAATTTTTTGTTTTTGTTTTTTGCACACGGTCTTTTGTGCGCGATAATTTATCTTGTTTGGCGAGATTTTTATTTGGCCCGTTAAATATGCAGCATGCAGCATGCAACGTCGCAACATCGTTCCACATTCAGAGTGCGTGAATAATGCACGCGATGTCGATTTATTTTATTCCAAAAGCGATGATAATAACAATTTGCAAAAAATGCAGCAACACACAACAAAAAAAAACAAACAGTTTCTTTTTCCGTTGAGTTTTGATGGAAAATCGTTTAAATTTTAAAAGCCGCTTCTGGTTTCATCCTGTTTGGAGCTCCCCCTCGCCCTCAACCTTCCATCCTTTTTGGCTGCCTGTCCGTCCTGTCATCACTTCATCACTCGCTTTTTTCCAGGCCACTTTTTGTTGCTGCTGCCTGTCCTGTGGTCCTCTCTTTGGGCTCCTGGCTCCTGCTCCTGCTCCTGCCACTGACTCCTGTTCTTTGTCCTGTTGATAAATCGTAGTTTAAACGCTTTTACTCCAGTTTTAGTGGCTTCCGTTTAGTTTGCCGTTTTTTTACCATTTTTTTGTTTATTAGATGAGCCATTTAGCCGACTCCTGGCCGCTTCTGAACGAAGGAAAGGGAAAAAAGAGCCAACTAATTGTTTGCTTCTGCATCCCGGCACAAGGATGATTGATGAGGATCTCTGGTTTACCCACAGTTTAGACTGGGGGCACTTAGATATCTCTGTTTTTGTGATTGAATCTGGTTTTTGCATGGGATATTCATGGGATTCCATACCGGAGCTTGTTACCCTCTCGTATAATCCTCATCAAAACTACATATACATATTATATGTAGTTCCGGCGCCCCTTAAGTCCCAAATAAACAGGTGACAAATACAAGTTAACCATCCCAAAAAAAAGAATAGCAAACTTTATGTCCTGCCAGCAGAAGGAAAAAAAAACATTGAAAATCCATTAGACATTAGACATTAGATTTGTCCCCGAAAGGGGATAAAAAAGGGACCATATATACCCATCCATACCATCCATGTCCTGGGCCTATAATTAGTGGACGGAGGAGATAGCTTCGGCTTCAACCCGTAAGTCTGCCACGATATCCCACACAGATTGGACATTGAGCCGGGCTATCGAGAGCTGTCCTGTCTCTGCTCTGATCCTTTACACACAGGTTGCACTTGGCCGGAGGGGGGAAGGGAAGGGAGGGGGAGAAGTTATTAACCTGACAAACGGGATAATAAGGGATGATCATAACTTTTACATGTGCCCAACAGGAGGGCGCGGAGGGCCTGGGTGGTTTGCCTTCCGAAAGGGGGTGACCGAACTGCTGCTGCTGCTGCTGCTACTGCTGCTGGTTGCATTAAAATTAATTTCTGATTATCTATTTGGCTGGGCACACGCACACACAGACACAGACACACAGCTTGCTGGCTTCCTGCTCCTGCTCTTGGCTTCTGCTCATCCTCAGTTTTAGTTTTTGGCTTTGAGCAAAACAAAAGCACATATGTTGGGTGGGAAAGCACTCGTCCTTGACGCTGTGTGGCAAGTGGCAGGATTCTTCTCTGCGTTTTTCATACCCAGTACTCCTTTGGGCAGAAGGGTATATTAGGCAGAGGGATTACCCTAAAGTACACCTATTTTCTATAGATATTTTGTCGATTTTGTCCGTCTGAGTTTAAGAACAATTATCGCCCTTCTATGGAGCTCGTCGTGGGATCATATAGATCCAGTACAAATCCTTGCCTTGAACTGCTGTTAGAGGTGTTCTTTAGGTCTCTCCGGAGTACTGGGTATCTTTCAGTCGTCAGAACGAAAAGTTCTTGCTGGTTTTTTTGGTTTGTTTTAATTTTTTGGTGGATGAACGCACACGGTTCAGGTTTTGCTCGGATACATTCGGTTATTATTATTACTTTTGCGTGTATCTCTGGTCTACTGCCAAGCCGAGTGATGAATGATCCCCTCCCCTACCCTCTGCCCCTCGCCAGCCACCCCCCGTGGCCAGATCTCGCACCCATATGCCGTGTTTTTGCTCACCCAACTAATTCATCGGATGAGTGTTGGATTACGGTTACGAGAACGAGGACGAGGATGAGGACCAGGCAGAGTGCAACCCGCTTTAATCATTTTTAAATTAGAGAACTATGCGCCTTTTTGTTGAGCCCACACCCCTCACCCCCTCCCTTGTACCATCGTTTGTTTATCTATTTGTTCGAGAGGTTTTTCCTCCAGGTCCTTTGTCCAAAGGAAATTGCAGCAGATTGGCTAACGTTGCACTTGCGGTTCTCTCTCTCTCTCACTCTCTCTTCCACATGGCATGATTTTGGATGTGCCACTGACACTGACACCCCCTGGTCCCCCCACCCCACTGCTTCTGCCACACACCCACAAATAAAACAACAAACAACAACATTTCGAGTGGAGTTTTCTTTGGACAAATACAAATACTACCAACCACCCAGATATGTGTATGTACAATGTACGTATTATCCTTGCAGAGAGGTAAAAATTGTGGACATTGTCAATATTTGCATGGTGTGTCCCATATGTCGATTTCGGACCAGGTTCTCGAGCCGCGAGCCTCGAGTTGGCTCTGTAATTAGCATTTATGTGTGTTTGCCTTTGGCCCAAAATGATAGCTGATTCCGCGACAAGGGGCAGGGGCACAGGACTGACTGGTGTCGATAGCTAGGGAAGGGGAGCGGGGGGTTAATAACGGGGTCACCACGACAGGTAGAAGCAAATCAATGAAGAAACCATAAAAGCAGAATTCAATTTCAAGATCTTGGGAGAGTATAAACACCCTATAAATAGGGCTTACCAGCCCAGAGATATTGAAGTATCTATTGCATGTTTAGTTCCCCTTTTTATAAGCTTACTAATTTCTTTATCATCTTGCCATTTCCATTCCAATTGCAGGCCATCATCTATGAGGGTCAGGACAAGAATCCCGAGATGTGTCGAGTCCTATTGACGCACGAAGTCATGTGCAGGTGAGCTATTTGTACCTTTATGATCCATTCTATCTATAAGACTCATTGCCCAACCAACCACAGCTCGAACCATTGTAATCCACACCTTTTGATTCTGATTTTGCGAATCGAAATCTCAATTCTCGCGGGCATTTGGCCAGTGTCTCCCTGGAGCTTTCTCTATACCCCGCCCACTCTCTCTCTCTCCCACTCAAATTATAGACTTTCGGAAATTCTCATTTGGTTTTGTGTTTGCTTCTTTTTTCTCACATTTTTCGCGTGATTTTCTTGGGCTTTAATTTTGTTGATTTTTGAGCTTCCGATTTCTGGTGTCCTTTCTTCTTTTTCTTTCTTTTTTATTTTCATGCTCAAACGCACGCGAACTGAAACGTATAAATGGTTGACTGCCTAACCCCACCCATCCACCCATCTACCACCCACTCAACCACCTCACTGCTGCCCCTTTTGGGGGTGGTGTTTCACCCTTCTAGCAGCATCCTCTGACAGTTGAAGGTTGCGTAGAAAATACCAAAAAAAAAAGAAGAAAAAAAGCGAGAGAAAACTGAGGGAAGCCAAACAACAGCAAAAATTACACAGCTTTAGCCAGTACAATCCCCTGCCCCCCGCCCTGGGCAGAACACCCCCCTCCCCGTGTACATCCTGCTGGCCGGCCATCTTTTATTATTTCGGATTGGCACCCAGTTTTTATGTTTGCGTAGCATTATCAAAAACAAGGGGACAACGCACACAACGCCAAAGACACAGACACACACACACAGACACATAGACACAGGCACGGCCCAGGGGTTGCAGACTCCCAACCTTCCCCCATAGAGAGGCAGAGACGGGGGACTAGGTGTGGGCAAGGCGGGGGAGAGATGGCGTCGTCTTCTTTATCGTTTTGGCTTTTCGCCCATTTCAGTCATCCATGTTTATGTTATATGCCCCGGCCAGAGCCAGAGTCAGTGCCAGAGCCAGTGCCGGCCAGGTCCAAGCCACCACCCCCCAAAAAAGGATGACCCTCATCGCCGGTCGCCAGTCGCCCCTTAAAGCCAGCCCAGAGGCTGTGCAGTCAAAAATTTACGCAGCCATTGAGCCTGATATAGATATAGCCAGACACATCCACAGATGTAGATAGATATATGTAGATATACATGGATATTCTGCATATATGTAGATATATGGAGAGCAATGACAAATGCCTGACCCCAAACAAAAAAAAGAGAACGGTCGAGAGAGAGAGACTTCTAACACACTTTTGAAGTGGGTTAAAGTGCAGATGCATAAAGGCCAAATGAGTGCATTGAAATATTTAGTATAAAAGCTGAAAAGATCCACCAAACTATAGCGGTTTACTGTTCTATTCGAACTTATCTTTAAAGCTCTTCTATTCTTTGCCCATTTTACAGCAACTATTTTCCCATTTAACCCATTATTTCCTTACCATACATATCTTACATATATTTACCTTCGATATCCCCTGCTGAATATTTAAGCAAACTGAAATTAAAGCTAAATTAAAGTTGTTGTTTTTTTCTTTCTGCTTCCACAGCCGCTGCTGTGATAAGAAGAGCTGTGGCAACCGCAACGAGACGCCATCGGACCCCGTCATTATTGATCGGTAAGTAGCCATAGTTCATGTAGTCATCCTGCCATCCAGTCATCCAGGACTGGCCTGGCCTGGCTGCTGTGGCTCCTCTGCCACACAAAAGATGACATTTTAAGCTGCTTTTCATCATCGTCGCTGGCTCTCTTTATTTTTGTCAGCCAGAGCTCTGGCTGTATGCGTATCGTTGATTTATTGGCATTATTATCAACTGCAATATAAAACATGATGCGGCAGACATGCAAAGGGACACAGGCAGAGTGGGGTGGGGTAAACCAGTGGCAGGAGCTGGAGTGTGTTTCCTGGCATGGAAATGGAAATGTGGCTGCAGCAGCAGCAGCGGCAGCAGCACAGAGGCCAAAGGAGACCAGAGATGAGACCCAAACACACAAAAATTCATCAAAATGTGAAGAGCAAATTCTATTTTCATAAATTTGTAAATTGAGACGAGTTCTCGCGGCAATCCGACACCCCCTCCCCCACCCCCCTTTGAGGCATTTCCCTGCCGGTAGAATGGTTTGGAATGGCATGCCACAATAAACCCAACCCTCAAGTGGCTGTCGCGTGTCAGGCGAATTATGTTAATTGCATGCACATCCTTGTGGCAGCCACGCCTCCTCCTGCCGCCAGAGCTACTGCTCCTCTGACGAGTGCGGCTGTTGCCCGGGAGTGCGTCGCCTCTAATTGGCTTCGGAAATATTGTTATTGGAAAGGAAATTAGAAAAACCAAAATGTAAAACAAATTGTTATGGGAACTTGTGATAAAACACAAGGGGGGCAAAAGTGGAGTTAGCAGTGGAGAGGTGGAATATGGTAACAGTATCGGATGTACCAGATATCCTATACATAAGAAGAGCATATGATACATATATCTGCGCATTCATTCACATCGTATCTTTCTGGCCCATTGATTGCGAATGGAATTATCTTAGCCCTTCATTGGGCATCGCTTCCCCCAACCACCACCTCACCTCACCAGAACCTCATTGAGTTGTTAAACAATTTTCCAGTCGGCGGTCCCCAGGCCCCATTAAAGTGTACCACCACCTTATGCAGATGATAATCATCGCGATCGACGATCGATCTGCCTATCCATGCGGTTCGTGTGATTCCATGTAAAGAGGTCCATCAGCAGCGTCTTTGGTGGTCTGTCCTCCGCCGATGGGTGTCCCAAAGTATTTGCCTAAAGGGCACTCCCCCCAGCTCCCAGCTTCAGCACATTTGCAGCTCCAATTCAATTCCCAGCTCTTGGGGACTGCCCACAGAGGTGTTCTCCGAACCGAACCGAGACGAGACGAGACAAGATGCCAGCCAGCTCGAGTTGGGCACGAGAGTCTCTGCTTAATGATTCTATTATTAATGTGGATGGCTAGCAAAAGTGTCTAGGACCCGTCCCGGCTACGGGTTGGCCGGCCGGCAATCAGGCCATAATTGGTGTCATAATTAAATTTAATTGATTGCCTCCCCGGACCCCTCCCCTCCCCTGCCTCTCGAGTGCGAGTACGAGTACGAGTATCAGTTTGCAAATTAGGAAATGGTCAACGCAAGTGGAAGCTGCAGCAGAAAAACCGAACCGAACTCGAGCCAAGAAAAACTATTGCCGCACCACAGACATTGAGATACTTAGATGCTGAGATACGATAGATACGAGTAGAAGTGATCTCGGCGAGATCAGAGATCGCTTATGATCTTGTTAAAATTGCTTTGCGTGGCAACGTGTGCTCCAGAATGATGGACCCAAATGCCAATGTCATCCGTTGGAATAACAGTTACACTCACAAACAGATCTACCGCTGGGGGCCCACTGGAGTCTCTCCTACACGTGCCCAGGTGCGACACTTTGCGCTGGATATTTACGATTATTAATTCATTTCTTCTTTATTTATTTGGCTTGTTAGCCAGGCTGAAGAGCCGGTGAGTGGAAGCCTCTCCTCTCTGAGCCACATCAAATTGGTTAATCCCGTCCAGAGAGATGGCAACGTGAGGCTACAAGAAGAAATAAAGGGAGGTACATACATACATACATACATATATGTATGGCTAGAGATGGGAATAGGATCGTGATTGGATTGGCTGGGAATTTGTAGATCTCCATACATTCCCATTCTTTCTTAGACGATTGAACCATACCTTCTCTAGAGTTAGATCCATATTCATATATGGATGTAACATCCTTAGTCTCTCTAACATTCAAAAGCAGAAATCCCTGTGCTCCAAATTGTAGATCTCTCGTCCCACAAACTACATCTTGTGTCACGCCGCCATCTCTAGTTCTCTCTCTCGCTGCACATGTCGCATTTGTCAGGTCGGGCTGTAACTTTTGTCGGCATTCCACAAGCCGAAGAGGACGCTGAAACTGT
This sequence comes from Drosophila algonquin, assembly GCA_035041765.1. Taxonomy (NCBI): domain Eukaryota; kingdom Metazoa; phylum Arthropoda; class Insecta; order Diptera; family Drosophilidae; genus Drosophila; species Drosophila algonquin. The sequence continues at coordinate 92,543 of JAWNKY010003561.1, forward strand.
GGCTCTGGCTGTGGCTGCAGCAGGACACAGGCGCATATCAATCACTAGTTGAAAACACTCCCAGCTCCAATCAGCTTAAAAGGCGGCATGGATCAGTCAAACCAGCCATGAACCACCACCACCGCCCCCTCTCATTCTACACACACCACTCCACCACTCCACACTCCACCCATCGTGGGCCAGAGGCCTCTGCTCATTGATATGCCAGTAGATCATGCCGCCAGCAGAAAGACAAAGACTCCCGGATAATCTATGTGTTCGCAACTAAATTTTGCAAGGCCCCACAGGAGAGGGGAGGGGCAGAGGAGCAGCAGAAGCAGCAGCAGGAGCAGCAGCAGAAGCAGAGAAGCCTTAAAGCGCTAACTCTGCCGGAGGTCCAGCACATTTTGCCACTCAAGCAAGCGTTCACCTCGCACTGTCTCTCTCCCGCTCTAGCCGCCGCCTCTCCTGGTCTTCCCTCTTTGGGAAACTTTGTCAGCAGCGCGCAACAATTGGAACTGATTGAAAATTCCGCTACGGGGTAGCCGCTACGCCAGCGGGCAGCGGGAGAGAGAGCGGAGGGGTCTGCTGGGGACATGCTTGCATTTCAAAGTGGTTGACGAAAGCCAAAAACTGATACGATATGACAAGAGCAGCAACAGGCAGTAGCAGAAGTAGCTGAAGACAGGAGGAGACGGGGAGGGGGAGGGCACTATCCAGTAGCAGTCGGACAACAGCACCTCAATTCCAACTTGGAATCGCTCCAACTCTCTATGGCTGTCCCGCTCGCGCAAGCTCTCTTCCTGCTTCGCAACGGACGACGGCTGACTGACGTTCGAACGTGTGCCGTGAGAGTAGGAGCAACTGAGACTGCAACTGCGACTGCGACAGCGACTTCGCTGCTTTGCTCTGCTTGGAGATCTGCGCACATGTTTTATTGATGAATCTCTGTTATTCATGCAAGCGATCTGCGGATCTGCTTTGGAGATGCCGAAATTGTGCACACAATGACCAGCGGCACAGTGGGCCAAATTCTGCCGAATAATTATTGGAATTATGGGAACATTTTACAACTCATAAATGTAGCTATGATAATCCGAATGGAAGATATTTTCCTAGCCAAACTTTCGCTTGTTATAACTTTTATGTAATTGTATTCCGCCCATCCGCCCCACTGTGCAATAGATCGCTGTGGATTTGCAATTACCTGAGGGCAGGTGAGGAGGGCTCGATAGCTGGCTGGCTGGCTTTGTTTGCCGCTTTGTCTCGGTTGAGCTCTCTCTCTCCCTCTTACTCTCTTCCGCACTTGCTCTCTTTCTGCTACCTCTTTTATTTATGATTTGCGAGGACACACCAACACACCACACCACACCATACTCCTCTCCTCTCGCTCTCGCTCTCCTCTTGAGCATTGTCTTCGCATTTCGTTTTTGCTGTCGGTATGCACTTCGTGTGTGTTCCATAATTAAGTGAATTTAAAGCTCACTTCGGCGGTGGTCGGCTGCTCTGCCGATCTCTCAAGTACGAGATCGCTGCTCTTGTTCTTGTTCTGCTTGTTGGCGAGGTATTCGTGTTGTTGGTTTCTGCGACATGTTCCACGTTTTTGTCACACATTTTTGACGGGACGGGACGAGACGGTGACTCTGTGTTTCCTCACTCCCCTCCCTCCCTCTCTGTGTGTGTGTGTTTCTCTCTCTCTCCCTCTCTGCGTTCTGTTGTTTCGTGTTTCATTTGCTGGAAATCATTTTTTGTTTCTGTTTTTTTGTTTTTGCCTCACCATCTGGCGTATGCGTAATGACGTGAATGATATTGACAGGCATGCAATTGGCCTTGTTATCGGCGATGGCCATTAAAATCGTTATCGCGTGACTGACGCCCGCGTTCGACTTTTTAATTTGAGTAAATTGTGTTCCCCCACTTCCGCTATCGCGCAACAGCCACTCAAACACCCATCTGCATGGCCAAACAAACTGTAAAAGCAACAACAACAAAAAGCATAAAGCGCCGAAGCTTTGGATACACTACGAGATCAAAGCTTGGAGTGTATACAAAACTAGAAGCTATGCAGCGTTAAAATATTTACAATTTACAGTAGGGTAGGGTATCCAACACACAACACACAAAAGAGAGAAAGAGAGAAAGGAAAGAGTGGCAAAAAGCTCTCAAGCGAACAATCGAAAATTTGCCACTCTTGCATTTATCTACGTCATTGGCATTTTCTTTGCTTTTTTTCAATTTTCTATATTGTCCACCAAATAAACTAAGTGCCAGACCACCCCACCCGCCCGACCCACCTCCTCACTGCTCCTGCCCGCTGTACAACGAATAGAATTGACATTTTGTGGTGTCCAATATGCAAAAACTCACAGCGAAATTTTTCAACACTGGCGGGCAGGTAAAACGTGTCCACTCGGCAGTAGATCCCGCCATATTGTATTTTGGCAGTTTCGTATATTGCATAGGAAAGTAAATGAAACTCTTATATGTAGATATCCTTTGGTTAATCTCAGCCATGTCCTGTCCCAATATTCCGCTACTCTTCTGTCTCGTGGCTGTTCTGCGTGAGGCGGACAAATGTTGTGGGCCCTGCCTGCCGCCATTCATTGCATGCCTTGATAATCGGGCAATCGTGCTAAAAATGATGACAAAACTGCTGCTAGTTGCTGGCTACAGTTTTTAATTTTCTAAATGCACTCCACCTGGCCACTGGAAGGGTGGGGACCGGGCAGATCCCAGAGTGGTTGGGTGGCCAGTCCTCGGCAGAGGACGTTTTGTCCTGCTCAAATATTCAAAGCGACGCAAAAAAAAGAGCTGGAGAAAAGTAAGGTAGGGGCAATATTTTGACGGCATTTGTGGTCGGTTGGTCAGCCATCGACAGTCGTCTCCCTCCTTGAAATATTGGGCAGACAGACAGTGACTGGTGAGGGGTTAGGGGTGTATGGGGGATCCCATAACAGTTAATTATCGATAGAGATGGCAGAGAAGTATCTCATATTTCTGCATTTTTTATGGCAGTCAGACAGCCCACATCCTCTGGAGATACTCTGGATACTTCTGTGGAGATCCTTGTGCGATTATCTTTTGAAGTGGAAACAATTGAGTTTGAAGTGCACTTGATTTGCACCTCGTAAATCAAATGGAAATGGAAATACGAGTAGGAAATGGAAATAGAAAATGGAATTCACATTGAATTTTTGCATTTCAAAGAACGCCTCGCCTCGCCACGAACAAATTTGCATATTTGCGTAGTCGAATCCGACTGACTGTCTATTGAAATTGAATTATTAATGCAAATTTCCCACGCTTCACGCTCTTCGGCAATTGGCACAGAACATTTTTTGGCAGGTACTCGCTTGCCTCACGGGAAATGCAGTTTATTAAATCATAAATACGTACATCTATGTATTTTGCAAATGGTTCCACAAATTGCAACAAAGTTAACTAAGTTTAAAGGAAAATTGTGTCGAAATACACTGTAGAGTCTTGGTTTAGCTAGTACTGAACCCTTCCAATGTTAGTCCCACAGGTTAAGCCAAATGAATTAACCATCTCTGATGATGTGCATAATTGAAACAACCGCCAGGACAGCCAGAACATCGCACATATGGATTTAAAATGCAAAGATCCCAAGTATATGGAGTGCCTGCCCTGCCCTGCTCTGCCATCCTTTCTTCCATCCTTCCATTGTCATCATCTACGTCTCCGTTTCGGTCTTTGTCTGTGAGCCAGCGTGTGTGTGTGTGTGTGTGATTCCGGTAGCCATTTCCTTGGCCATTTACCCCCGTTGCATAATTAATGGTATTAAAAGCGTTAACTGACATTCAGCACACACACCCACGCACACACACGCAGAATAGTTGGCATAATTTGAGCATTTCAATGAGGTCGATAATTTGATGGTTCAAAGGTTACGGGTAACTGCTAACGAAACAGGGGAAGGAGAAGGGGGAGTGGCACACACACCCAGCCGCCCATCACATCCACGTAGACAGGAGCCTTTTTAGCCAAAAAAAGATACATTTGTATCTTTGTGCGTGCGTCTGCTGCTAGCTACTTTTATCGATGTCTGATATCCACGATTGTGTGCCTGTGTGTGTGCGTGTGTGTGTGTACAAATATAATCAGTTTAAAGATGAAGAAATCCCAAAAACAACAAGCTGCTCTTTCTACCCCACAAAGAAAAAAAGAAAAGAAGAAACAACAACAAAAGCAAAAGCAAGAACATTCGGAAGGTATTTCCCGGGTCCCAACGGCATGACATTGAATCCCAAAGCAACCCCAAAACAAAAACAGAAACAGAGAGAGAGAGAGAGGGAGAGGGAGAGAGAGCGAGTGGAGAGCTTCATTCACTGAAATGAAATGAACAAGTCGAGACCGTTAAAAAAGCTCACTCATAAGAAAACCACTCAAGGCAGCCAGCAGCCAGCACAGCAGCCACTCACTTTCGCTCTCTTCTGGCTGGCAGGCAGGCAGGACAGCGTGTCCTCTCCCGCTCGAAGCGAAAGTGTTTTCAACAAGTTCTCTTCCGGCAGAAAGGATAAAGCCAAGGCTGCAGACAGAGAACACACAACAAACAAGCAGCAGCAGAGCCTGGCGAAGATGACCCCCCACCAACCCACCCACCGAAAAAGTCTATTATAATACAAAGAAAGCGGGCAAGCAGGCCAGCAAGAAGCCCAAGCAGTTACGAGGGGGGTTTTGGCTTTTGGGGGTGGTTGCGCATTCGGTGGAGAGGAGAGAAGTGGAGCGAAGTGCAGAGGGTGCTGCTGGGGGGGGAAGAGCGCTGCGAAGCGTGGAGCGTTAAGCCGAGAAAGAGCATAAATAAATAAAGCCCAAAACAACAATAGAAAGCACCACCAGAAACAGCAACAAAAGCAGCAACAAAATGGTGACGGCCATGTTTTCGAGTGTGTGTGTGTGTTTGCGGGTGCTCGCTCTCCGCATTTGTGTGTGTCTGTGTGTTTTGGTGGAGAAAATGCCAAAAGGCATAGAAATGGCGCGAAAGTAAGTTTTCGCATTATTTTTGGCTTGTCCCCCAACCACTCCCCGCACTCCTCCACTCTCCTGCTCTGACTTTTGCCTTGCTTTGCTTCTTCATTCATTTTTGGTGCTTTTCCTTACGAGTATTCTTCCTCTTTGTCATTTCCATTGAGTTTATGCGACAATAAAGTTGAAAATTTTGGAATATTATCGTTAGTGAAAAATTAGAGACAAGTTTCCACCAGAGAGGGAGAGACGAATACCCTATCAAAAGATAATACTCGCAAATATATTTGGGATTAGCATAAGGGTCAGAATCCCTCTGAAAATCACATAAATTTGTAGTAAAGAAACGATAGATCTCCAATGATAGGCCAATCCCATAGCTACGCCTAAATGAACTTTAGATCCGCCAGGGTATCAAAACTGTCGGCATCCAAGGGGGAACCTTTTCTATCTCGTTGTTGTTGTTGTTCCCTGCTGCTGTTTGCCGGCGTGCGCCAAAAACGCTCTCGGCTCCTCACGGCCTGCCCGCCTGTTCACGCTGTTGCCTGATAACATCAGGCGACAACATCCGAGAGCCGCCAAAGAGGAAAGAGAGAACAGGGGGGAGAGCAGTGGGCTGGGAGGGAGACACCAGCAGCAGCGACAGCCAAGCGGAGGCAGGTAAAGCGATTTATGCTCTCTGGAAATTCATCATTAAATTTGTGCGAGTTTTTGTTGCTGGCGATGCCAGAAAGATAAGCTCCTGTCCTGTGTTGTTGTTTTTGCTGCTTCGCAAATTTACAGTTAATCGTTCTGCCACCGCCCCCGCCCCAGCATTTGCCTCCTGGCCATAAAGAAAAACCTTAACTTTTGGATAAAGATATTTCGAATTTATTTCAATTGTCTGTGCCTCGAATGCTGCTGGAGGAGGGGCGTGGAATGGGGGGGTGATGGGGCTCGAAAGGTTATCGGCTGTGCGATGGATTTGTGGGTGTTACGGGGACTATAAAGTTTGTTGAGATGGGAAATCATTTGGTGGGGATTAACAGAAACTTTAGTAGATTCTGAATTCGGAATGTTAAGTATGTAATTATTTTTAAACATTTCAATTGTTAAGAAAGGGTACAGAAACTTCCCAACCAAAACTACTACTAGTAACACTTATCAATCCAGTATTTCCTGGTATTATTCTGAACCTAAAACTTCCTCTGCTCCAAGGCGTTGCTCCATTGATTCGGCAATTTAAAAATAGGAAAATCTCCTCCCAATCGAATTTCTTTTTTGTTCGGGATGGCCCTCACCTCCAAATATGAATGACCAATTATGCACTTCGTTGGCCCTACGTGCCTGAGCTGCCAATAGAGCTGCCGACCCGTGCACCATAGCAGAGCGGAACATCCCCAATCGAAGCCCCAAACCAGTGCCAGTGCCAAGGGGGTGGGGGTGGGGGTGGGGTTGGGCGGTTGGGGCTGCCCCTGAGGTGCGCCTCTGTCATGTGCGAGCATTTGATGATGCGTAGCTTTTCATTAAATGAAAATTTCGCGTTGCTGGCAAAACAAAGGACAAAGAGGAGGCCAAAAGAGCAAACTTTGTTGCTGCAGAAGGAAGGAAGGAAGGAACCAAGCGATGGAGCAAGAGACGGAGAGCTCCAAGATGGAGGACACTTTGATTTATTGGCAGGACGCGACTGGAATTTTTAATTGCCCCAAAGGGAGTGAGAGCAACAGCAGCAGCAGCAGCAAGGAAAATCCTGGTGTGGTATAGGGAATTGAATTGGTCAGGATTCGTAGACGAATCTTCGGGATATTCGGGATAGTCAGAGTCCCAGACGCAACTGCAGCGGAAAACGAGACGAAGACATATGCAAATGGATATCTCGGCGGATGGTGGATGGCGGATGGCGGAGGGGCACTGCACTGGCAATTTATGTGTCCTGTCAGGATATTTTGAAAACATTGTAATTCAAGCGTGAGAGGCAGGGGCACGGTGGTGGTGGTGCCGCTTCCGAGAAAGTCAATTAGCTGCCCATAAAGATGCAGGGCGATGATGGGTCCTGCTCGTCCTCGTCCTGCTATCCCAGGAATGAAACTCTCATCAAGTGAATGATCCTCCTCAATAGCCACTCGATACGTATTCAAATTTCAGCGTTGTTCTCCCTCCCTCCCCCCTGTGTTGCAGTTGCATCTGTGAGCGTTTCCAGGCTGTAACTCGATATTGCATCTGACAGATACATGGCTCGCCCTCTCAGGGGATGTGTGTCTGTGTCTGTGTTAATGATGATGACGCCGCCGCCGCCGCTCTCTTCCCTCAGTTCTGCTCATCGACTCTCTGGGCTGTACATCTGTTCGCCGTGCAGTGCAGACCTCAACAAGTTCAAAGTCGAGAGCCACGCGCGGCCTTTAAGCTACAGAATATCGTATATATATTTGTGATTCTTTATTTATTCGCTTATGATTCATTAGGAGGCTGTGTGAATGGTGTCTGGCCTTGGTTTTGGTTTATTTTCATCTTTGGTTTTGGTTCATGATTTGTTTTTTATCAGTTTGAACTTGAAATTCGTTCAAATTTGGGCATATCACAAATACAAAATATAAATACATTTCTTATCGAATTTCGTGTTTGAATTATGGATTGCTGAATGGTTTTTAATGGGCCATGATAAGCCTGGCTTTTTGGCGTTAATTCGGTCAACAAAAAGAGGGTTTCTCCTGAACTTTTTGTTAAGAAACTTTAGCTCTCAAAAGAAGAATCGTTAGAGTGGCTTCTATGGCGATTCTTATTGCTGACAATCTCCCACAGAGCATGGACATATGCAGATAACACTCCATCCCCCTCCCCTCCTCCTCCCCCTCCCTCATGGGTAGCCGCCTCCCTGCTAATTTGTCCAATTTGTCAAGTGAGAAACAACACAAAAAAAAAACGAAAAAAATATGATGAAAATTGCTGGGCCACCCGCTGATACGAAAAGGAAGGAAAATATTATTTCTGCAAATAAAATCAGTGGGGGGGAAGGGATGGTATGGGATGGGTATCAGGGCGATAGGGCCGGGCCGAGTCCTATCATGTCGCGCCGCCGAAATGCATAAAAGTATTTTCGCCATTTAAATGCGCCACTCACGGGTGTCAATTTCCACCGGGCGGGGCACAAGCACATATCACGGACCAGCCCAGCCGCAGGACATTCGCCGGCTGTCCTGTCGGCCCTGCAAGCCACTTATCGCATCCGCAGCCCCCGGGCATGGCATCGATTGGACAACAAGGGGCAAGTGGCAAGGGGCACTCGAACTTGCCGCAGGGCCAACATCTGCTTGAAAAACGAGTGAAAGGGAAGTCAGGAAAAGCAGCAGCAACAGCAGCAGCAAGTGGCAGTGGCAAGTGCGACAAGGCATGGAGAGGGCATGGGGCATGGCAGCAAAAAGGCGAAACCCGTGATTAGCAGCTCATAAAGCCGCATCCGAAGTCGTCGTAAAGAGACTTAATTGAAGGCAGCGGAGAACATATTAAAATCGAACCCCATTGAGCTGCTACACAGAGAGAAAACGGGAGGGGAAGACAGAAGAATTTACTTTAAGAAACTTAAGCAAACTTTTTTGTGCAGTGTAAAGTTTATTGACTAATTTTCCTCCCATGAATCTTTTTTTTATTGCTTTTCCAGCTTCTTCCTCAAGTTCTTCTTGAAGTGCAATCAAAACTGCCTGAAAAACGCTGGCAATCCGCGGGATATGCGCCGATTCCAGGTGAGTGGCGATGCCTAAACCCGCAAACGTTGATTATCGGTGCTAATCGGTGATCGTCCCCCCCTTTTGCAGGTGGTCATCTCCACACAGGTGGCCGTCGACGGACCCCTGCTGGCCATCTCCGACAACATGTTCGTGCACAACAACTCGAAGCACGGACGGAGGGCCAAGCGGCTGGACACCACGGAAGGTACAGGCAACACATCCCTGTCCATATCCGGTCACCCCCTAGCGCCCGACAGTACCTACGATGGTCTGTAGCAAAATTCCAATTATTCCAAACACTATTTTTCGTTTTACGTAGCCCTCCCCTACCCCCATCCCCCGCAATTCCCCAAAGTTCCTCCAAGAAAGATATCCCCGATTTTGATTTCGTTTGTAGCAATTGGCAGATCCGAGAGGAAAGCTCCTTTGGCGGCATTTCACTCATCTTGCAACCCATTGGATTCCATTGCAGGTCTCTATCCGCCTCTGCCGGTGGCCACGCCCTGCATCAAGGCGATCTCCCCGAGCGAGGGCTGGACCACGGGCGGCGCCACAGTCATCATTGTGGGCGACAACTTCTTCGACGGCCTGCAGGTGGTCTTCGGGACGATGCTCGTGTGGAGCGAGCTGATCACCTCGCACGCCATCCGCGTCCAGACCCCGCCCAGGCATATACCCGGCGTCGTTGAGGTGACGCTCTCCTACAAGAGCAAGCAGTTCTGCAAGGGATCGCCCGGACGCTTTGTCTATGTCTGTAAGTGGTCGCCCCCCTCTATCCACCACGCCCATCCCTCCCCTATCGCATAGTCCATGCCTAACCTATCGATCGTTTCTTTTTCGCGCTCCAAGCAGCTCTCAACGAACCCACAATCGACTACGGATTCCAGCGCCTGCAGAAGCTCATACCACGCCACCCCGGCGATCCGGAGAAGCTGCAGAAGGAGATCATATTGAAGCGGGCCGCCGACCTGGTCGAGGCCCTCTACTCAATGCCCAGGTAAGACCATCTCTGCCCCGAATCCCCCGCCCACAGCCTCTCACCCTCTTCCTCTCTCTCGACCCCTTGCGCGCAGCAGATCTCCGGGCGGCTCCACCGGCTTCAACTCCTATGCCGGACAGCTGGCCGTCAGCGTCCAGGACGGCACCGGCCAGTGGACCGAGGACGACTACCAGCGCGCCCAGTCGAGCAGCGTAAGTCCACGCGGCGGCTACTGCAGCAGCGCCTCCACGCCCCACAGCTCGGGCGGCTCCTACGGCGCCTCGGCCACCACAGCGGCGGTGGCAGCCACGGCCAATGGCTATGCGCCCACACCCAACATGGGCACGCTCTCCTCCTCGCCGGGCAGCGTCTTCAACTCCACGTCAAGTAAGTAGAGCTCCTCCCCCTAGAACTAAGAGCTGAAGGGTGAAGGGAAAACGATAGTAGAAAGAAATCTAGAGAAGGTCTAAGGATAAAGTCTGAAAAGAGTTTAACAATTGAGAGAAGATCTTCATTTCAAAAAAACTAAATTAAAGAAAAATTAAATTCTGCTATAATAAGATTGAAGATACAAAACAATGTTTCAGAAGAAGTTTTCACAGATATCTCGATAGCCCAGATCTTTGTATAGGCCAGCCATATCTTCAGTTGCTCTCTTCTACGATCTATAGTATCGTTTCAGAGTCCCCAGAACGAACTTTGATTGCCATCGATTCAGTTTCTCGATTTCATTCTTGAGTTGATTATACCTTTTCCGTTTGTAGAACTCTCACATGAATTCCACCCACTCCAAAACAAAAACTAACTCGAAAGTCAATCCAAATTATCCCCGCATCCCACCTCCCCCCTGCCCCTTCCCCCGTACCCCAAAGAAACAAAGTGAACAAAGTATGCTCAGCAAAAGTGCATTTTCCGCCATTAATTTCAACAGTGTCCGCCGTGTCGTCGACGTGGCATCAGGCGTTCGTGCAGCATCATCATGTGGCCGCCGCCCATCCGCACCACTATCCGCATCCCCACCAGCCGTGGCACAATCCGGCCGTGTCAGCAGCCACAGCGGCGGCCGTTTAAGGACCTGCAGGCAGCAGAAGCTCATCGACGAGCCAGTGGAGTCGGAGTCCAGGCAGAAGGAGGAGGACCAGCAGGAGTGGGCATGGGCATGGGCTGGGGTAACGACATTCTGTTGAAATTAAATGCTGCTGCAACACGCCCACCCACACACACAGACACCAGCCCCCCACCCACCAATCCACACAGAAAACTCACACAGCTGGACAGACACCCAAGCCAGTCTTATCTATCGGCGAGGACGCCCCACAATCTGTGTCTGTGGCTGAGCAGCGAAAATAAGAAAAACACTTCCACCTACAACAAAAACACCACACGATTAACGGTATTTATAATTTGCATTATCCCAATATTTCTAACTACGATTAAGAACCAAACGAAACCCCCAAATATAGTCTGATCTACTTAAAACTGTCCATTTTGGGTGGGGTTTTTTGTAACTGGGAAAGTTCAACTCAGAGAAGGAAAAGCTCTCAAATATTCCCATTTCAATTGTAATCCCATTATAATTTCATTCATTTTAACGTTGGCCTCAAGAGGGGAAACTTTCTTTATAGGAAAATCCATTTCCTTTAACCTAAACGTACACACTTATAAATAATATAATATATATACTCGTATATCTTTGATGATTCCCAACTAATTCCATCTAAATTTCTTTGAACTATTTGCAGGAGTCAGCAGCCTGAGTTTCAATCCCTTCGCCCTGCCCACCTGCAACACCCAGGGCTACAGCACCAGTCAACTGGTGACCTCAACCAAATAATATTACTACTAAATGAGGCTGGCTGGCTATTGGCAGGCCACCAATAATCCCCTCCTCTCCTCTCCCTCTCTCCCAATGTGGATAGCCGATATAAGCAGAAGCTCGAAAGTGCAATAACCAGAAAATACATAAAGAATGGTTCCAAAATTCAAAAACACTTTATCAATACCTATAGTTGTATATTTTGTCGATTGATTCCCGTTTTTGATTGTGTTTTTATATGCCTCGGCAATAGATATAGATACTATACATACTAAATACTTACATATATATAATACCATATCAGAGTAAAGGAAATACATATGAAATGCTGGGGGGAGAAGGCAAAGGCATATCATGCTAGGGGGGGCCCCAAATTTGATTAAACTCTCTGTAAATACAATATACAATATAATACACATAAATGAAGTATATCATTACGATCGGATCTGTGAATAGAGGAAATTATACCAATTTATATAACCATGATGATTGAAAATTATACGAATGCAGATATACCAAAACAGATGAAATTTGAATAAACCTTTGGACATAACTAAATGCTTGTATACGAGACCCAAATCTTCTGGATATGTACTGTATCTAGATACGAACTTGTGGGAAATACATACATATGTATGTACTCTCAACTCAGCCAGAGAAAACCGAAATCAAAATGTTATATACCTAAATAGATATATAGTACATACACTAGACGACACACATGCTAAATCCGCAACATAAACATTTGCCGCCTACATACATATCTAGCATAATACTTATGGCAAGAAATTTATACATACCAAACTTTTGGCAAACATATCGTGCACTTAGTCCTAGCCATCTATCTCTCACAACAAGACACACAAGTCATACATTTTTGTATACAATAATGCTCATCATATCCACAGTTTGGAATTTCATTCGGAGGAACAGAACACCAAATCATCATAACATACGAGTACATGTATACATTTTGCTATTCAAGTCAGAGTGTTTGATAAACTACCGATTTGTTGACTAGAGTCTAAGATATCTGGGTGCATATATACATATACATATAGATATATATATACACATACATATATACGAGTATACACAGACATGGTGGGCATACGAGTGCATCATAAGTTTATTGTTTAATACTCGATTTGTAGGAGTTTTATTGCAATCTGTATTATAATGTATTGTATGCTTGTATTGTACGTCTAGATCTACACAGAAACACTGACGATAGTCAGTGGGACAAAGCGAGAGGAATCGAATCCATGCCGTTAGGGAGGGATATGCATATTTATAAGAATTGGCATAGACAGACCTTAGCCGCAAATCGATTTGTAAATTATAATATAATACAAAAGATATATGTAATAATTATAATTATAATCTAGCTACGCTCTCTGTTTTGTAAATCTTAACAAGTTATTTAAATAAAATTTATTTAAAATAAACCTCATACAAATTGATGATTTGTTTCACTTTTCTACTGCAGCTCTCTTCTGTTCTGGGTTTCTGTTCTAGATATTTATTTGGATTGTGATTTTGTTCAAATTGTGAATACAATTTTTACATTCATCCTCAAAGAATAGATCATCAGTGGATCTAAAGAATACATAAAGTCATAAACTTATCCTAATCGATTACATCCAGAAATCGTCAGATTTCTTGGTAGCCACGCTTATTCATTCTCAATTCATTCGTCCGTTGCATTCTTAGTTTATTCGTCCTTGCCGGAGGTGGCCTCCTCGCTGGCCTTGAAGAGAACCTCCTGGATCTTGGTGCGCACATACAGCTTTCGGCTCAGCGACATCTGGCGCATGCTGGGCACAAGGCTCAGGGCGAAGTAGTAGTCGTCATCCTTGCTGTGTTCCTCGTGGTTCTGCTGAATGATGTAGCTCAGTTGCTCGCTGACCGTGGTCAGGCGGTCGATGGATGTCTCCAGGTTGTTCTTCAGCTGTTTGGCGGCGTTGGCCGTGTTGGTGTTAGAGGCCACCACAGTGGCCACGACTGGTGTGCCGCTGATGGTGGCGCGCGTATGGCCGGTGGGGTTCATTACGGTAACCTTTTCGCCAGACTCGAGGGCCACCTCCTCCTCCATAACATGTATGGGACTGTAGCAGAGCGGATCTTCGCTGTAGATAATGTCCTTGATGTCTTCGCTGATCCCATCGTTTTGCTCATATTCCTCCCACTTTTGCGGCAGTGCTCCGGCCTCGCCTACAAACGACCCCGACTGCCTCTCAATCTTCGGCTTGGCCACATGCAAAGGCTCCCGCAGCTGCTTGGCCTTAGTAATTCGCACGGTTTTCTCTGCAAATATAAGTATGCGATAGAGTGTTTGTTAATAAGATATGATATGCGATACATTGAAACTCTGTCGAAAAACATCAATTGCACCTAAGAGATGGCAGTCCACGATAGTTTACCCCAATTCGGGAATAGCGCGCCCAATACTCGATAGCACGTTCGACCTCCCGCCTGAAATGGTCACTTCGCTGATAACTGTGTTATTTGTTTACCTTTTTTAATAATGGGAATAATTCGCCCCTGACGGCTCTGCACCGGATTCACGATCACTTCGTCGCTGTGCTTGTGACGCAGATGCGTCCACAAATTTGTTGTATTGTTCCCCTTTAAATTGCTGGCCATGCCACCACGCGATATATTATTTCCGCAATACCGGCATATCGCAAAGTTTTCGCAATCTTCATTGATGTCGTAGTGCTGCCACACATTGCTTACGCGTCCCTTTGGCATCTTTAGTTCTTAGTTATTAATTAATTTGTGAAAAAGTAAAATTTTCACTACAAGTGAAATGCCGATTATATTAGCGTTGCTGGCGTGAGTGTTTTCCCACTGCTGTACCCATTTCAGTGTTGCATAACGTAAAAAGTACACGGAAGGGAAACAAAGAAACCAAAGAGAACAACAAAATAAAATAAATTATAATAAATAAAAACGTAATAAAAACGCTCTATTTGTTGTATTTGTTAAATTTAATTTTAAGATAGATACAAATCCATCAACTGGCACATATTTAAATACAAATATGTTCTCTTTTCTGTTGATAGGCAACCCTGACTTTGGGCACTGAAATTTTTTTTACAATTTGTTCAATTTGTATTTCGTATGTACATATGTATGTGCTTCTATTTCCCCCAGAAAATGTTCAATTTTATTTGAAACACTTTTAATTTCAAAGAACGGACAAATTTACATATCGGTCACAGATTACGGTACTGCGTAGAGGCGGTCTCTGATTCTGATTCTATCGCGATGGTAATGATCCGTGCTCCATCTATTACGGGCACGGAGGGCACGCGTGGCAGTGAGGGGACGTGCGTGAATATATCAGATCCTGAACTTACCGTTATTTGAGTTTGAGTGCAAACACCTGTGCCGGAGTAAGCTTCCGGTGCCAGTCTTTCCGCTGTAGGACAGGAGATCTCCGCAGGTTTTACAGCAGGCGTAGGGCTCTATTTTGTCGTCGCAGGAGACCAAATTGAAGAACCTCCAGACGCAACTTTTCGTATTCCTTGGTTCAACTAGCTTACATCGCGGGTCGCCCGTCTTGAGCAGGCTTCTGAGTTCGGACTTCTTCTCGTTCATTTCAGGAAATGGTATTAACAACAAATCATTCCTAAATTATAAAATTCACAAATTCACGATATTCGGTCACGCACAAAACAGTGCTGCAAAGTGCTGTTGTTGTTTTACTTTGTTGCAAGGTGTGCGAGAACGGGGTGGCGCCATTGCATTCGGTCTCTAAAAAACATCTTGAATACTCTAATGGAAATTATTCCAGTTATTCTGTTAGGTATATATGTATATCCGCTCATTATATTAGAATATTTTATATTAGGGACAATTATCAAGAAAAGAATATACAATATAACAGGTGTTCTGATTTTGTCAGGCAAGGGTCTACAGTAACGGGCTCACGTGGGCACGTGGGCTCAGAAACTCGTAACCTCAAATTTTAGTTCTAGCGCCAACTAATACTATAACGTACACACATCTATATGACATACACTCAAAATCAAATAACGGCAAAATGATCAAAACATTGTTAAAATCAGTGTCGATTGTATTGCTTATCGAAACGAATAGCAGAGTAAAGAGTAAGCGCGTAACATAATGTTATCCGCTGCCATTGTCCAGCACTGCTAGTCAGAGAAAATTTTGGAAGAGAGCTGGTAGTTGTTCGCGATTTAATTAATTTAAAGCTAAATTGTAGTATTAAACATTGTAACTTATGTGGTGAAAGTGAGCGCGAATCGTGTCAAATGCATATGAATGTCAAAGAAAATATAAATCAGTGCGGAATAATGCAAAAATGTGCGTAGGTGACACACACATACACAGCTTTTTCGGTCATCACTCGCCCCATCCGCCGTGCCCTCCAATGAGAGCGAAGAGCATAACAGTAACAGTGCTCAGCACCAGTATTGGCAGCGTATCGCGAACGAAAGAGAGGCAAACAGCAAGGCGAACAACAACAGCAAGCAAAAGAAAAATGTTTTCATTTATTACTGTCGGCGGAGCCAGGAAAACCAGTAAATTGCAAAAAACTGTAAAAGCCACCGCGATAATTATACACTAACTAAACGAAACGCGTTGCCTGCGTGCTAAAAAGTGCGTCTGGGTGTTGCCTATGCGACTAAATTGCAACAGCTGATGCAGCATCTTAAGCCCTGTAACTCCGACAACAGTCGACTGTAAAGCCTTACCGTCTGTTAAGGCCCCACTTCTTCAATTTGCTGCACAGTGGAGCAAGGCAACCCCCTTCGGGCCGCGCACTGCCGCCCACTGCCTTGTACGCCCCACTGAATGATTCACATTTTTCTTTTGCTAGTTTTCCACCGTCTTTGGCTGCTTAAATAAATCGTATGCTGTTTGCAGTGTTTGCTGCTTGCTGCTGCCGCTGCCAATGCGTGTGCGCAATTAATCCTCATCTCAAATGCAGTTGAGTTGCTAAAATGCCAATCAAATTATTCCGTTGTGTTTTTCCGTCTAGGCTGAAGTGAAAATTCCGCAAGAGAGGCGTCGTCCCACCAAAAGAAAAACACAACACAGCAGCGACGACAGCGTAATAGGAAAGTGTGGAAAATAACAAAAGGAAAAGAAAAGCGCGTGGAGAGAGAGACAGAGTGTGAGAGAGTGTAAGAGAGAGCAAAGTGAAGTGCCAAGTGCATCGGAGACTGGGCGTCGGACAGCCAGCCGGAGTGTCATCCGTTTTGCCCGCCGCGCAGAGAAAATTTCGTAGACTCGGGTTGTTGCACCGTCATCTCCCCTCATCTGCTGTAGCAGCAGCAGCAGCTGCAGCAGCACCACCAGCACCAGCACCAGTCGCCGCCGCATCAACAGCAGCAGCGTATAACCGTCAGCATGGATGCCGCCGAATCACAGGAAATACGACAGGTTAAACATATTTTTAGCCTTTACCCCTAAGCCCCCGCCTTGCCAGAGCGATTGTGTGTGCCTGCTTGGCGGTGTGTGTGTTAGTGTGTGTATTTACTAATAAAAATATGCTCATACTCGAAGAAACACAAACTAAATATCGCGGCACGGCACTCATTAACATTCCGGCGTTGGCTGAGCGGAGAGGAGTAGAGCGGAGAGCAGCGCTTACTTCCCACCTACTCTCTTTGCCAAAATGGTGCGCTGAGTGAGGTAATGCGAGTCGCCGTCGCCGTCGTCGTCTCCGTCTCTGTCGCCGCTCCCACTTGTCCGCGCGCTCCGGCAGGCGAGCGTTTTAATATGCGACCGACACCTACTTAACATTTGACTGGTTTTGATATCCGCCACTCATAAAGGAGGGTGCGAGTATATTGTATTCGAGAAGTGGCAGTGGAACTCATAGTTTTCAAAATGTAACTACTATCCACCGCCCTTCCCCCCAGAGAATAAATATATACAGTCAGAATATCTTTCATTTGTTTTGGTTTTGGGGTTCGCTCTCTCCTGCCTGTTGCATTCCAATCAGATTTCCAGTCATCCAGTTGGAATATACAGAGTATCCCATAGTCGGAATCGATGCGCTCTGTCGTAGAACCCTCAATGCAAACAACAATTTCTGTTTGGGATTGGACCAGGTTTTCGAGTATGGGGGGCAGTTCGAACTTGGAAATACAACAAAAGATACTTCCATTCATGAAAACTGCAACAACAAATGAAAATTGATTTTGAAGCCGGAAAATGGAACCTTTTGTTATCGTTTCCCTCTCCTTCTCTCGTTCTCTCGCTCTGTTCGTCCGTGGTAGCTGCTGTTGCATGACCTAATCGCTAAATACAAAAAAAAAAACGGCTTACGCATGCGAAAGGCAGGGCGAAAGAGAGAGAGCGAGAGAGAGAGGGAGAGACCACTAGCCGAGGTTGGGGCACTTGCGTGTGTGCTCACACTTTTTGGGGGGCTCCAAATCGAACCATTTTTCTTCTTTGTGGTAGAAAGTTGCCGCAGATTATCGACTGGCCACTGCCTGCTGCCTGTTCTACAGCTCCACCAGCAATTAACGCATTATAATCGCTCAAAACAGAGGGCCAAGCACCGAAAACGATCAAGTTTAAAGCCAGCTAAGAGCCAAGATTGCTGCTCTGCTCTCTGCTGCCGTTTGCTTTTACTATTTAGCTATCGCTATGTGGAATGCCAAAAACAAATAGCAAAGGTCAGATAATGAAATCATAAAAGCCACAGTTTCAATTTGTGACATTTGAAACAAACTGGAGAACCAAAACTTTATTACAAACATATGGAGGATACATACATATGCATGCTTCGAAATGCAGATATATGTATGTATATGTATGCCCTCCATCGCACATGGCTCATCCAATGTGTGGGCGTCTAAACCACCAGCCATTTATTATAATCTTTCTTCGAATTGTTTACTCTGGCCTCCTTTTTGAAATTTGAGTTTCAGACATCTCGCTTCAGCTCCCATCCATCCACAGCCCCACGGTCCCCTCCCCATCTGCATCCGCAGATCTTTTTACAATGGATCTGCAAAGTGCAGCCAGAGTTTTTCCGTTTCGTTGCCCATTCAAATTATGCTTTGGACAGTTTTTCTCGTCTGGACGGGGGGACGGGGGGCCGGGAATAGCGCGGCACGGCACAGCTCTTGGCTGGCAGACTAAACAGGTTTTCCCTCCACCTGTTGACCAATTCGCATAGCTGGACGGTCTACGACCTACGCCAATATCGTGGCCTATCAAAATGCAATGTTACCCCCCACCCCCGTTGCTGAATTTGATGGAATTTCTGCTACAATATTTTGTAAAGAGCTTTTAATCCAAGAAAAAACAAACACAACAATGGCCCAAATGGTCTGCCAAAGAATGCTTCGATTTGGTTTGTTTGCTGACACAGTTATTGATGACTTCATTCATGTCGAACTCTTTCAGAGAACCCGTTTCAGATTTATGGAATGACAAAGATAAAAATTTAATGTTTTAAGAGAACTGAAGGTACTACATTGCACAGTGGGCCACAAAAATCTGATATTTTATAACCAATTTGTTTGGAAAATTTGTTGCTCAAAGAAAACCCATCTTAGTAGGTTTTTCTTCTATAACCTGGAGCAGAACATCCCGTCTTTCTCTTTGAGATTTCCCTCATCAAAACTCGTCTCTAGACTACCGAAACGCACTGTACATGTTTATTTTTATCGATTCCTTATCTGTAACCAAGAATAATCTATGTTTTCTCCTATGTATTTACACTGTTATAAATCCCGAGGCTCCAGTGAAGATTCCCCACGATAAGGAGATAGGTTTGCCCTGCCCGAAGAACAGAAATTACAGACTATTCTTATCAGTCCAAGACAAGCGGACATACATGTATGTTTGTCCCATATGTGTTTACCCAGAGATAACACAAATTGAGACATTCTTTTACTTATGTATTCGTTCGTTCGTTCTGTCTGAATCTGTGACAGTTTCCCTCTTGAGAACTCATTTTCGATTGCCTTTTGGCATCCCCCCCTTCCCCTGAAAGTTTCAATTAGAGCCAGAAGTGGCCGTTCGGAATGGGATTGGAACGTTCTCCTTTGTGCAATAGCAAAAATTATGATTATGAGTGCAACCAGAAATGGAATGGTTTGGCTTGGCTTGGCTTGGCTGGGCGAGAAACACTGCTCTGCAGCAGCACTTGACTTGAGATGGTTCTAAAAACAGAGCAGGGAAAACACACACAAAAAATGCAGAAAAAAGAAAAGAAAGGAGGAGGCCACGGGCAAGACTGGCCGGACAAGATGGGGCGTCTTTCATGCTGAGTGACCATCATCATCCATTCAGCCAAGCAAGCAGCAGCAACAGCAGCAGCAGCAGACATTCCTTTCCCTACCAAAACAATAGGAAGGGGAACGGGCGCGCGGTTGGCGACTGGCGGCGCACGCCAAGCCAAACGCGAGCGGGTTTATCGAACTCATATTGAAGATTGTACGCATGGCTTCACTCAGATACAGATACAGATACTGTTGCAGCTATAGAAACAGCAGCAGCAGCAGCAACAGGCACTGGCACTGGCACAGCTATAGATACGAAAGGCACTTAAGAGTGCGCTAGTTAATTGCCAGGCAGAGCGGCGTCATTCCACACACAGAAGATGCAGTTATAATGCATTGATTACAGCGGCACAACTTGGCCTTGGCTTTGGGATGGGATGCAGCCTGGGGCCCAGAGGTGCCCGCCCAGCCAGCAACGTGATTGCAGGGGGTTGTGAATGGGGGGTAGGGAGAAACTGACGACTGACGGAATGACTGACCAACTTTGTTCTCACATTATCACAACATTTCTTACGCACACTGGTTTTGTTTGTTCCCATCGCTTGCCACAGGCTCGTCAACGTGCTTCCGTCAAGTGGCTGCTCTCGAAGGCCTTCAACAATCGCGTGCCGGACAACCTGAAGGAGCCCTTCTATCGCGACCATGAGAATCAGGAGCGCCTCAAGCCCCAGATCATTGTGGAGCTGGGCAACGCCACGCTCTACTGCCAGACGTTGTCCAATCTGTACTCAGATCCCAACTACCAAAGCTTGAATCACTGGTCAATAATACAGACGCTAGCGCGCAAGGGTGTCCCAGTGGCCGAGTCCTCGGACATGCCCATTACCGAAACGGTATTAATTCAAACGAATCCGTTGCGAATTGTGAGTATTAGAAGGCCATTAGATTGATTGAAGGACTGACTGGAACCACTTGCCTCTTCTCCTTCCTCCTTGCAGAACGCCCACATGTCTGTGATAGAATCGCTAATGGTTTTGTATGCCAAGGAGATATCATCGGGTGACCGCATCATGTCGGCCATCAGAAGGTGAGGGCGAACATCAAACACCCTCGCTCCTGGCTATGGGTTTTCTAACGGGTTTTCTTTGCTTGTGGCTTTCAGAATATCTGGCAGCAATTACCAGACGCCTCCTGGCCAAACGTATGAGCAAGCTCTGCTGGCTTGGATTTCGCATGCCTGCGCCGCCCTGAAGAAGCGCATCGTCAAGGAGGTGGAGACAGGGCTGCCCGATGAGAATGTGAGTGGCTGGTCATTCTTCATTAAGGGCCAGTGGTTCACACAGCGGCTTCCATTACGTTTGCAGGGCACGCGTCTGCAGACGCCGGACATACCGCCAGTGAGGGACTTCCAGGACCTGTGCGATGGCATCTGCCTGGCGCTGCTCATCGCCTACTACTGCCCCAAGGTGGTGCCCTGGACGATGGTGCGCATCAACTATCTGCCCGCTGTCGAGGACTCCATACACAATATCCTGCTCGTGAGCAATTTCTCACAGAAGCATCTGCCATATGGCGTGTTCCACATGACGCCCGAGGATGTGACCTTCATGAGGGGGTACGTACCAACATCTACTCTGCATCTCTGCTGCATTTGCCAAGAATGGCAATTAAATGTACACTGTTTTGCCTTGCAGATCGATGAAACTGAATCTGGTTCTGCTGCTCACGGATCTGTTCAATCTGTTCGAGATACATCCGGCCAAGTGCGTCTGCTATCCCGGCATGGATGGTCAGGGTAAGTGCAGAGGCTCTACTCAATCTACATGCATATATATCTACCTATCCCGAAACGCTGCACCGCATCGCATCTACCCTAATCCCCCCCCAACGTCCAAAGATTGGCCTGCCTAATGTGTAAAAATCAGTATCGGTATCAGTCCGGGGCATGCATTCTTGTCTGGTCTTCTGAAAGTATCCTTCGCTCTATTTGTTTGCCTTTTGTTTTGTCTTCGTTTACCTATGATTTGCTTTAAGTTTATGCCCCGAATTGGTCAACAGAAGGAAAAACTTCACAGCTCGTAGAACTCCCGCCACAAATGGTTGAACCACAATCGAGTCAAAGCTCCAAGATCCACCACAAAGTGCATTATTCCCACCTGTTGGGAACAGATATCTACACAAGTATTTGAAAAACCAAACAAATTACGGCAATGTCTCTATTTCTGCGGTTCCGCAATCATCATCTGGAAATTCGAGAAACCACAAAAGAATCCACCCAGAAATGATCACATCATAACACCAACTTTTCCAACCCCTCCACCATATAGAAATCATGTAGTGAAATACCAACGGTTTCCACTATACATATATCCCCAACATCCCAAATCGAACAGCATTAATGACAATCAAACAATCTTCTGTACTTGATTCTCTTTTTCTTTGTTTATGTGCAACAACAAAAAAATATTTAAAAAAACGCTTCCTCTCTTCTCCACTTGTGAACCGCAAAAAATCTACCAATAACTTGGGTCCTAACCACACGCATACACTCACACACTCACAACACACACACACACATACACATATACTATGTAAAATGTGCAAAAACGTGCCACATGCAATGTATTTCTCGATATCCACCCTCTGCTCCACCCGACGCCACTCTCCACACCGTAGATGTCATCGCCCGGCGCACCTTGGGCGCCAATGAGCACGGAATCTGCCACCGACGGGGCCTCACAATGCAGCCCGTTATGCCCATACCCGATCTCCGCAGCGATCTCGACCAGCCGCCCGTTGGCTCGCCCTCGAATCGGCCGCCATTTCAAGGTTTACTTCAAATCAATTACTTTTCAAATCAAACTTTTTGCGAGCATTTTCTGTGTACTCCAAATATCTCCTTATACCCCTTTTTCCCCGCTCTGGTTTTTCATGAATGTGTTCTTTCCATTTGTTTGTTG
This sequence comes from Drosophila algonquin, assembly GCA_035041765.1. NCBI lineage: Eukaryota > Metazoa > Arthropoda > Insecta > Diptera > Drosophilidae > Drosophila > Drosophila algonquin. The sequence continues at coordinate 115,183 of JAWNKY010003561.1, forward strand.
TTTGTTTGTTTGCTTGTTCTGCTGCCCACACATTCTGTTTGTTTGTTCGTTCGTTCGTTTGTTTGTTTGTTTGCCTCCATTGATCTCGTTTGTCGATGTTTCCCCTACCCCCACACCAGAATTTAATAAAACTACCATTTAAATGTAGCTTACGATCTAAGGTACACCTCATTGTCTTGTCACATCAGCTGCACACTGAAACTGTCTCTAATGAGAGCACAATTCATCTGAACAGTCAGTAGATATCTCGATATCCTATCTATAGAGGATACGCATTAAGACATATGTATTTTATTCACTGAACACTTCGACTGACAGAAACATCTTTCAGACGATACTTGGACGAGAAATACATACCTAATACTTTTCAACCATGGATATAAAACCAAATAGGAAGGTTGTAAGACTGGGCACCTCCCTGCTTTCATTCCACACCCATGACGCCGCACATGCGTATGCCTGAGATTTGCACAAACAACATACATGTCGTGTGCATGATAAAATATAGTTTCGCTGCTGTTGTTGTTGTTGGACTGCTCCCAACTGGTGTGGGGTCATCCGAGGGATGGGGTGGGGGGAAGGACTCGTGCATAATATTCTCATGTTTATGCTTTTGCCCGCTTCTAAACGCAACCCCCAAAACCAGAGCATGCAAATAACCGTCAACCGATTTTTCCAACGCAGTCTTCACGCAGACAAAACAGAACAAATTTGGTACACACGATCTCTCTCTGAGCGAAACACTTTTTTCGTTTCGCTTGTGTTTTCGGTCCGACTGTTTGGCTCAACCGAAAAAACGTTTCGGTCTCTCAATAACCACAGATAGGGACACTTTTGAGAGATCGGTCACGCAAAACGGTCTTTGAAAGACCACTGCGCAAGAAGTGTCTTCAAAAAGAGTTGTTTCTTGCTGTGTGCGAGAAAGAGAAAAGAATATGCCTGAGCAAAGATGGTGTCGTTCAAGGTATATTTAACAAGGTAGAAGCACTCGCCCTCTTTATTACTTCTTAAATTTCAGTCTGCTAGCATGAGCGACGCATTTCCGCGGACGATTTTTCTTGTTCTTCTTCTTCTTCACTGAAATAAGAAGTACTGGCTCTCTCAGTGCGGCTACCTTGTTAAATATACCTTGCTCTCGTTCGCCGGTCACACAGACGCACGCATACATACAAAAAGACTTTTTTCCGAAAGTGACCAATCAAAATAGTCCCTGAGGGAGCGAACCAAAGAGAACACAAAAAAAAGTTTTGATTGGTTCTTTCGCTCCACGTTCGCAAAGTGTTCGTAGAAGATCGGTTTTTTTCGGACACTTCAAAATGGTTGACGGTTATTTGCGAGCTCTGCCCAAAACTGATTGGAATAACCACCAATGGGAAATATTCAGTTCATTTACCTGTTGGTGTTTCATTGTTTAACTGGAAAGCTGAACAAATTGTTTATATATTTATTTATTTATCTCTTCTGTTTTCTTTTTGTATTCCATTTTTGTTGATGTGTTTTTAGTTCCGCATTCGAATTCATTCAGCGGCGGCTTGAATCGTAGATCCACCCCGCCAAACGAACACCAACAACACCAACAGACGGTGGTTCAAACAAATTCGAATCACTTCGATGGTAATCAAGGCGAAGGTAATCTCCTGATTTATTTATTATTATTTTTTGTATTATTTATATTTGATTTTACGTTTAAAGTGCACTACAGAAAATTACACAGAAAGTTATATCTCTCTAGCGTTTATTTGTTTTAAATTCTAATTTAAATTTATAATTTTCGTTCTTTTTCATCCTCCCCCCCTCCAAAACCGAAAACCGCACATGCTCACTGCCAACGCCTGCCTGCCCCGCTCGCTCCATCATCTTGAATGTGTCGGCAGCCTTCGTCGTGCACAAGTCGCGTGGCATCACCACACTCTCATCCATGCACTCGCAGCAGCAGCAGCAGCAGCAACACCACCACAGCCCACACCAGCAGCAGCAACAGCAACAGTTCCACCAGCAGCAGCAGTCGCAGCTACAGCAACAGCTACAGCAGCAACAGCAGCAGCAGCAGCAGGAGCCCTTGGTTCCGGCTCGCTTGCGTCAGGCTAAAGAAAAGACCAATGTCGAGTCGAAGGCGGATGAGAGAGGTTTGCTAGCCCTTGCCCGCTTCTTCCAGTTCGCTTCAGTTATCGTTTGACTCTCGTTTTTCGCTTTTCCCGAGTCTTGTATGTGGCCACTAAATAAATGAATGAATGAAGGATTGCACATTTGTTCTACCTTGGGAAGGGGTTTCCAAAGTTCACAATGATACTGAGAAACGTTATCCTTAGTTCTTTGACTCTCAATCTCTCTTTAGTGCCACATACAAGCCTTGGCCTTTATTTCACTTGAGTTCATTGAATAACTTGATTGATATTTGGTTTATTTCACACATTTTGATTTAATTTGGAACTTATATTTGTTTAATTTTTGCTCTCAAGGCGATTTTGTCGCTGCGGGTCGACCAAGTAACTGGGAACAGAGCCGCCGGCCAAGCTTTGCAGGTATGAGCCACACAACAACTGTAGCAACTGTCTGTCGAATGCCGTTTAGTTTGTGTTATCCATTATCCTTACGTTGCCCCTCTGTCAGTCCCCCTCCTATATCCATCAGCGTTGAGAGCGATCTGCTAGAAGCACACTTGACCATTTTTTGAATGCCTTTTCAGGACGTCGCTCGCGTAGGAACTCCTCCAGCGAGGACTCGCAGCTGACCATCGAGAACTTTGGCGGATCCCAGGACCAGCTGAATACGCTGGGAGGCAGATTCGATCGCGAACGGGACCGAGACAGGGACAGGGAGCGGAAGCTGTCCAACGCCAGCATAGGTGGGTGAAACTGAGAGAAGTGTGATCCGGGAATTTGCTTGAATGAAGGATTCCGATTGATTCCGTTCCAGCTGAACCCGCGGTGGCCGTGCGCTCCTCCATTGCCGATGCCCGGGGCACGCTGCAGCTTGGCTACGACACGGATTCGGGCTCGGAGAAGCAGGACCGCGAGACGGAGAAGTATTCAATGCGTCGGCAGGCGAGGTAGCATACCATAGTACACATATACAAATGCAGCATCCCCTCATATAAAACTCTCTCGCTTCGACAGTGTCGACAATGTGCCCACGGTGTCGGCTCACAATCTATCGAATGCGAGCAGCCCCCTGCCACAGGCACGGAACAAGCAACATTCCAGCGACAAAGACTACAGCCACAGTGTGGCGGACAGCTACAACGATGCCCGCTCCAGTGCCTACGACCCGGAGAGCACCCCAGTGCGCAAATCCTCCACCAGCAGCATGCCAGCGAGCCCCGCAGCCTGGCAGCTGGATGTGGGCGATGAGGACATGCGCTCGCTGGAGAACGCCTCCAAGTTGTCCACCATTCGCATGAAGCTGGAGGAGAAGCGTCGTCGCATTGAGCAGGACAAGCGGAAGATCGAGATGGCCCTGCTCAGGCACCAGGAGAAGGTAGGCCTAGACTCATTCATTTACTTACTCATTTATTCGATATTCGATGTGTTAATTCTGACTAGGAGGATCTGGAGTCCTGCCCGGAGGTAATGAAGTGGGAAACCATGAGCAACGAATCGAAGCGAACACCGGACATGGATCCCGTTGACTTGGACAAGTACCAGGTGGGTGAGGTAATCATTAAATGCGGCCATAACCATTCCCCCAATGCCCCCTCTCAACGTCTTTTAACTCGTGCTACCCGTGCAACAAGAAGTATTAATGTCTAACGCCTGTGTGTCTCTCTTTTCCGCCACTTTCCTGCCATTCTATGTGCATCTGTGTGACTGCTTCAACATTCCCACATACTCCACACACACACATACACACACACACACACGAACACAACAAACAACAAAAACTCACACGCCCACGCCCACAATGCCCCACACTAACCCGCACCCACTGAACCACGCTGAACAATTAACAAACGCTCGCGGAATGGATGTGGACGTGCAGCAAAGCATCGCCATCATGAACATGAATCTGCAGGATATCCAGCAGGATATCCACCGCCTGGCCACGCAGCAGAGCCAGATGCAGGCCCAGCACCTGCAGGCGCAGCAGCTCCTGCAGGCCCAGCAGATAGCCAATATGCTGAACCAGGTAAAGCATCCATCCATCCATCCATCCATGCATGTCCCGCTCCAGCCACACACATCCCCGTTGCATCGCCCATTAACTAGGGGGCGGCGATCAGCAGCCTCCCCCTGCAAAAGTCCCTCTGCTGCTGTCGACTAACACATTTTTGTTGTCTGTTCTCGTTCCGGCTACGCTTCCACCCTGCAACCCACCCACTAACTGCATCGACCAGCAGCAGCAGACGTATGGTTCGCAGCAGCACCTGTCTGACCACCACTACCAGCAGCAGCAGAGACCCATGCAGCAAAGCTTTGGCTCATCGCCGCATCTTCCGCAGGCCTACAATGCCCCAGTCAGTGCGTACAGCTCCCGTCCGCCCAGCCGCGATCCCTACCAGCAGCAACAACATCAGCAGCAGCAGCTGCCGCAGCCCATGGCCATGCCCCAGCCGATGCAGTTCGTCAATGAGCATGGCCAATACATGTCGCCGCCGCAGCCCTCTCACTACCAGCCGCAGAGCATCTACAGCGACAACGGAGCGCCCTACAACAACCACTCGCCGCACTACGGAGCGGCTGCTCCTCCGCAGTACAGGAGCAGTGTGGTCTTCGATGACTACGGCCAGCCCACGAACCACTTCTACCTGCACGAGTCCTCTCCACAAGCACAGCAACAGGTCCATCCACAGCGTCGCACCTGGGCGCACTCGGCAGCAGCCGCCGCCTACGAGCAGCAGCAGCAGATACAGCAGCCGATGGTGGATGTGAATGCGTGGCAGACACAGCAGCAGCAGCAGCACCAACACCAGCAGCAGAAGAAGTCCCAGCAGACCTGGATGAACAGGCCTCCCTCCAGCGCGGGAGGAGCGCCCCAGGGCAGCTTTATGCTGCACCAGAACGGTGGCGGAGGTGCTGGCGGTGGCGGCGGCGGAGGCGAGCTGCAGCATCTGTTCCAGGTGCAGTCCTCGCCGCAGCACGCCCAGCGCCAGTTGGGCGGCGGGGCCAACGGGGTACAGAGACAACAGTCACTGACCAATCTGCGCGACAATCGCTCGCCCAAGTCCCAGCACCAGCCGCAGACCATGGGCATGGCCAACATGCCCATTCCCATGCAACAGGAGGACATGATGGCACCGCAGAGCATCTGCTTCATTGGCGACGAGGAGGATGTGGACGAGCTAGAACGCAACATCATCGAGTCCATGCAGTCCACGCGCATCTCCGACTTTGTGCTGCAACAGCAGCAGCAGCAACACCACCAGCAGCAGCTGCAACTGCAGCAGCAGCAACGTCTGCAGGGCGGAAGGGGCAGCAGTTCGGAGGACTACGACAGCGGGGAAATGATTTCCAATAAGCTAAACATCACCAGCGGCAATCTTACCTACCGCATACCTTCCCCGTCGCGCCCCTCCATTCAGGCCAACAGTTTCCAGGACCCGCGCGACAGCGAGGATCAGCCCGCTGAGAAGGGCTTCTACATCTCCTTCGACGACGACCAGCCCAAGCGGCCGAAGCCGCCGCTACGCGCCAAGCGCTCGCCGAAGAAGGAGGCCCTCCCGTTGGGCGGCAGCAGCATTGGCAGCCGAGATAGAGACAGCGTGGACCACCAGACTCTGATTAAACGGGAGTCCCTAAGTCAACTGCACAACAACAATAACAACAACGGCAGCGAGGATGGCCACAAGTCAGCAGGGGCCAACAGGCACAGCATCCACGGCCTCAACCACTCCAACAGTGTCAAATCGCCCGGCAATGCCACCTACAACAAGTACACGGACGAGGCGCCCATCCAACTACGCCATCTGGGCGTATCGGGTTCGGATCCGTTTGGCCACGACCCTCACCCCCAGCCCACGCAGCAGCAGGCCATGCAGCAGCAGCAGCCCATGTCCCCCACGCGACTCCAGCAGAGCAACAACAATGCCGAAGCGGCCAAGAACAAAGCGCTGGTGATTGGAGCAGATGCCGCCAACCTAGATCCGGTAAGAATGCACTGCAATCTTTGTATAAGTAGTGTCCAATATTATGTTCTATTCTCCCTCCCATGCAGGAGTCCGTGGATGAAATGGAGCGACGAAAAGAGAAGATCATGCTGCTGTCTCTGCAGCGTCGTCAGCAGCAGGAGGAGGCCAAGGCACGCAAGGAGATCGAGGCATCGCAGAAGCGGGAAAAGGAGCGGGAGAAGGAGGAGGAGCGCGCACGTAAGAAGGAGGATCAAATGGCGCGACGAGCGGCCATATTGGAACAGCACAGACTTAAGAAAGCCATCGAAGAGGCCGAACGAGAGGTAAGCCGGAATCCGGAAGGCCAACAAATCATTGCCAATCATTGCTTATGTTTCGTTTCTTCTTTTTGTTTTTATTGTTTTTAGGGTAAAACCCTGGATCGGCCCGATATGCATGTTAAACTGCAACCCCAGTCATCTAGTGCAACGAATCCGCGACTCCGGCAGCAGCGCACGACACGTCCCCGGCCCAAGACCATCCACGTGGACGATGCCAGTGTGGACATCAGTGAGGCTTCGAGCATCTCTAGTCGGGGCAAGAAGGGCTCCAGCTCGAATCTAACCGGTGAGTAGAAAGATGAACTTGCACTTGTGTTCTGTCAGCCATGTCAGATCCTCCCAAGTGGCAAGCTCTGTGGCTGGTGTTCGGCTTGCCGAACCCTCTCTTCCTTCCCCAAGTCACACGATTTCTATTTTCTGTTGATTTATTTGTGTAAACCGCCTTATTTAGCTGTGATTATTGTTTGCCCTTTGCTAATTTGTTGAACTTTTGTTTTCGTTTTGAATTTGCTTAGGCTACGGTCAACTAAGCTCAAATTCAATGAAAAGAGATTATTACAGGGGCTCGCAAGACTCCCTCACAGTCAAAGGTAATTTTTATGTTTCTTGTATCTTTCTTTATCGCATTGTATCCTATCATTTGTCTTTTTGTGTATCTCTAAGTTCGAAGTAAGCATGTACTATTTTCAAAGTGTTTAAGTTGATTTAATGGTAGAAGGGCATTCCATTCTGGTTTTTCTCTTTTATATTTTTTTGAAGATTTGATTTGCACGCAATCCAAACTAGAATTAACTATGATATGTATCTTGGTCAATTGATAAGGTATTATAACCACTAATCTCGTTCACACAGAGTCTCCCGATGATTATCCCAGTACAAGTTCAACTCCGATTGGACGACGGGGATCCTATAAAACTTCCAGAGGTTGGTGATGGGTATAACACAGACCTAATTACGTAGATCTCTTTCGTTTCGTTTTATTTGGTTCAATTGTTATTCTTTTTGTTTTCTCCAAAATCGCATTCAAACACGCAAAACAATAATATAACAATAACGATAAGTGAATGCCCCGCGCGAGCCTACATTTTGTTGAGCCTTTCATTAATTCTGATTATAATTTAAATTTAACGATTTATTGCTAAGGAGTCAAACTACACCTCCAGCTTATGAGTAACTGCATCCACAAACTCAACTAACAAAATGCAATGCCAACTAATACCAGGATACTGCCGAGCAGCACTCTTAGAAAAAACGAATGCACACACGGGGCAGAGTGTGGAAGGCAGAGCAATCAAATAACCGTCAACCGATTTTTCCAACGCAGTCTTCACGCAGACAAAACAGAAAAAATTTGCTTGTTGTTTCTTGCTGTGTGCGAGAAAGAGAAAAGAATATGCCTGAGCAAAGATGGTGTCGTTCAAGGTATATTTAACAAGGTAGACACTCGCTCTCTAGCCCTCTGTAGTAGTACTCGCCCTCTCTGAAGTACTCAGTGCGGCTACCTTGTTAAATATACCTTGCTCTCGTTCGCCGGTCACACAGACGCACGCATACATACAAAAAGACTCTTTGCCGAAAGTGACCAATCAAAATAGTCCCTGAGGAAGCGAACCAAAGAGAACACAAAAAAAAGTGTTTCAAAATGGTTGACGGTTATTTGCGAGCTCTGGTGGAAGGAACCATCAGCATCACAATTTACACTACACTACACTACACCTTGGTTGGGTCTGAGAATTTATAATAACTTTGATTTATATGGTTTTCGGGTGGGTCGAAGGGCCTAAAGTTTGATTTACGATATTTTTTGCCTGTACCTCATTTTGTGATATGATATCATCCCATCCATTGCGTAAGAAGATCTATAGTACACATATATTTTTGTTGAAACTGTATAATGATGCACCACTCGACTCGGCATTTCCCTGTCGGACCTGACCTACTTGCAGAGCCAGCAGCCGTCGAGCGGGGCCGCACTCTGTCGCGTATCTCCGTCGCTAAGGGGAGCACACTTAATTTCCGGGGCCGAAAGTCCAATTCGCTAATGAATCTGTGCGGTAAGAAGCGTTCCACAGCTACAACTCCAATCAAGCTGCTTTCTTTCCTCCTCATACCATATACTGTATACTGTATATACTCTACCCTATCCCCGTTACGTATCTGTCTATAACTATCTGTATGCTTCTTATCCTCTATTCTATTCTATTCATTTTGAGTATTCTTCTAGTGGTTTCTCTTTTTGGTTTAACTTGTAATTGTGTCCTTGTATGTTGACCTTTTCTTTGGTGGTGCGATTTGTGCATAAGTAGTCCTTACATATTTTCCTTTGGTATTTATTTTATCTTATTTTTGTGTGTGAGATATTTTAAGTCATCTTTCATTATTCTTGATTGATTTGATTATATTTGTGCTTTCATTTTGCATAGTTTTTCACAGCGACAATTCGGGTTTCTATTGATCCGGAGGTGGTGGTGTTGGTGGTTGTCTGGTCCCTCTTCAAGCTTTTCTCTTTTGTTCGTGTCAGCTGTTTTTGGGTTGAGGGTTCAGGGTTTTTCAGCTTTTAAATTCGCAACAGGTTCTGGGCATAAATAAATCCATAATTTTTGTGCCAAAAGATACATCATTTGTGAACTAACTCCCACATTCACACAGATACAACTGCACACACACATCCACGCATACAAACATACACAAATTTCCATGCATACACTCATCTACATATAAACCTGTTCGATTCCAAACCAGATCATGATCAATTAGCTTCTAAGTATCTCTAAACGAAGGATCCACGAAATGGCTTAACTAAATTTTGTGCACACATTCTCTTCTTTTATTTCTCTTTCTTTCAAATCAACCTTGACTAAAAAAAAACAAAATCTTGAAATTAACAACAACAAAATGCAACAAATTATTAACTAACTCAAAACGAAATCATCGCTCGATCGCCACCCATCGTCGTGCTACCTGGTGCTCCTGACTGGTGACTAACCAACATCCATCCATCGAATGGTCGCCATCTGCATGGACCTACTGCATGGGCTCTGTGGATGGCCCGCCAATGCTATGTGGGCTCTCTGCTATCCGCTCTGTGTACTGTGCATGTGACCGATCCGCTGACTGATTCTATCTTGCTTGCCGGTTAGACACAGATTCGGGACTGGGACGCGCCACACCGCCGAGGCGCGCACCCTCGCCTGGAATGGGCGCTTCAGGTAGGCATATGCCATCCCCCTCTGGACCGGGCTCTTTGCCGCCAGGTTTGATATCGAAACGTCGCGGATTTGATGATGGATCCAGCGATTTCTCATTAACTCCGAATTTTAACATGGAATATTCGGGTTTGTATTTCTCGCCTACAACAAACTACAACAACAACAAAAACAAGAAAAACCATACCATAAAAAACTTCAAAAGTTATATCCTCAGTTATATAATCACCTCCACCAATCCATACAATACACCTTTTGGTCATTCAAGCGCCTCATACTGTATGATATGATTTTCATTTAAACATTTTTCGTTTAATTTCGTTCATTTCCACTCGTTTTCACTCGTTTTCCATTCAATTGGCATCCGTATGCATCTTGTGTCCACTCCACAATATGATTTCGTTCGACATACATATGAGTTCTACATAGATAAACATACGAGTTCTAGAGGGCTGCGACAGTCTGTAGAGTCCAAAATACTTGGTTTTTCCTCTCCCATGTTCCGTCAAATCCACGACTTTCGATAACCAAACGAGAGCCGACAAATGTTTACCACCCAGTGATACCTAAACGTAGAGAAACACAACACCCAAAGAGCTTTCTAATACCAAACCCCCCAGAAGGGCCCGATTAACCGCTTCACAATTTAAACAAATGTTTCAGCAAAACTGCAAGCAATTTAATTATTTTTTTTTGTGTTTTGTTTTTTATATTTATATCTACACGTTTATTTTATATTATTTGTTCGTATTAATTCTTAAACAAATATTTGCATAAGATACTAAATTAGGCAACATTCAATTAATTTCTATAACAGAAGGTTTTTTTATATGAATATATTTTTTTTGTTCTTTATGATTTTGCATTGAAGTTTAAGTATTCCCAAGTATCCATCGTAGCTTTGCTCTAACTTTGGAGCCCAAGTTTTAGCTCACACTTTGCACGTAGCCTGCATTTCGATGATAAGACGATTAGAAGAATTTGATATATAAAAGCTTGCCATTGACTCCTCCGAGTAGTAGAGAATGTACACATCATGATTGACCACACCGCTAACATGAGGCGATTTGCATTGACAGGTCCAAAACTCTACAAGCAACCAGCGGCCAAATCCAATCGCGGCATTATACTGAATGCCGTCGAATACTGTGTCTTTCCGGGCGCCGTCAACCGGGAGGCCAAACAGAAAGTGCTCGAGAAGATAGCACGCTCGGAGGCGAAACACTTCCTAGTACTCTTCCGCGATGCGGGCTGCCAGTTCCGTGCCCTATACAGCTACATGCCCGAGTCTGGTGACCAGGTGACCAAGCTGTACGGCACCGGACCTAGTCAAGTCGACGAAGTCATGTTCGATAAGTTCTTTAAGTGAGTTCCTGGACATTCTTGCACCTGAGCAACCACCAACGCGATAACTCGATCCTATTGCAGATACAACTCAGGGGGCAAGTGCTTCTCGCAAGTGCACACCAAGCATCTGACCGTCACCATCGACGCCTTCACAATACATAACTCGCTCTGGCAGGGCAAGCGGGTGCAGTTGCCCAGCAAAAAGGACATGGCTCTTGTGATCTAAGTGCAACGGAGCTGATCGGAGTCCGGGCCAGTGGGCGCTTGGCGCTGTTTGGCCGGAACAGAAACTACGACAAACTATTCTACGACATTGCGCATTAAGACATATATGGATACATAACAAACCATAACCCGAACCAATCATGAGGTCTTACTATAGCTCTCACTGGGACTTATGGGCGAGGGTTATGGTATAGGGGTGGGACGTGGGCACTCGGCTTAAACCACTAATAGCACATGCTTGAGAAACAAGAAATTTGAATTTACGGAAAATTTTGTAGTGAGTAAACGATGCGATTGAATGTTTATTTTCAATGTAAAAGCATACATATATCCGCCTAAGAATTTAAGCAACAAAAATTGAATGGGCAAAAAGCAGACAACACAAAATGCCAAAAGAATGTAATGAAGCCCCTTTAATAAATGTATCGGCATGTCATGTCAGCGTCCTCGGCTGAAGTGAAGCTAGATGGGGGAAGGAGGGGGAAGAACAAATGTAGAAAATCACTTTTTATTAATTTGTTTTATTATTTTATATTGTTATGAAGTTAATCATGTGAAATTTATCTTGGCCTTGGGCAGGCGGAAACTGAATTGTGTAAAATGAGGCCGCAGCCAAAGTCGACTCTAATTTTAATGCCACTAGCTATTTATTTTAACACTTATTAATAATTACTTTTTATGCGTATTTAAAAAGGAATAATAATACAACTAATATTTAAAGATATCTATATCTGTACAATATGAAAGACTTTTGACTGCCACAGACGGAAATCGAAATGTCCCTCAGATTTCCCAGCAAAGTCAGTTACGTGCGTCGTGCGCAGTCAGTCCAACTCTAAACTTTCGCTAAAGTTGCCTATTCAATATGCATTTGGAGAGCGCTTAAGTTAGTCGATCTGCACTTGCATTTTCCTCTTTGGTTTGGGGCTAGCTTCTGTCCTCCTCGACTACGGCACCAGCAAGGAATTGACTTCGGCAACTGCCATCGACTTTACTACTGTAACTCTGTGAAATCGCATCCGATCAGCACCTTTTAGACCGCTCAAACGTTGGTGGCACCCCCTTCACCTTCACCTCAGTCTCTAACCCCCCACGCCACACTCCACCCTGTTTTACAAATGCACCGATCGATGATTGTCAACGCAAGCCCCGTATTATGTATAGTTTATGCAGTCACTCTGCGGAAAACTCTTGATTTTAAAACTTAAATGATATTAATATTTCGAAGCCAGGCCCTATTTTGTAACTGAAAACTATAAGAGGCGAAACTAATAGGGGGCATGGCATAACCAACTCAACCCTGAACCGCCATTACGGAACGATTCTTATTCTGTCTGAATGAGGCGAGTGTATATGAATGCGTGGATAGGCGCTGTCACGCCCTTGGCGTGATTGGGCTCCATATTAATGAATAATATTAATGAGATCTAAACATTATTATATGAAATGTAATAAAGTTATTGAAAATGATTATTTAACAAAATGCAATTGGTGTTTATTATTCTACTTTTATTTAAAAATATCCATCCTAAAGGTAAATCCAGCTCTACAGCCCTCTTACATTTGGAAATCATCCCGCATATCGTTATAGCGCAGCACGTGCTCTTTGATCTTGGATCCGTCCACCCATGTAACAAAATCTTCCAGGTTTCGGGAGACAAGAAAGGCTGGATCCTTGACCATTTCGGGGCCCACACGAACATGACCATGCTCGATGAGGTCTGTGGCGTTCTTTAGGTTTTCCGACATTCGCACTGCAAGCACACAAAATGTTTATTGAAGAAAATAAAAGGATCTTAAGGGGTAAACACTTACGCTTTACCATGATGACGGGCAGGCGGCGACGGCAAAAGTGACTGGCCGATGTCTTGGCCGCCGTCTCCAGAGTTAACTGATCGTTGGATACGCCCATGGCATGCAACTTGTTCAACAGCATCGTAGTCGACTCGATCTTGAAGGGATGCGCGGCATCTAGCTTGGCTATTTTCTCGGCCAGTTCCCGAATTTCCCTGGATAGTTTATTGTACCTGCAAATGGAAACAGAATTGTGTCCAAGCTGAGGCAATCTTGCAATAACACTCACTTCGTATAGTCCTCTCGCTTCTGTATGTGATAGCGTCTAAGGATCTTGTTCTCCTTGCCGCTATTGTCCACCTTCCAGGTAATAAAGTCCACTTTTTTGAGCAGTTTCTGCTCGTGGAATTTCAGTTTACGCACCATTTCGTTTCTATTTATTTAATATTATTTGTATTTATTTGATAGTCGCACATGTGCGCTTGGATAGTGTTGAAAAACGCGTGTGCACGGCGTTTGTTTGTCACAGCTGATTTCCGCGTCGAATAGTATTAGTACTGGAAAGTGAAATTCAGAATGCAATACTAAAATCATAGTAAACTTAAGTAAACAGGAATAATAAAAAGACTCAAAGATAGCTGCGCTCATCATGACGTCCTCAATGGATGAGGACATAGCGATCAATCCAGCCCCAACCAGCGATGAGGACCCGCTGGCCGATGAGCGACTTGGATTCGTGCGCGAAGTTGGCGCCCAAGCTGTGTGGAGCCTGTCTTCCTGTAAGCCCGGTAAGAGCTTCACCTTTCAGCCTGTGTATGTTGTATCCCATTGAGATGTCTGATATTCAGGATTCGGGGTGGAGCGGCTGCGGGACAACATCATGGACACCTACTGGCAGTCAGATGGACAACTGCCGCACCTGGTCAACATTCAATTTCACAAGCGGACAAACATCAGCCAAATCTACATCTACACAGACTACAAGCTGGACGAGAGTTACACACCCTCGCGCATCTCCATACGGTCGGGCACAAATTTCAACGACCTTCAGGAGTTGCAAGTGCTTGATCTTACAGAGCCCACCGGCTGGGTGCAGGTGCCCATCAAGGACGGAAATGTGAAGTCCATACGCACTTTCATGCTGCAAATCGCAGTCATTTCGAATCATCAGAACGGCCGGGACACCCACATGCGTCAGATTCGCATACATGCTCCCGTCGAGGGCAAACACTATCCCCTGGAGCTGTTTGGCAAGTTCGGAACTGTGGATTTCCAGAAATTTGCCACCATTCGTTGAGTTGAGGACCAAGACCAATCCAATCATGATGAGAAAGAGGTTTTAAAATTATGTATTTTTGTGTATTTAACGCCTAAAATGCAACTTTTAAAAGGTTACTTTAGTATTTTGTATGAATATTTTTGGTGTTTCTAATTAAATGCCCATCAGTGTATATATAAATCAATTGCAATTTAAATATACCATCGTTTAAGCTTAAGTACAGATTAACCACTACTATTGCTGTGTTAAAGTATTATTGTTACGGTTTCTGTTGATGCGCTACATTGAAATGCCAACAAAAAGATGTGCGAGGCAATGGCATTGTCGTCGGGTTCCCGTCTTTCTCCCACGGATTGTCGTTAATGATTAGGTGTTTGATTTCTTTGTAGATTTCAGCGTTTTGTAATGATCCTTCTCATCGGCATTGTCCGGTGGCTCGCATTCGTAAGAGGCCTTCATCAGTAGATTTTCAGACAGCGCTTCGGCCTTCTGCAAATATGCCACTACATTTGCCACCTGCTCGTAGGGACAGTCCAGCCTTTGCCACTTGAAAAAGTTGTTCAATTGGGTGCCGAAGAGTCTGCACTTCTCAAAGTTAAGGTTTCCGTCTGCCATTCTGCATAAATATAATATTTTAATTAATTATCTCCAAATCAGTGGTCAGCATCAAGGATTACTCACTTTGTTTCGTGGCTTTCGTTTATGGCATGGAGGTCCTTGAGGAACAGCGAGAAGAACGGTATGACGGCACGCTCGATTTTGTTGGCCGTCTCCCGCTCCGAGCGCCAGACGGCTGCCTTCATGGTCGACCGGTAATTGAGGAAGTTCGAGCTGGGATCCATTTGATGCTCTAGTCCCTCGAATTTAGTCGTCTGCACTTTCGCCCACTGAAAGATGGGTTTGATATGATTATTAGTTTGTCAGAGAGACTTAAAGAGAGTTAAAGGAACCTACAGTTTTCTTGAGACGCGCTATGGCAGTCAAGTTGAGGGCCGTAAGAATGGCCATCAGGCTGTTGAAGTTGCCCGTGTTGAAGCACTCCAGGGCAGTCTCAACCCAGAAGTCAATCATTTGGGCCCGATGGGACTTCTTGCCAAGCTGTTGGGTTACAAAGACGATTGTAATTGGTGTACAGTCGATTGCATGATGTCACCTTTACACTCACTTTTATTATTTCCGTTGCAGTCAGATAGCTCAACTGATTAAACCACTGCACATAGCTGCCGATGGTTACGTGACTGATGCAATTGGAGCCCAAGGTGCCTGCCTTGGTCTGCATCATGCACGACTTAAGTTCACCCTTGGAAAGCATTTCCACAAATTCCTCCAGACGTATTTGCGACACATAGGCATACTCGATGGCATACAGTTGGTGGGCCAATTCGAAGGGGCTGCTGCAATTGTTGAGCACATTGTCCGTTTTGTAGACGTTGGCGGCGAAACGTTTCAATGACTTAATACTGCTTTGTCGTCCCAGAGAGCTGCCCGACGATTGCTTGGCCAGCAGATACTGCAGTTGTGTGCGTCCCCTTGCATTCCGCAGGTCCTGAGACTGAGAAACATCGTCTAAAAAGGCAGCCAATGCCACGTCTTTTTGCTGCTTTTCCAGCTCCTGGAGCACTGCTTCGTTCCGAAAATCGTTGGGGCAAATGTCAAGCCATTGCTTAAGGAGCCGCAACAGTGCATCGGGCTTTGCATGGCACTTGTCGACGATGCGCAAAAGCAGCTCTTGCGGAGGCAGGAACAGACGGCCACAAACCAAAAATGTGAACACAATTTCGTTGTTCTGGCTGCTGGTCAGGAGGCTGACCAGCGAGTCCAGGCTGCCGCTCTTGGGCATGTCTTTGGCGTAAGCTGGCGGTGTTTGGCAATCTACGGCTACTACGTCGCATGGCTCTGTGATTTGGAGATGAGTGTTCTGAAAGGATACGGATTAGAAAAGCAGTAAAGGAGATGACATGGGGTACAATCTTACGAGTATGGAGACTGCATCTGCCTCATCTGCCGAGCTGGGAATGTCACAGTACATGGAGTCTGTCAGAGTGTCGCGGGGATGCGACCAGGGCGCACTCATGGAGACGCTGTGGAAGAGGCCGTCATGGCCAGAGTCGCAGCTGCTTATATTCGAGCTCTTGTCGCCTACTGTGGTGGATGAAACGGAGCCAATCACCTGATCCGAGCCGGTTATGGCCGAGCTGGAGGACATAAGCGAAGCATTCGAGAAGGTTTCGTTCAGCTGACGACCCAGAGGATTCACCGGACGGTCGTCAGAGTCGGTGGCCTGCGAGGCCAGCGTGGAATTCGAATTCATTCCATATTTGAGTGCGTTTTCGGGAGTGGCACGAGCCAGTGCTGAGTGCTGTTTGATGGGATGCCAGATTTCCTTTTGATTCGACTGATGATTGAAGTGCTCCTTGGTCTCCACGGTGCGTTCGTCCAGGATCTGTCCGTTGCGGGAGACTAGCACCTCCTCGGTGGTCGTCAGGGAAGACTTGACTGTCAGCGACGTTTCCACCTCAATGGGTTGCTGAGCCAGGCCGGCGCGAAACAACAACTGATTCAGATGCTCCACCGACGGCATCTGTCCATCGAGCAGCGCGGCCTTGATGGCCCTCGCATCGTCCGCCGGTATGCCATCCAACTTGACGGGCACACCGTTGATCAGCAGCACCTCCTCCTGCTGCACGGAGGACGAGGTCTCGCAATCCACAATCTTAACGTCCTTACCAAAAAGAGATTCTACAGCATTCATAATGTCTTCGTCCATGGTGGTTAGTCGTTAGTCGGATAGGGTATAGACGATTAGGAGGTTGTCTTTGGCTGTGCGCGTGTGGTGGTTGATTGGTTGGTTGGTTGGTAAAATGCGAAATGACCCTTCTTTGGATTAAACTCTATGCACATGCACTATCGAGCACATTTCTGGAAGAGGAGAGGGAAGGACGACATTAGGATACACATTGGGGTACAAGTGAACAAAACAAATGAGCCACCGGATGGATTTGCAAAAGGGTGACAACGCCCACTTTCTCAAAAGTGGGCTGGTGCAGGTCCGCTGTCCAAAACACAGAATTCTGCTTCAGACACACACACCTGCAGGAAAAGTGATGCTCGCTGGCCTTCCATTTGATGCACAGTCGCCATTCTCATGGCAGTACCCTTGATTTGCACATGAACTCTCCTCTGTCACTCCTAATATCGTTTAATTTTTGCCAATTGAGTTAATTTGTAATATTCTTTTTATTATTGTTGTCGAACTAGGGAAGGTACTCTATTGATATCAGTGATATCAAATATACCGTCTGAACCTCAAAAATATACCGCAATATACCGTCTCAGTTTCAAAATCTTCCGAAAATATACCGATGAAAAATAGCTCTGCTAAATTAACATACCTCTGTAACGACAATAGAGAATTCGGATTTTCTCTGCATATCCGGAATCTACATCCTTATACGTCTTAGAAAAATCTAGCTTATATCTGTTGAAATATATATTTATATTTTTATATTTCATAGCTTCATATGCTTAGGTAGTGTCTTCTTGGTAAAGTGAAGTAGAAAACGCTAAGGATTATTCCCTCAAGAATTCCCGAAAATGTTTACAGTTTCCTAGAATTAAACATGGCGGCTGTGCAATTTTATCTATTTTTATAGACGTAGCGATATAAATATAGATATAAATGTAGTGTTTTACTTGATTTGAACTACCTGGAAGGCGGGTGAGAGCGAGAACCCCAATAAAAAGGGTAGGTGATAAGATATAAGAAGGTGGATATCATATCCTGTCAGGAACTCGAATTTTACCAGGCAAACAGAAATAGTAGACAGCCCTAGATCAAATATAAAGTTCTAGAAGAGAAGCTCGCAATCGCATATTTTTTAGGTATATTTTTTGTATTGATTCGTTTTGTTACAAGCTGGGACTAATTTGAGTATAACTAAACTATGGGGTAGGTGCACTCGAGGGCAATGCCGCAGAAGTTGTTGCCACGGGGCAAGCGGAAGTAGCCTTCCTCGCCCCATACCTTGTCCCACGAGTTCTTGACAATCCAGTAATCCTGTCCCTTCTCCGAGCCATAGCCCACAACCAGGACCGAGTGATTCGGCTCACCCTCGTTGCACTTTTCGTCGGCGTAGATGCCGCTCTCGTACAGCAGCAGACTCTCCAGGCCGTTCAGGGAGCAGGCCAGGGGGCCCAGAGTGGCGATGACCTTCTTCATGAGAGTCTCGTCCTTGGGCGGAATGGTGGCGAAGCCGGTGATCTGCGCACCCGACAGTTTGTTGCTGTACTTGCACGTGTCCTTGTTGTCTATGTAGGGGTAACCATCGGCCTTGGACAAGCCCTTCTGCTCCTCGTTGATGAATGCCATAGCGTACTCCTGGAAACCGCCATCGCACCCGTTCAGACCAAAGTCCAGGGTACCGCAATCGACCAGATTCTGCTCGGACAGATTCGGCAGGGTGCCGGTCTTTCGGAAGACATGACCCTCAATGGCACCGGTGGTGGCAAAGGCCCAGCACGATCCGCAAGTGCCCTGGAACTTCACCGAAGTAACGCCTCCCTTCTGGCGCCAATCGAAGGATTCTGGAATTTTGGCTCCTGCAGGCACATTGGCCAGCTTTCGACTGGCTGTGGCCTTCGATCTGCGGAATGATTATGACATTAATAAAGGCAAGAGAGATTCCAGCTTCTGATGAACCTACTCTCCCTGCGACGATTTTCGGAGGCCAGTCAGCTGCGAGAGGAACTCTAGGTTGGTCAGATCCGAAAAAGCATTCACGGCCATCTTGAAGCTGGATTTGCCACTGGCAAAGGCACTGTTGCCAACATCCACCAGATTCTTGCGTCCCGCGAAGACGCCCTCGTGCAGGGCCTGGTCTGCAGCGGACAGATACTTCTTGCCGGATTGCGCCTGAGAAAGACAGTAATCTCAATATGGTTCTCCCTCTCTCTCTCTCGCTTGAAGTCTTACCAAGAAATCGCCAAAGTTCTGCACATTCGAGAGCTGCGGCGGTGAAGGCAGTTGACTGGCAATGTTGGAGATTCCCTGCTGAACCCTGTTGGCCGCATTTGAGAGGGCTCCACCCAGGGGATTGCCACCCAGACCACCTCGGAATCCGCCAAACTGGGCAGAAACCAAGGCCACAAACAGGGGAAGCACCAACAGAATCTTCATTCTGATCTGTAAAGAAGAAGATTTATAGAACTTGATTTGTACATGTACTAGTTATAGTCGTATAGTATAACGTTTTATTGGGAAAACACAGAAGATCTCTGCGCTGTCAGTTGTCAATTAAGTGCGATTATCTCATACTTATTAGCTGATTGAGATGTATGTACATGTACTGATCATTTCCAATCTCCAATCAACAGTTTGTTACGTCACTGCCCAACCTCACCCGTTCACTTGATCCGTACAAATGTTTGGGTTCTATCGCTAGTCCGAACTTATATAGCAATCATCACAAAATGATTAGACAAGTAGATTTGAAGCCTAATAAACTTGTCTACCTTGCTACCCCCTCACACAATGCGAGTACGAGTACGAGTTTGGGTCTGAGTTTATCCCAAGTCCGGCAATTCATGATTATACAGAATACAGAAAAAGCGCTTGATTATAACATATAGAAGTAGCTATAATTTTACTGCATATATCCATGCGAACTGTTTGAGTTGTAGAGTGGTTTGGGAAGAATCGAATACAATTGAAGAAAAATTGATCTCAAACTTGTTTGCTGTCAATATATGTATAATATGATCTTTGCCGTTCTGATTTATGACTTTATGTTACCACTTTGCTGTTTTACAACCACCATAATGAGTTTGGACTTGAATGCGGCTTCCAAAACGTAATCATGATTTTAATTAACACACTTAATCGCCAAGATAAGGCTGATTTTAAACGACGATGTTTATGCACACGTATCATAAGGGGCAAGGTAAGGAAACTTTGGCGGCACAGGCAAAACCGGAAGATCTCGAAAACTCGTTGTCAAGTTCAAGGCAATTGAGTGTTACTGCACACAAGATAATCCGATCTGGACAGATCCAGATCCCTGGACAGCACTAAAAATTCACTTGCAGCAGAGACAGAAATAAACTTTACAGTCGAAACAAGTCTTGTGTTCGCTTTATGGATCCCAGGAAGAATATAGAGACAAACCTTTCTCGGGCGATCGACCAACACAAATGGTGTGAGCGCGGTCCCCAGACTGCTGCTTTTATAGCCACCGATCTAAGCGATCTGATAGCCAAGATGCGCATATGGCGCTATCATGCAAATTCAATTAGATGAGCTACTACTTGAAGACAAAACTTGTATCGCTGCGTATACGTAATACCTACACGTATACGTATGTATTCAAAAATATGCAAAAATAAAATATCTAATCTCAACTCTCAGTCATTAACATTTATTATTACTCCCGTTAGGGGGCTTGTGGGGATGGTGGGGCGGGGGAGGGGGACTGACTGACTGACTTACTGTTAATTAAAGCAATACAAACAAACAGTAGCCGGCTTGGGAGGATGGATCGAGCAGAGCTCGGGCTGATTCTAACCTGATCCCGATCAGCGCTTCCACGAAGACACCCCAAGACAACCCAACACTAATTTGGTTTCCCTTGAGGGAACTCCCCAGAGCAAACCCGTTTTCTCCTACGACACCAAAGACCTGCGCTAATTATGTCAACAAAACAAAACTATCCGTTCCATGAATATTCATTCAGGTGGGTTATGCTCTGCCTTCTGCCATGGATCGGATTCAGCTTCGCCTTCGATTATGCATCGACTGACATGCGGCGGGGTGTGAAATTTGAATACAATTTAATATTAATCAATTTATTGGCACGAAACTATTAATTCTAGTAACACATTCTATGTTCTGAAGGCACTCGGGAACTCAGGCAGTCAGGCGTCGTCGTGTCTGCACGGAGCGCGACTCCTGGGGCTCTTCGTGAATGGGCGTGGCCTCGCGCAGGAAAACGATGGGCTTCTGAAGGTCCACTGGCGGCAATGCCCAGTCCCGAGTCATGGCAAAGCGCTGAACGCAATGAATCATTCGGAAGATTAGCCGAAATATTCCCATGTTTCGGGTCAGAGTTTATACTTACGCCGCTGGGTCCATTGATCGATCCGTGTCCCACCTGGGGCAGGGCCAGCGAGAGGGCCAGGGAGGCTAGGAATGTGACGATCAGAGTAACTTTCATTTTGCTGCTGGGTTGGGTTTAGTCCTTTCAAGGCAATTGTTTCGCTGGCAATGATTCTGGAGGCCAGAGCGATTCCTTTATATAATTCGACAAAGTCGGAACTTTCTCTCTTTTTTTGGGCAATTCCTTCGTATACTTCCGCGTGGAACTGAATCATTTCGCCCGAGATCAGGTGCTCTTTGTGCGGATTGGAGGGGAGTTATAAATAACACCCATATCGGGCGCATGCGCGCACTTTTGCTTTCGTTCGTTATCACGGATGCCGACTGCCATTCCCCAGAGATTCATCTTCCAGTTAGCAGTTACTTGCTTACTGTTCTTACCCAAGGAATGCTCCTCAAGTTCTTGGGGTACTCGTAGGTACAAAGAGGAGAACAGAACCATTTTTTTTTTATATTCGTTCGTTGGACTCTGCTATACATTTCAAGGTTGTCTTCACATCTGCCTGCTCCGACTGGCATACACCTTATATGTACGTGCATGTTTGTATGTGTGCGTGCAAGTGTCTGTGTGTGTGCTTCTTTCATTAACCACTTTCAGCAGAAGCAGCAACAAAAGCAACAGCAACAACATCAGTCAACAAAACAGAACTTCAAACGAAGTCACTCTCGTCTGCGTCAGGGCGAAGGTGGAGCTGAAGATGGTGGAAGACGATGGAGGAGCAGCAGCAACAGCAGGTGGGCATGGGGCAGGGGCGGTGCCAGGGAGGCTTACTCTCGTACCTTTGGGTTGTATCTACACAAGCCACCTCGGGGATCTTCTGGTTAATGTGTTGTGTCCACAGCCGCCGCTGGCCGGCCACAGCCACAGCCACAGCCGCAGCTCCATCTTCATCTTTATCCAATTGTTGAACGACACCGACACACATAAAACTTGATGTGATGCGTCTGCGTCTGCGTTTGCGTCTCGAAATCCTCTTTAAATTAAGAAAGATGATTTGCAGATTTGAATGCAGACACAGAAGACATCGACTGGACAGACGGAGGAAGAGACCAGACCACGACCACGACCGCAAACGACCCAACCAAGTGATGTAAGCCTGCCCTGCCAACGAATTTATTTGTTCTTTCTGGCCCGCTTCTACCGGGGGGAGGGGGAGGGGACCGCCTCTGGGGCAGCTGCAATAAAAGAAACCCCAAACATACTTCAGTTTTTAGAGCCTGAGCAGTTAATTTACGATTATTGGCTTTCATCTTCTTTTCGACTAAGCCAAATAAATCCCCTCCCCCTGCCCCCTGCCCCTCCGCCAACCACTTTATGATTTCTTCATGGCCAAGACAAGTCCCAGAGCCGTTATAGCATACGAGCATCTGTTCTGGAATATGAACGGGTCCAATCCAACGATCCAACGATGTTCTATGACGAGATTAGAATCATCTTCTAAGAGGTTTACTGACACTCGTAACAGTTTTATTGGAGGCATTTGATGATCTTTCAATCATTTCACAGTTACTTTAAGATCCCATCATCCGTTCGATCGAGTATAATCCACTTCTCGAATCAGTTCCCCATCTTTCACATAATATTAGTAGATTGTTAATTTTACAGAGTAGTTTTTATTTAATCAAGAGTTTCCTTTTGTTTTTTGTTTTTTTTTTGTGGTGGTTGTCATACAATTAAAGCATACAATATATCGTATTTATATATAGAATAGTGTCTTAGCTCCTTTAATCTCTCGTTGCTCGATATGCTAGTGGAATGATCAGTGTGGATCGGAAATTTCTACGGGGGCCCGCGGACCGCCCAGGCTGCTTTGGGGATGGGTCCGCAGAGAGAAGCGACATTTTCGGACGTTATCCGGCCGGCTCTTGAAAATGCTCGTTCCTCAGTGGAACCCGATCCCCCAGTGGGTGGGACAGTCGGTGGGCCCCAGACCCAAACACACACAACTTAGTCTAGTGGATGCTAATGGAGGGAGGCCAATGCCAGTGGGGACGCCTAGTTGTTGGGCACCAGGGTCTTGCCCAGAACCCGCATGGCGTTCGAGTAGTCGGAGTCGATCTGGGGTATGATCTGCTGTTCGTTGGGGCGCAGGGTGCGTATCAGGTCGTTCAGCGAGAGCGACTGCTGGGGCGACGGAGTCTCCTCCTTGGACGGAGTCTGCATCTCCTGCGAGCTGGCCATCTTCTGGAAGTCCTGGGCAATCTGCTTGATGCGCTCCTCGATGGCAGCTGCGGCCGGCGACTCTGTGGAGCTCGGCAGCGCCTCACTGGCCTGCACAGGTGCCTGGGACTCGGCCTCCGAATCGGCTTCTGTTTCCGGCTCAGTGTCCCCGTCAGTCTCCGCCTCATGCTCAACGCTGACACTCTCTTCGGCGGCGACGGCGGCAGGTGCTGGTGCGGCTTCGTCATCGTGGTGCTGCAG
Source organism: Drosophila algonquin (assembly GCA_035041765.1). Classification (NCBI taxonomy): domain Eukaryota; kingdom Metazoa; phylum Arthropoda; class Insecta; order Diptera; family Drosophilidae; genus Drosophila; species Drosophila algonquin. The sequence goes on from JAWNKY010003561.1 coordinate 138,990, forward strand.
CTGCTGCTGAACCTCTTCAATGGAGTGCATCTCGTGGTGCAGTTCGTTGTCGTGCAGCGGGAAGACATGCTCCTTGATGTCATCGCCCTCTCCATCGCCGATCAGCTCGCGGGCATGCTCGCTGAAGTTGTCGTTGTCCCCGTCATGATCGTCGCCCTCCACATCGCCATCGCTCTCTGCCTCGTGCTCCTGCTCGTGCTCGTCGTGCTCCTCGGCATCCATGTCTGCGTCCTGGTCGTCCACCTCGACGTCAATGGCATCCTTGTCGGTCAGCGAGCGATCTTGGTTCAGCTTGAAGGAGTGGAACGATGGCGAACTGGCCTCCTCTGCCAGGCGCTGGACAATCGCTGGCGACGACTTGGCCTTGGCGGCCGTGTACAGGCCTCCGGTGGTGGACATAAGCAGGGGCAGGGGCGTGGTGGTGTGGGCGGCATGCAGATGCATCAGTGCGGCAGGCGTTCTGGGCGTGGTCGAGGTGATGGGACGTCTGATGTGGCACAGCGTTGGCGGAGAAGGGAGAGAAGAGAACGAAAACAGATTCCATTTGAGTTTTGCTGCTTGACAGAGGCACAGAGGGGACCACGGTAGAGCGGCGGTCAGTGGGCGTGGTTAGTGCGAAAATTCGAGCTTTATGCTGCTTATACTAAAGTTAGTTAGTTGAACACAAATCATCATGACAACCACAACGACAACAACAACAACAGCAACAACAACAAGAGGCGAGAACATCTAAGGAAGCTAAGCCCCAAACCACAAAACAAAAAATATTACGTAGAGTATTTAGAGTTTTAGATCTTATGCGAGATTCTTTTGGCTTGGCGCTCATATGGAATCGAACTGGGGGAAAAGTTAATGCAATCTGAAACAGGATCGGATCTCTGAATAAAAACGCAATTTCTAAGTGGAATCAAATGAGATTTGTTGCAACTGCAGTAAGATTTCTCCTGATGTAATTTCAGTTTTGAAATATCTCTTCAGATTGCTTTAATTTTCTTGGTTCGGTTATCGCATTGGCGTCTACAAGGAAGGGTTCTTTGGATAGTTTTTTCTTTTCGGATGAAAACTGTGTAAATTTGGATGGATTGTGAAAAATCACGGTCATCTCGAACGCTTTTCTTTTTTTTCGGGAGGGACGTTAGTAAGAAGTTAGCTAAGAGCTTCGCATTAGTCTTTAGTCTTTAGATGTAATCTTTATAGATGTATGCATAGATTGACACGCAGGAACACACACACATGCACACTGTGTGTGTGTGTGTCTGCCTGCGTGCTTTTGTGTGTGTGTAGTTATGGTAGATTTGTAACGATTTGGGGTTTAGCTCACCTATTTTTGAGTTTCAGTTTTTTGTTTTCATTTGGCAAATATCTTTTGTTCGGACTGGGAATCGGAATCACATTTATGTAGATTCGCACTCTGTCTCTGTATGTCTCTGTATTTGTGTGTGTGGGTATTACGTGTGTGTTTGTGTGTGTGTGTTTGTGGTCAACTAAATTAACTTTCGTTTAATCAGGTTATCCTTGCGTTATCTCTCGAATTCAAATTCGATTTCGATCGTATCTATATAAATATGTGTGTGGGTGTGTGTGTGTTTGTGTTTGTGTGCTCGATTTACTTAATTAGGGAGATTTGTTTAGTTGCCGCTGGCGGGCCGTTCGTATAGCGAATTAATTAACTTTAATTATAGTATATTTAAATTTGTTTATTGCATTTATGAATATGGTTCTTTCTTCGTTCTTCTCTGCTCCTTCTCTCTTCCCTTCGTTACTCTTCGCTTCTCTTCTCTTCTCTGCTCTTCTCTGCTCTTCTCTTCTGTCTGTCTCTGAATTCTGGCTTGATCTTATTCGCGCTCTTTCTGTTCGCTTAGTGGCTGCCGTGGTCTAGTGTCCTTACCCCTGCGCAGACGAGACCGGGATGCTGCCGTAGTTGTAGTAGTAGCAGCGGGTCTGCTCGCAAATGAAGTCCTTGACGGCCGAGCAGTCCTCGGGCATCCACTTGAGCGTGGGCTGCTTCAGGATCACGCATCCCTTCTCGGCGCCACTGCTGCTATAGTTCGAGATGGAATGGAGAGTGCAGAAAACGGAGAGCGATGTAAGGAGAGATACATACTGGGGGGACAGGGCAGGGAGGATGGCGTGTCTTCCTGGCGTACTTACCTGTCGCGGGCGGTGCGCTGGGGCGAGGTGTTGCTGTTGTGATCGACGGGATCGAGGAGACCGGCCTGGATGGCGTCCGCCGAGTTCTCGAAGAAGTCAAAGGTGGCATTGAAGGGTAAACCAGTGCTCATCCATAGGAACATGCCCGTGCCCAGGCGATTTCCGGAGGTCCAGAAATCGTAGTTGCCGTAGCCGGCGTTCTTCAAATACGTGGTCATCGATTCGGCCTTCTCCTTCGTCTCGAACGAGGCCAGCTGCAGGCCCAAGGAGCGGCAGTACTGGTAGGCCAGGAAGTAGTTCAGTTCCGGCGAATACGGATTCATCCGGCTGATGAAGTACTGGACTCCATCCAAATGGATTGTCGTTATGCGTTGACCTAATCCCGGAAGAGCACAAGCAAACAATTAGTTTCGGGCTGGCTTCTGCAGGTGAACGAACCCCAAAACACCCCAAAAAAGAATTCACAAGTCCAAAACCCATCCGAAGATCCCGCTCTGAATACCGAAACACCTATGAAATCGCAGCGCGTAACCGAAATAATTGTAGTAACGGTTTCAGTTTCGGACATCGCATGCGTAATAGCCAGAGCCAGAGATGGCCAGAAGCAACAGTCAGAGCCAGAAACAGAAACAGAGCCAAAGACAAATATCATTAAATAGGATTACCAAAAGCAGTCGGCAATTGTCTCTATAAAAAGAATAACAAACGAAGAACTTTGGACACATGATTCATGACTCATGGCTCTGGCTGATAATGGTAATGATGATAATGATGATGAAGATGATGACCAGGAGCATTTATGCGGTCTCTGACCCGCAGTTGTGCCTCTAGCAGCTAATTACACACAAAATCCGATGGGGAATCAAGGTGCTGATGACATTAATTAGCTGCTGGCTGGTGGCGGCTGCTCTGGTCAGCCCGAAGCGGTGAAAAGACGCATGAAAGAATGAAAGAGAGAGGGAGAGAGAGAGAGAGAGAGAGCAGGCGGCCCGGCTCGGCCGGGAGACTCTTATGTAATCGCTGACCCGAGAAGAGCTCTGCTTTCATTCTCTGCTCTGGGGGTGTGCGGTGGTGTGGGGAGAGAGAACAATGCAAGATGACAATGACGGTTCTGGCTGGTTCCAACAGGTAAAAGATCTTAGCCCTCTCAGAGCGTGCTAAACAGTCATCTGTTTGTATCCTACATACATACTATACATAGGTGTATGTGTATTGCTGTTGGCCCTTTGAGAACGTCTCGAAAGATAAACACAAATACTTTGAAGGCACCTCCAGGCCGTTGCCTATTTATGGCACTTGTCGTGGATGGATATAGCCAAGGGTATGTCTATGGCTATGGCCAAAGGAGAGGTATAGACAGGGTTCCACTGTTTGTCCACTCACTCTCGCACATCAATACCTACAAGCGGGCACTCGTATCTGTGTGTCTATCTGTTTGTATATGAAATTATTTCCGGCGATTTAAATGCAAGACACACACGAAGCCAAGTCAAAGAGTCTTCCCTCCGCAAGACAACGACAACGAAGACGAAGACGTCAGCCGATCCGAGGGGAGATTTATGAATGGGAAGAATGTGAATGTGAATGTGGAGACTGACAGCAGTCGAGCGGATTTATTATGCATCTGAGCAGCTAAGATCTAAGATCTCTCAAAAGCAACCCAAGGCAACCAATAAGAATTTCAATCTTCCTTAGAAGCAGAAGAAATTCTCAAATTTCATTTTAAATGACCAATTTATTCCCCCAAATCAAATCTCTGTCCAGAGAGGGATCCAACCTAATTCGAGAATTAATTCCCCCAAACGAACCCAATCCAACTAGATCGCAATCTTGGCTTGGATAGAATTCGAGTTAAAAAAGAACCAGCAACATCTCCAAGGGAGATAACGAGAAGGAAGTCCAGTCCTTCTCTTCCCTCCCATCCCATCCCCATCCAGAACCCCCATCCAATTGCAGTTAATTTGACACTGACTCTGACTCTGAACGTGAACTCGATTGGGGGGACTGGGATCGGGACTGGGACTGGGATCGGGATCGGGATCGGGAAACCCAATAATTGGACAGCATTTCGCTCAGATTCCCCCTACAGCCGTCTATTTTCGAGCACTATAATTTCGGAAGGTAATTACGTTCGGGGAGCGATAGATACTATACTCCTAGATAGATCGCGAATCTAGCACGTCTCTAATGATGCAGTCAAAGTCAATGCTAGTGTTTGGCCCAGACTTTGATGCTGATGTTGATGCTGACGCTGATGCTGATGCTGATGCTGGAGGATAGCCTACCCCAGGCCACCCCGGGCAGCGGGACCGATCCGATGCTAAGTCTAGTTATTTGTTGGCACCTAGCATCCCTCCGGCCAGTTAGCAGGCAAATCATTATAATGGACACGGAGACTGGGATAAGCAGAACGAAATTGATATTAAAAAAAGCTCTGGCTCCTGCTGGGATCCAAAACGGGAATGGGAATGGGAACGGGAACGGGAAAAGTGCAATTCAGCTTCAGGTAATCGATGAGAAAAGAGCGGAACGATGCAAAAAATTGATGCAAAAACACCGAACAGACTTAATGGCCGAGACTCTGATTCAGATATAATGATGGGAATGCATTATCCATTCGTCCGGGCCAGTTTCTGGTTCATCCACTTTTTCAAGAACTTGGCCAGAATATCATTTTGTGCAGTTCTTTGGAAATACGCTTTTGGTTATTTGTTAACTGGTGGAAATTCAATTCAATGGGAATAGGTAATTTAAGAAAACTCAATTCTAGTTTTTTTAATGGATTTCGAAGCTCATCGAATTCTACAGTTCTCTGGTAGTTTAGTATTATTTCGAGGGATATATATAAATACTAACTCTATTAATTGCTTTAATTTTATTAGGAATTCTTCAAAAAGTCACTTAATGAGATTTCCCAACAAATCGAAAACTTATGGCATAGAAAAATATTGGTCTTGTACTAACCTGCAGCGCATGCCAAAAGGCTCAGCACACAGAATAAAATGATTTTGGCCATCTTTTGCTTGGTATCGGGTGCGAGAGTTCTGAGTTCGGAGTACAATCTGGTCTGGCTGTAACTGGCGACGATCTAACGAGCTGAGTGCAAGAGCGGATGTGTGGGAAGACGCGCGTTCGAGGAGGCTAACACTAGTACACGTCGCGTTCACTGCAAGTCTTCGTCTTCGACTGATCGACTGATCCGGGCAATATCACGCAGCCGCGAATGTCCGCCAAGAAAGCGAAGAAGCGAACGAAGAAGAGGCTCTCTGCTTCCAGAACTCCAGCGATTCCAGTTCCAGTTTCCTCTTCCAGTGCGCGCCCGAAACGAAGGTGAGACGAGGGAGACGATACACACACAGACACACGATCACGTACACGTACAATCAGGGACACAGATAGAGTGGCAGAAGCAGAAGCAGAAGCGACTTATTCTTGAATAATCCTTTGATGGACTCAGGGAACTGTTCTGTTCAGGACTCGATTCTCGATGTTCGATATTTGTTTGATTTGGAGCTAGTTGTTCTGGTCTGGCCAAGTACGCGATTGCAAATGTCGTGAAGAGCTCGGGCTAGTTAGCTTAAAAAGGAAATTTCTGGTCGGGCTCGGTCGGGCATGAATGAACCCAGCGCCAGAGAATTCGAAAAGAAAACAGTGGAAAGAGTGGAAGAAAGAGGGGGAGAAGACTATAGCCGAAAACAATCGAAACAGAGTAATGTTTGCCCATTCCATGGATGTGATTGGAAAGGTCTCCCACTGTGTGCGTGAGCTCTTCCTGCTGCTTGGAATTCAGAGTCAGAGTCGGAGTCAGTGCCAGTGTGTGTGTGTTAGACAAAGAACGCAATAAAGCAAAGGTAAGGGTAAGGTACAGACAAGCGGGTTAAGACCGAAATACCCACACACACACACAAACACACACACACTCGCGCAGGCTACACACATTCTGCTGCAGCACGTCGCCGTCATCATTTCATTCCAATGGGAGTCGGGAATCGTCGGAGTCAGATTCGGACTCGAAGCCAAAGTCAGAACCGAAGAAGACTGCGTCGACGCCGCAGTCCATTGTTAGTTTTATTCTTTCTCCCACATCGACGCTTTGGTTTTTGGCTCTTTCTGCTGGTCCCACTGCTCTCTGGCCTCTTGGCTGCTCTTACCTGTATATAGTAGGGTTCGCTGCTGCTGCTGTCGCTGCACGTTTGTCCCCTCTTGCCCCTGCTCTGCGGCTGCGCCTGCGCCCTTCCAGGCCCAACGCAATGTGGTTCCATTTCCATTAATTTGGCACGCTATCGCCAGCAAGCCGTCGCCTTCGTACTCGTTTCTTTTGTGGCATCAGTTTTTGGGATACCCTTTCAAAGGGTATTCTTATTTGGATCAGATGTTAGTACATACATATTGCAGAAATGTAGCACACTTGACCCAATTATGTATAAAGATTTTGCATCACCGAATCCATCGAAGTAATCTTAGCAGTTGAACGATCCATCTGAGAGGGTATCAAAAGCTTCGCCCCCCAGAGCTATTGTTCGTTTCCTGCTGTTGTTCTTGTGTTTTTTATAGTTTTTTTTATCTTGGCTGCAAGGGAAGCGTGAAATGTAATAATGATCTTCTCCTTTGCATTTTGACAATATTTCTGCGGGTGCCAGCCGCCAAGCACGAACTTACTTACACTCCCTCTCCCTCTCTCTCTACCCAGCGCTCCTCTTCGTTCTACCAAAAACGAAAATATGTATGATAAATGTCCGCTACATAATTATAAGTTATCTTCTAAGTCCCATTCTCGCTGATTGGGATGGCAGCAGAAACTTTCTAATTAACGCAAGCAATTAGAGAAGGATAAACATTTGGTTTAATGATTATTAATATGGGTAGACTTAAGTGGAAGATTTAAGTCTTAAGAAAATGATCTAACGAATTAGAAAAGCTACGCAGCAGATCTATATGGAGGAGGAGGAGACTTTGATTGCTTTTGTTCCATCGAGCATCGAGTTATCGCTTTGGAGTATCGATAATATATCGAAGTTATTTCCGCTTAATCAATGGTTAATCCATTCCGACTCAGGTATCGATGGGTGTAGGGTATAATTATATATATATGTATGTATGTATGTACGAGTACGAGTAAATATAATAATGGCCAGGTGATTAAGAATCATGGGAAATGAATTGCCCGCAATTTCCCAGTTCGCGACGATCCGATGCCATTACCAGTGCCAGTGGCAGTGGCAGTGCCAGCCAGTGTTCGATTGGGTGGTGCCGGGCCTAGACCGAGGGCTTGGAGGCGACTCCGCTCTGTGCGTGCTTATTGCAATCAAAAATTCTATCGCAAGTACAACGCACTGAGATTTCGGGCGCTGCTCTTCGGACGCCCTTCGCGGATCGGATCGTGCGATGTGTTCCTGGGTGAAACATCTGCCGCCGGGCAGACGCCGTCGCCGACGCCGACGACGACTTCCACTTCCACTTGGAGTTCGACTTCGACTTCGACGCCTGTCGACAACGCATAGAGGCGGCTTAATGTGACCGTCGCGGATGCTAGTTTGACTCCTTGCAATCTGGATTTAGTGCTGCTGTGGCGGGGGCGGGGGCGAGGCGCAGGGCTGGGGGATAGGAGTTTCTTTGGATGGCCTTCGCCTTTAACAGCATTCATCCATCTATACTTGTTGTTGCGACTGCGGCTGCGGCTGCGACTGCGGCTGTTGTTGTGGCCTGTTGCTGTTTCTTTGCCGCCGCTGGTTGATCTTCTGATCTTCACCATTTGTGTGTGCCTGGCGTCGTTGTTGTTGTTGTCCTCGTCCTCCTCCTCCTCCACCCCCTCCTCCTACTCCTCTTCTTGTCCTCCTTGGTCTTGCTGTCGCCTCCACCACTCTTCATCTCTCTTTCTTTCCCCCCTTGGTTTATTTCATTGCTAGTTTTCGCTTTGCTTTGCTCTTCTTGTTCTTCTTCTGTTTTTGGTCTAAAAATAAACCAGGCCCAAGAATTGAGGAATTTAATTCGCCTTTTGGTAGAAATCCTCGGGTTTGGCTGCTTGCCAACGGACTTTGGCAGAAGACGCAAGAACTGTGTTGCCAGTTGCCTGCTGCTCTGCCGCTCTGCTGCTCTGCTCTGCTCTTCTTTTCCCTCCTCCTCCTCCTACTCCTGCGTATCCTCATACTCATCCATTTTAGCGTCAAGTTTAGCAATGATGATGATAATGATGATGATGATGATGATGACGACATGGACATGGCATCTATCCCAGAAAAAGCAGAAGAAGAAAGATAAGCAGCAGACAAAGACGAAGACGAAAGACGAACACGAGAGACGATGACGAAGATGGAGATGGAGACGGAGCAGCGAGAGCCGAGAACTAGCGACTAATACACACATTTTCCGCCTGAGATCAAAGGATTAATATGAATTGGGTATCTGGCATGAGAAATGACATCCAGATACCCATCTGAGCCAGACATCACACATTTCCACTTGCCTGGGTTCTAATTAGAAGAGCTCGCAGAAAGCTCTGGAGAGATCACCCAATCCCATCTCAATCCCATCCCTATCCCTATGCCAGGCATATGTACATACTTGTCCTTGGTGGGACGAAGACGAAGGTCATCAGCATTTGCATCGGGGGTTACACATATCAAACTGTCGTGAGGGCCAAGCCCACAAAATCGCTGGAACATGATCTGCAAACCGATCAGGACCTAGACCATCTCCTCCGATCCGATCCGTTCTGTTCTGTTCTCTTCCGTTCCGTTCGGAACATCTTCGTTCATGAATAAATGCATGCCAGTCCAAGCCAAATGAACATTGTACATACATTTATAATAAACTTATTAAAATATGCACAAATGAATGCAGCGTTTTCAATAAATGTTTTCCTCCGGCTTTTATCTGAATGGCAGAGGAATAGATGGGGTAACAAAGATGGGAACACTTCTCAAGGGAACTTCGGACCACAAAATACATACATATGTATGTAGATGTGATTAGAGGGATACTCTTCTCAGTTAATGGGAATTCCTCGCAAAAACAATAATAATAAATCTCTTACTTTAACATCATATTTGCATTAAACATTAGACATCATTAGGTTGAGTATGTGTTATGTGCTAGAGAAGATTAGTTATAGAATGTACTATAACTAACGCTCTGCCAAACCTAATTATAAACTCTATTGGGAGCATGGCTTTCTCTAAACTAGACCTCCAAAGTATTCGGAACGATCGCACTATAGAGGTATTCCCACTCATTGGATGGGCTGTCCAAAGTTGGCTTTGTTCCTCTTTCTTGTTCTTCTTGCGAGTATATTGCCTTGACCATAACCATATCAACGGTAAATAATTTCGATCACAGAGCAATGCAACTGAAGAAAACAAAAAAAAAAGAAAGAAACGAGAAACGAAACCAAATGAGCATTTGGCCATTGGATGAGGATGAGGATGGGGCTGAGGCTGAGGATGGCTAACTGGCAATCAAAGACGAGGACGGGGACGGGGACGAGAAGAGAGAGAGCGGAGGAATTGGGGACGCCGATGAGGGAGGAGCGGGGTGGGGGAGGGGTGGAATTTGTGGTGGATGTCTATGCAAGTTCGAGTATCTTCTGGTTGAGAGCTGAGCTCTTCCTTTGGCTGCTTCACGTCATTTCAGATTCCATGTCAAAAGGTGAAGCCAATTCAACGTTTCTGGCGAACTGGGCAAAAAAATCACGACTAGCAGAACAAAACAACAGCAATGCCACTAACCGCATCAACACGAAAATCACTTTGAATAGGGGGAAGGGGAGGCGGGGTTGGTTGGGGAAGGGGAATGGGACTGGGACTGGGACTGGCAAGGGGACACAGAGTGGGGAAAGAGCGGATTCGGTTGATTTCAACTAATTTGGGAGTCGCGCAACTCATTGACCCATGCCTGATCTGCTTCCACATAACGTTTCTCATGTCTTAATTCGATATAGAACAAATGCCAGATACTGATGATGGCTACCCTACCGCTACACTGAAGGAAAACAAGTGAAGTTTCCCTGCAGCTCTACTGCTAGCTCTTATTGATATATTTCTCAGTGTACTCCACACAGATGGCCAATAAACTTTGAGCCAGCGATCTTCCCATCACTAATATGGCCATTAGACTTAAACGTTTAGGGGTTTCGGGAGGGAAAAGAGCTTCAGCTAGAGCTCGAGCTATAGGCAAGCAGGAAACCAAGAAGCATTCTTAATGAAGGGAATCAAAATAGAAATTGAAGAAAGACGGAAGTTGGCGTTTTATGGGCAGACAACAGAGTCAAGATTATAGCCAACTCGCAGTCGCTTTCGGAGGGGAGGGGAGTTCATTTGCGAAATTGAAATGCCACTGCCATGGCCAACATCATGCGGGATCGCGGCTCGTGTGAGTGTGGGGTGTGGGGTGTGGGTGAGGGTGGGTTCAAGAACCCCTCTGAACCATGACTAACCGAATGACTGATAGCTGAATGGCATGGCCATGGCCCAGCTCCAAGAAATGCCCGGGCTCTGCACTTGACCGATGTCCGAACGGCAGGCCCTAGTCGAGGCTACATAATTACATACTCGTACCATACCAATCTCCATGAGGGGGAGCTCCAGCTCCAGCTGCAGCTGCAGCTCCAGCTCCTCCTCAGTACCACCTAGTTTTGTGGCCAAACGTCGACAGCAGATTGTGTTTATGTCGCCTACGACCAAGTTGGATTCAGACAGAGCTTCAGATCGAGGAGGACTCATGAATGTGGATGCGGATGTGGGATACGGATGCGGGTGTGTGTGTATGTGTGTGTGTGTGTGCGCGCGAGTATGTGCTTCTCACGACAGCAGCTTGGGCTGTAGCTAGAGCATGGACTGGGACGGGGACTGGGACTGGGACTAGGGCTGTGGATGGGGATGAGAGCTTGAACACGCCGCCAGTAGCCGCATTGAGGCCAAAGCCCAAGCCAAAGCCAAAGCCAGGGGCAGAGGCGTTTGCTATGGCAAGGGGACGCAACACGAGCTTGATGACTATTACTATGTGGGCAGAGGTCGGCGGGGTCCGTTCTGTTCGGGGCTGAGCGTGAACTTCTCATGAAAAGCCTAACCATGGGGAATTTAATAGTGCTTAGCACTAGCAGAAGACAGCCCAGAACGAACATAGAGCAGAGACTCCAACTCCGACTCCAACTCCGACTCAGACAGAGACGACGAACGCGACAGCGAAAAGGCGGCAGCAACAACGACTGAGGCAAGGCACAGCCGCAGATACAGATAAGTAGCATTCATTTGGTAGTCAATTACAGGGAGCGACAGATGGAATGGAGAGTCCAAGTCATGCTGGTAGCACCTGGAAATATGAACTTGAAGACCAGTGTCAGATCAGTCACAAGAAGTTGAGCGCTGATCTGGAAAATATGCGCATGCTAGAGTTCAGCTCCCTCCCCCCCCCCCCCCCCCCCTGATCATGTTCATATGGGAGAGGTCAATGCTCAGGACTGGACTGCTGATCGTTGTCCCAAGAGATTACATAAGTAAGTGGCAAAAACAGAAGGCCAATGTGAATGCTAATGATAATGATGTCAATGAGATCGTTTTGTATCTAAGAATCAGAAGAAGCTGAAGAAGAAAACCGATAGGCCAATCTTATACGTAATCATTGAGGTTCAAAAGGGATATGAAAATGAGCAACAGCCTTGCCAGAATCTTGCTGGAGCAGGACGTTTTCTTCTCCAGACTAATGATGCGCTCCTCACGCTCTGGGTAGACGATCTTGTGCTCCTGGAGGTACCTGATCAGCGCCTCGCGATCGTTCATCAGTAGCTTGGAGACCTCTGGTCGATCGGGATCCACGAAGCTGTGTCCATCGCCGCCGGCCAGCAGGAAGGAGGTCACAATCACACCGTAGTACTTTTCACTATCGACAGCCTCGTAGAAGGGTATCTGACACCGGCTGCACCGGGCGCGGATCGACGAGATGCGCTGGCCCTTGGTCCGGTTGTAGTTGAACTGTAGGTGCAATCCGGACACCTGTAGATAGCCCCCGGCCAACTCTGTGTCTCGCTGATTGGCGGAGTGTTCCATGGCCTTCATTAGGAGATCGCCACTGATTCTGGTGTAGTACAGGTCGCAGTCGAAGGGAAGCACGGTCATCACGTCCGCCTCCGTGATGGCCCCCGTCTCGCCCGGATCGATCGAGGCCCGTATCCCTAACGGGAATGTCTTTATCAGGAATGTCTTTATCACATTAAGTACCTACCTCCGGAATTCATCAACCCTATAGGCGCATCCGTCCAGGATTTCCTCGGACCCGTCTGCTCCAGCAGGCGGGCATAGACCAAGCTGTCCGCGATGAAGTTGCCAAAGTTACACTCCCCCATGCTGCAGCTGGTCCGATCCCCGTTCAGGTACACCATGGTAGTGCCTATCACGTGACTTTCCATGTCGTCGATCACCTTACGCTTTGCGTCCAACAATTCCTGAACATCCCGGCGGGGCTGGATCGAGCTGTCCAGAAGAATGGGATTGCCCTTGAAGCTCAACATATTGCCGACATTGTCGAACTGCAGAAGAGACGGGATTGAACCCGTTAGGGCCAGTCAAAGGTCCTTTTTAACAATTACCTCCAGATCGATCCAGCCCAGGTATTTGGTGAAGGCATATGCCTGCAGGACGAGCACCTTTATCCCATCCGGCTTGAAGACGATGGTAGGATAGGGATCCTTAGGCAGTTCCTTGCTCGGGGGCTTGCCCGTGTAGAGAAACGTGTGCGATTGGCCGCCCACGACGATGTCCACGTCTGGACAGTCCCTGGCTATCTCCTTGTCCTTTTCGAATCCGGCGTGTCCCAGAGCAATGATGATGGTAGCCCCTTGTTGCAGAAGCTTCTTTGTCTCCGCGCTGTAATGGGATTGAAAAAGTTAACCCAACGGACGATGCAATCGACTGCCAGAATCCTCAACTTTATGGCGGGTATCTCTTTGGTGAACCCCACATCACTTGGCTGCACACGATCTTTGGTGTCGGGCCGTATGTAGCCCACAACTCCGATCCTTGTGTACTGCTTCGTGATGATCGTGGACCTAACCAGCTGCTTCGCCGCCTGCAGCTTGGGCACCTTCTGCAGATCCAAATTGCAGCCCACCACAGGAAACTTGACCAGTTCCAAAAAAGAGACGAGACCATTGACCCCATCATCGAACTCGTGGTTACCCAGTGCCTGTGGAAGTCCGCCACGGCAGTAGTAGTAGCAGTAGATATTGCGTATCCCCACCCACCTACCATGGCGTCAGGGGCCAGCATATTCATCAGCTGGGCCACCATTTTCCCCTTGTAGATCGTGTACCAAGGTGTGCCCTGGAACGTATCTCCGCCATTCAAATAGATCACCGTGCCCGCCTTCCTGGCCTCCGAGACGCTGAAAATGAAACGAAGATTCCAATCATGGAACCGACTATTGGCCTCCCCTCTTTCTGGACACTCACGCAGTGGCCACGCGACCAAATCCCCCAAAGCAGTGTCCCTCCTCATCGTCGCCCGCCAGGCATTTTCCACCGCTCTCCGACAGCGGATCGAACCAGGAGTGCATGTCGTTCGTGTGGAGCAGCGTGAACTTGATTCCGCGGCCGTGCCTCAGCAGGATCAGAAGCAGGCCCACGATCCACTGCACGTCGGCATTCAGCATTCCACATTTGATGTTTCATCGATTGAAGGAAAAACAAAAGTCGACTCTGTTTACCGGTACGTATTTATGCATAAGAGTATGTAACTAAAATACAATACTCGATATGTAGCCATTCTGTAACTTATACAATAATAGTTCCTGCACTCGGTCACTAACCATACGGTATATACAATTTATGAAAGAGTTCCATAGATCTTAATGACAGCTCGTTTGATGTTATCCATAAACCAATGGGATTCCAAAAGGTAGTCACCTTCCGGAAAAGGCAAAGTCGCTGTTGCATGATGATTAATTTCGCTGGTGGGCACCTGATCCACAATAATATCGTGCTGCAGGCGAACAGGGATTAGAAAATTAGGAATCAAGGAATCAGATCAAGCTGGAAGGAGGATCCATAACTTACATGGTAGGGACATGAGTGGTTCAAATTGGACCTCTTCTCAAAAAAGCCGAAAAAGTAGTTAGCGACTGGATTATACTTACGGTTTTTTAATAGTTTACAGGCATCGATAGTGACATTGTAGAGAAATGGCTTATATCCATTCATCCGTTTGTGCACTGCAAAATTAATCTAAATAATTCCAATAGAAAATATAATTTAATAATAGAAACAATAGAATATTCGCACCTTTGCATTGGTAATGGGAGGTTGTAGCAAGTGAACTTTTAGGGACAAATATTTGTAACTCCGACTGACCGACTTCAGATAACAGTAATCTATAGAACAGTATAGTTCATCCACACAATTACATTTGATGTTGGTAAATTCAAAATTTGATGTGACCTTTGAAAAAATATTTTAAGCAAATTTTGGATCTTTATATTCGTAGATCATACATATGTACCTCGGTGACAAAATACAGCATCACAATGAACTGAAAAAGGTTCTCCTTAGTGCTCATGTTGAGGTTTTGTTGGTCCAACGAAAACTGGTACCCATTTCGAATGATTTTCGGTCAATAAATGAATGCTGTCATTCGAAATTGAGCAATTAAAAAAGCGATTAAGCATTTAATATGTGCACTGAAACTGAACTAAAATATTTACTATATATAACTAAATATTTTTTTCTTTATACCTATTTATTTTGTTGCCCCGCGGTCTATACCAATGACTTATGCCCTGCTGAACTTTGCATGATTGCATTATTTTTAAATTCAAATGTTTCGCTTGGAGCCCGCCAATAATATTGAACTGCATATCCCTGAAATGTTGTATAAATTAAAGATTAAATTTAAAGATTAAGTTCAAATTATAAAATATATTGTACACAATTATATTATTTTTTATTACCGTCTTAAGGCATTCTACTAAACTTCACTCAAAAGGTAGACTTTGCCGCTAATCTAATCTAGTTACCGTCTATATATTGTTGCCAGTAGAATGCACCAATGTAAAAATCGTGTAGAAGTTATATTTAGAGCCATCGAATATCCGTCTTCTATTTGTATGTAAAGAAAAAGAATATGATGGATCTACAAGAATGTGCTAACAGTATTATTTTTCCAGTTTTAGCTCTAGTTGTTTACCTGTTTAAATTGAAGGGAATTAAGTGGGTTTAATTCAATCTGAGAGTCAGACCGAATATTTTATTGAAACTTTTTGAGGGATATTGTGGAGGATGTTTTGGAGGCAACATTTTCACTTATTTGTTGACGTTCCTTGTTTAAACCTGATTTTAGACCGAACCCAATAAACGGAGTTTTCAAAATTTATCAATATTGTAGAAATTTGTTTAATCTATCAGCTAAAATTATTTGTTCAGGTTTCAGTATTATATTCAGCTAGTATTATTAAACAGAATATCGAAATCGAGTAATATTTTGTATTTGCGGTATATTTTCAGGTATATTTTATTGGGACTTTTTGAGGGATTTTTTGGAGCGATTTTTTTGAGGCAACATCGTCCCAGCAATTTCCTTTTTCACCGCAAAAATTTCCCTTCCATTCCATGCTCACCTTTATTGCTTAAACGATATTTTATAAACCATCTAAAAAATAAGAGTCACTAGACTTAACTTAACTTGATTCATCATTTGTATAAAATTATGTGTTCATGCCTGAGGGTCCTTGTTAGCTACTAATATTAAAGAGAATATTAAAATCGAGGAATATGATTTTCGTCGGTATTTTTACAGAATATACGTACTTTTCGGTTTATTTCAGATGGTCGGACGGTATATTTGATCGATAATTCCACGGTCACACTGAACTCGGCATTTGGTTTGTGTTTTTTTTAAATCTTTTAAAATCTTTTTAAATCTCTACAAATTACGTTTTAGATTACGGTTGTTTGAACCCAATTTCCTAGTCATGGGAAATTTGAAGAAAATGTGCTGCCGAATTTGTCTGAAAGACGCCGAAACTCCTGTGGACATTTTTGCCAAACAGAAGCACGATGAGAGCTTGCCCTACGAGCCGGAAGACCTTCCGGCCAATCTGATTAAGGAGTGCACCTCGGTGAATGTTTACGAAGGTGACGGCTACCATCAGCATTTATGCGAACCATGCTTTAAGCAGCTACGGAAAGCGTACCGATTCAGGCGCAGGTATTGTCGGACCATGCAGGCATATGCGCCAGTGAAGAGAGAACCAACTGACGAACAGATTGCGATAATTCCAAATGACGAGGACTTGGAGCAGCCAGTAAGCGTGAAAAACGAGGTATATACTGATGCTGCCCCCGATTCCACTGTGCCGGTTATTAACGAGGCGGAAAACGACAACAATGCGGCGGAATATTTTGAGATCATCGAGACCGACGATTTGGACTTAACAGGCATCAAGACCGAGGATGACGGGGAGGATGTGGAGGAGATAGGCACCACCATTACTCCCGACACGCCACTTATGAAGAGGCCTTTCACCATCAGGGTAGTGGCGCAGGAGGAGGATCCCCAGCCAAATATTGCCGGACCACCACCGCTCCACTACCAGTGTATACACTGTCCAAAGACGTTCCCAAAGGAAGTACAGCTCCTACTCCACAGTCGCTCCCACAAAAAGGGGAAGAATACAAACGTGGACGATCAATTGGCAGATAAAAGGCTCCGGTTGGAATGACAGTCGTATTAAAAATAATATATGTATAATGTTAATGTTTAAGACAAAAAAAAAATACACTACTGACGCGCGATAATATACATACGTAGAATGTTAAGCAGAAAAAGGAAACCCATTTATAATTTTATTTAAGATTATATTAATCCAACAAAAATGTTACAAGGAAAACCAAAATTATTTTTCCCAAATAAATTCTTGGACATTTCTCAACTTAAAATTGCAAAAAATTTGTAATTGACTTTCCAAAATGTGGTTTTAAAAGATACGCTAAGGGCGTTCCATATGTAACACTCATACAATTCTGTTCTGTATACAGGGACGTTTTTTAGTAACAGACAAAATACGCGCTGTCTCGCTCGCTCGACCTCCAGTGACTCCATCATGACGACACCAGAGCCGAACCGATCGGCAGGCCAGCCGAAGTCTCTAGGCTGCTCATATTAGAAGCTTTGCTGCGGACAGCAAAATGTATGAACTGGCGCATCTACATAATATATACATGCCAATGTTGCAAATGTGTACTTATCGTGTAGTTCTCATGTATATTTAAAAATCTTTTGATGAGAGATCTTGCTTAGTTCAGTTTCAGTGAACATATTAATAGCTTAATCGCTTTTTTAATTGCTCAATTTCGAGTGACAGCGTTCATTTATTGACCAAAAATCATTCGAAATGGGTACTAGTTTTCGTTGGACCAACAAAACCTCAACATGTGCACTAAGGAGAACCTTTTTCAGTTCATTGTGATGCTGTATTTTGTCACCGAGGTACATACATATGTATGTTCTACCTATATAACGATCCAAAATTTGCTTAAAATATTTTTTCAAAGGTCACATCAAAAGTTGAATTTACCAACATCAAATGCAATTGTGTGGATGAACTGTTCTGTTCTATAGATTACTGTTATCTGAAGTCGGTCAATCGGAGCTACAAATATCTGTCCGGAAAAGTTCACTTACTGCAACCTCCTGTTACCAATGCTAAGGTTCGAATATTCTAATGTTTCTATTAAATTCTATTATCTATTAAATTATATTTTCTATTGGAATTATTTAGGTTAATTTTGCAGTGTACAAACGCATGAATGGATATAAGCCATTTCTCTACAATGTCACTATCGATGCCTGTAAACTATTCAAAAACCGTAAGTATAATCCAGTCGCTAACTACTTTTTCGGCTTTTTTGAGAAGAGGTCCAATTTGAACCACTCATGTCCCTACCATGTAAGTTATGGATCCTCCTTCCAGCTTGATCTGATTCCTTGATTCCTAATTTTCTAATCCCTGTTCGCCTGCAGCACGATATTTTTGTGGATCAGCTCCCCACCAGCGAGATTAATCATCATGTAACAGCGATTTTGCCCTTTCCGGAAGGTGACTACCGTATAGAATCCCATTGGTTTATAGATAACAATAAACGAGCTGTCTTTAAGTTCTATGGAACTCTTTCATAAATTGTGAAATCCCAAATACTGTCGTTATTGATTTCCTTATGCTGATATTATGGGTCAGAGACATTTGAAAAACACACAAATAAAAGTTGTATAATCAAAGTCCAACAAAAGCTTAACTAATGATTCGCATCGCCAAGGATGAGAACAGAAGCAGAGACACGGAGGCAAAGAGGCCACCCGCAGCGCCCCTAAATACAATGCGCCCTTCCACCTCCGGATAGATGTAGTCCCGCTCCCGCAGATACTCTCTCACGGCCTCATTATCCTTCCGCTGCAGACGCTGGTGCTGTGGGTTGTTGGCCTCCTGAATGACGTGCCCATCTCCGCCGTTGAACATAAACTCCTGCACAATCACGTTGTAGAATGCCGCGTCGTCGAGATCGCTGTAGGTGGGAACACGACAGGCGGCACATCGAACCTGCACCGAGACTACGCGCTGACCCTCTGGTTTGCTGGGGTTGAAGACCACGTGGATGCCGGAGACCTGCAGGAAGGGGCCATCCGAGTCCTTGCCACGGGCAGCCGCCCCGTGCTCAAGGGCATTGCGTAGCGTCTTGCCAGTCACTCGGGTCATGAAGAGTTCATTGCCCCAGGGCAGGACAGCCAGTATGTCACTGTCGGTGATCGAGCCGTCCGACTTCTTCTCAATGGAGCTGCGTATGCCTGCAAGTCGAATGGACTCATCAATGGACTCATAAATGGATCACAAGGAGCATTGGAACATCCTACGAACCGCCTCCCACCATGACTGCGATTGCCGCATCGGTCCAGTAGTCGCCACCCTGCTCCTCCCGCACCCGACTGAAGACCATTGCATCGGTGATCATGTTGCCCAAGTTACATTCCCTGTCGCGGCATACCTCCTTGCGTCCCTCCAGGTAGACCTTCGTGTGGCCCACCACCGACTTCTGCAGATGTATCACGCTGGGTCGGTAGACTTCCAGCAGGTCCAGCAGATCCTGCTCCTGGGCCACCGAGGCATTCAGCAGGATCGGTGCCCCGTCGAACTCAAGCAGATTTCCGTCAGCGTCGAACTGGAAATGTATAGATTCAGTTATCGGTTGTCACTAGCTACAGAGGGGCATAGTTGTTGCACCCACCTGCACATGGATCTTGCCCAGATACTTGGTGTAGGCATAGGCCTGGATCACAGGCACCTCCTTGCCGCTCTTCTGCTTGATCACTGTGGGATAGGGACCGTCGATGTGTTCTATATCGGGTTGGGCTCCGTTGTAAAGGAAAGTGTTGGTGTGGCCGCCAATCACGATGTCCACCTCCGGGCAGTTCCTGGCTATCTCCTGATCCTTCAGATAGCCAGAATGGCCCAAAGCAATGATTATCTTGATGCCCTGGGCTTTGAGCTTCTTCGCCTCGGCACTGTCGCAGGGTAGATGCGATTAGGGATCACAAATACCCCGGAGATTAAGGCAAGAATCAAACTCACTTGATGGAAACTACTTCCTCGTAGAACTCCACCTCACTCTGGAGGGTAAGCTGCTTAGTATCTGGCGTCAAATAGCCAATAACACCTATCTTGGTGCCCTGGGTCTCCAGGATGGTAGAGGGAACCAAATGTTTGGTGGCTGCCAGCTCTGGGACATTCCTCATATCCAGATTGCAGGCCAGCACCGGGAAATTGACCTCGTTAAGGAAGGGTATCAGGCCCTCCACTTTCTCATCGAACTCGTGGTTACCCAAGGACTAGAAGAGAAAATGAAGAACACAGATTAAGAATTCGGCAGGTCTTCAGCTCTACACCTACAATAGCATCCGGCTGGAGTTTGTTGAGGAAGGCGCTGGCGATCTTGTCCTTGAAGATGGTGAACCAAGCGGTGCCCGTGTAAGTGTCGCCAGCATTGAGGTAGAACACGGGAGTACCTCCATCCGCCGCCTCCTTGCGGAACTTGCGAACCCTGTTGTATACGGATGATATTAGCTGATTGTTCCAGAGATAGAGATATGCAGATCACACCATACTCACTCATAGGCCACTCGGGCGAATCCTCCGTAGCATTTGTCCGTATTGGCATCCTCCGGGGAGCAAGTGCCGCTGTTCACGTTCGTCTGCTCGAACCGGGCGTGCATGTCATTGTTGTGCAGGATAATGAACTCCGTGGCCACATTTGCCTTGCGCTCGATGGGGTTTCCTTCGGAACGTTGGGCTAACAGAATGACGAGGATAGAGTAGACACAGTGTAGGCGCATCTTTGGGCTACTGGGAAATGATGTTTGATATTTTCATTATTGTAACGCCTCTATAAACATGCGAAGCAAGTTATGACCACATTATCGTAGTGGAGTGGGTGTTCATCTCATGCGAGAGTTCACTGTCCGTCCGTACAATGTTTTTGCAGCACTAGCAATTATTTAAGTGACGACCGACACTCCATGTTCCTCTTCTTGTTGACCCAAGACCAGACTATTTCCGACTGGCTAATTATAGTTATATTTAGTTAGTGTTTTTTTAGCAGCCACTCTAGTGATAAACACATATCTATGTATACATACATACATATGTACATATAAGGCTTGTGTATCGCTCGCTGGGCAACTGATCTCTGTGCCCATGTACCACATCATATCAAAATGGAAACCGAAATTCGAGCCCAAGCCCAAGCCCAAACAAGTTGGCAAAAGTGCAAACAAAAATAAATATAAGCTGAATTCAAATGATGATTCGCTTCGCAACGCCACTTTGAATCTAATTAATTTGTTTGTTCAGCAAAAAATCATTTGGAGCGTGAGTGCCAATGACTTTTTTTGGGGGGAATCGCCATACAACAGCCGGACGGACGGACAGTGGCCGAGACGAATATTGCGGTCAGGCAATTAAAAAACTATCTGAGATCTCCTTCAGCGAAATAGTTCTCAATTAGTTTGAGGCGCCGCGTGCTTTGATGGAAATAAACAAATTTGGGGAACGGAAAACAAACCATATTTCAATATCTATTCAGACGAGCATTCGCAATGTAAATAAATTCAGGAAAATGCATAAATTATCTGAGAAATTCGCGCTAAACAAAACCTTCACACATGCCCTGTATTTGCAAAAATAACCATACGATACGTGCTTTTATATAGAATTTGATACAGAATATATATTTCATTTCGTTTGGATAAGTTCTGAATGGTGTGTGTGCACAGCTTGAGGCAGAGCTTGGGAGCTTGGGCTGGGAATTACAAAAGAAACTGAATTACTGAATTGTGTCAACTGTTGGGTGCAGGTGCTCCCTCCCCCCTCCCCATATACGAGTATCACTTAATGCCATCACTTAATATAATCTCACTTGCGGTTACTATACGAACACGCATACATATAGGATTTTGAGAGACACAGATACAGATACAGATGCAGATGCAGATACAGATACAGGCGGCATCAATCAAATCTGACTGAATTTTCCAGATAGGAGCTTCGTAGGGGATTTTTCTAACCGGTGCTGAGCAAGTACAAATTATATGTTCCTATTAGATAGATCCATAACTGAATCGATATATGCACGTAAGTATATCTGGTTAAGTTAATTGTACCACGTGGACTGTGATGAATACTCTAGGTATTGAGGGGGGGGGCTTGTATTTGGCATAATCATAGCTATTATCTAGCTAGAACGAACGTGAATTGCAGTTTTGGAGTTTACACCTGAACATTTGGTTAATTTTCTGTTTCTGTTTAGTGCACAAAAATAAGTATGTAAATCTGAACAGTCCACGACATATTTTAGATTTTTAGAATTTATATTTCACGCGAATTGCACCCCGATATATTGTCAGTTATATCCAGCAGGTTGGGTTGGTATGGTTAGCACTTGTCTGATTCTGAATTCTGATTGCTGAATGCTGATTGATCCCATCCCATTTACTCTACAATAATTGCTCGCTTAGAAGCGATTAAAATTAATACAACCTTTGCCACCAGTGTCTATAATCGCACTGAGCGTCCGAGCACGGTCTGCCGATGCCGCGCGCTGCTGCTGCTGCTGGTGTTGTATGTTCTGTGCCGTTATTACTGCTGCAGCCATGTGCCTGTCCGATTTGGTGTGACTTATATCGAAATTTGCTTGTTCATGCCTGTAATGTAGATCGTCTCGGCAATAAGTGGAGAGTCTCTCTCTCTCTCTCTGGGGCATAGCAACGGTTTGAAGGGAAGCTGTCGTCGTGTCTTATCACTCGCGAAGCTTTGCAATGACAGCGATCGCACTATAGTTATCATTTCTCCGATTCTCATTCACAGCTGCCACCTCTCGCCCTATCCTATGGCAAGGAAGAGTCAAGTGACCACCACACAAACTCAATTAGAAATTAGAATACTTGGCTAGCTTCGGGCGCCGAAGCTTTTGATACCCTTCGTTCTACGAGCGATTTTTCCCTGGCAGCTATAATTAATAGAGCTTTTATCTAGTCTTGGGTATTGGTGCTTCCAAGGAATACTTTGTGTACTATACTACTCTTTGAAAGTGTATAATGTATAATGAGAGCGAGGCAAAGTATGGAAGCTGTCGTATCTTATCGTTCGTTTGGATGTTGTATTACTATATCAAAGCATAAAACTATTCAGTCTCATTAATAACTGCCATATTTGTCACGGATATAGAACAAAACACTAACCTAACGGATACGGGGCCTTTGGATACGTCTTCATATAAACTATTTTTCATTTTTAAATTAACACAACATTTATTTAGTAGTAGATAGTAGTACGTATGTCTTGGTTGAACCTTGGAAGAGCGAAAGAGCATGTAAACGTCACCACATGACTACAAATTTAACTAGCGACAAACGTAAATATAGTATGTTTTGCTATGGAGGAAGGATTGGTTTGTACAGTAAAAATTGTCCTGCTATATACAGACTTTAGTTGATGAATCTTGTGGTCAGAGAAGAGATCAGGATGAGGGCGATGGATGCCACAATGTTGGCCCCCGAATCTTTCTCGACCTTCTCGTGTATGATTATGCGATCCTGGATCTCGGGATAGACGTATTGCCGTTGTGTCAGGTAAGCCCTGACGGACAATATATCGTTTCGCTGCATGCGAATGGTGAGGGGATCGCTCTCCTCGGTCAAGGTGTAGCCGTCGCCGCCTTCAAGCAGGAACTGGGACACGATCACGAAGTAGTAGGCAGTCTCGTTGATCCTGCTGTACGTGGGTACGATGCAGTCGGCACACAGCGCTTGCGCGGAAACCACGCGCTGGCCCTCGCCAAAGTTGTAGTTGTACTCCACCTTCAGGCCGGACATCTGCAGGAATCCGCCGTTTGAATCCGTTAACCTCACTGAGGCCGAGTGCTCCAGAGCCGCCAGCAGAGTCCTGCCCGACACCTTCGTGACGAACAAATCGTTCTCGAAGGGCATGACGGCGAGGAGATCGCTGCCAGTGATATTTCCGGCCCCATTCTTCTCAATCTGTGATCGAATACCTGCAGAGAAACCCGAGTTAGATACCGTGGGAATGGGATTTGCATTGTGATGTGCTGGACCAACCTCCGCCCTGCATCAGGGCAATGGGTGCATCTGTCCAGTATTCGCCACCCTCATCCTCCAAGACGCGCGAATAAACCATGGCATCGGTGATCAGGTTGCCCAAGTTACACTCCCTCAACCGACACACCCAGCCGCCCTCGAGATACACCTTTGTGTAGCCGATTATAGAGTTCTCCATGGCGGTAATGTTTGGTCGGTACACTTCCAGCAGGTCCAGCAGATCCTGTTCCTGCGCCACCGAGGCATTCAGCAGGATCGGTGCCCCGTCGAACTCAAGCAGATTTCCGTCAGCGTCGAACTGGAAATGTATAGATTCAGTTATCGGTTGTCACTAGCTACAGAGGGGCATAGTTGTGGCACCCACCTGCACATGGATCTTGCCGAGATACTTGGTGTAGGCATAGGCCTGCACCACAGGCACCTTCTTGCCGCTACTCTGCACCACTGTGGTAGGATAGGGACCACGCACGGCCTCCTGATTAGTGTCCGTGGGATCGGCCACGGGCTGGCTGGCGTCAAGGAAAGTGTGCGAGTGTCCGCCAATCACAATATCCACCTCCGGGCAGTTCTTGGCTATTTCCTGGTCCTTGAGGTAGCCCGAATGGCCCAGGGCAATGATGATCTTGATGCCGTCAGCTTTAAGCCTGGCTGCCTCAGCACTGAAGTGGAATGAAAAAGTCTCTCCATCTTCGTTTCGGGTATGCATATGTCTATAAGGATGCACTCACTTAATGGCCTCTATCTCCTCCACGTACTCCACGTTGTTCTTGAAGGCCAGAAGCTTGGTGTCCGGCGTGAGGTAACCAATCACACCGATGCTAGTTCCGTTTGCCACGAGAATGGTGGAGTTGGCCAACCGCTTGGTGGCAGCCAAGCTTGGCTCATTGGTCAGGTCGAGGTTGCAGGCCAAGACGGGGAACTCCACGTCATTCAGGAACGGGATCAGACCGTCGACATTCTTATCGAACTCGTGGTTTCCCAGCGACTGCAAAGGAAGTGGGGATTTAGTGTTGTTCAGCAAAAGGGGCAGCACCTACGATAGCGTCGGGCTGGAGTTTGTTGAGGAAGGCGCTGGCAATCGCATCCTTGAAGATGGTGAACCAGGCAGTGCCCGTGTACGTGTCGCCAGCATTTAGATAGAGGACGGCGGTACCACCGTTCTCCGCCTCCTTGCGGTATTTGCGAACTCTGTTTTCGGACGAAAAGCAGACGAAAGTATTCGGCGATTAGTGAATGCCCGAGGGCCACATTCGAAGTACTCACTCAGTGGCCACTCGGGCGAATCCTCCGTAACAGTTGTCCGTATTGGCATCCTCCGGGGAGCAAGTGCCGCTGTTCACGTTCGTCTGCTCGAACCGGGCGTGCATGTCATTGTTGTGCAGGATAATGAACTCCGTGGCCACATCGGCGTTCTTTGGATTAATGGGGCTGGATCGGGCTGTCGGGGCCAGCACGGCCAGCAGCGAACAGGCGGCGATGAAGAAGGTCTGGGCAGGTGGCATTTTCGCACTGGAATGGCAATAGGTTATCCGAGTGATTAGAAAGATATATGTACATGCATATGTACATTGTACATACACATGGGCATTTCCGTGGAAAAGTCAACCGAGGCCAAAAAAACAAAGGCATAGTTTTCTAAATATATGGAAACTTAACCAATTAAACCAAATGACATATAATTACATCAAC
Source organism: Drosophila algonquin (assembly GCA_035041765.1). Taxonomy (NCBI): domain Eukaryota; kingdom Metazoa; phylum Arthropoda; class Insecta; order Diptera; family Drosophilidae; genus Drosophila; species Drosophila algonquin. The sequence goes on from JAWNKY010003561.1 coordinate 164,474, forward strand.
TTTGATCTGAACACCTATTAAAATAATCAAAGTTTACTTTTTCGGCATTTTCTTTGTAATTTTATAGTATAGTTTTTCATTACTAGTTTATTAAGGAAATATGAATTGATTTACGACCGTAAGTCAAATACCAAATGATAATATTTTGATGGGCTATATCAAGCCCTTCCGCTCAGCCAACCAATTGATTTGCGGTGTTATCACTGGTAGTACTTACTAGAAAATATTTATCAATCACGAGCAGTGCCAAAATCGCAATTCGAGTCATTTAATAGTATGGTTTATGGCGTGCCTTAAATCTAATCGCCAGCTTATCAAGCTCTGCGTGTGCAAATACACGCGGAACCCCACCATTCACTCATCCAAACCCATACGATCCCATACGATCGAACTTTTTTGGTAACTACCATCGAAGTTCACTCAATTAACTGGTTTCTCTCGTAGCTATGAATGGCTTTGGCTGGCGATGAACGATTCCAAATCGGAATCGCAGCTAAAGTTACGCTTGAAATTGAGCTTGAAACGCTCTTTGACTCTGCGTTGGGCTAATGGCTAATGATTGCTGGCTAATGAGAAACTTGAACGGAACGGAATCTATTTCCGATAGACGCTGCCAACTCAAACGAAAGTCAAACCGAAACTGAGACTGAGACTGAGAGTGAAACTGGGACTGCGCGATTTGGCCGTGAATTTAGGTAGGGGAGGGGCGGCAGGCCGTTGAACGCTACTTACATGCACTCGTCACACGATCCACAGGCTAACTGACCCGAAATTGGCCAAAACGGCAGCACGGCACCGCACACAACCGTTATAACCGAGCGGAGAGTACTGAGAACCGACAGCCGACAACCAAAAAATTTACTGTTTCTCCGATCGGGCAGAGTGGATAGATTGCGATAACGTTTCGGCTCTGACTCTGACTCCGACTCTGCTTTGACTCTGCTCTGCTCTGCTCTGTGGCTCTGGGAGCGTCATTATTTATTTGTTATTAACCTTTTTTTTTGTTTTTATTGCATTATTGTGTATTGTATATTCTGGTTTTTGTTTGTACAGGGGGAGGTGTTCGGGGGAGTGCGCTTATCTCCCTCCCGCTTCTTCAGTGTCTAATCAGATGGGTCTAGTGGTTGTGGTGCAGATAATCGAGTGGACTAATAGACAGCCCATATATGGGCTATGCTGTATATCTACATATGTACATACATACATCTACATTGCTGAGTCAATGCCTATCACATCGGGGCAAGTGTCTGTCACTACATACCCAAGGCAATTGCCAAAACAGATCTTGATGTTCCCACGTATAATCAGCGCAAGTTTTGACGGGAATCACACAGAGAGCATTACAATGATGTAGGATCCAGTAATAGAAATGTTTTAGAAGCTAGAAAGAACGACAATTTCCGCTCTATCAGCGAAACTTCGGATCAGATCATCAAATTAGATTGAAACCGAATATTGGGTACCCGCACACAATGTGCTTTTCAAGAATTTGTTTGTGAACTAAAATCCAATTCCATTGATAACAAAGCTGCTCCTTGTTCTGCTCTGATTTATGATGCCTTTTGGGCGGCATGGTAACCCAAAAATATTTGATAGATAACTTCAAAGCAAAAGATTCGAAAGATTTACGCGTCTCTGCCTGGCAAAAATGTCTTTCAGTAGGGGGCCGCGATTGACGTGATTATAATTGTTGAGTTTTTTTTGCTCTTATGCGATGGCCGCTCGATCTTACCTCAATTATCTGCTGCCACTTGCCGCGCGATCTTTCAAACTGTTCAATCACATATGTACATACATATATTCACATGGTACCATATATATATACATATATATGTATGTACCTATATTTGCCCATACATCTGAGGCATTCAGTCAGTCAGTCAACAGCTGTGCCAGTGGATGATGTATGTGGTTTGGGCCTTGTTGGAGGTGGCACACACAGCTGGATGGGCCTAAATTACTTTGAGGAATATGTAGATAGGTACTCGTAACACTTTCCTGGGCTCTTTGTCGTTTAAATTTAGGTACCCCCCCGAGAAGGAAAAGAGAACTAAACAGCACTAATTGGGTTGGTTCGAAAATAAAAATGCTTAGTAAAGTTTAACACGTAATCGAGAGTGCCGAAGTCTGCTCTGGCAACGAAACAAAAACAACATGAAATATTACACAATATCAAGTGAGAGATGATAAAGAGATAAACGAATATATGTAGGAATACATGTCTGCATATTGATTATCAACATATTGATTATCAACTAAATTGTATATTATACAGTGAGATATCGGATAATTCAATGAACCAATACGATGCCTACACAAAATGATAGGATGATTGATTGATGTTGAGATAGTATGTGCCAAATTACAGATATAGTATATGCCAAGATCCAACAATATGTGCATGTAGCAATTAATACTCAATGAATAAACTGAAAATTCCTAAAGACTTTTATTGTTATAGTTCGTGGCATATACTATAGATAGCAAGCCACAAATCAATCTAATATCAATCAAATTCGAATTGATTGAAGGAGAAAATACTGACTGAAAATAACGAGTTTGCTTGTTTGAAATATGTTCAGCACATAACCCGATTCGATTTTGTGTCTTTGAATTATCATAGCGATCTGTTCCGTTTGTTTTTTTTGCGTTCACTATATATAACCCTAAGATAATAGATATATGGCTGATTTATTGCAGCAGAAATCAAGAAAAACTTTCGCTGGTTGACAGAAATAAACAATATTTGATTGATATTTAATTGCCATGGCAACTGAACAACTGAAAATCTTATCCTACCCCTACGGGCTGTTACCCCTGGTTTCTCTCAGTGCACACACATACGAGTATGTTGGTATGGGTGTGCACTTATCATTGCAATGGCAGGTCAAACTCACGAATCGTCGACATTCGGCGCAGTCCTCGGGGGCAACGAAAATCGAAGAGATGAATGTGAAGCGTGCCAGCTGCAAATGCCCGAACCGACCAGCCATACCCGAACCGGGAATACCCTACTACAATGAAATAAATGAAGAAAGTAGTTATGCAGTGGAAAATTGTTTCATTTAAGAACCACAAAGTACAAATATGAACTTGTGTATTGTAAATAGTACTACGGGATTCCACTAGAGCTGCTGAGTTGCTGTTTTTGCTGCAAAGAGCTTTTGTCGAATTAAGCCAAAAAAATAAGGAGACAGTCTTTCTAGCCGATCCAAACCGAAGGGATCTGTTCGATTCGGGATGAACAGCCCAGCCACGAGACAACAACCAAACGGAAAGGGAAAGGGCAGGGGAAAGGGAAAAGGAAAGGGAGGGGGACCGTGGCGTGGCAGCGTAGGGCAGGACATGGAATGGTGGTAGAAGTAGAGGAAGCGAGAGCCAGGCTGTTGCCACTGCGCTGCTGCTGCTGCTTCTGCTGCGTCTGCTGTGGCGGCTGCAGCAGGAGAGCAGCAGCCTGCCAGGGGTTGTTGCAATATCCTGCTCTTGCTCCAGCCACTGCTCCGCTGTCTGTATCCTGTTGCCCTCCCGCTTCAGCTGCCGCAGAAATTCAAACAGCTGCAACAATTTTTTCGTCCTGTTGTTGTTGGTCTTTGCTTTTAATTTCTTTGGGTCGTCGTCACATCCCCTAATGCCACCGCGCCGCCCTGCCACTCCGCTATGCTATCTCTGGTCCCTGTGGCACTTGGGGTTGGAGTTGCCTTGCCCCTTGCCAGTTCCCAGTTGCTAGTTGGTTTTCGGGGTGCATTCGGATCGGAGCAGTTGTCAGTCGTTGCGATCGCCAGCTGAACGAAGGTTGTGCCGCGGACAGTCGCATCCCATCCCAGATCGAAGTCAGAGTATCTATCTATTCCTCCTCCAGCCATGTCGGGCAAGCTGATCATGAAGCGCAAGCGTGCGGATCAGCAGAGAAGGAGCCAGCACGAGCAGCAGCCGGAGGAGCACCCACAACAGCAGCAGCAACAGCATCTACACCAGCTGGAAGAGGGAGAGGAGCAAGGAGCACCGGAAAAGCGCCATCGACCCTTGACACCACCTGCGGAGCAGCCAGCAGAAGGATCCGAGGAAGATTCCCCCAACAGAATTCTGCTCGAGGCCCTGCAGAAGATCATGGAGCTCCAGTCGGAGCTGGACGCCTTTGAGCAGGACCTAGATGGACGCGAGGCGGTGGCTGACGAAGAGGAGGATGACCAGGAAGAAGAGAGCTTAGAAGATGACAACCTGGACGCCGAGGTGGCTGCCCAATTCGCACCACCCACTCCTGGCCAGCGCAGCCAGGCCGAGGCTCTCGGCTTCGCCATGTGCGCCCGTGAGACTCTCCTCTTCCTGCAGAGCGAGGGCATCCCTACCGAGTCGCCGCTGTACCAGACGCTCCTCGGAAAGCTAGTCGGCCAGAGCGATGGCCTGCTGCACGCCTAACCGAGGAAGCCGGGGTAACCGCCCCTCATTCTAGTCACTTTGCTGCGATCTCATTGCAAGTAAAACGAGAGGGAACCTAGGGGATGATCACTTCCGAGCTGTGGGGTGTGTCACCCAAGGACCCGCGTTATCCTAAGCTGTTTACTCTAGTCAATTATTGTGAAGCAATATAAAAACGAGCGAAAAACAACGAAATAAATCACCATACATTTACCTGTATAAATTATTATAGAAAAAGTAGAAACAAAGGCTTTTTTACTGAATGAAAGGTAAGCGGCAGATTTCCAGGAAATATATCAGATTTTATATAAGGGATTACTTACTGCCACATCTATTGGGACATCCCATTCCTCTCCATGGAAAAGAGTATCATAAAGTTTTATGAATGGGTAAGGGTTACATTTCCATAAAGCATTTCTCCTTGAATGCAGCAGGTATCTGCCACATTAATATCCTTTTAATGACTAGCGGGTGCCTCGTTAGCAACAGACACCCTTTGGCGCACTTCAGGATCTCCGGAATAATCATCAAAAATATAAACACAACTTTGAATTTATTAATTTTGCATACATTTTAAATATATTTATTGATTTATTTATTATTTGTGTTATTTAATTTTACATACAATAATTAATGAGAATAACTCAATCTTAATCGCAATATATTATTTCTTTGAATTCTCTTTGTAAGTATATATATCTATATAGTGTATATATATTTATTGTTGTTGTTAGGGCGGGGGAAGTTTTTATTCGATTATTATTGAAATTATTTACGTTTATTTTTAGATTTTATTTGTATAATTTGTAACAACAATAATTATTTGTAATAAATGGTTGCATTTCCTTTGTTTTTGCTATTTCATTCATTACTGATATTGTTTTAAAAACTAGATTTTAATTGTTTTCAACAATTTAACGTTTCACATGGTTGTAAGTAAATGTTTCTTAAGTTTTTGGACAAGATATTCTTTTAATTTTAATTTTATTCGATTTGATTTGTTAAGTCATTGCATTAGCATAAGTTGAATTGGTTCGCTCGGATCTCCAAAGATAGATCAAACAAAGTATTAAATAATAACAATAATTGGTCTCCATTGGTGACCCCGATGCGATTCACTTCTGACCTGACCTGACCACTTTCCTACATACATTTGGCACACGCTTGTTCTTTCTACTTAAACACTATACAAAATCCTCATTAATTCGTCGATTAAATCAGGTTTCAAAACCAGAACAAAAAACTCGAGCTTCGCAACTGTCCGCATTCTTGGCATTCAGAGTTATGTTTAATTTAAGGGACGGCGGGCAAGGGCTATCCGTTGCATTGCTTTCAAGTCAGAATGATCGTAATGGATAGATTCCTCGCCGCTTGCCCCGCTTGTCCCGTGTCGCGGATTAAGTACATACATAGTTTAGTATTGTTATAATATCGTATTAGTTAGTTGTCGGTTTAACTTTAATTTCGCATATGTGTAAGTTAATCGAGTATTCATTCGTTAGGTTCTGGTTTACGTTTGGCTTTAAGTATTCTTCTTTAATTTGTTATTGTTGTCGTATCATGGATTTTAATAAAGTAATCATTTGCAGCATTGTCCGTATATGGACCTGGTATTCACAATCTCTGAATAACTTGCATATTCGCATATTTATACGTGTATTCATGTGTTCCGTTAGTTATTTGTATTGGCTTTAGTTTTAGTATTCGATATATTTAGTTTATGTTGAAATGTCGAGTATTATGTAACTTCGTTTAGGTATTTTATCGTTTGTTTCTTGTTGTTGCTTGCTTGTGTTTTCACCGTAAGCCTAGTCGATCTCTGTTAATAATGTAAATATTATAATTTGTATGTGTATATATATATTCTTTATCTTTATCTTTATCTGTATCTTTATCGTTAGTTTCGTCAAATATATATGCGTATATAAATAAAATTATGATTTCAAATGTGCCCTCTGTAATTATTTCATATATTCATGTATTGTATATATGTATATATTAATATTTATTTAGTTATTTAATCTCATAGATTTTGTCTTGACCCGACCGGGCCTTCAGACCCAGGTCGGTCCCCGTCCCCTATACATAGCTTTGTCTTGCTTCGTCAGTTGAACTTGCTACTATGTCTGTTATACTATCCCAACTTTGAGCTGAGCTGCGCGCCTAATTATTGATTCAACTGCCATATCGATTGTAGCTCTAAGTAATCTTTCCATTATCTTATAGATGTCTTGTAAATATAGATAAAAAATCGGACAATATATATATATATATATATATGTATGTATGTATGTGTATATATCCATCTTTGACACAATTTTATCGTTTGTTGCCCACGCAAAAGTAAGTTTCAATCTGTAGATCCAGCCTCATCATCATAGAACGTTAATCCTTGCACGCAAAAATATATATATATGTATAGTATATATAGTAGATGTATGTATATGTTTTGTATGTTTCCATTTTGTAAATATTTCTCCCTCTCCGTCATCCCTATATCATCTTATGCATTTAAGTGTACAAAGTATTTGTGATGTAGTTGTTGATGTTGATGTAGTTTTTGTATTGTTGAAATCAGAAAAACTGCACTGGCAAGAACGGAAATGTGCCAATATGTAGCGAAGAAGGATAAGCAGGTCTGTAAGAGAATGTTAATTGTATTTAGAGAGATGTTCTAGTCGTGTCTTGTCTTGTCGATCAATGCAAATAGATAGTTGGGTTTACCAATGATCATAGCTTTAGTCATATTCTAGCAGGATATATCATTAAAAATTACACATTACAAATAATCTAGGAAAGCTCAAATCACGCTCAAATCTACTTGCATTGATCGGGGTTGTTGTGTGCAAGGATGAAGGAGTTCGTTCTCTTTTGAATGGTTGCTCGGTGATGTTGTTCTGTTCTTTAAAATTGCTTTTCAATACCTTACTAATAGCATATCTGGCACTGTAGCGCTTGTAGTGGTGTTTCTGTTGTTATTTTTTCGGTCTAAAGTGTGAATTTTGCCGCTGTTGCCAACATTTGGCGTTGCTGTGGCATTGGCATTGGCATTGGTTGTGGTTGTGGTGGTATGGGCACTCTTTTGGCCAGGCATGGAATCCATTTGGTTGAGTGTACGAATATAGGAGGATATTGAAAACGAAACATCGTTGTTGCTATTGCCCTGGTGAAAGTTGTTGCTGTTGCTGTTCATGGTTTTGCTACAATTAGTGGTGTTTCTAGTTTGGTTGTGGGCTGATAGCTGCGGTGGGAATTTTGGTTGCGACTGATGAAGTTGCTGCTGATTTGGCTAAAAGCATAGATCCCTAATCAACATCATGTCTGTTCATGGATTTTTTGCTCACCTTGGAGCTGACACTGGCGTGGTAAAAGTAGTTGGGAGTGCTGTTCCTCGCACTTTGACCCTCAGTTCCGTGGCTTGGCGTAAAGTTCTTGCTGTGGTTATGGCTGCTTGGGGTTGGGGTTTTCATCGTCAGATTGTGGTTTGCTGATGCTGGATTGGTGGCACTTGTTGCGCCGCTCACTCGACCTCCGCCGGCACTGCTATGGCCCAGTAAGTTTCACCTGTTAACATGGCTGCGATTATGGTTGGAACTGAGGCCAGTGCTGCCGATTGCATTCGATTGTGAGCCGCCGCCCCCAGAGCCGTGGCCTCCACCCCCTCCTCCGCCACCCCCGCCTGCTATAAATGGAAGCACAATTAAAGCGTTTCTGCGCAGTGGAAATTGCTAGGCCAGCTTACCTGTGTAGCTTGGTGAATGCTGATAGTAGTCCCGTCGACCGTATTCCGGCTCATAGTCTGTGTTGTCGTAGTGACCACCACCACGCCCACCGCCGCTATTGATGCTGCCCACACCGCCCAGTATACTAGTGGGCGGGCCGTGGCCGTGTGAGCCATAGGAGTAATTGTCGTACGACTGATGTGGATCATAGCCAATGCCATCGTCATAGCCTCTTCTGTAGAAAACTCAACAGGTTAAATAACGATCCAGAGAAGCTGTGAGAGAAAGGCCCTGTGACTCACCCATATGTCTCGTCCATGGCCGTTCTGGCCTTTTCCAGTATGGACATCACCTTTTGCTTGGGTGCGAGCACATTTTTGCTGAACGACTGCTGTGAGCCCCTAAAATAGAATTCAAAACGATTGGAAAGTGAACATATACGAGTATGTACATATATTTTAGGATAAATTATTACCTGTAATTGTGATGCGCTGTGTTTTTGGGACCGCCAGGGTTGTTGGCGGGACCTCCGGAACCTCCGCCCATCAAGTTGTTGCCACTGGACATATGGGTGGGCTTCTTGTAGCCGCTCTTGGCGTTGTCGTTGTCATTGAGGCTGGTGCTGTCCATTAGCTCGCGCAGCTGCTCCTGGCGTATGATGTCGTTGCTGTCTGGTATCAGATACTTCCTCAGCTCGGCCATGGCATAGGCGATCCGCGCATACGCCTCTGCTGGCGGGGCTATCGTTGATATCTCCACGTGCAGGTCACTGTTGAGGTGTGCATACTTGGGGTCCTTAGAGTTGCGCAGTTCCTCCTCCTTGACGCGATCCCGCATGGAATTGCGGCCCAGAACTGTCATCTTGCAGAGCGTCTCCTCCTGCAGGCGGCGCAGAGAATTGCCCTTGGGTCCCAGAAGTTTGCCAACAAAATTGAACTTTGGATGCTCTCTTATTGGCACCAAGACACGCTGTGATATGCGCAGAGGCTTCTCCCGGTAGATGTCCGCGTACTTCTGCTCCCGCGACGGTATGCGTCCTGTCGTCTGGACTTTTTCAATCTCTGCCAGGAGCGCACAATATTAGTTGGACAATCAGTAGTAGTGGCAGTAGAAGGTGGAGTTCAAGATGACTTACCGCCATCCAAAAGCTTCTCGCCAATGGGAAACTTTCGGTCCATGCGATTCCTCTCGGCCATGCAGTCGCGTATATACTCGTTGGCCTTCTCGTTTATCTGAACACTACCATTGCCGTCGCTTCCATGGTGGCCGTGGTCGTGGGCGGAGCTGTCACCGTTGTGGGCACCGGGCCCACCGCCAGGGCCGCCGCCGCCAGTATTTTTGCGCGACTTGCCACTGTACTCGTTGTCATCATCATTGTACGGGGAGAAGTCGCCATTACCGTCGTACTTTTCGGTCATGATGCCCGTGTCCGAAGCTTTGGTGAAATTTGGCTGCTAGCGAGCGAGCGGTGGAAAGCAATGTGGAAAAGGGAAGCTTGGCTATCTGAAACAATCAAAATCAATTAGGCGGGGACCGGGATCGCATGAGGCGGATGAGGCGGGCGAGCAACCCTCGGGAGAAAAAGCACACAGAAATCACTTTTTATGAACGCATTCATATTGACTTGCAACCCACAAATACACAGAGGCCCACACACACACACACACACACACACACACGGGCACATACACTCGCACGTACACTTACACACCCAGAGGCAAGCTCTGGGGCAAAAACAACCACCGTGCGAATTTCAACGCCAAATCAAATTGTTGCCCAAAGCCCACACAGCCACACAGCCAATTTGCTCTTGTAAACAGAACCGGTAAAAATTGAATCGTATTTTATTTTAAATCCCTACATAATAAGTTGTTGTCTCTTTTTCAGTATTCAGCGCCTTGTTTGGTCTAGATATTGCACTGCCAATCCGCCCGCGATCCCCTGCTGCACTTTCACTTTTCAGTGGGACGCAGTTTTTCACCTATTTTTTTCTGTATTCGTATTCCTGCAATTTGCATCAAACAATTTCATCTGCTTTGGCAGCGCGTTTTTGGCTTTAATTCGCAGCAGTACACATATTTACGATAGCCTAAATGAATGACGTTAATTACCACTGTTTACTAGCGTTCTAATTAATTAATTAAATTTAAAAATTTTTGCGAAAAAACTGCAATTGAATTGGCGAAAAACAATACTACGACCAGTGTGACCGCGCTCTGAAAGCTCATGAATTCGAGCGTATACTCGATATCATAATATCATGAATTCGAGCGTATACTCGATATCATAATATCATGAATACGGGTGGTATACTCGATATCACAATATCGATGGTCGATGTAGCCCTAGCCTGCTCTTTGTGGCAGTGGCAAGACGAGTTTTATAGACAACAAAAACCAATCCCCATTGAACTGAAATTTGAGGGTGCCGGCTACTCCCAGGATATGAGTCACCTGCCAGTCAATCCTTTAAACAGATTGCCCAAACATGTCCGATTCCAAGAGCCTCAACTCCAGCGCGGAAACACCTGAATGGCTGTCGAAATTGGAAAACCGACGCGAACTCTTGCAGCGGTCCAAGCTGGGCCACGAGTCCGGAGCCGGAGCACCCTGCACCGAGTGCAAAGACAAGTGTCCGGGCCTGGATTTGCACTTCTGGCGTAAGGTCTGCCGCAACTGCAAGTGCCGCAAGAACCAGCACATGTGCACGGACGATGACGCCACCGGCTGGGCACAGTTCGAGATTCTTGGCCAAATCAGAGCCAAGCCAGCATGTAAGTGGTTCATTGCAATAAAGCGAATAGCGAATAGTTCATTACAAAAAATACTCCCATTTAGATATCAAAATCAAGGCACTTGCCAGCCAGCCCGTGCAAGTGGAGTGGGTTCCACCGAATGCGACTCCCGATGTGGTCACGGATTACATGGAGAAACTGGGTCCTGCCCAGATACCCGTGGCTGGCAGCGATGCGGCCCACAGGCGGAAGCAGCAGCTGGAATTCCAGGTCCCTCCACACGATCTGGATGCAGCTCTTTGCGATGGCTTGTCCGAAATAGAAGCCCAGCAGCTGCAGCAATATGTGCAGAAGCTGCGGGACCAATGCGTTGGCCAAGGGATAGTTGTTCGCGTTGGCAACCGCTTGACCCACGGCCATGTTGAGCATGTGGCGCCCGCATTCCAGTCGGAAGCGGCCAACAAGACCTGGCAATACCTGGGCCTCCCGCCCGTGGCTGATGCCACGCTCACGGAGCTTCTGTCCAATCCGAAGGTGACCGATGCCCTGTCCAGTCAGGCTAATGCCCAGCCCAAGCTGCTTGTGGCCTTCTCGGCGCCTTTGACCGACACTATCACTCAGTTTGATGAAAACTGCGCCCTCCAGGCACAGACCAAGGAGAAGCTGTTGGGAATCAGCAAGCCAGCGCTGCAAAGTCTCGTGACCCATGGCGTCATCTATGACAAGGTGCTGGGGATGCTCCAGGTAAGAATATACGTGGGACATGTTGTTGTTGATTTCAACTGAAATTCCCTTTTAGGAGAAGAACCTGAACATTTCAAGAGATCCCAAGCTGGGCCCCATCGCCGAGTTCCGCAAGGAGTACGTGAACAATCCACAATTTAGGGCAGAAATCAACAGCATCTGTCCACCACCCATGACAGTGGTAACGCCACTGAAATCCTCGCCAGCTACTCCTTTCAATTCTCCGCTGCCGCTGAAGAATCCGGTGCAGGCCAGGTTCGGTGCCCAAATGCGACAGGACACTCCCATGCGTCGCGTCAAGTTCGGAGGCGTCTCGACCATTGTCTACGACTGCGGGCTGCCGGCCAACGTCGACTATGAGCGCGATCCTGTCTTTGCCCAAATCATACAAGCGGAGCCCCTAAAACAGGCGCTACTAGAGGCACGGGCCGGACGCCCTCCTCCGCCTGTAATCATTGCCAGCACGCCAGCTGCCGTGGAAACCCTCAGCAAGTTGCACGGATTGTCGCCCACAACCAAGGGCCAGCTGCAGGAAGTCGGCGTGGACAGGCATATGCTCCACTCTGCTGTGGCCAATGGTCCGTACTACGACCGTCTCTTCCGCACCCTCCAGGACAAGGGAATTGTGCACGACAACTGCCAGCTGCTGCAGCCCATCAAGCAGGTGCACGACTGGCTGCTGAACGACGAGCAGCTCCTCGACGACATTGACAAGGTGTTCGCTGACATGGCCAATGCCAGTCGAGATATTACTTACGGAAAGCCCTACGGAGGGTTGCCGACTTCACAGAGCAGCGATTCCGGCTTCCATTCGAAGCCCTCGACCCCAGGCTATGGCAACGATGATCTTACCCCCGGTCTGGGCAAATTCACCACCATTCCAGGCATCGAGGACATGAACATGTATCCCAATTGTGCGGGCATGCCGGAGCAGTTCCAGCAGCTTCGTCTGCAGGACAACGAGCCATCAGCCAGAGGTGAGAACATTCAGAGGCCACGTCCGCATCCTAATCTACATAAGTCTACAATTCATGCTTTTCTAGAGCCCGTGCCCATTATCAACTGCGGCGACTGCAGTCAGCCCATTGGCTGCGGCGAGGTGGCCGTCAAGGCGGAACGGGCCGGCAAGGAGATTGCCTGGCATCCCGGCTGCTTTAAGTGTCACACCTGTCGCGAGCTGCTTGCTGACTTGGTCTACTTCTTCCACCAGGGAAAGGTATACTGTGGTCGTGACCTGGCCATCAAGCTGAAGATCCCTCGCTGCAAGGCGTGCGACGAGCTGATCTTCACCAAGGAGTACACGGCCGCAGAGGGAGCCACGTACCACATAAAGCACTTCTGCTGCTACCAGTGCGACGAGCCGTTGGCCGGCCAACAATACATTCCCGACGAGAAGTCCAATATGCCGCTGTGCCTGCAATGCTACGACAAGTTCTTCGCTGTCAACTGTAGGCAGTGCCAGCAGCCCATCGGGCCGGCGGACCAGGGTGTGGCTTGGGGCGATATCCACTGGCATGGCCAATGCTTTGTCTGCGCCGGTGTCCAGTGCTCAAAGTCGCTGATCGGCGGACGATTCTGTGTCAAGCAGGACTTGCCCTTTTGCAGTCCCACCTGTGTACGCAGCCGCATTCCATGAAAAATGTCACACAATCTCCGTGTGCCGTGCGGAGCCACTTAACAGTATTTCAACGTGACTGCACAAAGTATAATATAGCCCCAATGCGGGTATCTAGCTGATTGCAACAGAATCAAAAGTGCCTAGAATAAATTTGAATGCAACGATATTTACAACTCCAAACACTTTTGCCGTGCCGCCAATAGACGAAATAGAGTATGTATACACCTTTTGTATACATACAAATATATACATATATATACAGAAAATTATTTACACTTTGGAAAGTATTATTCAGAGCTCGCAAATAACCGTCAACCATTTTGAAGTGTCCGAAAAAAACCGATGAGAAAATGATTGAATAAATTTCGGGTTTGTGTGTTTGCAACAGTTGACACCTGTTCTGATCGATCCGTCGATCAGTTCGTTTCGGTTGAGCCACATACAGATTTGTGTAAGTTTTGAAAGAGTTTTGGAGAGTATTGGTGGCCAGCAATAACATTCAGCAGAGCTCGCAAGTAACCGTCAACCATTTTGAAGTGTCTCTTTGGTTCGCTCTCTCAGGGACTATTTTGATTGGTCGCTTTCGGAAAAGTCTTTTTGTATGTATGCGTGCGTCTGTGTGACCGGCGAACGAGAGCAAGGTATATTTAACAAGGTAGCCGCACTGAGAGAGCCAGTACTTCTGTGAAGAATTTTACCTTGTTAAATATACCTTGAACGACACCATCTTTGCTCAGGCATATTCTTTTCTCTTTCTCGCACACAGCAAGAAACAGCCATTTTTGAAGACGCCATTTTTAAAGGTTGATCCAAACAGTCGGACCGAAACACACAAGCGAAACGAAAAAAGTGTTTCGCTCAGAGAGAGATCGTGTGTACCAAATTTTTTCTGTTTTGTCTGCCTGAAGACTGCGTTGGAAAAATCGGTTGACGGTTATTTGCATGCTCTGGTATTATTGTATTATTTATACAGGAAGCCCATTTTTATACGCACACGAATTTTGAATAAAGCCTTTTAAAATAGCAGTCTGCCTATTAATCGAATATCTCCATGGAAACTAAACTGATTCAAATCCGATGAACAGGATATCATCGGAGGTATACGGAGTAACCCTATCGATCAGAAGGAATAAAAGCTCATTTGGGGTATTCTTGATTTTGTTACGTATTTTGCTGGTAGTTTTTATTGGTAATTGCATTTCTCGTGTTTTTGTTTTATTATTTAATCGTAATAATTCCACTTTTGTTGATCTTTCTGGTTGCCTTTGCTCGTACGTATGTATTTCTATGTGTATATATGTATATGCATGATGTATAAAGTTTGTTCCAGAGTAGTTCATTGCACAAAGCGAAACAAGAGAGGAATCACATTCACCATATCGTATCTGCCAAATTACAATTGAGAGATAAGTGTTTCTATATGGTACATATACATATATATATGTACATATACGTGTGTATTTATTTCAAGGATACTTTCATAGATTAGTTGCTTTCATTTTGTTCAGTTCATTTATTGTATTGCTAAATAAGAGTACTATGTGGAGAGTACTATCCATTTTTCCATCCATCTCGCACAGAAACACCAAAAATGGAGCTCGCCATTGGCAAATTCTGCGGTGGCAAATGAAGTTATTTTCCCTCCCACCAACACTAGGAAATTTGTTCGAGTTTTATGGGTTCTTTTACGTCTGTCGGAGGGAGGGCGGGGCGGATGTGGGCTGGGTTTGGGTTTGGGTTCGGTTTTGTTTGGGGTTGAATTCAGCATGTTTTCTATCGATTTCTAGTTCTCTATACTCTTCAGTTAGTTACTTTTGATCTTAAATTAACACTATGTTGCTTTTGCTTTGTTTCGTTTTGTATTGTTATTCTTTTGTTTAATATGTATTAATTACATTGATAATTAGTTTATTTATAATTTCTGTTCGAAAACATTTTACATGATAGGATTCTTGCGTGTGTCTATTTATGTGTGTTGAGTTGAGTGTGTCTGTGTGTTTTGTCTGTCTGTATAGATTTACGTGAGTTCTTTTCCGTATTTTGCTACAACAAAAACTATGCCTTACAATAATACTTTAGTTACAAGTTTATTTATTCATTTCATTTTGCTTGCTCCATCTCGCTCTGCCAAAACTTCCTCTGCGCTCTTCATGCGTCTTTTCTTCTCTTCTACAACATATATGTATCTCTCGCTTGCATAACTAAAAACAATCAACAAAAGGAGTTAAGTTCAAATAAATTTGTTTTGCAACTAATAATTATGAATATGTTTAATCTAAATACGTATATTTAATAGGGGTGGGGTGTGGATAGGACAGTGGGGACAGGATGGGGTAGAAAAGGAGGCAAACGACAACTAAAATTAAGCCTTAAACATTATACGTGGGTTGTATGGGTGTGTGTGTGTGTGTGTATGTGGTGGGTATGGGTACGGGAGGAGGAAGGAATAAAAACACTAATTACAAAGCGATATGGCAACACTTTTCGTGTCTCTGCCAGTGTCACCACACACACATGAACACGTGGCGTGCCCAATCCTCGCGCGCCATGGTTTTCCTTGCATGTTTTTCCATTTTTTTGTTTAACGAACTAAAAAAAAAACTGTACGAGTATAACCTTGAACCAGGCGTCTCTCTGTCCCGCTCCCGTATGTCCGTCCGTCGGTCGGTCCGTCCGGTACGGTCTGGTCTAGTCTGCTCCGTTGCACACATCTTAAAGCTATACACAAAAAGTTAAGTTGAATTGTATAAAGATTTCCTTCTTCTGTATTGATTTTTGTATCCATCCAGCAGAGGAAAGCTGTTCACGCCACCTCCCCACCCTCCCTATTTGACCCAGCGGGATGGAAGCCAGGCGTGTTGGCATCGGCAGCAGGATCAGGTGGTGAAAGATCTTTCAGCCTCAGACGGAGACGGACAATGTCCTAGAATTGAATCCGTCTGCACTCCCACTCCCAGGAGGAGCTGAGCCGAAGAGAGTGCCCTGAGCTGGGAGTCAACATACCACCACATCCGCATCCACATCCACGTTGCTCTTCTGTCGGTTGTCAACAATTCGTGTAGACGCCTTGTGTGTAGTACAACTCCGTGATGCGCTCCGGCAGGGTGCTGTACAGGTTGGTGATCAGATCGAGTGGGATTCGGGACCACGACTCCTTGATGCGGAATATCAAGTCGTCCTTGCGCGAGAACTTTCGGCCACCTTCGAACACCTCTCGGATTAGCCAGCCCCAGATGTTCTCCATAATGTTGAGGTCGTGCGCAATGGTAGGCCACTTCTGGGTCTTGAGACCCTCGGCATTGAGCAGGTCCTGGGCCGTGGGCAGTGCATGCGACATCCAGTTGTGATCCTGCAGCACAAACTCTGTGCTACCACCCAGTTTGGTGATGATGTTGGGTCGCTCACGCATAACGGTCTCGATGCATGACTCCGGACGCAGTTTGGCTGGCGACACCTCCAGGTGGAGGGCCCCACCCACACAGATCATAAGGTAGATGTAGACAGAGTTGCCGCGCGGCCGCTGCGACAGAGTGCGCTCGTAGTTCCTCAAGTCGTGGAAGTAATAGGAGAAGCCGTCGGGTCCGTCCAGATTGAAGCGCCGCTCGTCGTGGAAGATCACCCGACGCCAGTGCTCCTCGCTCCACACGATGTACGTGTTGGCGAAGTTGAGACGCTCCGTCTGATTGTACTGCGAGAGTGCGGGCTCTGTTTTCAGCTTCTTGGCGCAGTTCGTTGAGCTGGAAGATGAGGCTGACGAGGAGCTCGACGACGCTGACGAGGAAGAGGAGGAGGAGCTCGATGACGAGGACGACGTGTTGGCATTGCCGGCGGCCGTGGCTCGCAGGAGCGCGTTGGCAGCGGCCGCAATGTTACTGGTGTTTGGTCCGCCCACTGCCGTGACCCTTTGGATGATGGTGGGTGATACACTGGAACCATTTGATTGTTGTGTGGGCGCATGACTGGAAGCTGTTCCTCCTGTACTGGAGCTGGCCGCTGAGAAGTTGGAGTTCTGGTTCAGTGCGTGCACGGGCAGATGGGTCTGTGGCTGTTGCTGGCTTTTCAGCGGTACGTGCGGGTTGCTGTGGCTCATCTGTGGCTGCAGCTGGAGCTGCTGCTGGGGCTGCGTCTGCTGGTAGTACGGATGGTGGTAGCTGATGTGCTGCTGGTGCTGGTGGATTGTGGGCTGCTTCAGCTGCAGCTGCTTCAGTTGTGTCTGAGACTGGGCCAACAGCTGCTGCTGGTGCTGATGTTGGTGCTGGATCTGATGCTGGACTGTGGTGGCGCTGGGCATCTGCTGTATTCCCGGATGCTTCAGATAGTAGTGCAGGGCCATCAGATTATTGGCACTGGTCTGCGCTGTGCTGGTAGGGACTGGAACAACTGTGGGATTGCCAAGGCCACCACCGCCACCTACTAGCTGCACTGTGGTGGTATTTGCTCCTCCTGGCTGCTGGCCGTGCACGGCTGCTGCCGCTGCCGCCGCTGCTCCAATCGCCCCCGCACTGGCGGCCAGCTGGGCGGCTGACTTCGGGTCATAGATGAACTTGTTAAAGTTCTGCAGATCGTCCGGACTAAGTACGATCGTTTTCATTTGGAATCTGTTTTTTGATGAGGATAACGAATCAATTCGTTTGAATTTCACTTTAATTTAGGATTAGTTGCTCATGGATTGGATTTGTTCCGTTCCTAGTTTCTTTCTTAGTGCTATCCAACACTGGTTTTACGCCCCCACGCGTACTGGCGATGTGGCAACGCTGGGCAAATGCAGTTGGCAGGGGATCGAAGGGGGGTCTGCTGACAGTTTTTGGAGCTTTGATTACGCACACATAAACGCTCACGCACTTTCCGCTGGCTGGGCCTGGCTTGATTTCCAAATGCGTTGTGCGTTGTGCGTGTTCGAGTTTTTGGTTTTCGGTTTTCGGTTTTGGGCAGCAACCTGTCCCGTCTCCGATCACTCGGTGAGCAGTTCCCTCTCTCCTTCTCTCGCTCTCTCTCTCTCTTTCTCTCCGTGCGTTATCAAAGGGCTGGCCCGATCAACTGTGAACACTCTCTGGGACTGCTTGCCGTCTTCTTCTGATTGCAAAACTCTCTGCTCGTAAAAAGATGTCGGTTTACTTTCCCACCGTCAACCGGGCACGTACAATGCTTCGTCTCTCTTTGCACTCGTGTGTGTCTGTGTAAGTGAGCTGTAAGGGTATGGGTATGGGTATGTGTGTGAGCACTTCCAATATGTTATCCTCTTTTGTTGAAGTGGTTTTTCTTGTCGTTGCCTGCCTGCCTGGCCTGGCTGCTGCTGCTGCAGTTGCTCGGCTGTGCTGTGCAAATGTTTCCTTGTTTCTTTATTCTGCGTGCTTTGCTGCTCGCTTCGTGCTGCCGCTGCTGCTGGCTGCTCTTAGTTATTCAGTTGTCGTCGACGTTACCTGGAATAAAGTAAAGCAGGTATGTGAAAAAGAGTCTTGTTTCACACTTTGCATTGTGTGTGCTTCTTATATATGCAGTATATACATACTGTGTAGTGTAGGTAGTATGCGTGTGTGTGTGTGTGTGAGTCTGTACTTGCACATTCACACAGATGCAGCCCAAAACATGTATTCAATAATTTTTTGGCTGGTGAAATCAACAAACCAAAAATTTCTGAACATCTGTTCAAAATGCTCAGATTTCAGGTCGGGTCGGCCCTCTCTTCCCTAGCGGAAAGTAAATAAAAGGTCTCCCTCCGGCCCATCCATCCGTCTGTCTTTCTATCTGCCTGTCCTTTTCTCGCCGCCTGTCTGTCGTCGGTGCCTTTTGTGTATTCTCTTTCAACTCGAAATGAGAGCACATAAACACACACACACACACACACCTAGACGCAAGTGCAGTTTTTGGCTTGCAATTTTAGTATTTTGGAAATTTTAAGCAGTTGCAATATTTGCAACTCCGGTCCGTCCGCCTATCTCCCTCTACGTAGCTTCTCTGTTTACCTTTTGTTTTTTTTTCTTCATTCTTTTCGTTTTTGTTGTGTCTGCTCCTTGTCAGTGTGGTGTGGTCCCATTTCTTGCGAAAATCGAAACAAGTGGTTGGAGGGTCAAAAGTACAGCACAAGAGAGAGCGCACAGAGAGAGAGAGAGAGAGAGGGAGGGAGGGAGAGCGAGAATGCAAGAGGGCAGGTGCTGCAGAGCTGCACTGAAATTACTGTAATCCTACAGTCCCGGGCTCCAAAAAAGTATCATCCTGGATTTGTTTTCGATTGGAAAGCCAAAAATAAGTTTTGCTTTTATTTCCATTTGTTTTTTTTTATTTCAGAGGGCGCCGCGATAACGTTGCGGCCACATTCACGGATTATTTAGTACGTGTGTGTATGTATTTGCCTTTATCATCTGACTCGAAATGCGACTGCGACGACGACTATGGCTCTGGCTCTAGAGCGATGACGACAACGTTTCGCTGGCACGCGCACGCACATGCTCCACCTAGTAATCCCACCGTCAAAGGGCGGCGGCACCTACATATCTAACTAATCGCCTAATAAATTGAATTTTGAATAAAATAGTTTTCCCACTTGCAAGCGGGTTTCTCTCTCTCTTTCTCTATCTCTCTCCCTCCCCCTCTCGCTCTTTCTATTTCCATCCGGGAATTTGTGAATTTAATACGCATGTTTCTTACTGCGATTTCTCCAGTTCTAATGAAATTAAAACTAAAGTCTGCTGCTCTCGACGGGGATGAAAATCCTGTTTTTCGATTAAAGCAAGGGAAGAAAACTGGCGCTGCCGCCTCAGCGACTGCCGCAGGGCATTGTATCCGTTTCACTTCATCTACGTCGTGTACCATATATGTATGTGTGTATGTGTGTCTCTGCGTGTTTGGGGTTGCTGTACGGATGTCAACTGAAGGACTTGCAGGACTACTGCAATGTCGGTCGTGTCGGGTCACCGTTGCCTGATCGAAGCGACTGCAGCTGTAGCATCGCAGTATCGGCACCGGAGTAGGTGCAGCTGGGGCCAAAGTCTCATCAGGCTCTGACTGGTCAGCGGGTCGAAAGTTCAATGTGGGAAGACCTGCAATGCGTCGCACAGTCGACAGGCTGGGTACATTTGAGACTTCGCCAAATGAGCTCCAAATCATAGCCATCTTTCGTGTGCAAGTAGAGTGCCCAGCTTTTCATTAAATACTCTTGCAATATTGGTCACACTAGAAATAACTCAAAGCCATTTACGAATTTTGAGGAATTGTATTTATTATTTTCAAACAAAACGTGCCCTTGGGAGGTCTAGACACATTGACGAACAGTTCATCGACTTCCATGAGGGGGATTGGTCCCACCCAAACGCCAGATCCCTTACCGATGAATATATCAATCAGTTGCTGGAACAACTGTCTGTAGAGTCCACTTATCGTTTGAGCTGCAACCGACTTAGATCCACAGTTATTGCCACAGCTTTCTATGGATAAACAGCTGGCCCACAATCAATATCATTCTCCGCCGCTCATTTTCCATGTCGATTAAATTCCGCACTGCATTCTTCTGCGCAATTATAAGAAGTTGGAGATATGTACAGAGCACTGATTGATAGTTTAGCGAGTGTACACAAGATCCATACACACGCACACACACACACACACACAGACACAGACACACACAGTCGTGATAAGATAGCGCAGAAGGCAGCAAAAGCTCAAATGGCACGAGAACCTTTGTTTTATTTGAACTTTGGCCTTGTGTTCGTAAATGAACGCCAAAAACTGGTTGTACTTGGGTGAAACTACATATTCCGTTGCCGTTGCCGTCGCCGTCGCTGATGCTGGTATCAAGCAATTTGGAGGAGAGCAGAGCCCTTGGAATCACTGTAGGCATACAAGTTTTGGTTTGAAAATTTGTCTGTACCCTTATAAGAGGTAGTACAATTTCATCAGTCATTTGCAACTCTCTGACGAAGGTATTTCTGACCCTACCATATATTTATTGACAACCACAGTCGAATAGAGCATGTCCCTACGTCAGCCCTTTTCAGGATATCTGGCTGAATATTTTCCCAACCCAAACTTGTTTTTTCTGTGAGCGAAGACAACGCGACAATCTAATCAATGGCAAAATATGTCCGAGATAAATTTCTTAATTAAGTTGGGCATCTGTAAAACAATGACTAATCAGGTTTTAAGCAATTGACTCATGTTCGAGGAACTGTTTCAGCGTTATTTACTGTGACGTTAGTACATTTTCATTCAAACGTGATTCACATGCGGCATTTAAGAAAGGTCTGCGAGGAGTATCCGGTACCACTGGGTTTACACATTTTTTAGGTAACGTAACGTAACGCTTTCACTAGTTTTCATTTACACAGGTATCCCTTCAAGAACGGTACTTTCGGCACAATGTAATTGGCAGCACTATTTTGACGAACCGTACTGTATGTGTATGTATATGTATATGTTTATGTATTGGTGTGGCTGGGCAAGCCCTATGACCAAATGGAAATGTATCGTGGAATGTTTCACGGACTACGCTTTGCGGGTGGGGATCGAATACGATTGTCGCCGCACTCTCTGCAGTCAGTCCCCACATGCACTCTCCACATACTCTCTCCCGTTTCCATGGCTATACCCTTTCACGTTGTCCCGTCTCGCGTTGCACTCGACAGTTTCCCGTTACGTTGCATTCAAGGAGCCAACTCACACGCAGTGCAAGAGCCGAAGAGAGAGACAGAGAGAGATGCATATGGGATATGGCATGGAGAGATGCATGAACATGTGTAAATATCCAAAAATATAAAACGAACCCAACGACCGAACAACGCTCGACGTAATAAAATCCCTTGCGGACGCTCTGCGGACAACGACGCTGGCTGCTCAGTCGCTGCGCAGCCACATGCTTTTTTATATTTATAAATTGAGCCAGCCCTTATGTGTTCGCTCTGCTCGCTCACGGCTATTTACAACAACAGCAGCAGCAGCAACAACAACCAGTCGAACCAAACATATACATACATACAATATTGTCTCTATGTCCGAACATGCGTGCGTGTGTTTGTGCGCGTCGTGTTTTTGTGATGCCATCGCGATATTGAAAGTACATGTGTACATACAAATGAACACACACACACATACTCGTATATTTATATGAAAATGTGTGTGTGCACGTATGTACATATGTATGTTTGTACTTATATATCAACGTACGTTGAACGAGAATCGAATCGCGTTGAAAACTGCTTGTGTTTGCGAACAACGGGACGATCTGATACGAAGTGCTTCTTTTTTTCAGTTAATTCTTTATATGTACATACGTATACATGCGAGTATGAACGTTTATATGCATCATTTTCGTTTTTTCACGGAAAAAATATGGCTGCACAATAAAAAGCATTGCTTACGCTGCTTTCCTCACAAATTTTCACTATATAATATATAAATTCTTTTTTTCCATTTTGGTTTTAGCTCTTTGGCTTTTCTTTATTAAAATTATTGCTGACTGGCTGATTGGATATCGTTTATTCCGTTTACGTTGCGTTTGTTGGTTTTCTTTCGGGTTTGAGTGGTGCGTGATTACGCCATTTTCTTTGCTGCTGCTCCCTCAGCACGCCCATTTCACATTTACCTTTTCGCTTGAAATTTGTTTTTTTTTCTCGATTTCCACACGCGTCTACACTGTCTGGAACGGATAATATTTGATTTATTTTTAAATCAATTTTCTGACGACATATCCGTACTTTAATGATTTTTTAAAATGTTTAAATGCAATACTATGTTAATCAGTGTGACCGCGGAGTTATCGATAAGATACACTGTCCTACCTTCAGAAATATACCAAGAATTACGGTATAGTTTTAAAAATATTCCGTAAAAATACCGACGAAAATCATATTCCTCAATTTTGATATTCTGTTACTAGCTGAATAGGATTCTGAACAAATATTTTTAACTTATACCCTTTTTACATTAGGGCGTATAATTGGATTTCTCCAATACCGTCCTACCTTCAAAAATAAACCAAGAATTACGGCCTAATTTTAAAAATATTCCGTAAAAATACCGACTAAAATCATATTCCTCAATTTTGATATTCTGTTACTAGCTGAATAGGATTCTGAACAAATATTTTTAACTTATACCCTTTTTACATTAGGGCGTATCATTGGATTTTTCCAATACCGTCCTACCTTCATAAATACACCAAGAATAACGGTCTCATTTTAAAAATATTCCGTAAAAATACCGACGAAAATCATATTCCTCAATTTTGATATTCTGTTACTAGCTGAATAGGATACTGAACAAATATTTTAAACTTATACCCTTTTTACATTAGGGCGCATCATTGGATATTTCCGTTAAATAGAACATGCGACAATGATGCCCATAAGAGCCCTGTAGATAGGAGAAGATAATGATTCATTCGCAAGTGTCACCGCATTCTAACAAGTATTTTTACAAAAAACTGAAAAAACTTTCGGGGTTACGACGGGGTATTTTTGTCGAATCAAACAATAAATTCAATTTAAAGTTGAGCGGCCAAAGCATTCCTTAACATTTCAATTAAAATAAGTCTGATTGCAAGCAACAAAATGGTAACACAAAGACTTGCAAGGTCTTTTGGGACGAGCTGATTCCAACTTTTAAAGTGACACTTGAAAATTAAAGTCAGCAGCACGTAAAAAGGTGCGATCGGTTGTATGAACCGAATGCCCGGTCCTGTGCATTATCTCGTACAATTCGCTAAAATCGTTTAAATTGCTAACGATTTTAATTGGTCGAAAACAAATATCCCCGTAAGGACATATTTTTGAAATTGGATATGTTGCAATGAAAGAATATTTTTGGGACCAAAAGTACCTCCATGAAATCCCTCAAAAAGTCCCAATAAATTATACCGCAAATATAAATTAGCCCCAAACATATAATTTTATTCGATTGATGAATCAATTGCCTACAAGATTGGCTAGTCTAGTTTTAAGGACATCGATTGTTTATAAAATAAGCAAACAATGCAATTGGAAAGTTTTTCATGGTATTTGTGGTTTTTTTCCAGGTCCCTAGATAACGATTATCAGAGATGGCCGACTCTATGTGACTCTTCACTATTATTTTTAAGCAACTTCAAGAGAACAATTTCCCTTACCATTTAGCATCAGGAGAAAAAAACCCATACCATGGGACTTTTTAATAAAAAACACTCGAACCGTTAACAGCAAGCATTTTTAAATTTCAAATTTTTGAATTCAAATAGGTAAAAATTGCATGGGATTTTAAAATGAAAAATTTGCATGGGATTTTGAAAAATGTATTTGCAGTTGCAGCCGCAGTTGTGCGGCTACCTTGTTAAGTATACCTTGCTCTCAGGTTTAAGCCAACCAGTTACCAATTTCACTTACCTTACCATCTTCTCTTCAGTTACCATTACCATTTCAGAAGTGCTTCCGGGAGTACGTGCGCGTGGTGATCGTGTACTCTTCCGATTGTAGAAGAAAACTTTCAGTCTAGAAAAAAAAGAAAAGAAAAGTGTTTGTTGCCCAGCGGGAAAATCCCACTTGTTTCGGTGCAGTGCATGGGAAAAGCGGTCTTGAACTCTGCCAAGATACAGCACATATGTACATGTACTTATGTACTTACTGTGTGTATGTGCTATAAATGGTTGACTGCTTCGACGGACCTGCACAATAGATGGTTTTTGGGCAATTTCAAAACCAGCCAGCCCAGCAAGGTTGACTGAACTTGGTAGTTGGGCTGTGTTGCTCGGCGGGTATGTAAGCCAAGAATCGGTATAGTGTATGGTATGTGTGTCTGTTCTTTAGCCAACAGCCAGCAAACGTGTGAAAATTTGGCCGCGTATGTGTCCATGTTGGCATGTTTGTGAAAAGGTAAAAGGAAATCTGCTCTGCGGACTGCTTGGATGATCATTGTTGTAACTGGTTTTAATTAGCCCTGTAGTGAGAGAGAGTTTCCAACTTAAAAAAATGTACCCAAATCCTATGAGCCAATTCCGTTCGAAAGTTCGTAGTGCGTTTAGGTTGCTATTATCCGTATTTTGTCCCTCATCAATCAGCACAAGGAAATCCAGGAAATCCTGTGCCACTGTCTAAACGTGAAAGTTGTTCCACCAGATTTTTCGGGTGTTTAGCAGCTCTCATATTCTACATAGTTATATTGTTGGAATGATTTGTGATTCCGGTAATGTTTTTAGGGGGCCATCAAGGATGGGGAATATATTAAAGCACCCTCTGACATTTAGGTATTTCCTTCCAGTTCGATTATAAACGTCCCATCAGTGGAACAACTGAGTGATAAGGCAGCTGGGAATGTCTTCAGACCGGTTTCACAAGTGAGTGTAGTTTTGTGGCATACATGCAATTAATTTCGTTCTATCTTATCGCCTCGGCATGCACAAGACTCATTAACTGTTCGAATCTGTTCTCCTGCTCTCCCTTGCTCTCCGCCAGAGCCGCCAAAGATGGGCTGCTGGACGTGCTGTCGGCGGCCACTCGCAAGGATACGAATGCCAAGGACAGTGACTCAATGACGCCGGTAATGTGGGCGGCCTTCGAGGGACGTCTGGATGCACTTCGACTGCTGTGTGGTAGAGGGTAAGCATCGGCTCCCACCATTCACACTTTCGTTTTAACTGTTTCTCCTTAACTTTATAGTGGTGACCCCGATAAATGCGACCAATTTGGCAACACAGCCCTGCACTTGGCCTCGGCCAAGGGACATCTGCATTGCGTTGACTTCCTGGTTAAATTTGGTGTCAACATTTACGCCTTGGACATCGATAAGCACAGTGCCAAAGATCTGGCGGCCATCAACGGACGGGACGAGATCCTGCGCTACTTGGACACAGCCACTGCCCAATTCGAGGCCAGTGAGAAGTATGCTCACAGAAAATCACACAAAGATCATCTGTGTATCCATATGTTTTCTCTTTTTAGAAAGAAGTCTAGGGCTTTGAGGGAACTGGCCGAGAAGAACTGCGAGAAACGAGTCCGTGAGTACATGAAGCGGCAGCAGCAACGCCAGGACACCGACTACTGTGATGCCAGTCCACCGAACGCACCGAGCTACGGCCCCAGCAAGTCCAGTAACATGCTGTCCACGCTCAAGCAGAAGATCTGGTCCAGCCAGGGTAACTTGAATAAGACACCACGCGACCCAGCACCAGCGCCAACGCCGACGAAGTTCAGTGATCTGGTGGGCAGCGGCAGCAGCAGCAGTGGTGGCTCCACCATAGCCAGTCGTGTGGGAACAGTACAAAAGAGACCCTCGCACTTGCAGAGACAGCACACCAGCGCCTGTCCCCACTCGAAGGTGGCTGGGGAAGGAGACGGCGGCTTCAAAGTGCGTGAACTGGAGCCAGATGGTAAGCGGACCATTACCTCGCTGACGGGCCTGCAGCGCGACTCCGAGGTGCTGTACGTGGGCACCTTCAGCTCCACGGAGGAGAGCGTTGGCAAGCGTGGCAAAATCACGGACGTGTTTGAGGTGGAGTCGAGCATCGACGAGCCGGACCAAAACGAGAACCGAATCGGCTACAGTTCGGCGCTATCGCGTTCCTTCTCCCAGCCCGACATTCTTGGCGATAGCCCCTTGACCCAGGAGCTGAGCGAGGATCTGGGTCGCCAGAGACCCGTGGGCCTCTTCGACAGACCCACTATGCTTGGCAGTATTGCATTCAGACGCTCGGTGACAGCGGCTCTCAGCCAACTCCAGCTGCACACAGACACCAGCTCAACCTCCACGATGCGTAACGTTGGCGGCTCCAGCGCCAATGGCAGTCACGCCAAGGCGCGGTCTGGCGGCAGCAAGGGACGCATGTACCTGAATCTGTCCGACGACACGGACTCCGAGGGAGGCGGCAACGACATATATAGCGAAGATGAGGACGACGATCAGGAGGCCATGTGCAGTGCCCTGCAGCGGTTCCTGGCTGTCTGGGCCTTGGAAGAGTACCTGCCAGTGTAAGTCATATATTTCAAAACTCTTTCTGCCCTCATTTGACCTATCTTGTGGTGTCATTCAGATTTCAGAAGCAAGAGATTGACCTGGAAACGCTAATGCTGCTTACAGAGGGGGACCTCAAGTCCCTCGGCCTGCCCCTGGGACCATTCCGGAAGCTCACATTTGCCATCCAGGAGCGTCGCAACGCCTTGGCAAATCCTGGCCCCATGCTAGACAGTCGCCTCTAGTTCGTAGCGTCTAGTTTTCATGTATTTTATTCGAATCTAATATATTTCGCATTTTCAAATGGACACTATCGTCCCGCCCTGCATAACAGAGGCAGCTTTAAAGCTATTTTGGTTGTGCCCCTGCTGATCGATCTCTTAGCATACGGTCATACTTATCCCGAACAGCTGATTTTCGTTTTTGTTGTCATATTTTTCATTTTGAATTTTGCGAATCACATTATCACATCACATTGCGAATCCGCCCAGTAGGCTTCGTCTTGGATCTCAAAACAGTAATCTGGAGAACACCTTTTCGTGAAATGGAGATGATGGATGGCAAGTTCGCTCGCAGTTCTCAGGACATCACCGACTGGCGAGACCTTTCATTCCACATCGTGATCTATGAGTATTTCGTAACGCTCACAGGCTTCATACTGCTCACCGTGATCACTTGGTATGTGATTATCTGGACCATGCGATTCGTGCTATCGCTGGTCTGGCGGGTTGCTATGGTGGTGCTTGCCGTGCTCTTGTTCCGCTTCATCGTCACATTTGATGGCTCTGATGTGGTGGATATGCTCTTCCAGGCCGTGGTTGTAATTGCAAACATGGTAGTGGCAGCCCTGGCCAAAATCTTGGAGTTTGGTTTGAGTTTTTTAAATTAAAGAGAGCTCCAATCCAATAGTGAATTTGAAGTAAATTTATGTTTTGTACATTCTAAAGTACTCGAACAGTACACATAATATAATTAAAGAGTCCATATGTTTGTATTTTTTGTGTTTCATTTCATTATTTCTATTTTTACTGCTAACGAGTTGCAACCCTTTTTGATGGCGCCCCAATTTAAACCAGTTTTTTGAGATGTGTACACACTGGCTGGATTCTATTCGACAGTTCCAATCCCACACGACAAAAGTTTTATGTAGCCTGAAGTTTCCGGAGTTTTTCCTATTATTGTGACAATTTTGTACCATTTTCTAGCATCCCTGTCTAGCAGAAGACGAGGGGTCTTCAGAGGTCTAGCAGCACCTCTTTGGTTCAAGTTGAAGGCGACGAAATCTTATTTTTAGCCAGTAGGCCATAGCTAAGGTGTCTGGTCTGTGCCTGGTGTCTGTGCCTGGTGCTCTTTCATATATTTTTGGCGGCTAAGAAGTACATACAAGTGAAAGAAAAAAGTCCTTTGTGAATATAATTGTAATAATATTTCAGCTATTACAATGCCCATTATTCGGCTGGAATCATCGGATAAAGAAATCTTCGACACGGACCAGGAGATCGCCAAATGCTCGGAGACCATCAAGACTGCGCTCGAAGATCTGGGCGATGAGAGCGACAATAGCGTGCTGCCCTTGCCGAATGTCAACTCGCTAATTTTGAAGAAGGTGCTCCATTGGGCCACCTTCCACAAGGACGACGCCGAATTAGCAGAAGAAGACGAAAACAAGGAGAAGCGCACCGATGACATTTCGTCATGGGACGCCGACTTTTTGAAAGTGGACCAGGGCACCTTGTTCGAGCTTATTTTGGCTGCCAATTATCTGAACATTCAGGGATTGCTGGATGTCACGTGCAAAACCGTGGCCAATATGATCAAGGGAAAGTCTCCCCAAGAGATCCGCGACACCTTTGGTATAATGAACGATTTCTCGCCAGCTGAGGAGGAGCAGGTGCGTAAGGAGAACGAGTGGTGCGAGGAGAAGTGAACGGAATGCAGTTAGGAACTACGTTCAAGTCAATGGGGGCTTCTTTACTGTTCATTATTAAATAGTTTACCGCTCACATAAAAGTTTTTTTTTGTCATCGCTGGTGACATGGACTTAGGGGTATTTAAATATTCTCCTGAAGATGATGAATCTTGATAAATTTTAGAGCAGTAAAGATAGGAAGGACGGACCTATAAAAAGAATTTACAAGCGTATTTTCCATATTAGACGGAATGTCCAAATCGAGGAATATGTCATGTATATGGAATTTACCGTTTTTTACCGTTGCCAACATTCATTTGTATGGGCCAGCAACATGTGCCGCGAAATTAGCGTCACTGTCCCGCAACATGGGCACGGATTGAGCAACATTCTGCGTACCCTGGGGAAAAGGATATATAACAGAGTTGAGGAATTGTTTGTCATCTCAGGCTCCAATGAATGCAAAAACTACTCAGTCGTTATTTTAAACGAAATCGTCTGCTTACAGAGAGTATAGGTATCAGGATCAAGATATATGTGATAAGCATAAATAGGTCACAAACAGTTCAATCTTAAGAGGTCATTATTAATTACGTTTTAAAGCAGCTTCGAAAACAGAATTTGTGTATTGACCAAAGGAACAAGGGTATCCAAATGTCCATACTCCGTAAGTATGTTGCTGATATGTAGCAAAAGTGTAGTTACTGTGTAGTTTCTATGTAAAAAAAGGAACGTATATGTAGTACGTATAGGAACGTATAGGAAGTACTTAAGCCTAGCAAGTGCTGTAGAAAATTGATTCACCAATCGGATAAAATAATGTGTTTGGGCTGATGATCCTATTTAGATAGTAATATTAAACCTAATACAAAAATCGAGAAATTAGATTTCTCTCGGTACATTTACGATATATTTTGGAAATGCGACGGTATATTTCGGTATATTTCTGAGGGGTGGACGGTATATTTTTGGAATATTTCTGAAGGTAGGTGACTGTAAACCCAACCAAAAACAGCCACGTCAGCTTTGCCACCCAGCCACCCGAAAACGAACACGACAGCACATAGAGTCAGAGTCCAGTCCGAGCAGAGAATTACAAGGTGAATGAAAAAGTTGCATGAGATTGATACGGAAAAGCCTGCGGCAGAGGCAATGAAGAAGTTGAAATCGACTAGGCTGAGAAGCGCAGACACGGCGAATGAGACGATCTAAGCAAAACTAAAATCAGATAAAATTCGGTGCCCGAGCACAACACACGGAAACCATGAAAATTTGATTTCGGCAACTCTTTCTCAAAGGTTGCACTCTAAACAACAGTTAATTTTTTATCCGTTTATCCGAGCAACATAAAATGATGGCACTGACCGCGAATGCCTATTTGATTAAAGTGGACACACCGGTGGCCATATCAACTAATACGTTGCCCAAGCTCCGGCCCGCACCCCTGACAGCGGCTCTGCTCAAGGGGGCGGCCTCGCCCACACGCTCGAGCTCGGGATACGCCTCGTCCTCCTACGATAACGTGGAGATGGAGATGGAGGAGGAAGAGTCTCTGGTGGCTTCGGCACCCAAGGCCAAGAAGCGTCGCCTGGATCACCTCACTTGGGAGGAAAAAGTACAGAGAAAGTAAGTGGTAGAAATCGATTCGGAAGTCGTACGGAAATCAATTCTCAAACGCATGTTCTCATCCATCTCATTCAGGAAGCTAAAGAATCGCGTTGCAGCCCAAACATCGCGCGACCGCAAGAAGGCGCGCATGGAGGAAATGGAGTACGAGATCAAGGAGCTGACTGACAAAACGGAATTACTACAAAACAAATGCGAAAGTCTGCAGTCCATCAATGAGTCGTTGCTGGCCAAAAACCAGAAGCTGGACACAGAAGTAGAACTAATGCGTCAGGAACTTGAAGAGATGAAACAACAACAGAAGCAACAACAGCAACAGCAGCACGCCAAAAACATCACCTGCAACAGCTCCAATGCCAACACAGGCGCTGAGGGCTGTGCGTCCACAATCCTTGGATCCGCAGCATCCAATGCTGACCCTCTGCAGCAGGGTACACTAGTGGACACACAGTCGTCAGCGCGTCTGTTGGCGGAACAGCTGAAAAGCAGCAAGACCATGGCATCGCTCTGGAAGGTTGTGGCTCTCTGCCTACTCTACAAGACATGCTGCTCGTCGACGACGAAGAGTTCGACGCGCGGCGACTTGAAGAACTGGCCGAAAGTCTGCTCGCAGATATCACAGCAGACCTGGAAGCTGGCCCTGGAGCGTGCGGCCCAACTGCTGCCAAAGATTCAGGCGACCAAGAGCGATTGCTTGGATCAATGGTGGGGACCCCAACAGAGTGCCTGGAATCCGGCGGGCATAGAGCTGATGGCCTAGACGCGAAGGAACCCAAACAGAGCCTGAATGTGCAGGTGTTGAAGATAAATGGAAACTCACAGCAAGCCACAGCAGCGCCAACGAAACCGAAGACGATAGCGACGACTACAGCAACCATTTCAGGACCGGCGGCCGCTACACTTGTCCAGGCCACTCCGGACACAGTTTATGGAACCTACGATGCCAAGACAAACTCGATAACCATCGTAAT
This sequence comes from Drosophila algonquin, assembly GCA_035041765.1. NCBI lineage: Eukaryota > Metazoa > Arthropoda > Insecta > Diptera > Drosophilidae > Drosophila > Drosophila algonquin. Next base: position 196,122 of record JAWNKY010003561.1, read on the forward strand.
GGATGGCGATGCGGTGCCCGTCAATGAGGCCGTTGAGGAGATTTACTGCGATGGCGTCAGCGCTGGGGATGACACTACAGATGCAATTATGAAGTGTCCGCCGCCAGCGTCGTCCCCATCGCAGGTCTATCTCAATGTCGTGAATGCCACCGACGACTCGGACGACGAGTGCGACTTCAATGGCATCGAATCGTTCCTCTGTCCGCGCATCAAAGCCATTTCCCCATTGGCCAAATCCCCCGCATTGTCTCTACACTCAGCCACCTCCGATCACGGCTACGAGTCGATACTGGGCTCTCCCACATCCACGATCCTTACCCTGCCCACAGACACGGAGGAGGACTTTCCCTGGCAGAGTAATTTCGATGAGCTGTTCCCCAGCTTGATCTAAGCTCCCGAAACGGGAATGGAATATTAATATTCGTTTTTCAAATTGAAAAATTTGTTGGATCCACAAAAGTTTCTCTCTATTCTATTCTACTCTATTGTTAAGTTTGGCCGGCCGCCCTAAGATTTAAGTGTTTTATCTGATAAGCTGTATAGAAAGAATTTCGTCATCGATGGCTCTAGTTGTAAATGATATTTAACTGAAACTCGTAGGTAATCCGTAAGTTTCCATTTATGTTTAACACACTCTAACCACATAGGCTAATCATTTTTAATGTGCTCAAAAAACTAGGCAAAAACATTAAAAACCAAAAAAAAATAGCAACAACAATATATTGAAAATATATCGGTACAAGACCACAACACAAAATAATGGCCTGATTTCTTATAGCATCATTAGCACAGGGCAAAGCTGTGGGGGCGTTGGAGTGTGTTGGTGTTCTGCCATCGCGCCACTCACGACTCTCATGACTTTTGAACACGCCATATTTCCTAGTGCGTGCTTCATAATAGTAGCATACAGGGGAGTGAGTCACCCGATTCTTAGGTAAACATCTCCATATATGTATGTATATCTACTCTGCGTGGTCATATTCCCAACAATAAGAAGAGAGGAAGGATAAAACAAAAGATAAGCTTCTAGAGTGTCTAATTTATGCTATCCCAGCCTTGCTAATTGGATTCCCATTTCCTATGACGTCTATAATCCGATATGTGAAGAAATCTCAATGAGTATACATATACATATGTATGTATATACATTTGTTAATTTAAATTCAAACCGGTGGTTCCGATTTCAACTAGTTCCAAGAAAACGTTCCTTAAATTGAACTAGTCGTACAGTACAGTGAACTAGTACACATACAGCTAAAGCTCAGCCTCGCATACAGAGCGTTTTTTACTTTGCCAAGCTGAGATTATGTGTTGTGTGTTCTTCTTCAGCTTGTTGACGAACTGAGCTACCGCCACAAAATAAATGAAGAATTGGCAGGATGGGTGAGGGTGGGGTGGGTGTGACCACTGAACCGAACCGAATATATCTACGATTTCTATGGCATTTTGAGAATCCAAGGAAAAATAACGGAAAATAGAACAAAAACATATGTATCACGAATGAAACAAAAACTGTTGTGGTAAAGAAAGGGAAGTTTTATTTTAGTACATATTTTATTAGAAAACTTCAAACAATAGTTCGAAAATAGCTCAAATTTTCCGAAGGTTTCTCCAAAAGGTACACTTTTTACCACATCTATTTCAGAGTATTTGCTATACTTATCCGGATAATATACATAGTTATATCGGTGCTGCCACAGATCGAATTCCACCTGATATGCTTTGATAATCTGTGGCACCACCCCAACCCCACAGATTATGGGAATCCATTTGTGGTTCAATGGGATTTCTAAAGCTTGCAAAATACTACACATGCATCTACTACTACAAGTTCTACCATTAACTGACCCAGCAGCAGAGTAGACCCATACCCATACATACATATGTATCTCATTCATTATAAGAAATATTCAAATTATTACAAATTTTCGTGACATTACCTGCAGTGAAGAGAGGGGATCAAATTTAACTCTTCACTTTAAAATATTAGTTCTATGGTCTGACTTACGTCATCCACGCACTCGCCGTCTCCCATTCCCACCCATGTAAAGAATTGGCAGGCAACAACAACAGCGATGCATACGCCAACGCCAAAAAACAGTTACAAATACTCTCTACAATGTAAAAGCCTAGGCCGCTACTGCTCTCTTAACTTTTGCCCCCGCTTTAGAGCATTGTACCCACACAACATGCTGTAGGAGGAAAGCATCAAATATAAGAAATATTCAAATTATTTCAAATTTTCGTGGCTTATCTCCCCCTCCCCATACAGAGCACAAGCCAAAACAACAACAGCAAACACAAATCCCTATTGCAAAAAGCCGCTTTCAGATTATTTCAGCAAAGGTGCGCTCTTAATTGTCTTCCCTGCACTACCCGCAGTGAAGAGAGGGAACCAAATATAACTCTTCACATTAAAATATTTGTTCTATGGTCAAGCTGAGTTTCGTCGTCCACGCACTCCCCTTCTTCCATTCCACCTATGTATGTATGTACATATGTAAAAGCATTGACAGGCAGCAACAACAACGACGCGTACGCCAAAGCAAAAAAACAATTACAAGAACTCACATAATGCAAAAGCAAAGATGCTCTTACTGAAGCGCCGCCACTTCGGGGCATTGTCATCACACCACATTCAGTAGAAAGAGAGAATCAAAAATAAGAACACTTCAAACTATTACAGCTTTAGTTGCTCATATCCCATCTCCCCCTTCCCACACAGAGGAGAAGCCAAAGCAACAACAGCAAACACAAATCCCTATTGCAAAAAGCCGCTCTCAGATTATTTCAGCAAAGGTAAAGGTGCGATCTAATCCCATGCAAAGCAATGGTAGGCAACAACAACAACGATGCGTACGCCAAAGCCAAAAACAATTACAAGCACTCCCATCATGCAAAAGCTGCTGCTCTCTTAACTTTTCGCCCCCGCTTTAGGGCATGGCATTGAGAACACATTCAGTAGGAAGAGAGAATCAAAAATAAGAACACTTTAAACTATTACAGCTTTTAGTTGCTCATATCCCATCCCCCCCTCCCCACACAGAACAGAAGCCAACGCAACAACAACCACAAACACAAATCCCTATGGCAAAAGCCGCTCGTAGATAATTTCAGCAAAGGTGCGCTCTTAATTGTTTGCCCTTCTCTACTTCCATTACCTGCAGTGAAGAGAGGGGATCACATATAACTGTTCACTTTAAAATATTTCTTCTATAAGTTGACTTACATCATCTACACATTCCCTGTCTCCCATTCCACCCATGCAAGCAACAACAACAACAATGCATACGCCAAAGACAAAATAACGCAATAATTAAAATCACCTTTACAATGCATAAGCATAGGAAGAGAGCATCAAAGATAAGAACTCTTCAAAGTAATCTCTACATTTTCTATGTATTCTTCGTCTCCCCCTTCGCTTCTAGAGCGTAAGACAAATACAGGAAATAGATGTATTCAGTGCAAGTCAATGCAAGTCTCTACTGATTTAACAGTTAACTATCATAGAAAGAATAAAGTCGTTGCTGCCGATACAGAGGCATGATAATTTAGCAGCGAGCTAATAGCAAAAGATAAACGGAGTAGGAGAGCGAGAGCGAGCCCTTGACCTACATACATACATTCATCTGTGATCACCGGCACAAATTTTCGCTATCGTCAGATCTGTTTCTAAGCAGAACCGCAAGCCGCTGCCCACGCTGCTCTGCTGCAGCCGACCTCTCTTCAACTTCTTTCGTTCTCGTTCTCTCATACTTCGAAAGCCCATTTAAGCTGCCCACGCCGCTGCAGTTCTTTCAATTGAATCGTGCTTCTCCCCCCCGTCGGTCGGTCCATCGGAATTAAAATATTAAATCGCGCGGCGTCTAAAATGAAATCCATATGCATATTGCCAGAAACGAAAAACAAATCGCAAATCAATGTGAGTGTTTTTTTTCAGTGTGTGCATTAAGCCGGCAGCAGATCAAGCGCATATCGCGCAAAAAGTGTGTGAAAGTGAAAGCCATAATCCCGCAAGAACTATGTAGAAAATGAGCGGCAATAAGAACATGGCTATAGGGACAAAAAGTGAGTGAGTGTGGAAGGCGATATTGGCAAAAAGTGAGTGAAGTGAGTGAGCATTCCGCAGAAACTAAAGAAAGAGCGGCAATGCGTAGCAGCAATACCAATGGAATGGTAGCTGAGTGTTTTTTTTGAGTGAAATTCAATTGCCAAAAAGTGAGTGATATCTGAATAAAGTGAGTGCAGTGAAAAAATAATAAAATATTCCGCAGAAACTAAGAAAAGAGCGGCAATATTAAGCGCAATGCGTAGCAGCAATACCAATGGAATGGTAGCTGAGTGTTTTTTTTTAGTGAAATGAAAATGCCCAAAAGTGAGTGAAAATGCAATAAGTGTGAGTGAGTGAAAGTGAAGGATGGTCATTAGGACGGCAAGGAGTATCAAGCAAAGAGTGAGTGTAAGTGCGAGTGAAAAAATAAGAAGCAATAATCCCGCAAGTACAATGAAAGGCAACATGCATATGACGTGAGTGAACGTGTTAAGTCGTGAGTGTTTCCCGACGGCGAATCGCGCGCCGGCCAAAATGTGGCATTCTTATTCTGTGATCAATTATTATAAAACTAAATAACAATAAATAAATTATAATAAGTGAATTGAAATAAATAAATAATAAAATAATTATAAATAAATTGAAAAATAAATAAATATAAATAATAAATAAATTATAAATAAATTGAAATAAATAAATAAAAAATAACTAAATTGAAATGGAAAGTAAAGCCAACCAAACCAAGTTTTATGAGGGGTTCTAAGTGCATAATGTGAAAGTGAAAGTCCGAGAGTGCAAATAAAAAAAGAAACAATGCCTATTAGCGAAACGCAGGGCAAGGTGCAAGTGATGTTTAATTTTTTTTATGTGTGTTTTTGTGTTTATGTGTGCAAACGACAAACATCAAACTACAGCAATGCAACAAAAGGAAAGAGCAAGTGATATTCAACGCTTCACTTTATAATTATGGGATCAGGTGAGTCTCTCTGTTTTGGTTTATTCCTTACACTGTTTCTTCTTTCGATTACCTTTCACATATTTTCTTATTTTATTTATTTATTTATCCTTCTACATATTATTATATTATATTTATTATCTTTTGTATATTATATTATCTCCTTCTTGCACTCCTTTTTTATTTAAAGGCTTTTTGTTTTTGAACAGTGGATCTATTCCGGTATGATAGTTACATTACTGTTTCAGGTGTGGTCGGGTCGGATATTTGTCTTGGATCATATGTAAGGTGCAACATCATGGGAGTTCTATGCAATTCTTAAAAGCTTCTCATTCACGCTTCATTCGTGATACATACATATGTTTTTGTTCTATTTTCCGTTATTTTTCCTTGGTGTTGGGAGAGCGAAAATTGCAGTTGTGCGCTCAGACACACTTGCAAACACGCTGAGTACGTGAGAATGCATGAGCACGCATACACTCTCACGACTGGCTCGGGCACTGATCCACACATGCAAACGTGAGAATGCATGAGCACGCATACACTCACTCACTCACACTCACGACTGGTTCCGCCGCTGATGCCTGCAGGCATGATCATGATTTTGCATGAATGGTCGTGTCTATATATTGTATGGTTAGTGGTTAGTGCTAGTAATACTAAACCGAATATCAAAATGGAGGAATTTAGAGGACGTTTAACCCATTATCGACCAGTGGTGTCGACACTTCACATTCAGGTTAAAGATATCGAGGTATTTTTTTTTAATTAACGACAAAGGACGATCTACGCGGACAATTTACACAAACACTGCTATTCCGCATATTAATTATATATAACTTAATATTTGGTCTTTAATATTTGGTTTAGTGGGTTAAGCTAAACTCATTCAGTTCGTTCACCGCAGCGAGTAGTTCATTTGTGCTTGTTCATGAACGACCCAACAATGGCTATTGGAAACAATCCAAACAATCAAAAGGAAGACCTAAAACCCCAAACAGAGGAAGCAGAGATGACCGAACCCGCCAAGGAGGTCCTAGATGGAGCCGTAGAATCGCCCGAAGTACGGCCGATAGCCTCACAGTCGCTGGATGCGGCCCCCATTGAAGCGCACATCGAGGACGGAGAGAAGCTGCTGAAAACTCCCACCGGCAAGGGAAATAAAAAGAATAAGAACTCCAAGGGACCGCAGGCAGACACGGTGATGGTGATGGACCCCGAAATAAAGAAGCTCACTCAGCGCCGGATCAATGTAGCTGGAGCCCCCAAAATGCCACTGAATGGATACGTGAGATTCATGAACGACAGACGAGAGGAACTGCGACGCGAGCAACCGCAGCGGACGGCCTTGGAGCACACGAAGATTATTGGTGAGGAATGGCACCTGCTGCCGGAGGAGCGAAAGATTCCGTACATGGAAGCGGCTGCCAAGGACAAGGCTTTGTAAGTGACGATTCCTGAACAGTTACAATTTCTGATCAGGTTTGTCTCCTCTTTTCGGTAGATACCAAGAGCAGATGCACTTATTCTTCAAGGACAACCCTGAGATTGTAGCTAAGGAGTTGGCCAGGGTGAAAAAAGCTGCCAAAGGGGACAGTGCTTCCAAGGAGAAGACACCCAAAGCTGCAGTCAATAACGATGTCGGCGTTAGCAAAGGAAAGAAGCCCAAAACAAAGGCCGCAACTAAGAGGCCAAGCGAGCACTCTCCCGACCCAGATGACGTTCCGCTGTCGCAGGTGAAACGCACGCCGACTCCGCCACCACCACCACCACCACCACCTCAACAAGCACAAGCACAAGCACAACCACCAGCATCAGCATCAGCATCAGTAGCAACCAACATTGTCGCCGCACCGCGTCCCTTCAGCCGGGCGAGATACCCATTTACACGAACGAGTTCATCGAACATAACCGCAGCACGGAGAACGAGCTGCGAACGCTGCGCAAGACGAAGACTGATCTGGAGCAGCAGAACGCGGTGCTGGAACAGCACGTGGACAACACCAAGGCGGGCTATGCCAAGGTGATGGGCGAGGTGGCCGAACTGAAGGAGGAGAACGTGCGCCTGGAGGCGTACGTGAAGGGTCTGCGCCAGAAGCTGGTGGCAGCCCTCAGTGGTGTGCCATTGCCTCCGCTGGAACCGTCCGGACCGAGCGTCGGCAACATAGACAGGTATATGCATCACCTGGCCGGCCTCACTGGCCAACCGCACAACACTATGCTCCTGAAAGCGAGGGACGCGCTGCGCAAAGTAGACACTGCCACTCTCCTCAAGTCCTAGTCCTAGTCCCAGTCCTAGTATCTTTCATATGAAACGCTTGTACAGTGCAGTATTTTATAATTTTTGTAGTTTTAGGATCCATCCACACCCGTGCATATGTTTACTCATGGAAAGTGCATGTAGTGTTTCACATGTATCTTGTGTGTTTAATAAACCCGTGTAAATGGCGTGTGATTGTGATTGTACTAGTTCTGGGAGGTGTCCCCCACGTCATCGACTGAGGAGCTCTCCGTGTTGCGTGGCGAGGTATTCTCGGAGCTACGTCTGAACGACGACCCAGACTCTTTCTCTTTGATCCCTGGAGATTTCCAGGCTGGAGGCCGGCTTGCGCGACGCTGCCAGCCGCGCCGCACCATGAAGAACCCGGCTGTCAACAGGGGAACCATGAAATACGGCTTACAAAGCAGACCCAAAACGAGCAAACTAAACGACATCATCCAGTTGATTAAAGTCTCTGTGGGATCGGACAGTTACACCACATCCATCACCTTTTCAATTCCAATTCCAAAACTCACGTTGCAGCAGCAAAATGGTGGAGACCGTGGTGTAGACTGCCGTCGAGAGTGCCATCAGCAGGCCGTATATCATGATTGTATGTTTTGCTTCACTCGAATTTTACGGGAGAACTGAAATCCGTTGCCGAGGCAGCTGACCACTGACTTTTCTGGTCAGGCTTACTGTTGTAACGAATGATTAGGGCTGATTAGGGAGGCTGACTATTGGGTTGTCAATAGTCGGTGCTTGTCAACAAAGCCCTTTGAAATAATGCAGATACCAATGTAGACTCTCTGTTGCAACAATGTGTTGGAAAAATTATAATTAAATCGAAAGTAATACAAAGTATGTAGGATTTATCTATGTGTACTGGCTTCACGCAGCAAATAAAACGGGTTGTTTCTCCTTTTATTATAGAACAAAATAGTCGTCTTCTTCGTTAATGAACTTAAGCGTTTTTCTTCTTAATGGTTTCTTTTTTTCGATTTGTTTCTTAGGAACAGCAAAAAGAGTTAAACAAAAATAAATTAAAACTTAAATAGAAAATAGTTTTGTTTGATAGTTGTGTAGGTGTGTGTGTGTGTGTGTGTGTGTTTCAAAAAGGTTAAATTCTAAATTATAGCGTACACTTAGGGTTTTATAACAAAAAATAATTTAATGAGATAATAAATCAAAGGCGCAGACTTCAAAAATATTCCGTTGAGTCGGGGGGAATCCCCCCATATCAAGGCCATCACTTAGGTTCGTCCAACTCTCTCACAGCGTTCCGAGGATCATCCATCCATCCTCCGATCATCAATTAAAAATACGATCGCGATTTTCATTTTGTTATTATTTTTAGAAATTTGTGTGTTCCTTATGCTTCCTCTTAAATGTGATTTAAGTTTTTAATCATTTTGTTAAAGTAATTATTTACTTTCCGTACTTCAAGGGGAGGCAGACCCTCCCAAAGGTGTGTTTCGTGTATGTTTGAGTGGTGAGGATGCGGATGTGGGATGGAGCAACTGACTCAAAGCAGTGGCTTGACTAAGACAGGACCAGTGGCCTGGATAATTTCAATTGGAATGCCAATTTGAGTGTGGTAAAGGCTAGGAATCGGTTCGTTCTAATGTGTCGCGGGGATGTGTTTAGTGTTTGAAAGAAACTGAACTGCTTGCTTATTCTTATTACGGACATTCAGATATTTGCAGGCGAACTGCCTCGGTTCGGTTTTAGCCTTCGGTTGGGGTTGGGGTTGGGGTCGTGGCCGGGCATCTCTCTGCTCGTGTTCATTGGCCGAGAGTGCAAATGCGGCAGAGGTGGCGGCAACGGCAACGGCAACGGCAGCGTCAACGGCTGCGACTGCGGCTGCGGCTGCCTGCGGCGGATCCTCCCTCCCTCATGTAAAATATAATCTCAGAGTTGTCGTCTCAGATGCAGGTGCGAAGACGATGACGACGACACCGTCAAGGACTGCTGCTTCTGCTGGCGTCAGGCATCCGTCCCGTTGGGGTTCATGCCCACAGGCGACACCACCATCATGTTGCCTGTCTTGGGCGTGTAGACGCTGGCATTGGGGTCCAGAGTGGAGTTGCCATTGTTGCCGTTTCCGTTTGCGGCAGCCGCATTGGCAGCAGCCACCTGGAGAGCAGCAGCCACACTCACCGGCACCATCTGCTGCTGGGAGCAGGGAGGAACGCCCTGGTGTTGCTGCTGGTGCTGCAGCTGTTGCTCATGCCGTTGCTGGAGATGCTGTTGGTGCTGCTGTTGCATCTGATTCCTTTGCTGCAGGTGCTGCTGATGCTGATTGTTTTGCTGTTGCTGTTGCTGCTGCTGCTGTTGCTGCTGCTGTTGCTGCTGTTGCTGCTGCTGCTGTAGCTGATTCCTTTGCTGAAGATGCTGCTGATGCTGTTGATATTCCTGCGCCCCGCTCAGGCTGAGCATCGGCGATGACGGTCCGGGGCCCGACTGCAGCGGCGGAGTGTCGTTCATGCGCAGAATGCTGCTGCCCGGTCCATGGGGGCCCGTGTTCATGCACATAGTGTCCGGCATCACGGCCAGAAGTTGGGCAATCTTGGCCTTGAGATCGATGACCTCATCCTCCTTGGAGCGACGATGGGCTGAATGGAAGCGAAATCATTGTTAGGACTCGAGTATGAGGCGCTCCCTTCGCAAAGTCTTCGGTACTCACTGTCGGATATTTCAATCTGGCGCTTGGCCGCGCCCAGAGCCGAGAACAAGTCCAGCTTGACTCTCGTCTCCGCGGACAGATTCTTCTCCAGCGTGGAGTTCTTGTCCTGCATTACAGCGAGGGCTTTCATGAGCACCTCGGAGTCGGGCTGCGACGATTCGAAGTTGCGAACATTCACCTCCAGCTTGCGATACTAATCAACAGAGACGGAGAAAGGACGCACAAATGTCATTACAGTAACTACGTTTTGGCTCTATATATCACATACCTCTTGCTCGTACTTGAGGCCGTGCTCCACGGCCAGTTGCTTGGTCTCCTCCGCCTGCTTGAGCTCGCTCCGCAATCGCTTCAGCTCGTCGTCCATTTGCTGGCGCCGCTGCTTGCACTGAGAGCTGCATTCGGGTCGAGCTGCCTTCTCCTCGGCTGCCTTGCGCGCCTTTTTCTCGTTCGCCAGCTGGGCTTCCAGTGACTGCTTCTGGCGCCGCTCCTCGTTGAGACGCCGCTCCACTGCCTGAAGGTTGAGCGCGTCCGCATGCCGCACATTGTTCAGCTCCTGGACGCGCTTCTCGAGCTCCTCGCACTCCTTCTGCTTGGCCTGCAGACTGGACTTGCTGGTCAGGTTGGTGTCCAGCTTCTGTCGGAGCTCGTTCTCGATTTGCTTCATGTGGCTGATTTCGGCGCGATATTTCTTCACATCGGCCTCCAGTTTGAGGCAAGTCTCGCATATTTTGGACACCACTTTGCTGGCAATGTGCGCAATGGCGTTGCTCGAGGTGGAGCTGGCTGACGACGACACGGAGCTGGCATCGTTATTGTTGTTGCTGGCCGTGTTCTCCTTGTCCTTATCCTTCTCCTTTTGCTGCTGAGCAGCCTGCTGCTGCTGCTGCTGGTGCTGCTGCTGCTGCTGGTTGTGATTGTCCTTGGTGGCATTATCCTTCTTCCCGCGATTGCGGCGACCTGTAAAGGAATCAGTGGAGTTAGCTGAAGCACTTGGATTAGCCCATGGCCGCAGATCATACCCTTGGGCGCCTTCTCAACCTGCGGAGCTGGCTCCACGGTCGCCGCCTCCTCCGCCTCGGCGTGTAGAGCACTCCCATTGGGCACCACGTTGTTGGCCTTTTTGTCTGCGCATAAGCATCAGGGAAATCAGTTTGGGTTAACCCACAGCTGCTTCGTGGTGCAGCAGAGTACTCACCGTGTTTGTCCTTTCCCCCCTGTGGCTGTTGTTGCGAATAGTTGGCGCTACTATCCCAGTCTGACTTCTCCTTATCCTTATCCTTACTATTACTTGCTGGGGCTGTTGCTATGGCAGCTGCAGCAACAGGAGCGGCATCGACCTGGTGATAATTGTTGTTGGTGTTGCTGCTGCTGCTGCTGCTATTTTTACCCCCGTGCCGCTGCTGCGGACCATTGTTGTGCTCATTATCACCGGCGTCACCCTTGTTCCGATGCTTATCCTTGTCCGTGCTCCGTCGGTTGTTCCTTCCTCCCCCCGCGTGACCATTGGAGGTTGCTGCAAGTGTATATTTAGAAAGGTTAGCATACGTTTATTTATGTATTAGGCTCGAAATCAAACATAATAGCGTTTTATTGATTTTTATGGGAGGCATTCGTGCTTTACGCACTGTTACCTCCCCTTGGGGGTCGGTTCTTTGGGTTAGGTGGGAAGATGGAAGATGTGATGCTGTGATTTGCCGACTGGTTGCTGGTTGCTGTGGATTAGTGGACACTTAGTGGGTGAGTTCAGCCTCGATTGGTTGTTATTCTTGATGGGCTCGTAAGTACATGCGCATACACAATCAGAAATCGGAAATCGGAAATGTTACTAGCACTAGCACTAGCACTGGTACATAGATAAATGGGTTTCGGTTTTGGTTTTGGTTTTGGTCTTGTTGCTGCCGTGGTGAGGGACGGCAGAGACGGCGGAGAAAGCAGCGTAAAGTATTATTACCACCACAACAACCATCGGCATCAGTGGAAGTAGAGGAGCTAGTAGAAGAAGTACAAGTAGAAGATGGGTTTTCTGATGCTGCTGCTGCTGCTGCATCTCCCTGCTGCTGTTGCTGTTGCTGATGCTCTATCACCGCCAAGCTTGCTGTGGTTGCAGCAGAGATGTAGCAGTATGAAACAGGAGTGGTAGAAGTGGTAGTTGCTGCACCTGTGCTTGTTGCCGTTGCCGTTGCCGTCGCCGATTGCTTGCCTCCCCGTCGACGACGACGACGAGGAGGATGAGGGTGTGGATGACGCCGCCGTGGAGGCCCCTGCCCCTGCCCCTGCAGCGGCCGACGATGGCGACGATGCCGTTGTGCTATTGTTGTTGTCATTCGTGCTGGTGTCCTTGCTGCTGCTGCTGTTGTTATTGTTGTTGTTGTTGTTGTGATGGTGATGATTGTGGTGATTGCTATTGCTTGAACTGCTGCTGGCGCCGGCGCCGCCGCTGTGATGATGCTCATGATGGTTTTGTGCTTGCGTTGCAGATCCCAAAATGCCATTGGGATGCCCCGCGGCCGATGCGGATGCGGCTGCAGCGGCAGCGAGTGCCGCCGTTGTGACCGACCCATTGGCGACCACAATTGTGCTCGAAGATCCAGACGCAGACGCAGCCGCAGCCGCCGCCTCATCGGTGGCCTCCTCGGCAGGCAGGGCCTGCTGCAGGAGCTGCATGTAGAACTCGTTCTCCTTGGCCACCTCGCGCTGCTTGCGCTGGCGCATGCGGTAGCCCACGTAGCTTTTGAAGCCGAATCCAAGCGTGACAACCGGATAGCCAATGCTGGAAAAGTGACCGATATGAAAGAAGGAGAATCTAGTGGCAGCCCCCTTCGAAGCTCACCAATGCGCCGCGAACGGCCTGCAGAGATCCAAGTGCGGCATGTGGCGACTGTCCTTCCATCGAATGCCCACCTCGAGGTAGACAAACAACATCCAGAGTATGATGGTCGGCAAACAGATGCCCTTATCTGCAAGAGACGAGTAAATATTATATCTGCCTGTTCCTCCTATTCCCTAGCCAAAGGGAGATGAGATGACGCACCTGTATGCCAAACGTACTGCACCCAGACGTAGGTGCTGGCCGCAAAGAGCAGCCAGTGAACGGGTATGAAGAATAAGCAGACCAGATCCGATGTTATCGCAATACAGACGAATAGCACCGAGAATGCCTGGAGAAGTAGTCGTAGTATTTAGCATATAGTACCAGGTAGTACCAGTACTTACCAGGCCCTTGTACTTGAAGGAGTCGTGCACTGAGCGCAGTAGCAGCCAGAATGGCCACAAGAACTCAAAGCGGAACATGAACATGAAATCGGCCACCATTACAATGGCCCACAGTATTAGAAATTTCATGTACAAAACAGTCGTGCTATGGAAAATGGGATAAGAGAAGACAAAAACAACGTGTTAATGATTATCTAATTGTACTGTGACTCTTTTTCCTAATAATATGATCACTTCACTCCTTCCAATCCTTCCAGAATCCGAAAACAGCCGACCTGGCACCGAGCTATTGAAATTCCACCAATCACTCAATAAAAATGGTGAAATGACAAGGCAGAAGAGCAAACGGGAGACGGACAAGCGCCAAAAACAAGTAGCGTCCACATACAATACAAATAAATATATGCATGCATGTATGTATGTATGTATGTATGTATGTGTGTGCCTAGATGTATGCATAACATCATAAAACAACGGCAATAAAGCGCAATCAAAAAGTAAACAAACATATAAATTACACTGCACAACAGCATTTTTACTCAACTGACTATTTCTGATAGATTTTAGATAATTATAAGCAAGATTTTGGTAAATGTTAAATACATGGACTACCTCTCAGAATTTAACGAAATTTTTTTCCTGGATAGACCCCGATTTATCATGAATTTTGGTAAAAAAATTTTGTGGCGGTCGCTTCTAGTTGTTTTTTTTTAAATATTTAAAGTTTCGAGTTTTTCAGGCCAAAAATGGCATGTTGTTGTTGGTTTTTTCTGTTTATTTGTGCTGCGAAGTTAGCTATAAAATAGCTGGTTCGAAATTAAAGCTATATTTCATTTTACACATAATAAAATAGCTACAAAGTAGCTGTAAACTAGCTATAAAGTAGGATACCTGGCCACAATGAATGCGAGTCGTCTCATCACTATGGCGAGATATTGTAACGGTCAATGGGATTGGCGCTTGGTAATTTATACGATCCAAGCAAGGTGTCCGTCAGGTAATTCTGAGAGGTAGTCCATGTATCTAACATTTACCAAGATTTTTGTTATTTTTGGTAAACAGACGAATGAATCGAAAAAGATCTAATTTTCTAAACTTTCAGGGCTCGTTAAGTACAAAAAATAGAATTTTGTTGCCTAGTGTAATCAAAAAAAGAGAGGAGGAGAGGAGGGGAGAACGGACAAGCAGACAGTCCGTGTATTGTCAGTGCGTTAGAAATTCTTAATTAAGTTTCCCTTTTGCGCCTCCAAATAATTAATTTATAGTTTATAATCATAAACTAATAAAACCATTTAGACTTCTCTGCTTCTGTTAACTCACCTGCCGTACATGCCCTCTGTAATTTTGTTGCGTTTCATCGGACGCCGTAGTTTTCCGCAGTCTGCATTGCGTCGCTTCATTTTTGTGGTTCGATTCGAAAACTCCAGTCGTAAATTGTATATTTATTGCTTTCTAGATTCACTTTTCGTATCAATTTTTATATATTCTATCGAACGGATTTTGCATTCCACTTTTCACTTAATTATTCGATTTTAGCCAGCCGATGGGTTCGGTTCAATTGTTGCTGCCGCTGCTGCTGCCGGCGCGACGGCATTTCATTACATCTCGTGCGTATGACAAACACAATTTTTACCAATTTTACCTCCTGCTGAGTGGCGGCGGCTTCTATACTGCAAGCAACATGGGGAACATGGGGAAGAAAGATGAGTGATAAGAATGAAAAAAGAATCCAAGAGAAGCGGAGAGGAGAGCAGCGGAGAGAAGAGCGATAATGTTAACATTGAAAATTCCCAGAGGAACCGCAAAGTGGCCAAGTGATGGCGCGACTGTTATGTACATAAATGCATATGCATATGCATATGTACATATGTATGTGTATATATGCATGTGGAATAAAATAGTACTATTTTTAATCACTTTCGCTTTGTTGTGCGTTGCCTGGCTAATGACTAGTGTAGGCGGGTGAAATGCGGTCAGACCACATAGATTATTTATGTATAAATAAAGTTAAGTAAATTACTGAAATATCAGTTTTACTGGCCTTTCTGATCCCGCGTTGTACAATTTGCACTAATTTCTTCTTTTTTTGGTCACTCTGCAGATGCCTTACCCTATTTTAATACACCCTGAAAGTGCAGCAGCTATTATTGCACTCTGTTATTTTATTCTGTTAAAACAGACAACAAACATGTGTGAGTGTTGCTCTTTCGGGTGCTGCTGCTTCTTGCAAAATTTGACATTCACCTTGAATTTAATTTAAAAAAATTAATATATCCACCGATTTTGGTCGACTATTCAAAACTCTTCCCAAAAATATATGTAATTTCCAGCCACTCAACTCAATTTCACCATTAGGTGAAAGTAATCAAAATTGTAGCTTATCTGGAACTAATTTCATTCAATACTGAATATATAAAGGATAATTAAAGGATAAATAAGACACCAATACGACACCGGTGTGGTTAAGAGCATGAATGCCAGGGGTTTGTGCCAACAGGTTTATAGGGGTTATTCTAGGATTTAAATTCACAAAATAAATCATATTTTCATTCCACTAATTTAAAGTTAACGCAAATACAGTCTGCGCACACACGCACACGCACGCAAACCCACTCAAGTAAACAAATCAATGCAACGACGAATGACGGATGTAAAAGAGAAGAGTGGGAGTTGATAGACGTAAGCAGCCAGGCGAGGGAGGGGGAAGGGGAAGACATACATAATGGGCACGCTTTTCAACATGTGGATGTGGATGCTGCCCGGTAAAGTAGCTAGTGGAACGTGGAGCCACAGCAGAGCACACACACACACACACGAACACTGTTGCGCCAATACATGTTTATGAATTGAACTGCGACTGCGCCAGTCCCAGCTCAATCGGAAGCGGAACTATGCAGATTTCAAGGAAGCAGAGCAGCAGAATCAGAGATTCTGTGGCTGTGTGTATGTATACGGTTGAAAAATGTTTATAAATAGCATCCAAAAGTGGAGCGCATCTACATGTACGCGTACATGCATGGACACACACACACACACACAGGAAGCAGCGGAAGCTCCGCTTACCGATGACGTCGGGAAGCCACTGTTGCTGTGTTGCCACTCTTGACTATCCTGTGACGGATGGACAAGACCCAGACACGAGACCAACACTCGGGCACCTGTATGTGTGTCCGCCATTTTTTCGTGGAAATCTAAACTGGTCCTTAAATAACAACAAAGCGTTTGCAACTCGTGGTTTCATGGGAAAGGTGTCTGTCTATCTTTATTTAGTGGAAATGTGGCCGGTGGCCGGTGTTGCACGACTTTAAAACTGTATTTGCACAATGCACAGACAGGCAGGCACTCGAACTCCTATCAATGCATGCGCATCATTCCGTTCATTCCGTTCAGGGGGTGGACAAGAGTAACCAAATTGATTGGAAAGCTCTTTCCATTCCATTATAGCACCTTATGTGTGTTCAATGTTCACACTAAATCAAATTTTAACGAGTAGATCGGAAACCATAGAGTGCATTTTGCCCAATTGCATTGTATGCCTAAAACAAGATCAAACACCATCACGCAGCCTTCGTAGTGTGTGTAGATTTACAGCTGTTCGGTGGCGCGCGCTTCGCATTTAGAAACGAAGAGGAGCACGAAGCGAAAAGGCTAAAGAACTCTGATAAAATAAACGACTCGCTGCTGTATACAAATTTGTGGCTGCTCTTTTGCATAACGTACGGTGGGATGGAGAGGAGAGGGGGATCTGATAAACGCTGCTCCAAAATTGTTTGCGGTTTACTAAAAACAATAATGACTTAATATGGGTACGAGTTAAGTACGAGTCGAAAGGCATTCAATTCATTGATGATGATGCCGGGTTCTCGATCACCTTCGTATTCCAAAAATAGCGCCTGGAATAAACCAAAACACAATGTGTGTGTGTGTGTATGAGCAAAACCGAGTGAAAACTTGCTCCTGGGGTAGGGGGGGGTCTTGTGGATGGGGCGAGCTTTCGAACAGCATCCACACTCGCACAGGCAGAGGGAAAGGGAGAAGGTTGCCAGGAAAGAAAACAAGGATATGCTGCTGTCTCTGCCAACATCGACAGTGGTTACGTTCGCTCTTCCATCGCATGCATGTGTGCCTCAGTGTGTGTGTGTGTGTGTGTGTTTGTGTGTTTGTGGGAGCACTGGTGGAGAGCAGAGCTGCTGCTGTTGGTTTGTTGGCGGCTGGGCACACGGACAGGGACACCTATGTATATTTTTTCACACTCCTCACCTACACAAATACACTTATACACTTATACTACTAGTTCAAACCATGGCAAAATTGCACACGTTTTTTAGACGTTTTTTTCCACTACTCTTTGCGCTTTTAGCCACACTCGATTTATGTTTGATTATTTCACTAAACTCTTCACACGTTCTGACGATCCATTTATTTACTTTTATATGGATATTTTATACAATTTGCACATTTCCCACAACTGCTCTGTGTGTGTGTGTGTGTGTTGTGTGTATGTGTGCGTGAATTCTTTGGCAGCCGAAAAATATTTTTAACACTTGGTTAACTGCGCTGCTTGCTTTGATGCTTACGTTGAATTATCATAACACTATATTTAGTTGAAATTTTTCTGGATATATTCTTGGGTATTTCTATATTGATTAACTTTGTATTTTTTAACACCGAACTCGCGAACTAGGATTTGTTGATAGAGCGGAGAAACATCGATGTTTTTTCGATGTTTGGATACTGCGGACATCGATGTTTTTCTGAAACATCGATATATGTAAGGGTTAATATACATATATGAAAACCATCGTTAATACTATTTAAAAACATTGATGTAGCAATGGTTGCATTATTTTCTTCAAGAGCATCACAATTGACAAACTTCTTAATTCCTGTACTGTTCGTAATGGAAAATATGTTAACTGTATTCATTCCATCATATCCTTGGGGATTGCATCGATGTGTGTTTTCCATTAGTTATGGTGCCAAACCGCGACGCAGAGTTTACAGAGGTTAGAGTTAACAGTGCATGTTCTAACCGCTGTTAGCCGCGCTGTTTCATGTTTGAACATGATAAATATGGCAATTGTTCGGCGCAGAGTTTACAGAGGTTAGAGTTAACATTGCATGTTCTAACCGCTGTTAGCCGCGCTGTTTTATGTTTGAACATGATAAATATGGCGGCTGTTGAGCTAATGAGCTTTTTCACTAGCTGTTGCGATGTGTTGTTTAAATAAAGGGTCGAGCGGTTAAATTAGTAATAGGTACAGTTTATTGGTATATAAGTATGTAGACCGAAGAATGCGTATGTACATGTGGATGTGTATTTAGGCGAATTATGTATGAGAGACCGCTTAAAGATCGATGCAGCGAATATGGTAAGATACGAGACGATCAGCTCCAGACTGTATGTAGACCGATGTAAGCGAGCGACCGATGATCCGAGAGAGCGATAATGAAAGATCGAGAGAGCCACGAAGAAGGCGATGATCCGAGAGAGCGGTGTATAGGCTGCAGCCGAGCGGGAACTTAAGTCGAGAGGCTGCAGTGGGCAGTACGAAATAGCAAACAATAATAGGCATTTCACTTACTGCTGCACCACTGACTATGACTTTATTTATGTCGCCTAAATATCGGGCTGGGAAACCCAACAGCGGCAATGTTTCCATGCAAACACATAGGTGGTAATCAATCACATTTAAATGTTTTTTATTTAATAGTATTGATATATGTGTAATGTAATTGTATTTGAATTGTACACTATTATGTACCTAGAATCTGCGCGTTGAAAACAATCCGAGTGTTAAATAGACCCTTAAAACTAAATACATAACAAAATTATAAACACTTCAAGTTCTGCGACTGCCGATTCCGGTTGGTTTCCGCTTCTGCGTTGCTCCGTCAATTTACGTCTCATGCTTTTGCTAATTATTTTCTATATCCGTGTGCGAATGCGTCGCTACACGAACACGTCCTTGTGGTCCTGCGGTCCTTGCGGTAGTTCCTATTGTATTCTACGAGTAGAGTGATTCATCAAGCAATTCTGGCTGCTTAAAGTACGTGAAATGCCACGAAATCTCAGGTTGAAAAGATTGAAATAGGTTCGCATGTATGGGATGGATTTTACACATTTATAGGTTACTCCTCGGTAAGGAAAATCATAAATTACACTTTTGGGAACTGATGGGAATTCAATCGGAATCAGAATTCACCCCAGAATTCGCCATTTGTTTCTGCTGCTCTGGTCTGTCGTCTATACTTCAGCCTCGACGGCCGCTGCTGGGTTGGATGACTCCTCCGATATGGGAGCTTCTGACTGTGTATCCTCCATTTTTGGGGCTTCTTCTTGGGTTTCCGGAGCGAGAGCGGGAGTGGGAGTGGGAGTGGGAGTTGGAGGGGATTCGTCTTTGGGCACAGCCTCTGTGCGAATAAATTCAGGTTTCTGTGGAGGAGCTGGTTCTGCTTCTGGCTCTGCAGGTGCTTCTACTCTGCTTTCGGGCTCAGCGGGTGCTGGTGCTGGGGTTGGGATTGGGGCTGGGGCTGAGGGTGGTGGCAGCTCATCGTAGAGAGGCGTGCAGGCGGGTGAAGCATCTGTTGGTTTTTGTGCCGGAATCTCGTTGGCCACTTCCGCTGGCCTGGCAAAACTCTCCACCGGCGACCCAGAGGCCGCTCTTTGCTCTGCACCAACTGGGGCAGCCTGTGACGACGCATCTCGCTCGGCCTTAGCTGCTTGCTCTGCTCCCATTCTCGCTTCATAGTCCTGCAGCTCACGGTCCCAGTCCTCCTCGGTGTCCACCTTGTCAGCAGTCGCTGGGGCTGAGGCTGGGGCTGGGGCTGAGGCTGGGGCTGGAGCTGGGGCTGGCGTTGGCACGGTCACCGAATTGGTGCTGGACAGCGGAGTCTCCTGATGCTTTTCCCTGGATTCCGGTTCCGACATGGGCTTGCTGCTTCCCTCATCCGTGGAACTCATCGAATGGCGACTACTGTCATCTCGCGAGCCGCGTCTGTTTCCAAACCCTGGACGGTCACGTTCTTCTCTGGGTCCACGCCCGCCACGTGCGTTGTTGCCACGGCGATCGTCAGGAATGTCGCCCTCTCGCTCTCCACGGAAGCGATTACCGCCAGGACCTCCAGGACCGGCACGACGCTTGTTGAAATTGTTGCCGACTTCTTCCTCATCGTCGCTCCAGCGTCCTCGGCCGCCGCCGCCGCCTCCGCTTGAGGCATTCCTCGCATTCACACCAGGTCCCCCGCGTCCGCGCTGATTATCATTGAAGGGATTACGCGGATTAAAGAAGCCTGCAAATTACAGATTTGATTGCAGATTAATGAAATGAATCCTCAGATCTAGCCAAGGAATCTCCTGCTACTTCTATATCTATTTATTTACATATGACACCTTTATGGTGTCATTGGAACACTCGATGGTTGGATGGAGATACAATTTCAATCGGAGTCAATGGAATATCGATTTCTTGAATTGGGTTGCCATTGGATGGCTCTTGAAAGTCTTGAGCTTTGGGTTTTGTTCGAGTCTTTTATCTCACCTGGTCCCTGGCCTTGCCCCTGTTGTCGTCCACCGGGCCCACCGGGTCCACCGGGTCCTCCGGGTCCACCGGGTCCACTGGCATTGCCGCCCTGGTTGCGACCCATAAACATGGGTCCCACGGCACCACCGTTTCCGGCATTGTTAGGGGGTCCACCCATGCGCTGATTGAAGGCCGCCGGCGGCGGAATACGCATCTGCATCAGGCTGGTGGGCTGATTGAATCGGCTGTTGTTCATGTTGGGCGGAAAGAAGTCTCCCCCTGGTCCACCCGGTCCTCCGCCTCCATTCAGGTTCCCATTTCGTGGCCCCATTCCACGAGGACCTGGACCACCGCGATTATCAAAGTCTGGAAAGGGAATGGAAGTCAAGTAACATAGTCAATAGCCATAGTACTTTCCATGGTCGTCGCCACTTACCAGCGCCCATAAAGTCTGGTCTTTGCATTCCATGCTCAAGGGGATTCAGGTTGAGGCGAGCTCGCGCCTCATTGAATGCGGCATTTGGACCGGGCCCAGCCCCAGGACCAGAACCAGGACCAGGACCCCCCGGTCCACCGCCGTTTTCGGCTCTCCAGCGTTCGGCAGCCTCCGCGACGTCATCGCGTCCGCCCCAACGTGAGCCGCCGCCGCCAGGGCCGCGGGAACGCTCCCGTTCCCTCTGGTACATCTCGTTGGCCGCGGCAGCCACCACCGCCTCCACGCTGTTGGGATTGGCCATGGGCGGATTGAAGCTGGCCTGCTGCTGCTGTTGTGGTGGCATGGGGGGCGGTGCGTCCTCCAGATCCATTTCAATGTCCATTTGATCGTCGCTTATGTTGCCACTGTTGGCCGACGGCGGGGCGCCGCCTGCCATAGGGGGTGGCACTGCTCCAGGCGGTGGGAATGGGCCTCCGTGAGGCATACCCATTGGATGAGGAGGTCCACCCATGCCTAGAAAAGAAACCAAGGATCCCATTCATTGAAGATTCAGTTCGGAAAGATGTCTGGGAAAATCGCACCTGGAAACCCTGGTGGCATCATGCCAGGTGGCATCATCATTGGTGGTGGCATGGTTGTCGTGGGCATCATCATCGGGGGCGGCATATTTGTCGGTGGCATCATCATTGGAGGCGGCATTCCTATCCCCATGGGCGGTGCCATGGGGTACTGTCCCCTCACCATGCCCAT
Organism: Drosophila algonquin; assembly: GCA_035041765.1. Lineage (NCBI taxonomy): Eukaryota > Metazoa > Arthropoda > Insecta > Diptera > Drosophilidae > Drosophila > Drosophila algonquin. The sequence goes on from JAWNKY010003561.1 coordinate 217,996, forward strand.
GAGTCCGGGCGGAGGGGGTGCGCCGGGGCCGTGCGGTGGAGGTGGACCCACTGGAGCCACAGGCGGTCCCACTGGCGGCGGCTGGGTTGTGTCGATGCCGAACATCAGTGCTGGCGGTGGCCCAGGCACAGCCGCCGTGGCGGTCTCTGGGGTGGACGCCGAGTTCTTCTCCTTGCCGACATTTTTGGCCTGATTGATCTTCTGCTTGATCCAGCCGGGCATGGTGTCCTCGTCGAACATGCCGCCCTCCTCGAGGGTGTCGAGATCCGTCTCCGGACTCAGCTTGCTCCAGGGTATATACGTGACGCCCAGCTCCAGGTCCCAGAAGTCCTTCCACTCCTTGCTCTTCACCCCCTTGCCGGCGGCCCACGAGATGGTTATGGCCCGTCCCTGGAGCTTGTGATTCTTCAGCGCTTGCATGGCCTTGTGTGCATCCTGGCGCCGGTTCATCACAATGAAGGCGCATCCGCGCGGCACAATCTGATCGATGCTCACTATGTCGCCGTACTCGCCAAAGGTGTCGGACAGCTCCTCCTGGTAGACCAGCTTCGACAGATGGCCCACCCACAAGGTCGTACTGCAAACTGTGAGACAAACGGTATGTATACATCGGATCTATCAAGGGGTAGCATTGTAGAAAGGAGTAGGAGTGGCCCAGTGGCTCGTTGAGCGGTGCGGTGCGTGTCAGTTGCGTAGAACACGGCAAGGCTCAAGGCATACTAATCAAGGTAGAGAGAGAGAGAGAGAGACTCACAAATGCGTTGTGAGAAAGAGTCTCAAAGGAGTAATTTATACGTGCATGCATGTGTATGTATGTACATAACGGCGTAAATACGCAAAAAGTCTGAGGGAACACGAAAAAATCGTCCGCGGAGATTCTTCGCTCGCAACTGTTCCCAACAGACTGAATCGAAAGGAGCAAAACACAGAGAGCGAGCGAGACAATAGGCCTGCCTTGTTTAGTAGCTCTATCGGATGTGCACGTACACGTGTATGGCAGTGGCTGGGCACCAATACACGTACAATGTGCCGTTCGAAGCGTAAAAACATTGTGAACAGTGCACACTAAGCAAGGTAGTCGCATAGCGAGCAGCAAAGAAGGTATTCGTAAGTGTCAAAATGACAGAAGAGAGAGAGTGAGAGAGACACTCTCACAAATGCGTTGTACGAAAGAGTCTCAAAGGAGTAATTTGTACGTGCATGCATATGTATGTATAGTACACTTAGTGTACACTGATTGTGAATGCATGCCGACTTCTGATATACATACATATACATGTATGGATGTATATGGTGTTAGGTATTGTTTGTTTTCTTATCTTATTATGTATCGTAACGCACGGGAAATGTGTATAGTATAATCTCCAAAAACATTGCTCGAAAACGCCTGACAGGGGAAGGAGTATAAGGTGTTGAGTGGGTCTAGGTCTAGTCTGGGGTTGGAGTGGTCTTAAATTATGCCAGATATCGAGTGCAGGAAACACTAAAGCTAAAACACACACACACACACACGTCAACACGAGCCAAGGAGCTGCAGGAATAGAGAGGAGAGAGATAACTCTTCCGGATTAGCAGAACGAAACGAAAATGAAAACGGAAAATGGAAAAAATAAAACACCAAAAATCAGCACCAAAAACCGTTCCCAGAACTTTAGAACTGTTCCCAAAGAAGGAAACACTTTTCGGGAACGGTTTTTGGCAAATGATTCGACGCCATATTTACCGCTGAGGTGATCCTTCTTAATATCGGGCAGCCCCTTCTTGCGTCGCTCACGCTCGTGCTCACGGTCACGCTCCTTGTCCCGATTGTTCCGCTCCATGCGATCGCGGTCCCGCGATCCCCGACGTCGACTGGAACGGGGCGAACGACTGCGCGATCGGGATCCGCGACGTCGTCGATCGTTGCCATTGCCACCTCCACCGCCGCCACCGCCTCCAGCACCTCGTCCGCGTGGGGAGCGGGACCGACTGCGACTGTTCCTCCGGCTCCGCTTGTACCTCTCCCGGTCGGGCGTCGGACTGCGCGAATCGGCTCCATCCAGATTGATCACCTATTGGAGTCGGGAGTGTTGGCAAGAAGTTTGAGAGAATTGATTTTGTGATATAAAAACGTTAACATTTTCGTAAGAGTAAAAAGGAAAAGAGTTGGGAATGAGGCCGATAGGGGGATGGGGGGAGGATTAGTAGACAGAATCGAGGGTGAAAAAAAACGATAAACTGCATTCTCTGGCGTGTGTTGACGTGTGGTTCGACGATTCTTGACATTTTGTTTGTCCTGTTTTTGGCATTTTGCATTTTGCGTTTTCGAGCAAGTTTTTGGATTCTTTGTTTTGAATGGTTTACATATTTAGGAACACTTACCAAACGTTGTTATAGCATCGTACGGGTACGGGTTGTTGCGCCGGACATTATGTTTCTTAAAACCTTACCTTTGGCTTCTCTTTTTACAACATATCTTTAATCTTTAAATCAACTATTCGATTCTTAGGTTCTCAATGATTTCAATGGACTTTTCTCTTTAAGATTTCGCAAGGCAAGGGTACTAGTGGTATTCGTTTTTTACTTTTTTATCTACTTATGGCTCAATAATGTCCCCGAGGGATGGAACCAATTGTTGAGCCATATTGTGGTAATGTTATTGCTTAAAGAGTTTAAATTTATCCCACCTATAGTTAGATTAATGGTAAATTCGAAACATTCATTCCTAGACCGCTCCGCTCGGTTATAACAACATTTTGGGTGCTTCTTGTGTTCTCAGACTACACGTCAGCACAGTCCGCTCCGCTCCACTCCTTACTCCTCACTGGGAGTGTTTGTGTGTATATGTATATTCGCGATAGGAACAACAAGAGCAGGTTGGATGGGCGACTCGTTTATGCTTTCGACCCACACAACGGACCACAATGGGTTGTGGGTGTGATCGAAAAGATACACGAGCCCGAAACAAACAACTAAGATAGATAGGAAGTAGTAGATTCGGTATACCTCAATCGACTGCTGCTCCGAGATGAACTCCACGTCCTTGTTCATGTCCTGCCCGTCACTGTGGTTGACCATGCCCATTCCCATTCCCATGCCAGGGGGCATGCCGGCAGTGCCCTGGATTGGATTACAGATTACCAGGGAACAAGCAGTGATTAGCCAACGATATTATACCTTCAACACGTTCTGCAAATGCTGTTGCAGGGCATCGTCCTGGTAGCGCATCTTTTGGTTTTCCTCCTGCTGCTTGAACTTCTGGAAATTCTGCAGAGTTTGCAGCTGTCGCAGCACATTCGGATCGTTGAGCAGCTGCTTGAGATTGTTGTTCTGCAATGGACAGAGCGGGGATTAAGCAAGAAGATCTCAAGAAAGGGGCCGCTGGGGCAGTAAAACTAAACGGAAAACGTTAAACGGTAAACGGTAAAGAGAGAACAGAAAAGCGAATGAGATCGATTGGGGTTCGGCCATACGTCTAGCAGATTGGATGAAGTCGGGGGCGAGTCGTCGCCCATGCAGTGATGGCCATGATGATGGTGGTGATCATCGGCCATCATCCGCTGCATGTTGTCCTCCTCGTCGTCCATGATCGAGCGCACATCGTAGTCGATTTCGTGCGAGCTCTTGCTGTACTTGTGATGATGCGACTTGCTCGACGATCCCGATTGACGCTTCATATGCTGATAGTGCTGTTCCGCATGATGACGCTTCGAGCTGCTGCTGCTGACACCGCCACCGTAAGATTTCTCATGACCCATCTGGGTGTTTGGACGAAAGACATGAAGCAAGAGATAGCGGAACAACAACGATTGGAAGAGATTGCGAGTTAGTATGCGAAACACAAGGGATACGATGCCCATTGTGCGATTAGTATGTGCTCCAAAGCCCAACCAACACCCGCAGAATCAACAACTCACCGATAGATCGGGCACCCCGCCCATTTTGTCGTCTCCCGGACCACTGTTCATGCTCAGGTCCATGTTGCTCAATCCAGAGCTGTTGAGGCCATTCGGACCGCTGGAGATGTCGGCCAGGCTAAGGGCGCCACTGCTGCTGGGTCCGGGACCCACGTTGCCACCGGGTCCGCCGCCACCGCCCATTTGCATTTGCATTTGCATTTGATGGTAGATGGGGTGATTGGGGTCGGCCAGATCGAAGATGGGCTGGATGACGTCCGACTTGAAGACATTGTTCTTCTGCCAGAGATTGAGGACGCGAATGATGCGGCTCTTGTCTTCGGGGGCACAGCGGAAGAGATTGGCAAAGGTCTCTGTGAGGTTGCGCTGAAAGCGGGGGGCGAACACATCCTTCTCGGGCCCGTACTGGTGGCGCGATTGACGCACAATCGAATCGATAACATACAGGCCCGGCACCTTGTACTCCGGCTTGCACTTCAGTATGAACTTCTCCACGCTCTGGACGACATGCTTATAGAACTTGATGGCTCGCATTGCCGACTTGGTAATTGCGGCCATTTTGGCCTTGGATATGGGCGGTCGGCTGTCATAGAGTCCGGAGAGCTGGAAAGGAAAGGAGAGGAAAGGAAGAACAAGTGGGCATGGGGATGTGGTTATCGGAATCGAGTACTGCACTGGGCAAGGCAACGTGCAACCCTGGGCGGCGCTGCGCTGCGCTTGTACGAAAAAATTTGGGCCATTGCCTAGAAATTACTATTTTTCGGTATGTGCGCACATATTCACTGTATCAATTGCATCGGATCAGTGGTTTGGCGTTGTATAACCACCACGCTCCAAACAATTTGCGTACTTTGCAGCGAGTTTTTCTCACGCAACCAGCAAGCGGCGGCTCCCCTGCCTCAGCAGCAGACTTACCTCATTGTTGAAAGCCACAACAGTTTCCATGTTCAATTGTTGGTTTCACACACTTCGAACACTCACTAACTTCAATATAGCATACTTTTGCAAGTATCAGACAACTTTTACAACTCTTTTTACTTTGTTTTTGCAACTTTTCTGCCTTTTCCACGACTTTTTACACAAAGCGTGAAAAAAATGGCTGCCCGTAGGGATGCTAAATATATATCAATATATCGATATCAATTTTTTTGTTGATAACATTTTTGAAGGTGATATTTTTTTTGACGAAATAGAATTATACGAAATATTATAATAATATAGACATTTTTTGTGGGATACATCAAAAACGGAACTACTTTTCTGAGTTTTCTACATATCATATAACCGAAACTTCTAATTCTGCCGAATTCGGTACTTTTGTGCGATAAAAGGAAGCTATCGGCTCTTAAATTTAAAATTAGTAATACGATACCAGATGGGTGTGATTGCCATTTGAAAATAACAGTAACAACTTATGGTTCAAAACCAACTCCAGTGAGGAATCCCTACACATTCTACTCGACACTCATTTTCCAGGGTGCTCCATCAATGGACCGACTCACTGCCCTAGTGAGGGTTCGATCACCTCAATGGAGCATATCTTCTCAAAACGGAACATAAACTGGGCAATAAACAGTTTCGATCCGTTGAAATCCCCTGGTCCGGGGACCAGATCATTCAGGCCCAACTGCAAAAAGTCGGAGACACGGCCATAAACTGGCTGCGACGTATCTTTAAGATGATACTGGTAGTGGGGAGAATACCACAAGCTTGGCTTCCCACCCAGCATTTTAGAGTTTAACAGAGCATAAGTCAGTCTTAAAAGATTCGCGCGACGATTGAAAATAGTCATATTTGCGCTCATCTTCTGATCGTAAAAGACTGTTCTGTCGGGAGATAATGGTACCCTAGCCGCGACTCTTCTTGGGGGGTCGCTTGTGAGCGCAGTTTCGACTAATATTCGATTCGCATTTCCAATCAAAAGCGAGTCGTTTTCGAGTAAGAAAATAGTCATATTACATAACAATTTCGACTCGCATTTCCAATCAAAAGCGAGTCTTTTTCGGTCGTGGTCGAAAAGCGGGGAAGCTGCCAAGAGCTGGGCATGAGTCATCAAACCGTTATAAACCATTTGAAGAAGCTTGGATTCAAAAAGAAGCTCGATGTATGGGTGCCACACGACTTGACGCAAAAAACATTTTTGACCGTATGGATGCTGCGAATCGCTTCTGAATCGCAACAAAATCGACCCGTTTTTGAAGCGGATGGTGACTGGCGATGAAAAGTGGGTCACTTACGACAACGTGAAGCGCAAACGGTCGTGGTCGAAAAGCGGTGAAGCTGCCCAGACGGTGGCCAAGCCTGGATTGACGGCCAGGAAGGTTCTTCTGTGTGTTTGGTGGGATTGGCAGGGAATCATCCACTATGAGCTGCTCCCCTATGGCCAAACGCTCAATTCGGACCTGTACTGCCAACAACTGGACCGCTTGAATGCAGCACTCATGCAGAAGAGGCCATCTTTGATCAACAGAGGCCGAATTGTCTTCCATCAGGACAACGCCAGGCCACACACATCTTTGGTGACGCGCCAGAAGCTCCGGGAGCTCGGATGGGAGGTTCTTTTGCATCCACCGTATAGTCCGGATCTCGCACCAAGTGATTACCACCTATTTCTGTCCATGACGAACGCGCTTGGTAATCGGAAGTTGTCCACAAGAGAGTCCTGTGAAAATTGGCTCTCCGAGTTTTTTGACAATAGGGAAGCGAGCTTCTATAAGAGGGGCATTATGAAGTTGGCATCTCGTTGGGAACTCGTCATCGAACAAAACGGCGCATATTTGACTTAAATCGCATTATTATAACCAATTTTATGAACAATTGAAAATTCAATAAAAATACCGCAAGACTTTTTTGACAACCTTATATTTTTTGGATAGCTTTTCAAAATATAAAAATAACATTTTTATTTCTTTTACTATTTTTATTATCGGAAAAACATTTTTATTTTATTTTAAATCTAATTGATATTTATAGAAATTGTGTATAACAGTGTCCTTCTTTATGTATTAGAATTGTGTTGTGTTAAAGTTATTATAAATTACGCAATTTACCTTTCACTTACCTTTTTGACCCAACTACTAGGGTTTGAACCGGGGACTTTCGTTTCGACCATCAGGCGTCATTGACCAGCATGATATTATTGGCCATAAGTTATATTTATGATATGAAGCATATTTCACTCACCTCCATGCTCAAATTCTGATTGCTTTACGTTTGAAGCATGGAATCATATTTTGAGCTTGGAAGTGAGTCGTTTTTGAGTCGCCAAGTCAATAATTTGCAACGAAAATAATTTTTTTATTAATATAATTTTCAATTACTATATACATACATATATATTATCTTAAAAAATAACAACAAAAAAAGTAAATAGATATTCAAAACAAAACATATAAATTCAAAACAAAAAATAACAAAAACAGTAATAGAAATTCATAACATAACTCATAACTCTAAACGCCTACGCTTCGCCAGGCCAGTCTGTCATTGGCATGGACAAAATGTTTTTGTAGCACCGTAGCACATTTCGGCATGTGCTTAAGAAAAAGTGCCGTTTAACTTAGATCTAAACCTTAGATATGAATCGCTTTTGGATCAGCCAAGCAAGCAGAATATGAGTGCAGTAACAAAGCAAAACCAAGCAATGATCATATTTTAATCACCTGCATGCTCATTTGGCGATTGCTTTGCATTTCGTTTTTGTATTTCGAACCAATCATACTTTGAGCATATGGTAGGCTCATTTATGAGTCTTCTTTCGATCGCTCAGGAGATTAGTCGCTTTTTAATCGTCAAGGGGACTCAAAAAAGACTCATCAAGACGATTTCTGTTAAAACAGTCTTCCAAATGCTTGCTGGGCCCCCTAACATTCGAGATATGTAAAATTAAATGTAAATGTAAAGACTTAACAGCTAAGAATATAAATGTAAAGGCTCTGTTATAGGGTAAATGTAAGCAAATGTAATCTCACGCAAGCGCGTACGGCTCATTAGCATAGCCGAAGTTACGGTAAAGTTAAAGGAGAGGGGGGAAAGGCAAAAAGCGGGTACTCGGCATAGGCCGGATATAGAGCGGGAGAGAGAGAGCTGTTTTGTTTTGTCGTACCTGTTAAGTGGCAGTTACTTGCCCACTTCGTTCCTCTCCAACGTAGAAGCGCTTCGACGTCGGCTGTAACGAAAGTTGAACGACTAGAAAGGAGAGAGCGCTATCACGCTCTCAATGCACCTACGCTCATCCGCACCGATGCTAAATTCCCTCTCTCGCTCTAGCGCTTGGCTTCCCAGAGCGCGGGAGTAACGCTCGAGCTTGGCGGGAAAGGTTTTGGCGGTAAGCGGGTAGGGAATAAAGGAGAGAAGTGGGAGAGGGAATACGAAAAGCTACCTCGGCTAAACTTCTGCCTGCTTCGTGGCTGGTCTACTGCCCTTCCCTGCTTTACATTCCCCTCCCTTGAAAAGCAATTGTTTGCGCTGAAGGCGCTTACGCTAATCTAAGCTATCTATCTCCACTGTTGCTGCTCTGCCGATGACGGTGCAGCTGATGCTGGGTCTACTTTGCTGCCGGGTCTACTCTGCCTAAGCGCCTGCGCTGTTGCTGGGGCCGCTCTGCTGAGGCCTCTGCTCTGATGCTGGGGCCGCTCTGCTGAGGCCTCTGTTCTGATGCTGGGGCCGCTCTGCTGAGGCCTCTGTTCTGATGCTGGGGCTGCTCTGCTGAGGCCTCTGTTCTGATGCTGGGGCTGCTCTGCTGAGGCCTCTGCTCTGATGCTGGGGCCGCTCTGCTGAGGCCTCTGTTCTGATGCTGGGGCCGCTCTGCTGAGGCCTCTGTTCTGATGCTGGGGCCGCTCTGCTGAGGCCTCTGCTCTGATGCTGGGGCCGCTCTGCTGAGGCCTCTGCTCTGATGCTGGGGCCGCTCTGCTGAGGCCTCTGCTCTGATGCTGGGGCCGCTCTGCTGAGGCCTCTGCTCTGATGCTGGGGCCGCTCTGCTGAGGCCTGTGTTCTGATGCTGGGTCTACTATGCCGCTGGGTCTACTATGCTGCTGGGTCTACTCTGCCGAAGCGCCTGCGCTGTTGCTGGGGCCGCTCTGCTGAGGCCTCTGCTCTGATGCTGGGGCCGCTCTGCTGAGGCCTCTGTTCTGATGCTGGGGCCGCTCTGCTGAGGCCTCTGCTCTGATGCTGGGGCCGCTCTGCTGAGGCCTCTGTTCTGATGCTGGGGCCGCTCTGCTGAGGCCTCTGCTCTGATGCTGGGGCCGCTCTGCTGAGGCCTCTGTTCTGATGCTGGGGCCGCTCTGCTGAGGCCTCTGCTCTGATGCTGGGGCCGCTCTGCTGAGGCCTCTGCTCTGATGCTGGGGCCGCTCTGCTGAGGCCTCTGCTCTGATGCTGGGGCCGCTCTGCTGAGGCCTCTGCTCTGTTGCTGGGGCCGCTCTGCTGAGGCCTCTGTTCTGATGCTGGGGCCGCTCTGCTGAGGCCTCTGCTCTGATGCTGGGGCCGCTCTGCTGAGGCCTGTGTTCTGATGCTGGGTCTACTATGCCGCTGGGTCTACTATGCTGCTGGGTCTACTCTGCCGAAGCGCCTGCGCTGTTGCTGGGGCCGCTCTGCTGAGGCCTCTGCTCTGATGCTGGGGCCGCTCTGCTGAGGCCTCTGCTCTGATGCTGGGGCCGCTCTGCTGAGGCCTCTGCTCTGATGCTGGGGCCGCTCTGCTGAGGCCTCTGCTCTGATGCTGGGGCCGCTCTGCTGAGGCCTCTGTTCTGATGCTGGGGCCGCTCTGCTGAGGCCTCTGCTCTGATGCTGGGGCCGCTCTGCTGAGGCCTCTGCTCTGATGCTGGGGCCGCTCTGCTGAGGCCTCTGCTCTGATGCTGGGGCCGCTCTGCTGAGGCCTCTGCTCTGTTGCTGGGGCCGCTCTGCTGAGGCCTCTGTTCTGATGCTGGGGCCGCTCTGCTGAGGCCTCTGCTCTGATGCTGGGGCCGCTCTGCTGAGGCCTGTGTTCTGATGCTGGGTCTACTATGCCGCTGGGTCTACTATGCTGCTGGGTCTACTCTGCCGAAGCGCCTGCGCTGTTGCTGGGGCCGCTCTGCTGAGGCCTCTGCTCTGATGCTGGGGCTGCTCTGCTGAGGCCTCTGCTCTGATGCTGGGGCCGCTCTGCTGAGGCCTCTGCTCTGATGCTGGGGCCGCTCTGCTGAGGCCTCTGTTCTGATGCTGGGGCCGCTCTGCTGAGGCCTCTGCTCTGATGCTGGGGCCGCTCTGCTGAGGCCTCTGCTCTGATGCTGGGGCCGCTCTGCTGAGGCCTCTGCTCTGATGCTGGGGCCGCTCTGCTGAGGCCTCTGCTCTGATGCTGGGGCCGCTCTGCTGAGGCCTCTGCTCTGATGCTGGGGCCGCTCTGCTGAGGCCTCTGCTCTGATGCTGGGGCCGCTCTGCTGAGGCCTCTGCTCTGATGCTGGGGCCGCTCTGCTGAGGCCTCTGCTCTGATGCTGGGGCCGCTCTGCTGAGGCCTGTGTTCTGATGCTGGGTCTACTATGCCGCTGGGTCTACTATGCTGCTGGGTCTACTCTGCCGAAGCGCCTGCGCTGTTGCTGGGGCCGCTCTGCTGAGGCCTCTGCTCTGATGCTGGGGCCGCTCTGCTGAGGCCTGTGTTCTGATGCTGGGTCTACTATGCCGCTGGGTCTACTATGCTGCTGGGTCTACTCTGCCGAAGCGCCTGCGCTGTTGCTGGGGCCGCTCTGCTGAGGCCTCTGCTCTGATGCTGGGGCCGCTCTGCTGAGGCCTCTGCTCTGATGCTGGGGCCGCTCTGCTGAGGCCTCTGCTCTGATGCTGGGGCCGCTCTGCTGAGGCCTCTGTTCTGATGCTGGGGCCGCTCTGCTGAGGCCTGTGTTCTGATGCTGGGTCTACTATGCCGCTGGGTCTACTATGCTGCTGGGTCTACTCTGCCGAAGCGCCTGCGCTGTTGCTGGGGCCGCTCTGCTGAGGCCTCTGCTCTGATGCTGGGGCCGCTCTGCTGAGGCCTGTGTTCTGATGCTGGGTCTACTATGCCGCTGGGTCTACTATGCTGCTGGGTCTACTCTGCCGAAGCGCCTGCGCTGTTGCTGGGGCCGCTCTGCTGAGGCCTCTGCTCTGATGCTGGGGCCGCTCTGCTGAGGCCTGTGTTCTGATGCTGGGTCTACTATGCCGCTGGGTCTACTATGCTGCTGGGTCTACTCTGCCGAAGCGCCTGCGCTGTTGCTGGGGCCGCTCTGCTGAGGCCTCTGCTCTGATGCTGGGGCCGCTCTGCTGAGGCCTCTGCTCTGATGCTGGGGCCGCTCTGCTGAGGCCTCTGCTCTGATGCTGGGGCCGCTCTGCTGAGGCCTCTGCTCTGATGCTGGGGCCGCTCTGCTGAGGCCTCTGCTCTGATGCTGGGGCCGCTCTGCTGAGGCCTCTGCTCTGATGCTGGGGCCGCTCTGCTGAGGCCTCTGCTCTGATGCTGGGGCCGCTCTGCTGAGGCCTCTGCTCTGATGCTGGGGCCGCTCTGCTGAGGCCTCTGCTCTGTTGCTGGGGCCGCTCTGCTGAGGCCTCTGCTCTGATGCTGGGGCCGCTCTGCTGAGGCCTCTGCTCTGATGCTGGGGCCGCTCTGCTGAGGCCTCTGTTCTGATGCTGGGGCCGCTCTGCTGAGGCCTGTGTTCTGATGCTGGGTCTACTATGCCGCTGGGTCTACTCTGTTGCTGGGTCTACTCTGCCGAAGCGCCTGCGCTGTTGCTGGGGCCGCTCTGCTGAGGCCTCTGCTCTGATGCTGGGGCCGCTCTGCTGAGGCCTCTGCTCTGATGCTGGGGCTGCTCTGCTGAGGCCTCTGCTCTGATGCTGGGGGCTGCTCTGCTGAGGCCTCTGCTCTGATGCTGGGGCCGCTCTGCTGAGGCCTCTGCTCTGATGCTGGGGCTGCTCTGCTGAGGCCTCTGCTCTGATGCTGGGGCCGCTCTGCTGAGGCCTCTGTTCTGATGCTGGGGCCGCTCTGCTGAGGCCTGTGTTCTGATGCTGGGTCTACTCTGCCGCTGGGTCTACTCTGTTGCTGGGTCTACTCTGCCGAAGCGCCTGCGCTGTTGCTGGGGCCGCTCTGCTGAGGCCTCTGCTCTGATGCTGGGGCCGCTCTGCTGAGGCCTCTGCTCTGATGCTGGGGCTGCTCTGCTGAGGCCTCTGCTCTGATGCTGGGGCCGCTCTGCTGAGGCCTCTGCTCTGATGCTGGGGCCGCTCTGCTGAGGCCTCTGCTCTGATGCTGGGGCCGCTCTGCTGAGGCCTGTGTTCTGCTGCTGGGTCTACTCTGCCGAAGCGCCTGCGCTGTTGCTGGGGCCGCTCTGCTGAGGCCTCTGCTCTGATGCTGGGGCTGCTCTGCTGAGGCCTCTGCTCTGATGCTGGGGCTGCTCTGCTGAGGCCTCTGCTCTGATGCTGGGGCCGCTCTGCTGAGGCCTCTGCTCTGATGCTGGGGCCGCTCTGCTGAGGCCTCTGCTCTGATGCTGGGGCCGCTCTGCTGAGGCCTCTGCTCTGATGCTGGGGCCGCTCTGCTGAGGCCTCTGCTCTGATGCTGGGGCCGCTCTGCTGAGACCTCTGCTCTGATGCTGGGGCCGCTCTGCTGAGGCCTGTGTTCTGCTGCTGGGTCTACTCTGCCGAAGCGCCTGCGCTGTTGCTGGGGCCGCTCTGCTGAGGCCTCTGCTCTGATGCTGGGGCTGCTCTGCTGAGGCCTCTGCTCTGATGCTGGGGCCGCTCTGCTGAGGCCTCTGCTCTGATGCTGGGGCCGCTCTGCTGAGGCCTCTGCTCTGATGCTGGGGCCGCTCTGCTGAGGCCTCTGCTCTGATGCTGGGGCCGCTCTGCTGAGGCCTCTGCTCTGATGCTGGGGCCGCTCTGCTGAGGCCTCTGCTCTGATGCTGGGGCCGCTCTGCTGAGACCTCTGCTCTGATGCTGGGGCCGCTCTGCTGAGGCCTGTGTTCTGCTGCTGGGTCTACTCTGCCGAAGCGCCTGCGCTGTTGCTGGGGCCGCTCTGCTGAGGCCTCTGCTCTGATGCTGGGGCCGCTCTGCTGAGGCCTCTGCTCTGATGCTGGGGCCGCTCTGCTGAGGCCTCTGCTCTGATGCTGGGTCTACTCTGCCGCTGGGTCTACTCTGCTGCTGGGTCTACTCTGCCGAAGCGCCTGCGCTGTTGCTGGGGCCGCTCTGCTGAGGCCTCTGCTCTGATGCTGGGGCCGCTCTGCTGAGGCCTCTGCTCTGATGCTGGGGCTGCTCTGCTGCTGGCCTCTACTCTGATGCTGGGTCCGCTCTGCCGAAGCGCCTGCGTTCTGATGCTGGGGCCGCTCTGCTGAGGCCTCTGTTCTGATGCTGGGTCTACTCTGCTGCTGGGTCTACTCTGCTGCTGGGTCTACTCTGCCGAAGCGCCTGCGCTGTTGCTGGGGCTGCTCTGCTGAGGCCTCTGCTCTGATGCTGGGGCCGCTCTGCTGAGGCCTCTGCTCTGATGCTGGGGCTACTCTGCCGAGGCTCTGCTCTGATGCTGGGGCCGCTCTGCTGAGACCTCTGCTCTGATGCTGGGGCCGCTCTGCTGAGGCCTGTGTTCTGCTGCTGGGTCCACTCTGCCGAAGCGCCTGCGCTGTTGCTGGGGCCGCTCTGCTGAGGCCTCTGCTCTGATGCTGGGGCCGCTCTGCTGAGGCCTCTGCTCTGATGCTGGGGCCGCTCTGCTGAGGCCTGTGTTCTGATGCTGGGTCTACTATGCCGCTGGGTCTACTCTGTTGCTGGGTCTACTCTGCCGAAGCGCCTGCGCTTGCTGGGGCTCTCTGCTGCGGCCTCTAGCTCGCTGTGCTGGGGCTGCCTGCTGAGGCCTCTGCTCATGCTGGGGGCCTGCTGAGGCCTCTGCTCTGATGCTGGGCTCTCTGCTGCGGCTGCTGCTGGTCTACTCTGCCGAAGCGCCTGCGCTGTTGCTGGGGCCGCTCTGCTGAGGCCTCTGCTCTGATGCTGGGGCTGCCGCTGAGGCTCTGCTCTGTGCTGGGTCTACTCTGCCGAAGCGCCTGCGCTGTTGCTGGGGCCGCTCTGCTGAGGCCTCGCGCTGTGCTGGGGCTGCCTGCTGAGGCCTCTGCTCTGATGCTGGGTCTACTCTGCCGAAGCGCCTGCGCTGTTGCTGGGGCCGCTCTGCTGAGGCCTCTGCTCTGGCTGCACTCCGCTGCTGGGCGCTCTGCTGAGGCCTGGCTGTGCTGGGGCTGCATCTGCTGGGTCTACTCTGCTGCTGGGTCTACTCTGCCGAAGCGCCTGCGCTGTTGCTGGGGCCGCTCTGCTGAGGCCTCTGCTCTGCTGCTGGGGCTACTCTGCTGGGTCTACTCTGCTGCTGGGTCTACTCTGCGAAGCGCCCCTGTCTGGCCGCTGGGGCCGCTCTGCTGCGGCCTCTGCGAGCTGCTGCTGGGCTCTGCTGAGGCCTCTGCTCTGATGCTGGGTGCTAGCTCTGCTGCTGCGGTCTACCTGATGCTGGCGGCTGCTACTCTGCCGAAGCGCCTGCGCTGTTGCTGGGGCCGCTCTGCTGAGGCCTCTGCTCTGATGCTGGGTCTACTCTGCTGCTGGGTCTACTCTGCCGAAGCGCCTGCGCTGTTGCTGGGGCCGCTCTGCTGAGGCCTCTGTCTGATGCTGGGTCACTCTGCCCTGGGTCTACTCTGCTGCTGGGTCTACTCTGCCGAAGCGCCTGCGCTGTTGCTGGGGCGCTCTGCTGAGGCCTCTGCTCTGCTGCTGGGGCCGCTATGCTGGGCCTCTGCTCTGTGCTGGGGCCGCTCTGCTGAGGCCTTGTTCTGCTGCTGGCCGCTCTAGCTCTGCCGAGCGCCTGCTGCTCTGATGCTGGGTCTACTCTGCTGCTGGGTCTACTCTGCCGAAGCGCCTGCGCTGTTGCTGGGGCCGCTCTGCTGAGCCTTGTCTGCTGCTGGGTCTACTCTGCCGAAGCGCCTGCGCTGTTGCTGGGGCCGCTCTGCTGAGGCCCTGCTCTGATGCTGGGCTCCGCTGCTGGGTCTACTCTGCCGAAGCGCCTGCGCTGTTGCTGGGGCCGCTCTGCTGAGGCCTCTGCTCTGATGCTGGGTCTACTCTGCTGGGCTGCGCTGTTGCTGGGGCACTCTGCCGAAGCCCTGCGCTGCTGCTGGGGCCCTCTGCTGGGCCTCTGCTGCTGGCCGCTCTGCTGAGGCCTGCGCTGCTGCTGGGGCCGCTCTGCTGAGGCCTCTGCTCTGCTGCTGGGTCTACTCTGCCGAAGCGCCTGCGCTGTTGCTGGGGCCGCTCTGCTGAGGCCTCTGCTCTGATGCTGGGGCCGCTCTGCTGATGCTGGGTCTACTCTGATGCTGGGTCTACTCTGATGCTGGGTCTACTCTGCCGAAGCGCCTGCGCTGTTGCTGGGGCCGCTCTGCTGAGCTCTGCCTGCTGGGTCTACTCTGATGCTGGGTCTACTCTGCCGAAGCGCCTGCGCTGTGCTGGGGCCGCTCTGCTGAGGCCTCTGCTCTGATGCTGGGGCCGCTCTGCTGAGGCCTCTGCTCTGCTGCTGGGGCCGCTCTGCTGAGGCCTGGCTGTGCTGGGGCTCTCTGCTGAGGTCTCTCTGCTGCTGGGTCTACTCTGCTGCTGGGTCTACTCTGCCGAAGCGCCTGCGCTGTTGCTGGGGCCGCTCTGCTGAGGCCTCTGCTCTGATGCTGGGTCTACTCTGCTGCTGGGTCTACTCTGCCGAAGCGCCTGCGCTGTTGCTGGGGCCGCTCTGCTGAGGCCTTGTCTGCTGCTGGGTCTACTCTGCTGCTGGGTCTACTCTGCTGCTGGGTCTACTCTGCCGAAGCGTGCGCGCTGTTGCTGGGCTGCTCTGCCGAAGCGCCTGCGCTGTTGCTGGGGCGCTCTGCTGAGGCCTCTGCTCTGATGCTGGGGCCGCTCTGCTGAGGCCTCTGCTCTGATGCTGGGGCCGCTCTGCTGAGGCCTCTGCTCTGATGCTGGGGCCGCTCTGCTGAGGCCTCTGCTCTGATGCTGGGGCCGCTCTGCTGAGGCCTGTGTTCTGCTGCTGGGTCTACTATGCTGCTGGGTCTACTCTGTTGCTGGGTCTACTCTGCCGAAGCGCCTGCGCTGTTGCTGGGGCCGCTCTGCTGAGGCCTCTGCTCTGATGCTGGGGCCGCTCTGCTGAGGCCTCTGCTCTGCTGCTGGCCGTCTACTCTGCTGCTGGCCGCTCTGTGAGGCCTCTGCCTGATGCTGGGGCCGCTCTGCTGAGGCCTCTGCTCTGATGCTGGGGCCGCTCTGCTGAGGCCTGTGTTCTGATGCTGGCTCTACTATGCTGCGGTCTACTCTGATGCTGGGTCTACTCTGCCGAAGCGCCTGCGCTGTTGCTGGGCCGCTCTGCTGAGGCCTCTGCTCTGATGCTGGGGCCGCTCTGCTGAGGCCTGTGTTCTGATGCTGGGTCTACTATGCTGCTGGGTCTACTCTGTTGCTGGGTCTACTCTGCCGAAGCGCCTGCGCTGTTGCTGGGGCCGCTCTGCTGAGGCCTCTGCTCTGATGCTGGGGCCGCTCTGCCTGTTGCTGGGGCCGCTCTGCTGAGGCCTCTGCTCTGATGCTGGGTCTACTATGCTGCTGGGTCTACTCTGTTGCTGGGTCTACTCTGCCGAAGCGCCTGCGCTGTTGCTGCTCTGGAGGCCTCTGTTCTGATCTGGCCCTCCGAGGCCTCTGCTCTGATGCTGGGGCCGCTCTGCTGAGGCCTGTGTTCTGACTGCTGGGTCTACTATGCTGCTGGGTCTACTCTGTTGCTGGGTCTACTCTGCCGAAGCGCCTGCGCTGTTGCTGGGGCCGCTCTGCTGAGGCCTCTGCTCTGATGCTGGGGCCGCTCTGCTGAGGCCTCTGCTCTGTTGCTGGGGCCGCTCTGCTGAGGCCTCTGCTCTGATGCTGGGGCCGCTCTGCTGAGGCCTCTGCTCTGATGCTGGGGCCGCTCTGCTGAGGCCTGTGTTCTGATGCTGGGTCTACTATGCCGCTGGGTCTACTCTGCTGCTGGGTCTACTCTGCCGAAGCGCCTGCGCTGTTGCTGGGGCCGCTCTGCTGAGGCCTCTGTTCTGATGCTGGGGCCGCTCTGCTGAGGCCTCTGCTCTGATGCTGGGGCCGCTCTGCTGAGGCCTCTGCTCTGATGCTGGGGCCGCTCTGCTGAGGCCTCTGCTCTGATGCTGGGGCCGCTCTGCTGAGGCCTGTGTTCTGATGCTGGGTCTACTATGATGCTGGGTCTACTCTGTTGCTGGGTCTACTCTGCCGAAGCGCCTGCGCTGTTGCTGGGGCCGCTCTGCTGAGGCCTCTGCTCTGATGCTGGGGCCGCTCTGCTGAGGCCTGTGTTCTGATGCTGGGTCTACTCTGATGCTGGGTCTACTCTGCTGCTGGGTCTACTCTGCCGAAGCGCCTGCGCTGTTGCTGGGGCCGCTCTGCTGAGGCCTCTGCTCTGATGCTGGGGCCGCTCTGCTGAGGCCTCTGCTCTGTTGCTGGGGCCGCTCTGCTGAGGCCTCTGCTCTGATGCTGGGGCCGCTCTGCTG
Source organism: Drosophila algonquin (assembly GCA_035041765.1). NCBI lineage: Eukaryota > Metazoa > Arthropoda > Insecta > Diptera > Drosophilidae > Drosophila > Drosophila algonquin. Next base: position 235,385 of record JAWNKY010003561.1, read on the forward strand.
AGGCCTGTGTTCTGATGCTGGGTCTACTATGCTGCTGGGTCTACTCTGTTGCTGGGTCTACTCTGCCGAAGCGCCTGCGCTGTTGCTGGGCTGCTCTGCCGAAGCGCCTGCGCTGTTGCTGGGGCCGCTCTGCTGAGGCCTCTGCTCTGATGCTGGGGCCGCTCTGCTGAGGCCTCTGTTCTGTTGCTGGGGCCGCTCTGCTGAAGCCTCTGCGCTGATGCTGGGGCCGCTCTGCTGAGGCCTCTGCTCTGATGCTGGGGCCGCTCTGCTGAGGCCTGTGTTCTGATGCTGGGTCTACTCTGATGCTGGGTCTACTCTGTTGCTGGGTCTACTCTGCCGAAGCGCCTGCGCTGTTGCTGGGCTGCTCTGCCGAAGCGCCTGCGCTGTTGCTGGGGCCGCTCTGCTGAGGCCTCTGCTCTGATGCTGGGGTCGCTCTGCTGAGGCCTCTGCTCTGATGCTGGGGCCGCTCTGCTGAGGCCTGTGTTCTGATGCTGGGTCTACTATGATGCTGGGTCTACTCTGTTGCTGGGTCTACTCTGCCGAAGCGCCTGCGCTGTTGCTGGGCTGCTCTGCCGAAGCGCCTGCGCTGTTGCTGGGGCCGCTCTGCTGAGGCCTCTGCTCTGATGCTGGGGTCGCTCTGCTGAGGCCTCTGCTCTGATGCTGGGGCCGCTCTGCTGAGGCCTGTGTTCTGATGCTGGGTCTACTATGATGCTGGGTCTACTCTGTTGCTGGGTCTACTCTGCCGAAGCGCCTGCGCTGTTGCTGGGCTGCTCTGCCGAAGCGCCTGCGCTGTTGCTGGGGCCGCTCTGCTGAGGCCTCTGCTCTGATGCTGGGGTCGCTCTGCTGAGGCCTCTGCTCTGATGCTGGGGCCGCTCTGCTGAGGCTCTGCTCTGATGCTGGGGTCGCTCTGCTGAGGCCTCTGCTCTGATGCTGGGGCCGCTCTGCTGAGGCCTGTGTTCTGATGCTGGGTCTACTATGATGCTGGGTCTACTCTGTTGCTGGGTCTACTCTGCCGAAGCGCCTGCGCTGTTGCTGGGCTGCTCTGCCGAAGCGCCTGCGCTGTTGCTGGGGCCGCTCTGCTGAGGCCTCTGCTCTGATGCTGGGGTCGCTCTGCTGAGGCCTCTGCTCTGATGCTGGGGCCGCTCTGCTGAGGCCTCTGCTCTGATGCTGGGGCCGCTCTGCTGAGGCCTCTGCTCTGATGCTGGGGCCGCTCTGCTGAGGCCTGTGTTCTGATGCTGGGTCTACTATGCTGCTGGGTCTACTCTGCTGCTGGGTCTACTCTGCCGAAGCGCCTGCGCTGTTGCTGGGGCTACTCTGCTGCTGGGTCTATTCTGCTGTTGGGGCGGTGCCGGAGCCGAGGTGGGCTCTGTGCTGACGCTGCGCTATCCCGATAAGGCGCTAGCGCTGATGTTGCGCGGCGCGGACGCTGAAGCTTCTCTCACGCTGGCGCGGTGTTGTTATTGGGTAGCGCGGCTTGATGCTGAACGGCGCGGACGCCGACACTCGGCTCTCCTTTAGCGACAGTGCCAGTTACTTAGGGTTGGTAATTGATAGGAAGCTAAATTGGAACCTGAACACCAAAGACCAGAGCATGCGAATAACCGTCAACCGATTTTTCCAACGCAGTCTTCACGCAGACAAAACAGAACAAATTTGGTACACACGATCTCTCTCTGAGCGAAAGACTTTTTTCGTTTCGCTTGTGTGTTTCGGTCCGACTGTTTGGCTCAACCGAAAAAACGTTTTGGTCTCGCAATAACCACAGATAGGGACACTTTTGAGAGATCGGTCACGCAAAACGGTCTTTGAAAGACCACTGCGCAAGAAGTGTCTTCAAAAAGGGTTGTTTCTTGCTGTGTGCGAGAAAGAGAAAAGAATATGCCTGAGCAAAGATGCTCTCGTTCAAGGTATATTTAACAAGGTATGGCAGACGAGCTGGCCAGACATGGCACTACAATCCCCCTTCTACAAGACAAGGAGGATACTCGTATGCCGATGGCCACTTGTAGGCTCATAATAAAGGAGCAATATAGGCAACTAACAGACAACAAGTGGCAATCAGCTCCACGTTGTCGAATAACTCGGCAAACATGGCCGACCACAGACAGGAAGCGCACCTCTGAGCTATGCAAGCTCGGCAGACGAAGGTGCAGCGCAGTCATACGCTCCCTAACGGGACACTGGCTAATAGGTGCCCACGCTAATAGACTTGCCGTAGCTGCAGCGACGAGGAGGAGGAGGAAACGGTGGAACATCTGTTCTGCTGTTGCCCGGCTCTCAGCAGGAGAAGGCTACGGCACTTGGGCTCGCCCTTCATAGCAGACATTTCGGACAGACATATGTCCCAGGAAGATAGCTAGCTTCATAAGAGCTGCAGGCTGGGACAACTGTTGCCCTTAGGTCCCACAATGCGAGAAGGGGTAGATTCCCTGCGGTATCACAACGGGACAGTTACGTCTTCGCACTGTACGTAATGTCCTGTCGAATAACGGAAGAAAATGAATAATGTTAACATAACATAATGTTAACTAAATGCGCTCTACAGCACACACACAAAAATGCCAAATATCGGATACAAAAGCGGAAAAGCGGAATCATCGTTGGTATCGGGGGAACCATCACTAACAGAAACGAAAACACTATAAACGCATTGAAAAACATTTAAAATATTGTTTTAAAACAATGAGCTCCAACCATCGACCTCTGGACGCATCAGACATCCAGCTGATAGAGACCATACGCGAAACACCCTCGCTGTATGACCCGCAGCTTCCCTCCTTTCGCCTCTCGCAGCGCAAAGAGGAAGACTGGGCGAAAGTGGCAGAAATTTTGAGAATTTCGACCACAGATGCGCGACGGCGTTGGACCTGTTTGCGGGATCGGTATTCGCGGGAGCTCAAGCAGATGCGTCTCCATCCCACCAGCGAATTCGGTCGCAACGATTTCTTCAGACAAATGGATTTCCTGCGGGAATTTGTTAGAAAGCGGCGCGAGCGCAACAGAAGAGATCAGACTCCCACTGGTTGGCTCAAAGTGGACATGAGGAGAAGCAAACTAATGAAGATGTCGGTCGAGACGGACAACCTGATGGAGGAATCACATGTGTACGAGGAGAGCGATGAGCATAACTACGACACCAAGCTTGAAGCGAATACATCGCACTCCGAGACCTACTCGGTGGTGGTGGAGGCAGATGATGGACAAGAGCCCGAGCAGGAGAGCTACGAGGAAGACTACATTGGGGATGGTGAATGCGAGCACAAGTCAATGCCACCGGCGTCCGAAACCTCTCCTTCTGCCGGCGACGCGGCCCATGTCACCCAGGGCGACATCAACTACATGGTCTGCATGCCCAGCATGAGTCAGGAGCGGGAGCATCTCGGCCCCGAGTCACTGGCTCCGGCTATGGCAACGACAAGAACGACGGAGACCGAGGACGATTACTTCTGTAAATCGGTGGCTGCCTATCTGCGGCAACTGTCGCGGGTGCACAAGATCAAGGCCAAGGTGGAAATGTTCCAAATACTGGAGAAATACATAATGCTAGAGGAGGAGAGACGAGGCTTGGTATCGGACTCGGGGCCAGGGTCGGGATAAACAGGTTACATGGCAGTTGATGTATAGGTTTTAAATAGTTTTAATGCAGTACAAATATACAAAGTGACGAAGAATCTTTTGAGCTTAATCTATTTACTTTAGTTGCTTCTAGCAGAAGTCCTCATTGATTAATTCCGCGTTGACGGCCAGGCCGCGCTCCTTGAGTGCCTTGGACACCAGGCGATGCTTCTCTTGACGCTGCTCCTGCTCGCGTCGTTGGGCGTCCAGTATTTCGTCCACAGATATCTCCTTGAGCGGCAGCTTCTGTTCCTTTTCACGGTCCTGTTTGGTGGTGTTACAAGAGCCGGGGTATTAATTATTCGGAACTCCGGATTCGTTTACTCACAATTTCCCCCAACAGAACCACATTTTCCCCTCGAATTATAAACACTCCACGTGGAATGTCACCATATTGATTGCCCACATGTATGCGCTCAATGGTGCGCTGCAAAACCAAGTTCGCAAACTGATCCACCGATCGCAGGTAGCCAATCAGGGTCCGACCATCTCGCAAGAGCACCATCAGCTTCTCTGTAAATGTTCAGAATTGAGACACTTTATTGCCATCCACACAGGCGAGGCGGCCGGAGCCACTCACTGTCTACTTCCTCCAGGAGGTGAGCTGTGCCCGCCAAAGGGTTCAGATCGTCCATGTCCAGTGATTGTTTGTGTGGAGTACAGAAAAACGACTTCGATTCAACTTTTGCTTAATTTATACTTTTGCACGATGATTCGATATTCATACGGATGGGCCGCTACCATCGATAGTTCATCTCAAACCTGCGATATTTTCTGGGCATGCGGCAACCACCATTAGTTTGAAAAAATCGTAAAGAAATTGCAGGAAGATGAAGTAAGTTCGTGATTAACTGTATTAAACTGTTGCTAAAGGCATTGGAAATCCACCCTCAGGCTCAGTATTGACGGCCTGCTCGTCTACTTCCCGTACGAGTACATATACCCGGAGCAGTATGCGTACATGCTGGAACTCAAGCGAACACTGGACGCCAAAGGACACTGTTTGCTGGAGATGCCCTCGGGCACGGGCAAGACGGCCACCCTGCTCTCGCTGATTGTGGCCTACATGATAGAGTATCCAGAGACGATTCGCAAGCTCATCTACTGCTCCCGTACAGTGCCCGAAATCGAGAAAGTAATTGCCGAACTGCAGAACCTGATGGTCTACTATGAGCGGGAGTGTGTAAAGCCGCCTGCCCTGACCGGCCTGGTGCTGAGCTCCCGCAAAAACTTGTGCATCCACCCGGAGGTGAGCAAGGAGCGCGAGGGCAAGGCCGTGGACGGGAAGTGCTATGGCCTCACGGCCAGCTACGTACGCGATAAGCATGAGATGGACACCGAGACGCCCATCTGTGAGTGGAGTAAACCTATACTATGATCGCGATGCGATGTTTATTGTCGACCTGCAGGTCAGTACTTTGAGGGCTTCAGTCTGGAGGGCAAGGAGTCCACCCTGCCCATAGGAGTCTACAGTCTTGATGATCTCAAGGAATATGGACGCTCGCGCAACTGGTGTCCCTACTTCCTGGCCCGCTATGCCGTGAGTGAACAGAACAGTGATGTAAGCGTTGTCCAGCATTGATTCATCAATTTGCTTGCCAGATTGCCCACGCCCAAATTGTGGTGTACAGCTATCATTATCTGCTGGATCCGAAGATCGCGCAGGTTGTGTCCAAGGAGATGACGCGCGAGTCCTGTGTGGTCTTCGACGAGGCGCACAACATTGACAACGTCTGCATTGATTCGATGAGTGTAAAGATCAACAGACGTACAGTGGAGCGCAGCACAAACGCGTTGAATCAGCTGACCAAATTGGTGCAGGAGTGAGTCCCAATCCGACCCGTCTACACCATTCCCCACTCTATCTTGATAATGCCTCATTCAGAATTCGAGAAGAGGACACAAACCGTCTCAATGAGGAGTACCAGCGGATGGTGCAGGGCCTGAAGGATGCCAGCGTCCAGCGAGAGACGGATATGATTATGGCCAATCCTGTTCTGCCCAACGATGTGCTGACCGAGGTGGTCCCTGGCAACATACGCAACGCGGACCACTTCCTCAGCTTTCTGCGTCGCTTCATCGAGTTCATTAAGACGCGCCTGCGCGTCCATCACGTGGTCCAGGAGTCCCCAGCCGGCTTCCTCAAGGATATATCAGCCAAAATATGCATTGAACGCAAGCCCTTGCGCTTCTGTGCAGAACGTCTGTCCAGTCTGCTGCGCACTCTCGAGATTACCGACTTGACGGAGTACGGAGCTCTGACTCTGGTGGGTTACTATCTGAACCTAGGGACTGCTCGCTCTCATCACATCTAAAGTATGTAATTTATCTATAGATCACACATTTTGCCACACTGGTGTCCACCTACACCAAGGGCTTCACCATCATCATAGAGCCCTTTGACGACAAGACACCCACCGTATCGAATCCTATACTGCACTTCAGCTGTTTGGACTCTTCGATTGCCATGGCTCCGGTTTTCTCCCGCTTTCAAACAGTGGTCATCACCTCGGGCACGCTGTCTCCGATGGACATGTACCCGAAGATACTCGACTTTGATCCAGTGGTCATGAGCAGCTTCACCATGACACTGGCTCGTCCCTGCCTTCTTCCAATGGTAATAGATGCCCGCCCGCCCTATTGCCATTTGAACACAATTTGACTGCCTGCCGATTGTACTCCACAGATTGTGTCCAAGGGCAATGACCAGGTGACCATTTCCTCCAAGTTCGAGACTCGCGAGGACACAGCTGTCATCCGGAACTACGGCCAGCTGCTGGTGGAGGTGGCCAAGACAGTTCCCGATGGCGTTGTCTGTTTCTTCACCTCATACCTGTACCTGGAGTCCGTGGTTGCCTCCTGGTACGACCAGGGCATTGTCGACACTCTGCTGCGCTACAAGCTGCTGTTCATAGAGACCCAGGACAATGCCGAGACCAGCTATGCCTTGATGAACTATGTTAAGGTGAGGCCGACATAATCGTCATCAATCTATGCTACTCCTATGGCTTCTCCTCCACTGTACTTGACACACTTGCCTCGCTCTCGCTCTCATTTTCATCCATACCCATACCCTTGCAGAGTGAGGTTTTGTGGAATTGGTTGGATCGTTGCCGATCCGCGACTCATGTTCCCCCATAGATCGGATCTGCAAGGGTGTTCATAGTTTGGTTTTCCATATTTCCACTGACCTTTCATGCTCTCATTCGTTCTCGAACTGTTTTGCAGGCCTGCGATTGTGGTCGCGGCGCCGTGCTGCTGGCTGTGGCGCGTGGCAAGGTCTCGGAGGGTGTGGATTTCGACCATCACTATGGTCGCGCGGTGCTCATGTTCGGCATCCCCTATGTGTACACGCAGTCGCGCATACTCAAGGCCCGCCTCGACTACCTGCGCGATCAGTTTCAGATACGTGAGAACGACTTTCTGACCTTTGATGCGATGCGGCATGCAGCGCAGTGCGTGGGCCGGGCGTTGCGCGGGAAGACGGACTACGGCATCATGATATTCGCCGACAAGCGCTTCTCGCGCCAGGACAAGCGCTCCCGTCTGCCCAAGTGGATACAGGAGCATCTGGTCGACAGCTTCTGCAACCTGAGCACCGAGGAGGCTGTGCAGCTGGCCAGGCGCTGGCTGCGACGCATGGCCCAGCCGTTCACCCGCGAGGACCAGCTGGGCATCTCCCTGCTGACGCTCGCCCAGCTGGAGAGCATGGAGCAGGAGAAACTGGAGCGGCAGGCGCAGGGCAAAGAGGGCGTGGGTGGCCAGGTTCAGGAGTTGTGAATGCCACGGCAACCGGCTTCGGCTTCGGCTTCGGCTCGCTGTCACACTTCCTTCCGGGAATTATTAAACACGCCTTTGCGCCAGCTTTTAATGACATTGAATGGCCATTAAAAGCGGAGCAACAGGCAAAACAAACTTCAAAATAAAACCTTTTTTTCGGCTGCCATGCAAATCAGACGTAAACGTCCAATTAATGGCTAATTAATATTATTAATAATTTCGCAGGCATGACTAACGCCGCTTCCAACGCTGCTCAAGGCGGCGAAAGGGCGCCGCGCATGCGCAACCGACAGCTCTGCTCTTTTGTATTTGTATTAGCATTAATGGAGCTGAAGCAAAGACTAAGGCGAGGGAAAAACAGTCTACAAACTGCATTTAATGTAACAGCCATTACACTGGCCAGCAAAGTTAGCGTTTAAGATGATTCCTAGATGCTGAATTAAAGATGCCCTTAGTCGTATTTTGAAACGTGTGTTTTATTTAACGAGGCACCAAGTCTCCAGCGTTGTTGCCTTTGAGTCGTTAATAATGCGATTCCAGTCGGGTTTCATGTTATCAATGCAATATTTCAATGCTGGATGTTTGCTTAATGAGTGAAACACAAACTTTTCCCACCCGAAAGAAAGAAACAGCTTTTGAGGCACTCGCATTTCCTGAAGTCCTCGTCTGGCGGGGGGTGGGCGGGCGAGGGAGCGAAGCTTGGCGGGGAGAACCAAACCGAAAGCTTTTGCAAACAGACACGAACGGCCACGGCCATAACTCAGAGCAGAGCGAAGCTTGAATACAGCAAACAACCGCAAAAGTGAGATAAAACTTACTGGCATGGCACTCGCACTCGCACTCTCGCACTCGCACTCGCATTCGCATTCGCGCTCACTCTCGCACGCGCTGGCTCTCCGACAAAAGAACTTTCGATTTTTCATAATAAAAAGGTTATAACTAAATCATTGGCCGTTTAGTCGGGTAGATGCTTAGGAAAGGAGCGCGACACTGAACACTGAGCACTGAGCGAACAGAACACTCGTCTCGTGTAGCAAAGCAGCCAATAAATAAATCAAATTAATTAACAGTTAAATAGTTTGTTTTCCAACAATCATCGTGATCCGTCGCATCCGTACGCTAGAAAGCCAAATCAAATCTACTTATATCGTTTAGTTACTATCCAAAGCCAATTCAACAATCCAATTTTCCAACAAAATGAAGCCCCAAAGCAGTGAACAAAATGGCAGCACTCAAAATGGCGACGCCTGTGCCGCGGATGCAGCTTCCGTTGCCGTTGAGGCTGCCGCCGCCGCGATCCCCACGGCGGCTTCCGCCGGCGCCGTCGTTCCCGTCCTGGGCTCCAAAAACAGTCAACAGCTGAAACTGGAAATGCTTAACATGGGCAACGGAAACGGTGAGTGTGGAAGAACTCTTCCTGTTTGAGTCACAGATCAAAGCTGAAACAATAGAATCTAATTTATTTCCTGAACAAACCAACCAAATCTAAGCCCGATCTGTAGCTATTGCTCCTAACTCCTGAACTCTGTAGAGACAACTCGAGCCAAGGCGGATCCGACCTGATCTGATCTTGATCTCCCACTAGTTCCCGAGAGATACGTCACGCCCTCAAGGCTGCAGGTGGCGTCTGTTCGCAATCTCGCCAAGATATTGCATCACTCCAGCCGAGGCATAGATTAGAGCAAATTGGAATTCAATCCGATGCGCCTAATGAGCCGCCTTCGATTTCCGGCGATGCTGCATGTGCCCCACACATAAAACCGCTGTCGACAAATCGACTTCTTCACACATACTACATGAGCCGCAGACTGAAAACTCAAATTTCAGTGCTCTTCAAACAACAAAAAAAACACAAAACCACACAGACAGATCGCCGGAGGAGCATACCACTGGCCGCCTGGCCGGGAGCTGGGAGAGGGAATGTGGAATGTGGAATAGACCTTACTAGTATTGACATTGACATTGAAAGATTTGCTTGGCACTTACCGCAGATCGGTAAGATCGGTAAGATCGGCAGATTCAATGAGAGCGATATGATCTCTGGGCCATGGGCCATGAGCCATGTACAAGCACAAGTACAGAGCCAAAGCCAAAGCCGTAGCCAAAGCCGTAGCTATAGCCACAGACGAGCGAGCAGCGAGCATAAACTCCTCGTCTTAATCCGGTATTTGGCCAATGGTCTTGGTCTTCCAATCGGAGTGGGAGCGTGCAGGGGGAGCAGTGGGGAGACCTGAACTACTTTTTTGAAGGTTAAAAAGCGTTTAATTGCGAGCACCGCACCGGCCAAACACACGGGCCACGCCACACTTTGCCAGCAGCGTCTAAAACGGTTTCGATTCGATATTTCTGTGGCCGTTTTCAGTTTCTTTGTTTGAGTGACTAATAGGTCCCCCCAGTCCCAGCCCCCTGGCCCCTGGCCCCTGGCCCCTGGCCCAGTCACCAGTACTTCACATTTGAGCGATTGCGGTCAATACAAACAAAATATAAGTAATATTGTATAAAAACGAAAGAGAGACCTGCGCTGCTAATTGTAGCATTTAAAAAATTCTCTCGGCAAATGGCGTGCACTGTCGGCGGTGGCGGTGGCAACCCTAGCCACTGAGAATCCCCCTGAGAATGGCATTCCTTGTTCCGTAAAGCAGATCGAAAGACAGAGAGAGAGAGAGATAGGGTGAGATAGTGACAGAGCCAGAGAGCGAGGAACACCTGCCCTTTTGATAGATGTGAATAATGACTTAATTGCATGGAACATGCCGCAACAGGTTGACTCTATAACAGAAACGAACTATGCTACGCGATTGGTGACCCAGCGATTGGTGACCCATCTCCTACACATGGGATGGGATTTTGGTAGAGGTTCAGGGAAAGTATTTTAGGGTTTTCCCACAGACCAAATGATCCCCCTCCTACACGAATGACTCAAGATGCAAAAAGTAAAGCACACTATAGCCCGTTTCATTATCATTCAAGGGAGGCATCACTGTGGCCAGCTCTAGAATTCCATTCCCAATGCCTATGTCATCTGCAGCTGGGGGCTATGTTCCGATTATGTAAACCAGACCGCCTCAAGCAATTTCCAGATGAATTATTCCGTACTGTCACCGTCTCCTCTCCGATTGAATTTCAGTCAGTCGCATTCTCAGTGCGAGTCGAACAGAGCAGAGCCAAAGATTGACCAAATTAGCATGTTGTGCTCTTAGAATTGGGATTTGACTTGCATAAAGGAACCAAGGAATACTCTAATCTCTAACCATCGCTGGGTAGGCTGCCTGGGGGGCAGACAGCATTCATTTGAAGCCCCACAAGAATCCCATGTGCCATTAGAGGGTTTCGCGGATGCTCGGGTCAATGATATCAACTTTATTTGCCCCTGAAGTCAGGAATAGATGTTCCCCCTCATGGAATCCCCTCATGGGTATCCGTGCTCACATGATGGTCTCCTCCTCCAGCATGTACTCGGTGAGGTCGCCGGACCCTGATATCATGGTCACAGGCACTCGGTTCATCTGGGCCACCCGCTGGCTGGGCCACACCATGATGTCGCAACAGTTGGTGAGCACCACGACATTCGTGTTGTCCGTCGAGGTGCACATCAAGTTGCTGCTCTTCTCCACGTCGTTGCCGTTCGCCTTGCGCTTGAAACGAAACTTTACGGGCAGGGAAGTGCCCATCACGGTCTCCTCGTCGAAATACGGCGACAGTGGCGGGTTGTACTTCGGATTGGTGGTCGCTGGCTTCGTGAGCTAGAGGATCGGAAGGAATGTGGTTTACCTATGCACAGAACGCGGACCAGACTCAGGACTAACCTCCTCCAGCACCACTGATGTCTTGAGCCGCTCGCAGGGATCACAGTAGTTGGGGACACCCTGCCCCTCTGGTGTGCTGCTGGCACAGGTATCTGGCTTCGTCTCCTGCCCATTCCCAGTGGCCATGCCAGTGGCATTCGTTTTCTTCTTCTGCTGCTGACTCTTGGGCTTCAAAGGATCATCGCCGCGTTCCATGCACTCCTGAAGGAAGTCCTCCTCCATGTCTATAAGCCGCTTGATGGCGCAATCCCGCCTAAGGAAGTTCTTGATGACGGATAGGTCGCGCGGCACGGCGCCAATCACATCGTAGTTGTCGGTGCGCGGCGTGGCCCGGAAGGTCATGATGTGGCAGACTTTCTGTGCGGAGGGGGTGGGGCAGGCAATTTGGAATTGTGTGTTGAAAGGCTTCCTATCGAGTGGAGTGCTGTGGCAGAGTCTAGTAGATTGAAATCTCAACACTTGACGGAGACAAATGCTACTCTTTGAAGAACCTTGCAAATTTCCAGTTGACGACAGTCCTCCGACAGACGAGAGAGAGAGAGAGTCATGCTGTTGGCAGCAGCAACAAGTCCGCGACAGAGAGAGAGCGAGAGGAGAGCTACATAGTTGTACGGCCAGTGGGGCTGCGGCGTGGAGCTTACGAGGCGGTGGGGGAGCTTTTCGACTCTCAAAGCTCTGCTTTGGGGGGTTCTTATTGCCACGGCGGGCCCCAGCAGCCACTCAGTGGAGCAAAGCATTCCAGCGCGCCAGCACAAGACAGAGACCACAGCTAAAGACAAAGTTCAACGTATAATAGAAGGAATCGAGTGAAAAAAGTTAAAGATTTTGTGTATTTACTATCGAGACGCATCTTTTCGTTCAAACTGACAAATATTTGAGCTCCACTCCACCGCCGTCGCCGCCTCCGCCGTGTTTCACTATGAGCTTCACACGCCAACTGTCCGAGATGAGTGCCAGCGAGCTGAACGACGCCATCGACGACACCAACTTCCCGCAGGCCCACATCCTTTCGCGCGGCCGCAACAACAGCGTCTGCTCAACAAGTAGCACCTCGGGCACCTCCTCCCTGGCGGACCGGGCCATGTCGCAGCCGGAGGAGCCTGTGGCACAGCAGCCAGGATCCGCTGTGGGCACGCCCACCGATGAGCTGGTGCCGAGCAGTGGAGCCACAAATCGTCCCCGCCTGATTCTGAAGACGAACGGCAGCATTCCGGAAAACGATGGTACACAACCGACAACACCAATGACACCGCGTACATCGACAACGCCAGGTAGTGGTGGGGCTGCGTCTGTAGGACCCGATGGGCTGGGTTGTAGCCAGGCGGAGACCATAGCAAAACAAAACCAAACAAAACAAAACAAAACTCTTTGCCGATAAGCAAAAGGGAACTCATCCCGTTACCGCCTGGCCATACGAACTGATACGGCCTACCAGAGAACTGTTTGAGGTCAAGGGTTAGAGAACAGTGTCATTATCTCCATCCACACACAGACGCCAAAGGGGGGCATTGCCTCCTTATCTTGCCCAATAGCATAATACGATGATGTTGGGCTCGATCTCAATCTAACCTGAGTTTCCTCTCTTCTCCTTTCTGCATTGCAGGCCACGAGAAGTGTACTTTCCACCACGACCTGGAGCTGGACCATAAGCCACCCACGCGAGAGGCCCTACTGCCGGACATGGCGCGCTCCTATCGCCTCTTGCTGGGCGGCCTGGGCGAGAATCCCGATCGCCAGGGTCTGATCAAGACCCCCGAGCGGGCGGCCAAGGCTATGCTGTACTTCACCAAGGGCTACGATCAATGTCTGGAGGGTGAGTGAAGCCCCACACACTTACGAGTACAGGGGGGGGTCTGTCCGTGGTAATTAGCACCAGGTCACTGATCGTTCCGTTGTTTATCCTGTGCCGAGTGCGTCATGCGATTCCACGGCATTTCCCAAAAGTGCGATCTAAAACTAGTTTCGTGGACAGTGATTCATGAGGTTGGCTTGGTTTTCGTGTGGTCTGCTCTGTCAGGTAGAGGGGGTTCCTGGGTCCCTTAGTGCATTAGTATAATTGCTGTCCGTTTGAGTTGGAATTCCAGTACTTTTAGGGAATGTGCTTGGAATGTTATATCATTTCCAAACAATATAGTTCTCTATGCATACATGGGGAGCATAAAAAGGTCATCTATGCTGTGGTTCACTATAACAAGGTTCACTATAATCTTTAGTAGGTATTCAATCAATATAGAAGTATTGTATAGAGAACCACATAAATAACTGTACGATACAGTAGAAACCTATGCTGAACAATGTATACATTGTTTCTTTCAGTAGCTAGCATTATTCAGATGACCTCAGCTGTATCTACATGTATGTTAGAACCGTTGCTTAGTACTTTCGATAATAGGCCCCAATGCCCCAATTTCGTACCGTTTTCATGCGGTTTCTCCGCTTCCAATTGGAATTGCATTTGAACTTGTCATGTAATCAAATGCTTGGCTTGGAACGAAACAACATTGCAAATAAACTGATACGTGCTACCGCGGACCGCGGACCGGTTCTTCGAGATGAAAATCAGGTTCTACAGTTTGTCAAATAAAATCGCATGTAAATTGAGCAGCAGACGGCCCCTGTCGTCGTGTTGGCCAAATGAGAGAAGCCAAATGAGAGAAGCGAAAGTGAATAGCCTTCGAAAATAGACTGATGTTGTGGATATTCCAGCCAAGCCAAATTCGTAGAACCAAAATCCAACTTCGCGTCAACGTGACTTGCGAAACTGACATTGAAAGACCCAGAAGATGTTTTGGGGAGGGAGATTTGGAGAGAGAGAACTCGAGCTTTTCAGCATGTACATATGTTTAGGGGGCAGAGAGAGACAGAGAGAGAGAGAGAGTGCCAGAAGTGCGTGGGTGGGTGGGCTACTTAAAGCATTTAAAGTGAGTGTTAGAAAAGCTGCCTCTCCATAACCACCCCAACGCCCAACGCCCACTGCCACCCAGAAAATCCACAGAACTGTCAAGTGCACACGCATGGACGGCACACACACACTTGAACTTAACATTCAGTTATGCAGAAAGTAAATCGCGCCATAAATCACGTTGATAAAAACCAAGCTGCAGCAACAGAGTGCTATCGTGTGTATGTGTGTGTGTGGGGGGCTTTTGTCTAAATTGGGTATTTGACGTCAAAGAACACAACGACTCCGTGGCGCAACGGTAGCGCGTCTGACTCCAGATCAGAAGGTTGCGTGTTCAAATCACGTCGGGGTCATTGGGCGAGAGAGCAGGCTTCAAAATTGTCTGCGGCTTTATTTTTTTCTTTATTTATTTTTTTTTTTCTTATTTTTTTTTCTTTAGATGTCCTGAACGGCGCCGTATTCGATGAGGATCATGATGAGATGGTGGTTGTCAAGGACATTGAAATGTTCTCCATGTGCGAGCATCACTTGGTGCCGTTCTACGGCAAAGTGTCCATCGGTTATTTGCCTTGCAACAAGATCCTGGGACTGAGCAAGCTGGCACGGTAGGACTAGGACCCTCCACAAGAAAGAATATTGTTTTATCGAAATTTTCCACTTTTTTCAGTATTGTGGAGATCTTTTCGCGTCGATTGCAAGTGCAGGAGCGCCTGACAAAGCAAATCGCAGTGGCTGTAACCCAGGCCGTTCAGCCTGCAGGCGTGGCCGTTGTGGTTGAAGGAGTGTAAGTATGAAGAGACCTGGATTAAAAATTTACTTTCTTCTTTAATTTAATGGATTTCTTTTTTCTTTCAGACACATGTGCATGGTAATGCGAGGCGTGCAGAAAATAAATAGTAAGACCGTTACCTCCACCATGTTGGGGGTGTTCCGGGACGACCCCAAGACCCGCGAGGAATTCCTGAACTTAGTCAATAGTAAATAAAGTGGGAATGGCGAAACACTGCGAGAACAAGGAATTGGAATCCGAAATAAACAAAATCCTAAACTATTTTTTGAGGCGCATACATACTTACAATATACCTATCAAACATACGAAAAGCGAGAAAGAAACACAGGGTCCACTAGTTTATGTTTTTAGGATTGATTTTCTTAGTTAGCGGAAATTCTGCAGCCATTTTAATTGTTGACTCGTGTAAAAATTGTTGAAAAAACCTGTTAGAGCCAAATACGTTATAAAAGGAAGAAGAAAGATGGATAGTACGCAGAAGAACAGAATTTAATGCTGGTGTTGGGTAGGATTATTTTGAATTTTATATTGAAATTTATGGCACTTAATGACACACATACATACACACACGTGTATGCGTAAGTGCATCACGCAATAAGGGAACAACTACTGATAATAAATCAACGCAAGCCGTTTAGGGAATTTACAATATAATCGTATACAGAGTACGTAACAAGTAATCGAATACCTATATACTCATATCTGTATTTATATATATACATACATACATATGTACAACGTAAAAGTTAAACTTAAAACCATCGTGAATATTGGCGATTTTAAATATTACAACTACTCGTAAATGCTCATTATGTACATGTTGTTGCTTGTAGTGAATCGAATCGAAGCTGCTTATAAATTATACAATAAATTATGTATTTAAATATTGTTGAAATGTTGCGTTTTCTTTTTATTTTGGGGTTTTATGTTACCAGACCAATGGTGAAAATGTTGCGTTTAAAATATAAAAAATTGTGGGAAAAAAAGATGTTCAGACTGACCCCGACGTGATTTGAACACGCAACCTTCTGATCTGGAGTCAGACGCGCTACCGTTGCGCCACGGAGTCTTGTTGAGGGGAGGGTGTCCAGTGGCCAATATGCCACAACCCCAATTCCGAATATGCTACGTATGAATCTATACGGGCTTAGACTTAAACTTGTCACGAGCATCGGTGGTTCAGTGGTAGAATGCTCGCCTGCCACGCGGGCGGCCCGGGTTCGATTCCCGGCCGATGCAGCAATCAATTTTTTTTTACTTTCTGAACGTAGTTTTATGGGGCAAGTGACATACATACATATCTCCGACGACATATCTCCGCCGTTTCACAAACGACATATCTCCGCGCGAAATTATGTCGTTTTGAAGCGTCATACCTGATTGACTAGTTCTTGATTGGCAAAAATCCTCTAGCTGAACTCTCCACGAGGGTGCCGGCTGGGCAATAGACACTGCGTTATCCCGGACGAGGGTGATCCAGCTCCTTTTCCAGCCTCACTGTTTCAGCGATAGTCATTATAAATCCTTTCTTTCCGTGGAAGGCAATGACTGTATCAGCGAGTAGCCGTTTGTCAAGTTTAATTAAGGCCTTCCTTGTCATATTAGTGCGAAGGTATTTAGGCCGGCAGAACTCGTCCTGCCACAAGCAGGCGAATGCAGTCGGTGGTGTCTCCGGAAGCCCTAACACCTTGTTCAAGTTCACAACAGAGCAGAGTAACCCGATGGAATAAATATTCAAGTTGCTCTCGTCTCCGGTGTGGGTCTGCAGGTCATTGTCTGTGGGAGATGGTGCTGGTGGATCCGGTGTGGGAGATGGTGCTGGTGGATCCGGTGTGGGAGATGGTGTTCCATTGTATGAGTTGGGCGACGACGAGGAGGCCACGGATTGCCCTGTCTTGGAGATCTTGGTCGGCTGTGGCTGCTCGGAGGAGCTGCTGCTGCCTCTGCCTCCGCGCGATTGCAAACCCAAAAACATGGACCGCTTCATTGGCGCCTTGCACGTCGTCGGCTGTAGCCGGACTGTAGCCGGACTGTAGCCGGACTGTAGCTATCTGTATGCTATGCTGGGTGGGCGTCGACGAAAACGATCCCACATTGGTCCGTGGGGAGAAGCTAAAATTCTCGCGCGTCAGATTGGATGGCTGCTGCTCCAGGACCTGTAGAGAAAAAGAGTTGCTGCTAGAGTCCTGTGCTCAAGGATGGGGTGTGGGAAAGACATAAAAAGTTCTCCCTACAAACTCACAGCAGAAACCTGTCCAATGGTCTTCAGAGGCGCCACACTGCCCGGTGCATAGTAGGTGACATCCCCACGGATCTGTCCCAGATCGTTCAGGCCTCGGATGACAGTGTCTCGCTTCCAGCCCATATCCAGGGGCACTCGCAGCTCCGACACATTGTGTATGTTGGCATCCTCGCTCTCCGTTGAAGTTTCCGCCTGATACTCACTACTGGCCATGTAGGCCAACGCAGTGCTGGATAAGGAAGTGGTGGTCGCTGGGGCGCCGTCGCTGTTCTTGTCCGAGGGATTTATGACCACGCCGACGGCCCCTGTGGCGGCAGGCGTCAACGAACTGGACGTCGACTTCAGGCTGGGATTGAAGCCACCCGAGCGGGGGATTGCATGATCGCTGGTCAGATCGCGCACCTCCTTGCCACCCATATGATGGGACAGGCGGACTGTAGAGTCCCGTTCCCACGCCGGGGGGCGAGAAGAATGCAGACCGCTATCAGAAGCTCCTTCCATTTCGTGTTGCAGCAATTGAACGGCCCGTGCAATTCGTCGTATATCAAAACAAATGGCGCAGATTGGAAGTGCTGCAGATTCGAAAATTCGGAACTTTCGGAATTCATTCGGAAAATTATATATATAAAAAAAAAAGAATTGGTCTTCTTGACCCCGACGTGATTTGAACACGCAACCTTCTGATCTGGAGTCAGACGCGCTACCGTTGCGCCACGGAGTCGATGACACTCCAGTCTTTCTTTGCTTATATAAGCAGCTCCGCCACAGCGCCACCTTTTGTTGAATGTAGTTTTCAAAATAAAACACAACGCTGATAATTTCTGTTTATCGCAATTTTGATATTTTCTGTCGGTTACAAAATTTAATTTTGTATGAAAGCGAATAGAAACGTATTATTTGTGGGCGATGAGGCGCTGGAGGAGGCGATGAACGATTCTTCGTCTTCTATTATACTCTAGAGTCTAGAAAGTAGATAAAGTTGGGATTTACAGCCACATTAATGTTAATGAATGCTTAATGTATGTTAAATTGGCCTGACGATCTGGGGAATCATTAACACAAAAACAAATTAGTTAAATCAGTTTTAATTACTCTTTTACGAAACACATTTATTTTTGGGGAATATTGTACACAGTTTCCATGGAAGTTTATCTTTTATATATTGCGATCCGATCAGAATTGCGAATGAAAGGTTGTCTAAATATACAATTCTGCACATGCGGAATTAACTCTTGCCAGATAGTTAATTCCATCATTGGGACTAAAGTGTCATTCATTGATCATTCAACCGTTTGGTAGCAATGAAGTCCACGCTAATATTCGGAGTTCTGTTTGGAATATTTCTAATTTCATCATTCGATTATAATGTACTTATCATACATTTCCTGTGAAGAAGGTCCTGCATTAATCGGAGTAAATTTCAGGATGCGGTGATTTTCAAGTTTACAAACGCCGTCTGCGAGAGCTACAATAAAACCTGGTTCGTCTTCCACCACTGTCGCTTGAAGGCCGTAAGTCGAAACAAAGTGGTCTTTAATTTGAATGGAACGGCACTACATCCGGTCAACGATGTAATAATTCATGGAAAGCTTTTCAAAAGGGCAAACGGCTATAAGCCATGGCTAGCTGACATTAAATTTGATGCCTGTCGGTATATCCGAAAACCAAATAATCCCATTGTTCTGATAGTCCATGGGCTCGTCAAACAGTTTACCAACATTAATCACACATGCCCCTATGTGGTAAGACACAATAATTGTTCTTAATCAGATTTCACATTCACATTTTTCTATTAAAGGGTCCACAGATTATCAAGGATTTTTATCTAAGACCCGAGCTGCTGCGCGTTCCCCTTCCGACGGGGGATTATTTATTGGCGATTGGGTGGTACTTCGATAAGAAGCTACAGTTTGATACAAATATCAGTTTTGCTTTCGTAGAGGATCTTCTGAAGCGAAATTAAACTCATAATGGATTGTAGAGAAGATCGTATAACTACAATCATTTATATAGAGTGTTTAATCTGTGTTGAAAATAATTAAACTCTATAATGCGGAAATAAACAGCAAAAATTATAACGTTCGGTTCGTCACTTTCAAATGTTATTTTTCAATCTAGCTTGGTTTGTAAGGAATTTCCTGTCTCAGGCCGGGGTACAGCCAACACCCGTGGCGGGTGCGGAGTAGCGTGCGTGGTGTAGGCGCCCCAAGGGGTCGAGGCGTAGGCGAGGGGCGGGTGTGATGAGCTACGCCTGGGTGCGAGATGTACGTGGTGCACACGTGGCTACTGGCGAGCTGTGATATATGTACGTACCAGGTGTATACGTACCTGGGCACATATACACCTGGGCCTGGGCGTAGGCGAGGGGGGCGTGTTGCGGGTGGCGCGTGCGGTGCGTTGTACCGGGAGGGAGGGAAGGTGAGGTTAGAGGATATTCAACGGGAAGGGGGAAACACTGGTTTTGCAAATCGCATGGCGTCCGCGTACACATTCGTTAACTGGTGTCCCCCAAAGATGAGGAATGTACTACGGGGAGGTGTTACTACTGGAGAGGGGAATCTCAGTTCGTGGAAGCCGTGGCTGGCTGAGTCCCCGTCATTAAGAGGGGAACACAAGGTCGGTACAACAATAAGGGGTGGAGTGTGCGAGGACTATGCGTGTTGCTGGTGATATGGTAATTATAGATTGGAAATATGTATAGAAAATAGTATAGAAATAGTCTAGAAAGTAGATTTACAGCCACATTAATGTTAATGAATGCTTAATGTATGTTAAATTGGCCTGACGATCTGGGGAATTATTAACACAAAAACAAATTAGTTAAATCAGTTTTAACTACTCTTTTACGAAACACATTTATTTTTGGGGAAAATTGTACACAGTTTCCATGGAAGTTTATATATGTATTGCGATCCGATCAGCATTGCGAATGAAAGGTTATCTAAACATAAAATTCTGCACATGCGGAATTAACTATCTGGCAAGAGTTATCATTGGGACTAAAGTGTCATTCATTGATCATTCAACCGTTTGGTAGCAATGAAGTCCACGCTAATATTCGGAGTTCTGTTTGGAATATTTCTAATTTCATCATTCGATTGTAATGTATGTACATATCATACATTTCCTGTGAAGAAGGTCCTGCATTAATCGCAGTAAATTTCAGGATGCGGTGATTTTCAAGTTTACAAACGCCGTCTGCGAGAGCTACAATAAAAGCTGGTTCGTCTTCCACCACTGTCGTCTGAAGGCCGTAAGTCGAAACAAAGTGGTCTTTAATTTGAATGGAACGGTATTACTTCCGACCAACGATATATCAGTTCATGGAAGGATTTTAAAAAGGGCAAACGGCTATAAGCCATGGCTTGCTGACATTAAATTTGATGCCTGTCGGTATATCCGAAAACCAAATAATCCCATTGTTTCGATAGTCCATGGGCTCTTCAAAGAGTTTTCCAACATTAATCATACATGCCCCTTTGTGGTAAGATACTATAATTATTCTTGATCAGAAAATTTACATTTTTCCATTAAAGGGTCCACAGATTATCAAGGATTTTTATCTAAGACCCGAGCTGCTGCGCGTTCCCCTTCCGACGGGGGATTATTTATTGGCGCTTGGGTGGTACTTCGATAAGAAGCTACAGGTAGATACAAACATAAGTTTTGCTTTCGTAGAGGATCTTCTGAAGCGAAATTAAACTCATAATGGATTGTACAGAAGATCGTAAATGTATAGAGTGTTCAATCAGTGTTGCAAATAATTAAACTATATAATGCGAAAATAAACATAGCATTAGTTAAAACGTTCGGTTCGTCTCTTTCAAGTGTTTATTATTCAATCTTGCACGGTTCCGCTCCTCTTTACGTTTTAAATCATGGATTCAAGTGATGTGACATTTTATACTTACTTATGTATGTTTTAGCTTTTTCCCTATTTGTGTAAACTGTAACCTTTTTTCATACAAAATCAAATAAAAGAGAGTACTTAAAATTAGCATATGTTGTAGAAAATTGATTCATCAATCGGATAAACTATATGTTCAGTGCTGAGGGTCCTAGCTAGTTAGTAAGTTAGTTAGTAGACAGAAGCTCTGGGGAGTAATTAACACAAACACAAATTAGTTAAATCAGTTTTAGTTACTCTTTTAATGTTGTATATGAACGAAACACAATTATTTTTGGGGAAACTTGTACGCAGTTTCCATGGAAGTTTATCATTTATATACATATTGGGATTCGATCACCATTGCGACTGAAAGGTTAATAATAAATAAACAAATCTGCTCATGCGGAATGAACTCTAGCTCAGATAAGTGCATCATTGGGACTAAATGACCATTCGTTGATCAATCGTTTGGTAGCAATGAAGTGCAAGCTAATATTCGGAGTTCTCTTTGGAATATTTCTCATTTCAACATTCGATTATAATGTAAATCCTACACTTGCGAAATTGGTCCTGTCCTACACTAATCAGAGTTCACTTCAGGCTGCCGTCGTCTTCAAGTTAACGAACGCCGTCTGCGAGAGCTACAATAAAAGCTGGTTCGTCTTCCACCACTGTCGTCTGAAGGCCGTAAGCCGAAACAAAGTGGTCTTTAATTTGAATGGGACGATATTGCATTCGGCCAACGATATAATAATTCATGGAAGGATTTTCAAAAGGGCAAACGGCTATAAGCCATGGCTTATTGACGTTAAATTTGATGGCTGTCGGTATATCCGAAAACCAAATAATCGCATTGTTTCGACAGTCCATGGGCTCTTCAAACAGTTTTCCAACATTAATCATACATGCCCCTATGTGGTAAGATACTATAATTTTTCTTGACCAGAAAATTTACATTTTTCCATTAAAGGGTCCGCAGATTATCAAGGGTTTTTATCTAAAACCCGAGCTGATGCGTCTTCCCATTCCGACGGGGGATTATTTATTGTCGCTTGGGTGGTACTTCGATAAGAAGCTACAGTTTGAGACAAATATAAGTTATGCTTTCATAGAGGATCTTCTGAAGGCATAGTGGATTTTACAGAAGATCACATGTCTAAAATTCTTACTAATATAGAGTGTTCTTTCAGTGTTGAAAATAATTAAACTCTATAATGCGGAAATAAACAGCATATGTTAAGGCGTTCGTTTCGTTATTTTTCAATCTTATCTTGCTCGTTTTCGCTCCTCTTTACGTTCTAAATCAAGGTTTCAAATGACGTTACATTGATGATAACATGATGCTCACTTACTTACGTTTTATGCCTTAACCTTCATTGTTTAAACCTTATTTTAGACAGAATCCAATAAATGGAGTTTTTAAAATTGGTCAATCTTGTAGAAAATTGTTGCATCTATCAGATAAAATTATTCTTGCTGGGCTCAGTATCCTATTCAGCAAGTTTTATTAAACAGAATATCAAAATCGAGGAATATGTTATATTTTTGGTATATTGCGGTATATTTTGAGGTCAGAGCTTATATTTTATTGGGACTTTTTGAGGGATTTTGTGGAGGGATTTTGCTGAGACTACATCATCCCAACAATTTCCTTTTTCAACGCAACAATTTCCCTTACATTCCATGCTAGCAATTTCCCAAAATGTCCCTACGGGATTTTTGTTTATGACCAATGAAAATCTTTAAAATTTTTGGCAGGTAAATTTGGATGATTTTGATTTGTTGAAAACAAAATGTACGTATGTATACGTATATCCGTTACAAAACGGTGGTTGTATATACAAATGTCGATACTACCGATTAATTACGTGCTCACTTATGTTTTATGCCTTGACCTTTATTTCTTAATCGTTATTTGATTCATCAATCGAATAAAATTATGTGTCAGGCCTGAGGGTCCTATTCAGTTAGTAATATTAAACAGAATATCAAAATCGAGGAATATGATTTCTTGTCATGATCAGAGAACGATTAACCCATTGTTGACCAGTGGGCATTTGAATACACTTCACGAAAATTATGAAGCTTGAAGATTTTTAGCGCAGTTCATGTGAAAAAAATCGTGTTTTTTTTATAAGTAAAGAAGCATAGAATGGATCTACAAGGATAATTCACAAACATTATTGTTCTCCCCGGTTCAACTCACCTGTTTATTTAGACGTGGTTAAATGGGTTAAATTCGGTAAATTTCGATGTCACCCTGCTGACGACCCCCGTGAGAAAATTTTATGAGAAAAATATTAATTAAGTAGAAAATGTGCTTTAAGTTGCTTATTATTGCAACGCTCATTGCGCTGAGTAGCTGCGAAATCGTTATTGGCCAGGATGAGCTGGTGGACGAGGTCTCAGGGCTGTACACAATCGAAGGACGTGTTTCTCCACCAGACTCGATTCTGGCACCAGGGCAAGGTGCAGGCGGTGCCCTGAATAAAGATGACAATAAATGGCAAGTGGACGTGACAGTAACCATCAATGACGGCGAGTACAAGGGTTTCGTCCGCGAAGATGGCCAGTTCATCATAAGCGGCGTGCCTTCCGGCAGCTATGTGCTGGATGTCCATCATCCTGACGTGTTCTACGAGCCTGTAAGTGGTTACATTGTACTCCCAATAGACATGCTTTAACAAGTCTAATGCCTCTTCAGGTTCGCGTGGAAATCAATCCCAAGGGAAAGTTCCGTGCTCGCAAGGTGAACTTTGTCCAGCCAGCGCAAATTATGCAGGTGGCCTACCCTCTGAGAATGAAGCCACTGATGCCTTTTAAGTATTTCCAGACCCGAGAGCAGTGGAAGGTGGGCACCGATTAAGGCCAGAGTTGAAGAGAACCATATTTGTTATCTATATTTTCTTACAGATAACCGACTTTATGTTCAGCCCTATGGTGCTGATGATGGTCCTTCCTTTGCTGCTCATGCTGGTGCTGCCCAAGATGATCAATGATCCCGAAACTAAGAAGGAGATTGACAACCTGCAGTTCCCTAAGGTAAAAAAATTGCATTGCTAAAATTGCTTTTACTGATGCAATCGTTTTGCTTTACAGATGACCAACGACATGCCCGAGATCAGCGAGATGTTGACCTCATTGCTGACGGGTAAACAGCCCGAGCCCAAGGAGAAGAAGCCGCTTCCAGCCAGCAGGCAGACGAAGAAACGTAAAGATCAATAAGTGTTCATGTTGAATTAAATATAAGTTTAAAGAGCCCACAATCGAGTAATAGTCAATGTCAGTGGCAGATCGAGCAAAATATTACATTTTCATACCAAATCAGAGATATTTTATTTAAGAAATCCAACCGTCTTGGGCCGCTTGGGTCCCACGCGTTCCTCCTCCTGCTTTAGCATCTTGGCGAGCAGCGTGTTCAGCTGTTCGCCAATCGACAGACCGAGATCCAGGCAATTTCGCATGGTATCTCTGTGCATAGCGCCGCCGCCAGTCATGTGGGAGCCGGAAAGGAAGGCTGCAATTATTTATTAGTAAGAGTCTCGTACGATTGGAATAGTCTGCATCTTACCTTCTCCATTCCGGATCGATACGGATACAACTATGCTGACAGTACTGCACGCCTCCTCCTCCGCTGATGGATCAACAAGGCAATAGTCGCCGATTTTGCAAACAGTGACCAGCAGGGGAACGGTATCAATAGTCAGTCGTGTGCAATCGTACGGATTGTCTGATATAATGAGGTCCGTGACGCCGGCATCCAGAAGGGAGGCAGTTACTCGCGGGAGTTTTGTGTTGTGCAACGCTGCCTTGGCGGCCAGGGAAACAGCGTCGTGAAGATTTCCACCGCATTCGAGGATCTACAAAAGAAAACTACATAAGACATGGATATGGGGAACCAGAATTTACCTACCAAGATGTCGATATAGAGCTTCCAGCACTGTTGTCCCGGTATGAGGCACAAGGTGCGATAGTCAAAGGCCAAAGGGGATTCGTAGGCATTTTCCAGAGCGAGCACCAGTTCCTGGGCCAGGTCTGCACCGCCACGACCCTCAAACTCTGGTGTTGCATTAGCAGAGCTTGAAAGATATCAGCAGTGTATAATGCAGTCGGAGTTTTGCTATTACTCAACATACCAATCCACAAAGAACTCGAGTTTACCGAAATCTGGCGTCAAGGGATCGGGCACATCGATTTCTGTCTTGATGCCCACGAGAATGTCCGTGTTAGCTAAGCGGAGGCGAGCCGATCCACTCGCGTTGCTCACCAGAGCAGTCTCCAGCTCCATGGGCCGGTAATCCCGACGCGAACGCCCATCACAGCGAAAATCCTCCTGGAAAAGGACCATTCATGGTAATAAAAGGAACCATGAATGATGGCCGTAACCTACCTCTACGCCATGCAATATAAAGGTTTTCTCGGCTTCGCTGAGTGCAACGTACGCCATAATCAAAAGTCCAAAATTTTTTAAAATTCAACCAAAACAAACATGTGCCACTGCTGCTATCGATAGCGGCAAGTAAATAGCTGCCGAAGTGATTATCGCACATCGACCACCATTTACCAGCACTCACTTATTTTGCTGTTTGGCAACACTTGTCAAAAACAAGCCAGTCATTTCGTGCCGCTTTTTCTACAAAGGATAGAATTGTAAATTGAATTGTAATAACTATATAAACAGCAAAATGGTTTATGAGATGGACTTTACCGATACACCCGTCAGCACTGGCGTAAGTAGCTAGCCGAGTTGACCCCAACGCACAACTCATAACGTTCGTTCGCACATTTGCAGACCACAATCATGGCCGTCGAATTTGACGGAGGAGTTGTGATTGGAGCTGATTCCCGTACCAGCTCCGGACCGTATGTGGCCAACCGTGTCACCGACAAGCTGACTCGCATTACAGACAAAATTTACTGCTGCCGCAGTGGCTCTGCCGCCGATACCCAGGCCATCGCAGATATTGTGGCCTACTCGCTGAACTATCACGAGAACCAGACCAACAAGGATGCCCTGGTCTTTGAGGCTGCCTCAGAGTTCCGTAACTACTGCTACAACTACCGCGAATCCCTGTTGGCTGGAATCATTGTTGCTGGCTGGGATGAGCAGCGCGGTGGTCAGGTGTTCAGCATCCCATTAGGTGGCATGCTTACCCGCGAGCCTTGCACCATTGGCGGATCGGGATCTAGTTTCATTTACGGCTACGTCCGAGAGCATTTCCACGAGGGAATGAGCAAGGAGGAGTGTGTGAAATTTGTAAAGACAGGTAAGCACTGAGTCCTGCCATACCATTCGAATTGGAATCAACCATCTTTCACCCTCTTAGCGGTTCAACATGCCATCTATCACGACGGCAGCTCTGGCGGTGTGGTGCGCGTTGGCATCATCACCAAGGATGGTGTGGAGCGTCGTCTATTCTATAACACCGAATCGGGAGAGTCCAAGGTATCAGGCACTGGCGGCAGTGCTATTATCGCCCAATAGTCGAATGGAATGGGTTGAAAATTAAAGTAAGATCTGCTTTGAGGTCGTTCAAAACGGTTGCCGAGAAATTAAAATTTGGTTTTTGTCATAATTATATTTGTGTTTTTGTTTTGGCTCTTGCGGCAGTACAAAAGTTAAGTCTCTAAGTGCTATATGGTAATAAATAGTCGAAAAAGTCCTTAATCCTAATACATAGCGCTCATGGCACTGGTCTTTGCTCACAACCCGAATACTATCCATCCATCGACGCTGGGGAATAGCCACCAGGGCACCCAGAGAGTGGGTCGCTTTCGGAGCCATTTCACAGCGTCGATTATCACATCATTAAACTCCCCCCTTCTTAACTTAGGTTCTAGACCTCCTAGACCAATGCCACGAGATTTAAGAGTTCAGTTTGGCACCCTCTTCGGCGGCATCAAGTGTTGTCTCCATGGACTTGGAAGTGGTACGCTTCTGCATGCGGAAACGATAATAAATCTCCGGTGCCCAGGCCAGGACTACCACCAGAAGCAGCACAATCTGGGCGTACAGGCAGATGACATAGGAGTCGGCGTAGTCGCGGACCCATCCAAGTAGTTGTCCCACTGTGATGACAATCACGCCCTTGGACATCATGCTCAGCCCTAGGCCGCCGGCCAACTTATCCGATCGACAGTGTGCCGATATGGTGAGATTGTTGTTGATCACCGTGGCAGACTTCATCATTCCCATCAGTATGGACATGGCTATTATGACGCCCAAGTCTTGACTCTCCGCCAGCACAAAACGCGCAATCAGTAGGCCAGCAGTACCGAGCAGGAACACCACTCGGTAGGGTATCCTCAGGTGATCCGTGATGCAGGGCAGCAGCAGGCGACACACGATATCGGCACCAGCCACCACGGACATGCAGAAGGCCACCACTGTGCTGTTTAGACCAGCCGTCTGGCCAAGAAAGTCGGGAAAGATCATGGTAAAGTTGATGGTGGCTGTGTAGACCAGGGCCATGCCCACAATGATGCTCCAGAACACAGAGTCCTTGAGGAGTTCCAAGTCCATAGCTTGTACCAAGCGGTTACCCATTCGTCGGCACAGGGACTCGCTCTTTGGCTGGGCTTCATCGATCTTGCTTTGGGTCGCTACAACGACAATCTGCAAGGGACTCGAGGACTTCTCACCATCCGTTTCGGCCAAAAGGCGAATGTGTCGGCGGTTATTGTGTTTGACGGGAGGATTCAGGGGCTTCAAAAACATGGCACCAAACAACTGGAAAGAAGAGTATTAGTGTAATTAGATTTGATTTGCAATTGAGATTGTTGTTAAGGACGTACCCCAGTCAGTGAAAGCGCTGACATCGCAAGGACTGCAAAACGAAAGCCGTGATTATCCAGGAAATATCGTACTACGTGCGGTATGAGCACTTGTCCAACGCCAGCACCTGCCAGAGAGACGCCCACGGCACGACCCCGCTTTTTGCTGAAGTAGGAATTGATGGCCATAAATGTGGAAGGCGAAATAAGTCCCAGCCCGAACCCCACAAAGAAGCTGTAGCCGACAATAAAATGCCAACTCTCTGTGGCAAACGAGCACAGCGCCAGGCCAAAGGAGACCAAGACGCAACCGGTGGCTGCCACATTACGCGGCTTAAAGCTCTTGATAGCCGGCCCAACGAACAGGCCCGAGAAGTTCAAGGCCAAGCTGTTCAAATTCGTGATCAGTGCCGATGTAAAGGTGTCCTCATTCATCCGACGCAGCTCACCCACAAACAGTTGTCCAAATACGGACAAAATAGACTGATTTGTCATCTGTGAGGGCGAAGAAAGAACAATGGGCTAGTTAGTTATAAATTCTAAAACGTAGTAGGCGATTGCTTACATTGATGACGGCCACGGCTGCCACCACAACCCATCCCCAGCCGCCGTCTGGAACAACACGGCCTGTCTGCACATCCATCTCTGGCTGAATACTCTCCTAGTTTGCTAATAATAATGGCTTAAGGCACCTGAAAATAAGAAACCAGTAAAGATAAGCATATTAAAAACGTTTGTTTTGTTTATGGCATTGATAGAGCGTTAAGATAAGCAGCACCAAAGCAGCATGCCCATCCGACCATCCGATCTGAAACGGACTTACACGATTATTCGCCTGAAGGTGAATGATTTGTGTCTTCATTGCTCATAAACTGCGTGGCCATTTCGTAAACAAAGCTTTTGAATTTCAAGTCAAAGTCACAATTGTGACTGATTTGTGTCTTCATTGCTCATAAACTGCGTGGCCATTTTGTAAACAAAGCTTTTGAATTTCAAGTCAAAGTCACAATTGTGACAATTGGCCATCAGCGGATGCAATCAGACACGATTCTGCGGCCTGTTTCGCATCACCTGGGCCTACTGGTCGGATGGACTATGGACGTTTTCCAGGAAATCTGGTCTAAAAGGCATTCGATTTGGTCCATCCATCAATTTTTGCTTGAATGTATATGTATGTGACCTCCCACCTAGATGGACACTGGCTACTGGTTTTGGGAGGCTCTCTGCTACCTGTAAATGCCAGATCATGCCAATCAGACCAACTCAGATAAAACATAGGCTTGATAGAAAAACACAATTGAGCGTGTACTGAACTTAGCATCTGGCATCTATTATTGCAGGCTCAGGGCAAGCAGCCCGATAACAAGGAGATTATTGAGAAGATAACCGACCTGAATCAAAAAATTAAAAAATACAAAGAGGCAACTCAAGATATTTGGGCTCGAGCCTTGTCTGGCCAGAAGATTTACTTTCTGTTGCACAAAATATGTGATCTTTTTGTAATCTCTGCTGCTTGAGACTTTAGTAAAACGCACGACTTTCACTGGGACAAAGAAGCTTAAATATACCTGGGAATATAGTTAGTTGGCTTGGACATGTTGGTTGCAACAAAGATGGCCGACAGCAGCTACATTATGTTAACTTTCTGAAGGAAGTGCCAAACATTATGTTAAGTGTGCCAAACATTATGTTAACTTTCTGAAGGAAGTGCCAAAAATTATTTTAAGTGTGCCAAATATTATGTTAGTGTGCCAAATATTATGTTAACTTTCTGAAGGAAGTGCCAAACATTATGTTAAGTTGTCAACCTGTACCAATTCATTCAAAATGTCCAATATACAAAATTACAAACCGTTTTTTTTTATGTGACTGTTACGACTATGCTGCTGGGGGAGCTGGGAGACAGCTGTCTTGCCTGAACTCATTCCAGCAGTTGCACGTTCTACACATTAACGATAACTAAAATTTCGTAAACAAATTAAATTAAATTGCCTAAATTAAGCCCAAAGTCGCGACATTTTTTGTTTGGCATTAGTATGACCAAATCCGAAAGCCGAAAAATATACAATAGCCTTATGACATTAGACTTTGTTAACTGACTAGCTACAAAAACAGAGACATCCTTATGGGGAAATTGCATGCAGTACAGGGAGAGATATATGAGTCAGCTTGGCTTTCCAGCAGAAAAGTTAGCTAAGTCTTATACTATGAAAATGAACTTGTTACTAGCCAAGGCATACTAAACAAGGTAGGCTTATTGGCTCGCTCGCTCTCTGTGTTTTACTTCTTAAATTTCAGTCTGTTGTGAACAGTTGTGAGCGAAGCATCTCCACGGACGATTTTTTCGTGTTCCTTCAGACTTTTTTGCGTATTTTCAATGTTAAACATTTTATTATAAAATAAATAAAATAAACATTATTTGCAATTTATAATTTTGTCTGTTATACTCATTATGTGCAAACGCATTAATCCTTTGAGACTCTTCCTCACAACGCATTTGTGAGTCTCTCTCTCTCTCTTCTGTCATTTTGAATACCTTCTTATTCCTCTTTATAAGCCTACCTTGTTTAGTATGCCTTGTTACTAGCTTGAGATATATATATTTTCATTCATTCAATAATTCGCATAAAAAGTAAGACTTACTGATATTGAACCCATAACTCCAACCCCCATTCCGCTGATTAAAATTAATAAATTTATTACCACTACAATATTAAACTAAATCATATATTTCTCTTGCTCACACACCAGTTTTTTTTTATGGTGCTAGTCTAGTGAGAGTCAAGTATAATACATACGGTCTTCCTATATTCAACAATTTTATCGATATTTCAGTAATCAGCTGTGCCATTTCCGATTCAGATTAGTTAAGAACACTTTGAACCGCATTTTCGTTAATTATTGGCACTTACGATCGCAATGGCGTGCTTTCTGTGCACTCATCGTGTGGACGATGCCATTAGCAATATAAGATTCGATTCCGTCGAAGCTGACTCGCTCGGCTTAAAGCAAATAATTGAAAAACACTTTTGGTTGCGGGTAAACAATAACACAATGAGCCGCCTGTGGCTTGGCTTAAATTTCTAATGAATTTCCCTCTGAATTGCAGTTTAACGATTCTGTCAGTGGCTACGTGTGCGGATCATGCTGGGAACAACTGTTGCTGTTTCACAATTTCTATTTAACCGTGGAGAATGCCCACAAAGCCCTGACCGAGGTAGCAACAAAGCAGGCCGAGGAGGCCGAGGCTACCGCGGAGAATACCACTCCAACAGCAGTAGTTGCAGCCGTCTATGACGGTAATATTAAGAATGAGAACGTGGAAAGCGTAGCAGCTAGCGTGAAGCGCAGACGCGGTCGTCCCCGCAAGACCCGAGCCGGTTCAAATGACGCAGAATTTCAGACCGTGCTGGAACAGATCAATTTAAATGAGATTAAAATTGAGTACCCCGAGGCAGATCTAACCATAGCTGATGTGCTTGAGGATCAGGAGGCGCAAGACTTTGAGTCACACAGTGCCTGCGCCTCGGAAGACGATGATATTGAAGATTCAAAACCGAAAATCACCCGAAAGGTTCGTGGACGCCCACGCGGGCGTGGCCGTGGCCGTGTTCGCCTAGCGGAGAAGCCAAAAAAAGCCCTCGTATATAATCTTCAGAAGTCAAGCGAGTTCAATGACTACATCAGGGAGCACTACAAGATGCAGTGTCATGTGTGCAGTGCTCCCATGGAGGGTTTCTCGGAGATGCTGGTCCACGTGCGAAAGAATCACAATCAGCGTGGATACGCCGTCTGCTGCAACCGAAAGTTCAGAAAGCGCGGCGTACTGGTCGATCATCTGCGACGCCACGAGGATCCCGACCTCTTCAAGTGTAAAATCTGCGATCGCGTAATGGGCCACAGGCGAAGCCTTGATCTCCACATGCGAATGCACGACGTCAAATCGCAAGGCCGTCTCTACCAGTGCGATCATTGTTCCAAGAGCTTCTACAGCTCCGTCGTCTGCGAAAGACACAAACTAACGCACATTCCCAAGGAGCAGTGCCAGGTGAAATGCACCAACTGCGAGAAGACGTGAGTGGCTCTAAGCGATTCCTTTCATTTCTTTCATTACTCTTTCATTCTACAGTTACCCCACCCAATACACCATGCAGCAGCATTTCAAGCTCGTACACTTGAATTTATATGCAAAGATTTGCGACGTTTGCGGCAAGTCCATACGTGGACGGGAGGCCCTCGCTCGCCATATGGAGGAGCACAATGGCGCTCCGCAGCCCACCATCGAGTGCCATCTGTGCGACTCTAAACTAACCACCAAATACGGCCTGGCGCGTCACATCAAAATGATGCACACTATCGAGAACCTACAGCCGATGCAGTGCGAGCTGTGCCTGAAGATTTCACCCAGCCTCCAGGCCCATCAGCACCACCTTAAGTACACCCACAACACGGCCCGTAATCATCAGTGTCCGATGTGTGAGAAGGCCTTTAAGCGGCCCAACGAATTGCGGGTAAGCTGTTCCCTTAGCGTCTTTCTCTTTCTGATGATAGCCTATGAACCTTCGGGTCTTGTTTTTCAGGAGCACTTGACAACGCACACGGGCGAAGTTCTGTACACCTGTCCCCACTGTACGCAGACCTTCAACTCGAATGCCAACATGCATGCCCACCGCAAAAAGGTGCATCGAAAGGAGTGGGAAGAGTACCGCAGCCAGCGCTTGGTGCGGGGCCGGAAAAAAGATTCGATCATTGCAGCGAGCGTGCGCAAGACCACCGAGGCCAGGGAGGACTGCAGTGCAGATCAGTCCACTGCTGTCGAGGCCCCAGCCGCCAGCAGTCCTGGTGTCCTGGAGGAATGTTAACATAGTGACATCCGTTTCATAATAAAAGTGTACATTAATTAAAAAGGGCTGCGAAAAATGAATTGTAATATGTTTAATTGAAAGCCCCCTGTATAGAGGGGCTGGACGATTTGCGGAGGACCGCCGGCTGTAACCGGTTTGCGGATTGCACCCTGATCATCTCGAACTGGTATAACGGACATCGATGCCGTCTTATCAGCAATTAAGGTCGAATCTGGTAATCATTTTATATTTTCATACCGCGATCACATATAGCACATGGTTCAGTCTGAAAGCTGGCGAGCAATCCAGGCAGGCGCTTCAGACACTCGAACCGGTTTGATTCGGTTTTTAAGTGGATCTGCCTCCTTATCAAGGGATTGGCATTATCATGCTCGGTTCAAAGGTATTACGAATCGGATAGACGTGTGTGTGTGTTTATGTCGTTTTTCTATTCTCATGCAGAATCTGTGCCACAGAAATGACAAAACAATAATTTCTTTTTTATTGTTTTTGTGTTCTTTTGTTAACATCTTGTTTACCGATGGAATATTTTTCGATCCCCTGATACTTTTGAAAGATTCAAAAGACCCCATGATCTCTAATCTTTGACAGGGTGTTTCCCCACAAAACGAATCGTTTTCCTGTGAATCCCTTTGAAGCATCTCTAATCTTTGAGAGGGTGTTTCCCCACAAAACGAAACGCTTTCCTGTGAATCCCTTTGAACCACCCAAAGTGGTTCGCAGCTATAATATCCCTATCTATATATTTTAATAAATATTAATTAATAGACATTTTCAACGCAACGGAAAATGCAAAGCGTGGATCTAGAAATCTGCATTACAAACTCCCTCTATCCTATGCATCCCCTGTTATTTCGCAATTGAACCCAACGAACAAATAAAGGTAAAATTCTTGCAATGAAATTTGGACTTACTTGGCAATTATAGACGTATTTTCATTTGAATACAGTAAACGAGAGCAGACACTATTTACTTTTTCGAATCTTGTTTGTTTTAATTCCACACTATCACCTCTTAGAGCTCTTTTAGCTTTGAAGATGCTTATCTCGCGACGTGCAAATATTGTTTGAGTCGAATGCCTGTGACATATGCCTTTTTATAATGCTGAACGAGAGGCTGGGCTGGCTGAAATACAATACGAGGGTACAATGCATGGAATCAAATCGAATTTCGCAATGCATTTTGGCGCCAAAGTAGCGACTAATATCGATTGCTGTAGTCACCTCCCAGCCCTGGAATCATTAATATAAATATCGCACAGCTCGTTACAGCTGTCTCTTTCGCTCACACAAACGCTCATACAAAATAACCTAATCAGCGCTGAATTTGTCAGTTAAAATTATGTGGTCAGTGCATAAGGTCTTTGCTAGCTACTAATATTAAACAGAATATCAAAATCGAGGAATATGTTATATTTTTGGTATATTGCGGTATATTTTGAGGTCAGACCGTATATTTTATTGGAACTTTTTGAGGGATTTTGCTGAGGCTACATCATTTCAACAATTTCCTTTTTCAACGCAACAATTTCCCTTACATTTCATGCTAGCAATTTCCCAAAATGTCCCTACGGGATTTTTGTTTTTGACCAATGAAAATCTTTCAAATTTTTGGCAGGTAAAGGTCACTAAAAGAGAGTTTGTTAGTTTTTTGGACGGGTGAAGGTAGAGCGGGAAGATGACGAAGGAGCACTGGTCTGATTAGTTGGCAGAGTTATTGGGGGCCTAGTCTTCTTCTTTGCCTTAAACTCCTTCACCACCAAATGCTCCGGCCAAAATTTGGCAGAACAGATGAGTGTGGGAGACGCTTATTTTAAATGAAGCTATCTCCCTGGCATAAGAAAAGTTGAACTTTTCCACCTTGAAATCAGCGGTTTTTATTTGGCTTTGGATATAAGCCGTCACATCATTTATTATGAAATCAGGGGCTAGCCGCGAGACAAAAACTTGTCTCTTTGGTGGGATCCCCACCAATCTTGGCACCACAGGCATGTCACCTGTGATGGTAATACCCGGTGGTCCGGGACGTATGTATATTCACTGGTGGGGTCGGAATTGCGGGGACAGCTAATTTTGACATTACGGACACGGACGCTACAGACGGTCTTGGCTGCATGCTCTCCGACGCGATAAATTCGGCTACCGAATTTTCATCACCAGCAGCTGTCGTTGCCCTTGGAGTGGCGAACGAAATCAACTGCTGCACTATTGGGTTGGTCGGAGTCAGCTTGTCAGCATCGGCCGGTCGAGGGAGGGGCAGTCG
The DNA here is from genome assembly GCA_035041765.1 of Drosophila algonquin. Classification (NCBI taxonomy): domain Eukaryota; kingdom Metazoa; phylum Arthropoda; class Insecta; order Diptera; family Drosophilidae; genus Drosophila; species Drosophila algonquin. The sequence continues at coordinate 270,310 of JAWNKY010003561.1, forward strand.
GCACATGCAGATCCCGCGGAGTGACCTTTTTGCGCCTAGGAGACTCAGTCAGTAGTTTGAGACCACTGAATTGAGACTCCATGGCTAGGAGCCGATCGTACTGCTCTTTGAAGCCCACGGTCAGCTCCCTAAAGCCCTTCCGGGTCTGCCTCATAAATGCTGCCATCTCCCCTTCAACCGGACGGCATGCCTCCCAGCTGTAATGCAAGCCATTTCTTTTAGAGATGGCATCACCCATGAGACCGGAGAACCCGGCGTTATTAGCGTGCACTACGCTATCGCATAGCCAGCAGGGGATACTCGGCTGGTCATGGATGATCTGCTTCTTGCAGGCACAGACAACTGCGTATTCCATTATGAGAAATAAAAAAAATAAAATTTCAAAACAAATATATATCAGACCAGTGTGCCAGATAAACGATAAAAGCGCAATAAGAAAGAGAGGAGAGCGGTTACTGCAGTTTCAGTTGAGAGATAGAGACATTCTACTACACAGAACGTATTGAGAGCGAGAGAGGAAGAACAGTTATGTTAGTTTGGGTGATAGGGAGAGAGTGATAAGGTAATAAAGCAGATCAACTAGGTGAGAGCGGCAGATATTGATTCTGTGTGTACTGAAGAGAAACAACAAAACAAAATGACTACCGAGACAGGAAAATAATTTAACTATGTCTAAAAACACAATTAAACACTCGCGTTTAAGGAAAAACTCTAAGCAAGCAGGTAATTTTAAGTTTATTTATATTGGTATATTCAAAAAACACCGCCTGTTTATAAAAGATAAAAGGCAGATAAGCGGAGCGCATAATTATGATTGGCTGTCGCACCGGTAGGGGAAATGAATGGTGTGGCTTCGTATCTGCTGTCATAATTCTGAGCGGCAGCTCTGCTGCTGCGAAAATATTTCGGATGGCTTTGGCTATATGCACAAAAGGCTTCATAATTCTGGTTGGCTATCGCACCGGTAGGGGGAACTGAATGGTGTGGCTTCGTGTCTGCTGTCATTATTCTGATCTGCAGCTCTGCTGCAGCGAAAATATTTCGGGTGGCTTTGGCCATATGCACAAAAGGCTTCATAATTCTGGTTGGCTGTCGCACCGGTAGGGGAAATGAATGGTGTGGCTTCGTATCTGCTGTCATAATTCTGATCGGCAGCTCTGCTGCATCGAATATAATATATGTATTTCGGGTGGCTTTGGCCATATGCACAAAAGGCTTCATAATTCTGATTGGCTGTCGCATCGGTAGGGGAAATGAATGGTGTGGCTTCGTATCTGCTGTCATAATTCTGATCGGCAGCTCTGCTGCATCGAATATAAATATATGTATTTCGGGTGGCTTTGGCCATATGCACAAAAGGCTTCATAATTCTGATTGGCTGTCGCATCGGTAGGGGAAATGAATGGTGTGGCTTCGTATCTGCTGTCATAATTCTGATCGGCAGCTCTGCTGCATCGAATATAATATATGTATTTCGGGTGGCTTTGGCCATATGCACAAAAGGCTTCATAATTCTGATTGGCTGTCGCACCGGTAGGGGAAATGAATGGTGTGGCTTCGTATCTGCTGTCATAATTCTGAGCGGCAGCTCTGCTGCATCGAATATAATATATGTATTTCGGGTGGCTTTGGCCATATGCACAAAAGGCTTCATAATTCTGATTGGCTGTCGCACCGGTAGGGGAAATGAATGGTGTGGCTTCGTATCTGCTGTCATAATTCTGATCGGCAGCTCTGCTGCATCGAATATAATATATGTATTTCGGGTGGCTTTGGCCATATGCACAAAAGGCTTCATAATTCTGATTGGCTGTCGCACCGGTAGGGGAAATGAATGGTGTGGCTTCGTATCTGCTATCATAATTCTGATCGGCAGCCATAATCGATCGGAGATATAAGTGATCTGCATAGGTGCTGCAGGTGCGGAGTTAAAATTTTCTCAAACACCTTAGGAATAGCGGATAACTTAGATATACCTCTATAGTTCATTGCGTCAGACTTGCTACTTTTCTTATGGAGAGGAATTATAAAGGAACCCTTCCATATCGGGGGAAAGCATGAAGAATTTATGGACAGGTTGAATAGTTTAAGCAATGGCCCACTCAGAGACTCGGCACAGTACCTGAGTATACAGTTGGGAACTCCGTCCGGTTCTATTTAATATTATAGGAATATTATATTGTCGGTATTTTTACTGTATATTTTCAGAATGAGACAGTCATTCTCGGTATATTTCTGATGGTCGGACGGTATATCTTATCGATAATTCGCGGTCACACTGGTCGCCACGTAAAGAGTGGTCCGAGATTTTTCAAAATTATTTAATTAAAATACTTGCAATAATGGCTGTAAGTAAATTGCTCAGAATGCCAGGGAATCGTCCAATAAACGTTTCGTTCTCTAACAGCCAACGCAGAAGGGCAAGCAGGGCACGAAGGGTGCCAAGCAAATCGTCGAAGAAAACAAGACCACATTAGCATTTTATAGGAACATGGCCATTGGCTGTGCTGCACCTGCTCTCCTATTGAGCTTTCTAGTCTTCGAGTTTACCAAAGTCACCATCGTAAGTCTGATATCAGTGACAAACTGTGGCTTCCTCTTGAACTGATGTTGATGTCCTTTCCATTCTCCACAGATCATGTACATCCTTTCGTTGGCGATCCTTGGCGGTGCCTACCAGTTCATGGCGTTTATGTCACAAGCGAAGTACTCCGAAACAGGGGCTCTACTAGACTCCGGCAACGATCTGAACATGGAGGGCGGCATAGCGGAGTGAGTACTTGCATCCGAATCTGTTTCCAATTAGCATTAGCTAATGCTTCCTTCTTTGCTTGCAGAAATGTCAAGGACCTGATCATCCTTACTTCTGGAACATTACTCATGGCCCTCATCTCGAACTACTTCTGGCTGGTGCTGCTTCTGGCCCCCATACGAGCTGGCTGGATGCTCTGGGGCTCCTTCATAAAGCCCTGGCTGGCCCAGCGAAATGCCCAAGAGGAGCCCGAGTTGGACGAAAAGAAGCAGAAGAAGATGGAGCGGAAAATGCGCCGCATGAGATAAAAGCATCAACGGCATCGACTTTCGGTTAACTATCGGTTTGGGTCCTCAGGGGCTGGCTTAAATATTTTTAAATGAGATTTTACGCTTAGATATTGCCTAGGTCTAGATGTGTGTGTGCGTTTCCAAATTATCCAAAAATGTTCAGCAAATTAAACTCCAGACAAAAGACAATCCCCGCAATTTTCAGCTACTTGAAGCATTTTGTGCTATTTAATTTTTTGTGAATTTTTCCGAGTGAACAGTACAGTACAGCTTTATATGACGCATTGACTCTCCACACCACAAAAGGCCCACAGACTACTATAATTAATTTGTTCTGTGAACGATCGTCCTGTACTGGTGTGTGCATTGTAAATACATATACATTACGATATTGTTTATAAATAAATGTGTGCTTGAGTGCAAGAGGAACTAGTGCATTTTCCGCATCGTTTCTTAGCCTGGGAGGAGCATGGTTGAGTAAACCAAATATGTACGTTTAAAATAAGCGACAAAATGAAAAGGAATTAAGCTTTTTTCAACAATTTATTCTCTTGTTGTGCATCCAAACTAAGGTAAGGTAGAAAATGAATTATGAAATAATATTGGGGTGTGATGTGGTTTGGAGCTCAAGATTTCCACTTATTGCCAAAGACCCTGCCCCCTGGTGGTTCTTCGAGACACACGCATCTATTACAGATTACAGAAAACAACATGGCCGAAATGTTTGATAACTTAAGAACTTTAAATGCAGGCTTTAGTGAGAAAAAAGGGACTGGGAGGGAGAGAGAGATGGGCGAAATTATAAGAGATTGTTCCGTCACATCCTATGCGGAGATAAACAGCTAATGGAGTGTGTTTTTTCTTTTGTGGCCAACTCCTCCGTTTTTGCTTAACATCGTACATCTGTGCTTAACTACAACAACTTCCGAATAATATATATATGCTTTGTATATACATATATATATATGTGTGTAGGTGTGTATAAATATATAACATCTGGGCTAGCTTCTCCGCCACGAGTATGTGCTTAGTTGTATTGCTCGGGAATGACATAGGAGATGTCGTCCCATGGATGGCGATAGAGACCCTGTTTGAGACGCTTCTGATCCATATAATGGCCAATGAAACCTATGCTACGGCCCAGCACAAACAGAGAGTTGATGGCTCCCACATTGATGTACTCCTGCGCCTCCTCGCTGGAAAAAGGAATTCAAAAATTCATAAATATGCATTCCCATATATAATAGAATAGAGAATATATCGCCTCCTACCTTGTGAAAGATCCACTGTTGCGCAGCATATCAACGAAAGCAGTGGCTATCACACCATCCACATTCAAAATCAAATTCGGCTTCTTGTTGGTGGTGATCTTCTCGACCTCCAGGGCGTATCTGAGCAGCGGACAGGCTGGGAAGTTCTCGAGGACAAACTCCTTGATGATTTTCACACGTACATCGGGATTGTTAATCGACTTGACGCGATGCCCAATGCCCAGTATCAGTTTCCCCTCCTTGCGCATCTTGTTCACAAACTCCATGGGATGCAAGTTGGTGTCGTACGCCTCCGAAAACTGTCTGGCCGAGCCATCCAGAGCACCGCCAAAACGATCACCCTGAAAAAAAGTATTTTTTAGAAATCTTTCAGCAAAGAAAACGCAATTCATTCCACTTACAATTGTCAGCAGACCACTGACAACGGACGACACTAGATCCTTTCCGGCACGGGCACACACAATGGTGTTGTGGGCGCCGGAGACAGCGGGTCCGTGATCGGCCGTCACCATGAGACACATTTCGAAGAACTTGCACACGTACGAGGGCAGACAGCGCTGGAACCAGAGCAGCGAGATGACACCACCAATGCCCACCTCCTTGCTGAGCACCTCCGAGATGGGCATGCCCGCGTAGATCAGCTCCTGGCCACGCTCATCGCAAATCGAGGTCATGAACGAGGCTGGCTTGCGGATGAGACCCAGCTCTCGGGCCCACGAGTAGTCCATGGGCACGGTCGGTGGCGGCACCTCCTCCTTGGGCACCACACGGCCCGTCTTCACCAGCTCACTGTACACGTGATGGATAAGCTCGCCGAGCGTATCGAAGGAGTCCGGGACATAGGCACGCGCCTCGCGCAGAGCCTTGTTCTTAGCCGTGGCCGTTTCACGGTCCGAGTTGGCGCAGGAGCCGGCGTGTCCGAACTGTACCTCAGAGGTGAACATGCTGGCACAGGTGCCGATGCACCAGGCCACCAGTGGCTTGGTGATGCGCCCATCTTGGAGAGCGGCGCACACATCGTACTCCTCGGTGCCGCCCACCTCGCCCAAAAGCACAATCAGCTTGGTCTCCGGATCGGCCTGGTAGCGCAGAATGTGGTCCATGAACGTCGATCCGGGATACCGATCGCCCCCAATGGCAATGCCCTCGATCACTCCGTCGGTGGCCTTCGATATGATGTTGTTCAGCTCGTTGGACATGCCGCCGGAGCGAGAGACATAGGCCACGCTGCCCGGACGATAGAGTTTCGAGTGGAGAATGTTGTCCAGCATGCCGCCAGTGTTGCCGATCTTGAAGCAGCCGGGCTTAACGCCGCCCACTGTGGCGGGTCCAATTATGGCCACACCCTTCTTGTCGGCCTCAAGGATCAGTTTGCGTGTCATGTTCTCGGGTATGCCCTCGGCAATGATGGCCACGGTGCGTATCTGGGGGAACTCCAGCACCTCCAGCGTCGACTCGTAGGCACTGCGCAAGGAGGCGAAGTTCACCAAGACATCGACCTCCTTGTTCTTGTGGATGGCATCGGACATTTTCTTATAGACGGGAATGAGAATCTCCTTGTGGCCCCAGTAGTATTTCTGCTTGTGATCGCCAGTGAATGGATATACCATGGCCACCACAGAGGGTTCTTCGCGTCTGCAGGGAGAACACATGTTGAAGAGAGCTTCTCTTGTGATTATATTTTAAATATAATACTAGCCTGCAGATAAAATCAAAGTCGAGCATCGACTGCACTGCACGCTGCTGCATGCCCCACACAATCGCCTTGGTGGTGTTGGAGAAGAACTTTCGAGTCAGGCTCGAGCCATTGCGATGGCCAGCGGCACTGCTGCCATTGTCCGCCTCATCTGCTGAGATAGGTGGTAGTTTAATCGATTTAGCTGCGGTCGAGCTCAGGGCTTTTTGATTTTTGATCCCAGAATGAAGTCGAGTCGAGAGTTCGATTGAATGATGATGTGGGGGAGGAGTAGAGAGCGAGTAGAGCGAGATCAAACCAGTATACAAGATACACAAATAACAGAAACATATACAAAAACAAATACGATACAGATACAGATACAGATACGATATACAAACACGGGTTCGGGTTTAATGAGGGTTCGCGGTGCGGTGCAGTTTCGGGTTGGCCAAACGAGCATATCAAATTGATTTTCGATTTTTGATTGGGGTTGATGTGGATTGTTTTTTGTTTTTTATGTGACGACAATATTTGTTGTTGTCGGTTGTCGAGGGCGAGGGCGAGGGCGATCAATGCAAATACATACAAAATACAGAGAGAATAAAAAGAGAGAGAGAGAGAGATCAGATCAGAGATTCAGGACAATCGGTGCAGGACAATCAATGCAATCGATGCCACAGCAAGGACACAAACGATTACATAGACATACGATTACTGCTAGAATGGGTTAGTGATATCCCTTGGGGTATACATACACCACACAACAGATTTCAGATATCAATTATTCAGAGCCAATGCCATTCCATTTCACTTACCGGCGCCCAAGGCCTCGCTGGTGGCGTCGCTGGCCGCCTTGAGATCAGCCTGCGCCTGCTGGCCGCCAGGGAGCAGAAAGTTGGCGGTGGAGAACTCCACACTGGCCACCTTCGGGATGGGCCGCTTGCCCAGGGCCATTCCGCAAATGGAAGTCATGTGTGTTTCGGGCCCAAACACGTGCAGCGGAATGCCCAAGGTGCCGCCAAAGTCACGCATGCGGCGCAGACCCTCCTGATAGTTGGGTCCAGCGCGGCGCACAAAGATCGAGACATTGTGCTCGACCAGCTTCGGCTGGAACTCACGCAGGGCCGTGATGATGCCTGGAATAAGAAACGAGTACAATGTTGATCGATGGCTGATAAGATATATATACGAGTATACAGATGTATATATAAGGTATATGTCACCTTGGAAGGTCGCGGCAACGTTTGTGAAGTTGGCAATGCCACCGCCGGTTATCAGCACCTTGCCATCGGGATGCTTCGGCGAGGAGGTCATCAGGTTGAGTATGGTCTTGGCGTACTCGTACGTCTGCTGCTCGGAGGGGGCACCGCTGTACTCGCCATAGTTAGCCAGCTCTGAGGCGCCGCCCAGATCGCAAATGGTGTCCGAATAGATGACGCTGGCACCGCCGCCCGCCACCATCGTCCAGATGCGACCATTCCGATTGAGAATCGTGAGCTTGAGCGAGGCCCCGCTCTTCGCATCTAAATCGGCGATGTAGGCCTCCTCGGGATAGGCATCGCGGCCAAATGGTGGCGGATAATCGATCTCCCCCCACTTGGGACGGCAGATGAAGTCGGCCGTCGAGTCCAGCTTGGCGGCCAAGTCCAGTATGTACAGATTGTCGGCCGTCACCACCAAGGGATTGATCTCCAGATATGTGAAGTACAAGTCCACAAATGTAGCGTACAAGGCGCCAATGAATTTGGCAATGCGCTCCCTCTGGCCGGCATCCTTGACCTCCTTGAGCAGCTTGTTCTTGACATCGGCCAGCGAGAGATCACTGTTCACTGGGACATCCAGCTTCACAGCCTTGGCATCCACATCGCCAATGTCCACGCCCCCCTGGTGATAGAACAGAATCGTGTCCGCCGATCGATGCGAGTAGATGCACACGTACATTTCCTCGGCCTGGGACAGCACAAAAACCCATTTAGAGGGGATTACCTTCAATTGAGTTTACAAAAATGAGTGTGGCACTCACATCGGTGTGTGGCAAGAAGGGTTCGATGATGAAGTTTCGCAGCTTGCCCACGGCATTTCCGATCTTCTGATCCTTGTTGATGCGCTCGCCAATCCATTGTTTCACCTGCTCGAAGCTCTTCTTCACGCCAATCAGGCCCAGTTTGCCGCGACGCTTGATCAATTGATCGGGCTTGACCACCAGCGGCTGCACCAAAAGAAAGCATCACCGAAATCCAAATCCAGTGTTAATTAAATTGTGTATGAGGTACGAGTACGAGTTCGAATATAATAATAACCACAAAATCATTGAACTTTAACGGACAGCAAGAGGAGCCGGTTTCTGAAGCATCCACATCTGCGTGCATGTGTGTGTGTGTGTGCGGGGAACAAGATCAGGCGATAGCGAGCGTCCCCAAGGGTCAGGCCGGCCACACAGCCAGCGCCTCGTCATTGACAATGACAATCGCCGGGTACACCCGAACACACACATGTCTGAGATGCCTATTAGAAAATCGTACGAGTGTAAATTGAGCAAACGACATCCGAGTCGTCAGGCGACACAACTTTGTAGTGTAATTATACACTCCCTCTCGTATATATGTATGTATGTACATATGTGTATTCTATTGAAAGAACTTTTAAAAAGAAAAAGTGTTTACTTTGAACAAAACGAGCATCGTCAGCGTGTTAATGTTTCCCTTTCGCAAACACAAAAAGAAAACATCACGCGACATTCGGGTACAAATCTCAAATTTAAGATTTCTCGCTTCCACTGACCGATAAAACGCGAGTGAATTTCCGCTACGAGTCTTCATGATTGAGTAATTCTATTGTGAGTAGCATTCCACTTATCGCTTATCGTGCCCTCCAGCCCTCCAGCTCTCCAGCTCTCAGGTGAGGCTTCCCAAAACACTACAATACCACGCCACACGACCCGACCCATAGCCATAGCCAATAGCGCCAATAATCGTGCACGCCGCCGATAAACAAACAACATGCAAAAAAAGACCGCGCAGCCAATTCGGCTTCGGCTTTCTATCAGAATCACTCGGTCGCCTGGCGCTCGCAACATGCTGCTCTGCTTATCAGGAGGAGGCGGCCACCATCGGCTTAGTCATCCGGGGATGGCGTGCAGAGAGACCTCCTCCGTCCCCACATTCCCCCCACATTCTCTCTGCGAGGTCAAGTTCAATGACAATGTCGAATGTTTGTGGCCGACGCTGGCCTAATTAACGGTTTACGGTTTATGCTGATTACGGATCCGATGGGCTATTTTTAAGTGGAACTCACCGTGGTCAGCAACCAGGGCTGCTCGACACTCAGCTTCGACCAGTCTGTGTCGGCATTGACTGTGGCAAAGCGGCAAGTGGCCGCGCCTGCGCCGTGGGCATTGAGGTGACGGTTCAGGATATCCTTGCCCGTGGCTTCAGTGATTGCTTTCGCCGACATCCCAGATGCTGTAAAGCACAGAAAGAGAGAAGGGAGGATATCATTATATTGGCATTAGTTCCATTAGTATGGATTGGATTGAAACTAAATGGCAAATACGAGTAGAGTATAGGCCCCGTGTCGTGTCGTGCCGTACCGTTTGACTTTTCTGTGTACTTTCAAACTTTGATTTTACAAGTATTAACTTAGAATTGATTATAGACGGGGCCGCCCGTGAGAGTGTTTTTGTTTGTGTATTTGTGTGTCTGTGTTGGTGTTTGTGCAAGTGCAATAGGTATTTATGACGGTGTTGGTGTCGGTTGTCGGTTGTCCGGTGCTTTATTTCTGGAACCACTTGGAACCTGGTGTCAACCTGCACGATGTCGAGTTTGGAAGTAAACTGAAATCAAATATGCGCCAGCACCAGCCATGAAAGGGAAACAAAAGCTAAGCAACAGGGCAGGCAGCGTCAGCGTCAGCGAACGCCTCGCCTCGTCAGCGCCTTCGTGCGACGATTAAAGCGCGAGCGCGAGCGCGAGCTCTTCGGGTGCCTTGCCTTTGCATTCTCGTTTCACTCTCTGGAAGATTTGGAGATTTAAGAGCGACGGACAATGAGCACCGTTAGTCCCCAAGAATGGAGGGGGGGCTATGCACTACCTGGACATTGATCCACAGTCTCTCCCAGTGGGTTAGTCAAACAAGTGGTTGTGATGGACCGGTTATGCGGTTATGGAATGGGTTTTTTTGCTAAGGGCAGCAGCAGCTGCCAGTTTAACTTTCTCCCAAAATGTCTTCAATCTAAACGATACGTGGTGGGGAAATGGTACCCACTAGTGGCTGGCTAGTGGAGCTTTGAATCCAATTTGAAAAGCACACACATTTAAGCAGCCACTGACATTGGCGCCCTCCCTCTTCCTCCTTCCTAGTCGCCTCGTCAGGTAATGACTTTGCTATATGCTTGTACCACATATGTATATATTATTGTATCTATCTGCGTACATAGAGCCCTCTGCCTAATTTACATCAGGTAACGAAGTTCACTGCGCAGCGGTGCGTTCCTATTTCTGACGCGAATGGCAATCTGCCGCGGTTTTTGGTCAAACGAATTTTGTAGGCGGTGAAAGTGGGCAAAATCAATACAGCGGCAGTTGCATCACAGGCATCACAAGGGGTCAGGTTTTACATTAATCATACGTATACGTTGCGGATACTTATTGTACTACTTCAGTATTAAATTCTCAAGCCAAGCATATATGCACACAAATGTCTGCAAGATTCAATATGAGTGCGTGCGACTGTGTGTACATTGGCGAGATCTACGTCACTCGGGCACCCATGTTTTACTTTCAAGTAGCACTTGCAGTGTGTTATTAGCTGCCCGGACTAGCAGTCCCGGATTATTCTTGGGGGGTAAACTCACTTTAGTTATAACAACTTCGCGTATATTAGTTAATAATTTACACGTAAACCAAAAATCGCCTACTTTCTTTTTTCGTTTTCGTTTTCTTATAGGGATGGCGACTATGTGTGCCACAAACGATAGCTTCTATCGTATCGATATGTATGAAATTGCGGAAAAGTATGCTACGAATCAGTCACACCTAGCATGATATTGCACTTTGAGCAAACTACGCCTGCATATTTACCTAATTGTACCTACAACTTGCGCTGTATCTCATATCAAACTATAACAACATTGCAGCTACCCATGGATAGTGAAGTTAATATTTCAACAAATCTTGCTATATACATTTGGAGATATAGAATGGGATGATAAGTACCAACAACTTATCACTTTTAGTATCACTATCAAATGAGAAAATATTCTTCGATATATTCGAATCTGGCGACTTTTTCATGATCTTTTTTTTCTTAGCTGAAAAGTATACTACTAAATAGCTTGCGATCAGATGACGATCAGCTGTTGCAATTCTAGTGATACCTGAGTGGCTTGATATGTGACTCCACCTATAATTCGATGCTTAACATAAATTAAAAGTGAATAATTAACCAAAGAAAATCATTTCTGACTGCATGAGAATGCAAAAATGTATAGGTATGCGATAGTATCGCTTATCGGCAAGCGGCCCTGCCATCGCTAGCCACAGACACAGCTGATAATACGAGTCCAGAAAATAGGCGATAATAGCGACGATATTGAATAATATAAATAAAGCCCAGCGCAGAGGAAGCCACGACCGAAAAAAGGCTGGACAGCAACTGGAAAAGCTAGCGCAGAGCAACTGCAACACAAACCACACAGGATGTACACACATTTTCCGCTGCGGCTCGTCCTGAGGCTGATACCAGCTTTGTTCGTCCTCCTCGGCGCCCGAGTCAGTGGCAACAACAACCAGCAAATGCAGATGCAGCTGGAGCCCAGCAGTGAAAAAATGCTGGAAGGACTCCAGGAGAGCTTCATCAGTCTCCCGGAGCCGCACACGCGCGAGTACAGCGAAATGCTGGGCGATCTGCGGATCGTGCCGCCGCACCTTGACTTTGGAACATGGTCCGTGGGGCAGGCGCGTACGAAGCAGGTGACGCTGTTTAACCAGCACACGAATCGCACCCTCCAACTAAACTCTGTGGTGGGGCCCAGTCCGGCCTTCTACAGCAGTTTCTTTGGAACGCGCGAGGTGCCGCCGCTGGGCAACACCACGTTCAGTGTGGTCTTCCTGCCGAGGCAGCTTGGGGCCATATCAACGGATCTGCTAATACACACATCATTCGGCCGTGCGGAGATGACGGTACGCGGCGAGGGTAGCGAGTGTCCTTACCGCTTGAAGCCGCTTGTGGGCATCAAGGCGCCCATAAACGCCACACTAACCCCAGAGATTCACATGTATAATCCCCACGAGCGTCCGCTACAGATACTCGAGGTAAGTGGTTACTCCCATACTCCGATAGACTGATCTCTGTAAGGGCTATACCATCATCCAAAAAACAGATTTACAGCAGTGGCGGAGAGTTCCAGCTGGAGTTGCCCAGCGGTGGCTCCGAGGGACCACAGAACCTATGGGAAATTCCGCCGCACACGCTGAAGCCAGTCATACGGATCTCTTTTCACGGCCGCACCGCCGGCAACCATAGCGCCTACATACGCATCAAGATATCCGAACTCGAGGAGCTCGAGGAGAGTATCCTCGTGATACCCGTCGAGTTCGAGATCCTTCCGAAGCACTCGCCCTACGCACGCAATCCCCTGGCGGACTTTGGTCGCGTGGCCACCCAGAATGCGGAGGCCATGGAGTTCAAGCTGGACATGCACGACATGCACCAGAACGATCAGAGCCGCGAGCTCTTCGGCAGCTATCTGCGGAACATACCTGGCCTCTTCTTCGATGCGAATAGCACGAGCATTGTGCTGGATCCCAAGCTGTTCGAGAGCAGCGAAACGATCAACGATCTGCTGGTGATTAGCAGCAAGACCTCCAGTTCCAGCCCGGAGGCAGTGCAGCCTTTCACGGTTCTGGTCCGGGCAGAAATCTTCAAGGGCGGCCTGTCCTTCGATGGCAATGTCACCAAGTTTCTAACCGGCTCTGGCTCTGGCTCTAGCTCTAGCTCCGATGGTTCGGAGAGAGCCTCTCCGCTGGAGAGGAAACGCTCGCTGGTGGTGCGCAACAACTTTGCCATGCCCCTGATACTCTACAATGTCAGTCTCAGCGAGCCGATCGACGAGTCCCTGCTGGAGGTGACCATGATGGGCGATCACGATTCACTGCAGATCCTACTTCAGCCGGGCGACTCTGTGGAGCTGCTGAAGCTCAATCTGCTCAACGATGAGGTAATGTTCAAGTCCTCCCTTAGGATCGACACGAATGTCACCACCTTCGAGATGCCAGTGGTCTCCTGCAGTGGGCGGCTGCACATCTCCGCCCAGCCGTTTGTGCTGCGTATACCACAGAAGCGGCACGAGCGAGAGCTGGACCCGGAAATACCCAGCTTGGAACTCGATCTGGGCACTGTGCCATATGCCGAGATGTCGCGGGATGGCTATGTCATTCTGCGCAACGACAACCCGATGCCCATCAAGATCACCAATTGGTTCTTCAAGGAACCCAAGACCGTGTACTCGCACAGCTCCTTCTTTGGCTGCCTGCTGGCGGAGGACATTGAGAATTCGCAGGACGCCTGGAACGAGGCCACCCGATTGCACATCTGCCGCTACTTGGGCCAGGGCGACAGCGCCGTCTTCCAGGTGGCCGTCAAAACCTACATAGACGGTCCGGCCGAGGGCACTCTCAAGGTGTGGACCCCCTACGAGGTGGTGCGTGTGCCCGTGAAGTTCAAGGCCTCGATGGGCCAGCTGGACATCGATCAGGAGCAGTTGAGCTTCAAGAATTGCTTCCCCGGCAAAATATGCACTGCGGTGCTGAGCATCCGCTCCAGCTTCACGCATCCCGTGCACGTCAAGAGCATCAGCTTCGCCAAGCCGGGCCTACGCTTCAAGGATTTCAATGCCAAGGGCACCACCATCGCGGCCCAGACCCTGACCAAGGTGGGACGCATCTACTTTGAGCCGACGGCCATGTGTCAGAGCCAGTGCTACATCAGGGACTCCACCAACGATCAGGCCGTCTTCCCCAGCATCCCCGGTGGCGGAGCGTTGGGTGGAGAGCCCGGCGGCGCCAGCAGCATCAACAACAATCTCCTGTACGACGGCGTCGAGCTGCGCCAGCGCACAGAGCTCTATCGGCAATTCAAACGACAGCTTCAGGCCCTGACCCTGACGCTGCACAGCGACGAGCTGCCGCCGTTGGAGCTGGACTTTGCCATTGCCGTCGAGTGGCCGAAACTGGTGCAGTTCCAGCCGATACCACCCACGCCGGCCATCGAGATCAGTCAGGTGCAGCGCCAGTGGATAACCCTGACCAATCCCTCGCAGCAGCCGCTGCTCCTCGACTACTTCCTGTCGGACCCGGCCTACGCCAGACGCACCCAACTCTCGCTGCCCCACGAGGTGATCGATGTGAGCTCCACCAGCTGCTATCTGACCGATCGCGAGGTCTTCTCCCTGCCCGAGGCTGGCGGCCCCATCCTACTGCCCGGCGGGTCCAGTCTCACCATTCCAATCACCTTCAGCGCCTATCAGCCGGAAAAGTACTGCACCCTACTCCATGTGAGGAGTAATCTCACGCTGTACGAGGCTGTCTGGCTCCAGGCGCGCGCCGTTCAGTCCCAGTTCCGCTTCGGCAATCGTCGTCCCGGGTCCCTGACACCCCTGCTCTTTGATGTACCGCCCGACCAGTTCGAGGGTTGCCAGTCCGGCGACAAGGCTGTGGTTACCGTCCGCAGCTTTACAGCGCGCAACGCAGGTGTCATTCCCATGAGGATCGAGGGATTCCTGATCGGCTCGCTGCCCTGCGAGGACTACGGCTTCAAGGTAATGGACTGTGCCGGCTTCGATTTGGGTGAGAATGAGACGCGGAAGGTGGAGATTGCATTCAGCTCGGATCTGACGACATCGCGTGTGAGGCGAACGCTGACGCTGATCACGAATCTCACCTACGACATCGGATACTTCATGCTCGCCCAGATGCCGTCCGAGAGTGTGGAGCAGTGCGCCGCCCACCTGGTGCGACCCGTTTGGGAGACTTCGCTGAGGAATGCTGCGCTCGTGGTGCTGTTGGCCAGCTTCTGTCTGGTTCTGGTTGCGGCCGTATTTGATTCGAAGGCCATCATGACCCAGCAGAGTGCGTACGATGCGATCCGCTCCAAGGGGCCCGTTCAGCCCACCTTCAATCTGCGGAATATCGTTAAGATGCAGGCCGAGGAGGCTGCCGCCAAAGCTGAGGCAGTGCAACAGCAGCAGCACCACCACCAGCACCAGCAGCCGCAACGGGCGAGGAATGGTGGGGGCCAAGTTAAGGAAGTGCGCAAGCGGACATTCATTGCGCCCACGACTACGACAACATCGCGCAAATCCAAGCCGTCCTGGTCATCCTGGGGCATGGACATGAATTCCCTCAGCAAGCATCTGCAGAAACCCAAACCAAAGCCCCAAGCCATAGTCACACCCACCATCAGTCCTCCTCAGCCCGCACCAGTGCCAGTGCCAGTGGAGTCCATCAAGCCCGTGAAGAAATCAGCAACGCCATCACCGCCGCAGCCAGCAGCTCCAATGCGGCCCCAGAAGAAAGTCAGACAGACACCCGTGGTTGTGGTGCCTCCTGCACCCAAGCCCAAGGCAGAGCCACCCCCGAAAACAGAGCTATCCTCCAAAGCAGAGCCATCGCCCAAGGCAGAGCCATCCCCCAAAGCTGAGTCATCGCCCAAAGCAGAGCCATCCCCCAAAGCAGAGCCATTACCCAAAGCTGAGCCATTACCCAAGGCAGAGCCATTACCCAAGGCAGAGCCATTACCCAAGGCAGAATCATTACCCAAGGCAGAGACATTCCCCAAGGCAGAACCATTACCCAAGGCACAGCCATTACCGAAGGCAGAGACATTACCCAAGGCAGAGTCATCACCGAAGGCAGAACCTTTACCCAAACCAGAGCCATCCCGCAAAACAGAGCCATCGCCCAAAGCAGAGCTGTCGCCTGTGTGCACCCCAGTCATCCAGGAGGTCCAGGAGAAACCGATGCGCAAGCCGAGTCCCCCTCAGCAGGAGAATATATCGCCCAAACCGATCAAGACCCAGGAGCCACGAGTTCTAAAGGAGCAGAATGGATCGGCCAAGAAATTGGGCAAGACTCCAGGACGAGAGAGGGAGCGCCGCAGGGAACAAAAGGCAACGAATGGAACATCGTCTGTGGTCGCAGTGAGAAAATCGGAGCGAAAGCAGCGACAGAAGCAGCTAAACTTTGGCCAATCGGCGACCAGTGCCTCGCCACCAGCCTCGCCCGATACCATCAAGTGCATCACCTCGCCATGGGAGACCAGCAGTCGTGTGTCGTTTAGGGATGTGCTACAAACAGCCAGTAGCCAGCCAGCAACCTTGGACAATGGAATTAATTTGACTCCGGCACCGTCAGCACCGCCACTACCGGTACCCGTACAAGTACTAGAACACCCTGTGGCACCACTACCAGCAGCACCAGCAGCAGCTGCAGCAGCATCATCTAGAGTAGCATCACAATCAAGCGATCTCGGACCGATTGGAGGAAGCCGGAAGAACTCGACGCCGCCGGCGATGACATCTTTGTGGGAACCCTTGTCGGCCACCGCCAGCAATTCGCTCTTTGCCAATGCGGAGATTGAGTTGCCTCCCGTAGATGGTAAGCGCACAAACGCACAAACACGACAGAGGATACATTCCCATTCGTTACGTTACTCTATAGCGAATCCTCTTTTTGTTGCAGATCTGTACGATCAGAGGGAGCGTGAGAGACTGCAGCAGCAGCAGGCACAGTGGGAGCGCAGCGAACTGATTATGCAGCAGCAGTTGCTGCACCAGAAGGCCCAACAGTTGGAGATGCAGAGGCGACAGCAGGAACAGCAGCAGAAGCAGCTGCAGCAGGAGAAACTCTTGCTGCGGGCGAACATGGAGAGCAACAACTGGAACTCGCCCTGGTCGCCGCTGGGCTATGGAGCTTGGCCAGATGTCCAGCCAACGGGTGTAGTGAATGTTGTGCGTCCGCCACCAGGTCTGGCTGCTGCCACGGGCTACAACAACAATAGTCAGATGCTGGCCACATCGCACAACATAGCACAAGAGCAACAGGGGATAGCAGCAGCAGCAGCAGTAGGAGGAGGAGCGGGAGGAATAGTAGGAATCGGATCAGGAGCAGCTGCAGCTGCAGTAACAGGACCCGGCGAGAATCTGCCCACTCAGTATGATCCCTTCACCTCGCCAAGCTCAATATGGTCGGACACCTGGCGTCAGTCCTCGCAACGCAACAACAACCACAACAACAACAATCACATGAACTGAGGGGTTATATCCGAAGAGGAGGAGTACGAGGAACAAGCTCACAGATCAAACAACTGAAATGAAATCAACCAAATGAAATTCTTACCACATAAACACACCCTTAGGCTACGATACGCGATAAACGATGGAGGAGAACGATGTGGAACGAGACGAGGACTAAGACGAAGACGAAGCATGATCTTTTCCAATTTGACTTTTGACTAAATAAACGCAAAAAGATAAACTGACTTTCATATTGAATTGCATTTATGTTTTGTTCATTTACTTTCCGCCTATCGTAACGATATCAAACTTTAACTATTTCTCCTTGTATGTGATGATGCCCTTCTCGATCAAGTCCGGAACCTCGACAGCCAACCAGGGAGCCAGCTATAAAGTAGAAGCTTGATACCTTTGCTTGATATTATATATCATTGAAACACTCACTCCCAAAGCCATGGCATGGGCGATTCCAAATTTAGGAACATTTCGTGCCCACAGGGGCTTGAAATGATCTGTTAAACAGATTTTGCCGCCCCGATACATTTTTGCCGTCTTTCCGTCCAGCTCGGGCAGGGCGATTTCGGGTGCAGTCGTGGGGTACGTCACTGGAATATCAAACTCCACATCGAACTCGTACTTGAGAAGATTATGCATGTACCAGCATTTGCCGAACCATTTAGTGCCCTCCTTGTTGGACTCCAGCCGAAACCAGTCGCTGCCCGACTGCTTATTGTTCTCCACATACTGCAAGAGACGCCACAGTTGAGTATTTGTTGCACATATAGCAGGTGTGGGTGGTTTCGTTTCGCCACTCACCTTGATCAGCGCCTGATATTCCTCTTTGAGCCTCTGCACCCAAACGTCTTTCTCGCGTGGCCCAGCTCTTATCTGTAACAGTGGAATGTTGCTCAGTGTTTTCCTTGTGCTATCGTCCACCATTTTGGCCTATAGTTTGATCAGGACGTACACAATTTAAAGCAAATCCGAAGGGAAACACCTCACCTTCGTTGACACGTTGACCAGTGCGGCCGCGGAATTATCAATAAAATATACCGTCCGACTATCAGAAATGTATCGAAAATTACGCTCAAAATCATATTCCTCGATTTTGATATTCTATTTAATATTACTAGAATAATAATATTACTGAACCCTGAACAAATAATTTTTACTAATAGATGAAACAATTTTCTACAAGATTGACCAATTTGAAAAACTCTGTTTATTGGATTCGGTCTAAAATAAGGTTTAAGCAAGTATGGTCAACCAATACGTCCCTTTTCTTACATGGCAACTACACGGTAACTACACATTTGCTACACATCACTCAGAGTTCCTCACTGCGAAAGAGCGCCAAAGAGAGACAGAGAGCGCTCTAGAGGCAAACGCTCTGTATGTGAGGCTGAGCTTTAGCTGTATATGTGCCCATATTGCAGGTCTGCATCTTCGCCTACTGCCTTGCCATTGGTCAGAATAATGATACATTTTTGCAAAATGGCGAACCGGTAAGAATCGCATCCAGGGGGTTCAAACCCCCCGAAATTTTAGGGAAATTAGAAAATCGAATTCATAGGTATGAACTTCAAAATAAAGAACTAGCTGTTTACGGTGAAAAGGTGGATATTTCAAAATGCCGCAAATTTCAGCTTCTGCAACATTTATCAACATCGTAAGACATCAAAGGCTGGGCACTCCATACCGATCATTGAGAACAAATTTCCAGATGATTTCTTCAATTCAATTCATCGATTTCTTCAGATTGGAGCAACACTTCCGGTTACAGTGGCTTCAAGCGAACGTTCTTTTTTAACTCTCCGTAGGCTGAAGACTTATTTGCGTAACAAAACAGGAGAGCAAAGGTTGAATGGGTTAGCACTACTCAACATACACAGAGATATAGATGTCACCACTGAGGAGATTTTGAATATTATGGCTAAAAAGCCAAGAGGAATTGATATAATACTGTAAATATGATGTGAGATATGAATATTTTCACTTTTCTTTACTGATTGCGATCTGGTCTGACGAGCATGTGAGATGGCTCGGAGGGGGCCTAGCTGAGGCCACCGGACGGGTCGCAGGTTGCGGATAGCGAATGACCTACCTCTTGAGGTAGGCCAGCTGCGAATAAGCGGTCATCCCTAGGGAAGGCACCGAAATAAGCAGTCCCGGACAGCCAGCGGGTGTTCGCGAAGTAGCAACACTGACGATGCGCTTGTGGTGCCGCCTCATTTAAGTAGCTCACACACACCCCATCCCTACACATTACCTACCCACATCCCTACCCCCACACTCATCTCACACCGGGCCGGACTAAGCGTGTTATTCGACCCGTGCCGAGAGTCAGCCTGGCTGGGGGCCCGGTATAAAAACTAGCCCAGTCGTTAACGGAGGGCTCAGGGACTTGGCAGCCCCCTGTTCTAATGATGCCTTATCCGGGCAACGTGAATCTCTGCCCGGATGGACCGCCCTTTCTTTGCAAATCGTGGGATCAAATATGGAATACAATAAAAACAAAAACAACAACAACGAGTCTGGCGCTCCCCAACTGCCAACTGGGAGCAATCCCATACAGGGAAAGGCATCGGCCCAAAGGCCTGGCCTGACCCGCGAAATAGCTGGTAAAACCAGCGCGGCGGAAGACGCTAGGGCGAACCCGAAGGGGTCCCATCCTAGTTCCGGGGTGGGTGGCAAATCGCCGACCAAAGCCGATACCTTGGTGGAGTGGCTCTGCAACCCTGCGGCTGCTCTGCCTGCTGGTAAGGCTGCGGGGAGCGAGTTGCCATCGACTAGCGCCCAAGCCAAAGCGTACACGTATGCCGAGAGGAGGAGTGCTGGCAACATACTCCGTCGGCAAAATGCTAGTACAATGTCCAGCCCGACCGACCAGTGGAGGAAAAAGGTCGAATGGGCATCAAAGGTGCTGCCCAACTTTGGCAAAGAGGCACCGAAGAGGGTTGCCCCGCCGAAGACGACAGCCCCGCAAACCAAAAGGCAGCGCTCACAGGAGACTCCTGGACCGGCTCCAAAGCGCTCCAGAGTGCTGCCGAACGTATCGTTCGCGCAAATTGCCAAAGAGAGGACGCTGATCGGCGTCCTGGATAAGGGCAGAGCGGACTCGAAGATCCCCAGGAACCAGTGGAAGTGGGTGGAAGCGGCACTGGCCGACCGCTGCTTCGAGGTACTGGACAAGCAACCCGGCCCCCCTCCAGTCTGTAAAGACATGGGGTGGTATCAGGGCTGCATTAAGATTATAGCCTGCGAAGACGAGCGCTCCGTCCAGCTCTATAAAGCAGCGGTAGCGCAAGTCGGAGAGGTTTACCCAGGGGCGAAACTTGTCGCAGTCGACTGGAGTGAGGTGCCCAGTAGGCCCAGAGCGCGAGTTTGGGTGCCCGCCTCCATAAAGGAGCCTGAGCGCATCCTAACAATGCTGCAGCGGTGCAACCCGGAGCTACCAACCTCCGATTGGAGGGTAGTTAAGGTGGAGGCGACTCAAGGCCCGATGCACCAGGTGGTTCTCGTCCTCAATAAGGAATCCTTAGCTCCAATTGAGGCCAAGAAAGGAGAACTGAACTTTGGCTTCAGTGCGGTAAGCATCAGGGTGTATAAGTCGGATGCAGCGGCCGAGGCACGTCCTGTCGACAACCCAGTCGAGCAGGACGTTGCCTCGGAGATCGAAGCACCAGATGACGACCCAGAGCCTGCCCACGACGGCTACTCTTCCGACACGGCTCTAATGCGAGAGTTCGAGGCGATGTGTCGCGATGACACCATCGAAGACGACTCGGACGCCGATAATACAGTGGTGGAGAACTCTGTCGATGTCTCTAAGACTCCTTCAGATAAATCTCCACCACTGTAAAGCAGCATCTGCTGCCCTCATACTCCGCTTGGAAGCGAGCGGAGCAGACGTAGTCCTGATCCAAGAGCCTTGGGTAGTAGGAGACAAGGTCTGTGGATTAGCGACGAAGGAGCACAAGCTTATTGTAGCTCAGAAAGAAGGTAAAATACGTACCTGCATTCTTGCAAGGAAGCACTTAAACATCTTTCTGCTCCACAACTTTAGCAATGGTGACAACACAGCGGCAAGCCTTGAACTACAAGGTTCCCAAATAAGGCTGATGTCGTCCTACATGGCGCATGAGGAAAGCGATCCTCCCGGTGACCTAGTTCGCAAGCTCACCAGAGATAGCGAAAGGTCGGATATAGGCCTTGTAATAGGCTGCGACGCCAACGCCCACCACACCCAATGGGGAGTTCGGACACGAATGTAAGGGGTGAGTCATTATTCAGCTTCATCCTTAACTCTAATCTTCTTATCTGCAATCGGGGCAATGATCCTACGTTTATAATTAAGAATAGACAAGAGGTAATTGACCTAACTCTAGTGTCTCACAAAGTGTCAGACTTAGTAACGAACTGGAAAGTTCTGGGGGACCATTCCTTTTCGGACCACAGGTATATCGAGACCACACTATCTCTCGAGAACCCAAAACCCACTGTCTTTGTTAACCCTAGGAAAGCCAACTGGGAAAAGTATGTCACAGTCATGGAGGGACTTCTTCCCTCCAAGGCACCAATCTGCCTGAACACAGAGCACGATTTAAATCATCTAGTGGACAGGTTTACTAAAGCATGCAGCACGGCCTTCACGGCAGCATGCCCATCAAACCAACACAAGGGGAAAAAGAAACCCCCTTGGTGGTCAAAACAAATAGATACCCTACGAAAAAGCTGCAGGTCCCTCTTCAACAGGGCCAAACGCGCTAACGAGGAGCAACACTGGGCAGCCTATAAAAATAGTCTGGCCCTCTACAAGAAAGAAATCAGACAAGCAAAAAGGGCCTCTTGGCATAGATTTTGTTCTGAAATCGAGGAAACGTCGGAAGCTGCAAGACTGCGCAAGATCCTCTCCAAAACGACCCCCTCGGTGGGATACCTTAAGAGAAGCGATGGTACGTGGACTAACTCCAGTGAGGAGTCCCTACACATTCTTCTCGACACTCATTTTCCAGGGTGCTCCGTCAATGGACCGACTCACCTCCCTAGTGATGGTTCGATCACCTCAATGGACCATATTTTCTCAAAACGGAACATAGGCTGGGCAATAAACAGCTTCCATCCGTTCAAATCCCCTGGTCCGGACCAGATCATTCCGGCACAATTACAAAAGGCCGGAGACACAGCCATCAACTGGCTGCGATGTATCTTCAAGAAGATACTGGTAGTGGGGAGAATACCACACGCTTGGCTTAAGGCAAAAATAGTCTTTATCCCTAAAGCAGGTAAAGCCTCGCATTCCATACCAAAGGACTTTAGACCAATTAGTCTATCATCCTTCCTTCTCAAAACCTTTGAGAGACTCGTCGGGCTACACTTGAGAACTACTATAAATCCTCAACTGTTGTCAGGAGCACAGCATGCCTACCGGAAAGGAAAATCCACGGAAACGGCACTTCACGAAGTAATCTCGGGGATAGAGAAATCACTATACCTCAAAGAATACTGTCTAATCGCTTTTCTAGATATCGAGGGAGCTTTCAACAACGTCATACGCGGACGACGTAGCAATTATCTTTTCGGGCAAATACCCTCAAACACTCTGCGACTTAATGACCGCAAAGCTCGCGAGACTGTCAAGTTGGACAGAATCGCGGGGCCTTGGAGTTAATCCCTCAAAGACAGAACTTGTGCTATTTACAAGCAAATACAAGATTCCGTCTCTAAACCCCCCCAAATTAAACGGATGCAGGCTCTCCTTTAGCGACAGTGCCAATTACTTAGGGTTAGTAATCGACAAAAAGCTAAACTGGAACCTGAATACCAAAGACAGAGTGAAGAAGGCCACGATAGCCCTCTACACTTGCAAAAAAGCTATCGGCTTAAAATGGGGCATGAACCCAAGTATAGTCCAATGGATATACCAAGCCATAGTAAGACCGATAATTCTTTACGGAGTTACTGTTTGGTGGCCGGCCTTATCAAAAAGGACGATCACCAAACAGCTCGACAAGGTTCAGCGAACAGCCGCCCTTTGCATCAGTGGAGCTCTTCGTACCACTCCAAATGATGCGCTAGACGCTATTCTGTGCCTCCAAAGCCTTGCCCTCGCAGGAAAAGAAAGGGCACAAATGGCAGCAATACGACTGAGAGACTCTGACCAATGGGCACCACAGAACATAGGTCACTCCTCTATACTAAACGGCAGTTCCGTCCCTACTAAAACGGACTACTGTGTTCCAAGGGAGTACACAGATACCCCCTTCGATGCAATTATCCCCCACAGAGACGAGTGGAGTGAGGGACCCCCAGGCCCAAAAGGGGCCCTAAACATCTTCACAGATGGATCAAAGCTGAACAATAGGGTCGGAGGAGGCATATACTCCGAACAGCAAAACATTAGGCACTCCTTTAGACTTCCTGATCACTGCAGTGTCTTCCAGGCGGAGGTCATTGCAATCAAGGAGGCCCTAAACTGCCTTCAGGAAACTACCGCCACGGTAACCCGCGTAAACATCTATAGTGATAGCCAAGCTGCAATCAAATCGCTTAATGCGATCTCCGCAAACTCGGCCACCGTTGCAGATTGCCGCAAATCTCTTCACGAGATGGCTCAGCAATTTGTTATTAGCCTTATATGGGTCCCGGGACACCGGGACATCGAAGGCAACTGCATTGCAGACGAGCTGGCCAGACTTGGCACCACAATCCCCCTTCTCCAAGACAAGGAGGATACTCGTATGCCGATGGCCACATGTAGGCTCATAATAAAGGAGCAATATAAGCAACTAACAGACAACAACTGGCAATCAGCTCCACGTTGTCGAATAACTCGGCAAACATGGCCGACCATAGACAGGAAGCGCACCTCTGAGCTATGCAAGCTCGGCAGACGAAGGTGCAGCGCAGTCATACGCTCCCTAACGGGGCACTGGTTAATAGGTACCCATGCTAATAGACTGGGCGCCCCATACAATGATTTTTGCCGTAGCTGCAGAGATGAGGAAGAGGAGGAAACGGTGGAACACCTGTTCTGCTCTTGCCCAGCTCTCAGCAGAAGAAGGCTACAGCACTTGGGCTTGCCCTTCATTTCAGACATTTCGGTAATGTCCACCATATGTCCCAGAAAGATAGCTAACTTCATAAAAGCTGCAGGCTGGGACAACTGTTGACCTTAGGTCTCACAATGCGAGAAGGGGCAGATTCCCCCGCGGTATCACAACGGGCCGGAAACGGCCTAAGTGTGCTGGGCTCCCAGTGAGTCGGGCAGCCGCTGTAACCTAACCTAACCTTACTGATTGCGAACACTTACAATTACAATATTTTTAATACACAACTTTTGTTTCATTAATCAAAATTTTTATTTGAATAAATGTGTTTACTAAAAGCAATTCACAGCTCATGATTTCTAGCACCTTCATTTTTTCTTGTATCTTCACGACGAACTGAGTGTGAAATAAAATTTATAGTCGAACCCCCCCGAAAAAATTTTCTGCGTTCGCCCCTGATCGCATCGTTTTCGCTATTCTCCATTGTGCCCTCGCTGTCTTCTTCTACAAGCAGCAGATTGTGATTATAGTTTATTATATTATTTATTTATTGTTTCTATTATTATTTATTTATTATATGTTATTTTTAAGGATATTGAAACTCCGACAATTTAATTAATTGTTATATTCAACGCGGCACATTTTAGATATGAGACCAAATATTTACGTATATTTCTAAGGGACAGAGAAAATTATCTTTCCATAGGTCTCAATAATGACATGCTCTACACAAGAACACACACATACTTGCGTGCACACACGTTCTTGCAGGTTCTGTCCTTGTACATAGATAGATAGTTATAGTATATAGATGGGACAGTTCATACAGGTGTCCGCAGTGTTTAGACTGGTATCAGTCTATCTGTATCTGTGTGTTTATCTTAATGTATGTACATATGTACATAATATACATATGTATAGAAGGATAAGTAAATAAATAAAATAAGAAAATGTGTGAAAGGCAATCGAAAGAAGAAACAGTAGAGGGAGTAAACCAAAACAGAGAGACTCACCTGATCCCATAATTATAAAGCGAAGCGTTGAATATCACTTGCTCTTTCCTTTTGTTGCATTGCTGTAGTTTGATGTTTGTCGATTGCACACATAAACACAAAAACACACATAAAAAAAATCAAAAATTAATTCACATATGTACATATGTACACCTGCACTGCGTTTCGCTTTGCACTCCTTGCCGCCTCCTTCTTCTTGCCGCTCCTTATAAAATTGTGTTTTTCTAGAATTTCACATTTTGGCCGACGCGCGATTTGCCGCCGGGATACACACACGATTTAATTTTTCGTTTTTATGAGAAAAGAGAGAACCGTCGCTCACAACTCCTGCTAGGCAGACTGAAATTTGTTGTCGTTGTTGCTTGCATGGGTGGAATGGGAGACGGAAAATGCGTGGATGATGTACATAACAGAGAACGGCTTGGCGTGATTGCAAAAATAATCATACACAAAAATAGCCGAATAATCGTGTCATTCGGCTCAACCGATCAAACATACATATGTACACGAACTCAGTGTTGATTTAAATTCACTCTAATGCGCGTTAGGAGTGCTATTAATTTTTCTAAAATGTGGGCTTAATTTTATAAAGATTTGAAAACAAATGAAATTCATCGTTTTCTTTTTATTTTGGCTGTAAATATTAGAGATTTTTTAGAGCTAGAACGGCAGAGACCCGGTACACACACACGGCCGTCGTTGTTGTTGCTGCCTGTCAATGCTTTTACATATGTACATACATATGTATGTACATAGGTGGAATGGAAGAGTGGGAAGGGGAGTGCGTGGAAATCGTAACTCGGCTTGACCATAGAACAAATATTTTAATGTGAAGAGTTATATTTGGTTCCCTCTCTTCACTGCGCGTAGTGCAGTCATTGCATATCAGCGTCCTAAAGAAAAATTGTCTAGAAGATTGGTTAAGTTTAGTGGCTCCTTTGCTTTAGATTGTTTATAAAATAACGTTTAAGCAATAAAGGTCAAGGCATAAAACATAATGAGCACGTAATTAATCGGTAGTATCGACATTTGTATATACAACCACCGTTTTGTAACGGATATACGTATACAAATGTACGTACTTTTTGTTTTCAACCAATCAAAATCATCAAAATTTAACTGCCAAAAATTTGAAAGATTTTCATTGGTCAAAAACAAAAATCCCGTAGGGACATTTTGGGAAATTGCTAGCATGGAATGTAAGGGAAATTGTTGGGATGATGTTGTCTCCACAAAATCCCTCAAAAAGTCCCAATAAAATATACCGTCCGACCTTAGAAATATACCGAAAAGAACGGTTCACCCTGAAACCATGTACCTTGCACATGAAACGGACTTTGGTTTTTGTTTTGGTCATTGAAAATGGACAAGTGGGTGCAGTTGAATAACCAGGCTGCTGGCCGGGATAAACTAGCGAGGTAAGTGGGTTTGTCCAAGAGGGCTTAAAACGCAGTAACCTTTATTTCACCCCCAAAATAGACTAATTCAATATGCGTCGCGAGCAATGTGGGATTCGCTGGAGGTGGCCAACTCCAGTCCAGCGCTGGTGGACAACTTCAAGACAGTGGAGTACATCTTGAGCACATTCCGAAAGCGTGAGTTTCATTCAATACGATTCGATTGCCCTGTTGATACATGCTAATCCTTAGTGCTTCGTTTTGGAAAATGTTTGGATGTGTTCTATGGAACTCTACGCACAATACACTACCCGGACCTCACCATTCGCGTCACTCTGACCCTGAGCAAGCTGTCGCAGTCCCTGTTCCTGGTCGCTGACCATTTCCTGTGGCTGGCGAGAACTGGACTGACGGCAGTGGACGCAAAGCGTTGGTCAAACATTGCCAACAAGTATTGGCTCTTTTCGATCATCATGAACCTGTGCCGTGACTTTTATGAGATAGTGCGGGTCCTGGACCTTCACAAGTCCAGCTGCAGGAGTGGCATATCACGCTGTAAATTGCAAACAAGTATTAACAGCCCACAGGACTTCAAACGCCTGGCCCTGCAGTCGTATGTTATGATTCAGGGACACAAGGACATTGTAGTGGACACAGTGAAGAATATGTGCGATTTCTTCATCCCCCTGACGGCCCTGGGATACACTAGTCTGACCCCACGGACAATTGGCCTGCTAGGAGCGATTTCATCGCTGGCCGGCCTGTGCGCACTACTGGAACCAAAGGCCAAGCTAACGCCCGCATAATGACCTAATATTTTAATCTCTGTATATTTTTACTTGTGCCTAAGCTTCATTCCCCCCATTATCTGTAGAGTAACGTTAACGGTTGTATATGTATTGTGCCTGTGAATTGGATTCAGTTTGAAAGATATGATATGAAAATGAACGATTTTATGAACCACCTTAGCGCATTTTTCGCCTTCTGTTTGCATTTCAGGCGAATGCCGCGGCCAGCTGATTGTCTCCGCCTCACTGTGAGTGGCAGTTTTCTTAGTTGTATTTTTATTTAGTTTTTCATTATCTATTCGTCCGAATAGCCAGTGGTGTGCTGTCGCGCCATGTTATCTCAGAATTGATGTGTCATTTTAGTATCCAAAAACCATGAACAACTACTCCTATTCCGCCCTGGCCAGTGTGGACCATCACAATCGGTGCTGCGGTAATCGCGCCTGGTGCGTGAAGGATATCTGTGGCATTGTCTGTGTCATCTTGACTTGGTTGCTCATCCTCTTTGCCGAGTTTGTGGTCATGCGGCTTATTCTGATTCCCAGCGAGTACACGGTGTTCAGTACCATTAACATGATTATATTCCAAGCTCTGGCGTTCTTAGCATTCGCCTCCCACATCCGCACCATGCTCTCGGATCCGGTAAGTAGAAGTCAAATGAAGCGTTCCACATGCACTTCATCATGTTCCCACTTTGCAGGGTGCTGTGCCTAGAGGAAATGCCACCAAAGAGATGATTGAGCAGATGGGATATCGGGAGGGTCAGATGTTCTACAAGTGCCCCAAGTGCTGTAGCATCAAACCCGAGCGTGCCCATCATTGCTCCGTCTGCCAGCGATGTATTCGGAAAATGGATCACCACTGTCCTTGGGTCAACAATTGCGTGGGCGAGAACAATCAAAAGTACTTTGTACTCTTTACCGTAAGCGAATGCGGAACTTTTTCCCACGCTCTTCACTTACTCAAGCGCACGCTCACTCTCCCTGTCTCTGCAGTTCTACATTGCCTCAATATCTCTGCATACGCTCTTTCTGGTGCTCACGCAGTTCGCAGAGTGCGTGAAAAACGATTGGCGCACCTGCTCACCGTATTCACCGCCATCCACCATATTCCTGCTGCTCTTTCTCACGTTCGAGGGTCTGATGTTTGGCATATTCACCATCATAATGCTGGCCACTCAGCTGACGGCCATATTCAACGATCAGACAGTAAGTTAATGCCAATTGTTTGGCATAACGAGTTTGATTGATTTGTTTCTATCTTTTGCAGGGTATTGAGCAACTGAAGAAGGAGGAGGCTCGATGGGCCAAGAAGTCGCGTCTCAAGAGCATTCAGTCGGTTTTTGGGCGATTCTCGCTGGCGTGGTTCTCGCCCTTTACGGAGCCCTCGTGTCGCACCAAATTCCATACCCATTTCTATTCGGTCTGAGGCGGGATTCCCCTCCGGACAATACCGACAATGGGCTAGCTTTAACGAACAACTAAACGTACAAGGAGGCAACAAGTAGCCGCCACTTGTGGATTTTCTCCGTGCAATTTTTGTATTTTTCCAATAATTAACCTGTAACCCGTTCTATTGATCGATTTGTGTCTTAGCATAAGCAAAATTATTGCCTTAGCGCCTGGTCGAGTGCAGCATGAATTGTACTTACTACACCTGAGTGGGAAACACGGAGAGCAGTACTATAAGCAATGTATTTATTTTATACCTAATGGGAGACGAGCACCATTTGTACGTGTTTGTGCTGCAGAATCAAAAATAAAAGTTTGAAAAAACATGCGCAAATCTTTGTTCATCCTCAGGAATTCTCCCAGAGATCTCTCTGGGTGTCTGGTCTCTCTCTCGTTCTCGCTCTCTCAGTCTGCGTGGTGTGTGAGTTCTGCTAGTGGCATGGACTGTTGGATCTGTTGTATGCTCTGTTCAGTCTGAGAAAAACGATCGGAGATCCAGGAGGTGTCTACTGGACGTGGTGTGCGCCCTCGACGTCGAACGCCGTGTTGTATATATTATTTATATATAGAAAGAAAGAAAGGAATAGAACATTTCTGTGTTCACAAATGTGTCAATTGCTGTGAGTGTGTGTTTGTGTGTGTCTATGCAGTGCGTCTGGTCTGGTCTGGTGGAATTTGGAAGAAGAAACGCATCCATGTGCAATGCCAGAAAAGGCCAAAAATCTGAATATATCCAATTATATTACTAACCAATATATTCTTTTTAAGAAATCCAAGTAATTACCAATCGAAAAAGTGGAAAATTTCAATTATTACCAGTGGTTCGTTCACGTTGGTGTTCGTCGAGAGTTCTAAATATAAATAAATAAGAAAATCGCCAGTCGGCTAAAGCCGCATTTAAAAATATATCAACATTTTCGGTACAGAGCCCTAATCCTACAGAGAAAGTAGTCCTGAAAGTGTGTACCCGTACCCCCCGAACCGGTCCTCTGTTCGCGCGGTGGCCCTGTTTTTGGCTAATTATATAGCCAGATAGAGACCTGAACATGGAAACATCGCCAGCAGCCGCCGCTGAAGAGGCTGCCGTCGTAGTAGGTAAAGCCCAGACACCGGGAAAGCGAACGATTTCTCCTTTTTTACCCCCCGCCCCCACCCTCTTGGTTCTGTTCTGTTCTTACTGGCTCCCATGCCCGGCCCGGCGCGGCCCAATCCCGAACAGACAATGGGATCTTCTGAGTATTTGTGTGTATTTTTATGGCATGCCACGGGCTCCGTCTTTGTCCGTAACCGTGTCTGGCTAGTCTTCTATGTAGTAGCGGCCCCAGTGCGCGAGTTACGTAATTGTGAAATGTGTATGAGAAATTTTCATAATTGTACGTTGGAAAATGCGCTGCTGCTGGTCTGGTCATTCTGTCCTCAGCCAAGAACGAGATGTTCCTTAATATTTCAATATTATTTAGGAATCACATTTGATTACGGTTTCTCAGGCGGAAAGGAAAGATACGACACGGTCGAGAATAGTATAGTTCTTCTTGTCTTGCGTGCATGAATAATATTTGGAACTATTTTTAGTGCATATGCCGAATACTCGATGTATTTAGAGGGTATAGCGGTCAATATTCTACTTCAGAGTACATTTTGAAGATCAGATGATAAAGTCATAAGACTTTTGGAGCTTACAAATTGAACTTATTAGAATATAGTAATGATGTTCCCACCGAATCCTATAGGAAAGTGGCACATTTGAGGGTATCTCTTAGTCGAATATCCAAGGGAATTGTGGGTGCGCGCCTGCCTTGTTGCCGGCATGAAATTTATGTTTAGTTCTTTTGGGGGAATCTTTGACATTTCTGCAAATATTTAGTATAATTTATCTTTTGTGAAACTTCCCGCGACACCGCAACATAAAAGCCGATTAGTCATGCATTCTCATATAAATGATATTCCCCATTCTCCTTGACAGAACCTCCTGGCCGGGAACAAGCATCGGAAACGATCCAGCGATCCAGACCACCACCCCGCATCACGTTCAGCGATAACTCCAGCTCTTTGATCCGCTGCATACCCAACGAGCGGGCAACGTTCTTTGTGAAAATCGATTGCGAGGACGATGAGGAGTCCGAATTGTTGCCCTTCAAATTCGAATGGTAAGTCATATCCACTTATAAATCTTTCAGTTCAGTTCAGTTCTGTTCTGTTCTGCTTGTTTACCTGTGCACTTGTCGCTGGTGATTCACTCAGACCTTGCCCGTATCCCGTCCGGTGCTAGTGTGTGCCTGGTCTGCATAATGGCAGAATTTTGCGCATTAACATATGATTTCTCCTTCAAACGCTCTATTGAGCAGATACCCAGAGAGAGGGAGAGAACAGTTCCACCGGCGACTGCGCCACGAGAGCTAGAGCAGTGCCCCTCCTTCGGTTGCTGCGGGCTGTGGCATTGCTCAACTTGCTCTAGGGGTCTATGGCGTATGGCGTGCCTCTGGCCCACCGAAATGAGCGGACAGTTCCACTTTGACGATCGGCGCATTAACATATCCGTTGCCCAGCAGGCAGATATTCGTGTTCGGCCATACGAAAGTTCTATATATACACAGAGATCGAACGTGTATACGTAGTGCGTAAATCTGGGGGTGCCCGTGGCGTATACTTAATAAATCACATATATAACGGAATCAATCAAGTTAGTGAGAATTCCTTCGACACAAACAATTGGGGGAGCAGTACCTGGTACCTGTCCCATATTTTGCGTGTGGCGGGCCTGAAAACTATAACGATCGTCTAAATATAGCTGCATTAACAAATCGCATCGGCCCGCGACGCGTCGCGTTGCCTCCTCCTCCGTCGGTGCTCCGTCGTCCGTGATTTTTCGGATTGCGCTAGAGAAATTGTCTCGGGTATTGAACGGAATTCGGTGTGGCGTGCGTCAAAATGTTTCAATTTTATGCCCTAAAAGTGTTGAAAATAGTTTTTCAAACGAAATTGAAAATTACATAATTGCCTTGCCTAAGAAAACAAAGAGAAAGAGAGTCGGGCGGTCAGATGTTTGGCAATATCCGCGAGAGCATAAATAAATAAATACATGCCTCGGACTGGGACTGGGCCCCAAACAGATAGAAACAGATAGACACAAAGGAAACTGAAAACAAGAAACAATTTGAATGAAAATTCTCGATCTCTTCTCTGCGATTTTGTGCATGAAAAACAAACACTACACGAAAACACCTCAGAGAAACGACAGCGAAACAACAAGTTATTAGCGCACAACATGAAATACGCATCCCGAAATAAGTTTGGCAAAAAGCTGCCACGACGCTTTTGCCGTTTGTCTAGCTAACGTTTAAATTATTGCGGCCCGGCCTGAGTTTTCGTCTTCTTGTGAAGTGTTGAATACGAAACAAAAAAGAAAGAAAAGAAAATTCAATTAATTCTCGCACCGCCGCAAGTTCGAGCATTTATTTATAAACAAAGATATTTTCAGTCATCTTTCTCTTCCATTGTTTTGTTTTATGAGGTTCTGTTTTATTGGTCAATAATCCTGCCAAAAATAAATAAATAAATGACGTTCACCAAGCCCCCCAAAAAGTTTCAATAGAATCGCCGGCACGTGTATTGTATTTTCGTTATATGTACATATGTACTCTTGGGGATCGTGGGATATGTAGCTCAGTGAAGCAAGTATTTCCAATCATTTAAAGAATATAGTCATGTATTCTTGATATCGGCAATCAATAAATCAATTACGTAGTGCGTAAATCTGGGGTTTTCCGTGATGTATTCCTAATAAATCACATATATAACGGAATCAATCAAGTTAAAAACAATTGTCCCATATTTTGCGGGTGGTGGGCCTTCAGGATTGACCGTTCATACTTGTTTCTAAAACGAGATTAATCTTTACATGTTCTGGAATGATTTTCCACAACATTTAAGTTTAAAATCTGACCCTTTAGCTGTCATAGTTACGACAGGGGACTGCAGAGGTACAAATTTAAGGCTTCTAGCCTTCTTTCATGTTCTAAAATTAGACAAATCAATCAATCAAAAGCGAATAGCGAACGAAAACCGAATAGCTGGCTGTAATTATTTGAACAGAAATTATCCCCAGGCCAGTCGAACGCCATGGGCAACGGATGTTCCAAATGCTGTCAGTGCAACGAACATAAACAGATCAACGGCACGCTGTCCTCGGCCTCGTCCGTCTACAGGAAAAGGTGAATCCTCCATTTCAGCCATACGTATATCGATTTCGCTTTTTCTCCCACTCTGCTGTCCCTTTACGCCTACTCACCCCGTATAATGACCACTTCTTGGTGTGGCCCTAATCTTTCCCTTTCAGGAGCCGGGGAGAGATACCCATTGAGAACTCCGATCGCTTTCGGATAACGCAGACCAGCAATGCCGTCCAGCTGGCCGTGGAGCACGTGCAGCGGGAGGATGCCGGGCATTACACGCTGTTCGCACGAACGAAAAGCAACGATGTGGTGCGCAGGCACGTCGAACTCATTGTCGAGGACAGATCGACCGGAGACGATCCGCCTGTGTTCCTGCGGCGCCTGGTCGATCTGTCTGTCAAAGTGGGTACACGAACACGTCTCCTTACCGAAATACGCAGCTCAACAGATCTTAAGGTAAGCAAAAATCCCCAAAACCAAACAAAACCAAAACAAAGAAAATACCATATAATTTTGCAGCTAACATGGTACAGAAACGACAGGAGAGTGTGTGAGAATGATCGCATCACAGAGGTCAACGAGGGTACGTTCCACTACCTGGAAGTGAGCCCCGTGACATTGGACGATGGGGGTCAGTGGATGCTAATGGCGGAAAATTTTGGCGGTCGAAACTCGTGCCTGGGCACTGTGAATGTTCTGGTGCCCAAGGCTTACAAGACGCCCGAGTTTGTGGAGGAGCTGCGGGCCGTGCTGACAGAACAGGGAACTGTTTCGCTGGAGTGCAAGGTGGTGGGGGTGCCCACGCCGCATTTGCGCTGGTTCAAGGACTCCAAGGAGATCAAGGCTGGCGACATCTTTGCACTGACCGCCAATGCCGATGATCCCACGTCTCTCGGGACGTACACTTGCGAGGCGAGGAACTGCATGGGCGTCACCTATTCCAGCTCCAAGGTTCATGTGGTGGGACGCGGCAGTCGAGAGGGCTCTCTAAAGCCAGCGGACAAGTGAGTCGAGTCTCTTCAGCCGCAGCAGCTCTTCGGTGATGCTGATGCTCATTCTAATGCTTCTCTTTCTGCAGCGTTTCGAGTAATGCGCCGCCTCCGATATTCACAAACGAACTGCGGGACATGAGCGTCCACATCGGCGAGACAATCATTCTCGGCTGTCAAGGTGAGCAATACGCAGACTTCGCCCGTTTCGTGGCTGATCTGCTGCTGGCCCAGTGCCAAACCATTTTTGTTTATCTTTCTCTCGGGCACTCGGACACTCGGACACTGGTGGTTCGCATTCGCATTCGTATTCGTATATCTGCGAATAAAGTTCAATTCTCGCCGGCGCTTGTTTGTTTTTAGACCACGACGATCGTGCTCTAGAAACTTGAACTCGATTAAATGGTTGGAATGCCTCAAATGTTGGGGCAGGTCAACAGCATCGCATCGCATCACATCGCAGCGAGTGCGGGACCAAAACAAAACCGATAATTGCTTTGCCAGGCCCGAGAGAAGGAAACAAAAAATGCGGAGGCAGTGAGAGACAGGCAACAGACAAAGCTCTCTCGGCTTCCGCTCTCACCTTAGTATCGTATCTATGAGAACTACATATACATATGTTCAAATTGTTATCTTTTCAGTGGTGGTTCCGCCCTGGCCCAAGAGCGTCAGTTGGTACAACACCGATGGACGTGTGGAGACCGCCGAGCGGTATAAACTGATTGAAGATGGCCTGGGTGTCTACATGATCGAGATTAAGCCATCGGAGTCCTGCGATGCCGGGGAATGGAAGTGTGTGGTCACCAGCTTTGAGGGCTGTGTGGGCATCTCCACCTGTGCAGTTAACATGGACAGTGAGTGAAGATTAAGCAGAGATCCGCTTCGAAATTCATTCTAATTAATTTCTTTACAGTACCCAGAAACTATCGCAAGCCCAGGTTCATGGAGAGTCTTCGTGCCGTTCTTACTGAAGAGGGTCTCGTCTCCTTCGAGTGCAAAGTGGTGGGCTTCCCAACGCCAGTGCTCAAATGGTTCAAGGATGGCCATGAATTGAAGCCTGGGGATGTTTACCAGCTGACAGGAACCAATTCCTTGGGCACCTATTGCTGTATTGCCCGCAACTGTATGGGAGAGACGAGCAGTACGGCCGTACTCACCGTGGAGGACATACAAAATCAGCTTACCGATGAGGAGCGCATGGTATTCACGCAACAGAACCAGGCACCCAAGTTTCTGACTGGCCTGAAGAGCACCGATGCCAAAATCAACGAACCCTTCCAGTTCAAGGTGGTGGTGAACGCCACCCCGGATCCCATACTGTCCTGGTTTCGGGATGAGCTGCCCATCGATCCGAACGACAGATACAATCACTATCGCGGCGAAAGCGACGACTGCTGGCTGCTGGACATCAAGGCGGTCGAGTTTGTGGACCAGGCCGAGTGGAAGTGTGTTGCCGTCAATGATTTTGGCACCAGCATCACGTCTTGCTTCCTGAAGCTTCAGATACCCCGGCACTATAAGAAGCCTCGCTTCCTCGAGTGTCTGCGAGCGGTGCTCACCGAGGAGGGAGCCGTAAATCTCGAGTGCAAGGTCATTGGCGTACCCCAGCCGGTGCTGAAGTGGTACAAGGATGGAGTGGAACTGAAACCCGGCGATATTCATCGAATCATTTCTGGCCAGGATGGCACCTGCTGCCTTGGCACGTACACATGCGAAGCCAGGAACTGCATGGGTGTCGTCGCCAGCTCTGCATCGCTGCTGGGCTTTGAGGACGCCCAAAGAAGCCAGAACCAGACCCAGGCCCAGAAGAGTGAACAGCTACACGAAAACGAGCTTCAGAGGAACTACTCGCTCTCCACAATTCAAGAGGAGCGCACGTCTCAGATGTATGAGACACCAGTTGGCGACATAACCATTGACGAAAAGGGCGATGTGTCATTCTCCTTCGATGGCAAAGAGGTCTCCGTTTCTCTCTACGAAACGCCCGATCTCACCGAGGAGGAGGCCCTCAAGATTGTGGAAATGTATGCAGATCAAATATCAGAGCATGTGACGGAGCACAATATCGTTGAGCTGCCACCGTTGCGCTTTGTCAAGGAGACTTCACAGTCGGGAAAGCTACTGATGGAAGCTGTTGTCATTGACATAGCCCCCGAGTATTTCAGCCATGAGGAGGATATGCGCACTGAGGCGGATATGGATGACATATCAATAACAGAGATCACAGTCCATGGGTCGTCCGGAAGGGAAGGAAAACTGGACAAAGAGACGCAGCAATATGTGCAAGAATCCTTTGAGAAAATGGAGGAGGAACTGTCGCTGTCGGCCCCCATACGGAAGCGGAAAAAGTCGCGCCCCACTGAGACAGACGAGTTCTTCAGTTTATCCAAGGCCTCGGCCTCTGCTTCGGGTAGCCAGGAAGGGGAAGAAGAGACATCGGATCTGCAGACCTTTGCCAGTGCTCAAATGTCCACATCCCAGAAGGTGGCCACCCACTCTGCATCTCAAGCCAGTCCGGAGCAGGACCCAGAGTCATTGTCGGCGCCAAAGAGGAAAAAGTCCAAGAAGCCATCGGCCGACAGCGATTCATCAAAGACCAACGAGGATGAGGCCCGGCTGCAGGACATTTCCGGTGCAGTGGGTGATGGTCTATTGGTGACCCCAAAATCCCACCCAAAAGCAGTCACCGACGAGGGAGAAATCAATCGAAATCTTATGGCCCTAGTGCCCCTAGCCAAGCTTCTCAAGGTAATTGAGAAGCATCTCACAATAGTGGAGAACGAGGTGGTCGAGCAGTCCACCATGATGATGACAGCGGCTGCGGCAGATCAGAGCATTGCCATCATCCGTAACATTATTGATCCGATCAAGCAAATCGAATCGAAGCTACGCGTCTACTCTGGCGAGACACAGATCGATGGCCTCATCCAGTCCATGGACGAGGATATACGCAAACTCCACATGGGTCTGCAGGTCATTGAGAAGTGTGTGGAGATCGATGAGACCGGGGCAACGCTCATACAACGCACCAGTGTCTGCATCATTGACAGCGTAGCAGATCAAATGAAGCGGGCACTGGAAGAGCTGAAAATCGTCAGCAGACGATTCGAGTCGGAGTGCCTGAGGGCACAAATAGAGCTCACCGCCGATGACATCCAGCAGGGACTGGATATCACACAGGGCACCATCAAGTCGCAGGCACTGCTGCAGGAGGCACAGGAGCTGGAGGCGGCTAAGCATTTTACCGAAGCCGTCGAGAAGATGCAGGACGTGCCCGATTCTGTATCCTTTGCCACCATATCGGAGGCCAATTTGCCCAGTGAAGCGAGCGCTCTCAAGGATATTTGCCAGCCAGTGGCAAGGATACAAGAGGCACTGGAGCGAGTGGAGATGGAGCTCTCTCTGGAAGACTCAGAGGAGCAAATCTACAAGAAAGTGCACCAAAAAGTGCTCGAAAGCATTGTGGAGCCCATTAAGCAGCTGCAGAGCACCCTGCAGTCCATCGAAGACAAGACTGAATCCCTGGCAGGATCCGAGTCGATGGAACAGAAAATCAATATGGCCATCCTTGATATTGTGACGCCGCCGCTGTTCGAGCTTAATAAGGGACTCGAGGTGATTCTCAACGAGAAATCTGACAGTGTGGAGGGAGGCATGCTGACTGTTAGCACCGTGGAATCGATGGTGCCGCCCCTGCAGGAGATACAGAATGGCCTGGCGCAGCTGGGACAAGATCTGGAAAGTGGCCAGGCAGCGATGACTGATGAGGCGGAGCAGGAGCGTCGACCCGAGCCCGCACTGGATGTGGCCGATACGCAGAAACTCCTGCAGTCGTTTGCCCAGGCAGTCTTGCATTTTGAAACGAACATTGATAGGATTTCGCCTCGTCTCTCCTCGAATGTGAAAATCCGCTTGTTAAATCTGAAGGATGAGCTATCGGCATTGATTGGCACCATCCTGGACAGAGATATAACGAGGCATCACGTGGAGCTTCTCGACAGACTCAAGCGCCCAGTGGATGAACTCAACTACTGTATTCGCCAGACAGAGGTCAAGACTATTTCCGGGTCGCTAGCAGATCTAATTGAGCCACTGAGCATGTTGCAGGATAGCACCCAGAAGGGCCATGGCCTGCTCCTCACTGCACGAGATCCCGACCAGCAAGCACTGCAGACGCTCGACAACATTAGAAGCATCATTCGCAACGCTGTCATCGACATTGAAGAGCACGAATTTAAAATTCTTCAGCAGGAGATCCAGGAGGATGAACAGCAGGCCTCGCAGCTGCAGCAGGACAAATCTTTTAGCGCACTACGGCGGGTGCTGGAGACAAAAGCTTCCCTGGACGAAGCCATTGGTAACATTGAAACACTGCAGGTGGCATTAAACAAACTGAGTGAAAGCCACAGAGCCACTGAAACTGTCAAGGCATCTGCAAACGAAGCTCAAGTGTCGCTTTTGCGTATCCTGCAGACTGCCAAGGGGCTGGCAACCTTCAGCGAGGCGGAGACAACTCTCGACGTAAACGAGGCCAACACATCCAGAGTCTTGTTCGAGTGTGGTAAAAGCTTTGCATATCTGGCTAGAGCCCTGGATAATACAGCAGCTCAGTCGGAAGGCGATTTCCTAAATGCCCTTCATCAGTTTAGCGAAATTGTTGGCCAACAGAAGCAGAGCACGGACGAGAAACTCAGCATAGCCAGTCAGCTCTCAAGCCTGATTAACGTGCTCGAAAGAGTTCACCCTTTGAGGGCATCTGTGGAAGATCTATCGGAAACATTGGACGATGTCTCAGTTCTTAAGTCGATTGCAGAGTCATTGCCCACGGAGCCAGAAGCAGGGCCTTTAAGCGGGGAGAAACCTTCGCCAGATGTCGGTGCCATGCTCGCGGTCCTAAGCCATGGAATATCTTCGGTTTTATCTCATCGTGAAGACGTCGATGTGACTTCTCTGGCCGGCAATACAGGCCAGCAGGTAGTTGCAGCCATAGTCAAGATGCAGGAACTGCAGAACAGCATCGCTCTGGTGCAGGAGACAAACGTCGTGGAGGCTGCTCATTCTTTGTCGGAGTCGAGTCATCAGGGCACTTTTGCCGAGGCCCTCTGCAGTCTGGAACGATGTGTCCTGCATGTGGAGGAGTACATTGCCCACAGTGGAGTCGAAAATATCGGTGATCTGGAACTTTCGAAACTGAAAGCATTGGCCACACCGCTGCGCGATGTGAGGGAATACTGTGAACAGATCGACACTCATGTGTTGGAACATGCCACGGATTTATCCACCCAGGATGACATTTCGGATCTTAAGACTAGTGGCCATAAACAAACCGTTTCGGATAACATCAAAGAGATAGCTGCCGTTGAGGAAGAGCCAAAGGTGGAAGTATTCGATATTCAGCAAGGTGTGGCGAGTGGCATCAAACAACTCGAGGCCTGCCTGGAAGTCACCCAAACCGATGCCAGCGAAGAACTCCAGCAAGTGGGTGAAATAATGGAGCAGCTAAAGTCCGATCTGGAGAGCATACAAGCCGCCCTTGTCTCGGACAACGATCAGCAGGAAACTGTCTTGGCTCAGGCGAAAATTGCTCGTACCATGTTCAAATTGAAGGAGTGTCTAGTGCACACCTACGAATCGGGACTGGTCGACTCTTTGGAGAATGTGGAGAGTGCTTTCGAGGACATACTACTTTCTTTGCCAGTACTGGAGACCCAATTGGCACAGGAGATGTTTGGCAAAATCGAGCAAGTCTTCAAGAACTTCGTTGTCCATTGCCAGAGTGCAGA
Organism: Drosophila algonquin; assembly: GCA_035041765.1. Lineage (NCBI taxonomy): Eukaryota > Metazoa > Arthropoda > Insecta > Diptera > Drosophilidae > Drosophila > Drosophila algonquin. Next base: position 310,233 of record JAWNKY010003561.1, read on the forward strand.
AGCACAGGAGCTTATCACCCTGAAGGCACCCATTGGGAATCTTTTGCATTCCATAGAAACTGTGGCCGCTCAACCCAACGTTGATGTTGAAAAATCATCAGCGGTAGTAGTTCAGCTTCAGACTAGTCTGATGGCTGCATTCAGAAGTCTCAATGAGGTTAGCGAAGGGGCCAGCAATGAACTATTGGGTGGCCTGTTGAAAACCCAGAGCAGCCTGGTAACTGTCTTTGATTTCATTGAGAACAACGAGAACTCGATTCGCATCATAGAACTGCTGCAGGAAATCGATTCCATTACTGGAGACTTGAAGGCCCTAACTCTGATTCCACTTGAACAGACAGTGCCCGTTGATATTGGAATGATAATCGAAAACGTATCGTCAGGTAAAGCCTTCCTAACTGAAATCGAGGAGGGACTGCAAGCCAATAATCCCCAAAGCATTCTTCTGCTCGACGAAAACGCGGAGGCTATTGCTCAGTTGGAAGCGACACTAATTCAAATTGAGAAAGAAATTCTTTCTCAGCCTCAGCTAACGCAGATTACTGCACAGCAATTCAGTCTCATAGAAACCCTGCAGCTGCAACTGAATAATCTCAAAGAGAAGCTAACTGAACTGAATGTTTCACTTGCCGAACTCCAAAAAGAACCCGACTCGGCCCAGGAATCTGACTGGAACGAAGAGAAAGAGGACCTTCGAGAAGACACTGATTCTGAAGTTAAAAAGCCAAACGTTATCGAGGAACCTATTGAGTCAGCTAAGAAGGATGTCCAGCAAGATGACCAAAAGATAAATATATCTGAAACTACTGGAATGATATCAATAGAACAGGTCGAAGAAAGTGGGCTGTCAGTTGAGGAACCACAAACCGATGCTAAGAAAGCAATTCAGACTAGGAAGGATGCTGACAAGAAGGCCCAAAACTCAGAAACTCTGAAGGAAAAGTTCTTGGGTCTATCTCAGGCGCTTGCCCTTGGCACAGATAACGAGGTATTGCAGTCAATTGTGACAGAAAGTCAAGATATTATCGAGAATCTCAGTGATGTTGACAAGGTAGCCAAGTCCATTTTCAAATTACGAGAGCATATCGTTCACACCTATGACGGAAATGCAGCAAATGAACAAAATGATAAGCAACTCGCGGAAGAATTTATCGAAGCCCTTCTAGAGGCCTGCCCAGATGCAGCTGAGCAACTGATTCAGAACTATCTAAAGGAAATTAAGACAAATGTGATTCTAACTAAAGCTTCCATTCAGCTTATCGACGAGAGCAACATGTTCACCAAACCATCCTTGTTGGTGCCGAAACTTGTTAATCTGGAAAGGATTTCAGAGAAAATTCAGTCTACGCAACATTTAGATAAGTCATCCGAAAAGATGATCAGCTTGCAACAGAATCTAATGGACATTTTTATAATACTTGACGACCTACTAGACGAAAAGACGGAAATCTTAAAGCCAAACATTGAAGAAATTAAGACGATTTTACTCGGCGAATATGACTATATTGAGAAGAAACAAGGAGGTCTCCATACTGCTATTGTCCATGGAAAGATTCACAATGTTACGCAAAAGATGTTGAACATTTGTGAAGAACTGAAAGACTTGATTGGGAAACAAACACAACATAGAGAAGCTGAAGAAATTATGGAGATTGAAATTCCTGTTAAGCAAAAATCCGAAGAAACGGTTGAAGAAAGCAAGAAAGCGGATGTCAAGGACTCCGATGCTAAGGCACAGAAAGCTCAGGCTCTTTTGAAACAAGAACAGGAGAAGAAACAAATGGATGAAAAGAAACAGAAGCAAGCTGAGAAGGTTGCCGAAAAGAAGGCCCAAAAGGCAAAAGAATCTGAAGTTGTTGCTGAAAAGATATCCGAAGAGAAGGTTGAAGATAGCAAGAAGGCGGATGTCAAGGATTCTGATGCTAAGGCACAGAAAGCAAAGGCTCTGGAGAAGCAAGAACTCGAGGAGAAACAGCTGGATGAGAAGAAACAGAAGCAAGCTGAGAAGGATTCCGAAAAGAAGGCCCAAAAGGCAGAAGAATCTGAGGTTGTTGCTGAAAAGATATCCGAGGAGAAGGTTGAAGAAAGCAAGAAGGCGGATATCAAGGACTCTGATGCTAAGGCACAGAAAGCAAAGGCTCTGGAGAAGCAAGAACTCGAGGAGAAACAGCTGGATGAGAAGAAACAGAAGCAAGCTGAAAAGGATGCCGAAAAGAAGGCCCAAAAGGCAGAAGAATCTGAGGTTGTTGCTGAAAAGATATCCGAAGAGAAGGTTGAAGAAAGCAAGAAAGCGGATTTCAAGGATTCTGATGCTAACGCACAGAAAGCAAAGGCTCTGGAAAAGCAAGAGCTCGAGGAGAAACAACTGGATGAGAAGAAACAGAAGCAAGCTGAGAAGGATGCCGAAAAGATGGCCCAAAAGGCAGAAGAATCTGAGGTTGTTGCTGAAAAGATATCCGAAGAGAAGGTTGAAGAAAGCAAGAAGGCGGATTTCAAGGATTCTGATGTTAACGCACAGAAAGCAAAGGCTCTGGAAAAGCAAGAGCTCGAGGAGAAACAACTGGATGAGAAGAAACAGAAGCAAGCTGAGAAGGATGCCGAAAAGATGGCCCAAAAGGCAGAAGAATCTGAGGTTGTTGCTGAAAAGATTTCCAAAGAAAAGGTTGAAGAAAGCAAGAAGGCGGATGTCAAGGATTCTGATGCTAAGGCACAGAAAGCAAAGGCTCTGGAGAAGAAAGAACTCGAGGAGAAACAGCTGGATGAGAAGAAACAGAAGCAAGCTGAGAAGGATTCCGAAAAGAAGGCCCAAAAGGCAGAAGAATCTGAGGTTGTTGCTGAAAAGATATCCGAGGAGAAGGTTGAAGAAAGCAAGAAGGCGGATATCAAGGACTCTGATGCTAAGGCACAGAAAGCAAAGGCTCTGGAGAAACAAGAACTCGAGGAGAAACAAATGGATGAGAAGAAACAGAAGCAAGCTGAAAAGGATGCCGAAAAGAAGTCCCAGAAGGCGGAAGAGTCTGAGGTTGTTTCTGAAAAGATATCCGAAGAGAAGGTTGAAGAAAGCAAGAAGGCGGATATCAAGGACTCTGATGCTAAGGCACAGAAAGCAAAGGCTCTGGAGAAGCACGAACTCGAGGAGAAACAACTGGATGAAAAGAAACAGAAGCAAGCTGAAAAGGATGCCGACAAGAAGGCCCAAAAGCCAGAAGAATCTGAGGTTGTTGCTGAAAAGATATCCGAAGAAAAGGTTAAAGAAAGCAAGAAAGCGGATATCAAAGATTCAGATGCTAAGGCACAGAAAGGAAAGGCTCTGGAGAAAGAAGAACTCGAGGAGAAACAACTGGATGAAAAGAAACAGAAGCAAGCTGAAAAGGATGCCGACAAGAAGGCCCAGAAGGCAGAAGAATCTGAGGTTGTTGCTGAAAAGATATCCGAAGAGAAGGTTGAAGAAAGCAAGAAGGCGGATATCAAGGACTCTGATGCTAAGGCACAGAAAGCAGAGGCTCTGGAGAAACAAGAACTCGAGGAAAAACAACAGGATGAGAAGAAACAGAAGCAAGCTGAGACGGATGCCGAAAAGAAGGCCCAGAAGGCAGAAGAATCTGAGGTTGTTTCTGAAAAGATATCCGAAGAAAAGGTTGAAGAAAGCAAGAAAGCGGATATCAAAGATTCAGATGCTAAGGCACAGAAAGGAAAGGCTCTGGAGAAAGAAGAACTCGAGGAGAAACAACTGGATGAAAAGAAACAGAAGCAAGCTGAAAAGGATGCCGACAAGAAGGCCCAAAAGCCAGAAGAATCTGAGGTTGTTGCTGAAAAGATATCCGAAGAGAAGGTTGAAGAAAGCAAGAAGGCGGATATCAAGGACTCTGATGCTAAGGCACAGAAAGCAAAGGCTCTGGAGAAGCAAGAACTCGAGGAAAAACAACAGGATGAGAAGAAACAGAAGCAAGCTGAGACGGATGCCGAAAAGAAGGCCCAGAAGGCAGAAGAATCTGAGGTTGTTTCTGAAAAGATATCCGAAGAAAAGGTTAAAGAAAGCAAGAAAGCGGATATCAAAGATTCAGATGCTAAGGCACAGAAAGGAAAGGCTCTGGAGAAAGAAGAACTCGAGGAGAAACAACTGGATGAAAAGAAACAGAAGCAAGCTGAAAAGGATGCCGACAAGAAGGCCCAAAAGCCAGAAGAATCTGAGGTTGTTGCTGAAAAGATATCCGAAGAGAAGGTTGAAGAAAGCAAGAAGGCGGATATCAAGGACTCTGATGCTAAGGCACAGAAAGCAAAGGCTCTGGAGAAGCAAGAACTCGAGGAGAAACAGCTGGATGAGAAGAAACAGAAGCAAGCTGAGAAGGATGCCGAAAAGAAGGCCCAGAAGGCAGAAGAATCTGAGGTTGTTGCTGAAAAGATATCCGAAGAGAAGGTTGAAGAAAGCAAGAAGGCGGATATCAAGGACTCTGATGCTAAGGCACAGAAAGCAGAGGCTCTGGAGAAACAAGAACTCGAGGAAAAACAACAGGATGAGAAGAAACAGAAGCAAGCTGAGACGGATGCCGAAAAGAAGGCCCAGAAGGCAGAAGAATCTGAGGTTGTTTCTGAAAAGATATCCGAAGAAAAGGTTGAAGAAAGCAAGAAAGCGGATATCAAAGATTCAGATGCTAAGGCACAGAAAGGAAAGGCTCTGGAGAAAGAAGAACTCGAGGAGAAACAACTGGATGAAAAGAAACAGAAGCAAGCTGAAGAGGATGCCGACAAGAAGGCCCAAAAACCAGAAGAATCTGAGGTTGTTGCTGAAAAGATATCCGAAGAGAAGGTTGAAGAAAGCAAGAAGGCGGATATCAAGGACTCTGATGCTAAGGCACAGAAAGCAAAGGCTCTGGAGAAGCAAGAACTCGAGGAGAAACAGCTGGATGAGAAGAAACAGAAGCAAGCTGAGAAGGATGCCGAAAAGAAGGCCCAAAAGGCAGAAGAATCTGAGGTTGTTGCTGAAAAGATATCCGAAGAGAAGGTTGAAGAAAGCAAGAAGGCGGATATCAAGGACTCTGATGCTAAGGCACAGAAAGCAAAGGCTCTGGAGAAGCACGAACTCGAGGAGAAACAGCTGGATGAGAAGAAACAGAAGCAAGCTGAGAAGGATGCCGAAAAGAAGGCCCAGAAGGCAGAAGAATCTGAGGTTGTTGCTGAAAAGATATCCGAAGAGAAGGTTGAAGAAAGCAAGAAGGCGGATATCAAGGACTCTGATGCTAAGGCACAGAAAGCAAAGGCTCTGGAGAAGAAAGAACTCGAGGAGAAACAGCTGGATGAGAAGAAACAGAAGCAAGCTGAGAAGGATGCCGAAAAGAAGGCCCAAAAGGCAGAAGAATCTGAGGTTGTTGCTGAAAAGATATCCGAAGAGAAGGTTGAAGAAAGCAAGAAGGCGGATTTCAAGGATTCTGATGTTAACGCACAGAAAGCAAAGGCTCTGGAAAAGCAAGAGCTCGAGGAGAAACAACTGGATGAGAAGAAACAGAAGCAAGCTGAGAAGGATGCCGAAAAGATGGCCCAAAAGGCAGAAGAATCTGAGGTTGTTGCTGAAAAGATATCCGAAGAAAAGGTTGAAGAAAGCAAGAAAGCGGATATCAAGGACTCTGATGCTAAGGCACAGAAAGCAAAGGCTCTGGAGAAACAAGAACTCGAGGAGAAACAAATGGATGAGAAGAAACAGAAGCAAGCTGAAAAGGATGCCGAAAAGAAGTCCCAGAAGGCGGAAGAGTCTGAGGTTGTTTCTGAAAAGATATCCGAAGAAAAGGTTGAAGAAAGCAAGAAAGCGGATATCAAGGACTCTGATGCTAAGGCACAGAAAGCAAAGGCTCTGGAGAAACAAGAACTCGAGGAGAAACAAATGGATGAGAAGAAACAGAAGCAAGCTGAAAAGGATGCCGAAAAGAAGTCCCAGAAGGCGGAAGAGTCTGAGGTTGTTTCTGAAAAGATATCCGAAGAAAAGATTGAAGAGAGCAAGAAGGCGGATGTCAAAGATTCTGATGCTAAGGCACAGAAAGCCAAGGTTCTGAAGAAGCAAGATCTCGAGGAGAAACAACTGGACGAGAGAACACAGAAGACGGTTGAGACAGAAGCCGGAAAGAAGGTCCAAAAGGTAAATGAATTAAAGGAAAAGTTCTTGGTCCTATCTCAGGCGCTTGCTCTTAGCACAGATAACGAGGTATTGCAGTCAATTGTGACAGAAAGTCAAGATATTATCGAGAATCTCAGTGATGTTGACAAGGTAGCCAAGTCCATTTTCAAATTACGAGAGCATATAGTTCACACCTATGACGGAAAGGCAGCAAATGAACAAAATGATAAGCAACTCGCGGAAGAATTTATCGAAGCCCTTCTAGAGGCCTGCCCAGGTGCAGCTGAGCAACTGATTCAGAACTATCTAAAGGAAATTAAGACAAATGTGATTCTAACTAAAGCTTCCATTCAGCTTATCGACGAGAGCAACATGTTCACCAAACCATCCTTGTTGGTGCCGAAACTTGTTAATCTGGAAAGGATTTCAGAGAAAATTCAGTCTACGCAACATTTAGATAAGTCATCCGAAAAGATGATCAGTTTGCAACAGAATCTAATGGACATTTTCATAATACTTGACGACCTACTAGACGAAAAGACGGAAATCTTAAAGCCAAACATTGAAGAAATTAAGACGACTTTACTCGGCGAGTATGACTATATTGAGAAGAAACAAGGAGATCTTCATACTGCTATTGTCCATGGAAAGATTCACAATGTTACGCAAAAGATGTTGAACATTTGTGAAGAGCTGAAAGACTTGATTGGGAAACAAACACAACATAGAGAAGCTGAAGAAATTATGGAGATTGAAATTCCAGTTAAGCAAAAATCCGAAGAAACGGTTGAAGAAAGCAAGAAAGCGGATGTCAAGGACTCCGATGTTAAGGCACAGGAAGCTCAGGCTCTTTTGAAACAAGAACAGGAGAAGAAACAAATGGATGAAAAGAAACAGAAGCAAGCTGAGAAGGTTGCCGAAAAGAAGGCCCAAAAGGCAGAAGAATCTGAGGTTGTTGCTGAAAAGATTTCCAAAGAAAAGGTTGAAGAAAGCAAGAAGGCGGATGTCAAGGAATCTGAGGCTAAGGCGCAGAAAGCAAAGGCTCTTGAGAAGCACCAACTAGAGGAGAAACAGCTGGACGAGAAGAAACAGAAGCAAGCTGAGAAGGATGCCGAAAAGATGGCCCAGAAGGCAGAAGAATCTGAGGTTATTGCTGAAAAGATTTCCAAAGAAAAGGTTGAAGAAAGCAAGAAGGCGGATGTCAAGGATTCTGAGGCTAAGGCACAGAAGGCAAAGGCTCTGGAGAAGCAAGAACTCGAGGAGAAACAGCTGGATGAGAAGAAACAGAAGCAAGCTGAGAAGGATGCCGAAAATATGGCCCAGAAGGCAGAAGAATCTGAGGTTGTTCCTGAAAAGATACCCGAAGAAAAGGTTGAAGAAAGCAAGAAGTCGGATGTCAAGGACTCTGATGCTAAGGCACAGAAAGCAAAGGCTCTGGAGAAGCAAGAACTCGAGGAGAAACAGCTGGATGAGAAGAAACAGAAGCAAGCCGAGAAGGATGCCGAAAAGAAGGCTCAGAAAGCAGAAGACTCTGAGGTTATTGCTAAAAAGATTTCCAAAGAAAAGGTTGAAGAAAGCAAGAAGGCGGATGTCAAGGAATCTGAGGCTAAGGCGCAGAAAGCAAAGGCTCTTGAGCAGCACCAACTAGAGGAGAAACAGCTGGACGAGAAGAAACAGAAGCAAGCTGAGAAGGATGCCGAAAAGATGGCCCAGAAGGCAGAAGAATCTGAGGTTGTTCCTGAAAAGATACCCGAAGAAAAGGTTGAAGAAAGCAAGAAGTCGGATGTCAAGGACTCTGATGCTAAGGCACAGAAAGCAAAGGCTCTGGAGAAGCACCAACTGGAGGAGAAACAGCTGGATGAGAAGAAACAGAAGCAAGCTGAGAAGGATGCCGAAAAGATGGCCCAGAAGGCAGAAGAATCTGAGGTTATTGCTGAAAAGATTTCCAAAGAAAAGGTTGAAGAAAGCAAGAAGGCGGATGTCAAGGATTCTGAGGCTAAGGCACAGAAGGCAAAGGCTCTGGAGAAGCAAGAACTCGAGGAGAAACAGCTGGATGAGAAGAAACAGAAGCAAGCTGAGAAGGATGCCGAAAAAATGACCCAAAAGGCAGAAGAATCTGAGGTCATTGCAGAAAAGATTTCCAAAGAAAAGGTTGAAGAAAGCAAGAATGCGGATGTCAAGGAATCTGAGGCTAAAGCGCAGAAAGCAAAGGCTCTTGAGAAGCACCAACTGGAGGAGAAACAGCTGGATGAGAAGAAACTGAAGCAAGCTGAGAAGGATGCCGAAAAGATGGCCCAGAAGGCAGAAGAATCTGAGGTTATTGCTGAAAAGATTTCCAAAGAAAAGGTTGAAGAAAGCAAGAAGGCGGATGTCAAGGATTCTGAGGCTAAGGCACAGAAGGCAAAGGCTCTGGAGAAGCAAGAACTCGAGGAGAAAAAGCTGGATGAGAAGAAACAGAAGCAAGCTGAGAAGGATGCCGAAATGATGGCCCAGAAGGCAGAAGAATCTAAAGTTATTGCTGAAAAGATTACCAAGGAAAAGGTTGAAGAAAGCAAGAAGGCGGATGTCAAGGATTCTGAGGCTAAAGCGCAGAGAGCACAGGCTCTTGAAAAGCAAAAACTCGAGGAGAAACAGCTGGATGAGAAGAAACAGAAGCAAGCTGAGAAGGTTGCCGAAAAGAAGGCCCAGAAGGCAGAAGAATCGAAGGTTGTTGCTGAAAAGATATCCGAAGAGAAGGTTGAAGAAGGGAAGAAGGCGGATGTCAAGGATGCTGATGCTAAGGCACAGAAAGCAAAGGCTCTGGAGAAACAACAACTGGCGGAGAAACAGCTGGAGGAGAAGAAAAATAAGCAATCTGAGAAGGATGTCACAAAGAAGGCCAAGAAAACAGAAGAATCTCAGGTTGTTTCTGAAAAGATATCCGATAAAACGGTAGATGAAGTCGAGAAGTCCATTGTGACGGATCTTAAAACAAAGGGTACAATATCTAATGCACAGAAAATTTCGATCGAGGGGCAAGAACTGGAATACAAGAAACAAGAGCCGACTGAAATGGAAGCCGAACAGGATGTATCTGAGATCGTTTCAGTGAAGACATCCGAGAAGAAGACGAAAGATTTGGTGGAAAAGCAACAGGATACCGTCTCTAGAGATAGAGCTCAGAGATCAGAAACAAGAAAAATGTTGTCTGAAGACAATATTATTGACGAAGGAAAGTCTAGCTCTCAACGTGATGTTGAGAGAAATCAAAGACTGGAAGAACCTGTTGACGCCATTAGTATGCGATCCTATAAATCAATGGACTCCGAGTACAAGGATAGAAAGGAATCACGCAGTGCCAAGCGTAAGCCCACCGTGGACATACAATTAACCAATCGAAATACGGCGTCTGGCAGTGATCTTAAGCTGACTTGCGGGCTATCCGGACACGAGATGAGGGTGGAGTGGTTTAAGCAGAACACTCCGATCGAGAATGGGGCCAAGTACAGGAAAACATTGAACGACGGCCTCTCGTGCCTTGAAATTAAATCGGCCGAACTAAATGATTCTGGCATCTACCGCTGCATAGCGTCCAACCAAAATGGAGAAGTCGAAACTAGCTGTCTTGTGACTATATACGAAGCACCTTCGAGCAAATTTGGCACCCCGCCAATATTTACACGCAACATTCGAGGTAAGTGGCGGCGATCATGCCCTGTTCTACCTATTCTACCTAGTGATCTAGTGCCCGAATTTCGAACTCAATTAAAGACAAATATTTCAATTATTTGCATTTATTCATCTTCGACTTGGCATACACGTTCACATATATGTACATATATTTATATATAAGGTGTACACAGTAAATAGATATAGTATATAGGAAGTAAGTGTGTGTAAGGTGGATGTTGATTAAGTACTAATTATATTATATTATAATACTTACACTTAAATACTATATTTATTGAGTCTTCAAAAATATACCGAGGAAAGTAGTGGCTGTTTCCGGTTGCCACTCCCCTTGACATTCGCATGTACAAAGGATATGGCGCGTGGATAAGCTGGTAGAGTAGCTGATTCCTGAGACAAAGGATCTGAGAATTCTCATGTTTAGTAGTAACCAACCAGAGCAATTAATAATAGTAAATAAACGCAGGCCGTGTGCGTGTTTTTCTTGAACATTGACTAACAAAAGTCGAAACAAATCGTTTTGCACTTTCGGTTCGCAAATATGGCATGTGTTGAGATTTGAAGGTAAATGAGGCATCAGGGAGGTCCATTATCATAGCATTTAAATAGAAACCTATTTTAATAGCTCGTTTAATTCGAATGGCAGCCGCGCGCCGCCTCATTTATATAATTGAAGTTGCATTTGTGTTTGTATTTGCATTTGCATTTGCATTTACTGCCTGCATTCATTAAAGTGGAAAAGTATTTAAATAGAAATGCATTTTGGCACTGAATGTTGCATGTGTGTGCTCGTGTGATTGTGCGAACACTTCTCGGCGAAACAAAACAGAATTCGTAAAATAGTTTTTAGCATAACAATCGATTGGGTTGGCCATTAGGATCAGATCGGAACAGATCAGGTCGGTTCGGTTCGGTTCGGCTCGATCGATTCGAGAAGGAATGTATTTTCGAATATTTCACCACGTTCGGTGACAGTCGTGAATCTTCTTTTGCTTCGAGCGGACGTCTCACGTCCTAAAAAACTATCGATCGAACCGTTGCAGGCTATATAGTATATAAAGTCGGACGGATATAATTTTTATCGGTTTTCCATAACGAACTCCATTCCCACGTTATCCTTCCATAAAATACCTTTACAACAAAAGGTTCGAAACCAATAAAAATGGGAGAAACGGATGGAGATATCGAGCCACGGGCCTCTGCCGAACCAGAGGTGCCAGCAGCCCAGGACACCTTGCAGGTGCCAACGCAAAAGAAGCGAAAGCTGAAATCGCCAACTCCGGGAAGCTTACGCGGACGCAGCTCCACGCCGATACACGGCCGGAGTCAGACACCGTTCTCCCTCTACATGACTCGACGCAGTGCCACGCCCTCGACATGGCGCAGCATTACGCCATTCCTGAATCGCGAGGAGAAGGAGAAGACTCCTTTCGAATTGGGCCGGGACATTAAAAGCCAGACCACGTGCAACATTGCCGTTTTCGATCGCGCCCTCGTCATGGATATCTCCGAGCCGATGGATGTGCAGAAGCCCGTGCGTTACATAACATCTGACTTGTCGGTAATCGATCGCGCTGCCGTAATGGATGTGTCGAACGTTGAGGTTATCTACGTCGTGGAAGAGTACGAAGAGTACGACGAGGAGGAGATCCTCGAGGAGGTGAAGCCCAAGAAGAAGGAGAAGAAGGCCAGGAAGCCCCGCGTCGCGCGCAAGTCCGTCGACATGACATCGGATAGTGAAGATGTTGTTGACGCCCTCGATGACCGGGAGGACAGTTTGGATCTCGACGATGACGAGCCCGTCAAGAAGGGCAAGAAGAAGGCTCCTCCCAAGAAGAAGGAGAAGAAGGAGAAGTCACCCAGTCCGAAGTTGAGCTTGAAACTGGAAATTGGAGGCGGCCAGAAGGCCAGCAAGAAGATGTTCGAGCAGCAGCAGGCGGCACCCAAGCCACCGCCAAAGAAGAGCAAGATGGTACTCCAAATGGAGGAGCAGGCCCGGGCGGCTGCCAAGGCCGCCGAGGAGGAGGCACAGCGGGCTAAGCCGAAGGGCGAGACCTTTGAGGAACGCCAGAAGCGTCTGCAAGCAGAAAAGGAGGAGCAGGAAGAGCAGGAACGCCTGGAGGCCGAGCAACGGGCCCTGGAGGAGGCCGAGGAAGAAGAGGAGCCACCAGAGGAGGGCGACGAGGGTACCGAGGCTGGCTACGGTGACGAAGAAGGCGAATATCCCGTCGAGAATGGTGATGAAAATGCCGAAGAGTTCCCCGAAGAAGAGGAGGACGTAGTGGTCGACTTGAAGAAAGAGAAACGCCGTGGCAGCGACTCATCCGATGACTTTGTTCGTCCCGATCCTCATGAGGAGGAGCGCTGGCAGCGCATCGCCGCCATCGAGGGCGAGGAGTTCATGCAACAGATGCGCAAGTACAGCATGGCCAAGCGCATCAGCGAGAAGGAACGCGACGCCGACTGGCAGAATCGCCGGGAGCAGGCTCGCCGGCCCAAGTTCATCAATTTCCTCTCCGATCGCACTGTCGAGTGCGGCCAGAGTGTGCGCCTGGCCTGCGCCGTCGATGGCCCCGAGCTGTCGGCCAAGTGGTTCAAGGATCGTCGGCAGCTGGAGCGCGATGGCAATCATCGCATCCTCAACAATAACAATATCCTCGTCCTGGAGGTGCTCAACACAAACATTCTGGACTCTGGCGAGTATTCGTGCGTGATTTCGAACCAGAACGACGAGGTAACCTCCTCGTGCATTGTCACCATCTACGAGGTGTTCAAGGACGAACCGAAACCACCCAGCATCCAGTACATCAAAGGTATATGTCGGCGAGTGAGCGTGTTCGCGTTCGCGTTCGCGTATGGTGCATACCTAAGTGCTGTGCTGTAGCTTTTCTTTACCTCTTCCAGAGTACTACCATATGCGCGACGATGAGCTGACCATCGAGTGCCATGTCCATGGTGTGCCCCGTCCGGTCATCACTTGGTGGCGCGGCGCCTTCCAGGTGAAGCCCAGCTACAAGTTCACCATGCTGGAGGAGGCGCACGGAGTCTGCAAGCTGCTGATCTATAAGCCCGGCAACAAGGACGGCGGCATCTACACTCTGAAGGCCATCAATTCCATCGGCGAGGTACAGATCAATCACACTGTGGAGGTGGCCAAGAATCTGCATTACCATGTCCCGGGCATCTTCCATGCCCGCGACAGGATCCAGCTGGACAGCTTGAAGCAAGCCAAGAAGCAAATGGATGAGGCCCTCAAGTCCATGGCCGAGTCGGATCAGAGGCGTGCCGAGGCCGAGGCCGAACAGGCGCGCCTCAAACCAGTGCGTCCTTCCCCAGAGCCACTGGTCCCCGCCAAGCAGAAGCTCTCGTTTGCCACCCAGCTGCGCGATCGCATGGCTCTTGAGGGATCCACCATTAAGTTTGTGGCCACTGTCATTGGACCCTCGCCCAGCACCCGCTGGATGAAGGACGACAAGTGGGTGGTGGTTGGTGGCAACATCAAGAACCTGTCGGAGGAGGGCAAAGCCATTCTAGCGATCGAGAATGCCACCACCGCCGACTCGGGCGTCTACAAGTGCGTGGCCAAGAACGAACTCAGCGAAATCGAAACCTCTTGCTACTTCAAAGTGTACGCGGCACAGACCGATGGCGACGAATCGGAGCCCATATTCGCCCTGCCCCTGCGAGGTATTTGCTCTTCTCTCTCTCTCTCAATGTTACACTCTATATCGTGGATGTCTCTACTCTGTGGATGTCTTTGTGGATAAGTGTTCTGGTTACACGACTGCTATATGTGCTATATACATACATATGTGTGTGTGTGTATGTGTATTGTGTTGTCCGACGATCGCGATTGAGGTCGTCCGTGTACGAAAATAGATGAATTGATTGATTGGATTGCATTCGCCTTCTCCTTAGATGTATATCATGCCTCGCAGAACGATTTAATTATCGATACGAAGGTGCGCGGCAATCCCCGACCCGTCATTACGTGGACCAAAGACCAGATACCCGTGGTGCTCGACGATCGGGTGGTGCAGATCGAGCACTTGGACGGCATCTGTGAGCTGATCATCAACAAGCCGACCGTCAATGACAACGGAATCTATGTCTGCACTGCCCAGAACAAATTGGGCAGTCAGTCGACCACCCACACGGTCGTCGTCGACACACACGCATCCCGTCGATCGAGTATTCTCTCCACTTTGGCCATGCAGGACGGTGCGAAGGAGGCCGATGGCGCGGAGGGTGGTGGCAAGGCCAAGAGCAGGCCGAAGAAGAAGAAGGACGATGAGGAGGAGGGCGGCGGCGGCGGCGGGGATGGTGGCTACGAGCGACGCAGCCGCATGCCGGACCCTTCGCCCAAGCAAATGCTCTACTTCACGGTCAATCTGTCTAATCGGTATGTGGCCGAGGGCTCCAAGGTCAAGTTGCAGGCCGTCATTGGTGGTCCGGAGCCCATTCTCAAATGGCAGAAGGATGACCAGAATGTGGCCTATGGACCTCGCATTCGCAACATGAATCGTGATGGCCTGGCTGTCCTGGAGTTTGTCAACGCCTTGACAGAGGACTCTGGCACCTACACGATCACTGCCCAAAACGAGCACTGCAAGATCACAACATCGGCCGTGCTGCACGTCTACGAGTCGAAGGTCAACACCGATGTCCAGCCCGTGTTCATACGTTCGCTGAAAGGTAAGGGATCTCGCATCAAGCATCACAATCGTCTCCCCATCGGATCAGATCAGATCAGATCTATAATTAGAAGCATCCGACATTTTTGGTGGTTGTGCAATGCCATCGACCGTTATGCAATCCATTATGTTGTTTGTGGTGATGTACTGTGATGTCTTCTCTCTAGTGTCTTCTGCATTCTGCGTTGCATAATACAAATCTCTTCCATCCTCTTCCCCACTTAAAGACACCTATCATCTGAACACCAATGAGCTGATCCTGGAGACGGCGGTGCGTGGCCAGCCCACACCGGAGGTGCAGTGGTTCAAGGACAGCATGGAGATCCAGAGCGGCGGTCGTTTCCAGCTTATCGAGCATCAGGATGGCTCCTGCGAGCTCCACATCGATCGTCCGGACAACAAGGACTCGGGCAAATATGTTGTGAAGGCCGAAAGTCGAGCCGGTAAAATGGAGATCTCGCATTACGTTATGTTCGAGGGCCAGGCCCATCATATTGCGGACAACATCCATGGCGTGTTCCATGCCGACAAGAGTCTGCTGCGCGCCAAGGAGGAGAAGGAGAAGCCCTCGGAGGACTGGAGGAAGCCAGCTCCAGCAGCGGCCGCACCCGAAGCCGAGTCTGAGGCTGAGCCCGAGGAGGGCAAGGCCAAGCGACGTGGCCGCAAGGCGGACGATGATGAGGGAGCTTCATCGGCGTATGCCTCGGACTATGCCTCGGACACTGGCAGTATTTCGAGCAAGAGGCGCGAGAAGAACATCGTCATCCACTTCAGCACCTCGATGAGGGATCGCGTTGTGGCCGAGGGATCCAAGGTGAAGATATCCTGTTTCCTGGACGCCAAGGAGCCGCAAGTAAAGTGGTTCAAGGACGGAGAGCAAATCGTGAATGGACCCAAGATCAGGGGCCGCTATAGCGAGGGCCTGTGCCTTCTGGAAATCACGAGCGCCACGGCCGAGGACAATGGCGAGTACAAGTGCTGGGGACGCGATGAGACCGGAGAAGCGTCCACCTCCTGCCGCCTGGAGGTCTTCGAGGATCCTGGCACCGGCGACGTTCCACCCACATTCACCCGCAACATCAAGGACACGCTGCACGGCAAGATCAACGAACTGCAGCTGGACGTGCATGTGCGCGGTCTGCCCACGCCAGCGGTCACGTGGGTGAAAGATGGCGTGAAGGTCGAGAACAGCGACAAGTACCAGCAGGTGGACCATGACGATGGCACCTGCGAGCTCTTCATCAGCAACCCGAAACCCTCGGACAGCGGCAAGTACGTTTGCCAGGCCGAGAACCGCGAGGGCAAGACGGAAATCGTTCACATGGTCACCGTGGAGAAGCGTGTGAGGGCTCCACCACGCATCTCGCCGCCCAGGGAGGGCAGACCGCCCCGTCCTGCTGGTGAGGGCGAGGAGCCAGCCGCCGGCGAGGAGGGAGAAGGAGGAGCCGACGGTGAGCCGCGGCGCAGGAAGCCCAAGCCCGACGAAGAGGAGGCGACAAGCTCGAGGCGCGAGGTGCCCCCGCCACCAGATCTAAGGAAGCGTCTCTACTTCCGCAACTACCTCTCGAACCGGACCGTTAAGTCGGGCAGCAACGTCAAGTGGATGGTGAACATCGACGGACCAGAGCCCAGTGCCAAGTGGTTCCACGGCGACCAGCCAATTGCCTTCGGGCCCAAGAGCAAGATGTCCATGCAGGACGGCATTGCCTGGCTGAATCTGGTGGGTGTGACGGAGGAGGATGCCGGCGAGTATACGCTGAGGGTGAGGGGATCCGACAACGAAATCGTGAGCACTTGCAACCTGTTCGTTTACAGCACGGGTCAAGCGGAGATAGTCCCGCCCACCTTTGTTGTGGGCATCAAAGGTAGGACGCTCTACTCGTATGTGATTATGTCGCGAGAGGTTCGCCAGTGCGTCCAGGTGAATGTCCCACCTTTCTTTGAGCTAAGTGTAGTCCTACTGTACTCCTACTATAGATGTAGCTTTAGAGAACACACTAATCCCTAGGTAGATCCTTTTATATTCCCATACTCTGTGTTTTGTCTTATATGTATCGTGACTTGTCTCTTCCCCGTCATCCCCATCGTCCGCGTTGCAGATGCCTACCATTCCCAAGGCAACAGCCTCACGCTGGAGTGCAAGGTATCGGGAAGCCCCAAGCCACACATCTACTGGCAGCGGGACAACACCTTGCTGCCACTGGAGGGCCACAAGTACCAGTATGCCGAGCAGAGCGACGGCACGAAGCTCCTGACCATAGCGAACTTTGGCAGCGACGACTCCGGACTGTACACCTGCTATGCGGAGAGCGAGAACGGCCAGATGAAGATCAGCAAGTTCGTGCAGGCCTCAGACTATGTGCGCGAGCGAGCGGCTGAAAAGAAACCCATTGATATGGTCATTCAGGAGATCAAGAGGGATGATGAATCCTCCGCGGCTGCTGCTAGTGACAATGCGGCAGCCAAGGCCAAGGCCCGCGAGGCCAAGCTGCGCCTCAGCCTGGAGACCAGCTTGAAGACCATGACCATCGGCAGCGGCAATAAGGCCCAGATGATTTGCTATGTGACCGGCTTCATCGAGGATGTGCACTGGCTGCGGAACGACGAGCGCGTGACGAAGGATGCCCGGCACAAGATCTACAACATAAACGGAGCCATCAGCCTGGAGATATACGATGCCCGGGTAGAGGACAGTGGCCACTATAGATGCGTCGTGAAGAACAGCAAACAGACCGTGGAGAGTGCCGGACAGCTCAGTGTATTGGATCAGGCCCATGGACGGCTGCCGGAGAGCTTCTCCAGTGCAATAACAGGTTAAAATAGACCCATATATTATCCCCTTTTCCTCACTGATTATTTGTAATTGTCCATTGCAGAGTCTTACGATGCGCAGCGGAATGAGATTGTTCTCAGTTGTCAGGTGCATGGACGTCCCAGTGTCAGTTGGATGCGCGACGATCACACGATCTGCAACAACCGCTACAAGACGATGGAGGAGCCCGGTGGCGTTCGGAAGCTGATCATACGCAATCCCATATCCTCCGATTGCGGCATATTTGCGTGCTATGCGGAGCACGAGGATCGCATCGACTCGATCAGCACCTCCATCAGAGCCGCCGATCTCAAGCGTCTCATCACTGTCAGTCCTGACGAAGTGCATGCGCTTACGGATCAGGATGCGTCCAGTTGGTCGCGTAGTACCTCGCATATAAGCACAGCAGCAGTGCACGTCAATGGAAATGGAGAGCTTCATCGCGCTGGAGATCGCGTCATGCGGAGCGTGGAAAAAGCCAAGCCGCTCTTTCACTCTCTGCTGCATGATCGCACCGTTTCAGAGGGAGTTAATCTCCGTCTGCTGTGCGCAGTTTCTGGCGATGAGAACACTCACGTCGAGTGGCTAAAGAACCACAAGCCTCTGCCCAGGGACACGCGCTACCAGACCCTCTACCAGAACGGGGAGGCCTCGCTGGAGATCTATGCTGCAGTGGCCGACGACAGCGGCAACTACACCTGTGCAGCCAGCAACGACTTTGGCGAGAGCCTTACCCACGCCCAGTTGCGTGTCTACAAGCACTTTAAGGAAGCCTCACAGCCAAGTACCTTTGCGCAGCCAATCCGAGGTATTGCCCCGCCCCGCCCTCCGTCCCCATCGAACGAGGATTTCGCCCGCGCCTTTGTACATCTTTGTTGTTCCGCTAACCGCTTCTGTAAACCCACTGATTTCTTGACCCTTTGCTAATACTTTTTCCCGTCCCTCTTGTAGACACATATTCTCTCAACGAGAATGAGTTGGTTCTGGATTGTCGCGTGCGTGGCCAGCCACGCCCCGAGATTACGTGGATGAAGGGCAACGAGATCCTCAGCAACGATGAGAAGTACCAGTTAACCGATCAGGCCGATGGCTATGTCAAGCTGGTCATTGTCAGCCCCACCGAGAAGGACTCTGGCGTCTACACGTGCGTGGCCCGCAATGAGGGTGCCGAGCACAAGATGAGCCATCAGGTGGACTTCAAGGGACGTGAACGGTACACACAGGAGAAGACGTCGGGCTTCTACCATCGCGACCCCAATAAGCCGCACTTCCTCATGCCGCTGGGCAACCAGACCGTTTGCGATGGTGGCACTGTGGCCATTTCAGCCGAGTTCATGCAGACAACCACGCCGCTCGAGGTGAAATGGTTACGCGGCCGCCAGCTCGTCGAAGGTCCCAATGTCCAGACCCTGGCCGAACGCGGTGTCTACACGCTGACCATCCAGAAAGCCACGTCGGAGGTTGAGGGCACCTACACCTGCCGCGCCTCAAACGCCTACGGGCGGATCGAGTCTCATGTCAATATCGATGTGGCTGTTGGTGCCGAAAAGGAGGAGCGGCCACCGCTCTTCCTGTCGCGCCCAGAAACCGAAATGAAGATCGCCGTGGGTGATCCCTTCTCGTTTGCCTTCCGTATTGCCGGCGACCCGAAACCAAAGCGTAAGCGATTGCTCATTGTGTGTGTTTCGAGTGCCCACTAATCATATCATTCGATTGTCTGCTGTTTCAGTCACGTTAATGAAGGGCACCAAGGACATCACCCAATCGGATCGGGTCAGCAAAGAGGTATCCGACGACTACACCAGATTCACAGTGCAGCAGGCCCAAATCTCCGACTCGGGCACCTATTTCGTTGTGGCACGTAACAACTTTGGCACGGACAGGATATTTGTTACCGTCACGGTAGGTTCCTCTGGGATATACTCTTACATACACCTACGAGTATCCGTATCTATGTTTCTTCTGTGTGCTATCGCTTGTGGCTGTCCCTGAATGTCTTGTCTCTCTGTGTGCCAACTGCTTTCGCTAACTAACCTTTGCTATTATTTCTCTTCTCTTCTCTGCTTCTGCTTCTCTTCTCTTCTTTTTTCTAGATTAAAATCCCCAAAAAGAAAGAATAAAGCTTAATAACTATTAAACATATATATATTTTGCAAATTTCGAACGCCTTCGCACCAACAAATACCAATTTCGAATACCAACTCCAACTCCAAATACAATTATAATTAATTACAGTCAACTTTCCTGACTCTCTCTATGTGTTCATTCAAAGCAATATAATATCGTTCTGACTACAAAACTTATAGGTAAACCCGCGCGCTCGCTCCGCAACGCCAACGCAACCACGCTGGGGCCTACCCCTGGACAGTTACAGCGACACATCGTATTTCAGAGGTGAGTTCCCGAGTGTTACAGTACTGTATCCCTGTTTCCCTGTATTTGGTATCAAAGATTAAAGAACGTATAGCGAAAGCTACTAAGCATAAATCTCTTCAGGCGAGTGGAGCCTGCCAGTCATCTATGTACACGTTATATATCTTTTGCTTGTCTTTCTCCCTTCGTTGTCCGTTCCATCCTGTGTCTGTCTGTTCGTGTGCATCTCTTGTGATGAGATATGATGGCAATGCTTTGGTTGGATCTTTTCCAGATCGGTTCAAGAACCGCCACAAACCGCAAGTGACAAAAGAAATTTCCTGTGAGATCAATGAGATCGATAGATCGTTACACCCTGCAGCACACACACAAAATAATTCGTGTATTTATCTTTTGTTAGTATTTCTGAACGATTGACTTAATTACTTTTATTATCGTATATAAATAATGTATTATTTAAAGCACAGCAATCCAGCTTATACATTTACGTAGTGGAAAAAAAGAAAATAAAAAATATTTCTCCGGGGCGTATTGTCTTTGATTTGAGGATTGGATCTCTTCCACCACCCTCCCTTCCCCTCCATCTACCATCTGCGCACCTCATTCATTTTATTTATTCTTTTTTGCCCACCCTCCAGATCCACCTGGCTGCATATCCACCGAACCGCTGGTCGTTGACTCTGGACCCACACACATCTCCCTGTCATGGGGCAAGCCCGTAAGTGCCAATGCGGCTCCAGTCATTGCCTACAAGGTGGAGGCGTGGATTGTGGGCCACGAGGGCGGCGCCTACTGGCGAGAGCTGGGACTGACGCCGATCAACTCTTTCGACGCCTTCAATCTGAAGCCCAATGTGGAGTACCACTTCCGGGTCACGCCAAAGAATCGCTACGGCTGGGGTCCGGCCGTCCAGACGAGCTCCGCCCTCCAGGTGGGCGGTGTCGAGTGCCTGCCCGAGTTCGTCAAGATCCTGCCCGGCCAGGTTAAGGCCCTGCTTGGCTCTTCCTTCACTCTCCAGTGCAACATGCGAGGAGCCCCACGGCCCCAGGTGACTTGGTACAAGGATGGCATTCAGCTCAGCAGCAGCTCTGAGCGCGTAAGGATACGACAGATCGGCTCTACCTGCGCCCTGACCATAGCCACGGTCAGCGATCTGGACTCTGGCCGGTACACCTGCGAGGCGACCAATTCCAAGGGCCGTGTCTCCACTTTTGCACGGCTGCAGGTTGTGTCCGACTCGCGGCTGTACGAGGCAGACTCCCGTCTGAAGGAAATCGCCCATGGACGCAATGTGGCTGAAGTGGGGGATTCGTTGCCCATCTTTACCATGCGTCTGCGGGATCGCCGCGTCCAGGTCACCTATCCAGTGCGTCTCACCTGCCAGATTGTGGGCTATCCCGTGCCGGAAATCCTCTGGTACAAAGACGATGAGCTGATTAACGCTGACAGACGACACCTGATCACAGCCGAGGGGCAGTTCTTCACTCTAGAGATTGCTGCTACAACGCTGGACATGAGCGGCACCTACACCTGCCTGGCCAAGAACGAACTGGGCTCCGTGTCCTGCCACTGCAATTTGGTGGTGGACAAAGGCATTCGCGCCTACATCTCGCCCGACTTCTATGTGCCCCTCGATCCGTTCTATGTGTTCACCGAGGGCTCTGAAATACGCCTGTCCACCAAGGTGGAGGCCTACCCAGCCGTCGGTGTCACCTGGCATCGTAATGGCATGCGCTTGCGCCCCAGTCGACGCCTGACCGCCACCCTGGACAGCAATGGATACGTTGAGCTGATCATTGCCGAGGCCACTGTGCGGGATGCCGGAATCTATGTGTGCGTGGCCTCCAATGTGGTCGGTAAGGTGGAGACCATTTGCCGCGTAGCCATCGAAGAGGAGGAGCACAAAATGATGCCGCAGCGTTCACTGGAAATACCCAGCATCAAGACTGACGATCTGCCGTAAGTTCTACCAACAAAAAGACAACTTAGAGATGCCTGCTGAAAGTTTCCATTTCTCTTTTTAGTTACTCCAAGGAGCCCCTGTTTGTGGTCAAGCCTCGTTCCAGCGAAGCCTACGAGGGCGACAACGTCATCATATTCTGCGAGGTGGTTGGCGATCCCAAGCCCGAGGTGGTTTGGCTGCGTGATTTTCTGAATGTGAGTAGAGTACGAGTCAGACAGTCACAGCGCAGGCGCAGCAGAGGCAGCAGCAGCTTTCAGCCCCACAGCCACCCAGTCGGTCAGTCAAGTCAGTTGCATTCACGGCACCAGCGAATGTGGGTCGTATTCAGTTATCGCTACCGTTACGCCCGTTACGCGTTACCTTCTCGCGTGCCCATTCTCGTAGAGAAGCTCAAGTACAGGTGAACCAAGAACGTGGGGGGCCCTACTGGCATCAGGAAGTGCAAAGTGATTTCCGCCTGATATTTTGCTTTATATAAAGTGATCGCGGGGGCCAGACGGCAGATTGTGTTTTTTGTTTTTCGAATTGCAACAGTTGCTCGTGCGGATAGATTTGAAAAGTGTCGTATTGATCCGCTAACGCGAACAAAGTGTCGAAAAAAGAAGCAACAGTACAGAATCGTTTGCAAAGGTAAACGGAATGTGATATGGCAGAGAAGTTAAGATGAAGAACAATGGCAGTGGCAGTAGCACACAGGTGCGGCTGCTGCACTTCGTACTCGGATTACGGACAAATGCGTCATTCCCAAACCAAACCAGAGGGGCATAGCACCATAGAGACACACAACACACAGATCTTATAAATCCGATTCGCTGTCAAACGCTAATTCAAGTTCAGGCCATATCAAATAACAGGCTTGTTCAGCCATCGAAAACTGATACAAACAATTATACGATACGAGTACATGCCAAAAAGGAAAAACAAAATTATTACGAGTACAAGCCGCTGTCGTGTGCAGCGTGCAACCAAGGAAGCAGAAGCAGGCTGGCAGGCAGGAGGAGCTCAACGTCAGCATCACTTGTCAGCGTATACCTGTTACCAGTTTTCCTATTCGACAGTCTCAAAATTGAATTTTGTGCTTATATGGCCATAAGCTTTACCCAACAACCACGACAACAGCAACAGCAACAACAACAACAACCAAGTCCGAACGTCAGCAACAGCCATAGAAACCAGCCCCAGCCTTAGGCCTCAGACATTTGTATAAAGATAGTCGTCGTGATTCATGCTCCTTATTGACAGACCAGACCGTTTGTGTTCATATCTCGGAGTGACCTTGACTCACATGCTCTTCTGTCTGCATCTTTTTTACGCAGCCGGAGTACTATAAGGACGCGCCACATTTCCGCAGGATTGGCGAGGGCCCAGAGTACAGACTGGAGATACCGAGCGCCAAATTGGACTTCACCGGCACCTATTCCGTCATAGCCAGCAATTGCCATGGCGAGGCCAAGGCTGTAATATCGCTACAAATATTCGCCAAAGGTAAGATTACACATTTTTCATTTATTGACTAGGCGGTGGGGGGAATCAGACTCTTTACTCCTACTGCTACTCTTGGATATCAACTAATGGGCATAGGTTATCTGCGGATAGGTATTGAGAAGGCGTGGGAAGGCAATGTCCCTCCAAAAGTCCTCGGCCATGGTGATCAGACTGGCCACGAATTCCGGATCGGCCTGCACCCAGACATAGTGCAGGGCTCCGTTCGTCTCGAAGATGGGACTGAGCACGCAATATAGCGCCTTGCTAACATTTGCCACAAACATTTGTATCTGTATTTGAGCCATATATTTGGGAGCTATCGTTTCGCCGGCCTCCAGATACCTTTCGAAGTCCTCCTCGGACTTTGGTGCTTTGATCTCAACAATGTGATCGTCTGTGATGCCATCTGGTGTGGCGCACAAAAACGGATAGCTCTCGTGCAGCATCAGTCCGCATTCGACGTACTCCTTGTTCTCCAGTTTTTCCGTCTGCTTTAGAATGAATCGCTTGTGCTGCTTCAGCTGCATACGGGCTTCGGTGTTCGTGTCGCGTCCTTTGCAGAACATCATGTTGAATATCTGCTCATCATCCTCGGCCGTTTTACGCGTGGCCACCAGGTTTATCATGGTGCAGCGTATGCGCATGTACTGCGTTTCTATCCACAGTCTCGACTTGTACTGGTTCCTGCTTACATCATTGAGACTCTCGACGAGTCCGATCTGTGCCTGCTGCTCCATATGCTGTGCAAAGCCCTGGACATCGTGTATGTTGTACTCGTTTGCCCTCAACAGTACATGATGAACAAAGAGAGTTTCAAACTCATCGCTGGTCTCCACACACTGCCGGTACAGAGCCGATCCCCGACCACAAATGGCTATTTCCTCCAGCACGGTCGAGAGGAAGGCCTTCCCATCACTGTCGCTCATTTTTTGATAGCTCGCGTCACTCTGCAGACGCACTTCGTCCTTTGGAATCATATCACATATTTGAATGGCCCGTGTGGGCTCCGGCTGTACCAGCAATTCCAGTTCGTGCCCCCAAAATTCCACCACAGCAGAGGGTCGCCGCTCTGTACTCTTGTTCAGTAGCCAAAATGTGAGAGCCACAATATGTGGACACACTTCTAAGGGTAGGAGATCGGCTAATTAATCTTTTTTCTGGCAAAGAAACTACCTTGATTTCATACCAGAATCGGGGCACCCACTGCATTGGCCCTCCGCAATGGCCCGCGGGTTGTCGAGAACTTTGATGGACGCAATGGCATGAGTGTCCGTATCGGCAAACTTGGACGCCGGGAATACCATGGCCTTCAGTTCGCAAATGCTGCCCTGCTGACGTAATTGCACATAATCTATTAAGAGATCATTTTTATCCGTCGACCTGAGGACCAGAAATTCTATTAGGGGACTGCGAGAGAGAGAGAGAGCAATAGATTACCTACATATTTTGTGACTTTTCGGAGGCTGCTGCTAGGCAAAAGTTATACACCATTCCGCTGTTCAGGGTGGGTAAATTGTGGATGGTTGCCTTGCGGAAGCCAGGATCAATGTCCATGGGAACAATAATCATTCCCTTCATTGCAAAATAAATAATTTATTTATAAAATCGTAACTTTCTGGCACTGTCCTATCGGCTATCGTTATCGGTTTGACAAAATGATGTTTTCCAACACATACAGCATTTGCACTGCTTTACACTGCTTGTCGATTGGCAGCTGTTGGTTATCGGAGGTCTATTTAAAAATGTTTTCCGTTTCGCAGATATACTTAAAGATAGCCGCATGGATAAGGTTCACACGCGTCATGGGTGAGTAACTCTCTCTCATACGTGCTGCGATTCGGGTCAATTCTATTTGTACTTTGCAGCAACATCGAGACACTTCCGCGATTCGTGCGTAATTTGAGAAATTTGCGATGTTGCGATGGCGACGCCATATCGCTGGAGTGTCATGTGGAGGCCATGCCCGAGCCGTACATAATCTGGGAGAAGGATGGCCGTGTGGTGCCCAGCGACAAGGACTACGTGATGTCATATGACGGCACAAAGGCCATTTTGAGCATACCCCGCGTCTATCCCGAGGATGAGGGAGAGTACACCTGCGTGGCAAAGAACTCTGTGGGACGGACGCTGTCGTCGGCCTGCATTATCGTGGATGTGCCCGAGGAGAAGGAGAACATGCTGAGTCGCCAGCTGACGCGGCCAAGCGGCCTGCTCTCGGCCCACTCGACGCCCCGCTCCACGCCGCGATCTACTCCCAATCGAAGCTTCTCGCCCATGCGACGACTCTCCTACCGCACCAGCAGCATCGATCTGTCCGGAGTGGCGGAGCGGCGCCGTAGCGATGCCCGAAATGCCTTCACAGCTCCCAAATTTCTTGCCATTCCCTACAATCGCGTGGTCGAGGAGGGTGACAGCGTCCGCTTCCAGTGCGCCATTGGTGGCCATCCCACGCCCTGGGCCACCTGGGACAAGGACGGGCTGATTGTCACACCCACCGCGCGCATAGCTGTGAAGGAAGTGGACGATCTCCGTTTCATCGAGATCGATGAGGTGAACTTCGACGATGCGGGCCTGTACCGCATCACCCTGGAGAACGACTTTGGACGCATTGAAGCCACCGCTCGGCTGGACGTCATCCGCAGCTCACGCTATTCCAAGTCCCCCTCAGTGCGCAGTGTTCGAGCCTCCTCCTCCCGCCGCAATGCCTATCTACATAGACGCATCATGGGTCCATCCACAGGTAGGCGTATCCCTCTCTTACTCTCGAAATCGATGACTGAATTCTAATCTGGCAGCTATTGGCGGACGCATGGCTCTGGCAAGCGGCTATCGAGGCTCCTCAGTGCCGTCGGTGAGATTCTACCACAACAACGTGGAGCTGGAGCCCACGGATCGAGTGCACATTCTGCTGCAGCCGGAGGAATCAATGGTCATGCTTATAGTGGACAATGTGACGCGCGAGGACGAGGGCGTCTACACCTGCATCATAAGCGGCGATCATGATCCGCTGATTAGTTCCACGAACGTTACCTTCCTCGAACCCAACACTGAACTACCCCGACGTCGCGCTGTCATTGCGGAACCTCTGGCCGAGATCACCAAAGCGGTGGAGGGCGAGGCTATCGATCTGTGCTGCGCCATCGACTGCGACCAGCCCTACAGCTACCTCTGGCTACGTAATGGGGAAATTCTACCAGATAGTGACGAGTTCAAGTGAGTATAGGGCGGCGGAATGCCAGGGTATATGGGTTTAGGGCAACCTCACCCGAAGATTAGCTTACGAAACAGATGTGAGAGCCGAGAATAGGGTAGTCTCTCTTCTGTATTACCTATAATTACAAGCTTTTATTAACGTGTTAATTATATATTGCAGCTACATTGATCACGGCAATGGATGCCTCTGCCTGCGCCTCAACGACCCATTCGACATTGACTCGGGCACTTACAGCTGTCAGGTGTTCACCTCCTCCTCCGAAAGCAATGACATTCTCCATCACAACTCCATCCCAGGCTCAGCCTCGGGCAACGACTGCGACTGCAGCAGTAGCGGGGAGCTATGCGTTTTAGAGCGGGATCTGTCGCACAACGACGAGGAGTGCGTGCAACTATTAAAGACACCGCTGCCCGTGGTCTGTGGAGCGGGGGAAGAGGCGCTTTTCTATGCGCGTGTTTTCCCCTGCGAAGCGGAAGCCGACTGGTATCTCAATGGAAAGCCGCTCGCCGACGATGTGGATGACTCACTTAACATGACGGTGCGTATGCAGCAACACAGGGCCTATAAACAAACATTAAGTGGTTCGGGTGGCCCCAATCTGTGTGTGGAACGCGGAGAATTTGGATAACTGCCATCTCGAAACAGAGCTCTTCGAGTCATGTTGTACCCTTTCAGAGGGTATTACCAATTGGAATAGATGTTTGAGTATCAGAGAAGAGAGCATACAAAATGTGTGTGTTAGATCTGTTAGGGTATGAAATGTTGCGCCTCCCGAAGCTAGACTTCCTTTCAATTTCACTTTGTCGCCTTGCCGCAGGCTGGAGACTCAGATTCGTTCACACCTTGATGGAGAAGACAATAACAATAATCATGATTGTTCACATACATATAGGCATGCTCATTTACATATGTACACACACACACACACATCTACACATCAGAAATTGAAAACAGAGACCCAAAAGATTGAAATACTGTCGCATGTGCGCTGCATGCAAAACGATGTTAGTGAGGCGTCGCTGCCCGTTCGCTTGCCTCGAATCGATGCGCCATGCTCCCGTCCGACCGATCCGATCGAAGAGGAATGAAACACTCGTTCAGTGGCGCTCAAGCGGCTCACATCAGGTCCAAGAATTCCCCCAGATGTCGACCTGGTTTTGGTTAGGCAATAGAATCAGCAGTAGCAGTAGCAGTAGCAATAGTAGCAGCAGCCCCCCAAGGGTGCGACAAGATGTCGAAGGTAGGCGAGGCAAATGGATAACATTTAAGGTGTATCAATATCGTTTACATTCGCGTAGATAAAATACCTTATAGATAAGGCAGGGCCAGTGTGGGGTCGCCCATGCACTGGGCTCAGACACTTGCCGTTTTGTGCTCCAATGGAAATGGAACGAGAACGGCAGCGCCAGCGCCAGCGACATCGACAGTGAGCGTGAAAGTGTCATTGTCGTCGCGATCGGTTCGGTTCGGTTCTGGCGTGCTCCCGATTCTCCGCGACTAATTGGTGCGTTGCCATTGAGAGATACTTTCAGTGCTGGACTAACCACCCATCGCGTCGCGTCACATTCCGCCCCGATCGGAAACACTTGTGCACACAATACACTATAGATATATACATACGAGTATATAGTAGTTGTCGTCGTAGTCTTTACCCATCTGCTCTAAGTCTCCTTGAGCTAATCATCTCTTTCTGTTGCAGTTGGAGTCGTATCCTGAGAACGGCATTCGGGTGCTGCGCCTGCGAGACGTGCAGCCATCACAGAGCGGCGAGATTCGGCTGCAAGTGAAGCATCCACAGACGGAGCGGCGCATACCCACTGCCCGGACATACACCAGTCTGCTGGTCTTGCCCATTGTGCGGGGCAACAGTAGCAGCAGCGGCTCCTCTTCGCTGGCTGCCAGAAGCTGCATTTTGTCACGCCCCGAAGATTGCACCGCCCTCATTGGTGGTCATGTGCGGCTGAGCGTGCGCTTCGACTCATTCCCCGGCACCAAAGTCATCTGGTACAAGGCGGTAAGTGTCAAGCCATCACCGATTCCATACCCAAATAGGGCTCTCAGAGAAGTGACGATGGAGGATGTGTCTGTGCTGTTTTGCTGTTGTGCTGTTGCGTATGGTAATTTGTCCGGTTTCGTTGCGCAACAATGTCTTGACCCAATTAGGAAAGAGCAGTCCGCTGGCCGCTGTTAGGGGGATTATGGATATAAGTATTGTACTCTCATTGTTATGGCCATGATCCGTATCCGATCATTCTTTATCTGTCATAAGCCAGCACAAGACGCCTCTATCTATCTTTAGCTCCACCTCTCTATGGGCACAGCCCAGACCCAGACCCAGACTGTGTCACGATCAGCTTGCGGTATTGACGTATGCCGCCCGGCTACGTAATGGTTTCAAACCGCAAATGCGAACCGAGACGAACGTGTTTTTGCGCCACACGAAGGTTGGCCAGAGCTTAACGCCAACACTCTCTCACACCCCGACCTATATATCTCTCTTTCACAGTGCCGTGCCATTGTCGAGGGCTCCAATGTGACGATCCGTACTAGCGCTCAAAAGTCGACGCTCTACATAACGGACATCTCGGCCGATGACAGTGGCAAGTACACGGTGGAAATAATGAATGACTACGGCGTGGAGGCAGCGGCCGCCTCGGTGGCCGTTGAGGGACCACCAGAGCCACCCAGTGGACACCCGAGTGTATCCCCCGGTCCAGATCGCATGGCCGTGGCATGGTGTGGACCGCCTTACGATGGCGGCTGCATGATCACGGGCTTCATGTGAGTATCCTTCACAGATCCTTCCCCAGAAACCAAGGTAAACTTTTCCCGTTTTTCCTGCAGCATTGAAATGCAGAGCTGCGATCCTGTGGACTGTGATACGGACAACGATGAATGGCAGCAGGTGGCACGTGTTGTGGACACCCTGGCCTACACCGTCAAGAATCTCCAGCCCCAAATGAAGTACCGATTTCGCGTGCGCGCCGAGAACATACACGGACGCAGTGCGCCCAGCCAGGCCAGCGAACTGGTGCAGATGAGCAGCAGCGGCCAGTACGGAGCCAGAGCGGGAGAGGCGACCACCGTGGACTATGGACAGGCGGTGAGCGTGCAGTCTGGCGGTGACTTCAAGGCGCGCTTCGAGGTCATCGAGGAGCTGGGAAAAGGCCGCTTCGGCATCGTCTACAAGGTGCAGGAGCGTGATCAGCCGCAGCAGCTGCTGGCCGCCAAAGTGATCAAGTGCATCAAGTCGCGCGATCGTCAGAAGGTGCTCGAGGAGATCTCCATTATGCGATCGCTGCAGCATCCCAAGCTCCTACAGCTGGCTGCCTCCTTCGAGAGTCCGCGGGAGATAGTCATGGTGATGGAATAGTGAGTAGATCAAGAGGTTCTGAAGGTTCTCTGTAACTATCCCTAATCTGCGTCTGTATCCTGCTTATCCTCAGCATCACCGGTGGAGAGCTGTTCGAGCGTGTGGTGGCGGATGATTTCACGCTCACGGAGCTGGACTGCATTCTGTTCCTGCGTCAGGTGTGCGAGGGCGTCGCCTACATGCACAGCCAGAGCGTCGTTCACCTGGACCTGAAGCCGGAGAACATCATGTGCCATACACGTACCAGCCACCAGATCAAGATCATTGACTTTGGCCTGGCCCAGCGACTGGACACGAAGGCACCCGTTCGAGTGCTCTTCGGAACCCCGGAGTTTATACCACCAGAGATCATTAGCTACGAGCCCATCGACTTCAAGTCGGACATGTGGAGCGTGGGCGTCATTTGCTATGTCCTGTGAGTGTCAACAGCAAGGGAAGCCTGGCATTCCCCGTTCTTATCCCATTGGCATCCTTTGCAGGCTCTCTGGTCTTTCGCCCTTCATGGGCGACACCGACGTGGAAACCTTTTCGAATATTACAAGAGCGGACTACGACTACGACGACGAGGCCTTTGACTGCGTGTAGGTTTTCAGCTGCCGATGAATGCATTTCTTTTACTGATCACCTGTCCATAGTTCGCAGGAGGCCAAGGACTTCATCTCTCAGCTGCTGGTCCACCGCAAGGAGGAGCGCCTGACCGCCAAGCAGTGCCTGGAGTCCAAGTGGCTCTGCCAGCGCCACGATGACAACCTCAGCAACAACAAGATCTGCACGGACAAGCTCAAGAAGTTCATCATTCGACGCAAGTGGCAGGTTAGTTAAATCTCTCGCCGCTGCTCCCAGAAATCCTAACCAACTGCTGCTCCTTTCGTGTCCTTGCCTAACTTGCCTGCTTGCCGCCTTGCCGCCTTGCTGCTGCTGCTGCTTCTTTTTATCCAGAAAACTGGAAATGCTATTCGCGCCCTGGGACGCATGGCCACGTTGTCGGCCTCGCGAAGGAACTCGGCCATCGCCATGGGAGCCCTGAACAGTCCGCGACCCTCCATTTCGGGCCTGGGCATGCTGAATGCCGCCAGCGCCCTGGTCAACACTGTGAGCACGCAAATGACCTCGCTGCACGAGGAGGAGGATGACTTCAGTGTGGAGATGCCCCACGTGGACAAGCGGTATGCCCACGGAGCCCTGAAGCTGCGCGACAAGTCGCAGTGCAGCGAACGCAGCGACTCCGGCTACAGCGAGTGCTCCAACTGCAGCCTGGGGACGGCAGGCGTCGTGGCCCAGGAGACGTTGCTCCTGTCACTGGCCAAATCCAAGCTGGAGCAGATTGCCAAGGCGAGCAGTGCTCCACTGCCAGTGGTTCTGGACAACCCGGAGAGTCCCATCACCCTGGAGCTGCCAGCCAAAGGCGAGGCCATAATGCGCTCCGACTTCACCAACACCATAAAGATGCGCAAAAAGTCGCTGGAGGACAGTGCCGCGCGCGAGAAACCGAAGCTGCATGCCAAGCCCCTGTGCGAGTCCTCCAAGCTGAAGGTGTCCCAGTTGAAGGACAAATTCCAGCAGTCCAAAATCGCTTCCGCTGCCGCTGCCGCTAACAAACCCAAGCTTGCCCCAGAGCCCACCAAGATCACCAAGGTCGCCAGCGTGGGCCGCCTCCCTCGAAGTAACGCCTCTGTGAACCCTAAAGCCATGATCCATGACTAACTCATGTACTTTTCTCTCCATTTGTGCCAGCAGAGGAGCCAGGGAAGAGCGGTGGAAGCAGCAACGGCAGCTCTACTAAAGCAAAGTCCGCACAAACCCGATCCATGCCTAGTTCACCGCTGCCCCAACGTGCCGCCACGCCGACGCGGCTGATGAGCCAACGTGTCCGTGAAGCTACCGAGCGTCTTTCCCAACAGCACACGGTGGCCAGCGCTCAGCGGCACAACGGCAATGGCAATGGAAACAGTAACAGTAACAGTAATGGCAACAGTAATGGAAACGTCCCAGTCCCAGAGAGCAGCCGCGAGTCACGTGCGCGACGTCTCATCAATAGATTCAACGAAACGAAACATATCACGTCCTAGATTTATGTCGCTTAAATGTCGACGAACATAACTTTATTATTGCACAAATCATTTGTTTAGACAAAACCCCAGGAGAAACTCTACGAACACTCGAATATGAATTTGAATATGAATATTGATGCGAATGCAAATGCAAATGCATATGCGATTGCGATAGCGATAGCGAACACGGGGTTAGAACGCCCTCGCCCTCACCCCACACCCCAAACCCCAGCCACAGCCACAGCCACACCATAAACACATTGTAATACACATCCACATCTCTGATCAGATCAGGCACTCCCCGCCGAGACGGGGGCAAGCACTGTACTTAGGCTAGAGGAAGCTAAATATTTAAATTATTGTATCGATTTATATACATACTTATTTACCATACTAATTAAAGTTAATGTAACGAAGAGTTAGCACCTCGTACCACTCTATAGCCTACAGCCCGTAGCAATCGCTGTCGCGGGTCTGCGTGATGGGATGATCGCGTGGCTTCAGCCGCACCCACAGACCGCCGGAGGCACGCAGGGTGATGCGGTAGGAGACATCGAAGGTGGTCTTGCCGGCCACCGGCAGCAGCTGGAAGCTGCGCAGCAGTCTCGACACAATCGTCTTCATCTCCATGATGGCGAACCGATTGCCGATGCAGTAGCGCGGCCCGGCGCTGAACGGAATGAAGGCGTACGGGTGGCGGTCCTTGGAGTTCTCTGGCGAAAAACGCTCCGGGTCGAACTTCTCCGGCTCGGGGTAGATGTTGGTAAGACGGTGGGTGGCATAGGGGCAGATGAAAATATTGCTGCCCGCGGGCAGAGTGTGGTCGCCCAGATGCACCTCCTCGCCCAGCTTGCGGGCAATTAGTGGCACTGTGGGGTAGAGGCGCAACGCCTCCTTTATGCACATCTCCAGGTAGCGCATCTCTCTCAGATCGCTCATGGTGGGCGCCCGATCGCTGTAGTCGAAGATGCGCTCCAGCTCTTCGTGGCACTGTTCCTGGCAGTCGGCATTCTGGGCCAGCAGGAAGATGGTGAAGGCCACGGCTCCGCCCACAGAGTCCTGCCCGGCCAGCATGAATGTGCAGGCCTCGTTGACGATGTCCTGCTCGGTGAAGTCGGGATTGCTCTCCGAGATCTCGATCATGTAGTCCAGCAGACACTTGCGCTCGGCGTTGTTGTTGCCGGTGTTGGCCAGAATCTCGCGACGAATCTTGATCATCCGGCGGGTGAAGTCGTGGAGGCGCTTCTTCTGGTTGAGCTCATCGTTGGCCAGCTTCGTCCAGTGGTAAATGCCATCGAACAGCAGCCAGGGATGTGAGAACCGGGTGGGTATCATGAGTTTGCCCTGTCGAAAGGGCGACTCCTCGATGTTGACCAGATCCAGTCCCTTCTTTTTGATGGGCACCCCCAATACGGCCTCTGCAGAAGATTGAGTAAATCAGTGGACAAACGAAAGGCAAATCAACTCACCATTCAAGATGTCCACCACGCAGTTGTTCACGATGCTGACGATGTTGATGTCAGTGCCCACGGCGGAGGCACCGAGCGACTCGTACAGCGACTGCGAGGCATCCACAAAGGTCCCAATGAACTTCTCCAGCAGGCTGAGGTGGAATGCCGGCTGGATGAGCTTGCGGTGGGTGCTCCACTTGAGGCCGCTGCTGGTGATGAGGCCATCCCCCAGGAAATTGTGCATCAGCTGGTAGATGAAAACCTTGTTTGTGTGCTTCTGCGAGGACAGTATGACCTGCAGATCCTCCGGCTGCAGGACCACAAAGAAGGGGAAAAAGAGCACCCAAATCCGCACTAGTGATCCATACAGATCGAAGGCCTTGGCTGCTTGATTTCTCATCACTATGGAGGAGAAGACAGTCAATCAATCAGAGGGAATGACTTTACTATTTCATAGTTTCAGCTTACAGTCCTTGTCCTTGATAAGCAAGCAGTTGCCCAGAATGGGCAAAGTGGGCGGGCCCGACAGTCGCAGCGACAGTATGACCGATCTCAGGTACGTGTCCAGATGGGCATAGAACGTGTAGATGCTCAGACTGATGACCAGCAGGGCCAGGATCGAGCATAGCTCCGTTTTGGTGGCGCGTTCTAGCTGTGGATGGCAGTCATTCGAGTGTAAAATAGCATTTGATCTGTCAATATTATCGCCCTCTCGGGCTGCCATATTCTAGTGCGTTTGCTTAACCCCCAAAGCATCGAAAATTGGCCCTTAAAAACGCACTTCACTGCAAACTATTTGGAATCTAATTAACTGATGTAGTGATTGACTGGTGGTAGGTGCCCTTGCCTCGTGTCGCAAGTAGTTGTCAAACACACACACACACATACTGGCAATCACTTCGAAATCGTAATCGCAATCGCAACGAAAGTACAAGTTATGTATCTAAAGACGGTGTGAATTGATGAAGTCAACACGGCGTATGGGCGATGCTTTGTGGTGGAATGGCGGGGGGATGGCACCTAGAGTACGTGCAGCATTTGAGATTGATTCAAATCTTTCCAAGGCAGCCCATAGATACATTTGTATCTCAAACTCTCGCCCTCTCATCCCTCAGCACCCTCAGCGCAGTACGTGGTCTGGTCTGGTTCGGCTTTGTGTGTGGTGTGTGTGCTTTTTTTGGGGCCTATTTGTGTCAGTGGTGCAACAGGTTACAATTAGCGGTGGCAGCCAAAACAATAACCAGTCGCTGGCCAAAAAGATGACAGATGCTAATGATGATCACCAGGCACCAGGGACAAGTATTGTTGGCTACACAATCGGAAACACCTCCGTCGCATCTTCCTGTCCCCTCCCCCCAAGAGCTTTGTTCAGTTCTGGACTCCAACAATGGGACATGCCCGTACATATCCGCAAACGGAGCCGCCTCTTAATGGCTTTAAGGCGATATATCGGTGGTATTTCATGGCCAACTGCACATCAGTCGTAAACTGACTTTTATGGCTAATCAACGCTAAGACGATTGCTTTTAATTCAATTAAAAAACAATTTGCAAGTTGATGCACGAGATGTTATTGTATTGAATTGAACAAAGGATGACAGACATCAAAGTATTTAACACATTTTCGAGTCCTGTGTCGCGCACAGTATTGGCAGAATCTTAGTGGAAAACCAAAGAGTACTCAAACAGTTGATGGCTTATCATCAGAGTGAGACTTGATTATCCTTCCATTAAGCGACTCACAATTAAAGCCTACGACGCCGGTAATAGACTGAAATGGTTAGGACTCAAACTGGAAGGTTTTTGTCGCCACCCCAAAGGAAGCAACGGCCTCATGTTGGGATTCAAATTAAATACAAAACGATTTGCAATTAGAAGCTTTCAAGGGCAACGGCCGCCAGCACACTCCCACACCGCACCATCACATCACACCAGCGGAACCGAAATCTCTATTTGATCTTCTTAGAAAATATTCCGTTTCTTCTTTTTTTTTGTGATTTTTTGGTGCTTTTTTGGGCAAGGTAAGGTCCGAATCGACGTATCCAGGCGGAGCTGTGTGCAGAACCGAGCTCCCTTGTTTGTCTAAACATTTGGCACTTGATCACTAATAAATGCACATCATGATTATTTCTCACTAATTTCATAAATTATCATAATCGTCTTTGAAACGAGACGCCAGGCCCAACCTCAGATACGAGCCAAGTATAGGCCTTGTTACGGGTCCAACACCTCAACAAGAATTCCATTTAAAAGCGACACAAGTTGAAAACGGGGCGAAAGGTGGAGATCACACGATGAGATAATCCATAATTTCTTGAACATTCCTGTTTCGTTTCCTACATGTGAATTCTTTTCCTGAAGTACTGTACTTTCGATTTATATCACTCACCACTTTTTCCACAAACATTTTAGTCACTTCCTATTCAAGTTCTTTTTACTAAAGGTTCATTCGAATCACATAGAAGTGATCTCTTTTGGGTAGAGTCCTTGCCGCCGACACTCCGTGTCACACGATTCCGGTAATAAGCTTTTCTTTGGGTCTGTAGAATGTATCGCATCCGGTCACAGCTGTCGACAGTTGAGCTTCAAATGCGGGATCTCCAGCGGGACGGCTTCTACTTATAACCGATTTGGTTCGATCAAGCTCGGCTTGCGAGTACACACCGCAGTGTGCCGAAAAAAGACGCACAAAATACTCGAACTCGCAGTTGTAGTCGTAGTCGTACCTTCAATGGCCTGCGCGTACGTGAGTCGGGGCTCCGACTACGACGGATCGAAGTGGCTCCGTGTGAGAGAGGGGGCAAATATTGTAGGTAGTAATTGCCAACTAGTCGGGCTCTTGAAGTGCTAAGTAGCTGGAAGTGGAAGTAATGCTGGCTGAGATTTAGTCAAGTGCCATGCCAATCAATTAACCTTTTTTTATTTTTGAATCTTTGTTTTCCCTTGATATACCCCGATACTATAGCCCCATATATGCATATATGGGAACAAACAGATCCCAACCTGTCCTATCCGAGTCTTCCGAGCTGGTTGCTTGTTGCCAATTTACTGCGTATCAAGTGTACACATTGTTGGATTTAAGGAGGAGCCCCTCGAGCTGAGGGCAAAGGTGAGTCGCGTGTCGTTAAAATGCACTTAGGGCTCTTCTCTAGCCAGCCCCAAGCACAGCCTCCGTAAGGGTGCCATTGTGCATGGCCCGCCTATGCCTTCCAGTTACATCAATTAATTATATTTACATATTCGTCAGAATTTGCATAGCATTAAGCTTTCAACTTTTAACGTCATCATAAATGCCCAACCAAATACATATTCGGGTATCATTTCCGCGAAATAATAATTTGTACAATTCATTTGTGCTACCATTTTAGGCAAATATTGTAATATAATTCCCGCATCTAAACTAAACAAGTTCCAAATTCTTGTCTGCAAAGTAAAATTCCCATGAATTCCACATGCGTAATACTCGATTTTGGGAATCCGCTACCCGTTTTTCAATCGTTTTCTTCGAATCAAACAAATATCATTACGATTACCGCCGTGATTGGGTTATCGCCTCTTGTCTTGCTTTCCCCGTTACCAAGTTAATATTATTTAAATCTGTGTTTTGGTCTAGTCGCCCGCCTCTTATCTGTTCCAGGGTGAAGTGTACCGATTTCGCCACCGAAGATTACAAGGCCAGGCGAGACGGAGACATCTTCGTCAGCGCCAGGGTAAAGTGCGAGCAGAGCGAAGAAATAGGGCCGTGACTCAATCGAAATTCTTGCTGATAATCCCCTTTGCGTCTCCCCCCTTAAGTAGCTTTGTTTTGGCTTATGGTGGATAGGTCTTTAGAAGACTACCGACCAGCACAGCGCCGTTTATAATGGATATAAAAACACATGTGGCTGTGGGTCCTATAAACTTTACTATATCGAAGCTACATTTTATGGAAATCCAAAATTGCTATCGCAGGATGATCGCGATATTCGCGGTTTCGGGCGGCGATAAGGCAGGAGGTAGACCTCTATATAAAACCCGCGAGTCGAACCATTTTATAGCTTTAAACTGTGCCAAATGTCGCTGCGCTTGGGACTAATTCTTGTGGGTGTGCTGTGCCTGGCAGCCCTCAGCCGCTCCGCCTCCGTGAGCACCCACATTGTGGGTGGCGACCAGGTGGACATTTCGGACTTCCCCTACCAGGTGTCGGTTCGCCTGGAGACGTACATGCTGCTCCACATCTGCGGTGGCAGCATATACGCCCCCAATGTGGTGCTAACTGCCGCCCACTGCATCAAGGGACGCTTCGCCTCGTACATTCGCATCGTGTCTGGGCAGAACTCGATTGCCGATCTGGATGAGATGGGCGTGAAGGTCAGCAAGCTGATCTACCACACTGGCTACAACAAGAAGACCTTTGTGAACGACATTGGCCTGATCATAACCCGAGAGCCGCTGGAGTACTCCAGCCTAGTGCAGCCCATACCCTTGGCATTGGAGGCACCACCATCGGGAGCACATGCCGTTGTCAGCGGATGGGGCAAGCGTACTGAGGAGGACGAGGCGTTGCCCGCCTTGTTGCGTGCCGTGGAGCTGGAAATTGTCGACCGAAGTGCATGTGGCGACCAATATCTGACCAAAGATTACACCATCACCGAGGAAATGCTGTGTGCCGGCTACTTGGAGGGCGGAAAGGACTCCTGCAATGGTGACTCCGGTGGCCCATTGGTTGTGGATGGAGTGCTGGTGGGCATCGTGTCGTGGGGTGTGGGCTGTGGCCGGGAAGGATTCCCCGGGGTGTACACTAGTGTCACTTCACACACTGCATGGATCGAAGAGCAGGCTGCCCCCTACCTTTAAATATCAGGGCAACTTGAAGCGCCGCAAGCGAACAAAATAACCGAACAAATTATTTAGACATTATTAATTATCACTATACCTACATATAATAAACAGAAAATGAGCATTTAAATGTGAAAATTGTTTAATCTGAAAGATTTAACAAAGTTTTTTCTAGTTATGAATAAAGCCGTTAGCTGAGTTGTAGTTAAATGTATGTATCGACAGCTAAACAAGTTCTTAAAATGAGCCAATCTTGTGGGAAGTTCATCGGTTACAATCATATATGCAAGTAAAGAAAAGATGAGGGATAGGAAGAAGCTCTACAAGAAGAGTTCTCAAAGAATTTTATTTGGCGCGGCTTTTCGGGTATTTCATCGGTATATTTTGAGGTCAGACCGTATATTTTATTGGGACTTTTTGAGGGATTTTGTGGAGGCAACATCATCCCAACAATTTCTTTTTTCATCCCAGCAATTTCCCTTGCATTCCATGCTAACAATTAGCCCAAAATGTCCCTGCGGGATTTTGTTTTGACCAATGAAAACATTACAATTTTTCACAGTTATGTACTTTATCGTATTCAAAGAATTTGGACGATTCTCATTGGTTGAAAATAAAAAGTACGTATGTATTACGTATATCCGTTACAAAATGATGAAAATTAAGGGAAACAAACAGAAAACAATTAAGGGAGTTTGAAAAAATGGTCAAAATTGTAGAAAATTGTTTTATCTATAGGATAAAATTATGTATTCAGGGCTCAGTATCCTAAAATTAAACAGAATATCAAAATCGATATATTTTTAAAATAAGACCGTACTTTTCGATATATTTCTGATAGTCGGACGGTATATTTTATCGATAATTCCGGGGCACACTGCTTACTTGCGTTCGAGAAAAATCTGCTGCGAAAAATTTAAACAAAACACGATATAAAACCAATAAAATGTCACTTTTCGGTGCATTGGGATTAATGGGCGACTTCGATGATGATTTGGGACTAATGAAGTAAGTACAAACAGCTATTTTAGCCAGTCTTCACTGGCTGCAGCTGGCTGTTCCCTGGCTCTGTGTAGCTATACGTGTATTTGTGATGCTCGCTGTGGCATTTGAAAACATCCCAGCAGTGGCACTAAATTGTTTATTACATAGGGATATTATATTCGCACTGGTAAAAGTAAATCTCTAGAAGTTGGGGGGGAAATTGTGCAAAATTTACAGATACATGCAATGCCTTGTATTTTCACGTGTGTGTGCCAGTTTGCGTATGTGTGTGAGTGCGTGTGTGTGGGTGCAGCATGCGTGAAAAGAAGACGTAATAATCGATAATTTTATAAGAACGACCGCAGGCGTTTCAATCAATGCATTTAAATGCATTTGTTTCGTTTATTTCTGCGTCATGCCAGCAACCCCTCCCCCCTGAATAATGCCACACCCAGGCCCCGCCAGGCAAGGGCTAGTTTATCGTATAATTTTGTTAAAATAGTTCACATAGATTTCAAAAACAGAACCGTTTCGTTTGTTTCACCTCAAATATCATGTATAAATTTGTTAGTTTTTGGGAAGCTGCTTTTGTGTTTAATTCATAATTGACAATCAGTAGGAATTCTCGTGGACACGGACACGGGGAAATGGACGAAGAGTATACTGAGTGTTGCGTAAATTTCAAATTGTTTTAATAATTTCCATTTATCAGTAACCAAATGAACCATACCATGAATGCTATGGGGATGCAAATGCGCTCGATGAACCGCTTGATGAACACATTCATGCCGGACCCTTTCATGCAGGGATCGCTATTCGATCCTGGATTCCAGCAGGGAGGCCACCATCAAATAGCTGCCATGCCATCAATGGGAATGTTTGGCATGCCCATGATGCCAAATTTCAACCGTCTGCTGAATGCCGGTAAGCTCTGATAAGCCGTGAATAAAAACCAGTATAAATGATAATGATCCCTACCTTGTGTAGATATTGGCGCCAATCCTGGGGCTTCGTTTTGCCAGAGCACCGTGATGACCATGTCATCGGGACCCGACGGCCGCCCACAGATCTATCAGGCCAGCACCAGCACCAAAACTGGCCCGGGCGGCGTCCGCGAGACCCGCAAAACAGTCCAGGACTCGCGCACAGGCGTAAAGAAAATGGCCATCGGTCATCACATTGGGGAGCGGGCTCACATCATTGAGAAGGAGCAGGACATGCGCTCGGGCCAGCTGGAAGAGCGTCAGGAGTTCATCAACCTGGACGAGGAAGAAGCCGAACAGTTCGACCGCGAGTTTACCACTCGCGCCCATCGCGGAGGCGGTCCACACGGTCGTCATGGTGGCATGCAGGCCATTCGTGCACCTCCGCCAGCAGCCCCGACCTCTACGCTGACCATTGAGCCCGTCGAGGACGACGACGACGATGATGATTGTGTGATCCAGGAGCAGCTGCCGCAGGGCCGCTCGTCCGGTGGCCGTCAGCTGCCAACGCTGCCAGCACCTTCAACGGCTCCGCACGGAAGGTGAGTGTGTGTCCACGGACGTAGACTGCGGCATGTGCCTGCAGCGTGGCCCCAGTACGTGTACGCC
The DNA here is from genome assembly GCA_035041765.1 of Drosophila algonquin. Classification (NCBI taxonomy): domain Eukaryota; kingdom Metazoa; phylum Arthropoda; class Insecta; order Diptera; family Drosophilidae; genus Drosophila; species Drosophila algonquin. The sequence goes on from JAWNKY010003561.1 coordinate 350,817, forward strand.
CACCCCATACGTGTGTAGGTCTAGCGATTTGCGTTGTAGCATTTGATTATCCCCTCGACCCATACGCCCCACGCCCGACCTCCCACTTGTCTAACCCTCACACAACTTGTTGCTAAATTGAAACGTTTATATTTACTTGCAGATACAATTACTAAAATCTAACGTACTTACAGTATATTTTACTAACTATCAGATCAAAAACAGAATTGAATTGCATATTATAAATGTCTGCTTTTACATTCCCAACAACGTTCAAAAAACCAAAGAAAGCCAAACCAGAAAAGAAAATATATATCAAATAACGATCATAAACTATATATATAACGAAAGACCAACCACTGAGCGCTGAGGTAGGCGTCCCCTTCCAAGGAGATCAAGAACTTTTTCGTTTGTTAAACATTTGTTAATTTTTTGCTTTACTTTGCCCCACCAAACCCAACCCAACCCAAGCAACGATTCCTTTGAAATACTACTTCTTTATCGTGTACTCCACTCATCATCTAGTCATCGCCCGCCCTACTCTACACCTTAACGCGTTATATGCAATGGACTGACTGCCTCGTTCGTTATAACTTCAGCCAGAATAGTTGCCTACCAACACACTTAAGACTCGACAATCGTATTGTAATATTTTCCAACTTTTCTTCGACTCGATTCCATACTACGACAGCCGCAATGCTACAGCAGCAGCAGCAGCAACAACAACAACAACAACCACACCGTCGTCCTACCCAACTGTCCACGATCCATCGAACAACAACTACGTGAGCATCGGAAACTCGCGACGCGGCTACATGCGCAATGGGCAACATTTGGCCACTCCCCGTCGACCTCTGCGTTCCCCCGCGTCCTCGCCGCTGGCCACGATTTCCAGCGGCAGTCACACCATTGCAGCCACGCCAAGGTTTGTTCTCCCAGCCACCAGATCCAGATCCAGCCAAGGACAATCTGTCAGTCAATCTCCTCCCTAGGAGTTGGCCTAAACTAAGCCAGCCAGCCTTACGTTACGCTACGTTCAAGTTCTTCAGCTTACATTTTGTATATGCCTACAAAGATCATCCATCTTCCAGCCCTCTTCGAGTTATTCGCAAAAGATACCACATTTAACACACGTTTAAAGATTGCATTCGGTAAACCGAATCCCATAATCGCCATATGTATGTGGTCCGATCTATTCTTATTCCCGTAGCTTCCTTACATTCCTTACATCTCTAATAACGACTTGTTGATCTCTCTCCCTCTTCTCTACCATAACTTATTATGTACTTTCGATTTATGCAGAGACTGGCGTCTATATAACTCACGGTTCCATCGAAAGTAGAACACAAACTCAACCAAAGCAAAACAAAGCAAAAATGTAAATCAAAACCGAAACCGAAACTGATTTTAATCCAAGCAAACAATATTCATATAACCATATATTTAACCCAATCAAAAATCAACGCAATGATAATGACAACAGCATTCGACGTTCTTCGATCATCGTGCGATCCAATACTAACCCCCGATATGACGGCGTCATCAATGCTACGCATCATCACAGCCACTCGCAACACCAACCAATCATCGTTCCGCAACGCAGCGTGTGCCGCCGCCTACGCAATGCAGCAGTTACGTTACGCTACGAGTCGTGCCACATGCTATGTGTAAGGCTGCCGCAATCAACTCTCCTCCCACATCCACACACACCAATTTTGTCACTATATACTCGCATATGTGTAACATCTAATATGTACTGTGCCACAATCAAGAGAGAAGCATGTAGCCGCGGGTCCGAGTTGTCTTGTTCTCGTACTACCCTTAAGTCCCCCCGAAAAGAGTGCCTCGCTAAATCCGCCAACCACACCGTATACGTAATCCTTCAGTTACCATCTGCGAGGGCAACACGACTTGGCCTTTGATTTACTTTACGTTGTTTTACTCTGTTTCGACGCCAAATTGTTCATCGACGCTAAATCTAACGCAAAATTCGAACGTTGTTGTTGCTGCTGCTGCTGCGGCTGCAAATTCGTTGTTCTACGGACTGTCACCGAACCCATTCCTCTAATAGACACTACTAACTGCGCACGACTCATCCTGCTGCTCCCTCCATCTTAATCACGCTTAATCATCTCCCCCCATTCGCCGATTGCTATCTTCCCGCCATCATATTAGCATTTACGTTCATATTGGCCTGTCTACGAATGATTACGTATATTTTGAGACTTTTCTTTACTTTACTTGCTTACGAAACGATTTGATTTGATTTGATATTGTTACTAATTTGAGTTTATCTATTCTTCAATCCCATGACTAGCATACATTCACATCCTTATGCGGCACATCCAAGGCGCCAGCAGCGTCCCATGAAGAACAGCCACCACCACAAAGATGCTGGCGGCGAGTCAAGTGCCAAGTCGGGCAAGCGGGCCAAGAAATAGATGATACCACACCACGCACCTGCAGCAAATACACACACACAATTCTGCATCTCCAACCACATACAAGCACACATACACACACACCATACACCAATGGGAAGCTAGCGCTGAACCTGTTCCAAAAGTACACCTAATTATATTTTAGAAAAGATACATCCCCAAGCACACACAAAAATGACACGGCTGTTTTGTGCGATCCTGCCTGCGTTGTCTTGGGTTATATATTGTCAATTCTAACTAGACATCTAACTATCTGTCTGCGACAGGTATATATAATATGTTCCTTACCCGACTTTCGCGCCGACCCGCAGGCATGGCACAAGAACCGCTGTGGCATTGACAAGCCGCTGCTTCTACTAAAAGCACTCCCACACCTCCCAGAACCCAGAATTTTGAATACAGCGAAACCGGCTAACGAATACTTGAGTTGTACGATACTAAAGAAATATGTGAGAAATTATTACAGAAAAGCAATGAATGCAATTTAGTTTTTACTCTTACATTTTGGATAAATTCTCAAGTTGGTATAGATTTGGTTAGACGCTAAGCTTTAATTACGGACCGGAGATGATGGATTTGAAGGAATCTAACTAATTTTGAAGGCTCTACAAATTATAATTACAATTCTCCCCAATATATATATATATACACACATATATATAGAAAACTAAATAAGGCCTAAGTAACGTTGATGTGAATTTAATTAAATCATTAAATACATTACATTAGTAACTGTAAAGCATGTGTACATTGTTCTCGTTCCCCCTTTTGGACTGCTAGTCCACGACATCCATTTGCGTCTCCTCGGACTCTCGCCAGTTGCGCTGGACCATCGCCACCAGCTGCTTCCAGAAGACCGTGCCCCTCACATAGTTGGCCAGGCAGAGCAGGATAAAGGCCCAGGCCAAGCCCAGGTAGTAGTCGGTCTGCACCTCCGGCGTATTGGATAGGGGCGCGGTGTGCGTTAGCTGCAGGATTCGTGGATCTATGCTTTTGGGATCCACCGTCTTTACGTTGGTGTGGCGCATGATGAACCTGCCAAAGGCGCGCTTTTCCGAGTCCGTCCAGGAGGTATCGTACTTGATCAACGGTCGTCCCTGATGGAAGATCATCAGCGTCGGCAGCGAAATGATGCCGAACTCGGCGTTGAAGGGGGTAAACTCGTACGCATCGATGTAGGCGACGGGCAGCGTGGGAAAGAGGTGAGGCAGAAGGTTTATCACAGGCGCCACTCGGGCGCACTCCAGGCTCGTGGCCGTGCAAAAGTGGACAACCACACAGCTGCCGGGCTCGTGCCGCTTGGTAGCATTGCCAATGGGCTTAAGCAGGTTCACAATCTCCTTGGCACTCTTCATTATGAGCAGCTTGGGCACAGTATAGGTGGTACCGTTGCCGTTGTCGGCCGCTGGCTCCGGCTGCAGACACTTGATCATGATGGGCGGCTTGCGCTGCGGGGGCAACTGTGTCAGGTGCAGTATGTGCTCATCGTCTGGCGCGCAGGTATAACGATCAGCCAGCAGTGCGAACGATTCAAATGAATATTCGCACTGGCCGCGAGACTGTCCCAGGTTCTCGGATCCATTGCCGAAGAGTCCAAAGTATTGCAGGGCGCTCAGCAGGCCAGACAGCTCAGCATTGGATCGCGAGACAAACAGAACTGTCACAATAAAGGTAAGTTACTTCATAGTGTTTTCTCAATATTGTTTAAACACTTACAAAACATAAACAATAGATTTTGATTCATTTTGGTTTGTTAAACAGCTGATAGGTTACTAACAAAGTGACCACACTCTGAAATCTGGTAAAAGAATTTCTGGTATTGTTTCACCACTAACCATACAATATATAGACGGGACAATTCATACATTAAAATTGTCCGCACCAAAATCACTCATGCCACCAGGCATCAGCGCCCGAGCCAGTTTGTTGAGAGTGTATGTGTGCTCATGCATTCTCACGTACTTTGCGTGTTTGCAAGTGTGTATGAGCGCCCAACTGAAATTTCGCTCTCTCAACTTTGTTTTGATTTTTGTTCTCGCGCCACCCTTCACATTAGCATTTTTAGAGACGCTTGCCCTATAATAACAGAATAATTGTTATTTTGTACATGCTTTGGATATATGTTTACATTCGTTCATTATATTCGTTTATAGTACATTAAACAAAATTAGAATATAGAGGATATTCAATATATACAATTATTGTAATTTTGGGCAAGCGTCATCATAAAATCATAACTTACAATCAATTCCAAAGTAATGGGTGTTTTCTTAGCCAGCGGCGTTGTAAAAAACCAATGCAAACAAGCAGACCAACAATATCTGCACACAACAGCTAAAGCTCAGCCTCACATACAGAAACACATACAGCCTCAAATTTTCCGAAGGTTTCTCCAAAATGTACACTTTTTACCACATCTATTTCAGAGTATATGCTATACTTATCCGGATAATATACATAGTTATATCGGTGCTGCCACAGATCGAATTCCACCTGATATGCTTTGATAATCTGTGGCACCACCCCAACCCCACAGATTATGGGAATCCATTTGTGGTTCAATGGGATTTCTAAAACTTGCAAAATACTACACATGCATCTACTACTACAAGTTCTACCATTAACTGCCACATTTAAGAGTCGTTTAGAGAGGGTTCCAATTCAGTCCCAGTATCCAGCGGATACAATATGTCCTGTATCCAGCGGATACCATTTGTGGCTATTGTGGTTCTTTAGGACGTTGATGTGCAATTTCTGCACCATCAAGTGGCCCAAGCGACACCAGCAGATGGCTGGCCAACCGACCGAGGAGCGCTGCCGCATTTCGATCGGGAAGCATTACGCTTAATAAAACACCAAGTACTACGGGTAAATTAAACCTGAAAAAGAGCCCCCCAGTACGTGAAAGTGAAGCTTTTAACAATTGCATAGAACTCCCGCGATGTTGCACCTTACATATGATCCAAGACAAATATCCGACCCGACCCCACCTGAAACAATAACGTAACTATCATACCGGAATAAATCCACTGTTCAAAAACAAAAAGCCTTTAAATGAAAAAGGAGTGCAAGAAGGAGATAATATAATATACAAAAGATAATAAATATAATATAATAATATGTAGAAGGATAAATAAATAAATAAAATAAGAAAATATGTGAAGGGTAATCGAAAGAAGAAACAGTAGAGGGAGTAAACCAAAACAGAGAGACTCACCTGATCCCATAATTATAAAGCGAAGCGTTGAGTATCACTTGCTCTTTCCTTTTGTTGCATTGCTGTAGTTTGATGTTTGTCGTTTTCACACAATCACAAAAACACACATAAAAAAAATTAAACATCACTTGCACCTTGCCCTGCGTTTCGCTAATAGGCATTGTTTCTTTTTTTATTTGCACTCAGACTTTCACTTTCACATTATGCACTTAGAACCCCCCATAAAACTTGGTTTGGTTGGCTTTACTTTCCATTTCAATTTAGTTATTTTTTATTTATTTATTTCAATTTATTTATAATTTATTTATTATTTATTTTTTTCAATTTATTTATAATTATTTTATTATTTATTTATTTCAATTCACTTATTATAATTTATTTATTGTTATTTAGTTTTATAATAATTGATCACAGAATAAGAATGTCACATTTTGGCCGGCGCGCGATTCGCCGTCGGGAAACAGACACGATTTAACACGTTCACTCACGTCATATGCATATTGCCTTTACATTGTACTTGCGGGATTATTGCTTCTTATTTTTTCACTCGCACTTACACTCACTCTTTGCTTGATACTCCTTGCCGTCCTAATGACCATCCTTCACTTTCACTCACTCACACTTATTGCATTTTCACTCACTTTTAAGCATTTTCATTTCACTAAAAAAAAAACACTCAGCTACCATTCCATTGGTATTGCTGCTACGCATTGCGCTTAATATTGCCGCTCTTTTCTTAGTTTCTGCGGAATATTTTATTCTTTTTTCACTTCACTCACTTTATTCAGATATCACTCACTTTTTGGCAATTGAATTTCACTCAAAAAAAACACTCAGCTACCATTCCATTGGTATTGCTGCTACGCATTGCCGCTCTTTCTTTAGTTTCTGCGGAATGCTCACTCACTTCACTCACTTTTTGCCAATATCGCCTTCCACACTCACTCACTTTTTGTCCCTATAGCCATGTTCTTATTGCCGCTCATTTTCTACATAGTTCTTGCGGGATTATGGCTTTCACTTTCACGCGCTTGATCTGCTGCCGGCTTAATGCACACACTGAAAAAAAACACTCACATTGATTTACTATTTGTTTTTCGTTTCTGGCAATATGCATATGTATTTCATTTTAGACGCCGCGCGATTTAATATTTTAATTCCGATGGACCGACCGACGGGGGGGAGAAGCACGATTCAATTAAAAGAACTGCAGCGGCGTGGGCAGCTTAAATGGGCTTTCGAATTATGAGAGAAGGAGAACAAAAGAAGTTGAAGGCTGCAGCAGAGCAGCGTGGGCAGAGGCTTGCAGTTCTGCTTAGAAACAGATCTCACGCAGAAAGGGAGAGCTAAAATTTGTGCCGGTGATCACAGATAACGAATGTATGTCAAGGCAAGGCATACTAAACATGTTTAAACATGTCAAGGGCTCGCTCTCTCACTCAGTTTATCTTTTGCTATTAGCTATTAGAGTTCTCCTCTTTTTGATGCTCTCTTCCTACTGCTTGTGGTGCCAGTGCAATGCCCTGAAGCGTGGGCGAGCGGGGGGGGAGCGGCAGCTACGCTAAAATCGGCTTTACTTATGCATTGATGATTTTAGTTTTTGCGTTATTTTATCTTTGGCGTATGCATCGTTGTTGTTGTTTTTTGCATGGGTGGAATGGGAGACAGGAAATGTGTAGATGACGTAAGTCAACTTATAGAAGAAATATTTTAATGTGAACAGTTATATGTGATCCCCTCTCTTCACTGCAGGTAATGGAAGTAGAGAAGGGCAAACAATTAATAGCGCACCTTTGCTGAAATGATCTACGAGCGGCTTTTGCCATAGGGATTTGTGTTTGTGGTTGTTGTTGCGTTGGCTTCTGTTCTGTATGGGGAGGGGGGAGATGGGATATGAGCAACTAAAAGCTGTAATAGTTTGAAGTGTTCTTATTTTTGATTCTCTCTTTCTACTGAATGTGGTGTGATGACAATGCCCCGAAGTGGCGGCGCTTCAGTAAGAGAACCTTTTCTTTTGCATTATGTGAGTTCTTGTAATTGTTTTTTTGCTTTGGCGTACGCGTCGTTGTTGTTGCTGCCTGTCAATGCTTCTACATACATATGTACATAGGTGGAATGGAAGAAGGGGAGTGCGTGGATGACGTAACTCAGCTTGAACATAGAACAAATATTTTAATGTGAAGAGTTATATTTGGTTCCCTCTCTTCACAGGGCAGACAATTAAGAGCGCACCTTTGCTGAAATAATCTGAAAGCGGCTTTTTGAAATAGGGGTTTAGTGTTTGTTGTTGTTGTTTTGGTTTGTGCTCTGTATGGGGAGCGGGAGAAAAGCCACGAAAATTTGAAATAATTTGAATATTTATTATATATGAGCGCAGCTTTTCCTAGAGAATCTAAGAGCGGCTATTGCAATGGGGTTTTTGTGTTTGTGGGCATTTTTGTTTTAAGAAAAAATACCCAAAAAATGGCGAAAAAAAAATAGCACCACTAGCACTTTTCTTAGTGAAGCTTTTATATTTCTCAAAATTGTCTTTGTAAAAGGCACGTATTCATTAGTTTTGACTAAGATTTCATTGTTTCTGTCATAAAAGTTAATAATAATCATTACAATGGGACTTGGAAAGCATTGCACTGCGGAGATGAGAGATGTGACCAAAAAACTGATATTAAACGGAAAAACTTACAGAAAAGTTGGTCGATTGGTATGATATTCCAATAAAATGATTAAAAACTTCTTAAACTATGAAGAAATGGCTGAAACACGCGGACGAAAACGATTTATGGCCCCTCTTCATGGCAATAGACGGATTCGTCAGAGAAAGAAGGTTCCCTTTAGGTAAGCTGTCGAGCTTAAAGAAGAGCTTAAAATAAATGCGATGGATCAAAAAGTTCGTAAATATCTTAGCCGACATAATATAAAAGCCTGCAGCCAAAGAAAGATACCACTTTTAAACGCGACACATATTACTAAGCACATGAGGTTAGGCAGTGTTCAAGCAAATCGGACATCCCAACAATGGACGAATATTCTATGGTCAGATGAGTCCAAAGTGGATATGTTTGGTGGAAAAGGATCTCGATCATACGTTAGAGGTCCAAGGAAAGTAGAATACAAACTTTAGTACACCACAAAAACCGATAAGTATGGAGGGTATAGTGTAATGGTATGGGCCTGCTTTTTCCACTATGAAGTAGGTACACTAGGTTGGATAAAAACCATCATGGATTAGCACGTGTAGGTGAATATCGTGGGTACAGTAATGCTACCCTTTGCAGAATATGAAAGTCCGTTCTTATGGGTCTTTTAACAGAACAGTGACTCCAAACACACCAACAAGAAAGCAAAGGAATGTGTTATGGCAAACTATGTGAATGTTTTGGAGTGGCCTGCTCAGTCACCTAACCTGATCCCATCAAAAATCTGTGGCCCTACGTCAAGAAGCCGGTTGCTACTTGTATGGTTAGTGATATTACTAGCTAACTAGGACCACTAACCATACAATATATAGATACGACACTTCATACATTGAAAATAGACGCACCAACAGGGCAGGGCAGAGCTGCCGATCAGAATTATAACAGCAGACACGAAACCACACGATTAATTTCCCCAACCGGTGCGACAGCCAAACAGAATTATGAAGCCTTTTGGCCAAGGCCACCCGAAATATTTTCGATGCAGCAGAGCTGCCGATCAGAATTATGACAGCAGACACGAAGCCACACGATTCATTTCCCCTACCGGTGCGACAGCCAATCAGAAGCAAGCACGTGAGAATGCATGAGCACATATACACTCTCAAGGCATACTAAACAAGGTAGGCTTATAGAAAGGAATAAGAAGGTATTCAAAATGACGGAAGAGAGAGAGAGAGATCACAAATGTGTTGTGAGCAAGAGTCGCAAAGGAGTAATGCGTTTGCAAATAATGAGTATATCAGAAAAAATTATAAATTGCAAATAATGTTTATTTTATTTTGTTTATAATAAAATGTTTAACATTGTAAATACGCAAAAAAGTCTGAGGGAACACGAAAAAATCGACCGCGAGATGCTTCGCTCACAAAAGTATGCCTTGGTTTCACGTACAAAAACTTGTGTCCTCTCTAGGGTTCTATAGATGCGTTATCGATAGTGCAGTCGATAGTTATCCATTCTCTAGCTGGCAATCAATAATAATAATAATAATTTCAGAGAAACATTCAATTCAATTCAAATTAAATCACGCCCACTTGATAGACGAACGGCAGAGGTGAAAAAAACTAATTTGTTCGCCAAAAATGACGGAATCTCGGCTGGAACTGGAGAGCGTACGCACAGCCACCTTTGTGGAATGGCCTCTAAATGCCCCCGTCAGCGTCGAGGATTTGGTGACAAATGGTTTTTTTGCGACGGGGAATTGGCTGGAGGCTGAGTGCAACTGGTGTCATGTGCGCATAGATAGGTGGGAGTACGGGGATCAAGTGGCCGAAAGGCATCGACGCTGCTCCCCAATTTGCTCCATGGTGCTGGCCCCCAATCACTGTGGCAATGTCACACTGAGTCAGGAGAACGACAGCGAAGGCAACAGCATGGTGGATGGTGGCGGTTCCAGCTCCCCATGTGCCTGTCCTGATCTGCTCTTGGAAGCGAATCGACTGGAGACATTCAAGGACTGGCCAGTAAGTGGTACGAGATTCTCTAGAAACGCCTAAATCTCACTCTTTTTCCCCTAGAATCCTAACGTTACGCCTCAGGCTCTGGCCAAGGCTGGTTTTTACTATCTAAATCGTTTGGATCATGTCAAGTGCGTGTGGTGTAATGGCGTTATAGCAAAGTGGGAGAAAAACGACAACGCCTTCGACGAGCACCGACGCTTCTTCCCCAACTGCCCACGTGTCCAAATGGGACCGCTTATCGAATTTGCCGCTGGAAAGAATCTGGAAGAGCTGGGGATTCAGCCCACAACCCAGCCACAACGTCCAAAGTACTCCTGCGTGGATGCGCGACTGCGCACGTTCAGCGACTGGCCCATTGGGAACATTCAGCCGCCCGAGCCACTGGCTCAGGCAGGTCTCTATTATCAGAAGATCGGGGATCAGGTTCGCTGCTTTCACTGCAACATTGGTCTGCGCTCCTGGCAGAAGGAGGATGAGCCCTGGCACGAGCACGCCAAGTGGTCGCCCAAATGTCAGTTTGTGCTGCTGGCCAAGGGACCAACCTTTGTGCGTGAGGTGCGTGAGAATATGGCGGCATCGTCCGGATCCCAGATAGCAACGGCTCCAGCTCCCCAGCTGAACGTCCTCATGGACGAGGGCCCAGCCAAAGAAGCCCTCGCCTTGGGCATAGATGGAGGAGTGGTGAAAAACACTATTGAACGCAAACTTTTCAGCTCGGGCTGTGGTTTTGAAACCCTGGATGAACTACTACATGCCATCTTCGACGAGGCGGGCTGTGAAACAGCGCTAGAGGTGCGGGAGCCAACGGAGCCGTCTGCACCGCCCCTTGATTGCTGCCAGGCCACCACCAGCAAAGCGGCAGCAGCCTCCGATTCCATCCAGATCAAGCCAGACCCGGCCGTCGTTCCCGTGGCGAACATCTCAGAACAGATGCAGAGAATGTCTGTGGCACCGCCAAATGGCAACATTTCGCTGGAGGAGGAGAATCGTCAGCTGAAGGACGCCCGTTTGTGTAAAGTGTGTTTGGACGAGGAGGTCGGGGTGGTGTTCCTACCCTGCGGTCACTTGGGTAAGTCATGCCCCCAATCTCTATTCGATGTTATCTCAAACGGAAACCCCTCTCCCTGCAGCGACTTGCAATCAGTGCGCCCCGAGCGTGGCCAACTGTCCCATGTGCCGGGCCGACATCAAGGGATTTGTGCGCACATTTCTATCGTAAATCAGCCGCTGGCGTATATCAATACAACGTACATACATATATAATATTAGATAATTACTAAGTGTATTCCTTCCGTGTGTTTGCCAAGAACAGATGTTTCAAAATTTCCTTTTATTTTGGGTTCTGATTACCCCGCGCTCTGGTATTGAGTAGAAATTAATTAAAGGAAAACAAAAACAGTTAAAATAATCTGTTGATCAGCTAATGGAATACGAATACCTTTAACTACATACCTACTAAGAAACTGCATCTGGTGATTGGCGATCTATCAAGTGATCGTTACTAACTCTCGTATACACCCTTCACAGTCCATAAACTAAGATCAATCTTTCGTAATAAGCACACTATGATGTATTCAAGGACTATAAGCAATTTCCTATCACTACACCGAACATTGCTCTCTACTATCCAGCTGTGAAGGGTACCCAAGACGCTCCGTTAATCACATCACGTTTCTTTTTTTTGTTATCGTACTTCTACTAACAAGTGTGTTTTTTGTTGATACTGTTTATAAACCGCTGATAGTTTAGACCTACACAAAACTATATTAATTCTAACTCTTCAAATACGAAAATAAATATATGTGTAAATGTTATGTATATGCGTCTTTTGTCCCCCGCTTTTCAGTTCAAATCACGATCGGTCTGCGATCACTATCGATACTGTATTGATTTTGGTATCGATACGAGCATTCCAACTCTATGGCAACTCCGAATACGTTGCTAGGCAACACTAATGTTTTGCCCACTTGTCAGTTTTCAACACTGCCCGTTCAGTTCAGTTTTAATTTTGTGTGGTTTTTAGTTTAACTTTTTATGCGCTTGAAGTTCGAGTTATAGCTCGTATGTCGGCTCGGTCGCGACGGTAACGCAAACAGCTCTGGAAACGAAAACGAACTCGAAAAGAAGAGCAAGTTATTAATTTTATTTTTCTGATGAGTTCAGAGGAAAACAAGATACGAAATATCAAAATTACCAATCGTGTTCACGTGTGTGTGAGTATTCTTCATATAAAAATACATCTAACGAATAGTGTGTACGTGAGTGTGTGCGTGCAGTGTGAGTGTGTGACTGGTGCATTATGCTAACTGCCCATACTAAGTGTGGGCGAGAGAGCGAGAAGGCGAGCTAGCCTGTGATTGTGTGGCAAGTTGCCCCACAGCTCCCTTTTGATTTGTTTCGTAAGTTTGGAATCTTCTTTCTGTTTCTGTGTGTTTGCTCGTGCGCTTGGAAATGGAAATACGAGAAACAAAAGCAGCGCACGCACACACACAGACACGCACGGTCGTCAAAGGAGAGAGGAGGAGGTAGAGTGAGAGCGAGAGCAAGACACGTATCTGCAGATCTCACTATTTCTACCCGAAAGTACTACTACTTCCATACACAGATACACACACACACACACATACATACATACACATCCACTAAAATGAAATCTGAAATGATGTTTCGGGGCTCGGGTCGTGCTGCGCATACGCGGTGGTTCCATTCCGTTTTTCGGGTCACAGTCTTTTAGGAAAACAGCTGCTGTGTGTGGTTCTTTATTTGTTTTTGGATCGCTCAGGGAATGACCAATCCAATCCAATCCCACTTCAGGTATTCCCCATTCAAACCGCAATGGCAAATCCAGCAGCACTCAGCATTTCTTTCATTTTTTTGTTTTTTGTATTTCGCTGAAAAACAGTTATTCATAAGTAGCGGATAATGTGCCTGTGCGTTTTTTTGTATCTGTGTGTGTGTGTATCTGTGTGTGTTTGTAAAAGCGATTTCCACAACGTAGAAAAACAAAAGCAGGGCAGGGCGGGCTCCCTTTCACGTTCCGTTCCCGTTCTGTGGTATGCAAAAACAAAATTAGCAAATAAACAAATAAATAACGAAATTCCCGCTATCTCAATTGCTTATTCGTAGAGAATCTGCTGCCTTCTCTGTATACATTTGCACGATCGTTTGTTTTGCAATTGACCTAATGCTTTCCTCAAATATTGAACTTAATTGAACGTTCTGTTGCAGTTTGCAACACACTGGTTGTTGCATTACTCATACAAGAGACCCCCCACACCAGCGCCAGTCAAGCCCCCGGCCAGGCTTCGCTGGAAAGAAAAACCTGGCAGCTGTCAGTTCTGTCTCTCTTTCTCTCTCTATCTCTCTCTATCCCTCTCTGTGGCGTCAAAGAGGAAATGGCGCCGAAGCACAGGAAAAAACGTGCTGGCTGCACTTTGATTTTCTTTTTGTAACCATAATAATAGCTATAGGGTCTGACTGGTGGCTCACATCGAAAACGGTACCATTCGGTGCTGCGTTGCAACCCCAGTTACACACACACACACACACAGACCAGACACAGACTCATGCACATGTGGAAAGGAAACCACACTTGCCTTGCCAGCATCGTTCGCGATCATGGGTTACACTATTGGATTGAAGCTGGTACGTTACGTCGGCGTCGGCGTCGGCGTCGGCGTCGGCGTCGTGTGCCCCAGCATTAACTAGTTTTATTTTATTTGTTTGGTGAATGTCAATTTCATTGTAAATTGCATTTAAACTGCAACGAAAAGAAAACAAGTTGTTAGCCAGCCGCCCGCCCGCTTTGCCGTTTGGCAGCTGGGTGTTGCCATTTTTTAGCCTCCACCGAAGGTCATTAGCAGGGAATATTCACCAACAGGGTAAGGCACTAGCGGTGCTTGGTTACCAAAGTGGTTTCGTCACCCATTTGTTTCGTCTTCACCAGTGTCTGGCTGCAATTGACATTTTCAGGTGCCTTACCTTCTGCTCAATATACCCTGATCATTCGTAGCATAAATGACCGCCGCCGTGCGAACAAAGTTGCCAATTGCCAAACTGCATTTTCAAACGGCAGCACTAATTGTCTTGTTTGCCTTTATTTCTCGGACATTTGATGCGAAAAAACGAGAGCAGTGGCGAAATTTAACGGTACGTCTCCCCAGAGACCCGTACCGGTCTGTATACAGTAAACCATAGATAGAGGGAGGGGAGAGGAGGGTGGGTAGTGGAAAGTGTGTGTGAATCTGCTATCAATGGCATCTGTTCGCTAAATAATTTGACCTCTCGAGTCAACAATTAATATATGGATGCTGCTTATTCTATTAGCCGGAGACAGCAGCAGCATGCCTACCACACTCTGACACTACTCCCCCCATACACAGGTTAACTGATTTCCTTTGTGTGTGTGTGTGCGGTGCCCTAATGCGATGCTGTGCGGTTGCGGTGCGGCTGAGATGCCTATCCGATCTCTTTAAAGTTTTTATGGCCCCAACAAAACAGCGACGGCGACAAAACTCTGTGAAGGTCACGGTTATACATATGCAAAATCAACCGAAACAAGAAAACCAGACCCCAACAGACTATGACTCTGTGATTCAGCCAGATTTCTTGACTGGAGGTTGAAAACACGGCGGCGGGCAGCGTTCGAAAAAGAAGAAATAAAACACAGAAAATTGACTTTAATCGAGGTAACGTGCCAGCGCAGCGGCTTGAGTCCGCGCTCTAGTCCCCCACACCACACCGCACCGCTCCACACACGCCACTCCCTTTTGAGATTGTTTATATGTATACATATCATGGATGAAAAAAGTTATTAACGGAAGTACATTCACCTGATCAGTTGAATGAACATGCGCCCCTCCACACACAACACTCTACACTCTGTTTGTTTCTACTTTCCTCTCTTTCCGTTTCTCGCTTTGTACCCATAGCACAGCGCATACGAAAATATGCATATATATATAATTATTTGTATTTTTTTGCTCGACCATTTGCGGCTGTCACAAAACGGACAGCTGGGGGGACGCGATTCACTCACGTGCAAACAATCATATAAGCTGAGAGCACGCGCTTGTTTGCATTTGACTGCATTTTTGCATATAATGCGATCTGATCTCCAAACGCTGACCTATCTTAATGTACAGATAGTGTGGACTATAAAGTCAAATTTCTTATCGTTATCAGGAAATATTTGAAACCGCAGCCCTTGCTCAGCACTGGACTCAGCAGCAGGATAACAACAGACGCCGCTTGCCAACACACACACACGCCAGCCAGCCCCATCCATCAGCTGTGCGGCAATGCCAACAAAATGAACATTAAAGAACAAGCAGCAGGCCGGGGGGAATTTAAACGCAATTCAAATGCCTACGCTAGTCTACCACCCACACCCACACCATCCACATCAGCATCCTCCTCGGCAGCAGGTGCATCCACAGGACACACAGCTGTCAAGCCGCGCAGACAGCAACAGCAACAACAGGAGCCAGAGCGTTATGGACTCTCGCACAGCCTCTCGAGCGAATCGATGCGTCAGGCCTGCGACTATTACGACGATGAACTGAGCGACGAGGATCTAATTGAGATCCAGCAAACACCACAGGGCTTCCAGCAGCAGAAGCAAAAGCAGAAGCAAAAGCAGCAGTTGCAATTGCAACCCATTAGCTTTAAGATGGAGATAAACCAGGACGATCGAAGTGCCTTCTGTGGCAGCCAGGAGATGCAGCCTCCGCCCCTTAGTACGCCCATCAAGCGGGATCACGGCGACGCGAATGAGGCCGAGCTCTGTGTGCTGAATGAACTGGACGCCATACTGGACGTGCACGGTGCCTCGCAGCTGAATGGCAGCTCCTCTCGCAACACCTCTCCATCGCTGCTCAGTGCCAGTGACGATGACAAGGTGGAAGACTATCTCATGGATCTGGACAACTATCTGGAGGAAATGGACAATGCCCTGAGTCGAGAGGACTCTTTGGTCATCATCGATGGGCACTCAAGCCTAAAGCGAGAGGCAAGAACGCGCACCCTGCCGCTGAGTAGGAAACGAAAGGCACACAAAAAGTCTGCCCTGGATGGGGATGCCATCTCCAGTGGCCCCATGGGCGACGGAGACTTCCAGCGGGAGCATCAAATACGGAAGACCTTTAGCTGCTCCCTGAGGCCCAGCACAAGCCAAGCGGGTAAGTTTCACAATGAAAGAATCGATAGGTTAGGTTAGGTTGGGTTGGATGCCGGACGGCCCTCGACGGGGCCTCTCATAGGCCAGAAAGGCCCTTAGGGAGGCCAAGGGATAATTACAATATGAACTGACGCCTTTATCAGAACGACACATACCCGCGAATATCCGATTCATTAACTAATATCGGCTGGAAGAGCCTTGCACATGATTGCGAAACGTTATTCTTTAAGAAATAAAAAGAGGGGGCGAGAGAGGGGTCTCTATTCCCAGGCTGTGAGAAAGAGAGAGATGTATTATTGGGCAGGGCAAATATCCGGATCTTTGTATGGACCTTACGAGGGTGTTTCTGAGGTTCCGAAGTCCCCCAGAATCGAAGTGTTTTTAGCAAAGGCAAGCAGTTTCCCTGGCGACTTCTTGGAGGCGTCCTCCAGTGATACCAGCATCGGTGCGCCCAGGTACATTATCCTTGCCCTCCACCCTGGGGTGTGCCCCTGTGTTGCTTTGACAGCAGCTTCCTCAGCCTAGCCGTTTCAGGCACTTTCTCAATGCTGGAGCAGAAGTTTCTCCATGAGCTACGCCGGCCGTGCCCTACGTATTTCCTTCTTGTCTTCCCTTAATAGCGTCTTGTATTCCTCGTTGATGTTCTCGTCGTTCGCTAGTTTAGCGAGCTTGAAAAATTCTTTGTTCATGAGGTTCTTTCTTTGCAGAGAGAGGTCTCGATTCCACCAGAGTGGTTTGGACTTCTTCCTTGTTCTAGAGGGTGGGCATGCTGTGTGGTATGCCTCTAGTTCCAGTTCCGTAGATAGGTTCTCTAGGGACTTCTGAGCCCGGGCTCGCGAATTTCGAAGTGACTGTCTTTCTAAACTTCTCCCAGTTTGTGTTCCGGGGTTTCTATAGACTATCACTTTCGGAGTGTATTCAAATTCGCACTTGAATTGAATGTACCTGTGGTCTGAGAAGGAAGGTCTTTCAAGGACCTTCCATCCAGATATGTTGGTATTCTTTCCCGTTGCGAGAGTTAGATCTAGCACGCTTGACGAGGTGGGACCCACGTAGGAGTACGAGTATTCCTCTCCCACGCGTTTGCTACATCTATGTTATTTTTTATTTGTTAATATAACGTCTAGGAGTGACTCACCTCGGTCGTTAATGTCAGAGCTTCCCCACACACTGTGGTGGTGGGCATTAGCATCCGTGCCAACGATCAGTTGGTAGTCTTTGGAGTCGGCTTCTTCCACCAGGCTACCAAAAGGCGCTTCTCCTCACCTTCCAGCATAACTACTGTCAGGTCGTCTGTGCTGTAATGAGACATAAGGTAAGCGTGGATTCCTTTCCGTACTAGTACGGCAGTTCTATTCCTGCTTACCGGTCTTGGGTAGAGTGAGTTGTAATTTGAGAGCTTTAGTCCGGCCACCGAATTGCCTGATGCAATCCAGGGCTCCTGGACCAAAGCTATGTCAGCGGGCCCTTGTTCCATGGCAATGTGGAGCTCCGCTGATGCTGATTGCTCTCATCATGTCTGTCGATGAGTGCTACGATCAGGTGTCTCTTGGACACATCGCTGATCCTTTCGCCTGACCCCTGCTTTTCCGGTTTAGGTGGAGGCTCCGCTCTCTTAGGACCACGTTGCCGCTTGCTCGCTTGCTTACATAATCTTTCCCCTGCAGCCTCCCTAGAAGCATCACCTGATGAGCCAGTCGCCGATGTCTGGCGGCGTCAGTCGTCGCTGCGACGCGCCATGGAACAGCAGAACTCGGAGGAACCAAATGAGACCAAAGCCACGGTGGGGGAAGAAGATGACTTGCCCACATTGCTAGTGGATCTGCAGCCCAGGCGGGAGGCGGATATGCGTCGTTGTTTCTCGCAGGGCGATTGTCAGACCAACAGCAACAGAGGCCCAGAAGCGCTGCTCCACAGCCACCAGGAACCACAACAGTATGGCTCGGAGATGCTCACCGAAGCTCACATCTTCGATAATCTTCTGCAGAACGAGCAGCGGACGGCGGCGCGTGCCTCGAGTGAGGAGCGACCCCGGCAATATGGTCGCCGCCTGGAGGGGCCTCCCACGCCGTCTCGTGGCAGCACAGCTGTCGGACAGGGCCGGCCACAGAGTGCCCCAACGAGGGTATATTTACCGGAACCGGAGACACCGACGCCGACGCATCAAATGATGACCACGTGCTCTGAACTGAGCTCGGCCCGCTCCTCCCGAATGCCCAGCCCCTTGTCCCTGGTCTCGGATAGCAGCAGCAGTTCAGTGAGCACTCACGACCAGGAGGATCAGGATCAGGACCAGGTGGAGCTGCAGGCGCAGACCACCACCATGTGCAGCGCCAGCAGCACCACCCCCCTGGAGCCGCTGCATCTGCCTCTCAGAGAGAAGTGCGGCTTTAACAGCCACTGGCCCCATGCCGCCAGTCGCACCCTGGCCCTAATGGCGTGCACCCTCGGAGTCTTCAATCTGTGCCGCTTTGCCGTGCTGACCATAAACTACGGCGGAAACTTCTTGCTCCAGTTCCTGATGCTCTCCATTATCTTTGGCATTCCGCTCTTCTGGCTGCAGATGTGCTTGGGGGCCAAGATCCGGGCCGGCCCTGTGTCCATGTGGAAGATCAGTCCGATCTGCTCCGGCGTGGGCATTGCTTTGGTCATGGTCCAGTGCTTCCTGGCCATCTACTCGACGGTGTCGATTGCCTGGATTCTGGTCTATCTGCGGGACGTCTTTCCCACAGCCGAACGCATCGGCTACCGCTGGCAGGAGCTGGCCTTTCCCTATCGGTACGACGCGGCCAACTACACCGGGAATCTCACCCAAACGGTGGCCGAGTACTTCAATATTGTGGTCCTGCAGCGGCTGCATCTGGCCAAGCATCCGGATGCGAGTGGAGTGCGCTTCCATGTCAATGATCGGGTAGGTGATCAGCCCTCGTTCCCACTCTCCTCTTCACCATCCTCCACTCCCACTTCCCCCCGCCGATCTAACCGACTAACTGCCTCTTCCTCCAGCAGCTGGCCTTCTACCTGGCACTGATCTGGGCGGGCGTCTTCCTCATACTCTGCAAAGGACTGAAATCTCTGGGAAAGTTTGCATATCTCATCAACACCTTGCCCCTGGTGGCCCTCTCGGTGGTGACTGTGAAGTTTCTCTATGCTGTGGATCCCACAAAGCTCCAGGTAAGTCCTCCAGGCGTCCCTGAAATGTCTTGAACCCATTTCCGATTGATCTCCCTAGAACATTTTCGCTGCCAGCGATTTCGACGAGTTTCTGGTGAACTCCAACAGCTGGACGGCGGCCACACAGGAGACCTTCCTCACCTGGGGCCTGCTGGGCGCCTCGGTGATAGCCATAACCAGTCGCAGCCATGCCAGTGCCTCGAAGGCGACTCTGCGACGCGATGCCATTGTCCTGGTGCTGCTCACCTTGTTGGGTTTGGGACTGATGGCCCTGCTGGCCCTATGCTGTGCCCAGATTCTCTGGCAGCATGGCTACATCTATGTGCCGGGATCCTTTGGTGAGAAATGGAATAGAAAATGCCCATAATAACGAACGGAAAACTAATTGTGCAACTTAATTGCTTCGCTTCAGAAAACGCCGACAGCTATACGTCGGTGTATTCGCTGCAATCGAACACCAATCCGCAGCTGCTGTCGTATCCGCGGGCGCTGGTGCCGCACTATTCGTCGTTCATTGGGGAGACGTATCGTCGGAATCGCACCATGATCCATATTGAGAGCGGCTTCCAGGCGCTGCGCTTCATCACCGAACTCTTTCCGGCCGTTCTGTCGCTGGCCAGTGAGAGCATCTCCTGGGTTTGGGCTGCGGTGGCGTTCGCCCTGTTCGCCTGCTTCGGCCTGGCGCAGCTGTGTGTGATGTGGAAGCCCATCTCGAGTGCCCTGGGAAACTCGACCAGCTCCGTGCTGCTGAGCTGCGTCACCGGGCTGCTGCTCAGCATTCCCTTTGCCACCGAAATGGGAATTTCGATACTGTACTACGTGGACTTTCTGCTGGGCGGCTCCTGGTTCATACCCATCATCTGGACAGCGCAGATATTCGGCGTGTTCCTGATTCGCGGGCGTCCTTACAATGGCGACGATTTGGTGAATGATCTGCGCATGTGCGGCTCCATGTCCGCCTTCCTGGCCCTCTCCTGGAATGTCCTGCTGCCCATAGGCCTGATCACGCTCTCTGTGGTCGACTACAAGGCGTCGTTGTCCAATCAGTTCTACTATTGGCGCGGCAAGTCGTACTTTAGCTACTGGCTGCGGAAGACGGGCAGCCTCATCCAAATTGGCATTGTTTTGGTCATTCCCGTTACGGCCATCATCCAGATCTATCGGTATCTGACCCATGGACCTCCCGACATTCTAGAGGTAAGCCTTCGCCTGGTTATTCCTCGAGAATCGTTCCTCAATCTCTATATTGTCTGCCACTTTGCAGCGCATTCAACTGTTGTACCGACCGCCCGAGGAGGGGGACGAGCCGCGACGTCCTTCCGCCCGCCAGACCACATCCCAAGGCCGTCGCAATGCCTCCGGCCAGCCACAGGACAATGGGCAGCTTGACGCCCAGAACGATGCACCGCCCAAGTACACGCCGCCGCCATCCTACACCACAGCGACCGGAGCTCGTTTGGCCAAACTTCTGCGCCAGAGCATTCGACGCAGCGTGCGCAGGTACAGCAGTCAAGAGATCACTCCCAGATGCCCACAGATTTTAACGAGACTCTCCCCCATCCACAGAGTCCTCGGAGATTCGTCCAGCCGCACGCGACCCGTGCTCAGCATCGATGCGGAGTCTGGCTCGCCGGTGGCACCGCCCGACTATCTGACCATTCTGACCAATCCGGCGGGAAGCAGCTCCCATGCAGAGGCCGAGCTATCGCCAGCTGGCAGTGGCAGCGGCAGCCGGGGCAGCAGCAGTCCCGAATCGATTGAGATCGGGCAACGTCCCAGCCATGGGACTGGCTATGCACAACGTTCGCAGTCCCTGGGCCGGAAGCTGCATCGCCCCGGCTCGGAGACGGTGTCCACATCGGCCATGGCCACGCTGGAGCGGCGTCCGTACACCGCCGAGGATGTGGTCACCATTTTGCGCTCCTCAGTGCGACATCGCCAGCCGCCGTTGCCACGTCAGGGAGGGGCAGGGGGTGTAAGTGGCATTGCCAACACCTTGCCGCGTCCGCCTGCGGCCATGTCCACGCACCTGGAGGACGCCTCGTTCCGGTCAATCGAGAACCTGGTGCTGAACGCAGAGCCGCCGGACCGGACGCCCGGCGTCGATGTGGAGGAGCGTGCGCAAAATAATACATCTGTGATTTAATTGACTAATTTCGTATCGTACAGAAGCCAGTAGTTCCTGTGCGATCCACATATCTGCTTGCTTTTTTAGACTTGATTAGTGCTAGTTATACAAATACGAATATTACTTGTAGTTATGCGAATAAAATGAAATGAAAGAAGAACTAAATAGAAGATCTATACTTACTGCGCAGCGTCCGACAGCTGACATAACCGGTCCCCGGTGCGGTCCTTAAGTCGCTCCGTCGACCATTGATCGCCATCTCGACGACCCCTACCCACAACCCTACACATACCTACCCCCGTGTCACATTTTTCATGCTTATGGATCGGCGTCTGTGTCTGTGTCTGCGTCTGTCGTCGCAGTTGCCCTTAAAATTATCCAAACAATGGGAGGGCTACAGCTACGTGCCCGGTAGTTAAGGGCCGCGTATTTAAAAAACAAACGAAACCAAGACCTAAGCCGATTAATAAACGTGACCATTCAGAAAAGGAAAGCAAAGCGGAGACCAGAGCCCAGAGCATTCTGCTGGAGGAAGCAGCAACAAAAGTTGGGTACTAATGAGCCAGACAGGATACAGTTTCCCCGATTTTGATTCAACTAGTCACGCCATTTCCCTGGATTTTCTCTTTTTTTGATTATGACTTGCATGTTGCATCTGTTTTGGTGCAAAAAAGCTAATCTGTCAAATTTTGAAATAATCACGTAGGCGGGCTTAACCGGAAATTGATCTGGCAACTCTGAGACGAAAAAATGAGCAGCTCTCTCTCTTTCGTCTGAAAAAATCCCTTACCATTTGACTTCAGGAGAGAAAATCCCTAACCATTTGACTTCAGGAGAGAAAATCCCTTACATTTTGACATATGGAGAAAAAGTCCCATACAATGCATGGGATTTTTAAAAATCCCATCTGAACATATCGAGACATGTCCCATGTCGTGAGTTGAATCAAAAAAAAAACCCCCGAACCGTCAACAACAGCGCGCGGCGTTTCGAATTTTTGAACTTTTTCATTGGAAAATACGCGGAAAAATAAGTGTTATTCGCAATAGGAAAAACTTTAGACTCGCGTGAAGCGAAAAACTTGTGAATATAATTAAGAAGCGCGCGTTTTCAAAGCCATTTACCTAAGCACTCTAACTAAGAAGTTGGCCAAAAGTTTTCCTTGTGCGCCAGCATCGTTGCTGCCGCCGCCGCTACCACCGTCGCCGCCACAAGACGGTTGTTGGGGCTGTTCGTCGAAAAGTGCTCCAACAAGATTTCCACTTGAAATTCCTGAATTTCGTCTCGCAATCGGAATACAAAAGCGCAATTCGAATAAAATACGAATGAAAATTCAGTTTTTCGCAATGCAAAGAGCGGAGTGATTAAAGTACAAGTGCCTGTGGTTTTTGTGAGTGTGTGTGTGTTTGTGTGTGTCGAGTGTGTCACAATTTCTAAGCGGAAAGGACTTTTGGATTAGCGGTGCTTTTGACTCTGTTCCTGCTCCGGATCCCCTCCCCCACCTGGCTGAATTCAAACGGTAAGTGCTCGCTGAAATTATACAGTTAGGCGGTGTCTGAGCCACTCCACTACACAACTTCTGTGTATTTGGGCCGCAATTTGTTGTAGTGTTTGGGTATTAGCATTTTTATGCGCTGCCTGCCGCCGCCTTGGCCAAAAAAGTTGACAAACAAAACGCACACTGGCGCACACGCACACGCATTCACACACAAAGGATTTCATTACATTTTGGGTGGGACGCGACACTGTAACAGTAACTGTAACGTAACGTAACCCTCCCTCAGGCTATGGCAATCCCGTTCCTCTCTTCCATCTCTCTCTCTCTCTCTCTTGTGCTGCTGCTACTACGTTTTGTTTGCGGAAACGCCGAATGCTGTGCTACTGTATTTGTATACCCCGCAGTGGCAAAGGGTATATTGCATTAGTGTGGAGCAGGCAGAAGCAGGAGCAGCTGTAAAGCGTTGCCCAATCTAGCAATTACACCGAATCTAGGAGAGACTCTGCCAGGTATGCTCCAGTCGAGAGTGTCAGCTTCAGCTTTCTGACTTTTCTTTGGCTCTGTTTACAACCTCTCCCGCACACGTATGTCGTATGTGTGTGTGTGTGTGTGTGTGCGTATGTGTCTGTTTTGCTGTTATTTATTTTGATGGCGTATTTTGCTTTTCCGCTTTGTCAGAATTGCGTAGCGCCTCTTTCTCTATCTTTCCTAGTTCCTGTCTCTCCTCTTTCCTCTCTCCTCGTTCTTCTAGTTGTCTAGCTTTCCCCTCTCTCACCATCTCTCTCTGTGTCTCTCTCTCTGTATCTTCCTGCATTGAAATGAGTTGGCAATAAATATGGCCCAATGTCAAATAAAAGGGCGATGAGCCAGCCTTTTTCCTCTGCCGCTTCCTGTCCCCGCTTCTATCTCTCTTTCGTTCTCTCTCCTTCGCGCTGCGCTGTTGTTGCTCTAATCTCAGGGGACACTAATGTTTTACGACACTGCCAATGCCTGCCAATGCCGCCGCCTATGTATGGTTCTGTCCCGTGCCTTCAATACAAACTTAATGCACACATCAATGGCAAATTAGATATACTCCAGCAGCAAATGTACTAATAACAATCATTGAGAGAGTGTCCTCTGTGTCCTGTGTGCCTCCCAAGTGTGTGTGTGTGTGCTGTTGATTTGGCTCTTACTTCCAATACATTGGCATTCATTCAAGAGAGTGAGAGACACAAGAGGGAGGAGAAGCAATCCCAAGTGAGAGCAGGAGCAGGAGAAGGGAGGGGGGGTAGTCATCGTCCACTTGTGTATGCCTCATGTCTTATTTGTCGTCGCCCAAATGGAAATCGTTTTGTTTCTGTTTTGTCAAGTGACAAATTTTCATTGCCTTCCCCCTGCCTGCCCCCTCACAGTCGACAGCCGCCGCACTAATCGCTTACTTAAAAAGAATAAAAAGAACCCCGAAAGATCTTCAGAGACACAAGGCAAAAGACAGAAGACAAAAGACAGAAGACACAAGACAGAAGACGAGTGTAAATAAACACTCAAGTGCCTGCCTGCTGGCTTCGAAGGAGGAGCAGGAGTGGGCAGCAACGACTGGCCGATATCCTCTAAGGTGTGGGGAATGGCGGGATGCGGAATACAGTTTCAAGTAGTTTTCTAGAGCAGAAAAATCTCAAATATCTAGCGGAAAAGAACACCTTTGTTTCACTTCTGATTATTATTAATGTTTTTCGATGGAAGGTGGTTGTATTGCCCCCTCCCCCTGCGTACTCGCACCACTCAATCTCCTCTCCGGCATTAGTGCCTCTTTTGGTGGCATTCACTCCCTCAGTTTGCTTTAATTTCATTCCCTCGGACAAAACCATTCTGTTATCGCAAGGAATGGGTGGGGGCAAGGGGCCTTCTTTAATCTGTTACGGCTTTCCATTCCCCCTCCCCTCCCCACCCTCT
Source organism: Drosophila algonquin (assembly GCA_035041765.1). Taxonomy (NCBI): domain Eukaryota; kingdom Metazoa; phylum Arthropoda; class Insecta; order Diptera; family Drosophilidae; genus Drosophila; species Drosophila algonquin. The sequence goes on from JAWNKY010003561.1 coordinate 376,024, forward strand.
GGCTCTGCTCTTTTACGTCTTTATTTTCCACCAACTTGATGTAGTGCAATCGATTTGGATTGATTTTGTTTAAACAAAAGTGCACACCGAAGCAGATAGCTGAGAGCTGTGGCAAGGCCCTGCCCTGCCACCAAAATCCCCACTAAGCTTTTTTTGGGGGCAGCAGCAGGGGGGCGGGGCAGTTTGCAGTTTTCGATTCCTTTTCCCTTTCGGTTCAGTAAATAAACATCGTCTGTGCAGGTCTTTAATGCCACACCCGTTAATTGCGACCCAACACACACACATGCCACATGTATGTATGTATGTATGTATGTATGTATGTATGTATAGTGTGTGTGCTGTGTGCCTATTCGTATCGATGCTTTGGTAATTAGTTGAGAATTGGATTTGGGATCACATAAAAGTGTTGATTACACGCATTCCTCTGCCCCCTGCCCCATACCCCCCCTGGGTGCCAAGTGTTTGGTTTTCTGGCTGTTTCCCTGTCTTATCTCTAGGGCATTGGATGATTGGGGCAAGTATTAGGGTTACACACGAGTGAAAGTCTTGGGGGGAGGACAGGTGTAAGGTGTAAGAAGTTGGACCCCTCCAGCCGGAAGCTTTGTCTGATGTTCTAATTAATCGCTTTTATTGCAGGGAATTTCATCTGCGCACTAAATTGATTGAGGCGATTGATTGAGAGAATGACAGGTTGATAGGGATGATGGCCCTTTAATACTTACCAAAGGAAGGGAAGGGAGGGGGCAGATTAAAGACAGTAGTTGTACCTTTTACTAGTCGAAGATGTTCGAGGGATCACAGAGATTTTATGGCAGTAAAATCAAATTAAAGATCGATTTTACTAGTAAAAAGTATAGAAAGAAACTAGGAGAAGAATAGCATGAAAGCGAAATAAGCAAAGGACATAAATACAACAATAATTTATACGTTAAACAATAAGGTTTATGAAATTTCTTTTGGGAACATTTGAGGTACCAAAAATGAATCAAATTTGGAAGATGGAAAGTCCGTAAATCCCAAGCATTGCAGTGTCGACATTTGTTGGGCAATTCAAATTAGATCTGATTCGTATTCCTGTTAGATTTTATCTATAATTTGATGTGTCCTCCCCCCCGCAACCCCAGACACATCCGTGTGCTTCCTCTAACCGTTTTGTCCCTAACAAATGGCCAACATTTCACCCGTGCAAGTCATCGTTTAGGTAGGGGGAGGGGCTAAAAAACATCAAAGTCATTCCATGTCTTCATAAATTCCCTGGCCAAAAAGGAGGACCTCTTTCTCTCTCTCTCTGTCTCTCTCTGTCTCTCTCTGTCTCTCACTATCTCTGGGCCTTCCGCCACTCTCTTTGGGTCTGGCCCGAAGCCCCCACTCTTAGGTTTAAGTGAAATGACCTGCCAGGAGGAATATCCCAGACCCCAAACCTCAAGCAAAAAGTCCAAGTCACAAATAATAAGATTGGGCGCTAAAGAGAGACAGAGAGAGAGACAGAGTGGGAGAGAGAGACAGAGTGGGAGAGAGAGACAGAGAGAGAGAGTGAGAGCGATCGGGCAGCGAGGGAAGGTTAATGTCTTATCGACATGCTGCAATCTATGTATTTAATTGACTTGGCTGCAATTATAGTGTACACGAAACATACACACATACATACATGATATATATATGTATATATATATAGTAGATATATTGTTTATATATATTGTCTGTGGCTGGTGGCTGGTGGCTTGGTGTCTTCTTCCTGAAGATAAAACGTCGTAAAATAAACCACAAAAAAAAAGAGGAGAAGAAAAACAGAAATACTTGGCTATAATGATTTCGCATAAATCGTGACTACTCGCCAAAATGAAAGGCGAGAATTTATACTAACACAGGCACAGGCACAGGCGCGACGGGCACTGGCACACGGACTGGCACTGATGATACCCTAGACTTTCGGTGGCTGGCGCAGAAAAGAAAACATTGATCATTCTGAATTCTTGATAACTTTTTCCTAGACGATGGAATCTATTTAGTTTCTTCACTGAGGTTTACCGAAGATATCTGGCTATTAATTCTTATAAAAAGGTATTTACGCTGCCCATAACTGTCATGTTTCATCCATTTATAAGCCCATAAAATGTTAGTTTAATGGCTAATGTTTTGGTTTTTATGAAATTCTTCTATATTTTACATATATTACATATAAAATGGCTTCCTAGAGTATCCGTATCTTCGTTGCTCCTTCGTCTATGCCTCGTTTCATGTTGTTTGGGGAGCTACAACAAGTTACAATGTATAGGCAACGCTCCACGCTCCTCGCTCCCCGCTCCTCGCTCCTCCATTCCTTGCACTGAGAGAGTGGAGTGTCGCTCCGGTGTCAGAGGCTAGTCTGCCCCCCCCGTAGACCTCTCCCCTCTCGCCTGTACGGAGGACACAGCCATTCGATGTGGCTAGCTTCAGCTTCGTGTTGCGGGCTTGAGACCTCTTTTGGTCAGCCAAAGTCAAGTTAAGCCTGGGCCAAAACCTGTAAGCAGGCGGCAGACGGCAGGCAGCATTCGTGGATGCGTCTCCTAGAGATGCGCACGTGACTTGGTGCCCCCACCCCCCACACTCATCCTCTCTCTGTCGCTCTAACTGTCTCTCTGTCTCACGTTCTCAGTAAATTGAAATTTATGAATGCTGCCCCAAAAGCAGAGCACAAAGTTAATTCTTATTTATAACAACAATTAATAGCCAGGGAAAAGATTGTTTAAGGTGGGGGGGGAGTGGGGGAGCAATAAAAAACAAAAATAAATTCCAAATATTATCCAAGAACTTTCTAAAAGGGGGGCGAAACGTAACGTAAATCCCTTCATATTTTCCCAGTCCCAGTCTCACGGAGGCATCTCTAAGAAAATCGAAAAAGCTGCAAAAACATTTAGCGCTGCTCTTGAGAGAGAGAGAGAGGGAGGAAAGGGAGGGTAGGGGAGGGTAGGGGAGGGCAGGGAGGGACGGAACTGATGGACATTGTGTCTCTGGCCATTGCCAAATCGTTAGCACTTGGCGGAGACCGGAGACCCAAGACACAGAGCCAGCCGTACGGGGCAGCCAAACATCAGCACCGTCATCATCGCCATCATCCTCCTCCCTCCCTCTCTCCTCTCTCTTCTCCCGGGAAGACATGGTTCGTTCGTTGCGGCGGGGGCTTAGACCTTTCGAGTGTGTAATGGAATAAAAATATGTATTTAAACTTTATTTGATTGTCGTTGATTTCGGACGAACAGAAGAGCGTCACGGTGGGTTCCGTTCTCTCCTCTCGCTCTTACCTCTCCTTATAGCTGCCCATCTCCCTCTCCCTCCCTCCCTCTCTCTCCTTGCTGTCCATTCCTAATGAAGGAATGTAATAAACCAATTTAGTTTTCTCTTTTCCTCTCACCATTTGCATTCTTCCGGCTTTACTGCCTCTTGTAACCCCCCACACCCCTTCCCCTTCATATTTGGAAGCTCCCACTGCCGCTCCCCTCCTCCGCTGCTTGTCCCGTTGCCCATCATTAGGCCTGACAAAAAGTTCTTCCAGCTCATTTGTACAATGAAAAATCTTCCCATAATTAACGGCAGTGGCTGGTCAGCAGGGCAGGGCAGGGCAGGGAGTGCGGGAGGGGGCAGGGATGAACGAATTGTAAAGGAGTAGTTGGGTAGGGAGGGGTAGTGGCTGTGGTGGGAGGGGGGATTGGGAATTTCTATGCCTCGCTGCACACACACAAAAATTAAGGGACAAACGAACGAAAGACACCAATCCACTCCACTCCAGACGACGACGACGACGAGCGGGAGGGAGGGAGAGGCCTTGCAGTGCATTCGGGATTGCCTCGAGTGATATTCCCTATTGTTATAGTTTTTGTCATTGCTTTTACGAGTATTATTCTTGTTGTTGTTGTTGCTGTTGCTGTGTGTAGGTGACCGACCAGCCAGCCCCAGCCGTTCCTTCGGGGCGGAATTATTAAAAGTAAACCAGACAAACACTACAGCCGCCGGAGGGGGAGAGTCAGACAGGGGAACACAGGGGGGGTAGGGGCAGCCAGTCGACTCTCATTTGATATATTGCAGGCATCCGGTGGACATTGTTGACGTGGACGTGGACGTAGACGTGGACGTGATGCTGCAATAAAATCTGCGTCAAGCCAAGAGCCGAGCCGACTCCTCATTATACAAGGAATACGACGAATACGCTGCCAGGTTCAATGGCGGGGTAATACGACTTGGTGGCCATTTTTGGCAGGCAGGCAGGAAAACACTTTCAGCAATTGCAGGTGCTATAACGGTGGCGAAAGCTGTTATAAAAGAGTGTTATAAAACTCTGAAATTTTAGCAAAAAAATACCTCCTTGGCGACATTTGCATCAGCTCTTGCATATCGATGTAGTTTCGATGTATTCCATAGCTATCTAGATTCGGTCACACTATTTTGTAATGCAAGCTTATTCTAGAATCTAGATCTCTGTTCACAAACACACACAAACACATACATACATAGGTGTAACATTGATTTGCACAAAAATGATGAAAAATTGTTTGAAAAACGATTGAAAGGAAAGAGAAAGAAAACTCCAATTATTTGTGCAGGAAACCATTCGCATGCCATTTCCAATGTTTGCTTTACTTAACGCTTCAGTGGATTCCGAATCCTGTTAGAATCCTGCCAGAGTGTATTCCAATTGCGGTCTGGGGGCTCCCCACCACTGCACCTCTTTGCCGCTCTCTCCCGCTCTCCCGCTCTCTATGCCGCTTTGGGTCTGCTTGTCATTGTTGTGGTTGTCACATTGTCGCCATCGTTGTCTCCGGGCCATCATTTGTGGCCCACACAGACACACACAAACACATTCCCACAGAGTAACCAATAAAAGGCACACACAAACAGTCTGTTGTAGTTTTTCAACCAACTCTTTTAGCTCTTTTAGCTCTTTCACTCTTTAGCTTCTCTTTCTGTTTCTGTTTCTGTTTTTCGGTTTTTCCTCTTTCTTCTTGGACATTTTGTTGTAGCCAAATATTTGAGCAGGCAGGGCCAACAGTTAACGACAAAAGCAAAAGCAGCAACAACGGAAAACCGCATCCCACGTTCGAATCAAGGAAAAGCTTCAGCTTCCAGCTACAGCTCCAGTTTCCCCCTCTAGTTTTCCCCTCCCCCTCCGAAAATGTGTCGCATCGTTTTAATTAAATATTTTCAATTTTATAGGCTTGTTTGCATTTGCATTTGAATTTTAATTTTCCTCCCTCCACCCTCCACCCTCCTCCTCTTTGACACAGAAATGTTTCTATTTATTCGTTTTTGATTCGTTGGATTTTCTGTGATTTTTCCCCCAAGATGTGGGTCCCACAAGCAGCAGCAGCAGCAGCAGCAACCGTGAGACGGTGACACCTGGTGGTCTGGCCCGGACGTGGACTTGGACTTGGGACTGGGGACTGTGGACAGGTCTGATCTGCATTTACATTCCCATTTCCATGCCCATTTCCATGCCCATTTCCATGCCTATGCCCCTGCCCCTTTGGACCATTTCTCATGCTCATCTCTTCGGTTGCTGTTTCGGTTCATTAGTTAGGATTACCGGACAATTATGTCGCATTTGGGACCCACTAATAGTTGTTTATTTATACAATTATGAAAATTGAAAGCTCACATAAATTTGTTGTCCATTCTTTGCAGCGAGTGAAAGTTCTTGCTCAGCCCTGAGGCCAGGGGAGGGGATGTCCACCACTAATGGCCCTCAATCGGGTCTTATGGTGGTGGTTTATACATATACCTACAGAATTATTTCTTTTGTTACAGAATTTTGAATTGATTTCAATTTAAAATGTGAAATTTGAATTCCCATTTCCCATTCTGAAGCTGAAGCTGGAGCCCATGGAAAACGGATATGAAAAACTTTCAAGATGGCATTTGAAGGCATTAACTACAGCTTGGAAATTTGTAGTATTCTCAGGGCATGGATGGACTTGAGATGCCTGTCATGGATCAATATTTAATGTGCGTTTCTATGTGAAAGATAAACACAATTCCCATGGAAGTGTTCCAGATAAAAGTAATCCCCCACCAGCCTGAATTTGTTTGCCAAACTCCTGGGATTCCCATTGAACTATGAATAGATATAACCTTATAAAGTAGATGAAGCTATAACCTATAACCATAGCCTCATATCTACTTTTCGTTCGTTTACTTTGCTTATCACAGAAATAAGTTTCCCAAGCTCCAAGCTCCCTTCTCCACTGAGAACTTTAATAATGTCAGGCCCCATCCCCATCCCCACCCCAGACCTACAAACACCGGAAACGTGGGCAATATTAATCGGTTATCCCCCCGCTCCCGCTCCCCCTTTACATGTGTGTTGTATGCACTTTATCGTAACCCCAAATCAATTTATTTATGTGCATTGGAGGCTTTAGTAGAGCAAACAACGAAGGGGGAAAACACACTAAAACGAGATTATAAAAGTGGGAACATGCTGGAGATTTACGCATGGAGTTGCGACTAGAGATTACCCCGCACTGATGGCCACAGAGGGCAGGCAGTACTTGGGAGTATCTCTGATTGGAGTTCCACGATCGATTCCGCTGCTGATTAGGGGTCCCATAGCCCCCCTTGTCCTCCACGACTAATGGGCATCGCACACAAAAGCTCCGAGGCCTATCTCGAGCACGGTCTTCAGTGTCCGATAAGGCTTCGGGGGCTTCGGGGGCTTCGGTGCACTCGTGTCGTTCGTGTTGTTCGTGGAAGCCGAATGCAACGCCGCCGAAGCATTTCCACTCAACAGTTGGATGCTCTCTCTCTCTTTCTCTCTCTGCTCTGCTGGTGGCTGCTCTCTCTCCCTCTCTCTCTCTGCTCTGCTGGTGGCTGCTCTCTCTCCCTCTTTCTCTCTCTGCTCTGGTGGTGGCTGTTCTCTCTCTCTCGTTCTTCTCTCTCCCTTTTTTCGATCACGGGTGCAATAAAAGTACAAAAAGCAAATAGCTCCGACCCCCCGACCCCTAGACCCTTGGGTACGAATGTGCGTGTATGAATGAAATGAATGACAACGTGTGCGTGCGTGTGTGTGCGTGTGTGTGTGTGTTTCCGCTTCGCTTTGCAATAATAGTTGGGAAATTGGACAACATTTTGTGTTCCCCCGGGTGCACGGAGATACATAGATCCCTTCCCTTGCCCTCCCCTCCCCTGGCAGCCGTTAAATGTGTCTCATTAGTGTGGTTCCACATTCCTGGATGTGGGCGTGGTTCCGTTAAGGGGTTCCGGCCCGCAGATCAAATTTTTCTCAAATATTTTAGAGCGCCGAGCGATGCGTGCCATGAATTGTCGTTTAAATTAAATTAATGCCAGGCCAAGCCGAAGCGAAGCCGAAACGAAGGGGGAAATTGCAACTGCAATTCAACCACCAATCTGCCACCAGGAGGAGGAGGAGGCAGAGGCAGAGGCTGAGGCTAAGGATGATGCTGAGGCAACCTCTCTCTCCCCCCAATCCTTGGGTTCGTGGATAAAAACAATCTGTTTGCTGCCTGTCACAAGACAAACAGCAACAGCCATGGATGATGGGTGGATGGGTGATGGGAGAGGGGAGCCAGGGGGATAGGCGAAGGAAACTCATAAAAATCCACAACGATTTGTTGTTACGCTTAACGGTAATGCACGAAGGCGAAAGGTGATGCTACGACGTGACGCACAGTGGGCCAAGAGGGATGATCCCAAAAGGGGTTTCTACTACTGTATGCCGAGGGATCTTTAATTAATTATTTGTATGCACACACCCGGAAAATGTGCTGCAGGGAATGAAAATGATCCCAGGCAAACAGAGATCAGCTTTCAATCAAAGGATTAAATTCCTCAAAGCAATTAGTGTTCCAAGCAGGACTCGGCTATAACGACTATTCGATTCCCTATTCACTGATCTTTCATAGATCGTATTCTCAGCTTCTGTGGGTAGCCTTTCCCTCTAGACTCTACAATTTCCTGGGCTGTTCCACTGTCCTCCCGCATTTGATGGATTTTTTGTGGATTTTTTGTGTGGGTTTTTCGCCCTCTTTCTGTGGCAAGGTTATTGCAATCGCAACACCTCAGCCGCGGGCACAGGGCATGGAGAAGGAGGGGGGAAGCAGACAGCCATAACCCACTCTCAATCCGTGGACCATATCCCATATCCCAGCCAAAGCCATCATCTCATCCAATCTATGGCCCAGCCACACGGAATCCGAACTCCCTTGCTGTTGGGCATTTTTAATGCTTTTAATTTTTGCTGCGCCACCGAACAACAGCGAGGGGGGAGGAGAGGGAGCAGAGCAGGGAATGAGCACTAAAAGTAAGCCCAAAAAAAAAACCAAGGAGAGAAGAAGAGAAGAAGAGAAGAGAGAGAGATGGGATAGAGTGGAAGAGTGGCAGAGGAGTATGCTTTTTGGGGGTAAGATTCGGTTAGGGGTTGCAAATGTCTCTCCATAGTGAGGGGGTGTGTGTGCATCCTTTGAATACGATTTCACACATGTGTGTGTGTGTGTGTGCGTGTGCGTGCGTGTCTGTGTGGAGTGGAAGGCAAAAGGCAGCCAAAAATGTGCAAAAAATGGGCGTGGCGCGACGCCATATATCTAATGGCATTGTTTCCGAGTGTCGTCGGAGTCGGAGTTGCCCCTCCTCCTGTTTACTGCATGTTGGCGCAAATGTCGAAATGATGTACTTGCCACCACTTCAGCACTCCCTGTGGTGCAGGGGCATATGCCTCACCGCCTCACCGCCGACTGCCTGCCTGCCTGCTAAATATGCAGCTGTTAATGGCTCAAAAATTAAAACATTAAGGCGTTCCCCTCCCCCTCCCCCCGTCAGAGTCACAGTCAACGACTCTGATTGAAAATGTGTTCGGGGCTTTCATCTCAACCCTCCACCCCCCAGTCCTGCCCCCTGCCCCCGCCATCCGCTCCTGCTGGGTGGGAAAACGCTGAGTAATACGAAAAGTGCACCTTGCCTGGGAACAGATCAGATCAGACATCAGACACTGTGCTGTACTGTACAGTGTGCTGTGCTGCATGTGAACCCGAATTCAGTTGAGGTTTCAGTAGAGAGAGAGAGAGGGAGAGGTACTGCTGCTACGTACTATGTACACCCTCTCGAAGGAGGTCACACAGATGGGAATAGATGCCACTTCAAGTTCACTTGAGAAGAAGAATAAACCCCTTGAGGATCAATGGCGAAATCTACTCAAAATCTTCCCTTGGAATTCCCTACTTGTAGTGCAAAGGGTATTCCCTGCTTCGTTGTGGCCTACTTTATGGCTGCCCCTTTTGTGTTTTTTACACTTTTGAAAGGGTTTCTGTTTTTTGTGTTTTCGTTTTTGTGGGTCACTCAAAAGGTGAGACCTGGCAGGGGGGCTGGAAATGGAAATGGAATTAGAATTATGGAAAAATATGTTAATTAGAGTCAGAATTTTAGATGCTTTGCGTTTCGGTGTTGGTGTGAAAGTTCCTCCCCCCCTCCCTCCTCGGAGCGAAAACCTTAACCTTTTCAGAACTGAAGAAAATCAATTGAAAATTGAGTTTGCTTCAAGGTTTTTGGCCATTGACGAGTATTTCTGTTAAAATTAATTTCCTCACAAATGCAAACCATCGCAGTAGTAGGAGGAAGGGGAGGGGTAGATGAGGTGGGGTGGGGTGGGGTAAACTCTATTATATCTTACGTTGCTTTCGTTGCTTTCCTTATTAACTTTTCTCTTGCCTTTTGCTTGTTTTCCTTCGCCCCAAGCCCAAGTCCCCCCTGCCGTCTACTCTTTCCCTCCCCCTTCGTTTGCCTTGAGCAAATTCATCCTTTTCATTTGTGGCAACTTTTCCTTGGACTTGACTCAATTTACCCCCCTCCCCCCCCCCAAAAAACATTTTTGTTCCATATAAAAGAAAACACAGACAATTCCCCTGGCGAACATTTCCGAGAAGCAACAGTGCACCACCCCCTGGGCCACCCCGCCCCGCCTCTCCTCTCTTTATCTCTGTTCTCTCCCCCATTCCCCCTGCCCCATTGGGGCATAGACAAAGGCAAGCTACTTACAAGCCGCATGCCACCAAAACACCGAAACACCAAAGCCAGCAACAAACCAGAATGTAGTCATCCCCCCCGCCCCATTCCCTTCTCTAAGCACTCCCCGCTGCATAGTACCCCTCCCCTTCCCCATGGCACTGCCACTGCCCCACCTGACACATCTTATCTTATCCGCGCAGGTGCACGCCGCACCGCACGGCGGCTCAACGGGCGACAGCGACAGCGACCGACGACCGACGACAGGCCGACAGTCGACAGTGGAGCTGCCACCCCACCCCACTCCTCCCCTCTCGTAACTCTGTTGAACCTGCTGCCCATGCGCACAGTGCGCGACATGAATGACAAGTCGTTGAACAGCAAGAATTTATGACTTGAAGATCAAGAAATAGATTGTTTTTTCTTGTTTATAGAAGAACGAGAGAGAGAGAGAGAGAGAGAGGGAGAGAACAGAAAAAGAGAACATATGAGGCTCTGGTATACAATTTTCTCTAAGCTGCGTACAAATGTGCCCTAAACGAATGGCTACATTCTCATCGAATCACACGAAAAGCAAAAGCTTTTCCCCACTTGCGAAACTGTACTTTGCGGTACAGATTTCCATATTCTGTTTGTATTATTCATCAAATTTGAGTAGATATTCCATCGATCTACAGAACATATCTTTAAAGCTATACAAATCACAGAATTTTCTATATTTTCGAATGAATAACGGACCGTAAAAAGCTCTCATCTTGCAGCTCTCAAAGAGTTACCCAATAACCCACCTCCCAACCTCCCCCAAAGTGCTCTCAGATGGACTTCTTTCGATCAAGAAAGCAACATACCCTAATTACCCTACAATTACGGCGTATAAATCAGATTTAGGGTCAGCACAGAGGAATGCAAATCACTTGAGAAGAAGGCAAAATGAAAAGGAAAATGGAAATGGAAATGCGTAGGGGGAGTGCTAAGAGAACATCAAAGACGGCCCAGAGTCCGTCCGTCCGTCCGTCCGTCCGTCTAATGAGTAAAATGCATTATTTGACCCCTGGCCTGTACAGAATTAGTCCCCCTCCCCCCGTCATGGTTGCCACTCATGGGGTCGTGTCTGGACTTCTGTTCTTGCAATCTTCCATTTCCCTTGGGGGGTGGGGTGCAGGAGGGAAATAGCTTTCAACAAGCGGCAGGCGGCAGGCGGCAGGCACCAGCAGGCAGGCTCACAATTTATCAAAACTGAAATTTCATCATCTGCCGCTGCTGCTGCATGGGAAATGGAAATGTGTTTCTGATGATGTCTCGGCGGCTGCCGCTGCTGATGCCACTGCCACTGCCACTGCTGCTGGCCCACAAGAACAGCAGCTAATTAAAATGGCTTATAATTTTCATGATTTACACTTGCGGCCCTCCTGCCCCCTACCCCTTTGCCGCTGGCCTGCGATTATGTTTGTGTTTTGGGTTAAAAGCTCATAAAATTAAAGGCCCTAAAAACATGGCGTGGGCCCCGAAAACAAGGGGAGGGGGCAGGCAGGCAGCAGCAGGCATGGCCAGTGCTTAGAGATGGCAACTTGGCAACTACAGGGTATCAGTTGATGGGTATCTAATGGTGGATTCTTGCATGTCAATCAGTGCCAATCAATCAATCAATTTACTAATCGTTTCCATAATCTAATCTCCTATTCAGATGTTCAGAGTAGAAGAGCAATAAGGAACAAACAGGTGCATAAAGGATTAGAGTTCCATGTGAAATAACTAAGAAGTGCTACGACAATCCGAAAACAAAGTACAAGTCGTGTGCATGATAAGGCTCGACTCGTGTCTGGCCGACTTCTAGTAGACATTCTTTTGCTTCCTGTGATTCGTGCTTCGTGATTACTTTCCTCGTGCCTCCTATCGTCGTGCCTCTTGTCTTCGTGCCTCCTGTCTTCGTGCCTCTTGTCTTCGTGCCTCCTGTCTTCGTGCCTCCTGTCTTCGTGCCTCCTGTCTTCGTGCCTCCTCTCTTCGTGCCTCCTATCGTCGTGCCTTCGTGTTTCCCTATCTACCATCTCTATGGAAATCAAGAATGAAACTTGCCTTTTGAGCTTTTTGATTGTGCAAAGGCCCCAGCACCCCCAACACCCCCCAACACCCCGCCAACACCCCCCAACACCCCGCCAACACCCCCCAACACCCCAGCACAGGGCAGCAACATCCATAAGAAATTGTAGGCGCACATTTGGTTTTTATGCTATCCGGTGCACAAAATATAATTCAATCAACGCCAAGTGCCACGCCCCCCTGCCACCACTGCCGCCACTGCCTCCACTGTGTGGCATCAGTCTCAACGCCTCAACCACCAGCAGTACATTTTCTATATTTTTCTTCTTTTTTTGTAAGTTATTTTTGACTCTTGCATGCCGCACGTCAGCGATAGAGAAGGTGGGGGGTGGCAGGAGGAGAAGGAGTTGGAGTCGGAGTCGGAGCTGGAAGAGAAATGTTTCCCGCACAAGATATAGTAGTATATATCGTCGTATATACGAGAAATATGGCATATGAGCAGGGACCCCGCGAGACCCCGCGAGACACCCGCAGACCCCAAAGAACCAACCGACCAGATGATGGTCTCCCAACTTTAACTCGTACTCTCCTTCAAGATCCCCCCCCTCCCTGCCCCTTGTCCTGGTGTTCCAGGGGAGGCGAGGGGAGGGGGGGTTCTGTGGCTGTCAGCTCACGGCGCGCGCAACAGCATAAATCAACTTATTTCATTGGAATTTATGTTTTGTTGTTGCGGCTGTCGCTGTTGCAGTGGCGCGTCGCCTTGCATCGGCATTGGCACTGGCACTGGGCACTGGGAGACTGGAGGAGAGGCAGTGGCAGTGGCAGTGGCAGATGCAGAGGCCCTGTATGCAACAGAGACGCCACCAGCCACCAGCAGCAGCCAAAGCCAAAGCATTCATCCTGAATCATCTTGGAATACCCTTCATCGGAAGATGATTTTTTGGGAATTTCAAGCATTCGAAAGACCAACTTTTGGGAGACTTACACCCTACATCGATATGGGATGAATGAATATCTGTTTTTGGGAAGAGTTTTCCAGTCAGAATTGGCATAGAGTATTCCCCAATTCGTCGGGGAAATGTCAGGGAAAAAGGGAAGGCATTTTACGCTTGTTGCCGCCTGGTTGTATGTGCAATTGCTTCATTTGGCGGCAATGTCTTCACCGTGGGGAGACGCAGATGGAGAGAAGGATGTGGAAGAAGGAGCTGCAGTCGGGAGTCGGAGAAGGTGGTGCCTCCAGTAGCGGCAGGAGGCGGCAGGAGGCAGCAGTCGGGTGGCAGGAGGCGGGAGGCGGGAGAGGAGTGCACAGGCCGCGTGTTAAAATGTACACTTTGAATTTAAATCATTCCGGGAACTCTCTGTCTCTCTGTCAGGAACGGAACTCTCTGGCTCTTCGTTATATTTATCTGCTGCACTGTTGCACTCCTCTACCTCTCCCTCTCCACCTCTCCCCCTCTCCCTCTCACTCTCTCTCTCTCGGAACTCAATCAAGCTGCATGGACAGAGAAATAAGCAAAATTGAAAAGCTAAGCAAAGCAATTTTGCTTCTCCTACTTTCCATTCGACTTCTGTTGTGTTGTGGCAGTGGCAGATGCCAGAGCTTAGGGCTCAGAGCTCAGAAGTGCTTAGAATGTGGTTAAATTGTGGCAGGAATGTGCTCTTCAGAGAGAGATTAAATAGCAACCAAATCAGGCCCAAGCCTGTACGTATTTTCCCTTTAAATATTTGCCAAAATTCGGGTTGAAATGTGGAAATATTTTGAATGATTTATGACCTAATCGCAACATTTTCTCTTTATCTCTTTGCAGGTAGGTACGAGGAAATGTGCTGCTCTATAGGAAAGTGCTACACAGATAATGAAAGAACTAACCCAATTCCACAGACAGTTGATGGATGAGTTATACATAGATACATACACATGTAACTATTTGGAAATACTTGAAGTAATTGTAAATGTACAAACTTTTAAAATCAATGAGAAATTCTTTGATAACCTTTAATTAAAGATATTTTCTAACATAAACTGTACTCTCTTTCGGCTTCCTAATGTTACTAGAGGTTCCTTCTTTCCGTTCTTTAAATTCTAGAGGTCTTTCCCATCATATATGGAGATTTTTCATTGGAAATATGTAGCTCTAATTGTTCTCTAGCTACCAAAAGTCGTAGTTTGCTTCTTTCTGTTTTGAGTAATTTCCCCTCATAAATCCCCAACATTCCATTCCACTCCATGAAAGGGGAAATGCATTTACTTGTGAGTATTTTTTCTGGGAATTTTTCTCTTTGTCTGCCAATTATTGCTCCTCCTTTGGGGGGTCCTCCCTCTCTCTCTCTCTTCCACTGCCATTGTAGCGGTTAATTATGTTATGCTAAACATTCTCACACACCCGCTCCAGTGCTGCCACTCTCTGTCTCCTCTCTCTCTTAAACTTAAGCAACAAAGTTGCACACACAGAAACAACGGCCTGCCCCTGCTCCCCCTACTCCCGGCCTTTCCATTAGCGTTTAAGCCATTCCTTCACCATCTGCCGCCAGCCTCATCTGCCAGCTGTGGGGGTTTTCTTACCAATTCTTCACACCTGCCCACATCTTCAGCAAAGCAAAAATACCTGGACAAAAAACAAAAACTTACATAAAAAATACCACAAAATGGAAACGAGAAAAATCTTGTCACTTTTTGCCAATTAAGAGGCAAACGTAAAAACAAGAAAAGCAAACGAAACGACAAATAGAAGAGGAGAGAAGGCGACTCTGTTTCGATTGATGGTGAGAGCGAGATGGACAAGTGGATTCGCGCAGGGACTATTGAATAGAAGGTAAGGCTTGCAAGGCCCTGCAAGGACTACAAGGCTTACTGGTTCGTCTACCCAGCTGCCAGCTGCTCCTACCTCCCGTAGTTCCCCTCTCTGACAAGCAATGCCTTACCTTTCAATCAATACACCTTGCGCCTGCCTGCTGCTGATCATCCATCAAATGCTGTTTGTTTGTGTCCTCTCTCCCTCTCCCTCTCGCTCTCTTCGTGTGCACCTAAGCGAGAGAGTCGTGGAAACGGTCAACGGCTGACGCTGACAGCGCAGCTGCAACGGCTTCAATTAGCGACAGCGGCAGCAAAACCAAATGTCTGTTTATTTGCAGATTTGCTTTGTTTTCTACTGGTTCTGATTTTGCTTTTGCTTTTGGATTTTGCTTTTGCTTTTGTTGCTGATTTTGTTGCCTTGGGGGTCGGTCGGCACATGTGAAATAAAGCAGAGACAGACAGGGCAGAGCAAAGAGAGGGGGGAGGGGCATGGGGAGGAGACAGAAGAACGCCTAAAAAGAATCGGTTTTTCTTCAACTGTTTAATTGCATTTGGCTGCTGCTTTTGTTGTTCCTTCTGTCTGGATTGCTGCCGCCTGAATTTTGCATTTAATTACTTTGTTTATGGCCTCCGGACAGCAGCACCCAGTACCCAGCACCCAGCACACAGCAACAATAAAACTTCAATTTATGTGTGTTCTTTCTTCCCTCCCCTCCCCACCCCACCGCCATTCTGCCTCCCTGCCATCCATCGCCCTGTTTGGGGAACTGGACTATGAATCGTTGTTGAATTCCAATGCACAAATTGACAGGCCACCCCCCAACCCGAACCCCTTTTCCTTTTCCACTCCCGCGCACTGCTTTTGTTATGTAAACAACGTGAACTTTATACTTTTTGCTGCTACCCTGTACAGCAGAGCAGCGAGGGTATTACGAGACCATGGGCCACATGGAATGGGTTTAGTCCTTGTGTTTCTTAAACATTGGAAAGCTGAAACATTTACCAGATCCAATTTCAATATCTAATTCATTTATTTTCGATCTTCCACAGAGAAATGAGGCTTAAACTTCATGGATTTCCCAGAAAAATGTTCCTTTGTTCCTTAAAATATTCCAAAAGTTTAGTAAATTTAACGGAAATCAAAAACGATTGGCTATATCCCATGGATTAAATTCAACCTTGAGAGTGTTGAAGGTTCTTCAAAAAGCTACCCACAGTTACCACGAGTCTCAACATCACCATCATCATACATATTACATATCACATCATATCATATTGTACCTCCCATTGAAACTATCCAATATTCTAGGGTATTAAACGCACCAGAAAACCAACCAAAAGTTTAGTCATCGTTTCTTCTAGTTTTTTGCGTTGACGCTGCAATACCAAAAGCAACTTGGGCGCCGACCCAAAGACCCATCCCCCCTCCCCGTCACCCCATCCCCCCATTCCCCCCCGAACCTGAAGGCAAAACTTTTTATCCTGCACAAATAACTCGACTTCTGCGACTCGACTCGACTCGCTTTGAATGCTTTGCAATTTCCGCTCTTCTAAATTTGTGGAAAATATTTGCACTCTCTCGCCCTCGCTCTAGCTCTATCTCGCTCACTCTCTTGCTTTCGCTTCCTTTCGCTGGAGAAAAGAAAAGTTTGTGTGCTGTGAAGAGCAACAGCAGAGCAACAGCGGAGCAGCGCAGCCCAGAGCAGAGCAGAGCAGCGGAACCCATGAGTGACTGCCCAACCTACCGTAATATTTTAATAAATTTTGTGTCGCCAGAGAGACAGAGAGAGAGAGAGAGACAGAGAAAGGTAGGTAACGGTGGAGATGGGAGAGAGAACAATCAAAACTCTGATTCCTGATTCCAAGCGTTGTTGTCGTTGTTGTCGTTGTCCTGCGTCCTAATTAAAAGCAACAAAAATCAACAACAACAAAAAAATAGCAAGAAAAAAGAACAGGCATGGAAAGTACAGTTGATACAACGACTAGGTGATACCCATTAAACAGAGTCTGGATATACAATAGCTGTATCGAAGACGCCATTGAATGTGCACCGAATATCCCCATAGCTGGGGAGGCCACACCCCCGAGAAGCCTTAGAGCTATAGGCATACAGCATACCCTTCCTTGCACCTCGCACCCACTTAGAGGGTATCCACAATCACGCACAAAAGTGCGTCGAACCCAACACTCTGGACGTACCGGAGCGGACTGATGGATCAGCCATGGGGAAATAAACCAGGACAAAAGCCAGGACTCTTCGGCTGTTTGTCAGTTGATTTTTGTTCGCTTCGAGCGCATTTCCATTTTCCATTTTCCATTTTCCATTTCCATGTCAAAGCAGATTTTCAAACTGATTTCGTGTCCAGCGATTCTATTCCGAGCGATTTCTAGTTTATGGTGGCGGCAAATTCGCTGATTCCCTGTTGTCCTGTCGCCTGAAATGGCGTTGGTGGCGGCGCCCACTGATGTGGTAATAAACACCCCCCTCCCCCCTTGTGCAGTCTAATGGACCGTAATTAACTCGTACGCCAGCTGCGGCAAAGGCAGCGACAGCGACTGCGCAGCGACGCCAACTGCGACGCCGACTGCTGCTGCTGCTGCTGCTGCTGTTGTGGTGTACAAGCGATGAATAATAATTTTTTGCCAAAGGACCCCGCCAATCCTCAACCCCCCTGCCAACCCCGTCCCAAAGCCCCGCACAGTGGCTACAATTGCCGTTTTAATGGTCAATAATTTCGGGGTTTGATCTCGCTGGCTGGCAATTTGCATTACATTTACATGCATTAACGCCGCTGCCACCGAAACACTGCCCAGATGTTGGCAATGGAATGGCTTATCGATAGTGTCATTTAGGTAATCGTCGCAGTCATTCCAGATGCCCCTCCGCCTCTCTGTCCCCTTGCCACATGATGCAATCATTATTATGTCAATGATTATGTGAGAGACATATGCGATTTACTATATGGGGCATTCGAATTGTTCCAACAACATTCATGGCATGTGCCCAATTATGGCTACACAAGAGAAAACCATTGAAAAGTGCTTTAACGGGGTTGAAACTTTTCCTTTCATCCGCAACTAATTAATAACTAGGTTCAAACATGTACTCCAGGGCGGCTCCTTAGCCGGGTGGAAATTAGGGCCAAGAACTTGCAGAGAACAAACTTCTGAAACTCGAGCTACCAACAAAACCTTGCAAAGTTTGAATTTAAAGAAATTAAAGGAAATTTGAAGGAAAGGCATTATCCATCTATCTATAGTTTATGGGAAACAAGGCAACACTTTTGTGAGATACTTTGAAAACTTTTCACAGATACTTAAATACTTATTACTGTTAGATATATATGTACTTATTGCGCTATCATGTTACCTGAATCGATCGCTAATTGCAGGGTATTTTGGTGCATTTTTGAAGGGGGATAAAGGAGAAAAGGGTGGAATCTAACCAGAGAACTTATGTGATTTGAATACGTTTTAAAGAGACTTTTGAATATACATATATCTAAGATTGGAACAACTTGTAGTATAGTTTTGAATATATACCTAGGTATAATAGAACATATGTGTAGAAAAATCTAAGAGTTCTTCTATAAGTTCTATGGCCTTCTGTTTTCCTTTTCTGTTGCCTCTGATAACCCTTTTCCACCAAATAGCACCAATTCTTACCATTGTAGATGTCCATTGTTGTTGCTGGTCAGGGTGTTGCCTCTGCCACGTGCCCGTGCCCCTTGCTGCTGCTTCTGCTGCTGTTGTTCGCGTGACGGATATTGCCTTGTCACTTGCATGTACGAGAAATGTTGAAACGTGGAGCCGCTCGGCTCGGCTCTGCTCGGCCTGGCCTGGACAGGCTTGGGCTTGGGTTGGGTTTCAATGGCTTTTGCCTCGTTTTTGTTGTTGTTTTTTCTCCTGGCTCCCCACCCCGGAAATGGGGGCAACCCCTTTCGAGCAGGCGACCACAGCGACCGCAACGCAGCGGCAATCAACGCACAGAGCACAGAGCTATCCGCTATCCGCTATCCACAGAGTTACCCAACAAAAACCAGCAGCAGCAGCGTACAACTCTCCTGTTTCAACGTTCGAAAGTTGTGCTAAAAATTAATTAATTTCGCAATTTTCCTAGATCGAAAAGTGGCAAGCGACAAGCGACACAGACACAGCTCCAACACCCGCCCCACTGCCCTGCCCCACTGCCGATTGTCCCTCGATTGTCAATTGCAGGCTCCTCCGATTATTTTCTAACGTTCAATGGGGAGGGGAGTGGTGGGAAGTGCTGCCGAAAATTATGATGATTACCATCATCAGGCAGCCAACCAGCCAGCCAGCCGCCTGGCCAAACCCCACACTAAGCCACGCAGGGGGGGCGTGGCTAAATGTAAGGCGATTTGGCCATGATGGCTATTATAAATACCAATTTAATGAGCGCAACATATGCAACGGCAGTCCGACCGACACAAGGGGGCAGGAGGGGAGTTGCAGCTGAACGTTTAATGCGATTACATGGCAGCGGCGCATTTGTCATCCGTGGGTACGGCGGGGGGCTCGCGGCTTCTCTCTTTTTCCCTGTGTGTACTCCAGCAGGGGTTTACACTGAAAGAAATGGGAGAAAGACAGAGAGAGAGAGGAGTGAGAGGAGCGAGAGGCAGATGGGAACGATTTCCAATCAAAGAAGTATCCTTTCGCTTATGGGCAAAGCCATTTTACAGTCATTGCCAGTGGAAGTATTGGACGGCATCTTCCAGGTTCTCTCAGTGCATATATCTGTATATTTGTATGCCCCATTGGATGTGTATGTGTATGTGTACGTGTACGTGTCAGCTTCAACAAATCAAGTCAAATTACTGCAATGCTAAACAAGTAGCGACAGAAGCGGCAGCAGCAGCAGCAGAAGAATCTGTGGCAAGAACAGCAAAGCGAAACAAAGCGAAACGAAACGAAAAGCGAACGACCATCGCGTACCACCGCCCCAGCCATAAAAGTCCGCATCCGTAAGATAGATTTTTACTAGTGCTGCTGTAGCTGCCCCTCCGCTCTGCCCTGCTGCTGCCACGCCAATTGCATGGCCATCGTGCATAACTTCAACTTGAAAACTTGATTGTCTCGCTCTGGCTCACTGGTGGCATGCGGGCCACTGCAGTACCAGTGGCAGCAGCAGAAGCAGCAACAAAATGTTGCAGCTCCAACAACAGTCGTTGCTCATTAAGTGCCACTCTACGACAGTTGTCGCTAATGCCAGTGTCCTCCACTGTCCTCCACTGCACTGGATAGCTCTGCCCTGCCCTGCTCTGGGGGTCGTCGTCATGGACCATGCCCAGGGGTTACACACACACACAGACGCACACACACACACATGAGAGTCCAACGTAAATTTGCAAATATTTGCTCGAATCAGAGGCAGAGAGGACGGAGCTGGATGGAGCAGGCACCACCAATTGGTGGCATGTATGCCATGCTCTGCAGTCGGACTTCTGGCGGACATTCCTGGAATAAGTAGCAGCGGACTTCAACCTTAAATGAGTGTTAGCTGAATGGATGCACCAACAGCAGACTCTGCAAATATGCTCAACACTAAAGCCAGACTGGAGCCCGACCAGAGCCAGACCAGACAGAGAGCAACCCTTTCAATGGAGTGGTTCGCTGTTCGTTGCTGGGGGATTAAAGAAGTTCAGCTCCCTCCACTTGACGAGAAACTTCTAATCCCAATCCCAAAGCTGCTTCAGTTCTCTCGGGGATCATCGAGAGTTGTAGCTGTCCAAAGCAATTATCCTCTGGCCTCTGGCATAGCTTGAGCGAAAACTTCACCTGCGGCTATCTGGGAATCTCATTCTCCATTTTCCATTTTCCATTATTTGGAATAGTACAAAACCACCGCATATGGCATGGCATGGTATGGTGACCCCGCTCTCTCCATACAATTGTCATATTACGTATACCTTTTGGCTCTATTCTTCTGCCATTTGCCATTGTCCGAGCAGGGCACTCCCTACTTTTCCCTAGGTTTCCCTTTGGATAACCATGTCCAGGCAGACGCCACAGACTGTGGCAGGTACCTGCAGCACTTGCAACGTGACTGCGAGGTGTGCTTGAGCTGTACTCGAGATTGGTTGTGCCTAGGAAATGTGTCTATCTCATAGATTGAAGATCTGTTGGCTAAGACTATGAGACATATGGGCAATTATTGAAAAAGTCCACTTCTGTTTGACGTGACACCAATTAGGGGGTCATGTGGGGTCACCATTCAATTGGGATCATCTCTTGCAGTCTCTTTAAGATACGAAGTTGAGTAATTGTACCAACAGCAGCGAGGGGTCGTCATTTGGACGGGAATTCCACCAACCCAACGAATGTGGTGGGGTCACCCTCTTAGATGACGGGGTCACCGCTCAAATGGGGTCACAAATGAAGGAATTTCAGGCATTGTATGCCGCCTCAGCCATGTGTAAGATGTAAGGTGTTTGCCCACTTGACTTCCACGGAAAGAGCATTCCAGCATTCGGAACCATCTCTAAGAAGTCACCCCCTAAAGATGTTCAAGTGGTGTTTTTTCTTATCCAGCAACCCTCGGGCAGCCACAGGACTCGGGGAGGGAGAGAGTGAGAGGCAGGGCGGTTAATGACCATTCGTACCATTGTCTTACCTGACCCACTTGTTCCGTTCCTCTTGCCTCCATGCCCTTGCTCCTGGCCCTGCCTCGTGGCTCTTGCCCCTGCTCCTGGCCCTGCCTCATGAGTCAGAGCGGCATGAATGCCTGCCTGGATATACTCGTCGTACTCGGACGGATATTTGTAACCATATAATTTGTATTTAAAATGCAACAAGCCATCATTTTAAAGTTGCCGCCGTCGTCGCTGTGCGTGCAGATTGTCAAAAAGGAACCCCAGAACTCCGTGGATTCCACTCCAGAATGAAATGAATTACTACTGCCGTGGCCGTCGCGACGATTGAGGTGGAGGTGGAGGTGGGGGGCAGGAAGCCTGCGGTGCTGCGGCTCAAGAAATGAAATTATTAAGTATTTGCCAGCCAGTTGGAGGAGAGGAACAAAGGCCAAAGCTTTTAAATATTTAATAAGTACACAGAATGTAAATGGAAATGTAATTGAGGGAAACACTGAATCCGAGATACTCTAGGATTGCTCTATAATTATTCAATTACCTGTAAACCGAACGACGGAGGGGATTTGCTGCATGACGCGCCACAAGTATAAACAGAACGCTATATCATTTTGGAAACCATATCCAGTCTTTCTTTTCTCCAGAATGTATATATAGTTTTTGGAGCACTTACCAATGTTAAAGGGTATCCAGCTGTTTGAAGCAAGTAGGCGGCGGAGCAGCGGTTCCTGTTGTTGCCTGTTGTTGAGTCATGTCAATTGACTGACGGAGCTGGAGCTGGAGTTGGCGGTGTCCCCGCTGTGTGGCAGAATGGAAGTGGAATCAATACCCAGGGAATGGAATGGATGGATGGGACTGCCCTACCGCCTGCAGTGCCACGAAAGTACTTGTAAGGATACACACTCATACTCACACCCATACACATCCATCCATACCCACCCATACACTCACTCTGACGCACTAACGTGGAGTTGACAATAAATGAGTAAAAATGACTCTCAACAAAACGAAAATGAAACGACAAACGAGACAGTGCGTCAGACGCAACGACGACGACGACAACGACAACGACGGCGACAGCAGAAATCTGTCATCAACACGCGACGAACGAGACAGAGAGAGAGAAAAACGAATACACTCACACTCATTCAGCCATTCGCATTCAGTCCTCCACTCGCCCGCACAGAGGGCCATGAAATTTGATACGATGCGAGTGCGTCAGATGGTGGATTGGGATTGGGATTGGGACTGGGAGTGGAGTGGAGGAGTAGGTCTATAAGGTGGGCAGCAGGAGGACTGTCCCTCCAAAGCAATTTCCATTTAATATTTCTGTTGATGTTGTTTTTCTTGAAGTATTTTTAAAAAATTCTAATTTAAGTTGTAAATATATTACATTAAATATGAGATAAATATACAGAAAAGTTCTCTGAAAGAACGGACTGCCTTCGTGACAGTATTCCAGAATGGAAACCCCCACAAATTTCTACATTTTGGAGAGATACAGGACCAAGGACCAAGCTGTCCTTCAAGTACACTTTCACGATGATATCGATCCACAACAATTGGGGCGTTTGATGATGGCTTTTCACATTTAGATTCAACTTATGACGGGCGCTATTTTAATAGAGTGCTTTATTATTTGTTTTGGGAGTCCTTCAAGGAGTCCTCCGCCCCTTGGGCCAAGACTGGAATTAATAATAATAACTTGAATGTCGTGATTTATGGCCCAAACTCGTCTTTTATTAGCCAAACACACACACACACACAAAACACATGTTTGACGACAGTACAGTCATTTGAGGTTATGTTTAATTTATGTTTTCCTGCTTTTGTGTTATTTGATGCTAAAATATGAACCATGGATGGGGTTTTATCGTTATGACTAGATGAGTTTTAATGTTTATTAAAGAGATTTGGGATAACCACAGGAAGTGCCTGTGGTTCCTTGGGCTTTTTATGTGATATTTTGAGGTTATGTCATCAAATTTGAGGTTATGTTTGTGTGGAAGATGGAATATTAAGGGAATACATATTAATGTACTAGGAAACTTCTTTGTTCATTGATTCTGAGAATAAATGAGATACATTTGTGATGGAATTTTGTTTTTATTGAGGTAATACTCGTCAGATACAGATATATTATAATAATATGTGACTTTGGGCTAACTTTAGATCTTGAAACACCCTGCTGGCAGATCGGTAGAACCCGTAAAACTCTCTTTTCCTGCTTTATTTCTTGATGGCTCGTCCAACCTTTTGACTTTAGTGGCGACTCTCGTGGCTGTGAGGAGATTTACAGCCTGCTCACCGTACCCAGACCCGTACCCGTACCTGTCCTAATCCCGGTGATGCAGCATGCAGCATGCAACATATTTCACAACTCTCTCGTGTGGCAAGAACAATGCGAAGGCTTTCAGTTGACGTCGTACCTGACCCGAAAATGCTGAAAACAAAAGCAGAAAACTGCATGCAGCACCTGGGATTGGAGTTGGGATTGGGACGTGGACGGGGACGGGGAGTGGACATAGCACACGCCCTGTAAACGTATCTGTATCTGTGTAGCTGTGTAGCTGTGTATCTGTGTATCTGTATCTTTCGCCCTTTTAGTTTTTATGATTTTGTGAAATATTTTACAACTTTACAGGGAAAACGTATAGAGAATACATTCATGTGTATATGTGTGCAGTAGTCGTATCTGTGTGTGAGGTTTTTTAATGTCATTTATTTTGTTAGCCTCGAAAACAAGTTGAAACCTGAGCCACAAAATAAAAACAGACAGAGACGGTGACGGTGACAGAACCAGCCACAAAATTAAATAATGCCAAGCTTTGTATTTGTCTATTTCGATGCTCAAAACTAAGATGATGATGATGGAGATGGAGAGGTGCTGATGCTGATGATGCACACACACACACACCACAGATAAAGATCAAGATAAATATCAGTAAAATAAAGATTACGTACACTTGTGGGGGGCACTTGTGGCGCCATTGTAATAATAAACCCACCGAAGCACCACAAAAGATACAGATACAGAAATCCAAGCGCAAATCAAATAGAGCATAATCTATGCATAAACCAGAGGGTAAGCCCGAGTGGGTGGGATCTTAAGGGGCCCTACATTTGGATCGTCCCACAAGACCGAAGGCAAGGCCGAACACTGGAATACCCTTGGAAGATTGACGATTTCCATGGTGGTTGTGGGATAGATCACTTTTTTACAACAATATCGGTAGCTATTCCACAGAAGACCACGAAGATATATGTATATATGTATATATATGTATGTATAGGTATACTCTTTTATATGTACATATATGTTTACCTTCCTTACACCATCTTTCAGAGTATTAAAAGATAATCAAATAAACTATAATTTAATAGCTAAACCAGAGCTACAAATGGGGGGATGTATGGCAGGGGAGGGGGATCTTACGAGTGGGACCTACAAGTGTGGATCACTTGTTTCGGGGGTATCCAAAAACGAATCTGAATCCGAAAATGAAAATGAATGTGAATTCGAGGCACAAATTGAATTTGATTGTTCAAGTGTTCAATTCTCTGTGGGCCTCTCTCTCTTCATCGCTGTATCAAATGTAAATCAGAGGAGGGTCTTGGTCTCCGTATTATTCAAATTCCACTCAGAAACAGCTGCCACACTTCATTACCATAAGGTTTGCCTTGGACCATGTGTGTTTGTGTGTGTGCATGCAATTGGATGTGTTATTATGCCTTTTTGTTGCTTATCAAAATGAAAATTCAAATTCAACTCTAACAGCACATTGTTTGCCACGCCCCCGCTTTCCCCACACACTGCACACCCCACACCCTCCAGTGGGTAACCCCCTTCATCAGCATCCACATCTACAGCAGCAGCAGCGGCAGCGGCAGCAGCAGACCTAAACAAAACCCAAACAACACTTGGAGAGCTGCAAAAGTGACACTTCTAAGAGATTAAAGTGACATGTAGTGGCCTGTCCCGCACCTCCAGCTCCAGCTCCATCTCCATCCAGTGCAGAGCACCCCTCGACAGAGCACTCTCTGAATGCCATGCCTGACAGACGGACAGACGGACGGACTGCCTGACGACACCTTCCACCATTCGGGGGGAGGGGGAGGAGGAGAGTGTGGAAAGTCGAGGCGGAATGGCAGCGGGAATTAAGAGCACCGAGTATTTGTTGGGGCTCTATGCATAGATTAATAAATTATAAGCCGCCTGTCTGTCTCTCTCTGAATGAAAGTCGCTCTGATTACACTTACAGAAAAAGCATCTGTACAACAGGCAAGGCAAGGCATGGCATGGCATGTTCATCTGAAGAGCAAAAGGGAAAGCAATAACAAGCAATCAAAGACCAGGAGGAGCTTACGCTCTTGAGCTGAGAGAAAGCTTGAGGCTGAGCTTGAGAGAGGGAGTGAGAGAGGGAGTGCCAAGGGTATGCTTGGGCTTAATTGCTCTCTTCTTAATTGAGAGATCATCATCATAGGTTAGGTAGAAAGCTCAAAGTTTAAGCTGTTTAACTCTAAGAGAACTTTTCCGCAGACTCTCTTTGCATCAGTCAAAACCCACTGATGATCTCTCTTAATCGGATAACAGGACAAACAGAAAGATGCATGCAGCCTGTTCGGCTTGTTCTCTCACTCCCTCGCGCTCTTTCTATGTAGAAGAAATTCTTAAGCCAAAAACTGAATGAAAGCTTCTCTTTGTCCAGGCTTAGATCTTTGATTCTCCCACTTGGAGTTTCTCTCAGTGTCCATTCTGTTTTACTGTTGTTGTTTGGTACTTTCTTTTCATTTCAACTCCTGCGGGACAACGACAGTCGTTGCCTGGGTGTCCCCCGTGCATATGTACATTCATCTTCTCCTCCGTCTCCGTCTCCGCCTCCTCTCTTTCTTGCTCTCTTCCTTTCTTCCTGCCCTTCAATGCCATGTGAATGTGGAGCAATTAATGTTTGTGTTTTGTCATTTCATGCCCAGGCAATCCCCCTGCTCCTCCTCCACTGCCTGTTCTGCTCTGCTCTGTTCTGGCTGATGTTCTTACATTTTATGCGCATAATTAAGCCGGTGTATCCGTAAAAGTATGCGACACTTCCGGCTCGGACAACCAACAGCCAGCAGCCAGCTTCCAGCATCAAAGCATCAAAGTGCTCTCCCCTTTCCTTTTTTTTTATATTTATTTTCTGTATTATTCCGTAATACAATTCATTGAGAATTGACCACGCTTCTCAGGGGCTTAGCTTCCCCCTTTTACCTACTTCGCGGGGGGAATGAGAGGGAAGAAAGAAGCTCAGGAAATGCCGGAGCACGAATGCCATGCAATGCAACAGTCGAGAGTTGAGAAGGAAACACGAAAGATTCTTTCTTGATTTATAACAAATATAAAATTTCAACAATTTCAAGCAGAGAGAAACCTTCATTAACATCTATGGGGGATCTTAAAACAATTATCTATTTGGACAGATATTTCCTGTTCTATTCCGTTCGGTAAATGATATCTTGGACTCCCCTTCTAGGAGTGGGGCTGGGCGATAATCATCTTTTAAGATCTCATCTCTGTAATTATAAATTCGTATACCATTTCTGTTTTATATCATTCCGACCCCCACACACAATCCATAGTTGTGGGATACTTGAGCACTAATTGAGGGGTCTCTGAGAATATCTATAAATAAGAGCTGATTGGAACCTGTTTTGTTTCTGTTCTCTCGAATTCTGGGGGAGTTTGGCACTATAAAGAGTGCCTATATAGAGTGGGAATCTCAATTCCCATCTGATATTGATTGTTTGCACTTTGTTTTTGTGTTCGTCCGTCTTTCTGCTTTGTCAACAGTTTTCTTTCTCTTATTTTCTTATTTATTGTGATTTTTCCACTGCCGCTGCTGTCTTTTGCTTCGTTCATTGATTAAGGCTCAACATTTACGCCAAGTTGGCATGTTTGACTTGTCTCCAGGCCTAATCCTCCCCCCCCCATCTGTACCGCAACGAACTTTGATAACTGTATATGGCTTATCTGTCAGAGAGAGAAAAAAGTGGAGTGAAGAGGTGGAAACACACCATTTTGACACATGTCATAGGCAATGGACAAACAACACAGTGACAGAGAGAGCCAGAGAGAGGGGAAGGGGGAGGGACAGATGGACAAAAGTCCGGTTACGTTTACCCTCCAAGAGATTTGCACTCTGTACTCTACTCTCTCTCTCTTCTCCCTCCCTCTCTCTCTGTATTCATGTAAGCCACAGAAAAAACAAATCACTTGAGGTTCCCCCCACCCAACGCCCTCCCTGGTGGCGCGCAACTTGGATTTATTTGAATTAAGAGCATACTTAAGCGTAATTTATTGGAAAATCCACAAGAGCCTGCCTGCCCACCCACCTCTTTCCCTCTCTGTCCCTCCAGGCGCTAGTCCGAGTGAGAGACATTGAGATGGAGTACCATAAATCTATGGCCAGTCTTAAGCCGCGGTATGAGGTCGCGTCATTAAGAAGCAGGATGACATTCCTGTCTTCTGCTAGTGCCACTCTCTTGTTTGTCCAAATGTCTCACTCTTTGACTCTTTTCTTTTTCGCGTGTTATCTCTTAGTGGCAGAAGAGAAGACCAAATGGCAGAGAGTGGTGTGGCGGAAGGAGGTGGATGGTGGATGGTAGATGGTGCCCATGTGTCTCTGTTTGTGTGGGCGGCTGTCCGCTGTTGTTGTTGTTGGTTTAGGGATTGTATTAGGTCTGGTTTCATCTGTGTTTGCTCTGGCTAACGAGATCACAATGATATTTCATTACCAACAAAACCCAGGGCCATAAACTAATCGCACAGACTAGACTTGAATTCATTTACCAATATACATTTGACACAAGGACCTTCAGCAGGCTTAGGGCACACTCCGGTGGCAACCTTTGGCCTCTCACAACTGGAGTTTCCAATGCACTTTTACGATTATTTTTCACTTTTAATTAAAGTTTCATTTATGATTCTCCTTTTTCCCATCAATGGGTATAGCCATAGCCCCTGGATGGTGTAGCACTTAATCCACATTGGATGACTAGTTACAGTCTATCTTTTAGCTGAGGCCCAAGACCCGAGACCCCAGACCCGACCTCATCTTCAGCCGCTTCTTTGTCAGGCTCAGGCTCAGAGAAGAACGAGAACGAGTTATTGGCATGCATTGAATTTGCCATGGAATTTGTTTCGGGTTAGGAGGGGTGGGTTTATGGGGTTCTCCGGTTCGGGCTCGTGTTCAGGATTGGCCAGGAGGGGCGGCCAAAGGAGTAGTCAAGCAAAAGAGTAGACAATCAGTGGCATGTATAGAATTTCACTGATTTATGTTTCATAAAAGAGAGAGACGGAGAGAGAGAGAGAGCCAGGGCCAGGGCCAGGCTCCAGAGACTTGAGATTCCCTCAAGGCAAGAGTCTACCCGTCCCGTACCCCGTACCCCTCTCCTAGCCTATCCAGGGTGACAATGCAGTGATTACATCTTTTGAGCACCTCCCTCCCGCACACACACACCCGCACACACATTTCCGTGATGTGAAAGGCATGCCTTTGCTTTGCCTTTGCTGTTCGACCAAATATTTTGTTCCTCTTGAAAAGAGCTTTCAGTGGGGAGCAAGAGAAAGAGAAAGAGAACGGTACGGTACAGTGGGGTGGGGTGGGTTGAAGTGGGGTTGGCTGATAAATTTTTGATTAAAGGCCCTTCTCGTGCATGCTTTTGATAGGTTCCATGGATATGGATATGCATTACATACATACATACACATATATGTATGTATATACATATGTGCGTGTCTGTACATATTTTTATCGTTTATATTCTCTGCCACGATTCTGGGAGCTTGTTCAAATTACATTTCGACATTCAATTGAGTTTTCCCTTGATTGACGATTAAGACTGAAGGAGTGAGCGAGACAGAGGCAGGGGCCGATGATTGCTCCAGTTATCCAATAAACGGAAATTCCATAGTCAGAAATTAGATTGAGATTCGGGCCACAGCGTCAATCGCGTCTGTCAGTTATCCAAATGTTAATTTAAACAATTAATTTGGGGGAATAAAGCCAGAAACCAGACAGAGGCAGAGCCCACAAAGAGAGAGGGGGAAGAGAGAGGGAAAGAGAGAGAGAGAGAGGGACATGTATTTAACATGTCAATTTGCAAATTAAGAACACAGCATGACAGGCCAGAAAGAGAGGGAAGCGAGAGCGAGGAGAGAGCGAGGGACCACCGCAGGAGACAAATATAGATCGAATTTTTACAGTAAATGAAGACTGGCACTTGAGAGAGGGTCGAAAAGGAGAGGGCAGGGGAGGGGAACAGAGGAGGAACCGCATCTGTGTGCGCGTCCGGGAGCAGAATCATTAGAATCACTAGATTTAATTGGGCCAAAGTGCTCTTAAATATGATTTGTTTTATGGTTTGTGTGTGGACTCTGCAGACAGGCAGGGAAGGGGGTAGTGGGAGGAAGCGGAAGACAATCTCAAGTGGATTGCAGTTCAGAGTAATTAAGAGACGCGTACTCATGGGAATTCAGATTACAGATTCCCATTCTGCAAGGCAGAACTACACATAAGATACACTATAAACTACCCGATTGAAACCACGTTTAGTGGACTTGTAAACAGTGACCATAGGTACAATCATGAGAAGTTTCAGAATTTTTGGTAGCTCTTTTATTTCCCAAGGTCTTTGAGTACAACTCCACAATTAGCTGTTGTAAGGCATAAGAGAAGAAGCCTGAAAAAACACATGTTATCTAAACATCAGATATGTAATTTTGGGTTCCCTTTGCCACCTGATTGCCACCGACAGACAGTCCCGCTCCCCTCCGACAGGTGTGTGTCTGTTCCAAGGGTTGCACAGGGGTCACAGCGCAGGGGGCAGTGCCTGCCCCTCCACTAATTTGATGTTTGGGCAATATATCATTGGATCTTTGGAGTGTGACAGTTGAGAAAATAAATTTCCGGCCACTTGATTTCTTTATATATAGAATTTAAGTGAAATAAATACATATATACATATATACCTATATACTCGGTGGCAATTTCCTGTCTGTGCGATGCGATGGCTTGCCGAATTTATAGATAATTTTTCATGATTTTCCACCGACACCAGCGACAGACACATTTTCTCATTTTCCCACTCAATTCCATTGCAGATGCGCCCAGCAGCAGGTCTCCGCTGCCTCCGCTGCCGCTGTCGGAGACGATGATGCCACTGATGCCACTGGTGCCGCTGATGATGATGAAGTTGCTGCCGGGGCAACAGTCCAACTGCTGACAGCCGAGTGCATCTGCAAAGATACAGATACAAGATACGACGAGAAGCAGAAGGAGAAGGAGATACACAAAAGCGAAAGTGCATTTCCTGCTGCTACCTAAACGATCCAAGAATCTACCTACATTTTCGAGTGGAAAGAGAGTAGCCCTGCCCGCACTCGTTACTCGTTAGCCATCACTCGCTGCTCGTCACTCTAGCAGTAGCAGTCGCCCATCGTCGTCTGCTTTCATTTCGGTCAAGAAGCGCGTTCCCGACGGCTGCACGTAAAACGCACCAAAAAAAAAGCAAGAAGTGAGCGCCGGGGAGTGCGTGCGCGCGAGTGGATATTCCGCCTCCGCCCCCAAAATACAGTGAAAACAAAAGTACAGTGAAGTGCGAGTGAGCCTTGAGCCGGGGACCCCCCTCCATCAATCCTTTCGTTACATTTCCGGGCAAATATTTACCCAATCCCAATCCCAATCCGTGATTGGTGTTGACAAAGTGGCGTCCGCCCTCGAATCCGACTCCGGCGCTTTCAATTAGGAACAAAAGCCGCCTGCACGCTGCTGCTTAAATGTGCCACAATGGCACCGCCGTCCAGGACGACGACGAGGCTGCCATTATCAGCACCACCACCAACACCACCCGCACCCGCACCCGCACCCAACCGGCGCCTGCCACTGGCACTGCTGCTGCTGTTGGTCCTGCACCATGATGCCATCCTGCGGCCAGTCGGGGCAGAGCCATATGCCATGGGCGGCTTTGGCAGTGCCAGCGTGGCCAGCGGCGGCCTCGGCTCCGTGGGCATTCACATACCCGGCGGAGGTGTGGGCGTCATCACGGAGGCCCGCTGTCCGCGGGTCTGCTCCTGCAGCGGCCTAACCGTCGACTGTTCGCACCGCGGCCTCACCCAGATCCCCCGAAAGATCTCAGCAGATGTGGAACGGCTGTAAGTACAAACTAATCGAAGGAATGCCTGTAATCAAGGAAACACTAAAGCCAAGAAAATATGGAATATATTAAAAGAAAACACTTATGTTCCACCGAATCTACACAATGGATTTCTGTACCCCCAGACCTAAGCAAATATTTGTGCAAATTTCACTCTGATTTCACCTTTCAAATGCACATTTTCCCTCCACACAATCATTGGGAATGCCCAGAGAACAATCAGGGCCCCCCTACCCCGCTCTACCCCCTCGGAGTAAGGAAAACAAAGATTTCCGCTCAAAGCAGACGGACACAATCCCCCCAATCAATATCAATATCAGTGGCAATACCAATACCCAATATCAATACCTTTCGAATCTGTTCAGAGACTTCCTTTCAGGGAAGGCCCTGCACGGGCCAATTGTTTAAATATTACTATATACATATACATATTTATGTATGTATGTGTATGCACACTCGTATTAAAATAATAAAGCCCCGGCGGCACACGCCCGATGATGTTCCGGTCCATTCAGTTCCGTTCCGGCCGGGATTGGTCTGGGCTCTGGGTTCCGTTTTGTATTTATTTAAAAATCTCCATAGTCAAACAACAACAAAAGGAGCTGGTAGAGGGGGAAGGGGAGAGGTCAGGGGACAAGCAAAGCCATGACCATGACATCGTGTCGATAACGAGAAAACAAACGAACGGAAAAGGTCTCTCGGATGCCCAGTGCCAAACCCCCCACCCCACCAAGCCGCCGCCCGCACACTCTTTGAAATCAGAGTTATATTCGTCTGTCGCTGTCTGTCGCTTCTCTAGAGACACTGTCTGTTCTCCCTCTCTCTCTATCTCTCTCTCTATCTCTGTCACTGTGTTGCTCTTACATTAAATCGCCATTAAGTTTATTAATTGTCGCCCAAGGAGTCCCCATAAGCACAGCACAGGCACATCAGGGGCACCGCACCGCTGCGCGCCACTGCGACCAAACCATAATTGTTGCATGCCGCCTCGACTCAAATGCATTAAGCCAATCGTTCGAGCCAGTCCGAACATACATCTCTGCGTCTCCGTCCTCGTCTCTCGGTCACTCTGTCGCCACATAAATTAACGCGCCGGCAATTAGCAAGTGTATGCAGAATGCCTTTCAACCTCTGCTGCTGCCACCTCTCTTGCTGCCCCATGCTGCTGTCGTGGCTGCAGTTTTTCTACATAAATTAATAACAGATATCAGCATATAGCCAGAGTCAGAGACAGAGACAGAGACAGAGTCGGAGCATTATAGCCCAGTTCGGTTAGCCAAACAGGCAGCCATCGCTGGATCCAATCGCTGGCTCGAGCGCCGCTCAGGGACACATTTGGTATTTATTATTTGTTATGTGCAGCCTTTTATTTTTTAATGCAAACAGAAACAGAAAACATATCAACATGCACGAAATATTTGCATTTTAAAATAGCAATACACTGAAATCCCAAACACTGAAATGGGGCATGCAGCAGCAGCAGCAGGCAGCAGCAGCACACAGGGTGCTTCAGTGCTTTGCGAGAGAGAAAGATG
The DNA here is from genome assembly GCA_035041765.1 of Drosophila algonquin. Classification (NCBI taxonomy): domain Eukaryota; kingdom Metazoa; phylum Arthropoda; class Insecta; order Diptera; family Drosophilidae; genus Drosophila; species Drosophila algonquin. Next base: position 409,173 of record JAWNKY010003561.1, read on the forward strand.
TCACATTTTTTGAGTGGCATTCCTGGGGAAGATGGGCGGGGAGGGGGCCAAGAGATTTGTGTGTCAGAGTGCAAGGAATGTGTCAAGAGAACAGCTTAAGGAAAAGCTACAAAGAAGGCGACACGAAAGGAAAGGCCATGAGGAGGAGGAGCCAAAGAAGGTGTGGAAATGATGGAGTGTTTGAGGCGGAGAGAATTATGATTTCAACAGCTTACAGATAGTGTTTGATGGACAGGGAGGACGGAGAACGGACACCTACAAACATAATTGAAAGCTCTCAAAGGGAAATTCATAAAGTGAGTGAAATTCGATAGGGAATTAATATTTCAGGGGAAAACTGTTTCAGTCCAAAGTTAATTGTCAAAGAGGAAGTTTTAAAGTATCTGCATAATTTTCCATAATTGAATTTGGAATATTCAGTGACTGCCGGCTTGAGGCACCCTAATCCCAGACAGAACCAGAACACACACACACATCAAATATTGAAAAGCTATTGGCCTGTCGATACACAACTGAAAGACGAAGGAGAGCAGAGGAGAGGAAGAAAAAACAATGGCAAATGCAAACTGGGGCTCTGGTAAACACTGCACCTCCCCGCGCCCACCCACTGGACAAGTCATTGCCATTTAATTACACAGAAAACGGAACTAGAGGGCGGAGTGGGGGAGAGGGGAGCAGTGCAGATCTAAGCCCTGCCTGTCCCTATTCCTATTCCTGTCCCTGTCACCCCCACACAGTTTACTCGATTGACACGACACGACAGCATTTTTGCATATCTAATGTTACGGTGAGCGAGAGGAGAGCGGGGGAGAGTGGGGGAGAGGTCTGTCGGGGTCTCGTCTCTCCCTTTCACACCTGAGAACGACTAATTTATAGCAGCAGCTGCTTCCCAGTGCTTTTGCGTGCCATATACCCTGATTGCAGGAGGGGTACTACGATTCAGAGCAGATGTTTGTTCCGACTCAGAGAAGGATTTAAACCTTAAACCTTAAGATAAAGGAATAAGTAAATATTTAAATATCACGAGTATCCCCTCTGGCCATAGGCTCCTTTGTTCTGAAAGGGTATCCTTCTTTCTGGTTTGGTTCTTTGGTTCTTACTCTGGGCACACATCAAAGAGAGCCACAAAAGAGCAAAAACCAAAATGGCACCTAATTGGGAAAGAAGGGAAGGCCTGGGTCTGGGCCTGGGCCTGGGCAAGAGGCAGCACTTAGTCGTCCAGGCGTCAGGCAGCAACAAAAGCAAAAGCAAAAGCGAAACAGAAACAGAAAACACACACACAAAAAGCTTTCGTATCGAAGAGCGACCCCACATAGGATTTAATGAAGTTAAATGTCTAAATGTTTAATTATAAGCCAGAGAAAAACGGCAAAAATTATGCACAGACCAACCAAAAATGATTTAAACAAATTACACGGAAAAAAACCACCACCACAGCCAGCAGCACAGCATCGCAGCAGCAGAGCAGCAGCAGAGCCAGAAGCATTTGAAAAATGTTTAGCAATTAGGCAGGCAGCAGCCAGATAAAGACAAAGAGAGAGGCAAAGCAGAGCTTTTGTTTTTTTGTTTTCTTGTGCTTTTACAACAAAAGCAAAAGCGATCGAAAATCGCACCACACCGCATTGTTGTTGTTGTTGTTGGTGTATGGTGTAATCTGTTGGATCTAAGCAAGAGGAGAGGAGATGATGCCCACAGATGTGGAGAGATATTAAGCTCATTAAAATGTGTGTGTGTGTGTATACGGGCTTTGCTTTACCTCTTCTTCGGAGACTACGTTTACACTGGAGAAAAACAATCTTTTCGCTATCTTTGAGGATATTAATCAGCGAGCAGAAAGGGCTAAAGCATAATTCTATATACTTCTATGTACATATAATATTTCTCCTACCAGGATGGGGCATATGTATGTATATGTATAGCTCTTAATAAACGCAGTTGCAAATGCATTTCTTAAGCCCAAAAGGCTGTCTACAAGTTGTGTCCTTTTTGACTTAAGATCTGCCATATTTCCCCAGAAGCAATATAATTTTCTCAGTGTATATTTCCGTCTGTTGTGCGCTGCGGACTGGGCGACTGGGCTGGCAACTCGATGCGGGATTCATTAAGGCTTAAGCCTGAACAGCGAACAAAAAATTTATATATTTTACGTTTTGGGTCGCTGAAGGTCTTCCTACCTGTTGGAGTTGGTCGGTCTCTCTCTGTCGCTCTCTCTCTCTCTTGCGGGTCTCAAACCTTGCTCAAAATAAGCAGCTGAGCTGAGACCGGACCTGCTGTAGTTGTTGTCGGGGAGGGAAGGGGAGGAAGCGTCTGCGCATGTGCACACGGTTCGGTTCGGTTCGGTTCGGTTTGGGCTTCGGTTAAGATCGTTCAGAGATGCGCACTAGCCGGGGGAGGGGACTGCTCTTTTGTATCTCTTTTAGCTGCATTTCATTGTTATGACATCTACAGGTAACAAATTTTACCTCTGTTTCTCTTGCTGTCTCTCCGTCTGTCTCTCCGTCGGTCTGTCTGTCCGTCTGCCTCTCTGCAGCAACTAAAAACGAGTTCCGAGTTCTTCCTTCGGTGGGATCAGATCTGGGGATCGGGGTTCCATGTTCAATGATTAAATATCATATTTTCTTTATCAGCAACAACAGGCAGCACGAAATCTTTCACTCTTTCACTCTCTGGGGCAGCTGGAGGCAGCCACTGCACTCCACTACCCTGCACTCCCCTCCCCTGCACTCCCAGCCTGCTTGCCATATCTCAGATTCTTGTTTTCCTCTTGTCTTACAAGCAATTAAAAAAAATTATCGCTCTGCCTTGAATGTGAATGAGTGTGTGTGTGGTGTGTGTGTGGTGCTCCTTGGGTTACAATCCCTGCCACATAAAACTTGCAACATAATTAATGCCATGCCTTTAATCGTAATTTCTTTATCTATATTCGCAGCGATTTGCAGGGCAACAACTTGACCGTGATCTACGAGACGGATTTCCAGCGGCTGACCAAGCTCCGAATGCTGTGAGTATGCCCCAAAGAAGTGCCTCCCAATCCCAAAGTGGAGGCATTAGTCTCTGGGAATGTGGTTGAGTTACTGTATGATAGGGAAATGCCATCCGAAAGATCGATGCCCATAGACGAAGTCGATCAATTTAGAGATTTAAGATTAATTCGGCAGGGAAAAGCAGCTTCAGATGATCTGAGAACTAAGATTAACAAGAGGTTTTAGCAAAGAAACAGATCATCCGTATCCCACCACATTCCTTCCTTTTTATATTATATCTTTCGTATCATAACATTAAAAACATCCTCTTACGCTTTTCTCTATCCAACAGCCAACTGACTGACAATCAAATCCACACGATCGAGAGGAATTCCTTCCAAGATTTGGTCTCGTTGGAGCGACTGTAAGTGCATGGTGGCATCACATCCAAAATTCCATCGTTTCGTACTCTCCTTTTCTACTGATGCTAGTAGCTGCATGACGAACTTTTGAATTAACTTTTGCAAATGAATACTAACCCGTTTTTTGAAGCTCTTTTTATTGGATCCTAACACGAGTACATAACGTATTTCTATAGATATAGATACACCTAGTAATAGCTAGCTTGATGCCAGATTTCGTTTCGAATTTGTTAATATTTTGTGTATCTGTATCTGTATTTAGTATCTGATTCCCCGTATCTGATTCGTTCTCTGTTCTCGTTTTATTTTATTGCATATCTCTCTGCCGTTTGTTGACATCTCTCTACTTTCGTTACCTTTTCTTTTCGTTTTGCGTGCCCTAATATGCTCGTCACCAAACACCAAATACCAAAACCAAAAACCAAATCAAAAAACACCAACAAAAAACCACCAACAAAAACCACCAACCAACACTCTAATCAAAATCGAAATCGAAATCGAATCAATCAGACGCCTAAACAACAATCGACTAAAGGCAATTCCTGAAAACTTTGTGACAAGTTCAGCGAATCTTTTGCGATTGTAAGTACTCGTAAAATCGAATCAAAGTAGTCTATCGACTAGTTATCGAATACCTGTAGCCACATCTGCAGCGATGTGCCATGGCCAGAACGATACTAACATTCCCCCCTTGATCATCCCCCCTCTAGGGACATTTCGCACAATGTCATCGCGACGGTGGGAAGACGCGTCTTCAAGGGCGCCCAATCGCTGCGCAGCCTCCAGCTGGACAACAACCAAGTCACCTGCCTGGACGAGCACGCCTTCAAGGGTCTCGTGGAGCTGGAAATACTGTGAGTATTGCCATACTTAACCGAATGAATGAACGAGAATCTCGGATTAATTAATCAATGAATTAGTGGCTTTTGCTAATCAATCAATTTGGGAATTAGTCAATGAATTAAAAATCAATCGCTTAATACTCGCTGCCTGCCCAAATTACATAATAAATGGTTTAGCTTTTGCGGCCACAGATAAACTAATCGAACCCACCGCCCCCTACCCCTACCCCTAAATGGTGGTCCCATATATCAAGCAATGGGAATGGGAAGGGGAATGAGTGGAACGACACGAACAGCAGCACAAAATGATATATTTTGTATGTGTCGAATGCCACAAAGTGGAATGATGAAATAAAACAAGATGAAACATATTTGGGGAAAACACAGTCTAAACAGTCTTTGAAACCAACAAATAATCAAGTTCGAGATAGGAACAAGGGAATGGAACAAGCCATTTACAAAGGGCAATTGTGCCTGCAATCGATCCCAATTGGAAAACCGGAATAGAACAAGTCGGCCAATGCCCTGCCTTCATTCGAAGAGCTAAACCGAACCTGGAAACGGATGGGATGGTGAATTTTAATTACATTTCGATCAGCAATCGATCGCTCTGCTGTGGTACCAGGCCCATCCCATGCCATTCCATGAAAGAGAAAACAAAGCTAGCCAAAAAGATGCGGCCCAGCAGATAAAGTCAACTTCATATTTAACCAACTATGTATCTTTCTTGCTGTCTGCCTTTCTGTCTGTCCGTCTGCCTGTCTGTATCTTTCTATATAGTATTTATATGTATCCTCACTCTCTCTCTCTCGCTCGCTCTCTCTATCTTTCAGCACGCTGAACAACAACAATTTGACCGCTCTGCCGCATAATGCCTTCGGCGGACTGGGCAGATTGAGGGCGCTACGATTGTCGGACAATCCGTTTGCCTGCGACTGCCATTTGTCCTGGCTGTCGCGCTACCTACGCAGCGCCCCCCGGCTGGCCCCCTACACCCGATGCCAGTCCCCCTCGCAGCTGAAGGGCCAAAACGTGGCGGACCTGCACGACCAGGAGTTCAAATGTTCAGGTATGTTATAGGGAGTATGTGTGAGTGTTTGTGTGTGTGCAACATGTTGTTGCACTGTGCACTCCACCACCGGTAAGGCGCTACCAAAAATAGACAAACATTTCAGCTCAACTCGGCCCCGTTTCCATGCCTCTTCATGTGAATGTATCCGCCAAATTAATTAGTTTTATATGCCAAAGCAGCAACACACACACACACAAAGCATTATAAATCATAAGCAGTCATATGGGCACACCCCCGCTGCAAACGCCCACAACCAGCAGCTGGGGCAGTGGCAGGGGCATACGAAGAGAATTGGTGTTACTTTTAGTAGATCGAAGCTTGAAATGCTCTTCAAACCACATAATCCATGGGTGTTCGAGGCTGAAAGTGGGAGTCCCCCAAATTCAGGGCCAAGTCATGCTACCCCTGTGTGGCGAGGGTATAACAATAACCACTTGGTGGTTTTGGTGGCTTCATCCCATCGCATCGTCTCTGGCTGCACCGCTCATCGACGGTCGTGTGTTTGCCAAAACGTTTAACGCCGTTGAAATCATCTTCTGTGTGTTTGTGTGTGTTTTTTGGCTTCTTTTCTTAACCGAAAGATGCAAAGATGCAGATGCTCGAACGAAGGCTGAAGCTGAAACTGCGGCAGCGACTGCGGGCCAAGTGCCAAGCCAAGGCGCTGAGCCAAGTGAATGGGAAATTGGCCACAATCGAGACGCAGAGAGCACAGAGCAGAGCCGCTCAATGAAGCGGAAAATGTGCCCCATCCCCATGCCACACCGAAACGAAACGAGTTTTCTTTCCTCAACCTCCTCCTGACTGTCGACTCGAACACCGAATGGTGGAGGTTAGGGTATTGCTGGTTTCTGTTTTTGGGCAGCCTGTGAAACTGATATACCAATGCGGGGGACATGATATGGATATGGATATGGCTATGGCTATGGTAATGAGATTGAATATCCCCCGAGCTGCTGCCAGGGCTGCTGACCCGTGTCAGGAGATCTGATACCTTAGATACTACTTATGCCCATAATGATGGGAACTATGGGTACTTCATTCGATGGAATCTTAGAGTAAGAGTAAGATTGGATAACATTCTGAGAAACAACAATTTGAAAGGATATCAAATGCTGAATTGTTGCTCTTTCTGTTCTCTATCGAGAGTCATCTTTGAGGAAAGAGCATCCCATATTCCACCTGCCACCCGCCACCCGCCACCTGCCAGCCTTTCATGAGTTGATTTCTTTGCTTGTTTGACTTTCGTTTTGTACGAAATGCTATGAAATTATATGGGTAAACATTTATGGCCAGCGGCTGGTTATAGTTGCACCTCCCCATACCCATACCCATACCCATACCCATACCCCATCCATTCATCCACTCATCCATCATGCATCCAATTCTTCCAAAGCCTCCTCCTCTACGATATAGCGTGCTGTGCAGTAGCGTTGATAATTATGGAGAGAGAGGCAGAGGGAGATGGAGATGGAGACTGATCAAATCTCTCGACTCGACTTGAAGTTCAAATTAAATTTGCAAAATAAGTAAACCTCATCCTTTTGTTTTTGTTTTCCCCAACAGGCCTGACGGAGCATGCCCCGATGGAATGCGGAGTGGAGAACAGCTGTCCACACCCATGCCGCTGTGCGGACGGCATCGTTGATTGCCGTGAGAAGAGCCTGACCAGTGTGCCCGTCACGCTACCAGACGACACCACGGAACTGTAAGTGAATCTCGGATTCCGAATCTCTTGAATCTCTCGAGTCTTATGCATGCAAATCTCTCTTCTCTCTTTACTCTTCACTCTTTACAGACGCCTGGAGCAGAACTTCATTACGGAACTGCCACCGAAATCGTTCTCCAGCTTTCGACGCCTGCGACGCATTGATTTGTCCAACAACAACATCTCGAGGATAGCCCATGATGCACTCAGTGGCCTAAAGCAGCTAACCACACTGTAAGTACGGGATAATGCCCGCCCAGAGAACTGGCCATGATGCTATCCAGGCATCCAGGTATAAGCTTTCAGGTTTCAGGTGTGTCTGGTGTGTCTCGTGTGACTGGTGTGATGTGTGCAACAAGTAGCCATCACACACAGCACACAACGCACAGCACAGCACAACAAAATGTGCACTCACCTGAGGCTAAACTGAACTCAAAATGTGACTGAAGTGGCACTGTGTGTGGTGTGTGGTGCGGTGTGTGGAGTGTGGCGTGACAGGCGGGGCTCTGGGCCTGGCCAGAAGCGGGCTAATCGGGCCCACGCTAAGAGCTGCCCGCCAGGCATCAGCTTACCTGGCTAACAGCTCACCCGCCCTCCCGTCCTTCATGGGCAGCCGGAGCCCTCATGGAGAGGAGTGCGTGACACGAGCTTAGTGGGAGGACATCCTTGAAACCATTTATGGAGAGTTGCAGAAGTGGAAAGATTCATTATTTAATGGTTTTTTTAAGGATTTTTGGTTCCCGAATCCCTTTTGGCATACTGAACATGAAAACCCACAATTTCTTTGGGAAAATTGCTCAAGTTCCACCTCAGGATGCCCCCACGTGTCACGCCACGCCCATCACTAGTCGGTTAAGCCAAAACCAGTTGCCGCCCGCAATGGCAACCACAGGCATAGCCACACACACACACACACACCCAGCAAAAAAGGAAGAGGCAAGAACAGAACAGAACAGAAGAATGACGGCAACAACAGCCTTTAACCACTTTGTCTTGCCAGCCCCCAGTATTGCAGTATTTTTTGTGATTTCTTGTACCTTCTTTTTTTCAACATTTGTCGTGTGTTTTATTTGTGTTTCTTTTCATGTTTGCTGCTGCTGCTCCACCTCCTTCTTCTGCCCCCAAACAGCGTGCTGTACGGCAATAAAATAAAGGACTTACCCTCGGGCGTTTTCAAAGGACTCGGCTCACTGCAGCTGCTCCTGCTGAACGCCAACGAGATCTCGTGCATACGCAAGGATGCCTTCCGCGACCTCCACAGCCTCAGCCTGCTCTCCCTGTACGACAACAACATACAGTCCCTGGCTAATGGCACATTCGACGCCATGAAGAGCATCAAAACGGTGTAAGTACATGGAAGGAGACGACTCCTCCTGCTCCCACTCCCACTCCCACCACTTGAATGGATGCCTTCGTGCATGCGATGCCATGCCATGCCATGCCCCATCTTGAATGGAGCATCAGGCACTTTGGTGTTAAACCTCTGAAGTGCATTTAGTAGTTGCCTTTGACTTGGCCCTCGCCTCATCGTTGCCTCGTCTGCGCGTTGACATTTGTTTAGCGGCAAACAAGCGGCAGCATCTAGGGGCAGGGCAGTGCAGGGGATTCCTCCTGCCCCTGGTGAACCGAGAAGGCTTTTCTAGCGAACAAAAGACGGCGACTACGACGACGATGCTGAGAAGAATTCTCCTTTGGCATCGATAAATGTACGAAAATGTATGCGGCTCCAGAGGATGGGGACACTGAGTCCCGCTCTAAGTGCGCGACGCGAACCAGGATTTCAATGCTTGAGTGGGTTAAGCAGGGCCAGGGCCAGGGCTGTCATCTCTCTCGGCTGTGAGCCCCATAACCATTAACTGGCTGGCAGCCGATCAGATCTTTATGTGGAGAGAGAAACCGATCACCGATATACCCCAGGATATAGGCTATAAGAAGTTTATCAATATGAAATAAATCAGCGTTCCTTGATTGAAAAACTTTTCCCGTCTGTGGCTGGGGGTAGAACATTTAGAGAAAAATGCAATTTCCCCGAGCATTTGGCAACCCTGTCGGGAATTGCTTTTAAATAGTTGCAACAACAGCAACAGCACAAACAACACTCAAGGATGAAAAGGGGGCGGATGGGTTGGGTGGTGTAGAGGGGTGTAGAGTGGAACAACAACGGAAATGTCGTAGCCACAAGGCTCTGGTGCACTTTTAAGACGTCTCAAGCCTCCACTGGGCGGGCTGCTGCTGCAACATCTTTCTCAGTGAATCCCTACAGAATGCCATTCCATTCAGTCGAATGCTCAATGCTACTTTCTTTTGCTTACTTTCTTTCCATCTTCACACAAAAACATGTACATGTACATATATATATATCTGTGTGTGTGTACAGACATCTGGCCAAGAATCCTTTCATTTGCGACTGCAATCTCCGCTGGCTGGCCGACTATTTGCACAAAAATCCCATAGAGACAAGTGGAGCACGCTGCGAGTCACCGAAGCGGATGCATCGTCGTCGCATTGAATCTCTGCGCGAGGAGAAATTTAAATGTAAGTAAAATCCCATGCACAGTGCCTTGGCCTGTGCCTGTGCCTCCGCCTCCCACCTCCCACCTCTCTATAAACGCTCCAAACTATTCTACAGGCTCCTGGGATGAATTGCGAATGAAGCTGTCCGGCGAGTGTCGAATGGACTCGGACTGCCCGGCCATGTGCCACTGCGAGGGCACCACCGTCGACTGTGCGGGCCGAGGACTGAAGGAAATACCACGTGACATACCCCTGCACACCACTGAGCTGTAAGTCCTGTCCCAGTCCCAGTCCCTGTCTCTGTCTCTGTCCCTGTCCTTGTTCCGGCTGCTGCATGCTCATCCGGCTCCTCCTCCTCCTGCTCCCCCGCCCTTCCTGTTGTCCCACCAAACCGAGTTAAGCTGATACATTATTCGATTTTGCAGTTTGCTCAACGATAACGAACTGGGACGCATCAATTCCGATGGCCTCTTTGGGCGGCTGCCGCATCTGGTGAAGCTGGAGCTGAAGCGCAACCAGCTGACGGGCATCGAGCCGAATGCCTTCGAGGGGGCATCGCACATCCAGGACCTGCAGCTGGGCGAGAACAAGATTAAGGAAATCTCCAACAAGATGTTTCTTGGCCTCCATCAGCTCAAGACCCTGTAAGTGGACGGGGGAGAAGGCGGCACAAAAAGGGAATACATTAAAACATGCTCTCTCTCTCTCTCTCTCTCTGTCTCTCTCTCTCGTTGCAGCAATCTGTACGACAATCAAATCTCCTGCGTTATGCCCGGCTCCTTTGAGCATCTCAACTCGTTGACGTCGCTGTAAGTTCATTGTTTACACCAGATGCCAACTACCAGATGCCTCTGCTGCCTATGCATAATAATTAGAACCAAGTGCCCAGTGCTGCTCCTCCTACTCCCCCTTCTGCAGCTCCATGGAGCACTTTAATAGATAAATGATTTAGCTTAAACATTAATTGCCCTTTCTCCGCACAAAATTAGGTTAATGGTTTTGATTGTTCTCTCCCGTGGAACTGGGCGAGCGTCTGCTGCTAGTGCTTCTGGTGGTGCCTCCAAATCAGTTTTACTCCGGGACTCGCCATCATCGAAAGCACAGCAAACTATTGTATATAATTCAATTGAACTCCAATTTATAACGGGTCCGTCCATGTGTTTGTGTGTGTGTGTGCCTTCTGCGATAACAGATCCATTCCACTTTGGCTCCTCTTTCTTTGCCTGCCAGCCATCCACCCCCTTTCACTCGAAATCAACCCCCAAGTGAATGATGGAGCAAGACCAGCCCGCCTGCTGACTGCCTGCCTTCCAGCCTGACTGCCTGCCTGCCTTCGATGATTTAATTAATTAAAATTGAGTTCATGAAGAGACTGCTGTTCCCGTCTATGAGCAAAAGTATCTCTGCATGTGTGTGTGGCTACAGTATCTTCATGCACGCATGTGTGTTGATGTGTGTCTAAGAGGTGCCTGTGGGTCCGCCTTGCGCTGCTCTGCAAAATTATTGTAAAATTCATTTAACCAGCTAATAAATAGCTCCAATGAAATTCATTAAGTGCTGTGCACCACATGACACCCACCACAGCACCTCCCCACCCCTCCGTCCACCCACCTTCAAAGGTGTTTATGTGTGAAAGGAGCCACACACTCACCCTCACCCCCGCTCTCTGTCGCTCTCTCTCTGGTGAGTTACTAATGGCATGACAAAGCAGAATTGCTTATTGAATTAGTCTGGACGCCGGTTGTAACTCTGGAATTGCCAATGTAATTTGTGCCCCATTGTTCCTATGTGTTACCCGAGCACCTTACCAAACCGCACTGCACCACCCAACCGCCAACCACTCAACAAACTCTCTCTCGCTCTATAGTACGGAGCGGAGCCCACCGCATAATTAAAGTGCCTGTGCAGAGTGTCCGGAGGGGCAAAAGAGGTGCCATCTGCCACACACATCCACATCCCCCATATGCCCCTGCCCCCTCCTCCCACACCACCCACACCACACACGGGATTAGTAGGAGAGCGGCAACTGTTAATCGAATGAGAGAGCACACAAAGAGCCCTGATTTACAGAACCGAATATATCCAATCCAATGTCCAGTGGAAAAGGGTCATCTGGAAGAAGAGAAATTACAGCCAAAAAAAACAAAAAAAAGTAGATTTGTCCCACAGCCCTAATTGAATTGGGATGTTTTTATACCCGATCGATATACGATATACTTTTATTCGCATTTGAATGCCCAGTAATCATGGGGGCAAAAGGGTATATTAGTTACTCCAAAATCACAGCCATTCCCAGGGCAGATCGTTCTTTGTACAAGTCTTCACTCCAATTGTAATTTCCAATCTGATTATATGACTATCTGATTTGTAGGGTATCCGTAGGCCATAGATCGCCCTACTGATTTGTATTGTATTTTCCTTGTTTCGCAGGAATCTCGCCTCGAATCCGTTCAATTGCAACTGTCATTTGGCCTGGTTCGCCGAGTGGTTGCGTAAGAAGGCGCTGAACGGCGGAGCGGCACGTTGTGCGGCCCCATCGAAGGTACGTGATGTGCAAATCAAGGATCTGCCCCACAACGAATTCAAATGCAGCAGCGAGAACAGCGATGGGTGCCTGGGCGACGGCTATTGTCCCCCCTCCTGCACCTGCACCGGCACTGTGGTCCGCTGCTCACGCAATCAACTGAAGGAGATTCCGCGCGGCATACCCGCCGAGACATCCGAACTCTATCTGGAGTCCAATGAAATCGAGCAGATCCACTACGAGCGCATTCGACATCTCCGCGCCCTCACCAGGCTGTAAGTATCCATCGAAGGAGAGGCCACACCCTGACCCAAGACTTCCCATCTAATGCCCATCTCTCTCTCTCCCCCATTTTGTATGCAGCGATCTCAGCAACAACCAGATCACCATACTCTCCAATTATACCTTCGCCAATCTGACCAAACTATCCACGCTGTAAGTATGGGCGGGTATGGAACGGGCCATGGCCATGTCTAATGGCTTTTTAATTGCTCCTGCACCGCAACGGAAAGCCACAAAAAACAGTATTGCTCTAGTGCTGGCTCTAGTGGTACCTGGGAGTACCACAAAATAAAAGCAACGCAAATCGAAGGCTCAAGAGGGCTTGACACAATTCTGCGCCAATTGCATCGTTTGGCGACCCGGGGTCTTGGGCTTGGGCCTGGGCCTGGGCCTGGGCTTGGGTCTGTCTGCTGTCCGGGGAACGGGAACCTGGCCAAGGCGCAGGCACGAAATTCATTCCGAAACGTAAAGTCGAAATCGTGACTCGTGCTTAAGCATTAGTCGTCAGCGTTGGCTTTTGCTTTGGCGTCAGCGTCAGCCTCATCGTCGCGTCTCATCGATGCTATGGCCTTCCGCACAGTGGGATGGAATAGAGATTTGTGGTGTCTAAAAATATGTTGAATGGAAAGAGCAGAAGCAGAAGCAAGGAATCTTAATAGAAGATAGACAGGTTCCAAGAACTCTTAAAGAAATTTCTATATGAAAAGATTGTTAGTTTGCTATTTGGTGCAGTATATTTTGGGATGTAATTAGGCAGGATTAATGAATATCGATTGCACTGAAATTGTTGGAAATATTGGGATATTTACCTTATGATATGTGGCACCAGGTCTTAGTCAATTATTTCTGCAAAAGTTTCTAGATATTTCGGAATAGCTCCTGCTCTTCCGTATGTATTTATGTGCATCTAAATCTGTATGGTGATAGATCTGTCCATAATCCAGAATCTGTCTGCCATTCAGGTCTAGTTTTATCGGGAATACTTGCCACACCTTCCCACTGTGCCGCCTGCACATTGTGTGCGCTATCCACAATCAAAGTTTAGCCGTTACTTCAGGTTGGCTTTTTTTTCGCCCGATTGCGAATAGAAAACGTTTTGCAATTACTTTCATTTCTTCATCAATTGTGTCTTTCCGTGTCTGTGTGCTGCTGTCTGCTGCTGCTTCTGCTGTGTGTGTGTGTGGCTAATGCAATTTGTAAACGTTTTCCGGTTCGCCCTTTTTGCAGCATCATCTCGTACAACAAGCTGCAGTGTCTGCAGCGGCATGCGTTGTCTGGCCTCAATAACCTGCGCGTGCTCTCGCTGCACGGCAACCGCATCTCGATGCTGCCGGAGGGCTCCTTCGAGGATCTCAAGTCATTGACACACATGTGAGTATCTGTCTGGGAATGCTTCCTCGTTTAGGCGAACCGATTGCTCATCAAAGGGATTTCCTTTCCCCCAATGCAACAGAGCCCTGGGCAGCAATCCCCTGTACTGCGACTGCAACCTCAAGTGGTTCTCGGACTGGATCAAGCTGGACTACGTGGAGCCGGGAATAGCGCGCTGTGCGGAGCCCGAGCAGATGAAGGACAAGCTGGTCCTGTCGACGCCCTCGTCCAACTTTGTGTGCCGCGGCCGCGTGCGCAACGACATCCTGGCCAAGTGCAACGCCTGCTTCGACCAGCCCTGCCAGAACAAGGCCCAGTGCGTGGCGCTGCCCCAGCGGGAGTACCAGTGCCTCTGCCAGCCCGGCTATCACGGCCAGCACTGCGAGCACATGATCGACGCCTGCTACGGCAATCCGTGCCGCAACAATGCCACCTGCACGGTGCTCGAGGAGGGGCGCTTCAGCTGCCAGTGTGCCCCCGGCTACTCGGGCGCCCGCTGCGAGACGAACATCGATGACTGCCTGGGCGAGACCAAGTGCCAGAACAACGCGACCTGCATCGACGGCGTGGAGTCGTACCGCTGCGAGTGCCAGCCCGGGTTCAGCGGCGAGTTCTGCGACACCAAGATCCAGTTCTGCAGCCCGGAGTTCAATCCCTGCGCCAACGGGGCCAAGTGCGTGGACCACTTCACGCACTACAGCTGCGAGTGCCAGGCGGGCTTCCACGGAACCAACTGCACGGACAACATCGACGACTGCCAGAACCACATGTGCCAGAACGGGGGCACGTGCATCGACGGCATCAACGACTACGTGTGCAAGTGCCCCGACGACTTCACCGGCAAGTACTGCGAGGGCCACAACATGATCTCCATGATGTACCCGCAGACGTCGCCCTGCCAGAACCACGAGTGTAAGCACGGCGTCTGCTTCCAGCCGAATCCCGCCGGCTCCGACTACCTCTGCAAGTGCCATCCGGGCTACACGGGCAAGTGGTGCGAGTACCTCACCAGCATCAGCTTCGTGCACAACAACTCGTTCGTGGAGCTGGAGCCGCTCCGCACCAGGCCCGAGGCCAACGTGACCATCGTCTTCAGCAGCGCCGAGCAGAACGGCATCCTCATGTACGACGGCCAGGACGCCCACCTGGCTGTGGAGCTGTTCAACGGACGCATCCGCGTCAGCTACGACGTGGGCAACTATCCCGTGTCCACCATGTACAGCTTCGAGATGGTGGCGGACGGGAAGTACCATGCCGTCGAGCTGCTCGCCATCAAGAAGAACTTTACGCTGCGCGTGGACCGCGGCCTGGCTCGGTCCATCATCAACGAGGGCTCCAACGACTACCTGAAGCTGATGACGCCCATGTTCCTGGGCGGCCTGCCCTCGGAGCCCGCCCAGCAGGCCTACAAGAACTGGCAGATCCGCAACCTGACCAGCTTCAAGGGCTGCATGAAGGAGGTGTGGATCAACCACAAGCTGGTGGACTTCGGCAATGCCCAGCGCCAGCAGAAGATCACGCCGGGCTGTGCACTGCTCGAGGGCGAGCCCGCCGAGGAGGAGGACGACGAGCAGGACTTCATGGACGAGACGCCTCACATAAAAGAGGTGTGTATGACTTGGGGGATCTATCATCTATCATCGGAATATATGTTTAATTACGATTGTTTTTTTCGATAGGAACCCGTGGATCCCTGCTTGGAGAACAAGTGCCGACGGGGCAGCCGCTGTGTGGCAAACGCCAATGCCCGGGATGGCTACCAGTGCAAGTGCAAGCACGGCCAGCGCGGACGCTACTGCGATCAAGGTGAGGGCATCACAGAGCCCCCAACAATCACCGGTACATACATACATCTATCATGCTTTTTGCCTACTCTCACATCAAGTTGGGGGTCAACGAAAGAAGGGGAGGATAGCGAATTATCGAAGCAAAGCGCGACAGCCTTATCGAGTAGTTCCATGAAAGAAAAAGCTATATATGTACATAGTTATATGTACATATATGAGTATATGCTTAGCGGATAGAATCCTCTATGACTTGACTTTCGCACTCCTCTAACTCTATCGCTTGACTGCCTCGCACATCACCTCATCATTTGCTCTACACACAAACACACTGAACGCCCATCCTCTAAATGGGGGATAGATTGGTGGAGAGGGTAGGGGTGGGGTCGGGGTCGGTGTGGGCTGGGCTGCTGCCTTTTAATGAGCCCAACCTCTTGACTAATTACACTTTGTTGATTCTTTGATATTTTGCAGCAGCATCCACGTGCCGCAAGGAGCAGGTGCGAGAGTACTACACGGAGAACGACTGCCGCTCCCGGCAGCCGCTGAAGTACGCCAAGTGCGTGGGAGGCTGCGGCAATCAGTGCTGTGCGGCCAAGATTGTGAGGCGCCGCAAGGTGAGTGCATACACGGATGGCTAAATGGATAGCTGGATGCTTGGATGGATGGTTGATTAATGCTAACATGTCCCCCCCCTCCCCGTTTTCTTTTCTCTCCATAGGTGCGCATGGTGTGCAGCAACAACCGCAAGTACATCAAGAACTTGGATATTGTCCGGAAGTGCGGATGCACCAAGAAATGCTACTGACTGAAAGATGCGACTACCCAATTGCTCGAACGGAGCAATAGCAGCTTAGATGTTAGTTTAGGAACAGGTTTAAATTTAACTTATAGTAGTAGTAGTAGTAATAGTACCGATAGTCTTAGCTTTAGCCCTAGCCCTAGGGACACCACGAAACCGGGGGCCGAGAGTGTTGAACAGGAGGAGGAGGATGATAGGGAGACGGAGGCTTCAGTGGGCCATGCTGATGCGGGGGATAGCGAGGACTATCCCACGGAGCAGACAGATCGCATGCAGGCAGATCTCTACGACGACGATGATGAGGCCGACGATGATGATGACGATGGTCTCGATGACGATGATTTTCCAGGTGAAAATGAAGAGGATGAACTGGAGCGGGAGCCCGAGTCGCTGCCCGACCCCAAGGGTCTGGTCGGCGTCCAGGATGAGGAGGAGGATATGGGCTATGACGAGGACGATGAGAGAATAGCCCTGGAGCGTCCGCGTACAGTCAGGCCGCGGGCGGACGAGGAGCAGTTTGTCAATGAGGAGGGCAGTGGCTTCGGCGGCTTCCAGACGCGTTTCCGGCCGAGCAGCAGTAGCAGTGGCAGCGACAGCTATCGCCAGAGCCAACTGGAGAACATCCGCAAGAAACTGCTGACCGAGAGCCAGTCCGCTGCGGCGGTGGCGGTGGCCGTGGCCGTGCCGAGCACTGCGATCGATCTGCGCGAGAGCAGCGGCCATTTTGCTAACGATGATGAGGATGGCGAGGACAACGATGACGGCGTCGATGACGAGTTCGCCGACACGGGCGACGGTGCTGGCTTCTTTGGTGCTGGCTCGCAGCACCAGCAGCAGCAGCAGCGGAAGAGTGGCAGCCACTACTACCGCAAGAACGGCAACGATGCCATCAAGATCATCTCGACGCCGCTGGGCAAGGTGAGCATCGTCTACCAGCAGACGGACAAGGACCAGGAGCAGGACAAGGACCTGCAGCAGCAGCAGCAGCAGAAGAAGCCAGCGCTCACCGACTTCGATGCCTTGTCGCCCGACCCAGAGAGCAGTCATCGTTTTCCGTCGCCACATCCGAAGATTACGCCCGTTTTAACACCCGATGGCAAGGTGGCTCTGCTCTACCGCGGAGACTCGGAGAGCTCCAAGTACGAGCCCATACGCAACCTCACACACAAGTTCGCCGGCACGCCCTCGAAGGAGCCCTCAAAGACCTCCCTGGACAGCGCTGCAGACGACTCCTCCTCGGACGATTCCGTGTACACGGACAGCGAAGATAGCGAGGACCACCGCGATGGCAAGTCGGAGGCTGCAGCGGCCACCACGCCCAAGCCCGTCCAGCCAGAGATTATGGAGCCTCCGGCAAATGTCCCGCCTGGCGGATCCTTCATCATCCGCCCCACCTCCGACTCGCTGCTGCCCATGATCAACCGGCCGCTGTCTGAGGTGCTGGGCATCAAGAAGAACCAGTTCCAGGAGACGCGAGTTCGCGATCAGTTGCCCACTCTGCCCACAGAGGCCACGCCTCGCTCCCTGCTGGCCCAGCCAGGCGGAGCTGGGGGCGAAACGACGCGGCACTTCCTCACGAAGGTGAACCTGGCCGAGTACCCCACCTCCGGGCGGACGCTGCAGCAGCCGCTGCTTCCGTTCAGCCGCGACTTCGACTTCAGCAGGGACAACACCATGCTGGACGAGCGATCCCGCATTCGCGAGCTGGAGAAGCAGCGCGAACGGGAGCGGGAGCACAACGAGGCCACCAGCAAGGGGGGCGGCGGTGGTGCCACAGAGGCCCACACGATAGCCAACGAGCAGCTGCTGTCCAAAACGGAGGTCATCAATCTGGCCATTGTGCCGCAGTTCGACGAGGACATGGAGCGGCTGCAGCGCCTGCACGAGAACGGAGGCGGAGGCAGGCGACACCACAGGGCGCGCCACCGCCACAAGCAGACGGAGGAGGAGCTGTCCGGCATCCATTGCGTCATGCAGGTCATGATGGGCATTGCGGCCGTCTCGACGGTCTTCGGGATGCTGGGCACCTTCTTCAAGCAGCGCATTCTCGATCAGCTGCGGATGATGCACTGGTAGTACAACAAAGGGTGTTCGATGTTCGGTGTCGAATGCCCCACTTTCCCCCTCTCCATCTCCACATCCATCCCCCTTCCCATTTCCTACGCATCGTCATCGCCATCGCCATCGTCGTCGTCGTTGTCGTTGTCCATTCTATCGACTCCCGCTACTACTAGGATAGGAGGCCTTCTCCTTCTACTACTACTACTACTGCTCCTTCAGCATATGTATACTCACAGATATATACATATATATATATACTCGAACCATATGCCATATATACACGTCCCTATATATATACATCAGCTAATCACATAATCTATATACATATAGTATACATATGGAGCAGCGGCCTCGATTTGCTTTCTTCCCTTTCCCCAATTTTAATATCTACTATGTAATCCTTCGGCGATGTATCCAGCGACTGGAGCGGAATGGAATGCCCTTCATTGGGCTTATCCAAGCCAATCGGCTGCTGGCATATCCTCGCCACATATACGTATATATTCCATATATATTGATATACAAATTTACTAGTGCAAGCTACCCAGGCGATGTGCATAATAACTGAATAATTAACTGATTATATGGCGATCTAGCGATCCGAATATCCAGTCTATGTATGTATGTAAATGAAACGCAACTGTAGCCCCTGCCATGTCCATGTCCATGTCCATGTCCGTGTCCGTGTCCTTTTCCGCTTTCGTTTCCCCTTCCGTTTCAGATTGAAATTTACTTTCCACCCCCACCCTGACTGCCTGCCACCGTAATTGTCGTCTCGAAACGCAAATTGTCTTTCTTTCGCACAATTTAGTGAGTGATTCCCAACCTTTACGAGCTTTAAGCAAGTCATTGCATGTGCCACGCCACGCCCCTGCCTGAGCGCCCATCTGAACCATTCACCTTACCCCCGAAAATCATCAGATCCTCCACCTCCAGAATCGAAAGACACTCAAAATTGGATGTAGTACACAGATTCCCTTTGTAGATAGAAAACGAAAAGAAACGAAACAGTTGTTGAAAGATAACCAGACCAGGATGGTAAAGCGATAAATGATTACTGATAAATGATACAAGTTAACGAAACAAGCAGAAACGAAACAGATAAATCGCACACAAAATTAAACAATTAAACAATGCAAAGGTCGTTTTAAACGCACCTTGCAAAAAACAGTCTCAAAACAAAAACAAAAAACGAGTAAGCAAACGATAATAAGTGCATATAAAGAGGGTGCCGTTCTTAAGTTTAAGTTGCTCAAATGAAAGTGAAAATGAAATGAAAGTATTTAACGAACAGCCAGGAAACAAAGAATCGAATGAGAGAATCGAATCGAATCGAAAACGAAACAACCAATTTGCCCCCAAAAAACGTGTAACGAATTTCCAGCAAATTGTTGCAAGTGTTTTCCCTAGGATTAGACTAGAAGCATAATAATAATAATGATAATATTCGTAACTAAACTAAACTAAACCTGTGTGCAAACGAAGCGTAACTAATATTTAATTAAACAACAACCAATATCCTAAACATAATTCGGATAACAACATCTAAGCTGGGTAGTCGCATGTAAATCTCTAACAATTAACAATTACCAACCTAAGTTAGCCCTAAAGAAAGAAAACAAAATCGAATTGCATTTAAAGAAACCTATAAATATATACATATATGCTATATATTGACATAATAATAATAATAATTATTTATACTAATCTATCTATACACTTATATGTATGTATGCTGTATGTATGTATGACTCTATATATGTATATGTAAAATGTTTTTGACTATTTTTCACTATTTATATCCATATATATTATATATGCGTATACATGATCATGTGTAATAGCCCCCCACCCCCGCCCCCGCCCTTTTGGTCACTTTAGTTGTCTTTTATATATATTTAATACCCTGTCTTTTAATCTGTATCCGTATCCGTGCTGTATGTATTATTTTTATGAATTATTCAAGTGTAATTGTGCGCACTGCATTGATTATACGCACACGATATGTATAACCTATTGTCGAAAAATATATATACATATATACTATGTGTAATAGCTGTTGCTAAACAAAGTTTAATTATCAGTTCTTATTATTTAAACATTACCTGGCGCGGAGCTTGCGTTTCGCCGGTGCGCAGCCGCAAAAAGAGTTCATCGTGAGATGAGATCGAAACGAAGATGGGAATGGAATGGGGTTAAATCTGCAAACATGGCTTTTATTTCTGTGTTTGTAATAAACGTGACAAGCGAAAATGTTCCAAACGAAACAATCTTTTATTCGAATCAAATCGCGCAGTACAAGATAGTTGCTGTAGAAAGAAAATAATGAAAAATGTTCAATTCTAGGGCCTCGGCCTCTTCTTGCTCTTCACCGGCTCCATGACCTGACAGGTGTACTTGACGGTGCCCACGTACTCGCTGATGGTGTCATTCTTGTCCACGACTATCCCGCGCATCTGGTAGAAGCCAATGGGAAAGGGTGGAGCCAAGGCTGGGTCAAAGGTGCCATTCCGAGCAAATACATGACCCTGAAAACAGAAATACACGTAGTGGATATTCAAATGGTAGCCACCACCACAACCCATACCGAAATCTGGAGGGAGCGGTTGATGTTGGTGAAAGTCTTCAGCAGCTTCCACACGACGACGCCGTACGGCAGGAAGCTCCTTCTGTATATCAAGTCGCTCAGGTTCACAGACACATCCACCAGGAAAGGCTTCCACTGGTTGCTATAGTCCCTCTGGAGGAGCTGCAAGCGAACCTGGCAAAGATGGTCCAGAGGTCACTGTGGGTCCACAGCTAGAGTCCTACCAGCTTACCGCAGGATTGCGCAATGGCACGCTGAGGTAACAGTCCATGTTAACGATGGCCTTGTTCCAGTTGACCGCTTTTAAGCTACAGGAGATATTCTTCACCCGCTCCGGATTCCCTTCGCACTCTATGTTCGTCATCTTGTACACCAACGGGTCATCGCAGCTCTAAGGGGGAAACAGCGTCTGCGTCACTCCCAACGTCCTTAGATCTCTTCCCAGTCGAGTGCTTACCACCAGCCCCCGCGGAGGCAGCAGCAGAGGAATATGAGTGCCATCAGTTCGGTCTGCATTCTCAACTATATCTGCTCGCGGTTTGCATAATTGTTCTCTTTCAAAGGCCTAATCGAATACTAATGGTTTTTTTAGTTGCTTTCCGGTGTTTATTAATTTGAAAGAAGATTGGCCCAGTGGCGACAGATTGGTGTTTACATTTCGGTGGTGTACTGGTAGACACGATCCGTAATGGCCTGCGCATCAGGCGCTGGCTCTGTGATCCGAAAAATGTCGTGGTTTCTGCATCAAGGAAGTGCAGAGTTTTATTGTTTCACAGATCACTCTGAGAGCGGAGCGTGCTCAGCGGTCGGTGGATCGATGCAACGAATTTATTGTTGCCTCGGCGACAAGCAAGTAATGCCCTTGGGTGGATTTTTGCTGAATAGCGGTTCTTTATTGAGTATCTTAAGGCTATCCTTACGGCTATGGTATCTCTAGTTAAATTGGTCGTGAAGCCTCTCACCGTAGCGCGGCTGTCTCCGTGTGCTGTGTGGCGCAGTACCCGACTCGACCGTTGTTGAGGTTGACCTCAGGTGTGGCTCCGTTGGGCTACGGCTGTGGGGGCTCTGACTTGGCTATCGCCTCGTCCGCCACTCGCACAGCTCCGCACACAATGGGTTCACCTGGTCAATGGTCTCACCTTGGACTGCCGTGCACTTCTTCGTTGTCGACGCTGGTAGTCGTTGTTCCCCCTGGTTTCACTAACTCTGGTTCACACTCTTGTACCAACTCTTTCGCTAAGTGGCGCTCTTGGTTCCCCCACTTGACTGTCCCTCTTGATTGCCGCGGACCTCCTCTTATAGGCTCCCTGTGGCCCAGCGTCCGCATCGCTGCCCATCCGCAAAGGTTCCTTTCCTTTGGTACTTTTCAATCGATCGCTTCGTCTTCCCAAGCCTTCCGCACCGGGATCGGCCTACTTGTCCCACATGGGATCTACATGACGCCTCCAGATCCTCGGCTCTTGGACCCACCGCTGGCCCAATTCCGCCGTTCCCTGCTCTTGGAGCGAGGCCCGCTCCATGCTCTCACGTAGCGGGATCGCCTCGCGCTCTTCGCCGGCCATTTCGCCCCATCCCCTACTAGGGTCTTGTGAGGAATATCGATTCCTCACAGTATAAACATATATGTAAATAAAATAAATCGTAGGTTAGGTTACATTCATATTTTATTTTGAAATATATTTATGAATTTACATAATTGGTATTTAATTGGTAAGTTTATAATCTAATCAAAACAGGAAGAACAAATCAAGTAATTAAACGGAACATGACATAATTTCAACGATAATTCATAAAACTCGATCTGAAATGATGGGAGAACATTTGTCGGATAGTAAATCATTATGAGAACGCTGATTCTACTACTCACCCTCCAAAGGCTGGCTTCAGGGCATTGGGGTTGCCGGTCTGGGCCAGATTGCCAAAAGATAAGCCAGATTCCTGACCACCCAAGGTTTCGAAGATGTTGCCGCCGGCCGGCTTCGCAGGGGCTCCGAAGGCTGGTGGTGCGGCCACGTTGGGGCTGGCTCCAAAGCCGCCAAATCCCTTGGGACTGCCAAACGTTGCGCCTCCCCCGAATGTGGGACTGGCCCCGAAGGCCGGGGAGCCGCCGAATATGGGCTTGGCTCCGAATCCACCCGGAGCAGGCTGCTGTGGCGTTTGGGGCGATCCAAAGCCGGATTGGGCCACTGACTGCCCTGCGCCCTGAGCAAAGCCACTGCCGAAGCCTCCAGGAGCAGGGGCAGTCTGGGAGAATGACCCAAATCCAGAGCTGCTGCCACCGCCAAAGATTGATCCACCAGAAGCAGGCGAAGAGCTGGGCGTCGACGGTCCGCCAAAAATAGACCCGGACCCGCCAAAAGCAGAGGGTTGCGGTTGCTGGCTGCCACTGACAGGACTTGCAAATATGTTCCCGCCTGCCACTGGGGTCGCAGCTTGCGCCGCCGGTTGCCCAAAGACGTTCTGACCGAATATGGACGTACCTGCTGCAGCGGGGGCATTGGTAGGACTCTGAGAATTGGTTCCGCCAAAAATGGAGGTCGATCCAAATGGAGAACTGGATGAACCTCCGAAAATAGAAGTACCACCGGTTGCTCCTGTAGCCGGCTGGCCGAAAACACTCGGCTTGTTGGCTTGGCTAAAGATGTTTCCCCCGGAGGCTGCTGTTCCCTGTGGAGGGCTGCCGAAGGGCGAGGGATTACTGATGGCTGCTGCAGCAAAGAGGCCACTCGGTGGCGGAGCAGCTGCAGCAGGAGTGGCATTGCTCCCAGGTGAACCCCCAAACACGCTGGCCTCGGGCTTGGCCACATTTCCGAAAAGGTTCGTGGAGGGAGCTGCTGTAGCCGTTGTCGACGCCTGGAAGGGATTGCTGGCTACTGGTGCCGCTGTTGTTGCTGGGGCTGCTGCAAAGGATCCCCCAAATACCGAAGACGATGCATTGCTCACTGTAGATGCACTGGAGCTGCTGGCTGTGACGGGGGCGGCTGGCGCGGTGCTGAGGCTGCTGAATGCATTGGAGAAGGAGAAGGTACTGCCTGGCACCGCTGTGCTCGAGGTCACAGTCGAGGGGACTGCCGTCGCTGGAGTGATCGCTGGGGCGGCAGCTGGAGTCGTTTTTGGAGGAGCCTCCGCCACTACTGGCGGCGCAGCGGCAGGTGCAGCAACAGAAGTTGCAGCAGCAGAAGTTGCAATGGAAGTGGTTGTTGGAGGAGCAGTCGATGCAGCTGGTGCCGGTGCTGCAGTTGTTGCGGTTGTGGTGCTCACTGGCTCCGTTTTCTTTGTGGTTGGGGTTGCAGCTGCAGCAGCAGGTGTTTCTGTTGCTGTTGCGACTGGAGTGATGGTCGCGAATAATCCCTTCGGTTCATCTCCCCCTCGTCCCGGAAATGAGAAGCCACTGCCCAAGATATTTGCAGGCTGTCCGGAACCTCCGGAGGATTCCTTGGTTTGTGGCTTGCATATATTGACAGATCCGAAAAGTCCGCCAAGAGAATCCGAGCTGCTCGGGGCGGTACTGGTCACTCCGCTGTTGCTTGGAGCGGCAGGAGCAGCGGCTGTCAGGGTGGCAGCGGGTGCGACCGTTGGCTTGGTGGTGGTGGTGCTGCTGCTGCTGGTCACCGCTGCGTCACTTTCGTGGGGTTTCGTTGCAGGTGCAGCGAACAAGCCGCGGGGAACGCCAGGAGCTGCAGCGTTGGAAGTATCAGGCTTTGCTACGCCGCCAAAACCCAGGGAAGAGCCCAGTCCTCCGAAGCTAAACGTGGAGCTAGGAGCGCCAGTTCCCCCGAAACCTGTGAAGGAGAAGGATTTGCCAGCAGCCTCCGCTTTTGGGGTTTCCGCCGCCTTAGCCGGCTCGACCTCGGCAGCAAATGGTGTGGTATCCTTAGCCAGGGGATCCTGTGGCTTTGCTGGCTCAGGAGCTGCCTTTGCTGTGGCCTCCTTACCAATCCCAAAGCCTCCAAAGAGGGACGGCTTGGTGCCAATTGCACTTTCCGCCGCTGGAAGTCCCCCAAAGGAAAGACCTCCTGGACCGCCCACAGGACCAAAGCCCAAGCCGGGCTTGCTTGGACCCCCGAACAAAGAGACAGCCGGCTTGGGAGCCTCCCCCGAGCTTACCGTGGTCGTTGTCGTGGTCACACTCGAAGTCTTCACGAACGGACTGCTCTGGCTGAAGGCGAAGGGCGTGGCGATGGGTGCCGAACTGATGGCCGGGATGCTGGCTGCGGGCTTGGAGGCTGTTGGTTTTGGCAGCTGGGGCGCAACAGGACCAGTGGCTGGGGCTGGTGTAGGTGCAGGTGCCGGTGCCGCAGCCTGGGTGGCCTTGTTGGCAGTTGTCGCCTTGGCGGCGGCCTTCTTGACCATCTCTGCCTTGCGCTTGGTCTCGAGTATGACTTCGGACTTGAGCCCCACCCGATCTGGACGCTGGGGACTAATGATGCTCACCTTTTGCAGCTGCACTACGTTTCGTATCCTCCGTATCTTGTTCTGTGTGAGCTTGGCAGCATTTGAGTCGACAGTCTGACTAAGACTAATCGAGAGAATCGAGTCAGCCAGGGTTTCGACACTGAAAGCAGAGGCAAATGTTAGTAGCTCGCTCGCTCAGCGGGGAGGGTGTCATGGCTGGTACTAACGCCTCATTGGTGCGAGTGCGACTCTTCTCCTGGTCGAGGAGAGCAGCCTGGAGGAGGCCTCGCTCCTTGAGCTTGGCCTTGATGCTGTTCTGCTTGATCCTCTGGTCGGAGGCGAGGTTCTGGAGCCGCGTCAGCTGCTGGTAGATCCCCTCCAGACAGGGTATATGCATGCTCGACTTGGACTTGCGGCGCAACACGTCCTGGAACTCTGCCCACTGCAGGTCCACCTGCTGCTGGGCCAGACGCAGCTGCGCCTCGTTGGCCGCCACATAGCTCTGGAGACGAGCCAGCATGCGCCGTCCGGCCGGATCGTAGGAACTCGAGTTCATCAGCCGCGTGATACTACGGGAATACAACAATGAAACGCACTGTCGGATACTCCAAACAGTCTGCCACTCACTCTGGCTTCTTGTAGACCTCCAGCTTGCCACGGCACTCGGCCACAATG
Organism: Drosophila algonquin; assembly: GCA_035041765.1. Lineage (NCBI taxonomy): Eukaryota > Metazoa > Arthropoda > Insecta > Diptera > Drosophilidae > Drosophila > Drosophila algonquin. The sequence goes on from JAWNKY010003561.1 coordinate 435,172, forward strand.
GCGTAGGCCTCGTTCAGACCCTGGCGCAGCCCTTGCACATCCAACTCGAACTCCACGTCCTTGGCCTGCTCGTTCAGCTCCTCGAGGTCGTCCAGGCGCTTGGCATACTTCTTCAGGGCCGAGGGAGCTGAAATCTACGAAAGGGACGCACAACTCCATGAGTTCTCTGCTGGAGCGGAAGTAGTAAGATGCCTTACGGTGCTGAGCAGCTCCGTGGTGAGTGCCTTCTGCTGCTGTATGTCCTGGTTGAAGGCCTCGATCTGCAGGGCTATCATGTCCCTGACGATGGGCTCTGTGTTGTCCAGCGACTGGCTGGATGCAGCGGGCAAGGGAGCCGCGGCCGGCTGTTGCTTCGTTGCCACTGGCGTAAATGTGTGCGGCACTGTGTAGAGGGGCTTGCTGATGGGTGCAGCAGCTGCAGGCGGTGGCACAGAGGAGGAGGCAGGAGCCACACTGGCCACATTCGCTGGCATTGCGTTGGGCTTACCCAAAGCCAGAGCACCAAAAGCGGTTGCGCCTTGCGCAGAAAACATCGATCCTAAAGCCGGAGTCGTTGTGGCCGCACCAAACCCACCGAATGCCGAGGCGGAACTGGCTACCGTCGCGGCTGGAGCAGCAATTGGAGCGACTCCAAACGGAGCACTCGCTGCGGGTGCCGCGAAGCCGGAGAAGAGCGAAGGCGGCTTGTCCTTGGCGGGAGCTGGAGTCGAGGTCACCGTGTTCGGCGTGAAGGCAAAGGACATGTCCGTGGGAGCCGGCTGAGACTGAGCCGGCTCCTGGTCTGCTGGAGGTGTAGCCGCCTCCTCTTCCCCCGCTGGCAGCAGCGAGTCCAGCGGACGGAACTGTCCCGAGCTGTCAAAGACTGGCGGCGGCGGAGAGCACACTGAGGGGGCTCCTTGTAGGAGATTCAGGAAGTTGAAGGAGAGAAGGGTGCCGTCGGTGCCCAGGACATGCACCATGGGCATAGTGGGGAGCTTCTGCTCGTTGATCGTCAGTTGGTGCGTGGAGGAGGTGTCGTAGACAGACCCGAGGGGGAAGGTCTCCTCTTGGGTGCCCTCACTCAGCGGCAGTTCGACCCTCGCCTCGTCCAGCAGAGTAAACTGCTGCCAGAGGGGGGTGTCCCCAGTCTCAAAAGTGCCCATCACACCCACTTCCACGCCATTGGCCGATGTCACCAGAAGCAAGTTCCACTGGGCCACATGGTTGAAGAAGAACTGATGATTCCGCGGCCCGTTAAGACTGTAGCAGATGTCGTAGTAGTTAATGTAGATGGGCGATCCTCCCTTGGGTGCATTCACTATGTAGAGAGCGGGACTGCAGTCCTCGCCGTGCTGCAGGAAGACCACTGCGAACTGGTACGTCGAGAGCCACTGAATGGCGATGGTGTCAAAGGGAGCCTCGTGGATGTTGGGTGGACACACCAGTGTCTTGGCTGGCGTAAGATCCGGCTTGAACTGCTGTATCTTGCCGCCGGGGAAGCCCAGGACAATCTGCTTTCCCTTGGGCGACCAACAGCCGCACTTCACCTGCTGACTCTTGTCCAGCGAGTGCATCTCGAAGGTGTCCCCCTCCTTCAAGGTGTACATGCCGAGGGCCCCGTTGCTCAGCACTACGGCCAGACTGCCAGGCAGAACCGGATTCCACAGCAGCTGCACGGCATGGACATAGTCCTCGCTGGCCAGCCGAATGCTGTAAGCAAGCTTCACATCCGCAGCCAGGAACGTCGGCACCGAGTAAATGTTGAGCAGCGCAGTGCCGTTCTGTGTGAGGTTGACTGCCAGCAGAGTGCCGTCGGCACTGCAGGAGATGTAGTTGGGCACGCTGGGCAGGGGCACACTCCTGGCCTGCGGCTGCTCGCCGAGCGACTTGTTGGCATTGGCCAAATCCTTGAGGATGATCACTGCAAGGGTCGGCAGATTGGTTTAGTCCAACGACTAGACTAGTTATGCAAACACTAATCCCTACATACCCTTGAGTTCCGGCTGCGTTGGGTTGCCGGCGAAGAGCAAGCCGCGGCTGCAGGAAATCGCTAGAAGATTCACATTGCTGCGGGGCTCGCCGCATTTTTTGAACGCAGCGTATTTGTTATGCGCTTTAAATTGAAAGTCCTGCAAGGAGGTGAATCAAAAACACGCAGGGGCAACCACTGGCTGAACCGTTTACCTGTGTATCCTTACAGGCGGGAGCACTTTGCGCCATTTTCGTATATTTTATGAATTTAAATGAAACAAATACGAATCCGAATCCGAAGCGTACAAAATATCGATAGTATATTAAACTCGATTTTCACTTGGACACTAGAACTAGTTCCCGACACAGTGGGCTTCAGTGGCATTATTTTTATTTTTAGCCCTAGTCAAGAAGTTCCAAAAACCGGGAGGACAACAGTATAATACTCCACCCCCTCTGTGGAGTCACCGGTAAACTCCAATCGCTAGAAAGCAAAAAACGAGAGGGAACGTTTTGAGCCGTTTGTGGCATTGGCCGCGGCTCTACTTTACACCCGGTACTCAGTGAGAATACATGTGATCTTATGATTTATGAAATTTATTATATGTTGCAAAAGGCACGAATTAAATTTTGCCCCAAATGGAAAATTTCAAAAAATTAGGTCGAACTTTATTCTAGATTTTTATATATTAAAAGTTTCTGTTTCCATTTTTGTTTACATATAATTTTACATCAGCTTCACATTTTTACATGTACATCTGCAAGAGAGAGAGGGCATGAGAAGCGCTTGGCAGGCGTTGCGTAGCGACTGAAATTTAATTTGTTCCTTCTGGCTATAATAACACTGTGATAGTCAAAAAAAGACAATCCCCCTATTTCGGGTCCTACGAATCGAACTGCATCATTACTTTTTTGAGTTACAATCATGGTTTCATACAACATTTTTCGTTGAAGTTTTTCATCACAGTGGCCCATTGTAAGAGAAAGGCACATTTTTCTTCGGTCTCTAACTTTCGTAATGTTGACTTTTTTGGTCAACTTTCTTTGGCAAAGCTTCTAAGAATAAGTCCGTCTTTGAGTTCTTAGAAGACTGTAAGCCCGAAAATGAATGTTTTGGTTGTCCCTCTAGCCAATATGTCGAAAAAACTGAAATATAACCCATTTTTTAAAGTGTTTTTTCCCTCACGTTTCGTCAATATTTTAATTTACCCTTTGATACTTATACATTAAGTGACATCTTGTAATAGTAAAAAAACTTAAGCAAAGACAACGTTTTGAGCAAACTAACCCTTAGAAAAAATAACTTAACAAAAGTTGTATTTTTTAAAAAAGCTACTCTAACTATGTTTGTGTGCTGTTTTATTTCTTGAGGAATTTCTTCTTCTGGAACTGCCAGCATCTACGAGGAATATTTCGATGTGCCCGTTATAAATACCATTTGCACGCAATGCAACAACAACTTGCATAACTGGTTAAAAAGACTGCGCCTAAAAATGGGGTTCGGCATCCCAATGATTTGGATAGATCCACAAGGGCATCATACTGGTAACTGCTACGCGTGCAAGAACAAATTTGCAAGACTTAACAAAAAAAACACAGTTTACAAAAGTGTTCAATCTGCACAGTTACCAGTATCTCACTCGGAAAATGTTCCGATTTTCTGAATTTTCTTAACAAGGCCCTAAAACAATGTTCTTTCCGCGAAGTCAAAGTCAAATTAACTACTGCAATCAATGCTTAAATTTTAACTCTTAGGCAAGCTTACATCAGATAAGATGTTATCAGCAGCATTAAACGGTTCTTTCAAACGGTACTTGTTATTTCTTATCAGTGCAGTGGTTAAAAGCTTCACTCGTTGCTTGCTGATTTGTGTTGGACATTGGTAGATGAGTCCAGATTCAACACTCTGATAGAAATGGTCATTCTCTATGAATCTGCGTTTTTAGTTTTCTTGTATCTTCAAAATTGTGTATGCCACAGATTTTCGTCCTTTGTGTGGGCGAAAAGGGGCGGGGCGAAGTTTTGAAATACATTTGGAGTAGTGTGATAACACAGGAGACTGGATGCAAAACTTGCTCTAGTTGCTCTAGTCTTGCTCTTTAATAGTCTCTGAGATATAGTCGCTAATGAAGACGGACGGACGGACTGACAGACATGTCTATAGCGACTCGCCTATTGATGTTGCTGATCAGGAATATATATACTTTATGGGGTCGGAAACGCTTCCTTCTGGGCGTTATCATCACAAATCTAATATACCCCTATACTCTTCGACTATTTTCAGAGTTTTCAACAGTATTTTTTGCATACAATTCTTTCAGGTATTCAAGTTGCTTACCTGTTCAAAAAGAGTGTTCGATAAGTTCGTTTTCTTTTTCGGTATTTTTACGGTATATTTCAAATGAGACAGTATACTTCTGAGGGCCGGACTGGTATTTTTATCGTTAAATCGAAATTTTTTTGTTGTTCGTCTGTCTCTGTCGTGCACGCCAGCGATTTTTGTGTTAAACAAAAGCATTATTGTTCGCGCGGGCAATGCAGGCAAAAAGCAGTGCACAGAACAGTGGCAGTGGCAGCGATTTCGAGCGAGAAATGCACAAAAAACTGTAGTTTAGTTGGGTGACAGCCGCAGTGCGAAGTGGAGACGTGCAACACGGTGCTAAATTGCGTTGTAGAGGAGTCCTACTTCGAATCCCAGCAAACTCCACTTAAGAAGTCACACGAATCGAATTTTAATAGAACTTTGTTTAGAAATTTGTTAGTTTAGTATACTTGGAAATATATAGAAACAAAAATTGTAGAATAAGTGAACAAGTGATAGAAGAAAAGTGGGTAAGGAAAAGGAGGTGGGAACAAGGAGAAGTGCGCGTAATTACGATTGACTTTTCTCTTATAGAACAAAGGACGTACGTGCGCGACCAAGCAAGGCCTTCAAGATGATCAGCAGCTTGATTTCACGGCTTCTCATGTGAGTAATGCAAACACAAACCAAACCAAACCAAACCAATCGTAGAACGAGTGGGGCTAAGGCTGACCCCTAAAAAAGTTGGTCGGAGCTCAGCTCGGCCTTGCGCTCCAGCCGCAACGAAAGTCATTTCTGCTTCCTAATTGTGGGGGCGTCACGCTTCTGGTCTTCTGGCCTGTGATTTGCTCGAACTCGAGCTCGAGCTCAAGCGTTGGTGCGTGGCAGAGAAGTACCGTTCAGTTCCATGCCTACTCTCGTACGTGTAACGTAACCCTCAATTGAACTGCACCCAAATATGGTTGTCCCATGAGGCCGACGCACTCGCACTGCCCAATATGGAGCGACCCCGAACGAGGCCGCACTCAAGTCGTCTGCCTTCTGTCCGCCACAACTCCATGCCAAACTATTGTCAGTATTTATAGAGTGCAATTGGTCCGGGATCGGGTTGATTATATGATAGGGGTGGGGAGGGGATATCGTGATCCATGTCGATAGGGTAAAGAGCACAATCTTCCGCATAAACGTGCTGCTGCTGCTGCTGTGGCTGGCGTCTGCTGTCGCTGTCTCTCAGCGAGACTAACGCTCGAGCTGGCGAGCGTTCGTTTATTAATAGACCCCCCGCCTGAGCATTAGACGGCTGGGCCTGCACTGTGCTCTCTGGCTGCCTTGGCCAGTAGTCTGTGCTCGGCGTTCTAGCCGCTAGGAACCGCTAGGAAAGTTTCGGGTGCGGGCAATGCCTCGCCGTCGCCAACGTCATGAGCCGGCCATTCTATCAGCAGGAGCCGATATTCTATCAGCGGCCAGTTAATATTAAGCGCCTGCGTCACCCGGCAGGAAGCGTGTATGGGCGCAGCTACTCCCTGGAGGAAGAGGACCAGCTGCAGCAGCAGCAGCAGCGCGAGAACGTAGTCCCCGTTTATCCAAAGTTCATTTATGCCAACCAGCGGCATCCGAACCAGCTGCCGCTATACCAGTTGGGGGACTCTCTTAGCTCTTTGGACAGTGATTTCCCAGACGACTACAATGGCCCCTACATAGTCGAGCAGCCCGTGCCTCCGCCCCCCACTCCCAAAGTCGTGCAGAACCTGAACGCATTGGGCCGAGTCCTAGACTTGCTGCAGCGCTGGCCATTGCCTTGTCTGTCCTTCAACACGGCCTGCCTCTGCTCGCTCATCATTATATTTTTAGCGCCGCGGACTTGTGCACAGAGTTTATTGTTTCCCGCTTTCAGATTGTTCTTCGGCACTCTATATCCGGCCTACGCCTCCTACAAGGCGGTGCGCACCAAGAACGTCAAGGAATACGTGAGTAAAACATAGATAGTACATAGATCTTTCCAAGCCAATGTTTACTTGTAGGTTAAATGGATGATGTACTGGATTGTCTTTGCATTTTTCACCTGCATTGAAACATTCACAGACATCTTTATATCCTGGTTCCCATTCTACTATGAGGTCAAGGTGGTCCTGGTGTTCTGGCTGCTATCGCCAGCCACAAAGGGCAGCTCCACATTGTACCGCAAGTTTGTGCATCCCATGTTGACGCGCCACGAACAGGTGTGATATATATTCTCAACTAGCTATACACACATCTAACGCTCTCTGTATATTATGGATTCTCCTCCTCTCTCTCTCTCTCTCTTTGTCTTTGTGTAGGAAATCGACGAGTATTTGACTCAGGCCACGGAGCGGGGATATTCGGCGGTGCTGCAGCTGGGCTCCAAGGGAGTCAACTATGCCACTAATGTCATCATGCAGACAGCCATAAAGGTAATCCTCCCACCCACCACACGACCCTACAATTACACACAGAACACACTCTAACTCGCTCACTCCCCTTGCTCGCTCGCCACACAATTCACAAATTCATTTCGCCATTTTCAATTGCCTCCAGCGTCGTTGCATAAAATGAACAACAAAACAGAGTCGTCTCCGTCTCCGAAGCATCTTTCGCTCGTTCTAAATAGATATATATATATAATTTTGCGCAACGCTCTCGCTCGCTCGCGCTCATCTCGATCATCGCCAAAGCAGCAGCCCCATCATCAGCAGCAGCAGCAGCGTCACCATCCACCTCACCACCATCATCATGATCACCACGAGAGCTCGCTCGCGTTCTCTTATCTTCACTTTTACTTTTAATATTATTTAGTTTAAACGAATAGAATTGAATGCTCTTTGTGCCATTTGCGTGTTTGTTTCGATTTAGTCTTTAGTTTGTTGTTCTCTTTTGTGCAGCTAATTCTCAATATAGTGCATTACACACATACACACGATGCCATACCCGATAGAAGATCCTAGAGATAAACGAACATGTTGAAATAATGTAATAAAAACAAAAAGATTAACAAACTCTTGCCAGAGCAGGGAGCAGCTGCACGAGTGCTGGCCAGCTCGAAATAAACACTCGAAATGGGGGCCAAGACACTCGAGACTTTACATTGTTTTGGCCAGATTAAGACTGGAGGAGCGACGCGCGCCTGATAGACAGTGTATAATGCTTCGATGAGTCAAAGAGTTAATTAGAGCGATCCATTGGAAGAATGTGATGTTTTCTGTGGAGGAATGAGTTCCTTATTGATTAGTCATCATATTACTGGAAACCCTTGTCCAGGTCTTTGTCCGAAAGAAAGACAAGGAAACGGGAACTGTTCTTTATTCACTGGCACGGCATTAGCCCCAGGCACTCCTCACCGCTAGCTTTATATTCCACTGTGATATCAGAGACCCTTTTCCCCGGTCCCCCGCCCCAGTTGCATCATTTCCATTCCGATTCTAGGGTAGGGCATAAAAATAGATACATACAGTGGGGAGCAAAAGTGATTCCACGCTCAACATTTTCATGTTCGAGCGCTCATAAAACCTAAACGAATGAAGTAAAAGAAGAAAACCTTTTTTTCTGGAATATGTATTCAATTTGTAACAAATAACCGAAAATAGTAGAATAATATAAGAAGGAATCAAATGGTTATGAATCAAACTCAGTTTTGCACCTTTTATGAAAAAATCATACGGAATACTGTTTTATTACTTTGTCCAAAGATCCGTATTGTCTATAGCATTTTTTATGCGATTTGGCATTCTGTCAATCAATTTGTCAACAATTCCTTTTGGAATTCGAATCCCATCTGACTGGAAACGGTAAAACTTGGATTCGTCCGACTAGACAACATGTTTCCAGTCTTCTAAGGTCCAGTTTTTGTGTGCTGTTGTAAATTTCAACCGAGCCTTAAATTTTTTCTCAGATAGAGCTGGTTTACTTTTTTTCACCGATGCAACATGTCCAATTCTACCGAGTGCTCATCTAGCTGTCGATCGACTCACGGGTTTATTGATTTCAGAAGAACCCTCTTTTGCTATTGAGACGAGCGTCAGAAGTCTATTAGGAGGGAAGGCGACTACTTCGAACTATACGAAATGTGTGATTTTCTGAATTAGGACAACGAGTAGAGAGTTAGAGAATTAGATAGTAAAAAAGTGTGAATAACGGAAGGTGCAAAACTGAGTACATGCCTTTTGTTTTGGTTTTTGATTCATAACCATTTGATTCCTTCTTATATTATTAAACTATTTACGGTTATTTGTTACAAATTGAATACATATTCCAGAAAAAAAGGCTTTCTTCTTTTACTTAATTCGTTTAGGTTTTATGAGCGCTTGAACATGAAAATGTTGAGCGTGGAATCACTTTTGCTCCCCACTGTATGTGGGGACTGCCATGGGGACAGTTCTGGCCCAGTCTATGTGTGTGTGTGCGTGTGTCGTTCGTTCGCCTCAACTGCAATTCATTTCAATTTAAGACTCTTTCGTTTGCCTCTTTTTGATTAACTCTTTCGTTTCTTACACTTGTGTTTCTTTGCATTTAACCCACCAAACCAAACCAAACCAAACCTCACTGAAATCACCTGCACCTGCCCCGCCTGCCTGCCTGACTGCCTGCTACTAATCCGCTAACCGCCGCCAGACCTTTACGATGACAACTGCGGGTTCGGGCCGCAGCCTGCAGAACTCGCAGTCGGCCGGCGATCTGTCTGCGGTCAGGAGGAACGAGGACATGACGGATGGCTTGGAGGATTGGCTGCCCCGATCCAGTTCGTTGAGCGGCATCGAGAGCTATGCTGACCTCGAGCCAGAGCGCCGCGGAGTGGTTATACAAGAGATGAGTGAGGAGGAGCCGCCACACGATGCTGGAGCGGCTCGCTTACGTGATCTGCCAGCACGCAGGGTGCAGTCACGACGAGCCGCAGCTGCTTCCTCCAGAGCACCCGTCAAACGTGTCAGCCGAGCCCCGGACCTGCAGGCTCCCGTTGCTGCCACGCAAGTAGTGCGAGCACGTCGCAGGTTGCGCGAGCCCACGCCCGACGTGGATGTGGAGAACGACTAAGTGCTCCAGGCCTCCGGCACCAACAGATACTCAGCGAATGATCGAATTTCACACACTCAGCGATACCCCGCACACATGTACACACACCATCTAATCCCAGCCGCCAGCTGGAAGCTTTTTGATTTCTGTTCTCGCACATGACATGTATATGGTTCTCCCTCCCTTCATGTCTCTGATAATTCCTATATATGTTTACGCTTACGTGTCGATAATTTTGTAGTTTAATTAAATTATTTAAATGCCAAATGCTTTTGCTCAATTTGCTATCTCCACTATAATCCTCCCCCAAAGGGCGGCGGCAATCTGGTGCAGACGATCAAGAGGAGCTACAGCCTCAGCGATCTGAGCGAGCCAGACATGCACCGCACCCAGGACGAGCTGGACGAGGTGATGCGGTCGCCCATGTCCTCGTCGGTGGTGATGCGCACACAGCCCACCGCCACGCGTCTCCTGCGGCCGCGCAACCAGACGCCCGTCGGCAGATCCGCCAGCGGCACACGTCACTCCACTGGGATGTACTTCACGGAGGTGGATGTGACCGCCAAGAATGCGGGCGACTTCAAGTGAGTGCTGGAATCTTAAACCCAACTGAAAATCAGCATAGTTTTCGTATTTTCCCCTCCATTTAGCTACAACATACGCAGCCAGGACGACATCAGCTCTGGCTACTCCAGTGCCGAGCCGATCAGTGGACTCAGTCGCACCTCCTCCATGACAAATGCTTCCAAGGGGCGTGTCAAGTCCAAGCGCAATGAGGTAGGCATGATGTGTGTCCTTTCTTCCACGATTGTCCTAATCCATTTAGAGCTAATGTTGGTTGGCAGTTGCTGGAGGAGATGAGGGACGAGGTTTATTGGGAGAACCAGCTCTACTTTCAAGGTGTGCGCCAGGAAGGGGCAGTAGAGTTAACGGTAGAAAGGATAACTCATCATGAAGTTGATGAAGAGGAAGAGGATGCAGAGGAGGAGGATGACTTCTACGAAGCCATGCCGTTGATAGAAGCAGATGGAGAAGATGAAGCCGCAGAAATCGATGCTCCGTCATGGGGAGAGCCAAAGAAAGAAGGTCCTTTTGAAGGAGAAAGCAAAGATGAAGAAATGGAGCATTTGATTCCAACTGAAACCAAGACAAAAACATTGCAAACAGATGTCCCTTTGATCCCCATTCGGCATGAATCGGATGAAGCAATGCCATCCACCGTCATAGATCCTTTTGTGCTGGTAGTACGCTCTTTAGCCACAGATACAGATCCGGAACCGGAACCGACCGATCGATCGAGGCCAGTGTCGCCACGGGAACTGCGCGCCACCTTGGAGGAGATCAAGCACAGCTTTCGGGCTCAACTTGGGCCAGAGGTACAGACGTCACCCTCTCCCTCCCCCTCGCTGCGTCCCAAAGCCGTGCACGGTAAGGGGCGAGCTCCAGCACCTCCACCGCCGCCGCTTCCCCCAAAGCGGCACTCGCTGAGCCCCCAGCCAGACGCCATTAGCCAGACGTCGACGGGCAGTGTGGAGCGCAAGTCAGGTATCGGCCAACTGTTCCAGAATATCAGAGCTAATGTGCTGCGTAACAAAGCTAATCCCAGCCAGCTGCCGGACGAGCCAGTCCCGGTCAGAGAGACGGAGATCTAAAGTAAGCCCTGCCGGGAGTCCGTTCTAATCCAAGCTCATCCAAGTGTTCGTTTCGCTCGTTAATCGCTGGGCGGCGTGTCAGCTCCTAACCTCCATGGCCCCGCCCCCTTTGTATAGTTGCGTTACTAACCAACGATTTCAGCCCTTCCAGCATGTTCTTTCGACTGTTTCCTGTAATCCCGCCATAATCTAGAAGTAAAAGATCTCTGTGCTTGCTCGTTGCAGGAGAAATCCATGTCTGCTAGCTGCACCACCTTGCCCAGGACCAGCAGCCGCAGGACTGACAAATCCCAAATGGGAATGGGAATGGCCACATCGTCATCTTCTAGCCAGGCCAAGACGCGAAACAAGTCGGAGAAGTAGGTGGACAGACGGAGGAGCTATTCTGTGTATTCATCTGCTGCTCAATATGGATTTCTAACGGTGTCTAAGCGTGCAGAACCTCAAGTTTTAGTTTAAATTGTAACTTAATACTGATATTGATATAGCTCTATATATACATATATATGCATTGTGTACTTTGTTTGTGATTCTAAGCGAGTTCCAGGTGCGCCGTAGTTGATATTCGATGTTCATTTCACGACTCGTTTGCCGTTAAGTGTGTGTCCTACCCAACAAATGTTGTAACCAAAAGAAACCTATCAATTTGTAGCATAAATTCCTAATAATGTAATTGAGCATTCAATAAAAACCCAAAACCTACCAAACAAACAAAGACAGAGTTGTTATGGCAGATCTCCGCGGGCAACCCTGGATAAATGGCGCGTCAACTAGCTGTTTCCCCGCGCTTCTGCACAAAGAGACCATGCGAAACCGGCTTGGGCCCACCACCAGGAGCGGCGTCGTTTCCCAAACCCCAGACCCAGAGCAGGCATCAAGAAACTTCTTTTGCACATGCGCGCAGCAGCTGATGCGCCGAGAGCCTGACCTTGACCCTCAATCACAGTCGCCCGGGCGACCAGGCCATACCAGACGAGACGAAACGAAACTTGTTGCTAAGTGCAACAGCATGGCAGCGGAATTGAAGTTTCGCAGACCCCCCCTGCTCATATCTTGCTTGTTCCTCCTCTCTCTTTCTCTCACTCGCCCAACAGTCACCTCTCCGTGTACATATGTATATGTATGTATGTGTGGTTCGTTGTCGCCGCCTGCGAGTTTTCACCATTAGCAGCACACGGCGACGACTGTACTTTGCTTCGAGATATTCACTCAATGTGTGTATGTATGTACGTTTACTTGCGTGCAAGTGTGTGCGTACATAAAGTGCACAAGGAAACGGCGAAAGAAAGCAGAAAACACACAAATGCACACAGCCGAAGACAATGGCTGATTTTTGCCGGGCCACACTACCTTCCCCCCAAAAGCTGAGTCAGAGATCGGGCAAGGCAGACGACAGAGCAGAGCCCCCATCAGCTGCCCGTGCCATGTGTTCGTTCACAGCTGCAACTTTGCCGGCATCGCACACCGAGAACTGAAAACTGGTTGCCCACGAAACAAAGAAAAGAGCAGAAGAGCAACGAAAGAGATCACAGAGAACCGTTCGGCCCCAACAATCTGCCAATAAGAAGAGAAAAAACAGATAAAGAACAAATAAGCAAAGACAACACATGGCAGGGGATTATTTTTTTTGTCTCAAATCAGCAGCTCCAGCATTTTAATTTACAATTAAAAAACAATCACAGTGATATTTGAATTTTCATTTTCTTCATCGTAGGCTTCGCATCTCTCCTCGTAGGTGTCTCGTTACAACTGAAAGTGTATTACAACTAGGGCTCTGTCTGTGTTCTGCTCATCGGTTCGTCGTCTACACATCTCCTCCAGTGTCTCTTCTACCATCGCTGATGTGCTCCTGCTCTTGTGTCTTCTTGTCTTCTGTTCTTGTTTGCTGCCCCTCCGGCTTAGCTAGCTCCGCTTGTACCCCGCTCGAGATCTTGCCGGGCGAGTTTCGTCTTGCTCTGGGATTGGTTTGGCTCTCTGATTCTCTGCTGGTAGTGTGGATGTGGTTATGGGTGCTGTTTGGTGGTGGTGGTAAAGGTAGGTTGGTAGGCAGACTGTTTGGGACTGTATACTATATCATCATCATCATGTGTATGCCGATAATAATTCCTATGGCTCGCCGGCAGCAGCTGGATGGAGTAGTAACGTGGTCTCTTCGCTTGCTTCTTTGCTTTTGTTTTTTATACTTTTTATTTACTTTTTTTCTTCTGGTGTGTGGAACTCCTAATAGGATCGCTTTATAGTATTTTTAAGGTATTTATATATTCTTATATAGTTTTCAATCCATTCGTTATAATGTAATTAGTAAATTCAAACACTTTTTCGCAGCATAATCATACATAATTATAATAAAGTGGTTGGTTGTTGGTTTCTTCTTCTTGTTGTTGTTTGGGGTTTAGTCTCATCTTACAAATTGGGTCGCATCGACGTCGACGTTGTCGTCTTTCTTCTCTTGTTCTTCTTCCTCTTCTTCTTCATCATCATCTGCTTGGCTGCACAGCTGCCGTTGCTATCGTCGTCTCCGCCGTCTCTCACCCCGCGTCTCCTGTGCTCTGCTCTTCCTTCCTTTCTCGATTCGATTCGATCCTCTTCTTCTGCTGCTTCTGCTTCAGCTCCTCGTTTTCGTTCATCTTCTTCGGCTGGGTGGTTCTTCTTCTACTTTCTCAAAAGTTTCTTCTTCTTCATATTTTGGAACGTTGGCACCGCGCTGCAGGCTCAGCTTTTGGAATCAGAGATGCAAGAGTGGTTGTTGGTTGATTCTTGGATAGATGATGGTTAGATTAAGGTGCCAATATCTGTAGGTGTGAGTAGAGTGTGTGATGGGAGTATGTGTAGTTGTGTATGTGTATGTGTGTGTGTGTTTGGGGTGGTGGTGGTGTAGGTGTTGGTTGGGGGTTGATCTTGACTTGGGTGCTGCTGTCGCTGTTGTTGTTGTTGGCTGGCTTTGTGAATGTTGTAGCAAATTGATTTTTCATTTTTGTAATTTTTTTCGTGTTTAAATTTCTTCTTCTTCGTTGATTTTTAATTTGAAGCGCGGTCGTCTCCTAGTTCCTTCCGCCCTTCTCATCGCACTCGCGTCTCAGATGTCCGCTCTTGCCGCAGCCATAGCAAGTCTTCGATGTCTCCGGGCAGTTCTTGGAGATGTGTCCAGTGCGGTTGCACTTGTAGCACGACACATTGGCCGGGCCGCGCTCGTTAACGGCCTCGGGACAGTTTCGGACCCAGTGGCCAGTCTTGTTGCACCTATAGCAGGTCGGGTTGTCCGCCTGGGTGCAGTCCTTCGAGATGTGGCCAATGCCGTTGCAGCGGTAGCACCGCTCAGCCTCCTCGGGGCAGGCACGTGCGAAGTGCCCAAATTGGTTGCATTTGTAGCACTTCTCGCGGTTGCGGCGCATGCCGCCGCCATCGCCGCCACGCATACCACCACCTGGTCCGCCGCCTCCTGGCCCACCGCCACCGAGACTGCAGTCCCGGGCAAAGTGGCCCGGCCGGTTACACTTGTAGCACGTGGCAGACATCGACATTGTTGGATGTTGGATTGGAACTTGGTTGTTCTTGCAAGTCTAACACTTCTGGTCTTTGACACACACGTTGCCTGCTCGAGGACTACAAACTGCTTGCGTTAAATGCGAAAAACCACAGAGTCCGGCCAATTTCCTCGCCGTATTTTCGACGCCAAAAATTAAAATGGCTACCACAGAACTAGTACAATGGCATCGACGGCCCAAGTATCGAGTACGAAAAAACCAATCAGAGTTGCTTTGAAACGCGAAAATTGCAACACTGAAAGTCCACGCGGTTGGCTCTGCACACACTGGTTCGAGGTGCTCTCACCTCGGGATGAAATACGAAACTGAACAAACACTGAGCTCGGTGTGTGAAACTGTCAGCCACGTGTCCGGCAAGGGTAGCTTTGTCTTCTTAAATTGTAATTTTCAGCTACTATTTGACCTCCTTGACAGTTATATTTTTATCACTATTGACCCTGATCCCAATGACCTAATTCACCCTGGCGAATTGTCGCCCTCGGCCCAATGTGCCCATGCCAATTTGTTATCGACTATTACGGTAAGGGTACGCCAGCCCAACCGGTTTGTGATAAAAAAAAGTGAGAAAAACCAGGAGTAGAATATTAGATAACATCTGAGTATATTTACAGTTATACAGCTAAATTACACTTAGTACTTAAATTTGCTTTAATTCAGCATCGAGTATGGAAACCAGCATCGAGTACTTCAGTTCGTGCAGTATCGAGAACGAAAATACTCGATAGTTATTTTGACAGTTGTCAAATTTGCCGTCTGTTCATCGAGTGCAATCGATAGTTTTGTAGTGCAATGAGAATCAGTTTGTTTTTGCAACAAACATTATTTATGTTAGTTATGCGTCTGTGTCCAAAATGTTGATTGTTTGGTTAGTGATTGCCTCCACATTGAGCCGATGCATCCGAGCCACCACCACGATTTCGATTCCCATCACTACCCAGGACATCATTGCGGGAGATGTTTTTTTTGAAATCATATCGCCGCAAGACCTAGAATACACCTACAGACTGCGGCCGGCGAAGGATTTCGGCGCTACTTTCTCGGAGAAGTTCGAGGGCGTTCCCCTGGTACTGACTGATCCCCCAGGCGCCTGCCAGAAGCTGCGCAACACACGTGATCTCCATGGAAGTATCGCGCTCATGGACAGAGGGTAAGCGGAGGGAATTGATAAGATTCGACTACGGTTTTATCTAACAGAATTCAATGTGCGTGGCACTTTTGCAGGGAGTGCTCCTTCCTCACCAAGACCCTGCAGGCGGAGATGGCCGGGGCTGTGGGCGCCATCATCACCGAGTACAATCCGAACTCGCCAGAGTTCGAGCACTACATCGAGATGATCCACGACAACTCCAATCGGGATGCTTCGATACCCGCGGGCTTTCTGCTGGGGAAGAACGGCGTGATCATACGGTCCACGCTGCAGCGACTGAAGCGGGTGCACGCCCTCATAAATATACCAGTAAACCTGACCTTCACCCCGCCATCGAAGATCAATCACCCGCCATGGCTAGGATGGTGACTGGTCCCTGGATGACGCTGGGAGGCGCACCCGATCGACCTAAAACCAAAGTGCATACTTAGTCAGTACTGAAGCAGCGATAGTAACTAAAACTGAGACTAAGCTTATAGTTTTTCCATAAGTAGCTAAATCGTAACTGGAGGCAGAACCAAATCGTAAACCGTAAATTGTAAATAAATTGCCGGCATTGGCGGCGGGCAGTCGGAAAGTTTTAAGCTAGACAAATACCATAAATCTTTATTAAATGAATGCGTATGCACATGTAACCTCTGTCTCTGTGGACTAGATTCTGCCCAGGGCCGTGAGATTCAGGCACATGCCGAGTGTGAGTATCACGATGACGACGACGAGGATGGCGAAGCACAGGTAGTTCGGTTGGATGGGCATGCGGAACAGCTTGGCGGACATGTCCAACGAGGAGGCGAAGAGCAGGGTCGAGTTGAGATCTTCCGCGGAGGTGTTGTGGTACACAAAGGGACGCACTCGGATCTGGTGGCCATTGGCCTGGGCGCTCTGGCAGACGCGCGTCACCGAGGAGGCCACGAAGAAGGGCAGCAGCCCGAGGAAGAGCCACAGCATGACATTGGCGATGTTCAGCAGGACCAACTGCAAGGCGCAGAAGTGGAAGTCAAAGTCCTTGAACAGGTAGACCATGCCGGCGAAGGCGTAGGACAGATTCATCACAACCAGGAAGCACACGGGCACGGACACGTGCTGGTTGAGACGGTCCAGGAGCTTGCGGAACTCCAGCACCTCCCGCATCCAGTCCAGCGAGTCGATGGAGTGCATCAGCAGTTTGTGCGACAACGACTCCAGGTGGACCTTCAGCAGGTAGCACTCGATGTAGTAGTTACTCAGTATGACTATCTCCACCAGGTCCTGCAGCAGGATGGTGCACAGCAGTCCCGTGCGCAGGCACAGTTCCCAGTCGCTCAGGGCGTCGGCTAGCCAGGCCACCTTGATGATCTGCGCCGGCTGCATGACCACCACAGCGCAGGCGTAGGCAAAGAGGAGCACGAGCAGGGCCAGGGCCAGTCCCAGGTACAGCCACAGCATCCGGCACAGTCGCTTGGGCTTGGCGGACATCAGGAACACCCGTTCGATGAGGTTCTGCAGCTGCTCGTGGTCGATCACCTTGCACACCAGCACGGCGGACACGAAAGCCATCAGATTGAAGGCACTCGGCACCACATACCCAAAGAGCAGCTCGCCAATGGTGTTCGGTGGGGCGACATCCGTGCTGTTGCTGATGGGGCGGATATCCCTGTAGCTAGTAAAGCCGCGATCGCCTCTGGAAAAGAACAGGATTAACTGGTGCCCGCTTTGGTATTCCGTTAATCACCTGTAGCCACAGATGTAGCGCAGGACATAGCCCATCAGGAGGATAAAGAGCACCATTAGAGCCTGGACATAGCTGCAGCAGGCTCTCGCATTGCTCATGTCCGTCGAGATGGGGTTGAGCCCCACCAGCGTCAAGATCGTGACATAGGGACGCAGAAACTGTGGCAGAATGAGAGATTATCAGACGAAAGTCCATCAGTTGCTGATGGCATCACCTTTCGCTTGCAGTAGTCCAGCAGGGCGGAGGTCGGCTCGTGCTCCCCGGGCTGCTGCTGGTCGTCGTTGGGATTCCCGTTGAGGCGATTGATGAAACAGAAAGAGCTGTCCGCATTATTGCGATACATGACAGTCGGACGGGGGGTAACAGTAACAATAACAGAAGTCGTAACAAGAGAGTAAGGCACAAACACTCATAACGCGGGGAGGGTGTGGTGTGGGTGTGGGCGTGGGTGTGTACAATGGAGAGATGATCGCCGGCCGGCGGTTGAGCCACTACTGAGAGCAGCCCCGACACTTACGAGCTCGTCGTGCAGCCAGGATGAGGCGACTGAGGTGGCGCGACTGCTCCAAAGCTCCTCCTCGCTTATGGCTGCCGCTGCTGCTGCTGGCGTGCTCGTCGGCGTCGTCATCCAAATTGCAACTGTAACGGTAAATTGAATAAATTGAAACTCGAGCCCCAAACGGCACGGTACAGTACACACACACACACACGCACACCCCAAAGGCGAGAGACAGAGAGAGAAACAGTAATAATAATCATAAGCGAGATGACAAAAAACGAAGCTTTCCTGCCCCCAAGCTCTCTTCGAGCTTTGTGTGTTCTCGCCAGCCGCTCCACCCCCCCACTTGCACCCCCTTATCAATCAGTTTTATCTCGGGCCCAACGGCTCCAGCCTGCTCCAGTCTGCTGGGCACCTGTTACAGTTTAGATAGGAATCAGCCCTGTTATCGGCGAGCACTATCTACCCCGGTCACTATATTTGCATATACACGAAGTATGCTGCCCGATTCCCTATCAAAAATATGTACGAGTATGTATAATTCCTATGTGATACCCCACATATATGTATATATGTTATCGCGTGTCTAGACTCTGCGAGTGAGTGTTTTCCTTTGTTACGCTTGCGCCGGATCGTGTTGGCGTGTTCCGAGCTCTGGGAGGGGAGAAAGATGCTGATTATGCTATTGTTTTCGCAGTCGTTTCGTGTTATCTAAGGAGAGAGTGGCGCACATGCATAGATAATAAAAGTGCAGTGGGAGCGAGAGAGCTAGAGAGCCAGAGAGAGAGTGTCTGTGGGAGCTCTCTCTCAGCTCACTCTCCTCTCTGCCTGGTGATTGTACTGGAAGCTGGAGGATGGATCACTGTGGACAGTGCATTGATATTGCAGAATTTTGTGTTTTCAATCATAGAAAGATGATCGGAGAATGTGTTATACATAAAATTAAATTATTCTCGCTCCCCTAGCTGCATTTATCAGCTTTTTTTAACTGTAAAGTTCAATACAACCAGTTGTACTAAACTTAAGTTATGTGAAAAATAGAAGCACTACCTATGACAAAAAAAACAGATTTTTTAAACATTCTTAAAAAAAAAACTTCTCCATGAAAATAAAAAAACATTCTTTAAAAATTTTTAAACATCCAAATTGTTCAGAAAAAGTCATTTTTGGAGACAGCGGAAAAGTCGTGTCGACTAGCGTAATTGCATAATTCGGTAATGATGATTATGTTAATAATTTGACAACAGAAATCATACGGTAATCATACGGTAGGTAATCACTACGGTTGCTGTTTCATGAGCTTTCTAAAAGCTGCGTTCAACTTACTTGCAAGCTGTTATTCAGTGGAAAGAAAGTGTTCTTCTGTCAGTTCAATCATACATAAAGAAACACCTGCGATCTGTGTTCTAGGGACACTGATCTTTGGGGTCGGAAAGAGCTTCAAATTGCTCTCATGTCACTCGTCTACTGTTATCTCTTATCACTGACACTCGCTGGAGAGTAATCCCAAGTGATCCATGCGTTTCGCCTTCCTTCTTTGGGTGAACCACCTTGTGGTGCCGCATATCTTAACAGTTCGTGGAACAGTTCGTGTCGTGCAAGTGAAACTTTTAGTCGCTTTAACTTTTACTCCTTACCCCACTTCCCCACCCCTTACGCCACTCTCCGTCCACATTCTCACCTCTCTCTCTGCCTCTCACGCCCTCTTTATAGGTAATAAAGTTTTGAAATTTACGTCGAAAGTAATTAAATAAAATTGAATGCAAGTCGCAAGTGGTTAAAAAAGAAACTTTTTTGCTGTTGTCCCAATGAAGTGAAGCTTCACTTAAAACGTTGTCCAACGGATGAGAGGGATATGCAGAGGGAGAGAGAGAATGGGGAAGCTTCAGTTCAGTTCAGCTCAGTCCAGTCCAGTTTCAGTAGCTGCAGCAGCAGCAGTGGCAGTGGCACTGCCATGACCTGGCCGCAGTCTCGCCGCAAAGAGAAGCCGCAGGTCCAGTCCACTACCAATGCCCGATGCCCGATGCTGACGTTGACGATGATATGTTCGAGGTTTGAAGCGGGATGTCCAGATATCGTGCATATCGGTTCCAGTCTGTCTGTCTGTCTCTCTTTCTGTCGTGCTGACCTCTGACCTCCCCCTGTGGGGACATTCATGTAAATTAGCAGCGTTGTCAAATAATTCTGATTTTTGTTGCTGCTGCTGGGATGCTAATAAAAGCTGAACCGTTATCGTCCTGCTGCCTCCTCGTCAACATGACAGCCTCCTGCTCCCCCTCCTCCTCCTCCCCCTCCTCCTCCTCTCCCTGACCAACAACAACTGCTGCTGTCCCCGGACAGTGTCTTCTCCTCTCTCCAACCCATTTGCAACCCATTTCTCTAACTAAGCGTGTGGAGTCTTTTTTTGTTGTTTAAAAATCAAATCAAATATTACGAGAAAATTTCGAGTGCGGTCGGAATGCATAGGAAATTTGATGCCAGCCACAGCCGCAAAAACGCAAATGTTGACTCCGCACTCCGGAGCAGCAGCAGGAGAACGGAGGAGTGCAGCTGGGAGCAGCAGCTGGAGAGCGGAGGAGTGCAGCTGGGGGACACTGGCCATGGGGATTGTGTTGGTCACGCGTTAAGGGAATGGTGATCAAAGCTAAAGGACAAGGCTTACAGTAGTTGAGATCTTTATATTAGAGATAGATTGTAGATAGATAGACAGATAGAGATAGATTGTAGATAGATAGATAGATAGAGATAGATTGTAATAGATTTATATAATTATTTACTAGTAATTGATATTTCTACCTTTCGAGCCACAAGTTATGCCTCCATTAAGATGTTTTCATATCGATATCAGGACTCAACCAAGAGTAATTCATTTGCTGCCTTAAAGTGTTCCTTTCGGCACCCATGGCATCCCCTGCCCCTGTCCCTGCCCCTGCCGCAGTGTCAACAAGGAGATCAGAGATTGTGGGACGTGTCAAGTGTCCGAAATTCAATTAGACTTCATTAGCATTAGCAGCCGGTGGCAGTTCCCCCCCTCAGTCGCACCACAACCAGCTCTTCTCTCTCTCTCTTGTGGTTTTGTCTCTGTCTCTGTGTGTGTGTGTACGGATTGAAACGTTTGGAGATTAGCATAAATGAGATCATTAAAATGCGCTTACTTCAGTGTGGCTGTGCGGGTGGGTGGGAGAGAGAGCGAGCTTCTGAGCTCCACCTGGTTGAAACTCCAAGGGGGGAAGGGGGACGGGTCACGACTTCCTCCTCTTGGCACGTAGCCCACAAATGGCACTCCGGTCCTGTCCCCCCACGAAGGTGTCACGGCTGTTGGTTCGTGTCTCCGCTGGGCGGTCCAAAAATTTGCATAATTATTTCGACATCTTTTCGACATCCCACCCCCTCCCCCTTTCTGTTCCAGTTCCAGCTGTCCCCCAGAAATAGTTTTCTCTCTGCTCTACAAATTGCTCATTACATTTAGTATGATGAGGCAGACGCCATGGAAATAGAGCTACTGGGAGTTGCAGGTGGAGGGAGTCGGAGAGAGTGAACCTTTTGGCATTGTACCTCTATGCACTGTCCTACACAGTAGAGACTTTAGAAGCAACCAAGTTCCCAATGGAATGAATGTATGAATACATCTGTGGCAGTGTGAATACCACTCCGAATAGGGATCCTAAAGAGACATATGTACATGGGTTTCATTCATTCATTTCATGGGTAATTGTCTAAAGTCATGAAAAACAAGCAGATGGAATGCAAATGTAACGAAATTTCTTCAGGATTACAATGCTTACATTCCAGGCTTTCTAAAAAAGTATCATTCGCTCAATTTGGAAGACTGGAAATATCTCTAAAACGAGTTTGAAGGAGGTGACGTACAGCACTGCTATTTCCATGACCACAGCTGTATGTACATATCTACTGCCATGGCTGCTTAGGTATGGTATAGGTAGGTATATAGGTATATTAGGTATATATTACTTAGGTATATATTACTGGAATTGCTTTATTTGACCCGGAGTTTCATTTTCATTGGCTCTTTGGGTATTTGCCTGTACTCCTCACTCTCCTCTTGCCATATTTCCATCCTAGACATTAGAACTTGATTAGCTACCTCATTACCTTGTACCTTGTAGGGCAGTGGCAGTGGCTTCTATATTCAGTTAGTCTTAATTGGACTCCCTATATGTGTACGTGGGGTTGCTACCTGTTGCTTTCCATACTCATGCAGAACTCGCTCCAAATTTGAGGAGCCATTGCAGCTTTTTACTGTTTTGTTCTGTTTCCACTGTCGGAGCGGAGCTGCCATCAAAAGCAGCTAATTTTTGATGATATCCACAGGCGGTCGGTGGGTCAGGCATTTGCAGCGGGTGTGAGGGGGTGGGGGCGGTTCAGAGTGCAACCTGGGGAGTGCACTAAAAGCCTGTCGGTGGCTTCAAATTGAATCAGTCGTCGTCGGGTCGCCTCTGTGTCTCTCCATGTTCGCCTCTGTGTCCATGAGAGTGTCATGTATATGAGTGTGTGTGTGTGCTATGTGTGTGCTATGTGTGTGTGTGTGTGTGCGCGCGAGCGTGTGTTTTGGGACCCTGGGGTCGAGTTTGGTGTCCATCTCTGGGAAGCCGAAACGCCGGGCGACGTGAGGCACCTCTCATGAAATGTGACCGCAATTGCGGTTCGTTAGCTGCATTTCAGCTAGTCGGCAGCCCCGTGCCCCATGCCCCACGCCCCAGCCATGTTGCAGCGGCCACCTGCACGTGCTGCCACCAAAAAGCAAACTCGAAAAGAGGGGTGGGGGTGGGTAGGGTCGTCCGCCATGGGGGTAGCAATACCAAAAGCGTTGTGCTTAAGTGGTCCCAGCGACCAGAAGCACTTTGACCATGCGGTGGGAATACCCTGCCATCCTGGCACACCACACACTCCCTCCCCCACCCCTGCTTACTATGAAGCTTTAAAGCTTTGTGGAGCAATGCGTTGCCTCCTGGCAGGGATTATTTATGATGAAAAATATCAAACGTTTCGAGGATTTACCAGGCACTTAGCGGCAATTAGCCCCGGGGCCACACACCTGTGGATTCAGCAAGGGGCAGAGGGACGACAGCTCCATCCACCTGCAGCCGCAATCACAGCTCAATGCTCTCGGTGGCCCCCCCAAAGCACGACGGGATTTGCGCATCATCAAATGACCAACATGAGGTAATTACCAACAAAGACGAGAACACACACACAGATCCCCGACTCCTTGGCATCCCCTGCTTCCTTTCTCGAGCAAATTCCGGGCAGGCACGCACGGAAAAAACTTCTGTCTGTGCCCCAAGTCCAACTCCAAGTCCTGAACCGAGAACCCCATCCCACTTTGGTGTCTCCTTTCATCGCTGGACAACGTGACTGGCATGCGGAATGAGCTGCAGTCCAGCCGGAGGAAGCTCAACAATTTAAACGGATCCTGTCCTGGATTTTAAGGATATGTCGCATTAACAATGCCCTGACCTACTCATGAGTGCCAAATGAGTTGTTAGGAGAGCAGGAAGGCAGGCGAGAGGGCAGACGAGGGCAGAGGGCAGTGACAAGGGATGTCACAGCCGCCCACTCAGTCCCCCATCCTGTCCCCAAGTGTGTCCTTGGTGTAACAGGGGGCCCGTGACTTTTGTTGCCAAACTAAATATTGTTAGGCAAAGTAAACGATGTTGTAGACATTGTAGGCCCAGGGAAGGGGGAGTGGGAGTGGCAGTAGGTGGCAGTGGCAGTGGAAGTGGCAGTGGCAGTGGGGGGGCTGGGGCGTGGTTGAAAAGGGGCTGATTGGCTGCATCTTTGGCTGCTTGTTTCTGTGCCAGCTTCTCCTTATTCCCTCTTTGATTATTCATAAGCTAATCGGCAGCAGTTCTCAGCAGATCTAATTGCATTTCTCCACTCTCCACTCTTTCTCCACGCCTTGCACCCCTCCCCTCTACTCCATCGCTAGGCCTCTGCCTTCTGCCTTCTGGATCTGTCTCCTTGGCTCTGCCAGGACCTGTGCTCCTTGCCTATTACCGTTAACTGAAACCCAATGCCGTTGGGGCCATTCAAGTCGACATCCTATCAGCGAGCGGCGCTGCTCCTTCAGGGGACTCCCCACCTGCAGCAGCTCCTTATTTTCTGGCTCCTTCCTTGGCCTGCCTTCTATTAGGGATTTCCTTCTTGATTTTCCTGTCTCTATGTGTGTGTGTGTGTGGGTGTGTCTACATTTTTCCACCATTATGAAACCCAAAGCCACGACACAGAGAATGTTGCAGTCGCGGGACAAGGACGCACCTTAGACAGACTGCAGCACAAACACCCATCCATCCGTATTCCTATGCGACCCACATCCTGAATGGAGGATGGGAGGATGGGAGGAGGGCAGGATGGGAGGAGGGCAGGATTGGAGCAGGGCAGGATGGGAGGCCCTAGCTCATTGTTGACGCAACTTGCTCATTAATTTTTTACGCTTAATGTGTTCTCATAATGATTTTTAAATTGCGTCTCAGATTTCACAGATTTTCGCGGCCATCGCTCGCTTTTCCCCCCGCTTCCCCCGCACACACTGACGTCAGAGCCAGGAGCAGCAGCAGCAGCACCGACACCAGAGGCACCAGAGGTGAAGGCAGCTCATTAGTGGCTTTGGCCGTAAACAAGAAAATTCATTCATTCATTTATGTCTGAGTTTATTCATTGAATCAATGATTCACTGATTTCACCAATTCATTCATTCCCTCATTCATTCATTCATTCATTCGTTGATGTTTACGCAAATGCAAGAGAATAAACAATAAATGCATTGAATGCCAGTAACAAGGGACGAAAGCAGCCACCTTTGAGGATTGAACATTTGATACCCTCTTTGTGGCAGAAACAGAATGCAGCTACAGAATGCAGATACAGAATGCAGATACAGAATGCAGATACAGAATGCAGATACAGAATGCAGATACAGAATATAGAAAACAAGAGTTAAGTAGGACTATTCGTATCTGTTCTGTCTTGTAGTCGTATCTTTCGGTCGTTCCTATGGCAGGCCATATGATAGCCATAGGATAGCTAGCCATTTGATACCCTCTTTGTGGCAGATACAGAATGCAGATAGAGAATGTTGAAAACACGAGTGAAGTGGGACTATTTGTATCTTCAGAATAGCTTCAACATTCGGTAGCCATATGGTAGCCATAGGATAGCCAGCTAGGATACTGGCATCCATCTATAACCCACAACCTTCCGCAAGAGTCTAGCAACCTCAGAGGTTCCAGTTCCTGGCTTAAAACTTTTTGGTTTCTACTCTTTTCGTCTCTTATGATCCCACTTCTTCTGCTCTGGCTCTGCCTGCTGCTCATCTTCCTCCCCCTCCTGGCCACACCAGAACTCCTTTTGTATCACGCATACGCCACGTTGTGCACTTGGACACCGAGCACCGCCCGCCGGCAGCCTGTGTGTGGGCCACCCGAGAGCATTTTGTCCGGCTGACAAATTTAATTACTGCTTGGCAGCGGGGGGGGTCTCTCCTCCACTGCTGCTGTTTGGCTCGACACTGATATGGGCCCAGAGCCACAGATACAGCCAGACAGGCCAGGACGGAAGGACAGCACGGAAGGACACATGGGCTCTGCTCTTGTGGGGCCCCGAACTGAAGTCACTTCATTTGATGCGTCAATCAGCACAATCAAAAACTGCAGCCATGAAAATCAATTAAAAACCCGTTGACATACTGGCCTAGGCCCGGCCCAGGACGGAGGAGGTCCTGGCCATCCATGGCACATCATGGCTCCCCAGGATGTTGTGTCTGTCTGCCCCTGCCACTGCCGCTGTCTAGGGCTCGGGGCATCCGTTGGCTGTCAACAACGTTGAATGTTTTGCAATTGACGCCGCCAGGATTAACATTTATATTTCAGCCGGCTAACAGGGATCCAGGAGGAGTGGGAGGGAGCGAGGGGGGGACAGGACCCCACTCTGTGTGCCTTTTTCTGTTTTTTGCTTGTTTCATGCTCTTTGCAATTCATTTGATATGCAAATGCTCTTTTGTAGCGGATACAAGTAACACGTACGACTGAGTGAGGCAGCAGACACGTGGCACGGGGCACGGGGCAACAAATCAAAGGCGCGCAAGCGACCAGAGATGATGCCGCACAATTCTGCCGGCTGCCGTGCACCTTGCTTGGGGGCAGGGCCCTCCGATCGGTATCAGTTACATGGGTGACGTCAGCGGGTCGTTGCATAGTTAATTGCTGCCACGCTGAGTTGCACAAACAGTGAGCCCAAGCGTGGGGGGTGCCCACTTAATAAATGAAATGTCATTGAGGCATGCGGCAATCAGTGCCGCACAAAACCCAAATGAAAACACAATTCAACACGCAGCAAATGATGCAGGGGGGGTGGGGGTGGGTTGGGGTGTGGGGTGGGTGGGGATAGCGGTACTTACTGACTGACCGGTGAATTGGATAGCTGACGGGATGACGGGATGACTGAATGACTGACAGCGTCCGAGCGAGCGAGGGGGCAGGCCGTTATCTGCCTCTTCAGGGTGCCACACAGCAAACAATGGCAATGGCAGCGAAGGCCTGAGGGGTGGCTGAGGGTGTGGGCGAGGGCGTGGGGCACTAAGAGTCACACGCACTTGGCCACTTGTCATGGACACCCCCTTGAGCAACCCAAGCAAAAGATGTGGCACCAACTAGCGGGATACCCTGGAATCACCAAAAGCCAAACCATGGAATCGCAGTTTGATATCCCCTCTGCTACCCTCTCTCTTCACAGAGAGTAGATTTCAGAGAGACATCCCCCCCCCCAACCCAAAAAGAATGGCGGCGTGGCATGGTCCAGCAGTTGCAACATTTTGAGCTGCTAAACTGGGAATGTGCCACTGCTGATTCCTCTACTTCTGGTGCTGCCACTGCTTCGCTCTTGCAACTGCCACTGGTGCACTGGTGCTGTGTCAGCTGCAACTGATGACATTGTCAGACATCAAGGCGGCTCCCAGCTATGAAAGGACTAACAAGCCCGACAGTTACTCAGCGTCAGACGGGAGGGAGGCGGGGAGGGATGCCTCTCTGTCCTCTGTCCTCTGTGGGTGTGATGGGGCATGTGTGGGTTGCAGGGGCTGTGGCTGCCTCGTGCAAATTAAAACTTGGGCCACACACTTGACACGTGCTTAGTTTGTGCTGCACTCGTTGCCCCATGCCCCATGCCCCATGCCTCACTGTATCCTATCCACTTTTTTTTGGCTTTGCATGTTTGCGGCTTCTGTGGCTCTGCCCCTGGCTCTTCCTCTTCCTCTGGCCTGGTCCGAGAACTGGAGGGTCCGAAGAGCGGGCTCTGCTCTGGGCAGCATATCTCTTTTTTTCTGGTTCTGCGGGGTCTGCTCCCTCCCTCGTCTTTTTTTCATGGTTTTGCTAGTTTAATTTATGAGATCGTGCCACCTCCCACCTCCCATGCATAAACTTGTTGCACACACATTTCCGCAGCAGGTGAGGGGTCAAATTTGCTGCTGCTACAGCTACTTCTGCTGCTGCTGCTGTTGATGATGATGATGCGGTGGTGGCTATCAGCTGTGGCTGCGGCTCCAACTGGGGTGGGGGTGTGGAAATTTATGCGGCAGCTTAAAAGGTTTCGGTTTGAGCTTCGGTCGGAGGAGTCGAGTGGCTGCCATTAACTGTAATTAATTTTATTCGTGTACATTTGCATCATTTGCCACTGCTTTCCACTCTTTTCTTCTTGCCTCAAATGATTTGCTTTATGATTTCTAAAATATTTCAAATTAAATTCTAACAATGGCATTTAAATTATTTCCCATGGATTTTAATGCAATTAATTTGCTTCCCTTTCGGAGAGTCCTTTCCTTCCCTTCCTTAAATTGCAGCCAATGTGCGGCCTTAATTTGATTTACTTTTCTGCCAGGCATTTTGTTTGCAGAGGCCGCACCGGACTCCTCTTTGGGGCCTGCAAACCTGCAACTGTTGCACAAAATGTGGCCTGTGGCTGTTGCTGCCACTGCAACTAAATGCGGTTATTGTTTTCTTTTGCTTGTGATGCCCTGCCCTTCGTTTTTGGATAAGGGATTTCGATTTTGGCTGGCAGTTTGTAAGGCAATGGAAATATAAGGTATGCATGTACACACCTGATCATAATAATAGGTACACTCATCTACGTAAAGTTTAACTGAATGTATGTATATTTTCCAATATTTTCTTATAGAAAAGGTCTAGAGAGTCGGACTCTCTAGAGAAGTCTGGTGGAGGCAAACACTTTGCTGTTGTAAAAGATAATTCATGAAAACTGTAGAAACTATCCATAGAACTAATCCACAGAACCATGTTAGTTCTTTGTTTTAAATATTTATTAGCATTATACATACATACATAAGCATTGTATAAGCATTGTACATACATATGTATAAATACGTACGTACGTGTATGTGCCTACCAATTTCCATAACTGACTTGAATTTGCTGGAAATCAGACTCCATCGCTTTGTCAGGGTATATAAATATAAGGTATGCATGCATGTACATATATTGTAGATAGATACTTCAAGAAAACTGTAGAAACTATCCATAGAACTAATCCGTAGAACTAATCCGTAGAACTAATCCATAGAACCATGTTAGTTCTTTGTTTTAAATATTTATTAGCAATACCAATTTTCATAACTGAATTGAATTTGGTGAAAATCAGACTCCATCGCTTTGTTAGGGTATTTAATGCTCCTGCTCTCGCACCTGATCCATTTCCCATATATTTTTTATCACGCACAGATATACAGACAGACACACAGACATATGTTTGCTTGCTAAAAATTGAATCAAATAGTAATTTATGGCCTGGGAACAGTTTTTGCCAACTCCTGCAAAACGTATGTACATATGTATGTATTGTGTGCACATATGTATGTATGTATGTACATATGTATATATTTTGTTGCTATTTTGTTGCTATTTTTTGTGTTCTTGTTTTCAGGTGCATTTTTGCCATGACTTTGCATAATTTTGGGCATAATTTTTTGTGTGAAAACCAACTAACGGGCGGGCGCATACGTACGTAGGCGATGAGTGGGGGCATGTGGCGGCGGGGGAGAGCGGTGATTTGTTTTCGCGCTGCAATCTAAACACTCCAACCGAAAGCACTTGTTTTTGTTTCGCCCCCTCCCTCTCCACCACCCTCTCTGGCTTTTTGACTCTCCCACCTGCAGGCTGCATTTTTGTATGGGGTGAGGAATGGCTGCTAAGCCAACAAAAAATACCAAGGCCACTCCTTACCCTGCCAAAATACACCTTGCAGGCTAAAAGTGCAGGCGTGAGTGCTGTGCAGCGCCAAATGTTAAAGAGGGGGAACCGAACCGAATATCACTCGCTTTCACAAGAGTTTTGTGTGTTGGAATGGGATAGCAGGAGGCACCTCTCATGTTCACACATATATGCATATATGCATGTGTGTGGGTGTCTGTTGTGGGTGTGTACTGTGTGTGCAACAAAGCCGCGACGGCAGCAAAAAGCGGCGATGCAGAAAAAACTAGCAAACGACAGCATGAAATTGCTCAATTTTTATGAATAGCAATAGTCGAGGCGCACAAAATGGAGGCCTACACAGCAGGCAGACACCAGCAGCCCCCCAGTCACCACCCCCCCCCTGCTCCTGTAACAGTAACAGTGGGATCGCAACCTCTAGTTCATCTATCTTTCATGCCAAAGGGGGGGTTGGCGGGCATGATGGGTGCTTGACAGTTTGACGCCCCCGTTCATCATGCCGTGATGAACGTCGACTATAAAAAAAACCTTTTTTTTCACATTTTTTTGTGGGGTTTTTTTTTGAGTTCTCTGCTCCATATGACAGACATTTCACTTGACTTGACTTATGGAACCCAACCAGATGCGAATGTGGCAGATTAGCATTTAACGCGGGTTACCACTTAAAAACAAACAGAAAAAACAACATTAAAACATTAAAAAACAGACACACAGAGAGACACACATTTGTCAGTTTAATTTTATTAATATCCAGCAGCAGCAGCAGCGGAAATGTTGGCGATCGGAAAAGGCTTCTGGCTCATAATTGAACCACTCGCCGGGCCATTTGGACAAACTTAATTAGAGCATGCGCTTAATTTAACTCAATTTGACTGGAAAATCGAGGCACAAATTGCGCAAATGCCAAAGAGAATACACACACACACACACCCAGACACACGCACACAAAAATACATACAAAGAGGAGTATTGCAGCAATAAGATAAAGTTGCAAGGGGGCACGTGGCAGGGGCCTTTGCGAAATTTGTTCTGCATTTACGGCAGGAACTTTTCTTGTAATTGAGTTGCCAGCGACTGCCCGCACGGGCAGCAGTCCACCTCGGAGAGGGAGTCCTGAGAGTCCTCGGAGTCAATATTCAGGGAAAACATGCGACTATGTATACATATGTACATATGTATCTGTAGGTGCACTTATATATGTGTGTACATATGTATCTGCCATGGGTCGGACAGTTCTACGGAAAGAACTGCGTATATCAATAGACTTTACATATGTATCTATCATTCTATCTATCTATCAATCATTCTATTTATCTATCTATCTATCTATTATTCTATCTATCTATATATCTATCTATCTATCTATCTATCTATCTATCTATCTATCTATCTATCATTCTAACTATCTATCTATCTATCTATCATTCTATCTATTTATCTATCTATCTATCTATCTATCTATCTATCTATCTATCTATCATTCTATCTATCTATCTATCTATCATTCTATCTATCTATCTATCAATCTATCTATCTATCTATCTATCTATCTATCTATCTATCAATCTATCATTCTATCTAACTATCTATCTATCTATCTATCTATCATCATCTATCTATCATCTATCTATCTATCTATCTATCTATCTATATATCTATCTATCTATCTATCATCATTTATCTATTCAATTCTCGTCCTAAGTTCCCTGAATGAAATTTGTCAGGCATATTTTCTGTCATATCAACCCTTGATTGGCCCTGTTGGTAGTTACTGTTATTCTGTTCTTCTGTTATTCTGCAGAGATCGTAGACTTTCTTCAGAGTTTCTCCATATCGATCCATCGCTATTTCCACTTTCAATTTTTACCACTTTCAATCATCTATCTATTCAATTCTCGTCCTAAGTTCCCTGAAATGAAATTTGTCAGGCATATTTTCAGTCATATCTACCTTTGATTGGCAGTTTTGGTAGTTTTTGGTAGTTTGATTTTGGTAGTTTTTATTATTATTCTGTTCTTCTGCTATTCTGCACAGATCGCAGACTTTCTTCAGAGTTTCTCCATTTCGGTCCATCGCCATTTCCACTTTCAATTACAATTTGTCCACCAGCCAGCGCTTTCCGGCTGCCGCGAGTGCAACAAAACCGTAATTTAATTAATTGAATTCATTTTGCCGCCAAAAACTCTGCCCGTGTCCACTGTGTGTGTGTGTGTGTGTGTGTGTGTGTGTGTGTGTGTGTGTGTGTGTGTGTGTGCCTGTGCGTGTGTAACAGCAAATTAACAGAGTCTCTTACTCTCTTTCTCTCTCACTCCTCTGTCCTCCTCTGTCCGCCGTTCAATGCATTCGCAGTGCATTTTCGGTTACGGTTTTTGAGGTTTCAACGGTTTCAGTTCGCAGTTCTCTTCTCCTCTTTTTTATGCTGCTCCTCTGCTGCTGTCCTTTCGATGGCAGCCCAGGGCTGCCAGATGTCTTCAAATGTAGTGGCCAAATGGCTGGAGAATCTTTTCATAAACGACCCGCACAGTAATTTATTTGGCGTCATCATTCTATCATCATTCTAATTTGATTTTGCCCAGCCCCAATCAATTACGAGTCCGGGGCTGAATTAATGTTTCAATTGATTCGTAATTACGTACCTCCCGCCAGCCCTGGACGCTCCTACACCTCCCCCACCCTCCCCAACTGTCGTGTTGTCCAGCCCTTGCTCCAAAATTGAAAATAATTGCAATCAATGGCGGCTGGCCAGACGACGACGACGCAAAATGCCTTTGTGGCATTTCAAATTAGCGCATCGCTTCCACTGCATCCATCGCCAGGATCCCAGGATCCCTGGCGGTGATTCAAACCCAAAACAATTCCAAAACTAGTCATTGATGGGGCACGACGATGAGCTACCGTCGGATAGGAACTGTCCATCAATTAGAGCGCCATATCCTTGCCATAGGTAACTGCTTTTGGAGGCTTCCACCTGAGTTGCCTGAGTGGATCGACATACCCCGCTTGGCACTGCCTCATACCCTGTACAAATATACTATAAGCCAAATGGCTGGAACAAATCTGCAGTTGCAGTTGCAGTTCCAGTTACCTCCTCATCGGCACAGCCGGCTTACAGCTTGGGCCGTATTGTTGGGCTGTCAGTCCGCAATTATGCACATGATGGGCTTGTCCTCCATATATGGGTGGTATATGGCGAATATTCAGTGTCCGTTTGGGTTCAATCGACTGGAAAATGTTGCTGGCCAGCACAAACAGAGGCCTCCCGCGTGATCCCCATTTTGTTGCAGTTTTCGGGGTTCAATTTTAATTATCATATAACCGCAGAGCAGAACTGTGGGCTGGGGGCGGGGGCGGGGGCTGGGGGCTGGCAATGTCAACTTGATTATAAATTCAATGGGGAAACAGGTGGGAGGGGGCGGCGCCCCAGCATATTGTTCTAAGCACTGTGTAGGGCAGGCACAATGGGATGACAGGATGTCGATGCGAGGGCTTCAGCTGGTTGCATTTCATCTGGAATCACATTTCAATGGAGGAGGCGGAAGTGCTGTCTGCTGTCTGTCTGTCTGTCTGTCTGTTGTGCGAGAGATGCCGATGGCGATGCCAAATCAGATGAGATGGAGGCGTGTCAGTGGAATGTCCATGCCATACCTTTGGCAGTGCCAGAGACTGCCTTTCCGCTGCACTAATAACATGAAAATGCCATTTGAAACACGCGAATATTCCCAAAATATCAAAATATTAGTTTACATTTATAGATTTTTCCAGTGTTGGTTATTCACACACACATAACGTTTCATAATTATGGCTTTGCTCTCCTTTCTGCCAGTGTTGTCGGCGGCATAAATAGCGGTACTTCCCTCTCACACACATACAGACAGACATGCACACACACACATAAATAAGTCTGGGCACACATAAAATGTAACATGCGAGCCGTGGCATGTGCCCTGCACAATAAATACGCGATATATTAATATACATACGTGTGTGTGTGTGTGTGTGTGTGTATGTATGTCGAATCCTTTACCGAATCTTTCTGCCAAACTGCATTTTGGCTTCAAGTCAATTTGTCAGGACTATTTTAATCCTTAATTCTATTCCCACACTCATTCTCTTTTGTACATCCCCTCTCTCCCTCTCTCTCTCACTCTTTGGGATTGGACTAATGAGCTTTGGGTACCTTTTTGGGCACCTTTGAAGCTGCTCTGCTCTGCCCTGCTCTGCTCTGGTCTGGGGGCTCTTTGCCTTTTGCTTTGACATGTGCTCGAGTCCCTAACGTGTCCTTTGTAAGCTGAATTTGCATTTAGCCAGGGACTCAGCCTCAGTTGGAATGTGCAATGACTTCTGTCTCTCTCTCTCTCTCTGTGTGGTTGTGGCTGGGGCACGTGGAATGAGAGGAATGTGGCAGCTATAACCAACTGCTTGGCATGTGAACATTGTAGCCCCCCCCACCCCCTCCCAGCTGCTGCTGCTGCTGCAATTTATGAAGTTCAACTGTAATGCGCTTTTAACCTGCAGCCTGCTGCAGGAGCCGCAGGAGCTGTAGGAGCTGTAGGAGCTCCTGCGGGCATCAGGCGTGTTGTGGCATTGTGAAGTTTGCGGCTGAGGCAGGGCGGCCGCTTCTTATTATGCGAGGCACGTGGCCGAAAACTAAACACACAACTACCACGAATCACCAGCCACCAGGCAGCAGGCACCAGCCAGGGGCACTGCGAGAAATATCGCTGCCAGTGTTGCAAAGGATATTCGCAGACGCGGCTGATGTTTCCCTGGCCCGATCTTTGCTTTGGAGCACTGGCCTCAACCATTTCCATATCGCCACTGCTTTGGCTTTGCTCTCCTTTCTGCCAGTGTTGTCGGCGGCATAAATAGCGGTACTTCCCTCTCACACACATACAGACAGACATGCACACACACACATAAATAAGTCTGGGCACACATAAAATGTAACATGCGAGCCGTGGCATGTGCCCTGCACAATAAATACGCGATACCTTGGGCGGTGGGCGGTGGGCGATGGGCGGTGGGTGGTCAAATGGGCATGGTCAAGTAGTTGTACTAAAAACTACAAACTGTGTGCAGATCATGTTTCTTGGCACGCACACAGCTGCACATTAATAACAAACATGGCTATGGCTTATGGCCATGAAAAGAGTGTGGCTGATGGATGGGAGAGCGAGGGAGAGAGCGGGGGGGGGGGAGGTCAAACTTTTGAACACACCATAAAGCCACTGCAGTCAGCCACTGTCCATTGTCTCTGCCCCTCTGCCCCTCTCTCTGCCCCTCTTCCCCCTGTCTCTGCCCCCCTCTCCCATTGGCACAATTAAAACCAAACAACAAAATTTGAGAACCAAGAGCGAACTGAGGCGTGAAGCACTCCCCCCTCCCCCAAATGCCAGCCTCCCTCTAGCTCTCCTTTGACTCTCCTGAAAGCGTGAACAAATATTTTGGCACTGCAAATATTTATCAACTTTTGTGCCCTCTTGGCCTTTTGCTCTCTGCCGATAAGCAAAGTGATATGGTCAAGCGGAAGAGGGGGAGAGAGGGGTGCACAGAAGACAGAAGGAGGTGCAGAAGGGGGTGCAGGGTGCCGGGTGTAGGTGTCACATTGTGGTTGTGAAAGAAATTCAAAGTCAAAGTTGTTTGGATAGTCCCATAGTGGTGCCACAGTCCGTCGTATGTGGACAAGCGGATAAAACAAAGAGAGTTGTGGATCCACTTAGGAGAGGAGGGGACAACGGGGTGGGACAACGATGTCAAGGTGCAATCCACAGAGCAGAGCTGACTACATTTTCTTACACTCAGGCAACTCGGAGAAATAACCAAACAATTCCTTATTTTCCTTATTTTAAATGTTTAAAATAAGGTAAAACTTTAGCTCTTTAAATTTGGGTACATCTAAATCCGTATTGCCCCATTCTATCCACCATTTGTATCGCTTAGAATCAGTCTATGATTCCTGTACTTATCTCTGCTTCAACCTGTACATCTATCCATCTTTATTCATCCATCTTCGTCTTATCTTCCCTAGCTTGCATTCCGTTTGATAGCCTTCATTTGGACCGTATTCTCCCACTTCCTGTTGGCTCTGCCTCTGCCTGTATCTACCAATTTGTCCACTGGTTTTGTTGCCACTTTAAGCCGAGTGCAAAGTGCATTGGGATGGGGATGGGGAGGGGGAGGGTGGGCTGGGGATGGGCTGGGGGCCAAGTGTCAGGAGGCCACGCGTGGACGAGTGTGCAAAAACCCAATAACCCAAAGCTCAAGGTGACAATGATGGAGAAGGCAGAGGGCAGGAGGCAGGAGGCAGAAGGCAGGATGCAGAAGGCAGAGGCGGAGGCGGAGGCACAGAGTGGGTGCCACAAAGTCACCAATGCTTCCATTTATGTGTGGGTGTCTCGCTCTCTCTCTGTCGCTCTCTCTCTATGTCTCTCTGTCTCTCTCTCTCTCTCTGTCTCTTTGAGCTGCTTGTTTGTTTGCTGTTGTTTGCCCCTGTTGATGCTGCTTCTGTTCTGTTCTCTGCTGTTGCCGTTGTTGTTGCCGTTGTTGTTGCCTTATTATATTTTCCAGGAGAACAAAAGGCGACTGTTGCCTGCTGCTTCTCTGGCTGCTTCTCTGGCTGCTTCTCTCTCTCTCTCTCTCCGGCTGCTGCTGCTGCTGCTGCAACTGTCTTTTCATTGTTGGACAATAGCTGAGAGGCTAGGGAAGGGGGGACCCAGAGAAAGCAGGAGAAAGCACCTTCGCAGTAAGCAATTCATATTCTTGATATGCCACCCCCTTCCCCCCTTGTGCCCCACTCTGTGTGTGTTTACTGTGCACCTTGTTGTTGCCCCTTTCTGTGTCCAAGAGTGCATAAGTCCAAAGTCAGTTATTGTGTGTCTGTGTGTGTGTGTGTCTGTGTGTGTGTGTAGGTCCGGGCAATACCCTATACGACTTTGGGGAATGGCAAGTTTATGGATTACGGCTTAAAGGGTGGCTTAGAAAAACGTAATCTGAGGGCTTCCAAAGGGGCTCAAAGTCAAGCAGATTTGTTGCCTGGGGGCTTATGTTTTTCTGTTTTACAGGGTATCAGGTAACTCTTTTAATTGCACTCTTGGGATTCTGGGAATCCTGGAAGGAAGAATTATGGCTATAATTCCATGGTATGTATATCATCGATTGTAGGACTTTTAAATGCTTGTTTTTCCCATATGCTAAAAGTTTTCCCTGAACGGAAAACGGGGACTCCTTGCACAGGGTATCAATCGTTTGAAATGTTTTTCTTTTCAGGTTTCAAGTGCCTTTGCATTCCTTTCCATCGGGATCCAGCATCTCGTTACGAGTCTGCTTTCCCTTCTGATTTTCCTATCTAAAACCCACTTTCACAGGGTATCCTCTCGTCGTATGTGGATCCCCTCCAGTGCACACTTGCACCTGTTTCGAGGCCACACATGCAGCTTCTAGTTGCAGCTGCAGTTGAATAAATTTGTGCAATGTCACGGCAATTATGTAAAACAGCGCCATTAGTGCAAAGATTTTCACCTCGAGCGGACCCGAGGGACTGACTGAATGACTGACTGAATGACTGACTGACTGACTGAATGGCTGACTGACTGACTGACTGACTGTTTGACGGAGTGACCGTTTGAGTGTGCGCCTGACAGACATTTGCTGGAATTTATGGGGCATGCTGCAGCAAGGACAATGCAACCTGTGCACCGACGCCTGCCTGTGTATGCTGCAGCGGCTGATGCTGGCATTGGTGAATTATTTATGCCAACTTGACATTTACTTGTTGGCCAGCCCAACAGTTGGAGGCAAGGCAAGGCCAGGCAGCCGAGCAGCTGTAAGCCTTAAGCCATAAGCCCCCACAGAACGTAGGCCGTTTAGGCCTTGTCCTTTGACTTTTTCGACTTTTGCATAAGAAATTTGCAGCGGCTTGAACATTTTTTAGAGCATACTTTCCAGCGCATTGCGTATTAATTGCTCCGGTGCAAGGCTTAAGGCAGACACTGTATGCAAACTATAGTTACATATAGATCTATATACATTTATCGTTATATATATATATGTATGTATCTCAATTTTTAACAGATTTTCATCAGCAGACCGCAAAATGAAAATGGCAAAATGAAAAACGAACAAGTTGCACTGTGGCAGGCAGCATCGAGGGGCAGCCCAGCCGCCGCACTGCTTAAACACATTTTAAATATTCATAATTCAATTCTGACTTGGTTTTTCGTTCAACTTTCTTTTCCGTGTGGCCAGTCAACGTTGCAACGTGGCAAGTATCTCTCCATCTCCAGCTTGTTGTTGCTGCCTCCTTTGTTGCTGCCTTTGTAGTTGTTGACTTGTTTGTAGCTGCCACCAGGGCTCTGCGGCTCTCTTGCAACTTGCCGCTGCTTCTCAACTTCTTCGTGTCTTATTTTCGTTTCTTTTTTCCTTTTCTGCTGGTTTGCTGGTTGCTGGTTTATGTTATTAATGAGCAAAAGTAGAAATGCAGGCCGCAGAAATAGATAGAAGATGGAGCGGGGGATGGGGCAGGGGGATGGGCAGGGGTATGGGCAGGGGGTTGGCTTGGCTTGGAGGATTATGGAGGGCAACAGTTGCTCGTGGCAGACACTGTAAATGAGCTACACGTACAGGGTATGCTTGTTAGGGTATGCTTGCTAGGGTATAGGGTATACTTCAGTCTATGAATCAACCAATATTCTTGGGAAATATCTTCACATTTATTCGCTCTCTTCCCTGTTCTATTCTACACACACAAAACTATTCCTTTCATCTATCATTTCTGTATTTATTTGGTCTTTATTCTGTTAACTTATATATCCGCTGGCAGCTGCCTATAGACCTGGCCAAGACCTCATCCGTAGGCCCTGTAGGGTAATGGCTTACTGGTTTCACTACCAAAGCCAAAGCCACGGCCAGGGGCAGTCGTCCAGTCGTCCAGTCGACCAACAACAAAGCAAAGTAATAATTTCCAAAGTTTCTGACGTTTGCCCGCCCTCCGCTGCCTCCCCTCCCCTCGCTCCGCTTTTGACCAAGTCCTGGGATGCACTTAAATATGTATATAGAATATTTTTTAATATTAATTCATAAAAAAACAGATACATGGAAAAATTAAATAATACTTTAGTCAGGGCTGGGGAAGAAGTTTAAAAGGGGGCGGAGCAGCAGCAGGGGAGGGGCTGGGGCAGTGCCCCACATGATTATGTCGTTTGGCATCTGGAAAGAAAAAGAAACAGAGCGAGGGCTCCAGTTAGGGGGCAGGGGGCGTGGTACATCATATTTATCTGCAAGTTGAGCAAAAGCTATAGCGTAAGCCTTTACCCCCTGTGCACCGTGCCCCGCCCCGCGCCCCGTTCCCCGTTCCATGACAGTCAGCAATAATAAGGATAATGCATGGCTCAGATTCCCTTACAGGAGCTCAAAGTAGCTCCCGGAGGAGGAAGGAGACCCAGATTTAAGCTGTACGAGAAGTTCTAAAAGGGGGAGGGGGAGGGGGAGGAGGGCCACTGAAAAGTATCTAAATAAATAGCTCAGCAAACTGAAGTTTGTCTCGAGTTGAGAGAGCTCTGAATCTGAATCTGGAAGTGCCCTCGCAGGCAGCAGGCAACCAGCAGCAGGCAGCCAGCAGATGGATAGATGAAAAGATAGAGATACGGATACGGATACCTGGAAGCAGGGCAGGGCTTCTGGGCAGGGATCTATGGTTCCATCGCATCTCCCTGGGGATTTATGTTGTGAAAAGTGAAACATAAGCACTGCGGATTGCAGCGACTTTGGCCAAAGTCAGACGCACGGAATACCCGCCGGAAAGTGGAAAAAAGGAACAGCCACACATGTAATACACAGAGCGACACGTGCCACATCATGAGGCAGTGGCATAAACCCAGCACCCAGCATACCATCCCCATCCCCCTCCCCAGCCCTTGCCACAGAAATGCCAGATATTCAGCGTTCAAAATGTTTATATCCGCTGCAATTGCCGGCTGAAAAGGGGGCAGGAGGGGCAGGGGCAGGAGGAGGAGCAGGAGCGGGGGGGACGGGGCTCTCTCGGATCATAAATCGCTAAGAATGCTTTTCCTAGCTGGTAAATATTGCGGAAAAGTGTACAGCGGAAAAGATACAGATACAATAAGCACAGGAAATAAGCACGAGAGAGAGAGAGAGAGAGAGGGAGAACACAGCAGAAACAGAAACAGTTACAGATACAAGCGAAGAGGGGGGGCAAGTGGGTGAATATGAGTTCCCCTCTCCTTACCCTCATTCAGTGGGTAGATCATCATAAGTAGGGACAGATTGCCAGAGATATTGCAGGGCAATTAGATGCATATTTCGGAGATTCTTCCATTGAAGTCCTTGGAATCCTGCCCTCCCCTGCCCCTGCACTTCCATAAACGATTTCCACCTGGATTCACCTGGATTCAAGGCTTCACTCTGGCCTGGTCCTTAAAGTGCGGGAGAGTCCCAGGGTCCAGGGCCAGCCGCCAACAATGCTCGAGGGTTAAATCGAGTCGAAACGGAGTTGCAGGCCACGCCTCTCTGCGTGGCAAGTGCTTTACTAGCAACAGTGCAACAATTTCTCTATGCATTTCTCTCTCTCTCTCTCTCTCTCTGTCTCTCTCTCTCTCTGTCTCTCTCTCTCTCTGTCTCTCTCTCTGTCTCTCTCTGATACGGTCAAGAAGCAGCCAAAGCAATAGCAACAATAGCACCAAAAGTTGTTAATTTTTACGTAATGGGAAAAGTTTTTAATCTACGCTTTTTGCCGGAGATGCCAAACAAACGGAAACACACACACACACACACACACAAACACACACACACACGCTTAGCTAAATCGAGCTTTATGGCAACTCTGGCAGCTAATGAAACGACCGCTCACCCCGCCCCCCTAAACCCCCCAAACCCCCCAAGCCCAGTGCACACGAATTTCGGCATTTAGTTGGTTCTCTAGTTAAAGACTAGGACCAACAATACCCATTCGATTCTGACAGAAACATACAGCCCTGGTCATATAAATAGCACAAATCAAAACGGAATATTCCGATCGATAATTTGGACAATATTTTACGTCCGATTTGAAAAATAATGATCAGAAACGCTAAGGCAGATGTCAGAGTGCGCGCGAGAAGCGATGCGAGAGGCGATGAGCAAAGCGAGAAGATGGCGGCAGAGTGAGAGCTGTGCGAGAAGCGCGCTACATTGATCTCTATTAGTTATTAATGTGAATGTGATAGTTTTTGCTCTCTTGGTACCATAGTAAAAAAAGTTTTACTTCAATAATTACGTTTTCTATGTGTATATCTCCACGGAGGTTTTTAAAGCAAACGGTAATTAAAGCACAGAATGCAAGAAGACAATCGTACACCCCTCAGAGAGTTGAAGCTATAAAGCAGGTTGCAAACTGCTTTCTCGCTTTGCTCTCGCTTTATCGCTCTCACTCTGACATCTTTCGAGCGACTGCACTTAGAAAAGCTTGCAGTGGTTTCTC
Source organism: Drosophila algonquin (assembly GCA_035041765.1). Lineage (NCBI taxonomy): Eukaryota > Metazoa > Arthropoda > Insecta > Diptera > Drosophilidae > Drosophila > Drosophila algonquin. Next base: position 475,713 of record JAWNKY010003561.1, read on the forward strand.
GCTCATTCTCGCCCAATATTATCGCTTCGCTTCTCGCGCGCCCTCTGACATCTACCTTAGTGCATTCTTCCACATGGTATGCAGGCAAGAAAATGTTCGTTATCAGTTTCCTCCTTTGCTTTATGCTTCATTTTCGTACGGCAGCTAAGTTCGAGTAAAAAGTTGTTTTCGCAGAATTCTTTGTTTCTTCGGTAACGCATTGACATAATTTACCCAAAAAAAGCTAGCATGGGTCGTGGAAAGCTCAGTTGCTCATTGCTCAGTTGAAAAAAGGAAGACTATATACACACTAAGTGAATCTGGAAGAAAACATATGTACATACATATATGTATAGCCCGTTTCCCTAGTGATCAAATGAGGCTCTTCTCCGACTGACTCTGTGATCAGATCATGCTGGTCCTGCTCTTTGGTTCACCAGAGGATCATCCTTGGGACTCCCATCCGGGTCGGTCGGCAGAAGGGACAGCAGACGGCCAAAGGGAGAAGTGTCAACACAGGGATACATCTCTATGCCTACTTAAAGATACATATTTACAGCACCGAAGGTGAGGTGAGGTGAGGAGAGGTGCGGTGAGGTAAAAGGTGACCTGCTGGGGCTGCTGGGCCTCCTGGTAGCTGGGATGCCCCACAGGTGCCAGGTGCCCCACAGGTGCCAGGTGCCCCACAGGTGCCAGGTGCCCCACAGGTGCCTCCAGCTGGAAAGTCAAGTGGAGCTGAGCCCCGAGAGCTCCTAGAATGAGGACTTCGCATCCTTGCATCTCCGTTAGGGATACCCTCGGTCGGGGCACAGGGGCTGGCAGTAGAATTTTCCATTTTTGTGGCCGACCATTTTAGCCGCTTAACAATTAAAGCCACCAAATGGGGCAAGACCATTGCGAAAACTAGTTTGTTGTTCGGCGAACCTCATAATTGGTTATGCAGCACACCCCTCCCCAGCCCCCCCTCACCCCCACACCCCACCCCAAAAGAAATTCGATTGGCAGCCCATAAATTGCAGTTGCATGCCACAAATGCGTTGTTGTTGCTGTTGTTGCAGCAGCATCAATAAGTGATAAGCTTTGGACAAATTTGTCAAAATTAACTGTCACAACATTTACGATTTGCGGTTGCAGCTGTTACTGTGGCAGCAACATGCTGCTGCTGCTGCTGCTGCTGGGCGTTGGTGTGTGGGGCATGTTGCCAAGTGGCAAACAATGCAACATGTGGCATCTGCTTTCCATGAATCACCATCCGTATGCCAAATCCTTTCAAGAGCAGCAACATGTCACAGTCGCAGTCGCAGTCACAGTTGGGGCATGTTCTGGTGGGGGGCACATATCAGTGGCACACATCAGCCGCAAAAACTAATCAGCACGCACCACAGTTCGCAGTTCAGAGTTCACAGTTCACAGTTCACAGTTTTGAGCTCCAACTTTTGAGAGTTTCGCCTTTCGTCCTTTCGTCCTTTTTTTTGTTTATTTTTTGTTGTTTATTTGAAAAGTTGCCCGAGTGAAGAATAAATTTCAATCCCGCGAGATATTTTCGGCAGCTGGAAAGTTGGCCCTGCCACTGCTGCTGCCGCTGCTGCTGCCTGCCCCAAAATGAAGCTGTGACACTGCTGATGCCACTTGTTACAGCTTCGAGCTGGAGCTGAAGCCTGGAATCTCCTTGTGGGCCCCCAATGGCAGACAAAGTATTAAAAGTGTCCAAATGATGATTGTTTCGGCTATGGCCAGCACTTGCCACACCAGCCACACCCTAAGCCTGTTGTTGCACTGGGAATTCCCTTGCCCCCCCCTCGGGCTGTGGCGTTGCGTTGACAAATCTCTTCTGTCCTGGCTTAAAGCCTTCATCTTCCTCGCTTCCTCCCTGCCCCATGGCTGATGCTGCGCTGGGGTAATTATTTTCATATTGATTTTCCTCCCGCCGAAAGTCGAGACACCAAAGACCTGCAGCTGCTCGATAGACCTGTTAATTATGCAGTAATGGTACACCAGCAGCGGCAGCAACAGCGTTGCAGCAGCAACAGCGTTGCAACAGTAACAATTATGGCCCCGAAAAGGATAATCATTTTCATTCATTTGCTGCCTGCTGCCTGCTGCATGGGTGGTTTGTAAAGTCCCTAAAAAAGTCGCTGAACACACAATACAATTGTGAAAGTGAGTGGCATACTTATGGCTGTGAGTGTGCTGTGTACTCATACTTTCAGCAGTGAGTGTGGCGGCCTTCGGGATCAGCGCCCACAGAAAGCAATTATCCTTAAAATTAAAACTCATTCATTTGTGGAGGAGCTGCCGGGGTCGAGTGGGGGGTCGAGTGGGGGGTGGGGGAGGGTGGAATTGTTGCCAATTGTTGCCACATACACACATACATTAACGAGTATTCCGGCATTCCTGTATGTATGATAAATATATGTTTTTTGTATTGTGGAAAATGAACACAGAATTTCTGAATGCCAGTAAAAATGCCCAAATAAGTGAAAAATTTATGCAATTCTTTTTATTCTCAGCGAAGTGCTTTCCTTTCACATATAAATATAAGTATTTCCCGTCGATTGTAGACACACACATGGTGTATACTCTTTCTGGCGGGGTATATGGCTTCATCTCCTTCATTTCCGCAGCAGAAGTATCCAAAGATATGAAAGAGAAGGAGGGGAGTAGGTGAGTAGGGGAGGAGGGGAGTAGGGGAGGAGGGGAGGAGGGGAGTAGGGGAGTAGGGGAGGAGGGGTATCTCCAAAGTATAATCCTGTAAGTGTATCAAAATCCTCTGCTTACCAAAAACTGCCCTCAATTTTGGTTCTTTCTGGGTTCAAATTCTGTGGATGCTGCGGATTCCCATTGGTTTCCGTTGAATGTTGCCTGAATGTTTGTTCTAGCCAAGCTCCAACCCCCAACCCCCCAACCTTCAAGCCTGCCCTTCTGCTTAAATAATGCCCCCCAAAATCAATGATAAAATATTCCTTGGCTTGGCTTGGTTTGCATGCCGTATGCTTGATTTGTCGCACATTACGCATACGCAATGACATTGCCAATTGCAGGCCCCCAATTAGGAGCTGCCTCAAACTTTTCCCAGGTTTCCCCCCCACCCACTCCCCCCTCACATGTATCATAGGCAGAATTTTGATTTGAAGTTAAGGCTCCATCATTTTGCAGGCTCTTTGTGTTTTCTGTTTTCTGTTTTTTGGGGTTTCGCCTAGCTCTTCTTTTTCTTCGGCTCTTCGGCTGTCTTCTACTTAGTATCTGCCGTCTCCTTCCCCTTCCCCTTGCCCCGTTTCATTTCATTCTTTATTATGCAGTAAACTTTTTCCCGGCAGCTCAAAGTTTTCCCCCCGCACCACCAGAAAGAAAAATCCAAATAATTTGTGAAAAAAACGAAAGTTTTCTGGAGACCAAATCCGGGGGAGGAGAGGGGAGTACAGAGGGAGTGGCACGTGACGGGTACCTTGGTCTAAATTCAATTTCATTGTCCCGAAAAGGGCCACAAATAGGGCTGGGAGGGGGAGGGGTTCCAATGCATACGCCGTGTTGCCATGATACGTGAGCTGCCTCCGCCTTTTCCGGCCTAATTGTGGGTCGCACAAAGGATGCTCCAGGAAGTTAAGTGGGGATCACAGCCTTGGGGCATACCGCCCCCCACATGGAGTGCATGCTGGCTCGGGCTGCTCATCATTGCGGCCATCGCATCATTGTTATCATAACTCAGGCCGTCAGGTTCTTCATCTTCATCTCCGTCTCCATCTCTATCTCCGTCTCCCTCTAAGCTGCACTTTGGAGCTGTTCCTCTTGTTTTTCCTCCGCATTTTTATGGCCTTGTCAGGAGAGAGACTTGCAACTTGTTTGTTGCAGCTAAAACTATTTAATAATGTCGCCTGCCGCGTTATGCACTTGCCTCTGCCCTTGCCTTTGCTTCATCCGCCATGCAACACAATGGAACACTGTCTGACACCTGCCGCGTGGCCTGGCCTGGCCTGGCCCTCCCTTTCCTTCTGGGGCTGCTGCTGGTGCTGCTGCTGGTGCTGGGGCCAAAGTTCATTTGCAAGTGTCGCTGGCAACCAGCCGAGAGCTTGAGATAGGGCTTTAGGGGGTATACTCCAGGGATGGATAGCTTGGGGTGTCATTTAAGTTGTACTTCAAGCAAGGTTCTTTCTTAGATCTATAGTTCTACCCATCTTTATATAACCATCTCTGTTTACATTGAAGTTTCCTTCTGTTTTCGTTTTCTACAGGGTGCATTCTACGTCCACTTCTCTGCAGCAGACGAAGCAGAGGCAATGTTTTTGCAGCAACCCGAATGCAATTCACTTTTGCACTTAGCAGAGGATAACGTGCGGCTTTTTGCAGCAGCAGCCAGGGGCAGCAGGAGCAGCCAGCAGAAGAGGCGAAGCGCTAGACAGACAGCCGGGGACTACAGGTTGTCGCAAATATCACACCATTATGTCATGTCCAAACAGTTGATGGCCGTGTCAGCGTCGTGCCACAAGGTCCTGCAACCCAGAGACTGCAACCCAGAGTATTCCCACTCCAAAGTTGTGCCAGGGGACGTCGCGGGATATGGCAAAGGATAAATGGGAATTAGGTAAATTTTCAATGATTTTCATGATATCTCATATCAGTTTTTCAGTTTGTCAGTTGGTCCGTTTGTCTGTTGGCCATTTGCCATTTCAGCCACTAACAAGCGACTGCTAATTGCAGAGCCACACACATGGACACACACACAGATACACACACGTGGACACAAGGCGGGGCTTGTAGTATATAATGAGGCGGTGGCCACAAAGCAAAGCGAGCAGCAGAGGCAGCAACACCGCTGCAGCATCCACAGGAGGCAGGAGGCAGGAGGACTAATGGCTCTCCGCTTCCGCTTCTCCCGATGCGGCGGCGGCATCAGTGCAATGCGCAGCACAAAAATTTCCAGCTTCTTTTGGCGTTGGCAAAAATTTAATTTAGAGCCAAAAACGTAACGCACTCCCCCCCTCCAGCCTCCCCGCCACTCACTCGCATCCTTGCTGCACACAGACCCTGGACCTAAAGGATACGAAATGGGTCCCAGACTGCCGCTGCTGCTGCTGCCCCGTCCTGGTGCAGGGGCTGGCTTGCCGCTCTGCCGACAACGTTATTTATGGCATTCCAGGACGGCCTTTGGACACTGTAACCGCATTTCTTGTTGCCACGACTCCCGGCTGCTGCTGCAACGGCTCCTGGCCCGGCTTCTAGATCTTTGCCGTGTTTAGAGTTGTCCAGCACCCAATCGGCAATGGGAAGGGCCTTGGCTGCAGCCAGAGAAGGAGAAAAGGAGGGGCATGGGATGGGGGCGGGTACCACAGGAAAAGGTGTATGGGTGTGGCAAGGGTGGGTGGTTGTGCAGGGAGTAGGGATAGCAATGCTCACCGTGCTCCAAAAATGCTTTGAAATTAAAAAATGTGCTTCCAAAAATTAACGAAAATGGGTTAAAGATTTCATCCCACCATCCACCCACCCACCCATCCGCATTCACGAGGCAGCAGTCGGGTGGGCGGGGGGCAAGGCGCATGGTTTTATCGCTGCCTGCGTATAAATGAAAATGTTCCTCATAAATGAGAAATGGATTTTAAAGGTGTTACCACACGTAGATACGTGTCCCCCGATACGACACGGAAGTTGAAGTTGAAAGCAAAGATTGGGAGCATAGAAAAATGATGAAATACGAGAGAAACGTGGCGGCCCTAAAGAGGAGAATGGAGAATGGAAGACTAAGTATTACCCAGAAGAAAAGAAAAGTGATATAAATATATATTATAGACATATTATAAACATTATTTTATATTAGTTACTTCACAAATTCCCACAAGAAAAGGCGAAAATGTTGTCAACTTTTCGACGAGATTAAAATGAAAATAGTTTGGTATTTTAATTGCCACAGAAAGGTATTTTTTTCAGTTTAGCTATATGGTAACACTGTTTAGTTACGTTAACGATCATGTTTGTATGAAGCGATAGGCCGCGAACTACACTGCAAAGAGTGACCATGTTATTCCAACAGATTTAGCCCCAAACTTTGTTTACTTTGATATATGAGAAAGCCAAGATAATTGGTGATAATTTTAAACAGCATCAGAAACTAGTTTACTTTTGCTGCCAACATGTGGCAGGGGAATCGAAAGGGCCAAAGCCAGGGCCAAATCAAATCTATTCATGGGAATCTATTGCCCTTGTCTGCGAGAAACCATTCCGCATGCCAGAAACAATTCCAATTTGAAGCAGCCACAGGGAGCAGGTATTTCCGGGGGTTAGGTTGTGTGTGCAGGCCTAGGGGGAGGGGAGGTGGGATGGGGGCGCCATCTCGCACCTCAAGCTCATAATTATTTGGAGTTGATGTTTGGGGCGCCACAGAACAAACGAAAGTTGCCACCGTGCGGAGTACACTTTTTCCACGTTGTTGCATTCAACCCCCCCACCCCGCACCCCTTACACATCCGCCATCCCTTAGTTCCGGGAAAAGTTGAATGTTTATTTAGTTGTTTATTTGTTTGCTGTGAACATTGGCCAGCGATTTGTTGGCCAGTTGAGTGTGCAAAATGGCACTACCCTCCCCGCTCCCCGCTCCCTTCTCCCCACTCCCTTCTCCTCTCTTACCTGCTCCAAAGGCAATAGTTTTTTCCCTTTAGTTTCCCCTGATTTTCATTTACTTTTATTAGTTTTTTAAATGCGGTTTATTTGTTGCTGTGCAAAGAGGCGAAAACTAATTTTGAAGTCAATTAGAAAAGGGATGGAGATCGGAGGGGGAGCAGGAGGGGGACAAGAGAGAAACGCTACTGAGAGATAATCAGGTGTAAAAGGCTCATCTCTGGCAGCCAGGATGAAAGTGTAACCACTTTCCAGGGAAATGACTACCGACTAGGGGGGTTTTTTCACTCTATAACTTATCCAAGAAATAAGATGAGATAGAGGGACATTCGCGTACAAATTTCCCATAGGCAAACGGACACGAAGGAGAGGCAGACTTAAAGGGAGATTCCGAATTCGAATGTGCCGAAGGTTGTGGTTTCCATGTGCGTAAAACAGAGTCCCGCCCTTCTCCATTCATCTGAAACTCATTATTGTTCTCCTTTCTTGGTATCTTGGTATCCCCCCTTTAGCCTGCAACCTGAAACCTTCACCCATTGCTCAAGAGTCCAAGTGGCAGTTGCAGCAGATATTAAAATCAATCTCTCATTGTTCATGGTTTGATTCTGCTTTAGTTCTGCTTTAGAATGGGAAATCTGCAGCTGGAAATGGGAAATGGGAAATGTGTAATGCGAGACTTGAGCCTATAAGACAAAGTCGGCCAGTCAGTCAGGCAAGCAGGCAGTCAGGACTCCAGTCACTAGTGTGCCCCTCCCCCTGTGTGTGGCTGCAGCTCAGTCTTGAGTCTTGGCACATAATATCGCATGAGGCCTACGCCCCCAAGCCTCTCCCCCTGTCACATCTTCCCTTCATCTCCCACTTTTGGCCCGAAAGAGTGCTCCAAGCGAAATGCCAAAATGGTAAACAAAGTGCAAAATGCCTTTGCTGTTGGCCTGTGAGTGAAATTAAAACAATAAACGATTCAAATGCAACACAAGCTGAAGGAGAGAGAGAGACAGAAAGAGAGAGAGACAGAGAGTGGGAGAGAGAGCTGAGGCTGTGTGGCAGGTGCCAACGTCGGCCATCGTCTACTCCGTCTGGTAAAAGTTGTTGAATCAACCTCAATTGCAGCCTCTGCGTACAGGCATGCGTGTGTGTTGCATGCAACAGAGGTCGAGTGGGGAAAGGGGTTGGGGGGCAGAGACTATGGCTGGTCAACTAACATTTTACCTTTTAGGCAGCTCTCATGCATGAAATTGGAAGAGTAGCAATTGATTGAAAATTTTGCAGCCATGGACTCCGGAGGCAGGCAGGCGGCAGGCATCAGGGGGAGAGAAGAGCCAGGGGGTAGGGGGTGTATACCTAAAACAAGGATACACCCATACACCCACACATCGAACAAAACGAGGATAATAATGGATGGATGTGGCATGAAAATTGCGGTTCACTTGATATTTTTGACGTAATTTGAATTTTGCGGCAGAAAAAAGAAAGAAAAAAGAAAAGAAATTGGAAAAATAAAAGAAGCCGCAAATCGTTTGAGATAAATTGATAACGCCAGCATTATTATGCATATGTTAGAGATACTTAGAGGCGGCATGGGAGCAGGAGGCGTGGCAACTGAAGGCAACTGAAGGGTTTCAACCCACCCCCCGTGGGAAGCCACTAATCCGACAGCCAAACATTAAAGAGAATGAGCAAGGGGAAGGGCAAGGGGAAGGGCAGGGGGAAGGGCGAGGGGAGGGGCATAGGGAAGGGCAAGGGGAAGGGGCTGGGGCTGGGGCTGCAGGAAGTGCCAGGCCAAAGAGCGCAGCACATATTTGGCGCATTTCACTTTTCAGGATTATTTGGAATTTATGCATAAACAAGCAAAAGGACGTTACCCGAAGTCATTTGTTCAAGTCAACCATATGAGCCTCCCCTGCCTCAGCCCCTGCCCTTGCCCCAGCCCCAGCAGTGGCAGAAAGAGACAGCGAAAAAGAGAACCATTTATAGCCATCTCTCCGACTGACAGCCAGCCCTTTGTTCTGCCCTCATTTTTATTGCCACTAGCGAAACAATTTCACATTTGCTTGCAGAGCAGCAGCCGACTTGCAAATTGCCAAAACGCCCAGCGAAAGTTCTCCAGAGACAGAGACAGAGAGAGAGCAGTGAGAGAGATAGAGAGAGATGGCGAACATAGAATTCATGGTCCCCCAATCCCAAATTGGGCAAAGGCCTATGGCTGGGGTGGCCACTGAATGCAATTCTCGGGGCAGAACGAGGCGCCACTTGGCCCCAGATTCGTGCTCGTCCTCGTGCCTTTTGGATTGGTGGCACTTGCCCTCGCGCCACCTGGCTGCCGCCTCGAGTGGCCATTGCGGAAGGTCATCCTCGGAGTCACGTGGCAATGTTTATTTAATAATTTATTTCAGTGTCTTTTTTCTAGGTTTTGTTCAATGATTAAACGAAATGCAGCGAAAGGCGAAAGGTGAAGGTTGTCTGGGACATTTTGAGGAACATGTGGCATGCAACGTGGGGGAAGAGTATCTCAATATCTCGAAAAACTGTGGCTGAATTCTTTGGGTGATCCAACTTTCGTTCCACACAAAACTTGAACATTCCTGAAGGCAACTCAAAGCCAATTGAAAGCACTACAGCTACAGTGCGGTTCGAAACAATAAAGAAGAAAGGGCAACGGCATAAAAGTTCTCTAGAGAAAGACCTTCTATCGACTTTAAACTATGTGGTAGGATAACACTAGTACATAAGATACTATAATATACTATAATATACTATAATATACTATAATATACTACAATAATATATACCATAAGAATACTAGATGTAAGTACGGCCACATTATAAGTGTGTAGACCAACGCTCGAGCACTTTTTGCGTGGCTTGGGAATTTAGCGGTACAAGAGAAATAAAGAGGCGTGAACAATAGAACAGTTTTTATCTCTCACAACTATGGACTTTTCTTCTCTGACTTATTGGTTAAATTTAGTACAAATAATCGCAGCTTAAACCCAGTAAATTTCTGTCTCAATCTTCCTTTAACTTTGGCCCAGGATTTTCATTAGAGGATCTACACAGCCTGCTCCTTGCCTCTGCTTGAGTCACGCCCCCACGACAAGGTGGACTAATTGATGAGCCGCAAAAGTTTCCCCAATAAAAGGGGCCAGAGGAGGAGCAGGAGCAGGAGGAGGAGCAAGAGGAGGAGCAGGAGCAGTAGCTGGAACTGGAACTGGGAGTGGGCTTTGGGTTTTCGTTTGCCATTGTCATACATGGCGTATACGTCATATAGAGGAATTCCGCACGCAGACCAGAACCAGAACTATGAGTGCAATTGAAGTTACTTCTCTTCTCAAGGATTGCAGCACTTGAGTTGTCCTTTGGCTGCTGACAAGCCATCTTGCCATTGAAAGAGCGACAGAGAGGCACAAGGAGCGGGAGCAGGAGAGAGGGAGACGGACAGAGAGGCAGCAGGAGCAGGAGAGAGGGAGACGGAGAGAAGGAGAGACAGGATTCTCTGACAGAAAGTTGCTGCAATTTTCGACTTGACTTGGCGAGGAGTCGGCGAGGACTCGAGTCGCGCGTCTGTCGTCCCGGTCCCGGCGTCCGTTCGCCGACAAGTTATTTTATTGATAAACTTTTTACCGAGTGCAGTGGCAGTGGCAGTGGCATGGGACAGAAGTGGCACGAGTACTGGGGGCGGGGACAGGGGAGGGGAGGGACTGCTGCCAGTCGCTGATTCGCTCTTTTGACGTTTTTGCTTTTCGCTCTTGCTGCTGCTGCTCCTCCTGCCTCTCTCCTCCTCTCTTCTTCTGCTCTTGGCCTGGCTTTCTGGCTGTCTTCACATTGTTTGGCTTAAATGGCATTAAATCCTTTTAATGCCCCGACGGCCAGGGGGGCCAGGGGGGCCCCGGCAGGGACGCAGGCACTTTGGGGAAATCAATTGTGCTGATTGTCCTGCAATTGAGCTGCCACCCCCTGCCCCCTCCCCCCTGCCCTTGACAGCCGGATGGGTTACATCTCACTTTTGTTTCGCCTTTTTCTGTTTGATTCTTCGCTCTTTCCCTCCTTCCCCCCGGCAGGGTATTTATTTTCTGTCCTCCCTCGCCCGACACTTGGGGACATTATCCCCTGCTGAAAGGCAAATTGAAAGATTTCCATCGCCAAACTGTTGCACACACACACACAGAGGCACACAGAGGCACGTGTGGCAGCATTGCATTGCATCATCAAATGCCTGAACATCTTCCACTGCCATTTGATGGTCTTCTTTGAGTGTTGAGTGCCGTGTGGCAGGGGGCAGCTCCCAGCTGCAGGCCAGGCGTGCCGCGTGAAAGTATTCCTGCCCCGTCTTTATTGCCACTTTCGAGTTGCATGAAATTAAACTCGTTTTACGACCAGGAATGCAGGGATTTCCTTCCATCAAAAGCGCTGCTGCCTGCCCCCTGTCGGCGTGTCGCATGACTCTCATCGTCGCCTCCTTTATCCTGCCTCAAGTCTTTAAGATGCGGCAGATGGCGGTGGATTTGCCAACCTTTTAATTATGGAAATGTGCGGTCTGCTCGGCAATAGCATCGAGTGTTATTAATCACAAACAAAGCGAGAGGAATCCTTGAGAGACCCCCAGCTGGAGCCAGAGCGTGCCGCCCAGGGGCCAAGCCAAGCCACTCAGCCGCAGAGCTGGCCATTAGGCGGCTCCCGGAGAGAGAGTCCAAGGCGCTGCATGGAAAATTGAAAATGCCAAAAGGCAAAAGGCTGCAGAATGTGCAACAAAAGGCCAGAGCCAGCGCCACAGCCGAAATGCTGCAAATCTCTTAGTGGAAATCTGGCAAAGGCGGCTGGCGCGTGCGGTCACGTGGCTGCTCTTGATAAGAAAACGCTTAGAAAAGGCGTGACCACAGCAGGAGCAGGAGGAGCAGCAGGAGCAGGACTCGGATGCAGAGCGCAGGTGAATGCAGTGCCTACGACCACAGCCGCAAGATGAACTCCACAAAAGGCTGCGGGCTGAAGGGGTGGCGGGGCTTGCAGGGTGGGTCGGTGGCGGGGTGCTGCGGTGGCTGTCCATGGAAAGCGGCGGCAGAGTTAAAAGAAAACGCAACTTTGGCACATTTTCGCAGCACTCCGCTAAGTTTTCAGTTCTCAGTTTTCAGTTGGTTTTCCCTTATTTCTTTTTGTGATTTTTCCTCCTTCTCTCCTCCTTTTTTCCTTGAGCTTTTCACAGTTTGCCCTGAATAAATCATGTTATTTTATTTGAGTTTTTTGTTAGTCTTTTGTGTGGTTTTTGTTGCTGCTAGTCATAAAACAATTGACGTTAAATGTTGCTAAATGAAAACTCTGACGATGGCGATGGCTGTGGCAGCGGCTGTCCGCTTCAGCCTTGCCGATTGAAGGGATTCTCTGCTCAAACAGCATTTAAGAGGAGGCTCAGACGATTATCCCTGGCAGCCCTGGAGCAAGGGGAGTTCACGCCTTGGAGCAAGTGGAGTCAATTATTTACCAGCTCTTTCCTTATAGGCCGCAAACAGGTGCAGCTGAGGATCTGTCCGGCCTCTTGGGACGAAGAAAGTGCTGCCAGAGGCTCGAACTATAATCGAAACTTCAAACATTATCAAACAATCTCTGGCCTATCAAACTGAGTGGCCATCAAGCGGCTGCCCTTCAGAACTTCCCTAATCTTCAGGCTTAAATTTAATTCAATTCAAGACTTGCCAAACTTCTTTAATCACTGACTTTTGTCCCGGAATCTCTTCATTTGCTTAGTGCGTTTAGTCCTATCATTTGCGAGTGTGTGTGTGTGTGTGTGTGTGACTAATTAAGTGCTTGGCTGGAAGGGCTTTCCAGCCATTCAGTTTCATATTCAGAGCCCAGTCGAGGAGTCAGTCGAGGAGTTTCCTTCACTCGCTTTGCCTGCTTTGCTTGGTTGCAAAAAGTGTTGCTTACTTTTGGGCCGTTCATGCACTTTAGTGCCACACACACACACACACACACACACACACACATACACATATGAAGCCACAAAGGCAGAGATAGAGACTCTTCAAGAAGCTGCTGCTCGTTTTGATTTATGCAAGAAAGAAATGAAAGTGGGTTAGGAGAAGTCTCTCCCTTGATAGGGTATGAACTATGTCGAAGCTGTGCATACCCTGGAATGCACCTTATGTACAGTGATCTATGAGATATATGTACATAGCACTTTTAACACTTGGAAATCGATCTCTTTCATCATCAAATCAACATCAAGAATCTCTGTAAAGTTTCTTGCCAAATGAGTCATAATTTTCACAAAAATCCCCAGAGACTCGATCGTCTATGCTGATCACTATGGTATGCCCTATAATATGTTCTCTATGGACCACAAAGGGTATCCTTCTGTTCCATCTTTTCTCTGCCCAAAGTGTACTTCACACATAGACAAGGAAATCTTCTCCGGGCTTTTAATTGACTTTAATTTCCAACACCCGCAAAGGCCCAGAGCACTGGCTACGCTCAGCAAGGGAGTAGCTGAACGAGAACCAAAGCCAAAGCCGTAGCCATAGCCATAGCCATGCCCATAGTGGGAGTCGGAGTCAGAGTCTGAGCCACATCCAGAGCCTGAGCCTTGGCACGTTGTCCTTCAATGGCTTCACTTGGCCATTGTTTTGCCGCTTAAGGCCTTTTTGGGGAGCTGTCAGGCGAGAGAGAGAGAGAGAGAGGGGGAGAGGGAGAGAATGGGCCAAAATAAACATACGGCTGCCAAGTTAAACATCCTCTCACACACACACACACACACGTTCACACATACTCGCCGTGAGACATGGCGCAACACTCACACACACACACACACACGTTCACACATACTCGCCGTGAGACACACACACTCACACGGACACTTAAGTTGCCAACAAGTCGGCGCTGCTGCTGCTGCTTCTCCTTGGCTGCTCCTGGTAGTCCTGGTAGCTGCCTTCTCGTCCTACTCCTCCTTGCTCCCCTGGCGCCCCGCCCTCCTTTGCGTTCTCCTGGTGGCCACAGAAGCGTTAAAGTTACCGTAACGCGCTCTGCTCTCCTCTGCCCTGCTGTGTCGCTGCTCAAATATTTACATTCCATTTAGGCGCCGGCCTGTCTGGTGCTGCTCCCTGCTCTCTCCCCCCACTCCCTCTCTCTCTCTCTCTCTCTCTTTGCTCTCTCTGCTGGCACTTCATCTTCATTTCACAGTTATTTTCAACTTCATTTGCGTGGTAAATAGGTGAACAAATACGCTCACTCAACCGTGTGCTTCCTCTGTGCAGTCCCCCCTCTCCCCGTCCTGGTTTGGCGGGCAGCACGCCGCATTGGCATTAATATGCGCCCTCGTAACTGTGTTACGGTGTCGTTTAACTTATTAGCCTCAGTGTGAGTCTCAGACGGTGTCGATGGCGAAGTCGAAGTCTGAGCCAGTCAGAGGAAGGCCAGGACCAGGAGCAGGCCAGGACCAGGCCAGTCACAGTCCCAGTTCTGTGGCCTATTTACATTAGCCGCAACAGTTCATGCGATTAAAGTGATCACAATGAACGGGTATATGGGCTATGAGGGAGAGGTTTTTGCCACTAAGTGGCAAGTGATACTTTTGAGTATCGTTTCCCTTTTTCCTTTGCCTTCTCCTATTTCCACGCTTTCCGCTTTCCTTCCTCGCCATTTTCATAGTGTATCTTGGCATTCGTCGTCGGTGGCCCAATTAGCCGCAGAGAAACTTTCGCCAGGCACTTTTTTCCGCCTTCCCTGATGGGGTTGACAAGTCGAGCGCAAAAAATGTCGGTTAGCCGAGCCGAGTAAATGTTGGCTCGCCCTTAGACACCCCCGCCCCCGAGCCAAGTGCCAGGCGAGACGATGTGGCAGAGATTGGTGGCTAGAGGAGGTGGGCGGGGGGCGGGGGCTAGATCCAGGGGCGTAGATTAAATAATTCATTAAGGAAACTCAACTGTCGTCGACTGCGGCCACATCTTCTTCGTTCTTCGTTCTCTCTCGCTCTTCGCTCTTCGTTTCTCGCTCTTCGAGATGTTGTGATAAGCCAGGGGTAATTAAGCGCCCGGCCGAAGGGGCAAGAGGGGCGAGGGGAGGCATGCGAGGGGCAGCCCTGAGTGTTGGCCGTAAAATTTGTTGCACGAAAGTTTTCGCGCGCATAGATGACATGAATTTAAATAGAAATTAAATTAAAATGAGTAGCAAAGAGAGCGGCCGAGGCAGAGGCAATCAGCGCTTAAATTGTGCAACAAATTTTGGGTTTTAAGAGGGGGAGGAGAGAGGCAAAGGATTGAAGGAGGGAAAGGATTTATTTAATAGCCGCGCGAAATTGGCGCAGCTTGTAAACACACACACAAACACACAGAGACAGAGAGAGGGAATGCGCCACTGCAACGGCAACAGCAATTAAAAGGCCGCCAGACAATGTAATGCATGCACATTCATGCACATTCATGCACGATGCACGATACACACTCCACTCAGTCGCTGCCACTTCATACATTCATGCGAATGTCATGGAAACTTGTAAGGCAACCCTACACCACTTACCCAGTAGCCCAACGGCACAACGGCCCAACAGCCCAACAGCCCTATAGCCCTATAGCTCCTCCCCTCTGCCCTCCCCTGCCCTGTCTCTGCCTCTCCTGGCAGATTTATGTCGGCAGGAAAAGACCTGCTGCTGCTCTTGCTGTTTGTCCCTCTCATCAGCTGCTGTTATACGATGCGTTTTCCGTAATTCACCGAAATAAAACTTACCATCCAACCATCCAACATCTATGCCTAGGCAACCTGTTGAATATACGCTATAATGAGGGAATACCCTCATGCAAGTAGCAACAATAATACCGGAAAACCATAATTCCACATTTTAGTATAAACACACTGAAGCTTAAATTAAGGTATTTTCGGTATTTCTCGATCCTGGCTGAGAGCTTAAACTCCAATACGACACCGACACTCAAAAACCCATCGTGCCACAAATTGTGTGCCTGTTTGCCCGTATTTGCTTTCAGTTTTTTTCAATATTCATATTTGGGAGATGGACCTCATTGTTGGCTCCACCATTCCCCCCCCTTTGGAGGATGTTTAACCGCTGCCAGTGGCCAAGTTGCAGCTGCATTCTCTGGCGGTGGACAATTTGTTCCCTTGGTGGAAAAGTTTAAAATTAAAGTGTGTTGTTTGTTTTGAAACACTCATAGAAATAGCATCGATTGTGCCAAAACTCATCAGCGTCAAAGCGAAATGCAGCGCAAAATGGCAACTAATTAGGAGAGAAGCGCGACCGCGACGCCGTTTGATATGGTTTCCTCATTAGGCGACGGCAGCCCTGAACCAGGGTATGTGAGTGCCAGGGTAGGGCCTTCGCCCTGTCGCTAGTACGCTGCCACAGGAATATACCTTGCCATGGGAATGGTAATGGGAGATGCATTAAAGCATCATGGGAGATGGACAGAAAGTCTTTAAAGAGCGAGAGAGAGCATGCATTGATTTATTGCCTTACGGGGGAACCCCTGCGGGGCTCTGTGACGCCTTGTTCGCCGGTGCATGAATGTCACTGCTGAGCCCCATGGACGGCAAACAGGGAATCTCGGAAAAGTAAAGCACTGAGCAGGGAAAAGGAAAACAGCAAACAGTGAGCTCAGAGCTGGGAGCTGGGAGCAGCGAAAGGGTTAAATGGCATCGAACATTGGCAGAAAGGCAACCAGCAACAAATAACAGAGAGGGAGAGAGTGAGGGGGAGAGAGAGAGAGAGAGAGGGAGAAGAAATGCCACAAAGAGAGCGGCAGAAATCAGCGCACGTTAGCAATTAATAATGGGAGACCAAGTCGCAGTTCCAGCTCCAGCCGGAGTCGCAGGCAGAGCCGGAGTCGCAGGCAGAGCCGGAGTCGCAGCCGGAGTCGGTGTCTCCTATGGAGAATCAGAGTCAAAGAAAACTGCCCAAATATTTGGCGGACGGCCTGCGTATGGGGGCAGAAAATCCCCAATGAAAAAAAGCGGAAAATAAGGGATTGGAAGATACAAATGTGATGTGGGATGCCCGAAACAAAACAAACCAAAAAAAGATACAAAATAGAGCCCACAGCTGTAGCCTGTCCAAAAGAGTTGTCGCCGATACAACAATGGCGGAAAATGCTGGGAAATGCTGGGGAATCTATGGCAAGAGCTGCTCCTCAATGGTCGCAATTTCGGCTCATAAATTATCCTGGCGCAGCCCAGGCTGAGCGGGGAAGAGGACTAGAAAGAGGTAACAAAAAAGCAAAGGCTGCAAGCAGTAATAGTAATACTGTAAGGCTGTCCCTGCCACCGACTGATTGCTCTTTTTGTCCGCAGCCATAGAAAACTACGTACATGGGAAGAGAGTCTCCATTCTCCGTGCTCTGTGCCCAAATTCTGGATAATTTAGTCGTGAATCAAACCAGCGATTGATACTCTTCCCTTCGATAGTGGAAGGAACTCCCACCGATTCCAGAGATCGCTCCGCATTAAGCGAGAATCGTGAGCCGGAATCATCACTTATTTTCCTTCAATTTCCCCCGGGCCAGCCCTGCATTTCCCTCCGCTCTGCCTCCTCCTCTTACTCCTCCATTGGCCTGTGTGCATTTCCATTCAGGCCGCCATTAAAGCCGTTAACCCCGCGACTCGCTGACAGTTGCATAATATAAAAATTAAATGCCACGTACACGCACACCCATACACACATGCCACCCACACACACACATACGAATGGCTGTCATGTGTAATTATTAATTTCTAAAAAGCCATTCAGAAATAATATAATTTGAAAATGCGCTCGACGACGACGTGCCCGGGCGCTCCGTTTGAAAGTCTCCCAATGTCCAGTGGCCAGGGGGGGGAGAGGGCAGCAGGACACAGGGGACAGTGCTGCAGCTCACTTACAAATGTTGTTAGGACATTAATGCATGTTTGTGTGTGTGTGTGCGAGTCCCAGAACCAAATCAATATTCCCGCGGCGTAAAGAAAAATATGCCAAATGGCCAAAAACGGTCCCCCCATCCCCCCACCCCTCATGCCCTCTATTTTGGCCCGTTTTGATTTAAAAGCTCACGCACATATGGAACTAATCCTAATTTAAATGTTTTCGCTTGCTCTCTCCCCTCTCTCCCCTCTCCCACCCCTTTCTCTCACTCCCTTTGGCTGTCCCGTCGATTAAAGCGCAAAATTTAATTGTTGTAAAAACAGAAAAAGGAAATAAAGGGGAAAGCAGCCTGAGATATACCCTAACTAACGAAAGACTGTATATATGTAGGAAGGGAATAAGTGAGAGTACCACTGATAAGAGTTATCGAATGGATACATCGAGTGGTAGTAGAGTAGAGAGCAATCGGCAGAGAAGAGCTTGAGCTGCGAGAGTGAGCGAAGAAAAGTAAAAAGAAAAGAAAAGACCTCAAGTGTAAAAAAAGAGACAACTCATGTGAATAATCTTAAATGAAATGAGGAAAAGACTATGGAGTTAAATAAATAAAACGATTGAAATATAATACGTCTAATTCGAATGAATCGGGAGGCCTATATCCAAAACCAATATAATTCTCCCCTACATTTATATGGAAATTAGTGGTTTAATTTTTGAATAAAGTTTGAAGTTAAACTCAATATTAACGCCTTGGGGCAATCGAAACCCTGGAACATCTAATCTGCAGCCGCCCAAGAGGTCGCCAAAAACACCTCAATCTTAGGTGATATAAAAACCTCACTAGCTAACGACTAACGACCGGATAACTAAGGGCCATACTGGCCTATGGGAGATCCCAGGAGGGTCATCCGGGTTAACCAAACCTAACCTCTACGCCAGTTGGGACTTACTCCAAGGTACAGCAGCTCCAATGGGCAGATGTGTCCATCAGATGTGTCTCTCAGAACTGCAATGATATCAGAGCCCGAATATTCATAGATACTTCCTACCCAGAACTCAAAACATCAACCGAATGTTCAGTTTCCTTAAGCATTGTAAACACATCAAAGAGTCAAAGGTTTAGCTACTAAAACTCGCGGACAGCACTTAATCCTCTTAGACTTAACCGATTTCAGCTTTAGTACGACTTGATCTTGTTTTCATGTCGCATAATAGTCAGTAAAGAGAAGTTGGCCTATTTGGATTCCACGGATTTTGTGACTATGGAACCTTAGCAGCATCCACCGCAGGGTCCTCAGCAAGGACTACAGCAGCCATGGCATATATGGTATATATTTCTACTAAACTTACTAAACTTTACGATGAGACTTTTGGCCCATTCTTGCAAGAAACATACAATTATTTGTTTATATTTTGACTGTAGCTAAATGAAATGTATCTTAAGTGGCTAAAAAAGAAAGAATTTCAAAATTATTCACTTAATATAGAAGAGATACTGTCACTGTACCTATTATTTTGATCAGCCTGACATTGACTCTGAGTAAGAAATGGATCTATTTCTTGAATTGATCTTAACATGATCCTACATTGTATTAAAGCTTATTTTATTTAAAACAGATACTAAAAGAATAACTGAGAACAAATTTTAGGTTTCAAATATTGAATACAAAAATGTTCTGTTAAGTTAAACTTTACGTAGATGGGTGTACCTATTATTATGATCAGGTGTGTATAAATAAAATAAATAATAATAAATATATGTAGTTTTCCCCTCAAAACTTGTCTTTGGTTGATCATTTCTGTTGTAGCTGCGATAAACTTATCCCATATGGATCCATATTCGATGGGGATTGGGGGGTAGATGGGGTAAATGGGGTAGTACTCCTCCCATTTCGACTTGAATACCTTGGAAAGTGTCTACAGAATGGAGCGATGGAACAGGAATACCCTCTATTCTTTCTGTTCTTTCCAAATTGATGTCCCTAGTTAAGCAATCACTAACTATTCATAGTTCTAGTACTTCCTGTTGGTCTTACCCAGAAATCGAACTGCATTGGCTATCATCACCCTGGTTCCTCGTACCTGGAATACTTATGTTTGAACCGCACTGCTGAGATCCTGGAAGCTTCTCCACGTGGCTGCTGACAGCACATTCGCCCAGAGGACAATCCGGCCGACTATGCAACACGCGGACTTCTGCCCAGGGATCTGGTAGACCATCAACTGTGGTGCAATGGACCCCTGTGGCTTTCTCAATCACGTCTCACTTGGCCATGTACCTCCTGCTGTCTGCTGCCAATCTCTGGCCGAAGTCTTCATGCCCCCTGTGAAAGGGTAAAGAGAAAGAGAGAGCCTGCAACGAACGGTGGCAAGAAGCCGCGAATCGCGAATCGCTTTGCATAACAAATTCAATGAAATAAAATAAAATAAGCTAGTGCATGAATTAAAAACATATTAAGCTTAATTGGAAAATGAAAATTTGGTTAACATGCGAATAATGCGATGTATTAAAAGCAACAACAACCGTAAAAAAAAGAACAAAATTAAATATTTAATTGCCACCGAACAATGAGAGCACAAAGGACACGCCGTTTTTTTAGTTGTGGCATAAAAAATAAAATTAAATTACTCCTATTATGTCAACTAATTTGGACTTTCAATGGAATTACTTTTGAGCAAAAAAATCAAATCAATTTCCCAACAAAAGTAGGGAACTCCGCCCCGCCCCGCACTTTGACTAGCCATAAATTGTGGGGCACGACTGCCATAATAATTCCACATGCTGCCACAAATCTCGGCAATTCCCCAAATAGTTTTAAAAGCGCGTCAACAAACGAGCAGCAGAACTACAATATGTTCTGCACTGTTCTTTTCTGTTCAAACAAGTTAAATCAAATATATTGCTTCGATTTGTTGCAAGCTCTGTTGTTGCAACTGCTGGAATGGGTTCCTGTTTTATTTCTGTTTTTGTTTCTGTTGCCAAACACAAAGTTCAACAGCAATTAAAAGAGCCAGAAAAGAGCAAGGGAGGAGGAGGGGAGCAGGGGAGTGGCAATGCTTTTGACCAACGACAAGCGAAACATTTGGGGCTGCTTATCTTCCAGTTGCCGCTAGTTAACAAGCAGCCCAAAACAGGACGAGCCACCAGCCAAAGTCATTGGCAAAAGGACATCATTCCAGGGAAACTTTGCACTGAATTCGCCTCTCCTTTCGTCTCCTTTCCCTTTCCTTCCAAAGAAGCCATAAAAATGTTGCTCATGAGCCGGAGAAATGGTACATTGGCTGGAGTTGCAGTGGAGTACAGTGAGGGCTCGTTGTGGAGGGACAGACCCAAACTGGAACCCATACTGGAACCCCATCTGATGGAGCAGTTCTGTGCGAATCAGATTTCATTCCTCAAGGACTTAACCAGCTGCCAGGATTAGCCCTGTTTGCCGACCAGGTCATCACTGTGTGTCTCTGTCTGTATCTGTGTGCCTCTGTGTGCCTCTGTCTGTGTGCCTCTGTGTGCCTCTGTGTCTCTGTGGCACGTAAATCGCTGTAATAGAAACATTGCATTTTATTGCAGTTGTCTTCGTTCTTCTTGGCTTTTCTTCTCTTCTTCGTTCTCTGTTCCCCCTTTTTGTTTTTGGCCAATAACATTCTGATAAATGGTCAAAACGGCTTTCGTGTCGATGTCCTTGAGGCAGTGGCAGCAGCAGAAGGAGCAGCAGCTGCCCCTTACTCGGAGAAAGAGAGAACTTTTCAATTACCACTAAAAGTGTTTTCCTTTTCCTTTCCTGCCGCCTGCCAAGCAAATCCCGTGTCCCCTCCACAGATCTTGATTTTGTGGCAAGAGCGCAGCCTTCCACCTGTCGCGGTTGCACTTGCCACAGCCTCTGCAGCTGCAGCTTATAAATGGTGTCAACCTTCGGAGTCTCTTCATCATGGCCTTGCCGCCCCAGCCGCCGCCTCCGCCCATTTGTCTTTGGCTTTTAGTCATTTTTTCGGTTTGGTTTGGGCCAGGGCACAAAAAATAAACTTTAATTAACTTAAGTACATGGCCAAAGGCAATTTGATCGGGTTTTTGCAGAGGGTAGCCTGGGGCATGCACGCTGCTGTCTCCCTACCTTGAGATAGATGATTGTTCCAACCTTTAACATTGTCAACCTTCCAGGGTACTTGGGGCTTCGAGCACACCCTTTAAGATTCATTTTATAACATTTTCCCCTTTGTTGCAACCACAATGAATAATGCAACTGTCCGGCGGCCACTGTGGACACACATTTGCATGGACTCCTCCGTAGTCCTCTGCTGAGTGCCGCCCCAGGACTGCGGTTGCACTGACTAGAGCCAAGAGACATGGGAAACACATGGGAAACACTTTTGGTAATGCATTTGGTGCAGCGACGCTAATGTCAATTTATTCATCTTCTCCACTCCACTCCGCTTTTTGGCTGTTTGGCTTTTTGGCTTCTTGGCCATTTGGTATTCTCCTTTAGCCAACTCTTGGGCTGTGCCAAGAATGCCCACGAGGCTGCCAGCGACTACCAGATGAGCGCCCTCGTCCAAGCAGCAGGCGCCAGCGGCTGTGCCACCAGCCCCAAGGATGCAGAGGGTCCGCTCGGAGAGGCCTTGGATGATAGATCCGCGGCACTCCCAGTTGTGCTCCCAGTTGTGGATCCTCACGTTGGCCTGCTGCAACTGCTGCGATCCTTGTCTTAGCCTATGAAACCAGAGACACGAGACAAGTTTGTGCCACAAGAAGCTAAAGCTGCTCGACCAGGTGAGACCCCAGCCGAAGACGATGCCCGCCACATTGTCCTTGGGCTCCTCAGTGGCCAGTGGGATTGCTTGTGCCCCATTATCGGCTAGGGTGACATTCTCACAGAGGTACAGCAGGGCCTGGTCGTTGTCGTAGCGCTGCGAGTGGCAGTGCGGGTGGATGTGGACGCCACAGACGGCGATCAGAGATCCTCCGGTACTCATGGAGCTGGTGCCCCGTGGACACACCAACCGCTGATCAGAACGAAGTTCTCCTTCGATCACAATCGATGCCTGCCAAGAGGTATCCCAAATCTTCACGGTGGTGCCACCAATGATGCGAGGAGAGTCACGGGCAGGGCTGCCAAAAGGAGTAGCAAGTGGCACATTTTCACCTAATGAATTTGTTGTTAACAAATTCTCTGCTTTTATGGGAATTCCGTGGAATTTCTTTGCTATCTGTAGGAGAATTTTCTGTAAAACTATTGGCTTTCCTTATCCCTAGGGCCATTCATCACATAGAGCTCCATTGGAATACTTATCTATTATCTATTCATCACATAGAGCTCTATTGGAACACTTATCTATTGAGGAAGCAAAAGCTACAAAATGGGGAATTGGAGGGCCATTGAGTGGCATTTTCTTTGAGGAAGGGTAGCAGAGTTTTTAGTCTTTAAAGAGGAGAACAAAGGTAAAACATGGTAGTTCGAACTGTAGTTCCCACTCTGTAAAGGATTTGAAGAACTGCTCTCGAATCGAACATATTCAATGGCCGATTAAGCCGATTATTGCTCGGAAAAAAACACTGCATATGGCAAACGTTTGCTTATTTCTATTTTATGTTCTCTGAATATGTTTTTTGCTTTTGTTTATTTCTATTTTATGTTCTCTCTCTGTCTGTGCATGAACTTGTTAATCTATATTGCCAAATTAAAGTGTATAATTTATGCGACCGCAGCAAATTCGTGCCCCTTGGACCCGCTGGCCAGCGGCCATTACACTAAGCCGCTTAAATCATTTGAATATTTCTCCCTCCCTCCATGTGTGACAAAAAATAGCTGGACATTTCCATCATTCTAGCAGATCAGATAGATAGTCACAGTAGGCAGTGCCTATAGCACATACATACATACATACATACATACATACATACATACATACATACATACATACATATCTACATGCATACATAGGTGCATATGTGCATGTACATATTTGATTTATCCCGAATCCGCGCTTCAATCTCGGAAATGTTTAGCAAAACGGCCGAAAATAAATACCAAAAACTCCTGAAATTCATAGATTTGGATGGCCAATGGGTTGGTAAAACAAACAAACAAGCAAACAGACAAACAAACAAACAAACAAACAAACAGCCAAACATTTCGTTGAGGGATGTCTGCCAGATTAAAACAGATTACAACTGAATTATTTGATAATACCCCAGGCCCAGCCCCAGCAGCAGATTCCCCTACTCCCTTTCCCCTACTCCCCTTCCCCTTCCACTACTGCCCTTCCCCTACTTCCCTTCCCCTACTCCCCTTCCCCTACTCCCCTTCCCCTACTCCCCTTCCCCGTTCGCCTACCCCTCCCTCCTCCCGTGTTCACTCTTATCGCATTTCATTTTCGTCAATGTGCAAATTATTTTCGCTTTTTTAACCAATTTTTTTGTAATCAAAGCAGCACCTCTCTCTCCCCTCTCTCTCTCTCTCCCTCTCTCTCGCTCCCTCTCTCTCTCTCTCGCTCTCTCTCTCTTTTGGTTTTTATACGCTTTGAATGAGTAGTTTTTGCATCAGCTCTTGGTTGTTGGCTTTAATTGCTTTTATTTGTGGAACATCAGACAGAGGTGCGTGTACTTTTAAAGGTGAGTGTACCGAGTATCGAGATTAATTTAATTTAATTAAATGTGTTCCACATATCTTTTATGTTTTATCTTTTATCTGCAGCCATCCACTGTGATTTGGGGAAATTTGGCAACGTTTTTGGCGACGTCGACGGGGGGGCCATAGATATCCATCGATGGCGTCCATTCGGAGCTCGATCCAGCTGCTCCTCCATCTCAATCAGCCTTTGGACCATCCATAACCCGGCAAATCCTTTTCCGGCTCCGTGTCAGCGTTGCCAAACTTCACACCAGCGGCAATTACTCAAACAGTTCACAACAACTGGGCTCTGCTCTGCTCTGTGTCCTTGTCCCTGACCCCTGACCCCAGGTCCTAGCGCCCTCTCCCTCCCCCTCTGTCTCCCACATGCAGTCAGAGCTCCTCATTCCGGGTGCAAAACAATCGCTGACAAAAATATTTGCATGCACTTTGCGTTCGGGGTGCACTTGCCTCAATCGCTGAATGGTTCCTGTGGAAATGTTTCTGTGTTGCTGCCACCCGGGGGCGGCGCATTAAATATGCAACACCTATGACAGTAACCCGCTTGACATTTAGATCCCAGTCCTTCTGCAGAGAGAGAGAGAGAGCCTGAACTGAGCGTGAACTTTGGCAGTAAAGTTTTTCGGCTGCTGTCGGAAATCTGCCAGCAATTTGCTGCTGAATTTGTCACAGGAAACGAAGGAGAACCGAAGAAGCACCGAAACTTGCCACAACGAAGAAAAATTAGGAAAAATTATGACTTCCGCAATTGTTGCTGGAACAAAGGCGTCTAATGCAATGCGAAAGTGTGACCCGAAGGGGGAGTGGCAACTGTTGCTCCAGCCACCAGACTCCCCGCAAAAGACACACGAGCAAAGTTTTCAAATAGAAAATGTTTAATTTCCCCAAAGACCACGTCGATGCTGCCTGCCTGGTGCCCCGGAAAACGCTGCGTTTTCCCCCAGCCCCCAGCCCAGTGCCAAGGAAAACTTTCCAAACACACATACATACATACATATATCTTACAATAGATGTATGTGTGTGTGTGTGTCCAACAGTGCAACAGTGCAGCTAAAAGTTTTCCCTCTTTCGGCTTTCGGGTTGAAAAGTTGGCTAAGACAAACCCCGTCTAGCGCCTGCCTCACCTCACAGTCATCCCCCAGCCATCCCCAGCCATCCCCCCAGCCATCCCCCAGTCATCCCCCAGCCATCCCCCCAGTTGGGGTTGGGGGGGCAACCAGTCGAACTTGTTAGTTTGCCATATAGCCATAGCCATAGCGTTGAAAATTATATTATTTTAAACTTTTCAAATGTCACCAGAGAGTCGGAAACCCCCAACCCTTCCACCCTCAACCCTTCCACCCCCTTCCACCCCCCCGCGAATGCCAGTGACATGTGTACGCCTGCCTCTCCATTGTGCTCGTTAATTAAACATGGTTCGTGGCTAATGAAGCGCTCAATGCATCCCATGCATCGGAATCGAGAAAAAGTGCATTGAAAATATAAAAATATAAAATTATCTGATCGAATGGGGAAATTTAATGAGGCGTCCGTCTATCAGCCAAAGTATCAATCGAATATTGTTGACAATAAAACTGTCAAAGTGCAGAGTAAATTCATTCATGTTGCATGCTGCCATCTCCGTGCCAACGGCTCCCTGGGAACTCATTACAATCCGAAAGCTGTCGCAGAATGTGCCAGTGTTGCAGGGCGATCAAAGCAGAACTGCAGGCACTCGAAGGGACAAACAGGACAAACAGCACCAAAGGAAGCGCCACATAGAAAACTGCCTTCAGTTATGGCACACAATCAAAGCAGTTGCCAAGCAGAAGGGACTGTGGCAGACAGTGCCAGTGCCACTAACAGTGCAACATCAACAGCGACATTGCACGGATTTCGCTGTTTTGAGAGAGCTTTGATGACACCTCGTAGAAACTAGCTGGAAGGCAGCCAGGCGGCAGCCAACAAGTGTTTAGCATTTGTTGCCAGTGCAATTAAAAAGCGCCTACACCCCCTGCCATGCCACTCCCCCTGCCACACTATCCGCCCTCGAGTGCTGCTGTCGCTGCTGTTGAAAGGCCACAATAAACACAGAGAGAGAGAGGGAGTACGAGTGGCATGGTGTGGTTGCATTCAACACTTGAGTTCTGTTCTGCTTTTTCAACAGCCGCCAAGCTGACAGCCCGTTTTCCGTCTGTCTCTCTATATTTTTCTATTTTTCCGCCAACTTCCCCCGGGGAGGTGCACCAGAAATGGCTCGCGTCAAGCACTGCGCGTATACGTAATGTGTGGTGATGGGGCAACAGCCTGTGGCGCGTGGCACCAGTAGAGTGCAACCAGTAGAGTGGGCCACTATCCCTGCTAAAATATGCAAATGAACCCCCCGCTTGATATACAATAATTATGCGATAGTCAGCAGTCAATTGACTGGAAACAGAGGAGGAAAACAGGGAATGTAGTGGCTGGGAAAACTGTAAAATATTCTGAAAACTGAAAAATCTTAACAAAATAAACATAAACAAATAAACAATCTGCCTTTGGCTGACATTCCTTGCACCAAACACACACCTTTGTGTAGATTTACATATATTTATTCACTGCATCACTACACAACACTTCACTACACACCTGCGGGACATGTTATTTTTCGCCATTTTCCCGAAGTGCAAGAGGAAGAGCGCGCTCTTTGTAGCGGTGCAAAGGCGTTCATTCTATGCTCCACTACGCTCTCTTCCCAATTGCCCTCACTCTCCCACTCTCTCATCAGCGACTCTGGCTAATCGCTTGATCTGCAAAGGGAGATCAAAAGAGTGGGCATGTGTCACCTGTCAGTGGGAGTGAGAAAGAAATATCGGTGAGTGGGTTGCAGCGCGCGGCGTAGGTGCAGCGCAGTCAGCGTAGCTGCTCGCGCATTTCATGCTCTCCTTCTTTTCCTACACCTTCTCGATGTCATAGGCAAAGGAAATGATTGAATGTTTCGGCTCTTCTTCGCCTCTGCTACTGCAAAAATGATGTGCAGGTTTAATCATGTTCACAAACATTAAGTGCAGGTTTAATCATGTTCACATAGCAATCAGATCGTCATGTATAATGTGAGGAGATGGCTATTTCAAGTAGAATACTATGTAGAAACCGTATGGAGATATTTAATTTAATTTTTTTGTAGATAATAAACAAAAATCACGAGTAAACGAGAAATTATTCAGAGTTTAAAGTGCAAAATTGTTACGTTGGGGATTCTATAGGGTATGATTTACCACGTCTGGCATATGATTCGTCTCAGTCGCATAAGCAGGGGCCATTTTAATTTCACAAAGAGAAAAAGAGAAAAAAGAAAATATATCCCTGTGTTCTTTTCCATTTGTAAAGAATGAAGAACATATCATACTACTGCGCTGTGTAACTCTAGCTCCTGCGGAGCTTCATCCTTTCGCTTTCCGAATAAAAATAGTTCCCTGAATCCAATATACTCTTCAATCCATGCTCTCCCACAAATATATGTACAAATATACAACATGGAAACATTGGTGAAAGGAGGCAAATATTATTTACAAAAATATTTTAATTACTTTTGAGAGCACAAACGTGTGTAAGCGCCTTTATCCCTTCTAGCGAGGGGCATAAGCGATGAGTGGAGAGCAGAAAAAACATTTGGTTTTTGGCAAAGGCCTACCCGAAGGACACGAAGGCCGAGTACGCTTGAATTATTCAAAGCATGTAACTGATGAAGCAGAAGCGAGACGACAGACAGACAGACAGACAGACAGAGAGACAGAGAGATGAGATGAGAGACGGGAGGCTGAAACGAGAACTCCAATTTTCCAATGTTTGAGTATTTTTGAGTGCTACGTGTTATAGATATATGCATACGCCTGTCTGTGTGTGCAGCAGTTGCAAGCCGCAAGTGCGTTTGTGTGTGTGTGTGTGTGTTTGTGTGTGCATGGCCTATTATGCTACCAAATGAAAGTGGTAATAAATTGGACAAGATGTTGCCATAAACCACACCACGACAAGCCACAGCAAGAGGCATCGAGACAGGCCCACGGCCCACGGCCTATCCAGACCCAGCCAGCCCCCGGAATTGCAAAATGCATGCAACGCATGCAACAAGAACCAACATCATTATCATGTACGAAATGTACGAAATGCTTTCGAGAACCGAATCCGAATCCAGCTGCTGGCCAACAGCTGACATGGCTGCTGATGCTGGTGCCCCAGCCCCAGTCCCAGTCCCAGTTCTAGGCCCTGTGTGTGGCAAGAACCTATCAACCACAACGCATTTATGGCCATCAGAATCCAGGAGGCAGGATGCAGGATGCAGGATGCAGGAATGGGATGCTGTTACCTTACCCCATTTAAGCTCTCCAAGTGACTTGCAATTGAAATTGAAACGAAAATATCTCAAAGTGAATATCATGTGGGCCATAGATAGATAGAGTGTAGAATTTGGGATGTGGCCTCTGGGATGTGGGATGTAGGATGGGGTCCCATGGGGAGGACACGTAAATGCTTCTAAATGCTTCGAATAGCTTTGGCTGGCTTTGGTCAAGGCAAGAGTGTTTCCCATTTCCCATTTACCATTTCCCATTACCCATTACCCATTTTCTGCTCTCAGTTATTAAATAAGCAGAGCCTGCTGGACAGAGCTTGCAGCATCCTGAAATTATTGTTTTGGCCAGTGATTAATCTGCCAATTAGTTGTCTGCATGCTTCAGTTTTGATTGGAACTGCTTGCCTGTGACATCACCATTCAAATAAATCCCATTAATCAAGGAGCGCCTAATCCTACCATCTTGAATCAGTGATCTGTGGCTGCTGGCCGCTCTTTTGTTCCTTGCTTCGAAAAGCATCCGCTGTAGATGCAGTAAAGGTTTCCATGGGGATTTCCCTTCTGGTTTTCAGTAAACGTGAACATTCCCATATGATTTATTTGCCACATTTCATTTCGTAATTAGCAGACTTGATAAGCCTCATCTTTTGGTTTGACCTGTTGCTCTCTATCGTTCGTTCTACTCCCCTCCCTCCCACTCTCTCGATATGCCAAACCCTCTAGTTAGTGGGTTTTAGTGGGCCCTAAGCTGCTATTGTAGCTACTGCCTTCAGTTCATATTCTAAAACCAACTTGTGTTCGTTCGGGTTTTGTCTTCTCTCGAATTCAGATTGAGATTACGAATTTAATGCGTATACGAAACGTTAGCCAGAGGAAAGACTGCCACTGCCACGGCAACTGCCGCTGCCACTGCACTTCTGCTGCTGCTGCTACTGATGCTGCCACTGATGCTGCTCCTTTTGATGATGCCACTGAGCTGCTGCTGCTGCTGCTGGCTGTCCGTTAATGCGCTGCTTTATCTCTGATAGTTTTCCCAGTCGTCATTGTTATGTCCTGGCAAAGGGTACTTTGATTTTGATCGAAAGGAAGTATTCCCAAGGCCATGGAGTGAACACCATCAAATGGCGCCTGTCTTTACATCGTCACCCTGTCATGAGTCATTCCTATCGGATGATGAATGAATGAATCTTGTAGGGTATCAAATGCTTCGGTATTCGCATGTATTCTGTTCTGTTCGCTCTGTTGTTGTTCCCAGTGTTTTTGCTGTTGTTAAATATTTG
Source organism: Drosophila algonquin (assembly GCA_035041765.1). Classification (NCBI taxonomy): domain Eukaryota; kingdom Metazoa; phylum Arthropoda; class Insecta; order Diptera; family Drosophilidae; genus Drosophila; species Drosophila algonquin. Next base: position 505,341 of record JAWNKY010003561.1, read on the forward strand.
TATTTGCCTGGCTATCAGCGCAGGGAAAACAATCAGCGCCTGGACAAAGTTTGTGAAAAGTTGTTCCCTTCACACTCGCTCTTTTCGGTCGCTCCCTCCCCCCATCCACCCCTCCCCCTGCCACACGCTCTGTTGTTGTATGTGATAGGATTTTCATGCAAAACATAATTGCAGATTAGTCGCAGCGGAAATGTGCAAATAGAAAAAAAAACAGCAAAATCACAAGAGAAGAAAAGGGGAAAAAAAATCAAATTGTAATCGTTCTGTTGCCGCTTGAAGAGGATTAAACATGAGTGAAAGAACGCCAGGCAAGGGGATGCCGCAGCAGAGTCCAGATAGGGGAGTGGGAAGGGGAGGGTGTACTATGGATGAAAGAGTGAAAACAGCATGAGTGCCACTCGACAATTGCCGTATGAATGCGAATCCTGCAACAGCAACGCCAACGGCAACGGCAACGGCAACGGCAACTGGCTGTCAATTTGTTTGCCACTCGCCGCTGCTGCTGCTGCTGCTCCCCCTTCTCATACTCACACACACATAAATGCAAAAGTGCACACACACATACACACACGCAAAAAGGATATTTTCAATTAATTAAGAACTAAACGAAAAGGAAACGATGCCTTCGGCAGCTTCAGATACCCTACCATGCATGTCATATATTCAGCCGATTCGATCACATTTCTCCACCAAAAGAACACTTAAAACCAGGCTATATTGTTTTTCGGTTGGAAGATCTTCGGAGAAATGTATTGAGCAGATTTCGATCGAAAAACAAGGAACTCTGAAGAATAGTCATTGAAGAAGACCAACCCGCAAATGGCAGGTGAAAAGGATGCTTCCGTCAGCCGCAAATCAACAAAATATGGCTTCAAATTAAAACGGAAAAGAGAGGGGGCCAAGGGTCGTTCCACTGCTAAGGGGAACAGGAAATCAAGGGGGTTACGGTTGCCCCACTCGATGGCAATGCGTTTCGCCTATTTGCACAACAAATGAAGTTGAAAATGATTCCGGATAGGAGGAGGAGGAGGAGATGTACCTGCATTCCATGGCATCTCCACTGCCATCTCTAAATGGAAACGTAAATATTTGAGCTGCAATCGTCCGACCAGTGGCCAACCCCCGCAGCACTCAGCTATTGATTTGTTAAGCATTTGGTCCTGGCCGAAAATACTCGAAAAAGTCTTTATTGAAATGCAATTGGGGAGATCTAATGGTAAAAGATGGTAAAGTCACAACTGAATGGCCAGGCAAAGGACATTTATTAGCCAAGCAGTTGGGAGAAAGCTGTGCAGTGAGAGGAGGAGAGAAGTGTGGCGATAGGAGTGAAAGACTTGCTAAAAGAGACTCCCAGAGTATGGCAAGCATTTACGAAACTTATTACGCATTTAAAGTAGTTCCCAAATATTTCTTAACTAAAGCCTGCTTCTAATTTTTGATTGCCTTTCTTCTTAAAACGACTGATTGAGAGCAATCGTAATTTGAATATGCTTTCGACCAATTAAAAGCCACCTTGTGGCCAATTGAACACCAATTTGATTCGGCTTAATTGTCTAACCACATTGATAACTCATCCTTGTACGTATACTTGGGAAATTAATACCCTGCCCAATTAATGGACCGTTTCAGCCTTCAGTTTGAACTGGTCTAAGCCTCTCCTTGCAACCGTTTAAAGGCCTCTCCTTTGAACCATTCAAACTCCGCTTAAATCCGGATTGCAATCGATGCCTCAACAAGGTCGCATGTGTCAAATGCAAATGGAGCCGCCACTGGCCCCACAATGATAACTATAATTATTACATTCAACGGAGCGTCGTGCGGCCGCCCCTCCCTCTCTCATGGTGTCCTTGAGCCATGTGGCGACCTTATAAATTAGCTGCCAGGCGAGAAGTCAACCAGCAACGGAGTGCTGAACCTCTCCTGGCTCCTGGATCCTGGCTCCTGGCTGCAGCGCTGGTCTAATGAACGAACGCACCACATAAACATAAATTATGGCCAGCCCCAGTGCAGTTGGATGGGGGGGGTTGGTTCTGCGGCCCTTCCTTGCCCCTCCCCCACCACAGCGTGAAAACCCCCATTGCATATTTGCGCAGCATACTTTTGGGTGGCGGGATGTGGCGCGTTGCATACTTTTTGGCGCCGCTTGGTTTTATCCTGCAGTAAAAAGCATTTTTGGCAGGATTTTTCGTTTTCTCTTTTATTTCACTTGCTCTTCTTTCTCACTCTCGCTGTCTCTCTTTTACATATACATACACATATTTTTTGTTAATTTATTTTCTCTTTTCTGTTTTTCTTTTATTGTGTTTTATCCTTATGCATTCGTGTGTGTGTGTGTGTGTGTGTGTTTTACTTAAAATAAATGTTACTCTTTAATCATAACATATATATTCACAGTTCTGTGTGTGTGTGTGTGTGCTTAAGTGTGTGTGTGTTCAATATTAAACTAATATTTATTTATTTATAATGTACTTCCATATGCTTTTATCAGTAGATTTATCAATTTTTGAGTACGCCCGAAGGTATTTACAGTGTGTGAAATAAATAATCGCTAACCACTAGTTAGGTCTATCAATAATCTACAAAATCGCAGAGTTTCCAATCCTAGAAATGCATTTTTTTTGCTGGATTTTGTGGTGGAAGAATACGTATAATTCTTTGCGTTTGCGTTTGCTTTTGCAGGGGAGTGTGGAGGGTGGAAGAGTGGCGAATTTTTAAGGAACTTACGAACTTAGAAACTAAATGATTTCCTACACTTAGAGACTTAAAAACAAACTCAACGAAACTCAACTCTATATATTGCACGATCGACAAAGGGGAAAAAGTAATGCTAGCTCAACACTCAACAGTGGGCCCAAAAACCCTTTAACTAGAGGCACACACCTCCGTATAACATGGTACTCCCCACTCCTAGACTATCCTCTATCTATATATCATAGTTTATGTATACTGGAATACATAACATACTTAACACTTAGCTAATTTGACGCTTTAGTTTAAACTGACTCCCAAAAGTATGTAACCGGGTGTGGAATTCTGCTCTTTGAGTGTTTGTGTGCTTTGGGGGAAACCTTAACTATTTCGCTCTCCTTTTGCTGTTTTTGCTGTTTTGCTGCTTTGTGTGTAAACTGGTTCTAGAATTTTGAACTTAACTGTAGTTGTGGCCCAGTATTTATCTGTTGCTTCCTCTCCGGCTGACCAGCAGCGGGAGCAACGTCATTGTCATCAGCAGGACGAGACTGCTCGGCTGTGGCACCACTGCTGGGGCACCGTTGCGCGCTTCATCGCGACAGATGCCCGGATTGCGGGTAAAGTCCTCGCAATAGGTCTGAGGAGAGTGGGAAAAGATCAAGTTTTTCCTATGCAGAGAGCTAAGGCCACTCACCTTGGTCAAACTGTTGGCATACTTATCGACCAGCTCCCGCGTGAACTTGGCCGCCTCATTGCCACAGATCCTTCGGGCCGCCATCTCCGAGCAGTCCACGAGTTCATTGATGGAGCTGCGAGGGGGATTCAGCTATAGGAAGGATAGATCAGGAAAGACGGAGTCCTCTACCCACCAGCAAATGGTTTTGATGTTCTCGTTGAGAGTGCCGTTCTCGGGATTCTCCTGGTTCTTGTTGGGCTTCAGAAAGACCATGGTTTCCTTGTAGCGAGTGGCGCACACCTCGAACTCCTTCTTGGCCATCTCCGAGCAGGGCACATGCTTCAGGTACTCTACATTGGGGTTATAGGGCGTCAAGCTCAAACAGATCTGTGAAGTGGGTTTCGGGTTGCATCTTACCCTCCTGGAACTCCCCCTTGTTGCACAGGTCGCGGATAAACTGGTTGGTGCCGTGGTAGAGCTTGTTGAACTGGTTCCTCTGCTGCAGGTCCATGCAGCGTCGCGTGTAGCTCTGGATGCACCGCACTCCCTTGCGCAGCTCGCTGGAAAATAATCGGAGATTGTTTTTAGATCGGATTGGTTGGGATCCTCTCTGAACTCTTTCCGGGAGCACACTTACTGGCAAAGTTTGTCCAGTTCCTCCTTCTTGGCGGGGCCAATCGAGAACTCTGGCGTTAAATGCAGCATTTCGAGTGGTTCGGCGCACTTGGTGAACTCCTCCTGGCCGCACTCCTCGGACCGTACCTCCACGGCCAGCGCCAGCATCAGGACTTGAAATTCGAGCAGAGGGAAAAGCAGAGCAGAGCGGAGCACCGAAATGCCAGCAGAGAGTGTTGGAGTGTTGGAGTGGGAGACAAATAAACAAACAGAAACATTGAAATAGTGCTCAAGTTGAAAGCTAAAAGGCAATCTGAGACTCTTGGCCAGCCAGTGGGTGGCAGGGGCACGGCTAGCTGTGTGCCACACACACACAAACAGTCACTTGCAACAAAGTTGCAAATGTGCGTCAGGGGTAATAAAGTTAAGCGTAAGTGAAATTGGCATTTCATAAATTTTTCGCCAACTTTTTATTCGAGCATTCCAGCAGTGAAATGCAATCTATTCAACGCCCAACTGACAGATCGGGTCAGGTTTTGACGGTAAGATAACCCCCTCAGTCGGATGATTTTCAATATATATACTAGCTATATATACTAGCTATATCATTCCCTAAGTTTTCCATCTATACATACGTTAGTGTTCACTCACCCGACATCCAGAGCAGAGTCCAGCTCCAGTTACAATTCCAGCTCCGATGCATTTTGTTCTTCGATTTCTGAATGCAATTGCTGTTACACTTTGGACGTCACCACAACTGGTTTTTGTTATAGAAATAAATCAAGGGGAAAGAGCTCTTTAGTATGCAAATATTTATGACAAATTACAGCTTTTCGTCGTCTCAATGGCTTTTGATAAGTTGTTGGCACAGATCTCTCGTTATTCATTTCATTATTCATTATTCATTACTCATTTCTTCGAGACGAGACGCAGTAAGAGCGAAGACTCTACTCTAGTCGGCCAACAAGTAAAGCAGCAACAAAAGACAACAGAAAGAAGACTACAAAAAATTGATCTAAAAATATTCTCGAAAAGCGAAAGCACAGCGTCAGAGGTTGTTTTGCTTTCGATCGGATCGGGATCGCATCGGATCTGAGTGGAGTGGTTCGTTTCGTTTCGAGGTCTGGGGGTGCCTCCTTCTAATATTCTTTCGGTCTTTCTAGCTGCAGACACTATTTATACCGGTTTCGTCGCCAATTATTGCTGCAAATGTGCCGTGGAGAGGAACAAGACGGAATGTAGTTTCTGTTGTGGCAGATCCAACATTTCATTTTATTTCATTTTGAGGGAATGAAAATCTCTTGATAAATTAATGTTCTTGAATATTATTTCATTTCCCATACATAAAACCATGAAATTCAATTAAATTCATTGCGAAGAAGCGTTGCAAATGCCCCCCATCTCTTACCCTCCCGTAAACCCCCTCAAATCAATGCCCATTCAGTACCCATTAAGAGGAGACACAAAAAATGAGCAGCGAAAATCCGTGTTGATTTAAATGCTGGTTGCTGATGTGCTAAACGGTTTTTGTGTGCGGCATTTAAGTTGCTATTTGCAATATGTAAATGCACATAAATATCGCATGAGAGCGACGAAAGCCGTGACAGATGCATTTAATGCCCATAAATGCAGAGCAAACACCACAGCACTCGTACAAACACTTTTCAAATGCTCGCTGAGCGTAGTGTCATTTTTGACTGCCCGATTGATGGGGAACAGCAAATACTCATAACGGGGGCAAAGGTTGGGGGCTTGGTGTTGGTTTTGGCAGCATTGGAAGTCGAGGTCTTAGATGCACTTCGATAGCGAATGAAATTCTTACTTTTGTTGGTTTATTTTGAAAAACTTTTAATCGTATTTATCGAATCTTTGACCTGAGATTAGCCAGTGCATTTTTTAAAGTTCTACCTGCAGAAACGTTCAAGTGAAACAAGATTTTTGCAAGAAAACTTGTTTTTGATCTGGAGTATAATTACGATTTAATCTATAGAATCGATCATAATTCCAGCATGCCTTTACCATACCCCATTTGCATTTCTGGGTATAACAGATATGCATAGTTAAACGGTAAAGTATAATGCAACGAAACGCCCTAATAGAAGGGGCGTGGAGATACGTAGTGAAAAAGTCAATCAAATTGACTTTGAGTACAAGCAAACAGGCATTTGCATTACTGTGCATTGTTTTGCACTTCTAATTAATCAGTTTCAGATGTAACAGCACCAACACTACTGCGGCAGGAACAATAGACATCTACAACGAATGGAAAAACCCATAGAAATCACACTTATCCAAAGTTTCAATTGAAATTTTCCGCCACTGATCGATTGCATTCCCACTGCTGCCTTGATCTCTATCCTGTCCCACTGTCCTTCTGCGTCCAGTTCCCCTCTCTCTCTCTCCCTCTTTCCGATCAGTTTGTGGATCCCAGCTGTTCCCCACGCCTTATAGACGTTGGAAGCGGTTCAATTGAGAAACGAAAACAAATCACTTAACGCTCAAAGAGGAAACGAACAAAGAGAAGAGACAGAGAACAACTGTAAAACGACTTTGGCTTTTGCTCTGCCTGCAGATCGCCACGCAAAAATTCGCCTTGAAAGTGGGGTAGCAAATGGGGGGAATGGTTGGTCTGTTGCACGTGATGCAAGAATGCAGTCGGACGAGCCTCTCACTGGCGACGTCGTGGGATCATGGGATCGTATGCCAGATCGTCGCCCTGTGCGAAATCAGGTTTTCTCCTCTCCCCTCCCCTCCCCTCCTCGCATTTATTTATACATTTTAATGATTTCGTTTGGCTTTGGATATGCTATGCCGCTTTGGTCTTAATTTATTTATTACTTGGAAGATCGGCTCGCTGCACGAAAAACGAAAATCCGCCAGACGAGACGACGACACTTTCGAATGACACGGACAGCCTTGCGATGCAATGGACAGAGACAGAGGCAGAGACGCAAGCGCGCCGCGTTGTTCACCGGTCGAGTAGCGATAACGTTATGCGTTATCTCCCCTGAAACAGATTATTTTAGTAACTCCCTTGCTCATTTCAAATCCGCGCGCAGTAAAAAATCCTCGGGAAGTTTATAATATTTTTCCCTGGGAAATTGCTGAGACTCTTCGAAAAAACTCTTCGACAGAAATCGGGTATGGACAACAGGCAAAACGGCATAGAAATTTCAACGCATGCAAGCTAAAATCCACCCCAAATATATATATATTTTTTTATAATATATTCCTATGATTTGTTTTGTTTTTTTTTTTTTGGCGAAAATATTAACATGTATGTATTTGTGGGGTTTATCTACGGAATTATTTTTCGTTACTGAATTTCGGAAAAATCCGACACTCTTTCCTTTTCTCCGGTTTTGTTTCCGCGCCCGCCCGCCGTTGTTTGAAATACCGTTTGAATAACCGTTTTTGCGCACCTGTCGAGATACGTACGTGCGTCGGCGTCGGCGTTCGGCGTTAAATGTTACCAAAATTCGAGACTTGCACGCAATCAACTCCTTGCTCATTTCAAATCCGCGCGCTGTAAAAAATCCTCGCCGTCCTGGGAAGTTTATAGTATTCTTCCCTGGGAAATTGCTGAGGCTCTTCGGAAAATGTCGGGTATGGACAACAGGCAAAACGGCCCAGAAAATGCAAGGCCTGCAAGGTAAAATCCACCCAGCTGACTAATAGACCTTGAGGGGCGCATGCGCCTCTCAAAGCCTATCGGGGATTTTTTCGGGTAGGGTGAAAATCGTGCGAGAAGTGGAATTTCCCTTGGCTAAATTTACCCGTTATCCATACCTTTTTTGGCTCAACCCAAGCTCAAACCAAAATGTTGTGTCGAACCGATCGGTTTGACACTGGACGCGCTCTTTTGCTCATTTTCGCGTTAATGTATGAGCTCTTACTCTCTTTTACTCTCACGGTATGAGTTCGAAAGGATCATGCAACAAAAATCGATAATAAAGTATATTTGGTGATGTGGCGGTAATTTTGAAAGTTTTCGAAACTCATATTCCTCGCTTTTGATATTCTGTTTAATATTACTAGCTAACTAGGACCCTCAGGCCTGAACACATAATTTTATGCAATAGATAAAACAATTTTCTACAAGACTGGCTAATTTTAATTACTTTTTCGTATAATTGTAAATGTATAATTTATAAAAAAATGTATTAAATAAATATCATTGATTTAATAACTATAATAAAATAATTAATAATTATTACAGTTGTAATGTTAAACAATGGTTAGTATTACAGAATCTAACAGATAATATTTTGGTTGATAGATCATAATATTTGGTTCGTTCGGGCTGGCATTCTTTGAACCATTCAATTCTACCAAAGGAAACATTTCTCTTGGGATGGGACAGGATATGACAGGGTTTCTAAAAGAACTCTGTTCTGTGGACGTACTTGTGTCTGGAATTCTCCGGGAATCTGGGTCACCCCGCTAGATAATGATCTATGCGCGATGTTGCGGGTGCACTTGAAACGAATGCAAATGCAACAACAGGTATTTCTTGGCCCAGCACCCCACTAACTAGCGCTCTAAGTAGACTCCCAATATGTCCGCCTATAACCAGCACGAGTGACAGCTCTGCGAGTGTCCGCTTTACCTAAGGTCTTTCCGTCCCACTGTTCCCAGTGTCATCCAGCGGGAATGTCACAGTTTCCCCTCAACGAGTAATCGTATATGATTGTTCAAGTGTCTGTCCGGCTACAGCTATCCGTCTATCCATCTGTCCACCTGCTTGCAAAAGCGATAAGAAGGCCAATCTCCACCGATAGACGACTAATCCGGGGCCTGTGTCCATAACTTTCATACGATTTGTGGCACCTCTGTCTGGTTCCTGTTTTCCAACTGAATCTATATTTGCCACTCAATTAATTTAATTCAGAGGAAACCCCCCTCATAGATAAGATTATCTACCAAAGAATACACTGGATCCCCTGCACGTTTCCAATCATACTTTTTTTGGTTTTGTCTTTGAAATATTTATGTGTTGATATTTGTCGAGTGCCAACACAAAGCACACTCTCCTACAGGTTCAAGTATCGGGGATTTACACGTGTGTGTAAGTACACTCCCCTTTGTCCTGCTGTCCCTCGGTACTTCGGTACTCCTGTCCTTCGGCACTTCAATTGTTGCCTGAGTTTCTGTTCCGTTTTGTTTGTTCTATGCCAATTTAGCGGCTTGTTTGCATATTTGCTGTACACACTGTCTAAATTAGGCGGAGATTTCCTTTCAGCCATGTCCTTGGCACCTTGTTTGTCCCTGGGAAATACTCGTATTGCTAAAAATGGAGTCGCACTCCTATAGAAAATGGCTCCCGGAAAATACTATCCATCGAAGTGGATTATGGGACTGCATTCCCAAGCGGGAGTGGGGTGGGCCAGCAGTCAATTAGGAGAATAAAGGCCATGCCAAATGCTGCCAGGAGAGGCTCCAAATGAATTTCATTGGAAGTACATGCACATACATACATATTTCCTATGGCAAGAACAATAGTCACAACGAAAGTAAAAGGTCAACAATTATTATCCTTTTGTCGAGAAAATAATACGAATTTGGAATTTCAAATAAACGAATCATTTCTGTCTCTATTCTGAATACATTTCAGTTGGAATTCTTGTGCATTCCTTGCCTTTACCTGTTTTCCAATAGAACTCCCAATCGAGTTCATTTGTCAGTTGTATTGTCGTAAAATTTCCATTTACATCACACGAATCGGCCTAATCAATATATTTATTAATCAATATGGCTCTTCAGTTTGATTTATAGCCAAACTCATTCTCTATCTATATTTTTACGAGTAGATCCGATAGGGGCGTAATTCATTCAAGAGGGCACTCGAAGAGCGAGTCAAACCCCAGTCGAACCCATTTCCCTGACAAGATTAGATAGTCTTACGGTTAATTTAATGTTTGTTTCTTCTTTTAAATGGAAACATCCTATTGAGAACTAGATTCTTGTTCCATTTTAATTTCTGAGAAAGACCGAGACGATTCCATTTAAATCCATTTACCCCCCGCTCTGAATAGATAATGTCTCACTCTCAATATCCATACATATGTGCATACACATATCCATTCCATCCCAATTATCCAAAATGATATGCGAGTCTGTTATTTTGTTTTGCTATGCAACACAATTAAATATCCACTGGCAAAATGGGTCACAGTGGGGGTAAAAACGGTGCTGGCAAGAAGGTAAATAGCTTTAAGTGCTGCTCTGTGGCTTATTTTACACTTTTACACTTCTACACTTCCACTTCCACTTCCAGTTTCATTTCGTTTCGTTTTTGCTCTACTTTTCCATCCATAATTATCGGAACTTAACCCCTCTGCTGGCCAACAACTAACAAACTTGTGCAACTGCAACGAGCAACGCCTGTATGTGTGTGTGTGTGGGTGTGTGGGTGTCTGGGGGCTTTTCTTGTGTGGTCCTGCCGAGGTCATTACCACTGGCCACATGCGTAGAGGGTCTCAGGACGAAGGACAAAGGACGAAGGCGTAAGCTTTAAGCCATTGCTTATACGACAAACGAAAACAAAACTCGAGTTTATTTTATTTTATTTTCTTAGGATCGGACGGACGTACTGAAGGATAGGAGCTGCACATGGTACATATAGAGGCAAGGATGGTTTAACAGGAAGCCCATGGCTCCAACACCTAGACACAACACACGCACACACACACACACATTTGGCTATCGCGCATTAAGCGCACCAACAACAACAGCAACCAGAACAAACAGAGAGAAAGGATAGCATCTGGTGGGCGAAGCTTTGAATACCCTTCAATATGGATCTGGGTAACATTTAACTGGGATAGATAGTTAAAAGAAATAAGCAAATATACGTGTATATATGTACATAGGTATGTAATGATTGAGGGTTTCGAAAAGTTGATGAAAATCGTCATAGTCCCAAGGAAAGCGCACATCGACGGTGAAAGTGGCCCCAAGGAGAGACTGTTGGTGGCGGAAAGGATACTGTTGCAAAGAGTGGTCTATGGTGGAGGGTAGTGTAGGATATAGGGGGTACTCTGGCCCCTCCTTCCACACTCCTTCCCTCATGCTTTTGGCTTTTGTTCCTCGTCCCGCTGTCGCACCCCAACTTGGGCTGCTGCATTAGTTTGTGTTTGAACTTTGCAAGTTTTCCCCATCATCATTGTTGTTGTAGTTGTTGTTGTAATTGTTGGTGCTGCCTTTATTGTTGCTACTTTTGTTGTTGGCCCGCTACCGCTGCCATACAAAAGGAACCTCCCCCTCCCCCACACCATGGACGCGCAACTGTTGATGTTTACATTTAGCGCTTGGATTTATGAACTCCGCATTCGGGGCACGTAGCATTTGGACAATTTAAAGTTTAGCCAACACACACACACACGCACACATGGGCACTCCTACACACACTCTCCCATAAGCAGACGCTTCAAATAGGCTAAAACGCAAGGAAACTCCCCCTCCCCCTAACTCCTGCCCATCGCCACAGCCAGCCAAAGGTCAATTGTTCCTTGGCTAATGGAAAGGGCAAAGGTGCCAGGACTGCGACTAGGGACAACTCTTCTGGCAGCATTCACTTCTTAAGTATTTACGCTTAGTTTAGTTTGTATTTATTTACCCAACAATGGAAGCAGCAAGCAGGAGGATAACAAGTTGGGCAAATTAATGGCCAGCGCATACGATAAGGTGCCTCTGTTAATGAGACTGAGACTGTCAATGAATATGAATACTGGATATTTGAAATGTTTTCACTGGAATTCCTATGTCAAAGACCGATGCAAGAGAAAATTCAAGTCAGACGCGGCTTTTATAAGGGATCCATGAATAAATATGCAAAGTCAAAAAGGTTAAAGAACACGTACACCAAATATGAGACCAGGATTGGTCTTCTCCTGCATCCTGGTCTTCTCCTGCATCCCGGTCTCATCATCCTGGTGCATTTACTGAGGCTTCCTGTAGCTTTTGCCGGCTAACTTGACACCAGAGCCAATCTCCACCTCAATGCAATCTGGTTGTCCTTGGCCAGGCGCTCGGAGCGGCATGTGCTCCATGTTCTTGATCTGGCTGGTGGTTCCCCAGCCTTTATTCTTGGTCAGCAGCAAGCGACTCGGTGGTTCCTCCATTTAGACGATTCTCGCGCGTGAGTTTTGAAATGGTTATTTCCCCTTTCGGTTAGTTGTATCTGCTAAGTAATTTTTGAGGTTGTTGTCACCACTAGGACATTTATTCTTTCATGTACTGTTTCGGTTACTGGCTGCTACGAAACTATTAAACTGAAATTTGGATAAAGTGGAGAGAGACATCTTTTAATTCTTTTTCCTTTCTCAGGAAAGGCTCGTCTATGAACAGAGGCTGTTACCGTGCTCCTCAGCTTGCTGATGCTGTTGTGCGGCCCATGGGTCACACACTCTCGTAACTGCTCATAGCTCTGTCGATCTCTCTTTCTCCCAATTAACATCTTATTTCTCCATAGATCACACGGTGAAAAGTCTCCACTGAGACGCTGCTGATGATTGGACGATGATCTCCCAGTGCCAGATCTTCAGCTATAAATCAACTATCGGAACTTCAAGCAACACACAGCACGATAAATGCAACTCCCTCTCCCCAAGTGAAGAGCATTGCTTACCTGTCCAAAGTTTGCTATGCTAAATAAATCAAATAAAGCAAATAAAGCAAAAACTACGAGTACTCAGGGGTAAATCCCATACCCAATCGTTTCACACCATTTGTTGGGTGAAATTTAGTTTATTTTCTCTCTTTGTTTGTCCACCGCTGTGCAAAATCCCCCAGATCCATAGGCAGATTTGTTTAAAAGCCAAAGTACGGCTCCAGATTCCCATCATTTCGTTGGGAAATCTTGCCAGCAACATGAAATCTGTGATCGCATTTATTGTGCTCCTTTTGAGCCTAGCTGGAGCACTTCCCGCTCCTCATGTAGTGGTTGTGCCAGTGCCACTACCACTGGGAGTGCCAATTGGACGGCCACCGCCACCACCGTACTATCCCCACCATCACCATCACCACCACCACTCGCCTGGCTATGGCTATGGGCACGGAAATAACTACTATGGATAATACCTTAGCGATGCTGCCTGTCTCTGGGCCCCTTGAGGGTGTACTTGATAGTGCCACTTGAGGGTGCGTATGTGCCAGAATTACGGATTTGTAAACTAAGACTATTGCTAGGCTTTAGCTGTCACAAAATCTCTATAAGTTATTTAATACAAATGTGAATATTTAGTTGGATTAATAAACGAATTTCCAACATATGACAATATGACAGTCCGATTCCATCAAATGATCTATGTGTGTATGTAGATAAAAAAGACTATGGGGAGAGCTTAAATATATCACTATATCAGTCTGAATCGAGACACATAAGCATTTGCGTCATATATCCATAAAAAGGATTACTTCGGATCAGTTTATGGCTACCACTCTATATAGGAGAAAGCTTTCTATAAAGCTGAGCTTTGGTTCTTGAATTTCACTTTGCAGAACGAACCGTGAGAGTTTAGTACACAGCTTTTGCAAAGCTTCTTATCAAAAAGCACCCCCTTCCAAGTGCACATGCATATGCACATGGTCGTAGGTTGCAGCAGCAACGACCTTGAAGGCTGCAACAAGCGCAACAGCAGCAACAACAGCTAGCAACAGCTAGCAACAGTAGCCGCTGCAAATCAATGCCAGGGACCACCGGGGAAAATCCAATGTCAGGGGCAAAAAAGCTTCCTTTGCGTGCAATTTGTCCGCTTTTATGGAGGCGGGCAGCACATTACGCGTAGGCATACGGACGTCCGTCGATGGGCAGTGCAACGTGCAACGTGCGATTTATTAGAGAAATAACTAAATATAAAGGAAAAGATTGAGAACAGGCGGAAAAGTGGATTCGGTGGGGGCAGCCATTGAGTGTTTCTCGCGAGCGAGGAAATTGCGACAGAGAAATGAGACAAATTTAGCCAGAGGAAAGAGGAAAATTTTTGGTCGTCAGAGCAAACTGTTGCTGCTGCTGCTGTTGTTGTATCTCTTGGTGACTGGGGCACCAGGGTGCTGGCTGCTGGTGGCAGTTTGTGTTTGGTGGGTGACGGTGCCAAATGTTGATCATGACCGCGTAAAAATACGTATAAATATAATTAAAACCGAGAAACTGAAACAGATTCAAAGCAAACAAGTTCGCTTCACTCGACATTCGAATACGAAAACCAAGCGAAAATTGTATAACGGCACCGAAATGAACCGAACGATTCTGCACTGGAGCTATCTGAACTTCAGGGATGTGCCCATGGACCTGTTCCTGTATGAGGATCTGGAGGAGGTGTACCTGAAGGAGAACTTCATATCGGCGATTCCCCAATGGCTGCTGAGCATCACGACCCTCAAGTTCATCCATCTGGCGGGGAACAACCTGACCGAGCTGCCCACGGACATCTATATGCTGGAGAACCTTGAGTTCCTCGATGTCTCCAACAACGAGCTGAAAGAGCTGCCGCCCACACTGGGTCTCCTGCTCCGTCTGCAGCAGCTGAATGTCTCCGGCAATCGACTCACAGCACTACCAATCGGTGAGTGACATTCCATCACCCTAAGAGCCACTCCGATACCCTTTCCATTTCAGAGATGAGCAACTTGCGGAATTTGGAACAGTTGAACATATCCAAGAATCGGTTCCGCCGGCTGCCCATACAGCTGAGCGAGTGCGTCCGCCTCAACGAGCTGAACGTGTGCGACAATGAGAATCTTCTGCATATACCCGAGCGCATTGCCAACCTGCCGATGCTCCAATCCCTCGCAGCCGATCGTGAGTGCCACACACACACACAAACATAATGCTAAGTGACAGAAAGAGAGAGATGAGAACTTGGGTTTGGTTGCTCTCTTGCAGGCTGTGCTCTCATCTACTTGCCGGCTGCTCTCTCCAAGTTTATGAACCATGTGCGCATCTTCCACAACACGTCGATCAACTACCTACCCATGATCTATGAGAAGTTCTATCAGAACTTCTACGACAATCGCCAGAAGTTCACACCCATGTAAGTTATAGATCCGCCTGGACAATGATTGCATCATCTCCATCTTCTGTCCCACTGCAGTACCATTAACCACAAGGGCCTGTTCTGGGTGCGGGAGCTTGCCACACATAAACGCCTTCTGCTTCCGGTGGGCACGCGACAAGTCTTTGAAGTGCCATCCAGGGAGAACCGGATCACGCTCTACGACGACTGTTTGCATGCCATCCAAACGCTGAACCGCCAGGTACCTGTCTACGAGAACTCTGCTCTGCACCGCCTCCTCCCCGAGCCCTACATGAGCTCGCAGATCAACAATGGACCCATCGCCCGGTGCACGACTACCCAATGCTCCAGATGTTTGTACACCACATACTACTTCATGGTTGTCAAGCGGTGAGTGTTGGTGGGGTGGGGGCCTGCCCGCCTGCGTCAATGTTTTGATCTGAAACCCAAACCGGTCCCGGTCCCGGACTAGAAAGCAGATTAGGCAACCGCTCAGACAGTGCGGATTGGGGCCAGGCCACTGTTCTGTATCTGAAACCCCTTCGTTTGCTCTGCATCTTTACAGATTTGGCAGCTCTTCGAAGCAACTCTTCACCTGTAACTTTTGCACCAATCGCTGTGCCAACATATGGCTGGCAGCCAACAGCCGAAGGTACTTTCAACTTCCCTGGAGAGTGTCTGGCGATGACGACGAGGACGTCGACAATTATGCCAAGAAGAACGTTCAGATTGCATAAATGCTGTACAAATGCACTCATCTGTGCAGAATCGTTTAGTTAATCTCCCTTAGTAGCTTTAATTAGTTGTGTAAATGTTGTGTACTATACTACGGGCAACCAGCGCCTACAAACTCTAACTCTAAGCTTAAAGAAAACTCTGCGTGGGGCCCCGCTCATGCAGGTGGATGTAGTCGTCGAGGAGACAGTGCGACGCCTGTGGATATGCTCGGCGGCAATTCACTCCGTGTCGCCCCATTCTGTAGGCGTCCAGATATCGTTCGTCCAGCGTTCGATGGGGTCTATGGGCAATAGTAGATTAGATTATATTGGGTTGGATTAGATCTCTGGATTAGCTTCAGTCTGGATTAGCCATTTGCTTACCTCAGCAGTCTGTGCAAAAGCTGAGCATAGAGGCCACTGTGCTCGTGTACTTGTCCGTTCTCACAGATCAGACGCTCCAGGCAGGCCGTTCCGTTCTGTCCAATCTGCGACATATAATTTTCGGCAAACTTGAACAGCAACAGCTGTGGCTCATCCACGACAGGAGTAGGAGGAGGAGGAACCATAGCATAAGGAGTATTAGAGCCCTTTAGCTGGCGAGAACTGCCCCAAAGTTTCCACCAATAAATTGGTGTCTGCGGCTCGTTGAATTGGTAATGGAAATTCATCAGCCAGACAAGCTGCCGCCAGGCCTTCTTCTCTTGAAACGACACCGGAAAGGCGCAACCAGTGACCAGCTGGGGAGATAAGATTGATATATACCTATTGATGTTACACCCTTAGGAGAATATTCACCTTGACAACCCCTCCATTTTGGTAGATCAGGAAACGTTTCTGCCTCCTGTGGTGATGCCAGGACGTGAGATTAGCGCCCATTGCACGCCCACCTTCCACAGCCAGCAAAAGCATCGAAAGAATCATTCTATAGAAAAAGTTGAATCCATTAGTTGTACATCCCATGTGTGTATGTGTAGGGGTTATATCTTTTCACTTTAGATCCACTCACATGAGATTCATTCTGCCGCTTTTCGTGCTGTCCGTTTGGGCTCTGGACAGCGTATACGCACCTGTTCCCAAAAGAATTTTACACGCAAAAGAGAAAGATCGAAGATAGAAGATGGAAGATATAAGATGGAAGGTGAGAAAAAGCACGTGCTGTCGTCGGTGGGTTTCCTGCTTTTGCATGTCCGACTAATTAGCGAACACAGCGACGTCTGCGCCGTGAGTAATTAGAGCCAAAGATTGTTATCAATCTGGATGGGTACATCAATCACAGGTGGTTCTGGCAGCCAGCGAACAGCCAGAAGAGCAGCTCCCATAAGTACTATACACTATATATGTATCTATCCACCGAAAATAGAAACCAATCTCGTTTAGATCTCTGTGTAACCAATTGTGATGTGTGTTTACGTCCGTTCGACAAAACAGGAACCAGCATGTTCAATTTTAATGTTAAATGGAAACGATAGCTTAACCAAACCGAATATTAATCAACGAAAATTTATATGGATGTTTATACATAAATTGCAATCAATGTTAAATGCTTGTCCCCTAATTGGGTGACCTCAGATGCTACTTAAATAAAGAATACTTGGCCCCCCAAGAGTCCATGTTCAGGTGGGATGGGATCCATCTCCATAGATACAATGCTACCAGTTGCAAATGGTTAACTGGGGAGTGTGGCGCTGCCATGACGAGACCCGACCCCGACCCCGACTCTGGGACCCCGCCATTGCCATTGCCATAGCAGTGTTTGTTCCATTTATCGAATAGCGGCAGAGCGGAGAAATGTCGAGGTGCCCAGTGCAATCTCAGCTGCGTAGCATTACCTGCCATTGATTTGAGTTTCCTTTCGACACAAATGTAACCGAAACGCTTCGGCATAAGATTTCGCTGGTCAAAATTCTCAAAATTTTAAGTGTGGAACATCCCAAAAAGGATCAAAATTATGCTGCGGCTTCCAGGGATGCCACTGCTGCCGGGTGCACAGTTCTATGATGTGAGTAGGTCTCCCCGCAAAGGCAGGCAGGCATCATCTTCTCCTCTTTCTCCTCCTCGTAGTACGGCAAGCGTCGCCATCCCCGGCAGCAGACGCTGATGCACTATCAGGGCATACAGATGCTCTCCGATCGCCGGGAACCGGAGCTGGTGGAGCCCAATGGCATTGTGGCGGATCCCAGATGCCCCCCAGTACCCGCACAGATTAACACCCTCTGGGCCCCGAAGGTCACCACGAAGCTACCACCTTGGCTGGCCTATGACAAGCAGGTGCTCTGCTTCAACGCCTACTTCAAGGAGAATCTCACCGAGATTTACCATGCCCCGTACCAGGTGCGCAAGGTCAGGATCTACTTCTACCTGGAAGATGGCACTATGCAGGTCACCGAACCAAAAGTGGAGAATTCGGGCATTCCGCAGGGCTGCCTGGTGCACCGCCAGCGCATACCCAAGGCGCCACCCAGCGATCGAGAGTTCATCTCCATCTTTGACCTCAACGTGGACGCTGATGTGCAGATCTTTGATCGCGTCTACCGCATCAGCGGCTGTGACATTTTCACCAGGCAGTTCCTCAATCGAGCCGGAATTTCTGTGCCCGAGACGCAACAAGAGCCTAGCGATCCCACCACGGAGATCCGGAAGCGCTCCGGGCTAAAGCAAACTTTCAGTGGCAGCAGCAGTGCCGTGCCCAAGCGCCATTCCTTTGCCCAGTTCCTGGAGTTCGACAGACGTGTGCTCAAGTTCCATGGCTACTGGAACGATCGGAGCGAATTTGGTGACGTGCGGAAGCTGGATATCTGCTACTATCTGGCCGACGACACCATAGATATAAAGGAGAAGTTTCCCCGCAACTCGGGACGCGAGGGACCCAGTACATTCCTGAAGCGAGGCAAGCTGCCCAAGGAGTTCTCCGGACTGGCGCAGCCGGGTCAACACACATCGGTGACGCTGCTCAATGTGTTGGGCTCCAACATGCGGGATGTGCGCTACGTGACCGATCCATTGAACACGGGCCAGAAACAGGTGCACTACTACACCGACCAGGATCTGCAGATTGGCGCCGTATTAAATGTCTTTGGACGCGCTGTCGTACTAACCGGATGCGATCAGTTCACCCAAAGCTACTACAAGGAGAAGGTAGGTGAAAGAGACGATAGTTTACGCGAAAACGATTCACACTTCACTTAATTTTCATTATCAGTACGGCATTAAGGATTTCACACCGCAGCCCGTTCCAGAACGAAGTGATGTGCGTCCGTACACCCAGGGTCCGGGCACAGTACGCCGCCTGCCTCCCTACAACGGATGGGGCAGCTACGAGGACTCTGAGGGAAACTGCATCACTGTTGAGCCGAAGCCCCCGCAGGCCGACTTCAAGAAGCTGATCAAGTACGACGGCTGCATCCTGCGCTTCGGCGCCAGGCTGGTGTCCGCCATACGCGACAACTGCGAACGCGTCTTTATTATTAGCTACTTCCTGGCCGACGACACTCTCCAGATCTATGAATCTTCGCGTCGGAACTCTGGCTTCCTGGGCGGCGAGTTCCTCAAGCGGGCACGCGTTGCGCTGCCCGGGCAGGATAAGTTCAGCTCCGCACGGCCAGAGTACTATCGGGCCAATGACTTTTACATCGGTCGCACTCTCACCCTAAAGGATCACATATTTCACATCTATTCAGCGGACGAATTCACATTGCTCTACATGGAACAGCATCCCAGCGAGGTGAGTACATTAAAGAGAACTAAGGCTGTTCATCTGATCTTCTTTGTCGATTCCCCTTTCAGTTTCCGGTTGCCGACATACGTGCTATCATGGAAAAGATTCGCACTGCACTGCGACCAGAGTACAAGCAGTTTGTGCTGCGCTGCAAGCCCGATGGCAATCTCGGGGACCTTGCCACCATCGACTTTGATACCATGCGATCCACTCTGCTGTCGTATCTGTCGAGGGAGAGCCTGCTGAGCCACGAAATAGTGACCGTGTGTCGCTACTTCTCGGCTGAGCAGGCAATGCCTCCCAGCTGCGACAGGAACCAGGTGCGGGCCGCTGCCCAGCTAGAGCTGAAGCGAGCCCTGTGGAACCATGTGGAGGAGCTGTCGGAGCACTTGAGCCACATTAATCCGACATCCAAGCCGTATATCAGTGAGGCCCAGGTCAGGTCGACTCTGAGGGGCTGTCGGCTCCCGTTCAGCTTGGAGCTGGTGGAGGACATATTGCAGGTGCTGCAGCGCAATGAACAGGGAGAGATTGAGGTGCGCGATATTCTGGGATTCTTCAATATGCGATGCGACCAGGTGCCCGACATAGCGCCCCTTAACATCGCCTTTGAGCTGTGCCCCAAACTGCCTTTCCTACACAAGGGCCGCCTGGTGGACTTCACCTGGTTCCTGGACTTCTTGGGCCTAGAGGAGGAGCTGAGGCGCGCGAATCAATAAGAACCCATAGTCGGTGTTATCAAAATTGCATGTATATACAGAAAAATTCGTGGCAATAAAATTTTCGGAATGGTGAAACTTGTGCTTAAGATCTAGACGATTGTATCCTACAGTTTGGACTCTGTGAGCCAGTTGAAAGACTGCGGTTTGCGATCCGAGGAAGGACTGATCGCCACATTGATGATGGTTGGCCTGTCTGTAAGCTGGTTGGCCGCCTTAATAGCCGTCTGCAGCTGCTCGATCTCCGTGCAGAAGTAGCCCTGCATGCCGAACATTTTCATCATTTCCTCGTATCGCACTTGAACCCCCAGAGCCGAGGGTGGCGTTCTGAAAGAGATAAGATTAGCATTGAGTACAGCCCAGATATAGTACGATAAGATCTTCTCACTCACATTTGGGTCAGATCGCCCTCGCTGCGAATGGCTTCGAAGGTGTCCTTGTCGAAGCCTCCGTAGATGCCATTGTTGTTGACAATCACAATGGTCACAGGCAGCTTGTACCTCACCATCGTCTCAATCTCCATGCCCGAGAAGCCGAAGGCACTGTCACCCTCAACGCAGAGAACACGCTTGCCGGGAGCAAAGTCACGACAGAACAGGGCAGCGGCCACTGCAAAGCCTGGACCCACACCCATGGTGCCGAAAGTGCCAGCATCCAGCCGATGACGTGGCTGCTCGTTCAGGAGCATGGAACGTCCAATATCCATGGTATTGGCACCCTCGCTGACGATAATCGTGTCCTTGGGCAGCAGCTCTCGCAAATGATGGAAAACAGCGTAGTAGTTGAGCGGCTTCGAGGTGTTCAGCGACATCTGCTGCACTGTATCCTTGTTCTGCTTGCACTTGACGGCCAGCTGCTTCCACCAGTCCTGTTCGTAGCCGAATCGGAAGTTCACGGCATTCATCTGCTCGAACAGCTGCTCTGCGAAGGGACGAATGTCCGATTGGATGGCCACCGACGAGATCACAGAGTTGTGCAGCTCCTCGGGGCAAATGTCCACCTGAATGAACTTCACATCCTTGTCGTAGCGAGGCGAGCGTCCAAAGTGCAGAATCCAGTTGAGGCGCGCGCCAAGCAGCAATACCACATCAGCCTTCTGCAAAGCCAGGGTTCGAGCAGAAGAGACGCACTGTGGAGCCGTATCAGAGACCACGCCCTTGCCCATGGGAGTGGGCAGGAAAGGCAGATTTGTGTTCTCTATGAAATGCCTCAGCGTATTCTCGGCGTGAGCATAGGCACAACCCTTGCCCACAATCACGAGCGGTCGCTTGGCCTGTCGCAGAAGGCGGGCCGCGGCAATCACATCATCGTGGGGTGGATATGCCACGGGGGGAGCTGGATGAGGCAAAGCCTTGTAGATGCGGGCCTCGGCGGCTTTCGATTGCAAAATATTGCCGGGGAAATCCAAATAGGCTACTCCTGGCCGTCCATAGGTGGCATATCGCACTGCCTTCTCCACATGCAGAGGGATAAGGGCAGCGGTGGGGGGACGTGCAGCATACTTGCAGTACGGGCGGGAGAGCTCCACCTGCGGGCACTCCTGGAAGCCACCGATTCCTTCATGATCCTGATTTGTGGCTCCGCCAATGACGATCAGAGGCCAGCAATTGACCTGGGCATTGGCCATACCACCTATAAACAATACATTGTGTAAAAACATATGTGTGATTAGCTAATTCCCCGGCGAATTCGTCTGTTTTCCATACCTGTCACATGCAGTAGACCGGGTCCAGAGACTACCAAACAGACGCCCGGCTTGCCCGTGAGATAGCCGATGGCTTGAGCTGCATAGCATGCGGCCTGCTCATTCCGCATACCAATGTACTTCAGTCCAGCGGCCTGGAAGGCCATAGATAGCTCGATAACAGGTATGCCAATGATACCAAATACATAGTCCACACCCTGTTAACAAAAGACAGTGGTAGATGAAGGGATGAGTTCAAAGTTCGAGGATTGGCTGAGATAAGATTTCCGCTTAAGCTTTCAATCGCAAATCTAAATATTTATCATTTATCGCTCCTTTATTTGTTCAGATTATAAATAAATAAACTAGTGTAGTCTACTTAATGTTATAATTTGTTTCCCTACATCGAAGCCTTAACCAAAAATGCAAACACGTTTTCAAGTGAAATGTTTGGGATCCGGTTAAAGTTTTATTGATTTTAATCTAGGCCCCCAAGGAGATTATCGAACAATGTGCACCGCCTGTATGTTTAAGTCGTGTTCGCACACCTTTGGAACATTGTCTTTATCAAAAATCCGTTCGACTTTTATTAACAAGAATAATCAGGAGGCAAAAAGCAAGAAGCAAGTACAACAACTACTTAGTGTTTTTGAACTTTGCACAACAAACAGGTGCTAGATAAGACTCCATTGTTCTTGCTGCTGCCATTACCACTGGACCGACGACCCACAGTTATTTTAATCAGCGTCCATAGGTTAATATCTTAGATATGACCGCATGGAGATTGCACTCTTGCTGCAGATTGCAATGCAGAAAATGCATCCCAGACTTGCGAGGCGGGGGACAAGACGGCCTCTTACCTGTTGCTTCAGCGACTCCGCAATAATTTGCACTGCTTCAACCTCGGCCATTTTGTGTGCGTTTTGTTTCAATCGTGTTAAAAATGTATCAAGTGCCGCCGCGTTACTTTGCGAACTGGGCTAAAAATTAGTTAAACAAATTAAATATAGTCGACGGACGCGCACCAGTGTGACCGCGGATTAGTGTGACCGCGAAATTACCAATGGAAGATGGAATATACCGTCCTACCCTCAGAACTATACCGAAAATTACGGTTTAATTTAAAAAAAATATCGTAAAAATACCAACGAAAATCATATTCCTCGATTTTGATATTCTGTTTAATATTACTAGCTAACTAGGACCCTCAGGCTTGTTCACATCATTTTATACGATTGATGAATCAATTGTCTACAAGATTGGTTAAGTTTAGTGGCTATTTTTTTTTAGATTGTTTCTAAAATTACATTTAAGCCAAGATATAAAACTTAAGAAAGAATGAAATGCGACGTAAGAAAACGTAAGTGAGCATGAAATGTCACGTCATTTGGAAACCTAACCGGTGGTATGGACATATATGTATATACCCTTTTTCATTTGATTGATGTTAAAATTCTTTTTTTCCAGATGCTTTAAAACGTAATTAATATTGAATTTTGCACATATTTAAAATTTTTGACCCAATAATGCATTTGATGAATTTATTATTATTAACATATCGATCCCGATACCCATTTTCAGTCTTTATAAGAAGACAACGCTCGTGTCGAAGTTAGTTTTTTTGGGGGCTTTTGTTTTATTTGTTACTAGCTGAAAAGGATGGTCAGCACTGAACTCATACTTTTATCTGATACACAAATCAATTTCCTACAAGACTGACTAATTTTATGGACTCGTTTTTGTTGGATTGTTAATAAACAACAACAAATTCGGACGCGGTGAATAGCTGGAAGAGTAACCGCGGATTTGTTAAGTCCCTTCCCTTACATGGCAACTACACGGTAACTACACATTTGCTACACATTATTATTTAATAATTAATTTTACGCAATTTTTCGATTATATGGCATTGGGGGTGGGGTGGTGCTTTATATGCACCATAATTGAATTTTATTATAACAGCAAATCAGAAATATCCAGAATAGTTTCAAAACCAGACAACCCTTAAGAGTTTCTTTGCCGCCATCTTATAGTTTCATAGCAACCAGATTATAGTTTCAAATAATTTACAGCCGCCCGCTCGTCGTTTCATGATATTCTTACAATATAATATAAAACCCATTAATGGGTTAATAAGAGCCAAAAACTGCAGTCGTCTTGTGGCTCTTTTACTGCTCTGCTGCTGCTGCTGTACTCGTCGAAAGCGATGATGAAGTCGTTCGTAAAATATCTCATATCTCATGATATTCTTACAATATAAAACCCATTAATGGCATGGTTGAAATGAGAAGATTAAAGCCGTTAGTATTAGATATAAAAAGAAGTTAAAAATAACTCGCCGAGAAGATAATATGAACTTTGCAGACAATTTTCTAATCACGAGATACTGTCCAGACTTGAAAAATAATTTATCATCAGGATATTATTAGTTTATCAGATAGTATGGATTTATTTAAAAAATTTGTTTGTTCTGCTCCAAAGAATTCTTTAGATTATCTTGGCAGGAAATTTGAAATTTATTATCGAGATTGTATTTTGACACACTAACATTGTAGAGCCCTGGCGTTAATATCCATTAATCAAATTTGATTAGCATTTTTGCTAATTATGTTCGTCAAAATCGGTTTTTTTGGTCGACTGCAAAATTGAATTAACTTCTGCAATGTGGCGCAACCAGTTGGGCCGGTGATTCCCCTGCGCCTATGAATCTAAGAAGGTCGTTGCGCCAAACCGAGACAAACGAGTTTCAGTTACATTTTGAGCTATGATTCACATTGTGGAACATTCGATTTAGTAGGTATGGTACATTTGGTAATAATAAATACACAGCTAAAGCTTTAATAGGACTCTCCGCTAACAAGCATACAATACATCGTAATTATGGCATTAATACTAACAATACAAACAGGCTACACATTGCTAAGGACACAAACTACAACTTTGTGTTAACGATATCCTCGCGCGACTCCGTCGTCTCCACCTCATTCCACTTTTGTATCTTTCCCGATCCGAAGGCCCAGAAAAACAGCGCAGGTAGTATATAGGCTGCGGCACCAATGATGAATATCCAGTGCCACTGATCGATCGTGTTCTAAAGATAATGATTGATGGATTCGATTCCAAGTGTTATGTCATCGATTTTCACAGAATGGAAGTTGGGAGACTCACCTCGTCTTTGGTAAAGGCAGCCACGATCAGCGGCGAAAAGATTCCTGGCGTGGTGCCAACGCAATTGATGATGCCGTACAGCGTGCCCGCGTAATTGGGAGCCAAGTCCTGGGAGTTGGCCAAATTTGAGGCTGTTGCAGCGCCGTTGAAGCCCAGCGATATGGTCATGATCGCCACACACACATAGGGATCGCGGCCAAAGTAGGCCAGGATGATGAGCATAACGCCCGGCAAGATGTGAGCTGTCGGAAAACGCACCCATTATTTCACGATTTCCACTCCCGTGCAGTAAATGGACTTACAAGGCAAGCAGAATGCTTTTCGCATTTTTGTAACCGTCCACCAGCCTCTGCGGCGGATCCAATCTGCCACGCCGCCGAAGCCAAAGGCACAAAGCAGACGAGCCACGTGAGGCAGGCTGGACAGGACGCCGGCGGAGGACAGATTGAAGCCGAGCACTTCGCTCAAGAACTTGGGTGTGGCCGTGATCAGGAAGAACAGGCCCCACATGCTGCCATAATGGAGCAGCATCAAAGACCAGAACGGCATGGACAGAATCAGCTCCTTGTATGGTGGCCATTTCTGCAATACGAGGAGTATAAGTACCATACCGTACCTATGATATTGTATATCGATGCCGCAGTTACCTTCTTATTGCTCAGCGTGTTGCCCAAACTGTTTTCAATGTACTCCCGCTCCTTGATGCTTATAGAGCTGTGCTGCGCCGGGGTGTCGGCCACCAGATAGAACCACACTGCAACCACAATCAGCACAAAGATGCCAACAATGTAGAAGGCCCAGTCCCAACCGAGGTTCTCGATGATAACGCCGCTGATCGGCCACGTGATGACTGTACCGAATGTACCGCCCATCAATGAGGCCACAAACTTTCCCTTCTCGTCCGGCGGGGACCACTTGGACACCAGACTGTGGCAGCAGGGATAGACAACGCCATTGAGGAACCCGACGAGAAATCGCACAGCAAACACCGCGTATTTATCCCAAGCAGCGGCAGCCGGAGTCAGGGCTGTCAGGATGCCGGCCACCAGGCAACTGTAGCCCGCCACGTTTCGTGCTCCCAGCATTTCGGCCAAGGTGCCTGCTGGCAATGAGGTGATCATGTAGCCATAGAAATACGCACCCAGAAGCAGGGCCTGATCCGACTGCGTCCAGTTATAGCGTGGACCATACTGAACAGAAGGATTCGATGATTCAATTGAGTGGTGATAATGATAATGAACTTATACTCACGTCGGGCAGGACCTCCACAGTGCCGTTCTCGTGATTGCTCGTGTCCTCCACCATGGCTATTATATTGATGGAGAGATTCACCCGCATCATGTAGCTGAGGAGGCAGGCCATGAAGAGCATGATCGCCACATTGATCCGCTTGGGCACATAGACTGCAAAGCGACAGCAAATATTGGTTATGCACGGACAGATCATTATTTAATTTTCAATTTCGGCACAGGCCCCTAGCGTCGCATTAGAGCAATTAGCGGATCATATACGACATCCACTGCCACTAGATGTGTGTGCTTGTTCCACCTGACGAAGCCGTCTAATGAGCTGCGCATGCGCAACTTTCAATATTTGCGATTGGGGATTTTCGGGGTATTTTTGACTTGACTTCACTTCACTTCGCTGGACCTGGACCCAGACCCACACCACGTGAAGTGAAGTGTTATTGATGAGACATTTAGTATGCCATCATGAATCGGGTGCTTCCGCGGAATTGAAACGTGTGGCAGTATTTTTGGCGACCTGATGGGGGGATACTTACAGCACGGTATGACGGCCATTTCGGCTGGCTTTCTTATGGCCTTATTTGTGCCTCGCTTCAGGTGTCAGGACTGAAAAGAGAACAGCGCGAAACACTTAGTCAGAGTTTTATGCTAAAAATGTTTTTCAACTTTTTCGGGGTAATATAATGGTGGGGGACTCCCAAAAACAAACAACCTTGTAAATTCACAGCATTAAGATGTTTTTAGTTGCCCAATCATGGCAGGTTGTTTCTTTAATTTTGCCTCATGGCAGGAGTCCCCAAACGTGTCTATCAAGTTTTTAATGCGAATTAGCCAATCCAATAGCTACATAGCTCTTGACAAATTGATAATCTCAGTTACATGTCTTGCCACCACTTCAAATAGTACGCCTGCCACACCCTGGCAAATTCGCTATCCGTATCAGTGGAGAGTGCAGTTGTGGAGAGCTTATCGAACACTTGTCAAATTTTATAAGCACGTCTCGGCTGCCTCTTGCCTCTTGCCTCTTGGCTCGAGTGGCTGGCACGTGAGAGCTGCATTTCGGTTAAATTGATCTAAAAACTGAAAAAAGTACATAAATCAAATGCGAGAACTGATCGTGCGCTCATTTTCATTTCCAGAGAGCTGCTGCCCATCAATGGCATTGTCGGAATCGGGGCTTTGTTGCCGGAATCTGAGTCTGAATCGGAATCTGAATCGGAATCGGAATGGAGTGACCAATTCATGAGGTAATTGCATCGCAACATGCTACTCCCATTCGCATTCAGAACGTTCTGTTCTAACAAAACTCAACTTTTTGGCAAATGCAATCGAAATAGTTTTAAACTTAATAGCACCGTACCTTGTCACAGTAATTGAACCATTTAAACAGCTGCCCTTCACTTCACTTCGCTTCGCACAAAGGAAATGTTTGCGCGAAAGCTCCACTGTACATAACATGTGCACTTGCCTTGCACGTATGTACATATATACATATATAAATATGTACTTATATCTGTATGCATATAGGGCCTTGCATTTTAAAAGAGTTTCAATTAAAGTCTCGCACAGTTGTTGACTTGCGGAGAAAACGTAATTATCGCCTGCTGATATGACACAGATATTTCGACACAACTCATTTGGGCCCGAAAATTAGGTAAGTTCCCACCAACTGGTACCCAAATGTGGCATGTGCTAACCACCACCCCACACCACACCAAACCAATCCTCATCTGCCATTTGAAATGTGTGTTTTCTAATCATTATCCAACTGTTCCTTTAAATCAACAAACGCCCATAATAATTTAACTGCTCTGAGCCATACCAATAAACATTCGTTGGCAAAACCTCTTTATGCTTGTAGCGATAAGCAATCGAAACAGACCCAATCAATTCTGGATTCTCAATGGAACTAAGGAAATTCAAACAAGCGCCATCTTATCACAATCATAGGAACCATCGCATTGGATCGGTGTTTAAACAGCAGCTGATTCTGAAATGAAAGGGACAGAGGTACCCATCTACCCACCCACCCACCAGTTTTTTATTGATTGGAAACCCTATATAATAGGCCGTACAGCTGCTGTGGGTATCGCCTGAATGGGAACTATTTGCATGTGCTTGCGTGACATGGATGTGAATGGATCATTTTCGGAAAACTAATGTGCCAACACAGTGACCACAAGATCAGTGATAGTCGTAACCGTACAGACTGATTGGCGAAACGTGCACTGATCCAAGACAGATCAAGGAACGCTGCCAGCTAACGACCTCTGATATTGACTTTTGGAGAATGTTTTTGTTTGCATAAGAAAGTCATTTTACTCGAGTTACCAGTTATAATTACTGTTCCCGGCAATCTGGTTTTGTAAAATTGCTAAAAGCTGAAACACATCATCATCACAGGCACAATATCTCCATAAAACTTCAGTCAGTCAGTCAGAGTTTCTTATGATTATGTAGGTGTTTTGTCAGCCTCTCTCTCTAATCTGGAACGCGTCGTCTTATCATCAGTATCATGCCTTGCCCTTCCCGCCAATGAATGGCTTTATGAAAGCAGCTCGACAATTTATGGGCCATAAAGAGTGAATTATAGAAGGATGGATGTGTATGGATGTGGATGTGGATGTGGCCATGCGATAACAGGGCCCATCAGCAGCTTGTAAACGTGATCATTAAAGTCAGGTTAATCGTCAATTAGCCGTAATCAGAGTGGACTCTATCCTAACTGGACTGCGGCAATATCGATAGGGACGATAAATGATTTGATTTACAGTACAATATACACGCAATCGAACAACCATAATGCTTTATGATCGGCTATGCATGTACGTATATAGGGGATCGAAATATAGGTGAAGTGAACCAAAGTTCGTCCGTGTATTCACGGCACGCGTGCTGTTTACATAAGGCCTATTGGTCTGTTGGTCATCCACTTGACATGGTTTTGTAGTCTCCCTCCCCTCTATCTCCTTGGGTTCTCTACTCCTATGGGATATTGTATCATCGGTTGTGTTTTTTGTGGATTCTGATCTGCTTTTGTTTGGATCGAATTCTGCACCTCAACCGAATTCAACGACGGCATTGAACCGTAACTGGCAAACAAATCGAAATATATATACACATAGCTACATATGTAATGAACCCAGAAAAATAACAGTTATTGTTGTAGATTAGATCATTGTTGTTGTGGAATTTTGGTTCTCATAGCCGAAAGGCTCTGATTCGCATTGAATATTTGCATTTTTGCACGTGGTAATTATATATTAAACAAACGTACACTCTTTAATTACGTAGCTGGCTAAAACCAAAAAAAGAAAACGTGAAATATATTGTGTCAGGATTGCAAATATTTCTCGTTTAACTTAGCGTATTCAATAATGCTAAATCAATGTCACTTTTTTCGACAAATTGCACGCGCATGCCAATGCCAGTAAGGAGCAGTAACGCTAAGCAATAAACAAATATCGGAGGAGCTAATTTGTCAAAACCAACGTCCAGCGTTATTGAATAACGAACCAAAGTAAATTTGCATATTTTGAATATTTTATTTGGCTAAAGAACCACTCCGGCCTGCCCAATAACCTAGATTGGGTGCCTTCGCGAAGTTTCGCCTCTGATATCCTTCTTTAATTATGAATTATCACAGAAAACGTTGCGGCTTGCGGCTTGTTGCCAAGGCACGAAAGATCACTTGTCCGCGGTCGCGGTTCAATGGATAGCACCCCAATAACGAAACCAGTTATTATTTCAAATGCAAATTTTAGGAAAACAAATAAAAATAGAAAATAGACAAGCCGAAAATAGACTCAGGCTCCACTGTACAGTTGGGCTCGGCACGCACGCACGCACAATCAAAGACAGACCGACAGACCGAAGAGGGGCACGTCTCCGGAGACACTAGAGTGTTCCATGGTGGGTTCATGTGTCCTCCTCAAAGAGCCCGTGCTCTGTGCATAACTGTGCATAATTTTGTGTACTGTTTATGTACTGTTTGTGACCGACTTGGACGGTTTAATTTTGTCTTTAAATCTGTAATGAAGCACACAACACGATACGCGATCATCGACACACATCAACACTCTATATGGCTCTGATTAAGTTTTTATTTTGCATTTCTTCGTGGCACAAATTCGCTACCAGATTTCACATGAATTTTTCCATGACGGCCCCCCCAAAATACTGGGGAGACAAAAGAGTGTCCAAAAATTGGGGTGTCGCCACTGTGGTGCATAGCTGGCAAACTGGACTTTCTTGTTGGTCCATTACCTTCCTGGACTCGAACTAAACTCACATTTTACGGACTTCCTTTGGAACGAGTCGACTTCACTTCCAACCGATGCAAGCTGCTGTGCTGCTGTGCTGCTGTAACGTAACGTCGTCAGCTGAGAACGCCGCGGAGCTAATGAAACTGAATTGCCAACTGCCATTGGCATATATACTTGGACGACGTTTTTGAGCAAAAACCTCAACTAGCAGACCAGCCACAGCCCGCAGCCCGAAGCCCGCAGCCAGGCCCGCTGTCACACTCGCAGTCTCAGTCTCAGCAGCGCCAGTGCCAATGGCAGTAGCAGTGGCAGAGCAGCGTACGAAGAAAAAAAAACAGTTAAAAATGTTTTAAATTGTTGTTGACGTTGGTGACTTTTTGCTGTTTTCTGTACGCTCCGCTCGCTGATAGCGTGCCAAAAGTCGCATGCGATTTGTGCAAAAGCTGAAATATGAGAAATTTGTTAACAATCCACAAAAATCACAAAATCGTGCTAAATTGTGAATCAATAAACATGATGATGACTAACAGTTGTTCCTACAATTTCACTCCACTCCACCACATTGTCAAAATTCAGGAGTAGACGCTAGAATTTATTTACTTTACAAATTATGCAGTTGATTATGGCGAATAAATTGGTCAACCAAAACGGACTTGGAGTCCGAATGAAACTTTTAAAAATACTTTTATAGACCACGTGCGTTTGCTTTGTTGTGAAAATTCAGCAAACCGCTCATTTGTTAAATATTTTGTTTAATTAGCGCACTTGACAAATGCCAGCAAAAAGCCAGAGAGGCGCAGAGACTCACTTAATTAGCACGAATTTATTTGCTATTGAAGTTATTCGCCGTTACACCATTCCATTCGAATTCTAAATCATTTCGGATCAATTCTAAGCGGTTTCAGATGCGTTCTGAACAAAATGTTGTGTCTGCCAAACTAACTTTTCCCAAAGATTAAGCTTTATTGCGATCTTTAGCTTCCTGGCCGCCTATCTCACGGTATGTTCTGTGGGTGTGTGTGTTCGCCATAAAATAAATATTATCTCCTCGGGTTATCCACTTGTCTTTTGCCATCACAGGGTTCTTGGGTTGCCAGCCCATAAAACTGAATTGATGCATTTAATTTAGCTGCTGGTTTCAGATAAGCGACAAAGATGAGTTCTGATAAGAGCTGTTCATTTCCCGGCGTTTACCAACGATGTCAGGCATATTTTAGTTTAAGCAATGCAGGGGTACCCAGTTTCCCAATTAATTTTCAGACGACGATCCATTTTTAATGAGTCTTTTAATATATTATGGCCTGCCTTAAAACATATTAATTAACAATTTTCGTTAGTTTTTAAGTAGAAATAATAGAAATTTGACTGATAAATTTTTGTATTTAAAAACGGACAAATTTAACAAACGAAAGTGCCTAAACTATATGGCTCTCAGGCCATGTTAACAAAAAGCATGCGATGCGCACATACTTTTCCCACCAGCTGGCTGTATTCAATAATCTCGGCGCGATCGCTCTCAGTGCCAGTTATCTGTTAAAGAGATAGAAGCAAATCATTTGTTAACAAGAAGCCTGCTTGTAGAGGATTTACAATGAGAAGATAAGTACCTGAACATACTGCTTGTATTTCATGCAGGTTTTGACATCCATCAGAAGAAGTACTTCATCTAAATGCTCAACTAAGAACTCGTTCACATCTCTAGCAGCTGCATCTTCATTTAGGCGTTGATACTTGTTTGTGTCTAGCTTAGAACGAATGACTGAATGCAATTGTCGTTAGTTTTCAGCGTCGGAAGGGAGTGGAATGGTAGTATGATATTTACCGTCGGTGAGCAGTATCCACACGTAAGTTTCTGGGCACAGCAAATATGAGGCAGACAGTTTTCCTTTGTAGCGCATCTTCGGACAGGAGTGTATGTAAAAGCCCATATAGTAATATTTCAGAGCAGGCGTAGTGGCGGCAATCGTCTGCACAAAATCGATTTCCCTGCAAAAGCGACCGCCCCAAACGAATTGGTTATAGTTATCATGTCATTTAGTTTCTGGAATATTTTACCTCAGCGAGCCATATGTTCCCAGAGAGAGAAAACTGTAGTCTGGATCGTAGAAGAAGTATACGGAGCTCACTGAAGCCGGCAAGATATCAATAACGCCCACGGCAATCAGCTTGTCATCGAGCCAATACTGCTGATGAAACGATCCATAGCCCATCTCGGGCCCATCGTGTGGCTTTTCGTTCTGTAAGGGGGCAAATCACAGTAAACTAAAGTTTAATATATTGTTGAATGTATGAGGGTTATTTAACATCATTTATTGTGTAGCAACCTTCATGGGCGACACCTGCAGATGATCCTGGTAGGCACTCCGATCTTTTGGCGGATCATTGTGTATCGATATTTGATACTTCCTGTACAGCTCATAGCTCTCGGGTAGAGTCCGCTTGAATTCCTCTCCATAGACGTATACCAAACTCAACTGCGGATAGATTTTCATATATAATAGTTACCTTGAGGGGCGATTTGATCAAAAACCGCTGCATACTAGCTAGGGTGAGGCGTGCGGGATTATCATTGTGTATGATTACTTGATATTTTCGATACAACGCTAGTACTGGATCGGCACACGAACGCTGTGTGTCTGAGGAATCGACCAAAACGATCTGCAAGAACACAAACAGCACAAACACAGTGTGTCTACATAAAGGGAGACTCATACTCGGATACTCAGGGTCAAACACGAAATAAACAAACAATACATAGCACAAAAATAGAAAATGCACGCTAACCAGCCAAGTTCTGCAAACGGTCAAATGAATACTTTGCGCATGCGCACTCACCTTTAGATGATGTTTGTCCGTTTCGCTGGTTGCCGATAAAAAGTCACCTAAACTCTTCTCCTGCGTAACAGCTTTCTGTGAGGATTGCTGTGTGGTGTCCCCCAATTTAGCCTGCCGGCGTTCCAAGCGCATTTGCTTGGCTTTCTTGCGCGGCTTATTTGAGATCGCCGCTGCAGCTATCGAAGAGAATATTATTATTAATATTGCAATTATGCGTGAAATAATACCCACATTTGTTGGATCCCAGCGATGGCAATTGGGTTAATGGCGCCTGTGCAGCTCCGGCCGGCTCCGGCTTTGCTTTTGATTTTTGAGCCTTTGCGAGTGAGACAGCGTGTTCCACATTGATAACAGCTGGACTCTTATCTGGCATCTGAGGCTGCGGCTCGCTAGCGGGTGTATCCACAATCTCAGTTACGTCATCCTCATTTCCTGCGCGTGCCGCCTGCTCGACAGGGTCACGTTTGCCATCACGCAAAAATCGATTCATACGTCGAAGTATTCGCTTGTTTGACTTCGTCAGCTTGAATTCCAGTGCATCACATTTGATGGTATAACAGGGGCAACAGGTCTCCTTGTTCCTCAACTTATAGCAGTAGTGCCCGCATCTGCGCCAGCCCCGATCAATCAGATCTTGGTAGTCTTGGCAGTCCAGGCGATATGCGTGCATGCCTTTAAAAACAACAACAAAATTGAGTCATTGCACCCAGTCCGGTCTTTTGTCCTTACCATTGGATTTGCTGCTGTTCATTTCCTTGCAGTATCCGCACTTGCCGGGCTGGCTCCCAAAGTATTGCACAATGCTGACACTCATGATTCGCTTTTCTCAGATCCAAAATTTTTCTGATTCTTTCGCATTTATTATAAATAAAAAGAATTTTTGCTACGCTAAGCGCTTTGTTGCGAAATTTGTATCGAATATTCTCTATAGTGCTGTGTAACGTCCATTTACTGAAAAGGTGGATGTATCTCTAACCATACAATATATTGTATGCAGTGGTTTACTGAATAATATTTTAAATCGGTATTGTTATGTGTTTGGTTTGGTAGTCCTTTTTATGCTGTACATTTTTTTCTTCATTCATTTATTTTTAATAGGAACATAAAACACCGATGAGGGGAAACATATTCAGTTCGCTCACTTTAGTGAACTTCTGTTCTTTTTATACCTGGTACTCGAAGAGTATAGGGGTATATTAGATTTGTGGGGATAACGGTTGTGTGTAACGCCCAGAAGGAAGCGTTTCCGACCCCATAAAGTATATATATTCTTGATCAGCATCAATAGCCGAGTCGATATAGCCATGTCTGTCTGTCCGTCCGTTCGTCCGTCCATCCGTCCGTCTGTCCGTCCGTCTTCATTTGCGCCTATATCTCAGAGACTATTAAAGCTAGAGCAACCAAGTTTTGTATCCAGGCTCCTCTGTGATCACACTACTCAAAGTGTATTTCAAAATTTCGCCCCGCCCCCTTCCGCCCCCACAAAGGACGAAAGTCAGTGGCGTATACAATGTTGAAGATACGAGAAAACTAAAAACGCAGAATCATAGAGAAACCATTTCGAAAGTCATCATTCCCTCTCGCTCTCTCTCACACGAGACCCCATCCGCTTTGCCATTCGTATTTTGTGACGCCTAGTTCTCAGAGACTATAAAAGCTAGAGCAACCAAACTTTCTATCCAAGCTCCTGTGATACCAAACCAGCACGAGTTTGTTTTAAAATTGTGCCACGCCCCTTTCCGCCCCCACAAAAGACGAAAATCTGTGGAATCCACAATTTTTAAGATAAATGAAAACCAAAAACGTAAAATCATGGGAAATTACCATATCTACCAGATTGCCGAATACGGATCAATATAATGGCCAGAAGAAACAAATTAAATTTCAGTGGCTACGCAACGCCTGCCAAGCGCTGACTCATGCCCTCTGTATGTACATATGTATATACTGACTGAGTACCGGGTATAAGGTAGAGTGCGGCCTTTGCCGCGGCTCACAACGTTCCCCCTCGTTGTTCATTCATTTATGAACCAGCGCAACACTAGCCAACACTGGCCAACACTGGCCTGCAATTCGGTTAATTTTGTTCGGGGGTGGCGAGTCTTGTAGCAAAAACAGTTTATCAATTGTTTATAAACCGATTTAGGTGCACAATTTAAAAATGAAATAGTCTGGAAATAACGAGCACATAATCTGTAAGTGCACTGGCCCGTAAAACATAAAATACAGACATAGGGCAACAATTAAATTGTTGTGGGGGTTTACGAAGTGCGTAGTTGCCAAGTGAAAGTTTTTAATGCTCTTGCTGAGAATAAAGTGCATTTCTAATCCGAATATTGTTGTTAAATTGAAACAAAATTTTATAATCCGTACGGACCAGACCCCATGGTGACTTCATATGTCCCCCATTCCTTTATAACGACAGTGGCATATTTGAACAACGACCTTCGTGCAAACCAATAATGTTCAATCATAGTTCTGTCGCTTTCTGTAAGACAATGTAATTGACAGCCTTTGTCCGCTAATAAATGATAGTAATCGAAGCAATAGTGATTATCTATGTGATTAAATATAGCTAATAAAGCTTATTTTCCTTCCGTCCAGTGCACAATGATTGACGCGCCATCTACCGAGCTGCCCAGCCACAAATTGACTGCACAATTTGATGACAATCTGAAACTGGCGCACGAAGAGGAGAAAATAAACCATGTCAATGGGAAAGAGGCGCCACAACCCACACCACCTTCATCGGACGTACCCGCCGAACTGCAGACATCGTACCGAAGTCTGTTTGTCGCTTGCCAAGAACACGCCGCATTCTTTGCCAAAGATCACACTGAATTTGGCCAACGCTTGCATGCCGCCCACATTGCCTGGCAGGACTTTATAGTGCTTGCCAATGGACTGGTCCTGCAAATCGGGGCCTTTGCCCATGAGTACGACTTTGATGAGCAGACACCAGGGAATGGGTATCGCAGCTTCGTGTACGTGACCAATGCATGCATTTCACACGGCATGAACATATGCAAACAGCTGCTGGCCACACGCACCACCATGTTCTTCAGGAAAAAGGTCTTCATGAAGGAGGTAGAGGCCTGCTCGCAGCTCCTCTCCTCGATATGCACTTGCCTACAGTATCTCCTCATACTGCGTCAATGGTCGGCCAATACTGGAGATCTGTTTGCGTGCGGCACGCACACTGCTGAGCAGCTCTTCGAGCTGGGCGACACCATCAATCAGTATTGTTTCTATGGACGTTGCTTGGGATTCCAGTATGGCGACTCCATACGTGGTATTCTACGCTTCCTGGGCATCAGCATGGCCAGCTACTCCGAGTCCTATTACTCACGGGCGGATGATGGGACGATTGTAAAAACCACGCGTAGCCTTTGGACCAGTGGTAAGTACCTGATGAACCCAGAGCTACGAGCCCGGCGTATTGTAAACATCTCGCAGAATGCAAAAATTGACTTTTGCAAGTCCTTTTGGTTTCTGGCCGAGTCGGAGCTGGTGCAGAAATTGCCAAGCATCGTAGGCACCTCCATTAAGGTGAATCGGGTAATACAGTTGCCGGCGGAGTCGTTTCAATTACCGCGACGAAAGAACTTTAAGGCGAGTGAGAAAACCAGCAGCGATGTAAACCAGAACCAAGGCAACGACGAGGATACCATACAATTTGTGGACATACCCGTTCCCAGTGCTCATCTGGGACCGGGTCTGCCCATTTCAGTGCGTCTGCTCAGTTCAAAGCGACGTTCTGGAATGCTAGGGGAAGGACGCTATCGCGGTTGGCACAAGCCCACTCCACCCAGTCGTTCAATACTGTTTCACTGCCATGGTGGTGGCTTCGTGGCCCAATCATCTAAATCTCACGAGCTCTATCTTCGCGATTGGGCTGTAGCTCTGGACTGTCCCATACTTTCGGTGGACTACAGTCTAGCACCGGAGGCACCCTTTCCGCGTGCCCTTCAGGAAGTCTTCTATGCGTACTGTTGGCTCTTGAAGAATGCCGAGCACCTGGGAACGACGGCTGAGCGAATTGTGTGTGCTGGTGACTCCGCTGGTGCGAATCTGTCCATCGGAGTGGCTCTGAAATGCATTGAGCAGGGTGTGCGTATCCCGGATGGATTGTTTCTGGCCTACTGCCCGACCCTCGTAAGTTTTGTGCCGAGTCCAGCCCGTTTGCTGTGCCTTATGGATCCCTTGCTGCCTTTTGGCTTCATGATGCGGTGTCTGCGCGCCTATGCAGCACCCGCCCAAGAAACTTTGCAGCAGAATGCTAAGCATGTCGAGGAGGTGGCCCAAATACGCAATGCTCCAAAGTCATCACTGGGAAGTGCAACTTCCAGTCGGCGCACTTCGTTGGCCAAAAGTACACTAACATCTCTGGATGCAAACCGCGATGAAGATGACGAGAGCAGTGATACTTTTGCCAGTGCCTCGGCCTCGTACCATACCCAGACCGTAGAACGAACCGACTTTCCCAACAGCGAGGGCGACAACAGCTCGTGCGTGTCTTTCGAGGACGATTCGCAGCCCATTGTCCATTACCCTGTTGAGATTTCAGCAGAAACTCCGAAGGATCTCGAATCCGCAGCTTATATTGATCAGTTTTTGGATAAATATCTCATTGACACGGCCACCATGGAGGCCATCGAGGAGACAACACTCCCAGCACAACAAGTAAAGTCCAATGGCCTTGGCAAGATTATTTCTGACGAAAACATACTGGTGGAGACAGGACGTGACCTCATTGCGATCGATACGCTGCAGGGTCGTTGGCAAGAAGCCGTCAACAATATAACCAACACCCTATCTCGGTGCACAAGATCTTACGAAATTCATGGCAGCAGTGCTATTAGCCCGCAGGATGTGCGCAATATGGACGCATTGATAGCCCGCAGTCCCAGCGAGGAGTTTGCCTTCGACGTGCCTAAGGATCCGTTTCTATCGCCCTATTGGGCTACCGACGATTGGCTATCCCAACTGCCAGACACAAAGATTCTCGTAAGTTTATAAATAAATAATAATAATAAATAATATGCATATACAATGGGAAGCAAAAGTGATTCCACGCTCAACATTTTCATGTTCAAGCGCTCATAAAACCTAAACGAATGAAGTAAATGAAGACAACTTTCTTTTTCTATAATATGTATTCAATTTGTAACAAATAACCGAAAATAGTAGAATAATATAAGAAGGAATGAAATAGTTATGAATCAAAAACCAAAACAAAAGGCATGTACTCAGTTTTGCACCTTTTATGAAAAAATCATGCGGAATACTGTTTTATTACTTTGTCCAAAGATCCGTATTGTCTATAGCATTTTTTATGCGATTTGGCATTCTGTCAACCAATTTGTCAACAATTCCTTTTGGAATTCGAATCCACTCCAGCTCGACACGTCTCCAAAGATCGTCTAGGTTGGATAGGGCTGATTGATACTGACCGTTACTTCACGATTGACCACAGGTTCTCAATCTGATTGACGTCAGGACTTTGAGCTGTCCACTCCATCAACTTAAAATTTTTTGCAGCCATTCTTTAACTAATTTTGAAGTTTGATAAGGATACCCATCTTGCTAAAAAGTGATTTTTCCTTCAGGGTACGCATACTTGTCCAGAAAATTAGAAAGATGAGTATTCAACATATTTAAATAATCTTCTTTTCACATTATTCTGTCAGTTTTGTGCAACGGTGCAACGTGCACCATGTAAAGCGCCCCCAAGCCATTTTATTTCCTCGCCCATGATATAGGGTTTGCTTCACATGATGTCTTTGCAGCTTGTCGCCAGGCCTACGCCAGCAGTACTGCTACCCATCTGACTGGAAACGGTAAAACATGTTTCCAGTCTTCTAAGGTCCAGTTTTTGTGTGCTCTTGTAAATTTCAGCCGAGCCTTAAATTTTTTCTCAGATAGAGCTGGCTTACTTTTTTTCACCGATGCGACATATCCAATTCTACCGAGTGCTCATCTAGCTGTCTATCGACTCACGGGTTTATTGATTTCAGAAGAACCCTCTTTTGCTATTAAAACCTTTTCTTTCCTTATTCTGGACATTGTAAGACGAGCGTCAAAGTCTATTAGGGGGAAGGCGACCATTAAACACGCGTTTTTTAACCTTGATCACAACTGACTTACTATCTTGCTGCTTTTCAGCAATAGTGCGTGTCAAACAGCCACTTTTAATCAGTCAAACAATACTCTCTTCGATATCTGGAGATAGCTTCATCATTTTATGGACACAAGTTAGAGACTAATTTCAAAACTCAATAAATCTACTTCGAACTATACGAAATGTGTGATTTTCTGAATTAGGACAACGAATAATGAATAAAGAAGA
This sequence comes from Drosophila algonquin, assembly GCA_035041765.1. Lineage (NCBI taxonomy): Eukaryota > Metazoa > Arthropoda > Insecta > Diptera > Drosophilidae > Drosophila > Drosophila algonquin. The sequence continues at coordinate 545,036 of JAWNKY010003561.1, forward strand.
CAGATAACGGTAAATCTGCCATTATTTTGATGATAAGAAAAGATGGAGAGAGTAAAAAAGTGTGAATAACGGAAGGTACAAAACTAAGTACATGCCTTCTGTTTTGGTTTTTGATTCATAACTATTTCAGTCCTTCTTATATTATTCTACTATTTTCGGTTATTTGTTACAAATTGAATACATATTCCAGAAAAAAAAAGTTGTCTTCATTTACTTCATTCGTTTAGGTTTTATGAGCGCTTGAACATGAAAATGTTGAGCGTGGAAACACTTTTGCTCTCCACTGTATGTATCTATGTATGATTGATGCACATTTTATGATTTCGTACACAGACCCTGAACATGGATCCCTGCCTTGATGACTGCGTCATGTTTGCTAAGAAGCTTAAACGGCTGGGACGCCAAGTAGACTTGGAAATACTGGAGGGTCTCCCACATGGATTTCTTAATTTTACTATGGTATTTATTAACTTCTCGCAACTGCAACCTGCCGCCAAATCCACAAACTAATGGTGTTCTCTTATTAGCTATCGAATGAGGCTATGGATGGCTCCAAGCACTGCATCAAATCATTGCAGGCATTACTCAAGGCCACATAAAAGCCCAGATACTGACAGTGAGGATTCCACCAGTCCAGTCATAAGTTGAATATAATTCCGCTTGATCCAGTGATGTGGATATATTAGCACGTAGGGGTTATTCGGTCGGGTATTTCCAACCAATTATGTGCTTTGCTATACGCACTTAACTTGCTTTATATTATTTAGTTCTGCAATCTCAAGAGTTTTTTATACACTTTTTATACGGTTTGACACAAATTTTTGTTATGTTTTTATACACATACAAATATAGATAGTAGGTTAAGGCTTTTGGTAATAAGCAAGCCAACTATTCAAGTATTGAAAGCATGTAAACATGCAATATTTATTACAAACATATATGTGTGGTGTGTACAACCTATGTTCCAGGCACACGCTGCACTCGCTAAGGGTCATTTAATGTAAAACGTGCCGAATACGTGCCTGATACGATACACAAACATATATAAGCAATGCATTCACATGCATGTATTCTACACTATGGAGGCTAGCACATTATATATACATATATAAATATGCTGGAGATATGCCTAGTTTTACTTTGCCTATCCCACGGGAAACCTTACAAATCTAACTATAACTTTATATACGTTTGTAATCTCTATCTGAACTATACCCCAGTGCATTATTATACGAATGCGAATTAACGAATAAACGGTTATTGCCATTAAATATAAGCAACTTCAGTCCCAATTAGTGAACTAGAGGAAATAGTGAATACACTTTAGTTAACATTATTACAGGTTTGTTTTTATTGAGGAAAAGAAGCTGATTAGCTGATTCTTACAAGTTAGGTATGAGGTTGTACGTGGGTGGATGATTCATTAAGTGATATAAATATGAGACGAGACAGTATCATGCTGCCTTATGTCTCGTTGTCTTCGATCTTGGGCGCCAGGTAGTAGCGTATGTGACCCAGATCCTTGATTGCATACTCCACTACCAGCGGCACATCTGCGCACATCGACAGCTGCACTTGGGTGGACAATGGAGTGGCTTTTGTGAATGCGTTCAGGTAGCGACAGGCGAATGTAAGCGTCACTGGCTCTTGCATTTCAATGGTGACGGACTCCTCCTCCTTATCCACGTTGCCGGTTTGGGCCAGCTTAATGTTCGCAGTACCCACATCACCGCTGGCCGAGAATTTGACGCCTTCTTTGGTGCAGCAAATGACTACCGATTCGCTGAACTGCGACAAGTCCCGGCAAATGCGAGCAAACTCCATGGCCGGCATGCGAACTACACAAGAAAAGTCCGTTTCCGGTATACCCAAATGCTCCTGATCGAGATTCATTAGTTTCATCTCATAGTCGGAGACCTTCTCCTGATTAGCCGACTCGAACATGATGGTAACTGTGTCCGCATTGTCCTGCGCTTTCATCGTCACGTTGTCCTCGTTGTTGGCACACTTCAGAATTTTGGCCATGCTTCCCAGATTCATGCCCATCGAAAGATTGCGATCACAGCGGAATTTGTCAAATCCATCGGATCGCAGCGTTAGCGACACCAAAGACACATGCGAGTTGTCCATTGCTTGCAGCTGTTAGATGGGCGTTGAAAAATGAGTTCAGTTGCTGCGAAAATTGTTTTAGTGTGTCAATGTACCTGAATTCCCGAATCGCTGCAGTCGAAGGTAGCCTCGTTAAGCAAATCCTTGATGGCGTCGAGAATCTTCTTGAGAATGGTAGCCTGACCCAAACGTGCCTCGAACATGATGTCTTTCGTTTTATAATACGGATTGCAATTTATGCGAATCTATGCAGTGTTTGGTATGAGCTTCACAGGGCTTTGTCTGATCGAATTGCTGTGCAATTTTACAAGCAAATCTCCTTAATGTTGCTGACGCAGTGACTTTAAAACGAGTGACGAACGCGTTGCAAAAAATTACATTGGATCAGGCGGGCAAAAATGAGCGGGATAGGGATGTACAATGCTGGACGCAGTATCGATAAAGTCTTATCGATTTATAGGATCATTAACGACCAACCTACCTGTATTACAGCAGCCCTGGAGCGCCCTGCGCGAATATCAGCTAAATGATATGATAATTAATTGACAAATTTATTGTTCTAGTTTTACAGTTTTTAAAGACAGATTAGCGGAAGCGATGATGTATAAAGGTGGGCTTGGAGGACTGTATTTTTTGATCTATCTTAACTTTTTCCACCATTTCGTGCAAGTCGTATACGCCAAGACCTTTTAAAAAGAAAGCATATAAGAAGCGGTAATATACATGCTATGAACTCACCGTGCACCGTCTGATCATGCGCACCACTTGGATCCACTTTCATAAAGTATTCTTCAATATCGACATGGTTTTGCATTGCTGCTACACAAGAGGCAGGAATGAGCGAAGACAGATTAAAATCCTTGTAGGACCGGCGTTGTAGTAGCTCACGAACCAAAGGAAAATTTCCAGAGTAGGTGGCCAAGGTTAATGCATTTTGTCCGAAGTAATTAACCGCGTATACATTAGCTCCAAACTCTAAGAGTATGTGAGCGCATTCAAAGCGCCCCAAATAGCAAGCCTTAAGCAAGGCTGTGTTCCCGTACTTGTCCACTTCCTCTACATTGCTATCTCGCTTGCGCGCCATAGTGCAAATGATACGCAGGGACACCAAATCGTCTTGTCCAACGCAGCTGAGAGCTAAAATATTTCATCTTGGATTAGTGCATTTATTATCATCTTAATTTACCATTCATTCCAGGCATTTTTATACGATCTTATAACGGCACTTAAATAGAAAACCAGGGCTAAGCTAGTCGTGCCTAAGTACAACTCTGTGCAGCAATACTTTACAACACTGCTTGTCAAAACTACGAAGGAACGTCAAGACGTCATCCGCTTTCTTTCCGATTCGAGAATTTGTCTCATACAAACGGCAAAAATGGTGCGTCGTCGAAAAAATATGCAATATCTCGGTGCATCAAACCAGAAAAACATTAGACTGAAGTGAAATTGTTCAGTGCATAGCATGAAGTATGCAATGACAAGTTTATGCTGCATTAAAACAGCCTTCAAATGGCAATATTTTTGTTGCGAAAATGCCATTGCCAATTTCTGTTTCCATTGTTTGTGTTTCGAGTAATGCAATTTTTGCGTTTGTTTTTTGCAGTCGCTCGTCATCCCAGAGAAGTTCCAGCACATCCTTCGTATCATGAATACGAACATTGATGGCAAGCGCAAAGTTGGTATTGCCATGACCGCCATCAAGGGTGTGGGTCGTCGTTACTCCAACATTGTGCTGAAGAAGGCCGATGTTGATCTCACCAAGCGTGCCGGTGAATGCACTGAGGAGGAGGTAAGCAAACGCCGTAGACTTCTCGAACGCCAACTAATTGAATTCTCTTCATTTCGCTTGTAGGTCGACAAGGTTGTCACCATCATCACCAACCCTCTGCAGTACAAAGTGCCCAACTGGTTCCTCAACAGACAGAAGGACATCATCGATGGCAAGTACTGGCAGCTGACTTCCTCCAACTTGGACTCCAAGCTGCGTGATGATTTGGAGCGCTTGAAGAAGATCCGCTCCCATCGCGGTCTGCGTCACTACTGGGGCCTGCGTGTCCGTGGTCAGCACACCAAGACAACTGGTCGTCGCGGTCGCACTGTGGGTGTGTCCAAGAAGAAGTAAGCTGCCAACGTTCCCCACAGTGAGATCGCTGATTCTACTTTAACTTTTACAAAAACCCCAAAAATAAATGGAAAAACGGAAACTGGAACGTTTTAGTGCGGAATTAATGTGTAGTGTATTTGTTTTAGTTTTTGTGTATTGTATATCTAATGTGTGTTTGCATCTAATTTGTGTAACACCTGCGGCAAGAAACAAATTCCAGGGGAGCATTATCCTCTTTTGTAAGAATGTTCGTTTTTAATTGGACAATCTTTCTCTTCCCACCATTGCCATCATTTTATTGCCCATCGTTTTGTTTATTATTCATTTAACAACAACGCAGACACAAACTATCAGCTCAGTCTGAAGAAATTGTTTCGTCGTTTCTGGTCGCTTGGCTACTATTTGGATTGAAAATACAATAGAGGAATTTAAAGAATACCTATCTTAGAAGCAAATTCCCAATCGGGTAGCCGTAATTAGAATTTAGTCCAGATAAAGGTATACATATAAACATATATCACAATGGCACTCGGGTAAACAAAAACAGATCACGACTTTAGACCTAAGGATAACTCAATGAACTAGACGTGAACGGACACTTTTTAATAAAATTGCATTGGGGAACATATTTTTTCTTTTAAATAAAACGCCGATAAGTTTTACTTATCGCACAAAAATACCGATGCATCGATATCAATCAAATTTCTATCGATCGAATTCAAATTTATTTTATAATTCAGCCAGCTGTTTTGCAACACTGGTCGTTTATGCTGCCGTTATAAATCATTTCCGGGATTCATTTCAGGGATTTCCCTGCAATTGAGATACGGCTTTTCTTTCCATATCTTCAGTTAAACAACAAACTCTACTGTGCACGTGCGGTATAGGGCTGCAGAACCAACGATGGCAGCTTCGATAGTACCGAAAATTTTGAATTTTGCGATAGATCGAGGTTTTTTCCGACTATTTCCGACTATTAAAACCATTAGTCTTGCAGCCCTGCCTTGTCATTTTTGATTTCTGGGTATCCCCTGCAATTGAATTGAGATACATACGCTCTTATCTTAGAACATTATTCAACAAAATGAGCCGCGAAGTTCTCGAGCCTCTTGAGCTGGACATGATGGAAGCATTAAATATTCTGTTCACAGATCTTTCCGGCGAAGGTGATGACAAGGAGGACCCGGACGCCGCCAAGATAGAGAAGGTTTTTGGCGGCTATACACTAACATTCCATGTGCCCAGGTGAGTGGTCAGACAGGTGTACATGGACAATATTTCATTAGTGTTGAGCTACCGAGCTTTTTCGGCAGCGTAGTTTGCGAGATATTAAAAACGCCAAACCGGAAATAAAGTCGGATTCCTATTTTCGAGAAGCTGTGGTGCATTTAAACGTTTTGTTTTCCTCTAGCTTAAAATCTGTACCACAGTTAAACAGTTTATTTGACACTGCATCGTTTTGGCCCTGAGTCACTGTATGTAATATGATAGCGAGTCGAAAGAATACTGGAAATGCACGAAGAGTCTGTTTAGCTCGATTCAAGACGGGGGGTCGGTTCAACGAAAGTGTCGGCTGAGAAGCTAAATCCAGACGCTGCAAAGGCAGTCGGGCCGAATTAGCCGTGCCCTACTACTGCAAGCGAGAGTGCGGTAGATCCAGAGGAGAGCGCAGTAGAATGATAGAAAAGTCGAAAGAAAGAAGGAAAGAAGACGAGAGAACGGCTGGACAGGCTGCTGCCATGCGGGAGCTTATATGTATATATGTGTGTACAATGTGCAGTGCAGTGGGCAGTGCAAACAACAAACAATATAAAAGGGAAATTAATTTACTGCTGCACCACAGTACATAATGCCTCCATCAAGTCTCCCAATATTGGGCTGCGGAACCCGACAATTAGAATCGCATTCTTTGCAGATTATTTCACGGCGGACTGTTTGGAAAGAAGGGATCGACCAAACGTCGCATCGAGGAAGAAACCCGATCGGAAATTTACATTCCTCAACGGCACGTGAATTCTTCATATGTGACGATCAAGGTCAAGGAGCGCAGCCAGGTGTGTGCAGCCTTGGTCCAGATACGCTCCCTTGTTGAAGACCCCAACACATTTTCTGTGTGTTCCATTGAACTTTGGCGAAGTGCAGAATCACCTTTTGGAATTTAAGGTAACAGGGTCGATGGGACACCAGAGCAGCCATTTATTACGTATTTTCTTCCCAGGCTAGCATTTTAGAGGCTCAGTTTCCGGGCATCGATAAGGAACTCTTTATTAGTGGGTGTTGTATCCACTTAACTTTGGGTAAAATCAACCTGCTGGATGACAAAGAGTGTAAGAAGGCATTAAAGGAGCTCGAGTCCTGTCGCTCCATCCTGGCAGATCTAACTACTCCATTCGAGATCAAAGTCAAGGGTCTGGACATCAAGAACAATGATCCAAGCTCTGCCCGCGTTGTGTTCGGCTGCATTGAGGCTCCTGAGCTGCAGAAATTCGCCGACCGCGTCCTGGCCCATTTCTAATCAATTGGATTATCCGAATCGGGTAAATACAATCGCCAGTCAATCAAGCCGCACATGACAGTGCTGAAAACTATCTATCGCAAGAGCATAATGAATTGCCCCTTCGATGCTCGCGAGATACTAAACCGATTTGGGGACTTCGATGATGGATCTGTTCAGTGTAGCACAGTGCACCTATGCGAGCTGGGGTCGAGTGGAATTGACAGGTTCTACAAGATCATCGGGAGTCTGGAATTCTAGCAAGTTTCCCCTGTAATTCATACATCCAATTGGGTGCTAAAATAAATGTAAACACATCAAATCTGAAATACATATGTATGTATTATTATTTGTCGAATATTTAGGCAATTAGCTCAAATAAACTCTGTATATTTAAATATGGAATGCATTTCTTACACTCGTGTGTAGTTTGGGCTCTGAAAGGTGGTCATTCTGTGCATTTCAAGGCTTTCGCGAAAGAATTGTGCACTGCAATTTTTTCTATTGGAAAAACGAGTTATTGGGTGGCGAACAAAATGTTAGAAATCAACCACATTGTTAAAATGATTGAACTAATGAAGAAATAAATATAAAGTATACGCCTTTTCCTTTGAGCATAATTTTTATGCGCCAAACTTTGAACAGGGTTGAAATTTTCGGAAAATCGACTTTTTGCCTCCTCTGGGCCGCTATGATATTGATAAGGCCGGCAGATTTCGTTCTTGCACCCCAGCGTGACTTTATAAATACTTTATATTACTTTGCTTAGAAGGAAAACTTTCCAATCTTGTAGAAAATTGATTAATTTGTCAGTTAAAATTATGTGGTCAGTGCATAGGGTCTTTGATAGCTATTAATATCAAACAGAATATCAAAATCGAGAAATATTTTTTATGTCGGTGTTTTTACGGATTAGGGTTGAAATTTAAAATATTCGGAAAATCGACTTTTAGCCTCCTCTAGGCTGCTATCGATACCGATAAGGCCGGCAGCTTTCGTTATTGCGCCCATAAAATTTTGTCGGCTGAAAAATCAAGTAAGAAATTTTCGGGGCAGTACGCAGTATATATGTACGTACATATATATATATATTTTTGCAATATGTTTGCGAATTATTAGCTTATGCATATATGCATTCGTCTTTTTGTGTAAACAAAATCCTATTTATAGACGGGTGCGGTCTTTGTGCAACTTTTCTCTTTTCAAAGTTGAATGCACTCCAATTTTGATGGCGGCCGCTTTGGAGTAAACTGCAACTCATCGTGCTTACTAATGCATTGTTTAACCGTTAATTGTTTCAGATCGTCCAATAAAAACTAAGAATGTTCGTCGTACGTCGTAGCGTTTCCCGCCTCTACCCCGCCGGCCTCCAGTAAGTATTTAGTTGTTGCTAAACTGCTAATTAGCTGACATACCAACGTTAATATGTGTACGTGTTCTGGGCGGAGGGCAAGAAGATTTCCCAACTAATTGTTATGTATGCTCCGAGTGGCGGCTTTCGTCAATATGCGATAAGATAAACAATTTCGATTCAAATGGCTTCACGTTTGACCCGCAACAGCAGGTTACTTCGTCCGGCTGCGTGTGTGTGTGTGTGTCTTACTTCATTTGTTGCGTAACACTTTTGATAGAATTGATTCTCCAATCATTTGTTTCTCTTGCAGGGTGGCCAAGATGAGTAGCCAGCTGGGTGATCTGGGCAGTGGAGCCGGCAAGGGCGGTGGCGGCGGTGGCTCCATCCGCGAGGCTGGCGGCGCCTTTGGCAAGATGGAGGCCGCCCGCGAGGAGGAGTACTTCTACAAGAAGGTGAGTGGCACGAGACAAACAAGCAAATTCTTATCATTTTTATTTGGTGGCAAGAATAACGACAATCCCAATCAATAGCAGGGACCGCCGCTAAGCAGCTCTTGAACCCCGCATTTCTGTATGCGAAAGTTGATTTCCTTGAAGTTGAGTCCGGCCCCAAATGCTTTTTGCAAGCGATTCGATAGTGCCCACAGCTCCTCTTTGCCCTCGTGATTCCGCACGATTTTCAGGCCGCTCGTGAACTGGAGTCGCTCCTCATCCTCGATGAGCATGACCAGATTCTGATGCGTGTAGGGTGTTTGGGTGTTCCAGGCCAGAATGCTGGCTGGCTTGACCAGGCCACAGAGCAGCATTCCCGTCTCGCTCATGGCAGCAGCCACACACTGACTGCCCCGCTTTCCCAGAACCACAAACTGGTCCAGGGCGGCGCTTACGTCGTTCAGCTTCCAGTTGCTGCCATTGTTGACCACGTCCATGGGGATGGCCATCTGCCAGTCGCTGGAGAGCGAGTGGAAGTACATCATTCGCTTCACGCCCAAGGCATGCGGCGTCAGAGTGGTTGACACAGTGCCATCCCACAGCTGGAAGCTATCTCCCGCGATGGTAAAAGTTCCGAAATCGGGATGCGGATAGGTGTACTTGTTCTCGATGCGCCACGACTGCTGGGCGGCCACATCGTACACCACAATGCCGTCTCCGATGGAGTCCGCCATGTACACAAATCCCACATCACAATTGTGCGAATCCAGCTCAATTGTGGGCGTGACGAAGCGGCTGACGCCCTCCTTGTAGAGCCGCTTCGGCATGCGGTACTGATGCACCACTTGGCCACTCTCCAGATCAATGGCGTACAATTGTGGGGCACACAGTTGAACAAAATCGATCTCGCCGCTGTCCAGGATCCACAGCCGTCCACAGTCGTCTATCTGAGTCCTGTAGACAGAGGTCAGGCCGTTGCAGTCGGCGCCGTGAGTCTTGTGCCACTCGTAACTGGGGTAGGCCTGGAGTAGGGTCCCATTTGGTTTCATCTCGTTGGTCACATAGGCCAGGGAATAGGGCACGCCCTTGGCAAAGCGCGGGATGGTCACAAAGATTGAGGGCGTTGGATCGCCATCTGAACAAAACGAAGACAATCAGTGCTGTCTTCCGACTGCTTTTGGGGATCTGTGTCGTTAGTCTTACGCTTATAGTACACGTCCACATCGATGGGAATCACATTGGCGGGATCGTACAGTCCTTCACGCAGCACTCTCTGCCGCTCAAGGTCCGAGGGAAAGTCCAGCTCCAGGTTGTATGCCTGAAACACACTGTCCAAGGCCTGGGCCTGCACATGCTGGATGGAGGCGGATGCAGCCAGCAGGAACAAGAAGCAGGCGCCGAAGCCGAAAGCAATCAAATGCTGTGCCATGCTGTAATCCTTTCACTTTCGCGAGGTGTGTGCTCCACTTAAACTCCAAACAGAGACTGCGCATGCGCCGCCACTTACTGGCTCATGTCTTTCTAATACGTCTCCGTCTACCAGCAGTCACAGCCGCAGCAGCAGGCAAATCGGGTCAGCTTTTGCAACTGGTTTAATTGCACACAAACATTGTGCATTGAAATTCTCGTTGACTGGAGTGTAGCTTTTGGCTCTTGGCTTTTTGCTGTCCCCAGTTCAGAAAACGAGTTCCTAGTGCTGGCTAATTATGCACTCCAGCCCATTTTGGCTTCCACAGTCAGGCGCCATGACGTCCAAACGGTTCATTGGCACATTAAGTGCTATCAGTTGTCCATTTATTATTATATTCGATTTATAATCCAGTTTCGGGTTTGTCGGCAGACAAATCGCACAAATCTGGAACGGCTGTGACCAGCGGCGGTGCCAATGGAATTGGTACCCCTTTTCCAATCATGTTGAGACAACGCCGCTGCTCAAACCACAGTGGGCCTTGCATAATCATCTGGCGATAACCACGAACCTGAACTTTGCGACAATTGTTGTGCCGCAAGAGATTCGTAATGGAATAATGCGAGTACATACAGTGGAGTCTGGCATTACCATATCAGGGTACTGTCATTCGGGGTTTCGAGATTATGTAAAGTTCAAGCCCTACCTGGCTACAAATACTACTTCCGCTTTAACTTTTACAAAAATCAATCAGTACACTAGTTGGGATAGTAGTATTTTCCAGCGCTAATCAATGAACTATGCTCTTGGAGTTCTATAAAATATGATTTTATTTGACAATTGATACCATATACGCCGCAAAGTGATCCGTTACCCCTCCGGCCACACACGCACATCGAATCCTTTCTATTTTACACTGGAAGGTGCTTCTGCATTTCTCCTTTCAAAATAAGGACAACATTTCGTCAGGGATATTATTTTGATAGTAATGATAGTACTCTGGACGCAGTGAAAGCACGAATTAAATAATAGGTATAATATGAGCCTAGAATTTCCCACTCATGAATTAAACACCAGTCGGTTGGAGAGCTCATCATCGTTGGCAAAGAACACCCCCCCCTGGACATCATCTAGTCTGCGTCTCAAAATGCGGAAGTTTACTTCGTTAGAGTTCAGTGTTCCGGCAGATATTTTCTGCAACCGAAAGTTCCGTTTAGTCAATCCACAAGAGTTGGCCATGCCATGAGTTCACTCACCTGGAAGCGGTTGGAGAGCAGCCAAAGCTCCTCGTATCCGGCCGGATTGCGAACCACCTTCATGCCGCTGACGAATTGCAGTTCCTCGGACTTGGCTGGCAGGGCCCCAAAGTTCCTCGAGCTGTAGGGGGTGTTCACGTTCCACACAAACAGCTTGATGGGATTGAAGGTCACGCAGTAGACATTGTTCATGCCGTCGACGGCCGAGGCGGCGCACTCGCTCTTGCGCCTGCCCAGTAGCTTAAACTGATCGGCCATGGCCTCCACTCCGTTGGCCCAGTTCTCCCTTTGGTTGAGCACACTTAGGGGCACGACATACTCTCCGACGCTGGCCAGCGGATGGAAGTATAGGTTGCGCTTGTCGTTGTTCACCGAGAAGAGACCATCCATCAGGTCGAAGCTCTCGCCGGCAATTGTGTGGCGGCCGTAGTCCGGATCGGGGTACATGAAGCGGTTCTCGGCCCGCCAGGAGGTATTCGTCTGGTGGTCGTACATGATAAGTCCGTGGTAGCTGACATCCGCAATGTAGATCATGGTGCGGCTGCAGGTGCCGCGTGGCGGAGGGTCCTGGACCAGGACGCTCGGCGTGATGAGGAGCGAGCCCCTTGGAATGTACGTGTCGTTGGGGAAGCGGTAGCGATGCAGCAGGCGATCGGTGTTCAGATCGAACTGCAGCAGCTGCGGTGGGCACAGCTGATCGGATCCAATTACGCCCGAGTCGATCACCCACATCTGATTGCACTCCGTGACCTGGCGGGGAGAGGGGGTTCTGTCTTACTAACACGTATCGCAGTAGGATCGTAGCATTTACTACTTACAGCCACACGGAAGGCCGAGGTGATCAGGTCACAGTTCTCGCCATGGCCGTTGTGCCAGGAGTAGCTGGGATAGGGCTGCAGCAGTGGGCCATTGCGTCCCGCCTGATCGGAGACTGTGGCCAGTGTGTAGGGAATGCCGGTGGCGAATCTCGGAATCGTTGTGAACACCCGCACCATGCCATTGGCCAGATGTTGCGCCTGCACATCGATGGGCGTGCCGTTCTCCGGCACGAGATTCCCAGCTGTCTGCGCGTTCTGCCGATCCTGGGCAGTGGGGAAGCCGTACTCCAGCTGCTGCCATTGCACAAGCGGCTCCACAGTGCGCACTGGACGTGGTGGCCGTGGTGGCAGTGGTCCGCCGGCGCTGTTGTAGGCCGAATGGGCCAGGGTCAGCGAGAGGGCGATCAACAAGAGCCGGAGATGATCCATTCTGTAGCTCGGCTGTGGGCTAAATGCTTTCGTCCGTCTAGTGAGGGGCCTCTTATCAACTTTGGCTTGACTTTGAATATTTTTGGGCGGCCTGATAAGTTTCAAGGGAGGAGCGAGAGCGAGAGAGGGAGAGCTTTGTCTAGCTGTTGTTGTCTCTCAATTAGTCTTGTTTGAGTTCCACAGAATGCGGAATTTTATTGTATTTAATATTTGGCCAGATGCGGCCTGAAATGCGCAATAATATTATACACTGACCCCAATCTCTCCCGAACACTTTCTTCGCCACCTTTTCTCTTGCTCGTCGCTTCGGCGCTGCCAGTTGTCACTCGTGCGGCCAACTATAAACTGAAAACTGGCTCAGAAGATGGGCACGCGCGGAACAGACACTACACCTACAGCCGATGCTGAGACACACAGATACACACCAGGCTGATTCAGGTTCTTAAATCTGGCCGATGGTTTATCCCAAGCCACCTCTTACGCACTTACAACAACACTTTGACTGTGCTTCGATCTCCTCTCGTGTGAGCTAGAGCTTTGGTCTCCCAAGGGTATGGTAATTTGCATTAGCCCGAAGTGCTAAAAATGTGTTCTACCAACTACCAAATATTTGCTCGTGACATTGACAAAGCGGGGAATCGTAGACGCTGTGGAGCGAACAAAGCCAAAGCCTCTTATATTGTGACTAAAGTAGGGACGGGACGGGACGAGACAGCTGGCTAATAATGACAGGCAGTGTTGCCAATAATTGATGAGCGGCGCCGGTGGGGGGGCGTTTCAGTCTTAGCTAACCCGTAATTAGCTTTTTTACGACTTACAATGGGTATATTCTAATCTTTTGTTATGCCTGTTTCTGTTTGAACTTTATTGCAGCAAAAGAGCCAGTTGGAGAAATTGAAGAACGACCAGATCCACCAGGCCGAGTTCCACCATCAGCAGATCAAGGAGCACGAGGAGGCCATTCAGCGTCACAAGAACTTCCTCGAGAACCTGCACAAGTGAGCGGGACCCCGCGAGAAGCTCTCAAGTCACACAGCCACGTGATAAATCGAGACTTAAATGCATTTCACTCAATTGTATTTGTCCTCTCCTATCCGATCAGTGCGCAGTTTATACACTCACAAATGTTTCAATGTTTTTAAAACGTACATGAATAAAACACAGATATTTTAAAGGCCTTAACTGAACATTAATCTTACTCCAGTGGGATGCCCACCCGCAGGTACTGAATAGTCAACTCGGAAGCCAGTTCAGTTCATCCTATGATCGGGTGTTGTTCTACAGCTGGTTATGGGCTTCATACTACTGCCTTCATCAGAATGGGTATCTCCGGATTCTAACTGAGTTTGTAAAGCACCAAAATTAATATTTTAAGTAGCTCTACAAGCTGTATAGCTGCAGAGTGTTTAAGTTCCGGTATTTCCATAATTTTAAAATACAACACAGGCTTGAGCTGATGCTGATAAAATGCGAGTCATTCATTAATTAGCAAACTGGCTTTCATTCAGTTTCTTAAGACGTAAAATTTCGCAGTCGATTGTCCGAATTTCCATTGCTTCCCACTATTTCCTAGATTACACCTCGCACCTCCATCAGGAAAAGATTTCACCATGTTCGTTCCGGTCACCAAGATCTTTCGTTTGAAATTTTTTCTTAATTTTGTGGAATTTTCAAATTTGGATTGAACGTTGCCCGCCAGGGCAGAAATTATCTGGCAGCTCTGTCATTTCATTTAAATCTACATTCTACATTACATCTACATTCAGTCGATTGTAATACGCTAGGAAAAAGCTATTCTAGAATTGAGAAAATGTTTGTTATCCCAGGCTCCAATTCATAGAAACTTCTCTGTTTTAAAGTTACCTCAATGAGTGGGTAAAAACATTTCAATGAAATTTGTTCATACAATACACATGAAATATGTCCGGGCTCTTCTTTCACCTGTTTTTCGCGTTCACCTCAACCATGGCTAACGGCAAGTAGAACTTTATAAACAGTATGGAATGTGGCGACTGTAAAGGCCAAGACCACTGCAAGATCAAAGCTTCTGGATTTTTTTGTCCCGACTAGTTTGATAGGATTGAAGTATTCTACAATCCGGACCAGAACGTATCGGATGGCTTGGGAGACCTGGTGGAGTGCGTAGCCCCAAATTATTATTTTTAAAACAAAAAGGCAATCAGCGAAATGTGTTGCTTCTGGGATTCTGAGTTGGGTTGTCAGCAATTATTAAATAAAGACTATAAAAAACACCCGCATTGCTCTGCATGTGCCCGATACGGGGAAAATGGCTGTCCATGTGGGCCCAGAGGCGGTGGAAAACAACCATAGGCACTGCGTGCCTCGAAATTGTTGCCATGCCATGGAGGAAGATCCAATTTTTGACTCGCTGGGTTAGCACCAAATATCTCCCATTGACATAACGCTTGATCATTTGTTTGTTTAGACCTGGGAGGGATCTTTAGAACTCATTTTGATACATTTACTTTGATGTTACACCCTGTGTTTTGTGTTTCCTTTTTCCTGAAGTATCACTGCTGCATTCTTACGATGAATCTGGTTGCCTCATGCTCGTCCTTAAAGTTTGCGGCATTGAGATTTACTCCTGTTATATTCTGTATTCAGATCAAAGTGTCAGGTTATTTTTTATCCTCAGCCTGACAGCGAAGGCGGCCAAGCTATTCGATTCAGAACACCACAGATGCTCATTCGGATAAATTCAAATTCAAATTCATTCAAAAAATGGTCATACACATTACACATTACTCAACAAAAAGGTCCGGGCTTTTCTTTTACCTAATTTTTGTGTTCATCGCCTCAGTGGACAATATGAAATATAAAATATACCTAGAATGAATATTAAAACATTATTTTAATATTTATTTAAAAACAAAAATTTTTGAAAAAAAAAATGTTTCAGGGAAAACTGGAAAAGCCTTCGAGTTATTAATTTATATCAGAAAATTGTCGTTTTGACCTATAGTGAAATCTAATAAAGGGAGTCCTTAAAATTAGCCAATCTTGTAGAAAATGTATGTATTAAAGGGATGAAATTATGTGTTTAGTGCTGAATATCCTATCTAGCTATTAACATTCAACCGAATAAGGTAATCGTGGAAAAAGATTTCCAATCAGTGTGACCAGTGTGTACTAAAATACACTCCACGAAAATGATGATACTTGAATAATTTTTGAGTAATTCATGTGAAAAATATCGTTGTTTTTTTGCAAGTAAGGAGAAAGGCTAAGATGGATAAACACGAAGAATTATTATTATAAATATTATTATTATTTCCCGTGGTTTAACTCAAGTTGTTATTCTGTTTCAATAGTCGGGGCTGAAGTGGGCTAAGTTAGTTTTTCCCGCGGTCACACTGGAAGACACGTATTTATTTATGTTAGATGTTTTTTAATTAAAAATTAAATTGTATTTAAACCAGAAAGCGCAAGCCGTGAACAAGTAGTGCAGCAAGTGGGTCATCATGTTTGCCAATCTGAAGAATAAGCTGATAGAGGAGGTGAAGGCGTCACCATCCAAATTCCAACAATTCGCGACTGCAGCACAGGTACCGTACCGTACGTCTAGGTGTGTCGAAGGGGGGAAACGAAAAATGCAAATTGATGAAAACATACGCACACAAAAACAATCTCAGTGTGTGTGTGTGTGTGCGAAATTGAGCTATTGCCGCAGCATGAAATGCATTTTTGACCCATTTCTACGATCATAATAGACATTATGGCCAGCTGCGGGCCTGACACCCAGGAAATCCTTGTACTAACACCCCACTCGCCTCATGACTCTTGCAGGCGGCCGTGAGCTCATCGACGGGCACAACACCCAACAGCTCGGACACCAACACCAGCAGCGGCACCAATGAGAACTTTTTCAGCATCACGGAGGAGGGTGAGCTTTCTTTGCTTTCTGCCACTTATTTTTGAGTTTCTTATCGGCCCATTTTCCACGCCATGCACACAGACACACCCCAGAACTCGCCTTACCGCATACAAAAGCTGCCAGCGACGAGCGCTTCTTCGCTGAGGGGACGCTCCTCCACACAATCCCTCAATGGATTGGGCGGCGGAGCCATACCAAGGAGCCGCAAGCTGTCCAACTCATCCATGGCCAGCGATGTATCCTTTCGCCTGCCCTCCTACGATGCTCCAGCCGTAAATATTGATGAAATAGTCCATTACGTACCATTACGATTTAAAAGAAATTACTTTAGGTCTATCACTTGCAATCGGATCTTGATGAGACGAGCAGCGAGTTCGATGACTCAGCCTCGACGGCACGCCTGGATGTGATCACCAAGGATCAGCTGTACGATGCGTACAAGAAGTCCCTCGATCGCTACCACAAATATCGCTGCCGCTACACGGATCTGGCCAAAAAGTACAAGGAATTGGAGCGTGACAGCACCAAGGCAAGGGTATCTATCAATCTTATCTTTATCAATCACTGATAAGCGCCTGCTTATGCTGCCGATAAAATCAATTTGCAGTCGGTGCTGGTGGAGACACAAGACAAGGCGCTGCGCAGGATCAGCGAACTGCGTGAGCAATGCACACTCGAACAGCAGGCCAAGGCGCATTTGGAGGAGGCGCTACGGATCGAAATGGATGACATGAGCTGCAAGATGCAGGCCTACCAGACCAAGCTCAAGTTGCTCGGCGAGAATCCGGAAAACATTTCGGCTGCCCTAGAGCGGGTAAGTCAAGGCTTGGACAGCGATAAGCTGATTGATCTGGAGGAATCAGGACTCAGGTCCCAGCCCCCCGCGAATGGCAGTTCGACTGAGGACTTGTCCCATCTGCAGCGGCTGCTTGAAGAGCGGCAAGTACAGCTTAAAGAGATGACGGAGAAATACGCAGCTCTGCAAAAACAGGAGGAGGAGAATGTTTTGCTCTTGGCCCAAACCAAACAGGCCATTCACACGGAGCTAGAACACAAGGATATCGAGGTGCGGCAACTGCAGGAGAAGCTGAAGCAATACGACTCCCAGCGCGAGTCTCAGACCAGCGACGTCAAAGATCAGCTGAAGAAGCTGCTGGAAACAAAGCAGGAAGCCGATGCGAAGCTCATCGCCACAGAGCATCTTTTGAGCTCCCTCAGAGGCGACCATTCTGCCAAGGAGCAACAGGTGGTGGCCCTCGAAAAGCAGCTGGCGACTCTCAAAGCGGAAAGCGAAACAAAACTGAACGAATTGCGGAAGCAGAGCGAGAACCGTGGCTCCGAGGAGCTGAAGAAGCTGCAGGTGGCCAAAGACGCTGCAGAAGCTCAACTATTGTCCACAGAAGAGCTATTAAATACCCTAACGATGCAACATTCTGCAAAGGAGGAACAAGTGCAGGCCCTCGAAAAGCAGCTGGCGGCTCTCAAAGCGGAAAGCGAAACAAAACTGAACGAATTGCGGAAGCAGAGCGAGAACCGTGGCTCCGAGGAGCTGAAGAAGCTGCAGGTGGCCAAAGAAGCTGCAGAAGCTCAACTATTGTCCACAGAAGAGCTATTTAATACCCTAACGATGCAACATTCTGCAAAGGAGGAACAAGTGGTGGTTCTCGAAAAGCAGCTGGCGGCTCTCCAAACGGAAGGCGAAGCAAAACTGAACGAATTGCGGAAGCAGAGCGAGGAGCATGGTGTCGAGGAACTGAAAAAGCTTCAGGTGGCCAAAGACTCTGCAGAAGCGCAACTATTGTCCACAGAGGACCTCATGAAGTCCTTGAAGATGCAACACACGGAAAAGGAAGAACAGGTGGTCGCACTAGAGAAGCAACTGGATGCTCTCAAAACGGAAAGCGATCAGACCCTGCAAAAACTGCGACAAGAGAACAAGGATCTTGAGTCGAAAAATATCGCTGCCAAGGACCAACTACAAGAACTGCAATTGGCCGGAGGGGAAGCAGAGGCGAGCCTCTTCAAAACCGAACAACTTTTGATCTCTCTGAGAGGCGAATTATCAGCCAAAAACGATCAGGTTGCGGCGCTGGAGAAGGAAGTGTACGCGCTCCGAACAGACAGTGAGCAGAGCCTGCAGGACCTGCGACAGCACAACGACCAGTTGCTAGAAATTGTACAGCGCTCCCAGCAGACGGACTTTGAGGGTCAATTGAAGCAGACCAAAGACAACGTGGCTGCGCTGGAAGGGCAGTTGGCGGAGCGCGAGCAGCAGACCTTGGAACTCGAAAAGAGCTTGGAGATCGAGCGGGAGTCTGTGGCCGCACTGAGCACCGAAAAGGCATCCCTAGAAGAGCAGCACAAGCTGCGATTGGAGCAGCTGCAGCGCGAAATCCAAATGCTTCAGGATCAGCATGCCAGCACAGAGAGTGAAACGATTGCCGCACTGAAAGCGCAGCTGGAAACACTAAACCAAGAGCTGGCCGGCAGTCGGGCGAGCCTCCTGGCCAAGGAGAAGGAACTGAAGGCCTCTGGCAACAAGATGAACAAGCTGAAAAAGCAGCACGATCAACAACAAGCCAAGACAAGCGAGCAAACAGCCCGCGTAGAGCAGCTCCAAAAAGAGATTGCGGAGGTCCAGAGTCTCGTCAGGCAGGTGGAGAGCGAGAAGGAGGAGCTGCAGGCACGCGTTAGCTCTATCCTGGAGGAAATCACCAGCATGCAGGCGCACTTGCAGCAAGTTCAGGACTCGCATGCCCAACTGGAGGGCGAGAACCGCAAACTGGAGGCCCGCATCGAGGCTCTGCAGCAGGAGCAGCAAAGCAAAGGTGCGCAGGACGAGCGTGCCACGGCCAAGATGGATGAAATTCAGAGCGAAAACACCAAGCTGTCTGAGCGCAACTGTCTGCTGGAGGAGCAGACGAATCACCTACAGCTCCAGCTGCAGGCAAAGCAGGATGAGCTGGCAAAGGTTCAGACGAAGATGCAGCAGGTGCTCGACGAACACTCAAAGCTGCAGAATGCCCAGGAGCTAATGGATCACGACTACCGTACTTTGCAGGACAAGTGCGATGCTTACGAGAAGGAGACGCTCCTGAACAAGGATGCCCTGGAGTGCCTGCAGGCGGCCAGTGAAGAGCTGCAGCAGGTCAAGGCCAATCTGGAGCGAGATCTGGCCGAGCAGCAGGAACATCTGTTGGAGCTGCGAGAGCGCCAACGCGAGCATGAGCAGCAGGTGAAAGACCAGGCCGAACGGTGCACCGAACTGGAGGCCAGCCACCTGGAGAGCGAGTCCCAGGCGCAGGCGACCATCCAAAATCTTCGCCAGCAAATCGATGCCTTCAGGCTGACAGAGCAGGGCATCCAAGCGAAGATGCAGGCCACCAGTGAGTCCCACGCCAGCCAGATGGCCACGCTCGAGGCACGCTGGAGCGCAGCCAACGCGGATGTTGAGCGGCTGCACGAGGCCAATGACGCCCTCCAGCTGGCGATGGATCAGCAGAGCCAGCGACTGGAGGAGTTGCAGGAGACCCTAGCCCAGAGGGATCGTCAACTAGAGCACACGGTGGACTCCAGCCAAAAGCTGGCCAAATATGACGAAATTCAAATTGAAAACGAGCATCTCCACAAGCACACGAAGCAGCTGGAGCATGAGCTGGCCGAAAATGAGGAGCTCAAGGAGAAGCTAAAGTCGCTGCAGTGCGAGCTGTATGTCCTCCAGGAGCAGGTCGAACATCACGCCACTCAGGTGACCGAGAAGGAAATCCAAAGTGCGACGGCCAAGGCGGAGGCAGATCGGCTGAAGTCGGCGCTGGAGGAACAGGCACTCGAACTTTCCCGCCAGCGGGAACACGCCAGTTTCGTGACCGAACAGAGCGATGCAGTCCAAACGGAACTGCTCCAGGCTCAGCAGCATCTGCTGGAGAGACAAAGCGAGTTGGCCAAGGCCCATGAAGAACAGATCAGTCTGCAGGCAGCCATTGCGGAGCTCCAGAAAGAGGTGGCCAGCCTCAAGGAGCAGCCTCCGTCCGCCGCTTCCACTGGCACAGATGCCGACAGTCTTCGCAGCCTCAACGAGCAGCTGCAGCGGGAGCTGGAGGGTCTGAAACATAAGAGCAACGGCGCCGAGTCGAATATGCAGCAGGAAATCGAGGAACTGCAGGCGAACAACCAGCAGATGGCCGAGCGCATCAATGAACTGGAGACCCTGAGGGCGGGCATTCAGGCTCAGCAACTCCTGAACAGCATGGCCCCAAAACACGTCCAGGAGGCGGCTGCCACCAGCGAGAAGGCCGTGCTGGAGTCCAAACTGAAGGAGATCATGAACGAGGTCCAGGATGTGACGAATCGAAACCTGTTCCTTGAACAAAAGTGCGAAAACTTCCTGATACTCGAACAGTCCAACGAGCGCCTGAAGCTGCAGAATGCGAAACTCTCGCGACAACTGGATGAAACACTAGTAGGAATAGTTGAATGCTTCGTTGATGACACTTTATAACATCCAGGTATCCCTTTTCCAGGTATCCATGCAGCACAGCGAGTCTGTGCCGGCCAACACGGAGTTTGAGTATTTGCGCAACATTATGTTCCAGGTGAGTCTGTCGAGAGGCTGTCTTTGGCAATGGTGAAAGAACACTTTTAATCTCTATTTCCTGATTCCCTGATTGGCAGTACTTAACCGGCAACACGAACAACGAGACTCTGGTCAAGGTGATATCGGCCGTGCTGAAATTCTCGCCACAACAGTCGCAGGTGGCCCTGGAGAAGGAGCATCAGCGTCGATCGTTGGTATGACCATCTGACCATCCCCCCATCTACACAATACATGCTCAACATTCATTGAATAATCGCGGATATGTTGGCTTCTTTGCAGTTAAATAAACTGATCTAGCATGAACTAATGGCTCTCCACGACGGCGGCTGGTGGGAGCCATGCCCAGCCACGCTTCTAGACTACAAATTGAATCAGAACCGGAACCGGAACGGTTAGCAGCCCAAGATCACAACAAGTACCTTATACCTCACCCTTCCGAGAACTGGGCAGAGCAGGCCTGAAATATGGCCTGAAAATGGGTTCTGGCCTCCAGCCATTTCATTTCCGACACGCAGACTCGTAAACCCCATTCCCTGCCCCCACATACACATACATATGTATATGTTACTATCGATGTTATTATTGTACAGTCCTCTGTTGAACTCTAGCTACTTTCATCTCTGATATCCACCCTCTCGCATGCTATGCACTATTGTATGTACATTTCTATTGAGATTTTCCTCGCTTCTTTCGCGCTCCACACATCCCGTCTCCCCACGTCCCCAAGTGCAATCGTATTTCTGTATTTTAGTTTAAGTTGAATATTGTAAAGAGCAGCGACTAAGATTCATTGCAGTTGCTGTTGGCATTTAGTTTAATCCAATATCTATACATAATATATACAATATAATTTAAATAAATAGTTGCAATTCATACAAAAAGGGCTGCGGATTTTCAAGGGAATTTTCTTCATCACTGAAGACTTGGGGCTTCTTTTCCGCTGGTAAGGAATCTGTGTCGCTCGAAGAATCCTTCTCATCGAGCAAAACTGAACGAATTGCGGAAGCAGAGCGAGAACCGTGGCTCCGAGGAGCTGAAGAAGCTGCAGGTGGCCAAAGACGCTGCAGAAGCTCAACTATTGTCCACAGAGGAGCTATTGAATACCCTAACGGAGTTGCAATCCAAAGCTCAATGAGCAAAGACGTGTAACTACACAGCGCTTAACAAACACCCACAGCAGCAAACGCTTATCAGTAGACCGCAATTCGGTGACAAACAAACAAGTGCACAAAGAAGACACAAAAGAATTTACACAAAAAAACTACATCTGCGGAGGTGCAGTTGAAACGTGCAAAAAAACAATAGCCGTTATATTATTAATACAAACAAAAAATTCCCTTCAAGCTACAAAACTATTAAAAATAACTAAAATCGGAGATCTGGATGTTACCGCAAGCGAACATAAGACATTAAACTCCTCAAAAGGCCTAATCAAATCAAGAGAACTCATTAGCATTTCAGAAAGCGAAATACTAAACGAGCTAAAATCCCAAAAAGTTGTAGAAGTATACAAATGGAAAAGGTTTGTAAACAATGTAGAAACTATAACCGGGCAAATAACCTTGACGTTCGCTACCCCTAATCTCCCCGACAAAATAATGATCGGCTATGAAGTAGTACGTTTAATACCTTACATGCCACAACCTCTACGCTGCAAAAAATGTCTTCGTTTCGGACACCCAACACCCCCAGAACCCACATGCAACAAATGCTGAAAATCCCACACATATCCCGAAGAATCATGCGACGTAGAACCCAACTGCATCAACTGAAATAATACAAAAAACAATACGAACTAACAACTATTAAAATCTTGGAAAAAGTCGACCATAAAACAGCACTCACAATATATAACAACCGCATAGCACAATCAATTAGCCAATCAACATTTTCCCACACACTGTCCAACCCACAACCTAACAATCTTGCAACTAACAAAGAAACGAACGAACCAATAAAACCACCCATCACCATCAAGACAACCGAAAAAACACCACAACATCCTACCAACGCCGAACAAAATACTCCCGGGACCTCAAAAAAACCATACAGGACACCCATAACCTACGACATAGACGACATTTTAATGGACACACAAACCAAAGCGAACCCAGTCAACACAGCTCAACTGCATCAGACCGAATACTTCGAAGCCATAACAAAGAAAAAACCAACACACTAATCAAACCAAACCACTAAAAGCTAAGCACAACATTCAGAACAACCCCAGCACAACACTTGCAAAACAATTTAAACAAAACAATTCTATAATCTATTAAAACACCCATAACCACAAGCAACAACATAAATTACATATGACAATAAAAGTAATACAATGGAATATAAAAGGTTATGCAAACAACTACAACCAACTACTTATCATAATTAAAAAACATTCCCCACACATTATATCCCTCCAAGTAACACACATACAATACACAAGCCACCTACCCATACCAATTAATTACAAATTACAAAATGGAGTAGCACTTCTTATCCACACATCAATACAACATACACAGAGAAATACAAATGATGACTTTGAAATAATAGCTGCTGAAATCAAATCTAAACAAAATTGTACAATCTACTCAATATATATACCACCCAACAAAACCATCTCACGAAACAACCTCAAAAGCATTATAAACAGCAACAACAACACAATATTAGTAACAGGTGATCTCAATGGATGGCATCCCAATTGGGGATCCCCGATACCCAACGGAAGAGGAAAAACTATAGGCAAATTTATAGAACAATCACAGCTCACACTTCTAAATGACAAATCTCCCACACACAACACTTTCACACACATCGACCTAACCTTCTGCTCCCCCTCGTTGATACCCTTCGCAAGCTGGAACATCTTTGACGACCTTTACGAAGGCAACCACTTCCCAATCCTCACCTGCCTTTTCCCTACTGATCCCCCCAACAACTACGACAAACCTCACTTCAAAATAAAAGAAGCAAACTGGAAAAATTCCAAAACCTAAGCACCCTAATCAACACCGCACACCCCCCAAGCACAAACATCAACAAGAAAGCCGCTACAATCAACAAAATTGTAATACAAAGTGCCCACCATAGCATCCCACAAACAACACCTAACACACATACACACATGGTCCCTTGGTGGAACAAAACGCTACAAATCCTCCATCAAAACAAAAGAAAGGCATGAAGGAAACAGAGACATAACACAAACAAACAAACAAACATCATCAACTATAGAAAAGCTAATGCCATTTTAAAAAGAGAAATAAAAATAAGAATAAAAGAAGCAACATACATCTTTACATCCACCATTCAAACTAACACACCAACAAATACAATTTGGGCCAACATACGAAGACTCTGTGGTCTTAATCCAATAAAACAGATTCATTGCCTAACAAATCCATCCAACAACATAACTAACCCAAAGGAAATAGCCAACACTCTGGAAAAACACTGCTCCGATCTCTCCAAAGACTACAACTTTAGCACAAACTTCCAAACTCACAAATACAAAGACACAGTCATAAACTACACCATATCCAAATCAGAAAAAGAAATTGAAAAATTAATTACAAAAACAGAATTTCACATAGCTTTACAATCTCTAAAAGGCTCAACACCAGGACTCAACGGAATCTCCTACCCCATGATAAAAAACAGCAATCCAATAATCCAAGCTCGAACTATCAATCTTTTCAACCAAATCTTCGACAACTACATACCACAGTCGTACAAAACAAGCCTCGTCATACCCATACTGAAACCAAAAAAGGATAAAACGGATATCTCATCCTACAGACCCATCTGGCTAAAGTGTTGCATTGGAAAAGTACTGGATAAAATCATTGCTACAAGATTGTGGTTTCTAACCCATAATAAACTTCTACACCCAAACCAAAGACAATATAAACACTAAGATGTGCCGCGCTCATACAATTATGTGGTGTGTTTATATTGTCTGCCCAAACCAATCCAATTTGGACTCAAGAAAGGAAAATCGACTTCAGATAGTCTACTTTACGCGTGCCTGCAGCTCCTCCTTCTCGCTCTCCACCTGCCTGACGAGACTCTGGACCTCCGCAATCTCTTTTTGGAGCTGTCTTGGCTTGTTGTTGATCCTGCTGCTTTTTCAGCTTGTTCATCTTGTTGCCAGAGGCCTTCAGTTCCTTCTCCTTGGCCAGGAGACTCGCCCGACTGCCGGCCAGCTCTTGGTTGAGTGTTTCAAGCTGCGCTTTCAGTGCGGCAATCGTTTCACTCTCTGTGCTGGCATGCTGATCCTGAAGCATTTGGATTTCGCGCTGCAGCTGCTCCAATCGCAGCTTGTGCTGCTCTTCTAGGGACGCCTTTTCGGTGCTCAGTGCGGCCACAGACTCCCGCTCGATCTCCAAGCTCTTTTCGAGTTCCAAGGTCTGCTGCTCGCGCTCCGCCAACTGCCCTTCCAGCGCAGCCACGTTGTCTTTGGTCTGCTTCAATTGACCCTCAGAGTCCGTCTGCTGGGAGCGCTGTACAATTTCTAGCAACTGGTCGTTGTGCTGTCGCAGGTCCTGCAGGCTCTGCTCACTGTCTGTTCGGAGCGCGTACACTTCCTTCTCCAGCGCCGCAACCTGATCGTTTTTGGCTGATAATTCGCCTCTCAGTGAGATCAAAAGTTGTTCGGTTTTGAAGAGGCTCGCCTCTGCTTCCCCCCTGGCCAGTCGCAGTTCTTGTAGTTGGTCCTTGGCAGCGATATTTTTCGACTCAAGATCCTTGTTCTCTTGTCGCAGTTTTTGCAGGGTCTGATCGCTTTCCGTTTTGAGAGCATCCAGTTGCTTCTGTAGTGCGACCACCTGTTCTTCCTTTTCCGTGTGTTGCATCTTCAAGGACTTAAATAGCTCCTCTGTGGACAATAGTTGAGCTTCTGCAGAATCTTTGGCCACCTGCAGCTTCTTCAGCTCCTCGGAGCCACGCTCCTCGCTCTGCTTCCGCAATTCGTTCAGTTTTGTTTCGCTTTCCGCTTTGAGAGCCGCCATTTTGTATTTATTTATTTTATTTATTTGATGGCAGAAAAGGCTTGCAAAGCCAAGTCCAGCATGAGATCTTATATAGTGATAGTCAGGGCCATCGACTACAGAGTTAATTAGATATGTATAAGTTGTAAAGCTATGATATGTACAGATATATATATTACGTTTTAAATTGAATTAAGTTTAGATTTCGTGGTATATATTTGTTTCTTTTAGATGTTCTATTATTAGTTTGATGTTTTCTTTGGATGGATTACTTAGATATTGGGTGATATTTAGATTTTAAAATATTTTTTGTTTAATTTGGGTAGTTGCAGGGCATAAGTTGAGGATGTGGATGCACTCCATGGTTGCTGGAGTATGTGACTGGCAGATCGGTCAGTTTCGTGACGCTGTGGGATCCAGGTAGTGTTTGTGCGTAAGTTTTGTGTCACCCAGTCGGAGTCTGGTGAATTTTATTTGGTCGAGTCGCTTTGTTTGTTGCTGTATTAAATTTGAGTAATGGGAGTGTGTGTGTTGTTGGTGTTAATGTTTCTGTACCGAGTGTTGCATTTGGAGACAAGGTTTTTTGTGTGTTTGGGCCAGTTGTCGGTGTAAATTAGTAGCGTTTTTAAGGCTGATTTTGCTGTTTTGTCTGACATTTCATTTCCTTTGATGTTACTGTGTCCTGGTGTCCACGGAATTGTTATTTTTGGATTGTGTGCTATGAGGATTGATCGGATGGTGGCTGGGTATGTGTTGTTGTTGCTTGTGCTGGCTATTGCCTCGATTGCACCAAGGGAGTCTAAGCAGATTACAAACTTGCCCCTTTTTTTAGCTGTTAATTTTGTTGCTTCAAGCTTCAAGTGCTTATAATTTCGACTGTTTGTATTGAAGAGTATGTTGGTAGACTTCCGTATTTTAATATGTCTGTTTCTGAGGTGACTGCGAACGTTGTAATAGAGTTATGTTGGGATCCGTCGGTGTAAATAAATTTGTGGTTATATACATAGTTTGTGTTTCAGTTCGTTAAATAGTTTTTGGTATATACATATCGGGTGGTGTGTTATTTTTTTTGTGGATGTGCAATGATGTGTCTATTAAGTTTTTTGGTAACTGCCATGGGGGTTTTAGTTTGAGGATTTTTTGGGGATGGTAGGGTATGTTATAGTATTGGCATTCTTTTATTGCACGCTGTATTGTTGAGGTCCATTTTTTTCGTAAGTTTTCGCTTTTATGAATTTATGTATTGGGGTGTCTTTGGAATGTATTAGAGATTTAAAGAGTTTTGCTGTTAAGAGATCTCGTTTTTGTTCTATTGTTGGGGTGTTGGTTTCGTACAATAGGTTGTAGATCGGTGTGGTGTGAAACGCTCCTAGTGTAGTCCGGATTGCTGAGTTAAAGGTGGTTTTTAATTTGTTTAGGTTGTTTTTTGGTGTGTGGCCGTAAATGTGTAGTCCGTAGTCGATTTTCGAGATTCATTATTAATCTCTTGTTACATTAAGGAGAGTGTGGGTGTTGCAGTTGCAACGTGGGCTGGCCGGAACGGTTAGCAGCCCAAGATCACAACAAGTACCTTATACCTCACCCTTCCGAGAACTGGGCAGAGCAGGCAATGCCTGAAATATGGCCTGAAAATGGGTTCTGGCCTCCCCTCCAACCATTTCATTTCCGACACGCAGACTCGTAAACCCCATTCCCTGCCCCCACATACACATACATATGTATATGTTACTATCGATGTTATCATTGTAGAGTCCTCTGTTGAACTCCAGCTACTTTCATCTCTGATATCCACCCTCTCGCATGCTGTGCACTATTGTATGTACATTTCTATTGAGATTTTCCTCGCTTCCTCACATCCCGTCTCCCCCCGTCCCCAAGTGCAATCGTATTTCTGTATTTTAGTTTAAGTTGAATATTGTAAAGAGCAGCGATTAAGATTCATTGCAGTTGCTGTTGTTGCTGGCATTTAGTTTAATCCAAGATCTATACATAATATATACAATATAATTTAAATAAATAGTTGCAATTCATACAAGAAGAATCTCAGGGGGCCGCTCCTTGGGCATGCTTCATCTGGACATGGTAGACGCGACGCCGCTGCACGAAGCAGCGGAACATGGCGCGTGTCAGTGGCGCCAGCTGGTAGTTGGGTCTGTAGTTCTGGAGAGCATCGAGGACGTGCTTGAAGCCGAACCGTTGCAGCCGCAAGATGGCCTGAACGGCTGCCTGCTGAACGCCGGGCCGTGGCACCGCCACGATCACGCGCTTGAACAGCCCAATAAAGGCGGAGATGTCCGTGTCCAAGGGCAGCGGCTTCAGCACTACCGATATGCACTGCAGGATCCCCTCGAGTCGGACATCGTGGGCATCGGTGTGTGCACTTAGGTCACAGTAGCTGGAGGCCAGCGGCATCAGGTGCTGAACGAGCACATTGCTCAACACATACTCTCGCGGACTGCGACGACAGAAGAGGGCGAAGGCGTAGCTCAGCTGCTCCAGGCGACCTGCCTTCAGCTTGTCCACCAGGTTCTCCAGCACCTGTTCTCTGGTTGGCTCAAAGGGCAGGAAGTGATACGCGAAGCGCAGCTTGGAGAGCAGTAATCGCTCGCATCCATTGGGCTCACTCATATCGTACTTCCTGCACATCAGCAAATGCTTGATTACAGTAATCAGGGGATCGCAGTTATTGTACTCCCGGACTTCGCGGTGCGGCAGCACCGTGGGATGGAAGCACAGAACCTCGTGCACCAGCTGCGGCACATCCCTGTCGTAGTGATACAGTATTTTCGCCAGCAGCAAGCGCGACGGGTTCTCGCACGTCTCCGGATTCGAGTGGCTTCCCTGCAGTCGCCCCACCTCCAGGTAGAGTTTGACGCACGTGATGGCCCAGTCCAGTTGGATTCTATCCTTTGTCGGCCTGAAGAGACGCTTCTCCAGCGAACACAGGAAGCTCTGCGTGTAGGAGGGTTGCTCGAGTCTGAACACTTCAAAGTATCTGAGGGCATTCAGCAGGCGATCCAACGTGTCGTTTGGCTGGGGCTCCGTCCAGTTGTAGTTCCTCTGGCAGAAGGCGGTAATCATCAGATTGACAATCACAGCCACATCCCGAGTTATCTTGAAGACCTCCTTCGAGAAGTCCCTGCACGTTGAGTCCAGTTGAATGGTGTCCATCAGATATCTTTTTATCGTACAGCTAAGCAAATCCTTCTGCGTCTCGCTGAGACGATGCGCAGACTTCGCTCTTTCCTTGGGCGCATCCATCACATGCATAATCATAGTCTTGGGTTCGCTGTCGCCCTTGCGGCACCCTGCTAGCTCCAATGGGATCTCGATGGGTGGGCTGTCACTCTGGTTCGTCCACGCCGAAGGGGGTGAGGCTGGAGATTCCAGGCCATAGCAAATAGTCTGCTTGTGCTCTTCCACTTCGTTCGTATCATTTCTCTCCGCCTTTGTTTCATCTTCCTGTGTCGTTGTCGACTCTACTCTGGGATCCATATCTTTTGCCTCTTGCGCCTTTAGGCTGTTGTGTTCCATTTGGATCTGCTTGGCCCTTAAACGAGTCAAACGAACTTCTTTTTGCGGCGACTCGCTTGCTCTTTTAAGCGGACTGCAGGCAGGTTGCAGTGGCGCTTGAGCCTTGGGGGATTGTGGTAACGGAGATTGTAATACCGGGGACGGAGATTGAGATATCGGGGAGCTTCCTTCATCTATAACCAGATTTGCCGATCCCTCATCCCAAGGCAGCTGCGCCTCGCCTGCATCGCCCTCCGAGTCCGACTCACTGCCGAATAGCTGCAAATTTAAATGCATGTGCACTGGCGAACACGGTTCTGGTGGATCGGCTGCTGGTTCTGCATCTGGCCAGTCTTCTTTGTCATATTCGAAAGATGGCGTATCCCTATCCCTTACGCTCTCCCCTGGCAATAATTCTGACTCACTCGTGAGGATGTCCTCATTCTCATTGAGTTCGCCTTGCACTGGCGGCATCTGTTGCAAAGAACTTTCTTCATCACTGAAGACTTGAGGATTGCATTCAGATGGCAAGCAATCTGAGTCGCTCGTAGTATCCTCTTCATTCCAATCAATTTCGTGTTGCGGATTTTCCTGGGAACTTTCTTCTTCACTGAAGACTTGGGGCTTCCTTTCCGCTGGCAAGGAACCTGTGTCGCTCGAAGAATCCTTCTCATTGAGCTCTCCTTGCGCTGACAGCGGCTCTTCCAGAGAAGTTTCTTCATCACTAAAGACCTGCGGATTGAATTTCGCTGGAAAGGAATCGATGTCCGTCCTAGCATCCACATTGTCATCGAGTTCGTTTTGCGATGGCTGCGGATTTTCTTCAGGAGGTTCCTCTGTCACTCGCATGCCATGGCCATTGGTGGACAAGCAATGGAGCAAATATCGCTCTTCCAAGTCCAAATCAAATTCTGAATTATCACAGTAGGGCATGTTGAAGGTGTTCAGATTGCTTATAAATTGAATCGCCGTCTCTGGTGCTGGCGATTTCACTTCCTGGTGCAGTTCCATTGGTTCCTTTGGTGGTTCATTGACCCCTTGGGGCAGTGCCTGCTCCACTGCTTCTCCTTCGTGCAGAGGCAGCTCCACAAGCTTTCGCTTGGGGACGGGCTTCAGGATCGAATCCGCTTTGCGTTTTCTCGACTTTTTCTTTCGTTGTTTCGGTGGCTTCGGTGGCAAATGTATCGGCGTGAGCTCTCCTCCGATGCTGATGTTGGACGATTCTGCGATTATATCCATGGGATCAGTGCCAACGTCCATTCCCAGGCAATCTGTGCCCGACTCGTAGTTATCTGTAAGGAAAGCGCGTTGAATTAAATCGTGTAATCGAAAGAATATGGCACAGAAACCTTTCTTGCTGCTTGTGCCGGAGGCTGGCTCGGGTTCGCGCTGCTTCTCAATCACCGGATGAGTCAGTGTGCCCTCATAGAGCGCGTAGAGCCAGCTGGTAAAGTCCATTTGCTTAATGCTGGGCGGCGGTGACAGCGGAGGGTTCGATCCCCTTCGGAGCAGACAGAGAACCATTTGACCAATAACATGCCACAGCTCATCGAAGGCCTGGGGCGGCAGGTTGGCGAAGCAGCTTTGGTTTTGCGGCAGAAAGTTAAGAATCTCCCGAAACTCCTTGTTGTTGCCAGCCGGCACGGCGCCCCCCGCCAATGCCTCATCCTTCACACTTTCAAACATGGTGCGCGAGGGTGGCCGAGATGTGGAGACCTTGATCTGTGACGGCACCACCGGCATGAAGTCGATCTCTCGGTGCACATTGCACAGCATGGTGCAGGTGCCCGTAGTCACGGTGGATTTCTTGGGGACGACATCTTCCATCGCAACCGGAGGGTCCATTATGGGGCTGAGGGGCTTGGCCATAGAGGGGCTGTGCCAGGACAGCATCTCATCTAGGATTTGGCGCACATTCGGCGCGGGCTTCGGTTCTGGAAAGCATGTGCCAACATCGCGGTACTTGATGAAGGAGGCCGTGGTGGTGCCTCTTGTGGTCGTGGTGTTCTTATGCTGCGTCCCCTGATTGCGGGTCTCCACCAGATTCGTGACCTGCACCCCAAAGGAACACGTGGTGGTCTTCGGCTTCTGACTCGAAGTTTGCGTGGATTGAGTTTTCATTGTTTGGGCCATCCCTTTTCGCTTTGCTTTCGGGTTAGGACTTTTTGGTTCTGCGACAACAATCTTTTCCGACTTGCAGTAATCTTTGACTTTTTTCAATATATTCTGTTCACGTCGTGACAGCCCGGCATCGTCGCCTACTCTGTGTGCGAGTTGCATGTAGGCCTCGACCAGGTCTTTGGCATCCATCGGCAGAGCCCTTACCTTCAGATCCTCCTCCAGATTCTCACAGTTGATGACTTGAGCATCCAATTTTATTTCCAGCTGGCTGCAGCGCAATCCGAGCTCTTGGCACTGCTTCTCCAGCTCGATCCTCTGCCGCTTTTCCTTAGTGTACAGATCGGTCACCTCCTTGGCGGTTCGCTGCGTGTCGGTCAGTTGTTGATTGTGGCCCTGCAGCTGCTTCAGTTTCCGTATCAACTCATCGCTGTCGCAAATCCGCTCGGACAACCGGCGACGCTTAGACTGGGCGTTTGTGTTGACTTTGGGTATCGACGTCTGCCGATACGGGGCCAGGAACGTGCCCTCGTGAGCGGACGGAGCCAGCAGTTGATCTATGTTGACCTCGGCGAACTGTAGGTTCTCCGGCATGGCCATGGCGCCTCCTCCTCCTTCTTGTTGTGGCACTTCACGTGTTTACGTTGGGCCGCTGGTCAAACGCTTAGTTTGACTGGACCTGCGCGGGAAACTGCATATCTATTCAGACTATTGAAATCTCTTAGCAATCCGGCATGGGGACACTGCACTTCTAGTTAACTCATTTAACAAAACAGAGATAAACAAAAAGTAAAAAATAATCCGCGTTTTTTTTACAACCGGCCACTCACAGCAGTAGGGATGGTAGATTGTCGATACAGCTATCGATTATTTTCCCCATCCCTGGAAAACCCACACATGTAAGTCGTTGGTATTTTAATGCACTTTAAAATACCACATTTTTTGCAATTTTATTATGAACATTTTACAGAATGATTGTCCGTTTTTAACTCATTTATTCGCCGATCAGTGTTAAAGCCAACAAAAACAGCTCTGAAATGTAGATGCATATATTAGAACTAAATTAATGGCAGCATCGCTCTTGTGGGCCATTTAATGGTGTTCGGCATGCTCCTTAGCCTGGGACTCGGCCCATGCCTTCTTGTTTTCGGGCGAGTTTGCTGTTGGAAGAAAATTGATTAGGCGGGTGCACTTGTTTATGCAATTTTGGCAGGAGCAGGATAACATACCCAGACGGCTGATCTTGTAGAAAACGGGCACGCAGGCAACAGCCGCAATGAAGTAGTAGCGCCAGATCCACTGATTCTTGATGTAGTGCTTGATGGGGAATTGGGCAATCTTTGCCGAGAAAGTGTATGGGTATCTCATGGGGCGGCCCGCGGGCTTTTCAGGAGCAGCTTTGTCGGCCATGGTAGTTGTTGATTTAGATACTGCAGTGACGAGGAAATGTATCAACTTTTATTTATGCAAAAATTATGTAATTTTCCCCACGAATGTCAACGTACGTACCTCGATGAGAGAACACAATAAAATCGCCAGGTGCAACTCTGGAGTAAATTGCTATCGGGCTGCAAACTTGTGCTATCGAGTGTAAGGATGATCGAAAAGATACTTTTGATGTTTAAAGAATTTATGATATAGGGCAGAATGTAACAGAAATATTTGACTAGGCTCGCTTAGTTTATCTTAATTTTAGGTACTGTGTTTTGAAATATAATGTAAACCGGCTTTTTTGTAGTGAACTCCAGCACTAACCATACAATATATACATAGATACGATACTTCATACATTGAAAATTTCCGCACCAAAATCACTCATACCACCAGGCATCAGCGCCCGAGTCATCCTTGAATATGGAGCATTAATGACATATAAATGGGTAATAAATGCGGATAAATACGGATTTTAGTGCCACACTTGCGAGTCAAATTTGAAATCATCCCTATATTTCTTATGTCCACAGACAGAACGTACATTCATATGTGTGTTTCTTGCTGGTGTGTTTGGGGTCACAGTTCTGTTAAAGGACCCATAAGAACGGACTTTCATATTCTGCAAAGGGTAGCATTACTGTACCCACGATATTCACCTACACGTGCTAATCCATGATGGTTTTTATCCAACCTAGTGTACCTACTTCATAGTGGAAAAAGCAGGCCCATCCCATTACACTACACCCTCCATGCTTATCGGTTTTTGTGGTGTACTAAAGTTTGTATTCTACTTTCCTTGAACCCCTAACGTATGATCGAGATCCTTTTCCACCACACATATCCACTTTGGACTCATCTGACCATAGAATATTATTCCATTGTTGGGATGTCCGATTCGCTTGAACACTGCCTAACCTCATGTGCTTAGTAATATGTGTCGCATTTAAAAGTGGTACCTTTCTTGGGCTGCAGACTTTTATATTATGTTGACTAAGATATGTACTAACTTTTTGATCCATCGAATTTATTTTAAGCTCTTCTTTAAGCTCGGTAGCTGACCTAAAGGGAACCTTCTTTCTCTGACGAATCCGTCTATTGCCATGAAGAGGGGCCATAAATCGTTTTCGTCCGCCTGTTTCAGCCTTTTCTTCATAGTTTAAGAAGTTTTTAATCATTTTATTGGAATATCATACCAATCGACCAACTTTTCTGTAAGTTTTTCCGTTTAATATCAGTTTTTTGGTCACATCTCTCATCTCCGCAGTGCAATGCTTTCCAAGTCCCATTGTAATGATTATTATTAACTTTTATGACAGAAACAATGAAATCTTAGTCAAAACTAATGAATACGTGCCTTTTACAAAGACAATTTTGAGAAATATAAAAGCTTCACTAAGAAAAGTGCTAGTGGTGCTATTTTTTTTTTCGCCATTTTTTGGGTATTTTTTCTTAAAACAAAAATGCCCACAAACACAAAAACCCCATTGCAATAGCCGCTCTTAGATTCTCTAGGAAAAGCTGCGCTCATATATAATAAATATTCAAATTATTTCAAATTTTCGTGGCTTTTCTCCCGCTCCCCATACAGAGCACAAACCAAAACAACAACAACAAACACTAAACCCCTATTGCAAAAAGCCGCTTTCAGATTATTTCAGCAAAGGTGCGCTTTTAATTGTCTGCCCTTCTCTACTTCCATTACCCGCAGTGAAGAGAGGGAACCAAATATAACTCTTCACATTAAAATATTTGTTCTATGGTCAAGCTGAGTTTCGTCGTCCACGCACTCCCCTTCTTCCATTCCACCTATGTGTGTATGTACATATGTAAAAGCATTGACAGGCAGCAACAACAACGACGCGTACGCCAAAGCAAAAAAACAATTACAAGAACTCACATAATGCAAAAGCAAAGATGCTCTTACTGAAGCGCCCCCGCTTCGGGGCATTGTACTGTCCCCACATGCAGTAGGAAAAGAGAATCAAATAAAAGAACTATTCAAATTGTTACAGTTTTTTGTCTCTCGTTTCCCATCTCCCCGCCACAAACAGATAAGAAGCCAAAGCAACAACAGCAAACACAAATGCCTATTGCAAAAAGCCGCTCTAAGATCATTTCTGCAAAGGTGCGCTCTTAATTGTTTGCCCTGCACTACTTCCATTACCTGCAGTGAAGAGAGGCGATCAAATATAACTCATCACTTGAAAATATTTGTTCTATGGTCTGACTTACGTCACCCACGCACTCCCCGTCTCCCATTCCACCCATGTAAAAGCATTGGCAGCCAACAACAACAAAGATGCATACGCCAAAGCCAAAAAATAATTACAAACACTTCCACAATGTAAAAGCTACTGCGCTCTTTAACTTTGCGCCCCCGCTTTAGGGCATTGCATTGAGAACACATTCAGTAGAAGAGAAAATCAAAAATAAGAACACTTCAAATTATTACAGTTTGCGTGTAGTGGATCATCTCCCATCTCCCCCTCCACATACAAAACCAAAGCCAAAGCAACAACAAAAACAAAAAACCCTATTGCAAAAGCGCTTAGATTATTTCAGCAAAGGTGCGATCTAATTACACCCATGCAAAGCAATGGTAGGCAACAACAACAACGATGCGTACGCCAAAGCCAAAAAACCAATTACAAGAACACTCATAATGCAAAAGAAAAGGTTCTCTTACTGAAGCGCCGCCACTTCGGGGCATTGTCATCACACCACATTCAGTAGAAAGAGAGAATCAAAAATAAGAACACTTCAAACTATTACAGCTTTTAGTTGCTCATATCCCATCTCCCCCCTCCCCATACAGAACAGAAGCCAACGCAACAACAACCACAAACACAAATCCCTATTGCAAAAGCCGCTCGTAGATCATTTCAGCAAAGGTGCGCTATTAATTGTTTGCCCTGCACTACTTGCATTAGCTGCAGAGACGAGAGGGGGTCACATATAACTATTCACATTAAAATATTTCTTCTATAAGTTGACTTACGTCATCTACACATTTCGTCTCCCATTCCACCCATGCAATAAACAATAACAACGATGACGCCAAAGATAAATAACGCAATAACTAAAATCATCAATGCATAAGTACAGCCGATTTTAGCGTAGCTGCCGCTCCCCCCGCTCGCCCACGCTTCAGGGCATTGCACTGGCACCACAAGCAGTAGGAAGAGAGCATCAAAAAGAGGAGAAATCTAATAGCTAATAGCAAAAGATAAACTGAGTGAGAGAGCGAGAGCGAGCCCTTGACCTCCATTCATCTGTGATCACCGGCACTCTCCCTTTCTGCGTGAGATCTGTTTCTAAGCAGAACCGCAAGCCTCTGCCCACGCTGCTCTGCTGCAGCCTTCAACTTCTTTCGTTCTCGTTCTCTCATACTTCGAAAGCCCATTTAAGCTGCCCACGCTGCTGCAGTTCTTTTAATTGAATCGTGCTTCTCCCCCCGTCGGTCGGTCTCTCGGAATTAAAATATTAAATTGCGCGGCGCCTATAGTGAAATATGGCATATTGCCAGAAACGAAAAACAAATAGCAAATCAATGTGAGTGTTTTTTTTTCAGTGTGTGCATTAAGCCGGCAGCAGATCAAGCGCATATGGCAAAAAGTGGTGAAGTGAAAGCCATAATCCCGCAATAACTATGTAGAAAATGAGCGGCAATAAGAACATGGCTATAGGGACAAAAAGTGAGTGAGTGTGGAAGGCGATATTGGCAAAAAGTGAGTGAAGTGAATGAGCATTCCGCAGAAACTATAGAAAGAGCGGCAATGCGTAGCAGCAATACCAATGGAATGGTAGCTGAGTGTTTTTTTTGAGTGAAATTCAATTGCCAAAAAGTGAGTGATATCTGATTAAAGTGAGTGCAGTGAAAAAATAATAAAATATTCCGCAGAAACTAAGAAAAGAGCGGCAATATTAAGGGCAATGCGTAGCAGCAATACCAATGGAATGGTAGCTGAGTGTTCTTTTTTAATGTGAAATGAAAATGCCCAAAAGTGAGTGAAAATGCAATGAGTGTGAGTGAGTGAAAGTGAAGGATGGTCATTAGGACGGCAAGGAGTATCAAGCAAAGAGTGAGTGTAAGTGCGAGTGAAGAAATAAGAATCAATAATCGCGCAAGTACAATGTAAAGGCAATATGCATATGACGTGAGTGAACGTGTTAAATCGTGAGTGTTTCCCGACGGCGAATCGCGCGCCGGCCACTTTATATTTATGGGATCAGGTGAGTCTCTCTGTTTTGGTTTACTCCTTATACTGTTTCTTCTTTCGTTTGCCTTTCACATATTTTCTTATTTTATTTATTTATTTATCCTTCTATAAATTATTATATTATATTTATTATCTTTTATGTATTATATTATCTCCTTCTTGCATTCCTTTTTCATTTACAGGCTTTTTGTTTTTGAACAGTGGATTCATTCCGGTTGACAGTTAGATTGTTGTTTCAGGTGGGGTCGGGTCGGATATTTGTCTTGGATCATATGTAAGGTGCAACATCATGGGAGTTCTATGCAATTCTTAAAAGCTTCACTTTCACGTACTGGGGGATCTTTTTCAGTAAACTACTTTGTGCTGAAATATAATGTAACCGGCTTTTTTGTAGTGATTTAAATTAGGCTGCAAAAACAATCGGTTGCACTATCGATAAATGGTGCGATAGATCGCCTTTCGAATCAGCTGGAGTTTTTGCCATCGTGAGCAAATAAGTTAAACAATTCAACAAAAATCGTAAGGTAAATAGGCCAGGCCCGACCAGGACCCTAAACCCTCCATATAATAAATTAACAAACCGGCTAACGAGGAATTCTACCATTTGCTAACCTCTTTGGGGGTCCCAATAGTGCTGCTACTAAGGGCTACAAGCACCAGGCTTTCCACATCCCTTGCCATTTAAATTTCCATGTCTGTCTCCTTGCAAGCTATCAAAATGATCCAAACGAGCGATCAAGTGTCACAGGTATCAGGCCTCACTCACATAAAGCTTATTAGCATCGTAGTGCACTTGTAGTCTGTGATTTTGCATGCCCAATGAGTTGATTTAGAATTGGATCCCAGCTTGATTGTAATTTTAACCAAATCCACACTCGACCTCCACAGACCGACAGTCAGACGACCAAGGCCAAGCCAAAGAAACAGAGGCAACGAAATCGACCCCGAAACAAACGAAATCGCGTGGAACATAGCACTACTACTACTACTAATAGTACTGCAGAACCGTCGACCACTGATTCCGCGCCCACTGAGAGTGCAATGCCAGGGGACAGCAGCCAGCCGGAGGCAACGCGTGAGCAGGTCATGGCGGAGCGCGAGGCCAAGAAGCTGGCCAAGCAGGCCAAGAAACAAAAGTCTGCACCACCAGCTACGAAAATTATCACCGAAGTGGAGCAGACGACCATAACCACCAAGCTGACGACCACGACCACTACCACGGCCAGGGACAAGCCAGAGCCGCCCGCACTGCAGCGAACTGCAGCGTCAGCAGCTCCTATTGCTGCAGTCACTTGCACCACGTCGACAGGAACGGAGACTGGCGACAAGACTCGCGACCAGATCAAGGCTGAACGAGAAGCCAAAAAGGCGGCCAAGCAGGCGGCAAAGGTGGCCAAAGCCAGTGGAACCAAGGTCGAAGCCCCAGTGCAACAGCTGGCCAACTTAAAGGTGACAGAAAAGACCCCAGCAGCTCTCAGCAAAGCTGAGCGGCGGGCTCTACAGGAAGCTCAACGGGCAGCCAAGGCCCAAGGACAAGTAAAGAAAGCACAGCCAGGTGTCAAGGCTCCAGCTGCAGCTACTGCGAAGGTCCCGGCAGTCACGGCAGTCAAGGAACTGAAACGGGAAAGCGTCTCGCCTGTGAAATCAGCAGCGACTGCTTCACCCGGCAAAAACGCATTAGGCACCGCCAAATCAGAGTGCAAAGTAAAGCTGTTCAACCACTTGGTTTGTGCAGAGAAGGGCGCCAGCCTGTTCATCAACGATCCGCTGGTGCATCCCAGCATGGCTCGCCTGGGCGTGCAGTATGCCCAGCGCACAGTGGTCGGCTCCAATGCGCGGTGCATTGCCTTCCTGCATGCCCTGCGGCAGGTGGTGCAGGACTTCGAGACGCCTGCCAAGAAGGAGTTTGGCCGCAGCTTGGATGCGGCGGTGAAGCATCACGTGGATCATCTGCACAAGTGTCGTCCGCTGGCCGTCTCCGTGTCCAATGCCTACAAACAGTTCAGAAGTCAGGTCACGCAGCTGCCGGGAGATGTGCCAGAGACAGAGGTAAGTCCCTCCTCGCCCATGTCACTTCTTCATAACTGTCCAAGTCCAAATCGTTATTGCAGTTGAAGGAACTGCTCGTCCACTTCATCGACACCTACATAGAGAACCAGATTGGCAAGGCGGCTCAGGCCATAAGCAGTTCCCTGCAGGAGAAGATCACCGACGGCGATGTGCTGCTCACCTTTGGCTGCTCCTCGCTGATACAGTTCATCTGCGAGGAGGCCAAGCGGCGACAGGTCGCCTTCCGGGTCATCGTGGTCGATTCGCGTCCCACCTGCGAGGGCCAGGAGATGCTGCGCCGCCTGCACGCCCACGGAATACCCTGCACCTATGTGCTGATCAATGCCGTGGGCTATGTGATGGCCGAGGCCACCAAGGTGCTGCTGGGAGCCCATGCCCTGCTTGCCAACGGCTATGTTATGGCGCGCACAGGCACGGCCCAGGTGGCCCTCGTGGCCAATGCCCACAACGTCCCCGTTCTGGTCTGCTGCGAGACGCACAAGTTCAGCGAACGCTTCCAGACCGACGCCATCGTTTACAACGAGCTGAGCGATCCCAACGATCTGGTGCGCGACGACAAGTGCTGCCTCAGAAACTGGACGGCCAAGGGCCACCTCACGCCCCTCAACCTGAACTATGACATAACGCCGCCGGAGCTGGTCAGCGCCGTGGTCACCGAGGTGGCCATCCTGCCCTGCACCAGTGTTCCCGTCATTCTGCGCATCAAGCCAGACATTGGCTACTAAACCCGCTGCTGTTGAATAAATATTATTTGTTTTATTACATTTTGATCAAATCGATAAACAATTTTGAATAGTATTTCATGTTTTTCCTGGAATATGGTTAATGCGAGGGACCGCAGCATAGGAGGGGAAGGTGCATCCTGTATGCTGTATGTGGGCCGAAGCTGAAGGAATTTCCATAATCGAGTCGGTCGTGAATGAATGCACATCATAGATCGGGCCTAACTGGATACACATATAAGTAGGGTGGTGATTTAAATGTAAATTAAATTGATTCTCATGGCGGTCCCCCTGCTTTTTCACTTGTACTCTCGTCGCTTGTCCTGGGTGCCGGTCTAAGTTTAACAACAAAATATACAGATTTGTGCCCGACTTATGGAATAGGTCTAAGCCTGGAAGCCCATCCCTCGCGGTTTAGATGGTTTTTCTTTGTTTTTGATTTGCAACAACTCAGAGGAGCTTCTAAGCAGCTACCACTACAAATGCAACAATAAATATAGTATAGTTAATAGAATTCATAGTGTGTTTATGATTGCATTTCCATCCATCCTCCCCCAAACACTCAGACTTCACCGCCACGCTCATGCTCAACAATGTACTATGACTATCCTGATTAGGCTATTTGTATGCTCTGGCACCTCCACAGCTCTACGGGCTGTTCTTCTGCATTTGCCTGAAGCAGCCCCGGCACACGGGCACCGGCTTGCCACTGTCGTGTCCTGGCAGGGACACATTCTTGTCGATGCAGCGCTCGCAGAAGATGTCACCGCAGCGCCAGCAATGTGTCTGTCGAGAGATGATGGGTTAGGGAGTAGGGATACGCTTCATAGGTCTCTGGCCGAGTTCTGTCTCACCTTTTTGCTAAACTGATCGAAGGGCGTGGAGCAGGAACAGGCGGTGACATTGCGCATGGGCTTCCAGTCAATGGCCACCGAGTCGATCTCGTCGGGCAGGTCTTGCGGCGGGCTCGTCTGCTCCGCATTCAGCGAGAGATTGGCAAAGGACATGTTGTTCGCCTTGAGCGGGTGGTCGTCGTCAGCAGCGGACAGTTCGCTCAGCTTCTTGTCGTAGTTGTATCTGGAATGGGGAATCAGATCTTAGAGGGGGATCGATCATTCAGCGCTGCGATTCGCCTTGTACTTGTTGTCATTGATCTCGTTGGGAGCAGCCACCTCCTTGGTGACCTTGGTGGTGGTGCTGGTGGCGTCCTGTAGTTTCTTGGCCGACTTGGAGATGTAGCTCCTGAAGCTTGCTATGCGCTTGGTGAGATGCTGCACATGATCCTCCAGAGAGTTGGTGTGCTCCTTGCTGTCGAGCAGCAGATCGCCCAGCGGCTCCCGCGGATGGATGCCGCTCTCAAACCGGCAGTACATTCCCCGCCAGAACCTGCGGTTGAAACAGTAGATAAGATATGGCGCAAGTGCTTAGCCGACTTCTTACTTGATGCACTGCGGAGCCAGATTGGCCTTGATTGCCTCATCCACATTGGGCTTGTACAGCGGATTGATGTACTCGTTCAGGTGGTTGGCCATGTAGCCCCACAAGGAGAAGGTGCGCTCGGACAGCTTCAGGTCCAGGCGGTCCTTCTCGCAGTTGCCCACGAAGGTGCCGAACTGGCAGGAGTGCACGTGGTCGTGCAGGATGAGCAGGAAGCGCTCGTTGAACTCGAAGGCTTCGCTGCGCTGCGACATCAGCTGCCAGGTGCAGTCCAGGAACTGCGTGAAGATGGGCGAGACCTCCTTGGCGTCCGTCTGAATGTGGCCACAGCGCTCGCTGAACTTGTGCCCGAAGGCCAGCCAATCCTTCTCGATCAGCGCCTGGAAGCCCTTGATTGTGCGGTAGTAGGGATTCAGCATCAGCTGCGCCAGCGAGCACACTTGGGCGGTGCGGTCCCAGCCATCGGAGCAGTGGACCACCACGGAGACGCCCTTGTCCACGGCATTGGCAATGAAGCTGCAAGGAGGAGGAGGAGTTTCTATTTGTCCAGCTGCCAGCTGAGAATAAATACGAATGTTTACCCACCTCGACGTGTCCAATATGGAGCGAATGTGCTTCAGCCAGCCAGACGACTCGAGGGCATTCAGGAAGGCGCTCATGGTGGGCGACTTCTGCTCGCAGGCCTCCAGCACCTTCTGCAGGCTGGCGCGCTGCACGTGTATGTTCTCGATGCCCAGAAAATGGAACTTGATGTTCTCATAGAAGGCCTCGTTCTCGTATCCCTTGCCGGCGGCTCGATTGGCCATAGCATTGATCTGCAGACACGAAAAAGGGGCAGCTATTTGCATGGCACTCATCTCTGGGGAATGTCAACTGGTACTCACGCGCGGCCGCGTATCCACCACGTACATGTAGTCTGTGTTCGTGTTTGTCTTCCGTATGGCCTCCAGCATTTGTTCGTCTTCCAGGCAGCGGGCACTGAAGCCGGACAGCGGCTGGCTGCAGCGGCAAATGGAGGCCTAAAAAGAGGGATGGGATATTGTTTGCATGCTGGATGCTGGCAAAGGGGAGCCCCACCTTGTTGTTGTGCAGATAGGTGAGCGCCGGCAGACGTCCCTTGGAGCGGAAGCGCGAGCTGCTGATCAGCATCAGGGTGGTGGCCTCCTTGGGCACGTAGATCTGGCGCGGATAGGTGTCGCAGAGCTCGTACTTCTCGTTCATCGAGCAGAGGGTCCAGTTCTCGTTGGGCACCAGCAGGTGCTTGAACTCGGCCTCCAGGCTGAAGAAGTCCCAGCCAGCGCTCTTGGGGTAGTCGTCCTTGGCCGGCTGATAGTTGAAGCAATACAATTTGTTGATGGATACTGTGCAGGAGGAGCAGGAGTTGGCGATGGATTTGCTTTCGATATTCTGGAGTGGAGTCTCACCTGGCTGAAAGAGCTTCAGCAGCGATGTGTAGACGTCGTGACACTCGGAGTCCTTGGGAATCACGAATGTGACCGACAGGAATGTCTTGCAGCGTATGAGCAGCGGCGATCCGGTCGTGCTCAGCGGCAGCTTCTCTATGCTGGCCACGTGCATGTGCAGAATCTGCAATCAGCCAATAACATGGCCAACAATTTCATTAGCGCCAATTGACCATGACATTGCCGAGGGCTGCGATTATGCAACTCCCGCTGAAACGACTCTCTATGCCCCCTCCTTGAGTCAACAGCAGCAGTACGTGTCGGGGCACGGACTTCCTTTGCCACTCAATTATTGATGCAGCGCCTCTGGGGCAGTAAAAACAGTAATTCCGAGGGGCCTATGAGAGACTTGGCCACCGAAAATCGATATACTCTCCGTGAAATGTCCACTTGTGGAAGACCCACGCGAAGCCCTTTCATATTTAATTAACCCTCTCCTCAGTTGGCCAACAAGTGAGCTCCGACCCTGCCTTGGGGGCACTTGTGGAGAGCATAATTAATGCAATTTTCGGCCAGGCAA
Source organism: Drosophila algonquin (assembly GCA_035041765.1). Taxonomy (NCBI): domain Eukaryota; kingdom Metazoa; phylum Arthropoda; class Insecta; order Diptera; family Drosophilidae; genus Drosophila; species Drosophila algonquin. Next base: position 588,419 of record JAWNKY010003561.1, read on the forward strand.
TTAAAATGCGATGCATGCGTGCTTCCTGCTGAAAACGTTACGTATACGCCACGCAAGAGGTGCGGCAGCCGCAGCCCCTAATTGGCGGAACCACAAGGATTTACTGGCAATTAAGTGGGGATGCATAAAGGATGTTGGCCATGAAATATGCACGTATAACCAGGGTTTAAGTGTGGTTTAAGGATAAGCCTATTTAATTCAGATTGATTTGTTTTCATTTCATTTTCCACGAAATATTTCTGCTTTGAGGCATAATGCAAAAAGCGCTAAGCCGCAGCAGCTTGACTAAGCTGTTTGTGCAACCACCAAGAGCACCCCCCTTCCAATAAACCCCCCGCAGAACACCATGCCCCAATCCTCATGCCCCCCGCTGGGGGCTTATGCCTGATGAGAATCTACTACTCTGCTGTGCACTGTGTACGCTGCTGCTTTTTGCGCAATTAATTTACTATAGAAATGCGGCCGGATTCAATTTGTGCGTGTGCAATGGGGCGTATACGCTACGTGCTCATGCCATGGTTTCTGTTGCAAATTTAAGCACAAACCTTAATGCACGAGCCTTGCGGCAACTTCTTGGAGTAAACTTTTCTGCACTCATGCGTTCCGCCAAGTGGCGGAAGTGCGGACCACCAGGACGCTCCACGACTGTCAGACATCACTCTTCTTACACAGGCCTTACCGCCTGTAAGCCTGAAACGTTGTGCCAGTGCGAGGTCAAGCCCAAGCCCCATCTGGGAAACACACATTTGAGCACGTTTTCCCATTTCCATAAGAACGGAACGACGGCTCAGGTGACTCAGATGTCGCGACACTAAATTGTTTGTGGCTCAGGCACCCATTCCACGGGGCTTCCCACACAAAAACAACAACAAACAAGTCGCCCCAAGGAGGGGCATAGAATAATTGATGATGTCATTTATTGGTGGCTACTTACCCAGGTCTCCTTGTTGCTCTCGGGCTCGACGAATATCAAATGGGTGGCCGTCAGGTAGAGGGTTCCGACTGTGGGATTCTTGGCATTGTAGCGATCTATCATCCGCACACTCTCCACCTGCCGAAAACGAGGTGAAAAAGTGAAAGAGAGAGCAGAAATATGAAATATTTTACAGGGAATTTAAGCCCATCTTCATTTCAATGGCAGCTTCCTGCTGACGTCATACTGACACAATCGCACCAGCCACTCCCCCTACACAAACCCACACACACACATACATATATGCAGAGCATGCAAATAACCGTTAACCGAGTCTTCACGCACACAAAACAGAAACAATTTTGTACACACGATCTCTCTCTCTGAGCGAAACACTTTTTTCGTTTCGCTTATGTGTTTCTGTGTGCGAGAAAGAGAAAAGAATATGCCTGAGCAAAGATGGTGTCGTTCAAGGTATATTTAACAAGGTAGAGGCACTCGCTCTCTCGCCCTCTCTGAAGTACTGGCTCTCTCAGTGCGGCTACCTTGTTAAATATACCTTGCTCTCGTTCGCTGGTCACACAGACGCACGCATACATACAAAAAGACTTTTTTCCGCAAGTGACCAATCAGAAGAGTCCCTGAGGGAGCGAACCAAAGAGAACACAGAAAAAAGTGTTTTGGTCTGAGAAGAACAGTTGTTGAGCGAAAACACTTTTGTGTTCGTAGATCGGTTTTTTTCGGACACTTCAAAATGGTTGACGGTTATTTGCGAGCTCTGCATATACAGTGACGCACTTAAGTGATGGCACAGCTGCAAATTTCAACTTTAGATGCTATTTCCAGGCTAATGCTGCATGTTAATGATTACATTTTTTTGTATATATTTAGAGTAAGCATTTGTTTGTTGTAAGGCACTTTCCTTTTTTTATTTTCTATATTGTTTAAACTTACAGCAGCCACAGCACTGGTAGGAAGAGGAGCCAGTTCAAAGGACAGGGGAATTCATTTAGTTTATTTTTTAAATTCCCTTGCAGCATTTCTCCTCTTTGTCAGGCTACAGCCGAGGGAAGAATGCTATTCATCCAGCCATACCATTCATGCATTTGATGGCCCTTATTCCCGTTCACATCCTCCCGCCCTCATTCATCTCCTGTTTCCTCTTTGTGGCAGTTCTTCTTGCCCCTGGGCCCCCAGCCCAGCCCCAGCTGGGGCCTGCTCATCAACCGACTAATTTCCTTTCATGTCATTTCTGCGGGAGTTGGGGCTTCTGTTCTAGGCTGAGGGAGCCATTGTTGGGATAGATAAGGTCAGTTAATTGTCAGTTGGACGGGGAGGTCGGTTCACTTATTCATTCCCAGGAGCCCAGCAGCCCAGCAGGATTCAATTTAACATGCAAATTGAACCCACATCATTACGGGTACGAGTATACTGGGATCCTTAAAGATTGTGGGCCCCTGATTGCATCCAAACTCAATCAACATCACATCACATGACATCCTCCACTCTCCGCCAGGCAATGGGTTTATGCCACAGCTGGCAAATTGAAAACGGAATGGAAAACAGACGACGGACGACAGTTGTCAGGGGGCATGGGGCATGGGGCATTGGAAACCTTTTCGGTTGTCAGCCTGTTGCAGTGTGCGCCCCGAGTTCTTTGATGGACGAGTGCAATTTTCCCCTGAAGCCATTCCGTTTCATGGCCATCGCTGACCATGACGGAAAACCCGCACATTTATTGTAATTGGCCGCACAGGAAGCAGTTCCTGCAGAGTTCTTGACTCGAGTCCTGCGGCGACAATGCAACAATTTGCAAGTATTTGTGGGGGGAAATAGCCGGGCAAATGGCGCCAGGATGCAGTCGGAATGGAGTGTCTGTGTGACCCAAATAGGGAAGTAGGGGAGCACTGGAGAGGGGCCAAGAGGGGGCGCAGAACATATTGCTCCAGCTCGATAAGTATTTGCATAATTTCCGGCCAAGAGCCGGCGGCAATGCGTATAAAAAGATGGAAAATTAGATTGATTTTCCCTTGGTTTTGCATGGCAAAGGCGATGAATCGGATCTGAGGCCAGGATGGAGACTGTCTGGGTTACCTTCTTGAGCACACAGTTGCCGTTGTAGAAGACGGGTGCCTCGTTGAACTCCTCCTCGATCCAGGAGACCACTTTGTCGGAGACAAAGGGAGGCACGGGCACGCCCCACAGCCTCTTGTTGCCATCGGGCGGCTCCTCCGACTCCGGCGAAATGTTGTCGAAGCTCAGCCGCAGGGCCGATGTGGGGGACAGTTGACGTTCGATTTCGTTGAATTTATTCATGAATCTGGTAAAGTCCATATCTATAGTTTCTATAGTTTTGCAGTTTATGCCAATGTTGTTGTTGTTGCTGATGCACAAGGGCTTATTGATTTTGAATTAGCAACAGAATGGGCGGTCAGGCGGGGGGGAGAGCACTGGCCCTTTTGGCTTATATGTAAATCGAATCACGTGAGTGCGGGCGGGATGGTTGGGTTCGAGACTTTCACTTTTCGCTTTCCACACGAACAACAGCGCACAAAGTACGTATAAATATGAATGTAATATGAGTGTAGGTGTGTGTTTGTGTGTGTGTGTGTGTGTATTTGGACACTTTGTTATTCCCTCTTTTGGGGGTGTGTGGGTGTTTGAAGACCGCAGAAGAACAACTTCCCGACACGAGTGCTAGGAGTGAACTCAGCTGCCAGGCTGGCGCGCGCCCAAATGCATGCTACGCTTCGTGTTGGGGAAATTTCTGGCCAGGGACATTTTCTCATCCAATGAAAAGAGAGAGATTATTGTAAAAAGGAGCAAAGGAAATGCCCGATACCCTTTGAGGAGACTTTACATATAATGTATTTAAATTTTAGGCGTCTTATGAATCACATATCACATATTAAAGGGAGCAGGAAAAGTGGTGCGTGCACTCTTGCGTCTATTTCAATTGCCAATGTCAAAGGCCAATTGAAAGTGGGTTCAGGCAAGCAAGTAAAAAGTAACCTCGCCTGATTGCTTGGTTGTGCGAGTGGAAAAGAGCGCGAGGAGGCAGACTTCTGGATTCATTCCCCTCCCAGTCCTATGCGCATGTTTAAAGGAAGTCTATATATTAATAGACTTGATTTGTGTGTCCTGCGGCAGGAGGGACAGAGCCCCTGGTGCGGTGCCGGTCCTTCCTTTGCTGCCCGCCCATTTTGACCATCGATTTTGAATAGCCAGGGCAGAAGGTGGACCAAACAAAGCATTTGCTGCATGACTCAGAGCTCTTGTCCAGGATTTAGATTGGACGATGACACGACCTCGAACTCACAATGCAAATACCACTGCTTGGACTGGAATAAGCCATAAACATACCTTCGCCAGCTTGATATCGTCCATTGTTTACGTTTTGCTTGAGTCACCCAGCGTCCGGGGTATAATAGCTTCAAGGTTGCTTCACAGCCGATTGTGACGGCAGCACGTGACACGCACTGATAATACACTTTAAATACACTTCTTTTCTTAGTTTATCTGCATTTTTTAATAAACATAGTATTAGCGATGCAAAATATTGATATAGGAATATACCGATATAAACTGTTGGTTGATATTTTCGCAGTATATCGGTATCGGTATCGGATATCGGTATTTTTGTGCGATGAGATGCAACACTTTGCCTCGATCTGGGAGCCATGGAAACATCAAGTTCAAATATTGTGCGCAAAAATGCATTTAATTTCCGTTAAACACATACAAATAACAAAGAATGCGTTTGCTATCAAAAGTTGACTAACATTGACGGTTTTCGGTGATCGTTGACCAGTAAGTGCACTTTAGGCGTGGGATAGTGTTAAATGCGGTGTGTTCGTGTTCGTGGTGTTCATTTACGCAGGCCTACGTATTTGGTCCAGACACCTTTGTGGTCGAAGTACGGCTTGTTCCGAGAGCAAATGATTGCCTCCTTGAAGACGTCAGCATAGTCCGACGGCATGGAGCTGTGCTTGTATAGGTTAAAGAGGAATTCGTAGACCTGAAAGTCGATACAAGATGGATTAAGCAATTGATAATAGTTGGCCAAGCCTCCCTCACCTTTGCCTCGTGATCCTTCCAGAATATGTGGTCGCACAGATACTGCAAGCTCTCGGGAAAGAGAAGCAGTCGCTGCTTATCGTCTGTGGCCACCACATCGACACTGCCCAGCAGCACGGCACAGCCGGAGAGCACATCCACGGCCAGCACGAAGATGTCCAGCAGATAGAGAGCTCTGGCAACCTTCTCCTTGTTGGAGGCCTCGGCCAGCAGCATCTGGATCTCTAGGAATACTTCCATGATCCAGTTGCAGGCATGCTGATCGCTTCCAAAGGCATACAGAGTGGCCGCCAAGTGGCGGTAGAAGAAGGGCCGCTCCTCCGAGCGCTTCTCGTAGGCATCAATGATGGGCGTCAGCCACTTGAGTGGGTTGGGCAGCTTGTCGTTGTACAGCACCAGATAGCATCGGATGATGGTGGCCTTTTTCAGCTTGCCCACGGGCGTCTCCCACCAATTGGCGGGCGTGGTCAGCCCGTCGATGGCATTCGGATGCAAGACGGCCACCACTTCTGTGTAGCGCTCGAACAGCCTCGAGTCCAGATTCATGGAGTCCATGTAGCGCTCCACAATCAGTGTGAAAACATCCAGCACCTCGGGTATGTCGCACTTTCCCGTGAAAATGTACTTGACGCTGTCCAGAAACTTCTCAAAGAGGCAGCCTGCAAACAAGGGGATGCAAGGTCATCGCCTGAACAAAAAACAAGCCAAACCAAATCTCAACTCACCCTCGACAAAGTCGTTTATCTGAGACTCTTTGAAGCAATAGACGGCCACTTTCTCGGCAAAGTTCTTTATGATGTGGAGGCTCACGCTGCTGGCAATCTCCGGCAGCAGGGAGAACAGCAGCAGCAGATCCTCCTCGAAGCAGTTGGGCTCGAAGTCCACCAGGAAGTTCTCCAGCAAGCGCTTCGCGGTGCCTGAGCTCGACGCCTGGTTCTTGGCTATCATGATGCAGTACTTCCGCGCATCGAAGGACAGGTGGAAGAAGCTCGTCAGGCAGCTCCAGTCGAGCGGTGGTATGGGTTTGGGAAACTTCTTCGACAGCGCCCTGAGGGCAAAGGTCACTGCATAGGGCTCCGACACGTAGTCTCCGAAGCGGGCCTGGCCCACCATGTAGTTGGTGACGGCGCGGAGCGGACTGGTCGCGAACAAGCCCACCAGCTTGCGTGGCTCCGGCTTGCCCTCGGGCAGGCGGTAGACTCCGCTCCGAAAGCCGTCTATTTCGCTGCCTATGTGGTGGGCAATCAGATCAGCTGCCGCATCTCCGCATTCCGGGCGAATTTTCTGCAGCAGCTGCACCCACACCTCGCCGGGCACGGTCTCCTCCTGCAGATCCACCACCTCTCGGCCACCAAGTCCACCCACTGCTCCGCCCACAATCTCGAAACGGAACTGAGCCGGAATATGCCGCAGGTTGAGCGTTGTCCCTGGCTCATAGCTCTTGAGGGCTGCCAGAGCATTGCGAACGTGTGCCGCATCTGTTCCCGGTCGACTGATGGCCTGCCACAGCTGCTCCAGGGCATCGTCCGCAAGCTTCTCGTACTCCAGCGTGGGTGTCTGCAGCAGAGGAACCAAGCCAAAGAAGTGGTACAGGGACCTGAGGGTCTGCGGACGCTGTTCGCCGCGAAACTTGCTGCCCAGGGCGTTCCAGGTGGAGGCAATGTTGACCGTGTGGCTGTCGCACAAGGCATACAGGGCATCCAGCGCCAGAGATGTAGCCAGATCCCCCGACTCATCGGTGCAGCTGTTCAGGGTATTGCTGAGGTGGGGCAACAGCTCCGAGCCATGCAAAGTTGGTCTGCAACCAATGGATTTAAGATTAGAAAAAGGATACAAGATCGGTGTTAATGTGTGGCCTACTTTTCCTGGCAGATTTCCCTCATGGCGTGGGTTCGGGCTACTTGCAGCTCCCAGCGCCTATCCCCCTCCGGCAGCGGTTGAGCCACCTGCTTCAGCAGGAAGGGGTAGGTGCGCGTCTCCACGCGCCACAGCCGCAGATACAGGTCCACGCAGAAGGTGCCATTCTCGCTGGACAGATTTCGAATGGTGTTCAGAATCATGGGCACATTGTCCTTGGAAAAGGGAGACGCTTTTCAGTTGGAGATTAAGTGGCATCCATTTGAGAGCTCACCTTGGATACGGCAAAGTGGGGCAGACCTCGAAGCAACTCCAGTTGCAGTTCGGGATTGTTCTCGTGGGCCAGCTTGAAGATGTAGGTCATGAGGAAGTCGTAGGCGATGCCCTCGTTTACCTTAATGGTCTGCAGGATGACCTCGTAGATCTTGAACCAGCAGTCGACGGGCGGCTCTCGGGACAGGAAGAGGGCTCGCAGGAAGAGATGCAGGCGCTGGCAGAAGGCCGTGTTGGACTTGACATTCAGAGCGTCGACGAAGGCGAACACATCCTGGTTGTCGGAGGCATCGAACGACTCCACAAGATTGGCCAGGTCAAAGGCAATCGCTATGTCCGGATGATAGTTGCGCATGTGGGCCGGCTGCAGCTGCCTGGTGGCTATCCGCTCGCCCTCATCCGACTGCTTGAGGTCGAGCACACGCTGCACTATCTGGTTGGCCATTGCCAGCCCCTCGGCGGGTATGAATGCAGTCTGAGACATCCACTGAATGATGCCATCCAGACACATGTTCAGAATGTATTCATGGCCACAGCGCTCCTGCACGACCACGAAGACAACGATCCGCAGCAGGTCGGCCAGGTAGAAGGGGGACAGCACGTGCAGCACTTCCGCCAACAGAACCAGCAGCACATGGTAGTGGTTCCGCGTATGCTCCCGAGTCGCATGCAACACGCGAAGCAGGCACAGCAGACTGGGGCGGGGATCAATGCCGTAGTTGGCCAGCTGCTTGACCAGGCAAGCCTGGTAGATGCACAGATCGATGGACTGGGCGTGATCCGACTGCTGCAGGAAGTAGTCGATGGCCTCTATCACCAGGATGCTGGTGGACAGGCAGGTGCCGGCGTTGTTGAACTTGCTCCACGACAGCAGCTCCTGCATCAGAGCTCTGGCCTCTGGCTGGCTCCTACTCTGGCCGAGCAGGCAAGTCCAGATCGGTTTGACGTCGTGAAGCGTCTGTGGATTGCACAGCACGTAGAGAAACACGGGACGCAAATACTCAATGCTGTGCTTGCGTATGCTGAGGATGGAGTTTATGTCAATCAGTGGTCGAATGTATGGCAATCATTGAGGCCCACCTCTTGTCGTGGTGCTGGCAGATGCCGATGATCTTGTTGCTCACATCATGCATGCTGACGCTGGAGTGCTGCAGCAGAGATATCAGCGGATGCTGTTGCGTCTTCAGGCCATACGAGCACTGGTACGTCTCCTGCTCCTTCAGCAGCGACGTCTTCCGCTTCAGATTGAGCAGCTGAAGGCCCACTATGCTCTCCGTGATGATGGCAAAGTGCATCGGACTGTAAAGGAATCGAAGGGGGTCAGAGAATCTAGTTGGCTGGGTGCAATAACAGTTTACAGAGCTCTGATAATCAGCTCTAACTGGCGTTTAGCTCAACTTCCGGTGCAGCGAAGAGACGCCCAACGAACGAACCTAACGACTTGCACATGTGCAAGGAAGGAGAAGGAGTTCGACGCGGGTAAATCGCTTCACCTTTGACTGGGTAATTACAATTCACGCGTTGGCCACCGGATGACGGCGTCTGGCCACCCGGGCCCCTGTAATTGTGGCTTCTCCCCTGCAGGCCAATTAATATGCAATCCTTTTTGCCTACACTTGCCTCTTGCCCTATACGCTTATCAAGGCTAATTCCTGCATTACATGACCGTTTGGCGTCCTTCAGACTGGATGGGGGATGGGGCAACGCAAACATTTCAAGTTCAATGCCAGACCTTTTTCCGCGCTTTGCATATACCAAAGAAACATTTGTGAGTGAGGCAAGGCCAGCAGGATGTGGCATGTGGGCGGTGTGGACAGAGTCCAGGGAGCATGTGCGTGCTGGGAAACGGCTAATAGATTTTATGGCACCCCGGGCATAATCCCAGATCTAGGTTGGGAACTGGAAGATTGAGCACCACGGATTGCGGTCAGCGGAAATCAAGTCAATGTCAAACAGCTTGGATTTCCTAGTCCCAGTCCAACCAGCAAGTAATATTTCATTCTCCCATTTATCACATGACGTGCCAAGTGCTAGGACAATTAATTTGTAGCGCGGGGCACGGCAAGCGGAAATGCGAAGGATTGCGTGCGAATTGGGAGAACAATGTTAAGAGCAGTCCCAATCTGAACATTGGCAGCCGCTAAATGGTCGGCTAATTAAGTGCTCTGGGCCAACTGCAGTCTGGCTTGTTCCTCTCCGCACCCAGTCAGTAATTTATGCACTGGGATTCGCTGCGTTCCATTTAGCTTGGCTCTGCACTCCGGAAGTTCATAGGCGCGCCCCTACGGACGTGTGTAATGTGGGTCGGGTCATCGGTTCGGTCTTGCATGTCCTTACCCTGCATTGCCCAGCATGGAGAGGAGTGTGTTCTGCACACCGTTGGCATCCAGCACCCCCTCGTCGACGAGGCGCACGAGGGTCTGACAGCTCATCAGACTGAGCTGCAGGTGCTCGTGCTTGCACTGTGTCTTGAGAAAGTCAATTTCCTTGATTTGGTGTTCGGCCACCTGCTTCTCCCGGCTCTCGATGATTTTGTTGTAGACCCTCTCCAGGCAGGCGGACAGCTTGACCACCGAGCTGTTGGGCTTAATGCTGCTAAACTCCTCCATGGCTGAGGTGGCTCCTGAAATGGCAACAACAATTCACTCAGTCAACCTGCTGAAACTTTCAATGCCCACACACAACAGCGCCAGCGACAAAACGCGATTTATGGTTTGTTTGGGCCCCGTGGCACTCAAGGCGGTTTGAAAATGTTGCGGGTCGCGTGTCCTTTCTGCTACTCGGCCGCCATTCGAATGAAATCCGAAGCTTTTGAACATTGCCGCGCTTACATTGTGCCTTATCGCGCGTGCCACCCACCCATATACTCACTTTTCTTTCCTTTCTCCGTGCTACCTCATTGCATTACCAAAATTGAAGGTTGAAACTTTGCTTTGAATGTTTTTGAAAGGTGAACATATAATTAAAAGAATTAATTAAGAAGAAATTAAGAGGAAATTAAGAGGAAATTAAGAAGAATTAAGAAAGCCGGCATGGAATTTTGTTTGAAACAGCTGTTACTGCTACGTAGGAAAACGTAAGCGAGCATGACATGTCACGTCATGAACAGCTGTTGCTTGTCAACCGGTGGTATGGACATATAAATACTCTTTTTCATTTGATTAATGTTAAACATTTTTTTTCCAGCTGCTTTAAAATGTATTTAATATTGTATTTTGCACATATATACATTTTTTGACCCAATAATGCATTTGATGAATTTATTATTATTAACATGTCGATCCCGATACCCATTTTCAGTCTTTGTAAGAAGACCAAAAACCGTAACAGTTTCTGAGATAGACTCTGACTGGTAAAACAAACTTTTCTTAAATTCTATAATATCTATAATTCTATATATGAAAAATGTTTCGAGTTCCGTGAAAATGTTGTGGGATAATGTCGCTAGTTTCGGGGCACATGCTGCTGGCCCATACAAAAAATGTTGCCATACGTAATACGTAATTACGTATACGTAATACGAACTAACATCTACGTATACGTAATACGTAATTACATCTACGTATACGTAATTCCGTATACGTAATACGTATACGTAATACGTAAGTGAGCATGGAATGTAAGGGAAATTGTTGCGATGAAAAAGGAAATTGTTGGGATGATGTTGCTTTCACAAAATCACTCAAAAAGTCACAGAAAAAGTCCCAACAAGCACGACGGCTAAAAGGCAACAAAATATCGATATTTCTCCAGCTCTAATTTAACGAATTACTTAAGAATAACTTAAAAAGAATTAAGAAAGCCGGCATGGAATTTTGTTTTTGTTTTGCGAAAAAGTTGCAAAGAATGCTTTAACATCTGCAAAACAGCTTCTAAAAAGAAATTTAGTTAAGCTGGGCAGCTGCTCTGCTTCGTTTTAGCTAAATCTTTTATTAAAAAAAACACATTTGAAGCATCGATAATAAAATCGACCAAATTCCGTTATGGAAGTGGCAGTGGCAGCACTGTGTGGGGCGCCAATTATTTAAATTTCAACATGTTGAAAATCTCTGACCAATGTAGTAGTTCTCGTGGTAAAAGTATTAATCTATGGGCTTTTGCACCAATTAGGCAATGATTCTGCTTAAATTCCTTTAACTTCCGACGAAACCATTAAGCAGAAAAGTAGTCTGAAGGCCAAGACTTTTAAAAACGTAAACCTTTCAGTTAATGGACTTGTCCGGGCGCAGACCCTTGGATTTATGCTTGACACCAACTTGACCCTATGATTTATTAACGGCACACTCTGTTAAGCCACTACAACATCCTCATCATCATCATCATCGTCTTCTGCTCCTGCTTCTGGGGCTCCTTGCTCCTTGCTCTGGTTCTTTTTCACTGCTTTTTCAGTTAATTGACTTTATGCATTTTTGCAACGCGCCTCGTCGTAAAATGAAATTAATTATGCTTCTGCCGGTGCAGCTATAAAAATGTAGCCAAGCAGAACGAAAGTCGGCAAACAAGGCTTAAAAGCGGAAAAGGTACGGCCACCAGACCCAAAAGAAACCTCTGCAAATGTATAAAAAGCATTACGGCCGAGTTTAAACTGCAATCATTCATGGCCACGAATCCTCAAATGGCCACAGAGAGTGGAGAAGACAAAGGTTAAGCCAAAGACAGGCCAACATAATTTCCGTTTCCGGTCCCGGACCAGGACTCTACATTTTCGGTTGTGCCTCGCCACTCTTCCCCGCCCCATACTCCCTCCAACCCCGAATCCGACATTCAACTTTGTCTGAGGATTTATGATTTTATTACCACAAGGCAGTGCCGGGCAGGACACGGAACCGAGAGCTCGACAAAGCAGAGCCTGGGAAAGCGGAAACATTTTTGTTTGATTCCACGACTTTTGCACATTTCCCAGACCCAGCAGAGGGGAGGGGCGGGTGTTGCCTGTTGCCGGGCGCACTGCAATTTGATCACTTCGGCTGTGGCCGTGACGTTAATTCATTTCGTTCGAATTGAAGTGTGTATTTTTCTGGGATTAAGCTCAAAGGGATTTCGCGGTTCCTGTCTTGTGGTTGCTCGATAATCTCTTCCGCTGAATCTCCTGTCCCGTTCTGGTTGCCAGGCTAAAGGGCATCTGCTGTTTGGTATTCCAGTATAATAATCCAAAGAACATCAGCTTGTTATAAGCCCAATAATGCAAAATGTAAGGAACAAACAGGACTGATGGCTGAGCAGGACAAAGTGCTAAATAATTTAGAAAGTTTTCTTTTCTCTTCCCTGAGATTGTTGTATTTTTCAGAAAAATAAGCATGTTTGTGCACCGCATTAAATTATTATTATATATATTTGAATATCTCATCATTAACGATACAACGTGGGTTGTACCCTGGATGGGTGGGTGGGCTGTGTGGGTGGGCTGTGTGGGCGTTACTCCCCGTATTCTATATGCATTTTTCTTGCCTCGGGCTGTTCAAAGATTGCTGAAAAGTGGCATACCTTGTAGCCTCCCTCCCCCGCCCATTGACGCCACGCCTCTTTTTATGAACTGTTGATGTCGACATTCGTGGCATTCGCCAACCTGGTCTGGTCTGGTCTGGTCTGGTCTGGTGGTTAGCACGGCACAACGAGCACACGGCACACAATTTGCATGCGTTCCGGGCAAGGCATGGCAGGTGCTCTGCTCAACTCTCCCCCACGCCCCTCCCGCTGGCCACAATCACATTGCTTCAATTAAATGGAGCCGACTCATTAATAATGCAGACATCGTACATGCATATAGTTGGATGCTGGCAACATATATATATATATAGTACACCTTCCTGTACATATGTACAATTTCCACACTTAAAGTTCAAGTAAATTTGAATGGAATGAAAAGCGACAGCAGCCAGGCACAAGTGGAAAATGGAAAGTTTTTAAACATGGGGCTGGAATATATGAATATTTATCCCCAGAAACTCAGGAACTGAATATTTATAGATGTCACAGTCCAACAGACTGAACTGACAGTCAGTTACTTAGGGGATTTCCGTTTTATCTGTACATTCCCCTATGTATGTATATAGCGCATACGCAACGTTGTCTGCGAAGAATTTACTTAAAATGAAGTTTGTTCATTTTCTCTGATAATTATTGCCACAATCATTCTCCACCTTTAAGTTTTCATTCCCTTCCTCCGATGCCTACCTTGGTGGTGGTCGAATGCGTGGGCTCGTTTGTGGCATGGCTAAAGCCTTCTGCCACACATACATTGGGTACCTTAGGTTCCGGCCCTTGTGGCCCACATAAATTGTGGCCAAGACCTTTTCAATTTCCAACTTAAGTTCTTCCTTTGTACTGAAACTCTAAATTAGAAAAATGTTTAAAATATATACGAGCCGGACAGTGGGTGCGGGGAGGTGCAGGGAGGTGCAGGGAGGTGCAGGGAGGTGCAGGGAGGTGCGGGGAGGTGCGGGCAGTGCGGGGAGGTGCGGTAAGGTGAGGGCACACATAGTGTGTGTGTGTGTGTGTGTGTGTGTGGGTAAACATAATTTGTGCGGCACGTGCGTAAAATTTAATGAGGCAACCGCGACGACGCGACCGACAAATCGGGCTCGCGTTGCGTCGCCCTTTGACCCCCCTGGCCTCTGGCCTCTGGCAACCTGAGCAAAGAGAGCAACAAAAAATAACATAAAATGGGATGTTGACTCTCTGGCTCTCTCAACTATGTACATATATACACAGAGATATATATGTATGTATGTGTGTGCCGACTGGGCTTTTTACTTTTTAAAAGAAATTTAAGTTATGGCGCTGGTTGGTTGGTTGGTTGGTTGGGAAAATCTTTCATAATAAGATGGAGGATGATTCGGTGGAATCTGCTTGAGCCTTGAATCGATAAATGGGGCTTCACTCTAAAGATATATGATATACATACATACATATGTATATATATATATGGGAGATATGGAAAGCAAATGTGGGCTCCAGCTAAGGGCCATTTTCATTGTTTTATACACTGTTTGCATTCATTTACTTTTGGCATCTTAAGGGGTTTAAGGGCTTTAAGGGCTTTAAGGGCTTTAAGGGACACAATCGAGTGCTGACCAAAGGGCCATGAATTCCAGGCGCGCCAGGCCACTAATTGAGAAATTCAAATATCATCAGCCATCAGCCAGCGGAGGCAAACTGACCCTTGCGACCCCCCCTTAACCCTTCGACCCGTTCACACCACTACAGCACTCTCAATGTGGGAAACTCGTGACTTTGTGGGGGGCATGGGGAGTGGCAGCGGGGAGCGTGGAGCGGGCAGCGGGGGGTTAAAGGCATAAAAGCCCTTCGAGTATTTAAGCATATTTACACAATGCATGTTGCTGCCGCTGCTGCCGTCGCTGCTGCTGCTGTTGTGGGTCGTGCATTTGCACCCCACCTTCCCCCTTCCCCCTCCCAATCCCTCCGTCTGTCCGCCTCAACAGGAACCATCTAAATTTGGGGCGCACGAGCGAGTGCCTGCGGTTGCAGAGTGTGAAATATTCTGTTCTCTCACACAAGCGCTGGCTGGCTGAGTGTGTGTGAGTGTGTGCCATATCTTGTCTGAGGTCTGGATCTTGATGGCACCCCACGCACGCACGCACACACTCACACACTCAGGCATTCACCCATTCACCCATTCACACACTCACACACAATCTCCTAAATAAACAAGTCCAATGCCTTGGAATTTTCCTGCTCCCCAGCTTGAATTTCCAGCGAATTTTCTAACAATATGTTTGCCGAACTGTTTGTAGTTCCGTTCCATCCGCAAATGTATGCCTCGGATGCCGTTTCAATTCATTTCCCCACTGTTGCTGCTGCTGCTGCTAGCCCTGTTGTGGCATTTGATTTAATGGCAAGGGACCCTTTTAAATTAACGGCAACAGCGGCAACAGCGGCAACCAGCAACCAGAGCAGCCACAAGAGCAGTCCGTCCGGAACACTTGACGGGCTTCGACTTGAAAAGAGTTAAACCAAGGAGGAGCAGGAGCAGGAGGAGGAAGTATGGGAGTAAACACTCGAAAGGAAGGAAGCCCTTGAACGTCCTGACCGGGCGACCAATAATGCAATAATTGAAGTCTAAGCCGGAAGTTTTTGAGTTTGTTTTCCTCTCCATAGCCGCCAAGGATGGCCAAGGGTTTCCAAGGGATAGGCAGTCCCTCTTCAGCCTCTCTCTCTCTCTATCTCTATGATAATATGCAACACGAGGCTGCTAATAGGCTCAAGTCTCGAGTGAGTTCTGTTTAATGTCTGGCTGGTGTAACACTAACCAACAAAATGATGCTGAATGGAAATCCAATCGAACGTGTCTCAAATTGATGATTGGCCTGGGGGTTCCCAGCTGCCACATCCCCGGGGGCAACACCAACACCCAACACCCAGCAGCCAGCAGTCAGCAGATTGGCTTGGTTACCTGCTCAAACGTTTTATTGATTGACACCGGGGGTCTATGTAGCTCTGTATATAAAGAGAAGCTTATCGCTAGTAAAGTGGGCTTAGCCCTGAACGGGCGGCACCCCTCCTCCTCCTCCTCCGTTGGGTGGCGCACCGCCGGCGGCCAGGTTGCCCAGCGATTGCTGCAGGGAGCGCAGGATGCCGATGGGAATCTGCAATGCCATAAGATGCCACGGGGTGAGGATCAAGTGAATCTATGCAGAGGGGTTGCACTCACGTCGAGGGCCAGGCCAACGGGGGACGAGGACGAGGACTGGGCTGCCACGAAGCGATTGCCCACTGTCTGCGGCCTCTGGACGGTCTTCGAGTACTTGTGGGTCTCCACGGTCTTCGCATCGCTCCTCAGTGGTGGCTAAAGAGAGGGGGGAGGTTAGTTTAGGGAAAAACGAATGCCGGAAGCCACTGCCACCAAAAAGCAAAGAACATCTCATGCATCAAACAAAAGGAAAGTTGGGGGGAAAATATATGTATGTATGTATGAATATATTTGGGATTTGAAAATATGTAATTCCGGGACACGGACCCGTCCACGCCCAACACCCACCGCCCACCGCCCACCGCCCGCAGCGTCCGCAAATGTTTCAAATAAAATTACAGCTGGAAATGTAATTCCGCCCTAAAGCGAAAGTTTATCCACCGAAAAGCCAAAAATTTGTTTCTCCTCCTCCTCTCCGATGTCCGTGGTTGCCAGTGTGTGTGTGTGTGCTGTGTATCTGTGTGTGTGTCTGTGTGTCTGTATGTTTGCTGTATACACACCGCATCGCATTTGATTGTTGTTGTTGCTACAGTTACCTTCTCCGGTTCCGCCTCTGGTTTCCGCTCGCGCCCTTCCTGGGCCTGGGTGTCGCCTGCAGGCGCATCGCTTTGTTGCAGCTGCTGTTGCTGTTGCATCACGTATACGGTGCGTTGCCGCTGACGTGGGCGCTTGACGCGATGGCGCGGCCGCTTCACAATTATCACCGATGTGGCAGGCACAGCCGGGGTAGCCGGAGGAGCCGGGGGAGCCGGAGTGGCCGGAGGGATGTGTGTGGCAGCCACAACATGATTTTCAATGATTTCGCTGCGGTCCGACTAATACACATTAGCGTGGGAAAGGGGGGAGGGGGAGAGGTTTGCATGTATTGATGGTTTCTTGTTTGCTGCCCTGTCGATGCGCCATTCATTAATCCGACTGGCACTCATGCACACGAGTGCCGCGGAAACGGCTCTCCGGGAAATTCCCATAAATCATTTCGCAATTGGTAAAGTTTAAAGCCTTCGACACTTATTCCAGGAAGTACCAGAACTTCCCAATCGATTTTGGATAAATGGAATACTTGTGTGCATACTCACATCTTGCCTGATCAGCGAATACTTCTTCGGCGGCTTAATCCTCTGGACATGGTTGCCGACGGTGGGCAGGGCCGGCGGGGGTGAGTCCGGGCCGGAAGTGGGCGAGGCGGGCACTCGAGCCTGATGGACGACCGTGTGCTGCTTGGAGGAGACGGCCGTCCTGCCGGGACTGTGCGCCTCGGCGCCAATATAGCCGTGCTCGCCAGCGCTGCCCCCCAGGAGGGCACTGGCGCCCACTGAAGGATTAGCCTGGGCTGCGGCATACGCCAGGCCATCGGTGCGTCCTGCGGGTGGAGGAGAGGTGGAGAGGAGTACGATAAAAGTGTAACTGAAATGAAATCAATCAAGAGAAGTGTGGAGCAATTCCTACCGTCAAGGTTGCCGCCTAGACCCGCGGCTGCTCGTGGGCCCCAGGGGGTGCCGGCCGAGGCGCTGAGTCCGCCGTGGGCAGAGTTGCCTGTGAGGAGTCCGCCCAGTCCGGCATCGGCGTGGTAGCCGGCAAAGTTGACGCCCACCTTGCCATCGCGCAGCGTAATCAGCTGCAAGAGGGAGGAGGGGGGAAACCAAAGTTCGCTACACGCTGCGTATACGTAATTTGATTGAAAGTTTCTACCCACGCCCACGAACGGGAGCTGGTCAGGGGGAGGGGTCGAAGTTCAGGCTGGCGAAACTTTCGACCCAAGATGTTCTGTCGGCTTTCCAGTGTAGCAATAGTTAAAAGTTTTCGGCCGAAACTTATGCTGGCGCAAACAACACACACAACAAACACCCTTTTGTGTCCGCTTGGGTAAGTTTGTATAATAATTATTCATCTTTTTCCGCCAGCCCTTTGAAACTCGGCTCTCAAGTCGGCTAAGGTCGGCTTTGGGCCCTGACGCAAGGGGCCAAGCGAGCTGCCATGTCGTCTGTCTGTTTAGAAATGTGGACAAATATTTGCACAGTTTGCCGAGCTGTGGAGCAGCTCCCGATATGTAGTTCGATTCGTTGATAGCAAGATATCGTTGATAGCAGATAAAGGCGGAGCAGCAATGAGAGCGTGAGAGCATTTCGTGCCAGTTATCAATAATTATGACAGGCCACAAACATGTTGCATAACAAAGGCAGGCAAACACCATCGCAGGTGGTTCAGTGGCATGAATGGTGATTTCTGAATGCACTTTCAAGTGCTCCAGTAATACTGCATTCTTGGGGACTTCTTTGACTCTGACCAACTCCTCAGCCAAGTCACACAACCCCCACACAGAGAGAGATATCATAAATGTATAATTACACGAAACGAGAGTGACACAGCGATAGAGAGAGAGAGGGAGAGTAACACCTGCCACTGATAACAGCTTTTCCACGGAGAGACACAGTGACAATATTTAATTTGGCCACCTGAAGGCGGCTCATTTGAGTTTCGTACGTCTGTGGGACTCGACTCGTTCTCGAACGAGCCCAAGAAGTAGGTGGAACCAGGGAAAGTGACAAGTGAGTGCCGTGCCACACGAAAGAAGGAGGCACAGAACGTACACATGTTGTCATGTTGACAAATGCCAGGGAATGGGAATTGAAGAGCAGTCAACTGTTGCTGCCGCTCCTGGTGCTCGTGCTGCTGCTTCTGGGGGGGCAAGTGCCGCTCGGCGATGGCGCCTCGGTCACCTGGGGACATGTCAACAAATATGCCAGCCCGCTGTACACCGAAGATGTTTACCTAACGCCCGAGACCCCGGGCAGAGATGTGGTCTACGGCTCGCAGGTGAGATAAACACACATATTACACTTGTATATATATATGAGAATTTTTATATAAATTGCTTAATCTCCCCTGGAATCCCGTACAGAGTGCCGCCGCTGATGGCTACAGGATTACGGCTCTGCATGTGGAGGACCTCAGTGCCAGCAGCAGCAGCCACCCGACGGATGCCAAGGCCCAAATAACAGAGGGTGGCATTGGCCAGCCGTTTGTGGTGCTGCACTGCCAGAGGGGCGGCCAACAAGGGCTCGGGGCGGAGGCGGCACATCTACAAGTGTCCATCTATGGCCTGGATCTGTGAGGTGTCCGTGTATCTGTATCTGAGTATCTTTTTGAGTGCGTGTAAAAGCTGTACATATTAATTACCCTAAAAGCGGGCGACACTTGTCTTCTTGCCACTTACATTCTCAAGTGTAATAGTCACTTACGCATACATACATACAGATAGTATGTAGGTGTATGCATCGACTCTTATCTTTCGTTTGTTCCATGGGCTAATCAGGTATTGCTTTTGCTCTCCATTCGGGAGGATTTTAACCTTATTCGACGCCAATTAAACTTTGTTTTTCCGCTCTGCCAACATAGGTACATACTATGTTTAGTATATGTTTTAACTGTTGCTATTAGCAATTTTATGATTCACTTCAAGTTTTAGTTAGGCAAAGTGCAAGTGCTTCCCCCTTGGCTCCCCCCTGTCGCTGCATGGAATAATGAGATGCAAATGTGCGGCACACGGCACTCGGCACACAGATAACTGTGTTTATATATAACACATGGATTACTGTAAGCCGCTAAGCGGTGGGGTTTTTCGAGCGTCTGTTAAATCAGTTTTCCCCCCACACTTTATCTTGCCTCCTGTGCCCCTGCCTCCTGGCTCCCACACAACTTCCTCACCTTCTGCAGATTTGCGTCCTGCTTTTTTTTCCCCACTTGGAAATGCATAGAAAACTGCTGTAATAGGATTTAGCCATTGCAAAAGGGGAAAAGTATACATAATTTCCTCGCCACTCCACCTGCCACATGCCGCCTGCCACATGTGTTGGTTCTGGGAAAAGTACATTTTGTAATTTCTTTTTTCCTGGAACCAACTAATGGTCGGGTCTCTGCTATTTGCAGTGGGAACACAACTAAAATTAATTACAAAACATTTTATTACTTCACATTCAAATCTCCAACTCTGCAAAAACATAAACATAAACGGGTATAAATGAAATAAAGTGAAACAAATCTACAGACAAAAACAGAACTGTGTTGATTTTGCAGGATTAGTTAAATATTTGTTGGAAACGATTGAGATGTTTCATGTTTTTGAGGCAGTGTCGAGGGCAGGTGGCAAGTGTGCAGGCCAGGGGCACTCACCACCTTTAATGGTAATAAAACATTCGCCCAACAGGAATTGGCCATAATTGTGGCCAGCAAATTGGGTAAAATGAAGAGTCGGTGATTCAGATTCAAGGGATTATCCTGTGGCGCCCCCAGGGGAGGCAGCAAACAAAGGACATGCATAAATCCAGAAAAACTTGGGACGGCGCAGAGTGACCAGCAATTTGCATGAAAGAATTTCCAAGGAATCGCTGCTGAAATTGCGAGGGAAACCCTTCTCGTGGCATTTTACGTTCCTTCCTAATTTTAATTCCCACGTCTGGGGGGCTCTCAAATGCAAATTTCATGCATGCGTTGATTAAAATCGAAATTCTATTAGCCCGCCAGCAGCACAACACAAAATAGAAATAGAAATAAACTTTCCGGCCAGGAAGATTGTCAGGGAAAAAGGCCCCAAGAAAAAGGTTTGTAAGCAGCAAAACGAAAAAAAGAAACGAAATGGGGGAAATGTCTGTGTGTTTGTGTGTCTGTGTGTTTGTGGCGCTTAAATATTTCTCCGGTCGGTTGAGTACACCTTAAAGTTGTCCATGGCCAAGACAGGAGCTTACGGCGGAATGTGGCAGCGGATTAGTACTCGTATGTCATGCTAAAACCCTCTTAAAGAGGGGAAACCATAAGCTTAGATGTAGAGTGTAGATGTAGCGAACAACAAATATCTACATCTACATCTATAACTGTGTAAAGTCGAGAAGCTGAGTTGGTATGCGTAATCTATAATCCACCCCCTCAGAGGATAAGCCACTGCCCAATCCAAATCCCAATCCCAGTCCCAAGAGCCAACTGTCGAATGTCAAATGTCGAACGACTTGTGTGTGTGTGTGTGTGTGTGTGTGGTGCAGCGGGGCGTATGCTTAATCTGTTGTGGGGAAATGCAATTAAATGGACATTAGTCAGCCCAAGCAGGCAAAGTTCAAGGTGGCCGGGCAAGAGCAGTTATTAAAATGATGTATAATGTGTACCCAAGATTAATGATAAGCCACCAGAGTGGTTCAGTGTATGTGTGTGTGTGTGTGTTAGACATTTGCCTTGGCCCAGCAATTAAACGCGAAACGTGTGGAGAAACTGCACACTAAAAAATTCCTCATTGCCGGACATTGCACAACGATTGAAGGCTCAGCCCAGCCATGAGGCAACTCGGGTCGGTGGCTGCTGGCTGCTGGCTGGTCAACCATGCACTTTGCCCAAATTGCAAAAATCGAATGTAGCAATTAACCAACCAACAGTTTAGATGGCTTTCGATGGCCTCGCCCCTTCGGGCCGCCCTTCCGCCGCAGCTAAATCATTTGGTGAAATGCCGCAGACCACAAATAAAATCAACGCCAACGCCAATGCCATTGCCACTGCCACAGCCAGTGGCAAGTGATTCTAATGCGAATTTCGATAATGTGCTCCATGGGCAAAGTTCATACAGAACAGAGAAAGCGTAAAGTCGTATAGACGTATAACGAGACTCGTCTCTGAGCTCATCGGCAATTGATCTATCAATCACGTTAATGAATTCAGTGGTAATTGATCACTTGATTCACTGATGACTGCTGGGCTTTTATGGATTCAAATTCTTGAATTGAGCCGCCGCATAAACTGCTGCAACATCCAAGTGGCAGCCGCCGCATGGAGTTGCAGATAAATAAGCAAATGCGCTGTAATTAAAATATTCGCCCACCGCAGAATCTGGCAGAGAGAGAGGGAGCATGGCCGCAGCCGCAGCTGAGCAGGGGAGGGGGCAAAAGCTTACCTGAGCGGGCACCAGGATGGCCGACTGCAGCAGACAAAGCACTCCGATAAAGGCGAACATTCTGCGTAGCTAAAAAAACAATCAGAAACGAAATCAGTTCTAGCTGCTAGACAAGAGACTTGAAGCAGCAGCAGCTCCAGCAAATTGCTTTGCCTTCCCTCCTTGCCTCCTTGCCTCTTTGGCTCTTTTGTATGCGCAAAGCGTTCGCAGAATTCTTCCTCGAATTCAGGGAGCGGCAGCCATCTGGCGGAGCATAAGTACGAGGCTTTCACATTTGATTTCCACTTTTTTCAATTAATTAACGCCACTCAATGTTGTACCTGTCGTGAGCTTCTTTTGACTTTTGACTGGAGCGAATCTGCGCGGTTGAATTGTGGCACGTTGTTGTCGCGTCGCGTGGTCGGCTCGCACTGAGCTTGAGTCGTCGGCCTGGGCCGGGCTTAAACTTGAATTTTGTGTGTGGAGTGGCTTGGAATGGAAGCGAGCTACAGTCTACACTCTACAGTCTGCTGTTGTAATGCCTCGCGAACTGGAATGGTGGCGCAATTAAATATGCAAGCGTCTATTTATATGGGCAGCAGCATCGATCTGTTCTGCTTTCTGCCTATCTTTGAACCCGGCATATGCATTATCTCTTCAGCCTGGACACTGTCCGCTCTCCGTCGATGATGCAAGCTTATCGCTGAGGTCTGTGTGTTCTGCTAAGAACTGGCTCCGATCTATTAGCACCTCTCTGGCCAACAATCGGGTGAGAACTTGCCAACAGCCCAAACATTTGGCCAGCACAACTAACAGACGAAACACTCTGTCTGGAAGAGATGATTAGCCTGGTCAGCCCGAGTGCAAGTGCCTGAAGAACGGGGCCCAAAACAATCGAGTTGTGTGCCGTGACTCACAGCTGAGCCGCAAACGGGCATTACGTATACGCTGCTGCATGGCAAACCGGTTGGCAGAATCGAATTTTTTTGCTTTTTCGGGGCCTCGTCTCTCTTCATTTGCCTCAAAGGTGCACTGCCACACGGCGTGTGGCAACTGCAATCAGTTTGGGCATTGGCTGCAGTGGGGCATAACGAGTAATTCCGGAGCATGCTGCAGCCTGCAGGCACAACTTCCCTTTTCATTTGCATTGCGGTGGGGATTGCATTGAAGCGTTGAATGCGGTGTGGTGTGGCATGGTCTGGTGTGGTCTGGCTTGATGGAAAAAACAAACAATAGAAGCATGTCTGAAAGTTTGCTAATTTCTATCGAGCCAAACGACAGATACGAGCCCGATGGCATATCCATTTCTCTGTCGGCTTGGGGCCCCAGCAGGGCCCCGGATACCGGCTCTCGGCTCCCGGCGGTGGGCATTCTTCTTTTGTTTAGACCATTGGATCATTAGGTATTCAAATGACAAACAGAACTGCCGGCCACTGCCACCAACATCTGTGTTAATGTGTTTCGGCCAGAGCCAGAGCCAAAGTCTCGGATTTTTTCCCCTGTGCACGTGCTTGATAATTGAGAATGCGGATGGCCAAAAACCAAATGCCACCGAAAAGGGTCCAACAAGAAAATATAATTAAATCCAGTCCCATTTCTTTTCGAATTGGTTTTCGTCCGTCCCTTGCATCACACATCAATTACTTGGGAAATCACTTGGGTTGGCTGTTTGCTCATTTGCCCAGTCCAAATCCCAGACATTTTCAAATTATTTACGCGAAAATGAATTTCAGTTTGGTGAAAATTCAATTAAATTGAACACATTTGCCATTTTCAAATAGATTCCAGCAGGAAATACGTGGAAGTCCATGAGCATTTGATAACCTTTCATGCACAGATTGCTCGAGCGGTCCGGAGGGGCAGGAGGAGGAGCAGGTTATCGGAGGAGGCTGTCGAATGATGCTCCCAATTGATGTGTTCATTGACTTTTGGACAGGAAGCAATTGACATGTTTACATTTATGAAGTCATTGATTTATAACATTATTTCATTATTTCATTTTCATATATGCAAATATTTCAAGCGTACAGTTTTAGTAGCACTGCACAGTGCACAGTGGTTCCTCCCATAGGCCACAGAGTTACAATTTGGGCCAACAAAATCCATAAAAATATCTCACAAATCGCAAAATCTTTACTCCAGATAAAAAGGCGATCTTTTTTTGAATTTTCAGCTAATTTCACGAATTGATAGTTGTTAGTATTTTAGTAGTACCGTAAAATGCAAAATGTAAAATACCCAAAGAAGCGTTGCATACTTTTTGACAGATCGTGTAGCAGAATGTAGTACGAATGTACATGCAAGATGTAGCTAATGTGTAGAAAATTTGTATTTGCCGTGTAGTTGTCATGAAATTTGTGAAAGATTTGCATTTTTTGGCCTGATCTGGGCGTGGCATGTCTTTTCGTGATCGGGAGAGTCCTGCCAACCGATTGGCATCAGAAAATGTCCATCAGTCGTTTGGAAATTTCTACAAATTTTTTCATTATTTTAAATTTATTTTAAACGTACTTTTTTTGGATTTCCTTTTTTTGGGCAGGACACTAACATCCATTAACATTATGCTAGTCTTACAACAATGTCACGTATATCACAAAAGTCAAACATTCAGAAAATACATACATAAATGCACACGAAAAAGAACACACAATAAACACTCGGGGGCATTCGCGTAGAGCAATGCCAACAACATTCATGCACTAGAACTAGAAACTAGTTGGGATTTGCGGAGTTACGCCATCTCCTCGCGCATTTCCCTGCGCTGCGACATGGAGAACTGCGAATCGGCGGTGGGGGGATTGGAGCTGGGTTGGCCCATGGGCAGGGCCGTGCCGGCCGCCACAGATTTTTGCGACACTTCCGCCGTGGCCTGGCGATAGCTGCCGGTCAGACGGCCGACCATATTGTTGACAGCGCGCAGCGTCGAAATGGGAATCTGCGGAGAGTTCAAATGCGAAATCAGCAACTCTCGCGGGGTTTGTTAGGGCGACTCACCTCGAAAATGCTGTCGATTAAGGGGCGCAGACTGAAGAGGGGGTAGCTGGGCTCGGCATTGTGTGCCGGCTGGCTGTCACCCACCGACAGAATGGCCGCGTTGGGCTGACCAGATGCTCCAGTTCCCGCTGCGGCTGCCCCTGCCGCCAGGCTGCTGAACAGCAGAGCCGCATTCTGCTGGAGGCTGTTCATGGATGGACGCTGCTGCTGCTGCTGCTGCTGCTGCTGGTACTGGCCGTACTCGTGGCTGGGGTAGAGCAGCATATTCTGCACCGGCATCGGTTGCAGCATCGTCTGGAAAGATCGCAATTCAGATTTAAATTACCATAACGCCAGGGGGCCCCACTCAACTGTGGCCATAAAAATCACTTAATACTTTGTCGAACTGTGAGCAGGCAATGCGGTGACTTACGTCGTTTAAGAGCACAAGCTCGTGACGCTGACCGCGGGCGTAGCCGGAGACGCGGGTGAACTCCGTGACCAGGTGGGACATCACCACCAGGAGGACGAACCAAACGAATCGGTCCATGGCTGTGATAATTATCTGCAAAAAAAGAGCAAGTGAATCGATTGAACGAATGAATGAAGGAAGACAATACATCATTGTTGAAGCTCATTCTGTGGCACATTGATCATTGATCTTGGCTGAAATGAAACGTTTGGTATTCGCACTTGAACGGCACTTGTTAGGTGTGGTCCGCTTTGTCATGCAACTGCAACACCAGTGCAACCCGCTCCACAACCGATCTCCACTGCTGCCACTTGGCCAATGTTCTGGCCGGGCAACCCAGGCCCCGAATGGGGCCTCATGGCTCATGGCTCACGGACTAAACGTAGGCCAAACATATCAAGTTTAGAGTGCCAGCACCGCAGCCACCGGAGAATATGCAACCCGCCTGTGCATATCTCTGCCTGTTGCTGCTGCTGCTGCAGCTGGGGGATTCTGAATGTGGACTAGACCAAGGCCAACTTGCCGCGTGGCATTTGCCAAGCGTAACCAGTTTTTGTTGCCAGTCTGCCAGTCTGTAGGCGGATGCATCGAGCTTTTCCATTTGGCAGTGAGTGAATTTTCCCAGCCCCTGCCAAATATTTCAGGCCCCTGCTGCATTTCGAAAGCCATCCAAGGCAAAAGGTCCAAATCCAATGAACTTTGAGCCCGCATTTGAAGTGGCCAAATATCTAGACACACGAGTAGTCGGTACATTGTACATATCAACTGGGGGGAGGGGAGGGGGTTGGGGGGCCTGGGTGTCTGTGTTTGTTGTATGTCTGGGTCCGTCCGCACTTAATGTTCGCCAAACAGAAATCAAAGCATAAAAGCGAGTGCGAGTGCAGGTCGTGGCGGGGCGGGGGTCAGGTCCGGGGCGGGGTGAGGAGGGCGTCCAACGAGCCATGACAATCGGTCAGGCGACACAGACCCACACAAGGGTACGGGGCGGGAGGCCGGACTCTGCAATTGCGACTGTCTAATTGTTACTCGAAAGACAATTAAACGAGTGTTTTTTTGTTGCTCTTTACGAGATTCTGTGGCAGCCCTGACACAAATTGCCGGCAAGGTGCAAGCACAGACGGCATCATGTTGCCGCCGCTTAATTAAACAAATAATTCAACATATCTTTGCCGTGACCTTTGCCACACAAACAGACAGAAGGACAGCTAGAGAGGGAGTCGATAAAAGATTCTGCCTCTATTTACCGAGTGCACATTCAAAAATGTATTCAAATGTATTTCGGGATGCCACAAATCAAGCGTGGAGTCGTCATGACGATTCACTCGGGTGGAAATGTGAAAACAAACCTTCCATTTGGCTGTTCACTTCGAATGAAAGGGGAAATCCAATCCATATTCCGTTTAGGCTCTGTTCCTCGTTAAACCAACATTTGCATAATAATGCGCATACCAAGTGGACCAAGCCCAAGCCCAAGCCCAAGCCCAACGATTGTTTCAGTTTTCTGCTCGGCAGGAAACTCTTTTTGTCTCCGATTCAGCCAAGCAGAAGGCCGAGCAGAATATTCCCTGAGACAAAGAGCAAAACTCTGCATACATTTCCATCATTGATTTGTCCAACTATGTTGACAATTTATAACAAATTGAGGAACTCCTGGCTAAGTGGAAAGTGGAAACCGGAGAGAGTTCTCTGTAATTAAAGGCACATCACAACTATTTTCAACAACTATAAATTACAGGACAAACTGCCAGGGCCAGGGCAGGAGCAGGACCCGAGCAGGACACTGCCATTGCCTTGATTTATATGCAAAGCCACCGAAACACACAGATACGCACGTACACACGTACACACTTCTGCACTAAGTGAATTGTGCGTAAGAATGCATTTTCTGTGTGATTCTGTTTGCATGAAAAAACCCACTCAAGTGCCACAAAATGAAATGGGGGAGTGCCCGAGTGGTGTACATATTTACCGGTCCTTTCTTTCGCTTGCTGCCTGCTGCATGCCGCATGCTGCTTGCTGTATGCTGCATGCTGCATTTTGCAATACAAATTGAATTTGTTTCCATTCGACCAAATCAAATTACGGTCAAAAGCACTATGAAGTATTTGCGAAAGAGATTTGCGTGTGGTCGAAACGAGTTTTACTGCCACACGGGCTACGGGCTGCGGGCTACGAGGCGTATGAGCTATGCTGTGCTCCTCATCATGTCACTCATACGCCCTGTTGGCAACCAATTGTTGCCATCGTTCGGCGGCACTCGAGCTTGAGTGGCCGCCTGCGTGTGGGTATGTTGTGTGGGGGTGGGGGGAGGTGGGCCACTGACATTTTGTTGATTCGAGCACGCAATAATCTTTTCGTTATTCTTACTCTCAATTTTTCACAAATATTAGATGTGCAAACAGACGGCTAAACGCGGCCCAAGCAAACAGAACGCCCATGCGTGGGCGTGGCCGTGGCCCCCAGAAAGGATACACACACACACACACACATATAGTAAATATATTCCTATAGATCCGGCAAACAGCAAAAGAGATTGAAGAAGTTCAAGACCCATCGAGTTGAGGCGGCCGCCTACAAAAAGTTTTCTGTTTGCCGACAGTCAATAAACGTTAATTACTTAGCCAACAAAATGCTATAATTGGGGTGTTGAGAGCGGAGTGGGGTGGGGTTGGGTTGGGTGTCAGAATCAGAATCGGAATTGACTCTTACTTTATTTCCCTTTAAATGTAATTATAGTTTTAGGCTACATATCAATTTGCGAAAATGAAACTGAAGGTCGTTTAACTTTTGTGCACAATCTGAGGTAGTTTGAGGATTGCCTAATCCCTGCCACGATATTTAAAGGATGTGTAAATGTAAGGCCTTGGCCTTTATCATAGTTTAACCCAAACATCATTGAGTAATCAGTCTCCCCTCAATCGCTGCTCAGTGACTGTATTTTCTGTATAAATTTAAAACTTTTTCCGGTCCACTGCATAATTTCATAAACTTTTTCACTCTTTCCCGCTTTAATGCCATTGACCTGCGTTATTTTATTCGTTTTGCTTTTCGATTTGTTTGATTTCCCTCCAATTTCACTCACAATTAGCCACATTTTTAATTTGTTTATAATTAGCATTTGATTTTTCTTCGCTTTCGTTGCGTCGCGTCTCCCTCTCCCTCTCATTTCTTTATTGATGGCCTGCCGGCGGCCAAGCTGAACTTTGAATTTGTTTTTCTCCCAGTGTTTTTGTTGTTGTTGTTGTTGTTGCTGTTGCCTTTGCTTTTGCTTTCGTTGTGTGTTTGTTTTTCACTGTTGCTTTCTATTGGATTTTGCAATTTGTTTTTATATCATCGCGCCTAGAGCCGAGCCGCGCCGAGTGGAGCCGCTGACGAAGTTGATCCGATCCCAGTCCGGTCCCAGGCCTGGTCGCGGGCCCTGCAGCTGTTTGTTCCCCGACTTTGCCGAAAATGAATACTAATTTATTCTAATCATTTCAAATCCAATATTGAGTCTGGGCACTGGGTGCTCGGAGGGGTACTGGTTATGGGTGTTCTGTGCTCTGTGTTCTGTTTTCTGGGCTGTAGGCCCTGGGCCAAAGGCTTAGCCAGAGCAGCAAAAGCAAAAGCAAAAGCAAAAGTGTTGAAAACGAGTTCTCGCAAACATGCCCGCTGTTTGTTTATGCGCTAATTGTTTTCATTGATTATTAATTTGGATATTTTGCGACTTGGCTGGTCACAGGATCGGGATGGGGATGGGGATGGGGATAGGGATAAAGATATGGATGGTGTGGCGTAGCCTTTTGACCTCTGCGAGTTGAGTTCATGGGATAAATGATGTTGCTTTTGTTTCGCAATTACAGCCAAGTGGCAGTGGCTGCAGCTGCCAGACTATTCCCCCATTTTTATTGGACGCAACCATCGCTCTTCGCTCTCGCTCTTCGCTCTCGCTCTCACTCTCGCACTTGCTCTTTGGGATCTCTGTCGAAGCTCCCAGCAACAGTTTCATTTGGCTTTTGGTTTGGTTTGGTTTTGGTTCGGTTTTAATGAGGCAGCACTAATTAGCTGCCAGGGCACTCATCAGAAGTGCCTGCGGGCGACTTAATAATTTATTTCATATTCTTTTTGTATTTCGTTCTCCCCTCACCTCACCCTCTGGCATCTCTGGTCTGGCATTTTTTGTTCTCTTTTTTGGCAAAGCAGGAAACTCACCTCGTTCGTGATGTAGACACTGCGTGCTGTGGCTGTGGCAGCCATTTTGGCAGCTTATGGGTATGGGAATGGGAATGTAGAGTGGGTAACGCGGCCAGAACTATTGCCAGAGATCCAATTCAATACGAGAATTCTGAGAAGTGCACACATGTGAGCGGCTGCGCGACGACTGGCAGCGGGCAGCGCATGCGCTGCTTATATCTCAGCACTTTTACAGCTACATATACAACTACAGCTGATCATGCAGTCGCTGTCGCAGGCGACGTCGCAGTCAGCGCTGCCTGCATTCGATGTAAAAGTTTGCAATGATCGAAAAAAGAGAGCGAGAGCGAGGGCGCACGCGAGAGAGAATTTCTTTGAGCAGCTTTCTCGCTGCTGCTGCTGCTGCTGCTGCTGCTGATGCCGTGTGCCGCCTTTAACCGTAAACTGGTTTAGGAAAAGCTGACAGTCAAGCTTTCAATGTAATTGTCGGCCTGACACACTTTTTGCTAGCATCGCCCACGGGAATGGAGAGCTTCAGCTTCAGCTTCGGCTTCGGCTCTATCGATTGCTCACCGCTCCCAATGCCAGAGAGAATCCGCAGAGTACGAGTTCGAGTATCCGTAGTTCATTGCAGTTCACTGAACCCACCCGACCAGGCCCGGCTCACCCTCGGTCTGACCGAGTTTCGATGCCAGGTCTCGTTCCACTACAATAAAAACCTATATTTCACATGGCGATGATGATGATGATGTCGGTGATGTTTATGATGGGTTGGGTTGTGTGTGCATTTGCAGCTGGGATCTACCGGAACCGCCTTGAACTCGTCGGGCATATTAAATAATGAGAACCAGAAATACAGCAGTAACCCAAGATCGGAATTGAATATGCAAAATGAACGAGTTGCAACTGCGGTTGGGGGTTCGGACTAAAAATATAAATAAAACCAGAAAAGAGTTTAGATTATTAAAGGGATTATTTCATATTTCCAAACTTTCCCTCTAGTTCGTTTAGTTTTTCTACTCAATTTACTAGGTTTGTTATTGGCTTTAAGTAAACCGGCTCCGAGACCGGCATGATCTACCACAATGTGCTAATTGGAAGCAACTTTTAAAAGCATCCACTTTATAAACGAACGTTTATTGAGGGCAATAAATGTGCAGGCACGCAAGACACTTACTGCCAGAGATCTGGCCTCTAAGGGTATTCAATTGGTTGGGTATTAGCTGCCAACCTGCTCGAAAGCAAGTCACGTGTAATATTCACATCACAGCATCACATGCAACTTTCTTTCCTGCTTTGACTGCTTGACCTTTAATCTCGAATGCATTAACTCGCAGGCAAACAAGAGCTCTGAGTCAGTGGGTTGCCTCTCCCACATCCCACCTCCCACTTTCCACCCCATGCCCGCAGCTCGTCCCGGCTAAATACCAACGGACAGACTGGAGGGAGGGAAGGGAGGGAGCGGCAAGTGTTTGTGCTGCTGTCTGATGAGAGGGTCTACAAGCTGATGCGGCTATTGGCATTTGTTTGCTTTTTTCCGCCACTCAATCGATTCATCGATACAATATTTGTTTGCCAACTTTACAAATTGTAAATCAACACTCAGCCATAGCCATAGACAGAGCCAAAGCCATAGCCATAGCCTTAGTCGTAGTCGTAGCGTTGGCCAAAAGCAAAACTGCAATCCAACAGTTATTGACCCTCAACTTGAACTAGAAAACCAAATAACCAGGCGGCACAAAGCGTTAAATTGAATTGTATGTTCGACTGGTTGGCCCCTCCCCTCCCCCTCGCCCTCCCCCAGCCCCTTCTTAACCACTGTGTGACTGCCTAAGCGTCTAAACGCCTGTTGTGTTTTGGTTTTGTTGTCTGCTGACAATGCATAAAATTTGAATAGCCAAACAACGAGCAACGAGCAGAGCAACAGGAATATCAGCAATGGGCTACCGAAGCATTTGACACCCTTTCTATAGAACATACATGTATAGCAGTAGGTAAGAGTATAGAAAATGAAGAGACTCATCCTATAGGGGAGTAGCCTGATTGACCTTCCTATGGATGGAGCCACAGGTTCATCCTTCTCTGCCTTGCAAACATCTCAGCAAAATCATAGTACCCTTTGCAAGGGTACGACTATAACAAACAGCATTCAACTTGGTTTTTGCACCTATTTTTTGCTTTGTATATTTTGCTGGTCACACTTATGCTCCCGTAGCAGCAGCAACAACTATCACAGGCCCCCGGAGCAGAGCGCCGGAGCAGAGCCGAGCCAGGCCCCTGACATTGCTCAGGGTCATGCTGGTGTGTAACTGTATGAAGTGGAAGCCAAAGCTCATTAGCTGCCTTTGCATATCGGAAGAGGAGACAAAAGAAAGATAGAGACAGAGAGAGAGGAAGAGTAAGTCGGAAGAGCAGACACTGCCAGAAGGGAGAGAGAGTAAGTAAGTCGGACCTTGACATTGGCACTCAAACCTCCGCTGTGTTAGCGAGCGCCAGTTTGTACTCTCTTTACACTCTTTTACACTCTTTTATACTCTACACTTTGGCACTCTTTACACGTTTGCTCTTGTTGTGGGGTTTTGTGACTGCTCTTTTTGCTGCCCTGCCGAATCTGGCGATTGTTTTTGTACGTGACCTTTTAGCGGAACGCTTTGGCCGAAGTTGATACTGTTAAGCGATTCTTGCCTGCCCCCCGCCACCCGATCTCGCTGCGAATGCACACGTGCAGATAAATGTTGAGTGGGAGTGGGAGTGGGACAGAGTATATTCCATACTCTGTACATTTTTTCATAGCTAAGAGCACAGCTTTGATTATTTGTTTGGCGGCCTGTTTGCTTGTTTGCTTTAACTGTTGTTTTGCACACAATTGTTTATTATTATTTATCTATCACCCACATGTGCACACATACATACATATGTATGTTTTTTCTTCTTGGTGACTGAACTAATTACCCCCCTGTAAAAGTTTTTTGTATGCTTTTAGGTGGGTGTATCTGTGGTTGTTATCTACCCCACAATTGAGGTTTATTCCAAGTGCTCTCGAGAATATAAGCAAAGTTTAAGTACGAGAGCGGGACAGGTAAACAGGGGCGTGGCAATGCCATCGTAAATCAAGCGACTAATTAATGGCCCTCTCTACACTCTCCACTCTCCTCCTCTCCAGTCGCTGCGCGACAACAGCCAGCCACAGCAATGACAACCACATTATGCCCAAATAATCAATGTAATTAATTTGAATTAATTAAAGTGCATCCGGAGGCGGTAGAACATTGGGACGGCAGAGGGAGCGGCAGAGGGGAGACCGGGAGTCATTTGATTACATTTAATCCAATTCTTAGAATGCAGCAATAAATGCGAATTTAATCAAAAAAGCCGTCTGAAAGTCGGGCAAAGCCGCAGCAAAGAAGTAATTTATTTAATGGTGTACGCGAATGATAAAAGTCCTGAAAAAGTCCCATATCCTATATCTGAGTGTGTGTGTAAATTTAATTAAATATAAAGCCCAGACCCCCCACCTCTTCAAACAGAGTCTATTAACACGATCGAGAGGTGTGTGTGGGGGGTCGGGGAGGGGGTGGTGCAGCTCAGCCTTTGATTAATTTAAATGCGGTCTCTGCTGACTCAGCTTAAGCGCACTTATCAATTAGCTGCACATGCAAATT
Organism: Drosophila algonquin; assembly: GCA_035041765.1. NCBI lineage: Eukaryota > Metazoa > Arthropoda > Insecta > Diptera > Drosophilidae > Drosophila > Drosophila algonquin. The sequence continues at coordinate 621,437 of JAWNKY010003561.1, forward strand.
ATTTATGCACTGAGTATTCACAAATCGCAATCTAAAGCGTATTATTTCACATTTAAGCCATGGGCCATATTCTGCCATCATTAATTTCACTAGAACTGAACTGAAATATGCTAACGAAGATAAATACGAATATAATGTGTACTATAGATGGATTATCAGGCAGAACAGGTGAACAGGTTGATTGATTTATTATATTCATTCGAGCCGTCACACATTAGCCTTCAAAAGTATATACCTGGCTAATCTGCAGTTTATACATAAATACATTTATATATAGTTTTTAGTTCCATTCTTCAGGTTTAATCTAGAGAATTTCGCAAAGAAATCCTGAAGCACTTGGTTTCCGTTTTGTAATTGCTCTGCCACTCTTTCTCTCTTTCCCTGACTCATCTTATCTCATCTGTCTATCCCTCTGTTTAGTTCTGGTTTACTCCGGAGAGTACAATTGCTTGCTATTAGCTTAATTGCTCTCAGTGTGCTCTGGGTCTCATTAACAATGAAAAGCGAGAGCCAGCGAGAACCAGCGAGGCAAGTAGAGAGAAGAGAAGGAGAGAGGAGAGACAGGGAGTGATGTATGTACGCTTTATCCCCGCTTTGCTTTGGGGACTACGTGACATAGATCACATTGGATCACCAGCGGATCCCCTGGCTTAGAACCAAGAATAGACACATATTCCTTATGGGGAGTGCAGCTCCCAAGAACCCACTCAAAATCCACTCTATATGCAGCTGCGCATGCGGCCCCGGCCCCATGACGTAGTTCCAGTCAGCCGACTGCCGACTGCTGACGTCCATTCGCGGGCATAAACATCTAAATATATCGATCAGTTGGCCAATTCCAATTCCAATTCCAATTCCGATGACACACCGATTTCCGGTGGGGTGCCTGGGACTGGGCTTAAAATAACCCGTAAGACTGTAATCGAATCGGGGCTGTTCTGGCCAGGCCAAGCAGCATTTACTTTCGTTGCGTCGGGAATTCGTCTTACGTAATTCGACACGCACATAATTAATTTCAAACATTTTTTAGCCGCCAGAGACCCGAAAAATGCAAATAAAAGCAAAAGTTATAACTGCCAAACATATGCAAATGAGTCTGAAGTGAAGTCTGAATCATTTCCAAGTATACGAAGAAAAAACAACAACAAAACGAAAGACAGAAACAGCAACAGAAACAGAAACAGTAACAAATGACGACGCGAGTATGCATAGATATATTTTTGCGAATATTTAGATAGGATAGGCAGAAGATAAAGCAAAGAAAAGAACAGAACAGAGAACAGAGTTCTCGGATCTTGTTATCATCTTGCTGCTAAGAAGCAGAACCCGAACCCGAACCCGAGAACGAAAAGAAAACCCACCTAGCACATGGCCCAAGAATTAATCACTTTGCCAAACAAATTGAACAAAGACTCGTAAGAAAATAGAAACCTGAATGCTGGCTGGGGGGTTGGGGCATCAGCTAACTATGTGAATCCCTAATAGAAATCGGCTTGTCTCCCCCAGCCCCCATCTGTTCCAAGTCTTGTGTCATTATATCATTAGAATAAACATCGAGCTGATTAACAAAAGAGAGAACTCCAATGGGGCACCCCAGCGAGGAGGACTTACCAAAGACCCTCTACTATATGTAGTATAATGCTTTTGTTTCAAGATTCCCAAACTCAATTCCCAGTCGCTTAATAAGTGGGAAATGAAATGTAAAATACATTTTCTCACATTTGCGAACAACTTTCAACCCAAAACAGGTAATAAAGTTCACCACAAAGTGTCCACAGAGCACAGAGAAAAGTTTTCGGCAATTCAATTCATATTTAATGGGCTCCAAAACAAGGAAATGCAATTTCAGTTTGTTTAGAACTCCATGAGGGCATGGCTTGGGCTTTGCCAGGAGAGTCTTTCATTTGGGGTCGCCTTACCTTGTCCAGCTGACTGCGTCTCTCAATCATCTTGGGGCTGTCTCTGGTTCTGATTTGTCCGTTCTCGCTTGCTCCTCCGCTTGAGTCACTTTTCACTTGAGAATACACTCACTCGCACTCACTCTTATTCACTCTTACTCACTCGCACGGACGGAGACAGATGGAATTATTTATTATTTATTATTTGCTTATCTAATTTCCGCTTAATCGCGAAACTTCTTTTTTTTTGGGTGACTTTTTGTGGTTTGAAGTAGTGTAGCGACGCTCAATGCCCAACCGTCTCGCGTTGTATGAAATTCGCAACTGAACTGAAAGCCAAGCACTTAAGAGTCTCTTACCAACACTCAAGCTGCTCCAAGCTTCAAGCCTCTCCTGGCCTGGCCTGCCCAGCTCGAAGCCGGCCACGAAGCGTCTCACGTTTTGTTTTCTTTTTCTTTCGTTTCGTTTTCTCGCATTTTGAGTGAGCGGCTTAACAGGGGCGAAGGGGGGGACTCTAAGCGGGAGCGGGTTGCTGGGCGACTTTTTCAGTCTCGGTCGGCGCCTAACGTGTTTGCTATGGGCAGCCAGCAGCCAGCAGGCAGCAAGAGGATTGTGCCCGGGGGCCTGGGTTTCCAAGCACGTAGCTCAGCTGTTTCAACGCTCTGCGCGTGCGCAGTCGAAACAATTTCGCTCTGTGTAGACATAAGTCGACGATGACGACGAGGATCGGGCAGACTTTGCTATAGATCGAAGAGATTGATACTCTTTCCGCCAGAAGCAGATATTCATCACATAAGAAACTGAATTGCCACTTCAATTGCATCAAGGGTATCCAAGACGCTGGCTTAATACAATGCGCTGCCCCTTTTCAAACTATTTTCAATTTTTGTTGTTGATTTTCTGTCGAGTGGAGTGAGTGGTGTGAAAAGGCAGCAGTCAGGCAGTCAGCAGTCAGGCCTGAGTGGCTAACTGATTAGTGGCCGTTGCTGTTGCCGTTGCCGTAGGAGATTGCTTGCTGACGGCTCTTTAAAAAACGCTCTGCGGTGTAACCGATTAGTAACTAAACTCGTATTTAAGTGAGCTGCTGGCTGCTGGTTTTTCAGCGTTTGTTTGGCCCGGTCATTGACTTGACATGGACTTTCTTTTCCGCATATGCGGCAATCAATTGGCCACAGACTGCGGAATGCGGAGTGCAGTGGTGCAGTGATAGCTGCAACTTTCACTTCGCCTCAGTCCGCCAGGCGGGTGCATCACTCATACGCCGCATGGCCCACCACCCGGGAGTAAGATCGACTGGGGGTGGGGCGCTGGGGAGGTGCACAAATACAAATATTTACAGTAGTTACCTTGTTTGCAATTAGGTTCACACTTGATTTGTTGTCTGGCGCGGTAGCTGCAGTGGCTGGTGGCTGTTGGCTATTGGCCTGTGGCTTTCCGGATTCTCGTACTGGCTATTTTTTCTATCGAAACTGTTTGCTCGCTGGCCTAGAAACTTTGACCGACTGACATGCGCCCGCTCGGATCCATTGTTATTTATTGCCAAAAAGCAGGAATTTCTGGCGAAATTTATTGATATTTATTGAACCATTCGGATGTTTGGCCGTTAATTGCTCGCCCATTTGAATCAACCGAAAAGAACTCAATGTGATTCAGGGCATGACAAATGATGAATCACAAAAAAGAATCAAAAATCGATAGAACAAATAACAAAAAAAAACCAGTCGCTAATGATTCTGGCCGATCCGGGTTGAGATGTGTGTGTATGCTGCCCCTCCCGCCCCCTCGCCCCCAATCACATTGGAAATTGGAGTTTAATTCGCACACTGACTTCCTGCATAATAAATCGGGGGCCGAGGACAATAATTGGTCCTGGTCCTGTACGTGATTCTATTTCGGAACAAGGTCCCCCCGCAGCCCCGTCCCCGTCCCCGTCCCCGGAAATGCTTGAATAAACGCAAGATTTGCAGGCCACGGACAGTGCGGACACAGATGAATGTGATTGGATGGAGATTGGGCACACACACACAGGCAGACACGTGAATCCATTTGGCAATTCAATTTCGGCATCCCTGTGTGGCGGCAGTAATCAACAACATTAGGGCAGGGATTATTATTCTGGGATCCAGCTCCGAGTTCATCTTCCATCTTCAATGCTGTGGCCACAAACAACACAAACACACACACAGAGAACACAGAGCCCGATGTGCAGACTCTCGTATGTAGGGAAATGCAATTCATATTATCTATCTATCGGCTTATAGGTGGAATACATATAGAAGGCAGAATATCACATTTCTGGCAAGAGTTTTGGGTCAGATTCAAGTATCGGTTTCGACTGGCTGGCCAGCTGTTGCTTTTTGGCTCTGCTGTTGTTCGCTTTTGTTTGGCTTGCAATTATGCGAATCTGCTCGGCACCGCCCCGCCCGCCCCGCCCCGCCCGTACATTATTTTGTCAAGTTTATTTTTACAGCACGCAGTCTTTTATAATTGCCCCGTACATGGCCCCTGGCCTTAAACATAAACAACTTAAGACCTGAGAGTTACGTGAAGTTTGGGCTTGTCTTGGGTCTCGTGTGAGGCAGCGCGTCATTGAGTTGGGGCATGGGGGGCATGGGGGGCATGTAATGTGTTTGCTCGAAGCCAACAAGCCAGCGCGATTATACCCAAAACTTTAAATGCCAAAGTCAAATAGTCTAATGAGACGCTTGTCTAGCTCTTGTCTAGTTTTTGCAATTTGTTTGAAATTCTCATAATCAAAAGGAATCGTTTCTGATTCTGATTCTGATTCATTACCTCAAATGAAGTGCAAACATTAATTGCCTGTCTGCAGATTGACTTTTCGTTGATGCCAGAACGAGACGGGAAGGCAGATAGAAGCAGGGAATACCCTGGACAAGGTGGTCAATCTTTTCTAAGGAAATGCTTGGCCAAGCCCAGGTCCAAATGAATTGACCCTGGCCACCCTGCTGTTACTGAATGTGAAATTTGGCTCTCCCCCCTCCCTTCCCCCCCTGTCTGCCATTATTCTGGTATCTCCGTTCCGTTGACTGCCTCTGCCACTCATCTGCCAGGCATTTGATGATCGCAAAATGAGCTTTAAATTGCCTGGGCAATTTCATGTGATTTCAGCAAATACTTAGCTCTGGCTCTAATAATCTCAGCCAACTAACAGGCGACATATGTCAAGGTCGTCATGGATACACATACAAACATATGAATGTATGTGAAGTGTGCACTCAATGCTTTAATACATTTAAATTTAATAATGAAAACAGCATGAAATTTTGATTTATTTGCATTTTCCGGCGGCAGTTAAAAGCCCTTGCTGCTCAAAGGATGCCCCCAATTCGGGCAGGAGCATTGGCAGCTGCATTGATTGCCACAATTTGCGGCAGTCCACAAAGAGACACAGCAATACTGAAGCTGAAACTGAAGCAAGCCGATATTAAGCCGATTTTATCGTGCGTATCCTTTGAAGGATAAAGACCCAAAGAGCTTTGAAGTAAATTCTTTGTGTTTTTTGGTCATTGCAAAGGGTATTCAAAGTCCAATCACACACACACACACATGTGCGATATGTGTATGTATATGTGGTGGAGCCTATTAAGAGCTGCACAAATTGATGGCTCTCAATTTGCTGTGCATTTGCGCTGACGCTGACCTTGATTGACCTGCGGTTGACCCGACGACCAGCGAGAGCTAAAAATGTATATATTTTGCATTGATTTCGCACATCCACATTTCACGCAAATACTGAAAGCTTTCGGCGGTTGGGGCATGCATTTGCGGCATGCATTTCATACAAATATCATCATCCCATCTCCCATTCTCAGTTAGAAGCAGAATGAGTCGAAATTTCAAGCCAAAGAAAGGTAGGAGGGGGGCAAGACAGTCGCAGGGGAAGAGTCTGGTGGCCCTATAATGATACGCCCCATTTAACTGTAAATCGGATTAAAACCCGTTAAAAATACATTAAATCACACGTTATCAGCATCCAGCCCCCACAATGTGGCACGTGCATGTGTGTGTGGGGAGAGGGGAGGGGGGTGCAAGCAAACAAGAGCCTCGTGCCATACATACGTCATCAGCATAAACCTCCTTGCCATCTCCCAGCCGATTATCATCTCATTATTGTCATTGCCAGGGCGCCATTTAAAATTTCAATTGTTGTGTTTGCCCCACTTTGGGGCAGGCACGTGAGGCGGAAGGGGAAGCTGCCTCGCCTCCGAATTGAGCCCTTGGTAATGTGCGAGCAAATCGATGAGACTGTTGCGCCTCCTTGTTTATTTATTTCGTTTATTCATTCCTTTCGTTCATACTCGGCGTATACGCAATATGTATTATGCATATGCCTTTTGGCCACGTTTATGGCTGCCGCTTGCCAGGACACGCGTCATTTCCATTTACATGCGATTAAAGTCAGTGCCAAGGACGCCATTTGAGAAGAAACAATAAAAACAATTTATGCGATCGCTTAACTCTCAATTCAGTATATCTTATGGCCCCTGAGTGGGGCAGCAGGTCGACGACTACATACATATGTACATACATCTGGTGATCAGCATAAAAGTCTGTTGGGGAAAGGAGACGATAGTGAGTATCCAGTGACTTCTTCAGGAAGAGGAGGACCTGAAACTAGCAGCGAAGCAGCAGACAGAAGCCTTTGCCAAACAAGAACGTTGGGCATCCAAGCGGTTATGCAGCGTCTCACCATGGGTCAGCCACTAGACACTACTCACTACTCGCTACTCGCTACTCGCTACTCACTACTCGCTACTCACTACTCGCTACTCACTACTCGCTACTCACTACTCGCTACTCACGCTACTCACTACTCGCTACTCACTACTCGCTACTCACTACTCGCTACTCGCTACTCACTACTCGCTACTCACTACTCGCTACTCACTACTCACTACTCACTACTCGCTACTCACTACTCACTACTCACTACTCGCTACTCGCTACTCGCTACTCGCTACTCGCTACCACTACTACTAGCTATCCAATCGAACTGCTTGCTTTCTAGGCAGAAGACATTATGGGCCCATTCAATAAATTCAAAATTCAAGCAACTCCAGCCTACCCCGTGTAGCACCTCTCGGATTAGGGATTTCAAGCAGTGCCGTTATTATATTCTACCCTCTCTTTCACTCCTTCTCTGGGCGTGTCTCTCTCTCGCTCTGGCACGCAGTTGACAGGAGCCGTCACTTGCCGGCGCGTTTCTTGTCAGTCAAAAGTAATCCCTTTGGCCCAAGTGAAGATCCGTTTGGCTGTGTGTGTTGTACCCCCACTCGTGCCACAAATTGTTCGACCTTTCGCCCTGCTACGTCCACACAACATGAAGGTTGGCTCTGCGGCAGGGCACAAATAACACTCATTAGCCGTAATGAGTTATAGTTGGGCCAGAATCCGCATTGGACACGAAGCACTCTTTAGCGGCAATTATGCGGCGCGACTGCGGGGGGGCGGGGGCATACAGCAAGCCGTAAACAGCACGGACAAGAGAGCGCAGAAAGCAGTGCTTGGCTTTTTATAGACGTTGGCTTAGGTCTGGTCTTGGTAGTCATAAAGTTTTCAGCTATAAATACTCGTACTTTGGCCAATAGCCTCTAGGCCAGAACTTCAAATACAGCAGGAGAGGGAGAGAGAGAGAGAGAAAGCTGGAGAGAGAGGGGTAGATTAGGAGACCACAAATTGTTTGACATTTGGCACTGAACAGTGAAGTCTGCGGACTGGAGATGGAGACGGCCAACGACTGAGCTGGCTGGCAGTTCCTGTCGAGCGCAATCCTTTTCACCATCTGCCGAAACGGAGGAACTCTGCTGATGAAGCATATGTCTCCCTCTCTCTCTCTCTCTGGCTCTCTCTCGCTCTCTCGCTCTCTGCCTATCTTGCTCACTCTTCCCTGTTATTGTCACTTGCCAGTGGCAGTTTTGTGTTATTTTATCCAAGTTTTCCGTCACACAAGCAGGACAAACTTTCTGCTGTTAATTCGTGCAAGTTTCTGGCAAGTATTTACGTGCTTCGAAGAGTCGGCTAGAAAGCCAAGGAGTGGGAGGGAAGGGGGTGGCAGACAGAGGGGTAGAGGTTGGTGGTGTGGGAGAGGAATCGAGAGCTGCGTCTGCTATGAAAGTTTTGTATGTTAATGGCATAGTTTAGGCAAAATGTTTTCACTGACGCCTCTCTTCCTCTCCCACCCTTTAACCAGGACAGCCTCCTGCCTCCTGCCGCAGTGGCAGTGGCAGTGGCATTCAATCCGCTTTCCTGCTCGTTTTGTGTACATATTTTGGTTGGCTCACATTTTCCGGCCAAAATTAACTTTCAGCCGCCACATTGCTCGAGCCTCTCGGCCCACACAGACACAGACACACACTCTATCTGGCACTGCCACTGCCACTGCCCTCTTCTTAGCCACATAATGTGCCATTGCCCCACGTTAAGTGACTTTCTTATGCCGGTTGTAAAATTTCCCTCTTTATACGAAACCATATGGAAACCATCCTGTTTGCCATCCTGTTTGCCACTATCCTGTGCGCCAGAGCGCGTGTGTGTGTGTGTGTATGTGTGTGTGGAGCAAGTCTTATCACACACACACTCCTACAGCTACTCCTTGCTGCGGTTAAATAATCCAAGACTATGAAAGCTTGTAATTTACTTGAGTACTCAACGGGCTCGCCCTCTTCTCTCTCGCATCTCTCTCTCTCTCGCTCTCTCCGCTGGGGCAAGTTAAGCCATTGACAAAAGTTTTGTCCAACATAGTTTTGGTGGAATTTGGTTTTTGTTTTTGATTTGCTTGATAAATTTGAAACTTTCGGGGCTCGACTCCTTCGACATGAGGAAAAACTATTAATTTCGACTCAAAGCTGCTGGGGGATCTGCTTCGTTTCTCCTCCCACTCCCTACCTCCCACCCCCCAAAGCGTTTGCTACTAATTAAATATAAAGTTGGCCAAACATTAAGTATTGCTTGAGTTGGCCAAGACTGCTCTGTGTTCGATTATAGGGGGAAAATCGACTCATTTTCACCTGTTGGAGCCCAATGAACTTGAGTTCTGTGGGTTCGTCTATCGTCTTCTCGTGTAGGACTTCAAGTGGCCTCACGTACCTACTCCACAGGCTGCTCAAGGGCTGCAGCATCCTCATCAAGATCCCCCCCCTTTCCCGTCGGCATCCTTTGGTCACTTGTGGCTGCCACAGCAACAGCAGCATCAGCGGCAACTTGCTGGTGCTCTGCAACTGGAAATTGTATTAACATTTTGCCTAACAACAAATTCTTGAGCGCGCGGGGGGGAAACGAAAGGAAGTGGCCAATGAGCCACTCCAGCTGATGAGTGCCACGCTCTGAGGCAGAGGCACCCCACACCCCATTCAGAACAGTAATACGCGGTGCGGTACCTTGGAAGACTTAGACATTCCTTTAAATAATCTCCTTTAATGCCTACTGTTTTGTACATCCGAAATACTCGGTTTTATTCAATGCCAAGAACGATGTTTGTGTGGATGTAGATGTTCTCCAGATTTAGAAGATCCCTATCGCATCCCAATGTGACTGATAGAGCCCTGATAACACCTGATAACAGGTTCTACCTCTTGAAGTCCAGAACTACGAATATATATCCGCATTCTCTCAGTGGAGAAGTTTCGCCAACTTACTGAACCCATCCATCCATCCACCCCAAATGCAATGGACTTTTGAAGTAACAGCCCTGCATGACTTACAGAAACAGGACCAGGACCTGAACCTGAACTTGGGCTTGGACCTGCAGGAGGAAGAGGAGCTGTAGGAGGTACTGCTGCTGCTGCTGCTGCTGCTGATGACGGGGAGCGATAAGCACGATGATGATAATGATGAGGTCTTGGACCAAATGAGCCAAGTGGCCAAAATACAATTTCCCACTTGGAACAAACAGCTGAGTCTGCTAAATGCCCCAAAGTCCAACGCCGTCCGCCAGCTACCGTGGCAGTAGTTTTTCTTTATTTTCTTCTTCCTTATTTTGATTAAAAATTAACCACTGCCTGGTCGTGGGGGGAATCCTTCAGCTGAAGGATGGGCGGTGGACGGTGGGCGGATGGGCGGATGGGTGTGGGGCTACGTGCTTGGCCTGCCCAATCCGGAAGGAAAGTAAAGTAAATGCGTTTTGTAATAAATTCAAATCAACTTTGTAGTATGTCCAATGGCGTAACATGGTCATCAAATTGGTCATCGATTGGAACGTACACACAATCACACCCGCTGGGAGAGAGAGAGAGAGACAGAGAGAGGGAGAGAAGAGGGAGAGTCCCATTTCCCAGGGTCTCAATCTTTAGTTTTTTGCCAGCTATAGATTGTTGCTGGAATCTGGAATCTCCTTTTTTTGGGTTCGCCTCCGCTTTCTTCCGGACTTAAGCGCATTACGGCCTTCAGCTCCGACTCCCGATTTGGACTCCGCAGGAGGTGGAGAGGGGGAGGGCGAAGTCTTTTAATGTCTTATCGCCTGTGCAAATAAATAAGCGAGCAATGGCATTGGGCTCAAGTCTTGTTATCCTTCGTGAGCAATTGATTTGTTGGCTTTTACTGCTGCTGCTTGTCCTATGGAAATTCACCAGAGATTCTGTGATTCAATTGAACCCTGCTCCAATCCGGCAAATCTTATCCTACGGCACTGCTACCAACACGTGACATTCAGCAAAAAGTCCAAGCCCGAATCAATTATCAATAATCACGCCAAACCGAATGTTCAACCCACTTTTCGTTCCATCTAGTAGCAACTGAACCAATTGGTTTTTTTAGTTTTTTAGTTTTTCGGTTTATATTTGTATTTCGGAGTCGGTTTTTTTAGGTCCTAAATATTTTTACAAAATGGAGAGCCTGTGGGCAGAGGTCGAGCAGAGCCAGACTCAGAGCCAGGAGGGGATGGAAGTCACGACCACGATCCCAACTGAGACGACCATCGCCCCCTCTCTGTCGAGTTCTACCAGCAGCCTGGACTCTATGCTGCACAGCGGCACGGATCTCCACCTGAAAAAGAAGCTCAAAGCGGTTAGGGTGCCGGGGGGCGCAGACCGGAAAGAAGGCATCGACTATGGTTACACCTCTGTGGCCCGACGGCGGGGTCTGCCGCAGTTGCAGTTGCAGCTGCAGGAGACGGAGACGTGCATCTTCGTGCCAGCACCCAGAACCAGCCGGAAGTCGCCGCAGACAGAGTCCCTCGGTTCTGAAATGTCGGAGGCCAAGGATGCCCAGGATGCACAGGATGCCACGGAAGCCACGGATGCGAAGGATACCAATACACTGTCGCCGCGGACCGAGTCTGGCGGTTCTCAACTGGCGGACGCCACGGATGCGAAGGATACCAATACACTGTCGCCGCGGACCGAGTCTGGCGGTCCTCAACTGGCGGTAGCCACGGATGCGAAGGATACCAGTGTACCCAATGTCCCTCAGAAGCAAGAGCCTGAGCCGGTGGCACCCGAGTTGCCGCTGGACAGTTCCGCGCTGACCGACTCTCAGCCCAGGTTGAACAGCATCAAAGATCGCATCCTGCACTTTGAGCGGACAGGCTTGCCACCGTACACGTGGACCGAGCCAGCCACAACGGTTTGGCAGGGCAAGGACATACTGGACACAAGTGCAGCCCCCTCAGTGACCCCGTCCAGCCACATGGTCGAACTGAATTCCGACAGATTCGGCGCTGGTTGCTGCACCGTTGAACGGTCGCGAAAGCTGTCCCTCGAGGAGCCTTCCCAGGTGCTGGCACACCTGCAAATGGAACGGCTGCGCTTGGAGCAGCCAAACCTAAACCTGGACCAACAAATCGACCTCTTGATCGAGCGTGGCTTAAGCGAGGTGAACGAGAGGGCCGTGGCCCCCAGCCACGTGGACAGGCTGAGAAACTACCTTCTGGCCAACAAGGTCCGATTCAGAAAGCTGATTCAGTATCAGCATGACGAGCGCCTGCGCATGCTGGGAGAGTTTGACCGCCAGCAGAAGTTCCTCGTGCAACAGATTTGCGCGGAAATAGAGCTGCCGTTCGTGGCCGACGGGCTCTCCAATTCGCTGTCGGTGGACACCAGCACCCGGTCTCTGGAGCAGCACTTGGCCGATGAACTCATGGCTGCCACAGATGGTGCCGGTTCGCACCCTTTCGAGCCTGTGGCAGACAGCTACATCCCCAGACCGCCTCCACTCCAGCAGTCCCCAGCCGAGAGTTCCGACTACGAGCCGCAGCCACTGGCCAGGACTAAGGCGCGATCCGGCAAGATGCCGCTGCGGAACAGCAGCCAGAACAACGGCAAGCGTCCATCCACCGCCCAAAAAAGCAACAAGGGCAGAGCCACCCCAGTCTCGGGATCCACCATAGCTACAGTCCGGCGCATCGTGGGTGGCAAGGAAGGTCCTAGGAAGAATACACCAGGAAGCGCCAATGGACACGCATCCAGGTCCCGCAGCACTGCCCGCCGTCAGCCCAGTCTTGGTTCGTCCCAGGGGCATCAGCAGCTGCTGCAGGGTGGTGCCCCAAAAGCCAGGAAGACAACCTCAACGCCCATGCGCGGACGCAATTTGAGTTTACACAAGAAGATGGAGAAGGGCATTCGAAATTAGTTGGCTCTGGACCGAACTGGACCAAGCCGCTCGGTCAGGCTAGGCTCCTTTCTGCCACCGATAGACAGGGCTAAATTACAAATAAATAGTACCTATCAATTTCAGATCGAATGTTTTCATAAACGAATAGATTTATTGAAGAGCGACCTTCCTAGGAGGAAGGGCCCTTAAAGGAACTACCGATCTATTGACCTACTTTCTCATTCGTATAATAATCGTGAACAGGGAGTAGGCCATCTTCAGGGTCGAGAAGAATGTGTCCAGATGAATGCGTAACATGCCACCAGCAATCGCTGTGCACTTCTTCAGGGACCGCTCCACAAAGAGCATCATCTTCCGCTTGAAGCTTTTCCCCTGCTCCGGCCAATTGGAGCTGAAGGCGGCGTAGTGGAGGCGTCCAAACCAGAATTCGTTGTCGGTGCCAAAGTAGCAGGAGGGAAAAATTTCGAGAGGCAGAGCGAGTCCATAGAAAATGAGGTACATTTGAGCCAGGGGATCGCTGACAAGGAATACGAGCGCCGCGATGCTGATGCAGAGATTTAGAGCGCAGACCGCGAATTGGATGAACATTGGCATCGAAATGAATCCCTCAATGCACCTGAAGAGTCTGTAAATGAATGGTAATAATAATAAGAAGTAATCCTTTCGGCTGGTACCCACTCGAGCAAGCGCTTGTGATCGGTTATGCAGTCCTCCAGCTGCTTCTCCGCATCAATAGATGGATCCCTGCCAATCTCCTCGAAGCGGGAGTAGAGCATTTTCAAGTGAGACGAGACTAGGCAGAGCACCACCGCCGGAAAGCTGTCATTGACATAGTTCTGCACGATTGCATAGTAAAGGCCAACAAACTGGTAGGCATTGGCTATGAAATAGTTCCTCGTGGAGTTTAACCAATCGAATGGGAAGTAGGCGGGGTACATCAGGCCCCGCTGCTCTTGGAACAGGAATGACAGCTCGGCAAGGAGACCAACCGGCAAGTAGATGCCAATGAACACACACAGGATGATGCGAAGTTGGAGCTTCACACTGCCGTAGATTGCACGCTGCTCTTTCCCACTCACTCGCTCATCCAGCAGCCGCAGGAGCTGCTCCATCCGTACCACCTTGTCAATATTGTAGCAGTACAGGAGGCACTTGATGGAGCAGGTGAGACACGACATAAACATCGTTAGATTCATGATGTCCTCGATGAGTGTGCGGTTGCTAAAGACCGACAGGCCCAAGTGGAGCGGATAGCAGATTGTGACCATCACATTGACCAGCAAACTGTAGCAGACGTAGAGGCCACGCCACTGGGGCTTCACTCGCTTGTAGGCCGCTCCGAGCATCCACCATGCTGCCCAGTGGCTCTTGATGAAGCTCAGGCTGTCGATGGCTTCCTCGGACATGGCTGCTGGTCTTTGCTGCTGTTCTTCGCCTTCTAAATGTTCCTTACTGATTATGCTTCCTTTTATACTCCGATGTGTTTGTGCACCCTGCGCGGTGGTCTCACCTCGGCATTAGCCTTTCAATAATTACGTTGCTGGGGTCGCGTGGTCGTACCAATTACAAATTATCACCGGTGCCACCTGCTGCTTGGGGCTTGGATTCCCAGCCAGCGGAGTCCCATTTAAAATTCCCTCCGACAAATGGCTACCGTACTATTCAAGAGTTTTAGCAGCAGCCGCGACTCAAGGTTGCACATCGGTACGAGGAAGAAGCTCGAATCGGTCGGACTGCCGGGAGGCCAAGTAACGATGACCCTCTGGGGAGGTGGTTGGAGCAGCTACTTGTGAGACAGGTCAATGGGAATTAAGGTCATTCCGTCTCTCGAAGAATCAATACCATTTTGGGATTCTGCTGGCCAGCTAAATCAGCCAATGCACATTAGTTGAGTTTATCCGATCGGGCTTCAGCGTTGCAGATCAGGCTTAAAGAGTACTGTGTACTGTTCACACTTCCACTGGAGGTTCGATAAGAGGCGTGGCCGTTAATGACACCGTCAAAATAGTCTGCAGAACGGACCCTTCCGCGCTTTACTTCCAAAGAATTGTAAGTTCAGATAGGCAACTAAACGCAGAGCTCGACGATCAGATGATCGGAGATGTAAAACGCTCTCGGGGCTATCGGTTGTTCGGGGATTGAAACCAAGCACCATTGAAGATTCGATGCGGTAGCCTTTCCACAGTTATAGAATACTTTATGTAAAGGATTTCTGGCTTATATAGGGAAATGTCTTTCTAAGCTTGGAATTGTCCTTAAAGGCTATCCTGCACCTGCGGCTAATGGAACTTTTGGTGACCTTTAATCGATTCAAAAATCGATCATAGAACAGCCGAACGCAGTAGGAGCTGAAAACGACGCCCTGTTGAAATTACGCGCAGCGATCGGAGCGGGCAGATCCATGCTGCAGAGAATTCGTTACGAAATAAACAGGATCGTACATGTCGGCCAAACCAGTGACGTCATCAACGAAAACATGGATGTCGACAACAGCGACACCACTAACAGCACCGCAGTTAACAGCGGCTGCGCTAACAGCCCAAATGTGAAAAGCTCTCTGACAGCAGTGATGGAAAAGACGACAATGCAAACGGTGCTGTAAAACAACCGGACACAAAGGTAAACAACATATGGCGAGATCCGGCAGCATCGCCAACGTTGGCAAAAGAAGTAACCACGGAATACGACGGAACACAGTGCGCCAAAAACTGGGTCATACAACTAAAGAACATTGCCCAAATCTACGATCTGGACAACATAACGAAACGGATTGCCAAGCTCAAAGGAAATTCACGTATTTGGGATCAGCTGATCACCTATGCGAGCCATTGAGCGTGGAATTTGGAGCAACCATGACCAAGGGAGAACAATGAGACAAATTCCAAAACCGATCGCTGAGAAGAAAATTTCGCGGCGGACATGGCGGACAGCTACATTCCCAATCCGCCTTCACCCCAGCAGTCCCCACCCAAGTGCCTTTTCGGATCACACCATGGAGTTGCCAAGAGTTCCAGCCACGAGCCCCAGCTACTGTCCGGGAATACGGTGCGATTCGACATCCAGCAGCCGCAGGAGCTGCTCCATCCGTACCACTTTGTCAATGTTGTAGGCGTAGAGGAGGCACTTGATGGAGCAGGCGAGACACGTCACAAAGGTCGTTAGATTGAGGATGTCCTCGGTGAGGGTGCGGTTGTGTAAGAGCGACAGGCCCAAGTGGAGCGGATAGCAGATTGTGACCATCACATTGACCAGCAAACTGTGGCAGACGTAGAGGCCACGCCACTGGGACTGCACCCGCTTGTGGGCCGCTCCGAGCATCCACCATGCTGTCCAGTGGCTCTTGATGAAGCTCAGACTGTCGATGGCTTCCTCGGACATGGCTTCTGCTGCTGGCTGCTGTTCTGTGCTTTCTAAGCGTCCCTTTCCGATCATGCTTCTTTTTATACGCAGATGGACGCGTGCTGTCCGCGGTGTTGGCCTTTCCCTAATTACGTAATTTGGTTCGCGTGGTCGCATCAATTACAAATTATCACCTGCTGCTTAGGTTTTGGATTCCCAGCGAGCGGGGTTCTACTTTAAGTTTTTTCTGCCATTTACTATTCCGTTATATTTTTTCAGCATTTAAACTATTTCTCCCCTTGAGGGCCAACTATTTGCGGTAACTTCAACGAATGTCTGCAGAAATGCTGCAACGAATGCAAATGAAATGCGATATTGTTTGATAATATCTGATGCTGGTGCTTTTCATACTAAATGAAACTGACACAAAATCGGAATGTTCGTTTAGCGGCGGCTCCTGCTGCTGCAGCTGTGGCTGCTGCTGTGGCTGCTTCTGTCAGCGGTTTTTGCAACATCAAAACACTCGCTGAAAAGTAGGCTACAGAATTTATGGCTCACTTGCTTGTCGTCAATTTCATAGGAATTTGCAATGCTGCCACATTGCCACACAGCCACACAGCCACAACTGGTATTAAATTATTCTCTTGGTAAAAATTTCAACGCAACATAAACCCCAAGGTATAGTAACTGTGTATGCTCTCTCTCTCTCTCGCTTAATAGAGTGATGCGTGGATGGTGCATGCAATTAGCATGTCCACGCAGGCCACCAAAAAAACATGTTGCCATATTGCTGACAGCGCACCATAAATTGTTGCATGCTGAAATGGCAGCGAGCCAACACACACACACACACACACACACACACACACACACATAAGCAAAGCAGGCCGAGGAAAAAAAGGGCCTCCATCACAGAGCCAGAATATGCGTATGGTGTGATTCATTGCTGTGAGGCAGTCCCCAGGCCCCCAGGCCCCTCCCCGACCAATCTAATGTCTTAATTGTTGCATGTGGCATCTATGTACGCTGACACTGCCATGTGCGCTGAAAAAATACTATGCAGAGCAATTTATTGCATGGGAAATATTTTCAGCCGGATTGTTTAAGCCCTAACCCAATTACGATGGCAGCCTGGCCTAAAAACTAAACGGATGTGCAGGGCAATCCTTCGTATTCGCATTCGCATTCGAACCCCTCCATGTGCAGCGGAAACACAATCATAGGCCTCTCTAGTCGAGAGTCGAGAGTCGAGTGGCATGAAATGATGCTCCCTCCTCGTTTTTTTTGTGGAATGCTCTCTCTAATGAGCTCTGTTTTGGTGTCCGATAACTCGCCAACAGTGTGCACTGTTAGTTTTTGCTCTGGTGTAATTATTGCACGTCCTGTGATTTCCTTCACTCGTCCCATAGCGATTGTACCCACCTATAAGTGGCGCTAAGCATGCGGCAGGTTGCACGAATGTCAGTTTCGTATCGGGGAAACGGAACCCAACGGAACCCAACGGAACGCGTTGTTTGTCTAACCCAACGCAGCAGCTGCTGCTGCTGTTGCCGCTGCTGCTGCCGCTGTCAGCGAGCAAGAACGACAACAATGTAATTATCATAATTAAAAGGCTGCCCCTGTCGCCAGAAAAAAAGAGGAAACCCCATCCATGTAACCCACAACAACGACGAGAATGGGAGCGAGAAAATGTTCACAGCGGCCATGAATTTCCTATTAAGAGCTGCCCCCCAAACGGCGACGACGGAGGCAGGCGAGGGGCGGCAGAGGCTGGGGCACAGCCCCTGTCGTGGGATGGCACACCGGAGATGGGGGCTGGTGGTTGGCGGATGGTGGGTGGGACTGCAGCTGCATAATTGAGGTAGTTTCACTAATTGTAAAACGTTGCGCATTAATTGCGTCTGCAGCGTTGCGCATTTTGCGGCTTGGCAGCCACAGGCGACGCGAGTCGCCTCCGAACGCCCTAAACACCCATTAGACACCCCCTCATCAGCATTTTCCTGGCAGAGTGGAAACAAGAAACTATGATGATGACATTTTCCATCAGTTTTGTTCTCCTTGTGAGACGCGTACGTCTTGGGTTTGCCGCTGGTGCATTCTTATCAGTGATTCTTATCAGTGTGGGAAAACTCACCATACGAATGCCGGACGCCGGACGCGAGACGCTCAACAGCTGGCCAACTGAAATCCCACTGCTACGCTCTGCGCAGGACCTGGAAGACATCGAAGAAATATCGAATATCTGTGAGATAAGAAAAGCCAAATGAAAAGCATTTCATTGCATCTTTGAGGGGAACTGTGAGATTTTAAGGAAATTCTAGAGATTTGAGTATTTGGTCGAAATATTCAAGCCAGGATTTGAGCAGGAAGTGTCCTCCACATGGGAACATTCGACCAAAGTATTGCCAGGCAAAGGATTTTGCGAGATGGATAACAGTTGTATTATGAATACTTTCTTTTATTTACAATCAAGATGTAAAATAATATTCAAGGCAGTTGCAGCTGTCTCCGGTTGCGACGACAGGTTGCACGCAACAGTTTACTTTCCACACAGCCAATGGCTTATCACAACAAGCGTTGCCGCTTCCAGGCTAATCAGAAACATCGTTGGAAGTGGCGCCACAGAGAGCGAGAGAGAGCACTAACCTGCCTCAATAGCAGCAGTCAGTGGTAGGGCTTTCACTTTCACCGCCCCCTGGCCCATTCACACAGTGGCCCGATGCTCCACAGACCCACATGGACGAGCACGACGACGACGACGACGGTTCGTGACCGACGCGTCGGTTCGTTCTCCTCTTCGTGCTAGGGGCTCGTGCTGGGGCTCGTGCTCGTGCCTGTACTCGTGTCGGGGTGTGGTGAGTTTCGAGGAGCCGCCACCGAAAGTGGCACTGAATGAAGCTCAAGCTCGCAGTTCGTTTCTAAACGCGTCGCGGCGTGGTTGTGTGTGTGTGGACCCAAAGGACCCAAAGATTCCCACTGCAAAGGACTCATCCTGACGGACAAACGATCGGTGCTCACGGTGGAGTGAGAGTGAAAGTGAAGTTCCGATCGCTGAGTGTGAAGATGCCTGAACGAGCTTATTGGTGACACAATCGAATAGCTGAATTAAGCATAGGATAATATACTATATCGGATAAATACCTATAAATAACATAAATCTGAATTAATTTCGCCTAAAGGGTGAGTATTATTTCCACAAGGCACACATCCATGTCCCACTCAATGCAAAAGCAAAACGAAATGATTTTTTATGGCATAAATTATTCTGGATTTCGTAATTGAAATTCTAAGCAAAACTTTGCTCCGTGTTTGTCGAAATCATGGAAATAAATGGAAAAATAATATCCCTTCGGGCAACCTTTCCGCTGATTGAATGCTGGTTGTTGGTTGGTTGGTTGGAGCAAGTGTGATCCAAGTTTCCGTCGGTTTGTATGTATGCACGTGTATGCAACGGGGCTTACACGAGTCCAGTTCCAATTGAATGCTCTGTGCAAGGGCTTAAATGCCATAAAAAGTGAATGCCAGCATATTCACTGGTCAACAACAAACAACACGCTTGGCATGCAAACATGTCCTGGCTTTTTGTGGCTGGCTCTCCCTCGCGTTTTTTATTATTATTAAATTCAATTACATTAAAAGCTGGACTTAAAATGGTGACAAAAACATGTCGGGGCAACATGGGGGGGGGGATGCTGCTACTGCTGTGAAAATGAATTCCAATTCAGTGGAACACATGCCACATGCCACGTGGGGAGCGGCACACCAATGGGGGAGAGTAGCAACTCAATTAATTAATAGCAGGCCAAAAAGCCAGCGAGGAGAATCCACCAATATGTGGGAGGGGGGGAACGCGTAAGCCGCCAATGGCTCCAGCCCAAGTCCCTTGCCCGACGAAGTGTGAAATTGTATTTTATTCTCTCACTTGCACCTCGGCCCTTGTCTGCCTTCTTGGCTCTCTTCACCGTCGTCCTTTGGTTTCCTCCCTTAGCATTTCGGTGGAAAAACTGATTAAACCCTTTGGTCTCGGTGCCAGGAGAATTACCATCAGCCCCAAATGGGTTGAATTAATTTGAGATGCGAATGCGTTCTACGAAATCTTGAGGGCATCTTGCGGATGTCGTTAAGCGGATTTACACTGTCTGTGTGTGTGTGTGTGTGCTGGAGCAGAGTTATTATGCGTTTAATCGCTTGCCACCTGCCAAGTGGCGGGCGCTTTCCGGTGGAGCCCTGCTCTCTGTATCTAATGATTGTTCTAATTTGAATCGCACCATACGCTCGGAGGTAGGCCTGCCCCGCCTACTACTCACTGGGCACTTCCCGTTACCGTTACCGTTACTCCTCCCATTTCGCATACAAATGGGCCAACTTCTGGCCGCCGCTTGTGCTTTATGAATGCAAATTTACACAGCTTCAGGCTTAAATCTTTATGCCCCAAGCTGATGCCTGCAGTTTCCCATTGACCCCCATGCTGCGAGTGCGCAGTGGCGGTGGCTGTAGCGGTGGCTTTGTCGAGTACCAGTTACATTTATCTATTTGCATACACTGGCAGAAAATGTGTGGAACTTTTAGATATAAAGAGATTATCACTACGAAAGGGAGTGTCCTTGGCAGTGACCAGTCACCAGCAAGAGGACTCAATCACTCTCAATCACTACTCTCCTTGTCTCTCTTTGTCTTTGCTCTCACTCTGGCACTACCTGAGGAAGCGATTAAGAAAGCCCAAGGACCTTTCGGACATTCATTGTTGTTCCTTTCTGGCTCTTCCTCTGAGTGTAGAAACGAGGTACTGGGTAAATAGCCGCAGGAAGTTTTTCTTCATCGCATTCCTTGCGCATTTCCCTTGGCCTTTTCGCTGTTTAAAGACGCTTTTCAACTCCCGGGAATCCCCAAATTGTTTCCTTAAATTTCACTAAGAATGCTAAGGAATTGACCAAAACGTTTTCCCAGTGTACACATTGGGAGGAATTCGCACAATTCTATAATTAATTAATCCGCTTCGGCTGGAATAATAATTACATAGTTATGCCATGTTTGTTCTTCAATCGCCACATGTTTTTGTGGCAGTGTTTATGCAACTGCACCTCTCTGTAATTAAACATAATATCAACTAAGAGCCTGATTTTCACTGATGCAGCCAACCGTTTAGAGAGGAAACCAGGAAAATTCATTAACAAATTTAATTATGAAATAGAAAAAAGACAAGATTAAAGGATTTGCATTTACGTACATGTGAAAAGTAAATGGCAGACCCAATACTACATATGTACATACATATATACACTGCCCCTTCTAATGCTCTATTTTTGGGTTTAGATAGAAACTTCGTTATTTTAGTCGAGTGCTTTTGGTTCCCGAAATCGGCTTAAGCGCTTTGACTTTGGTTCAGTTTTTGGTTATATTTTAGCAGAGGATACTAATTCTAGTCTGGGTTTGGGTTCCACTGTCCCCTAATTACAGACAGAACCGTCTAGAGGGCGACCCTTACTGGCCATTTGACATGCAACCAATTAATTGGGGGCCCAACTGTGTTCACATCTCGTTTGGGGCAATCAATCTAATTGATTGGCCGCAAGGCAAACGTATTCCATTCGGATAGAGCTCTGAAATAATCGGGGAGGGGATATTTAGAGCCTTTTGGTTGGGTTGACCCGCTGTCACGCCCCATTGTTAAACAATTTAGCCATTTCATCGGGCGCTCGGGCGCACCGACCACTTCCGACTTAATTCCAAACTAAATTAGTTATGATTGTGGCGTGTTAAACATTAATTAACTCGCCCTGATTGCGGTGTGGCGACCAAACAAATCAATTATTTAAACGCTTAAATACTTGCTCAGCGCTGATTGACAGCCAGGGGCATGCAACGCAACGCAACACAGTGGAGTGGGGCAGACACAAACGTTAATTGCCCTGGATAAACGATGCTTTAAGCATCATCATCATCGTCATCGCAGAACAGGAGAGTTGAAAGGTTATTTGTCTTCCCTTCATTTCCTAGGATCACAAATCACAGCTGCAAACCAAAGGAAACTGCTACCGAGAAGGTTGTCTTGGCCACGTCAAAGGAATGCAATTCCCGCCGGTGGCCGGCAGCGGTAGCGGTGGTTGAATGTGGCCAAAATAATAGCCGTCGAAAGGCAAAGTTGCGGCACTCGATGCCAGTTTGGCATCTATCCCTTATTCGTCTCCTTTTCCTGCATTTGATTTGTACCTTCAATGTTCGATTCTTCTCTGCCTCTCTGCCTTTTGCTTCCTGCTGCTTGTTGCCGGTGGCAGGTGCGTCAGCTGAGGCTGCCTTGAGGCATTGTCTGTGAATGAAACCCGAGTAAAATGGAAACAATTGCTGCGGTTCTATGGAAACAAATGGCTAACGGCAGTGGGAGGTGGAAGGGAGGCTGGTTTTATTGGAGATTGGGGATTGCACGGTTGTCCTTTCAGAAACTTGTTTGGCCAAGTGTCGTTACCAACTTTGTTGTTTCTGCCACGGCTACGGCTACGGTTATGTCTGCTTCTGCTTCTGGTTGTGGCACTGCCACTGCCACTGCAGCAAGGGTTGTCCTCCCCGTTGTCCCGTAAAAGTGAGTTATGGGCGACAGTTGTCAGCGCCTTGCGAGGCAACGACACAACTTTGAGGCTGCCGCCTATTGAGAGATGCCCCGTGCTGAATCAAGTTGCAGCTGCACAAAACTTTAACCCCACCATCACATCACGAATATCATCTATCAAGGAAAGCCGTGCGGTGCCGTGCCTGACATCTGCACGACTTTCACGACTTTCACGAGCTCCAATTGAAGCGAAGCTCAAAGACTTCAGTTACGCCCAAGTGTCAAGGTTGCAGACTTTGAACAAGGACAGGCGCGCGAAAATTGTCATCTTAAAATTGTCATTTGTGTGTGTGTGTGTGTGTGTGTGTGTGTCTTGTCTTCTTCTTTTACCCTTTTCCTCCCACTGACACACAAAGGACAATGCCATAGAGAGGCTGGTGGCTGGTGGCTTGTGGCAGGGCAAAAGACAAGCATTTCACCGTCACTTGACTGACAATTCGTGCGTGTGGGTGGTGCCCACCTCCCCCCCCCAACCATGAAGGAAACGTGGCGACAGCAGCAGCAGCAGCAACACCAGTTGTCATCTCCGTACCTTTATGCTTCACATTCCTTGGGTATGCTCGACTGAGAGAGGGGAGAGAGGGTGAGAATAAAAGCAAAAGGGAACTCGAATGGGTCTACACATACATATCACCATGTCCATGTGTCCCTCGTTGCCCTGGTGTGTTTGCATACACACACACACGCACACACACTCTCACTGTGATGTGTGGCACTCCTGCTGCCTGCTGCCGTCGTATCCTTTTTCGGTGTGTTGTTTTGTATTATTTAATGTGGCCATTGTCGTCATTCCTGATGCGTTGATTGTCGGCTCACTTGTTCTCCTTGTTCTTGCTCCTCTGCTCTTCTTTGCTCTCCTTTGCTTTTATTAATTTACGAGCTGCGATAAAAGCGAAACCGAAATGGAAATGACCCGTGGCCTTGAGGCTCAAAGGAGTTGTCTCTCGATATAAACCACGCCGCTCCTCTGAGCTCTGACATTTACCTGTTTGTAGGCAGCTCCTGGCACGTGCTTGTCAGCAAGTCTCTCCCGGCCTCCTACCCCCCTCCCGCCCCCTCGTCATTCACTCAACCAATTACCTACCCCGGCGAGAGACATTTCACGTTCAAGGTCCCAGCGAATTGATTGACATGGCCAGGAAATTAAAATCTGAGCTCGCGGGGGCTTGCCGTTCCGTTTCGCTCCGCTTTAAATTTCTACAATTTTCCTGCTACTACAGCCCCAAAAACCGTGCCGATTTCGATATTGGTTGAGAGCCATTAAGAAAATTGGATTTGATTACTTATACATGAGAGAACACGAGGGAACCCCAGAGAGAGTGAGAGCACACAGCGACACAGCCAGAATCGGGGCATGATGATCGGCCACAAAGGGAATGTTGTCATAAATCACATTACACAACAAAAAGGGGCAAATCCGTACAGTTCCAAGGGGCAGGGAGGGGAAAGGGGAAGTGTTATTGATGAGCATTTAACTTCTTTCGTATTTCCGTTTGCCTGGCTTTAAAATTTCAACGCCCTCCGATGCCATGGCGCCATCGTTGGGGCTTTTGGGATCTTTACGAGGCATGCCTCATGCTTCTGCCCCCCGCTTGTCGATAATTTAGTTAATAGTTTCAGTTTCAGTTTCAGTACGATTCTGTTTGTGCTTACTCGAGCGCTTTTCCATGTGGCGGCAGTGGCGGCGGCAGCGGGGAGGAGGAGGCGGGTGTGGGTGTGGGTGAAATGGGATTTCTGGGGAATCTCTGCTTGATGAGGCCTCTGCCTCTGGTGCTTCTGGTGCCTCTGGTGATTTGCCTTTCGCTGGTCTCTGGTTGGTCAATAAAGGCGCAACGTCATGTTTTATATTGGCTCTCGATGTTGTGGAGTGGCCAGAAGCCCAAAGCCCAAAGCCAAGGCCCGAAGAGTGCCATAAATTAGGGCAAATTCCATTTGACTGAGCTTTGGCTTGACTTTGAGTTTTGCCCCTCGGATTTGCTTCTCTTTTTATATATTTTTCTTTTTATATTTATGCTTTCTTTTTTTGGCCACTTTATGGCTACACATTTTGTCCATTAGGAAGCCGTTTAAAGGCAAAACTTTCCCGGGCACTGCATTAACAATGGAAAATGTTCGAGTGGCGTTCCACATGGCGTATAAGTTATTCGTACACATTCGGCATTGGCCTCGGTCTCCTCTCCCATTTGGT
The DNA here is from genome assembly GCA_035041765.1 of Drosophila algonquin. Taxonomy (NCBI): domain Eukaryota; kingdom Metazoa; phylum Arthropoda; class Insecta; order Diptera; family Drosophilidae; genus Drosophila; species Drosophila algonquin. The sequence continues at coordinate 646,032 of JAWNKY010003561.1, forward strand.
GGCTAGACATTGTCTGGCTTTTGAATTTATTGGCCAAGGCCTGCCAAGGTCAATGCGTAAGACAATTATACAAAATAATTCGAGCAACTTTCGGGGGCATTCATCAAGCATCCTCCAATCCTCCTCTCTCTTCGCTCTCCTTAAATTTCATTCATTTTTATTTAATGGCCTCAAAAATGCTTTGAAATTTAAATTTCCCCCTGCGGCTCCTGCCACCACTGCCGCTCATAATGAGACATCAAAACGCTGCATGTGACACAGCCAGATAGAGAGGGGGAGAGAGAGAGGGGGAGACAGGGTGGGGGGAGTGGACGCCCACCAATTGGCGCAAACATAAAGCGCGAATTTGAGCGGAATTTATGAAAATTATGCGCATACCAAATCACCAGAATTTGTGGGTTTTCCAGTTGAAAAATTAGCAAAAACAAACCAAAAAAAAAACCAAATCCCACACGAATCAAAAGTTGAATTAAATTGAAATTCGTATTATCTTAAAGTACATCGATTTGGCATTATTTTGTTGTGTCCCGAGGCCAGTCATTAGGTATTAGAAAATCATAATTAATATTATCCTTTTTCGGTGGAGATTCCCAGAAAAACGAACAGCTGGCGGCCTTAGATCCAGCCACGCGCCGCCACTTAAATTTAAATTTAAATTTAAATACAACTGCTGTGTGGGCAAAAGTTTTGTTTGTATTGTAATTCCGGTTATAAATTTCCCTTCAAATAAACAGTTTAACGTGGGGCTTCTTGGGCCTTGGCTGGGGTTTGGGTTCGCTTTGATTCGGTTCACTTTTCGGGCCAGAGAGAGAGAGAGAGAGAGAGAGGTCCTGGCTTAGGACTACAGCTCCATTTTATTGCGATTGCTGCCTGGCTGACTGCGAGAGTGTGTGTGCCTGCCTCGCGCACACATGTGGCACACACACGAGTCTGGGACGGGACTCCACTACTGCAGGAGTCTGAGAGTCTGTTACTGTGTTACCGTGCTACAGTGTGTGCAATTTATGCGCTCACGTATAAATAGAATTGATTTTGCTTAAGCATCGCATATATTTTACCTGCTGCCAGGTGATTTAATGTCTGGCGACATAATCTGCCATTTGCCACTCGTTTCCATCGCTGCCATCACGTACGACGCGGAGGAGGACTCTCTCGTATGCACATGTGTGCGTGAATTGTGTCTGTGTGTCTGTGTGTCGTCTCTGTCTTTAAGCTTCGTGCAAATCCGAACTCATTTTCATAAGCTTCCGTCATGCGTGAGGCGGTAGAATAAACAATGAACAATACACACACACACACACAGACATACACACACACACACTCCCTCACACATGGATAAAAGTATATGCCATATGGAAAGCCACGTCGCATGCTTAGAGCCAAAGCAATTATGTTAAAATAATACGCGAAATATTTTTGTATGCTATTCGCCCCTCCCCTCCCTTCCCTTGGCGAAACGTTCCTGGATTATCGCCACTTACACCACCACACACTGCACCACTCAGTGGTGCTTTGGCTGAACAAAGAACTACTCAGATTTATCTCACTTTTCAGTTTTCACTGCTTTCCAGCATTTGATCAGTCGAAACAAGAGAATCACAAACAAACAAACATTCCGCTGGCTGTTCAGACGAATGCCAATTCCTTAATTAAAGCCCAGCAATCGTACATATATTCAATCTTTAATACTTGCTTTAAATGAAAATGGTAGGAGATGTGAAGGGCATTATATATGAGCGATGCTACTTTGAGTTTCCACATCCACATCCACTCGACGGAGCTGGAGCCGAAGCCGGAGCCGGGGCTTAAATAATACAAAGCGCACAAACACCTACACACGAAAATAACGAAAATAGGGAGCCAAGAGCTGCAGACAAATAGACAAACAAATAAATAAATAAATACCCGGACAGAAGCATCGGAATCTAGGGAGATGGAACCGCCCAAGACCCCACCCAACCCAAACGCAACGCGACTCAACGGTTAAATCCACAAATGGCAGCTAATGAAGGAAGCAGTTTTCTCTCTGAAAAGCTAAAAACAGAAAGACAGAGTAAGAGTAAGAGTGAGAGTAAGAGTAAGAGTAAGAGTAAGAGCAGCTTTCTCCCCAACCATCAACATCCATTCAGCCATTCAGGCATTCGACTGTTGCCTGTCCTGTCTTTTGGCTTTTGCAATTTTTATTTTCATAAATTCTCAAAGCATGTTTGCCAGCTCATAAAAACGCAGTATGTACTCCCGGCACACACACACACACACACACACACACACACACACGGCGCCATTTTTATCTCCCTGTTCCGCTTTGGCACTGGCACTGCCACTGCCACTGGTACTCGTATAAGCCAAGCGCCCAAGTGGCTCATAATCTGAGCAATTTGCTTGCGTTTTATGTGATTTTTGTTGCTGTTATTAGTGGCTGTAAAGAACACACCCACAGATCCCCCCCTGCCCCTGCCCCACCCCCCACCAGATACGCAGGTTGAGGGAGGAGTGTGCAGTGTGTGTGCGTGTGCATCATTTGTATGCAAATTGAAAGCATCTTGTTTGACTCTCATACATAACTGAGTTGCTGCATATGCACATGAGACCTGAGACCAGAGTCAGAGTCTGAGTCTCAGGTTTCCCTGCTTAAATTTGAAATTAAATTCAAATTGTTATCAATCGAATTGTCGACAGCACCTGACTGGGCTGAAAATTAATGAGTTTTGACCAGAATCAATTACATTTCCATGGTATTACGAATGCCACATACCTCTCTCTCGCTCTCGCTCTCTCTTGCTCTCTCTCTCGCTCTCTCTCAGACAGGGCGAAAAATTATCCAATTTAAAAGTCAAATGTCATTTTTCCGCCCTCCATTTTTCTCCCATTCTGCCGCCAGCAGCAGCATATAATGTGAATTACCTAACAAAGGTGATGCTGGCCCTCGTGACGAAATGGAAATGGAGATGACGGGTGACGGGTCGCTTTTCCATTTCCGCTGCTAAATTTCCGACTACCCTATCCCAAGGGTATCCACGGTTTCGGCCATAATGTTGGCTCACTGGCCTACTGGCTCTGTTTGCTCATCCATGGCTCTAATAATATGCTCATGGTTCTTCTAAGAGCATCCAACGAAATGTTTGGGATTCTTTGAGTAACCTTCCGTGTTTTTTGTTGTGTCCTTTCCGCTTCCGCTTCCGTCTCCGTCTCCGCTTCTGCTTTCTTTTCTATTTTGGCCAAAGACATTTCATTTCTTCCGCAATGGCAAAGGCAGAAAAATTACTTGAATTTCATTTAACGCAACAAACTTTGTCCCCGGCAGGCAGCATCCCCTCCCCCACCCCCCACACACTCCAGACAGCACACAGCACCCCCTACCCCTCCCCATACAAAGCAAATGCGTTGAGTTTGTTAATGTGTTTGCATAAATTTGAAGCCCAAAGAACAGCAGCGGCAACGGCAAAACATCGGATGGGTTCTGGTTCTGTTCTTCCGAGTTCTTGTGTGTGTTTGTGTGTGTGTGTGTGTACTGGCTGCTGTGGGAGATGCTGCAATGGAGATGCTTCCCCTTTTCCTTACAGTTTTCGGATGAATGGCATAGGCTATAGACTGCCTTCCGCATTCAAGTTGGGCAATTTGTATGAAGTTTCGCATGGGTAGTGCTGGCCGTGGGCCATTAATCAAGCTAAGCATCACAGGTCACAGGTCACAGTGTCACCTCGCAATGCAATTGCTTCTCTCTTCAAATTGGATTGTTGGTTGCCTTACCTGAGATGAGGGACATGTGGCATGGTCTAGCTGCATCACCTGCAGCCACTTAGCCATGACGGCTAAAGAGAGGCTAAAAGAGAGACAGAAGGGAGAATGAAAAAGTTACTCCGTCAACGTGAGGGAGGGCGAGCGTGTCAAGGGTTAAGTGCATGCGAATGTTATCCATTTCCCTCCGATGCTTTCTCGTTTCTCCTAATGCATTAGCCGTGTCGGACACAAGGGATGGGCGACTCTGGGGTTAGCCAAGCCCCAGAAACGGACACAAACTTTGGCAACCATCTCAAAACCAGGACTCAACTTCTCCATCTCCACGTGCTGGACCAGATTCGGGAAAAGGTTAGGTCTTCCTTTTGCACACGATTCGGGGACCTGTCTCTGTGACATTTATGAACACTCTCTAAATTTATAATCCGCCCCCTCTCCCCGACACGAATTGTTTATTTATTGTTAGAATGGCTTGCAACCTTGCCACACCCAAGGGATAACAAAGCGGAAGCACGACACTCGGATATAAAAAATTCATCAGCGTTTTCCATTTCGATTTTGGAGCCAAATTACAGCAGGATTTCATGTGGCATCCACTTATACTATGCCCCCACCCACTTAATGCCCCATTTTTCATTTTCCATCTGCCAGGCTGTGGCAAACTTATTTAAGCTGATGGCTGGCTGAAATAGTTGCTGACTTTAGCAGAGAATAGAAGATTTTCTAATAGAAAATTGATGGCATTCATAAATTCCACAGAATATTATTCATTTTGATTCATTTCAAGGGAATGTCGATTGTGACTTTAAAAAATATTCCATACATTTCTTGTTTATCGGTTGGCCAGAGTCCTGCCCAGAGTCTGCTCCACAGCTTGCCTCCTGCCTGAAGGCAGCCTCCTGCCTCCCGCCTCCTGCCTGGCTGCATGGGTGTCAATTACTCTTGCTCCTCATGCCCCACCATCGTGCCACGCTCCATGCCTGTCCATGCCACTGGCTGTTGCTTTTGTGCTCTGTTGTCTGTTGATGTTTTGGCCTCGCCTTGGAGCAATTTTTATGGCTCATAAAATTCGAAATTAGAACTGGATGTGGATGTGGCGCTGCCTTTGCGACTACCAAAGCTATCCTCTCGCTATATGAGGATGAACATTTTTATGCCCTGCCCTGCCCTGCCCATCGCCGTAGAGGAGCCGTAGAGGAGCGCAACGGAATCTGGGACCTGCCAAAAGTGGATTTTCTTTTCCAGAATTAGTTGGTATTACATTTAAATGGCATATAATTTGTTAGCGCCATAATATTTATGCGAATTGTGGCCGTACACTTTTATTTATGTTCACTCTGCTGCTCCGCCCCCTCCGCCCACTCCCCGACACCTTCCCATTCGGCGGCATCTACATTCAGTCGCTAAATCCCCCAGCTGACAATCAAAGCACAGTTCTTACAAATTGCGTTTAATTTAAGTGAAAGAGTGGGGAGTGGGGCTGACTTTCTCTCTCTCTCTCTCCCTTTCACTTGGCACAATGCAGTGCCACAGAGCGGTACACAGCGGCGTATGCGCAATATTTGCTGCCTGGGGAAACAATTATTCATTTTGTGTTCTATTCTGGCTTCTGCGTAGATGCGGAAATTTTTAATTGCCGCCTTGGCTGGAGCCAGAACTTTATGTTGTTGTTTTCTAAAAGCTTTTGTCCACGGACAGGTCCAGGTCCAGGTCCAGATACAAGAGTATTTCCCGCCTGAGAAACTGAGAAAAGCGCGCAATTCTCTTCCTCAAAGTACAGGAGCCTGCGAAACGTGCGACCTTGAGCTGGTGGCAGCTTCTGCGGCAAGTAAATAACAAAGGAGATTCGCATAAATCACAGCAAATAATTTGCTTACGTTGACTACAACGTAACCCAAAGAGACAAGAATGGAAAGCTGGCTTTGGTTTTGGCTTCGGCTTTGAGTTTAATCGTAGTTTAATTTTCATGATTATAACTGCGATTTCCAGAGTTCTATGGACTCATGGAGGGCCCCAATAGATAATATTGTCCAACCAACCAATTATACAGCCATCTAACTTACATTTAAGGCCCATTGTCCAGCGAAGCTTCAGTCAAAGGCTAACCATTGGATTTCCCTTTTCCCATTTCAGTTTATCAATCGTTTTGGCTTTAAATTGGAGGAAAGGACAAAGCAAGAGGCCAAAAGCAGTTGAGGCAAATTGGAAATGGGCATTAAAGCCGCGACAGCGGGGCCCCTGTACTTCCGCTGGCCATGGGCTGGCACAGGGCACATGGGGCACTCGATGCGGATGATGTGTCATGTTTTCGCTTTGGTCTTTGATGATTGAAAATTCCAGCTGGCGAAACCAGGAGATTACGCAACCAGAGACACAACCAATCGACAGCCACACAGGGATCGCTGCACAGTCGAGAGCAGAGGACCGATCAGCAAATCAAAGCGAGCCACAAAGTAACCGGTAGAAGTGTATAGGGGTCCTCATCACTGAATCCGAGAACCAGAGAGCCAGAGCAGAACAAATCCAGAGCAGTCAGTGCCCAAACGGCACCGCGTACCTCGGTTCAGAGGCCACGGAATGAGCTGCAGCAGCGGCAGTTGCTGGCGGAAAGCAGCGGAAAGGCAAAGGACGGGGATGAGGATGCCGCAAACGTTTCAGCTGCTGCTGTGGATGGGCATGCTGATGCCACTGATGCTGTTGCAGTTGGGGCAGGGGCATGCGGCAGCGGACCTAGAAGCCGCAACAGTCGCTGGAACGCAGAGAACAGTAACGGCCGTTGGATCCCCACGGAATCGCATCAAAGCGGAAGCGGAAACCCTGATGGCGGCAGGCGACAGCTTCAACATTCGCCACGGGCGTTCCCGCACCTCCCATATGCTTCACAACACAAACATCAACAGCAACAGCAATGGGAATGGGAATGCCACCAGTGGCACCAGTGGGAGTGACAGCACCAGCAACACCCGCCTCACTTTAGTCACGCCCACACAGCAGCCTGGGGCAGGTGGCACAGCAAGCGCCCCAGTCACGCATAAAATACGCAAATTGCACAAGAAGAAAATCAACGAGAGCATTCGGAAGAGCGTGGACAAGAGCCTGGGTGTCCTCCATCCGGCCAAGAACCACCGCAGCCTTGCAGAGGCTGAGCATCTGCAGGGTCGTCGTCCAACCCACGACGACGACGCGGACGAGGACGACGAAACGGCTGCTCTAAGTGAGGTCATGCAATTGGCGGACGAGATTGATCTGGAGAATTCATTAGAGTCGGCTTACCAGAATGTTGTCGTGGGTTTGACTGCCACTCCCACGCCCGCGCCCCAGCCACCGCCGCCGCCGGCACCAACGCCCCCAGCAGCAGTTGGAGGCCCTTTGGTTGCCAAGTCAACTCCGACACGTGGCCCAGGCACAGACACAGGCCCAGGCCGAACAGGTGCAGCCGATGGAGCTCTGCAACTGCGGCAATTTGTGCGTGCCAACATTGATGATGCCAATTACGCGGAGGATGAGGCGGCCATGGAAGACTCCCAAGAGGTGGAGGTGGATGTCGATGAGGATGAGGATGAGGATGAGGACGAGCCGTTATCGACCACTTCCATGCCAAAAATGGCGAAATTTGCGCCTCATCATGTGACCGCGAGTGCGACAAGGACACGACTGCTGCCAGTGAACAGCAGCAGCTGGCAGGAGCCGGCGGATGGAGGAGGTGGAGGAGGAGCAGGCGTAGGCGTAGGCGACATTGGAGTCCCTTCAGGAGACTCCACTGAATCCGATTACCGCCTCGATGACTCGCATTCACGCAGTGAAAACGATGCTTTCAACAATGACGATAATATCGCTGATGACGATGACGATGTCAACGACGACGTAGCCGTGGACGCTGACCTTGACGTTGACGAAGAGAACACGGAGAAGAAGCAGTCATATGCCAGGTTGCCCTTTGAGGAGCTGCAGCTGCTCAATGACAGCGGCGGCAGCAGCACCACAGAGTGGCTGGATGACGGTAATCGCAATGCAAATGAAATTGACAACCGTCCTGGGGCCGAGGCTCGCTCTCGGGCCAACATGGAGGTGAAGCAGATCCATTTCGAGGTCGATGGGGAGTCTGATTCGGTGCTGGATACCTCAGAGGTAACGATGGACGACGGCTATCCGCCGGAAGTGCAAATCGATGACAACACCAAGCAGCTGGTCATCGAGGATGTGGAGGGCAATGACGACGACACGGACGGGGAGAACATGGAGTCGAATCAGCTGACGGCGGACGTGATCAATGCGAGGGACAGCAAGATAGATTTGGTCTCCAAATTCCTGCAGTACATCGAGCAGCAGCACTTGATGGGCTCCAACTGTGTGGCCGGCACTTCTCTGAATCTCGGCGAGGGTGTGGTCGACCGCTATGCCCAGGACCGATTCCGTGTGGAGGCCGAGGTGGCCGTCAATCGCGCCAACATGTTGACCAGGTGAGCTAAAAGCAAAACGTGAAAGCGAAAGCGAAAGTTCTCTCTCCTCGCATTATTATACACATGAGAAACTTTTCCAATCGAAAGTTTTCGACACAGCCGAATGCCGAATGCATATTGCGGGGGAAATAGAAATGGAAATGGAAATGGGGAAATGGGGGAAAGCTGCCATTGCCCATAGAGATGTGGAAAAAGCAAAAAAGGTAGAATAGATTTCTCAGAGGAGTGGAGTATACATATATGTATGTCATGACTTTTCCTATTAATTTAGTTATCTTCGCTGTCACTGCTCCTCACGCTGTGGTTTTCATACAAATCCTCTGCCGTGGGATCACGTGGAATATTGAAGATTAGCCGAATCTCTTCGGGCGTGTGGCCCTTGATCATGTTGGCCACCGTCTGGCAGGCGGCGTTCATCAGTGGCCCGATGTCCAAGTAATTGGCGGCCATGATCAGCTCGAAGAGAGTGCCCTGATCGATGGCCGAGAAGAAGTCTGCATCCCACTCGCAGATGGGGTATTCCTCCATTTCCCCATCCTTCTTGGCCTCATCTTCAGCAGCGGGAGCGTCATGCTGGTGGTATTTGGCCCAGGTCAGGATCTTCTGTAGAATTGCCGAATTCACATTCGGCACGGGTATGAGGGGATGGTCATGGTCCTCCTTCTCCTCCCCGTCCTCGACCGCCAGGCCGCAATCCTCCAACATAGTTTTAATGGTGCCCGAGCATTTTGCAGTTTCGGCATCCGTGACGAAAACAACACCATCCGAGGACTCCAACCTGATGACGGGCATCGCCTTTTTTGAATTTCGAATTTGGAAAATAAAACAATTTTGTGTTTCGAAATCTGAACGGTTCCACAAAGGTATACGAAATGCTTGTGCGTTAGGACAACCTCTATCAGCCGATACGGCAGCCCCATTTACTAAAATAACCTCTATTAGCCGATACGGCAACACTAGAATATAAGAAGAATATACGGTACGGCCACATTAGAAATGTGTAGACCGATCACTTGGCGTGTGGCATCACTAACCATATAAAAGACGTTGCTGTACTCCAGTTATAAACTCTCACAGTTGTAGTCCTGGGTGGGTGTCCTGTTCGATTCCTTCACAAAAAAATAGCACAGAATATTCGTATCGTTCGGCTGCTCCTTTCACCTTTCATGGTTCACCGTTTCATCTTCTTCCCCGTTTCACCGTTCGGCAAGTGTCCTTTGTCAACGCTTATAATGTCCTTCCTGTTGTCAGGACTACTTTTGACTCTCCGATTCTCCGGCAGTCTCCTGCTGCTTGGGTGCGTGCAATACTTATATTTTGATAAAAGTTCAATTACTTAGCCGAACAGAGGAAAAAAGTTTGTGCCAGGACTTTGATTTATCCAAACAACGACCGCAGCTCTGGGTTTTTCTCTACCAATTTTCCAGCTGGCCAATGTGTGGCCAATGTCTTCTCTTCTTCAGTTCCCTGTCCCTGTCCCGGGTCCAAGTCCATGTCATTCCTGATTCCGTCATCGATTCGCCAGTAGCTGGCCAAGTGACAGTCTCAAGGACATGCTAGTTCTCCTATTGCCTCCTTCGATCCATCCTGCCGCGTGTGGCAACAGCAGCAGCAGCAAAAGCAGAAAAGTTTCACCCACAGTTTGTGTTTCTTTTCTTTCTTTTCCTTTCCTTTCCTTTCCTCTCCTTTGGTGTGTCCTCTACTGGCAGCCCCAAGATGAACAATAAACACAAAGTTTCATCATTTGACGCATATGTGGGTGCTGGTCAAGAGTCCGTGCCAGCATCCTGTGTCCTGTCATCCTGCGTCCTGCTGCCAACCGCCTGCATATGTCTTCTGCACAGTATCAATATCTATGTCGTTGTGCTCTCCCCTCTCCCCTCCCCCATGCGGACGGACATTAGACATTGAATTTATGTCTTTGTGAAGCGAAAAAACGAAAGAACGTTTCAATGTTTTTCTCTACTGATTTGGCTTGTGTTTCGTTTACCTCACGTCCTGTCGTTTTTACCTCAACAAAACATTTACCTCTCTTTTCTTATCGTTTTTTTTCGATGACAGAGCCACAGCAGAGGTTGATTTGATTGCTTCAAGCAACAGGCAAAGAGGACAAAATATTGCAGCACCCAAATTGGTGGAAAGCGATGTTAGCTGGAACTCATTTCGGGTAGTCGTGGCGGAAAAGTCGAGTCGGTACAATGGATGTGCTTTAGTCGAACCCCTGAGCTGGCACTGGAAATGGATATGGAATATACTTAAACGTTTTCCTGTTCCATTTTTTCCTGATCAGAGAACGAAATCAAAGCCATTTGTTCGAAAAACTCATTTGTTAAAAGCCACACATAGAAAGACAAAAAGCAGCCAAGGGCAGGGGCAGGGGCAGTGGGAGGAGGGGAGGGAAAAGATTAGGGGAGGAAAAACCATGAATGGCAAAGCTGACAAATCTAATGAACAAATGCCGCTTGTCAATAAAACGCACAAATAAACAATTAACCGGGCCAAAAGCGACTTGACAAATTAAGTGACGGCGAGGCCAGAGGGCCACAGCAAGAGAGAGAGAGAGAGCAGGACAAGGGCCAGGACAGGACCTTGCGTTGGTCTGGGGAGCAATAAAACGTCAAATTCCCAAAGAAAATGGCTGTTAACGTCAAATGTCAATAAATTAAAGTCTGTTCCAGGATACGGATCTAGGAGCTGGGCGCTGGCAACTGGGATCGGGATCAACATTATTGCATTGAGTGTCATATGTTTGGCATTTGTTTTCATTAAATTTGCTCAATATGGAATGCTGCCCCTGGGACTGGCTCTGCCCCAGACTTCTGTTCGGTTCTGTTCCAGCAGCTGTCTTCAAAGCCCAGGCTTTGGCTTTTGGCTGATTCATTCAGCCGTTATGAACTCCCGGACCCCCGACATAAATTTGATGAAAGATGCTCTGGAGCGAAGGCCGAAACGGATGGGGAAATCTCTTGTTCATAACTTCAAGAGGTGTGGCTGGCAGCAGGCGGGCGGCAGGAGGCAGCGCTAATCAGGGATGGTTTTAATCAGTTTTTCCTTGTGTTAACATAATCAAAGGCAGCCGGAAAAACTTTTACTGTACCCAAAAGGGAGAGAGAGAGAGAGAGCGGGACAGAGTATAGCATAGCAGAGATAGGTACCTACTAATTGAAGTTATTGTTTTGTGATACATTGTTATCGCTTTTCCGTCCTGCCCACCTTCATTCTTTCACTGCTTTTTGTGTGTGTGTGTGTGGGGTATTTCCCGTTTACTTTGTTGCGCAAACAAACAAAAACAAGAATAACATTTAACGAAAACAAAAGGCTACAAAACAGTCGCTGTAGCTGTAGCTCTAGGGGTATTCTGGGGGGTGGCACTAGACGGGGGTTGGGGGAGGAAGGGAGGCAGGGAGGCAGGAAAAACAATATCAATTCAAGTTGAAAATTACGAGCTTCAATTGTTTTCTTGCCTTGGCCACTTTTCGTTAGTTTCCGTTCACGCCGCACCGCCAAAGTGTAGACAGCAAACAAAAAGAGGAAACGACACACACACACACACACACACAGAGAGAGATGTACACACAACCAAGGAACATGCAACAAAAGTGTTGAAACGTACGTAGCAGAAGGAATCGGAGAAAACTTTTAAGTACTTAAATGTGTTGTCGTGCTTAGGTGAGACAATGCTGAATGAGTGGAGTGGAGTGGAGCAAAGGAGCGCAGCTTAGAGGTCGCAGAGGGGAAAACTCAGAAATTGAGTTTCCGATTTCTTCGAACTTAACAGAGACAGGGAGACAGTAAAGGAGAGAGAGCGGGAGGGAGACACACTGTAGATAGAGAGGCTAGGGGGGGCCATCGCTAAACTCTTTTGATGCGAGACATTCCACTTGTGCAATGATTCTGTTTTTCACTTGAACTTTTTGGCAATAAACTTGGCAAATAATTGATTGCTTGTTCGTCGATGTTCATGGCTGTTGCTGTTACTGTTAGTTGTTTTACTTGTTTTATTTCTGGGGCGTGGCATTTGATTTCACTTCATAGAAGCAATCGAAATTGAAATCTGCATAAGCGATGCACTTTTCAATTGCCAGCGGCAATGAAATGCGACAACAGCAAGGACACAAGCCAAGGCCCCACACCCACACCCACTCCCCACTCTCAGGAAGGTGGAGGACGGGGAATCGGAATCGGAATCGAAATCGGAATCAGAATCGTCTCCCATTGTCAACCTCCTTCAAAGTTTTTTGCCAACGGAAGCAATAAATATATATGCATGCAGGCAAGTCCTGTGCGCCTGGATGCATCGAAAGAAATCAACTGAGGGAAAGCCGATGCTGCCTCCAAGTAAGCTCGGCTGTTGCATTCTTTCACTCGATTTCTCTCAGTGTGCGCGCAAGGACTTTGTGCCGCTTGATTTACTCCGTGCCCTGCTCCGCGGGCGGTGCTAATAATGCCATGGTTTTGCTCTTCTGCTGTTCTGTTCCGTGCCACTGCCACTCCCACTGCCACTGCCACACCCTAAACTTTTTATTGTTCGCAGCGATGCAACGATGCAGTTGTCTACAGCCGCCAAAATGGAAATTGTTTTCATTCTGCGCAGAACAATCCAAATGTGGATTTTCTTGCTGCATGCCCCATGCCCCCGTACCCCCATGCCCCTAAATGCGGCCATAGTGCAAATGACATGGACATGTCCATGCCTTGTGTCATCTGTAGGCCACCGGCGGTACATGAATCCTATTCAACGCCACCGCCCGCCCCCCCCCCAGTGGGCCGCGGCCGTTTTCCAGTTGGCTTATTTTAGCGTCCTCGCATCTGAGTTTGACTTTCCGTTGCTGCCCCCTGCCCCCTGCCCCCTGCTGCTGCCTGGCTGGCGTTGTCTGGCGGATTTCGCCTCTTTTTACATAAGACGCACTTTGCTGGCCTGCTGGCCTGCTGGAGCTGCTGCAGCAGCGCGTGGCACGCTTTGTGCAACACATGTTGCCATAACTTAACAGCTTAACAAACTTGTCGAGTAGACACCGAAAAGCGAGAAGCGAAGCTACCCCCAACACCCAACTCTGAAGAGTCGCCTCCATTTCCAGCATTTCCACTGAAGTGGTTGTCGTCCCACTTGGCGAATGCGTAACATTTAAGCCGCAGCTACAGTTTTCGGGCGGGGGGCACCGCAGTCTATTTTTGCGCAATAAAAACATTTGCCACTCTTGCGACCAAAGGCAGGGCCAGGATCAGACAGGACCCCGGCCCTGGGCCCCCCTCCAAGCAGGCAGCCAGACAGCCAGACAGCCAGCCCCATAGACCAGCCAGCATAGCTCCGCCGCATTGTGGCAGCAAAAGTTGCAGAAAGGCGCGAAGCCCTCGCGACTCATTATGCTCGACTCATCGCCAGCCTTGCCCCTCCTGCCCCGCCCTCGAGTGCCTATTGGAGTGCGTGTTCTTATTCCCAGGCGGAGCCGAATTCAAAGAGTAAACTTTTCTGGCCAAAATGTTTGCCAACTTCTGCTGCCACACAAAGGGCGCACACAAAGCAATAATAATCATCAGGCAGCCAAAAGTACGTTCAAAAGAAGTTGCCAACTTGAAAGCAATTAATGGACTAAATCAAAAAGGCATTTTTCAAACAACAGGCCAATAGGAGTGGAACAAGAGGGAGAGATGCTGATGCTGAGGCCGTGGCAGGATTGGTCTTGTGGCCAGCATAAACATGTCAACAACAAGTGCTGCCTCAGGACGCACTTAGCCGCAGGGTGGCATACAGAGGCAGCAGAAACCAAACAGGCAACAAAGGAAAACATGGAGAAAAACAACAGGAAAAGAACAAGGAGAGCAGCGGCTGGAACTTTTAATTAACTGAACTCCTTTTCCTGTTGGCTAATTGAACACACACACACATACACATGCGCCGACATTGTCATGCCACAATGCCCCACAAGAGATGCCACTGCCATCGAGGAGGCAATTTTCCTCTTAGGCCAAACTTTTGATCGTATTTTGTATTTTGTTTTTCTTCTATGCCTATTACTGCCAATGAAGAAAGAAAATTGTCAATTAGCTAACGAAATTGCACATGAGGAATATTTCCAGTTTTCATTTGGGAGGTTATGGGTATACATAGAATACCTACCTTTCATGTCGAAAAGGAATCGATCCTTCCACGGGAACTTTGAAACTCCTGCCAATAATGTCAACTGTCTGTGAATCGATTTCCATTCGAAATTGAATTCTCTTTCAGATTTCCCGTTCACCGGCAATCAAATGAAATACGGAACTCAATTAGCAAAGGCGCGAGGGGGGCGAGTCATGTCTACGGCATTCCCATGCTGTGCCAGCGCTTATGTTTTCGCTTTTGATCATTTAATTATGGCCTAATTAAAATTGGTCAGAAAACCTTGACCGTTATGGGCTATTAAAAGGCGCACCCGTCAAACAAATAAAAGGCGCCAAAAGTTTATATAAAAGGGTCGCCCGCCGACTGCTTGGCCAGAAAGGTTGTCGACAGGCATCGTCTGTGGCGCCACCACCGATTCACCAGCCCAAGCTTCATGGCCAAAGCATTTCATTCGCTGAAGCATCCTTCCCGGCCGAGTACCAGCACCAAGTAGGTGCTGGGCAGATGCTCCTAAGGAGCCGAGCACTGCGTGTGCTTTGAATAATTAAACCGGAGCATTTCCCTTTCAATTAAGATGTCTGTCGACAGCAGTCGGAATCAGATGCTTGAGGTAGTTGCCCAAAGGGCAAACCAAAAGTGCTCTCCTCTCGTCCCGTCCCGTCCTGTCCTGTCCTGTCCCGCCTGTCCTGTGTTTCTGTGTGTCTTTAGAGTCCTGTTGAGGATTCGTCAGCCTGAAGGCTGTTTTGTTATACAATTTTGCCGTTGATGCCATATTCAGGTGCCGGAATTTGCGATTTCATTTGAAATTCTCCCTCTTTCCCCCTCCCTCCCCCCAGTTCGTGCATAATTAATTGCTTTTCACGCATAACGATAATAGAATTTAATTTGCTTGTTAATGCAAGTTGGCCATTTCAAGTATTTGTTTTGTTTTTCTTTGCACATTTTGTTTTCATCTCTGCTGTTGTGTGTTTTCTGTTTTCCGTTTTGTGTGGCAAAATCAATACCCGTTCATCATTTCCACATCAGTCAGCGGAAGACCTTGGCATCGACTTGAATGCAAATACCAGTTAAGATTGCGAATGGCGGTGGGTCGGAGGCGGAGGCGAGTGGGCTTTGGGACAGCCCTTCACCCTCGACATGCAACGACCTTCTCAAAAGTCAAATAACAAAAAAAGAAAGCAGCTTAAGTGGCAGGCAGTCAGGCCTGCCTCTCATGGCATCAACCGATGCTCCGAGTTCCAATTTGTTCCGAGTGACTCGCTGACTGGCCAGGGATCAGGGCAACCAACTAGACGGATACTTAATACAATTCGGAGAGGAGAGCAGGTGGCAGGTGGCAGGTGGCAGAGTGACAGTATAAATATGGAATAAATTGCTGCCTGCAGCCCGACGGAAAAGATAAGATAAGATAAAAGGGAGCCATCGACCACATACCTAATTCCAGTCCAGTGCAGTGTTGTGGCCAACATGTTTTTAATTAAATGTCAGAGGCTCTAGCAGGACACAAGAGGGAAGCCTTATAGAGTTCCGACATGGGTTCCGGGTTCTGCAAACTCCTGGATTAACACTAGCATAGACCCTTGTAGCGCTACAGTTTCCCTGCAGAAAGCACAGACAAAGGCCAAAACGCAAAGAGGGAAACACTTTCAAGTACTTAGTGAGTTACTTACTCTTGACTCCCACCCAACCCCACACCCAACTACCGACTGGAGCTTGTTTGCTGCTTGTTTGTGCACCCTTTTCCCTTGCAGCACTCGAGTGCTGAAAGGCGTCTTTAGCACACTTTTCCCGAAGTCAGACGAAGGACGAGAACAGGAGCTACAGCTACAGCCAATTGGGATTACACCTGAGAGAAGGAGTGGTCCGAGAACTATTAAAGTATCCAAGTAAAAGCCAACTGTTCAAGAAAGATGTACTGATAATTGCAGCTCCAAGAGGGGCTCCAAGAGGGCTCCATAAATAACGGGGAGCAGGAGATGCTGGAAAAAAAGCTGTCAACTCCATGTTGAGCTCTGCTAAGTCAGCATTATCACCAGAAAACATTGTCGTCCTCATTAGGCGACTTTTGAGCCGTGACACGACCTTGGACATTGTCTGGGATATGCATGCGCCCTGCAGAGGGGAGGGGGGCGCCGAGATGGGCGCTGACAAATGCCGTTGACATTTACAAATGAGGCCCACAAGCAAATTAATGAGCCACGCCCAATTAGCGAGTGAGTCCCATCCAGGGAGCCAGAGCCAGAGCCAGAGCCCATGTCTGTTGCTGAAAGTTTTCCATATCTGCTCTGGATGCTGCCTCCAGGCTAATGTATCGGAAAATCAAATTGCAAGCAATGTTGTGGCAGCTCTTTCTCCTCTTCGCGGCCCCCCGCTCTGCTCTTAAAGCGACATTTTAATTAATATTTCGCAGACAGAGAGCGAGCGGAAGGAGGTCACCTCCGTACATGTATCCTCTTGGCAGAAATCTTGAATGTAATTTTCTCGTTTACTCATTTTCCTCACCCACACTCCCCCACCCGTCCATTGTAGGGCTGCAGAGTGGAGGAGATGGAGAGGGAGAGGGAGAGGAAGAGGCTCCTGCTATGATGGCAGTCATTGTGGTAACGTGGGCACAGACAATAGCCGCCAGCCGCCAGCCACCAGCCGCGCAGCGCACTTGAGCGCAGCTTGAAGGCGGCTGCGCCTATAAGTATGCACTTGTAACAAGTCAGCAGAAGACCGACCGAGCCATCCACCCACCCATCCACCCAGCCACCTTCTGCGTGAAACAGAGCCGAGTGAAAGTCGCAGCCCCCGACTCTCGAGGAATGACAGGCCAGGCCACCGACAAAAATGAGGGAATGGCAATCCAAGGCGGTCGCTGGGTTCGCTCCACTGCGCCACTTTCGGGGCACTGCTTGAATCCCAGCCAGCCAGCCAGCCAGGCTTGTTCCATTATTCGGAGGATAGATGTCCTGCCACAGAAATGCTTGGTATATTGGGTGGTATATTATATGCAATTATCTATGCTATGAGGATAGGCACTCTCGTAATGTCTTTAAAGTCATTCTCCTCTATTCGTTCACTGGAACATGAAGAAAGAGTATACAACATTCCATGGCATCCACCCATAGTCCCCACACACTTTTTCATCTATTTTAAATGCAATTTCCTGTCGGCCTTGCAACATAAATTGCATTTTTTCTTGTCTAGCAGCAGCAGTGGCAGTGGCAGTGGCAGTGGCAGCAGCATTGCAACTAATATCCGATATGTGTCTCTTGTGTCTATTGCAGAATATTCAAGACAACGGGGCAGCGGGTGCAGGAAGATGTCAACTTGCTGCACGCCTCCGTTCTATCGATGGTGGAGTTCGACGATGATATATTCGCGGCCGGAAATTGCTTCGATTGGAACGAGCATCCCGCACAGCCGGGCCTCTTCTGTCCGTTCGCCTACCGCCTGCCGCCCCCGAACCTGGGGGCAATCTTCGCCAAGGATCTGGCCATGGAGTACCACTATCTGGGCAATACCTCCGAGTGGTTCTTTCTGGCCCGCAAGAACGCCGAGAAGGTGATAGCCCGCAACGAGCAGTATCTGAAATGTACGTACCAAAAAGCCATATTCAAATATAGAGCCCTACCAGAATGCCCGCTCTGATTTATGCCACGGACGGGACGGGACGGGACAGGACGGGCAGAACTCTCTGTCTTATTTATGGGGCCACCCTGATAGCGCCTTGCCTTTTGTGCGACATGTACAATATATATGTAGATGTAGATGTAGATGTACATGCCATTGAATATTTATATATTTGTTGGGGGCTTTAATCTCCGCCTTCATTAGTCACAGCCCCAAACGGGACAGGGAATGAGGCGCCGCCCCCGCTCTTCAGGCTAGGCAGCCCCAAGGGATGCCGCCTAATTGCGTTGCCGTTTGAGAGAGAGAGAGCGGCATATTTCACAATGTTTTATCATTGCCACTTGGTCGAAAGAGTCCTCCTCCGACAGGCCAACAATTAAGCGCATAAATAAAGCGAAAGTGAAAGTGTCCCCCACTCGACTTCCACTTTCAACTGCCACTCTCAACGTGGGCTACTCTAAATGGAAATTGCCTTGCCACGGAATCTCACATTCCGTTGTTAATTAGCTGCTATGGCTAGGCCACTGGTCGCCTGAGTGATTACATCTAATCCCATCACACGGATGGCATCCGGCTTGATCCGTCTTGACCCTGCTCCGAGAGCAACAGGGACAGCCGACAGGGACAGCGCCTGGGACAGGGACAGGGACAGTGATGCGTGTAAGCTAATTTTATGCAAGAGTCCTCCAGAGTCCGTCGCTCCACTGACATCTACTCAGCCTCATCATTATAGTCCTGCAGCGTGGGAGTCAGCCGGCGTGTCTCCTGCTCGTCGACTTGAAATTTTCTTGTCTGCTTCCTGAAGTTTCCTGGATTATCCTTCAGTATTCAAAGTTTAACAAGCAAAGTTTTAGCTACGAAGCGAAAAGTGATTACAAACAGCACACAAACAATTTAATGTCGTTGAATTAGTTTTAATGATGTCAACTTATCCTCGCCCTCTCTCTCTCTCTCTCTCCAACACCTCCTTGTCGCACTCCCCCCTCCCCCTTTTGTCTGTTTGATTGCATAATTATCACACTCCAGCACCCTCAATCAGCGAGAAAGAGTGAGAGTGAGAGTGAGAGAGTATGGAGAAATGCACTTGACATGCCAATGCCGCAACATATCAAAATATTTTCAAATTAAAGGTTACAGTTGCACGCCCCGTCACACACACGAGATTACCGATTGCCCCACGGTGGCGCGGTATGTGTCCTCTGTGTCCTGGCATGCAAATTATTCGTATGCTTGCCTACATCCTTCCACTAATACACACTAAATAGCGCATGAGTATTTGCTATTATCGTGGTGTGCGGTACACGCCAGACACAATTGAATGTTGGGGGAATGCCGTGGAAAAATGTGCATAGAATGTCGTGCTCGATGGCTCTGTATGAATTTTGCTGCAACACTCGTCCTCGTGCAACCACCAGCACACAGTGGGACAGAATAGGGGGAGGCAGTGGCAGGACAGAACAAATGGAATCGAAAACAAACATGCAAATCGGAAAGGGACGCCCTAGAGGGAGAGAGGGAGAGACGTTTGTCCATAGTCCAGGCCCATGCATACTAATAGCCAGTATAGTTTTCGGCCAGTCTAACAGAGCGGGGCTAAGAGGGGCTGATTGCAGGCTGGCAGCCAACTATTTGCCATGCTACATCAAAGTTTGGTTCTCATTTGTTTGTTTGCCGCTGCGAGATGGGGAAAATTGAAAAGACAAAAGTGGAAAAGTGAAAAAGTGAAAAATGCTGGCCAAAACTGCCAAAACTGGGCACTTGGCAAACAATGTTCGTGGCTCAAACAATAAATGAAAGCCGTGGCGTTTGTTCCGTGTTCGACATCGGAGTTCTATATCTGTAGGCCGCCACCCGGAAAACTTTCTCAAAATGTGGAATGCGCCTTAACGTGAGAGTGCGAGTGCGAGTACGAGTACGTGTAATACCATGTAGTATATATGCGGTAAACTATGATTTATGGCGTGCTGAAATATATCCCCTACCCGAGACCACCCCACCCCACCCCACCCCAGAGCACGCTCAGTGAAGCAAGGCCACACGGCGTTCGCTGACTTTCAATTTATGTGCATTTGCATATTTGCATTCGCCTTTGCCTTTAAAGTTTACCCGCAAAAACTTTACCCTCGCTGAAAACGGGAAGCTTGCGACTTGCAACTGTCAGGCAAAGGCAAAGGCACTGCCACTGCCACTGCCACAGCCACTGTCACGGCCGCTCTTAAGCTCCAGCCGATGCGATAACCGGTGCAATTCTGATTAAATTTGCAACATTTTTGTTCTGTGAGTTTCAGCTTGCCACCTGCCGCCTGCCATGGCAAGGACTGCTGCACACCGCAACCAATTTGCGGCCAATTCAGGTGCTATTAATTCGATTGAGTTTATATACATATATATTGTATATATGTATAAGATAAATGTGCTGCACAAGTTTCATGAGACAAAATGATTGATTGCCTTTTCAATGCCTAATTAATAATATTTTTGCAGCTTCAGCGATGTGAGCAAAACACTCCAAAATGCGCTATCAATGCCTAACGAGTTCTAATATAATTATTCAAAAATATTGAATAATGTCGAGAAAATAAATTTGCATACATTAGTTCTGTGGCCTAGTTTCATCAGTGATTATTTAAATTGGAGTAAATATTTCCTGTTTAAGCTGGCAATTTATAATTTGCAGCATTTTCGAAATGAGTCAACACTCACTTGCCTGCCAACGAATGAGACGTACACAGACCCAAAGGATAACTAGGAAAAGCACAACAAACTAGACTCCTTGAAGCTGTAAGGACAGTTTGTTGTGTTGGATCCGCCACAGACATCCGATAGCTACATGTGTATCTTGTATCTGTCTCCTCATCACTTTACAAGTTCATATATATACATATTTATATATATTTGTGTCGCATGTGTGTGTAACCGCAAAAATATGTCATAATATTTGCTTTTTACTCAACCGCCGGCAGAATAGAATACTATACTATAGATTTCATCCCCGTTGTAGTTGTTATGACTGAGCGAAGCGATTTATATTATTATACGACTATATGCGAATGCTGTGCTGTGCTGGGCTGTTCGCCTCCCTCTTTTGCTGTTTACAAGTCACGTGTTTAACATAAAATTTAAATAAAAATCGCATACAATATGTAAACAGTTATATGTACTTCCTGTGGCTGCTCCTCCTTCAGTGGAATGTGCGCCAGTGCTCGTGGCGGCCGCTCTTTCCATTCGTACCAATTGTCGACGTCTGGCTGTTGTAATTTCCGTCTTTCAACACAATTTACCAAATTTTGGCCTCCATTCTCAGACATTACCATTGCTATATGTACGTATTACCATTTACCAACTAAATCAGGCCAAATCTTATGCGGATAAGCCATAAAATATACAAATTTTATGCAAATCGCCGGCTTTGCCTTTTTTCGATTCAAGTGCAGGAAAATTCGAGAAAATAACGTGGAAACTTCTTCGTTTTACTGGAACTTCTCCGCCAGATTCATTTGTCGCACTATTGTGATAATGCTGAAAGCAAATTTGGCCACCTACGAATCGAAATAGAATTAGAATTCGAAATCTGTTCAAATAAGAAAGCGAACATCACTTACGCTTATGTTGCTGTTCATGGAAATGGGAAATATGCCTCCGGCTATGAAGATAATCGGCTGCTGGACGTTGTGCATGAAATGGACCAGGGTGGCCTTGTACCGGGGCTCGGCATCCACCCAATTGGACTGGAAAATGGTGTTGGCCAGATCCTCGCCGTCGTCGATCAGCAGATTGCACGTATAGCAAAAGGGAAATGTCTGCAGCAGGATGGTGATGACGAACAGAAACGAGGCCACGCCCTTCCAAAAGTTGGAGAAGAAGAACACATTGATCAGAGTGAGACCCAGCACGGATCCGATCAGCGCAAACTGCACGAAAATTGTCCTGGATATCATGGGGCGAATCATGTCGCAGCATCTGAGGAAGGAATGAACCGATCTTAGCCGATCCCTAGTCCTCTCTAGATAGCTCTTACCTCAGTATTATCTTGTGATCAATCACGCAGTTGACCAGGTCCTGGTAGTTTTCCGCTTCGCTTTTATCCGGATCCATGCGCAGACTCCGCACATGATCCTTCAGCACATCCATGTGGGCCCGAAAGATGATGGTGAACATGAGGGGATACGTGTCGGACAGTTGGTCCTGCAGCACGGCAAAGGACATGGTGATGTACTCGAAAATGGCCTGTATCCACAGGCTGCCCAGGCCGTCGCGCCAGTCGACAAACGGATTGTACACCGACCAGGGCGGACGACCGCTCAGCGCGTACGAGAGGAACGTGGATCCCGCATAGCCGCAGTAGATAAAGCTGTAGATGAGAAAAGCGTAGTTGCAGCGCGCCACCATATTGTGGATCTTCTGGCGATCGCTTTCGGTCTGCAATCGCCTGTCCAGCGTGTCCAGCAGCTGCTCCGTCTTTCGTAGCCGCCAGAGGAACAAGTACGTGATCGTTGACTTCACCGATGCCCCGTACACATTGATGCACACCTGCAGCGACGTGAGGAACTCTCCGGGCGTAAAATTCTTGAACTCCTTCACGTAGCTGATGATGAATCCCACCGGCAAGTAGAAAACCCCAAAGGCGAACGGCACACAGGTCCAGAAGAGGTACACATACCGCAGGACGCCCTCCTTGGGCGGTGTCCAACCGATTAGCCACATGCCCCTATACATATAAATGTTCGCGTCGCGGGACTTGACCGACTCCGTCAGCGGAGCCGGATTTATCAGCTCGAACAACACCATATTAAAACCAGTCAGTGCTCAGGGACTATTGTCGCATGTAGGTCCCAGTGCCTGTCTGTTTTATAGCCAGGATAAGTGGACAGGTGCTCGCGTTTCACTCGGCCAGCCACGCCCAGGCTCAGGACATTGTGCTGGGGCCTGTAATTAGACTAAACAATCGGCCATGCAGAGTGCCAACAATGATGTATTATTAATGTGCGAACACAACTTCCACCCAACTGCCAATTATCCAGAATTGGTTAATAACTTAATCAATCATTCGATGGGCTGTTAAATCTTTGATGGCAGGAAGGCCTCGTCTAGCGATTAAAAAGTTCAAATTGACACACTCCATAAACTCTTTAGAAAACTTATGAATTAACTGATTTGGTAAGATAACCCCTTTCAGCCGATACGGCAGCCCCTTGTATTATAATAACATTTATCAGCCAATACGGCAACTTTAGTGTAGAATACCAAATATACCGCCAAATTACAAATGTGTAGACCATCGCCAGATCACTTTCTGTGTGGCATCGAAGGCGCGAAAGATAAAAACTTTGTTAGACAGTTATATGCTCTCACGCTGATTACGAATATTATTCACTTCAAGTGTTTACCGCCTCAAACAAACTTAGTTCTTGTGTAAACACTTGTATTTCATAGTGCAAATACCAAACAAGAGTTTTGGGGGGGGGCGAACTTTAGGCTTCCTTTCGAAACTTATCTGCCAGATTCATTTGATTGACAACCGTGATGATGCTAAAGGCGAACTTGGCCACCGTGATGTTGCTCTGTACGGATATGGGAAAGATGGCTCCGGCCCAGAATTGTATGGGCTGCTGCACCCTGTGCAGAAAGTAAATTATCGCCGACTTGTACCGCCGATCCGCGTCTATCCAGTTGGAATGAAAAATACCACAGGCAAGGGCTTCGCAGTCCTCGATCAGGAGCTCGCAGGTCATGCAGAGCGGAAAGGATTCCGCGCAAATGGCAACTATAAAGGTGATGTTTGAAAAGATCATCCAGATGCTGGTGGTGAAGAACAGCATGTTGACGGCCGCCACACCCACGACGATGCCAATCAGCATGAACTGCGCAAAGATGGTGGCCGACAGGGTGGGCCTTATAAGATCACAGCATCTGCAGAGGAGAAGATCAGTTGGAGATCAAGAACTCTATGGAGCTTTATCTGTTTACTGCACGATAGTCCGATAATCCTTGATGCAGTCCACCAGCTGCTGGTAGTTCTCCTTCTCCGAGAGCTCGGTGTTGCAGCGCAGCTTCCTTATGCGATCTTTGAGTATGGCCAGATGTCCGCGGAATATGGACAAGAAAACGATTGGATAGGTGTCCGACAGCAGCTCCTGCATCACACCAATGCAAATGACGAAATATTCCAAGAGCGAAGCCCCCCACAACTGGAGCGTGCCCTGCCTCCAGTCAACCAGCGGATTGTACAGCTGCCAGGGAGCCTTGCCCGCGAACACCGACGCGACCAGCGTCGTGGTGCTGAACCCCAGGTACACGCTGAGAAAGAACACAATAATTAGATTCGCCCGGGCCACCATCTTGTGGAGTATCTGGCGCTGGCTGAGCGTCACACAGCGCTCATCCAGGGGGGCAATCATTGCGTTTATCCGTCGCATGCGCCACATTTGGGAGAAGGTGACACAGGCCTTGATCACATTCCCAATGCAATTGATGTCCACCTGCACCGAGGTGAGGAACTCGCTCGCCGAGAACTTGTCAAAGTGCACCACATAGGTGAGGGAAAGTCCCAGCGGCAGGTACACCAGCCCCAGCACCATGGTTGTGCAGGTCCAAAGGAAATAGACCCATCGATGCACTCCCACCTCGGGTGGGACCCAGCCCATAACGGTCGCAGTGCGATAGAAATACACGCAGGCGTCTGACGAGACGACGCTCTCGGTGAGTGGCACCGGTCGTAGGCGTTCAAAGAGTGACTTCTTCATCTTCTGAGGTAATTTCCAGTCGAAAAACGGTTTATATATGGAGCAAAGCAATCGCTGATAGGTTTTTAATGTCTCGTCATTTTTGGTTTATTCATTGGACAACTGCAGGATGTCTCAATCGGGCCGAGTGATTGCATTTATAAAGTCATTAGGCATTGAAACCTCAAGGCCCTGCACCGAGAGAAACAAAACTGAAGAAGAAAACACCCAAGCCGAATAAATACCAATATTTTTCCTCTGTGTAGCTTTCGCGGTGCATTCTTGAGCTCCATTGAAGGGCTTATCGATTCTAATTACTGCTTGCATAATGGATATTCATTCCCCCCTCTCTTTTCGTTGCAGCCTTTCATCTCTATTCGAACCGCACCGAGGAGCGCATTGAGGACGATACCCTGGCTGTGAAATATGAGGATGGAAGATGGTCGAAACCGTATTACGATTGCGGCGGTGGAAACATTTGGATGCTAACCTACACTGTCCCGTTCTTCGGCTATGAGAATGGCAGCTATCATTTCAAGTAAGTAAGCCCCGAAACAATGGCAATGGCAGGCGACTGGTGGGACTGGTCCTGGTCGCCACCCAGATGAGCATTCTATAAATAATTCACAGCCAAGTGGAATCTGAAAAGAAAACTGCATTGGCCCGAAAAGTGCCACCCGTGCGATTTTCCCCAGTCCCCAGTCCCCACTGCAGTGGCAGGACGACACAAAAGCTGTCGTAGAAACTATGATGAAGCGCCAGCGTCAGCTTTCTGGCTTTTGTCTGTGGCAGGAGGACTGCAGGACGACGGCAGGACTGTAAACAGCAAAAGTAATTGAATAGCTGAATGACTGTTCTTACTCTGGTTGGCTCTTACTCTTGGTCTGGTGGCACGTGCAAGTGTGCTTTAAGTTTTAGGACTTCTCCCAACCATCGACTGTGGGGTGGGGTGGGGTGGGGTCCCTGTAGGTGGGAGGACTGATAGGAAATTTCGCTCACGCACCGCTCCAAATGGAATACGTTAAAAGAGAGCGCAAGATTCTTATAAAACTTTATCGCGTGCTGTTTCCCTTTATTCATTCCATCATCTTCTTCATTCGAAGTAATTTTCAATTTTTTCCCTTTTTTTCCACCCCCGACCAAAATAGTTCCCTCTCGATTCGCTTTGCTGTTTTTTTGGGTTAACTTTTTCTATTGAATGTTGAAAATGGTGGAAAAAAGTTGGCAAGAGGAACTCGGAAAAGACGAGCCAAAAGAAAACACAAGTGGAAATCGTTGAGCAAGTTATGTAGTTTGATGGGAAACCCATTGATGCTGCTCTCTGGCGCGTGGCCCAGATCAATAAATTTCAAAAACTGTTCTTTTCTTTTTGGGAATATTTAATTAATTCCAGCTTTGTAAAGAGCAGACAGAAGCCTTGGAGTTAGAGTCGGAGACGGAGTCTGTCTTATTTCATTAAATTTGTTAAATCAGCTGTGCGGGCGTGAGTCTCTTTATTAGAAATACTTACGTTTTCCAGCCTAAGCGGCTTTATAAGTCCCCTCCCACATCCCACTCTTAATGAAAGACCAGTTGGTCGCTTTGACTTTGATTCTCTGACAGCGAGGCAGTTCCATCAGCATAATGACTGCTGCTGTTGCTCGCAGATGAAAAGCGAGCGTTTAGCATATTTATGACTAGATGGCCAGACCATGGATGCCACTCAGAATGGGATGCCATTCAGGATGCCACTCAGGCATCTCCCAACGATTAGTCATCACTGTTGTCTGTGCTGCTGCTGCTGCTCCCTATTTCACTTCCACTTCCACTCTACTTCATCTCATCCATAATTTGCAATTATCGCTCGGGCTGCCAGCAGAAGCAAGAAGACAGACAACAGGCAGCAGTCAACAGACAGCTGTAGCCACAGTCACGCCACAACAAAATGCAGCAAGAGAACAGAACAAATTTTGGCCAGCAAACTATTTCCACTTAGTGGGCGAGTTAGTGTCGGGATTGCGAAGCTTTTTTACCAAGTTTGGGCTGTGGGCTGTGGGTGTGCTGCTCATCGGCTTGTTATCTTAAAGTACGGAGTAGTTCTGCTCAAACTGAAAGTTTCCCGTCAATAAGCTATTTATTTAATATAAACAGATCCTCTCTCTCGACGATGTACCTCTCGTAGTGGGCGGTGGTGAGCTCACCTTCCTGGGCGGGCGGCTTGTAGCAGTAGCAGGGATACACAATCCGCACTCCGGTCGGTTCTGGTGTGGCCCCCGGCACGGAGGTTGTGGTGAAATGGAATCTCTGACGCCCTGCGAATGCAAGTCCTCCCTCTTGAATAGCCAATAACTTGTCTAGCTCCGGCTGGCCAACTACTCACATTTCGATTGGTAGTATTGCTTCTGCCACCAGGACAATGGTTTGTGGGTATTGGCCAGGGCAATCGCTGTCAGAGAACACAACAGCATTAGCTGTCGGAATAACATTTCCCCACTGAAACTTTCCGCCACGAATCTCTCCGCTGCTGTCAGTGCTTGTCTAATGGATTGCAAACGCTACGATACGATACGATACGATACAACACTTATTTAATGCAGTTCATTTCAGCCAAAGTAAGCGTTTAAAATGTAATTACACTCGGCACTTGAATGGCTATGCGTGCGAGGGCTTTCAGCCCCCCTCCAGCTATCAGGCTATCAGGTGGGAGGGCAGACAGCGTTTTATAAATTGAATTAAAGCAATCAATTATAAAAGTTGGTCCCGAACCCACCCACACATACGCCTACTTAGCGCTCAATGGCTTTATACGCTCAATAAATTTCACATGTACCGACATGGCCAGAGAGGGGGCGGACCAGGGCGCAACGTAGTAGGAACTCTTTGAAAACGGCAACTGTCTGCCGCCGCCACTACCCCTGCCTCTGCCTCTGCCACTGACGATGTCGGAAACTCGGCAACTGCCTGCAATTAGTTGCAACATAAATTTGGTCTGCCCTAATGGACGGATGCGCACAGTGGTACGGAAAACAATGCGGCACAAATGCTGAAATCATTCGATGTGCCACATATTCAGTGGAGAAATTGAACTAGAATGTTGGCATATCGCGTGGCTTACTTAACAAAGTGTTGCATTATCATTCCGCTCTCAATTTGAATACGTTTCAATACTTTTGCCGGAACCTGGAACCGCGAACCCCGAGCACTGTGTGCTGGAGAGAGTAAAATTAATGTGCAAATGCTAAAAGTTCGTTAGTTGAGTTCATTTAAGTTGGTCCCGGCATCGCATTGCAGCTGTTAGATGCAGTCTCTGGGCACGTCCGGGGCTCGCTCCTCGCCGTCAAACAAAAGCCCCTTTTGTTTCGGCAGCTTAGACAGCGGGAAGACCGGCGGTAAATGGGCGGGGGCGGAGGCGGAGGCGGAAAAGTTGAGCAAGCGGAGGGGAAAAGTTTGCGGCTGGGCCGGAGTGACTGGCTGGACCCTCCATCCCTGCATCCCGCATCCCTGTATCCATGTCCGGGTCCGGCTCATGTTAATAATGTTCTGCTATCAGTTTCCCATTAGTTGGGGAAATTAATTTGTTTACGTGGCAGCGGAAGCGCAAAAACAGAAAAAAAATATGTACAGAGAGAGAGAGAGAGAGAGGGAGAGGGAGAGCGGAAACTTGCTAATTGATTTAATTTACTATGCGGTGTGTGGTAGCTGGCTCATTTTTCTCTTAACTCCATGAAATATGCAGGCCAGGAAGGCCAAACAAGAAGCTAAACTTAATTTTATTATAAATTATTTGGCCAAATGAAATGGCGCATTAGTCCGCCCAGCAGTGGCAAGGCAGAGAGCACAGAGCACAAAGCACAAATCACAAATCACATTTAGCGCCCCGCTGTGAGCGAATGCCAAGCGGCAGACGGCAAACGCCAAGGGACAGAACATGCCTCCTACTGGGGCAATAATTTTATTTGATTTCATTTAAGTTTCGCTTAGCACCCGCCACCCCCCACTAGCCACACTCCAGCAGCAGCAGCAGCAGCAGTAAAGTTTCAATATTAAAACGGAGACGACTGCGGAGATGGTCGAGGAGGCATGACAAAGCCTGGTGGATACAGTGTACAGTAAGCCGTAATCCCCAGCATTGTATTTATTTGACTTATGTTGCAATATTGCCATCGCCTTGCCCCAGGGAAAGGCACGTATGCTAGAGTATGAGTATGTGGCATGCCCCTCTGCTCGGTGGGAAAGCATAATGAGGCAAACGGAAACGGAAATATCGAATGTCTGGCAATAAGCAAGCGTTTGTGTTGCAGTGCCGTGCCCGGCTGCTGCTGCTTGTTATCCTGTTGCAACGTCGACGTCTGAATGTTGGCTTGATTATGAATGCTCGCATGCGTATGTGTGGGTATGTGTGTGTGCCATATTTCTGGGAAATGCAGTCCATTCCATAAGAATCTACATCTATGCTGTGGTCCGAGTACCTGCTGACACAGACATTCCATTCCCGAGCAGAAATCAAAACACTTGTTCGAGAGTCCTCGTGTCGCCAAGTCTTTTGATGAAACTGAAAATAAATCTGTGGAAATATGCGGAATTCCTTTGATCAAAGGTTTATGCTTTGAGTGTAAATATTCGTTAGGAATTTCCGGGTTGACTTCGAATACCACATTAAAGTCAACGAAGTTTTAGTCAACTTTCGCTTTAACGTGACCTCGCAACCTCCCTTTTCCCCTTCCCCACTTTCCCCTCAAATATTTGTGACATATTTCGGCAGCAGCAAAGGTTTTGCCTTTGGTGAGCCGCTGCAAACTATGCCATCGAGGTGCAAACTACAAAACTGATTATGTGCATTAGCAGCTGGTGACGCGACGCGACGCGAATGCCACGGCTGCCACAACCAAAAATTGGCGTTTGCGTAATGCGGCAATAGCGACGATGACAGCAGCAGCAGCAGCAGCACCACCGCCAGCGAATCCACATAAATGAGTTGTTTACAAACTGGTTACAAAACTGCGTGCGTGACGGAGTACACGCAGGACACCCCTCTCGATATGCCTTTCCTTTCCCACTCAAACCCATTTCGGCTGCCAACTTTATGAACTCGAAAATGGGGCACATCTCAGGGGGCGGCCTGGGGTGCGGGATGCCATCTGCATTAGCTGGCATCGCTGCCATTTTTAAATAGCTGGCACGTGCATGTGTGCTGGCACGCGCTGTGTAGTGGTAGTGGTAGTGGTAGTGGTAGTAGTGTTGGTAGTGGAGCATCTGTATCCGAGCTCCAAAGCTCTTCAGATGCACTTCACTTATTCACGTAATGCGTTTGTGTTTGTGTGTTTGTGTCCGTGTGTGCGTGTGGTACGTGCTTGGCATTGCAATCCACTGATTTTACGCCTCACCTAATACGTAATCCCCCACCTTCGTGCATATGTCCTCTAGATTTCATTGGCTGGGCAAATATTTGCCTTGTAGACTTTAAAGCCATCTGCAATTCGGTAATAACGCTCTCTTTCCTTTAAAAAGGAAACAAAATCCATTCCCATTTATACAAAGACAAATACAAAAATCAACAGGCAATTTCCCAACCCATTTACTATTTGCAATTTGAGTGCCAAGAGAAATATGCAAACAACTGCGTTTACGGCTCATTTGTAGGCATTAGGCATTGTGTTGGGCTCTCCGTTTGTGTGTGTAAATCAAGTATACGCCAGATAGGCAAACATTGCCCCCCCCCCTTACATCAGCATCAGTATCAGCCGTCTCCAAAAATACTCAAAGCTTTTGGGCAAAGCAAACTAATAAATCAATATGCGACACGCAGAGATATCGTCGGAGACCGGAGACCGGGGACCAAACTCATTCGGGCAGCTCAATCAGCTTATTTTCTAATATCCGTTTACAAATTATCTTCAAAAACTGTCAGCAACAACAAAGAGAAAGACAGACGACGCGTCGGGGGCTGGGGGGGTGGGGGCGCTGACGAAGGAAAATACCAGGAAAATACAACCACAGAAAAGACGAAATAGCATTCGCATATGAAAACGAAAACGAATACGAAAACGAACCTTATCCAAAGAAGGGAAATAAGTGAGACATAGAGACAGACAGAGACAGAGATACAAATACGTAGAAGAAGAAGAAAAAAGGCCAAGCCGGATCCGGGTCCCGGACATACATACATAAAGGCGTTGGGATCAACTGCTGGGGAATTAACATAATCATTACTATAATGTAATGATGGGCCATTGTGCAGCCAGTCAGCCCCCTCAGCCCTCTTTGGCCCTCGCAGCCCAGTCGGCCGCTAGCTCTGCTGTCCATTTTCCAGCAGTAGTAGTCGTTTTTTGGGCCCGTTTTTCCCCTTTTTGCAATCAATAAGTTGTCAGAAACAATCAAATAAATACAAACTGATATGTCAATATTAACTGACAGTCACATGAAGCTTCCCGAACTCGGAGCCGGACCCGGACACGGAGGACCCAATATTGCCGAAACCCTGAAACCCCCACCCCCCCACACAGACACGCACATAACGGCCATCTGGGGCGGCCACCAAAAAATTGGGGAAATTGAAGAGGAAACCGAAATGTTTTCCATTTCGAACCCTTTGAGGTTCCGAGCGTCAAATACCGTAGAAAAAGGTATAAATTCCTGATCTTGTGCTTATATTCGTAGGTCTCCAAGTAAATCACAAACTGATCATACCCTTTCACTTATGTACAAGTCCCAACAAAGTTTCCCTTGACGTCAGCCCACTGTAACAGAGGGACACAGGCGGGGGCCAGGGATGGGATGGAGCCCGAGCCACAGCACCGGCGTGAAAATGTGGACAATTCTGAGATTATGCGTAAAGTTCTACATGTGTTCCGGCTTCCTTCCTTCCCTCCTTCCCTCCCTCCCTCCATGCGGCTGCCCCGCATTGGTGCTCCCTGCGCCATTTTGCTTAGGTATGCGTGTAATTGGGTGGCTGTCCATTTCCAGGGGCGACCTTTGAGGGAGGCATATAGGATTTCAGGCAGCGTCGACAGCTTAGTGTACCCTTTTCATGGCTTTATGTCTTTGTAAAACGACAAGGCATCTGCCTTACACCCCCTCTGCCGCTGCCCCTGCCCCGGCCCTATCCCCTACCATTCCCATTCTCCGTCAACGACAGCAAGGAAATAATTTTCTGCTATTTTTCCCTGAGCTCGTTTTCAATACAAAGAAAACCGTAACCAAAACATGCTTCCTAGTTTATCCCTTGGCTCTGCTTATGCGTGTGTGTGTGTGGTTCTTGGGGTTCCTTCTCCATCTCAGACTCTGGGACGGAGTCCATAGACATATGCGCAATCAAAGCAGGCATTTATTGTTTGTTATCGAATCGGCAAGGCCACGGAAAACGAAACCCCAGGCGGCTGCCTACCAGCTGGAAGCTTGAAGCTAGAAGTAGAAGTAGAAATAGAAATAGAGCTAAAACGGGCCTCCGCCTCCGCCATCTCCAATCTCCGCACTTTCCACTGTCCATAAATATCAGCGGCTGACGGTACACACGTTTTATTGAATTGAGTTTTATAAATGGCGCCATTTGGTCTACGTGCGGCCCCCCAGTTGATTGTTAAACTGACAAATTAATAACATAAATTTTTAACGCCTTTTGCTGACTCTCTCTCTCACTCACTCTGTCTGTTTTTTGCACACTCTCTTACATTTCGTTCTGCTCCGTTTTGCAGGGGAACATCTGGCATCGATATTGACTTGCGGCGCGTGGACATCGACCAGTGCCCGCAGCGCCACACGCCCGGCACCAAGCGGCCCCTAAACATCTTTGCCGGCACCGACAAGTGCAAGCAGCGGACCACAATGGTGAGCAGAGGCAGACGCCAGACGCCATCAGAAACTCCAAAGTCAGCACAAAAATGTTCATTTCTCCATGTCTCCATCTTTCCATTTTGCTTTCTCCTTTCTCCTGCGCCTTCAGTGTGAAGCTATCATGGGACTGGGCTTTCGTCGCGGCTCCTACAAATGCCTCTGCCGCAAGGGATTCTACTTCCCCGACGTGGTCTCGCTCCACAAGTTCTTCAACGGCAGCCTGCTGGAGGAGGAATACGAGAAGCTGATGCTGGTAAGTGCTGACTCGAGTGCTGAGCGAACTGAGCGAATCCTACACTCATTAAATATGTATTAGGGCAAGAACTCCACGTACAACAGCAACAGCGAGTACGAGTGTCTGCCCTGCGCCGAGGGCTGTGACTCCTGCGAGGATTCGTCGCCCTGCATTGCCGCCCTCAACTGGCCGATGCGCACCAGCATCCTGGCACTGGCCTGCATTGTCATCGGCCTCCTGCCGCCTGCGGCCTGGTTTACGTTTCGCTATCAGCAAGTTAAGGTAAGGATCAATCTCGAACAGAATTACTTCCCAGGAAGTGGAAGTGCTGGAATTTTAAGCTTTGACAAAGCTTGTAAATCCTTGATCAGGAATGTAAAATCATTTTAATAGTATTATCCTGCCGTCGCGACGTTGAATCTGTGAGGGGTTTTTTTGTGTAAATTGCTCTCTCTCTCTCTCTCTGTCAAATTCCTCTGATCCCGGACGAGGCCAACCAAAGCTGCTGTCATCATTGGGCCGCTAAGCGGCTTAGCATTGTTAGAATCTAGTTAATTTTGTACGTGCGGCCGGGGACTGGTCATTCAGATGACAGCCGGCAACAAGCCAACAGGACAACAGGCCGGCAGGCCAGCAGGACAACGGATATTGTCGCGCATAAGCGGAAGTGCACACATCCACACAACTGTCGACCGACTTCCGTCCTTCCTTGGGCTGAAGGCACAGACACAGGCACTGCCATGTACAGTTCGCTCGAGTGTCACTTGGACACTCATTAAGCTAGTGAAAGAGCTCACCCATCGTCCAATTGTCTCTGGCGTACAGTTTTAAACCATTTTCAACTTTCTCCTGCCATTCTGCGAAATGTTCGGGAAAGTGAGTTTTTCTGCGCCCCCCTCCCATGCGCCCACCCCTCCATGTTGCTGCCTGACATTTGTGTGGCCCCAGGCCACCAGCCTAACAGCCCGACAGCCCACCAGGACTCTCCAGCCCTCAGTGCACTCCAGGCCATCTCTCGTTCCACTTGCTCGCGTCCCAAGGCAACTAGCCAACTAAACTGTTTTCATTCGTAATGCGATTCTGTCGCATTTCTGTCTATGTGCTTGTTCTCTCTCTCTCTCTTCTCAGTCGAGCGTGCACGAGTGTGTGTGTGTGTGTGTCTGCCCTGTGTGTGTCCTAACTAATTAAATGGAGCTAAACATGCCGCCCGACATCCTGCCAAGTATGAGGACAACTCCACTCCGCTTTGTACTCGGCACTACATTTCCTTGTCCTTGTCGTTGAGATCCTTGTCCTCGGCACTCGGCACTCTTTCTACAGCTTCTTCTCCTGTGAAATTGTGCGATTTCAATTTAAATTTTAAAAGTTTTTCCACACACACAATACACACATATGTACAGCTCCACTTAAGTTTTTCCCTCGAAAGACTAATTGAAATATATTTGTACATTTTGTTTTGCAGGTTGTACGAGCCGCCAGTCCCGCCCTGCTGCGGGTGATTGCATTGGGAGCCTTCTTCATTTATTGCACGGTAAGGCCTTGCCTTTTTGCTTATATTTTGATTCGTTTATGTTTGAAAGTGAGCAGTCGAACATGGATAAATACAAGGAATACCCAATCCCAATCCAATCACTGTTAAGCTCCATGGAAACATTTGCCAAAAGCAGAACAGCATATCTGTTGCACATTGTAGCCGCTCCAGCGAGCATGCTGCAAACTGGTCGAGGTTCTCCAACGGGAAACATTCAAAATGCAAAACCATAAATCGCCGCACACTTCACACACACACATACATACATACATATGTACATGTGTATATGCAGACGGTAAAAAGAAAAATGAGATGGAAAACGGCAGAAAGACCTCTTGAACCCAATTCATATCAATTTCTGAACAATTTAATTTGATTGATTTATGGAAAGCGTCGAAAGCTAATGGAATACCGGCCAAATAAACAACTTTAAACGAGAGTTCATCGAACACCCTCCAGCCGACATCGGACCGACATCGGACCGACGTGGGTGAAGCTGAGGATTTATTTATCTGCTGCTGATTTATTCAGCCGCCATGAGTATCTCCTGACACAAACACAAACACACACACACACACACACATGTGTATGTGTATGTGTCCTAGAGACGAGGATATCTATTTTTCGACATTTTTCGTCTCTCTGTGTGTGGGTTGTGGGTGGATGTGCCTATGATTTTCATATTCTTCTTTTAATATATTTATTTTTGAATAGGTGAGCGTGAAAATCCCGCCCACATATGTATATTGCCCTTGACAACCTGATAACATTAAAGAGACTTTAAAGAGATAGTATAAATATGCATAAAACTGTCATTTGTTTGTGCACTTTGTTTGGATTTTTGTTTGCCAATTATCGGACTATCATTCTCTGTCCATTGCAGAACATTGTGATGTATCCGAATCCCAATCTTTATACATGCACCGCTCGCATTTGGCTGCGAGAGCTTGGCTTCTCCCTCACCTACGGCGCTCTGATGCTGAAGACCTGGAGGTGAGTAATGGTGATGGGGATGCTGTGATGCCATCTGAGATTTCCTTTAAATTTGTCACACACACGCAGGATTTCGGTGATCTTTCGCGTGCGCTCGGCCAAGGCAGTCAAAATCACCGATGCCGCTCTGCTGAAGCGCTTGGGGATCATCTGCGGGGCCATCGGCACCTGCCTGCTGGTGAGGACACTCGTATCGCCGCCAGATGTGGTTGTGGGACGCACCGCTGACGACCTGAAGGCGTTCCTGTGCAAGACCGACTGGTGGGACTACACATTCACATCGAGTAAGTCCACCCATCAGAGCAGAGTAATTTAATATTACCTGGGGCTTGGGGCACTGCTGATTGGCATTAGCAGCCAATAGCCACTTGCCACTTGAAAGCAGACCCATTCGGAAAAGGAGTAGCTTCCGCACAGCGATATGCCGCACAACAATGCACACGCTGCTCATACGCACTGTGTGCTGCAGCCAAGGGCGTACCCAAGTACCCAAGGAGGGGCTCGAAACATCCATTCCACGATTCAGTCATTCGAGGAATATTCCTCGCAGAACATTTTAGATAGAAAATTCGGCTCCCCCTTCGAGTAATTCTAGGTACGACCTTGGCTGCAACGCATGAATTTCAAAAGGGAAATGGAAAAAATAGGTTGCCCAGCCAAGAGCCCAGCACAACAACAGCTTATGGATGCCGAGTGGAAGTGGGAGTGCATCCCATCCAATTCACTCCTCGCCGCACGCCGCACGGCACACGCCACTCCCTGGGGTGGCTTAAAGGAGATTCTTCTGCATCCACACATCCAGACAGCTGTGTAGGGGTGTGGGGGTGGCTGTGGGTGGTGGTCAGCGAACGTCGCCATATGAATATGCAGGAGTTTTTTGCTGCCCAGTGGACGGCGGCATGTGGTTGGCAGCAGCAGGCAGGTTCTTGCCCGAGGAGCCACATATGTACATGCATATGCTGAACGGAAGATGGATAAGAATGGGCTTATGCGTTAAGGATGGCTCGCTGCGCAGCACTTGACTGTGTCTTGCGTTAATTAAAAAGTTTGTGGACCAACTTGAAGCACTTTCCATCTCTGTATCTCTGTATCTCTGGATTCTCGCATAGATATGCATAGACAACAATTATCGCTGATTCGCGCTCTGCTGCGTCAGTCACGCACTTTGACGGCATAGAGATGCTAAATAACTTAATTTGCTGTTGCTTCATGCTGCATAGAGAGGCACGTAGCGAGTATTACATTTTTAATTGCATGCAGCATGCAGCCTGGAGCATGGAGCATGCAGCATTCTGCATCACCTCCTCTGCATTCCCTTGTTGAAAGGGTTTATTGCACAAAAAGTGTATGCTTTTTTTTATGACTTTCATTTCACTCGCACGAGTACGCGGTGATGAGTGCCACACGAAAAAAGGACTCCCTCAAAGACTCCCACATAATGTTGCCATTCCACGGCACTGCTTCTCATGCTTTCAGCCAAAGAGAAGCAGGAGAACAGGAGAGAACAACACAAAAAATGAAAAATGAAAATGATAACGTAATTGCCTTTCTCTCTCTCACTAATTAATGTTCAAAAAGTGAGCTGCGAGGCCATTGAAGCACAACCAACACAAAGGAACTAATCCTTGGCTTTCCCTTACTACTCTCCCTCCCTCTACCTCTCTGCAGTGGAGGTGCTGTTCCTGGCCTGGGGCGTGCGACTGTGCATCATGGTGCGGAAGGCTCCGTCCGAGTTCAACGAGAGCCGCTTCATATCGATGGCCATCTACAACGAGTTCCTGCTCACCTGCTTCCTCAACGTCTCCATGTAAGTGCGGTGAATCGCAAGAGAAACGTATACACACACACAGTTTGGATGGACAAATGCTATCATTTCCCATTACTCTCCCTCTCCCTATCTCTATGCCAGGTTGTTCCTGCAGTCGCCGGCCAATCCGGATCTCCTGTACATCATTTTCTTCTGCCACACCCAACTGACGGTTACACTGCTGCTGGCCCTCATCTTTGGCAGCAAGGTGAGTGTGTGTCTCCCTCTATCCTTCCCCTCCCCCTTCCTGACTCTGGATCCCTGTGTTTTGTTTTATCTTTTCTTTTGCCAGGTGTACATCGTGCTGCGTAGCGGCAAATCACATCAGGAGAACATCGGTCTGGGCACAAAGGCATCTGGAGCCAAATTCAATTTTCGTCCTCAAGTCCGGACCTTTGCCAATCCCAGTTCGATGACCACCTCAACGGTCCCAGTGGCGTGCACCACGTCAGCAGGTGAGTCCGCCCCGAGTCCGGCGATAACAAACCAATTGCCTCATTTGTCCTAATGGACAGA
Source organism: Drosophila algonquin (assembly GCA_035041765.1). NCBI lineage: Eukaryota > Metazoa > Arthropoda > Insecta > Diptera > Drosophilidae > Drosophila > Drosophila algonquin. Next base: position 683,564 of record JAWNKY010003561.1, read on the forward strand.
CCATATCGACACCTTATGACAAACGACAGTGTCCACTCGACAAATGATCAGAGCAGACAGCAGAAACAGTGGATGGGCGAATGGAGGGAGGCCTGCTTATGAAGTCCTCTGCTTCTCTGTGGGGTGGGTCCTTTTTGGCCTTATTTATGTCATATTATTTGGCAAATTAAAAAATGAGCGAAACAGGCGGCGGCGTCACTGTCCCTCTTATCTCTCCTGTCTAGACTCGAGTCAAGGATGGGATGCGAGATGCTGGATGCGAGATGCGAGTACATGCCCAAGCCATATCTAGTGACAGCTTTGGCTACTGATTTATGTTCTTCAGCTCGTACAAAACAGTCTTACCACGCAATCCGCTCTGGTCCTCGCCTCTGCGGTTAACTTAAGGAATCTTGTTTGTGTGTGAATGCCTGTGTGTGTGTGTGTTTGTGTGTGCTTGTGTGTGCGCGTGTTTTCAAGGAAGGAAATAGCTGCGAAGCGCAAACTTCCGCCAAGTTGCCGCCGACGCCATATTTGTTTATCGCTTGGCTGGCTTTCATGTATAAACAACTATGTGTACCATTCGAGGCGTCTCCGTGAGAGGGCAGTCAAGTGAGCCATCATCCACAACGAGAGGATGCTGTATGCTGGTGCTAGTGCTAGTGCCTGGGGGTGGTGCTAGTGCAGGTGTGCAGATGGGTGGTGGCCAATCAAGTTCGGGAAGTTTTACTTTATACTAGTTCTCTCCTAACAAGGCATCAACGCATTCTATGGTCAGTGCAGTGATGGGTTAATCGAATTTTCTATTCACTTTATTCACTTCGAGAACTTCAAGTAAGAAATTAAGTTGAATAACAACCAAGCAGATCAGAGTATTAGTGATTTACAAATACCTTTCTAGCAGTATGAATTTATGAGAGTTTTGTTTTTGGTTTCGTCCTCCAGTGTTTCACTGCCAAAAATAACTGGTAGCAGATCTTCACTTTGTGCTATCTATTCTCAGGGTTTACAGGCTCTGATGGGAGTCTCCTCAGAGACGGTCTGGTCCCCGCATTATTATCGCAGGTCTCCTGTTGGGTTTCATGGCGAACGCTCCCAGAATTTTATTGCGAAAGAGCGACGCTTTATGTTTTAATGCTTTATGACCGCTCGGCCTCCTTTTCTCTCTCTCTCTCTTTCTCTTTCTCTGTCTGTCTCTATCTCTCAATGGGAGCACGGCTTTTATTTAATTTTTTATTACTCGTATTTCTATTTTAACACAAAACGTAAAGCATTTTTGTGGCTGCGTAAATTGTGCGTTAAATTTACATTTTGTTTTGCCTTTTTTGTGCCTGCATTTTCCTACTTTAGAGGCGTGGTTTTTCTTCCTTTTTTTGTGCTAGTCGAGTTTTTTAAGCGGCTCTCAATTTGCATATTTAAATTGAACAATCACAAAGTGGAAAACACTCGCCCACACACATACACATGGCGAATTTTAAATATTTTAAGGCCGAAAAAAAAGAACGAAAGTGGGATGGGAAGGGATGCGATGGGAGGAGGATGTTGCGTTGCATACTAAGAGACGGCGGGGCACACATAATAAATTCAATTTTGGCCACTGTCGACTGACTGCTCCACTCGCTTAATTTCGCAGCCATAAATCTAAATTCTAAATTCAGCAGCAAACAGAAAGCAGGAAAACAAAACAAAAAACGTGATGCTTTCACCATATACTCTGCCCCGAACTGAGGGCAGTTCCGCTTGTTGGGATAATATGCGTGAATTTTATTTAACATAGAAAAATAATTTTCATTCTTCGGAGTTTTCTTACAGACTTCTACTTGATACAAGTATGATCGTTATCGAAACTAAAAAGTGTTACCCAATTGTTAAATTTAAATAATACCTTTGTTTTGCAATTAAAATTCCAATTATTTTCAACACCGCTTTCCCAGGCAGCAGAGTGTTTCCCTTTTGGCAAATGCCCTTCAAAGAATGAAAGAGAGACCGAGAGACAGAGAGTAAACTTGAATATTTGTTATCCTTCTTAGTGTTTTTAGTATTTGAAAGTTCCGGCAGGGAGGCCCTGTTTCGGGGAGGGAGGGAGTTGCTCTGAGTGGACCCCGCTTAAATCATACTGACAGGCTTTCAGTTGAATTGAACGGCCATTCATCATTCCGCCAACAGAGTGGGGTGAAGGGGGCGGAGGTGGCTCCTACAACTTTCGTTTCCATTTCCACAGAAGCTACATACATTACGCATTTACATTTTTGGTCTCGGTCTCCATTCGGTTTGGATCGGATTGGTTTGTTTTTGCTTTTGCTTTTGCTTTTGGGTCGGGGACGTGAAACTTTTGACATGGACGTGGAACTTTTTAGTGCAAAAGTTCGCAGAGTCAAAAGCAGGGGGGAGGGAGGGGGAGTGGGTGAAACTGAGAGGCTTTTTCGCGGTTCCCTTTTGTTTTCCACTGTCGCTGTCGCTGTGTCGCCTGTGTATAAACATATTTTCCTTCATTCTCCCATTCAGAAAACAAATTGTCCGACCAGGAGGCACTGGAGGAGATCCGCCAGCTGAGCGTGCAGCTGCAGCGGATACAGGATATGGCGCCGCCCAAGGGGGTGGCTGTGATGACGATATCGAGTCTGCTCGATGGACTGAAGACCTCCGGTGGCATGATGGCCGCGGCAGCCGGTCATGCCGCAGCGCGTCAGAGTGCCCTGCCCCTGTTGGCCCTGAGTGCGGAGATGCAGAAATACAATCAGCAGAACATCAATGCGAACGGCCGGAGCAGTGCCAGTGGCGGCCGGACAAGCATACCCACAATGGTCCTGGAGACGCCCCCCTCGTCGACGCCCACGTCGACGGCGTACGAGGAGCGAGCCATCAACACCGAGCTCAGTGGCGACGACTTCCGGGAGCAGCTGCTCCGTCGCACCGCCGACGGCCACATCATCTGCAGCCGCTGCCTGGACGCGTCCAAGGAGCACTACTACTGCTGTCCGCCGCGCAGTGCCTGCGACCACATGGGCTCGCCGCAGCAGGAGGGCAGCATCAGCTTTGCCAACATCAAGCTGGACTGCATGTGCTCGCAGTCGGAGGACCTCGACCAGGACCACATGCTCCGCCAGCGGCGTCCGGCCGTGCGCTCGGCAGCCACCAACACACCACCACCCAGCTGCAAGCGCGGCCCCCGCAACCTGCTCGAGGCCGACGTCTGCATTACGTATCAGATTTGTGATAACTGTAGAAGTAAGTATAAGCTTAGTGGCCGCCGGCGCAGCGGCAGCTGCACCCAGGCCCAGACCCACAGCGTCCAGCCGAGCGGCGCCACGGTCCAGAGCCAGGTGCAGTCGCGCAGCAGCGAGCTGCTTCTCGATCGGAGTGTGGGTGGAAGCGTGGGCGTGGCCGTGGCCAAGGCAGCGCATTCCACAGACGACATTGCCCTGTACACCAGCTCCACGAAAGAGGAGGAGGACGAGGGGGAGTTGCCTCAGTTGGCGCCCGATCCTGCCCCGGCGCCCTCGCTGGGCAACGTGTCCAATGCATCGAACAACTCCACCAGCCAGACGGACAGGACCAGTGGCAGTGGTGGCACAACGCGTCCTAAGCGGCCCGATAAGTTGGTTCTGGATCTGAACGATCGTTCGAAATACACCAAAGAGATTTCTGTATAAAGATTTAGGAGAGCGGTTCAGCGGTTCAGCATCTTCCCAATTGTTCTGCAGGAGTTTCAAACTCTTAAAGATCCCAAAATCCATTCCAGAAAGCGTTTCAAGAGGTGTGTGGCTGAACCGCTTTGGTGTTCCCGATGGCAATTGAAAATATGATATGTAGTTTATGTTTACGCAAATTGAATAACAAAAGACTTTATTAAATTGTATTTCCATATTCCATAGCCAGTTAGCCAGTTAGCCCCCTAGCCATTTAGCCACTTAGCCACTTAGATATCGTTACGATTACGAGCCAAACCACTAGTACTATATAGAGATAAGCCATGGCCAGGGCCCAAAGCACCTGACTTCAGTGAAAGTGAATGGACAGTGCAGGTGTGGGTGAGTGGTGGGTGGGGTGGGTGGCTGGGCGAAATGATTTGCAGCTTTAATGAGCCCCTAAATGCTGTGAATATATTTTGCCCAAGGCAAGCAAACCAAACCGTAAAGCCACATCCCGCACACAGCCGCACAGCCACACACAATTTTGCTGAAAGTGATGTGTTTTAGCCGGTTATCTAATTGAATTTACATCTCATGCATGTGGATAACTAATTGCAACTGAATCTGAATTGCTTACTACTCGAAAATGGCATCAAATCAGTTCCAATAATTATTCAAATCGGAGAGCGATTGCCGTTTAATAAATTAAGTCCTGTTTAAGTGCCGATCTATTTGAAATACTCTAAAGAACGCCCCAAGGCAATTGTTAATACTCTCCCCCTCCCTCTGTTTCCCCCTGTAAAATAGTTGATGGAAACTGTTTAATACACATATCTCTGCCAAAAAGAAAACCACATGGAAAATATGGAAAATTAAATCAAATTTAAATTTAATTGTAGTTAAAATTGATAATTAATTAGTTCGTGTACAATTAGCTATAAATATACTACAAAATATATCCAAATAAATTGAATGTCAGCAATTGTCCAGAACCTTCCCCTCCCCTCGAGCACACACCCACACAAAGAAAGCAAATGCAAACAATTGTAAAATATGTAAAATTTGCAAATATGTGCTCTTGTTTGAACAGAACAGAACTATTGTTTGGTAGTTTATGTACCGTACTGTACCGTAGTTAAGCATTGCTGTTATTAAGTGGAAAATACATTAAATGTATGGCTTAAATGTTGTTTAAAGCAATTCAATAAATGCCGAATCATATGGATACACAAGGATGCTTTTTCTCTTTTACCCACCCCCTCCCACCCCACCCCCTTAGCTGCTGTATCGTCTGACAACTTCATTAAGCATACGCAGCGTGAAACAGACACTTTCAGTGCCTTATCGGAGGAGCATGCACTTTGGGTGCGTACTACATATAGGTAGGTACACTGGTATCTGGTCCAGCCCATCTATCGGTGTGTGTGTGTGTGTGTGTGGGCGTGGCAGAAAGGCGATGAAAAGTGTTGGCGCCTTTCTTGCGCTTTATGAGCACGTTATGGCTTTTATCTTTATGGACATGCCTGTGTGTGACCCTTTTTGCCATTTATGTCTGCTATTCCGGAAATGCCTTTTCAACTCTCTCCCACACACCCCCTCACACCCCCTCACACACCCCCTCACACACCCCCACACACAGACAGTCGCACTGATACACTCTGGCACTCGTACAGAGTGTAACTGTTTTGAAGGAGACGTTAATTTAAATGTTTTACGGCCGTCGGTGCCGTCTCATCGGATGTTGTTTTGTTCCTGCTTTCCTGCTCTCTTCTTTTTGTTCTCTCCTGTTTTGTTTTCCCTTTCTGTTTGTATTTCAAATTAAAATTTTCCAACCAGGATGCCATGCCCCACCCCACCCACCATGCTCACCGCTGCTACTCGAGTGTTATCAGCACCATAAAGGACACACCAGGATGTGTGCGTGTGTGCGTGTCTGCGTATTGAATTTTAAGCACTCGCCCAGGCTAAACTGGGGAATTCATTTAAAGCGGAACGTTCTCTTCTTCTCCTCTTCGAGTTTTCTTTAAATTGAATTTCCATCATTATGCTCCAACAAATATGCGTGAATAAATATGTGTGTCTGCCATGGATATCCAGATATTCGTACTGCTCCCTTTTCTGGGCTTATTTGCTCGCACAAACAAAAACTTCTTCGCAGTTCAAGCACGTGACGACATTAATTAAACTTTCGACACACACACACACACATACATATGTACTGTATACGTCTGCTGCATGCCCAGCTACCAAGGACAATCGCAAGAGCTGTCGTGGCAGTGCGGGGGGGTGGGGAGGGCGCGGCGGGTGTCGGAAAATCCGCTGAAATAAGCGTATACGTAATCGGGGCATTTTCCACTGTTAACGACTGTCGCTGGAAGCAGATTTTTACTTTTATTAACTTTTGCATTGCCATTGAAAGGCGAAATATGGACATTAATTGGTTCAATTGGAGTCCCCACCCACTCAATCCCTCTCTAGGTTTTTTTTGTCCCCATTAAAACCAAACGTGTTCATGGTAATTGAAATCGGTTCTACACCCCCAACCCCCCAACACCCCCACCCCCACCACGAGGCAGCACAACAGAGCAACAGAGCAAAAGAGTGTTTAAACAATTATCTGCAGCGATAAGCGGCAGTAGTTTTCCCCCATTCAAATGAAATTGTATGAAAATGTATACCAATAGATGGTTCAAATGCTAAGTGGATAAACTGGGCTGAAGCTTAGTCTATGGAAAGCACTCAATAATCGACGTAAATATCAATTCGATCATTGCAATATTTCTAAGTAGAGAATGATTTGGTTTCCTCTCATAAAGATCGCCTTGGGACCAGCCAATAATGCTGATAATAGTTAATAGTTTGAATGTCTTCAGCTCAGCGGCTTGTTGCTGGAGCTGGACTAGACTTTTCGGAACACTTAATTAAACGCCTGTTGCAGAAATTCAAAGCCAAAAACTTTGCCTCTGCCAAAGAGGGGGTCATAAATTTCAAAGGGGAATGCGTGAAACAGGGCCATGTCGATACAGGGCTATGGAAGTGAAAGGTGAAAGTGGCTCTACTGTGCTCCGTCTGGAGGAGATCGCTCATTCTCTAAACAATGAAAATGGCACTTGGCAGAAAAACCAAATTGCTTTTTTCGTCGGCTGGCAATTGCAAAATGTTGAACAGTGGCTCGAACAAATTTATTTCCATGTCGATGCTGTTGGTGGTGACTATTTGATGGCTGACTGGTTGGGCGGATGTAGTATTGCGAGCATTTTTTCCATCACTTAATTACGGCAATAAATGCCAATGGCAATCTCTTTGGCATTAAATAAAAAACATGTTAACGACTTGCCAGGCCTGCAATGAAGAGAACAAAAAGCGATGAGGAATAATAAAAAGAAACGAATGGCAAGAAGGCGAACAAATAGACGCACACACATGGGAGTGGGGGTGCAGGGGGGGATTGGGCTGCGATAGGGTAACATTCCGTTGGCAAGGACACCGTTTGTCGGCTCACGTGCTGCTGGGCATGGAGCCAATTAAAATTAAAGGAGCCTCGCACCCGGGCCTCAGTCTACGTCTCCGTCTCGGGTCCTGTTCGTGTGTGTTTGTGTGTGTATGTATGTGTGTGCGTGCCAGGGGGTACTAGAACAATAAAATTAAATTGCTCAACACCTTATTAACAGCAGATGGCTCAGTGCCCAGAATAATGACTAACAGCGAAATTCGACTTATTTCCCTTAGCGTTTACTGATTTTTTTTGTCTTCTCTATCGGAGGGTGTTACAAATGGCTCTTTAAGTAAATACAAACACAGAAATGGCTCGTTCTTACCAACCTTTTTTTTAGGCTTCACATTTAGTAAAATGTTGGCCCCAGAGCCACATTTTTATTCCATTTGAAGCCGCCCCCATGTGTAGGTGGTAGGTGACTTAAAGCTGTTTATATGTTGATCTGAAATGCTGGTTTTAATTGCTTTTCATTGTTCCTAAGTGCTCGACCCCGAAGGACAAGGGCTGCTCAAATATTTAGGGCCAGAGATAGCTTTATCTGCTGCTGTCCTGTTTGCACACCCACAGCATTCAGCAAAAGGGTGTGGGTGGGTGTGTGCTTTGCATATTCTTCAAAAATGTTGCACAAATATTCCAAGGATATTTGCAAGTGTGTGTGTGTGTGTGTGTTTGTGTGTGTTTGTGTATGAATGTCAGATCACAAAATGCTGGCAAAATATTTTTATTGCATTGTAAACATGCAATGGAAAACTCCACACATGCATGTCCCTTCGTGTCAGCCATTCAATGGAAATGGACTTCTTACGGACACCAGATGTAATGTCTCCCCCCCTTGGCACACCCCCCTTCCCTAACTAGATATCATGTCCGCATCAGCATTGAAGCATTCTTTAAGCTCCCACCTGCTGGATCTCCTGGAACACAATTGCATTTATGTGCACACGTGAATTGCATTTGGAAGCTGCCGACACATATGTAAACTAAATCTGCCGCAAGTGCAAAGATCCCAGATCCCCCAACCCCACCGCCACCCGACAGAAACAGATATAGAAAACGAAAAGAGTAAGAGAGAGAGGGGGAGGGGGATACATATATTTTCATTAGAGATGAGCGCGTGATCTCTTGAACATTGGATTTAGACACCATTGTGGTAGGATAACCTCTATCAGGCAATAAGGCAGCTCCATGTACTATAATAACCTCTATTAGCCAATACGGCAGCACTAGAATATAAGAGGACTACCAAATATACGGCCACATTAGAAATGTGTAGACCGACGCCCGATCACGAGCGAAATATAAAAAAGACGTTGTTGTACTATAGTAGAGTATACTCTCACACCATTTTTGTGCGAATTTAATGCTCATTTTATTTTTTAATCCTGTTGGTAAACACAAACATATATGTACATATATATGTACATGTATACATATCTGAAATGCGAATACTTTGAGTTAACGCTCGTTTTTCGGCCCAAATAACATGCACCACTCCAGGCGAATGTCAGACATTGCCTGGCAGTGGGAATGGGACTGACAATGACGATGGCATATCACATCCAAGCTTCAGTTCCAGCTCAGCCCCAGAGCCTTAAGGGCGAGGGCGGGGGCGAGGGTGAGTGGGTGTGCGAATGCGTTTACTTACGTTTACGCTTACGTTTAAATTTGGACGTGGTTGATGTGTCAGTTCCAAGAAGCAATTGTGCAAATGTGCCGGTTGGCATTCTCGGGATGGGATGAGATGTACGATAAGCGCCAAATGCTGGATCCCACATGGTCTTCAGTGAGGAATGAATGGAATGGAAACTACTTCTAGTTACATATGTATGCATATAGCTACTATATATGTATGTATGTATGTAAGTGTGTATTTGTCGGCAGCTGCAGATTGAGATAACCAAAGGAAACTAGCAAAGGAGAAGCTGGCACCAAAAGTTGACAGAGAGACAATTGTTGTTTGGATATTTGGTTTCTTATGCCCCATCAGGTTTATTTGGGCCTGGGGCAGAAGCTGAAGCTTAGATGGCTCAATGACTTATTGGCTATAAAGGATAAATGTGTATTCGTATGGATAAGTACTTCAATTCCGGCTTGCGTTTCGATTTTCCAGGAATACACTCGTAAATGTCACCTCTTGTTTCCCTTACCTGAGAACGGACATTAAATCTTGCAACAATCAAATGCTTTCCCTTGAGTGGTTTCTAAGGTGAAATTCCACATATCATTCGCTCGAATAGTTTGGCTTTGATTACCATGCCATTCGCACAATGCCAAACCACATCATATTCTGCCCGCAAACGTATGCGGCCAGAGGCAGTCATTAAATAAAGTCGCCTCGACTGCGTATACTTAATTTTTGCATTGCAGAGCTTTTGTTTTATATATGAAGGGAAATATAAACAAGAAGTGCCGACGCTGCACATACCCCGGCAGATGAATCATTTCTATGTTCGCCTGCCTCTCTCCTGCCTCGCATACACGCAAATCCAAACCGAATCCAATATACCCAAACAACCCAGTGGATGATGCAACAAATTGCGACGCAGTGGGTCGCAGCACAAAGGATCCAATGTGTATGGTACCTAGACAACATCCGCACTAACAAACAAATCCGTATCCGGCTGAGCATCCGCATCCGTAATCCCCCCGCCCCGCGGAAATAATATACTACTAAAACATATGCATGAGTGTGTCGGAAGCGACTGCTGTTTTATGTTGCGCCGCATTTAACAATAAAAACGTGAAATGTTTGTAATAAAAAGCGCAAAAGTGCAAAAGCCAAAACCAACAAACAGGCCAACACACACACACACATACACACAGACTCTCTCGAGTAGTGCATAGTGTGTATATACATATGCGTGTGTGAGTGTGCTGGTGCTTTCGCGTAATTGCTGCATTTAGGCCCCTCTTGAAGAGGGCAAGTGGAGGGGCATAGAGATAGAGGATGGGGCATAGAGAGGAGAATTCATTTGGCGGTTAAGATTCCACTCAATGGCAATTACGGCTCGGCTAGTAATCGGACAAAGCCAAATGAAATTCAAGTGATTCAAACCGTGATCGGTGACAATGAAACACATTTACGGCACGGCATTAATTGCCCCAACGACGACGAAAAGCAGCAAGTGAGCAATTCACACCAAGCCACATTAGTTGTGGCACGCCACACACACACAGTTTCGGCAGAGTTTATGCGGCAAGGGCAGGCGGAGATCTGGCAGGAAAACCAGAGTTCACAGTATCCGTTTCCTAATTGGAAGGGAACCTCGTCTCAGCCCCATCTTGCCGCTGCTCAACGAGCCCTGAAATTAATTGAGACTGCCATCATAAACATGCCAAACGAGAAAATTTTAATTAATTCCCCAAATGTGAGGCAAGGCCGCATGCCTCATTTGTGTACGTGAATGCGTACGAATTCGGTCCAAATGGTCATGTATCTTGTGTGATTTGTGACAGCAGGACGATGGTCTGCATTGCACTTAATCAGCGAGGGGCAACGAGGGGCAACCAATGCAGTCGTAGATATGTCCTGGGGGGAATTTTGGAAAATTAGCAAAGAGCTGGAGCTGGAGCTGAAGATAAACTCGGAACTGGCATAAGTTATGCTTGGCTATTCGTCTGGATCTGTTCTTGTAATTTTCTTGCAACTAATTGCTTTGAAAGCTGCTCGGATGCCACTTGACACAGCACTTCGCGCTCCAACTCTTCCTGCCCCCAGCAGTTGCAATCGTTGCAACGCCAAATTAAATGGCTGACAAAGTGAGCAGCAGCAGCAGCAGCACCAGCAGGAGCCCGCAGCCTGGACCCGCCCCCGCCCCTGTGTAGCTTCAACACACAGAGAGCATGGCAAAAGACACAACGAGTTTTCTTTTATAATTTGTCGCCAATTGCAGCAGCAACAGCATCAGTGGCAGTGCCAGTGCTAGTGCCACTGGCAGTGCCAGTGCGAGTCGCAGCATCCCCGCCCCGCCCCCTTACAAGGACGTGGAAAGTGCCAACTGGCAACTGTGAAAAGTTGAGAGAGCAAGGAGAAAGTTTGCCATAAATCAGAATATTTTAAAAGTGTTTGCTCTGACAGAAAAAGGGAACAGGGAACAGAGAGAATGAAAGTGAACTGTGGCAGTCATAAGCCAAGATTATGGCCAGGAACCAGCAGCAGCAGCCATGTCGAAGGGAAAACATGAAAGTGAAGTGTGAAAAAAGTGCTCCTCTGGCAACGAACTGGTTAGACTCTCCACCAGGAAGGAAACGCTAGGGAATGTCAAGTGAAAAACTCTTTGAAATCTAATCAAACCATCATTGAACAATTGTCTGTCCTGTCCGCAGGTTCATCTTCTGTTTGTCAAATGTCCTCATTAAACCTCGAAGGCAAACTGGACGACGGCACGGATGTGCCATTCCAGACAGTGCCTGGTGTGCTCCGGCTGGGCGCATCATTATGCTCATCAACGCTGTCGCTTATCCCGCGACTGACTGCACCTAATGCGAGTATTTTGTGCCATCATCCATGCTGAATGACTCTCCCTGCACTGCACTGCCACTGGCAGTAACTCTGGCAACTGTCCATCCAATTTAAATTCCTAGGCAAATTCCTAGGCAACTTCCGCTAATCCCCGAGCCAGGGAACGACTGCAGACAGGTCTGTAAGAGCATGTAGATTATGGATTTGCATTTGCAGATGATCTGCAGATGAATCGACAAGGCTTCGACATAGTTTTCGACGGCAAATACGACAGACAGCAAGCACAAACAAAGCACACAAACGAGCTACAAAAGTTTGATTGACATTTCAATTAAATTATTGGCAAAGTTTCTGTCGCTGTCGTTTTTATTGGCGCCACAGCGTGATGTTCCGAGTGCAGAAAACTTTGCTCGCCGAGTTCGAGGAGATCTACGAGCCGGTGCTGGTGGAGAACCCCTTCACCCTGGTGGACAGCCGTGGCTTCGGCCTGCGCCAGTACCACGTGGCACTCACCTCCAGCCGCATCATCTTTGGCTGCGACAACTTCTCCAAGCAGGGACAGCCCGGCAGCGTGACCAGCAGCTATGGGAGTGGCCTCGATCCGGAGATTGAGTGCTTCGAACTGGTCAGCCTCATCCCACTGAGGCTGATCCGCTTCAACTTCTATCGCTACCTCGACCGCTACCTAATGATGGTCAGTGTCAACCCACAGCTGCAGCTGATACCCCCACTGTCGCCGGAGAGGCCAATGATCTTGGAGTTCGGGGGACACGTCTACAAGACGTACTTCTGGCGCACCTGGCGAGAGCGGGTGTCCACCATTCGGACGATGCAGCCCCTCTACAGCCAGATCACTGGCCACTCCCCCTTCTCCAGCACGGACGTTCTGGTGGACGACGAGGAGACCGTGGCACTGATTCACAAGGTGCCCAGGACTCCATCAGTCATGAGCAGGTGCCAGGCCGAGTCCTAAGCCCCTCCTGCCTGGACCAAAGTCGTAAGAGGCTTTCGCAAAAACTCGCATCATTCCTTCCCTTCCTTTCTGTGGCCTCGCATCAGCAATGTTTGTCCCGTTGCCGATTTATTTATTTATTTTTAATAGTAATACTTTACGCAAATACCTTTCAGTTGGCAAATAAAAGGGCGACACATCCTGCATCCTGCTAGAGTTTTTAAGCCATTTCTAGGACTCGGTAGCTCGGTATCAAATAGTCCATGCCCCGGCGGCCACTCTGATTGTTTCGCCCTGTTGGTTAATGCAATCAGGGTCGGGGCAAGAAATCGCAGCCACAACTGGCAACCAAAGCTCTGGTTTCGGCGTCTTGTTCTGTTGACTGTTTATTTTCGGTAGGCGGTGCGGAGTGGTGCGGGGGCGGATGGTGGAAAGAATGCTGTATTGATGTGCGCCCAGGCTTTGGGCATTTCTTTTTCCCCTGCTTTTCGTTGCCATGCTTTCGGTCCCAGCCCTATTTTCACAGCCAAGTTAACCAACAAAGTTTTCAATTTGCCGACAAACTTAAGCCGCAGCCACAGCCACAGCCACAGCACTTGTCGAGTCCTGGTATGGGCGGAGGGCGGAAGGAGAGGGTGGACATGTCTGTCTCTGCCTCTGGCGCGTGCAGCTGACACCAAAAATCAATTGCAATGAAATGGTTGGCAAATAAAACAAAAACAAAAACAAGAGGGAAAATAAAACAATCGTCATTGGCCTTATTTGGTTTGCAGCATTTAATGGTCAAAGTTGTTCAACTTCTCTGTAATTTATTTGATTTGCTTTTTGCGGCAAGGCCGTTTGATAAATTACAATTTATTTAATGAAATGTACAGATACTCAGAGTGGGAGCGAGCGAGAGAGAGATAGAGAGAGAGCGAGAGCGAGCATTAATCATACGCCATGTGGTGCGCCATAAACAAAACTGCCCAGAAAACCAGACAACATTTTAAATTTGATCAAATTTTCGCTGCCTTTCAGCGAGCAGAACTTGGTGGAAGTTTGCCTGGCCACTAAACCCGTTGGCCTGGCAACGCCATTCCGAAAAGTTAATTAAAAAGCCATGGGACATGGACAGGAACCAATAAAAAGAATCACACCTCCACGACGACGACAGCACCACCAACCAACCACCAGCAACCACCCACCACCCACCGCTACAGCACAGCACGCAGTGGCAGTAGCGTCGCCCTCTTTTTTATTAATTTTTAATACACCTGCCTGCGCCTGCCATTAAGTGCGGACCTGTTCAATTTCATTTAATTAGCCATTAAGACGTTTAAAAAGGCAACTCGCAACTGGCAACCCCTTCTCCCAGCCCCGCCCCCACCCCCGGCACTCGGGGGCAATGTGGCAGGCATTCAAAATTTAAATAGCTCCTACTGGGGCCTGCCATCAGTCAGGAGTCAGTCAGGAGTCAGGAGCGAATCTCTTTAAGCGTTCGCCGACATTGTGCGCATTTTTGCTTTGTTATTTATTTATTTGCTCACTGGATGTGGAGTTCAAAGCGGAGTAGCTAAGCAGCCACATCAAAGTCCCAGTTCCAGTCTCGTAATTGCTTCTTAAAAATTTGAATTTGAAATTTCGTTCAGCTCGCAGAGTCGCAGAGGCAATTGGTCGAGCGAAATTCCATTTAAGGCACTCGCATTCGAAATCCATTGACAGCCTATGCCCACGCACTTAGGAATAGGCCTTAACCAGCAGTGCGTATACGTAACATTCAAGTGGGGTACTGGCATTTGCAGGGTGTACGTGTACGTGTACATGTAGGTGTAGGTGTGGGTGTGACACATATTTCATTAGCACGGAGCTTCTTTTGGCATCTTGCCAGGACATTAAGCGTTGAGTTTTAAAGCCTTAAAGTCGAAGCCGAATCGCAAAAACACTCTCACGATTATGTGCAGCATAGGCTGACAGGACAGTGATGGATGTGTTTCATATTTATTGAATAAGTACCAACAGCTGTCTACCCCGCCTGAGCCCTGTCTGCTGTGCTGTGTCTGCCACATCCATGTGTGTTTCTGTGTGCAGATTTAAATACATATGTTGGAATCTACCATCGACCACCAACAAGAGCTGAGGAGGAGGAGGCCCTTTGTATTATCTGAAATCAATATTTCATTTGCATAGTTCATTGATTTGTGGGCGAACAGACCTGAAAACAGTTTACCCCTATTTTCACGCACACACGGTCTCCGGTCTCGGTCTCCTCTCAGGCTAATTCAATCTTCAACCTTTTATGGACGGTGAATTGAAGTTTTTAAATTAATTGAAACGTGCCTGGCATAGTGAGAGGCTGCGCCCGAGTCTCTGGCCAATGACCGCATAAGAGGGGATGTGGACCGAATTTTCCAGGCAGTCGCTGCCGCAGTCGCAGGCGGTCGGGAAAGCGCTCAGCTCAGCTCGGCTCGGTCTTTATTTGTTTGCCGCTCACTCCTTTTCTTTTCCTTTCTTTGCTTTCATGTGGTTGCAGTCTCTGAATGGGATTAACAAATAGAGACCCGACCCGAGCAAGAGTGTGGCAAACTTATTAAGCAAACATTTTGTCGCTTTTTATCGTACTGCAGGCGAAAGCCAGAGGTGGTGGTGGTGCCACACGCCTCAAATACCGCGCACATGCCGCATGAGAAATCGCTGCAACGATGCTGAAGAGACATGGACGTATTTGCTTTTGTGTCAAGTGCAAAAGAAGCCCCCACGAACTGCGAACGAGAGTAAGTAAAAGCCGTTAATGTTTATGATACTGATGGCTGTTTCTGCTTCTGCTTCCCTCCACCATAGTGCCATAGTGCCACTCTGCCACCGACAGGTACACACACACACACACACACACACTCACAGAGAGAAGAGAGAGTGAGGCTTGCGTCAAATTTATTGCATACTTTGCAGGGCGTGCATTAGCGTGGCAGCAAGCTCGTCCCGTCACGTCACGAAACAAAAACCGAAAGATATATACAGTATACGAGTATACTCGTACATCCAGCGAAAGAATGGGAAAAGCCAAGAGGAGCCAAAGGAGAACGTGACTTGGCGATGCTTGGATCTGGCTGCTGGCTGCTGGCCTCTGCTGATGAGGGTGCTCCTGCTGATAGCCACACATCAAGCCAAATGGCTGAGTCATTAGAATTTAACCAAACAGCGAGACTCTGCCGTTCGAAAGTGTTGCATCCCGAATAGATCAAGAAGAGTTAATTAATTTCAATTATTCGCAGCTGCTCTCCAGTGCGAATCTCGGTGAGATATGCATAAAGGAGTTAAGGCATAAAGTCGAGTAGAAATTGGTTTTCGCCTCTGAGCTTGTCAAAATAATAATCCCCGAAAATTGCAGTCGAAATTGCTGATAGAATATACAATGTTGTTCGCAGTCTTAAGGCTTCGCAGGCTTAACAGAAATGCTCTGAGCATTAAAAAAACATACATAGTTACACAGAGGTTGTTTTGTGCCTGGGCTCCTGGGGAAATCCTGTGAAACATTTTCTGTTCCACAGTTCCTGGTGGATACTGTTTGGCCATTCATCAGGCCACTCGGATCATGAGAGCGTATTTCAAGTGCTCTGCAACCGAGCTGAAAATCAACCAAGTCGAAAATTCAATGGCATGCAAATCTCTCTAGGAATTAGGGCAGCACCTGGCTTCCTAAATCTATCCCTCCCACTGGCCTTCCTCTCTGTCTCTCCTTCTGCCTTCCCGTTTGTTAACAAACACACACACAAACACATTGATGGCCGGCAGTTAAGAGACTATTAAAATGCAAAAATTTGGTCCTCTGCAACTGTATGGAAATCTTTTGGGCAGACTTTACAGAGTCGATCCATTCCGGAGCAAGGCAAGGGGAAAGGGGCAGGGGCAGGGGCAGGGGCCACTAGCCAACAGGCACTTGAAGATAAACTGCAAGCAAATAGTAGAGTAGAGTAGAGTAGAGGCCAGACCTAATCCTGCTGGCATTTTCGTTTCAGAATGTTGCAGTAGCTAAGGTCCATGCCCAGGTCCATCACCGAATGTATTTGCAGTTCGTGTTGCCCATTAAACGCCTACCAATTGGCATACCATACCATACCCCACTCCGCACTCCGCATTCCACATCGCCGGCTGCCAGCTGCCAGATGCAAACAGCTGCCCAGCTCCTGCTCCAGCTTGACCTACGGATTGGAAATCGTAAATGTTAATGGCTGCACAGATTTCATGGTCTCGACTTTGGGAAAGGATGCGTTCCGACTCAACTCCCCCAAGCAGCAGCCCAGCAGCCAATGAAGGGACAAGGGCAGAGTAAAATGGCCTAGTCGATGCCATTCTCGTTTCTCCTTGCAAATCCTGCCCGGCCAACGGCCAACGGCCGGCGGGGGAATTGCCCGGGGAAATGCTCGTTAATGGTCTGCTGGGTCCTGGGACTGGGCTGCTTCCAATGGAGAGTGGAGAATGTGGAAAGCATAAAGCCTTTGTTTGGCTTTAAGCAGCTGCATTTGCCTTAGGGCTTACCGGACAGATAATCAAACTGGCATCAGGATTTATGCCTCAATGATTGCAGTTGATTTGTCCTTCCCTCTTCCCAAACTAAATGGAACATGCCATCGGTGCAGATTTAGTTGAGATTTACAAGACACCCATACGAGTAGTCTCCGTCATAATTCATGTGAGTCCAACAGCAGTTGACACGATTGTAGCCATCACGTACATCGTGGATAGATAAATCTTGTGCCCCCAACCCCAGCCCCAACCCCATTGCCTTTGCCTTTGCCTTTGCAGCACTCAACGCCATTGTCGACAGAGTCAGAGTCAGAGTCGCCACCTTTTGTTCCCTCTTCAGCTGTTCAGCTCTCTCCCTCTCTGTCACCCTCTCTCTCTCTGTCTGCTCTCGCTTACCCTCTCACTGTGGGGCCAGGCCAGCACGTGCATGCTGTTAACCTCAAAAATGCGCTGCTAAAACATTTTTTAACGCTCGCAAGCTTTCCAACACCTCTCAACCGCTTTCCCGCTACCTCATCTCCTCCCTCTCTCTGACAAGACAAGACCGGCGCTGCTCGGCTCGGATCGCAGCAGACCGTCTGGTCGGTCTGGTAGGTCTCGTCTGCTAGGTTAAAGCCACAAAACACGACCGCAAGGGCGGAGCCAGGCCACAACATCTAATCGAGCTGATGGCCAAGAGCGACCCATGCTGAAGTTGACCAGAGCGTGGACAATCCTTTTCGGGGTGCTGGCATACGTGGCCTGTACGTGAGTTGGATGACAAAGTGGTTGGGCATACTACAGGGTGCTGCAACCAGAAGCCCACTGGACAAGGACTCCGAAGGGTCCCTTACCTAACCCCTGACTCTCCACTAATGAATTTAGTCACCCTGTTAATCTAAGCATGTCCCTGTACGTGTGACGAAAGGGGAGCTCTCTGCCTCGCTCGCGCTAGTTGAACCCAAACAGACTTTCCCTTCAAATTAATGACCACCAATGCCAATGGGGAATGGGAATGGGAGTGACCACGGCAGGATTGTTCGACCGCAGGCCACACACCGAATCCGCATCCGAGTCCAAATCCGCGGCTGGATGCCGCGCGTGCGAAGTCACGTACAGGCGAGAAGACGGAGACCGTCCCTCCATCCGTCCCTCCGTGGCCATATTGGGCAGCAGGCAGAAAGTATGCGACAAATTTTAACATCTGCATACAAAATGCAAAAATTCTCCGACGCTTAAAGAGGCCAGGCAGGCCGGAGCTTTAATGGGCAAACAAAATAGCTTCGTGGAGGGAACGGGGCGCCCAAAACGGCACACAAAGCGCCAGTTTATCTCGGAAACATTTATTTACTTGCCCCAAACCCAAACCCAGAGCCCGAGCCAGGCCCTGCTCTGCTCTGTCTGCTCTGTAGGTTAAAATATTTGCGCTGGTTAAGAAAGCAACGCCCGCATGTCCACTTTGGGGGATGCTGCGCGGAATGGAATGGGATGGGATGGTAGGGGATGCGATGAGAGTAGGTGGGGGGAAAAGCGAGAGCAACAAAACTATTTTCCGAAAGCGGAAAGCGGGCGCGGAGATAAGAGTAAACAGAAAAAAATAATGATAATGCTGCTGGCCAGAGTTTCCAAGCTTTGGCGCATCTTGGAAAAATGCTTGAAAATATGAAAATGGAACGCATTCTGGAAGAGTGTGAATTGGGGTCTGTGGGTCTGTAGGAGTGTGTGTTTCTTGTATAAATCTGACTAGCAATTCGAAAATCAGAAATTTTTACAATTGGAACTTAATAATAATTTCTTGGAATGAGTATCCTTGCAAAAGTTGTAAATGGAATCATATTTCCCTTCACTTTCTGCATTTTTGCTGGTGTCGCCAGCTTCTGCAGCTTTCCCGTTTCTTTTTATGGCAAAATTCGTTGGCATTTTGCCAATTATTTCTGCTTGAATTTCGAAATATTTATAGCATTTAACTCTGTTGTTCGATTCGCTGAGCAATGGAATAATTACATAGATGATATATGAATTACATTCTTTAAACATAGAACAATCATAACCGGTAGATAAAACTTTAAGCATTTGTGAGAGTATATGTAGAACTGTAGTACCACAATGTAATTTTTTTTATTTTCACACACAAAAAGTGATCCGGCGTTGGTCTACACATATCTAATGTGGCCGGCCGTATATTTGGTATTCTTCTTATATTCTAGTGCTGCCGTATTGTCTAATAGAGGTTATTATAGTACATGGGGCTGCCGTATTGGCTGATAGAGGTTATCCTACCACACATTGAATAGACAAAGTTTAATGCAGTCATTTCGGCAAGGGCATTCAGCTGTCGTCTGCCCTCTAGAATGATTTTTTGCCATTTTTTATGGCGGCTCATTAAAATGCCATCACTTGGATGCCATTGTTCATTGCCTGCGAACAGCAATTGCAACGATTGTCCATCTCCATGTCCTTGTCCATGTCCACGTCCATGTCGGTGTCCGCTTCCGTATGGAGACTCTTAATTTATGCATTACTGGGAACCGCAAATTTCACTTAAAGCACACTTGTTAAGAGGGCGACAGAATTGTCGATCGAATTGCCATAATGAAATTACGGCAGCGCAATATTTAATTTATCAATTACGGCCGACTGCGATGCCAGATGCATTTCGGTTGGCCCCCTCAACGACCAAAGATAAGTCGCTCTCCAGCCAACTTGTGTTTCCATTTGAGCATTGATCCAGCTATAGATTTAAGCCGGTCAAGAAGGAGAGCCATGCTATCCCCAGTTATGAGTGGCTATAATGAGATTTGCTAGCCGATACTCGACATGGATTTATGACCATTGTGGTTTCACTTACTGAACTCGAAGGGAACTGACCACCGATTGCGGGGACCATAAATCTGAAGTGCTACGAGAGCGTTGCTTTGAGAAAACATTTGAGATTGGGGCGAAGGGCGAAAGGAAACGAGCAGAGAAGTTTTATCTGAAAAAACAAAAAAACAAAAAATCGGAGGGTGTAGGGTGGAGGGAGGAGGGAGTTAAGTTCCAGCAGTGTAGTGGCAGTTGACAGCTTAAAACAAGTAAATTCAAGCAAATGGTAAGGGAAATTTCTACGGTCCTAGGAGAAATAGTGAACGCTGGGCGGCAGGTGCCGGCTACATCAGTGGTCCATCCATTTCATCGTCATCATCATCATCGGCGATGCACATGGATGTATGTATATCTCTGCTGTGCATTCTTAAATCCCTCGTCCTGTGGTATTCCTCGCTATGTAATTCCATGTCGGGACCCGACCATGACCCACATTTAATGCAATAAAATAATGCCGTCCGGCATCCGGAAAGTGCTTGCATAGTGAATGCCTCAATTATATTCCGAGCGGGCAGCAAATTCGATTTACTGCCAAGAGACTTGGCTGTGGGGTGGCTGACTGGTCGGGGATAGTTCGATGAGAGACTGTACCTACTGCTGCTGCTGTCAAGCACATTGGAATTGGGAATGGGAATGGGAATAGGAATCAATCGGCTCAAATCGCATTTGTCTCAGAGCTGCAACGACAGGAGAACGAGAAGAAGGAGCCAGCATCAGCATCAGGGTTCGTTAGCGTAATGAAATTTTCCGAACAAATCAAGCCAACAAATTGTTTCAATTCTCCTGCAGATTCACTGCTGTTCTGGCAATGAAAAATTTGTGGTCAATTGTTTGGGTTTGGGTTTGGGTCTGAGTTTGAGTTTGAGTTTTGGTATGGCTATTGGTTTGGGTTTGTTAAGGACTGAAACCAAAGTGAAATTTTGAATGTGAATGGAAGAATTTCTGGCAGAACTTTAGTTAGGACTAACTTCAGAGCTTTCCTACCAAGTCCTATAGAAACATTGTTATTAGCCACGTTGCGCTGTGGTGAATTGGGTTGCATGGCAGAGAAAGGGCGGTATCCTGATACGATCACCTTTGATCCTTTAATTGAATAACCATAAAACCCATACAAATCACATTTAAATTGTTTACAAATAATCTGCCACGTATCGAACATTTCTATTCTCTTGTGTACTGGGTAGTGTTATTGGATGGTCCTCTGACTTTGTATTTAAAAATACATTCAAAGCGATAAACGGAAGGATAATTAATGTCTATCCAAACCAGAGTTTATAACTTTGATGTAATAAAATAAAAAATAAACACCTCTAGCAAACTTTTATATTATATGATTCCGTTGACACTCAGCAAATTAAATTAAATTGTTAAAGCTTTCCATTTTCATTTATGGAAATATGTTTTTCTGTTGGTAAATAATTACGGATAATTGCAATAGACAATTGACAATTGTCTGGCCCTCCAGATAATGAGTCTGATTTTATCCCGCACCTCTGTAGTGTTTCATGTTTCATCAAACTATTTTTCATATTGGATTGGTTTTCAGTTTTTAAATAAATTAGTTGGCTTTTTTTTGCATATATCTTTTTTGTCGTTTTTCAGATAAAGTGTAGAGGTAAATATTATCGTAATGTGTTGCGAAATATTAACATGCCTGAAAAGGGTTTAATGATGAACATGTTCGTTTAAAAAACATATGCGTAAATACGCACACAGTACACAGTAAATATAATTATTAAATGCAGGCCTTTCAGTCACTAATCCAATCACGCTTCAGACAGCCACAGCGTTAATTAATTATTTCATTTCGACATGCAGGTTTTTTCCTCATTCCATAGGGGTTTTTTCCATAGTATTTAATCTACTCCCACACGCCCCGCTAGCAGACTGACAGCGTAATGAATTCAATGACACGTAATGGGCCGCCGAGGACAACGAAGAAGATTTTGGGGGGGAAAAATCAAGCAGAAGCTAGAGTGAAAATTGTTTGCGCGCGTAAGTATGCAACGATTTATTTCGGTCATGTTCGCCGAGTGGTGAGTGGGTGTGGGTGAGTGGCAGGCGGGAGGCACGGCAGACGCAGAGTGTGGAGTGGGGGCGAGAACATCCCTCCATTGACCCACAGCATGGCAGCGAAAGTGTACTCGAACATTGCTGGCTGGAAGGAGATTCGACTGGTTGCATACCCAAAAGTAAAGAATATTTAATGTTTGTGTGTAAGTGAGCCATCTTTTGCTTTAAATCTATATTTTCGTAAACTTTTGTGCAACTATCAACTATGCCAAAAACCGAATTCGTTGAGCGATTAAAGCATTTGGTTATCTCCTATTGCACTTGCCCTTGGCCTAAGCTACTTCCGCCCCCTATAGGGTTTAAACATTAGGCCAGGCCAACCACAGATAAAGCTATGGGGAGGGAGGCTGGGGCTCGATCCTGAGAGTGTCTAGAAAACCAAAACAACTTGTCGGCATCATTCTATTTGGTGCTGTCAGCATGTCCTAGTGCCCAGGCCATGCCGAGTAATTCATTAACATTTAACTTGATTGACACACGAGTCGGGGGAAGACTGTGGAGCTGAAGTGCGATTCCGGAGCCTCAGCTCGCAGGCTGATATTTTTTTCTGTTTGTTACTGCGGAAGGCACGTAATCCGAGATACGAGGATGGGAGCTGGGAGCTTAGAGCTTGGAGCTGTGAGGCACGCATACGATTTGTTTATACACTTATAATGCATTATGGCATCGGATTTGCTGGCTAAGGATACCCACGCACCTCCACACAGACAGAGAGTGAGTGCGAGTGCGAGTGAGATTGTTATGTTGTTAATTTAATAAGAGAAAAGACGACAACAGGTGCTGCTCCACAGCACAGTGTCAGAGTCAGAGCTTCCCTAGTTGGCCAAAATGAAGTCACGTAGCAGGCATAAATCAATTGCTATGAGCAGGCATTTGTGCCGTTCAAATTGCACGACTGCATACGCTGTGCGGCCGGCCTCATGGCTCATCGTGAAGGTAGGATCGAAGGCAGAACGTTGGAGCCTGGATTGCTGTTGGTTAGCGACAGCTGGCAACTCGTAAATCGAGCATAAGCAATGAAAGTGTAACGAGTCTTAATTTGTTTACCAAGGCCCACGCCATCCGTCCCCCTGAATGATGGCAATCAAATACCCAACTAGGACTAATGCTTGTGCCCAGGAAATGTGTATCCAGGAAATTTAAGTTTACGAACTGATGGATCGATTTCCGAGAACTCTTCCATTCTGGTGATGCACCTGATGTTTGTTTTACTTTCCGCGAAACTTTGCTTTGAATTCGAACTTCTGATTCATGGAGTTCTTGGGAAATTCTAACCTTGCTTTCATGAATATAACTGGAATATTTCCAGGAATATTTCCTACATGTTTGGCGCCCTCACTCCACCGGATTCCATTGATTGTGTTATTTTCGTTTTGAAGCATTTCAACTCAAATCAAATAACCATCTAGCTATCAATTTTGGTGGAGGATTAGCCGGGCAGCGCATGAAGCCAGTGATCCGAATAATTAGAAGCGAAATCAGCTAAAAACGATGAAAGGAGGATATTGGCTACTCTGTCATCGCCGGGCAGAAGTCCTTCCTTCCTGAACACTTCCGCTGCAGTGACAAATTGAACGCAGTTTCAGTGAAGAATCCCCATAAAAACAGAGCGCACTGCGGGACATCGACATGCCCACACCTTCCACATCCCTCATCCCACATCCCCTTCCACTCCCCTTTGACAGATGAGAGCATTGAGTGCCTCAAGGGGCGAGCGCCATTCAACACAAACGAGAACTTGCAGGGAGCATTTTATGTTTAAACTTGTTGCCGCTTCTGGTTTACATGCAATGCAGAGTGGCGCACAGCGAAAGTGGCGGCAGGTCACCAGGTGTCCCCGGCAGGTCACCAGGTGAGAATGGTTATCATGGCACGCAGCAGCTCGGCAATGTCCCATCCGTTGCGGCGCAGGATCTTCAATGGGCGGGCCACATCGTGTTTCTTCTGCCAATTGAGACGGATATGGATTCAGCTGGATTACAATCGGAGGAGGGGCAGGAGGAATTTGGGACTACTCACAAAGTTGGCGCGGAGAGTGGCCTGAAACTGTATCGACGTGACCGTGCGGGCAAACAGAGCGAAGTTCGACTGCTTGGACTGGGCTTCCACGGAGTACTCGTGCACAGCGCTTCTGTCCATGAGGGCCAGCAGGTCGGCGACGAAGCTGTGACCCTTCTTGACCTTACTGCAGTCGCAGCTCTTCTCGGCCTGGGGCACAGGCACCGCGATGCACCCAAAGATGTCCAGGATGAACTCGATGTCTGTGGTGTCTACGCCGGCAATCTGCAGCTCCTCCAGCGCCGTCTGATAGGCCTCGCTCTCTTGCAGCAGCAGGGCCACATCCTCGAATCCGGGGGTGCTGAAGAAGCGTATGGCCTTCCGGAACTTGGCGTCGCACTGAGAGTGCGTCTCGATCAGGGCCACCAGAGCCTCGTGGTCGATCAGGCCGCGCACGTCCTGGAAGGCAAGGCAAAGGCCATCGTCGAGGCCATCCTTATTATCATCGTTGTTGTCCGTTCCGTTACCATTTCCATTTCCGGTACCATTTCCTCCATCTGGAGGACAATATTCGGTGCCATTGCCCGCGTTATGGCTTTGGGCGAATGTGTGGCAAGCAAACGCGGCCAGCACCACGCAGAACAAGGACAGCGTCTTCATATCCATAATCATCGTCAACCTGGCAGAGATTCGCGTTGATTGTTGCTCTGAACTGCAGCTAGGCACTCGCTTTTATAGCCACCCGTGTTTTCCAATCGTGCCCGCGTTTTATCAGCATTTCCTTTCCAGCCACTTCCCTTATCAGGCGAACCCACCAATTAGTGTAATTTACTGCCGTGCAAATAGCTGGACAGGTTTCTTCTTATCAACCTGTCGGATTCTTGGAATGACGTCTCGACACGTACTCGTTGAACTCTGTGGCGCATAGCGCATGTAAAAACTGGACCTGCAAAGTGGCGAGAAAACCGTCTTGATTGGTTAAACGGCCATCCTCTAGTGTGGGCTGTTGCCAAGGCAGACCCCCGCCCCCTCCCCAGAACGCCATTAATCCTGTATTATCCGCTCATTAATGCCACAAAGGCCAGGGACTTATAAATTATGCACTCGATGTTGCTAGTCGAGGATGCTTTGCAGGCGATTATGGTAATTATGCAAGTTCTGGCAAGCAGGGAAGAAGGGCTGTGGTACGTGCAACAAGTGGTTCAAGGCAGGGCACAGCTGGAACCCTTTGACCCATCAGATGACAGCCCCAGATGGGAGCAGCCCAGGACAGGACTCAACTCTCCTGCATGTGTAGCCATTCTCAGGGGCACGGTTTGATGATGGTTCGATTCAGGCCCATTGTTTGTCCAGCAGTTGCGTTCGATTCGGAATCAATTGGTAGGCAAAAGTAGACAAAAGAGTTGCGATGAAACGAATGAATATTGAAAATGCAATTCCATAAAACAACGCACAAATACTTTTGTAATAAAATTAATAATCATACGCACCGTTGCACCGAATTTATCCCCAAATCGCCATGGGGTCTCCACAACATGCCGCCCTCCCCCTCCCCCTGCTGACGTATCTGTCCCCATGACAACCAATTGTAGCAAATATTTGCGAACCAATGTAGCGGAAATAGTTGCATTCTTTTTTAGTTTTGTTTCTTGTTTACTACATTTTTTATCTGCTTGTAAAAAATGCCACTATTCTATCTTCTCCCGCTCAATGGCAAATGATGATGCATGAACGAAACAAATGGCAGATAGCAGGAATGCGAACACACTCGGAAAACTTCAGTTTGTGGCTCTGCGAGCAAAGCTGCTTTTCAGTTCAAGTCCCTTCCTGGCAGCAGCATAGCTGGGATTTATTCGCTGATTAAATGATTCAAAAAGGAGGTACCACACACAATTTAGCAGTTCAGCAGAACACCAAATGAAGCAGAAAAACTGCAGGCAGGATAAAAACTTTCAGTTTTTCCAAAGGTCGAGTTCAAAAGTATTTGAAAAGCGTCTCCGGCAACTTGCTGCCAAGGTTAAGTGCAATGAACACACACACCCGCACACACACACATTCATGTGGAGAAAAAGTAGACCGAAATCGCAACGAAAGTTGGGCATACATCGGTATTTAGTATATATACATGTACATGTATCTAGAGATCAAAAGTTGGCCAGCTATTTCAAGGCATTGGCCTGTCTCTCTCTCTCTCTCTATTTTCCATCGATTGGCATTAAACTTATGTGTGTTGGCTGCTAATAAAATGTCATTCCTTAAAAGCAAACCGCAGGCAATTGAGCCGCTGTCAGTGAAAAGCTCTTCACCCCACCCCATACCCTCGCACTGCTCCTCGCACTGCTCCTCGTGCTGTTCCGTCTCTGCTGATGGCTGAGCGAAGCTACAGATTTCCGATGTTTCCACATCAACCACAAAGCACAAACCATACACACTCACGTCCTTCCACACATACATACATATATTATGTACCTATATAAGTGTGTGTGTGTGTGACAATGCCACAAACTTGTTTGCCGCTCCGTATATGGGAAACCATTTTCATTTCCCTGGATAATTTACTCAATTAGAGGCGAACTGGAAGGCTTTGTGGCATTTGCGAGAATCGCTTTATTATTGCACTTACGAGATGTCCAAAGGCAGCTGGGGAGGGGGGGTACAGTGGGTGGGGGCACACACATACTACTCCTAGATTCGACTGACACACTAAATTTAGTTGGCTGATAAAACTAAAGTGAACTAAGCCGGAGAGCCGGCTGCTGGGAGGAGCGATAGAGGACAGATAGAGGCGGGAGGGGGGAGGGGGCTGTGAAAGTTGAACAGCTAACTTACTTCGATAAACAGGCTTAATTAGCGACCAAAGCTGAAAGTCAACAGACTGCCAACTGGAGCTGGCACTAGGCGCATTAGGACCAAATCCAGGCACACACTCACACACACTCACACACACGTACACTCAAGCATAAAGCCACGCATACCAATAAAGTTAATGCCACCAGCAGCAGCAGGGCCAAAGCACAGGATGGCACAGTGGATGAGGGCTAGGGGCTGTCACTATCAAAGATCCGTTTACATGAGAACACATAGTGTTACATATTTTGCATTGCCTTATAGAATGATTGAATAGATTTAGGTTTAAAGTTCCGATTAAATATATATTTACTTATAGCAGCTAAGAAATCCGGGTCCAACTTTTGCTGGGTTTCGCCCCACAGTGCCTGGAGCTGGACAAGAGAGTTTCCTGAAGAGTTTCGTCGACTGTCAGGCTTAATTATGTGCAAGCAACAATGATATTTGTATTATCAGCCAGTCAATGTCAAACGTCACAGTCACCCACCCACTGACCAGCACCGCCACCACCACCGCCAGATGCCAGCAGATGCCACATCGCAAATCGCCACCCCACAGGACTTAATATGGGTCGGAAAACAGCAGCCAAAGGGGAGACGGAACGGGGGCTTTAATTGGTATGCGTGTACCCTGATACGCCCACGACATACATATGTGTATGTACATATATGTATACCGATTGAAAGGTGGGCGAAGTATTTATGCACACACACACACAAACACTGACCTCCAAGAGTCACGACTGTACTCGGAAAAGCCAGGAGTGGGAAGCAGCAAAAAAGCGAGAAGCAATTGATATGGTGGCTGAAATAAATGCCGCCTCATGACTGCCCCGTCAGCAGACAGATGATGTGCAGTTGAAAATCAGTGAACCCCAAAATTTCAAGAGTCAAGAGCCAGTCCTTTAGCCTTGGCCGTGACCTTAAATTCTCGTGCGTTGAAGGGACAGTTTTAATTAAATTTTGTCCTCTAGCCTGAACCTGTTGCCGGTCAATCAATATGTATTTTGTACAGAATTTTTCTCTGCCAGTTTTTTTCCAAAGGACAGGATTCTCGAGTCGCATCGAATTGGAAAAAAGCACCAAACCTTTGTCGCCTATTGTTGGGCGGTAAACAATTAAAAATGGCAAATGGCAGCGTGCGGAAGAGAGGACTCAGAGGCAGCAAAATGGGTGAATAGAAAGTGACAGCCCAAAACACAATGGCAAAGTGTTGTCATCTCGACAACAGGGCAAAAATGGTGCACCCTCATGTGGCAGTCACATCTCTCAATTTTTATGACAGCTCGCCGATGGGGTGAGGTGTTCATCTGTGTGTGTGTGTGTGTGTGTGTGTGCGGGTGTGTGTGTGATCGATTGATAGAAAGAGACAAGGGAAAAAAGGGAAAATAAAGAAATTATGTATACCCTACATCCGAGACCGTTCAAAGAGTATACCCAAAAAAAAAACAGAACAAATTCCAGTGAAAATAAATGGGCGACAGAAAAACTACCTCCGCAGAGAGACGGCAGAGAATCACAGGAAATACCTCAGAAAAACTAGGAAAATCCACAACAAAAAGTTAATTTCATGAGAATTCATAAAAGTAGAGTTAAGTCCTTGGAATTGCATGCAATATTATTTCGAGTAAAATATTCCACAAAATTTGATGACACTTTTTTCACAGTTAAGTGGAATTACAAAACATTTTCAGATCTTTAAGCCGCTTTAAAACTATTTAAGAGAATTCAGCGAATATTGGGTAAATTGAAGGGCTTAATAGTTATTTGTTCAAGCTCAAAGCTATTATCGAATTATATTCCAGAAAATACAAATGGAAGTAGATTTTCATAACCCTTTAGTTTGAGAATTTCATACAATTGGACTTCTTTTCTTATCCCAAAATGTCCCATGCTCCGCTGCAGCGCGCTGATGATTGCTGGGTAGGGTAAAGGCAAAACAAACATATGTACATATACATATATGTATGTATGTAAGTAGATATGAACAGCAGAAAGAGCAGATATTGAAAAGACAAAGGCCTGCTGGGGTTTGTCTAGACAAATTTTGTTCTTATGCCACTGCCATACGCACGCTCTCAAGGACACCGGCATGGTTGATGCCCATTTCTGCCCAGTCCCAGTCCGCCCTTTTGTAATCTCCGTGTGTGTATGTACTCGACACGACTGGAGGGTTTATCAGTTTAATGGCTGCCAGGTGAATGGTTGCTGGGCCTCGAAATTGGCAACATGAGTTGGCAGCAACAGCAGCCTCATCTGTGGGTGAAAAAGTAATTTGTAAGCAAATTATGATAAATTGTAGCCGTTGATGAACCCGCGACCGGCACACCCAGCTCAAAGGGAGTTCGCAGGATACCCATGAGGATACAGGAAAAGAACTGCCGGAGACTACCATGATTTAGAGGGATCTATTGTACTCATTATTTCAGATAAATTATAAGTAATGTGCTGCAGCAGCCAGCAACCAGCAACCACTCTGGCTGCAAAATTCAATTTGGGTCAATGCGGAACTCTTGGCAATTTATAGCCAAACAATTGCATCGAAATTGCCAATTTTGTGGGCATTT
The DNA here is from genome assembly GCA_035041765.1 of Drosophila algonquin. Lineage (NCBI taxonomy): Eukaryota > Metazoa > Arthropoda > Insecta > Diptera > Drosophilidae > Drosophila > Drosophila algonquin. The sequence goes on from JAWNKY010003561.1 coordinate 712,913, forward strand.
ATTTAATGAAATGCAAATCAAATAGTGTTTCTCGTATTTGTGTTTGTCCCATAAATAACTCGGGGGGAAAACCCTTTAAGGATATGTACGTGTGTACGACTCCCTTTTTTGCAGACAATTCGTCGGGACTGCAGACATTGGTCAGGCAGCAGCTCAATTAAAATGACATTAAATTGCATTTGAATTGCGTTTTCCGAGCTGGCTTGTCGTGTGGCTGTCCCTTTGGGCCAACTCCCTTTCCCTTTCTCTTTCCCGTAGATGGAATTGCCTTTTTGTGCAGACAGCGCCACAAGCAGCAGCAGCATCAGAAGCAGCTGTCTATGCATTTGGGATTTGAGCTTAAGACAGAGACAGAGACGAGGACGACACTCAAACGAAATGCCCGCAGCGCCTCCATCTTCGTCTTCATCTTTACTCCCATCCTTCTTCCTGCCAGCCAACCAGCCAACCTCCAGTCCCTTGGCCTGGCTGTGTGTCCATGCACTGTCTGCTGTGGTATTTTCCATGTCGCTGCATTGCTTTCAGCCACCAGCTCTGGCCAACTTCGACTCAACTCGGCTAACTTGGCATTCGAGCAATTTCCAGAAGTAGAACAAGCGACAAAGCTGTGCAAAAATTTGAAATTCGCCTTGTTTGTTGATTTAAATGGTGGCCGGGTCCCCAGTGTGTGGCACTTTTAAATGGATTTTAATTTGATTAATTCAGTGAATGGCTATTCCATACGTAGCTCCATTCTGTGCATGGCTTTGGCACATATTTCCCCTAGCATTTCGATGGGAATTCAATGGAAATTACTTTCACAAAATATAATAGTACTGATATACTGGTATATATTCGCTACATACGCGAGACAATTCAATTTTCCGAAAGCAATTCAATTGAAGAGAACACTTTGATTTGAGCTGCAGCCTGCAGGGTTCGACTCGATTTGGGACCAGGTAAACTTGATCTAAAGTAAATTGCACAAAAAATAAACAGATGCGAGTAAACTTTCAAATGCAAATAAACATTGTCAGGGGGAGAATTCAATTTGTTAGCCCATTTGATATCTACACAAGAATTACAGCACAATTGTTGCGGAATATAAATGGTTTGGTTTGGTTGGGTGTGGTGTGGCTTTCAGGTCAATAGAAGTTCAATCAAATCTGTAATAATGCCAAATAGTTGACACGAACAAGCCACACACACACATAGTACATACATACATTTTTGCTGCGACTAACACTCTCTCTTTCACACTCAGAGGGGGGTGTGGCAATGGCCATAAAGTATGCATCGAAGTCGTGAACACGCTCTGGGCTGCTGCTTGTTAAATATTCAAAATTATTTGCATGACCGGCTTGCCAGGATTCGATGTCGATGTCGATGGCGATGGCTACAGCGATAGATGAATGCTTCGGGGATCGAGGAATAAAAGGAATCGTTCAGAGCACACAAACACCTCGCACACACACACACACACACACATCGCCATTTGTTCGTTTGCATACTTGATTCGTGCATATGTGTGAGCAATTTATGTAGCAAAGGGAACTTTAGCAGATTTGATATTCAAACGTCAGCCAACACACACACATCCACAGAGATATGTACATATATATGTATGTATGCATGCATCTACATATGTAGAGTCTCTATGGATAGGCTCGTAAATATGCCATGGCGGACACGTAATTCGATTTATATGCATGGGTCATATACAAATATTTCAGTGCCCTGCCCTGCCCTGCCACGCCCCCGACTGTCGACTGTCAGCAGCAATTGACGCCTAACCAAATGGAAATGGGAGGTATTAAGAGCAAGCCCTAAACTATGAAAACTAAATGGGGGATCATAGTTAGTCAAAGTGGCTTAAAAATAAAGCCAACGAGTCGCGTAAAATCCTAAAATAATAAACTTAAAAATATGTTGGCCAAAAATTCCAGTCATGAATATTACAACTGATTGATGGAACATATGTATGTACATGTTGGAGCTGAACGATTCCAATCGTACACTCAATTAAGGATGGTTTTTGGAGTACTTAGAAATTCTCTTTCTTCTAAAAGACACGACACCAATTGAAACCCGTAGCAGACACAAATTTTCCAATGCCACACAAAATGATTTAAAATCTTAAATAATGCCAAAACGTTGTTGCAAATACTTTGTTGTATAGTAGCTTTGCAACAATCTCATTTGTGTGTTTGTGGACAAGCAATCAGAGTGTAAATATGCCTGGCCTGGGCTGGTCTGGCCTGGCCTGGCCAAGCTGTCAGACTGCTAATGGATAATTTGGTACGACATGCTGGCCTATTAGTTCAACTGACAGGCGAATAAAGTTAGCAATTTGTTGGGACATCAGAGTGCGGTTAACCAGGCTGCAGACAGACCTCAATTGTTTGGTCAAAAAGGGCCTGCCTGCAAGCTGCTGCTGCTGCCGCTCCTTCAGATGCTGCCTCACCTTGATTACATTGATGCATTTCTACATCATTAAGCCGTCTAAACACCATTAGGGGACAATTCGTGTCAGTGTGTGTGTAGGTGTGTTTGCCACAAGACAAGATGCTTGTACTTGTGTGGGAGGTAGGTATAAGTCAAGGATACTCGTATCTGGTAGGCATCTACATAGGCACACGTGTGCGCGTGTGTTGGCATCGCTTCCGGTTGAGTGCTCAAGCACAGAGACAAACGAACGAGTGCTGTTGTGTGGCTCCGCACTCATTTACCGTCCCCTAATGGCAAATCAATGAGCTGACTGAACCACAACAGAACCCCCAAGTCCAGCTCCAGATATCCATCCATAGCATTGGCATTCCAGACCCTCCAGCCGCCAGCTGCCTGGTAAATGTGTTGATGACACTTGAATGAGTTTTTGGTCTTTTGTGGATGGTTTTTTGTTGGCTTGGCGCCTCACGCTAAATTGCACATATTATTTATACATAAGGATTCAACTGACCATAAGTTATGTATATTAGCTAATCGTTAAAGTTGCCTTCGGAGCTGGCTTTATGAACTTGCGCCATTGTGCCCGACTTGGTCCCCGACTTGCCTGACTTATGAGTACATTTAGCCATTCAATTTAACCTCTCGCTGGGGCTTCGGGAGTCGAATTAAGAGGGGAGGGGAGAGAGTTCTGTCGTTGCTTTGGACGCATACAGATGGCTCTGATATGCCAAAAGACCTTCATTAATGTTATATCAATCAAAGTGTCAGCAGGCTACAACCAATCTTTTGCATTTTTTAATCAAAAATTCACAATGAATCTGTCATAATCCATAAAAGAAGAAAACAAAAATAATTATAGTTAATATTCAATTAAAATCAGGATTCGATTTGTTAGCAGACCCGATACAGACCAGACCTATACGTGGCACGCAGAGACCTCGTTGTGCCGCACAGGGGTTAATAGTAATAGCTGGTCACGCTCCTGGGCGCTCCCCTTCAGTACTTAATGCCAGAGCATTAGAAGCATGAACCAATACAACTGTAACCCTTGGCTTTGTTATGGGGGCATTAAATTCCAATTACACGTTAAGTTGCCGCGTTAATGGCCAAGTTAATGCATTTGCATTGCTCCAACCTCGGACGATACGCCACTTGGGGAAACCCAAAGCGATGCGGGGCGTGCCCGACGCGACGCGACGTTGCCCCCAAATGACAGAGCACGTTAAATACATTTTCACATCTATATTTATATGGTGTACGCATCGGTGTACAGTATTTGTTTTTTCTTTTTTTTTTGTATCCAAGCGGTATAAAATTTTCTTTGTACATGAATTTGTTGGTGTTTGTGTGTGTGTTGGAGCTTTTTTCCCTGTGTTGGTTTCTTGGTTTGCCTCCTGTGGTGGTGTGTATTTGATTGGTAGGTCAAATGATTCTTTTACTAGTGTATTTATAAATAATATTCATGTGGCGATTGCTGAATACGCTTAGGATCTAGAATAAAGATTACGATTATTTGGGTATGTCAGACGCCTTGTCAATGGATCGAGCAGCTCCGCCCTGTAGCCTAATCAGTGTGTTTAAAAGAATAGCTTCAAGCCATGTTCGGGATTTGCTTTGCTGTTATTGGGAAAGCCATGGCAATAAAAATAGCGATAGCGATTCGTAAACATATTCGAACTAAAGTAAATCGGATTTTTTTAACATCACATTGTTGGTTCTTTGATAACAGTCGCGGCGGCCACTTAATAGCAGCACCAGCTGGGCCTCTCCACCTCGCCGAGGGCTATGTGCTCAATGCTCCACGGCGCCGTCTCCAGGCGGCCGACACCATTCGTCTTCACATCCTCGCCCTCGACGGCCCGGCCGATGTCCACGTACGGCAGACGGAAGGCAGCATTGCCCGGACTCCGAGCCAAGGCGGCCACAGTGTGACTAAAGGCAGTGTTTGTGTTGGTGTACGCCAGGGAGTCGGTGGACTCGAAGGAGCGCAGCGAGTGGCTCTTGCCTTCGTCGGCGAGACGCACCATTCCCAAGGCCGTCGAGAGGAAGACTTGCTCCAGGCCCTGGTCCGTTTCGGTGGAGGTTTCAAAGTAGGTGGCCCCAATGGAGGTGGCAAAGAGGAAAGCCTCGTCGCGAGAGACGGCACGCTGCGCCTGCATGTCCATCTTGTTGCCCACCAGCGTCAGTATCATCGGATCCTGGACATTGCGATGCAGCTCCTGTATCCAAGACTTGATTTCCGTAAACGTCTTATACTGCGTCAGATCGAACACCAGAATGGCGGCATTCGCATTCCGATAATACATGGGTGCCACGGCCCGGTATCGCTCCTGGCCAGCGGTGTCCCAGATCTGAAAGATATGGACAAATGATTGGTTGAATGATTAGAGTTCGTCCGTGACTTGAACTTTAATTGAGTCATTCAGTCACTCAGCGTTTATTCTGCAATTGTGCTCTTTATGCCCTCGCGCTCCCACAGCAATAACAATCATCTGGAGGATTGTGGAATGTGCACTTCAGTTGTGGGTTCGGTCCGCTCCGGTCCGGTCAGGTCCTCTTTATGCCCTCTCGCCCATTCAAATCTTCATAAAAATTTGGGGCAACGACATGTTCATTGTCGAAACTGAATCGAAGCACAGGGGAACCGCAGAACGAGACAAAGACCTCCTCGAATTCACCAAACCAAATACAAGAATACACAAACTATATCCCATTATGTATTCATGCTTATTGTTCTCAGACGGGTATTTCTGGACGGTTGTTGCATTTGTCTGGCTCTTAAAAAGGAGAAACGAGTTTTTCTTTCTGAAAAATTGAAACCTTAAACATTTCGATTTAAAGGTCCTGTATTTAAGATTCGCATTGTGCACCAAAAAGTTTCCTATTATGGGGTTACCCTAAAGTGGACACTATAAAGAGGGGAAAAAAACACCCACTTATCGAAATAATATGCCACATTTATCTTTGGGCCACTTGAAATTTCACATTCAATTCATTTCCATTTAATAGGGTACAGCCCAGTCGGGAGTGTGCAGGAACCCCCTAGTTATTGCAGCTGCCATTGTTATATGGCTGCGTATAAAAACGGAATCACCCAAGAGAAAACATGCGAGTATGTGGGAGAAAAAGGGCTGGCAACCCTATCACAATGGGGGGAAAACTGCTGCTGCTGCTGCGGGCCGCAGCTCGCGCTCAGCTTATCAATAAACTATAAAAAAAAGAAAGTGAGCTAAAAAAACAAATAACAGACAAAGTGCAGCGGACGCAGAAATTGCAAAATAAAAACACACAAAAAAAAGCAAACAAATAAAATGACCGAGCTAGTGGTGGACCAGGGGTCAGGGAATCAGGGACAGCCAGCATAAGCCCGCCAGATTAGCGTGTGCCTTCAACCGTTCGGGGGATCCAGCCAGCAAATAGGATTAGTGGGCGAAGGGCTAAGGGAAATTCCTTTGGCTTTCGGCTTTTTTACGGCCACATTCCAATATTTGTGTGCGGCCGTGAAAGGGATGTGGGGTCGGTGTTTAGTGTCGCTGTCGGGTTTCGGTTAGGTGTTTGGTATGGTGTTTGTACGCACTTGCAATTTGATTTTGACCTCGTCCAAGATGATGTTGCACGTGAAGAACGAGACGGCTATCGTCGGCACCTCGCTCTCGCTGCGATGCAATGTGTTCTTGATGTATCGGATTACCAAACGCGTCTTGCCCACGCCTGTAACGACAAACAATTGAAAATTAAGACTCCCATATGATACGAATATAATACCCCGAGTCTTATCAGCAGCCACACCAGGCACAGGCAGAAGCGCACGCATTAATTGACCGTTGATTAGATTAGTCATGGCAGAGTAGACAAAAGCATGCAGCGTAGTTATGTATATTTGAGACGTAGCACCCTCGCAAGGTGGTAAACAATGATAAGGAAACCGCTCCAAAGTACCCCAAAACAAAATTCCATTGTCTGCAATGCACTTGCACTTGAGAATCCCCGGCCATGACTGTACTCTCGCTGTGCCTGGATAGATATGAAATGATTCATATCTAGGCTCAGGGAAGAACACGTCACCAGGAACAAAACGCAGATGAATCAATGCCAGCAGCCACAACTGGATAAAGCATACACATCTGTACACAGTACATACGTACAATATATATCTACTCGTGTGGATGAATGTACATTTCTAGGTGAACTTTGCATGGCCTTCAACAATTTAAATATTAGCATTACTACAGTCGATTAAACCCAGGCCCGTCGAACGAACGAAAAACAGCCAAAGCAAACGAAAAAGTTTTGCGAAATCGGGTACAGTAGAGGCTGGCGACTGGGAACCACATTGCGTATGGGAAATACCTAAGAAATATAAACTGCAGAACTTTTTACTGGTATTAAGATACACTACAGACAGACTTCTAGAATCTAAAACCTCTTCTCTTGGGCTCTATAACTCTGTCTAAGCGCTAGCTGTTCTGACTGTTGTTCAATTAAGCGTGCATCCACTGCTTCTGCGGCTGTTGCGCATTGAGTTTAGCAGACAGATAAGAATATTTCAGACCAGACACCCTGACTGACTGCAAGACACGCCTCCTTTTTAGCTCCTAGCAATGCCTGCAGAGAGACGATCCCAAATGCCCCATCATGTAGCCGATTGTGATAGCAGTTCAAGGCTGCCGCTTATCGATTTACCCAGGGTATGCTGCAGATGCTGCTGCTGCTTCTTATCACCTTACAACTGCTGAAATTACGAGCGATCTACGGATTCTTATGAATGAAATTCCAGAGCCATTAAATTGAGATGCGCTGCAAATGTGCTCTTACCTCGCGATCCGAGCACCACAACTTTGCCCTCAATTCCGCGCATCTTTGTGGAAAGTAATCAATCGACTCGCATGGCACGGAGTGAGTGGGGGACGTCTATTTTGATTTAGTCACAATTACTTAGTTGTTATTAGTAATCAACTCAGGCGGCCACTGGGTACGTTCTTAAACCTCCCAACAGGTCACTGAATCGCCTGATAGGCTATAGGCTTCAAATCACTGGAGTTGTGTGGTTGGAGAGCGAGTACAGTCTCTGTGTGTGGGTTTATCGCACTTGGTGGGGATTTTGGAGTCGAATGCTCTGCGCAACTGGCAAAGATAAAAATGTTTTTATAAATTTTAAGGCCTTGTTTGTTGTTATTGTGTTAAACACAAACCAGCTGTTTGGCAGGGCTGCAAGCCACGCCGATAGTAATAGCGATATTTTATTCGCAAGGGGGATTTTATATTTTATTTTTTTTTATTATTTTATTATATTGTATTATTACAGTTTTCGAATTTCACTAAACTTAGTTTTAATATAATTTGTAACCTGTTTTAAATGTTCTGCTTAAATATAGTTTAAATTATATTTCATATCATTGACAAGTTAATTTAATGGTCTTCAAAAAATATCGCCCATCTCTAAGGGCATTTCCGCGACGCGTTAGCACCACCGCCACAATCTTTTGGTTCGCGCCACCAATTTTTGAGCGACTTTGTGGAGGGATTTTTTGGAGGCAGCATCCCCACAATCCTTACCTTCCATACTCATTTACGTTTTTTACTGTTGCCAACATAATTTGTATGGGCCAGCAGCATGTGCCGCGAAAAGAGCGACATTGTAACGCAACATGGTCAAAATCTAGGAATATTATTTTTGTCAGTACTTCTACGGTATATTTTTAAAATAAGACCTAATTATACCAGGTACTCGAAGAGTATAGGGGTATATTATATTTGTGGTGATAACGGATGTGTGTAACGCCCAGAAGGAAGCGTTTCCGACCCCATAAGGTATATATATTCTTGATCAGCATCAATAGCCGAGTCGATATAGCCATGTCTGTCCGTCCTTCCGTCTGTCCGTCCGTCTGTCCGTCTTCATTAGCGCCTATATCTCAGAGACTATTAAAGCTAGAGCAACCAAGTCTTGTATCCACTTTCCTGTGTTATCACACTATTTCGAAGATACGAGAAAACTAAAAACGCAGAATCATAGAGAATGACCATTTCTATTAGAGTGTTGAATCTGGATCAGATCGGATTATTAATATAGCCACAATGAAGAAAACCATTTCGAAAGTCATCGTTCCCTCTCGCTCTCTCTCACACGCTACCCTGTCTGATTTGCCTATTCGTCCAATGAACGCCTAGATGTCGGAGACTATAAGAGCCAGAGCAACCAAACTTTCTATCCAAGCTCCTGTGGTAACACGTCAATACAAGTGTATATCAAAATTTTGCCATGCCTCTTTCCGCCCCCACAAAGAATGAAAATCTGTGGAATCCACAATTTTTAAGATACAAGAAAACCAAAAACGCATAGTGATGAAAAATAACCGTATCTACTAGAGTGCCGAATCTGGATCAGGTGGGATCATTATTATGGACAGAAGGAACAAATTAAATTTCAATGGCTACGCAACGCCTGCCAAGCGCTTACTCATTCCCTCTATCTCTCGCAAAAACTTGTACGTCTCGAATATGTAGTTATACATGTCATGTAGAAATGTAGAAGCAGATGTAAAAAGCATATGTTAACATAAACGGAAACATGTATAAAAATTACAAAAATGGTTTGACTTCATTTTTTGAAATATTATTTTTTGCCCAAAATTTAAGTCGTCCCTTTTGCGAACATATAATAAATTGCATAAATCGTAAGCTCATATATGTATGTATATACTGACTGAGTACCGGGTATACAGTAGAGCCGCGGCCTTTGCCGCGGCTCACAATGTTCCCCCTCGTTTTCGGTATATTTCTGATGGTCGGACGGTATATCTTATCGATAACTTCGCGGTCACACTGGAGGCAGATGTTCGCGCTATTAAACAAATTAAAACATAAATTTATTAATAACTAGTGCTTTGGATACAATTATGAAGATGAACTAAGATTAAGGAAGGTCGCGCGCACATTTGGATATATCAGAGGGTGTTATTGCGTGCGACTCGACTGCACTAAATGCGCGCACAACTTCATGATCTACGCGCGTTTTTGGCTTGGTCAGTTTTAGTGAAGTGCGGAGTTTTCTCGCACCTGGGGAAAAGTGCCACATTTCCAAAAGGTAAATGCACTTTCAGCCTGATTGATGCACCCCATAGATAACCAACAAATCGAGAGTCGGCGGCTTTTGTGTGCTTTTGCTACCATTTTTATTTGGATTATGAGCTCCAAAAATTGGAGCGAGCCTGTACATAATGCCGCGTGCCTCTACATACCGAAATAACCATCAGTACTACAACAACAAACAAATCTATTTTTAATTAAAGAATGGCAGCCAGCAACTCTTTGAGGCACAAAATTAACAATAGTTATGAATCGGAACCGTCTACAGGAAGCGGGGTATGAAAAAAATTGTCTTTCTCTAGGAGAATATGAATTAAATTAGTGCTGTTTTTCCAGTCTTCGCTCAGTGAAAACAATGAAGGACACATATCTGACGAGGAGCATATGAATCTGCCATATCTAATGAAACCGAAACCACTGAGCAATGAGCCCGTCCTGACCAATTCAACGGCAGCAACGCATACGCCGCCAAATAATAATAAGGGCAGCCAAGAATCGCAATTCCTAGGCTTCGGCGAAAGCCCCTACGGCCAGGTCAATAAGCGTCTGTATGGCTCCCAACTGGCGGACCTGAAGCTGCCCGAAATACAGGCCTCTTCAGCAAAGCGACCGTCCCCGGGAAGGATTGTCTTTCCCAGATTCTACGAAACCCTAATGGAGGAAAATAGCTGCAACGCTGTCGACATGGCTGTGTCAGTTTCCGAAACAGCAGCCACGACCACAATGACGGACAGCAGCTGCCTTAGCTTCGATGGCAAAATCAAAAGTCTGACTGAGAGACCTGAGGAGGAGCAGCAGCAGCCAGGTCCCTCCACTGCCGTTGCACAACTCTCCACTGTGCTGGAAACGTCTCTTAATACCTCACAGCATAAATACAACAACGAACGGTCGCCGGATCTCTTTGCTGACAGCGACGACGATGCGGAGAACGTTGACCAAGTGCCCTACAAAGCCCCGCCAAGAATTCTCGAAGATCTTCCCGAAGTCCTGGAGGAGTCACAATGTGTAAGCGATAAGCGCCCCCGCAACTCTCTCACTGCCCCAACAGAGTCGAGTTTTGTGGACGAGCAGACACAGGATACCTCGACCACTCAACTCAACGCCAACGACCCGCGCTCTCACTTCCTGGAAAACTGCCGACGCGAGCGGGAACTTTATCGAAGGATACGGCGCTGTCTGCAAGGCGTACGTCCGCCGCCAACTGTAACCACTCCCGATGTGGATGTTATTACTACGGTGATAGACATGAAGGAGCAGGTTCTCAACTTTCTCTCTCAAAAACCCTCCACCTCAGCGGCCAGCATTGCGGACAGCGAAATCAGCAGTAGCTCCTCATTGTTCAAGCCCACGCACAGCCTGTCTGATGCACAGAATATGGGCTGGCGCGAGGTGCTGGGCGTGAGGCAACATGGACTGAGGTGAGTTCATCAAAGGCCCGAATAATGAGAACATTTATGGAATTATCGGCTATCCCCCTTTTAGTTACAATCTGAACAAGGCTGCCGAACAAAATGAATACCTCAGTATGTCCGTGGTGGACCGCTATGTGGGCGTGGAGACAGCCACGTCGTACGTGCGCTCCCCATCGAGTGCCAAGAAGCGAAACATGCGTATGAAGTGAGTTGCATATAATATTTTCATTTGATAAAATTATTAAATGTGAGAACCCCTTGAACTTTATAGAATGCTGACCCAATCGCCTGGCAACCGTCTCAGTCATCTGGCGAAGCGACGGGCCATATTTTCATCTGCGAATCTGGCCACGAATTCCCTCAAGCTGAACAGCTCGATAGGACCGCAAATATTGCTTGACACGAAGTGAGTTTCTTGAGGGCCTTGTGTAGTCATGGCAGTGTCTTAATTCTCTAATTTTGCCTTGCAGAAAAGTGCGCAACAAAAGAAAGGCCACACCCAAAAGGAAAACGCCCGGCAGCAAGAAGAAAGGTATGTTTGACGATAAGATAAGCGAAATATTAACCAAAATATATATCATGATGATGATTTGTTATGGTTTAGCGCGCAAAACGCCAACTTCGTCGGCGCGCAAACGACTCTGTCGCACCGATCTCATCAAGCCGGGACCCTCGAGGGAAACCTCCAAGCGCGCCCTTTTCCAAAGTCCAGCCAAAACACTCCAGCAGCAACAATTGAGGCCGCCCAAGCCTCTCTTTAAGCCAGAGATCGCGGATCGCGTAGAGAAGTCGAAGCGCGCCCTCTTCTCGCCCGACCACCAGGGCAGCAGCAGCAGCAATAACCTGGAGACGCTGCTCAAGCGAAAGCGAAATGCTTGCGACGATGAGGATGCGGAGCTGGCTAGTCAGAGCAGGAAGCTATTCCGGTCCGACAGCAGCGGCGCTAGTGGCCTAACGCCGCGTGCCCTGAAGATCAAGAGTCAGAGCTTTTGTATTGGAGCTGGTTCCTCCACAGCAGCGCATATGCAGAGGGTCACGTCAAATGTGGGTGTGTCTGTCAGCAATGGCCGCCTCGGTCTAGGACTAAGCGGCAGCAGCAGTAGCCTGGCCACCAGCTCGTCCATCGGCACGCCTCATCTCAGCAAACTGCCACGGGCGCACTCCGATATGAGTGGCACGCCCAACAGCAGCATGACGGATAACCAGCGCAAGGTGGGTTCCATTGAAGGCAGTGCTTGCTTCATGTTACTCACATATTTCTCTTCTTTTGTGCAGAAAATGCTGTGGGCCGTGTCGCAAGCTTTGCAAGAGAGAAAGATCACTGCGAAGCACGAGAGTTTCCGCAAGCATGCGTCCGACTTGACGCGCGTTGTGAAGCGTATCTTCCAGGAGTTCTACCTAGGACACACGACCAGCAATAGCGAGACACTACTGCGGTGAGTTCTGGCATCAGCCCGGCCCTCAGAATAATCTATATTGGCTTTCGTTTTCCCTTTCAGGTTGGCCAAGAAGTTTGCGTACAGCGTGGTAGCAGGAAAGAATCCCGATGACGTTTACATGCTAGCTAGGAGTCAGGAGAGCGAGGCCAAGCGGCTGTCCAGCACACGACTCTCCGGTTACATTGGACCAGAGGAGTTTGCCCAGCGCAAACTGTTGCTGTCGCAAGCCACCAGCTGTTCCTCGCAGCAATCGATCTCGTTGCAGTCTTCGCACTCCATTCACAACTTCTTTGGCAGCGAGAACTCGATCGACACGTTTGGCCTGAGCCAGACGAGTGAGGCCACCGCCTGCGCAGACACCCAGTCCAGTCTCTTGGATCGTATCTCCGAGGACCTGTTCTGTAAGGAGCAGCGTCTGCAGCCCATCCGGCCCAATCCGACATTGCAGAACAGCTCCTCTAAGAGCAATCTGGGCGGCCTGGCGCTGCGCGAGAATGTGGACGGTGAGCTGCGGCGGTCAGCGCAGAAGAATTTCACGGGCAAGGATCAGCGAAACATCAGTCCCTACTACGGAGGCGGCGGCAGTAATGGCTCCGCCCGGAAGATCCAGGTACCACCCATCACCAGCCACACCTCTGGGGTCAAGGCCAAGCGACAGATTTCCTTTGACAGCTAATGTATCATCAGTGCCCACCGGAAGGAGATATTTGTTTAAAGATAAATGGGGGAATGGAACACTCTACTTGGCCATCCATCCACCTCGCACGATTAATGGACAAAGCAAGCAGAATATTAACAATTTTCTGCTTACATTTTTTTTTTGGTTGTTTTAGCTTAATTTATTTTATTGCAAGTGCATCATGAGTGGTGTGGAGACAACCCCCTTTGAATTGATTGTAAAATGTATCCTATATATATGTATGGGTCTGGTCTTTTAGATATCATCCAACTATTCTCGCCCGGAACACGTATCATGCACGTATCAAATTAGTTACAATTCAACTAAGATTAATGACACAATTATGGGATTTATTTAATGCGACCCCCGCTCGATCAATGCAATATTTTCCACTGAAGTTTTAGGCTTAAATACGTAAAGTAAACCCATCCAGAAGTTTGTGCTTAAAAGATACAAATTTTAACCAGCTCAGCCTCAGCTAATTGTATAATTACCTGAAGCGCCGAGAGAGTATTTGTAATATGTAAAGTGAAATTGGATAAATAAAAGTCGCCCCCGATTTAATAGTAACCACTGCGATGGATGTATCGGCGCACCAGGCCGAATGATACAATGTGGAAGACCACGGCCACCAGAACGAGACTGAAGCAGTCTAGCCAGTAGGTGTAGTCGGTGGTGCGGTAGGAGGCCTGCTGCAATACCTCCAGGCCGGTCTTCACGCACGGATGATCCGCGTTGGCGGGGCAATCTAGACGGAAGAGTTTCATAAAGACATGTTTGAATGAAATCCAATGTATCCCCCTCACCAATGGTGTCAATGTCAATCCAGAACTTGTACATCAGCGCCTCATTGGAGTAGAAGAAGAGCGACAAGTACTTCAGCCCCGGCCACGTGTCCACATTCATATAGACTCCACCGAATAGCAGGAAGATCAGATCGAATGGCGCCGCACACTCTGATGCCATTTTGTCCGACTCAAAGAGACTGGAGAGGAAGACGCCATAGCCAACGGCCGCCACGGCAGAGAGACTCATGAGCAGGCCCATGTACAGGTAGAGCAGAAAACCACGCGTATAGTAGATGGAGCCATAGATAATCGACAGGAAGACGTAGCCCTTGAAGAAGGCCACCGGCACAAAGGACAGCACCAGGGCGACATAGTAGGCTGACAGGCTGTAGGTGCCCTCGCCCACCTCCCGCCTTATGATGGGCAGGGCGGCGGGAAATATGTAGGTGACACCATAACTGAACGTGAAGATCATCTCTGTGCTCAGCATGAATATGGAACCGGTCACATCCTGCACGGTGCGTTGGGTCAAGCCACCAATGCCGGAGTACATTAGAGAGAGCGTCACAGAGGTGATCTGAAAGAAGCTCACATGGATTACGAAGTCATTGCGGAAGGAGAATGGGGATCGTCATACGCACCATGAAAAATCCAAAGCCGATGAGGCCGCTTTTGATATTTCGCAGATCTTCAGTCATAAAACGAACCATCAGCAGATAAACCTGGTATATCCAACGGATCTTCTTGCTAGAAACAATTCATAATTAAAGCATGGATACATATCCCTCTTATGACGGCACTCACAAACTCTGCATATGCTTCAGGTAATCCCCGCTGTAGTTGCGGGCCAGCAACCAACTGCCGCTGTAGAGTCCATCTGTATCGTGCTCATACCTGGCCCGCAGTATGGTGCCGGCATTCTTTGCTCCCTGATTGTCCGCCAGTGTCTTTAGGTAGAAGTCAGCAGGATTACAGTTCAGTGGAACCTCATAGCCCAGGCTACAGCAGAGATAGAAGCGGTACAAGGATGAAATCATAGAATATAGGGATGCTCACTCTGTGAAAAACTTGGCTGCCTGCTCGGTCCGTCCCTGGTAGACAATGCGGCCGCCGTCCATTAGAATAATGTGGGTGAAGAGCTCAAAGATGTCCGACGTGGGCTGGTGGATGGAGCAAATGGCAGCCTTCTTGAGAGACCCGTTTGGACTGCTGTTAAGGTGGCCCAGCGCAGGCAAATCCCGCATCCCCTGCAGCAGACTTTCGTGCGATCTGCCGACAATCTCCATTTCGATGGAGCTGCAGCCGCTGCTCTCGCCACTGGGCGTTTCGAAGGAGTCCTCGCCGTACACCTGGCTCAAAGAGTGCTTGGTTATGCGGCGACGGGTGCACAGATGACGTAGAGTTTTGATCACCGAGTAGGCACTAAAGCTGTCCAGGCCCGTCGTGGGCTCGTCGCAGAACAGAAATATGGGATCTGTGATTAGCTCCTCAGCCATGCTTAGCCGCTTCCGCTCCCCCCCGGACAGCTGTTGGATGCGAGTGTGGGCCGAGTCCCTTAGACCCACAGTCAGCAAAAGATCCACCACGCGTTGACGCTTTTCCGCCTTGGTGGTGCGGCGATGCATCTTGAAGTGCGACTGATCAAAGGTTCAATGAAAGTGATTTGGAGAAATGTATAGAGGAAAGAGTGCAAGGACCTACCATGAAGTAGAGATGTTCGTAGGCCGTAAAGGTTTTAAGATTGATCTCGAACTGTGGCAGAAAGCTGGAGATACGCGTCATCTGATTCCGCTCCATGGCCGTTCCGTTCAAAACCACATCCCCGGTTAGGTTACCCCGCAACCGTTGCGAAATCGCCGCCAGCAATGTGGTTTTTCCAGCTCCCGAGCCGCCCAATATGGCGATGAGGTCGCCGGTCTTCATGTGACCGCTGGCTGCAATGGTGACACACCCCCACACCGCAATCAGTCCAATTCCCATTCCCACACTTCCATAACGGAGTAGCCTTACCATCTTGGAGTATCCTCAGCTCGCGCTTCTTACGGCACTCGTTCCAGAAGCTGTAGTTGCTCTGCTCCTGGGCGGGCACATAGTAATTGAGATGCTTCCACTCTAGGCACAGGGACGGGCCCTGCTGTGGCCCCGACTCGTTCATTCAACAGCCAGAAGAGTTCAATGGACGGATAAGGATTTGTCTGGTTTCGTTTCGTTTCGGCTCTTTGTGGTTCTATATCTTTGTGGTCTATATTTGGTTTGTCTGCTGCATCCAGCATTCACTAATCCCGCCCCGGCTTATCGTTCGCTCGAAGATGGAATGGCAGCCCTTATCTTATCTTATGTCAGAAACTGAAGCACACACGGTATTTGCATATCTCTTGTTGAGTACGGTACGGTACGCGATCTCACCTTCATTCTTTCATTCACGGGGGAAACCTTAAATCTGTCTATAAATCACGGCACCAAGAGAGAGCTCAGAGCTGGGATGGATGGAGACGGAGACCACATGCAACTGTTCGCGTCGAAGACTGAGCGGCAACTGGGCAACGTCTATGCCGGCGACATCGTTTTCTACCCCCAGCATATGGCCCCAAAACCAGCCCAGCCCTGTGCTCCCTCCTACCGGCGCACATGGCGGGTAACATTAAACTTTTGACCGCATTTGGATGGCAAGCTAATTGTCGCTTATCAATTCACATAGTCAAACGGCGGCAGTTCCGCTGTGTCGGCCAACGAGAGACGCTGCTGGCTATGACGGTGGTTAGATGTAGGCGCCTCCGCCACCGCTCTGTAGCTGGTTCGTCGCCTGTGTCGTCTGGCCTGAGCGTAGACCCACCGGATTAGAGTGGAAATATCTAGGAGCATGTTGTGGAGAAGCACGTGTCCCATCTCCACCAGACCCAACACACTGACGCCCACAAAGAAAGCCAATGCCCCGCCGAAGGACACTGCAAAGGGAGAGGAGAACACGCTTAGAAAGATTCACTTTGACTGTGACCGGGACCGGTCACCGGGACTCTGCACCCACCAATGAGATCCTCAAAGCTGTAGACAACATCACGACGCATGCGCACCTTGGGCGGAATCAGGTCCCATCGGAAGCTGGAGGTAGCCGTCTCACTGCTGGCCACCTCATCGTTATTCTTCACACCCCACGAGCTCTTCTTCACCGTCTGCATGGTGTACTCGATCTCCGTGCAAGTCGAGGGACACTTGCAGATGTGCAGGGCCCAGATGGGCCACTTGAAGTCGAGGAGGCACTCGAATCCCGCCGGATTGCAGCCTGGTCCCTCCACGAACTGGTAGAAGAAGGGCACACAATTGCACATCTCCAGTGCCATCACAGCCCGACAGCGAGCCAGGCAAAGAGATTTGCTATATATCTACAGAAAGATAAAGACATGTGTGATAAGAAAGCGTATAAGCTATGGGAAGAAACATAGTACATGTGGTTTAAGATGAAATATGGGAAATTCGAAATCCTATAAAAAATAATTATTCCCCTGGGAATATTCCTTATCACAAGTTGCCTTAATCATTAATCTGTTTTTGACTTGCGAAATTTGTTTTCTTGCTGAACCGAAACGAAGGGTAACGATCCCATAGCCCACATTTGTCAGGAGATAGGGGGAACCATAGAGCATTGTACCTTCAGATTGGATGTCTCCTCGTTGTTGAACACGCATTTGCGCTGTGCCACGCTCAGTTCGTAGAGGTTTTTCGAGGCCCTACACAATAAATCAGCATATAAATCAATCTCTCTATGGTGTCTCTCTAGATGTTTGGTCTACTTACACCGTCTCGAGCACCTTGAACGAGGCCGTTATCTCATCGGATTTGTGCAGCGCCACAATGTTCGCCTCTGTTGCGGATACCTCATACGGCGAGTGCACGTCCAGCTGGGAAGGTGACGCGCGCATTTAGACACAGTCTCAATAGAATCATTGTGTGGATGTGGATCTTACCACGCCCGTGCTCTCGTACAGGTCCATGCGAATGTAGCACTGCTGCTTGCCGTACTGACAGGAGAGCGGCTGTTCCATCTCCTCGTAGATGATGGGTCTGTGGATGCAAATTGAAACCCTAAAATGATATTGTATCTCTCTTTTCGCCTACTTACTTTCCACTCAGAACCGAAGACATGGGCGAGTTGATGGCATAGCAGGAGCCGCGCTCTGTCATCACCATCTGGACATGCACCTCGAAGCTGGCATCGAAGCTGCTGATGACTTGCTCGAAGGGCCGATCCACCCGCTGTATCAGATCGTACAGATCCACCTGGTCAAAGCGCTCGTCCTCCGCAAACTTGGCCAGCTCAGCGTAGTTGCTGGCAGTGGCATTGACCACCGCATAGAGGAAGTCCATAAAGTAGAAGTAGTCCTCGTCAATAATGGACACGTTCCACACATCTTGAATGTACTCGTTCGCCTTGAAGGAGTCTATGTGATCGTAGTAGCACAGGGTGACTGCCGGCAACGATCCATTCCAGCCTCGGTAGTCCCGATCCACCGAAATGACTGTTGGGGAGTTGAGATACCGCTCGTACTGCAGGCCGGTGAGCATAATAGCGGCGTAGATGCTGCTAAGGACAACCAGCAGCCAGAGGGTCCTCTCCAAGGTGTGCAGCTGCCGGTTAACTATTAAACTGATGGCCAATACACCCGTTTCGGCTCCTGCTATTTCAGCCATCTCTCTGAGACGGTTCGAGTAGCTCCTAAAGCCAGCTAGAACTGTTGGCAGCCAGGCCAGCAGTCTCTTCCAAGTCCCAGCAGAGATCCGCCTCAGCCAGAGCCACAACTGTCGGCTGCCCATGCCGACCAAATGATGGGACCATCTAATGCGTGAGGGCTTTTATTCAAATGTAAATCCTGCTGGCGTAACTAATTGCGAGCGACCCCCATTAGCGTTTTATGACAATGGCTATCACTACTCCGATCAGAGTCATCTAACAAAGGAATACATTCATTGTCTCAATAAAAGGAACAAATCGCACCCATTGCCAGCGTATCAAAATCAATAAAGACGCACGCGAGCAAGAAAGTTCCGATACTGCACTCGGAAAGGATAAATGTTGCGCTCGAGATGGCTCCCACGGCACAGACCTCCAGCACCTAGAAATGAAAAGGATGACCCAGAATATGTGGAAGAACAGTATCAGACCGGGTCACTTTTAAGGCTTCTCGGAGAAGTCCTCGCCGAAACTTCAGAGAGAGTTTGGCCCAAGCGGCAAAAGAAGCTCCGTCTGTTTCTCCGCAAAAATATAGCTTTCTATTGCAGCATATCGATTTCCAATACGACAATCAAAATCGAATCAAAACAATCAATACAACAATTGCTATTTTTAGTTTACTACATCGTCGTTTGAATCCTGCAGAAGCTTGATGTCATTCTGCAGCTCCTTTAGCTCTCTAAGCATGCCGCGCGACATTTGTCCCTCTGGAGTGGACACGGGCTCAAACAAAAGCATTCTCAGGGCCTCTCGCATCATAATCTCAGTCTGATTTAGTTCCGCCTACAAAAAAAGAAGCATATTTGGTAAGAATTCCATAACAGTTTGATCTGCCCCACCAGTAGGTCTCTAGAGCTGTGCTCTTGCTCACTGTAGAGCTTCCTGGCTAGTTCCGCCTGCGTGTTGGCCAATTCGTAGAGGGCAATGGCCTTTAGCCGAGAGATTCCCGGAGCCACAACCTTTAGCACCAGCAAAAGCTCTTGGCACACACGAATTTTCCTCTCGTAAACCTTTCTGCTGGGACTGTGGGCCATATTCTGAAGAATCTGACGAAGCACAGAGGCTATGTTCTGCTTGAGATCCAGCATCAGGTAATGGTTGCCATGGAGCAGCCGGCTCATCTTGGCCAGCAGCAATTCCAGCCGGTAGATGTCTCCGCGTGCATGGAAGATCTCCTCCTTGGCCCTCTCCAACATGTTGGACACAAAGTCCGGCTTCAGTGTGTGCTCTGTATTGAGGAGACACTGCCAGGTGCCCGTTTCGGTCTTACGCACTATGTAGCCACCGGAGCAGGCACACCCACTGCAGATGAAGCTGCTCATATGTGTGCCCAGCTCGGTGGGATCCTGGCAGCGGGCACAGTTACAGTCAAAGCACTTTCCCGTCTTCAGAATATGGCGCCTCTCCTCGGTGCCCAGCAGCACACTGGTGTAGCAGATGTATAGGATTTCTCCGGCTGCTATTTGACGATTTGCAAACACCTTGATGCGCCGCTCGTCATCGATGGCCGTCTCCAGGTTGGGCATGCAACTGTGCGCGAAGAGAGCTGCTCTTCGGTACAGTCCTCTCATGGCGCCACCCTGCTCCGGGGCGCGAATCTCGTAGACATTCACATCCAGTATCCCCAAGAGCCTCTGCACCAGGATTTCATCCATTGCATTGCCTGAACCGCTGTGCAGCTGCTTTATCACACCAGTCGCCTCGAGCGGGGCGTAGGCGTGTGCCTGATAACGTTTCCATATGTCCGTTCCTCGTCTGGCCTCCAAATGGGTCTCCATCTGTGACATTTCCTCGAATAGGGGCCTGCTATGCTGATGTTCCCCCAGCAGCAGACACGCAAGAGCCGCCTGCACCTCTGTGTTGGCCTTCTCCTGCAGCACCTGTACTTGCTCGTCCGAGAGCTGCAGCTCCCTCAGTCGCTGGCAGTCCCGCTCATCGTGGTCAGCACAGTCGTCGCACAAGGCCAGGAGTCGGCACTTTCTAAAAAACAAAAACTTACATAATCGGAATCGGGAATCGGGAATCTCTACCAACCCGCAGAAGATGGCGGTAAGCTTGAAGCACTTGGAACAGCGTCTGTCGCCAATGTGGGGCAGGACCACAATGGGCTGCTCCAGAAGCAGAGTTTCTCCGGCGCTGAGATAACATCGGGCAACCACAAATCTAAAAGGATCGGCGTGAGGATTCGCGGCTGATTAGGGATCATACCAACTAAAGGGCTTGCTTATCCCACCTGCCCAGCGTCTCGTTCTGCTTTAGCTCGCATTTCTTGGCAAAATCGTCGGAGACTGCAGCCATTGTCTATTATCTATCCCGTTCCCTTTGGCTAACTTTGGCATACTGACAGTATGCTCGAGTGCTGTGCTGTTCCGAGTTATTTTTAATTAAAGTCGTTTCGATTCTTTATTTATTTCTTGGTCAATGATTCCCCCCGAGCCCACCAAGCGTTGAACCGTGTCGGGCCCTGCATGCGTACACAGAAATAACAACGCGAAAGGCATTCCTTTCACATCCGTTTGGTCTAATCTACTCTATTCTATTCTATTTTACTTGATTTTAAATTTACACACAGTCGCTGGTGCGAACTACCGGCCGCCATACTTCATCAAATCTGAATCAATTCGCTCTAGCTCCATGGAGATCCGTTCGGAGAGATATCCCTCGGCTGAGTTCTCCGGCTCAAAGCGCAGCAAGTCGAGGGCTTCCTTGGCCACCTGACTGCCAATCCTCAACTGAGCCTGAAACCACGGTAAAGACTGGATAAATAGAGGGCAAAAAAGGAACCTAGACATCTCTACTGACCGCATATTCCTTTTTGTCCAGATCGCTCTCGGCAAACTGTAGTTCTATGAGCTCTACCAGCGCCAGCAGATACTCGAAGAGTGCAATGGCGTACAGCTTGGAGAGGCCGGGGACAACTGCTCGACACACCGGAAGGAGATCGGAGCACAGCTCGACGCGGCGTGCGAGGAGTTTCTTGCACGGCTGCTCCATGGAGTTCATCAGAGCTGCAGCTCTCAGGATGCTGGCAATATTCTGTTTGATGTCCAGCAGCAGAAAGTGATTGGGATGGAGGAGCTGCTTGTAGCGCGCCAACAGAGATTCGTAGACTTCAAGTTCACCCTTGGCGTCGACTAGGGCGCCCCCCGCCTCGGCCAGCACCTCATGGACATCGGTAGCTGGCCGGATCGCGTTGCAGTCCAAGCATCGCCAATCCCCGCTGCCATCTGGCCCAATATCGCAGATGGAGAAGCCTGCGGTGCATTCTAGGCACTTCATGCTACTCATGTGGGTTCCCATTTCTGTGGCATCTTGGCAGCGAGAGCAGGAACAGTCCATGTGGCGACTGAGACGCAGCTGATGCTGTCGCTGGCTGGTGCCCATCAGAGGATTCGTGTAGGAGTTGTAGATAACATCGCCGGCATTCAGTGGCACGGCTGCGTACAGCTTCATGTTAAACTGCTCGTCCAGGGCCACAACCGTGTTGGGAACACAGTGGTGGGGCAGACCAGCTCCACAGAGGAAGACCCCTTTCAAGGTCTCGCCATCCCGGCCAGTCACTTCGAATGCGTTACTATCAATGCGCACGCAGTGGGCATGAAGCATGTCCGCCGTCAACTCCTGAGTGGGCAAGGCCTCCACCAAGCCGCTGGCCAGGAGCGGACGCACCACTTGCTCTTCGTGCTCCTGCCACATGCCCTCGCCATCGCGATAGTCCTCCAGATTGACGGAGCGCTCGATAAGTGTCTGGCAGTCAGCCCGTGTGGCTGGATCCTCGAGCAGCAGGAGCAGCTTCAGCAACGCACATATTCCATAGTTCTTCACCAGGAGATCCTTGCAAATCCTGCTCCCAGCACCACTGGCAAAGAACTCGCACTCGAAGTCATTGTGCTCGCTGCAGTCCATGCAGAGCGGAAATACCTGGCACCTGCGACACATCACATACGATTCCTGCATGCACTGGGCGCACTTCATCTGGCCACACTCCCAGTGCGGGGCAACCAACAGCGGCCGCTCCTCCAGCAGCGTTTCGCCAGCATCGATGTTCATGTTGGCCACCAGATGCCTAATGGAAATAGAATGGAAATCAAATTTGTTCTAAATATGTACCGACTCCCAAATGCCGAGTCCGATGGGTACGCACCTGCCCAGCTTCTCATCGTGCGCCTGCTGAATCTTTTCGCTGAAGTCTTGCATCGATTACGTGTTGTGCTGTCGCTGCCCCTTGTTCTCTACGGAGTAGAAAACTATTCAAATCAGTACACAGCGACACAGTACGTGGCAAGGTACTCACCCAAAGCTGATGCCGCCACTGATCGACTGAGCGCCATAAAATGGTGGAGCGGTAATTATAAATATACACCCATGGGATGCTTGCGCGGAGCTTCCCTGCTCACGAGTAGTATATGCCCAGCCCTGTCGCCGGTCGCCGGTCGCAGCTTTCGACCATTCCGCTAAGTACTTTGGCTAATTGCGTGCGTAACTTGGTCGATCGAGACGCTACAGCGGCTATACTGATGCTTTATTTTTAGTCTCCGTCGGCTGGCGATGGTGACGCGATTGCGTCTTCTAGTCTCGTTGTCGCTGAGTTGGATCTTTTTTTTTGCCATCCATCTTCAGGAAGAAACAGCTAAAAATCTAAGCATATAGTCTGTTGTTCTAAATATATGTATGTGTTAAATTAATTGCAAGGACATTAGTAGCTTAATGAAGGATACTCCTAAAACTTAAATACCGCCAATTCAATTGGCTCCAGTGGATTACAAGAACAAATATATGTATTGAAAAAAATATGTGTGATTCCTATTCCACATCCTCATCCGCATCTACCTTTGTGGCCACCGTTGTCCCAGTCTGGGCGCTGGAGAAGACTGTCGGTATCGTAAGTGTCGGGGTCAAAGAACTATTACGAACGATTGCGAATCTCCTTAAAAAAAACTTTTTTTAAAAGAGAAAAAGCTAATTTATTGGCCCTGACCTCTATTTATTAGAGTGTAATAAGTAAAATAAGGCTTAAACAAACAAGGTCAAAAACAATTTCCACAAAATTAATGGGGAAATGACGGGGAAATGGATACACTTCAAAAACAAACTGGCCGTTATCCACTTCTTGACATGCCTTTTCCGACATTTTTGTAAAATGTAAATCAGGAATTCGACGCTGATCACAAATTATAATTCAAGCTGCAATTAACTGCAAAAACACAGACTTATAGGCAAGGAAAAGTGAGAGCATGAGAGTATTTGACTGAATACTAATTTTGGGTTTTGGCTATCATGCTATCCCTCTCATTGCTGCAAATTTAAAAATGTCGAATGTCACACCGTCATTATAGCTTAAATGGCATTTCTACACGTTTTCTACATTAGTGCATTGCACAAGAGGGTGAGTATACAAATATGCAAGGTGTGTGAGCTAGACATGGTGTCTAAACTGAGAGCAAGCTGAACAAGCAGTTGAATAAGGCAATGCCTAACGTACATTTTAATAGAACAGAAATAAAAAAATAAGCCAAAATAGTTTGTGTAATTTTAATTGGAAAAAAATATTCAGAGTTTCCATGCAATTCAAATGACTCTAATGGTACAACAACATTTATAGAAAATCTTTCTATTAACTACATATGTACGTATGTATGTGCCTCTGTTTCCAAATATGATATTATCGGGAGACGAACCATAAACTCAAGCTTGGCGCACATCATTAATTTTCGATGGATACACATAACTGATTTTTTAAATTTGGATTTAAGTGAAGCCTCATTAAAAATGCTAACATTTAGTCTAGGTCCATTGATCAACAAACGCCTATCTTATGCTGATCAAATAATTGGTAAAGCTTTGCTCTTCATTGCTTAACCGCTTAATCGCATAATTACAGGCAAAAATGCCATCCGCGGAGCCATCTGGCCGAAACCGCTTCGTTCTTTGCGTTGCAAAGATATACTCCTACATGTCCCATAGAAATCCATTCTCGTGGCTCTCAATTATATGGAGGCGTCTGTGTTGGTTATAGCCATCATGGCGGCTGGGGTGGATGGGGTGGCTGGGGCCAATAGGCTGGCTTTGTCATCCAAATGAATTGACAACCGACCACGCCTCTGCAGGGATGACACCTCTAAGTGTTTGGCCGCCAATAAAGAACGTTTCGCAAATCAATTTTTTACGCATTTACCATGCCTACAAGGTGTCAGAGTACTGCGATATCCTATAATTACGAATGTCCACACCGAGTGGTGGGTGCACACTGTGCACAGCACATTTATAAAAGGAGCGTATCCCGTACAGAAAGTACAGTTTGGAACTTCAACATGTCGGTCACGGAAAACTTTCTCTTGGTGCAGAAAGACACAATTGCCGTGCTGGGCTTTGATCTCTTTAGCGGCAATGGCGAGATGTGGAAGTATCGGCACAGGAGCATCAACGTGTACTCCATTGTGGCCGCCTTTCCATTCATCCTGGCGTTCATGATCGTTAACTGGAAGGATGTGATGCTTTTTGCGGATGCCATGGTAGCCCTGTTCATCACCTTAATGGGCCTCTTCAAGTTCTGCATGATTGTCTACCTGCGAAAGGACTTTGGGCGGATGATCGACACTTTTCGCGAACTGATGACCCATGGTGTGTAGAGGATATTACTATGTTATTCTGTTAGCGCTCACTGATCCCAATCTGTCCGATTAGAGGGGGCACAAGGCGATGTGTACGCGCAGATCATAATCACGGCCAATAAGCAGGATCAGCGGATGTGCCGCATATATCGAACTGTCTTCGTCATCGCCTGGGCCCTGAACGCCGTCGGGCCTCTTGTGCGAATGGGTCTGCGTTATAAGCTGACGGGACATGCCGATCGAGAGCTACCCACTGCCTATCTGTATGTATTCTTTGAAACATATGACGATATCTATCCATTCTCTTCCATGAAGCCTTCCCTGGGACATCAACATCGACCGGAATTACGCGCTGACCTACTTGTGGTCTGTATTTACAGCCACGGGTGTGGTCCTGCCAGCCTTTAGCCTGGACGCCATCTTTTGCTCCTTCACGAGTAACCTGTGCGCCTTCTTCAAGATCGCCCAGTACAAGGTGCTACACTTCAAGAGCGAAACCTCACAGGAGTCGCAGGCGAAGCTCAACAAGATCTTCGAACTGTACCAGACAAGCCTCGAAATGTGTGCGGAGCTGAGCCGCTGCTACGAGCCGGTCATCTGCGTACAGTTCTTCATCTCTTCGCTGCAGCTGTGCGTGACCGGCTACCTCGCTTCGGAGTTCTTTCCCCAGCAACAGAGCATCTACTATGCCTTCTTCATTGCCACAATTCTCATCCAGACATACATCTACTGCTATTGCGGGGAGAACTTGAAGACCGAGAGCGCCCTCTTCGAGTGGGCCATCTACGATTGTCCCTGGTACGAGAGTCTGGGCTCCAGTGCCGAATCCTCCTCCATCTGTCGTTCCCTACTTATCAGCATGATGCGGGCATCTAACGGATTCCGCATCACAGGCTACTTCTTTGAGGCCAACATGGAGACGTTCTCAACGGTTAGCTTTTGGCTTCCCTCTTCTACAGACATGCGTTTACTAATGATCCGTTGAATAATTATCCCCTGCAGATTGTCCGCTCCGCCATGTCATATCTTACCATGCTACAATCTTTCTCCTAGAGGGGATAGACCACTGCATACGATTCGATTTTCTGTTTTCCTTTCTTTTCTCGTATTTATTTCATAACAGGTCTTAAAAAATACTCGAAAATACTATGAGCAGGAGAAAAATATACAAGATGTCTAAATTGAGAGCAAGCTGTACAAGCAGTTTAATTAAGCAATGCTTAACGTTTATTTGAAAGGAATTTAATCCCAATAATTTAATCTCAACATTTCGGCAAACAAGCAGCAAACAAAAATTATTATAAAATAAAAACTGTAAGAGAGCAAAACAAAAAAAATAATAAGTAACAATATATTGTGTATTTTAATTTGGAAAAATAAACGGCCATAGTTTCCATTCACAAGATTACACTGATGAAAAAATGAGTATAATTTAAAATTAATGAAATTTTAACATCATTGTAAACGCATCACCTTCATCGAACTCTTTTCAGGATAGCGTGAAGTATATTTTGATCACAGCACGGTTTATGTCGTAGGCAATACAATTATAATGGAATAAATAGTCACCTTCGGGAAAAGGGAGAACAGCTGTCATCCGATGATTTCTGAAATTTGCAGTCAGCTTTTCCACCACAAGGTCACCCTGCGGATATAAGTAATGGTAAGTCTGATGGCATCTGGGTTGAATCTCCTGACTACTTACGCTGAACGGACACGAGTGATTCATATTGGAGTAGGGTTTGATGGTCTCATAAAGAAATTTTGCTAGGGGATTAGATTTCGGATTCTCTAAGAACCTGCAGGCATCGAATGTGATGTTGTAGAGGAATGGCCTATAGCCACTGAATCGTTTGTACATACCAAAGTTGATCTGGAACGCAAAATTGTATTAGCATCATATTTTTCGAGGCTTTCTTCAGTGGACAAACCTTGACTTTGGTAACGGGACTCTGAAACAGTTTAGCTTTGATGGAAAGGTATTTGTATGTCCTGTTCACGGACTTCAGAAAACAATATTCGAAATCAACAAATTTTTTATCCAAAGACTCGCATTTGACGTTCGTGTACTCCAACCGAGAAGCGATCTGGGTTAAGTTCAAATATCATTACTTGAATAGTTTTCTATTTTTTAATTTGAATATTGAATATTTGTAATAGCTACATACCTCGGTTACCAAATATGATATAATCAGGAGACGAATCAGAAACTGCAGCTTGGCGCACATCATGAATTGTCAATGGACTCACAATAACTGATTTTTATTCAAGCGAAGCGATATTAAAAAAGGAAAGCCTTTAGTCTGGGTCCATTGATCAACAAACGCCTATCTTATGCTGATCAAATAATTGGTAAAGCTTTGCTCTTCATTGCTTAATCGCTTAATCACATAATTACAGCCAAAAATGCCATCCGCGGAGCCATCTGGCCGAAACCACTTCGTTCTTTGGGTTGTAAATGTATAGTACCCTACAGGAGTATAATACCACCTAACAGATGGGGAATGTCCCATAGAAATCCATTCTCGTGGCTTTCAATTATATGGAGGCGTCTGGCTGGGGCCAATAGGCTGGCTTTGTCATCCAAATGGATTGACAACCGACCACGCCTCTGCCGGGATGACACCTCTAGATGTTTGGCCGCAAATAAAGAACGTTTTGCAAATCAAAGCACCAACTTTTTACGCATTAACTATGCCTACAAGGTGTCAGAGTACTGCCATATCCTATAATTACGAATGTCTTCACCGAGTGGTGGGTGCACATTGTGCACAGCACATTTATAAAAGGAGCGTATCCCGCACAGAAAGTACAGTTTGGAACTTCAACATGTCGGTCACGGAAAACTTTCTCTTGGTGCAGAAAGACACAATTGCCGTGCTGGGCTTTGATCTCTTTAGCGGCAGTGGCGAGATGTGGAAGTATCGGCACAGGAGCATCAACGTGTACTCCATTGTGGCCGCCTTTCCATTCATCCTGGCGTTCATGATCGTTAACTGGAAGGATGTGATGCTTTTTGCGGATGCCATGGTAGCCCTGTTCATCACCTTAATGGGCCTCTTCAAGTTCTGCATGATTGTCTACCTGCGAAAGGACTTTGGGCGGATGATCGACACTTTTCGCGAACTGATGACCCATGGTGTGTAGAGGATATTACTATGTTATTCTGTTAGCGCTCACTGATCCCAATCTGTCCGATTAGAGGAGGCACAAGGCGATGTGTACGCGCAGATCATAATCACGGCCAATAAGCAGGATCAGCGGGTGTGCCGCATATATCGAACTGTCTTCGTCATCGTCTGGGCTCTGAACGCTGTCGGGCCTCTTGTGCGAATGGGTCTGCGTTACAAGCTGACGGGACATGCCGACCGAGAGCTACCCACTTCCTTTGTGTATGTATTCTTTGAAACATTTGAGGACATCTATCCATTCTCTTCCATGAAGCCTTCCCTGGGACATCAACATCGACCGGAATTACGCGCTGACCTACTTGTGGTCTGTATTTACAGCCACGGGTGTGGTCCTGCCAGCCTTTAGCCTGGACGCCATCTTTTGCTCCTTCACGAGCAACCTGTGCGCCTTCTTCAAGATCGCCCAGTACAAGGTGCTACACTTCAAGAGCGAAACCTCACAGGAGTCGCAGGCGAAGCTCAACAAGATCTTCGAACTGTACCAGACAAGCCTCGAATTGTGTGCGGAGCTGAGCCGCTGCTACGAGCCGGTCATCTGCGTACAGTTCTTCATCTCTTCGCTGCAGCTGTGCGTGACCGGCTACCTCGCTTCGGAGTTCTTTCCCCAGCAACAGAGCATCTACTATGCCTTCTTCATTGCCACAATTCTCATCCAGACATACATCTACTGCTATTGCGGGGAGAACTTGAAGACCGAGAGCGCCCTCTTCGAGTGGGCCATCTACGATTGTCCCTGGTACGAGAGCCTGGGCTCCAGTGCCGAATCCTCCTCCATCTGTCGTTCCCTACTTATCAGCATGATGCGGGCATCTAACGGATTCCGCATCACAGGCTACTTCTTTGAGGCCAACATGGAGACGTTCTCAACGGTTAGCTTTTGGCTTCCCTCTTCTACAGACATGCGTTTACTAATGATCCGTTGAATAATTATCCCCTGCAGATTGTCCGCTCCGCCATGTCATATATTACCATGCTACAATCATTCTCCTAGAGGGGATAGACCACTGGATACGATTCAAATTTCTGTTTTGCTTTCTTTTATCGTATTTATTTCATAACGCGTCTTAAAAAATACTCGAAAATACTATGAGCCGGAAAAAAATATACAAGGTATGTGAGCTACACAAGGTGTCTAAACTGAGAGCAAGCCGTGCAAGCAGTTGAATAAAGCAATGCTTAACGTTTATTTGAAAAGAAATTGAATCTCAATCCCCAACATTTAGGTTCCAAGAAAGCGAACAAACAGAAAAAAAAATGTTAACATAAAAACTGTAAGAGATCAAAAATAAAAAATAAGCAAAAATATTTTGTGTATTTTATACTACCGAACACGTAACACCATTGAAAACGCAGCACCTTCATCGAACTCTATTCAGGATAGCGTGAAGTATACTTTGAGCACAGCACGGTTGATGTCGTAGGCAATCCAATTATACTGGAATAAATAGTCACCTTCGGGAAAAGGGAGAACAGCTGTCATCCGATGATTTATGAAATTTGCAGTCAGCTTTTCTAACACAACTTCGTCCTGCGGATATAAGTAATGGTAAGTCTGATTGCATCTCGGTTGAATCTCCTGACTACTTACGCTGTAAGGACACGAGTGATTCATATTGGAGTAGGGCTTGAAGGTCTCAAACATATATTTAGCTATGGGATTCGAATTCTGATTATCAAAGAATCTGCAGGCATCGATTGTGATGTTGTAGAGGAAGGGCCTATAGCCACTGAATCGTTTGTACATACCGAAGTTGATCTGGAATGCAAAATTGTATTAGCATCATATTTTTCGAGGCTTTCTTCAGTGGACAAACCTTGACTTTGGTAACGGGACTCTGAAACAGTTTAGCTTTGATGGAAAGGTATTTGTATGTCCTGTTCACGGACTTCAGAAAACAATATTCGAAATCACTAAATTTTTTATCCAAAGACTCGCATTTGACGTTCGTGTACTCCAACCGAGAAGCGATCTGGGTTAAGTTCAAATATCATTACTTGAATAGTTTTCTATTTTTTATTTTGGATAGTGAATCTTTGTAATAGCTACATACCTTGGTTACCAAATATGATATAATCAGGAGACGAACCACAAACTGCAGCTTGGCGCACATCATTAATTGTCAATGGACCCACAATAACAGATTTTTATTCAAGCGAAGCGACATTAAAAAAGGAAGGCATTTAGTCTAGGTCCATTGACCAACAATTACCTATCTTATGATGATCAAATAATTGGCAAAGTTTCATTGCTTAATCTCTTCATTGCTTAGTCGCTTAATTCCATAATTACAGGCAAAAATGCTATCCACGGAGCCATAAGGTCGAACCCTCTTCGTTTTTGCGTTTCAGACTTAAAGTACGCTGTACAAGAGTATAATACCATCAATTATAATTGCAATCAATTATTAATATATGTATTTATAAATACAATTTCTGTGAGGTAATGGGGAGGTCTTGTTTATGCGGGCGTGACGTTGGTTCCTGTTACTTCTCTTAAAGCAAACGAAAATAAACCCGAGATCAAATGGCTACCGAAACAATCGACTGGATACTAGAGCTGCGCGCCTGCGCGTAATTATTGCATCAATAATGTCATTATTGCATCAATAACGTAATTTTCTATCGATTTTCTCTGTTAATGTGAACGATTTTGCTGTTTACCACCAGCTGTTAGCTATGTTAACTCCGCCCAACAGTAATTTAAAAAAGCCGATTTATATATATATGTATATATTTAGAAAACCTGTAAATTAGAAAAACCAAAAATATTGCATTTATTATTAAATTTCTTAAATTTTATTGTAGCAATAATAGAAATTTACATTGGGATAGCGATGTGAGCTTAAGCTTAGGCAGACTCTTGAGCCTGGAGATAGTTGAAAACAGTGCCCCGTTCCACAAATCTTTTGTCGTTCTCCTGTTCCGAGAGTTCTTTAGTTTTGGACGAATCGCTTCTGTGTCCATAACCACCACCGCCAGGAGTCTTCATCGCAAATGTATCCTGCAAGGATGTGTAAGAAATGGAACTGAGCAGAAATGAAATCTACACACTCACCCCAGCATCCACATCGATGCAAGTCTTTCCAGCCAGGGCAATCACTCTGCCGTCCCGCTTGATGATTAAATTCCGTCCGCTCTTTGCGGGCTCACCGCCGGCCAGTCCATAGGGCTGCAAGGTGCGGCGCTCTGTCAGTACGGACAAGGTAACAGGCTTACGGAAGAGCAAGTCTCGCTCCACGCCCTCTCCGCCATTAAATTGGCCCCGCCCACCAGAGCTATCAGTGCGCAGGCAGAACCGCTTCAAGATCATAGGATAGCGTAGCTCCAGAATCTCTGGATCGGTGATCCGAGTGTTCGTCATGTGCGTATGAACTCCGCCGGCTCCATGCCAGCCGGGACCAGCACCTGATCCGCCAGCTACGGTCTCATAGTAGCCCCAAGTTTCGTCTCCGATGGTGATGTTGTTCATGCAGCCCTGGGAGGCGCCACAGACGCTGAAGGCTTTCAACACGGTGTCCACGATACGCTGCGAGGTCTGGACATTGCCACCAACAACGGCGGCCCCTTCCGAGGGATCCAGTATGGAGTTCTTTGGTATGACCACCTGAATGGGTGCCAGACAACCCTGATTCAGTGGCACATCGTGGCCCACCATGCAGCGGAGGCAGTAGATCAGAGCCGAGAGCGTGATCGCTCGTGGGGCATTACAGTTTCCCCAGACTTCCACGCCGGAGCCAGTGAAGTCGCACAGGGCCGAGCCCTTATCCGCATCAATGGTAACCTTCAACGTTATGGGCGAGCCATCATCCATGAACTCTTGGGCTTGCAGCACCGTGGATCCAGTGCGAGCTAGCGAGTCCTGCCCAATCTGACGTAGCATGTCGCGCACTGCTAGCTCTGCGTTTTTCTGGATGTGCGACATGTAGGCCTGGACGACATCCAGGCCATAGCTGTCGATTAGCTCCGACACGAGCTGGATGCCCTTGTGGTTGGCGGCAATTTGAGCCTTTAAATCAGACAGATTGTCACTAAGGTTTCGGGTGCCCACGGCTCCCTTGGCTGCTGTGGGCGTGGTCAAGCGCTCGATGATCTGCTTCTCCTGAAACAGTCCATTCTCTACGATCAGGAAGGACTTGAAAGCGGCACCTTCTTGTGCCAAAGATGTGGAGTGTGGCGGCATGGATCCGGGAGTAATTCCACCAATGTCCGCATGGTGTCCACGCGAGGCAACAAAGAAAACTGGTCGGGAAACACTCCTGTAAAGGAAGGACACATTTAGTGGGTGATTTCCCAGCTGCGATCAGAGACTACTCATACTCGTAGAACACTGGGGTGATGACCGTCAAGTCGGGCAGATGCGATCCACCCGCAGAAGGATGATTTGCCAAGATGACATCGCCATTCTTCAAGGTATCGCCGCGCACCCTCAGCTGGTACTGTACCGTCTCCTGCATGGCGCCCAGGTGAACCGGAATATGGGGTGCATTGCTGACCAGTCCGCCATCCGGCCCGAAGAGGGCACAGGAGAAGTCCAGGCGCTCCTTAATGTTCGTGGAGATGGAAGTGCGCTGCAGCACACGTCCCATCTGCTCGGCAATGCTCATGAAGCGGTGGCTGAAGATACTCAGGTGGACCGGGTCTAGCTCTGCGTTGATTCCGTGCTTGCCACCGGTCTTTACATCCATTATAAGGTCTCCGAAGGCTGTCACCTGGACACCGCACTCTGGTTCCACGATGATCGTGGACAGCTGATCGATGAGCACTGCAGGTCCTGCTATCTGGTGGCCAGCCAAGAGGTTTTTGGTCAGGTAGATGGGGGCATCAAAGCTGCCCTGATCGAAGTGGATCCGCGAAGTACCTTCAGCAGGGGGTGTGGTCTCTGAGCTACGCTTGATCTCGGACTCGGGAGGCGTTTCATTTTTCCCCAGGCCTCGAATACGAATGTCATCAACGATGATGCGCCTGTTCTGCAGCACAAAGCCAAACTCCGTACGATAGCGCTCTAGGAATGTGGCATGAAAGTCTCCATAGGTCGTCAAAAGAGCCGACTGAGCCGAGGAATTCTTGCCACCTGTAGGAGCACACATCAAGGCACCATCGGTGCCTTCATAGCGCAAATGCAGGAAAGGCTCCAGTTCGATCTGACGGAATCCCTGTTCCGCCAGCTTGGCGTGGCATTGCTGGGACAAGGCATCCAGACGGTCCTTCAGCTGCTGGCCATTCGCATCACTGAACTCAAGACCACTGGGTTCCTGCAGCTCCTGGACAACGTCGGCCAGTGCCATGCCGTAGGCCGAGAGGATTCCAGCGTATTTGTGAACAACAACCTGGAATTTCCAACGGGAATTATGAGTCTTAGTAATCGTGCTCCATTAAAGGACTCACCTTGGCAATGCCCAGATTACGAGCAATGGCACAGGCGTGCTGTCCTCCGGCTCCACCGAAGCAGGAGAGCACATGGTTGGCCGTGTCCAAGCCCCGCGACTGCGTCAGGGCACGAATTGGCCTGCACATGGTCTCGTTGGCCACCCGAATGAAGCCCAGGGCCACCTGCTCAATGCTCAGGTGCCTGTCATCGCCAGTTGCCTTCAAATGGCTGTTGATCTCCGTCTGCATCTGAATGAACTTGCTCTTCGAGATCTCATAGTCCAGCGGCTCGTTCTCCGTCGGCCCAAATATCTTGGGAAAGTATTGCGGCAGGATGCGTCCCAGAATCAGATTGGCATCCGTTACCGTGAGCGGGCCTCCCTTCTTGTAGCAGGCGGGACCAGGATGCGATCCCGCCGACTCTGGACCCACGACAAAGATTCCGGATCGGAAGAACAGTCGCGATCCTCCTCCTGCTGCCACAGTGTTGATGTCCAGCTGTGGCGCCTGAATCGTCACGCCAGCCGTAGTGCTCTCGATCACATGCTCGTAATTTCCGGCATACCTGGACACATCCGTTGAAGTTCCGCCCATATCAAAGCCAATCAGCGGCAGCTTTGTTTCCCTCGATCCTGTCAGGGCATAGCCCACCACACCACCAGCAGGACCAGAGAGGATTGCGCGTGCTCCTCGGAAGTTCTCCATGTTGGTCAGGCCGCCATCCGACTGCATGAAGAGCACATCAACGCCGTCCAGCTGGTTGTCGAAGCCAGATTTGAAGCTGTGGAAGTAGAGGAACCGTCAATGAAAGAAGATGAAATTGGAATTAGCTGGAAAGAGGTCAGGCGTGCCCTTTATTCTTGCCTCCACTGTTCGACGCTATCAGTGTGACCGTTTTTTTCGATACCCTTGAATTCACTGGGCAGAAGGGTATATTATGTGGATGGCTGCCAAAAGAATGCTTCAATAAGGTACTGTGATGAGGACTTGAGAATGACCTACTATATTGTAGGCGTTGGCGAAGTCAGAGGTAGAGCCACACAAAATGGTCTGTGCAGCAATGAAACGATCATGATTTTTGGTCCATTTGTTGCCAATTGTGGGTAGTAGGTAGTCTCTAGTCGATACCCTCTCTAGGTCAGGTGCTTGTTTTTCTTCTATATGCGTTGTGTTTATATGGAAATTTGTTTGTTTGCTTGGTCATTAGACTGGGTGTTGGGTGTTGTTATCTTTATGGAGCTGCTCTCCGTCTCAACTCGTTTGTTTAACTCCAAGAAAGAGCCGTCTCATCGACATAATTTACAAACAGAGATTAGATGCACTCACCTCGCCAGGTAGCGGTCCACATGAGGCGTCAAATAGGCCTCAGCACAGGCTGTGTAGCCTCTGGCCACAACCCGACACATGGGCATGGCCTGGTGAGAGAGCGTTACATGGCTGAAGCCCAGCTGGCGGGCGATGACTCCGATCTGGAGCTCGTGCTCGGGACAGGCGTAGCTGTGGGCCAGCACAACGGCCACAGAGGACACGCCCTCATTGCGGGCAGCTGTCAGGGAGGCACGTACCGCCTGCACATCCACGGGCTGCACCTCTAAGTACTTTGTGCTAGCCACACCCTCGAGCACCTTCCAGCTGTGGTCTGGAAAGACGGCATTATAGAGTGCGATCGGATTCCGAGTGGAGACACTTACTCAGTTCACAGCGATCGGCCTGCTCGGGAACAATGCGACAATCGACCTCGACCACGGACTGGTAGAGATTCGCCGGCTTGCGGATGTTCAGGTCGAAGATTTTCGGCCTTGCCTGGTTGCCTATGTAGAGCAGATCCCTGAATCCGCTGTTGACCACTAGCACCACGGGATCTCCCTTTCGCTCCAGCAGGGCATTCGTGGCCACCGTCGTTCCCATGCGCACCCATCCGATCTTGGAAGTGTCTACCAGGCCAGAGGCAGCCAGCTCCTGCCCCGTTTCCTCTTTCAGTATGCGTCGAATCCCCTCCCGGGGGGCGTCGCTATACCGCTCTGGATCTTCCGATAGCAGCTTCATGGTACGCACCTTGCCGCCCGGACAAATGCATAGTACGTCGGTGAAGGTGCCGCCACGATCAATTGCGAAACAATACTTATTTCCACTTGTTGGATCCGACATTTCCACTGATAACAAATACTTGGTGGTGCGTGCTTGGAGAATCGAAGAACACTGAGCGGAGAACAGGTTGATCGTGCGGTATTTTATTTTATTAATAAAAGCTCCCTCGAAAGCTTTCTTATCTGGAACGATACTAGTTCGCGTGATGCTTTAGAGCACAGTAGTAGTGGACCGATGATCTTGCTGTTCTTCATCTGGCCTTTGAATCTCTTTTACACCACAAATAGCTTGGATTACAGCGAGTCTGAAAACTTTCCATTGAAGACAGACCAATTTGCACTTGTCGTAAAGATAAGCACAAGCATACACATACGCATACGCACCGACCTGACCAGACTCACCACCCCCTACCCCACTTTCTTGACGACTCCGCAACACATAAATATTTATATGCAAATGCATGTTTTATCTGTGTTTTACTTCGCAGCAATGAAATTTGATGACTTATTAAACGAGGCCATAAAGTGCGCACTCCCATCGTATCGGGAGCCTGTGGGCCCAATTGTTTGCCCAAAGTCGGCCCATATCAATAGGGGCTCCCAGAGGTGCATTTCAGATTGTTTTTCGTCGCGTTATGACCCCTAATGTGTACAATGTCCCGGGGCTGTCCCTCTCCGGGTGACAGTCGCAGCAGTTTATGTGCGAACATTGATGGGATTTTTACGGCCACTCCTGTTCCTGTTCTACACGCTGGAAACACAATCGATGTCGAATTGCCTAGCATTTCCCGTAAAAATGGAACGCTTGAAAAAGATGAACTGGAAATGGAAGTGGAAGGGGAATCGAGAGGACGAAGGAAATGGGCAATACGAGGTGGAAGAAGAAACGAAAACCGAAAATGAACTGTGGCTGGAGTACTTTGCTGCCCATCTGCATGTCTGGCCGTTCGAGGAGCTATGCTCTAGACTGGAAACGAGCCCAACCCTGGTGAGCTCTAAGACATCAGCATCGAGGGGGGGAGAAGTAAATCATCATCCGTAATCCTCCGCAGGGCCTAAGCAAAGAAGTGGCGGAGCAGCGCCTGTCCCGGAACGGAAAGAACACATTTAGCTTGCCTGTCCACCGTGAGCCACCATTCTCAAAACTCTTGGACAACTGCTTCTGGTGCTTGCCGATATTCATCCTGCTGATGGCAACGACCTGCTTCATCTTGTTCTACGTCGAGTGCAGGCAACACGGAAATATGAACGCCGACCCGGAGTACCTGATAGCGGGCATATTTCTACTCGTCCTTTTGGTTCTCTTGGCAGGCTTGATCCTTCTGCAGCAGACCGACGATTCTGCGGTGGTCGACGCATTCGAGGATCTGATGCCTTTGTACTGCACGGTAATTCGGGATGGCGAGAAGCAGATCATGCTATCTGAGAACGTGGTTCAGGGGGATGTCTTGCCGATTGCCTACGGACAGCGACTGCCAGCCGATTTGCGCTTCTTTAGCTCCAGCGGCCTGGAGGTGAACAATGTGGCCCTCACAGGTCTCTCTCGTCCCGTTGAGATCAATCATATGGTGAGGGAAGGGCTGGTAGTCCCAGTCGCCTGACAGGTCTCTGTATCCAGAACTGTATTGAATTTATAAAATATAATAAAATAAGTGTGAAATGACCGGAAAAGTTTTGTCCAAGTGGGAATCCAGAAACGTGGGCTTCGGCTGCAGCCACGCCACGCAGGGCTATGGTCTGGGCCTGGCCATTGCCTGCGGTGATTGCTCAGAGGTTGGGGTCATGGCCCGCCTCAGCATGGAGCCACGTCCGCCCAGCCGAGCGGGAAAGCATCTGAGGCAGGTGGGTTTGGCTTTCCGAAGTGTTTCCTTTTCTAATCCACTGATAGGTCATCTACTACGCGATCGTGGTGGCGGTTTTCCTCTTTTTCGTGGTGATGTGGACCTTAGCGCCGGGCAAGCAGTCCATGATTACCACGACCCAAGTGAACCTGTGCCTTGCGATTGGTCTGATGCCACTCTTCGTGCCCATCCTCCTTTACCTGGGCCTGTTGCGGATGAAGGGGATTCTAGAGCTGAACGAATGCACTGTGCAGAACCTGGAGGCCCTCAGCACTTTGGGACTGTCCACAGTGATCTGCACGGACATGAGGAGCGCATTGACCAAACAGCAGATGCAGGTGTCGGAGATATTCGTGGATGCGGATCTGCTGCGGGCGAAGAGCCTGAATCGAGAGGAGGTGGGGCCGCGGTTGATAGAGCTCATCCGGTCCTCGTTGCTGTGCAACGATGCAGTTTTCCCTAGGGGATCGGTTAGCGTGCCCGTGGAAGAGAAGAGCATTTACGGAAGCAGCTATGATAGTGCTGTGCTCAAGTTCGGTCTCACCTTCATTCCCAAAGTGGAGCAGCTGCGTCGCGATCACGAGAAGGTGGCAAACATGAGCTACAACACCCGCGACCGCATTCACGTGACAGTCCACAAGATCGGCAACGAGAATGGCGGACCGCGCTACATCCTCCTGATGAAGGGCTATGCTGACGTGGTACTCAGCCACTGCTCGACCTATGCCGTGAGTGACGAGGAGCTCCTGCTCGACGAGCTGCTCAAGCAGACCATTGGGAACCTGGCCACCAGGCTGATGGAGGCGGGACGGCATGTTCGCGCCTTCGCATACAAGGAAATTCTCTCTGACATGGAGCCCCACCGCTTTTCCCAGGTAAACTTGGGCCGTGACACCAAGCCGGGCAGTTACAAGGATTACTTGGCCGTGAACACCTTCTCAATGAGGTTCCTTGGCCTGATCGCAACCCAAGATCCGCCCCACGGCAACATCGTACAAAACGTGTCCAGGTGTCGCTCCGCTGGCGTCAAGCTGGTGATCATTACCCGAGCCAAGGCCACCTTCGCCCGTGGCCTGGCCATGAGCGTGGGCATCATGGCTCCGCCCGGCAAGAGCGTCGACCTCATGGACTCGTCTATGAAGCGCCACCAGGTCAATGCTGCTGTCGTCAGCATGGATGAGCTCGTGGGGCAAAAGATGCATCATCAGCGTTGGAAGGTGGAGCAGCTCCTGCTGGGCCATCCCCAGTTGGTGTTCGCGAAGGTTAGCGTGGAGCAGCACCACATGATAGTGGAGACCTGCCAGCGGCTGGGAGCCGTGGTCACCGTCATGGGATACTCCGTACACGACACGCCCGCCCTGCGCCGCGCCCAAGTGGGGGTGGCCAAAGAAGGTTGTACGACGACAAGCCAGGCCGGTGCCGACATCCTCCTGTCGGACAGTCCCTTCTCCAGGCTGGTGGCTGCCATCGAGGTGAGCCGCCTGCTGTTCGACAACACCAAGAAGGCACTGGCGTACTGTCTGGCCACAAACACAGCCCTGATCCTGATGCACGTGTCCTTCTTCCTGGTCCAGATCCCACTCCGCCTATTCGTCATGCAAGTGTTTATCATAGCCATATTCGTAAACTTGGTAAGGATCCGCTGAGAGGAAGGACTATCTGACTGAAGAGACTCCTTTACACAGCTGCCTGGCCTGAGCCTGCTCTTCGAGGACGCCGAGGAGAAGCTGATGAAGCAGAAGGCCAAAATCTTCGACGACTTCCTGCTGAATCGACGGTAAGTACTGCCTCTCATCTTGCCTTGTCCTTGTATCAGAATATCCCGATTCTAGCTTGTTATTTGTGTCCTTCATCCTGGTGGGTGTCATCGAGGCTGCGGCCGTCTTTATCATGTACTTCCTGTTTATGGCCCGCAACGGCTTCCTGCCCAGAACTCTGCAGGGTCTCAATTTCAAGTGGTATGACGAAACTGTCTCAGGCATAACTGATTCGTATGGCCAGGAATGGGTATATGGTTTAAACCAAGCACAAGTGAATCGTATGATATCTAACCATTTCCGATTTTGCCTGCAGGGTCCGGAGTCCCGCCATCGCTTGGACTGTCAAGTGTCCGCCATTTGCCTGATGACCCTCGCTGCGATGCAGTGCACCCATCTAATGTTGACCAGGACCGGACGTGCCAATCTGCTAAATCATGGATTTTCCAATGTTTACCTGAACCTGGCCATCGTCTATTTGATTTGCCTTTGCGTGCTCGTGCCCCTCGTGGATGCACCCCACGGCCTGCGTCTGGTCGGGGGCAAAGAGTGCGTTCGTCTTCCTCGTGCGTCCAGCCTCCAGCTGCCACTGCTCATTGGTTCTCTCTTTGCAGATTGGCCTTCTTCTGGTGGTACATCTGGCCTTTGGTTTTGTTGCTGGCCTTCCTCGAAACTGCCCGGCGATACCTTCTCCGGAAATTTCCTGACAGCTGGCTGGAGCGGGAGACTTTTTACTAAACGGTGCAGCATCAAGGATAAGCATCAAAATATTTATTATTTATCCCATTTTCAGAGTTCTATTGATTTCGAATAAGTGATATCCTTGAACAGAGTTAAACTTACCTTCCTTATCCGTACAGTACAGTGCAGTGCAGGGCAGGTTCTTCGAGTAAAACTATTTGGATTTTATTTTTAAAATATTGCAATTTATTTCGTAAATAGCTCGAAGCTGTGTCGTGGTGGTGGTGGTGGTGGTGGTGGTGGTGGTGGCGGTGTCGTGGAGTTGGCTGCAATTGCTCACAGTGAGTTTTGCTTGTGTGCCGTTTAAGACTTTGTTTAATTATTTAATTCAAGTTGCATAATAGACATCTACACGTAATGGCATGTGGATAGGATATGAGTAGGACCTTACACGGATTTGCTTTCATTCAACATCAATAATTTACTGTATTTTGTTTAACGTTTATTTTACGCTTGTAAATATTCGTTTCGTATCGTTTCCTTTTGATTAAACATTTTTGAACATTTATCGATTAATGGTTGTGTTGCTTGTTTGTTTGTTTAATGGTATATCGGTTATCGCTATGTGGTATGTACTGTACTATGTAAGTGCTTCGCCTTGCCTCACGTCCAAGTGTAAATCTCTAGCGTGGGTGGAGTTCCGTTCCGTTCCGGGAAAAGGGGGATATACTACATACTGTTAAAGTGCAACATAGAAACGATTCCGATCAAATTCCCTTAGTGTGTGGAACATCAATTCATTATGTAGGTCTATGGCATGGGAGGGCATGGGACGGGATGGGATGGGAGAAATCTAGCCAGGCTCAGACCAAAGACCTATCCTGTCCGTATTCTAACGTCTATGTATACTCGTAATCTGAACAAAATATAACTCTGTAGGTAATCGCTGCTTTCGATGTGCTGAAACTTCTTTCTGTTCTCGAACTGAAACCGAACTATCTATCATATCTCTAGCACAAGCTCTGGGTCTGAGGGGGCTAGGACTACTCAATCAATCAATCAATCAATCAATCAATCAATCAGGCAAAGTAAGCTGAAGGCGGTGGGATCACTCTGATCGGGGATCTGTCTGTCTACTTTATATAATACCATTTACGAGTATCTGTATCTGTATCTTTATCTTTGACTTTGTCTTCGTTTTACTTGCTGTTAAAACCCTTTAAAATTATTATCTCATTAATTTAGTAGTTTTGTTCGGTTTAATCTTAGTTTATGTAGATTTAAGTACACACGCACACACATACTATATAGTTGTATATATATATATATATCTGTGTTGTATATGTATATGTATGTATGTGTTCGCTTGTATTGTATATAAGTATTTCTGTATGGTACTTGTGTGTTCGGTACTAGAACTCGCATTCGAATTCGCATTCGTATTCGTATTTGTGTGTATATTTAGTTAAAGTAATTTGTTTAAAGTAATTGCGTTTACATTTTACATTTCTATTGAAGTTTGCTCTCTTTAATTTGACACTAATTTTATTTTATGTTTCAATTTGTTTTTGTTTTGTTTTTTTTTTTAATTTATTTCCATTAAATTTAACATTTCTTTTGAGTTTTTGGTTTTTTTTTTGTTTCTGGGTTTTTCCTTTTCATTTTCTTCTGTGGAAATAAAACATCGCATTGAAAATATTCGCTCCGTTTATTATCAGTACAAAATAAAATCGTGTGGCACGAGCACGAGTGGCCACTGTAGACGCGACACATCTCGTTCGTATATAAGTTCACAGTTAGTCCCTAAAGATCGGTGTAGTCGTGCGTCTGTACGAGCACGAGTACGGGTACGGGTATGGGTACGGTACGCAAAGATTTATGGTAGTGGTTCCATCCTCAAGATCCTCTTTAAAAGAAGGAGGCGGGGCACATCGAAGGCGGTCGGGATGGACTGGGACCGTGGTCAGTGGGCTGCCCAGCTGTCAGCAGCCGCAGCTGGAGGAGGTCACTGGGTTAGACCCCTTGGGCGAGACTCTCCTTGGACAGCGCCAGGAGGGGTTGGTGCTGGTGCTGGTGCTGATGCTGGTCGACGGCCTGGTGGTGCGGAATGATGAAGGGCGAGGCCAGCATCTGCAAGGGCCTGCAAGGGAGTCATTTGATGGGGAACTCTGGGATGGGGGCTGGTGGCTGGAAGGGGCTTGGAAGGGGTGCACTCACTCTGCATAGCTGGCTGCTGTCACCACCGGCTGTCGCACCGAGTGCAATGCTTGCGAGTTCTTGGCCCTGGCCAGCAGACTCATCACCGTGCGCTTGGTGGGATTCATGCCAGTGCGGGGAACGCCCAGTAACGGACGCTTGCGTCCCAGGCCGCCACCTGCCAAGAGCAGAACCGGGATTAGCCTTTGGGGATACGGGGCTAACGGAAGGGAAAGCGGAGCTGGAGCCGGAGCTGAAGCTGGTCACTCACCTATGTTGATGGTCTTGACGTTGCGCAGTGCGGGATGGAGGAGGGCTGAGCCGGGCGGCTCCAGCAGCGTCAGTGTGGATGTGGCTGCCTCTCCGTCAGCACAGCTGGGCAGCTGCAGGGCTGCGGCGCTCGCCTGGGTGGTCGGCAGCCCGGCCATGGTTGCCCCCACCCCAGCCGCCGGCTTCAGGAGTCCTCCGATTCCGGCTGCTGTCAGCTGGTGCTGCAGCGCCACTGCCATGGCTGTGGTGTGCACTGTGGATGCAGATAGGAGGCAAATGGGGGCGTGAGTGACAGCTCGAAGATTACTGAAAGGAAGAAATTGTCCTGGGATGAGGATGAGTATGAGGACCAGGACCACGGCCAAGGGAGGCTCCCGAATGGGAGTACCCAATCGGAAACAATAATTTCCTATTATTCATCCCAATACCAGGACCAATTCTTCCACCAGTCCGGACTTACGTGCCGCTGCCGCTGCCGGAGTGGCCTGTCCGGACAGATGCTCCCCGCAGGCTGCCGCTGCCGCTGCACTGGCTCCGCCGTGGGCCTGCTGCAGCAGCTGGTGGAAATGCGATGGCTGGGCGTGGGCGTGGGCGAGGGCGTGGGGATGGCTATGGTGATGGTGATGATGATGGTGCTGGTGGGGATGGGCGTGTGCGTGGGTGTGGGCATGGCTGTGAGCATGCTCGGTGGTGGTGGTGATGCTGATGCTGCCGCAGGCAGGGGAGCAGTCTAGCTTGTCCGGCGAGAGGCAGTCCATGCCACTGATGTCATTGTCCGATTTGTCATCGTTCGATGTGTCCATGTCTGCCAGGCCACCGGCTAGCCCCCGGCAGGTACTGACGACGCTCTGGTTGGGATTCGTGCCCGTGCCCGTGCCGATGCCGGTGCCCGTGCTGGTGCTGGTGGTGGGGCTCTGGGAGTCGTCCAGGTGAGTGGCCAGACCGGGCGTCGACGTGAGCGCCTGCATCTCCCACATCTGCTCCTGGCGGATGTCATCGTGGTAGTCCTGCAGGGTATCAAATGGGAGTGTCAAATGGGAGTATCAAGTTGTGGAGTGGCACTGGGATTAGCCATGGAGTACACCTCTGTGAAGCAATTAAATTTAATTCCCGCTTTTCTCTCTCATTCTCTCTATGTCTCTCTCTGTCTCTCTCTCAATCTCTTTGGGATGCGCCCACTGTCTCTCGTAATAAATGCGAATTTTATTGGATGTCAATTAAAAGTTTTCCGAGAGCGACCCGGGCACAGGCGGCCACCTCCAGGCGTTGCCCCTCCTGCCCGCAGGATGCGTGCGCGTCGAGGCAGACGCACATATCTGGGAGTGCTTAATGCAATTAAATGGGCTGCCCTGGTGCCCTGGCTCACTGCCTGCTGCCTGGTGCCTGCTGCCTGCTGCCTGGTGCTGCAGGTCACCTTTGGGATACACACCCACAAACCCTCCGGGTGGGAGTGGAGTCGAGACGAGTCGAGTCGGGTGGATGGATACACATTCCATTAACCAGTTGACTTGCTTATGAGTATCTCT
Organism: Drosophila algonquin; assembly: GCA_035041765.1. Classification (NCBI taxonomy): domain Eukaryota; kingdom Metazoa; phylum Arthropoda; class Insecta; order Diptera; family Drosophilidae; genus Drosophila; species Drosophila algonquin. The sequence continues at coordinate 757,000 of JAWNKY010003561.1, forward strand.
AGATTTAGCACTGAATCGGCTGCAACATACTCGTGCGGCCCCCTTCCCCCCTATCACCTTCTGCTTTTTCACTCCCCAAAAGGACTGTCACGTAAGGCAACATTTTATGGGACTCTCCCTCTCTCTCCCCCTCTGCAGCACACATAAATCGCGATTGCAGATGCCATAAACAATTTCCAGCCAGGTGAGCGAGGCTTAAATATGTCGCAGATGAGATTTGTTTAGACACTCCACAGTCCTGTCCTCCCTCTGACATACACACACACACACGCAGCTGTGTGTGAAACCCCAGCAATTTATCTAAATTGAAACAGTTTCTCTTTGGCTTTGTTTCTCCGTCTCTTCTTTTTGAAGATATCAAATAATTTCTATGCAAATTTTCCTTGTGTGTAATCAGATCGGAATAACTCAGGGGAGGGAGGTGCTCTGGTTGGAGCTCTGCAGCAGGAGACAGTTTTTTATGGTGCCGACAGCTGCCAGTCAAAGGTTGGCCAGGATGTCAATATATTAGATTACCCACAACCCACAACAAGCCCCATCCACTGTTGCTATTGCTTTGCTGTTGCTGGCAAGATGCTTAAGTCCTGGCTCAAAGCCATGCCAGAGCTTAGTCATGTGCGAGGTGAGAATTGAATTTTGAGGGAAAATACAGATCAAAGCAGGAGATTAGAGGACACACACAGACACACAGGCACACTCACACAATTATAAACAATGGGAGCTCACTTTCAGCGTTAAGTGTCCCATAGATCTCTGCTATCTCATTGGACAGATGTCTTTGGGATGCTCCACATTTGTTGGGCTGTCAAGTGTGGCTGTGGGTGTGGCTGTGGGCGTGGGGTGACTGAGGGGGGGGGGCGTGGGTGTGATTTAATCTATTAACCAGTCATCTTTCTCCAAGCTAGAAGCTGTTTATTATACACACAATATGAGCGATGAGAATTTAATTTGGCCTGCAATTTATATATACAAACATACGTACATCAACATTTATCAAAGCACGCAAAGAAAATGGGACAGAAATTTGAATATTTATAGACACTTCAATGTTCTCGTCTATCGCAGATAGAAATCGATTGGCTGCAAGCGTGGAAATTAAATTTTTTCCCCTGGAATTTAATATTTTCATATTTTTCAATCGAGTTGTTTTGGCTATTCATAGAAATTGCATTAGATATCGATTGGATATAGCACGGGTGCATCAGGTATACATTTGTATGTGTTCCCACCTCTAATTAAAGCCAGAGAAAAGAAGACTTTAATTGTAATTCGATTAAAGATTAAAGATAACTCGTCCAACGAGTTGTACTGCTCATTTGTAATTCTCTGACAAATTCTGCTATCGTTTGCAACTCCTTGGATAGATGTCCAGGCGCCCATTTTAAATTGCTTCATGTCCACCTACACTTGCAGCTTGCCGCTTGCCGCTTGCAGCTTGCAACTTGCATCTTGCATCTTAAAGAAGATATAAATATAATATGCGCTCGCCAGGCGAGGATGAGGACGATGCCCAGAACGTGGCCTGCTGGATATAGATAGTAAACGGTTAGCATTTGTGTCTCAAGTGGAGCTGGTGCCACTCCCACACACCCACACCCACACACATACACGAAGGGACTACGCGATGGCGTCGGCGATGGCGATGGCGATGGCGTGTCGAGAGCCACACAATGGACGGAGGAAGATGCCATGCCAGCCAAGTTTGTGCAACGCGTGCCGTGAGGCACTTGCTGGAACCGAGTCGACTGCTGTAAGGCTGAGGGGGTGGGGCTGGGGCTTGGTTGGCAAATGTAATTACAGCACAATGCAATTTAGTCAGTGAGAGGAGGAGAGATAGACATAGAGCAAGAGAGAGAGAGAGGCAGAAAGAGAGAGAGAGGGGAAATCCTCGCTGCATGGCAGGAGAACACGACAACACGGAAGCTGTAGTCGATAACGAGAGCAACCTTGGAGCAGTCCTGCTCCTCCGGCATCCTGCTGCTGCATCTTTGCCGTAACATTAAGTCGCGTGCTCGACAAAACTTTAAGATGTTCATTTGCCTGCCCCGGGGATTGGGCAAACTTTAATCATTAATGGGTATTACGAGTAAACAAAGAGAACCAACCAAGGGACAGCAAAGCCCCTGTGAGTCCCTTCCGAAATAAAAAAGGGTCAGGGAAAGGGTCCACCCTCACCACTACTCACCGGAACCAGAAACCGACGCACTTCCGCCAGGGCATAGGCGATGCGGGCATGGGCCTCGGCCGGGGCGGCGAACGTCGATATCTCCACGTGCAGGTCCTCGAAGAGGTGGGCATACCGGTTGTCGCCGCTGGCGCGCAGCTCCTCCTCCTTCCGCCGGTCGCGCATCGAGCCGCGGCCCAGCACGGCCATCTTGCACATGGTGTCCTCCTGGAGGCGCTTCATCGAATTGCCCTTGGGTCCCAGCAGCTTGCCCACGAAATTGAACTGCAAAACAAAACGGAATTGAATCGGATTGTCCCTGGCGTCGGTAATCAGACGGCTCCTTCCCCCATCTATTGGCCATTCACTCACCTTGGGGTGATCCCTCACGGGCACGGCCACTTTGACGGCCACCTTTACGGGCTTATCGCGCGTGATGTCCAGCATTTTGAGTTTCTCTGTGCGGCGGAGAGGAGAATACAAGGAAATGCAATTAACTCTCATGGCGGATAACTGAGGAAATCGATCGCAATAGACAGCCCCGTTAGAGGCCACAATAGGTACGGATAGGTACGCGCCCTCATAAGTATGCTGGGGACATAGAAAGTTCACCGGATAATCCCGAACGGAACTGACTTGTCAGCCCTGTTCCCCCCCCACTCGTCCTCCGCACCGGAGACCAGCGATGTCTGAGACATTTGCAAACATTTGTCGAAACCGTTAAGACAGCGTTAACCCGACCGAGCCAGTGGGATACTTTCCAGTGGGAGAGGAAAGGCCACCATCTCATCTCCGGCTTATGCGGCTCTTTGTACGTTTTTCTCTCAGTTTCAGCTGTTTGTAACTAATTAAGCAAAATGCTTCTGCACACCCACAAACCAGGGGGCGTGCAGTGACATGGGGGCGGGGGCAGGGGCAGGGGGTGTGATAAATCTGTTGACAAGCCCAAACATGAAAACATTTTTGTTTGCTCTTCAGCTCAAGCGCAAGTCTTGGCAGGCGGCAAGGACTCACGGAGACGGACAGACACAGGGTGAGTGACAGAGAGGGAAATACACACACACACACACACACACACAGGCACAGGCACACACACACACGTACAGACAGAGACATCGTCACTCATTAGCAGGCGAAATGGCTTTCTTAACACCTTTTGTCGTTGCCTTTTGCATGAAATGCAACATTTGCATGTCTCCTGCCCCATTCATGCCCCATCTATGCCCCACCGCCACCACCTCGTTGCTGCTGCTGCTGCTGCCGTCGCAGGACTGCTGGCTGGCTGCCTTGTCAGTGGCAGGAACATGCATAAGTAGCTGGCAGTTGTCAGCAGAGTGCACTTTGATGGGGCACCAGCACAGGCAACAGCCGGGGCCTGTTTTTGGGGCAGTGGCAGGGGCAAGTAGTGCAAGTGCATATCTGTGTTGATTGCTCAATACTGCAGTGCAGCAGCAGCAGCAGCAGCAGCAGCAACAGCAGCAGCAGCAGAAGGGGCAGCGCGCAGTATCAAAATATTTATGGGAACATAAATACGAGTACCCACTGCGTGGGGGCGGGGGGTCCCCCCCTTTCATGGGATCTCTGCTTCCGCTCCTTCCGCTTGATTAATTACATTCCGCAGAGTTATCCTTCATAAAAGGTTTTCCGTGTTCGGCTCCTGGTTCCCTGTGCGGCCGGATATTAGATTAATTTCCATTTCATTTAGCAATTTTATTGCACAACTGGAAGAGTCGAGAAAACTTTCTCCACTTTCTGCCACTCGGAATCCGCAATTAAAAGAATTTCACCATCAATTAAAGCCATTTCGAATAAGTTTTCACTCCATCTGGAATTTTATATATGCATAGAGGCTTTCGTCGAACAATATTTTCGGAAATTATCGCCGCTCGACTGGGATCGATGCATTCCGCGGAAAATGCCAGTATGTCCAGTATGTATGGTATTTATTGGGAGGGGGGCGTGGCGTGGCAGGGCAGGGCAGGGATAATTGCATAATGACTGCAGCTGGCCAGCCGCAAAAGCGTTTTAAATTGCTCTCTTAGCCATCGCGTATGGAAATGTATTGATTTACCTGTCCTGTGGTGTCCTTACCCGTCGATTTACGCCAGGATGCCAGGAGAAGCGGCCAAAACCAATAACAATAATAATAATTACATTTCGCTTACGGCCAGGGGCCATGGCCATAATTATTTCAGCCGCCCGCATCGAAGAAAAACATCCGATGCCGTTACAGTTTTCCCCATTTACCATTTTCCACTTTCCATTCACCATTTTCCATTTTTGGTTCGACATTCCAGGGGATCGGGGATCCCCTGGCACGAACACGACTACGTAGCTGCTGGCTGCTGGCACAGCCTAATCTCCACTAATTTATGGCCCGGACGCCCATTAACGTAATTAGGTATGCATTTCATGTCCACCTGGCAGTGAGTCCCTGCCACCCAGCCACCCAGTCGCCCAGCCATCCTGCCACCCTGCACTTATCAGATTGCAGCTACGGGGTGCTGGTGGATGAAGGTAGGTGCCATGCCGTGCCTTCGCTTGTGGCAACCATTCAGACATTGAGGGGCAACCACCTGATGGTGTAAATCAGATTTAAATATCAACTTGCCACAGCAACAACAGGCCTTAGCAACTGCCACTAGTACTGCCACTTCCTGCCCCTCCACCGCCCTCCGGGGCAGATGCTAAACGCTTGCTCTGTCATGGCAAGTGTTTCCGGTGGCAGTTTTTGTTGCCACCTTTTGTTGCTGCTGCTGCTGCTGCACTGCGAAAAAAAGAAGGAGGCTTGGCTTGGCTTGGCGGCTACTCCTGCGAGTGACATTCCCATTTCTGGGGCTGCTTTAATTGCAATGCGATCGTATTTGGGGGGAGGAATGGAAATGCCTTCGAAGTGGCATCTTTTTTTCTCGATTCCTGTGGTAAGACCTCGATAAGACTTCTATATATACATATATGTATATATGTATTCTGGGTGTCCTGTTTTTTCCCCCAGTGTGTGCTGCTCCTTCTCTCTGTTTGGTTTGCCGCTTCTGTTTGCCATATTTTCCACATTCCTTTTGTGTGCCGCCTTCGTTTGGCTTTTCCAGGTCATTTGCTCATCCGAAACAGCGGAAAAGCACTGTCCGGAGCCACTGTCCGTCTCTGACAGTTCTCCCCCCTCTCCGACTGTTGCTTTGTCGCTGTCTTCGGGGCACACCCACTTGCCCCCCCCCGACATCCCCCCTGACCCCATCTCAGGGACGGCTGGAAGGAGCAGGAACCCTCTTCAGAGCGATGACGTTGTCGTCGGCATGATTTACAATCCTTTTACGACTCGAACTCCTAGGCTGTGCACCTGTCCGGCAAAAGGTCACAAGGGGAATGGAGGAGATTGTATTCGAGATTCGAATACAACCGACAAATTATTCAATTTCAAAGTTTCTCTTCGATATGCCCTCGGGGGGTATGCCAGTTTAATCAACATTTGGTCCGTGTTAATGTCTTTGGCAATTTCTCGGCTTTCGGCCAGGACAGGACAGGACAGACATTGATAGTCCATTTAAGCGATTTTCGACAGAACAGGACAACAGAACAGGACGATGATGATGTCTTCTCACTCTCTTTTGGGTTAACATTTCCCCAGGGCCGGATTACCCCGCAGAATGCGTCTCGTTAGCCGGAAACAAAAGTAAAAATAATCATAAAAAGCGACACAAGAAAAGAATCCTCTGCCCAGAAGCTTAAATGTCAAATGGGGCGCTCCATCTTCCACGTCTCGTTTATTGTATCCCCTTTTTATGCACATTTCCCTTCGTTCTCCATCCACCATTCTCGACTCTCCATTCTCCATTCTGTCCTGGCGACAATCTGTAATCCAATGTTATTTCTCTTCTTTCTCTCTGTTTAAATTTCCAGTATTGCGTGGATTAGATTTAAGGGGGCGAGGGCGAGAGCGAGACGGAAGGGTGGGGGATGGGATGGGGTGTTGTGCTCTTCCTTTGATGGATACTTGGATACTCCTGCCATACGTATTCCGACGCGCCTCCCCACCATTCGGATTCCCTTTAAAGCTAAGCTTCTCCGGGCACTGATCCGCCTTGAGTTGAAGTGAGTTTTGAGTTCAAATGAAAGGCAAAAAAGGACACATCCTGCAAGACATAGTTTTGTTTTGTTGTTTCGCACATGACGTAATCGACTTCTGTGTGTTTATGATTAAATTTATCCACCTCCCCGCCCCCGCCCCCGCCCCCTAGCCCTAAGACTATTTGTGCTTTTCGCTATCGGTATCAGCCAGTGTGACGACAGTTTTTACGATGGATGCCGGGATGGCATGGCAAGCCAGCCAGGATGCCCGCTCGCTTTTATGTCCTTCCTTAACTTTTGCGTAAACAAGTCGAAAGTCGAAAAGGTGGAATAGAAAAAAGAAGTCCCCATTTCGCCATCTCCCTCCCCTTCGCCGCACACAAACGGAGCAGCCAGGAGCCAGGGTGGAGTGGGTGTAGTGGGTGGCTTTTCTAAATGCCCTCAAAGCACATGGAAAGGGCAGAGGACAGTACAGCACAGGGGGGAGAATCAACATAACGGTGGCGGTGGCTCCTCCTCGACTCACTTTGTTCTCTCCTTGACGCTCCTTTGTACGCTGTACGGTATTCGATATGACTGCAGCCACCCGTACCAGGATATAAAGTGTTCTAAGCGAAAGATTAAGGACAGACCCCAAAAGGAATCACAGCAAACGATAGTTGATGGCTGACCCAAACGACTACTTGCTAAATTTGAATAATGAAAATACACTATACGATGAGGTGTCGTATCTTTGGCTAAAGTTTTTCGAATGTGTGACTCTACCAATTCTATAGTGGGTCTTACAGTTCTGTCCCGCACTGTACGAACGAGTCTATTGTGTGGGCCTCATAGTTAATGTCGTCAGCCGTCGCCAACTTCTTGGCAATTCTCAGCAATTATATAAGCCACATACCTGAACCTTTCAGGGACCTTTCCTCCTGCGAACTTAAGCCAGCTTTAGCCTCCATCCTTTGTTGCCTTTGTTGCGGTAGAAGGTAGACGGCAGACGGGAGACCGTAGACCGTAGACTGCAAAGTGAAAGAATGTGAATAATCTATATGAGCATGTAATAATAGTTTGAGGCCAAAAGGGATTCGTCCTTTCAAGTTTTCAGCTAAGCCATCCCAAAACCTGCTCAGGCCGTCCCTGCTCCTGCCCCTGCCCATGCCCCTTTTCCCATGCCCATTGCCTCCTACCTTTTAGCCTCTCGGCTTCGCAGGCCATCCAACCGCCCGCCTACTCCCTTGTCCCACCCATCAGCCAACATCTTGCGGTAAGCTCGTGTAAAAAGCTTAAGGAAAACTTTGTAAAATTTTTATCATAATGCAGCTGACAAAAACCCTCCAACACTGTAAATACTTCCCAAAGTGGGGCCGGGGGGTGGCGGCACGGAGGTGGATAAAAGAATTTTGTTTCAAATCTGTGGATAAGTTGCCTAATGAAATAAGCCCGAGTAAAAGTTGCTCCGAATTTCCATGCATATCCTCCCAGGAGCAGACAATCGAAAGTTTCGCTTTTCTAACCCCGTGGAAGGAGGGCGGGGGTGCGGGGGTGCGGGGGAGCGGACCGAAATCTATATGAATATTGATTGCTGCCGTGGGTGATCCCAAAGCTTTGTGTATTCAGGGCAGGGATTGTATTTCTCTGTGAGGGGCTCTGGCAATCCATCCTCCGCTATTCATCGAAACCAAACATCTGCCCCATTTCGATTGTGGAGTATCGGTTTTCCTACCAGTCAACAGTCGGCAGTCGACAGTCGACAGCAAATATTGCTGGGCAAATTCCAGGCGACGTGAAAGAGAAACTCTATTCAAAATAAACTCATCTTGTCCCATATCATTCACCCACACACACACACCCCCACACACTCTACCCAAACAGAGAGGCATAACAACTTGTTTGACTGTCGAGGCGTAAGTGGTGACCCCGATGCTTTGTGCTCTGGGATAATTGGCCACCATGCCCCATTAAATCCCAGAGACCATCAACCATCAAGCATAGACCATAAATTCTATATCTACATCTGCATCTGTATGCTGCAGCAATCGAGAATCTAAATTGTTAATCCCAAAAACATGAATTCTAATTTTCAGTGCCATAAAACGCTCAGTCATGCTGCTTAATTGCCTTTTACGATGATTTGAAATATTTGTTTGACAACGCCCATCACCCCTACTTACCCCCGCACCCCGCGGACTATTAAGCCAAAGAGGAACTACCTGGAAAATTGATGAAAGCTGCAAAAGCGCTGGGTTAGAGGGGGGCCCCCCCTTTAGGGGGAAAGGGGCAAAAGTTCTTAAAATTAATGACAGCTCAAGCGCCTCCAAATCTGCGCCAATGTTTGTTTTTGTTTGCTGTTTTTGTTTATGCTTTTGCTTTTGCTTTGGTTGCTTCTTTTTCACCCTCTCCTCTCCTCCCCCGCCACCCACCATCAGCCATGCCGAGTTTGACGGATTCGTGCGCAATTTCAGATTAATGCTGCGATTATTGTTTACCGTTGGAATTACGCACAGTGGGACTGATAGTTGTTGTCGGCCTACAAAACTGAATAGAAATTGCAAATGGAATATGGAAGCCTCCTCCAAGGATCCGCCAGTACCGCAATGGGAAATGGGATCCCCCAAGACACAGCCCAAATGTGTGCTGGTTATTAATTATTTATTCCAAGAATTTCAAATTGAAACAATAAATTGTCTGTCCGACCCACTGTGCAGTGATAGTCGTGACCGCCTTGTCTTTCTTATGCAAAATTTAACCCACTGTAGAGAGTAGAGTAGGTCGGTCCGCTCGCTGGGGCGGTCGATGGGTGGGGTGAAGTGGGTGTAGGTCGGTCGCTCGGTCGCTCGGTTGGGTTGCCTTATTCATTCCCAGACCCACTCGCCCCTTCCGTTGCGACGTCTTCGCATCCCTGCATCCTCGCTCTGCTCGCTGTACCTCAGCTCGGTAGGCGATGCCTTTGTACAGCTTCGCACGCACGATTTAAGGATAACGAGGATGGAATGCAGGAAGCGAGGCAAATATTTACACAGTTGGATGATTTAGATAAAGAAGACATGAACATGAAGAAGCCGACGACCGAGCGATGGGCCGAAACAGCGATGGGTAAGGGCACGGGCTCGGGCATGGCCCTGAAGAGGGGGATAATCCCGGGGACATTTTGAAAACTGGGACAGACATTATAAAGGGATAAAGGAAATTTTAATACGAGGATGGGAGGATTCGGGCGATGGGCCAATGGGCCAATGGGCCGATGGGCCGTGATTGGGTAGCATCATCACTTCATAAGCCAACAAATTGTAATCCAAATTAATGTCATTATCTAGGTGGGTGGTAGCCCCTGTAAAGTAACCTTAACGCAACCGTATAATAGGCAGTGCGCGTAATGAATGCATGCAATAATCTATTTATGGCAAGCAGCGTTTGATTTAAGGTCCCACAAGGCACACACGAGGAGAGCCAAGCCTGTCTTTTGGCATGCAGAGCCACGCTCACCTGGATAATTTATTCAGGTGAATATTGCAGTCACAGTCACAGTCACAGTCGATGGCAACAGCAGCAGCAGCAAAAAACTCAAATGGAAATGCAAATACCTACAACATAAGCTACACACAGATACACACCAACAACAGATACATATATGTATGTAGCTATATGTACATACGAATGGACCAGCAGCCAGCATGACTGAACGGAAGCTCTATATTCTGAACTCCTACACTCCCCCCCACTTCTCACTCTCCCCGAGCAGAGATGCTGGCTGCTGGCTGCTGCTGGGTTGCTGGGATGAGCAGCGCAGCCTGTGAAATGGGCCCACTTGAATTTTGTATCTGCATTTCGCCCGAGCTACGTGTCAAATCCATCTAAAAGCTGAAGGGCTCTCCACCCACCCGCCCTCAGATCTGCATGTAAATGAATGTATAACATATTTCAGCAGATTCGCACAACATTTAAATTATTTTGGGCATTGTGTCAACATTTCAAATTCCATAAATTTGGCCGAGCCATCCCGATGCAAACCGCATTCGGCACGGAACGGAACTGAATGCCAGAGGCTGTGGCAGGGGCAATCTTTTATCGAAAAATCTATGCCTCTCCAGTGATTCCTAGATATACATACATATATGTATGTATGCTCTTCATCGCCTGTTTATTTGCTGTGAATTTATTTGATCAGTTCGGCCAATATGGAAATGCAAAAACAGCAGCAGAAACCGAAACAGAAACTGAGGGAGAAGCAGAAGCAGGCGTGGCAGAAGCAATAACCAATCGACACACCCACCTACTCCTCCTCCCCCTCCTCCCCCTGTTTGGCTCCTAAATCCAAGTGAAATTCCTGACCGGAAATTGTTTCACAAACGTTGGCCAATTAATTTGAAAAATAATGGAGGAAACTTTTCCATCGACTTTATAAAGGGGTTTGAAAAATATATTTATAATTGAAAGAGCGGGACATACACAGAGAGAGGGAGAGAGATAGAGAGAGTGATGGCAAAGGAGAAAGATAGGAAAGCGGAATCAGAGGAGTCTCGAATAACTTTCTTATTATATTTAATCAAATGGCGGAATGTTTCCTGGCCGGTAAGCATGCAAGGCAAGCCAGCTGCCAGGACTCAACTTTTAAGGGGGATTACATGATTGGGCGGGGGAACTCCCTGGATTTTGAGATTTGATCTAGCAGGATTGCACTTGAAATGCATTTAATAGATAAATATTTCAGCAGTCAGAGAAATTAGATAGCTTCAAGTTTCAAATTTTATGAGCTATTCATTTGTGCTTCTCGAATTGGAAGGGCTTAAAAGTCCGAAGTGTCCAGGCTACAAACTAATAGTGCACTGTCACAGTTGCCACAAAATGGAGATTGGTCCACAGGTGGGAATGGAGTGCATTGCGAAATGGACTGGTTCCAGCATGGTTTCTGGTTAGCCTTCGAGAAATATCCGTATTCCCGCTGCGATGCGGTCTAACCAACTGGACTGACTAGTTTGACCGTTTTTAAGCACTTTTCGAGCAAACAAAAACAATGTTTCAAACGTGTCCAGCATACAGTAACCAAAAACTATACATATATGTATGTATATGTCTGTATGTTTGTACCACAAGTAAAACTTTTCCCCACACACACAGAAAAAGGCAATGCCAAAAGGTCTTTTTCGCAGGCATTCCCTTATAAATAAATTTATGATTTGAAATTCCTCACTCCTTAGTCTGGGAGGCAGCTAAAAAGGTCCTTTTTTTGTGGTTCAACAGAGTTGTGGCCGAGGTTCAGCCTCATGGTTGACCTCTGGTGTATAAGCCCACCCGCCAAACCACCCAAATACCAACATTAACAAATTAGTCTTCATCAATAATCATCTGGGTAATAATTTATCTAAATAAGTTTTATTTGGTCAGGTCTTGGCGGCAATCACCGAATAAATGGCTTTCCACTCTATTTCCGCTCTCTCCCCCTCCCCCTGCTGGCCATGGCAATGGCAATGGAGAGTGAGATAAATCAAAAGCAATTACATTCATTCATTCTCTCGCCCCCCCCGCGGCACCGCCTCATCCATGGCCATGCCCATGCCCATGCCCATAAGGGAATTAGCCAGTTGGTCCAACTGTTTGGACATACGAATACGAATATTTTTCCAGCTGGACTCGTACTCGTACTCGTACTTGTGCCACATGCCACATGCCACCTTCCACCTTGGTAAATACTCCCACTCGCATATTCCGGGTGAATAATTTAGTTACTTCTGATGAGCCTTGAGCCGTGAGCCGTGAGCCTTGAGCCAGGGAGGCAGGGATCCTGGAAGCCTGAGCCGTAATTAAGTTGTAACAGGTGTGAACGAGAATCCCCATTTACCGTTCGAACGTCGAACGTGTCCCTGTGTCTGTGTGTCAGCCATCCACCAGAAATTCAATATTTACCTAGTTAAGTCCAAATTTAGCTCGGATTCAGATTCAGATTCGGATACTGATTGGAGCCTTGTAGATTCGTGGATTCGTGTCGCCTGCGGGCTAGACGACCGAGACTCGACTCTGTTTCGAGTTTGGTTTAATGGGCAGTGTAATCCGCAGTAGGAGGAGGCGGACAAGGACGATGACAAGCAGCAGGAGCAGTGGGAGAAGGAGGAGTAGCACGCATTTGTCTTAATTTTCACAGTCACTTCAATTTTCACTTTGGCAATGACAAATGCCTGGGAGCGCTTATTTCATTGCTTATTCATACGCCGTAACCATTTCGCACGGATCCACGGGCACGGTGCCAGTGCGGGTGGGGCGACACGGAGTGGCACGCAAATTCATCGGCTGCTGATTAAAGATGCATGCCTAAGGTGCGAGGAGGACCCGCTTCGCTTCGCTTTTAATTTTGTTCTCGCAAACAAAAACAATGCTCCAGAGGCAGAGGCAGAGGCAGCATCACCATCCCCACGGGGGGCACCACCACAAATGTCCTGCGGCCCACAGCCCACTGAGAGATAATGTCATCCGATTTCAACTCCACAAACCGCACGTGTGGAGCAGTGGCAGTGGCGGTGGCACTGGCTGTGGCTGTGGCACCAGAAGCAGCGATCCAGCAGGAGTTGGAGCAGGAGCAGGACTTTACTGTTTTTTTTAAGTACTCCCACAGACGCAGACACAGACACAGCCACCAGAGATGGCGACACAAACTTTCACTGACTGACTGCCTGGCTGGGCTGCTGTGCTGCTGTGCTGCTGGTATCCTGGGCAGGAGTTGTTGGATGGGTTGTTGTCGCTGAGCGCGGTGTGGGTGCGGATGTGGCAATGTCTACCCCAGCACTTGACACAAGATAAACAATTTGTCTCTCTGCCACAAAAAGCGAAATGGGCAGCTTGGCGCCAAACACCTGAAGGTAGGTGGCTGTGGATGTGGCCGTGGTGCTAGTCGTGGTCGTGGTCGTGGCACTACTCTGTGCTAAAACAAAGACTCCAAAGTGAACCGCATTTGCCGAGAGTGTGAACCGTTCCGTAGAGCCCCCAGCGAGCAACTGATGCGAGTCGAGTCCAAAGACTCGGCACGGCACGGCACAGAGGACACCCAAACGACACGGACCAGCCAGCTGTGGATGCTGATTCTGCGCAATCCTCCGCACTCGTCTCCCGTCTCTCCATCGAATCTGGTACTGATACTGGGAACAGTATCTGTTGTTGGCCTCTGAATGTGGGAAATGCAGGCCGATGTTAAACATCTTCATCAGCATTTCCGTTATAATTTAAAATTCATACTCCTGTAATTACTTTCGTCAAGTCAGGGCTGTGATTAGCAGCAGAGCAGGAAGACATCTTCCTGGCCTGAAGTGCATTTCTGGCCGGAGAAACTTGCAGCTTTAATCTGATTCTCTCTGATACACGAGATAATCGCAGCAAGCTATCAATCAGAGATAACACTGAGGAAATTCGATAGATTGTATGCACATTGTATGTATGTGCGTTGTGTGTGGCGAGCATCGTTCGCCCTTTTTGATTAGCTTGGAATTGTTTCGAAAGCTGAGAAAGTATATGAAAAAGCCACATTCCCCATTCCCCATTCCCCACATTCGCCCTTAATCGATCTGAAACCGGAAACCAGGGCGATGCTGCTCGCTCGCATTGTATTCAGATGCTGGATTCAGACTTTAACCAAAGCCAAAGCCAAAGCAAATTTACATTCAAGTTTTCGGCAACATTCTCGAACCGCAAAAAGGAAAGGAAAAGATTGGAAAGCGGGGGCTATGGCGATGGCGATGGCTGCAGGAGGAAGCGTGTTCCCAAAAAAAACTGCACGCTTGTTTATTTTGGATGCAATGTTCTCCACCTTCACGTCGCCACCCCGCTACCCCTGAGGGTGTTGTTGGTACTGGTACTAGTACCTCTTCCTGGTACCTCTTCCGCTCCGCATCCCGTTCTCAACCAGCTTCGAATACAAAACGCTATGGGGTCCCATTTGGGTAACGTCCAATGCACCAGGGACTTTTCCTATGTATGACAAACAAACATAAACATTGTGTGCGAAATGGAGACCCCAAAAGTATCGTTCGCTTCTGGTCGATCGCGGTGCGGGGTGCGGGGTGCGAGGGACTGGAGGTGGCGATAGGAGGTGGCGAGGATATGCACCATGTTTGCGTGGCGCACTCTAATTAAAATTTTCGCTGGGGGCTGACTGGCTGGCTGGACGGACGGACGGACGAACGGACGTATTGCTTGTAAAATGTTTTACGAGGCTACAGCCAAAGCGAGAAAAAACCAAGAGAAAGCCCCCGAAAACCCCCGAAAAACCCAGAAACTAAACAAATGAACCGACGGCTTCATTTCGGTCAAGCAGGAAAATGTAATAAGCTCGCGCCCAAGGCGATTTGTTCGAGTACGCAATGCATGAACGGGCCCGGACACGGAGCCAAAGCCGGCTAAAATGAGGCAAAAGTCTATCGAAAGTGCTAGGTATATCCACATGGGGATGGGTAGTCGGAGAGGAGAGTGGAGAGTCGCCTCTTCTGGCCACTCAACCCTGGCGGAGGGACTGGACTCGTTCAGATGTGTAATTCGATTTGCCTCCATGTCATCGGTGGGCATTAATTGTGCATTGCTCGGGTAATGTTCGTACATCAGTTCAATTACCATTAACGTCAGATGTTCAACAAGCGATGACATCGGTATGATATGCCCAGGACACTTGTTGGGATCTCCAGTTCCAGCTCCATGGCAGTTGCCGTTGCCATTGCCCAGGAGGAGTGCATAGGCATGCCCGAGTGGATGCTGCTCTGCTGCCCTGGTGACATGATAGAAAGTTTTAATTGATTTCCTGGCATCCCATTTGTTTGGAGACTCTTGGGACTGCGACTGCGACTCCGTCCGGACTGCTGCCCGAAGACACACTCTGTCAGGCCAGGCAGAAAATCATAATTCAACATGCGAATGGGAGCGGAGCGGAGCAAACACGACGGCATGCCGTCGCCCGCCCGGAAGCGGAGGAGGACACAATTTTATGCCTGAGTCCGACTCTAAAGGAGGTTCACTTTAGCTGGGTTCCGTTTCGTTCCGTTCCGTACGGTTCGGTTCGGTTCAGTTCAGCTCGTGTTTCGGCTTAGAAGTTTCCGCTTTGGGAAAACGCCGCCGAAGCAACTAAATGCGAGCCGTAAACTTTGGCTTTAGTGCAGTGCATTCCATTCCTCTTGCCAAATAAAAGGATACAAAGTGTTTTGTGTTTGCCGTTGCCGTTGCTCTGCCATGGCATCAAAACTGGCATCCTCTGGTTGTCTCTCCCACACCCCACACCCCCACACACCCCACACACCCCAAGCCCTCAAAACCCTCAGTTACAGTAACAGCCTCAGCACTGGCACTGGCAGGGCATGGCATGGCAGGCAGGAGAAGATTGTGACAACACACATAAAGTTTGTCAGAGCACTCGAGCGCGGCCCCTGACATGGGGCCCATTCCTAGGAATAGGCATAGACGTAGGCGGAGGCGGAGACTCGGAGGCAGAGTCCTGAAATGTAGCTGCACATCGAGTCCGAGACTGAGGCTGAGGCAGAGTCTGAGTCTGAGGCTGAGGCGCGGGAAAAGCCAAATGTGCCATTTATAATTTAAGCGGGATTAAAGTTTCCTTACAATGGCGCTACTTGCCACAGAACATGCCGCGCTTCGCCAAACTTTTTTTATGGCCGAAAGGAGGTTGGCGAAGTTGGCTGCAAATTTGACATCCAGGCGCCCCAGACATGGCAAAGCGGATTAGGCAAGTGGCCCAGAGGCATGCTCCTCGTGCCACAAGCGATTCCAGTGTTCAACTTCGCCGACAAATTGTTTCAATTGGCGGCCCGATGGCCGTGCAGCTGCAACAGCACTGCGTTCGCCTTGGACAAGAGAGAGGAGAGTTTTCCGAGGCAAATTGAAAACCAGAAAGACCTCGGAGAGCAGTTTTTTACTTCCGTGGAAGTCCGAGCTGCATTTCCCTTTTGGCAAAGCGATGGAGATTTTGATGCAATTGCAGACGAGCGGGAGGGGGGGGGGGGGGAGGGGCCAGCGCTCTGCTTTTTGCTCTCGTGCAAGCCCTAGGAGAAGGAAAGTAGGAAGATGGAAAAACAAAAGCCACGAGGTGAAAGGGGAAAGGAGAAAAGCAAGGCAGGCAGTCGGCAGTCGGCAGTACTGCAATTTCGCAAATTGTCTTGGAAAATGGCGAAAATGCTTTCCCAGCAGCCGCACACCAACACCACCACCGCAACAAGCGGGTGGCAAAGGCTCTCGGAAATGCCCCCGGCTGTTGTTGGATTAATTATGAAAAATACCCCAAACCCAAAGCCATGCCTCACACACACTCCAGCACGAGCTGGAAGCAGAAGCAGCAGAAACAACGCGGGAAAAGTGTGGAAAATGCAACCGCCTAACTGTCATCTGGCACAAGGCACACGGCACAGGGCACACGACCCTTTTCATGTTGTTTTGGGGGTCAGCAACTTAATTGTCTGTTAAGTGTCACAGTGCGCACGGAATGTGTGCGGATGGCTGGCGCAATGGGAGCCACGGCCCAGTTGTACAGTCACCTGGTTCAGAATCAGCAGCGGAGCAGCAACGGCAGCCAGTCTTGACACGTGCCACATGCCACATGCACTCCCACTCCACACTCTCTGGCTATCTCTGTGATACAGGCACACAGATACTCGTTGTGCTGCGTGTGTGTGTCTGCTAATTTGACCTGGCCCAGAACTAAGCTTAGTGCCTAACACTCGACCAGAGCAGAGGGGAGCTGCAGGGGAGTGGAGGGGCAATGCGAGAACTACTTTTGACTAATCAAAGTTATCGAAAACAGTCAGGCCACTCGGCCTTCTGTGCAGTACATTGATTGCCACTTTGGAGCATAAAGTTGCCAATCCAAAGACCGCATTACTCCGGGCCCGGGAAGCGGATCGCTTTGGTCGCCACTCAGCCGGAGCCGGAGCAGAGCATGGCCCATGGACCAAAGACCATGGAACAGGCATAGTCCTGGCCTGCTTCAAAATTCAGTGGCTTTGATTTTCAATTACCTTTACTTGATTCATATGCAATGAGAGCGAGAGAGAGAGAGCGCCTGCCACAGCCAAAGCTCACTGACAGACATCCACAAATACTCACACAGACACATACTCTGAGTACTTCTCGCACTCTCCGCATCCCATTCCCCATTCCACACTCCCCCCCCCCCCATACAATCCCATTGATGTGTACGTGGCTGTGTAGGAGCAGTGGAGAGGGGCAGGAAAAAACAGATGAAGGCTTCGGGTCGTTTCGGCCTTGGGCAAATATTACATCCTGCCTCGGACATGAATGATGTGCGCTTTGTGGAGAGCCCTGTAAAACACTTAACGTAGCCGCACAGGGGAGAAGGAGAGGGGGAGAGGGAGGAGGTGTGGTGTGCGGCTTGCTCACAAAAGATGCCGGGCATTGATGAAGTGCTCGAACAGGAGCTGCTGCTGCTCTGCTGCTGCTGCTGCTGCTGCGGTGGCCAGCGCATATAATACACTCCATTGGGCATCCGTATCCGGGCAAACACTTCACACTCTCCGCCAAATTACCGAAGCCTTGATTAACTCAGCGAAAGAGCCAAGCCCGGAGAGCGGTGGCGGCGGGCCCGGGGCAAACGAGAAATTTATGGACGAGAGGAGATGTTAAATTGGAATGCATTCCCTGTTGGCCAGGAGGAGGAGCGCATGGCCACATTGTTCAATGGAGCAAGCAAGAGCTTGGCGATTCCATGGCGTCTCCTCTTTCCTCGATTTCTTCTTCCATTTCTCTTTTTTGTGTTCTTTTTTTATTAATTAAATGCCACAAAAGGTGGCAACATTCTTTGGGTGCCATCAATGTTGTGTCCAGTCATAAAAAGACAGCCGATCTCTCAGTGCCTCTGTGTCTTGGTGTCTTGGTGTCTCGGTTTCTGGACTGTTCATTAGCTAATGGCTTGGAATTGGCCCTTAAATATCCGTAGGAGAGCAGAACCCTTTTTCACTTGACCCCAAGGACTCCCAGGGCTCCCACTGCGGCCATCCAACAAAATGTACAACAAACAACAAACAAAGGCAGAGGCGCAACCTCAACCTGTGACCGCAAAGCCTCCATTTTCAATTCAACTCCTGGCGCTGGCGCTGCAGCCAAAGGATTTCCCACATTTATTATGATTGTTTCGCTTTTATGATTGTTGTGCCCTCTGCAGTGCCCTAACTTGAAGTCGGAGCGAAATCCCTGCTAAGTCTCCCTTTGATGGGGCCATGGTGGGGTCCCGCATCTGTCCTTCTCCCTCTGTGACCTCTCCTCTCCTCTCATCTGCCCAGTTTATGGCAGAGTATCGAGAGGTTCTGTCTGGTCGAGCCCTGGGTTTTCCCATCGTGTTTTTCTTCGTATTTGCATACATATATTTGCAGCAGAATATTCATGTTTTTTGTCCGCCTCTGCCATATTTTTCTGCATCATACAACTACATACAGGGCAGGGGAGGCGAGGGGACGGGGAGGGGCCTTTCATTCAGAGAATAAACAGAGAGAGAGAGAGAGAGAGAGCCGGATGGACAAAAGAGCATTGAGCATTGAGGCTTACTTTTTGCAATTGGCTGGCATTTAATTCAATGGATGGCTTTAAATTGGTAATAATAAAACACTTGATGCTGCCATAAGCGGGCAGGCCCACATAAGAGAGCTTAACCTGGCCGAATCAAAGGACTTTGCCACACGTCTCCATCCAATAAGGGCTTGGCTTCCACCTGCAGCTGCAACTGACACAAAAGATGCATGCATCACGCAGCAATAAATACGAGTCGAAGATAATAAATGAAATGCAATGAAATATATAATTTATAATGAGTTTCTGCTTAAACCAGGCCTCAACCGAACAGCACAGTTATTCAACTAATTAAATTGTCAAATGGCAAATGGGAAATGGCAACAGTCGCCATGAGAGTTGGAATTCGTGTTCGTTGCGAAATCTATTCTAATAATCCCAGTTCAAAGCATTTAGTCCGTACTCGTAACTTCACTAACGTCCCACACACCAGAACTGTCTCTCTCTCTCTGTCTCTCTCTCTATCTATCTCTGCCTCTCTCTATCTATGTATCTTTAAATTGTGTCCATTGTTGTGCAATTTGGGGCTTATGAGCTTACTGTTTTGGTCCATTGGCCTGGACACGGACCCTGAATGCAGTCTAATCAATTACCTGTCTGTCGTCTGTCCTCTGGTGCTGATGCTGCTGCTGTTTCTGCTGCTGCTGCTGCTGCTGGTACTGCCGCATCGATTGCCCTGGCTCATTAATTTCCCCAGCAGCCAGCAGCCATTCATCAATATTGTGCCGAAGTTAACATCTCGAATTCCCTCAGCCAGAACTCCCCAAGGCCCCACCACGGGGCCGACCCGACATGGAGCCAGATCGGGCGGATCCCTGGGCGCCCCGCCCGCCTCGTCTCGTCTCGTCTCTTCTCGCTCTGTGGATGTCAATTAAAATTGTGGCAAACTCAAGTGTCACTCAAACCACGCATCTGTGTTTTGGTGCCCGCCCCCAAAAAAAGGGCGTGCACACACACACACACACAAGGGGCAAGTGCAATGGCAATGGCAACACAGCTCCGGCGGGCGCCACCAAGTGCCACATTCGCATGAATGTGCATATGTAATTGCGGCTTGGCAGGAGGTCTCCTGCTCCTCCTCCTCCTCCTCCTCCTCCCCTTTGCAATTTGCAGTAATGATTGGAAAAGCTTCTCCCCTCACCATCCTCACTTTTCCACGCTCTCTCTCTCTATCTCTCTCTCTCTCACTCTCTCTCACTCTCTCTCACTCTCTCTCCATCTCTCTCTGTCTCTCTCCGACCGTTTTCGGTTCAATAATTCAAGCGTTTTCACACTTGAAGCGGCGGTTTGTGGTCACCGATTGAGTGCAATGCGGAACCAACGACGATTGCGGTTGGCCCTTCGACGACCAGTGGGTGATGTCCGTCTTTCTGTCTGGCAAAATAATTATAAAAAGGGACCACCGATGACTGCAGGATACGAGGCTATTCATACGCAGTGATCGGAGTTTTTAGATACATTTTAAAGGATTATTTTCACAGGCAAACCTCCGGATAACTAAGGCCTATAGTGGGCCGTTCGGGTTAACCTTATCAGCAGACCAACAGGTGTTTCCTACAAAGACTAACTTACATATTATATATACGATAATGCAAACATCTGTACAAAATCATTATACCCTCCACAAGGGTATGAATTGGCTGGCAAATATATTTCCCAAGAAGTAAATCAATTAATTTTTGACATTTGCGCGGACAATAAATAAATTGATGGCAGTGATAATTGCATCTTTCGGGCCTTACAAATATTATAATTAATTTTGCATTGCTACAAGCCAGAAGCTGTCATCTGTCATCGCCCAATTACCAATTAACAAAATGCAGTAACAAACTCTGAAATACTCATGAATTTCCCCCAAAAAGAGTTTCTACAAAATTACACCCCCCACCGCCCGCTTACTCGCTGCAAAGTGTCCTTCAAGGGGAAAACTAATTTCTCTCCACTCAGGGGATTAAAAAACTTTATCCGGGATAACCGCAGAAATTGTTTGGCTTAAACAAACAACAAATTGCTTGCATCAATTAGCCCGGGCTTGGAGCTTGCAACTTCAAACTACAGCAAACAAAACACAAATACAACTTTTTTAACTTGTTTAGCCAAGTATATTCTTCTGGCCAACACACAATCATGGCTTGACACTTAACGACGGCTATGAGAGCGGACGGGGGGAGGGGAAACAGAGGTGCCAGCCATTGTGAGGTGACTTTTTAATGCAATTGAATTGATTGGGAAGCGACGGCTCCGACGGCTGCCGGAGGAAGTCGGTGGTGGAAACCGAATCCACAATCCGAATCCAACCCACAGCTGGGCTGCCTGATGAAAAGCGATTCAACTAAGCGACAATCGAATGAATGAGTCCCTGAATGAATAGAGAATAGAGAGCAACACAGAGAGGAGTACGGACAAAAGCCAGATGCCAAATGCTCAATGTAGCTGCATTTAACAAAAAATTGGTAGCTCTGGTGGCAGGAACTGGCACCCACCCACCCACCCACACACCCACACACCTTTCTTCTCCACCTCCTCCTCCTCCTCCTCCACCCGCTTCTAGCAGTCGGAAAAGTCTTTGTTCGCTTAGTTGCGTGCGACTTTCAATAGGTTGACTGTTTAATCGTGTGGCAGCAGCACGAACATCGATAGGGAGTAGCAGCAGCAGCTATAAATGCACAACTCCCCCTCCCCTCCAACACTCCCCCCGCTGATGATGGTGGTGTCAAAAGTTAATGCCAACTCGGCGATTTCCATTTGACCTCGTTTAACCGACACGCAGCTCCCTTTGAATCAGTCGAGGAGGGGCTGAAGCTGGGACGGGGCTCTGACAAAGAGCATCCAGAATTTCATTGTTTTTGTACGAGTCTCAGTACCCTTCCCTGCCGCTGCTCATCCCAAGATCCTGAGATGATTTCGGCTGCTGTTTAGGGCTGCTTCTAAACAAGGCTGAACATGGCTTTAACTCCAGACAAAGTGTTGGCCACATTGTACCACTAAATGTATCCCACAGATAGTTTTCATAGCCCCAAAGTTTCCTTGAAAAAATGTCCCCATAGAGGACATAACCTAAGCGTATCCAGAGTTCAATTGAAACATAGTTTCCCCATTTGTTCATTTTCTCATCGTTAATTGTATTGTTTGAGTTTGAAAATGTTATTTGCACTTTTTTTGTGGCACCTCCGGCAATTGATAGGGAAATCGGGTGCATACACTCGCTTGTGCGAGTGCGGGGGGGTGTGGGGTCTGAGTTCTGGGAATGACAGCGAATGGGGTCAGCGGGATGGTGCGCTTCGGGTTGTATGTATCTCTTGTCAGGCTTCGAGTCGCTTGGTCACAAAATCTCCCGCAACCCACACCGCTCCCCAGCCCCTTCCGAGCGCCAGCCAAACCCTTCTGCGACTGACATTTGCATAAATTTCGCTCTACAAAAAGCATTTAAGCATTTGTTTAGCGGGGAGGATGGCAAAGGATGGAATGGGATGGGATTGAAATGACATACGACGTACACGGAGGACACGTAGAGATTTGGATGTGTACATATGTGTGTAGTCTGTAGTATGCATGAGTGTTACCAACCGATAGCAAAAACGCCACATTACGTATACGCACCGATGCACAGGGGAGAAAGTTGATTTTGACGGGACGATGAGTGCCGAACGAGCACCGAAGGACAAATCCACGCGATCTACATTTGTAATTCAAATTGCCAGCCAGCCCAGCCCAGCCCGGCCGACTCAATGGCTTATGGACTTTGTTCCCCGTCTAATTACAGCATCACAACAATTCCATTCATTCTGGAGCTCCTACTAGGAGCCCGCAGTCTGTGGGCTTTATGACTTGATTGGCGGACAAAAGCTGCAGCCCCCCCGCTGCTGGGGGGGACCAGGACCAGGGCCAGCCCAGTGGCAGTGGCAATAACTTAAACATTGCCAAATTGCCGTCGCCTGCTTTCACATTACCTGATGCTTCATTTCAAATGATTTGCCTTCGGTCCATCACACTCTCAATTTCTCTCTGGCTCTGGCTCTGGATCTGGCTCTGGTTCTGTTTCTGTCTTGGCATAAAACTGAAATTTATCTCGTTAGCTACTGGGTCTGGCAGCTGTCACCGAGACGAAGTCCTCCGAGGACACGAGCACACACACACACAGACACACAGACAGACAGATACACGGGCCCAATGCGGAGGCGGAAGCAAGGTGCTGTTGCAGCACTTGGCGACAATTTCCAAAGCAAATCCGAAATTTTGAGGCCGGGGACAGGCATCCAGGCAGACTTACGTTGGGAATCGATGACAGCGATGATGATGATGATGATGATGATGATGATGGACAGAGGATGCTACCCACCTACTGCCGCCATCGACAGATGCTTGGCGTCGCCTAATGAAATCAATTAAATTATTTATTTTTGCCTTTTTATACCCGCCCCACCTCCCTCCTCATTTGCATATTCATTACAACGAACGTTCGGCTGTGGCTTGGGGGAGAGAGCAATTTAAGTAAGGAATTTTAAGTGTTGCTCTTAAGGTTCTTTATTGGCTGGCGACCTGTTTTGGGAATCGTTCCGGTATTGCGATATTTGTAGAAAGAACTTTAACCTGCACAGTGGATAGTACTTAAGGTACTTTAAAGAACATATGTATGTACATACATACTCGCTCTTTTTCTCATTTTAAGAGTTGCACAAGCTGCACAACGATATTGTTTTACGCAACTCTGTTCTTTGCTTTGCTTAAAGTCGAACTACTTTATGTAACGCATCTGCGTCAAAGGTCGCTGGGGCTGGGGCTGTGGCTGTGGCTGTGGCTTCACCTGTTACGCATTCGATTAACTTTCGATTGCGATGCTCGTACTCCTCCCATGAATGCAATTTGTACCAGGTATGGTGGAGTGAGTGGGTGGGCTTTCAATGTATGGCTGACCACAAAACCCAAGGCATTCCACAGGAATGTATCCTCCCCACTTGGGGGGTGGAAGCCATTTTTTCTCTCCTTCTCTCTCTCCCTCTCTCTCTCTGTGGCATTTTTCATGAGTTATGTTTGCCCTTTCACGTCGAAACGAAAGGAAACGAAAGAAATTTCATAAGAAATTCCTGTAAGCGATTTTGCGACTTATTTTTTAATGAAGCCAAAACAGCAATTATTACAATACACAAACAGAATGAGGAGTGGGTGGGTGGGAGTGGCAGTGGGAGGAGCAGGAATGTGGCAGGTAAAGACGGTGTGCCCTGGTGGGGGTGGGGGGGCAGGAACAATATTTTATGTATTTCCTTTGTTCGCTTCACCTTTAGGCGAAGGCTTTTGTTGGCTTCGTCAGCCAAATTGCTTCTCTCCAAGGAGTAGTACCCCCGGTACCTTCCCATTCCCCATTCTTCTCTCTTCTCTTCTTTTTTTGCTGTTGTTGTTGTCGTTGGTGACAAGTTGCCATGTCTCCGATTGGGTGTGTGTGTGTGGGTGGCTGTGCACCTGGCAAACATTCAGCCATTCCGCTATGGCTTTCGCTGTCTCTATATCCGACTCTCTCTCTCTTTCTCTCTCTGTCTCTTTGTGATATATATATTGCCGAAATTAAATTTTAATTATTCATATGTGTGTGTGTGTGTTGGTAAAGTTTAATTAAATGTTTTTATTTGCTTGCTCCGGCAGACACCCGCTCATCCCGGCAGCGACTACTGGGGCGCCTGTGGCGGCTTATTGTGCCGGGACTTTCGCGCTAAGGATTATGCGAGGATGTGCATTATAATTACATCAAAATATTTATTTTTGTTTACCAGCAAATTCCCGGATTCCTGTGCGTGTCTGTGCCTGGGCCTAGACAAAGTCAACATTCTGTGTGCACAGACAACAGCCAGCAATTTATTAATGGATTGAAACACACACGAAAATAAATTGCAAATAATCCTATCAAAGAGTAATTTGGGAATTCGCTTGAAAAATCAATTTTATTAAATTTACTTGCATTTATTAATGTAAGTAAAAGTTTGTTAGATTAATTAACAACAAAAGGCTCTTGGCTCTGCCACCTGCAAATGTGGCCTCCGGCTGGGTGCCCGGCATTGGATCGGTCGTCCCTCTTCGTTGTCCGATTGCATCTCTTTGTGGGACGGAGAGACAATTAACTTGACTATCCAACAATGTGCCAGCATTTTGTCCTCCTCACTCGCTCTTTGTGAAGTTTTCAATTTTCCGCCAGCGCTTTTCAGGCGCTTTTCAGGGCGCCACTACTTTGATGGCCTTCCACGCCACTTCTCACCCATGCGTGCAGCAGGAGTATAAAAAATAATTGGATTCAACTAAATGTGCAGTTTCCATTCGCCAACGTTTCCATAGATCTGCCCGGCCGAATGGGCCCGCAGTTCAGCACAGAGGACGAGTAGAGTGGGTGGATGGGGAGGGGAGACCTAGACACCCATTAAATCTCAATTAGGTTCGCTTGAAATGGGGTAAAAACGTTGATGTCATTATAATGAATTGGCGGCTGAATTCGGCTTTGAACCTTTTCTCCCGCCAACTTACGTATGTATATACATATCTGTATATGTCGAAAGGAGTTTCTGCTTGGCCAGACATGGCCAGGAGGGAAGGAAAGAGTCAAGCCAAAACCAAACCGAAGACGTGGGCGCAAGTTTTTTTTTCTAAAATAACAAAGTCAGCAATAGAACGGAACCACTAGACAGGCGCAACCCCCCCAGAGCCAGAACCACCCCCACCCCCACCCCACCCGTCACAGGACGATGGCAGAGAAAGTTTCCTTTTGTGTAACTTTTGCATTTGTTTTGTGTGTTTTAATAGAGGCAAACTTGATGGCGGCACTGCCAATTTATTTTGCTCTTTTGTCTACAATTTCCCGCCATTCGGCCGGGCCGGCATCCATCCATTCATACGAAAACGAATACGAATCCGAGTAGGTGTGGATTGGACTGGGGATAAGCCTTTACTTTGTGCCGGTCCAGGCCTGGCTTTCTGCTCTCATAAATTTCAATTTTATTGCTCCTAATTTGACCCGAAGCGGAGCGTAGCCCAAAATAACGGAGCAGCAGCCCAGTTAGCAGTTAACGTCCATCAATTGGCCGAAACATTATTCATTGTTCGATTCCAACTCCTGCACTCACACATACATATGAATGTACACACAAGTGTATGTATGTGTATGCGTGCAGACATATCGTCGTATTTATGGGCGGAAAGTGCCCAATTATGTAACTTGTTTTCATTGGATTTTTTAGTTGATGTTTGAGTCTGAAAACAGATCCATAAATAATCAAAAATGTATAACAAAAAACTAAAAAAAAATGCGAAAGAAAACTTTGCTGCATTCTGCAGAAAGAAATGTGTCAGAGCTAAACTTTCTTTCGGATGACCTTGCAAAAAGTGTCACCAAAACGAACAAAAATTATCTAAGTGCCAGAAAGTTGGGCAAGTTTAAAATTAAATATGGGAGCGTTGGAGATAATCCATTAGAGGAATGGGCACCCTGAGAAAGTCATTACACTCAAAATAATCATTTTTCAGAAAAATTCAAGAAATGAAGATTGGGAAAGAGAGCATTAAAGCTCGCTCTTCTTCTTTGCACTCTGCACTTTTACACCATGGAACATTGGCAGCAAATTTTATTTGCCTCACTTTTAAACACGATCAAACACGCACACTTTGCTGGAACTCACTTGATCATTCTTTGATTCCTCACACTCTCCTGGAGTGGGAGAGGGACAAGTGGCGCAAACACGCGCACACACACACAGCTGGAATGAAAAAAAAACTGAGACTCTCATTCTTTGATTCTCCTCTTGTAAGTGTAAGTGCAAGAACAAGAGTGCGCTCTTTGGAGCGGTGCAAATGCGTTCATTCTATGCTCTCCCCCACGCTCTCTTCCTAATTGCCCTCGCTCCCACTCTCTCATAAGCTTCTTTTGCTACTGCTACTGCAATGGGAGATCAAAAGAGTGTGCTTGTGTCACCTGAGAGTGGGAGTGAGAAAGAAATACCGGTGAGAGGGTTTGCAGCACGCGGCGTAGGTGCTGCGCAGTCGGCGTAGTTACTCGAGCACTTCATACTCTCTTCATGCTTCCTCTCCTCTACCTTCTCGATGTCATATGCAAAAGAGATGATCGAATGTTTCGGCTCTCTCTTTACCAGTGCAGTTAAGGGAATCCGAAATGAAGAGAGCGCGTTGAGTAACACCTGTCTAGAGTAAAATATTTAAATTGAATTTGAATTAATCAGAATAATCAACTTGCTTCATGTCCCATAAAGCTCTCCCCTCGTTCTTCGTCAGCTAAGTTATTTTTATTACAAATTTCCATTTGCAGGCAGTTGTTTCGAATCGGAAGGAACTCCCAAGCGAAACTGCTTGCCTCGCCATAAAAGAAAAACACCAAAAGGGAAAGCCCAACGAAAAATAAAAATTAATAAGCAAAGCGAAATTGAATAAGGACATGGGGCTGCTGAGGGTAGTACGAATGGATGTATGTACATATATGTATGTATGGTATTCTTCTATTCGTCTAGGCACGACGCCAAGGCACGACCGCAGTGAGAAAAATGTTGCATGCCACTTGGACATTTAATGGTGCTCAATTCAAACACAAATACAAATAGAGCACACAAAGGCATAAGTATACGTGAGAAATCAAAAATGTTCCACATTTACAAGAGAACTCAACCAGCGACTACGGGGGGACTACGACTACGGGCTACGGACTACGGACTACGGACTACGTCTTCCCAGCGATTACCACGACGGGATTATCGAGCACGTACAAAAAATCGAATCGAATCGCATCGAAACGAGACGAGACGAAACGAAAGGAAACGAATAGAATCGAATCGAGCAACTTCAAATTTAGATTGAAGTGAGCGTCGAGCAGGCGAAGGGCTGAGGGCTAAGGGTGAGGGTGCGACTGCGGGTGGGGGAAAAAAAATGGCGAGCAAGGAGGCAAAAAGCTTCACCTTGTTAGCGGCTTGTTTGCTTTTCAATTTCAAAGCTGGAGCCGAAAACGGCAATAAATCCATCCACACAAGTGGCGGAGGAAACGCAGCGCAGCGCAGTACAGCGCAGGGGCGAGCGGCGAGGGCGAGGGTGA
The DNA here is from genome assembly GCA_035041765.1 of Drosophila algonquin. NCBI lineage: Eukaryota > Metazoa > Arthropoda > Insecta > Diptera > Drosophilidae > Drosophila > Drosophila algonquin. The sequence goes on from JAWNKY010003561.1 coordinate 784,848, forward strand.
GTGATTGGAATGAGAAGAGCGGAGGGTGTGAAGAATCCTTGACTGAAGGAGCAGCTGCAAGTGGAGCACAGCAAGGGGAGCGGAGCGGAGCGGCAGGCCTGCATGAACTAAACGTTGTGTGGCCAGAGAGGGCACGAGGATAACGGGTCTTGAGTGGAAGAAGTGGCTGCATTCCATATTTTGCATGTGACCCTCTTACCTTGAGCTTAGGCGTCAGCTGCAGATGCAACTTCCATCTTCCAGCGCTCTGCCACGTCCAGATGGCCAGAGCCAGAATATATTGGCCAAAAATCGATGGCATCGCTCGGCTCCTAACACAAAGTAAACCGACTGCAGCCCCGTGGTCTGTTTACTGCCCCCACCCACCCCTCTGGCTATATATTTGCCATGAGCTCTGCTTCTGTTAACTTTCCCCCCACCCCCCTCCATTCCCAGTGCGGTTTGATTTTATTTCTTTGGAGGAAAGCCAATGCTCGGGGCATGATGTGGCAGATAAAATATTGCCCGTGTAAATAAATCAACAGTTCCTTTTTTTTTGTTTTTTTTGCGGGTGTGTACTCGTTTGTTTGTATTGTACATTGTATTAAAGACAATATTTCACTCGAGTGCACTACGGATCAAAAAAATGTGCTATGGCTATACTTTTTTTGAAGTAAAGTTATTATAGCCAGAAATCATAAAAAAATAAACATCAAGATTAATGAAGCAAAGCTTCACGGTCTGTGCACATCGCTGGTTCCTACGGTATGCACATACATATATCATATATATATACATATGATATAGGGAGATCATTATAGTTTTGTTTTTTCCTCCTCATCGATCAAGTAATTCAAGTATTCACCGTTCCCTCCCCGCACTATAAAAAAACCACTTTTACGGTTCTCGTTCTACGCTGCTTGAGTCGTGCCCGGGCAGGACAATAATTTTGTTGACTTCCAGGAGCTCCACGGTGCTCCTCGGAGTCCACTGAGTCCACGGCTCAGTGCACTCATTGAGCGGACTTCATTTGCATAGAGTTCCTCGATTGTAAAACAGTTTGAGCACGTGAACCTCATCAATTCGTCGGATAGCTGCAGATGCTCGAAACGGAATGGAACGGAATGGAATGTTTTCGATTGGGGAAGACAGTTGGCACTACTTTTGGGCTTTGACCTGATGAGGCCGGGTAATAAATGTTGCACGAGTAATTTGTATGCTAGCCCACGTGACTGGCAGGAAGTGGAAGACGACCGACGACGGACGATGGACGATGGACGATGGACCGGGTCCTGGACCAGACGCAAAATAATGCGATGTAAATTTTATGTAATCATATGCAAAGTCACCGAGACGACAGCTTCAGCTGAGTTGGGGCTGGAGCGGGAGCAGGCGGAGGCGGAGGCCAGAGCATGCACAAACTTTATGTTCTTGATGAGCAGGGCATGTCAAGGGTTAACGAGGTCAGCGAGATGCGAAGAACTTTGAGCTGCAGCTCAAGCTGGGGGGCGGGGAGTGGGCGGTTGGTTGTTGGTTGTGGGTTGCGCACATCCCGGATACAATAATGTATTTAGATGACCATAAATATTCATTCGCCCAGCCAGCCAGAGTAATAAAATTAGACGAGATGCCGGAGACGGAGCTGCATAATCAAGGCGACAAATCCTAACAGTTCTGAGGCTAGCCCCAAGCCCCAAGCCCCAAGCCCCAAGCCCTAGTCCTAGCCCCAAAAATTACCAACTGCATCTCATTAAAATATAATATCTCAACTTGTTGGCTCCCTGCCTCTCCCTCTACCAACAATGTGGGTCAGGGCCGTTGCCAGCAAAGTTGACACCTCAAAGACTCCGACTCCGCCTCCCCCACCCAGTTTCGTCTTGGCCAAGAGAGGAGAGGTCCTCCCAGCTCGCAGCAGGATAACTTTTGCGAGTCTTCACTTAGCTGATTATGAACATTTTATGCACATTAGCCAGCCTAATGAATTGCAATCAGCCGAATTTGTGTGTTTCAATTAGTTGCGTTATCCCCGAAAAGTGGGCGCCGAAACTCGGTTTAAGTAAATTGGGTCGGCGGCAACCAGCAGTTAATTGACGTACACGTACATACACCTGAGCAAACACTTTGGGTTCTGGCTTCTGGCCGGGCTCCGCTCGAGCAGCTGCAACATCATCAACGGAACAGCCGGAACAACGCCACAATGGCAGCAGGACAGAAACAACAAATGCCAGAAACTTGAACCTCCAACCTCGAACCACAAGAGCCAGGAGGCCGCAACACAAATCTTTAATGCCAATGCAACCGCACTTGCCAGCAGTCCGCAGTGCACAGTGCACAGTGCACAGTGGTTGGAGAACCATTTAGCAATTGATTGGGTTAACCTCACTTAATTGGATGTGACACAATCAAATGCTAAAGAAGCGACAATTTTCTTTCTCAATTGATTCCACAGGCGTAAGGCATGAATAAGGAATGAATATTGTTGGTTCTTGCTGTTGTTTTTCATATAAATCACTGCCATCAATGGGGGAAAGTAGAAAGTCGAGTTCAGAGCTTTGTTTGAGCTCAATATTTCGACTTTGTTCCATAGTAAACTTGTTTTTTTCACGAGTGTTTGTATTATATCACGAAAACACACAAGCACAAACTTTGTCCTGTGCCTGGCCTGTCCTGGTCCCACTGTTTTCCTGGTGTTAAATGTTGTCCTGCGTATAAATAAAATATTTATAGAGCACATACATAATTGAGAGCCGACACAATATTTGTTGTTTGAACATGTCCTTACAAGCACTCGAACCCTTCACAGATATGACGCCAATTAATCGGAGGATATATACATTTTGTAGATATATGTTTTGCATGGCAAAGGCCCCACTGTGCCCCCGGCTGAGAGACAGAGAGAGAGAGAGAGAGGTGCTAAAAGGGAGAGGAGAGGTGTATAGCAATTGGGCGGCGACCGCAAAGCTGTATTGAAATTTGCGGTCAATGCAAAACAAATCTCGACTCCCATTCCCCGGTCGTGCAAATAGAGTCGTGACGGAGTGTGGCATGTGGCACGGGGCGGGGGCAGGGACAGGGGCAGGGGCAGCAAAGTACTTCTCAGTGAAAGGCAATTGTGTTTTCAATTGATTTGCTCGAAATTGCATTTGGCATTGCATTGGCAAATAGGTCGACGCAGTCCCCAGAGTGACGGAAGGAGATGTGAAAGGCAGACAGACGGGGAGGGGGGTGTGAAGGACCTTCCTCTCGTAACCCTTGGTAGGCCCTTGGTGGCATGGCATACTTGTTAATCAAAGAGTAGCTACAGCGGAAGCCTAGAGCTCCAGCTCCCGAGGTAAGTGAAAGGCACTCAACAAATATTGGAAGACGGGAGAGCTTGCCTAATTTCTGGGCAACATGGCATTAAGTTAATTATTTATGCCCGGCCAGACACGAGCCAGGGAACACTGGAGTCCTTCCGCATGTCCTGCAGCATCACATCTTTTTGTCCCGAAAAAAGAGAGAAACAAATCGGACGACGGACGGACGGACAGACAGCGGACCACCGCCCAAGTGTTGTTCTTTAATTTCAAAGTGATAAAAAATTAACACGACAGACTGAGTGGCAACTTTGGGCCGGGCCCAAGGACATGCGCCAACTCCCACAGAGGGACGGACGGACCTGCTGGACGGGGGGCACGCTGCGAAGGATGAGAAATGGTCCTTCTATTGGGCGACTGTGCCATTAGTGCGTCCGCCTCTGCTGCTCTGCTCGCCGTATCACTTGAGGTGTGAATGGAAGTTGAAGGAGGTCCCTGGAGCAGGAAGCCGTAGATATGGAGCGAGATTCGGGGGGGGCTCGGGGACGCGGACACAAAGCTGCTGGCGGTCGTGCTTTGGCTGTCAGCAAAATGATTTATATTTGTTATTAAATTTCGCCTCGGCATTTGAATGCGGACTCCGACATTCTGATTGCCATTATTTGCCGACAGAGCGAGGCCTTTGGGGAGTCGCCCTGACACCTCGCACCTCGCACTTCCCACCCTCCCCCGCAGTGGTCATAAATTGAACCATATGGAAAATTTCATCAGCGCAATTGACAAATGGAAATTTACACAAATTTCCATTAGTGTCTGGCCTCTGAGTGCCCGATGATGATTCTCTTGAAAGTCAAGCCGGGGCTTATCCGGAGGTTTCGTTGGAATCCGTTTGATTGGGCAGAGACGGGGACGGAGGTGGAGGTGGAGGTGGAGCTGGCCGAATATCAATCAAATTCTTATCCACATCTGGCGGCTGTCTTGAAGAATTTCTTCGATTCCGGCCAACTGTCAGATGTGTCATCTATCATTTGGCCGGACACTGGCTTTGGCCTCTGAGCCGGGCCAAATAAACTGCCGTCCATTCGATGGTTTAACAGAGGCGAACATTCACCTGGCCAGCCGAGGCTCCTCCTTTGCTTTGAGCGGGTCTTCATGGCGCCTACTTGATATGCGGCATTTAAGCGATGAAAGTGGAGCACTCTTCAGTTTGGAAGGATGGGGATGGGCAGGCGGACGAGCACCAACTCAAACGTTTTCATATGCACACATTTCACACGGTTAGCCGGCTCCTGCTCCTTTGTTTTTTTATGACTCCCCTGGCACACAGGAGGGAGAGCACAAAAGAGCAATCCATGGTGTGGGCCACGCCTCGGGGGCATGCCAGGGATACGCCTCGTATGTACATATGAGATATTCTATACTCTCTCTCACTCACTCTCTCTCTCTCTGTGTGTGTGTGTGTGTGTATGGTAATCAGGCAATCCTGAAACAAAGAGAACTGTTCATTTGCAACCGGCAACTGTTTGCTCTAGTGTGGAAAACTTACTTTATCAAGAAAATCGGAATGGAATCATTGTTCTCCCAGCACCAGCACCAGCACCAGCACATTGTTCGGTTCGACAATCCAATTTGTTGCCGACTCGAAATGCAAATCATAATCAAATAACAAATCATAACTGAAGGCAATGCGCCAGCCTTTATTTTATGGCGCTCATCCACGTGCGGCCTAGTCCTCCTCCAGCCGCACATTACACCTGAGCTTCCACGGAAAAAAGGGCGAAAAAAAGTCTATATGAGTCTCCTCCCGACGCTCCCGGTACGCAGTGCCGTAGGGTTAAACGATGGCTGTGGGGAAGAAAGAGAAAGAGAAACAATAACCGGGACACGAGGGACATATTACCCCCAAAAAACAGCATCAGCAGCAGAGGAAAAGCGATGAAAATGGCTCTGCGGCAGGCGAAAATCAAACCATTTACTGACGGCTTTAAACAATGATTTCCCCCAAATGCGGGAATATGATGATAATTTCTCATTGAACTGCAGGGCATCTCACATCGTCTGCAGGCTGCCAATTGTTTACAATATAAGCATAAACTCGGGCAACACTTGAATGTAGTTTAACAATTTCCCATCTATATGGCTACATTACAGACAGCTGTCTGCATTAGCGCCAGCTTCTTGTTTCCATTGTGGCTTTATTCAAGGCGTTAGCTGCTCGGAGCAGAAGAGCAGGGAATGAGGGAAAAACCTGACACAAAGCACGTGCAATCGCTCAGACGAAAGAAAGGAAAGAGAACAAAAAAATTGATGGAAAAGTTGGCAAACATGCACGTATATATGTATGTATGTATGTATATATGTGTGTAGAGGTTATGTAAGTAATGTACTTAGTAGCCAGCGGGCAGAATTGGCTATATTGGATGTGGCAGGGCAGAGCGGGGCGGGGCAGGGCCAGGGCCCTGGCATGGCACGGCATCAATGTCTTGAGCAATTTCCGACAGATGCGAAGCGCACACAAAAACTGCATTCCAATGATGTAACAATATTTCCCACATTTTGACCGGCGAGCAAGAGAACATTTGCGATCAATTTCTGATTAGCAGGAGTCGCTGCCCAGTCGGTGCCCAGTCGCATGTGAAAATCAACCAAGAAATAAAGGCAGAGAAATTGCGACACTGCCTGATAACGAGCGAAAGGCAGTAGGAGCCAGAGGCAGAGCCAGAGCCAAAGCCAGAGCCAAAGCCAGAGCCTGGCTGGGACTTTGAAATGTGCAACGAGGACGTAATTACCCGACTAACTGATGCACTTGAACGTACATGCCATTGTTACCAAAACCAGGACTCGACTCGGCAGATTTTTGCATAGCCTCACGGAGACCCCAGTCCGGGACGCAGAGCGGGGCAGGGGCAGGGCAGGGGCAGGGCAGGGGCAGAGCAGGGCACAACAGTTTAGTCGACAAAGTCATTCACTCATTGCCATGTGATGACACGAGCTTAGTTCTGGAGTGGCGTGGCACACAACACAAGAAGTGGCAGCTAAGGCAGGCAGGCAGGCGGACGAACGGACAAGGGCTTGGGGGGGGGTAGCTTGGGGTAACAGGAAGACAGGCCTGGCATTTACACAGTCGGATGATTTAGATAAACAAGACATGAGCTGTCACGCAAAGGAAAGAAAAAAGTAAAAGCAAGAAAGCAGGAAAGCAGGAAAAGCGGGAAGGCAGGAGAAGCGAAAAACAAAGAAGACTAAGACGAAGCCAAGTCCTTAAAGCAAAGCCCTGGAAGTAGTTATTATTACGCAGGATAAAGCAAAGAGATTAGGGAAAAGCTGCGATTCCTACTCCGATTACACCGATTGCATTGACTTGTGCGGCGGATCCTGAAGGCGCACACAGACGGCACAGACGGAGGACCCCAAGGAGACACAGACCGAGACCCAGACCCAGCCAGGCACACAATCAAGGACAATGAATTGCTAACGATTTATTTGCAGCTCAACTCTCAGATCTCCTCCTCAGACCTCCAATCCCATTTAATTAGCTCACATTTAGAGCAAATTTAAAACAAATGAAACGAATCGATCGAATCACCTCATCATGGGGACTCGCGCGTTCAAAGCGATTTAAAACGAATCCCCCCTGTGGGCAATGCATGAATTTTAATATTAAATAAAATGAAAGGACATTCGAGCTGAATATATATGTATGTTGCACAGTCTCATTTGTGGCACTGACCGCAGGAAATTTCAAATGTTTCGTTTGATTGCAATTGCATTTCGCTGTGAAATATGAATCAATTATGACAAAAATGTTTTTTAATTTGAAACTAATGGAAAACCATGGATCAATTAGAACCTTTTGTTGGCCCAAAAATGGAGAAAAATGATATGATTACCAGATCATAAATCGTTTAGTGAATGCATTTAAAAGTTCGGAATAAATGGACAATCATCCTTCCATCGTGCTTTAAATAATGTCCCACGCTTCGTCCTTTTAGTTTCGGCGATTTTCCCCCGCAAAGCGGCCGCAGCTCCACCACTCGACTCCGCCGTCTGTGGAGGACTAAGTCCGTGTTTATCCTGTGGATGCTGTCCCCCTTTCAGTCCATGTCTATCCTGTCCCGTGGATGCTGTCCCCCTTTTGGCGCCGGCAACGGAGTCTGCGCACTGCGTACCAAAGACCCAACAAATACTGGGAACACTTTCCTCTTGCATTCAAAACAAATTACTGGAATTTCATTCGCGTTTGCCTCTGTTTTTCGGCGGCGGTGGCGTAGCTCTTCCATAAAACTCCCTATAAAAGCATATGTAATGAGTATCAGATCTATGCAGCACCCATATTCCCCATTTCGCCGATTACATATTCACAAAGTACAGGTACTAAAGGGAACAAGAAAAACATCAAGAGCGAAGCATAAAGCATAAAAGAGAAGTCAGAAGGCCTTGTGGTCTTGTGGATTTAAAATGTTAAGCCTCGTGTCGTCAGTGAGAAAAGTCAACTCTTGAAAATGAAATATTGTTTAGCGCATGAGGGCAAATTGCGGTAAAGTTAATCCCACCCCAACCCTACGGCATCCAGGCTCCAGCCTCCTGCGTCAAGCCCCCTCTAAGCCCCGTTTATGTGTGTGTCCGGCTGTGCGCAATTGTACGATTAGGCTAATGAGGTGTGCAGGGCACGAAGCGACATGGCCCAGCCCCTCCTGGCCCGGCCAGCAGCCCTGATTGATGGTCCTGATTATTCAGGCTGTCAGGCTTATCCTTATCCCAGCCGACATCCTCCGCCTCCGTTCCCATTCCCCCCCTAAGGCTAACTGGAATGTTTGATGCAATGAATATTATCTGCCCCATCCGAAAACCAAACCAATGCTTGCCCATTTTTAAACCCGATCCTGGCGCCACTGCCACTGCCACTGCTCCTGCTGCTGCTGTTGTCGCCTGCGGCGTGGCATGTGTAAAATTACCCAATTTAAAATGCATTTTGGTGCATTAGGCAGGTGCGGGAGTGGGAGTGGGAGTGGGGGAGTGGCCAGCGTGTGCATGTCAGGACGACAAATTTGCATATTTTCGACGAGTTTCTAGCTCTCAGCCGCAGGTATCAAGGGAAACCATTCTTATGAAACCCTTTTTGGGGTGGCAGTGGCACACACACGTATTACACGTATAAAAGCCAAAAGGTGGGCGCTTGAGTAGGAGTATGCCATTATGGCTGCAAGGTTCCATTAGGCCAATACTGTTGGCTTGTTGTTGTTGCTGCTGCTTGGCTCGGCCCAAATATGGCTTCCTAAGTGGCAGACATCAGAGCTGATGCGAGAAAATATTGATGCACTCAACCGTTATGGGAAAACGCTCAGCCAAAACACCATGATAAATTCAATAAATTATTCAATCGAATATGGCCAAAAGGAGAGATCAGGCGGTGGCCAAGCCCTAAGTTTTGTTTTGCTGCAACTTTGCACATTTAAAATTCTCACAATTCGGTCTTGCGTCTTCATTGTTGAGGCGGCACTGGCACTGTCAGTGGCAGTGGCAACGGAGCGGATGTGTAATATGTTATACATTATTCTTGCAACCTCAATGGCAGGCGGCAGTCCTCGTTGCATGCAACACTCACCAGGCAAGGCGAAGCAGAGGGATAGAGAAACAGAAAGAGGGCGTGGGGGGGGGGGGAAGCGGCAGCAACACTTCTTGGTGACACATTCATAATCAAGCTCTCTACACGAAAACATCATAAAATATGAACAAACACTTCCGAGACACTGACAAGAAGTTTTAATTGCTTTTCCGCATGCAACTCTGCTCTCACTCTTTCACTCTCCATCGACTGCGTGTGTGTGTGTGTGTGTGTGTGTGTGTGTGTGTGTGTTTGTGTATGGGTTACTGGAAAGAAGACTTCTTCTTGGTATTCGATTAAATTGCTTCCCCTGCAAGCACCATCTATCTATCCTTCCAGCCTCTGCCACTAGACACACGTGCCCCGTAGCTCTGTGCAACATTGACGGGTATGTTTTCGGAATCTACTGGTATTTTGATGAATACACTTCATGCATAACTGAGGCGGCTGCGACCCCATAAAGTGACAATGCTTAAGTTGGAGCTTGGGGTCAGGGGCCACACTAGTATCAAATATTTATACCTTAATCAGGGAGTTTCGCCCCAACCTCGACACCCAGCGAAGGGTGGAGTAAAGGGTGGCAAAGGGCGATGGGGTGAAGAGAAAACTTCATTGTCAAGTTGACAACTTTTGCCAGCAGCCCAAAATGTGATGTTAATTACTCGTGTGCGCATTAAAACCTCTTCTTACCCCGGAGCTGACTTTAAATATTATTTGTGCTTTGTTTTTACCATTTTAATGGCATCATTTTTCATCTAAAGCCAAAGTTTCTGGGGGGGAATTGGCTCGTTAACACAGCCATAAAGAATTGAATCTAGTTCTGCTCTTGACATTTACGAAGCATCGTTGGCTGTGGCTGGGGCTGTGGCTGTCCTGCCCTTTCTTGCCAATCTTCGTACCTTGCTGGCGCCCAGCTTTCGCCCTCTGGCTGTATACGATTCCACAGAACACGTCGTAATCATTTGCACCAGTTGTCTTATCGCTTGAAAGATGGTCGAGAGCAAAGCTTTTTGTAGTCGGTTTTAGATGGCCCCTCCCCCTCCTCACAACACAATGCAGTTGGACAGTTGTAGACAATTTGGTAAGTCTTTGGAAGAGATAATACCAGAAGATAAAGAGCTTCAACGAGGGTCTAAAAGTCAGACACTATCTGTTAGATCAAGAATGACACTGGCATCATTCAGTGGCAGGATGATATCTTATTTGGATCAACCTGCTCTTATTTGATGGGTGTACGGGTGTTCGCACACCTTTCAAACGCACTGTACCGCACAGTCGGGGCCAGAAAAGAGGGCGCACAATTGCATTGTTGACTCGCCATAAAAACACGGAGGCAGAAAGCAGATGGAATCCACGTGAAAACATCAAGAGCGATGCAATTTTGCAAATTGTCTTCAACTGTGAGAATGCTTTTCATTCCATTTTTACTATTGCCCCCTCCCCCTCATACTCCTCCTTTTCCATCTCCTTCTTCTCGTTTTTGTGGTATTGCCAGGGTCTTCGGGCTATGGTCTGCAGATGGCAAAAGAAGCGGATGGAGAGGATGTCGAGCAGAAGGCGGACGAGCTAGAGGAAGAGCCACAGGAAGAGCAGCATGCTGCTGAATGAATGCATTCAGCTATGCATCGCTCCGAATAGCTGTGTGCGAAAATTAGTCGCTTTACGTGCAGCTTGAGGTCAGTAATTAAAGCAGGGAAAGCGAAGGCATTCAGGCAGGCAGGCAGGCAGGCAGGCATCTCCGTGTCCCAGCCACTGCCAATGCCACTGCCACTGCCAGGGGAATTTCCGCCAGAAGTGCAAGACGACGAAGCAATGTGGCATCTTCGATAGTTAACCGTAACGTAACCGGGGAACGAACGCAACGGGGAGGCAGTCGCACCAGAATTCTTGTTTTATGTACTTCCTGCCGCAGCAGGGCAAAGTAATTTTGGCCAAAATGCTCTTATTGACATAAAATACATCGTATAAATAAGGGTGATACTTAGTACACCCTTACGGCTGGCCCGGCCCGGCCCTTCAACCAAGAAACTTAGTTAATTGCATTAAGCACGGCCAGAGTATACTATTACCATTACGGACTTTGCCTTGGGGCCATCCTGGAGCCCATCCTGCTGGCTCGCAGGACAGCAGCTGTGAGAGTTCCACGAGGAGACTTATGTAAATTATGCATACATATACACGTATATGTATACAATGTATTCCACCACAAACTTGATTTAGTTAAAGAGTTTCTCTCTCGTTTGACCAATCATCCAATTCGAGACATGGTCAATATTTAGTTAGACTAAAGACTAAAGTTATTCTGGCAGCGTATGGAATACATTCGATTCGCGACTGTTTCTGTTGTATATTTTATTTAATTTCGCTTTTCATTTATTATTCAAATAACCGAACATATTTTATGGGGTTGTTATTTGTTATTCAATTACTCAAGTGTTTCTTTTGTGTGGGATCAAAGGCCAGACCAGAGCAGAGCAGAGCAGACCAGGCGAAACTGATTTCCATTTGAATTTTTTGCGTTTTGCTGGTCAGCAAATGATATGATGCATGATATGGCAGTTTACACACGTAAACGTTAAATAATTGAGCACTGTATTTGCCATTCTGTGGTGGAACTATTATTTCTCACTGTACGAATACACTTTTGTTATTGGCTCTTCGGTTGGACTTCAGAATTAGACCCTGGGGGTACAGTTCTCGAGAATGCCACATGGCTTTGTTATCGGCAAGCTCTCTTATCGGCTGTTCTACGGCAAATGCATTGTGCTTTATGGAGTCTTCTGCGCCAACCTGGGCGGATCTTTTCCACATGAAAAGTTCTACGAGGGGCTTCAAGAGAAGAAAGTAAAAGATTTCCGCCAAGGAGATTACACTGAAGCCCATAAACAGGCCCATCACGCCACCAATGTTAGCTGGAGTGGAGAATATTGAGAGAATGTTTTCTGTCAGTGGGGAGAGGGGGATCGATCGACTTACACAGGAACTCTGTCAGTCCGACGTAGGCATTCTTCATGTTGCCGTAGTAGACGGACTCACGGTAGTAGACATTGATGACGGCTATGTTCTCACTCAGATACGATTTGTTGATGCTCTCCACCAGAGGATTGGCCAGCTGGAATTTGTTGGTGGCCAGGGGGAAGGCGAAGCCGCTGGCCATGTAGCTGAGGTCGAAGCAGCCGGGCAGACACTGCTGCCGGCACTTGACCCATTCAGGGCGGATGGCCGCCTGTTGGGCCCGACGCAGGCAGAGGGTGTCCCGCATGCCACACATTGTGGCGTTGCTGTAGATCTGCGGGTAGTCGAAGGGTATGCAGGCACACGACTCGTACAGGTACCCGGCCATGCATTCGTTCTCGCAGTTCAGCCGAGTGTAGGTCCTGTAGAAGATCAGGTCCTTCTCCTTCGCGAAAAGGCACTGGCGACCGTCCCGGGAAATGGAGCGAATGGCTGGCACGGCCTCGGCTCGCACCACCTCCATGCGATAGTTGGTTTCATAGCCAATGGCGGTGATGAGTCCTGCCTCCTTGACAACAGGCACTTCGGTCGGATTGTGGAAGTACACCTTGAAGCCGGGTCCGTTGGTCGAGGAACAGTAGTACTCGCTCATCTGGGCATCGAGAACCGCACTGAATCCCAGTGTAATGCCAGTCCCTGAAAACTCCTCCCATTAATTACAAATATTATCTTGTATATTAGCCATAGCCACACACCGATTGCTGTCGCTGGATAATATTTGGCTGGTAATTTGTCGGGATAACCTGTCTCTGGATTCCACTTGACCGCCTCGTACCCATTTTTCATTGTCAAATTTCGATTGCTTCTCGAACTGGAGTGGAGTGGAGATGGATTGGAGGCGATTTACTTGGCAAAACGATTTGCATTCTTACAATGGCTTGTAGAGGAACTCTGGTGGCTGGAAGTTGAAGACACAGCAGAGCCCCTCGTCCGTCATGAGCTGCTGGAACAGGTGCGAGCAGTTGTGCTCCACGGCATTGAATCTGCAGTAGAGCAGCATCTTATCGCAGTGCTGCGAGTGGTTCGAAACAAAATCCGATATCCTGAGGGTATTCCGGGCAAAATTAGAGTGCTTCTCATCATCCTCAAGGTCATCGTCGATTTGCGAGTTACACAACAGCTTCAAAATGGCGCTTTCATCGGAGCCCCTACGTATTGATTAGAGCACTATCTATGGGATTGGAAATCTATAGAACTTACTCTCTGTAATGCGAAACCAGGCTGCTCTGAACCTGATTCATGTTGCATATGGTGATGGCCGGAAAGGGGACTTTCAGAATGGAGGTGGCCTGTGGGCTGATGCCAATTATCACCGGGGTACTGTCCCACTTAACATAGATGTTCACGATGAGGTGGCACGTGACCACCAAGGCGGCCACAAATGAGCAAAGGAAAAACGATCTAATGGCGGTTGTAGTGTGGTTGTATGCATGTATTCTGAATTCAGATCTCCTCTCACCTCTCCCAGCTGCTGAGGCTGGAGTCGCCCACAAACTTCAGTCCATGCAGACCCGTGCTCTTGAGGAATTCCTTGAGGCTCCTGCCAAAGCTCCTCAACAGAAACATGGAGGATCCCTGCGGTTCTAACTTCCCCGTTGATGACTCCATTGCAACTATTGAGCTAATTCGTGCTAACGTCTCCATAAATACCTAATATCTGAAGTCAATCAGCAATCAGGCAACAAACACCCACATTAAAGACCCAAATAATTAATGCGCTCCATCGATTGCGGTGATTTGTGTCGAACTAAATCCTTTCAAGTTAATTACTTTGACAACAGTTGCCCCAGGCATCCCAGGCATCCCAAGCATTTTCATTCAATTAGGTTTACGTACACTTGTCGTGCGGTCGTGTTTGATAAGATAAGCAAATTGTATCGGTCTTCCGCTTCCACAACTCCCACATCAATGTGTTGGAGCGTCGTAGCTCGGTGGAATAGTTTTTAATTGATTTAAATATACTTTTAATATACTTTGATAAAGTTTCCCTACACCACGACCACGACTGAAGCTCTCGCTTGCGAAGCTCTCCGCCAGAAATGTGTGGCGCTGTGGCACCACAAAAGCTTTGGCCCATCTGTAGCTAAAGCTTGGCCGCACGTGATGGAAGAGCGAACCCAAGTCAGTTCTGGAACTCCAAGCACTGCGATCGATCAGTAATACTTAGTTGTTTACATTTAATAATAAAATGAAAATCCGGAGCAATCCGCTGCCCCGGCGACTGGCAGATGTCTTGTGCTTCCTGCTCATCGGCGTCTTTCTGCCGATTGTGTTCATGTTCGAGATTATTGTGGTGCTGCCGGCATTCCACGAGCCGGGCGGCTTCTTCCACACGTTCACCTTCCTCATGGCCATGTTTCTGGTGTTCAACATTAAGGGGAACATGATTGCATGCATGATGATCGACACCAGCGTGAACGGTGAGTCCAGGACAGAGCCCAGCCGATGGAAACTAACCATTCAGAAGAACCATTTCCACCCACAGTCAAGCAAGTGGAACCGCCGCCGGAGCAGTCGGCAGAGCGCCTTGAGTGGCGCGAGTGCGCAGAGTGCAATCGACTGGCCCCGCCCAGATCGTGGCACTGCAAGATATGCGGCGCCTGCGTACTGAAGCGGGATCACCACTGCCTCTACACGGGTTGCTGCATCGGCCATCGGAACCATCGCTTCTTCATGGGCTTCATTTTCTACTTGTTTGTGGGCTCTGTGTACGCGCTGGTCTACAACTCGATCTACATGTGGATCATCCACAGCAGCATATACTGCAATTGGCTGACGATCCTCAAGCTGACCTGCCCCATGCTGCTGCTGGTGACCGGCGGCTTCTGGACCAACATCTACCTACTCTTCTACAGCCTCAATGTGCTGGCCCTGGCGTACGGCGTCCTCCTGCTGGGCTATCATGTGCCGATCGTGCTCCGTGGCGGAGTTTCTGCCGATCGCACAAAGCAGCGAAAGCTCAAGTACAATCGAGGTGTCAGGCAGAACCTAAGGAGTGTCTTTGGGGTGCGCATGCACATAGCCTGGCTGTCGCCACTCATTCGCAGCGACCTGCCCGACGATGGCTACCACTGGAAGGCCTCTAACTGTACCTCTACGAAGGAGAGCAAAGACTGACCTGTGTTTGAACTAGCTTAAGATAAATATATTTTTGAGGCCTCCCCCCGACTGGGTAGTCCGTAGATGAGAACCGTGACTTTCGCCGGAATTTCCTCAGATTGGAGGCAGGTGAATTGCAGTATTGTGTAGTTGCAGCCAATTCCGCCCGTGAGTATGGTTGCCTCAACCCCGCATTCCACTTGACTCTCGTCGAAGACCAAAATCAGGTTAATATTGGAAATCAATTTATCCTGCATAGAAATGAATGTTGAGTACTTGAGTACTTGAATTCAGTACTTACATCGACACAAATGATAGAAATACAACCTTTTGTCTGAGCTCCACAAGGAGAATCGTTTGTGTTATCTTATAGCTCATTTCATAGATGGGCACGGACTGGGACTGCATCGTACCAAACTGTACGGAGTATCCGCGAGCATCACCGGCGAGAAGAATTGCCAACAGCAGCAGCCGCACGGCTTCGTCCATGCCTGGGGACTGAATAAAACACTTTGCAAACAATAATCAATTATTGCAATTGATGTTCTGACAAGGAAAGCAAATATTACGATAACAGACTTCGGTTCAGATAATTTATTGAGTTATTAAAAAGACCCTCTGAGGAGCCGACTATTCAACCGATCTGCACTTTGCGAATAACCGATTTGCACTCATCGTTGCGGAAAACACGATGATAGCTGGTAATCTTGCCCAACGAGGAGATAAAGTTCTCATCGTGGGTGATGATGATTAGCATGAAGTTTGACTGCGATTGACGCTCCTCCACAATGCAGTTGAGAGCATCGCACAGCGATGTGATGTTGATGCGATCCAGGTTCGTGGTTGGCTCGTCCAGAGCCAAGACCCCACAGTTACTACTGAACGTCTCCGCCAGAGCCATCCGGATGATGAGAGAGGCCAGCACACGCTGGCCGGCACTGCAGCGGCCACGCATTTCGATCTCCGTGTTGTTCTTGGACTGGACCACGCGATAGTTGTAGGTCTTGCGGCGATCAGCGGACACATCTGTGTTGACCTCGTCAGTCTTCACTTGTATGTAGTCGATGTCGTTGCCGCGATAGATCATACGCCAGTACTCCCGGATCAGCCGGTTGATCTTCTCCATCTTTTCTGCATGGAACTGTATGAGGGCCCATTCCAGGGCAAATCGATGCTGGGCCAAGTCATCAATGCTGCGACGCGTGACAACCAACTCGAAATTACCTTTTCTGAAATTCTTAACCGCCTCCCTGAACCGAGGCTCATCGATCTCTCGCTGCAGTCTCTCCACCTGGCCTTGGATCTCACCCAGCTGGCCCAGCAGCTCTCCCTTGCGCACTGTGCCCGCATCCCGCCTCTTGGTTAAATCCATTTTCTCCCTGCTGACGCTGCGCAAGTCCAAATTGCCCAACTGCTTGGCCAGCGTCGCACAGCTTTCTCTGAGCTCTGTTTCCTTATCCTGCAGCTGTTTCAGCTCGCGATTGTCTTTCAGATCGCGCTCAACGGTCTGCTGATTAAGGCACTCGGTCTTGACGGTTTCCAGTTGCACGGTTTTCGAGTTGATTTCAGTTTCCTGCGGAAACAAAGCTAAATATGAAGTGAGTTTTATCGGAGGCATTCAAACACTTCACTTGCCAATTTTTTCAGCTGATCTTTGGTGGTCCTCATGGAGTCCTCGAGTTTGCTGATCTCATTCTTTAGATCCAATTTGGCATAGTCCTGAGCTTCTTTGTGCAACCTGTGCATGGAGTTATTTTGGATTCAGTTTCATCTGCGACTATAATCTTTTTGAAGGACACACCTTTGTATATCCTGATCTGTACTTTTGTAGGAGTTATATTTCGCATTGAGCTGACTCAACTTTGTACGTTCGGCTTCTTTCAGGCGCTCCTTCTCGTCTATGGCAGCCCTTAGCTTCTGCTTGAGCGGTAGAATCTTGGCCTTCAGCTCGCCTATTTCTGTGGTTATGGTGACGATAAGTTGAGTCAGTTCATCGAGCCTCTCCTTCAACTGTGGCAAGCTCTGCAGCCCCTCCTGCAGCTTTAGTTGCTTATCTTTTAATCTATGCCATTAAAGAGGATTAGTCGACTTGAAGGGAAGTGTCTTGAGTGTTTGAAGGTATTACCCATTTTTAACTTCACGCAAACGATTGAGGGCGTCAACGTGCTGCTGAAAGGTATGCTGCGTGCTGTCCAACTCTTGGCGTTCCTTCTCCAAGTCCTTTGAGACCTGACTCTTCTCCGCTTGTAGAGCATCCATTGATACACTCGAATCATACGAAGCTGGTAGTTTGCTCTAAAAACGAAGAATTGTCAAATTGTCGCTCCTTTTCCATCATAGCTTGGCATTCGCATACCTTAAGCTGATCCAGATCTTTCTTAACACGCACAGAGTCCTTGAGGGCTTCATCGAGCAGCGTCATATCGCCCAGCATGGAATTGGCGAGGTCCATGTTTTGGGTGGGCTCCCCAATGAGGGCAATCAGCGTCTCATACTCGCTGACAGTCTCTCCCAGTAGGACCTCAATTTCGGACAGCTCCTCCTTCTTCTTGGGCAAGATCTCCTTGAGCTCCCGCACCTTAAGAATGCTGGGTTTGATTTGCAGCAAGTTCTCGTACTTCAACTGCTCTGCCTTCAGAGCCTTTTCCGATCTACTGATGTTCTCTGGCAACTTTTGGATTTCATCGGATAGCTCGGTGGTTAGATCGCAGGCCTAAAATCAAAGGATTGCAAATGATTGCCACAGATAACATGCCAGCAGACTTCACCTCATCGCCCGACATATTGTGATGACAGAGGGGACAGCAGGGCTCTTCATTGATCTTTTGTATGTACCTAGCAGTAAATATGGTTTAGTTTTTACTTCCTTTTCAGCAAAATCCCTTTGGACTCACTTCTTGTAAAGAACCTCGGCGGATTTATGGGCACCATGCTCAAGCTGCAGCTTGGAAATGGCCAGCTTGCTGCGCTCCAGCAGCTCATCGTATGGCGTGGAGCGGCACTTTTGGAATATGAGCTCCTCGCCCTCCTTCAGCTCCTTTTCCATGCGGGCAGTCTCAGCAATTAGATTCTTGCGCTTTATCTCGTAAGACTGTTCCTTGAGCTTCTGGGCATTGGCTTGCTCGTTTAGATCTTGGATCTCGCGACGCACCTTGTCGTACGCCCCTTGCAGGGAGCGGCGATAATTGCTAGATATGGGCTCCTTGAAGAACTTTCCGAAATTATCCGAGTGACGACTGCGCACGCGATGGATCTCCTGGCTCTTCTTCTCCAGCTCCTTTTCCTTGAGATTCATTTCGGCCACCAGCTTGGCCATGGTTCCCAGGAACGTGAGTTGCTCATCCAGTTTCTTGAAGAGGTCCTGCTTCTGGGCTATGTTGGCCTTTTTGCCGGCTATGATTTCCCGGAAATTGTCCTGGTTGAAGTTTTTCGATGTGCGCTCGTAGATGGCATCGGCATCGGCTATCTGCTTCTCGAGCAGCTTCGACTCCTGCATGGAGGTTTCAATTTGCTGGACCTTCACCTTCAGTGTCTCACTCTCCCGTTGGCTGGCCTCCTTTTGCTTTTCCCGCGCCGTCACGCTTTGTTCCGACTTGGTTAAGTCAATGCGCAGTTCGTCGATCTTTACCTGCCTGGCCTTATCCGCGTTGTCGTTGCTCTCGGAGACTTCCGTGATCTGACAGAGCTTGCCCATGATGACCACTTCGATGTCCTGCAGTAAGTCATCCAGTTTCTCGGGCTCTGCCATCAGATCACCCGGTACCGAAATTTGCAATTCATTGCAGAAATCCTTGACCCGCTTCAACAACTGTGTCTTGCACGCCCGCTCGCTCTGGTGCCGCTGCTTGGCCAGGCAACATTTCTTATCCTGCGCGGTCTGCGTTTGCTGCACTTCTCCGTGGGATTCTTTCAACTTGGACAACTCTTCTTCCGTTTCAGAGCGTTTGTGTCTCATTTCAGACATTCGCTGATCAAAGTTGCGGATCTCCAGATCCAATTCAACCAAAGAACCCTCAAAGATGGTCTTGATTTTCCTGGAAATGGCTGAAATTTGCTCCTTGCAGTTCTTATGCCTGTAAAAGAATCGTTGGATAGTTCGATTCCGGGAAGGAACAATCTGGATCGCACTCACTTGGTATCCACTTCCACTTTCTGCGCCTGATGTTTGCCAATCTCATATTCGATGTCTCGGATTTCCTGAAGCCTCGACTCAATGGGTTTCATCTCCTCCTCACACGCGCTGCACTGCGCTTTGATGGAATCACATTTTTGTTGGGCCTTCTGCAGACCCAGCGTTTTAGCCTCCATCTCTTGCTTAAGATATGCCACATGCTTCATCCCGGCCTCTGTTGTATTTGTCCATCTTTATGGCGGTTTCAAACGAAAGTTTCAGACACTCACCCATCACCTTGAGCTCTTCCATGGCTTCTCTTCGCATCTTAATGATCTTATCCAGGGCTTTGTTGTACTCGGTGATGCCAAAGATAGCATCGAACTTCTCCTTTAATTTCTTGGCCTCGTCCAGCGGCCAACTGGAGTCCTCCTGGTGGCAGAATAGGACGTTGTTTATGATAGCCTTCGACACGCCCATGAAGTCAGAGATGGCCAAATCAATGTCCACTGTGCGACCGCTCAATGAGTCCTGGTTCTCACGTTTCGAATTCCCCGGATCAGTTAAAAAGTTGATGGTGGAGTCCATAGTCTCAAACGAGACCTTGCCTCGCTTGCTGGAGACTTTCATGGTGCGACAGATGGATACGCGAGCACCGCGTTTGTCCCGAACCTGCATCTTGATTTGCGCCAAGGATTCATTCAGCCCAAATATCTTGGGGTCGTGGACAAAGCTCTTCCCTCTGTCACTGCCGGGCGGACACTCGCCCGTCAGAGCATACTTGATGCACTCTATGACAGTGGTCTTTCCACACCCATTCTCACCCAGAATCAGCGTAACAGGCGACGAAAAAGTTAGGCTCTGGGAAACAAGTCCATTAAGATTCTATATAGCTTGATATAGATTGAAGCCATCCGTTACCTGAAGATCTTCTGCATTGGATCCAAAGCTACGGACACCCTGAATGGACAGTTTATCAATTGATGACATGTTTTCTTTCACTCGCAACAGGAAATTTAAAACGATTTTCCAATTTCACAAGACGCAATTTCACAAGGATAAAGTGAGCAGACGCAACAGGCATTTTTCGATAAAGATATCGACTAATAATCGAATAATAAAGTGAACTAATTGTGAAAGATAGCTAATTAACTAAGAAGCAACCCAGTTAGGGTTCTTAATTAGTTAAAAATTCATCACATATATTGTTATAACACATAGTTTAAGTACACAGTAGAATCCATCCCTGAAGTGTTATCGCCGTCGATATTCTATCGATATAATTATATTATTCAACATTTTAATACGGAAATTTTCAATGAAAATGTTTCGAAAACAGTTGGGAAACCTGTCTCGTGTCTCCACACAAGTTCAGCGAAATGTTCTGCAACTGTCCACGAACGCGGAAGCCTCTCCCGTTGAGGGAACAGCGGCCGCTGGCGTGAACGAGTTCCGCACGGCCGTTGCCAATCCCGGCGAGCACTCGGCCCTGCATGTGGCCAAATTCTACACCATACCCGTGGAGCAGAAGAAGCAAATCTTCACCGGCGGTGGCCTGCCCAAACAGTACGAGCAGCAGATAAAGACATTCACCGAATCCTGCCTCATGGTGCGGTCGCCGGCGCTGGAGCTGCTCCACTACATTAAGAACGCAGATCTGACAAAGCCCGTGGTGCGTTATGTGCTCTACGGAGACAACGGTGTGGGCAAGACACTGACCATGGCCCATGTTCTTCACTACGGAGCGCTGAATGATTTCCTGCTGGTGCATGTGCCCTGGGCGCCCAATTGGATGAAACGGCCCAAGGAGGCATCCAACGCCGCGCAGGAGGGTATGCTCGATCTGCCCTTCGATGCGGCCGCCTGGCTGGTCCATTTCAAAACGCAGAATGGCAAGCTGCTCCAACAACTGCAGCTGAAGACGAGCAAGGAGTATGTGTGGAGCAAGCGCGAGAGCACACCGGCAGGCTCTTCCCTCATAGAGCTAATAGAGCACGGCATAGCGCGCATAAAGTATGCCACGGATACCACGGTCGCCTTGATTTCGGAGCTGAAACAGCTTTCGACGGCGGGACAGTGCAAAACAATGGTGGCCATCGATGGCTTCAACGCCTTCTTCCATCCCGTGACACGGATCTTCTCGGACAACAAGCAGCGAGTGACCCCAGATCGCATCACGCTGACACAGCCCTTCCTCGACATCACCAACTACGACTGGACCAATGGAGTTTGCATTCTGTCAGTCGACAAGATCGCCATGACCGAGGGCTACATGGACTCGTACATGCCACGCTATCTGCTGGGCAAGGAGGGCTTCGAGCACATCGACCCCTTTGTGCCCGTTCATGTGGATAACTACACGGACAAGGAGTTCCGCAGCTACATAAACTACTACTTGGACCGCCACTGGATCAACAAGACGCCGCAGGGCTTCGAGGAGCAGCTTAAGTTCATGAGCAATAGGAATCCCTACACGCTAATGCAGCTCGTTAAATCATTGTAGAGATTGTAGAGATTGTAGAGATGGGGACTACCAGTACCCCGTATTTGTTAGCTAATAATCATAAATAAAATGACTTTGTCTTGAAGAAATAAAAATCAAAAGTTGTCCAATTTTGTTGATAAATGATGGATTTAATCAAGTATTTTTTGTTCGTTTTTGGTGCACATTTAGTCAAAGAAATGGCGAATTCAAATCGGGGAAATTTATTTAACGATAATCAGCACTTCAATGCACTGTAAAATATATAGTAAATATTCGAATATATATGTATGTGTTGTGTATATGCATATTGGTTTCAGTAATGGTTTCAAAAATCAATACAAATCAATGATGTGTGTGTGTGTGTGTGTTTGTGTGCGGCTTCAGAAGCGCATCTTCAACAAAATCAAATCAAACTCAAACTCCAGTGGGGGGCAGCTCTACAATAAAGCGCCGATTATGCAGCTGTAGGGCTCTGCTCTATATCTACCACATCTTATATAGTAATTCCTTTCCACATCTTTCTATTCGTGGGGGATGGGATGGGATGGGATGGGATGGCATGGATGGGTGGAGGTTCAACAAAAAAATAATAAGAATAACTAAGCTGCAATTTAACATTTGTCGTCATATTTCGTATGTATATTTGCATAATTTCTATTACAATTTTAGTTGCTGCTTTCAACAACAATAACAATTATGTATTTATGTATGTATGTATGTCGGAGTCGCTTGTGGGCCATGCTATGTACTGTTATTTTACTGTTATCGTGGTCGTAGGCATTCCTCGCCTCGATCTATGCAGATTGATTCTCCTTTTCATTCTTTTGGTTTTTGTTTTATGGTAGTTATGCTGATGCTTTGAATATAATATGTATATGCATGTCCGTGCATGTCTGCGGTGTATGTGTATGTGTATGTGTATGTGTGTGGGTGTACTATGTATAATAAATCATATCATATATATGGGTATATATATATTTATAAAGTGTATTCATACACTCTTGAAATAGGTTTCTTTTTGTCCTGGCAACGTAACGAATAAAAATAATAATAATAATAAGCCTCCTCTAATCGTAAACGTAATAAAAAATGCATTAAACAAAATAAAGATACAAAGTTGAAAACGCAGGGGCGATGATAAGATAAATAAAGCATACATAAAGTTCAAGCAGTAGCTGGCGCTGGGGCGTATATGCAGACGTGAATACTTAAATGTGAAAGGATATTAAATGAAAAACTAATTCGTCAATAATAAAATAATAATGACAATAATAATAAGGAATCAAGAGAAAAAAAGAGAAACAAAAACAAGGACATTTGGGCCAACTGGGGTCCTTCCTGAATACAAAATCAATTCAATTCGATTCGATTCGACTCGATCCACATTGAGGTGTTCGGTTCGGGTTCTTCCAAATGCTCGCAGAGTCCAACGCACACGCACACACACACACAGGTTCCACCTTTCCCAACGCAGACTCCTCCGATGGAGGAGTGCGAGTGCAGTGTGTGCGTGTGTGTGTGTGTGTGTGTGGAGGGTGTACAGGTGGGGTGTGTGTGAGTGTGGGGGGAGGGTGATCGATCCTCTTCGTCATCTGTTTCTTAGAGCATTCGTCTACTTAGGCTAGTTTTCTTAATCATACATTTACCGATTCGATTCGTTTCGTTTTGGTTTCCACATTCTCGAAATATTGGTAAAATCAATGCGTGATAAACTGTTCAATGTTTCTTTTTAGTTTAATGATTACTTCTACCTTTGGAGCAGCGTGTGTGTTCGCGTTCGCGTGGATGGGCGTGGATCCGTGTGGATGGTTCAATGGCGATGAAGATGACGATGACAGTGATGGGGTGGTGGCCGCGAAATGGTTCAACAATGAATGTGCACTGTGTGTGTATTATTTCTTGACAAACTGATAGGGGGCAGCGGGACGGTAGCGCATGGTCTGCTGCACTGTGCCACCTATGCCGCCGCCCGTGGTGGCCATATTGGCCATTATACCGCCGCCACCGGCGTTGCCCAGGCCCGCATTCCGTCCATTGAAACTGGCCGCACTGACCACCATGCCGGGCGGCGAGGCTCGCACAATCGTCTGGGGCTGCATAGTCGTGTGCATGGCATTTCCCCGTTGGTTGGCTGGAACAAGGATAGAAGTAAGTAACAAGCCCCAAAGTTGTCGTTGTCAAGCCCCGACACTCACGTGGCACGTATGGCTTTGGCTGGTGGTAGGCATTCGTGTGTGAGCGATAGTAGACAGTCTCTTCGTTGTGGTGATAATGCGATTGCTGCGGAAACTTGTGTCTGCAAGCAAGGCGATCCAAGTCAGTAGGAATCAATTATGGGGGAGTACGCAGTACCCACCTGTAGTTGCCGCCAGAGCGATTGTTGCCGTTGCCATTGTTGCCGCCAGAGAGAGGCGGTCCGCTGGCAGCCACGTTTGACTGCAGCTGGAGCTGGCGCAGTGTTAGTTTCTTAGCCGCCTCGGGGTCCTCCATGAGCTCCCTGTACTGCTCTTGGCGAATGTCGTCGTGCTTATCCGGTGTTAAGTAGCGCCTAATCTCGGCCAGGGCGTAGGCCACGCGGGCATACGCCTCGGCGGGTGGGGCAATGGTCGATACTTCGACGTGAAGCGGAAGATTCAGGTGGGCGTATTTAGCGTCTGCCGAGTTTCGCAGCTCTTCTTCGCGTGCGCGGTCTTTCATCGAGAAGCGACCGAGTATGACGATTTTGCACTGCGTCTCCTCCTGCAGACGGCGCAAGGAGTTGCCCTTGGGGCCGAGCAGCTTGCCGACATAGTTGAACTTCTTATCCTTAATGGGCACGTGCACCTTCTGCGACAGTTTGATGGTGCGCTGCTGGTAGACATCCGCGTACTGGTCTCTCGTGGGTATGCGCCCATTCAGCTGCACGCGCTCCAAGGCTGAAAGATGGCCGGAAAAGGGAAAACTGAGCACTTGGCAAGCAAAGGGCATGCGGCAAACGCATCGAATCGATTACCTTCGTCGATTAGCTTGACTGCCAATGGAAAATGGTTCTCCATGCGCGACCGCTCGGTCATCAGTTCCTGCATGTATTTCTGGATGGCCGGCGCCGGCTGGGTCTTCTCGATATCCCCATTCGCATTATGTTCGTTCTCGTGCTCGCCATTGCTGGCAGCACCTGTGCCCGTCGCAGCCACAACGCCACCCGCTGCCGCCACTACGGATGACCCTGGGCCCACACGCATTCCGTTTTCCGCCATTTGTCCTGCTTCCACAACGGAGCCCGTTCTCAATTAGTCGCCTCGTTTAATGCCAAATAGTGGGTGCTTATCACAGTGCGCGGCACGTTTCGCAGTCAATTCGATTCGGTTTCGGCAAATGTGTGACTGCAACCTTCCTATGGCCCTAATTTTTTTTTCTCTCAAGTGTGTATTTTATTCGTATATTTTTAGTGTGCTCGCCCGCGTACTGTTAAGCGCGATTCCATGGCTGCAAGATGACAGCTCTTGGAGTGCTGTTAGGAGCTCGCGATAGTCAATCGGCTCGGCGATAATGCGCTGTTATCCATTAAATTTCAATTCTATGGCTAATATAAACTTCCACATACAGGACTTCTTACTCATTCGCTCTCTGAAATTTCCCAGCAACTTTCTTATCTCAAAAAATTATCTTTCTCATGTTGTTATCCACAAAATTAACTCATTTCATCTATCGCACAAAAATACCGACATCTTTGGTGGAATCGATCGAAGTGGGTTGAAACACTAACCATACAATATACAGACACGACACTCCATACATTGCATTTGGTGGCACCAACAGGGCAGGCATCAGCTACCCTACGAGTCGTGAGAGTGTATGTGTGCTCATGCATTCTTACGTAAACGTATAATTTGATGTCATGTCTGATATACATTTTGCATTTGTACATATTTACATTCGTTCCTTATATTCGTTAATAGTACATTAAACAAAATTAGCATATACAAGACATTCAATATAAAATTATTTTTATTTTAGGCAAGCGTCATCATAAAATCATAACTTCCAATCAATTCTAAAGTAATGGGTGTTTTTGTTTAGCAGCGGAGTTGTCAAAAACCAATGCACATACAGTTAAAGCTCAGCCTCACATACAGAGCGTTTGCCTCTAGAGTCTAGAGCAGGGGTCGGCACGCAATACACTCACATGTTTTTGTGCGCTTGTGTGCGCAGACAAGAGAGACGAAGCCACACCATTCATTTCCCCTACCGGTGCGACAGCCAATCAGAATCATGAAGCTTTTTCTGCACAGGGCCAAAGCCACACGATCATTTTCGCTGCCGCTGCGCGAGCCGAGCAGAAGCTGCGTGTATATAGGGCCGAAGCCACACGAAGTTTTTACGCTATGCGTGTGCCGACTGCGCTTTCTGTCTCCCTTTGGCTCTCTTTCTCAGTGTTCGCCTACTGCCTTGCCATTGGTCGCAATAATGAAATGCTCTGCACAAGAACACACACTTACTTGCATACACACACGTTCTTGCAGGTTCTGTCTTTGTATATAGATAGATAGATATAGATATAGTATATAGATGGGACAGTTCATACGAGTAGGTGTCCGCAACATATATATATATACCCAGCAGTTCTGGTGCGGGCCAGTGTCCCGAGAGGGCTTGACTACTGACTAGTCACACTGGCCTAGTCAAGGGCTAGGCTAGGCGAAGCTGGTGCAGAGAAATACATTGGAAGGGACACATGAGTAGTCCATGCCTAGCCCGCACGGTCTAGTCACAGGGTCGGGAAAGGCTGATGCAAAGATATGCCACTGCTAGCAGCGCTGAGCTGGGTTGCCTAGCGCATGGTTGACCAACGTTGATGCAGAGGCACGCCAGTGCTAGCCCATGGTTGACCAACGTTGATGCAGAGGCATGCCAGTGATACATAAGCAGGAAAGAGAGAAAGAGATGGCACTTCATTGGTCGCCAAAAAAATACGGCATGAGAATATTAATTCCACGAAACGACCTGCCGTTACATGTAAGATCTAGTGCATTTTGTTTGTGTAATTTGTATTCTTTTTCTGCCGTCTTCTTCTTCGAGTGCGTGCATAAACGTTTTGATTTTAACAAGAGTGAAAGCTTGGAGATAAGTAAAATAATTTAATTAAATCAATTAAATAATGTGAGCAATTAATATAGACAAAGTGTATATCTATAGATAACATGTGCATATATATAAGATATTCGTGTTGAAAAACTGCGCTTAGTTTAATGAAACAATTGTGAAATAATATTGAGACCGCTGGCCATTTTGTTGGATTTGCGCCTTTTTTGTGACCTTTTTCATGAGAATTCTGCGTAACACGAGTTAAATATATGTACATACAAACATAGAATAGTTTTATTTGGCTCATTGTTCGTTTTTCATTTACAATTTTTTAGCGGTTTACTTTTTTATATATTTTCTTATATTCAGTCTGCAGTCCAAACGTTGCGGACACCTACATGTATGAACTGTCCCATCTATATACTATATCTATATCTATCTATCTATATATGTACAAAGACAGAACCTGCAAGAACGTGTGTGTATGCAAGTATGTGTGTGTTCTTGTGCAGAGCATGTCATTATTGTGACCAATGGCAAGGCAGTAGGCGAACACTGAGAAAGAGAGCCAAAGAGAGACAGAAAGCGCAGTCGGCATACGCATAGCGTAAGAACTTCGTGTGGCTTCGGCCCTATATACACGCAGCTTCTGCTCGGCTCGCGCAGCGGCAGCGAAAATGATCGTGTGGCTTTGGCCCTGTGCAGAAAAAGCTTCATGATTCTGATTGGCTGTCGCACCGGTAGGGGAAATGAATGGTGTGGCTTCGTCTGCGCACACAAACGCACAAAAACATGTGAGTGTATTGCGTGCCGACCCCTGCCTGCTCTAGAGGCAAACGCTCTGCATGTGAGGCTGAGCTTTAACTGTATGTGCATTGGTTCTTGACAACTCCGCTGCTAAACAAAAACTCCCATTACTTTAGAATTGATTGGAAGTTATGGTTTTATGATGACGCTTGCCTAAAATAAAAATAATTTTATATTGAATGTCTTGTATATGCTAATTTTGTTTAATGTACTATTAACGAATATAAGGAACGAATGTAAATATGTACAAATGCAAAATGTATATCAGACATGACATCAAATTATTGGTGTAATACATATTTGTGAATATATCAGCTTATTATACAAAAATCAAAACAAAGTTGAGAGAGCGCGAATATCAGTTGTGCGCTCACACACACTTGCAAACTCGCAAAGTACGTGAGAATGCATGTTCACAGATGCGCTCTCACGACTCGCAGGGTAGCTGATGCCTGCCCTGTTGGTGCGGCCATTTTGTGAATGTATGAAGAAGTTTCGTATCTATATATTGTACGGTTAGTGGTGTTATCAACAAAAATATATATCGATAAATCATTATCGCTGCTTCACCACATACATACTTTTTCAGACCAAATATTTTTCAGCAAAGTAAAATTTTCCAAATAGTGGAACTAGCCGATCCGATCCGATCTTCCACTTGAAGCCGCATACCCTATATACAGTAATATGCCGCGTGACTATGATAGAGACTACAATGAGGACACAGCAGACTACAAGCGTAAGCGTAGAGATGATGAGCCAGCAGCAGCCGGCGGGGGTGCTCCGGAGACTTCCGAGGCGGACGGTAGCCACAACGCCAGTCACGCCGGACTGAGGGACACACCCCAGTTGAACGAAAAGACAAATGGCTATCTGCAGGAGTGCTTGCAGGAGAAAAAGACACTGGAGAAGAAGCATGTCATAACAAAGCGTCTGCTGGACGATGGTCAGTAGCGCTGCTGGGACACGTAATAGGTAGCGCATCTAATCGATTATCCATTCGCAGAGGTTGAGAAAATCTTGGTTAGCGGCCGCATACCCAAGCCGGAGATCTATGCCAACGTGTACAGCGAGAAGCCCATCCGCGTGGCCCAGAAGGTCCTCTTCCCGATCAAGGAGTATCCCAAGTTCAATTTCGTTGGCAAGATCCTGGGTCCCAAGGGCAACACACTCCGTCAACTGCAGGAGGAGACAATGTGCAAAATGGTTGTGATGGGCCGCAACTCGATGCGTGACCATGGCAAGGAGGAGGAGCTGCGGATCTCGGGCAATCCCAAATATGCACATCTCAGCCGTGATCTGCATGTGGAGATATCCACAGTGGCCCCGCCAGCCGAGGCCTACCACCGCATCAGCTATGCCCTGGGCGAAGTACGTAAGTTCATGATACCTGATGCCAATGACGACATACGCCTCGAACAGTTGCGTGAAATGGATGGAAAGGAGCGGATATATAAGAAATCTCACCACTATTCGAAATCATACGGCGAGCACGGAGCCTACAACACTCGGTATGCCTCTTGAAAGTGATTGATTGAACAACGCAATAATCGTTGCATTTACAGTACACCGCCACCAGCCTCGTCCAAGCCGAAAGTGTACTCAATCCTGGAGAAGGCCCGGTATGTGATGGACGATCCAAATTATGGCATAGTTAAGACCCATAGGTAGGCTAGCTTGAATATATATTTTCCCAATCCCGATGACGTCACTTCCGTTCCGCTGAATAGATCCAGGGACCACGAACTGTACGACCATCATGGGGAGTACGACCGTTATGCGACACCGCCGCCGCAGTCGTCGAAGCACTCGAGCCACCACGCCCAGTACGACAGCACCTCCTACGAGCGTGACTACAGGCGTGAGTACCATCCACACTCTTCCTCCTCATCGTACGCGGCGGCCTATCCAGGTAAGAAGACTTCTGCGTAAGATATATTAATGTTTTCCCCACAGCAGGACAAAGATAAAACAGAGATTGCGAAAAGAAACAAATAGAAAGGAAAACTCTTAAAACTCTTAAACTAAACTCGCGCAAAAAAAAAACAAAGAAGAAAAAACCGTAAACCAAACATAAGAAAAGTAAATTACAAAAAGAAAAAGAAAACCAGAAACCGCCATTAAACCGCGTCTCAAAATTATGATCAACGGAAACCCATCCCACCATATTTAACAAGATTTTAAATGCACTATGCCAAGCCTGAACAAGGGCGAGATCAACCAAAGCAAACCAAACAGTACAACGGCCAGAAGTAATCTTCATTAATTGGAAGACCACTAACAGGTCCAAAAAGAAAAAGAACAGAGAACCCAAACAACAATCAAAGCAAATGTTTCAATTCACGTTCAATCGATAAAACAGCGAACAACTCGAACGACTCAATTTAACGCTCAAAGCACATCAATTAATGTTGTCCAAACTGTGATGCATCAATTTTCATCCAAAAATTGATACAAAGTTTGTGGAACTTTTTTTTTAAACGCGACAAACAAAAAAAAAAGAGGCAAAGACTTAACGGAAAGATTTCCCAGGGTGTAGTGCATTCAAAACCGGTTAAACAATTTATTTATTTCCTTATTTCGTTTCACCCATTGTATATATGTATGTAATGTATCTTAGGAGAGAGAGAGAGAAAAAAAACAGAGAGCAAACCAAGAAAACCAAGCACCACAGAGACAAAAACAATGAAAAATCTAAACAACAAATAAAATTCTTTTCAAAATAGCAAAACCAAGCAACGGTCGCTCCTCATCGTCATATCGCCCAACCACCACGGGCTCGGGATCACATTCATCTGCTCAGTACGAAACTGGATCACGTTCTCGTGAAAGCGTGCGTTACCGCTCGGCTCCATATCCGAAAATACGTTAACCCATCGCCTAACCCCAAAAACCCCAACAACTACAACAACAAGAACAACAACAACAACAACAACTGCAAAACAACGTTAAGCATAAAGAATAAAAGTAATATTCCAAACAAAACAAAAAATATCGAAAAGCAAAATGTTAAAATTCAATAATCCAACCATACACATATATTTAATATATTAAACAAATAAATTGAAAAAAAAGGTAATTTTTTATTGCAATTGTTCCAATATTCTCGAATAGTGTTCAAATCGAAAAGCAAATCCAAATCAAAGGAAAATCCGAAACAGAAATCAATGCATCAAATTTGATACAACCTTAAATCTTCTTTGTACAAACAAAAACGAAAAGCGAAACAAAACAAAACCTAATTTTATTATAGTTAAAACCGCATTCAATTCAATTAACAAGAGAAGAGAGCGGAGCAGAGCAGAGCAGAGCAGAACACAAAACAAGCAAACAAAAATCCCCCAACAAATGAATTCATTTCTAAAACCATCACAGCGAAATGTTAGTCTAAGTTTTCCAATTATTGTTCCATAAGATAAACTAAACCAACAAGAAATAAAGTCCAAACAGACATGCACTTCACATGTTACCCAACGACCAAGTAAGTATCCTTCACGGACCGCCCTGAAACCAACCAACAAAATGCAACCTTCGTAATCAAATTCAAGTATGAAAAACAAAACACCAATTTTCCGGCTTCGTTACTATTCCCCCGAAACGAGTATTCGGATACGTCCAACGTTGTCCTTTCAATGTACGAGTAACTTTTATTATTTTCTGTTCATGCGATTCAACGTTTGTTTTGTATTAATTTTAATATTATTTTTAAATTTTAACCCCTATGCTGAATACAACAGAATATGTTTGCCGCGACACTACCCTAAATCTAAAAAACAAATTATACGATAATAAAAAAGAAACGTACATTTAATTTGTGGCTCATTTGTTTTCCTCTCGGGTTGGGGTCTGGCCTACAGGAAGCCCAGATATACTACATATATGTCCACTACTGACCAAGTCCCAGGATTAATCACAGTTCTCTCAAAAGTTCATGGCGCCATCGAGAAACATTAGGCTGTCCACTGCCGATATGGCCAGTTCTACGTCCCTCTTTTGGACCGTTTTCTTCTTGGACTGTGCCGTGTACGTGTAGGACTCCCGGGCCAACGAGGCAATGAACAACTCCACCGCTTTGGTCACTGCAAAGACAGCTTCATGCGTGGCCACATGCATATCGGGATCCAGCTTCATTATGTTCCGCACGCGTGCCAACGGCAAGTGCGTCAGCTTTGCCTCAGGCTCGTGCTCGGCAGCTGACTTGGTGGTAACTAAATTAAACCAATTGATGAAGTGAAAACCCCTTTTATTACGTTTTCAGCTTTACCAGGCTTTTCTGCGGCAGCGGCAGCGTTGGCTGGAGGGGACGTCTCTTCAGTTGCATCCACAGTCTCTGTTTCATGCTCTGCTTCGGTTGCATCCAATGGCTCCTCTGTCTCCATTCGTTGTTCAACCTCAAACTCCGGCTCTTCGGAGTATTCCGTCTGAAATATGTCTTCGCTAGCCATTGTATTGTGTTGCTTAGTTGTTTATTGTTTATTTCCGGAATTGTGGTTCTAATGCCGCCATAAGTATCGATAGACACCGGCTGGCTTGAGGCACTAACCATACAATAGACACGACACTTCATACATTGAAAATGGCCGCACCAACAGGCATCAGCTACCCGGCGAGTCGTGAGAGTGTATGTGTGCACATGTATTCTCACGTACTTTGCGTGTTTTGCAAGTGTGTATGAGCGCACAACTGATATTCGCGCTTTCTCAACTTTGTTTTGATTTTTGTGCTCGCGCCACATTTCACTTTAGCATTTATAGAATTAGAATGCACAGATTGGAATTGTCCCACAACACAACACTGTTTTCCACTGTTTGCGGCGAAACGGCCAATTTCACGTGTAAACGAATTCGCCTTGTCCAAAGTGTGCAATGTTCGCGACTTTCGCCAGACAGTTTTAAAAACACGAAAATAAACAGGGGAGAATTACTTCAATATCATTTTCAATATCACATTCTATCCTTTTTGAAGACGCTTGCCCTATAATACCAGAATAATTGTTATTTTGTACATGCTTTAGATGCTAACTTTGTTTAATATAGAATATTAATTAATTAATTAATTTAATTAATTATATGGAGGGTTTAGGGTCCTGGTCGGGCCTGGCCTATTTACCTTACGATTTTTGTGGAATTGTTTAACTTATTTGCTCACGATGCCAAAAACTCCAGCTGATTTGAAAGGCGATCTATCGCACCATCTATCGATAGTGCAACCGATTGTTTTTGCAGCCTAATTTAAATCACTACAAAAAAGCCGGTTACATTATATTTCAGCACAAAGTAGTTTACTGAAAAAGATCCCCCAGTACGTGAAAGTGAAGCTTTTAAGAATTGCATAGAACTCCCATGATGTTGCACCTTACATATGATCCAAGACAAATATCCGACCCGACCCCACCTGAAACAATAATGTAACCATCAACCGGAATGAATCCACTGTTCAAAAACAAAAAGCCTTTAAATGAAAAAGGAGTGCGAGAAGGAGATAATATAATATATAAAAGATAATAAATATAATATAATAATATATGTACATACATATAGAAGGATAAATAAATAAATAAAATAAGAAAATATGTGAAAGGCAATCGAAAGAAGAAACAGTATAAGGAGTAAGCCAAAACAGAGAGACTCACCTGATCCCATAAATATAAAGTGGCCGGCGCGCGATTCGCCGTCGGGAAACACTCAAGATTTAACACGTTCACGCACGTCATATGCATATTGCCTTTACATTGTACTTGCGGGATTATTGCTTCTTATTTTTTCACTCGCACTTACACTCACTCTTTGCTTGATACTCCTTGCCGTCCTAATGACCATCCTTCACTCACTCACACTTATTGCATTTTCACTCACTTTTAGGCATTTTCATTTCACATTAAAAAAGAACACTCAGCTACCATTCCATTGGTATTGCTGCTACGCATTGCGCTTAATATTGCCGCTCTTTTCTTAGTTTCTGCGGAATATTTTATTATTTTTTCACTGCACTCACTTTATTCAGATATCACTCACTTTTGGCAATTGAATTTCACTCAAAAAACACTCAGCTACCATTCCATTGGTATTGCTGCTACGCATTGCGCTTAATATTGCCGCTCTTTTCTTAGTTTCTGCGGAATATTTTATTATTTTTTCACTGCACTCACTTTATTCAGATATCACTCACTTTTTGGCAATTGAATTTCACTCAAAAAAAACACTCAGCTACCATTCCATTGGTATTGCTGCTACGCATTGCCGCTCTTTCTTTAGTTTCCGCGGAATGCTCACTCACTTCACTCACTTTTTGCCAATATCGCCTTCCACACTCACTCACTTTTTGTCCCTATAGCCATGTTCTTATTGCCGCTCATTTTCTACATAGTTCTTGCGGGATTATGGCTTTCACTTTCACACACTTTTTGCGCGATATGCGCTTGATCTGCTGCCGGCTTAATGCACACACTGAAAAAAAACACTCACATTGATTTACTATTTGTTTTTCGTTTCTGGCAATATACATATGTATTTCATTTTAGACGCCGCGCGATTTAATATTTTAATTCCGATGGACCGACCGACGGGGGGGAGAAGCACGATTCAATTGAAAGAACTGCAGAGGCGTGGGCAGCTTAAATGGGCTTTCGAAGTATGAGAGAACGAGAACGAAAGAAGTTGAAGGCTGCAGCAGAGCAGCGTGGGCAGCGCTGCTTACGGTTCTGCTTAGAAACAGATCTCACGCAGAAAACGAGAGTGCCGTGATCACAGATGAATGGAGGTCAAGGGCTCGCTCTCGCTCTCTCACTCAGTTTATCTTTTGTATTAGCTATTAGAGTTATCCTCTGTTTGATGCTCTCTTCCCAGCGGCGAAAAAACACCCCACGTAATCCATTATCTCTTCATGAGTTGGAATGCTTACTACCTTCGAAAATGCATTACGATTCCCATTACATTTAACGTTGCTTGGCCGCTTTGTGGAGTGAATGCCTACAATCTCATCGAGAAAGTGGGCAAAGAATCCGAGTTCATTTCGGGCTTCCATTACACCAAATTATACATATCCTAAATTGTAATGCTGGCTGTGGGCAGACCTTCCACTGTACGATACACAATTTAAAAAATGTGTGCGTGCCTGTAATGCGAATACTGCACTACCCAATATACAAAGTAATGTAAGTTGTAATGCAAATACTGCACTACCCAATATACAACGTAACGTAAGTTGTAATGCGAATACTGGAACAAATACAAAAACATTTTGATCTTTATTAAATATTTTCTTTATTTTCTGGATCCTTGGTTACTTTAATTTTAGCATCATATTTGCGCTTAGATAAACGGCCTTTCAAAATTTTAAATGCGTGGCGAATGCTTTTTATATACTCCCTCTCGCTAGGGATGTAATTTTTCGCAGCACTAATGCATGTACGTATGCTGGTAGACAAGCCTGCTAATGAAAAACAAACACTTTTATGGCAAACTTTACTGTATATAACTTATTAATATTTATAAACACTTACCTGATACGATTTTCAGTTAATTCACTTAAAATTCACTTAATCCAACTTAATCCAGATCCGCACAGCACGACAAAAAAATCAGAGTGGCGACAAATGTCGAACACAAAAGGATGAACAGAAATTCCACGTCACACTTACATCTATAGCTGTATTTGTACACTTGCATGCGTAATAATATGCGTAAACGTCAAAAAAAGACTCGGAAAAAATGTACGAACAGGAATGAACTCTATAGCCGAAGTAGCAAACGAACGAAACAACAACAGTTCTGTGCTAAAGTTCCCATTACAACCTGGCTTACTTAAAACCTACACGTAATACATTACGTGGGGCCTTTACGAAATGCATCTTGTGGGCTTACTGGATATGCTGTTCGCCGCTGGGTTCCTACTGCTTGTGGTGCCAGTGCAATGCCCTGAAGCGTGGGCGGCAGCTACGCTAAAATCGGCTTTACTTACATATGCATTGATGATTTTAGTTTTTGCGTTATTTTATCTTTGGCGTATGCATTTTGTTGTTGTTGCCTACCATTGCTTTGCATAGGTGTAATTAGATCGCACCTTTGCTGAAATAATCTGAAAGCGGCTTTTGCAATGGGGTTTTGTGTTTTTTGTTGTTGCTTTGGCTTTGGTTCTGTATGTGGAGGGGGGAGATGGGAGATGATCCACTACACGCAAACTGTAATAAATTGAAGTGTTCCTATTCTTGATTTTCTCTTCCTACTGAATGTGTTCTCAATGCAATGCCCTAAAGCGGGGGCGAAAAGTTAAGAGAGCAGCAGCTTTTGCATAATGGGAGTGCTTGTAATTGTTTTTTTGGCTTTGGCGTACGCATCGTTGTTGTTGTTGCCTACCAATGATTTGCATTGGTGTAATGGGAGACGGAAAGTGCGTGGATGACGTAAGTCAGACCATAGAAAAAATCTTTTTATGTGAACAGTTATACTTGACCCCCTCTCTTCTCTGCAGCTAATGCAAGTAGTGGTGCAGGGCAAACAATTAATAGCGCACCTTTGCCGAGGGGATCTAAGAGCGGCTTTTGCAATGGGGTTTTGTGTTTTTTGTTGTTGCTTTGGCTTCGGTTCTGTATGTGGAGGGGGGAGATGGGAGATGATCCACTACACGCAAAACATACGCTTTGGCGTATGCATCTTTGTTATTGTTGGCTGCCAATGCAATGCATCGGTAGAATGGGAGACAGGAAATGTGTAGATGATGTAAGTCAACTTATAGAAGAAATATTTTAATGTGAATAGTTATATGTGATCCCCTATCTTCACTGCAGGTAATGGGAGTAGAGCAGGGCAAACAATTAAGAGCGCACCTTTGCTGAAATGATCTACGAGCGGCTTTTGCAATAGGGATTTGTGTTTGTGGTTGTTGTTGCTTTGGCTTCTTATCTGTTTGGGGCGGGGGGAGATGGGAAACGAGAGACAAAAAACTGTAACAATTTGAATAGTTCTTTTATTTGATTCTCTTTTCCTACTGCATGTGGGGACAGTACAATGCCCTGAAGCGGGGGCGCTTCAGTAGGAGCATCTTTGCTTTTGCATTATGTGAGTTCTTGTAATTGTTTTTTTGCTTTGGCGTACGCGTCGTTGTTGTTGCTGCCTGTCAATGCTTTCACATACATATGTACATACATAGGTGGAATGGAAGAAGGGGAGTGCGTGGATGTCGTAACTCAGCTTGACCATAGAACAAATATTTTAATGTGAAGAGTTATATTTGGTTCCCTCTCTTCACAGGACAGACAATTAAGAGCGCACCTTTGCTGAAATAATCTGAAAGCGGCTTTTTGCAATAGGGATTTGTGTGTGTTGTTGTTGTTTTGGTTTGTGCTCTGTATGGGGAGGGGGAGATAAGCCACGAACATTTGTAATAATTTGAATATTTCTTATATTTGATGTTTTCCTCCTACAGCATGTGGTCTGGGTATAATGCTCTAAAGCGGGGGCAAAGATTTCATGACTAAGATTTCATTGTTTCTGTCATAAAAGTTAATAATAATCATTACAATGGGACGTGGAAAGCACTGCACTGCGGAGATGAGAGATCTGACCAAAAAACTGATATTAAACGGAAAAACGTACAGAAAAGTTGGTCGATTGGTATGATATTCCAATAAAATGATTAAAAACGTCTCAAACTATGAAGAAAAGGCTGAAACATGCGGACGAAAACGATTTATGGCCCCTCTTCATGGCAATAGACGGATTCGTCAGAGAAAGAAGGTTCCCTTTAGGTCAGCTACCGAGCTTAAAGAAGAGCTTAAAATAAATGCGATGGATCAAAAAGTTAGTACATATCTTAGCCAACATAATATAAAGGTCTGCAGCCCAAGAAAGGTAACACTTTTAAACGCGACACATATTACTAAGCACATGAGGTTAGGCAGTGTTCAAACAAATTGGACATCCCAACAATGGACGAATATTCTATGGTCAGATGAGTCCAAAGTGGATATGTTTGGTGGAAAAGGATCTCGATCATACGTTAGAGGTCCAAGGAAAGTAGAATACAAACTTCAGTACACCACAAAAACCGATAAGTATGGAGGGTATAGTGTAATGGTATGGGCCTGCTTTTTCCACTATGAAGTAGGTACACTAGGTTGGATCCGCAGAGCTGCCGATCAGAATTATGACAGCAGACACGATATCTATCTATCTACATATATACAAAGACAAAACCTGCAAGAAAGTGTGTGTATGCAAGTATGTGTGTGTTCTTGTGCAGAGCATGTCATTATTGTGGCCAATGGCAAGGCAGTTGAGAGAAGGAAAGAAAATGTTCTCTGTCCCATAGAAATATACGTAAATATTTGGTTTCATATTTAAAATATACCGTGTTGAATATAACAATTAATTTAATTGTCGGAGTTTCAATATCCTTAAAAAATAACATATATTTAATAAATAATAAAAGAAACAATAAATAAATAATATAATAAACTAAAATCACAATCAGCTGCTTGTAGAAGAATAGCGAAAACGATGCGATTCTTATCCCTGTGGCCTTCCGCATAGCCCATTGGCGCAAGCATACCGGTTCGCCATTTTACAAATACGTGTCATTATTGTGACCAATGGCAAGGCAGTAGGCAACACGCAAAGTACGTGAGAATGCATGTGCACACATACACTCTCACTACTCGCCGGATAGCTGATGCCTGTTGGTGCGGCCATTTTCAATGTATGTATGAAGTGTCGTATATATATATTGTATGGTTAGTGCTTGAGGTGTTCGGACCGATTTGGACTAGCTGCAGTCCTACTCATCGCACAAAAATATCGAGCCTGTGCATTGAAACATGCCTGTGGAATCAGAAGTTGTCGGTGTAAAAAATCCAATCGTTGATAAAACAACAGAGAAATTGTGTCGATTTTCACTGTATTCAGATGCGATTTCACACATATATCCCACGACACTATCCGTATTGATATTTTCGTGAGTCCTTGCACTTTCAAATATATATCGATAGTTTGGCATACTAATCTATCATCTCTAGCACTATACACATAATTTTCCAGTGCGACAAAAAGAGACAAATTAAATAAATATGGAAAGTTCAGGCGAGTTTATAGAGAAATTCATTGAAAAGCCACCTGTGCATGATCATCAGCCGCGCTTGAATGAGGTGGCTCAAAAGTTTTTGGCCGACCTAGATGAGGAACGTCAGCGTTTGTCCGCCGAATTTCCCCTATGCGCTCTGCTGATTGACGAAGGTAAATCTTCTTGATTAAAAATCAATTGCGGCATATGTGTGCATCTATTAGTATGTATTTTAACGAGATGTTTTCGCTTTGCAGCTGTGGACCGTGTTTACTGCACAGGTCGCATTCCGGGCAAAGAATTCTATGCCGATGTGTACAAGCAGAAGCCAATGAAAATCACGCAAAAGGTGTTTGTGCCTGTCAAGCAATATCCAAAGGTAAGAGGGGATAGCCTAACATTCACCCACCAGATACTACATCCGCGTCTCGCTCTGTTACTTGCAGTTTAATTTCACCGGCAAGATATTGGGCCCCAAGGGCAACTCGTTGCGCCGCCTACAAGAGGAGACGCAGTGCAAGATCGCCATTAAGGGGCGTAGCTCTATTCGCGATCGCAACAAGGAGGAGCAGTTGCGAAATTCCGGAGATCCGCGCTATTCCCATCTACAAAAGGATCTATTCCTGGAGGTCAGCACTGTGGCCACCCCGGCCGAGTGCTATGCCCGCATTGCCTACGCCCTGGCCGAGATCCGTAAGTATCTAATTCCAGACAAAAACGACGAAGTGTCGCACGAACAGCTGCGCGAACTCATGGAAATGGACCCCGAGTCAGCCAAAAGCATCCATGGGCCGAATCTTGAGGCTTACAGGTAAGTTTTTGGAATCAATAATGATGAAATCCGTTTTCTCAGTTAAGTTATTGCTCTATTTGCAGATCTGTATTCGATAAGAAGTTTGGGGCTGGCAGCAGCAGTGCTCCAAAGTATATAAACCTCATCAAGAGAGCCGCGGAAAATCCGCCCGAGTAAGTTAATTGTAAAGTATAATTTTGTATAATTTACTGACCAACCAGGATTACCCAACCAACCGGAGTGGCCTTGCATCTGAACAGAACTTACCCCCACCCCCCCACACCCAAAGACTGATCATATCATAGCTAATATATAATGTTGTTGTTTATAGAGCCGAAGAGGCAGAGGAGGGGGTCTACGCATACGAGCATCCACATCGTATGCCTCCGAAGCGTGGCCCACCCGCGGGCTATGAGTACAGCAAACGTAAGTGGAGTTGATAATGCCTTTTGCTTCCAGTCGTAGTTTGTAGAGTCTAGATCTATTAGATCTCCTGTTTTCCCTCACTCTAAATTCTAGGGGTCGCACTTTCGATGGGTTTCGTTGGGGTAGTTTGTAGCACAAGTGATTAAAACTGAAACTTCTAAAGCAAACAAAAAAAACAAAGCAAAAAAGAATGACTAATTTTATAATAACAATCAAACGTTTTATATTTAACGACTTAAACCATTCTTGAAACACGCATAACATACTAAAAGTAATAATGAACCAATTTTATAGCACGTCCATCAATAATACCAACAAATGCAGCGGCTTATAAACGTCCACAGCCATATCCAACCGACATGAAACGTATGCGCGAACCGCCCATCAAGTCCTATAAACCCAATACGTATACCATACTCAAAAAATATAAATAATATTACAAAATTCAACTCAAGTAAACCCGAGTTGAACTCAAGTCAAGTTGATTCCACCTCTACTCTACTCCATAAATGAATGAATAACTAAGGACAATGTTTATGTTTATAAAACCTAAATCCGAAAAAAACGAATATCAATGAGAAATCAATTGCTTCTTGGCCTGACAAGATGACAATGAATGAATAATGAATACATAATTATAAAATTCAAAGAATATTAACTTAATCTTAATTGATAATTTCCATAAATCTGTTTGCGGACCGGAGCAGAAGGCCTATCAATTATCTATTACAATTACTGTTTTGAATTATGATTTCCTGATTTCCACACATACATATTATTCTTCTCCATAAATCTGTAATAAAATGAAACGCCATGAACGAATATAAAAGAAAGCATTGTCCAATCAGAGCCAATTACATATAATCTAATCTAATCGAATCGAATCTAATGAATCGGCTGATCCTCCCATAATCAATATATATATACCTATATATACATTAGCAGTAGAGTCGATAATTAAAATAATCAATATTATAACCTGATTGAATTATCACAGATCAAAATTCCATTTGTGACATCAAAGACATCAAGAGCCTTTAAAATAAGCAAATAAAAAATTAGGAATTTATAAATGAAAATGAAAAACAGTTTGAATAATAAACTATTAAAAAATGCTGCATAACAACATTTTGTCAAGTATATTTCATATTTTTTTTCCCTCATTTATACGCAAAGCAAACAAAAAATATACATACATACATACATACATAGTTTATAGAAACTTTGGTTGATTCCTCCGACCTGATTGGTAAGTATCCGACTTTTGATTATATGCTGTATGTTGTGAACTATACGAGAACTATACTATATGTGTGTTGGAAGCTTTAATAAAGGACAAAAACATGAACCAAAATGAAAGTTTGAGAGTTTTTCTTGTATTGGAAATATCACTATGGGAAAGAAGAAATTAAACACACAAACGACCTGGATTTTCAAAAGTTTCCATATATTATTTCCTAAATCTTTAACAAACGATCTTCGATCTCCTACATTCGATATTGCAATTGGCTTCCTGTAAAGCTGGCAATCCAAATTTGCTTCATCAAAGCGGTTTCATCGATCCGTGAGCCATAGACCTCCGGCTGTGACTGTAGCCGCCTGAGGATTTTTTCGTATACCTCCAGGGCTGTCCGGCTCTGCCCACAGCGACTCTGCTCACAATTCTCAGGGCCAGAATGGAACTCCCCAACGGAATTGTCCTCGAACAGGGCAGGATTTTCACTTTGTGGAATCATCTAGGGGAACGGGACAATAATTGTATTGCTTTCTTTCCTTCAGTATAGTACGATCGATAAGAACTCACTGTGTTGTTTCGGCTTGGAGCAGATTTATGTTCCTGACTAGTGTCCTTAGTGTGTGTGTCCTGTCCGCTATGCAGTTCGCGACTGAGCAGGAAACTAAAGTTCTTGCCACCACCAGCAGCACCACCCTGGAGAACCATATGGCAGGCATGCCCTGCGCACATTGCGGAATTCCTCCTCCTCCTACTCCTCCTGCGCTGCAGCTGCAGGGCCAACAATGCATTGTTGTCTCTCTCTCTCTCTCTCTCTCTCCCTCGCCTACCCTCCCTCCCTACGCGTGAAAAGTGCGCTATGGAATCCTGCCCATACCTAAATATGTTTATAGGGGTGGATTTTGTTTTCTTTCGTTTGCTTCATCAACATTTTGAATGGATTCAGCTGGGTCTATAGCAGCTCTAGTTTATTTCACTTTTATATCCGACAAAAATTACATTCAGTTTTATATGTATACATATATATATTCTTCACATATCATATCCTTCATATATCCTCTGTAACGATTCATTAAGCCACTTGTTATCGCATCGGTAACGGTCCGTTGTTTGTTCCGCTAAGTTCAAAACAATTATACACTAATAATAATTATAAGTACAAGTATAATATAATATAATACGATTCATTAAGCACACGTCTAAAGCCAGCAGCATTCTATAAGTAATTCGATCCTATACGATTAAATAGCATTCTAAGAGTTCAATTTTCCGTTACCCAATTGGGTTTTCATCTAATGTAAGAACTTATTTAATAACAAATCAAAATAGTATACAAAGTATTCGACTTTGAGGAATCTACAGGCGATATAGTATAGTCCTGATGCTCTAGGCAGTACAATCAGATTGGAAGGTTGGAGAAAGAGGAAGCAAAAGTTGGAAGCATAACTCAGATAATCTGTTGATCAGTGTAACGTAACCCTAGGAAGATTTGCTTCCTCCAGATCTACCTACATAGATACATACATAAATATATGATAGTATATTCTATAATACAATAACAAAGCAACACCTAACATAATTTGCCAAGAAATCGATTCCCTCAGATCGTACACTTTGTAATTAGATATACCGACAAACATACAGTGTTTCAAGAAAGCGTTTTTACAAGGAATATGTATAGTAAGTGTTTAAAATACTCGTACCATAATGTTACTGATCCGTTTCTGGGAAACTATAAGACGATAATGCACGAAATCACAAAGCAGATTGGGAATAACAAACAATATTTGCTATGTGAAAATACTTTCTTGACATACTGTATCTTAGTGACAAGCTCGTTTTTGGGTGGTTGCGCATCTCCAAACATTACCCGGGCTGGGAGGTTCAGTGCCGGTGGTAGAATTACGTTAACTGAACTTGGCCCGATTCCGATTTAGTAGCGAGCTGCCAACTGGAGGAGGGCCAAGAGCAGGACCATCCAGCGGCCACAATCCTGCACAGACGGCGCCGAACCTGTGGCGGGTGCAGTCGTAGCCGGAGCCGGGGTACTTGGCTCCGGTCCAAGATGGATGGTCACCTCGCGACGCACATCGGGTGGCATCACATGGCAGGAGTATTTGTGCCCGTCCGTGGCATTGGCCGCCACGGGCACGGTCAATGTGAAGTTTGTGTCCAGGCCGTAGACGGTGCCGAACAGGGTGTTGCCGTTGCTGATGGGGCTGCCATCCTTGTACCAGAGTATGGCATGGTGTTGGGCTGAGTGTAGAGAGATTCAATTAGAGTCGTGCACGGTGCACGGTGCACGGTCTATGAATTGAATCTCCACACTCACCATTGTAGTTCTTGACGGGGCACTCCACCTTCACACTGCTGTCGTTGGCCCCCACATAGACGTCCACTTTTGGCTGGTCAAAGTACGGAAGCGGCATATTGGGACCTGCTCCTGAGGACTTGGCCAGGTTTCCAGGCGCCCGCTGCGGCTCCTCCTCGTCGTATTCACTGTAGTCGGTGCTGGTCTCGCCGCCACCGCCTCCGCCAGCACCTCCTCCAGCTGCGGTTGTGGCGGATGATGGTTTGCCTGGGTGTGCCTCGGGCAAGGTCAGCACACCTGGAATAGATTGTAATTATTTTCGGGGCACATTATGCATTGAAAAACCACTCCACGAAAGCTCCACAACAGATTTCCGTGTCTGGCGATAGTTCGAGTTCGAGCCTATGCCCCCAAGGCCCTGGCAACATAAAACCATTAACGGAACCGGGCCAAGCCCCTTTCTGTGTTCCCGAGGAGCGTGTCAACGCCCATTCTGGATGACTGAAACCAGCTGAACCCGCCTCAAGTGAACTGAGGATGGCATGTGAGGCTATGGGCCACACATACGTGCCACAATTCCCATTGCTTTGGGGTCAGGACGTCAAAAGTATCATCACGGAATGGAATTCATTTCGGGACTTGAGCAGGAATACACGTCTACCCTCCTCCATCCTCCCTCCTTCCGCACAAACCCATGCATTTACATACACAACGCTTGTTTCGGTTGATATATGTACATACATATGTATTTGGATCAAGGATGTACATCGCTTTGCGTTGCGTCATTCGCAAGTTTAGCGCATTGCTTAATGGCAGCTAAAAGTGCCAATTTTACTCTGTATATTCCACAGATACACACATGCACAGGTACATACTTAGAGGTATGTTTTTCTTTAGGTGGGTGGATGTGTGTGTGTGTGTGTGTGTGTGCCAAAGTTATTAGTTTTGTTTGCTCTCTCGTTAGGAAAGGCAACAGACAGCCAGACAGAACCGACAGACAGACAGTACACAAGCCAAGACGAGACACCTTGCTTATCCTTGGCGTAGTTAGGGATTTTTTGTTTACTTTTAGTTAGAAATCGAATCAAGGAATTAGGTCAGCCTTACGGATATGGGCGTTATTTTACCTTCGATAAAATGTAATCAGGGATAACGAAACATTTTATGAATAGTTGGCTAGAAGATCATTAACTCATGAACTATGGCTAAGCGATTTTTTATAAAGATTCACCAAAGGGTGGACTATTCATCTAATTTATAGTAGAAATTTGACAAATTTTAGGGTTATACGATCAAATGTAAAGCTCTCCCCTAAAAACTAATGGATCCTATTTGAATGTAGTGTAAAGTTTCGAATGATTTGATCAACAGAAAAAAAGAAACAACATTAACAACGTGGGATGAACATTTCATATATTTAAAGCAGACAGCCATGTGGCAAGGGGCATGGATATGCTTCTCTTAATCCACTGGGATAGAAAATTGTCAACTCACTTATGCCAC
The DNA here is from genome assembly GCA_035041765.1 of Drosophila algonquin. Taxonomy (NCBI): domain Eukaryota; kingdom Metazoa; phylum Arthropoda; class Insecta; order Diptera; family Drosophilidae; genus Drosophila; species Drosophila algonquin. Next base: position 829,631 of record JAWNKY010003561.1, read on the forward strand.
ACGCGTCTGCAGTCTTATCTGTATGATAATTAATATCGATAAACCGCATTAATAACCCTGAAAAGCACACACACACATACGGAGAGAGACGCCCATGATATGGCAATTACCTCTCCCAGAGCCATCACTCCCATTCCCATCCCATCCCATCCCATCATCATCATCATCTGACAGCTCCCGGCTCCCTTTGCCCTCTCCCAATCTCCCAATTGCTTAATTATTCAAGAGCCACTTTAATCATGTTGATATTTTTAACAATGTGCTCATTCCTTCCATTCCTTCTTCACAGTGCGTACACTCACTCGATCCCATCCACACAATTCTGCCCTGCCCCATCCAGTACGAGTATTGTACCACTAATTTGTCTATTTGTAGGCACTGAACATCGGAGAGAAAGAGAGTGACAAGGCAAGCCCTGGTTTACAAGTGGTTCCCGAATTGTCATCCAATCCAATGAATGACACACGTTCTGCCTGACAACAGACAACACTCCCCATCCCCACACCCAGATGACATTTAAGGAAAGCTTGTCCATAAAAGTGAAAACCCTTCCGAGCACTTCTGCCTGGAGATGGTTAGGGCCATAGACAAGTGTTTTATGGAGTTTGGTGCCGAGTCTGGCTCCATAAGGGGCTGGCGAATTTGGAACCCTATATGCATACCAAACTATCAAACACTTTATGTTTTACCATCAGGTATCGTATGGGTATGGTAATGAGCGATGAGCGATGAGGCAATTCCTGTATCACTTCATATTTTCATGGACTAGAAACTTTTGTCCAAGTTTTTCCTTATTAGGTCAGCGGAGAGCAGCAGGGAAACAGAGCAGGGATGAGGGGGTGCATAAGTGCAGGGTAATCCATCGATTACTTAAGCGCCTGCAACACACACACACACACACACACACACACACACATAGTCACATAGCAACGAAGGCAGTGGCAAGTGCACTAGACATTTTCCCCAAGGATTATAATCTCAAGATTATGCAAATGTACATGGAAGCAGAAGTTTATTATAAGTATTTCTTTGTTCCATATTTTCATATTTCTCTGTGAACCATAATTCTGACGAGACGAGACGATGGAATCGTGCTTGTGAAGAGTTCATTTGAAAAAGTATGTGGAACCCGCATAATCAATCGAGTGTTTGTATGTTTTGTTCTCCAGAGAGTTCAAGCCTGTACCATTCAGAGCCGAACTCATAAAGATTGTAAATTGAATTCAAATTAATATGTTTCTGTGTGTTGTTTTTTTGTATATGTATCTACATATATATATGTAGTTTATATAGCGGCAAAGATGTGAGATGGGCAAGAGGGGAGGAGAGATGCAACCAATTCGTACCTGGAAACCGGGAAGATCCGAAGGCGATAAGAGCCAGCAGCCAGAGATGCCTCATATTTTTTTCTCGGTCTTGTTGTTGTTGCTTTCCGAAAGAAGTATGCAAATTCCAATTACGATAACACTTTATTGGAATCCTTTTCACTTTTACGAGTGTGTTCTGTTCTGTTCTTCTGTGTTTTTTTCTGGTCACAATCCCGAATTGAATCGAAACCCGTTCGTAAGTTCGTACTGCTGCTGCGACGGAGGATAAGTTGGCAATGCCACAAAAGCGTTGCCGAGACACTGAAATTTGTTTATGTGTGCTTTTTGCGTGGGTTGTTGTGTTGCCTGCTTCGTCGTCGTTTGAACTGCGGTGCCGCCAGAGCGAACCATCTGGATATGTACTCCACCACGTCGGGAAGAGGCAGAGCGACAGCGACGGCGACGGCGGCCAGCATTAACCGAAATACCGAATGAACAGGAGAAGGCGCGAGCGCAAAGCGGCGTCCATGGGGAGATGACTCATATATTGCACAGCCGCAGGAGTGCCCTATTGGAAACCGAAAGCTAGTCGAAATGTGTCAGAGAGAGGGACAGAGCGAGAGGGAGAGCACTGCTGGCTTCCTGCAGTGGGAAGAACTGAATTTGGCATTCGGCATGCACGAGAGAGAGAGAGCCTAGGTCAATTCCATTTGAAATACTCGTGCAGTTCCAGCATTCCCTTGGATTGTGCATTTAATGCAGCAGTTACCCCTCCCCTCCACCAAAACTCCAGCTCCAACTGTGTATTTGTTGGGAGGCCAGCATAAGCCGATTGAAATGCTCTCTCTTAAATAGCAGCGCACTCTCTTTGCTGCTGCGGGCCATGGGGAGTCTGCGCGGCTCTTGGAGGGTATTTCGATTCACAACTAATTTTGTGCTGACAGCGCATAGTTTTTTTTATATTTGTATTGTTTTTGTTGTTGTTGTTCCCGCGAATGGCTTTTAGCTTTGTTGTCGCTCTCAGGGAATACCCTGTACTTGTAGGGATGCGAGGGGTGTATTGGATTTGTGCACTGTACGATAGCATCAGCCTCAAACAGTGGAATTTAGACATCTGTTGGTTGATGGAACCATATTTTGGAATCAGAATCAGGTAATTCTCGACTCGTAGCGGGTACCTTACAGTCGGAATGTCGTCTATTGCGCTTCTACTTGTTGTTTGATTAATTTGTTTCTAGAAGAATGGAATTCTTGGAAATTCTGTGGATGCAACGCCGCCACCAAAAGAAATCTCTCACTTTTCTGTATGCTGTGACGCTGTGTGTGTGTGTGAGTAAATATAAATATTTGATTAATAACCACGCCTCTCGAATGGGGGGCTGGCTCCCCCAAAAGGAATAGTTTTAGATTTGCGGATGTTTACAGGCTTGGCACCCAACAGAAGACAAAACAAATAACGAGGTACACTCACACACGCACATGCATATAGGCGTAGATACAGATACAATGCATAATGCAATGCACTTTGTTTTATGCTCGTAGATTAATTTTAATTGTTTGTTTGTCTGTTTGTTTGTTTGTTTGTGCAGTGCCAATGTTGCATGTATGTATGTACATATATACATATGTATCTAGATACATTTAATGCTGACGCTGCGGCCTGACACTACGGCCGGCCGGGCATAAATTGTATCTGCATCTGTTGGATTGCCTGTATCGCTATCTGTGTGTGTCTCTGGATGTGCCTGTCTCCAATGTAGGCGTCATCAGACACTGACAAATAAGCAAACAAGTAGACTAACTTCACATGGGAGACGACTATAGAGTACCCATTACCCATCATTTGGGATGAGAAAACCTGACCAATACCTAGAATTAAGTTTTGATTGACCCTTGGGATCAATTTTGGAACATTATGGAATATCAACTACAAGTCTCTGATGGCCTCTATTTCTCCATGGGTGCAGTATACCCCCATGAGAACCACGACGACTACCGTGTATATCCAGATCCAGCCACCCCAAGGGTATACAATCTCCCCCGCCCCCAAATCATCCCATCTTGCCCCATGGCTTTGGTCTGCCGCAAGGAAATCACAGTTTTGTTAAACACCCATCCCATCCCATTCCCAGACTCGAATACTGGGAGCCTGAGAACTCGCGATTCCATTAAGCAAATTGTCTTTGGGGGATGCAAAGAAATTTCCGCGAATCATCTTGGAGTGGAACTTGCGACTTGGCTGTGGCTGGGGCTGTGGCTTGGGGGCAGGGGCAGGGGCAGTTACAGGAATTCAGTTCAGGCATGTGGCATAATTCGAGGGAGTTCTGTTACACATATGAAGTAATAATTAAGTTTTTAATTGGAAATTAAACAAGGCTCGAGGGAGAGCTTTACATATGCATAAATATGTATGTATGTATGTTAAGCCCTTGGCCCAAATCTGGCATACTTTTAATCCATATTTTCCTCTGTCGACATCCGCTAAGCCCTTTCGCTTTCATATTTTATGGCCAGGAAATGCTTTCCTTCTATAAATATAGCCTCTGAAAATGAAATGAATACAATTTTCAAAATACAATTTATTCCCGCCACACCACCAGCGCTCTCTCTCTGAGCGCCCTCTGCCGCTCTCTCTCTCTGTCGAGCGCGCGCGCTGCTTACGCTCTCTTTGCCAACATGGCAGACAAGACAGGCGGCCCAAAGCAAGCATAAGCGGACAGCCACAGACACAGCCACAGCCACATTCTCATTTGTATTTCTGCTCTGGTGCCGAACGGTAATAACGGAATTTCAATTCAAACTCGAATTCGAATTCGAAAAGTAAGAAAAGGAGGTTGTGGATCGTGTTAAGCGCTGTGTTCGTTTTTGTGCGCGCGCGAGAGAATAGTTCTGAAATCAATAAAAATTCCCCAAGGAGAAAAGTGCTGACAGTGCTAGCCGGAAATTGAAACGATCCACCGTCAACAGAAGAACATTACGCGGCATAAATCCCAAAAAAAAAAGAAAACAACCGATCAACGAGTGACACAGATTTCGATTTGGACAAAAACCAAATACACAACCCATTGGATACATATTCGTCGCCTGGCAGTGAGTGAGCGATCAGATCTGAAACAGAAATCCATCAAAAAATGATGTCCCGAAGAGCACTGCTAATTGCCGGACTCCTACTGATCGTGGGCAGCTCCCTGGGTGAGTGAAGCGTTTATTTTGGGGGCTGGAGTTAGACCTGATCTGATGAAATCGTCGGTTCAGTTCAGTTCAGTGCAGTTCAGGGCATTATCTAATCAGACTTGGAGCTTGGGGCCGTCCGACCCCGTGCGCCACTAATCGCAGTGCATCAGATTCGATTCGGATTTGAAATGCAGGAATTTACTATAAATCGATGTGATTGTTGAGTTGCTGTTCCAAACTAGTTCTGACCTACATTTGTCCCTTGCCAGCGAAGATCTTAGACTGAACTTTGAGCTTTTTTTTTAATGGTGTTTGGCATTCCTTGATTGGGATGATTCAGATGATTTTGGTGGAATGTTTCCCGGAACACTCGTTAGATCACAATGATTCATGGCTGAGGTGAGGATGATCATTCATCGCCTGACATTTTGCAACTGTGCAAAAAGTAAAAATCCGCTTTATTCAAATGATATTTGTGTGTATTTATTGTTGCTATTAGTTTGATAATTTCTGCACATTTTACAGCCAGTTGCAACGAACAGTAAATGCAATAATTTATCGACTGCAGGCTGTCGCATTAATTCAGTTATTTATCACGACCCGATCCTATGAATGGTAGTTGAATGCATTCAAGTTTTCCCCACTCATTCATTCAATAGGAAGTGAGTGTGTGTGTGTGTGTGTGAGTGTGTGTGTGGATGGCATTTGAGGAGGGGACAACAAGACAGCGAAGGCTAGAGGTGTGTGCCATTTGCCATTTGTGATTCCGAATCGGTTACGGCTGTTAATTATTCCAGACTCTTCTCATTGTCAGTCGGTCGGTCCCTCTCGGGCGGTGCCTGGCGGGACGACCCAGGAAATGAGCAAAACAGCGGAGAGGAATGGCAAAAACAATCTCATTGATAGCCAGCTGGGGTTGGGATCGGCAGTGGCAGCGGGATCGGATTCTCGCGTCGGGGTCTCGCGTATTAATTAGCCCTCGACTCACCGCAATAGTAGGTAAGATTTCCCGCTAAAGAAGCGTGTCTGAAGGAGAAGCGTGAGAACATTATTGATCGTGTCCGTAGATCACCTTGGAACACCCTTTTCTCTCCCTCTCTCTCTCTCTCTCTCTCTCTCTTTGTCTGGGGTGTTGTTTGCTTACCCTGGAGCCATAAACAATGCGATTATGATCAGAGTGATTGGATTGCCAAATAGGAATACGAGTTTGTTCCCGGCCAAGGATGGGTTGCTCTCTCAAGACGATCCCTCGTCTTTGATCTTCTCCCAAGTTTCGCAAGGAATTCTTGCATTTGTGTGTGTGTGTGAGTGTGTGTTTCCTTCTCTCTATATTTACCATATTTACCATATTTACTTAATATTCCATAGTTGTCTCCCTGAATGCTTGACATGGGTAAACAACAAGTCTAACTGATGATCATCAGATCTGTGGATTGCCATATATCTCTCCTACTCTCTCTCTCTCTCTCTCTCTGCCATCTCTTTCCCGCTTGGGGGATTGAATTACATGGCATGGTATTTTGTAGTCCGCTTGGTGCGAATTGAAAGGAGGCATCAAATGACCGCGAACACAGAAAGAGGAGCCCAGAAAAGCGAGAAAAGAGATTTCGTTGTGCCGCTGGCAGTGGGGGAGTGAGAGCAGGCCCTGCTCTTGTCGGTGTCTTCTTGTGCAGAACTACCGCCTCCGCCTCCTCCACCTCCTCTTCTTCCACCGGGCCCAGGCCAGAGGGCCCGGGTGCTTCATTTATTTTGGAATCTGTGACTCATCGATGGTTGTTGGTTGTCGGTTCTGGTCGTGCCTCGTTGCTCTGTGTGTCTGTGTCTCTCTCTCTCGCTACTCCATTGCCCTGGCCTGGTATTCTTGCCACGCGGCTGCATCCACTGCAGCAGCACAGATGGGGGCTTTGTGGTGTGGGCTAGAGGGGGCAGAGTCAGCTACAGCGACAAGCGACAGCGACAGAGTCAGAGGCAACGGCAACAGCAAAGGCAGCCCAGCCGGCAAAAGCGAGTTAAACAAACTCGTAACCAATTCTCTACAATTAAAGAATCAATTTACTTAACGTTGCTGGCGAATTGGCTGCCGCTGCCGCTGAATGGGTTTGCCGGGGTGCGGGCATCCCATCCAAGACAACAGGGAGGGGAGTGCTGCTGCTGCTGCTGCAACTCAAGTGGGGCATCATATACATGCATAGTACATATGTACATACTCGTATGTATACATAAAACTCTGATGATCGCAACGATAATGAAGAACTCAACTGAAATGCTGATGCAGATGCAACAGAAGCCCAAAGCCGCAGATGCCTCCGGCTTTGGGATACGAATATTTTCAGAATTTATGACCAATACGGAATACAGAAGAAGTGGAAACTTGTGGGGGAGCAACGTATGCGAGTGCATCTCCAGTACGTGCTGTACGAGTACTCAACCAAAGAAATTACATGGAAATATGCCGATAGAAGCTATTTTTTAGCTTTAAATATCATCTTAAATATCATTTTATTTTACAGTAGATCCTAAATACTGAGAATATATGCAATCTGCTAATGATTCACCAGATTCTTTTTTAATTTCCCAATATTTCAAAACACAAATCTCAAAATTTGCCAAAAATCTGTCATAAAATAAATACCAATATCCGAAGAGTATCGCATTTCATATTCGGTTTGTTATTTATTTAATTATCTGAGATAAAAAATATGAAAATAATTTGCGAATGTTTTGTTAATTTGTCAAACTGCCAACATACATACATACATACATATGTACATATGTATATGTATAAACCATATTATATATCCACTATAAAATGAATTTCTCCTTCTTCTGAGTTCTGTAAAGTTCAAAGACTTAAAAAATATTTAAATCCTTCTATAATAAATGATATTTTCTTTAAAAAATTTGAAATTTTGGTCACAAAAAACGTTTCAAATATTTGTGTGTCTTGTGCCAAAATGTCTGTGGAATGTCTGTGTCCATAGAGGGTACCCGAGGGCTTTCGAACCCACCCAAATGGCAATAAATAACCCAAATCGAAGAACAAACCTTGCCCAAATATTCTCTGGCTCTGGCTAGGGGAAGAACAAGAAAGGAGTGCCGCATATTAATTAGAAGCCGCCAGGGAGAGAGAGAGAGAGAGAGACAGAGCCACTTGAATGGGAATGGGACTCCGAATGGGACGCCGAATGGGGAAAACACGAGCCCTGCCTCTTGGGGCAGTTTATTATGCGCTAGGCGTAGCCCCGAGCTGCGCCTCGCCTACGACTACTACTCGGATGTCTATGGCTCTGACTGAATGACTATATAGTAGCCCCTGTAGACCCTCTCTGTGCTGTTGGCTGGGTGCCCGCACAATCCGTGGCACTTGCCCCATCTAAGTGCTGCCGACACGTGCACAGCCGAGAGGGGCCGGAGGGCGACATGGGCTTGGGATTGGGCCTGGGCATGTCTACTCTGTGCCAGAAAGAATGGTACAGAATGGTATGTTGAAGGCGTCGGTGGACGATCAGTGGCCGCATGGAAAATCGTTTAAGTGAAATCAAAGTTCTCTATTCGATTGGAACGGGAAAACCTAAGCACATGAGAGCATATACTCGTATGTGCGTATGTGTGTGTGTGTGTGTGTGTTTTGGATCACTGAAAATCGAAATTTATTGAAGCCACTTGATGCCGGTCCACCATCCCTCCCCCAAAGACCACAGCGCATAAAAATACAAAGTGAAATGAATCGATTAGAGAAATTGAAGCCAGGAAAAGCATTCGCTTAAAGTGCGCACTGGATTTGCATATTTTCTCTATTTAGAAAATGGAAAATGCTCAATTAGTTTTTGGCTAGCATCTGCCTGCACTCTTTGGCCAATTCAATCCCGCAATCCCGCAATCCCTTCCAGACACACGCCCGAACTGAATGCGAATAATGTGTGCTATTTTGGGCATCTGTCAATGATCCGCACATCTGCCTGCAACGATCCGATCCGCCCCTCCCCCTCTATGGCTGTCCCAGTGCTCCTGGCCAATTGGGAATCCTCTGTGCGTAGGTAGTATCGGGTCGTTTTATGATGTTGTCTGTCGCTCTCTCTCTCTCTCTTTGTCGCTTCGTGGCCGTAACCTGATCGCTTTCACAGAACCAGAATGCCATTATCATTATCCGCCTTGCCGCATGTCTCTATCTGCCACACACACACGGGGATACACTCAGACAAAGAGACCACCTCCTGCCACACGGCGCAGACAATTTTCGGCTCATATAACGCACTGCACTCCATTCCACTTCGGGCCAGGGCCAGTGCCAGGGTCTGGCTGGGCCTGGGACTGGGACTGGGTCTGGTCAGTCACGTTCGGGGACAGGGAACAGGGCGATCCAGACAGACAGAGCTGAAAACACACACACACATACACACACGCACACTGAAAGGAGATCAAAGATCAGAGAGCAGAGCTGGCTCTTAATTTCCCCGGGCCTTATCACAGGTAGTAAAGACAACAAAAATGCTGCACTTGAATGATTCCCGGCCGGCAGCAGAGGGCCAGGGGCCAAAGGGCCAGATGTAGTGGCAGGAGAGGAGAGCAGTGAAGGGTAGGGGAGCGGAGAGGAGTGAGTGACTGGCATTAAAGCTAACTCGACTTTTTGGACTATTAGCCGACTCTGAACTGCATTTCATTCCCTCGATGTTGTTTTTTTTTTTTGTCGGAATCATGGTTATGATAAATTACTTTTGGCCCAGTTCTAAGTACCAATTAAAGTTGGCCAGTAACATGGGTTGAAGGATGGAAACTTTTATCTCTAAAGATAGGAAAAACATGGACGAGAACATAATCCGGGGATAATATCATTTTGGGTGTATTGTTTATAAAAATAACAAAGGGAAGGGGTAAAAGATTGTACGATTTTCGGAGCCAGAAATTTGTTATCAATTTTAAAAATTCTCCCTAAATATATATTTAAATATTAGAATTCCTCAAAAATTTTTACACACTTTGGGCTTTCCATTTCCATAAAACCTTATCAGGAAAGAAATACATTGAATCCACAAAATTGCTTTCAAAATACAATACAATTTTCTATTACATTTTGAAGTACTTTTATTGTTTCTTTTTTTATCCACACACATGCACAGTTTTCCTAGAATTACGGAAGTTCTTCTCGTCCGGGCGGAAGGCCACTCCGCCGGATAATTCGGCCAAAATCCGCAATGAGAATTGCCTTAAATTTGTTGTTATTTCTTATCTTCCTGGTTCAATGGATTGGATTGTTTTTTGTGGGAGGTGGGAGGTGGGGGAAAAAATGAATTTTTGGGTGATTTCTGTGTCTGCTGTTTTGGTTCAATGTACATAAATACGAGAATAAATTTCTTTTATGGCCAAAGTTTACGACAAAGAGCAGCCAACCCGCTCGGCTCGGACAATGCGTGAGTGAATGTGCATTTTTTGTTCAGTTTTAGTGAGAGAGGAAGAGGGAGGGAGGCCATGGTTCAGGGAACGCAATAGGAATGCAAGGAGAAGAGAAAGAAAGTACGCGTCAAGCTCTTTCGTTGCTGTAGTTGCTGTTGATCGCTGTTTGCCTTCCCATTCCCATTCATTCCAATCCTTTCTCTTGTGCGTAACGGCAGGAACTGGAATTGGAACTGGAAGTCTCCTTACACACTCGCACCTTTGGAGCGGAGAGGAGTAATTTCGAAAAAATGAAATTTCGGATCGGTCGGCCAGGGTATCAAAAGCTTCGTGCTGGCGTTATTTTATTTGATTTCGTTGTGCCGCCCAACAACTAAACCACGCAACGCTGAGCAGCCGAAAAGCGACACAACAGTGGCCATAATAAATAAACGCACACAGGAAGACAAGAGGCCAAGCAAATGTACAAAATGTAAATTTAAACTTTTCACAATCATCAGACTGTCCCTTTTTCCGAGGGTGTGTGTGCCAGTGTGTGTGAGAGTGCTGCAGTTGGCACTATGAAAATGGACATTGTTGTGAAATGCTTTCAATGCTGTGCTTCGGTGGTGGTGACACCACCAAAAACAAAAAAGTAGCCCACTGTCCCTCGGCTGCCAGCCATACACACCCGTCAGCACGTTACATGTGGGTGCGGCGACGGTGGCGGTGGCGGTGGCGGCGATCGCCCGACCGACACCGTTGCACCAACACCAATACCAATACCAACACCCCAGAAAGTGGGAGAGGATGGAAGAGGGAGAGACAGTCGCAAGGTATATATTACATGGAAGGTAAAGCAGTGCGGCTGGCACTCAACCGCTCTCTAGTACTGCCTTACCCTCCACCTAATATACCACCCAGCCCAAGAGGGGGAGTATGCTAGTGTTAGGCACTAGACAGGCGGCAGGCACACTCTTGTTGTTTTCTCTTTCCATACGCTCATTTCAATTTTCGTTTTTCATGTGACCCCATTTCACCGAAATGTTTTCGACAAAATATTATATGTTTGTACATTCGTGTGCTTGTGCATGTGCATGTGTGCGGAGGAAAGCCGAACAGAACAGAGAATAATGAAGAATGGGAAAACGGTGAATGCGAATCGCCTTTAACCCATCATCAGTGCAGCTGTCTGCCCGCTGTCCCCTGTCCCCTCTCCCCGTCTCGCCAATGAAATTGAGCTGCGAAATTGAGGGAACGCAAACAAAACAGAAACACAGATGCTGATAGCCGGATGATGATGGGCCTAATGCATTTCGAGTTGGTTTCAATTTCCATTTAATTTCGCTTAATTAACCCACCGACTAAATGTGGTGGTAGCTGCCACTGGGACCGACCCCCCACGGCCGCTACTATAAACACTCGAAGCATCATCGCTCGCATTGGGCTATAATTATGCTGTATGGAATGGTGGATCCTGGAATTTTATGTTTAATCGTTTAATTTATCATCGTTTCAGTGTTCTCCTACCCCCAGTCCGGCAATGAAGAGGAGGAAATGATGGCGGATGATGACTTCGAGTACGAGCAGGATGACCAGAGTGCGTCCAGTCAACAGGCCAATAATCAAGGTCAGATTCCAGCCAAGACCGACAGTGCGCAGCCAAACAGAACCGTAACCGTAACGGGCATCCGCGGCGAGGATGTGATCCTCAAGTGTGACCTGGACATCACCCGTCGTAAGTTAGAGTGCTCCTTGCCCATTTGTCGCCCCTAATGACCGCACTTTGACCTTGCAGAGAGCATCTTGTGGTTCTTCGGCAAGAACATCATCTCCAATGGCGGCACTTTGGTGCAGCCCAACTTTAAGCTGGACACAGAGAACTACGACCTGACCATCCTGAAGGCCAGTCCACAGGACGCCGGCGACTACTACTGCAAGGCCCTGCCCAAGGGCTCTAACCTGAACATCAAGGTGGTCATCGCCGAACATTCCCTCGATGCCATTGCGCCGGAGAGCTCCACCTCCGCGTCGAGCAGTCTGTCCAGCCCCAGCCCCAGCCCCTTCTCCCTTCTGTGGCCAGTGCTGACTGGAGTCTGTCTGCTGAAGATCGGCAGGCATTAGTTTCTAGCTTAGTATTAGATTTGCAGCCCCTATCCCCCGCCCCCTTCACTCTAAACGCTAAACGCTACACTCTCCACTCTTCTCACTGGAAAATGTGCATTTGAAATCTTTGTTGATTGTAAATTTGTGTATTTGTAAAGACAAAATCAACTTTATTTATTAAATAAAAAAGAAAGGAACCAAAGTATACAGAAACTGCGGCATTAAATCAATCAATTAATCAATCAATATTTGTCTGAGTTGTCCCTTCGATTGGATCGGATCAGATCGTGATCTCTATGAGAGAGAGTAAAAGAATTTCAAATTTGTTTAGTTTAGTTATATATTTCATTTATCTTTTATGTGGACTCAACGAAATTACAATATTCATGTAAGACACTGGCTTTTAGATGTACATACATATGTATGTACAATATGTATGGTATATATACTATATGTATATATATGTATGTATATATGCTTAAAGATCGGCTGTCGAAATCAGGTTCGGTTCGGTTTGTTTATGGAACTTTATTTTGATTGAATTCTTCGAAGAATCAATTTCGTTTGATTGCCTATTTTCCGTTGGCACGTTTATTGATCAGCTTTAATGTTATAATTCTTAAATAAAATATATATAAAATATATTCTTACACTCACAATTTGATTATAGATACACACGTACTATATATCTTGTATATGGTCAGCATGTTATGGCGATTATCCTCCCCTCAGGTATTGTAGCAGAATCAAAGACAAAAAGGTGTTTCTTGTGTTCAAGTATTAAGTATAGTATGGCTGTATAGCTCTCTCTTCGATTTGTTCAATATCTCTTAAGTATATAAGTACATACGCATCCCATTTGTCTGATGTGTAATGTTCGTATCGATTCCTCTGATTCCCATCGAGTTCAAGTGGCATAAAAATATGTATCATATGTGTGTATGTACGTACGTGTATGGGTATGGTAGGTACACATACTATATGTATGTCTAAGCTTTGGTCTAGTTTATATAATAATTCGCGTGCCATTCCTGCCTCCCTCTCTGGTTCTCGACCCTCGACCCCTTGGCCACCCGTCACCTGTGACCCACTGATTCTGTCACAAAAATGCTGTAAGTACGCTCGGCTATCCAAAAATATTCTGTGTACGTATTGCAAATCCTAAAAAGTCACTAGATCTTTACCCCTCTTGTTATCTACACTACTATGAGCCACCGCCTGGGAAGGGGACGATCTGCTCACCCTGGGCTCGGAGGAGTTTGGTTGCCATCGATACCAGGGTGAGCGCTCTCCCCGAGCAGTGGCCTCTCGTCTTGTATTCGTTTCCGGTTCGGGTTCAGGTAACAAGGAAGATTCTCTCTGTCTCTCTCACGTCCTCGTCATCATACAAAACAAATAAATATTACATCTAAGGTTAATCAAAAGTTAATCCTCTCTGTGCGGTTTTGAACCGATCGTCGCAGATTTCTTTCCTAATCCATATCCATATCCACATCCACATCCACCTCCCCTCCAATGTATACGCTTTAACTATAACTAAACTAAATTAACTTTAATTCGCTCGATGTCCTCCCCGTTTCCTCTCCGTCCTTTGCTTGGCACAAATGTTTCCAGTGGCGATCGCTCCAGCGTGCATTATATGTAGTATAGCATTGGGATTAGCATTAGCATTAACATTGACCCCAAGCAAGTATTGGCTGGTCTCCACCAGCAGCGCGCATTAGCATTTCGTATAATTAGAATACTTTAGTTTCTTTTCCTATTTGCGTTTCGTGTGTGTGTGTGTGCGTCTGTGTGTGTGTGTGCTGCTTTCGCCAGCTAAGTGATCCGGAAATACGTATGTACAGTCCACCGGATGGCCCAGAGTGGCGGCACCCCTTAGAGCCGCAGTGGCAGCCAGAGCACGCTGAGACCAGCCAAGAAGATCGAGCCAGCAGGCAGCTGCTGTAACGCTGATGCCGCACCACCTCCCACTGAGCCACCGATGCCGGCGCGCACGATCTGGTCCGGTGGCAGATCCATATCGCTAAGCTCATCGGATGCTACGGGCAAAGAAAAGGGGAATGTGAGTACATGGCTGGGAGAACTCTAGAACTCGCATGCGAAAGATGACTCACCATCATCGTCCGCTAGGCGGAAATCATGATCTGGCGAGAAGTTAGACCACCCCTGGGTGTTCTTCGTCTTGACGCGGGCATGCCAGAGGCCTCGTGCCGGCAGATCCAGCTGATGCGTGATCTTCCAGATGCCTCCCGTCTGATTGTGTCGCTGCGTCTGCAGAACCGAAACAGTGCTCCAAGTGTACGACTGCAGGGAGATGAAAGAATTAGATCAGATCTCCGATTCAGAGCAGAGGGGAAACAGATCGCCTACCCCTGTCAGCTTGTAGTCGAGCATGGCCTCGGACAGGGGCTGCAGACTGCGCACCAGCCAGTGCATGGTGACCTTGGTGCCGTCGATGGTCATGTCCTCGAACTGCGGCGTCTCCGGGTTGTAGCTGAGGTGGATCTTTGCCTCGTTGGAGCCAATGGCGTTCTCCACATGGCACAGATACTCGCCCAGGTCAGCGACATCCACGCCCTTGACCATCAGTGTGGTGCGATTGTGGCCGTTGTGGAAGGAGTTCTTGATCGAATACTTCTCGGACAGCTGCAGCGTCTTGCCATCCTTGATGAAGAAGCTGATCGCAATGGGATTGGCCCGATAGTTGCAGTACATCTCGGCAGTGCCGCCATCCTCCGTGTTCACGTGGTGCCGGTGCGTCGAGACCTTGGGGCTGTAGTGGACATCGATGGTGACCACGCCGTGCGGGGGTTTGCGACTTCCATCGTCGCCGAGGCACTGGTACACGCCTGCGTTCACCTCGTCCACGTTGTCCAGCACAATGACGCCATCGGCAGTGTCCTCGGGAGACGACTCCACGCGCTGGCCCTGAAAGTAGTTGGGGGAAATGTGTGGGGAGGGGCGCGGGTAAGTGGATGTGGTAAGGATGATCTTGGGACCTGGGTCAACATACATTAAACGACCACTTGATGCTGGTCTGCTCTCCGGGCAGGTACGTTCGACACTCGAGCTTGTGGTGGTCGCCCTGCCTGAACGTCTGCGAGCGATTCGTAACATCGCGATCGTCGCAGAGGATCGACAGCCGGGCGCCCACCCTCAGTGTCGTTAGCTGTCGAACGTTCTGCGGCAGAATGGCACAATAGTATTCGCCGGAGTCGTCAGACGTGACGCCCCTCAGCAGGATCGAGTTGTTCTTCATGCCCTCCACCCGGTGGCTGATCGCATTCTGGCCATTCGCAATGATCGTCACGCCCTTGTACCACATCACCGCGTTGTTGACTGTCGAGGGGGGGAGGGGTACTTGTTAATTTCGGATCTCTTGGGGGTCTCTTTGGTGGGCAAACTCACTCTGGAAATTGCGTGCATCACAATTGAGGATCACATCGTCGCCCGGTTTGGCCTCGATCGTCAGTTCGGCTTGGTCAAAGTACGGCGGAGAGCCGGACAGATCTTGGGGCTCGGGTGGCTGTGCTCCTTCCAAATCATCGTCACCATCCGCATCGCCATAGTCGTAGTCGTCGCCCTGGTAGTCTGTGTCTGCCTCAATGGGCGAGCCGTGACACCGAACTGGAGATAGAAAAGAAAGCGTTGCATTGTGCGATCATTGCGTCATTGGACAGTGGGGGTAGGAAAAGGTACAAATGTATCCAGGGAATGCATGAGTCACTCGAGTGTTTGCTCCTCTGTTAATGGGAACTGATAAAAATCACACACAACATACCATGAAACGGTTGGGAAAGGCAAGGGGAAGGGTAAGGGTAAGGGTCGAAGCCACAAACGAACTCATTTACGAGAGTGCAGCACAGAAGCGGAAATTAGCTTTGGACCGGAACTAGGGGGAGATACCACACCATACCCATACCCGACCATATTTGCAGATACTTTCAATTGATTAGTAATGTTGTAGGTGAGTCGCTGAGTATCTTCTTCGGAATTCCCACCAACGCCTAAAGGTATGCCTCATCATCTGTGGTTCTTTTTGGACCATACTATCTATCTGCGCTGCGTGGCGTGTCACATGGAAAATCCCTGGAATAATTCCATCACATCACCTTAATAACTAATCTCGTATGCAGATAACAAACTAGATACCATCAGGGTAAGCCTTGAGTAAATTTTCTCGGCCATAAACGCATTAGCAGTCAGAACCAATGGGTTCTGTTCTTTGGATATGGAATGTTAATTACCCCTTGAATTACATACAATGAATGACTCCTCCCCCTGTCAGATCGTATGCAAATCACTTGAGTCACACTTCAAACCGCAGCTCGGTGCGCTGATGTATGGTATTGGCCATAACAATTTGCATGCCAAATGCGTCTCTAACGGGTAAAAGTGGGCTGACTCATGGCCAACAATCATCATCATCGTCATCAACATCATCTTGGATATTCTCGTATGGCTACGATGGATATTGGTGGATATTGCGCAAGTCGTTATCAATTGGCGATAAAAGCTTTTTAAGGTAAACACTTGAGTCTCAAGCCGGCAAGAGTCGTCGTGTCGTGTCGAGTCGAGTCGCCACGGCAGCCAAAGTCGGAGCCAAGCCAGTTATCTTATCCAATTGGTGCCCCTGCTCGCATCCGCTTGACGCACAGCCAGACGCCCCTTTTATGGAGTGGCCGCCTGGCCAGGTCGGGCCAAAAACAGCTTGCCATCGTCTCGCCTCAAGAGGATGGAGGGACCTTCACCGCCGATCCATCCATCCATCCCCCGATTCGGGGGAAGCTGACGAAATTGCAATCTTCAGCTGCAGCCTTCGCCCGCTGTTGCCTCTCGTGTCAAGGCCACAAATACACTGTACACCCGAGTATATATGTATATAGCAATATCCAGAGACTTGGTTCCACATCCCAGCGTACCCCATTGTGGTCCCATAAGTAGGTCAGCGCCAAAAGTCACAGGAGAAGTGCAAGTGGCTCTGGCAAGTGGCTCTGGCAAGTGGCTGGCTCCTTGCTCTCACTCTCACTCTCGCACTCGCACTCGCTCTCATGCGTCATCCGGCTCCCTGAGCTCGCATTGTCCTTGGAGCGTTGTTGGGGGTTGCAAAAGTGTGGATAAAAAACGGAAACTGCCACAGCAGCCCCCCACTCAGAGCCAGTTCATCCATATGGATGGATTGCTGAATGCTACTCTCTCTCTCACTCTCTGCACTCCCGCTTTGAGTGTAACAATGGCGTCGGGATGTCGCGGCGCCAGCTCCAGCTCCAGACTCTGTCCCGCCCCCCTCCTGCCAACTGAACTGCTCCCCAGCGAAGGCTGCTGCCACTCCCTTTGTCTTAAAAGTTCAATGTTGTAGTATGCGTACAAAATGAATGGTCTTTTGTGGCCGCCTGCATTGCGCCCGGGGCGTCGTCTGGAGCATGTAGCATTCCTCTGGCCAAATTCGATGATGTGCCGTTCCTTTCGAGATGAAGTCATGTTCGATCGAATCGGAATTTGACAGTTGCCAATACCCTTTTAGATTTAGTAACTATATTTGCAGCAAACTTCGCTTAAGTTGTTTTCTATTTAGATCTTAAGACTTGCCCTAGGGATGGTGTAATTGCATGGTCCAGGGCTATCTGCAGATATGGCTGCTATAATCCATCCACTAGCGTATCAGGTTGCATTTTAATTACATTGCCCCAGATATATGTACATATATGCAGAATCCTTGCAGCAAGCGCCAGTCACCACCCATCAATCGTCGTATCAGTGAGGACAGTCTACAGCTTCGATTGATAGCCCATTGATAACTCTGATTCAAGATTCAGTTCAAGACTGCTTTCCGTATAGGATTGATTGCAAATTCATGATCATGTTGTTTTTGTTGTTATTTTCAGTCTGTCCCACATATGTACATACATACATACATACGTATGAGCTATGAGGTCACTAAGTAAACAATTCTAGAATGGCCCACATCCACATCCACGTCCATCTTTGAGTCAATAGGACGTGTGTATAAATAAGTTATGGCATACTCCCAGATGCCAATCCCAAAAATGCACAATACCCGAAATATCCGAAAAAGATCGAGAGAAACAGATTCAGCAATGGACAGGCTATGGCAGCTCTACGTCCATGGATATCTGACTTTTGATGGGGGGTCATAAAAGTGTCAAGAACTGGGCGAGGGGCAGGAGCCGGCGACTCCGTTCTATGACTATATACACCCGGATATGTATGTACATATTGTAGTACATAATTCGATTCCACGAATTTGCATAAAGTCACAAAATGAAACGAGAAACAAACACGCCGAAAAACCCAGACACACAATAAATGGAAAATTAAATGGAAATCAATTGATTCGGCAAATCAATTCCCCTCCACAAAAAACCAAAAAAAACCCAAAAAAAAAAAAACAGAGGGATCATGGGAGGGGCACGCATTCAATCCGCACCCTCTGGAACATTTTGATTGATCAAATCATTGATTTATTATGCGATCTTTATTTTTGGATAGCCTTCCGTTCCGTTCCCCCATGCAAATGCGTAATTTGAGAATGTTTTTTCCCATTTTTTTTTGTTTTTTGAAAATACTGAAACGAGTCCAATGAAAAATCAGCTAAAGTACTTATGTACTTTAAGCATATACGATGTTCCAAGCACTCTATCGCCATTTCAAAGAATTTGCTCTTTGTAGACCATTAGTAGGTCCCCATGGAATGGGACTTGGAGCAGTTACCCTTGACAGACCGCCAGCGGAGTAAATAAACTACGAGTGTGTGTGTATTCCCATTGGGGGCAAGTATTTATCAACTCTAATTATGGAATTGCCATGGAACTGCCGAAGAACTCAATTCATCATAGGAACAAATATTTTCTTTTCTTTCCGTTTCGTTTCGTCTGTTTCGGAGGAATGTTATGAAACATCTACAGACTTTACAACAATTTGGGCGTGTGTTTTCTGGGCCAAATATTCTTTGATATTGTATGCTGGAATATTTTTGGCTATCCGCTAACAGCTAACAGTGTTGGCTTATCTCATGGCTAAAATTGGAAGAAAAATGAACTTTTAATTAAAACCCACAAAAAAAAAACAAAAAAATTAATAAAAAGCCAAATATTTTTCATTGTCGGTGGTCGCCGCACCAAAGGGGGAGTGGGGAGGGGGAAATACACATCACATGGCCTTTTGGCCTGGAATCGGGACAGACAACTGATTATATAGAACATTTCTGGGGGGCGTTTTATATAGAGAGACACAGCCCCCTCCCCATCCCTAGTCCCAGTCCCAGCCCCCGGCCAGCAACAGACGTTGGCTGCGAGAGAAGTTTACGAGCAAATATTCGACATCAAAATGCCATTCTTTGCACAACGTTCGTGCATAGCAAATATTTACTTAATTCATTGGAGTTTTAATACACTTGCAGAGGGTATTACAGATTTGGAAACAATCTAACACACACATATCTGGCTTTAAAGGCAATAAACAATATAAGTTTCGAATAATTTTGCAAAGATTAGGCGCAATCAATGAGCTTCCTACTTCTAGAACGTCTGGAATTGAATGGTAGTTGTGGATAAGTCTTTAAAAAGGGTACCGCCAGAGGATGCATAAAAAAAGGGAAGCCCTTCTTTCCAAAAAACACATGGCAGCCTCCCACCACCCCCCGTAGTGGTACGGCAGAGCGGAGCGGTGTGGTGTGGAGTGGAGCCAATAACTTTCGAAGCCATCGTTCCACAAGCATTCCGCGGTGGAATGTGAACCGTTATCAACAATTTGCGCCATATTACCAACCGAAAGCGAATGAAATTTAACTTTCCGACGGAAGATAAGTGTTTGCCCCTCTTTGGCGATAAGATATGCTCGCTGTGCACACACACACACACACGTGTACTCACGTATGCCCTCGAGTGTGTGTGTGTGTGCGTTGAATTTACGCAAAAGATAAGCCCAGGTATGCACGTGGTTCCTGGGTACCTCACACCTACATACATACACCACCATCGTATCTAAAGCTCTCTAGTATTGTATGTGGGCTAACAACAACATTGCTTATACCTATTTTCGTCAGATGTGTCGGCGGCATTCAATTCATAATTTCTGGAAACTTACGTAAATTCATTGAACTGAACAGACTTTAAAAGGTCGTGACACTCTGAGAACATAAATGCTAACTAAAGAAGAGCACTTACTTGGGATTTAGTGGAATGATTTCGCCGAAATGAACACTACTTAGGGTCGTGCAATATGGTTTAAGTTGAACAGGCGACAGATAAGGATTCACGAAACGAAGACCATCTTCTAACTATCTCTACCAAGCAAATATATGTACATATCTCTAGAGAGGACTACTAGTATGTGGTCTACAGTGTAGACTCTACACTTTCCTCTAATCGAATTTTGTCCCTTATTCCCATCTTTCTGGCCCTCACAATATCATACGAATCCTATCATTCCTTTTCCTATTATTTCCCAAAATTCAACTCAAAGTTTCTCCCTGGATTTTCGACCCCTCCCTTGGAATTAGTTTGCATTAGTTCTTTTAATTAAATAGATCATTAAGCCTAGTCCTTGACTTACCATAAAATTGTCCAATTAACAGACAAATGAGCAACAGCCACGTCGAATCTCTCGCCTTAATCATGTTGATTGCTTTTGCTTTTGCTCTTGTTTTTGTTTTTGCTTTTGATTTGATTTTGTACTTTCTGTTGGTTTATGGGCTGGGCTGGGCTGTTGTTGTTGCTGTTTGATTTGGTTTCGGTGCTGTCGGAGGTAGGTCGTTAACTGCAATTAATATGTTTGGTTGGTACTTAATTAATTTGCTACCCAAAATACAATCTTCAAGCGCGGCCCCAAACCGGGAGCCGCCAAGACAATCGATAACTTTGATAATTTCTGTTGGTTTTCGGTTTTTGGTTTTATGATTTCTTAATTTCGCCTCTGCTTATGCGTTTTATATGCGAAAAGCGCTCCGCGGCCGGAAACATCTAATTGAGCTGCACGAAAATTGATGGAAAAGCGCGGACTACAAACGAATTTTTTGCAACTGTTATTGGCGTGGAGTGGCGTTTGGTAGACCGTCGAGCAGTCCGAACCGAACACTTGGCCGGGTGGGTTATGCAAGGCTCGTGTACTCGTGGCTGGTCAGGTCTGTTTGCCATTTGCTCGCCGTCGATAAGTCGTATCTCGAAGATATTATGATCTCTATGCGAAAAATCGCCATTTGCTGCTGCTGTTGTCCAATTTACAGCTCGTGGTAGGCTCTCGCTCTCCCTCTCTTGGTCCGCGACTCAATGCCAGTAAAGTGGGTCGAAGTGTGGGGGGCAGGGACGGGGGTTCTGTTGGGTCAGGGGTGTGCCAAGTCGAATAGCATGCAAATGTTTATGCATATAAATAAATTAATGTGCAAATGCGAAAAAATTGTACAACCAGAAAAGCCAATGAAAAAAATGCCTGTACATTCAGTACATATGTAGATACATACATATGTGCATACATACGAGTATGTATAGTGTACACCGGACTACAAATTCGGGCCACTAATTTAGAAGCTGTTTGCATATGCCTTGCATAGCTCATGGCGCTCGGTGCACGATTCGACATGAATATCCCTCTCATCCCCTCACCCTCTCTCCCACTCTGTATATGTGTGTGTGCGCATACATATGTACATATTTGTTCGTGTGCTCAACTCATAAAACAAACAATTTCGCAATGTCTGACGATCATAATCCATAGCTGATGCATTTGCGAAAATATTTGAAAATGTTTGTACTGCATCCGACTTACTGACACTCTTTTGGCCATATGAAAAGTCTATTAATATATAATATATTCCAGCCATTTTACTGTTCAGTGTCTTTCTCCTAGATGTAGGCTATGGTTTTGTTTGGTTACTATCCAACAGACATACAGAGTATTTCCAGATCGAAATAAACCTCATTAATGTATCGGTACTTCCATTTCAGATACTCTGTGATATTAGCATTGCGACATCGAAATACTTGTTTCTAGAGAGCATCGAAGATGATGCAATTATTTATTAGATTTTTCTTAGATATGATCTTGGGAAATGCCATTGGCGGACATAAGTTTTCCGACCATATGTCTATAAGGAAATAACTGAATAAATAAACTAGCTAAATGGAGAAATTGCAAGTCCATATATACATATATCTATTTGCCAGCTTCTGGAGTTCCTGATCGAATCTCCAAAATGTGATTCCCCCCACCCATTTCACACCCCACAGCGAAAACTAACTAACGAGCTGTAATTTCCGCACATTCACATAAAGGTACACATTTTCCCACAACTAAACACAGAACACACATGTACATATGTATGTACATATATGTACTCGTATAGTACTATATACATATGTACATTTGGAGTGTCAACTGTTTGAACGACATTTCGAATATAGTATACCCGTTGACACCTTCCTCTAACGAAGTGACTACAAAAGCTCTCTTGACTATCACTAAAACAAGATTTATCGCTCAAACAGACGTCCGTCTGCCCTGGCACCACCCACCCACCCAGCCAGCCGTCGGACCGGACGGATCTGGGCTGTATATCAATTGGAAAAAATCAAAGAAACAGTGAACGATAGGGACGGAGGGACAGCGATAGGGCGGGGGGAAGATAGGGTGAAGGGTATAGGGAAAGGTGCAAACTTGGTTCTTTTTCTTGTTTGTCGTTTTTGTCTTCTATTCTTCTTCATTGTTCTCTTCAAATCAAAGCAGTGCCTCTCTTTCTGTTGTTTCTGTTTCTGTTGTTGTTGGTGTTTCTTCTTGGGCGTTTTGTTTATTTACATTGCGCTCAAAAAGTTTACACACACACACATGCACACACAAGCACAATTGCTGCACTCGTGTGTGCAGTCTTTGGAGAGCGAGCGGCTGCTGCTGCTGCTGCAGGCTGCAGCTGTCTTCAATCTGTGTGTGTGGAATGCTTTTTGGGGGGCAGTGTACACTGTACAGCACTTGCACTTTGCCGCCAGAAATAATGAATTGAAAACTTTGTTTTATATGCCCTTACGAAGGGTCATCAGATGTCTTCACTTTGTATTACATATGGACGATGATCGGTCGTCGGAGATTGAAGTATAGCATCGATCCATCGGTAAGGGTATCTGATGAATCGGCTCTGTGCTCTTTTATTTTTGTTCTCTTTTTTTGGTATCTCACTGTAAATAAAAAACAAGCAAGAAATTTGTTTTCCATTGAACGTTTGTTTGCACTTCTCGCCCCCTCTGTAGCTTCCACCCTCTCTACCGTCTTGCCACCCTGTCTGTCTCCACCGTCATCTGCACATCCTCTGCAGCAGCTGGCCCTTCTTCCGTTGCCGCTGCTGCTGCTGCTGACGCTGCCCCTCCTTCCACCTCCTGGCCCCCACACAAGTATCTGATATTTTCGCTTTCGTTTGGCGATTTTCTTGGCTTCTCGTGTCGCCTGGTGCATTGCATGTACGTTTCTGCCAGTTTGCCGGCACAGCGACAACTATTTTACATATTCGTACATATTTATAGAATGTGGCAGAGTGCAGGCAGGCAGACAGAGAGAGCGAGAGCGAAAGAGAGAGAGGGAGAACTGAAACTGAATCTGAATTTTGGCTGCAGATTGAGTGCAGTGCCAAAATGCATTCTGAGGTGGAGCGGAGGATGTGGGGCACATCTGTCACACTTGCCACATATTTGTGCGCAATTATTATGAATCATCGACTCGGAGTCGGAGTCGGAGCCCAAGATGAAGTCAGAGTCGAGGTTCATTGGGTAGAGTCTGGGGCAGGCTTCAGGGCCAGTTACAGAATGGATGCGATGAGAAGATTGTTTTTTGTTGGTTTCGGTTTTGTTGTATTTATTTTGCCTGGGCCTAGAGGAAGAAAACTGGTTTTGCTGGTCCCGTAGCGTACCCCAAGATACCGACGAGAGATGAGAGCTGCCGCAGAGCCGCAGAGCCAGCAACAACAACGACAACAAAATTCGGTTAAAGCGTTAAAAAAGGCAAAAGACGATGTATTGTGGTGCTTTTTTTTTGTATTTTGTTTTGTTTTTTGTTTTTGGTTTTCCTTTGAATTTTTTGTTTTTACGTGAACACGAAACCGTTTAACACTTGCACTTGCAACGCTTTCGCCCCGTTTTGGCCATGGCCAAAAGGCTATTCGAGCTAAAAACGTTTACAGATTTCCGCGAGAGTGTTTCGTCTGTGGCACCAGCTGTCTTTTGGCTGCTTAAAATCTAAGGTTGTGCGAGGGCGAAGCCGAAGGCCTGCTGGCTGGTGTTAGATGGCGACTCAATAGAGACCTTTGCGCTGTGGACTCTCTTCGGCCCGTACGCGATGCTTTTCAAACGAGAACTGGCCAGTGGAGCGCGTGCTGGGATGCCAAAAGCGCTGCCACCGCTGCCACCGCCGCTGCTGCTGCCAGAGGAAACGAACGAAATGGAACAGCGCCAACGAGCGCCAACTCTCCCGATGCCCTCGCCTCGTTATCTCTCTCTCTCTCGCTCTCGTGTGTGCTTGCTGCTGCTGCTGCAGGTAAACAGTCTTTGGCTCAGTGTTCCGTTCCGTTCAAAGAGGGCAAAGCAAAGAGAGCTCGGCATCGGTTTCGGCATAGAGCACGAAGTGGGGGCCAAGCCAAGCCAAGCGCGGGATTGCTTGTGGGTCGGGATGGGGTTGGGGATGCGGAACAAGAAAGATGCGTTAGCTGCGCCGCAATGTCACTGCCAATTGATGTTGGCGGTCGGTCCATAGAGGAAGCCCTGGCATGGAGCCATACATAATGTATACCCACCTACCTACTAGTATATCAGATGTCCAGGCTTCTCCCATGTTCGCAATTTGATATTTCTATTTCCATTCAATCTGTAATTCTTTCCTGGTCTCTGGAATAGATTTTAAATTCGTTTTCAAATGTATTATTTATACAATAACGATTTACTTTTCATCGGTGGGAAAACTCTTCTAAGCCGAATCCACACTTCTCAAGTTCAAACCATTTCCAGTTCCTAAAGTAAATTGTTTTAAATTTAAGGAGATAAGAGAGCAGCCTTGGCCTTGAGGTTTCTTTTCCAAGTACAATTGAAATCATCCTGAATTAATAATCATTATAAATATATAGAATTCGTCAGAATAAAAGATTATTTCACTATGCCTAGGGTCCAATATTGTCGGCTTAGTCATTTGTGTTTATATTTAGTCACACCTTCATATATAACCTTATCTCTCTATCATTGCAGATACTTGATTCATTTCCCCTAAATGACGCGTGAGAGTTACCTTCCCCAGAATTTTTGGTGATACTTATTTATTTGGTTCAGTACAGAAGCATTATGAATTACTGGTATGTCAGGACTAATACTAGGCATATGGAATAGATCAAGGCCCCACTGAGCCCACGGCCCTGCCGAGCGACCGATCCCGCATTGAACATCATGCTGGCCCGCAGAGTGTCCGATCTCTGGGTTATTTCATTCTGGATGTCCTCCTCCTCCTCGGTGACATCGTTCAGCAGCTCTGATTCCGTTGAATAGTTGGGCAGCTCAACTGTTGGCGGTACAAATACGTAGGGGGGTGCTTAACATTGATATCAGAAATCAGATATCGGATAATCACTTACCCTCTCCGCCCGTGGCAAAGCGAATGACTTTGCTATTGTCGCTCCATCCGAAACTGTTCCTGCCCAGGACGGAGACCTCGTAGAGACTTGCCGGCTGGAGGCCATGCAGCGTATATGTCGTGATGTAGACAAGACCTACGGAGGAAACAATCAGAGCGGATTCCGGTTGAAGTTACTTGAACTTATATCATACCATTTGTGGCCTGGGCAGGGATCGTGAGCTCTGTCCAGTTGGTTCGAATCTGTCTGGTGACATTGTTGGACGGTATCTGGCGGAACTTTAGCTTGAACTCCATGATGGGCAGCAGGCTCTCCGTCTGCCACACGAGCACATGCGACGTGGAGCTCTGGGTGCCTGGGTTGATCTTGAAGATGCACGGCATGGGCCGGCCGGTCAGCTCAATGCTGGCACTCCTCGCACCGATCCTGTTGCTTGCCCGGCACTCGTACTGGCCCATGTCCGCGTTACGGACGTTCTTGATCACCAGCAGGTGGCGCACATCGTTCACGTAGTGGTCGAGGGAGCGGTTGGACTGCAGCTCTGTCTCGTGGCTGGACGAGTGTGTGCCCAGTGCCACGGGCAGGCCGTGATGGAACCACTTCACCGTGGCCGCCGGCGCCGCCTCCACAATGCACTCGAGATGGGCTCGCGCCCCCAGCTTGGTGTACACCACCGACTGGGGCAGATTCACCTCGGGGGTAACTGGAATTTCAGGGATTATTCAATGCAAAGAGCGGATTGCAGATGGGACTCACACAGCACATGCAGATAGACGCCAGCCACGGCCGGCTCCCCCACGCCATTGCTGGCCACGCACTCGATCAGACCCGACTGAACCCGCGACTTGATCTCCATGACATGGCTCTGCCGGTTGCCCGTGCTGCTGCCTTGCAGGTGCAGGGTCTGCCCGTTCCGTCGCCAGCTTATCACCGGCTGGGGCACGCCGTGGGCCTCACACACCACCTCGAAGGTGGCTCCAATCTGCAGCTCCGTCAGTCCGCTGGGCTCGATGAGGACGCGTGGCGCCAGCTGCACCTCGATGGCATGCTGCTGCACCACATGGCCCGAGTCCGAGTTCATCTCGCAGTAATAGTCCCCGGTGTCCTCCGGCTGTACGTTCGCCACCTGCAGGCTGCCATTAGGCCAGAGCATGATGCGGTCGGGGGGCAGAATCTCCGGGTGACGGGAGTCCACCAGGGCCACATCGTCGCGGTGCCAGCGCACATATCGGAAGGGAGCTGCAATGGAATTGAATGCATTGAACATTTTCTATGATGATTGTTGTATGATTAAAATCTGTACAATCTGTAGTCTCTTATCATATCACAATAGCGCTCTCCCTCTCTGTCTTTATAGATGCATCTCTTTCGTCTCGTTAGCCCCATCAAAACTTAATTGTTGCTGTCAATAATCCTTTAATGGAGAGTCAACCTCAATGAGAGAGGGCTGGCTGAGAGGGTTCTACTGTTCGGAGGGGGCACGTCACCGGTCACCGGGGAATGACATGAATTTGACATGGTTTGTGTGTACCATTAAATTAACAGAATCCGTTTCTGGACTCCCGTTTTTCGCTCCCTCGGACTCTATTATGCACGGATAATAATACCATCATTTGTCCCCATTGTGTGCTCATTTCTTCAATCGAATTAAACGCCATTGTTATGGCCAATTTCGCTGGACTGTACTGCACGGAACTGAACGGGACAATTCATTTACCGTTTCAAGGCCCCTCCCTAGCTGAAGTCGCTCTCTTCAGAAGGATTCAATTAGATTATATCCTATCCCACTTACTGTTCAAGGTGCAGGGCAACAGGACCGTATCATTTTCGAAAGTTTTCACTGTCGTTGGAATACTCTGGAACTTCTGGCTGTTCTCCAGATCATTGTTGAAGTCCAGTTCTGCGTAGACAAATTCCAGGACGAGGCCCACAAATATCCAGCAATCAATGGCGCACTTTTTGGTTAACATGTTCGTTTATTCTTTAATTTTTTAAATTAAATTAGACCGAGATTTGATAATTTTCTAATTCGGGGTCGCGTGTCGTGCCGGAGTGGGTTCGGGTTCGGTTCGGTCCGGTCTGGTCAGCGACGAAGTCAATTTTGAACTGATCGCTGGAGCTCTGATCTGCCATGAGCCAGAGCCAGAGCCCAAGCCACTGGAAGCGTCTGTCCCCTAAAACCGACACACGCACACACAAACACACATACTGAGGAGCTGTATCTGTAGCTTCGAAGCGCAGACAATGAAAGACGCCAAAGCCGAGGGGCAGTGCCAGAGACAGTGTCAGAGACAGAGGCGACGATGTATATGCCGGTTGATTAGTCGCCCTCAAGGGGATTCTCCCACATATGCAACAGTTCCAGATACAAACATATGTACTATAAAATGCATCAAATACACACACAGATGCACTGCAGCAGCAGCAGCGGCATGCTGTTGTTGCATGGGCCACGCATCGGTAGTTTTTCGAATTCTGAAAATGCAGATTCCGCTACTGATCTATTACACTCTCCGCTTCAGAGAACGTGCTGCTGTTGCATATTTTGAGATAAAATGTCATTGTGCCACAAAGGGAAGCAGAGCCGCCCCCCACTCCACCCGACAGGCCGTTGCTGCTGCTCTTGATTCTCCCACTTCTCCACTTTTACTCCCCCATAATCATCATCATCATTCTGATCGGATCAGTGGCATTCAACATTTTGGGAACAATATGTTGTGGGATCCGTTGCCTGCCTGGAAATACAGTGGGGCCGAAATACATTGCCCGAAATTCCCTGACAGGGAATGAATGAAATGTTGGACATATTCAAGCGGAAATGCATTATAGAATATTCAATTGAAGTTTATTCCACATCAAGCCCCCCTTCCATTCAAACAAAGTCGTTTGAGTACAGAAGGTTGTACAAATCTCTGCAAAGGCCCCTAAGATGTAAGTTAAATGTTCCAGATATATGTATGTACATCGTTTAAGAACTGTATTTTAGAGCTATCTGCCATTAAATTCGGAACCTCCCTCACTGCTGGAAATGTTATTTCGCTGCTGACGAAACAACGCGAAACGCGATCGGTTTCAATTAAAAGACAATTTCATCGAATTAATTGAATTAAGAATGTGAGAACATGAAAGGAGTTCAACAGCTGCACAAACAGCCAGCAAACCAATTAAGAGAGAGCCACCAACTGGCGCAG
Source organism: Drosophila algonquin (assembly GCA_035041765.1). Classification (NCBI taxonomy): domain Eukaryota; kingdom Metazoa; phylum Arthropoda; class Insecta; order Diptera; family Drosophilidae; genus Drosophila; species Drosophila algonquin. The sequence goes on from JAWNKY010003561.1 coordinate 858,394, forward strand.
GCCCAACTCAAGCCAAGAGAAGATCGCGAAAGACATCGGCCGTCAGAAGTTTGCTTTTCAATTTAGGGCAGAAACTGATGCTTTCAGTAATTATAATGCAAGATTAAGAGAAGATCTGTGGGGCAGCTAAAAGTAAACCCGAGTTCTTGACTTTTCTGCAAATATCAGAATAATTGTTTGTTTATTTCGTTTTATTGTTATTAATGTATATGTGTATGGTAGGTATATGTATATATAGGCATGTTGCTAAAATTTACGAGCTTATACTAATACAGCATTGAACGATTACAACCGAAGGATGATAATATGCCTGCTGCACATACATATATAAATATCCCATTAAATCAGCCTGTGTACATATATATTTTGTCCCTGGAATCTCATAAACCATTTCGCCTGAGTTGTTGCTGTTTAATTAACTAATTCTATATAAATTATGTATTGTATCATCAATATCGTATAAATTTATTAAACCTTGCATCGAGGATGATTGTGAAGGGAAATAGCAAACGGTGGCAGCTCTATATATAATACAAATTTTCAACTTAAGTACTAGTAAAGGTTATCAAACTGATTGTTGAATACATAAGGATACATACGGTCGCAACATCGTAATATTTCTGCTTTCGGTGCACGTGCAGTGGTGCCGTGCCTATTTTCTTGTATTGTACAATTTTCTAAGTATTGAATTCTAAAAAACTAAATTGCAATAAACAGAGACAAACACAAAATGGAAAGGCAAGATGAGTTAGTTGATGAAATAATAACAATTGAAGTATCCCTAATCATCCTCTTCCCAGCAACAGTTTGTGGTATGCTATGTGTTCTGTCCATCTAAAATCACACAGAAACTGCTACGAAACTGGAATTCGCTTATTAACTTTAGTTTTTTTGTTGTTTTTGTTTTTTCGTGTATCGGACCATTAACAAATGTTCTAGTCGCTTTAGTCGATTGAGGCTTAACTACACTAACTAGGACGCAAAACGAAAGAGCTTTGTCAATATGGGAGTTGAATCTAAAGCCCTAGATAAGGCCGCGCTTCTTCTTGTAGTCCTCCAAGTTAAGCGACCGCTTGGAGACCGTTTCGGCTGGCTTGTTCGCCGGCTTGGGCACTGAATTCGTGCTGTTAACTGCAGGGAAATAAATGGAGGATTTAGAGACTTAAGTCGATATTAACTGGAGCAAATACGCACCTGGGAGAGGCACATCCAAGTCTATGTCAAAGTCGTGCAGCGAGTACAGGCTAAAGTCCTTTGCGTCTGTGGGCTTGGCATTTGAGGAGCCGGCCTCATTTGGCCTTTTCTTGCCAGGCGGCGGCGGAGGCAGGGCTGCGAGCTGAGGATCCTCCTCGTCCTTCTTTGAACCTTTGAAACCCATGCGCGGTTGAGTGATGCGTCGTGTGAATGGATCTGATATCTTCTGGCCCTTGTTGGCCCGGGCCTCCTCCATGATGGCCTTTTCGGCATCTTGAACGTTCTTCTTGCGGTTACGGTCATTGATGTACGAAATCAGATTCAGTGTGTGCGATCTTCGCTTGTCCAGCTCAGAGGCACGCTCCTCCAACTCATCGATCTGCGTGCTCAAGTCCTGGGCAATGTCGTAGTCACCCCGGAGCATGGCGGCATCGCGCTCCTTCATCAGGCAGGTCTTCTTCATGGCATAGTTGGTGGGACGGTTGCGGAAGCGGTTCTTCTCCTCCACAATTTTGTCCACATCCTCGTCCTTGAACTCGTAGTTCAGGGCCTTCTTGATATCGTTCGCCTTAATCTCGATCAGTTCGATAGAGGGCATCTGGACGTGCGCATGTTGACAGACCTCATGCCATTTCTTGAACTCATTCTCAGTGAACTCCTGATTGGAGATAAACTCGAGGCGGAAGACGCGCTCCTGAGTGCCATGCTTCAGGCGAAGACCTCGATTGGTTCTCGTGGTGCCCAGGCTGTAGATCTTGCCCGTCTCCACCACGCCGGTTATCTCAGCGACTCGATAGACTGGTTTCTGACCATTGTTGCCAATGCTTATCCTCACAAAGCAGTTCAGAACGGTGCTCTCGAAAATGGGCAAATTGACGAAACGCTCCATCTTGTGGCGCGACAAACGCAGTTTGTTCAAATCTTCGCGGTTCGATATGAACACAGGACTCTTGGTGGTCTTGTCATCATCCTCAGACTCGCTGGAAGCCTTGCTGCTAATCGAACGCGAGCGTTTGCCCGTTGGCTTCTCATCGTCGTCCCAGTCACTGCTGCCCGAGTCATCCGAGTAAATCTCGGAGGCTTTCAGCTTCACAGCCGACTTGCAGCCTGAGACGCTCTCAAGTTCCTCTTTGTCGTCTCGATCGCGTTCGGCTTGCCTCTTAGCTTCCTCTTCCTCTGTAATAATATAATTATTTATATTCAAAATATAAGCCCATTTCCAGAGAAGGGAGTAAGTAATACACGTGCTTACCTCTCTTGGCCTTGCCTTCCCGCTTGGCCTTCAGTAGGGCCATGGCATTGCTTCGCTTGTCATCGGTTTTGTTGGCCTCCACATTCTTCTTTCGCTCCTTGGACCGCTCTTTGTGGTCAAAATAGTCGCCCAGGCCAGCGCCGGACTGATCATCCGATTCGCGATCGTTGAGAATGCTGGCCACGGCCGCCGAAGTTGAGGCCACATCCCGACTGGAGGACTGAGGCAGGGGACTGGTGCTTCTCACGTCGCTGATCGGTTTGGGCTCCAGTTCGGATAGCACGGAGTTCGATGGTGGTGGCATGGACGGGGGCAATTCCTTGCTTTTTTTGGCCTTCTTCTCCTTCTTCTTTTTTGCCCGCTCGCCCTTTGACTTGGATTTTTCGCTCCTTTCACCCCGCCGGGCTAGCTTCAGCTTTCTCTCGATCTCCCATCGGGTTCGTCTGATTTCGCGCTGTTCGATACGTTTAAAGATCTCCGTCTCACGCTCCTTTTCCGACAAATCATTGAGGCGCTTGCGATCCTCCTCGTCGCCCATCATGTCGTCGTCGAAGCCATCATCGAACTCAGCGTCGGAGCTGGACGACGACGAGCTGGACGAGTCGGAGCCAGAGGACGAGTTCGACTTTGAATTGTCCGAGTCGCTGTCGGAGACCTCGCCCTCCTCATGCTCGCTCTGGTTTCCTGGCTTCGGAACCTCCTCGGGCTTCTTTTCCACAGGCGGCGGTTGCACTGCCTCATCCTGGCTCTCATCGTCCCAGTTTGACTCCGATGAACTTGAATCCCTGCTCGCCTTCTTCGTACGCTTCTTCTTCTTCGTGGCAGGCGCACCCGATTTGTTGTTGGCCCAATCCGAGTCGGAATCGGAGAGGGAGCTCGCCTTGCTGGCATTTTGAGGCTTCTTGCGCTTCTTGGCCAACGACAGGAGGTCCTGCGGGGGCAGTTATCATGTTTAGTTGTTATTGCAAAAAAAGAAAATTCCCATTGATTTGTTACATCGCAAATGGCCTGCACACAGCCCTGGGCTCGCAGCCTCCTCACAATGGGCACGGGCATGGGCAGGGCACGGGCGTTTGCTCCCCATCGCTTACTCACCGACTCCAGGTTAGTATCCGATCCGCTATCACTATCGCTCGAGTTCGAATCGATCAGGGATTGCGTTCGCCGTTTTCCCATTCTATTCTATTTTCTTTTCACTTTTTGCTTATGTGCTGTGCTAGAGCTGGAAACATCGATGTTAACATCCTAACTGCAGACATCGATAGTTTTTTCAAACATCGATTTTTATGCCAGACACCCCTAAATTTAATTGATGTGATTATAATCGGCTCTGGTCGAAAATTTTTTCCAATTTGATATTCCGACTAATATTGCTAGCTAACTATGGTCCACAGGCCTGAACACATAATTTTATGCAATAGATGAAACAATTTCCTACAAGACTGGCTAATTTCAAGGCTCCGTTTGGTTGGATTGTTTATAATATAACGTTTATAAAACTTAAGTGAGCATGAAATGCGACGTAAGAAAGCATAATATTGCAGTTTATGGCCGCAAATAATAGATTTAACCATTTCACAATGGCCGCTATAATTTGGGCTATAAAGTGTTGGGGCTGCTCCTTGGAAGGAAACTCATAAATTATAGTAAAAAGATAACAAAATGGAATAACTAATCTCCCATGAAACAGATTACTTTGATTTCAGCAATTTATCCATTATTTTAGAAACTCCCTTGCTCATTTCAAATCCGCCCGCTTTAAAAAAATCCTCGCCGTCCTGGGAAGTTTATAATATTCTTCCCTGGGAAATTGCTGAGGCTCTTCGGAAAATATCGGGTATGGACAACAGGCAAAACGGCCCAGAAAATGCAAGGCCTGCAAGGTAAAATCCACCCAGCTGACTAATAGGCCTTGAGGGGCGCATGCGCCCCTCAAAGTCTATCGGGGATTTTGTCGGGTAGGGTGAAAATCGTGCGAGTCGTGAAATTTCCCTTAGCTAAATTTACCCGTTATCCATACCTTTTTTGGCTCAACCCAAGCTCAACCCAAAATGTTGTGTCGAACCGATCGGTTTGACACTGGACGCGCTCTTTTTCTCATTTTCGGGTTCATGTATGAGCTCTTACTCTCTTTTACTCTCACGGTATAAGCTCTTACTCTCTTTTACTCTCACGGTATGAGCTCTTACTCTCTTTTACTCTCACGGTATGAGTTCGAAACGATCATGCAACAAAACATCGATAACAAAGTATATTTGGTGATGTGGCGGTAATTTTGAAAATAATTTCAGTATATACGACGTAAGAAAACGTAATTTCAAAACTCATATTCCTCGCTTTTGATATTCCTAGCTTTTGATATTACTAGCTAACTTGGACCCTCAGGCCTGAGCACATAACTTTATTAGATTGATGAATCAATTGTCTAGAAGACTGACTAACTTTAAAGACTCCGTTTGGTTGGATTGTTTAAAAAATAACGTTTATAAAACTTGAGTGAGCATGACATGCGACGTAAGAAAACGTAAGTGAGCATGAAATGTCACGTCATTTGGAAACTTAGCCGGTGGTATGGATATATTTTATTTTGTTCCAGCTGCTTTAAAACGTAATTAATATTGTATTTTGCACATATTTACATTTTTTGACCCAATAATGCTTTTGATTAATATATTAATATTAACATATCGCTACCGATACCCATTTTCAGTCTTTATAAGAAGACCATAACCGTTGTTGGCTCAACAAAATCCCTCCACAAAATTCCTCAAAAAGTCCTAATAAAATATACGGTCTGATCTCAAGATATACCGCAAATATAACATATTCCTCGATTTTGATATTCTGTTTAATATTAGTAGCTAGTATCACTAACCATACAATATATTGTATGGTTAGTGCTAGTAGCGACCTTTTTTGAATCGTGAACAGTGTGAACAATGTAAAAATATAACGTAAATATACCGAAAAATTAATATTTCAAATTAAAACAAACTTTTCAGCACTTTCAGATAGGGATGACACAAATACGATTGCTTGGTTATACCTGTCTCTGGCTGATTGCTCTAGCACGCGAAAAGAGTGCTGGTAAGCGGTTGCATTTGAATTACAATATTAGCGGGCAGTTCCAGAAACTAATTTGAATTCATTTAAAAAAATCTATTTAAGTTTCGTGAGACTGTTTCATTGCCTCGACTATTTGGCTCCATATAACAATAGCAAATATTTAAATTTTTACTGAAATCCACTTCTTTCACTCTTCAGGTTCAATAAAACCACCCAGCCACCTCCCACCCACCTAGGGGAAAGTTGCTCTTGCAGCACGTGCACATTTTACCGCGCTGTCAAGCGTTACAACGAATCACACTTAAAGCAAAACTGAAAAAAATACCAAGACCTAGATGGGGCGAAAAGCTGTTCAAGCAATGCAAACACAGTACCTCCCCCTCTATGGCTGTGGGGCAGAGTGCCGGTGGGGGAGAGTGGGGTAGGATAGGACTGAGTGCGCGCCAGCGACTGTTGAATTGAAATGCAAATTTGGCATCTCCGCTGCGCCGGCTTCCCCGTTCCGTCCCCCTTCATTTGCATGATACCCCATGATGAGGCTGACTTTGTGTACCCTGTAATGGGCAAACATTTATCCCCATAATCACATAACTTGCAAGTGGGTTATGGGGTTGCCCGCCCACACACACACACACACACACACATACCATATGGATTTGGAAAACTAAATTAAAACCACACCTGCTCCTGCACACCCCTGCGTAAATAACTCACAATCAATATTAATTAAAATGCAGCCGTATTCCTGTCCTGTCCCCTCGAGCACGTTGTAGTGGGTTATGGGGGGACCTCGCCATCGCCATTGCCATCGCCGCCCTCACACCACAGTCTTTCATAATTCGACTTAAATGCTACGAGGCAATTTGCAGTAGCAACAAAAGCACCCGGCCAGAGGAAGCGCAATGCACATTCAACAAAGTGCACATTCAACAACAACAGCAACAGCAACATCAACAACAGTAGCAGAGGGGAGAACGGGAACGGGAACGAGCACGAGAACCAAAGCAATGTGACAGCAAACGAAAACAACCCACTCAACGCCCGCTTCAACCCTGCCCAGAGCCATACTCTCGCACCCACAAAACCACCCAACCCTCTCTCTCTCGCTTTGGAGCGCAGCTTTTGAGCATGCGCACGTGCAGCTAGAGAGCAAGCTAGAAGCAGCTAGAAGCAGCGAACATCGCTTACATGAGAGGTTTATGGCTTACGGGGGGTGGTTTGGCGACATGTTTGCCATTTTTGGGATGGAAACGAAGCTCGAAGCAGGGTATGTGTTGCGTTGGCGTTGGCGTTGGCGTTGTTGCGCCCGTCTGTTTGCCAAATTAGGGGTAAAGAGTAGGCAATAGAGAGAGAGAGAGAGTCAAAGCCGAGAGAGCGGCTGCAAAAAGCTTTGCTCACCTTACAGTTGTGTTGTTGCTGTTGTTACAAAGTTCCATTGTGTGTGTTTTCGGTGTTGTTTTTTTTCGCCAGTCATTTCATTCAACGAAAGAAGCTCGCCATAACGGTAGCGGTAACGGTAACGGAACGGTAGACGGCGGCACTCCAGTCAGTCCACAAAGTCCATTCAATAAAGCCAAGTGAACGGTCACTCAGCGTTTGTGTGTGTGTAGGCGTGAGGTGAAGTGAACCCCGAAAGGGGGTTGAAACGAACAACAGCCCGCAAAATACACGGCTTAAGACGCAAAAGGCGAAAAAAAGAAGGTGAAATGACGAGAAATATTTGACTAAAGGTGTCAGTGCCGCAGACGATTACAATAAGAGAAAAGAATTCCATTCCGTAAAATAAAAGCGGATCCCGTTGTGCGTCGAAACCAAAATGACTGTAACGAGGGGCTGCATGGGGAGGGGGGCACTATGGCATTATGCTGCTGCGAACCACCACCACCCCGCAAAACAAAATACGTCAAAGAGAAAACAAGTGACAGAGTTTTAGTTTTCCGCAGTTTCCCCATATTTATTTTTCCCTTTTCTATTTTGTTCAATTTTGTTGTTTCTACTGTCCAAGCCGCGGGCGTGGCTTGCCCCGGCAGAAGGATACCACGGCTGCCACGGAAAGCATTTCATTTTCATTTTTAGCTTTTATTCTTTTTAATTTTTTTCTGTCCCGCTCTGTCACTGCCTCTGCCACTGCCACACTTCCTCACTCCCTGGGCTCTGTTAATTTGTCGTGCATTTTCAGCAGTGAAAAACTCGGGAACAACAGACCCCAACAAAACCAAACTAAATCAAGATAAAAAAAAATACAGCGAAAATTGAGATAAATCCGAATAAAAAAGCGAGGAAAACCCCAACGCGAAACGCGAAAAGTTGCTTCACTAAATAAAGGATTTGTCTGCATGGTGGAGAGTGTTGTGGGTGAGTCTGGCTTAAATGAATATTAATTGGGATTGTTTTTTGGGGGATAGCAGAGTCTCTGGCATGCCACAGAGATGTGCGGCATGTGGCATCTGCTGAGATGTGTGTGGCATCTGTTCCAGGGATAAGCGTGTGCACACACTCACAAATACATAGATAAATACATCAATAATAGAGATGCGATAATATAGTGCAAAATCCTCATCAATAATACATGAAATGGGGGAGTTTATAGAATAGTTTTGAGAATGGAATAGAAACGAAAATGGTTGTAAAGAGTTTATGTAGAAGGTTTCAAGGACAGCGGCTCTACGTTTGCTCGCTCACCCTCCGCCAGTGGGCGCCCACTGCACTAGGAAGAGTGAAGCCCTTGGAAGGGGCTTGCTAAGAACTCTAGATATTTGCTTAAAAGAATCCCTAAATTAAATTTCTTCTAGAAAGTGGCTTCCTATCCATAAAATGCATTGTCTTTCTTTACCTTGGGGGAAATTGCCATCACACTTCGATTTGATTTATTGGCAAACGCATGACAATTAATAAAAGTCACCTTTCAGAAGGCTCGGATCCTCTGGGCTCTCTTCAATTTAGATACTGAGCCTAAGCCTGCCCTCCCCTCCCAGGTGTGGATGGGAATCCATTCACAGTTTCCATTTCAAATCTCACACATCGATACACACTCACACACACGCACATGCATCTGCCAGTTTCGATTATGGGCCTCTTTCTGCCCCATGTGGAACGGTTTCAAAAGGTTAGACAGGCACACACTCATCGCAGCAGCAGCAGGGGAGAAGAGGAGGATGATGGAGGAGGAGGAGTGGCAGAAGTAGTGGCAAAAGGGCCGCAGCAAACAAAAGCTTCTGGTGCTGCTGGCCACTTGGATTCCACTTCGGTCTGGTGTGGTCAGGATAGCATTGAGGGCGATCCTCTGGTCCTCCAGTCCCCGCTCATGCATATATTTCCAATGCAAATTTGCCAGCAGGAGCATTCAAATCAGAATCAAACACACATGTGGACGGGGGCGGGGGGAGAGAGCTCTGGGGCTTGTGTCCGGTTGGGAAAACAAAAGGAAAACAAAAGGAAAACAAAAGAAGGAAAATTCTGAAGTGCTTAAAATGCGTTTTGTCAACATTAACCCGAAATGGCCGGACGAGAGATAAGCGTGACAGGAGTGGAGTGTGTGTGTAGTGTGTATATAGAGGAGGGGGTGTGGTGTGGGTGGGGGTGTGCAGCGGGTGGAATGATTAATGCTGCTGAAATTGCTTTCGGATTTGTCGAGCGACGAGCGACGAGCAACAGCTACAATGGGCCCGGCACGGCTTGGTTTGGCATGGCTTTGAGGCGGCTTCCAGGCCTGGCTGCCAAATGCACAAAGCCAGCGAGGAGTCGGGGCGGGGGAGTCGTTTCAGCGTTGCCTGTTGCCTGCTACACACAACACAACCCTCAAGGATGCAACAACCCTCGAGCGTGGCATCTGGAGATGCAGCAGCGACAGAAAAGGAATGAATAATTCAAATGGAGAATTCAGTTTGAAGATGCATAGAGGCGCATCCGGGAACGAGGCTATAGCCTCAGAAATAACGAGCACAAAAATCCCCGACAGGAGCCTGACAAACACGGTGTTTTGGGTGGGGGTAGGGCTAGGGGTGGGGGTGTCCTAGCACAACCCTTGGAATAATTGCAGCGTGCATTGCCATTGCTTCGCCTTTGACAGGGGAACCTTTTCGCTGATCGTTGGGGTGGAGCGCAACACACATTTTGTGGGGTACGCGTACACGAACGAGTACGAGTTTATTTTAAAGCCGCTTTATCGGATTAGACGGCTTAGAGCATTAGCACATTAGAGCATTAGGCGAATTATAACGGACGGGGCCCACGCCCCACGCCACACCCACCTGTCTAACCCCAGCACTCGAACGGGGGGTGTGGCCGCTGCCCCCATTTTGGCCTTTTTCCATTTCCCATTTTCACGCTTTGCACGTATGTATGTATGTGTTTCTCCAAGCCAAATTAGATTGCGTGTGGCATGTGGCAGAGGAAAGAAAACAGGTGCAGAACAGGCAGAAGTCTGAAGGCAGAAGGCAGGTGCAAGCTGCGCTGTCGACAGCTCCACGCCATCGTCCAGCCACCCCGAAAACCCGTCCGACCCGCCGCACAAAAGTAGTTAAAACTTATGCACGGGATCGTAATCTCTTCGGTGCAAATTAATAATGTTCTCTGCCAGCGTCGACATAATCAGAACAGGAAAAAAACTTGGCCATAGCTTCAATATGGCTGAAAGCTGATGAAGGCGGGCAGAGAGCTACAAAACTTTTATCCTTCGTTGCACGGTGATTAGCCCGACTAAGAGGCGGTGGCGGAGGCGGAGGCAGCAGAGTGCTGGCAGACGAAGAAAATGTGTAAAAAAACCCATAATCCTAGTGGATGAGAAAGTTTGTAATAAAATATTTAATAACATCCTGGAAGTACAAATGAAAATGGAGCCCCAGAAGGGGTAGAGGAAAAGTGGTTGTGAAACACAAGAGAAACTACTATCAGAAAAGTATCTGTCCGATGCAAATTAATGCAAATATGTGTAGATACTTATGGAAGATACAATTGCATCTGTCGCAGAACAAGAACAAAAAGATCTGGAGCAAAGATACATCTGTATACTGTCTGTCTACCTTTGAGATGCAAAAATATTCCTTCTGGCGATCAACCAGCAGAATTCTTTGATTTCATTGTAGAACTTATTCCCTTTGAAGATTGAATTTGGCAAAGTTCTTTGACTTTTCCAGACCGCAAGTTCCGCAGAAATCTGGGGTGAACTTCAACGATGCTGAGAAATGATAAAATATTCATTGCATAAGTTCACGCAACTTGCTTGCTGGCCAATTAAACTTTAATTAAATTACAACTTATCAAATTCCAGGGCAGACACAGGCACAGCCACAGCTACAGCACTCTCCAAGCTATAGACACAGATACAGATGTACTCGCAGACAAAGATACACACATACGCGTACGAATACGTATAGTCCCACGTCGATTTCAATGTCAGTCAGTTGGCCAACAACTCTGGCCGATGGTGGTCGGGGGGCGGGTCGAGGGTCGAGGCCTGTGTTTCGGGAGACAGCCCCCGCCATCGCCGCTTAATGATGCGAGACCCAAGCAAAAGCAAAAGCGAAAGCCATAGCCATAGCCAGAGCAGAAATCACAACCCACGCAAATCGGCGAAGCGTCAAGAGAAATCATTATAAGACAAGAGACTCTACTCTATAAGTTTCTAGAGCAGTTTCTCTCTCTCTCTCTCGCGCTCTCTCTCTCTCTCTCTCGGAGATGTTAAGCTAAGTGAATGAAAATGAAAAAGTGCTGGGGGCACACACACGAGTAACGTGATCAGAATGATAAACCGCAGCTCACAGCAGACTTCGCTCTCAGGGGAGAGGCAGGGAGGATGGGAGGATGGTTATGTGTGGCCAGTGGCCAGTGGGTGGTGGAACTGAAACTGGAACTGCGACTGCGACTGGGTCGCCACCGGGTAGCCGTGTGGATGGGTGGTGGTTGAAATAAATTGTCATTGTATCTGCGCACCGCTGGATTCTCTTTCTATTGTTTTTAGCTTTTGTTTGATGGCCACAAATCTCAAATTAATTAAATTGTCACCGGTTGTGTGTCGGGTCGCAGTAGATGGATGTTAAAGCACATGCGATTCAAAATCTAAATCAAAATCAGAATTAAATTAGTTAGCCGCAGCAGCAAATGTTTCGCTGGTCAGAGATCAGCCCTCGCCCCGCCCCCTACTCCGCCACAAAACTTTTCCGACGGCGAACTGGCATTATGAAATTCGTAGAGCTTTAATGGGCCTCGCAGATGTCACGGCGCTTGTCATAGGCCAGAGAGTTCATGGCTGAGAAATCCGGCGCAGAAAACAGAAATGTAATTAAACTTTTAATTAAAAGAATTAAAATGCCATCTCCATGACATCTGTGGGGGGAAATCTAACGATGATCTAGCTGTCTGTCTGTCCGTCTGGCTGTCTGCTCTGCTCTGCGGTTGCTGATCTCTCCCTCTCTTTCTCTCTATTCCTTAAACTGTTCTTCTTTTAGCTGGAATCCTTTAATTGGTGTATTATGGGGGCCAAGCGGCTGTCTGACTCTCTTTGAATGCGGTCAGCACACACACTGCTTATTTGTTGGAGAGAAAAAGCTGAAAAGTGACAGCAGCAACAGCCAGCACCCCCAATAACCACAAAAACGATTTCAGTACACCTCTCCATTGCCACATCCATCTCCATTTCCGTATCCGTATCCATATCCGTGTGCATGTTAATGGTGGGGATATTGTGTGTCATGCACTTCCACCCCGAGTGGCGGGGTCGTCTGCCCTGCCCTGCAAAACAGCAACAAAAAGCAATGGTAACCCCATGAGTAATTGTCTGTCGGAACGGGCCAATGGACTAAATTGAGCAGCAACAACAAAGAAGCAGAAAAGAAGTCTAACGGTAAATGGAGAGAGTGCGGGAGAGGGCGAATGAGTTGAGAGACAGAGGAAGCAACAGTCTGCTTTTGGCCCAGTTGGCAGAGGGTTGACAGGACACGGGGGCAGGGAAGGGGAAACTCCAGCTTTAGCTTACATTTGTTTTTTTCCCTTGCGTAGTTTTATTTGGTTTTCCTTGAGTGACATTTTGGCTGACGTCGCCCACGCCCACGCCCCCGCCTCCGACGCCCTCCAAGCAGAGCACCGCAGCGCAGCGACGACACGTGCTGTTGGCAGTCGACGTGTTCGTTCATGTTTGCCTGTTTGCCGCTCCGCTGCCTCTCCCTCTTCGCTCGCTCTAGAGAGAGTGTTCATTAATTCGGGCTGTGCCTTGGGGCACAGTGGTTCAGGGCACATTAATATGGAAAATGTTTGCTTAGTGCCCGTTTTCCTTGACCCGGAATCAATGTAAAGGACCCCCACCCCCGCCCCATTCGATGTATTGCGTATATTAATTTCTTTTGATGTGCCAGCAACAACCCTTGACAACCCTCGCACCCCCATCCTGCGCACGGGGCATTTTTCAGTAGAAAAATTCGGAATTGCTATTCCACACTTTTTGTATCGTTATGCAGATTTATGCCATTTCCAATCGAAATTATTCCAGAAAAAACAATTTCCGCGCACACCAAAAAACCATTTAATTTCACAAATAAACAAAAATAGTGAACATTGATTTACGGACAAGGTATGCCATCCATTCCATTCCATTCCATTCCAAACATTCGTTCAATATTATTGACAAACAACAATGAAATACGAGAAAAACTGCGAGACTTTTTGCGACTATGGAACATTTTTGAAATTCCCATCTTTCTCGTTGCTTCTGTGGCCTCTGGACTGCTGTTGGTTTTTCGGTGAGAGGACACACAAAACACACCACACACCAATGCCACCACCCAACCCAGCCCCGCCCAGCCCAGCCTCCTCCGAGTTGGATCATAAAAATTCCATCAGCATTGGAGCAATTCCATTAGCACGAAATGATTTGATGCGATGCGCTCTCCGCGCCAGCCCCTGTTATCCGTCGGCGAAGATGGTCGATAGGGGAACCAGAAGTGGATTGAAAAACCATAAACTCATCTTTATCTTGCACTTTGTCTTGCCTTTCGCTTGGTCTTCCTTTTGGCTTGACTTTTGCTGGCAGAAGGTACGGTTTTTTTATGGCTAAGACAGAGACACACACAGACTTGAGCAATTTTAAAGTACTTTTCCAGGTGGGGAAGGGGGGGTTTGCTGCTGTTTTGCTGTTTGCTGGGAAATGTAAGCTTAAGGTAAGATTTCTGTCTGCACATAATGAATGGGAATTGCTGCAACCTAATGACACTTTCTCCTATATTAACCTCCCAAGCGAATCACCTGGCCCCACCACACACACAAACCCACACACACGCACACACGCACATTCCCTTTATGATTGCGTCCGCTAATTGAAATGTAGTGCGAGTGGCCGGAATCCTATTAGACCACCCTCCCACCTCCCCTGCAAACACGAGTCTGGACTCTGGAGTCTGGAGTCTGGCAAGGCCCTGGGGAAACATTCAGCATTCCCCAATTAGGCTCTTCCCAACTGTCTCTCGACCATAATTTGGAAATGCAATTGGAGTTGACAGACACGCAAAATGTCCCTTTGGATCTGCGAGAGGGGATGGGGGGATGGGGGATTGATTCGTTCTAGAAGATACACCTCTGCGGTGATATTTTCGTGATTTCAGTAAGGGTGTCAGCGGCAAACGGGGTAGTAGGTGGCCAGGTAGGTGCAGCAAAAACAGGATGTGCCGGGATAATGTTATGTGAATTGCACACCTCTTCCGACAGCACCTCTTCCGGCCTGCTGTCAGAATGCGGCGACTATCTGGCCCCGGGCGAGGCGGCACTAACGTAGACATCTGGGGATGGGAGGGCTTGGATGCAGCTGCCACAGCCGCAGAATGCCAGGAACGCATAAAATGACGAAATTACGGGAGCCTGTGGGTGGGTGGGCGTTGGCTGCTGTGTGGTGTGGCATGGGCCAAATGCTGGGGGCGGGGAATTCGATAAGCAACTGCGTCACATGTGCGGACCGCAGCTTCTGTCGGCTCCATGGGAGCGGAGTGGTTCGTGGCAAAATGGAAAAGGAAATTGAGTGTGTGTAATGCGTACTTATGGGGGACATTTTAAATGAAAATTTCTCTACATTTTCCCCGCTATCCTTAACACATGCCTTCCGCCTGGATTGGAGTGCGCTGATGGTAGCAGGCAACAGGTGGGGGCCGGGCAGGAGGAGACACACACACCTGGTCCGCTCTGGCCTGGTCTGGTCTGGTCTGGTCTGGAGGCTGCATATTTGCCCAGCTTCCGCTCGTATGTTTCGCATATTTTCTTCATATTTCCTTCCTGCTTTTTCATTCACTTATTTTCCCACACTTTTTATTAAATTCGTGCCTGTCTGCCATCTCTTGGTCTTGGTCTTGCTCTTGGCCTGGCTCTGGGTCTGGGTCTGGAACTGGGCCTGTTACCGGTTGTGGATCCCACTGGAGGGAGAGTCGAGAGAGCAGTGAAACGTGGTCTTTATTTCATTTCTCATGTGTTCGGAAGAAAACCAGACAAATAGACAGACAGAGAGAGAGAGAGAGAGAGAAAGAGAGGGAGAGAGTATGTGTATGAGCGGAAGCGGAAGAGACAGAGACAGAGCAGACAGACAAAGCGACTTGGTCAATTGCATTATTAAATGGAATACACTAAAGAAAAAACCTAGATGTTTGAGAAACATGTAATGTTTTACTGTTTACTGTTACTGAACTACATATTTCTCCCAGTGTACCGCACATACCCGTACATATATGGCCACAATGCGACAAATTCCGAGCGGTGAAGGTCTCCCCATATTTCACGTACCATTTCTCCTCTCCTCTTCTCTCCTGTCCTTCGATGCAGCAGCGGAATGTTTGTAATGCTTCCTTTTGGCTCATCTGCACTCAAGTCGCGTTCGGTACGGTTGCCCCAACCGCCCTATCGCCGCCCATGGCCACCCATGGCCAACCATCGCCTGCCAGCCAGTCAGCCAGTCAGCCACTGTCATTGAAAATAAATTTGTCAACTTGCAGTTGCCATTCGCCATTCGCCAGTTTCTCGCTCGCTCTCTAACTCACTCTCGACAGTCCCAGTGCACCGCAAACAGAGCTGTTTCGAGGCTGTCACTGGCTCCTCCGCCTCTGCTCTCTTCGAGCTTCCAGTTTCCAGCTATTGCTGCAATGCTACTTTAGGCAGGCGCCGCTACACGTTACGATTTCTACCGATGGCACACACTTTTAAGCTGGTAGATGATGATCCCTTTTAATATTTGTTCATATTTTATTAATAAATCTATAGGAGAGAATATTATCCTGGTTTTGCACGCTCCACAGTTTGTTTCTTTGCTGACAGTCGGTGGAACACGCATCGTTAACAGAACCACAGAAAGTGCCAGTGGCAGTGGCAGGGACAGTGGCTGTGGCAGAGTCATAGTCATAGTCAGCGATGGCGACCACGACCACGACCACGACGTAGACGACATTTCATTTTATTGTCACGTACGCGTTTGGTTCGCAGTTTCTTTTTATGGTAGGTCGGTGCCGTGTCGTCACTTCCCCTCCCCTCTGAAACGCCCCGCCATCCCCATTTGGAGTTCTTTCAAATGGTGTCTATTGACATGGATCCATGTACGGACAGCTTACAGTTTACAGTTGTCTCGTCGGCGGAGGCCAGAATCGAACATTGAACATTGAAGGCTGTTAGCACTCACTGGGTGTGGCCCATGAATAAGAATCGTTTTCCGTTTTCGTCTTGAAAAGAATATTTCTGCCATTTCGGTATGAATTTGTATTCGAACTTATATAATTGATGGGCACCTGGAAATATGAGCAAAACTGGTTTGCCTGCTTTAATTTTCATGGAGTCGGAAAAGGACTTACATTCCATCTGGGCGAAACAATAATTCCTTTTGCTCGGGTATAAATATTTTGTTTTAATTTCGAACCACAAAAGCAAGAAATGTACACATACTCTAACATATATTCTGATAGTTAATGAAACATTTTGTCGAGTCTAGGGTCTGGGGCAAGAAACTTACAGCCGTCCAGGAAATGGCTTAAATGGCCATTCAAACGTTTGCATTTTCGGAGAGCGAGAAACATCAGCTTGGTTGTTGATTTCTTTGCAATAAAAAAACTTATGATATATACCTTAAAAGAGGTAAAATAGCTATAGGTAGGTTTACTTTCACCGATTTAAACTTGTTTGTTCGACTAATAGACTTCAGGTGGCAGTACTCGAAAGTGGCGAATACTTTGCCCAAAGAAGTTGTTAGTTAGTTAGTTAGTTTAGTTAGTGGTCACTTTTGTGACTCCAAAGGAGAGAAGAATAAGCGGAAAGAGCGCGGGGTACTTGGGGCACATGGCAGGCAGTTATAAACGGAGTTTGATTTTGTGTAAGTTAATTCCAATTGGTTCGTGTGTCACTTAATAAGCCTAAGCATAATATTTTTGAATTAATTTGTACTTTGATTGATATGAATGTTGGCTACAAAGGAATCAAATTTCTGCATGAAAATCAAAAATCAATCGACACTAAAATTAATTAAAATTACACTCTCATTTCTGTATTTATGGATTTCGATATGTGTACTCGTATCTGTAAGCCATTATATTTAATTGGAATGCAAACAGTATTCGGTTTCAAATGCAGGAATATTTGTTCAATTAAATCCTTCAATATTGGTTTATTTTAGCGTTTGTGTCTGTTAGGATTCCTCCTACATATGTATGTATGTGCACTGCACATGTTGATGATGTCAAAGAAGCTTAGTTTGTTGCATTTTATGATAAGTGTTATCTTACAGAAGCACATTCCCCCCCTGCTGGGTGGGCCTTCGGGCAGTGGCAGTCCTTCAGCTGAGAAGTTAAACTGAAACAGTTGCCACGGCAAACTCTTCACAAAAAGTGTTTTAACAACAAAAGGCACTGTGTAAATGGCACCTGTACGGTTGTCAGCCATTCGGTAAACTTCTGGCCAAGTAACGGGCGACTCCTGCCGACAATTGGCTCTCCGGATGCAGCTAATTAAAATTCTTTAGAACTAAAGAATGAGTTAAAGTAGTTAGGGCTAGGCGGCAAGGCGGCTAGGCGGCTGGTGGCACCATAGGACACCGTTGCATTGAAGCGCTAATTCACTTTTCCAGCATCATCGCTTACTCACTTTTTGTCCGTATTCCTCCGTCGTCATCCGTTCCGTGGAAGATAGTTTCCTGGGCGGCAACAGACTTTTCCATTTTTCCTTCTCTTTTTTTTTTGGCAGCAGACATTTCTACAGGGGATTACACGGCGATGCGGCAAGCAGTCAGTCAGTTGCAGCAGGTTGTTGCAGGAAATACTTGTAAAGGGGAGTTGGGGAGATGGGGAGAGTAGCACACTTATTGCATTACTTACGCTAAATAACCGCTCACAAAGTGCCATTGAAGTTGTTAGTGTGCAGCGGGGAGGGGTGTGTGGGTGAGCGGCGGGGAAACTTCTTATTAAATACGTCCGAGCGGGGGGAGGGAGATAATTAAACAGGAAGTGTGTTTGGCAGACAAGGACAGAACGAACGAACGAATGGATGGATGGCAAATGGATGAATCCAGGCAAAGTCAAGACAGACACAACTACCCGAAATATTCATTCCAATACATGCCAGCGTGTCTGTGTGTGTGTGTGCATTTCAGTGCGGTTAAACGGCATACGGAATACGCATACGCAAGCTGTCAGAGGAGGTGCTGCGATGCTGCCAAGTGGAGAAATTCCAGACTATCTCTGCTATCTCTCACTCTCTCTCTCTCTCTGTGTCCATTGAGCTTTGCTTGAAATTTGCATTGCAATGCAACCCCACCCCACCCCAGCACACTTTTTCCCTCACTCTTTCTGTGCGACTTTCTGTATCTGAAAATGTACAAGAGATTAAAGAGATTTTTCCCCTCATTTCTGCCGTCCGAGTCTGCACTTCTGACTCTGATTTAATGACCAATCCAAAAACTGAGTGCTTTCAAGTGGAATGCATACTTGAAGTTGTAGTTGTAAATCGATATGGGAATGTGTGCAAAATGTCTCCGAACACAAGTGCTTGAGCAAAAAAACATACATACATACATCCACTTTCAGCAAAGTACAATAATTGTTATTTTAGTCGTAGAAAGAATTGAGTGGAATTGTATCCCACGCTCAAGATAATCTGTAAAAAGGCACTCAAAAAGGTACATTTCCAACTAGGATGTTTGTGCAACAATTACTCCTCCCAGATGGATTTAATCTTTTGCCTGCTTTATGGGAATCCCCCCATCCTCGCATTGCTTTAAGCTTGCGCCTCTACTTCTTCTTCGATGCGTTTCACTTCACTGCAAATCTGCTGGGGCAAAGGGCAAGTGCCAGTGCCAGTGCGAGTGCCAGTGGTGCCTGGCTCGAGCAGACAGGCTCAGAAATCTAATATGGCAGAAAACCCAATTAAAATGCTGCACAACAGAAAGAGAGAGAGAGAAGAGGCACCGACAGCGCACCGACAGAGACGGGAACAAAAGGAGGCATCATCAAATAATTGCAGGAGCTCTGGCTGTTGCTGTGGCTCTGGCTATGGCCCCAGACAAGTATAATCTCCGGTCCCGATGCAGCCAGCTGTGCACAGCCCAGCAGGAGCAGGAGCAGCAGCAGGAGCAGGGAGCTGGGAGCAGGGCGTAGAGTGTGCGCGCCTCGGGATATGCTATGGAAATTTGTAAATTTAAAAATTGAATTGCGAAACCAGAAACAAATACTGCGAGTATTTCAGAAATAATTGGCTGGCGTGGCTTTATGGCTTCCATTGCAGTGTCTTTAAGGCACACGATTGAAAGTTTCGAGTGCCCGCAGAGGAGGTTGACATGTGGGTTACTGGTTCAAGCCGGGAGCCAAGTGCTTACTTAGAGGGAAAATGCGGGCAGGCCTGGCCGGGCCTTCTTTGTGGAAAAGCTTTTAGTGAAAGTGGAAAATATGGAAATGCTAGCTTGAACTTTGATCAATATCATTTTGAGCCCTGCTCCAGCTCCTTCTACCTCTCTAACCCTTTTTTTTGGCAATAAAGTGCTGGAAGGGGCAAAAACTAATCGCTGGGCAGCCATAAAAAGGCCATCTGCCTTTGGAAGAGTTATGGTCCAGCATAAAAAAGGGAGGGCAGAGGGGACAGCAGAAAGATGGCAAAGGAAGGGCAGCTGCTGCAGTAAGCCGGTGGCCGGTGGCTGGTGGCAGCGCACACATGTGGCTTTTGTTGCCCTCTGAGGCTGCAGTTTCGTGTGACGTCTTAAGTGCATTCGGGTGCATGGAGGTTTCTGTTCAGGGAACAGGATTTCGCTCCTGGCTAATGTCGAGCTGCCGCTTTGGTGGATCCGCTTTTATGGGAGCAATTTGCCGCAGACAAAGCCAACAGACATCTTTCCCTGGAGGGTGTCTATACGTCTCCCCACCACCCCTCCCTTTTTTTGTGTTAATTTAGGTTCGCATTTTATGACGGGAGGGAGCACTACAAGGACTACAAGGAGGATATCCTGTTTACGGATTTTATGATTTTACAAAGGAAACAGGGAAGCTGTAATGTGGTTAAGGGTTTAAAGCAAAGAATTTTACAAATGCAATAAGACTTTAGACAAAGGTAGTTGAAAATTCTTTAAATTTAAAATCAATCCGTCCATTCATCTGAAATCATTCGTATATTCCAGGCACAACCTGGCCAAGTCTGTATCGATTGGTTTGCCCATAAATATTGAAAATTGAGCTATGTTTCAGCTGCATCTCCTCGTTATTTTTGCTGCAACTGAAATTGATTCCATTTGGAAGTCATGGCAAATGTTTTCATGTGATTAAGTCTGCTGTCTGCAGCATTCAGACTCCAATTAAGGGGAGCAGAATGCCGCTTGGAACCGACTGCAGTTGGGCCAAGACCAGTCATTCAATTATAATTCGTTTATTCCAAAGGGGGGTGGTTCTCCCTCTCTCTATCTATCTGTATCTGTATCCTCCATCTGTATCTGTATCTGTATCTGTTGTGCTGCCTTCATTGAATTTCATATTCCGGGCTGCCTTTGGCTCAGCCTCTAGTAGTGCATGACAAAAGTAGCTTAAGTTCTTTTCATTTTTATTTGGAAAGTAGATTTATCGATGGTCCTGCCAGCTCGTACATAAACCGGTTACGAGGGCACGTCCCATTGCCATAAAAATATGAGAGCAAATATTTCGGGCATGAGCAAGACAGACAGACAGACAGAGAGAGAGAGAAGTCTCCCCAGGGGCAGGAGACTACATTTGTGTGTTGTGCCTGTACTTCCGGTTGATTTGCGTTCATTTCGGGATCTACTCACAGAGAAGTTCCCTACTTTCAAACCGGATTGCAGTTTGTATATTCCTTCGAATGTGATTCCATTGAGGGAAAAGGGTTAATTAAGCCTTAACTTAGTCAGGGACTATTAGGTGATTCTTTGATGCATAACTTCACGCGATTATAAAACCAAATATGCAAATTAAACCCAAAATCCTTTACCGCCAATGAATGCCTGGAATTTCCCCTGTTTTGTTAATTGCCGACATTGGGTGGGGGTGGGGGGTTGTCAGGTGGAACGGGGGTGGTCACTGAAATTGAAACCGCAACTGACGAAGATTATCTGCTCGAGGTCTACGGGCACACGTTCGTAGCCCATATACCCGTTTTCTGGCGTGACTGAGCGCAATAAAAACTTATTAAGCGATGCTGGGGACGTGGGACCACAGCAAGGACTCCAAGTAAGCACAAAGAACCCAAGAAAGAGAGAGAGAGAGCGAGAAAGAGCAAGTGCAGGAGAGAGAGAGAGAGAGAGAGAGAGGAAAAGGATAAATGGCAAAACATTTGGTATAAATGTGTCGCTGCCCTTAGGGGTAGACCGTAATAAAAAACGAGGAATAAAAAGAAATGAAAATATTGCGCATACGCCGCATTGGCTTCGCCTGCCTTATAATGGCCATTAATAATATATCGCTGCTTCCGCATGGGCCCTGCTTCCCACACTACCCCTCTCTCTCTCTTTTTCTCTGTCTATCTCTTCGTTCCGGACAAGTGCGATAAACCGTTTAGCAGCATCCGGCTGCAGACAAAAGGGAAGAAAATGGGAGAAAATTGAGAGACAGAGACAGAGAGAGCGAGAACGAGGAAGAGGAAATAGTGCAAACATAAGTACTCGAATGGAAATGGATTTTCTTGTTCAAATTTTAAGTGAAAATTCCATTCTAATTCGATTAATTACGGGTGAAGGAGAATGTGCCGCCGGCTGGGAGGCTGGGAGGTCATCAATTGAGGTAATCAATGCATCTCTAAGCCGCTTTTGCTGTAATCAGCTTACACTTTGCACTGCATCTCCCAGCATTTCCCATTAAAGATTGGGTTTTCCATTTTGAATTTGGCATTCGAATAAGATGAAAATGTTTATTCAAATATTTCGCCTCACAATGAGATATAAGATATTTCCTCATATGCACACACAATGGCTGAACAACAACAATGGTGTTCAACAAAGTATGGAGAAAAGTTTGCCGACTTCGTGCCATCCCTGGTCCTGGTCCTGGTACGTGCCCCCTGCTCCCGTGGCCTTTCCTGCGATTCGCTTATTTGTGGCAGCAACTGTGGAAAAAGTTTGCGCCAATAAATGAAAATGGGGAAGTACAAAACGAAGAACAGGCGGAGCAGCAACAGAACAGAACAGACACAGATGTTGAAATAAGTTGTCAAGCCGAAGCATGCCCCCTGCCACTGCCCCAGCTCTAGCCCCAGCCACTGCTATACATATATATATAAAGTATAGTTTTGCACTTGTCAGCCTCCCCCTTGCCGGCGATAAGGACAAAACATTGATAAACATGCCCACTCTCCGTGTCTCCACAATTCCAGAACTTCCAGAACCATGATGTCTCCCCCAGATCCCCAGCTCCAACTCCACTTCAACATTCTTCTCTCCACACGCAGCTTCTGGGCGGTGTGGGGGTTGGGGGCGGGGTTGGGGTGGATTGGTATTGGTTTGCCAGGAACGCAGCGGATGCCAGGCAACGGCAATAACAATGCCATGCCCACAATTGCTTGCCTTGACAAAGCGACTGTCACACGGAGAGAGCCCGCAGAGAAAAAAACGAGTACACCGTGAGAAAGAAGGGAGGTTTAGCTGGAGGAGGACCTCTAGTAGTCGGCTTAAGGGATCTCCTGTAGATGTACTTGCTGCTAAGACATCCCAACAAATCTCACCATCACCAGTCACTCTGCTGGAATATTTTTCTGCCAGTGCATCAGCACAATCGTTCGTTCGGCATGAGTTTGCGTTTGGTTAAGGTTGAGGTCGTCTTCGCTTGGGTTTTAAGGACTACGCCGGATGGATGGGATGGGAGTGAGGAGAGAGAGTGGGAGGACTGTCAGTGGGACACTTTGCTGTCAATAACATTTGAGTTACGACAAAGCCAGAAATTGCGGCGCAAGGAAGGAAGTCTCCTCCTTCTGGGGGAATTTCTCACGCGTCACCTGTGGCAGATACTGCCACCATGGGGCACCACGGGGGGCGGTTCACGAGGCGCATCTTCAGGCCTACTGCAGGCAGCTTCCAGGAGTTGAATGAACTCGCTCCCCATCGATTGCCATGTGCGTCCGCCTATGTTGTGCATCCATGGAGTTGCTTTTCCTGGCTTTGTCATGTGAATATCCTGACACGGATGGCGTCGACCGGGATAAGCCAGAATAGGCAGCAGCTTGACATTCATTTGAAAACATTTTATTAGCAACGGGCCGCTCTTATCTCATGGATGCACTTTTTCCTGCCACACAGACAGCGGGCCAGGCGGAGGGGACGGGGACGAGTCCGAGTCCCCGACAGGACAATGATTGTCAGTCACAATAAACACAAACTGTTGCCCCTCCACCCACCATCCTGGCCATGCCAATACTGTGCGGAGGAGGTTGGCTGGGGCCCAGGACAGGACGGGACAGGACGAGTTATCGGACCAGTTCTGTCAGGTACAATCCCCGGTTATGTGGCATTCGTGACAGTCACGTCTCTGCCACACGGCTTATAAATGACACTTCCACTGTGCAACCAAATAGTTGTAGTTGATCAGCGGGGGGGCAGCGGCAGAGGCGGGTTCAATTACTATGTTTAGCAGTGCCAATGATAATACGATACGCTCCAAATGGTTTCATTCGGATTATTTCATTACGTGGATGGGTCCTTTGGTAACGGAAATGCACCTTTCCGCGTTTGATACCGTTGAATGGGTCATAATAATGTATTAGTGATGGGCTTAGTGGCATAATTATGATGTAATACTCGCTGGGATGTGTTATTAGGAAGATAAGCAAATTAGAGGGATTGCAAGAGTCTCTGATTTTCAATGAAACGACATTGGAACGTATGTAGTTTCTATGACAGGGAAATAATGAAAGTGCTGCTAAACTCGAAGTATCCTTTCGATTAAAGGTATACAAATTAATTCGTATCTAATGGAAATTTACTTGCAATTCGATGCTGCTCTTTGTTGTGCCTTTGTTCCCTGCACAATAAATTGGATTTCTATAGTTCAGATTGCATGATGTGTATCGTGGATGCTTTGTGTGCAGGTCCTTTGTCTCCCCCCAACGGAAGACGAAGACACGGGGAGGCATACTCCTGCGGCACAGCCTCCTCTGCTTCTGCTTCTGCTCGTGCTTGTGCTTCTGCTAGACCTGTCATCTCGTGTACAGTAATAGTTATGCGCAACTGTACAAGCGAATGTGCCGAGGCGCCAGATTGAATTACAATATGAATGACATGTAAGTTGTCCGAGTTGTCTGAGTTTTCCCCCAGCTGCCACAGCCGCAGGCCCCACACACATGTCCTCTTCTCGGGATGTGCTTGACGGATTAAAGCATGTTAAAGGTAAAGTTAAAGTTTAGTTATCGTCCGAGTTCAATGGATTCGTTTCTCAGATATTTTTGGTCGAACAAGGTTTTCTTTAGCCCCTAAACCACCAGCAATTAGGCATTTCACCGGGAAGAAGTTTTGCTTTGTGGCAAGCCTGGACGGAAATTGTGTTGCGCCAAAGTGAAATTGTCGAGAAAATGTTTTGCGGTTTTGCTCGTAACAACTCCACAGTACAATTTATTTTGCTGATTAATTGAGTGGGTTTACAGGCAGGCAGGCCGTGAGGGGGGCAGGGAATGCAATTTGGCGACGGCAACCAACCTCTGACCTTCGGCTGGGGCAGCGAGCAACAAGGGATCCCGGGACTCCAGCAAGAGCACACAAAACGTAAACAAACACTTGTCCATGGCGAGGCTAGGTCGGGGCTACGGCTACGGGTACGGGTACGATTGCGAGTAGTATGTCCTGTTTTTCCCCCACTGTAAAAGCTTTTCCTAGGCGCAGGCGCAGGCACAGGCAGAAGCACAGGCAGAAGGCTCTCTCGCTGCACTCGCACTGCAGATGGCCGATGGCCAAGCAGAGCTTCGTGTGACGTCACACGGAGCCAAACAGAAAACCGAACGGCACTCGAGCCAAATGCCAAGGACTCTCGCCGCTGAGAGGCTGTCGGCCTGCCGTCAGTGCCGTTAGAGATATTCGCCAAGTGAGACGTACGTGCCAAGCAGTGCAGAAAGCAGTTGGAAATACACATACACATACACTCGAGAGTAACGGGAAAGGGGTGGCTGTGCGTGGGCGTTCGTGTGTGTGTGTGTGTGTCAATAAAATCAGGAAGAGACGGTGAGCGGCTGTGAGCCAGCCACACAAACTGTTGGCCAACTCAATGAAAACACCCGAGCAGCCAACAAATTAGGCAAAAAGAAACAACAACAAAACCACACAGACATTGACTTTAAGTTGCACGTGGAGTTTGTTTTTTTTGTGCGGCCAGAGGACAGAGGCTAGAGGCTGTCCATGGCCGAGCAGAGGCTTAGTCCTGGGGTCAGAGGTAAATTCCCCGCGAGCCAGTGCCGCCGTGGCAGAATGAAAACAAAAACACAGGCGACAGCAATGCCAGAGTTGCGGCAAGGTATATTCAGTCCAAGGAAAGGCAGGACTAGCGAGAGAAGAGCCTCCATCAAGGAGGATAACTACCTTCCGTTCAATGTTCCCTTATAAATACCGTGAATATTCAATAAATAAACTGTTTTATTGAATATGCGAGGCACCTTAAATAGAAGTGAAAAGCAGTGAAAACAATGGAACAAAGGGAAAGCGGCAGGAGCCGCAGGCCAAAAATTCGGTCAATATTTGAGTGCGTTCGTTCGCTGTTTGAAAAGAGGGAAATTTTTTGCCAATTTTTATGCTGCTTTCCTGATTTTGCTTTTGCTGCTTCTTCTGCTGCTATTTTTGTTGTTTGTTGGTTGTTTCTGTTTTTGTTGTTGTTGGGAAAGCAGCAAAGCAGCATCCAGCGAGCATAAAGGGAGCACAAAATCTGTGTGGAAATAAATTACGCACTATTCTGTTCTGCTGGGCGCTGGTTGGGGAATTTCGAGCTTTGGGACTTGTGGGATTTCTGAATGAATATTATTAATATACCGTCTGTATATGTATGTGTTTTTTGGCATATTTTTAAGCTCACTTTGGCCGCCTTGTGCCAGAGGCTCTCTGATTGCTGTTGCGCCCCTACAGATTATACGAATCCTGATTAATTTCCGCGTGTTGTAGGGACACGTGTAACTGTCAGTAGACACGACAGCACACACCGGAAACGGTCGCTGGGGAACCCACAACTACACATACATACATACATATGTACAAATGTACATATGTGTCACAAATCGTTTTGTTGCTGGCAAGGGGAAAGTATGGAATGGTGTGGAATCCTTCAAGAAATCATTCAAGCAGCATTTTCAAGAGTTTCCCATTTTTAAAAAATCTGATGAAATTCCAGCACGTTGCATGCCGGATGTTGCACAAAGTGTTTGTGCAGCGCATTCTCTGACCAAGAACAACATGCATCACAGATGCCACATAAATTAAAAGGCAGACCCCAGCGGGGAGTAAACGGTTCGGCGCAAGGGGAGACCGACCATCGACCGTGTTACGTGCGTTTTATGACGATTATTCGTTACGCATACGCCATGTGGCGCGGCAGGGGCCACCAACAGGGCGTCGCGTAATAAATCGCACGACAATAACTCAGAACACAAAAGGACAGAGAGGAGAGAGAGGAAAAGGGAGAGGAAGAACACAGCAAAAGGGTGCAGCCTAGGGAACCATCCAAGGGTGAAGGATGTGGCACCAGCCAAGCAGTGGCCAAGGAAACCGAAGCAAAACTGAAGCTATTAAGGCAAAAGACTTAAAGACTTTTCCTTCTACCATTTGCCCACCCACCAGCACCCACCGCCCATCCGAGACACCCAAACGCACACATCCGTTTCCGGCTCCACTCCTGCGGCTGCACCAAAGCCAGAGGCAGAGGCGGAGGCAAAAAACAAAAACAGAGACCGTCAACGAAAACTCACTTAGTAGGCAGCCGCAGCCTCCTGCCTCCTGCCTCCTGCCATCTCTGCCAAGCAGACTCTCTCTCCTTTGCTCCTTGCTCCCTGCTCCCTGCTCCATGCTCCTTGGTCCCGTCCAGACTCACTTGACATGCTCTTAATGCCAAATGAAAACATACGCTCAAGGACACCGAGGAAGCGCTCCGTTCGTTCCACTTTTCCGAGTACCGAGAACCGACAACCGCCCCTCCCCCGCCCACCACCCAGCGCCCGGAGCTCCTCTCGTGTGTAAATTTTTAATGTTGCCAAGAACAAGCACAGTAGCCCTCAAATGTAGGTTATCAAATTGTGTTCAAGTTGTCGTTGCCAACCCCAACCCCAATCCCGGTCCCGTCCCCTCTCGAAGCGAACTTTTAGACCCCAAAACGAAGCCCAACCCTTAAGCATAGGAGGAACATTTTAAATGATTTTGTGGCTGTTGTTTTTGTTGGTGCTGTTGCTGTTGCTGCCGCTCTGACCCGACTGCCAATTGGGTCAGGCATTTACATTTCGCGCCTGATGCGAATACCAAAGGCCCTGCCCCTCCGCCTCCGCCTCCGCCTGGGAAAGTATGCCCCATGTTGTACATGCTCTTAAAAGTCTTAAGCTGCCTCTATTTGGTTAAATTAAAAACACAAATTTAACTCGACTCCGCCTGATGCTGCCACTAATTAATTGCAAACTAAATGAGTTTCCCGGCAACAAAACTTTATCCGTGCCACCGTGCCACCATGCCACAGCCAGAGACTGATGGCTGGGCAGCCTGTCGGCGGATATCATGCGAGCGGGGGAGGAGGGCTGCGAGGAAAAAGTGCAACTGACGCTTTGTGCATCTTCCCCAGACAAGGAAGAACCCGGAACGCAAAGCAGAAAAGTTTCGTCCGCGCATATTCCATGCCATTGCATCAGATGGGTTTCCGGCTGCGAAGGGATCAAACTGTTGGCTCGTACGAGTCGTACAGGAAATTACGGGTGATACGAGAAACACGTGTGAAAGGGTCAACAGCACTGTACTCCTATGTCGGTTACACTGCGAGAAAATAGGTTCCAAAACTAGTTTCAGTTCGGTTTCGGTTTCAGCTTCAGTTATTTGTATATTTCAACTCATTTGTTCATTCATTTGGAAAGCAATTCTCAGTGTAGAACTTGGCCAGGACTTGGCCCTGAGGTGAGTCACCCGGCCATGAGTCAGACGGTCGGAGATTGAGGGACAAATTAAGTTAGCTGCGTGCAAAATGATTTGTTCAAGGCAATTGAATGGTTCTCCAACGAAATGCCAAATTGGCAGCCCAGACCAGGCCAGACAGACCCCTCCAGACCCCTCCTGACCAGACCATCCATCCGTCTATCAGTCAGTCAGTCCGTCAGTCAGTCGTCAATCAAGGCAGTCAGCCAGTGAGCCATTAAATTCTCACTTGACGTTTGCAGCCGAATGGATTTCAATGGCCGCCCGCAGCGTAAATCTGTTAATTTAACTTATTAATTTGCAATTGAATTGGCCCCCCAACTGTTGATGTCGCTGTCGCTCTCAATGTCAATTATACTCCCACTGGCACCGCCCACCCCCCAGCCACCCTGTTGCCCCACACTTGCCTCATATTTGGTTGAGTGTGGGGCAAGTGTAATCATGCCTGCCCCAAAAGCATTCATTTGCATACATTTGCAATGCGATGCAAATTCCAAATCCAAAATGAATCTGACGGAGAAAAGTTTATTCGAATTTGATGGATTTGGCCGAAAAATGTAATTTTTCGTTGCATTTTCCTGTTGTGTATTTTTGGGGCTAAAATAATCAATAGATTATGAATGGAAATATACAATTTAAGAAGAATATTTTTGCCCAATAATGCCCGAAAATATATCTCTTGCTTTGACTTAATTCTGCTCACAGATTTAATACAATAATTGATCAAGATGTATTTGACAAAATTGTTTAGAACCAAAATAAACTTCTCCTAAGCTCTTAATAGTTAAATACAAGAGTAATTTATATACTATAAGCTTATTGGGTTCTCTTACTACCAAGGTCCTCCGCCTGGGAAATACCCAGGCCCTCTGTGAAGCATACTTACTGTGTGCAGCTCTTTGGTAAGTGGCTTACACACACACAGAGTACATACTGTACGGGGAGACCCTTGAGTTTAATTGAATAAGAATACAACTGCATAAGCATCGTCACTGGCAGGCCACAAATCGAATAACCAGGCAGAAACAGGTCAAGTGCTGAACTTGGAGTCGGGCATGCACCGACAACCCACACACACAGATACAGTTGCAATCTGCGGACAGGAGAGATGTGAGAGGAATACTTTTGCAGGGCATACACTCATACTCATAGTCACACTCCAGCATCAGCTGGCAGTCGAGTGCACATTGCCGGGACCTGGACCTGCCTTTGACGCACTAGCGTGGCTCTCAGGCGGAGGCTAATTGGCCAAGATCCTCACACAAATTACGACAGACGGCCAGAGAACTTTCTAATGCTAATGCAATGCAAACTGTTGTCCAACTTCTCGGACAAGGTGAGGGGCTGCTTTAATTCCGAGCAGTTCAAAAACATTTATAAGATGATAGAAATCCTCTTTTCGATGGCTGCATCTGGAATACCCTTCGGAAACCTGTCAATGCTGTCGGGCTTGAGCTTGAGATTCTACTGCAGAAACATTTCCCTATGGCCTTTGGCTTCCCTATCACTGATGGAGCTGATAGTCTGCTGAATATTAGATAGAACACTTAACACTTAAGCACATCCTGTGCTTGGCAAACTTCTGGACTCGACTAAATAAGGGTATGAGGAAACCAAGTTCTGAATTGTTGGACAGTTGACAGGCGATTTTCTGCAACTATGTCGAGCCCTGTCGAAGACAGACAGACAGACAGACAGATGGACAGACTCTAAGAGCGGGGAAAAGTTTTAGACATCTTTGACGGCAGTGAAGCTTCTGTAGTTCTGCAGTTTATTTCGAATCGGATGTCTTTTTGAGGCTCGCCTCGTAGGTGGCCGTCAGCTTCTTGAGGAACTTCTCGTGCTTGACCAGATCGCAGCGCTCCCCCACATCACTGATATGCTGGCTCAGCCTCTTCAGGCGGGCGTCGAGCAGCTCCGTGCGCCTCCGCACATGCTCGTTCATGTCGCGGTTCATGCGGTCCTCCATGGCCTGCAAGGAGTCGACGGTGCGGCGACGGTGTCTATCGACGAGCAGCGACACCCGGGCCAAGTGCATCGAACGTTCGTTGGTCCTGCGATCCTCCAGCAAGGAGCGGCGCTCCCCGGCCAACTGCTGCTGCATCTCCAGTTGCTCGCGGGTGGGTTGTATGCGTTTTCGAAGCAGACAGTCGGGCAGCTCCTCGTTCACAGGATCCTTGCAATGAATATAGAAGGCCACGTTATCGGGTCGTCGAAACTCCTCTGCATAAAGACTGCCAAAATATTGATACATACTCTAAATTTTCCATAGATTAGATCCGAATGGCTGTAGATTTAGTAGATATAACAATCCCGAAAGCTCTGACAGATTTCTCTGAGTAAAACTACATAAACTGAAACACTTTTCCATCTGTCTAATGCTTTTACATAGCACACATACAAATAGTACATGTGTACACCATAAATACTCCTCTTAAGCAAGCCACAGTGCAGACCCAACCCCAACCCCTAAGCGGAACTTCCCAGAACTTCATCCATGTCCCTGTGTCCGTCTCCTTGTCCGCGTCCGTGGCTCGGATATAACACACAAAAGTTACTTGTTATTATTATGATTAAAGTTTCTGCTTGTGTGGCCCACACCACATTAGTGCTACTTCCCTGACCCCACGCACCCTCCCCATAAAGGGATACGTCCCTACATTCATATAAACGTTTGTGGCATCGCTGGCAAGCCAAGCCAAGCCAAGGTGCTGGCTGGCTGGCTCAGGTGGAGTCTGCAGCTCTTGGCGGCTTAGGACAGGCATGTCGTACATACATACCAGTATGTGTGGCAGGGCAGTCCTCCCCCCATTCCTCCCGCTTCACCCGTTAGAAGCCAGCCATTTACATCATGAATTTCTGGGGATAAAGTAGGGGGTTGGGGGGAAACAGAAAAAACAGTAAGCCAAAACATGACCACAACATATTTTGCTGGCCATCTCTTTGTTGCCATAGGTCTGAGCCTTAAAGCGGATTAAAATTGGAATTTTAGAGTGGACGGGAGTGGGCAATGAGCTTTGGAGAGCATCGGGAGATGGATGCGTTGACAAGTGAACTGCCGGATATTCGTGGGAGGGGTGCCCCCTCCTACATTAGTGGCACTTACCAATAAGCACTTGTGAACCCCAGTGAACCCTCCGTGTGAGGGTCATGTCATTACACAAGACTCTATAGAACTAATTAGTTCCACTTTGCATTCCGTTTCTTTTATGATTCTCAACAGAACCAAGTTTTGAATGCTTCCAGCAAGCCCCTCCCTCTCTCTCTCTCGCTCTCTCTGTTTGTGCTCTGTCAGTCGCCCCCCTCCTAGCTCCTGGTCTGCTCTTTGACCCAAAAGGTTGAATGGAAAACTCAACTTTTACTGAGGTCGCAGTGCAGTGGAACTGGCTGTTGACATGCAATGCTGACAACAAAAAAATAGCCCAAATGGAAGTTTATGGCTAGCACTGGCCTACATACCGCCATCACCATCACCACACCACACCGGGGCACTGCAGAGCTTTCTGTTTCTCTCTTTTTCTGTTTTTATGGCCATCAATGGTATCACACGTGGAGCAGAGGTCCGGTCCACTCTGAGCCCAAATTAGTTCCGATTCCCAGAGGACATAGGCGAAGCAGAATAGAGTTGAAGGACCGGACTATGAGATACCCCTGCAAGGATTTTGGTAGATGCAAATGGGGAAAATCCAAGGAAGTTTTTGGATGAAGTTTTTGTAGCTTTTGGAGTTATGATGTTGCTGGTCAAGATATGTATATGTATGTAGATCGGCCACTGAAAATTCCCCTTTTATTTATTTGCAGGTCAGGGTGAAGAGCTGAGAGAGGGCCGGCCCCACGCCACCACCAACACCGCTCATAACTGATAGCGAAAGGTCGCTCAGAAACGTGATCCCGACCGAGTCCGAGTCTTAGGCAGCTTCGAGTACGTATCTTTTGCTGGTGCCCCTGTGCCCCGTGACCTGTGTCCTGTGTTGTGTGTCCTGCCTAGTGCTAAGTCAGAATGTTTGAGCCTCGATTAGAGCCGATTCGTGGAAGTTGAAAGTGGTTTTCCAGAACGGGAAAAGAAAACACACACGCACACCCACACTCACACACGTAAGCACCCACCCAACCACACAGAGACACACAGAGATACTTTTGGGCTGGTGTGAGTGTTGTTTGTTTTCGTTGCTCTTGTCTAATGCGTGTGTGTGTGTGTAGGTGTAGGTGTTTCCGTGTTTCTGAAGTATGCAAATAAACGGTGTCGCTGCCGGACCCACGATGGCCGCATCAGAGCCACCAGAGCCACCGCCGCGCAATCCGGATCGCATAAATGCCTCACTGCACAAGCTCAGCGAATCCGTAAGTACCACAAGCAACCCCACCACCCCGCCATCCATCCAGCCACCACCCCCCTCGGACCGCCTCCACTCCAAAGCCCGCAAAAAGAGGCAAAATTATCCACACAAAAAAAAATTAATAAACACGAAAAATAAGAGGGAACCTCTCTTGATATTTTACCTAATTGGACTCATTCATTGGTCGTTCGAATGGAGGGTGGGGCCATCACCGAGGAGGGGCTCTCCAATTGCATGCCTCAGCATCCCCCTCCCCCTCCGGCGCACTACTTCATCTTCCTTTCGTAGAACAAATTCCTCCTTCCACATCTCATCTGCATCTGCATCTCCCTTCTTCTGGGCTCTCGCTGTCGCTGTCGCTATCTCTCTCCGCTTTTTGCTCTTTCTCTCTTATCTCCAGTTTATCTTTGGTCAGAATCATTGAATCTAAAGTGGATGCTATAAAACCTTTTCAATTTCCTTTCCAGAAAATTATCAAATCTCTGGACTCGAGTCTGATCAAGGACAAGTCCGTCTCCGTTAACAACAATAAGCCCATTCGGCCGCTGCTCTCCCTGGATAACTCTGTGACGGCCTCCACGTCAGCAGCAGCCGCAGCGACAGCCGCAGGGACAACAGGAGCAGTGGGCAGTGGAGCACCTGCCAAGCCATCGCCCCTGGTACTAACCAGCAAGCGAGACCTGACGCCCAGCAACGACAGCAGCTCCTCGCCGGCCAGCTCGAATGGCAGCAATCAGACACTTACTCCACCCATGACCGTCGACAACCAGCAGCAGCAGCAGCAGCAGCATCGAACGCCGTCATATCCTGGGAAGAGCGAAGTGGTCGGTCTGCCACAGCCACAATTGCCGAATGGCATCGGAGGCACAGCCAATGCGAACTCTATACCCGGCCCAGCCATGATCCATGCGAATAACTCGAATTTAATTGCCGCTGGTCACCTGGTGGCACAGGGAGTTGGCGTCTCCTCGACGTCCACTGCTAACAGCTCCTCCTCCGGCGGCAGTGCACTAAATGCGGGTAAGTGTGGGTATGTGTGTGTGTGCGTACATGTGTGTGTCAGTGAGTGTGTGGTGGATGGCAAAGGCAAAAGGGAATGGGAATGGAAAACGGACACGGGAAGATGCATGCAAATGCATTTGTAATGGGCAGAACCGGGGGAGCAATCAGCAGATTGCTGCGGGCTGCAGAGCAAAGGGGAGGGAGGCAGGAAGGCAGGGAATGCTTAAATCAGCAAATTCCAGAAGGATGGCAGCCAAAGTGAAATTAAATCATCGTTCGCTGATTGAATCCTTTCAACCAACACGTCGCGGCGACTCGAGTGCGAACTGCAGATGCCATGAATATTTTGTAAATTATTATTTGGTTTAATTTCTAATCGAATCTGTGGGCAAAGATTCGTGACCAGAGACCAAACTTAAAACCCATAAATACATTTATGCACTCTGTCTTAAATTTTGCAGAAATAATCTCTTAAAAGTCGTTCAAATTTCTAGTTAATTTCGAAAATTCAACAAATACTTGCTTTGGCTTGGAGTATGAGAAAATTGACAAAATGTTTGGGTTCTTCATAAAGTTGTAAGAAAATATCGCATGCGAGCAGCTTGTCTGGTCCGGATGCCGGAAGTCAAGAGGCAAACACTCTGACCGCACACAAATTTAATGTTCTCCGGGGCCAGATGCATGCTGCATGTGGCAAGTAGATGATAAAAGCCACACAGCATCAACCGGGCGTCAATGGGGAAGACATAACATAGACCACAGGAACAACAACGACAGATATTGGGTAAACCACAGACACAACATCGACAATGGACGGCAGGGAGGGAGAGTTCGGGGCGAGCAGCGGCATGTGCAGGGATGTACAGACATAAGTGAAGTGTAGTGTAGTTTTTTTAGCTGGATGCTGCTACTGAGATTGAGGCAGCAGCCCAACGCATCGGATTAGATTAGAATGCCAAAGTGATGTACACTTCAAAAATCTGACAAATGGATGGTAATGGCCTGCATTCCCTCTCTTTCACTCTCTCTCTTTGGGCAGCACTTTGAGTGCCAGAGTGACCAGGAGTGCCCAACGAAGCGGATAGTCAAGCGTAACCCACAGAAGGTATACATATATAAAAAGTTTGAGGGGGTCGCTGGAGTGGATGCGGTCGGGCTAAGTTGAAAACTTAAATATTCGAAACTAAGCAGAGAACTTAGCCATCTGTGGCTGGGATGGATTTTTAATGGGGGAAAAATCAGAGCCATTTAATTAGAAAATTACAGAATAATGTTGAAACTTGTTTATTTCGCAATCCAAACAATTCAATTTGTTTTTTAAATATGTATATATTCGTATTTTGCCATTTAATTATGATTTCATGCCGCGCATTAAGAGCTAATTAAATTTTCATTCAAGTCCTTGGCCATACGATAAATCCCCATACGATCCAAGAGAAAAGCCCCACACAAAAACGGGGCGAAAGAAAAACATTCTCATTAATTTGTTGACATTTGTTTGTGTGTGTGTGCTTGTGTGCGTGAGTGTTGGTGGGTGGATTGAATGAATCGTCAGTGGCAGTGGTTGTGGCAGGAGTGAGTGCGTGCAATCAATTTAGACCCATCATCAGTTATTCACATGGGTTCACATGAGTTTTGTTGGGGGTCTGTAGAGTGTTATGGGAATAGGTAATCAAATTGTTTATCCCGTAAATGTATTCTTATGAATACATTATAATTGAAATTACATTACTCGTTTGCCCGTTCGTTTTTGCATTTGGATTCTAGACTAATGTGCCGAAAATCGATATTTATTTATTTTGCCCCGTACAGCAGTTCTAATTGTTGTTTATTTACTTTTCAATCCTGTCTGGTATCTGGCATTTGGGGTCTCTCTCTCTCCCTCCTTCTCTGTCATTGTTTGTTGCAATCTAATTTCGTGTCCTGCACGTTCCCAATAACCACCCCCTCCCCACACCCGAACTGTCCACCTGCCCAATTTGAATCAGAGTATCCTCATCATGATTCCCGTCCTTGTCATTCTCATCACTATCATTTCTTGCTATTGTTCTTGTTCTTCGTATTGTTGTTATCGTTGTTCTCGTTGTTGTGGTTATGTTTTGTTTGGACTGTACGTATATTAAGAGCCAATCATCCTACCCTCTTTACCCTACCCCCAATCATATCATCCCACCCATCGAAATATCTCCATCTATATATCTACATATCTGAACACATCCGAACAATGCAATATCCAGTCGACAAGCGGAATGCCAATGATGTTTGCTCAATTGTGAAATTAATGGAACCCCAAGTGGAGTCAATGGCAACCGCAAGAGCAGCAGCAGCATCCACAACTATGAATCCGTCATTATCGGGCTTCCTGACTCTGGGGCCACCGCATTCTCCGACAACCGCTGCCTCGGCAGCACTGCTCATGCTCGAGTCCTGCGATGGCAATCGCAATGAAGAGACAAAGCTCCGACTGCGAGGGGGCTCTGGCTCTGGCTCAGAAGCAGACTCTGGTCCGGCTTCAGGTAAGTTGAACAATCAATTTTCAGCTTTTCTCTGCTCTGCTCTGTTCTGTTTCCTTCTGTTCTGTTCTGTCCTGCTCGGTACTTTTCACTTTCATCCCAATTTCCGCTCTGTATTTTTAATTGAAGCAGCAGCAGTAGCAGCAGAATCATCATCATCAGCATCACAATTAGCCCGCATGCCGAAATCCATTCAATCCTCTTGCTGCACCCTCACCTCTGCACCCACTCTGTCCCACTCCCCCCCTGTGGGGGAAAGTAGTTGCACTTGATCCCCGTTTAACCGTCTGTCGATTCCATTGCGTTGCCTTGGCCTGCTTAAGTTATAATTACACGGATTTTAGTTTGTTCGCCGAACTTTCATTCAACGCTCCTTTTCAGTTTTTCAGTTTGCACACAGCTCTGTTCTCTAGAGGATTGGGTATGCCGCTGTAGTCCCTAGTTTATTTCCTTTGGTTTCCTTTTTTGAGTTTTTTGCTTGCGTGCGAGTTCTGGGCAAGAAGAGAATGTGGCGTGGCGTGGCTTGGCGCGGCGCGGCGTGGCGTAGTTTGATAAGCGGGGAGGGGGAAACCTAACTAACTGCCCGTGGGCTGGCTTCAGCTAGCGGTAGTGCCAACGAGTAGAATATCTATAGGCGGGGATGTTGCATCCCTGTACCTGAACACCGCTACCGCTTGTCCGCAGCTTCTGGTAGCTAGCTGTAGAAAAAAAAAGGCAAACAACCAGCCAGGATCTCCGCTTAAACATGTACGCAATATTTCACAGAATCCGGGATGAAGCTGCGAGAGGAGAACGATCGTCTCAATGCGGAGCTGATGCGCTTGCGTCGGCTGCTCGAGCTGTCCACAGACGGGGCCGTCGGTGGCGTGGATCCCACTGAGGCAGATGCTCATGGCAACAATGGATCGGCAACAGCCGCCCAGGATCGCATCGAACGCCTGGAGTCGGAGCTGCGCACGGTCAAGAATCAGCTGCTGACCATGCGGCTGGAGCGGAAGAAACTGCGCACGGACAAGTCAGATCTTCTGGGACAGGTGAAGCAGCTGTGCGCCTCGCTGCAGGAGAAGGAGCAGGAGCTGCGCGACTTCATCCGCAACTTCCAGGAGCGAGTGCGCGAGTCGGAGACCACAAATGCCAAGCTCTCGGGGGATCGAGATCGGGAGCGTTTCCAGCTGCTGAAGCAGGCCCGGGATGAGGCCGAGCGCTCTTTGGCCCTGGCCCAGCAGCTCTCGGCGCGGGACTTGCAGCTGCAGCGGCTGCAGGAGCAGCTGCAGGAGGCGCGTCGCCAGCTCACAGGCTGCCTCTCCGACCAGGAGAGTCTGCACTCGTTCGCCCCACTGACTCCGCCCTCGGCGGCCTCTGGCATGCTCAGCCAGATGGCAGCCGGCTCTGGCATGGGTGGAGTGCTGGGCGGCCTTCGGGGCACAGCCGACGATAGTGGGCGTGGCAACTCCCTGTCAGCATTCAGTGGCAGCCTGAGCGGCGGCTCAGGCGCCACAGCGGGCGATCGCAACTCGTGCTCTAATGACTCCGGCCTGCGCAACAGCAGCGACCGGGAGAGCACTGGCGGAGAGCTGAACTTCAGCGACGGCACCTGCGACAATGGACCCTGCATCACCGTGGACCCCGACAGCATTTCTCTCGTCTCCAGCCAGAACATGTATCAATGTGAGTGCGAGTGGGAGTATCTGTGGAGTGGGATATTATATTTTATGTGTGTTTTTTTCAGTTGGAACGCCCAAGGAACGAAGCCCCACATTGTCGCCCTTGAACTCGGCTGCCTACTCCAGGTATTTCTCTGGAGAATCCCTTTTCGAGCAAAAACTAATAAATCACATCTATCCATCCAATACGAACAGATCCGTGGAGCAGCTGGGCTCGCCCGTGGACCCCGACGGCCCAGGCGGGGCTGGAGCCATAACCCGGAAATTCGCCTGTGCCACGAAGAGCGGACCGCTAGGAGCACGCAATGGGCGTGGCGGAACCTGGGGCAGCATATCGCGTGTGTTTGCCCGATCCCGCAACAAGAACAAGGCCATGTCCGCCGATGGAGTGACCGAATGTGAGTTCAGTCGTCCCGCCTAGGGGGAGCGCATGCATTAATGATTTCAAAACGAATCCCCAACAGACACCGACTACTCGTGGAATCCGCTTTCGGAGGAGGGATATGCCGACAAGATACGGCTGCTGCGCGAGGCCTCTCAGTTGCCCATGGAGCGCTGGCGGGCCACCCAGGTGCTAGCCTGGCTGGAGGTGGCCCTGGGCATGCCCCAATACAGTGGCCGCTGTGCGGAGAACGTGAAGAGTGGAAAGGTTTTGCTGGAGCTGAATGACATTGAGCTGGAGGCCGGTCTGGGCCTGGCCCACCCCATGCATCGCAAGAAGCTGCGCCTGGCCATCGAGGAGCAGCGACGACCGGAACTGGTGAGGTACCCACTCATCACCCAACTGGGCCACACCTGGGTGGCCTCCGAGTGGCTGCCGGACATTGGACTGCCGCAGTACGCGGAGCCGTTCCTGCAGTCCCTCGTCGATGCTCGCATGCTGGACACGCTCTCCAAGAAGGAGCTGGAGAAGTTTCTGGGTGTGACCCGAAAGTTCCATCAGGCCAGCATTGTGCATGGTATGAAACACGAAACCAGACACGACACGACCCCAGAGTGCACCACTTATTCCTCCCTCCCCTCTGTCTTTGTCAGGCATTCACGTGTTGCGCATCGTGAAGTACGACCGCCAGACGCTGGCCATGAGGCGGGTGCAATCCGAGACGGTGGACACGGACCCCATTGTTTGGACCAATCAGCGCTTCATACGCTGGGTTCGATCCATCGACCTGGGCGAGTACGCCGATAACCTGAAGGGTGAGTCTATTGATTGTCTGTCTGTCTGTCCGTCGGTTATTATGCCATTCATTTAACCAATTATGGTTTCCATTCCCCATCCCCCCTTCTGCCCGACAGATAGCGGCGTTCATGGCGGACTTGTCGTGCTGGAGCCATCCTTCTCGGGCGATACTATGGCCACGGCTCTGGGCATTCCCCCATCCAAGAACATAATACGACGACATCTGAACACGGAATTCGATGCCCTCATTTTGCCGGCAAGGTGAGTTCGGACCACCTCCCATTCAGTCATTGTGTTTGTGTGTGTGTGTGTGCGGTGTGTTCCTGTATGCGTGTGTATGTGTCCTTTGTGTAATCCTTCGGTTTTGACAAGTGAAAGTGATCCATAAGTAGTAGCGTAATACTTACAGCAATTTGATTAGAGTATTCTCTGCTTTGATTGAGTTTTGTTTTGTGCCGTTTTATATTTCCAACCCACCACCCCCCGCCCCACCCACTAGACTCTTACATAACCTTCCAGTTCCAGTTCAAGTTCCATTTTCTGTTGTTCTAGTTTGTGTTTTGTGAGTTTGTGTTCTGTTACCCAATCATTTTTGCACTTTATTTAACATATCATATCATATCATATCGTATCTTTGTATCATATCATATCAGTCATAGTATGTAAAGCGCTTTACCACGAAATATGTTTAGTAATGGGGTCTGCGGCGGGAGGTTGCTCGTCTCAGTCATTCTCTCACTCACTCATTCATTCATTCAGTTATTCACTCACATTTGCCATTCCGTTCAGCGCTTTGATAATTAGTTTATAGCTGCTTCTTATGTGAATATCATCCGTCCATCCGTCCATGTTCTTCCACATCTTTTCGCGTCATTTGCCATCAACTTGAGCTGCAGAAATGCAGAGAATGCAGAAAATGCTGAAAAATGTCGATGTCTGGCACATCTCATGCGATTTCTCATATCTGTCATATATCTATCTGTCTCTCGTGCATAAGTATCTAATAGTCCATAGTCTGTATCTGAAAAATAATTGTACTTTGTTTCTTTGTTGATCATGTAAACGTGTCTTAGACAAACTAAAACAAAAAACAAAATGCGAATCGCACTAATGGCGGCCTTTCTGTGGCCATGTTTCTCTCTCTTTTCTTTTCCAATCAATATGTCGTTCAACATATATACATACATATACATATATGATGTATATGCATTTGCTATATATGTACGCATTGCAGATACTTAATTTACTGTCAAATGGAAGAGTTTCAAATGGAAAGCTCCCGTCAATTGGCCAAATTGCAGGGCCATTAAACCCACGCGAAACAAAACAACAAAATGTTACAGAACGATTATAGAAAAATCAAAAATGGGATTCAAAATTGAACTGTTTAGCCAAGCTGATGATGATGAAGATGATAAGGATGATGATGATCATAATGATGATGGTTATAATGATAATAGCTATAGGGAGAGAACAATAATTGGAGCACAGCGCTAATCATATCGTCATTACGTATAGTTGATAGATTCACACAGAAGCAACATATTCACACTCCGTATCCGTAGTATTCGTATTCGTATTCGTACTCATATTCATAGTTTAGTAAGTGCTTCAGGCAGGCAGATACGAGTATCCCAGAGTCCAAGCTTTACGCACATTCGATATTAGTATTCGATATAATTAATTACAGTACTGAGAGTATTCGAAGTATTCGGAGGAGCTTAAGGATGCATTTGTTTAGGATTATTTGGCAAGTCAACTCAAGCATTTAATGGCAACGATAGAAGTAGCAGAAATATTACATACAGTTTAGGGTGTATAGGGCTTTGCTTCAGCAGTGTTAGCGTAATTAAGGAAAGGACACACTCATTTCGTCACGATCGGATCGGATCGGATTTGCCCATCCTTCACCTTCTACTTCGCCACTGGCATGGACAGGGTCCACTGTCCACTGTGATACAGCATCGAAGATGTTGGTCAACGCACAAACTGTACTTTCGAGACCAAGCAGACCACATGCAGATACACCCACATACATGTACATGTCTCACATGCATTAACACATACACATGTACACATACACATTCGCATACAAGAATTTCGTGGTAGTCAAAGTGTTGCTGTGTTGTTGCATACTTTGGGGCGCTTTAGCGAGTTGGCACTGCGGTCGGTCGCCTGCCTAATCCTACAAAAGATCAGAGATCGATCAGTGGACATAAAAGGGGGTATGGGGTGGGGTGACCGCAGTGCGAGTCTCAGATGAGTTCATTTTTTGTGAAGTAAGAAGTCTTCAGTTTGGTTGCGCTATTTCGAAGTATAGTACATACAATGTCAATTGTAAGTAAAGTAAAAATTGCTTACTAAGTAGCTCTCTCTCTAACCCACACACACATATAAACAAACACACAAACGGACACATACTCAACAAAACAGCAAACTTAAAACCAATCTTATGTATGTGTTATCAATGTTTTATGTAGCTTGAACTAGACTAATCGTTGCCATCTTAATACAAGTACTACATACAACTCGTACACTCCATTCCACCCTCCACTCCACTCAAAGTGTGATTGGAACTACATACATAAGTAAGGCTTTCATTTAAAAGACAAACACATAACTTGGCTGCTAGTTATCTTGTGCGGTGTTTGATGTCTCTCTTGATTTCTGTTCTTTGCCATTTTGACTTTCTTTTCGTGGTTGGCCAGCCTCTCTTTCTCTCACCAATAGATCTTTCCCTGTTGTTTGTTGTTTCCTGTTGTTTGCGCTATACATACGTACGTACATAAGTAGTTTAATTATGCCGAATACAACCAACAGCAACAAACATACAAATACATATAGTATGTCTCTCTCTCTCTCTCGATATTGATTAACCGATTCTTGTCTTTGTACCGTTTCTTTTTTCATCTTTCCTATATTTTTATATCCATCTCCTGCTTTTCCACCGTACTTTTCCAACTTCCATTTCCAAAACTGTAATCGAATCAACGGCTTGTTGTTGTTGACGATGATGTCTCTGCTTGATTGTATAACACAATTACTACCACAATAACACGACGACAACAACAACAACAACATATCACAATCAACCATACAACCACCCTCTCTCTCTCTCTCCCCCCACTCTATGCGTGTGTGTGTGTGTGCCTGCCTGCCCGCCTGCCTGCCTCTGTATCTCTATTTCACTGTATCTGTGTATCTCTGTATCTGTATCTGTGCCTGACCGCCCGCCCGCCCGTGCCTGTACTCTCCTACGTTCCTACGTTCTCTGCTGTCTGTGTACTATCTCCATTGTGCCGCCTGCCTGCCTATAACGAAAACATTGCACAAATCCAATCAACACACACTCCACACTCCGAAACATCCACACCCACACACACAAACATATGTATACATAACCTATGCAAAAAATCGGATATCGACATTGCCATGTTTGTTGTGTAGAGCGACTCTGGGTCAAGGCATCCGTTCAGGTTGCGGCGTAGTGCCCCTGACTGGACCCGGCGGACTGCAGCACTATGCCACAACAGACCGCCGTTCGAGCGGCAGCCTCAGGGTAAGTCACTCCTCCACATAAGTCACTCTACTACTACTACTACTGTATAAGCCTAGTCATAATCGATATACTATATTGATATCTATCCTGTATTTAAGCCTGACTTGACGTGAAGCTTTTGTTGTCTCTCTGTGTCTAACTACTACTACTACTAGTCTCCTATAATATTGCACCCACTAGAGGTGCCACTAAGATCTTTCACACCACAATACGTACATATATACTCCATATCAATGATTGTTTTCTTACATACATATATACATAGTATGTACTACACATAGGTGTACGTAGTCCCAGCTAACAACCGACGAAAGATAAGTATGACCTAAGTTAAGGATATCCCTCTTTTCGATTACTCCCATGATATAAGCATGTTCATGTTGTTTCAAATAATTCAGATAACCATCAAGACAATCTACAGATATCTATCTAATATACACTGCAATAATATCAGATACAATTTCAGCATACATACTATATTCGAACAGAACAATTCCAAATTTAGATATCCAGCAACAACAAAAGTTTCACGACATTTCCAAATGATTCTCTCTAGTTTTTTTTCTCCTCAATCCATTCAAATATCCAGACGGTAAAAGGTCTATATTTGCTCTGTACCTTATTAATCCGAACTCAAATTTGTCTCTCTTTCATTTCTGATTACCCATAGATTTCGGCATGGAA
This sequence comes from Drosophila algonquin, assembly GCA_035041765.1. NCBI lineage: Eukaryota > Metazoa > Arthropoda > Insecta > Diptera > Drosophilidae > Drosophila > Drosophila algonquin. Next base: position 901,406 of record JAWNKY010003561.1, read on the forward strand.
AGGATCTCAGGTGAGTTCTGATCGTACACCAGTATCCTACAATATTCTAATGTTTGACATTTCTCCTGCAGAGCTCTCTTTCCAAAGCCTTTCGGTTCAATACTAAACCCCATCGCGCCGGCGATCGTAGCTCCTTCGGCAACTCCACCTCCCCAACGCCTTCGTACAGCAGCAGCGAGGGCGGCGGAGGAATATACGCTACCATAGGCTCGCTCCATCATCAGCACCAGCAACAGCAACAGCATCACCAGCAGCAGCAACAGCAGCAGCACTATCATCACTTTCTGCCACCACCGACCACGGCTCCACCGCCCATTCCCATGGCAGGTGGCAGTGGCAATAGCTACAGTCATGGTCCGCCGCCGGGCCACCGCGTGAGTGCCCCGCCCATTGGCAGCGTGCTGGATGGGAGTGGAGTGGATGCCCAGCTGCTCTACGAGCAGAGTCGACGACGCGTGAAGAGCATCAGCGACATCGGAGCATCGACCAGTGCGGGCAGTGTGGGGGCGTGCAGTCTGGGGGGCATATCGGGTTCCTCGGAGTCGCCCGAATGAGAGTGGGAGCCGAGTCAGAGCTAGCTAGACGACCACAACCAAAGATACTCAGCTGTATTCCCGTTCCCTAATATGTAGTCCTTTCTTACCTGTTTATCCGCAGATAGTATAGTGTCCCTTTCCCTTCTGGATTCGAGCTTAGATTCCAAAGAAAACCAAATACGCGAATTCAATTGTATTAGAGTCAAGTGTCAGACCCACCTTAAAGATACAAGCATACAAGAATCAGCAAATACAGATACATATATACCTATGTCAAGATACAAATAAACGAGTAAGCATTTGATCAAATCAGCTAGAACTACGAACTACGAGTATGTGCTAAATATGATTCCATATATAGGACATGTACTCACTAGAGATAATATAGGCTAAGATCCATCCCTCTCGAAAGCGGAACCACGCCAATACGCCCCACTAACACACACAAACAAACTTGGATAGTTTTATTATTCGTGTATAACTCTAATCTAATCTAATCTAATCTAATCTAATTTAATGGTAATTGTAACTGTAAAGCTAGCTTTAACTTGATTTACAAACGCAATCCTGCGCTGGAGCACTGAAAAAGCTTCACGATCACCTTGCGCGGTGCTCTGGCGGCTGGGATTGAGCAGCCACAGAAGCGAAGCAGTAAGCGATGGATGTAATTACAATTTAGATAAATTGAAATTATTTTGTAACCGAACCGAATCGTAGCTAAGCAAATGAAAATGGATTGATACTATTGAATTAAATTTGATAATCTGCGTGTCAGCTGTTAGCTGATACTAAGTCGTAAGTATTGTATCCTTAAATATCGCATGATAATGATCAAATACAAATACAAATACAAGTAAAGTACGCAAAAACTAAATCAAATACAAGACAAACGCACTCCACTCCCCATACCATACCCTCGCACTACCACTACCAAAGAAAGTAATGTCCGCCTGCTACAGCCCAAGCTATCAGATCGAAATATCGAGATATCCCAGAACGAGAACGGTATTATTAAGCAGACCAATTTAACTCTAGTACTATGACAAAGAAACTATCGAATAAACCAATGATCAAAACTCTGTTGTATAGTAAATAGATCCGTCTTTGATTTGCATTGCACTCTTTATTGATTGTGGAGAGGAAGTCCGGCCCGCTACACGAGCAGAACCTCAACGAATTGCATTTGCTCAACTCCAAAACATTTGACCTTCACCAAAAGTTGATGTGCTCTCTGTATCTTCTGTGGTTCGGTGCATCTCCGGGCATGGGTATGGGTATTCGAATGGGAATCCTTTTGAAGCTCATCCTGTTTGGATTGCTAGCGTCGATCGCTGTCGTTGTCGTTGCGCGGGCGTCTTGTGGTATGCGGACGACCCTTTGGCTCGGGAGCAGGAACTGGCTCTGCGGCTGATAGGGTGCCCAGGCTTCCAATCAAGGCCAAGACGCCAAACACAAGGAACAAACTTAACCACTTCATCGTCACTATGTTCTATCTGCCACTCTTGGTTGCAAACTGCTGACTGCCCGCCTGCGGATCAGCCGTTTTATGGAATCGCAGTGTTGGCCGCCGAATGCTAATGAAGGGAACAGCCGTCAACATCGTTTACCTTTGCCTGTTGTTTATGTTCGCAGATCAAGTGAGATATCCATCCAAATTGAGTTGTAAATCTAGCGCTAAAAACGGGCGGACATACGTTTAGGTAATTGGCTTCACTCGCAACAGCATCGAACAATTGTCGATGTCACTTTTCCCATTCCAAACAAATTTCAATCACATCTCTGTGTGGGATCTCTAGCAATTCCAAAGCCAACTAATTATAGTGGAAAACAGTTTTGTATGATAAATGGTTGGCGCTTGATAACTTTATCTAATCATTCGGGTAAGGATCGATACGATAGTTCCTTCTTGTTTTTATATAATATAGATGACCTTCTAGTGAGGAAGTTTTTTCCAAATAATATGTACTATAAATATTAATCGATGGCAAACATTTGCCTTATGTTCAAATAGCTACAGTGAGGGGCCATCTAGGACCAGCATAGGTTCGGTATAAATCGATTTGTTGATAAAATAACAAAAAAATAACGCGTAATAATTAACGAATAAATACAATTTACAAATAGTTACGCGATAACGAAAACTTAAACTTCAAGGAACGCGGTATACAAAAACCTATAATGGACTGCAATGGACTACAAATGCTCCAGGCATTTAATCGAAAATGCCCCAGCGAAGGTCATTTTCAGGTAAATGATCTGGGTAAGCTTATAAAAATATCACAATCGTCGACTTCTGGGATATTTCTCAAAACATCCATTGATCTCCATGCGCCTGTGGACTCAGACTCAACTTTTGCTGGAAAAGTTGGTCCAGCTCGTTAATTTCCCTCTCGTGGCGCAGCTCCTCGGCGACTTGCACCCACATGTTTTCAAAACCGTTGTCAAAACTCCCCATCGAGACATCAGCTTCAAAGGCGCTGTCGTCCAGAACAAAGGAGTAGTCGCGTTGGTAGTCGCACATTTTTAAATCTGAAAGAGAAGAAAAACGGTTAAGTATCGATCGGACAATATTAAAGCCATCGATTGTTGGCCACTACCGATAGGCTCTTATCAGCGCTCAGCTGTTTGTATTTTCTGGTTCCTCCAATCCTCTGCTGATCCAATAGTTATTACTTTTTACCTTTACCTCTACCATTTTAAACTTTTGGTTCGTGCCAATTCTTTAACTACAGAACTGAGCCTGAGATGTCGCGTAAAAATGCATTGAACTTGATCAACACGATCGTGGCCAATTCGTAAGCTGAATTGTATCCGTTACTAATCGAATTGTTTAAGTATAACTTTCTTATTAAATTTTTAGCTGCAAGTGCCCCGCCCACTCACACAACTATGGATCAGCTGCGCCCACTGGGATCCAGACGGGACTGAAGGAGTACGCCTTCGAGGCAAGTGTCTGCATTGGACTTTGGCCTTCAGGCAGATGGGAGATAATCATCTAGCCATCCAAAGTCCAAGATAGAAAATAATTATTATTTTTTTGTGTTTTGTAGATGTCTGCCTCGACGGTGCGCTTTGGACCCGGTGTGAGTGTGGAGGTTGGCGCAGATTTGCGCAATTTGGGGGCCAAGAAGGTCTGTCTGGTCACGGATAAGAACGTAGCTAAGCTGCCTTCAGTCAAGGTGGCCTTGGACTCCCTCGCCCGACATGGCATTAACTACGAGGTGTACGACGAGACGCGCGTGGAGCCAACCGATGCCAGCCTGTGGCATGCCGCGGAGTATGCGCGACAGAACGAGTTCGATGCATTCCTGGCCATAGGCGGAGGCTCAGCCATGGACACGGCCAAGGCCGCCAATCTTTTCGGCAGTGATCGCGAAGCAGAGTTTCTCGACTATGTCAACTGTCCAATTGGCAAGGGAAAGGAGGTGATGTCTGCTAGGTCGAATACCATGTTGTATACTGTTCAAGATTTCCAATTCCCCTTTAGATATCGGTGAAGTTGAAGCCTTTGATTGCCATGCCTACCACCTCGGGAACTGGCTCCGAAACCACTGGAGTGGCCATCTTTGACTACAAGCGTTTGCACGCCAAGACTGGAATCTCCAGCAAATACCTCAAGCCGACTCTGGGTAAAAATTGAACCAAGTCCCCTAAGTCCCCAAGTCGCAAACTGCTCACACATCTTATACCTTCAGCTATCATTGATCCCTTGCACACCCTATCGCAGCCGGAGAGGGTAATGGCGTTTGCTGGTTTCGATGTTTTCTGCCATGCCTTGGAGAGCTTCACCGCAGTGGATTACCGCGAGCGGGGACCAGCGCCGAGTGATCCTAGTCTGCGACCCACCTATCAGGGGAGGAATCCCATATCCGATGTCTGGGCGCGGTTTGCCCTCGAGACGATACGCAAGAACTTCATAGATGCCATATACCAGCCGGGGAATTTGCAGGCCCGCTCCCAGATGCATCTGGCATCGACAATGGCCGGCGTGGGCTTTGGCAACGCTGGAGTGCATCTCTGTCACGGCCTCTCCTACCCCATTTCGGGCAATGTCAGGAATTACAAGCCCGCCGGCTACACGGCCGACCATGCGCTCATACCGCACGGCCTCTCGGTTGTGATTAGTGCGCCGGCGGTCTTTGAGTTCACTGCACCCGCCTGCCCTGATCGCCATCTGGAGGCTGCCAAACTTCTGGGCGCCAAAGTAGACGGCGTTAAGGCCGCAGATGCCGGTCGCCTCTTGGCGGATACTGTACGAGGCTTCATGCAACGCGCTGGCATTGAAAATGGCCTCCGCGAACTCGGGTTCTCTAGCAGCGATGTCCCAGATCTGGTCGAAGGCACCTTGCCCCAAGAACGGATTACTAAACTAGCACCCCGGGCACAGACCCATGAGAACTTGGCCCAACTCTTTGAAAATTCCATGGTGGCTTATTAATTATTCAATGAACGAGCTCTGCACTTACCCACGCTTAATCTGTTCGCTTAAAGAAAAAGTGTAAAACTAACGGATTCATGTCGCCAAGCTGGTCACACTTCAGACAGAAGGAGCTTTGAAAGTTTACAAGATGCCACAAACAAAAAAAATAGAAATCAAGAGAATTCCATGTGTGTAGATCGTGTTCTCTTGTGCTTTTGCTCATCCAGCCATATTTTTGTGTATTTCCTTATTTCATCATTAAGAGAAACTAGAAACAGTACGAGTTTCAATTGTACCAAAGACAATATAAACAGTGTTTATATTGTCTTTGATTGTACGATCTTTGTTAATTATTTTAAACTCGATTTTGAGCATCGCGCTATACTCGTTCCGATTCTTTTGTGCTTCAGCTGTTTTCCCAGGGCTGGCGCATAGCTATAAATAAACCATGTGTATATCGATAAATTTAGAAGTTCAAATTTAAATACGAGATCAAGTGTTTGCAAAACGAAGGAAATTGCAGCGTATATTAAGGAATGTGGCGTCAAGTGGGAGCAAATATCAATTAGAGGGAAATGTGTTCGAACACTAGGAAATTGTATCGGAAATCGTACTTCAGATGATAAAGATTTCTACCCACTCAGAGTACTTAGAGTATTCCATTAGATTATACAATGAAAAGATATTCAATTTTATTGAACCGCATGTTATTTTTAATATGTCTATTAAAGATTACGATCGGTTTGGTTAAAATAATTTATTGTTTTCGGAATTGGTTTCAAAGTCAAAGTAAGTCAACCGATTACTTGATTTGATTTGAAAAAAGATAATAAAAAAGGCTTAACTTAGTTTATGCATTAATTGTTTCTCTCGTCTGTCGATCAGATTTCAAATCAGACGTCATTTCTTGGAGTTGTCCAACAGTTTTCTACACAGATTCGGATGAAAACTCCTACTATAATCTTCTGGTTCCTCGTTACTATTAATCCTGCCCCCTCCTCCTGACTCGTGTTTAGTTTTGAAACAGTTGGTTTTGAATTTTGGCAAAATGGCACTAAATCTTCAAGATGTTTCCGAAATTCTCTTCTCTGCGGTTACAGCATAGGGGTTGGGTATATCAAGGGTTGGGATATGGGATATATAGGGGCGGCTCAATCAGTGGGAAGTCCGTTGCTCTCGAAACGGCTGCTAATCGAGCTCGGTCTCCGTCCGGGAGTGTTGCCCTGTTTCTGCTGTTGTCCCCCACCTGGGAGGCGGTTTGCAACAGGATTAAGTACAACATATGTGTGTTATGCAGCTATTTCATACATTTTAGTGGGTACGGTATGGTATGGTATGGTATGGAATTGTTTGTTATTTATCGTATCATTTGCTCTTTCTCATTTTTGGATTGAAGTATTTCTCAGTTTTTGCTTTCAGTGTTTCCTTTCATTTTCGCTAATACTTTTGCTCCTGACGCTGGCGGTGGGTTCCGACAACGGATTCTCTGTGCCTTCGTGTGTGTGCATGCGTGTGTGTTTTTGTGTGTGTGTGTTCAATCGTCCATCGGTATGTATCGGTGTGACCGTGACCATTTTTGTTTGATGCAATTTCCACTTGTTCAACTATCAATAATCTTATAAATTAGAAAAACAGCGCAACTCGACTTCGACTTCCGCCAAGTCCTGCCCGGAACTGCGATGACGATGGAGGCGAGGGACTTAGACCTGATTGATGGGCGCGTACCGGTGCACCTTTGGTTGCTTCGGCTCCTTGCTGGCTGCCGGCTTCACAATATCCTCGCTGAGCTTCTGGTAAACGAATGAGTTCTTCGAGGCCAGCAGGGCCATGCGGTAGCGTTCGCCGCGCTTGCGCAGAACCATAATGACGACCTTGGCAATGGCCAACAGGATGAGGACCACGCACGAGATCACGAGGATCATTGGGATCAGGTAGTTGTAGCCGCCATAGTAGATGTGGCCGCGCTCAATGAAGATCTCCTCCTCACCTGAGTCGTCGTCCAAGCCCAATTTCTCTGAAATGGATAAATAGAGCACAAGTTAGGTCAGTCGCAACCCCTCGTCGTGAAAGTTGAACTCACCCAGCAGGAATTTGTCACGTGACTCCTTGGACATGTCGATCTCCTCCACCTTGAGGCCATGATTCTTCAGTTTGGGCTTCATCTCCTTCTCCAAATACTTGTCAAAGTCATTCTCGGTCTTAGTCTTGGTCTTTGTGTTATCCTTGGCTTCCTCAAGGCGCTCATCATCATCATCGTCGTCGTCGTCATCATCATCGTCGTCATCATCATCGCTGTCATAGTCAATCTCGGCGTCCTCCTCCTTGTCCTCTCCGCCGTTGTTCAGATCCTCCTCAGCAGTGTCCTCCTCCTCCTTGGCGTTGGCTGAACCCTTCATGATCTTCTGCATGCTGCTCAGCTTGCTCTTGTCCAGCACACTCTTATCCAAGACACTGAGCAGCTTCTGCTCGTCCTCGTCCAGCTTCTTCTCGCTCTCCTTCAGACGCTTCTCCAGCTTCTCCTCCGCCCTATCGGCCTTGGCCATGGCCCCCTCCTCGTGCTTGCACACCTCGTGGGCCAGTTGAGCCCAGCCTGCTTGGGCTTGCGTCTCCAGTTCGAGGATGGTGGCGTCATCCTCCAGATTGGCCAGCACCGGCATCTTCTTGGGCGTCATCTGCATCTGCAGGGTCACGTAGCTGATGAAGTCTTGGAACTCGGCGTTGCACTTGAGCGGATTGCCGTTGATGTCCAGGGAGCGCAGGTTCTTAAAGCTCTTCACGTCGGCCGAGGAGATCTTCTTGATCAGGTTGCCGGAGGCGTTGAAGCTGCGCAAGCTGTCGAAGATCTTGTAGCCAACGCCCAGCTGCCTGTCCGAGAGGAGCGCGGTCAGCTCGCAGTCATTCACGTCCAGGGAGCGCAGCTGGTGCAGGGGCATGAACAGGCGCACGGACAGCCGACTGATGGGGTTTCCCGCCAGGTTGAGCTTGGTCAGCTCGTTGTTCTCCATGAAGGTGAGGTCGTCTAGTTTGGGAATCAGATTGTTGCTCAGATCCAAGTCAATCAGCTTGTTCAGCGTGGTGAAGATCTCACGCGGCAGATGGTTGATGTTGTTCCACGCCAGCTTCAAGGTTGTGAGGTGGGGCATAGTCGAGAAGGTCTTGTGTCCCAGGGGGCCAATGGCGCAGTTGGAGATGTCCAGATAGTAGACGGTGAACTCCCCGTTGTAGCTGAGGAAGCCATCCGTGGGCAGCTGGCTGAGGCGCGGATTGTCGTTAAGCCGGATCACGTCCAGCTCGGAGTTCTTGAAGAAGAGCATTCCGGATATCTGGTCCAGCTCGTTGATGGACAAATCGATGTGGCGCAGGCTCTTCAGCGTGAGGAAGGAGTCCGGCTGGATCTTGGTGATGCCGTTGCCCTTCAGGTTCAGGTTGGTCAGACCGGGCATCTTGTCGAACATGCTGTGGTGGACTTGGACGATCGAGTTGAAGCTCAGATCCAGCTGCTGCAGCTCCTTGATGCCGAAATGCAGGTCGCCCGTGAAGGCGTTGTACTTGAGGTGGAGTATGGAGAGGGTGGTGCCGTTGAAGATGCCGCGGGGCAGCTCACTCAGCGAGTTGTATGAGAGGTCCAGCTCCTCCAGAGTCTCCACGGGCTCGAACACCTTCTCGGGCAGCTTCTTGAGGTTGTTCTGGGCCAGATTGATGAACACGATGTTGGACAGCTTCGAGAAGGCCCTGGGGTTCAGCTCCATGAGGTTGTTGCGTGACAGGTCCAGCTCTTCAATGCTAGAAGACTGCAACAGAAGAGATCATTATGGATAACAGATCACCAAAAGATCTCTCAGAAAACCCACCTTGAGCAGGTAGTGGAGGCTGGACATGACGCTGAGGTCATTGCCGGAGATGGTGAGCATGCGCATCTTCTTGTTCAGGGCAAAGGTGTCCGGATTGATGATGGCCAGGCCCACATCCGTCATATTGACCGCGTACAGCTCCTCCAGGCCGTGGAAGGCCTCCGGGTGCATGTACTCAATCGTGCAGTTGGCAATCTTAATGGAGGCGACATACTTCAGGCCCAGTCCCTGGAAGAACTTGGGTCCCAGCAGAATCGGGTACTTGGGGCCCACATTGGTAACCACCAGATCGGTGATGTCCGAGCCAAACTTCTGGGTGCCGGGATCCAGTCTGTAAAAATGGGACTCTAATTATCTGGTTTCCCTAAGGGGGATGGGTGGGTTCGGACTAACCTGCTGCAGGTGGCCACTAGGTAGCTGTTGACGTTGCGGGAGCAGACACAGTATCTGGGGCAGGGAACATTCTCGCTGAACACAACCTGCTCATCGTCGGTCAGATCATCCGCTTCCCCTTGGGGCACATCATCGTCGTCATCATCATCATCATCGTCGTCGTCGTCGTAGTCCTCGTAGTTGGAGTCGTTGTCGTCAATGGTGTTCTCCTTGGTCTTCGACTCTGCGCCCTTCACCTGAAGGATGAACTCCGTTAAACACACCCACATATATAGAACTTGGATCTACGAGATTCAACTTACCTTTGACTTGGTGGAGGTGGAGGTGTTTTCCACGATGGGCAGCAGCTTGGGCTGGCGGGTGGTGGTGGTGCGGCTCTTCTTGGGACTTGCACTGGTCGAGGTCTCCTTTTCCTCATCGAAGTATGTGTAGTCGTCCTCGTCGTAGCCATAGTTGTCGTCGTACTCCTCGTTCTCGTCGCTGCTGGTGGCATTCTTGCCACTTTTGCTGATGGTTGCGGTGGCGTTCTGAGCCTTGGGCAGCATCTTGTTGAAGCGCGGATCCTCGGCGAGGGCCAGGTTGTGCTTGGATGCCTCCAGCAGGTCCTTGAGCGTCTCCTCGCTGATGGGCTGCTGGGTGGTCGAGGGCACAGCCTTCTTGACGGCACTCCTCGTGGTCGTGTCCACCGGCAGCTCCTTCCCCTTGGGCGTGGAGATCTTCAGGCTGCTCTTGTCCGCCACATCCTCGCTGGAGGTCAGCTCGTTGTCCATTATGTCATCGTTGATCAAGTGGATGGTCGGTTTCAGGGTGCTCGAGTGGCTGGCCCGCAGCGCCCCAAGGCACATGACCAACAACAGCACCAGTCTCGCCTGGCGACCCATTCTGAGATTAGCGGATGAGCAAACTGAAATGGACCAAGAGAAGAGTTCAGTTCAGTTTTGTACAGTAACCAGTAACGATAGGGTTGGCTCTGCTTCCTAGAAAACTCTACTCTGCTCGACGACTCACAACCTTTAATGGGAAGCACACGTTGGAGTTGAGGCCAACGCTGCTATCTTATCGGTAATTGTTGGATGCAGATAAGCAGATAAACATTTATTGAATCAACAACGAGAGCGGAGGTGGAAGCACCTCATGGGTACACTCTACACTCCTCTACCTCCTCTACCTATTCATGCTGCCTCATATACAACGAACGCATTATATCACTCATTTCCCCCAAAATGCCCTGCATCATCACCGTCATCATCATCACGGATTTACTTCAGCACTGGGCTGAATGTTGAACGTGGATTGTTGACGCGATGGATTAGCACCCACCCGACTGGATGGAGTTGACATCATTCGCAGTCGCAATGGAAATGCTAATTTCATCAACAAACGGAACAACCTACAGCCTAGTACCTCGGGAGGAGCGTTTCCAAATGTTTGCTTATCGTTTAATGGCAATTGGTTCGTCGCTTCGTCGCTGGTTCCATGGCCTGATAAACAAACGTCAATGATTCTTCGAGTATTTCAAAACTTGTTACTCAGAATCGGGGAAAGCAGTTGGCACTTTCGGATCCGTAATGAATGTACTTCCCTACCTTTAGAGTATGAGTAATTCGACTGCATCTACAGATCTGATTCTCGGATAAAAGCGGCATCTCTGTCTCAGTCCCAATCGCAGATTCAGTTTCTGTTTGTCTTCGGCGGAGATCATTTTGTATATTTACTTTCCGAGTACCCCGTATCTTGTTTGCCCTTTGATTATAGCCGATTGCCTTGCGTACCATTACAAACTGATTAAGTAATCCGAATCCGGGCAACTTTTGAATGCCAATCATTGGCTCAGGGGATCCCCAGCCCCGTTCCACCCCAGCTCAATCTCAAAGCAATTTAGAACCCGTTTTCCAGATATCTTGTTAACAGAAATCCAGAACCGGCCGATCAAGCAAAGCGACACATGAACTCTCTCAATCTTATGTAATATGAAATGAAATTCCAGTACGATTTTCCCCATAAAATGGTGTGTCGATTCGGTGTGGATTCCTTCTTGGCTGCGAGCCGTAGTGGAACTCGCCCCGCCATCGTTTTCATGGCAAAGCAAATAATTCGCAATGAGGTAAACAAAGAGCTTTAGGTTTAATTTTTGTGGCCAAGAGCGGCGATGCGACCAGGGATCGGGATCGGGAATTGTGGGGAAATGCGCAGTAAGCGAACTTGGCAGCACATCGGCAACAAGAACGAGAACACAGTTATCTAGTCAATATATGACCATATACATACATATGTGCATACACATACATATATCTAAGTACACTGGAAAAAGAATTCCAGATCTTTAAAAGAAAACACAAGGTAAGACCTGGAAATAATCAATCCCCTTTCCCCTTCTTCGGGCATTTCTTTCCCGTGTTGCTCTCGATTTCAGTGAGTAAGACCCTTTTTTTCTCAGTGCATTTGTAGGAGCATTTAATTAGATATGCAAACGCAGAGCCAGACAGAAATTGCTTAGCCAGCTCTTGCCTTGCCCTGGCTCAGACCCGGGATCGGGCCTCCGTCTCCGCCTCCGTCTGTGTCTCTCTCTCTCTCTGTGTCTGTGTCTGTGTCTGCCGCACAGAAATTTCTGTGTGGGTGTCAAGTTGAGTGTTTGTGCAACGATCTCTCCTCGCTGTGGGTGCCTGCCTCTCTGCCCCACACCAGCACCCAGCCCAGAGGAAAACTGCAGCGGAGGCCCGCATTAAACGTGTTTAGGTCTTTTGGCTAACATTTCATCGAGTCACGAAAGATTTTCTGAGGCAGACAAAGTTTTTGGCCCGACTCGGGCCAAGGCGCCGCCGACACTCACACTCCACTCCCTCCACTCCATACCGACCATAATTAATTCCATTTCTGTCATTGCAACGACATGTATATGTGTAAACGCCGATATCCATATACTATACATGCACGCCAGATGTCTATATGGCTATGTGGATACATGGCTATAATGGAGTATGCGTGTGCGTGTGTGTGTAGACGATGTTGTTCAAGTTTAGAGAGTAAAAACCGGTAACACTAGTCGACACGACTTTTCCGCTGTCTCCAAAAATGACTTTTTCTGATAGATTTGGATGTTTAAAAATTTTGAAGAATGTTTTTTTTTTCATGGAGTAGTTTTTTTTAAAGAATTTTTAAAAAATCTGGTATTTTTTGTCATAGGTAGTGCTTCTATTTTTCACATAACTCACATTTCATACAACTGGTTGTACTGAACTTTGCAGTTAAAAAAAAGCTGATAAATGCAGCTATAAATCCGACTCAGACACTTTGTAGCAGAAACTTAACGTCTGCAGCAGATATTAAGCTTCCAAATTGAAATTTCATAATATTTTTCGGTATTTTTTACCCGAAATTTTGACTTTTAAACTTCAGGAAAAATCGAAAAAAAAATAAATGAATGCCTTGATTTTTGGTTTTAGATAGACACATTAATTACGCGTCGTTTAAGGTATCGCTTATAAAAATATAAATTCAAACGGCTAAGTTAAAACCGTTTGACCAAAACGACCCAAATCTCATTTTATCTGAAAAAATACCGAAAAATACTTGAATTTATTTAAGTGTTATGATACTTAAATATTTTTATTGTTACTGCTTGTTACTATTTTTAAAATGGTTTGTCTGTCTTCTTTTGTCATTTAAGTCAGATTCTTTTATAAGAGTCCACACATAGTCGCCCAACATATTCTCATTCCAAACACCTTGATACCGTCGTTCCATAGCATTTAATTGTTGGTGAAATCTCTCTCCGTGTTCATCACTAACATCCCCAAGGTTTGGCGGAAAGAAGTCTAAGTGGGAGTGCAGGAAATGGATTTTGAGTGGAGTGACATGTTGGCTCCAATTTGTTCATAATTCTTAAGTAGGTCTTGAACGATTTTAACGTAATCATCACTCTTTCTGTTATATTTCTGTATTCTATTTCTATATATTCTGTTCTGTTTATATTTAATATTTTCAAAAAATTTAGTCATTGTTTGATAGGACTCTTTCATATTAACAGCATGGGCGATGGGAATAGACGGCTTTTGATTTCCATTGTGTAGCAAAACAGCCTTTAAACTTTCTTTACTGCTGTCAACAAATAACCTCCAATCGTTTGGGTCGTAATCTTCACCCAGTTCCCTGAAGAGGCCGAAAATGTCGTGACAAACGCACATGTCATCCTTCGTCATATAAAACTGTGCGTGAACCAAGTGACGCGTCCGGAAATGAGTTATTTTGACATCTTCCTTCAATAAACGGGCATCCTTTAAAATAGATCCAAGAATCTGAGCTTTACTTTTAGGAAGTTCCAGGATCCTCACCAAATCGTTCAATTGTTCATGTGATAATGGCTTGCAAAATTTATATTCTCCTTCTCCTGATTGGTCATTACTTGAATCCGTTGTTCCATACGACGAAGAAGACATCTCCTCTTTTTTGCGTTTTAATGGCGATATTTCCTTCAAAGGAGGAGCAGGAAGCGTAAAGCCTTGACGAGACTCTTGCGGGTATTTATATATCTCACCTTGGGGTAGGTTTTTTCCTTTTCCTTTTTCTTTCCTTTTTCTTTCCTTTTTTTCCCTTTTTTTCGAATAAACAAAAGAAACATTCAGTGCTGTGATTTTTTGGTTTTCTCCATAGCATTGGAGTTCCAAATTGAAATTGTTTTCTAAAAAAAAATGTAAAATATCTGCGGGACCAGCACCTGTGAAGGAAAAAGGTCAACATTTGACCCTAACAGGTATTTATGTATATTTATCCTCACCAAGGCTTAGGTATAAGGAATAAGGAATAAAACTGTCCACAACACTTACACCCCAAATAAATATGACCAGGTAGGATATATATCCGATATATATCAATACCTAAGACTCGGTAAAACCAAAATCCAATCCCATTTTGGAAGTTGGACCAAAAACGTACCGGACGGTATTTTTTCAGGTAAAAGTCATTTTGGGTCGTTTTGGTCAAACGGTTATAACTTAGCCGTGTGATTTTATATTTTTATAAGCGATACCTTAAACGACGCGTAATTAATGTGTCTATCTAAAACCAAAAATCAAAGCATTCATTTATTTTTTTTTCGATTTTTCCTGAAGTTTCAAAGTCAAAATTTCGGGTAAAAAATACCGAAAAAAATGATGAAATTTCAATTTGGAAGCTTAATATCTGCCAGACGTTAAGTTTCTGCTACAAAGTGTCTGAGTCGGATTTATAGCTGCATTTATCAGCATTTTTTAACTGCAAAGTTCAATACAACCAGTTGTATGAAGCGAGAGTTATGTGAAAAATAGAAGCACTATCTATGACAAAAAATACCAGATTTTTTAAAAATTCTTAAAAAAAAACTACTCCATGAAAAAAAAACCATAATTCTTAAAAAAATGTTAAATCTCCCAATCTATTAGAAAAAGTCATTTTTGGAGACAGCGGAAAAAAAAAGTTGAAATTTGTCGAGTAGTGTAACTGGCACTGGCACTGGCCATACTTGTACGTGTATGCAAATCAGCCAGAGAGTCGGAGTCGGAAACCCGTGAGTCAACCAATTCATCAAATGGCAGCAATCTGTACGAATTAGCTCTAGTTGGGAAATGTGTCTATCTATACGGTAGACGGTGGTGGTGGTGGCTCCCTAAACCCCTCCCTCCTCCCTCGCCACATCTATGATGTTTCCCACTCCTCCCCCTCCCAAACAATGGAATTAAATGTACTCGTATTCGAGTGGCTTTTGCTGTAGTGCATCTAATTAAATCAATCTGTCTGTCTGTCTGTCTGTCTGTCTGTCTGTCTGACGCTGAAAGCTGAACCAAACAATTAATATAAAATCATAGAAAATGGGAAATGCTTTCCTGAAACCGCTTTCTAGAACACTTTGACATTCGATCGAGATATATACACTTTGCTCTGCCTGCCACAGTTTATGGCCTTTGTAACCAGACACGGAAACAGAACGTTTTGTCCAAGGGTTATCCACACATACATAAATATATTACAGATACTTCCATAAAGTATCGCATATCCAATACCAACTGATTCCGAATCATTCGAATGATACCAGCAGCGTTTTACTTAAAACATCCAACGTTTTCCTATTTCATTAATGGGAATTTATTATAATTTTTACTTGTTTTTCTCTGTGGCTTGTTTTCGGTTTAATATTTTTATCAAGTGGTTGTGGCATCTGGTCGGGTTTGTCAACAGATTTGAATGATGGGATGGTTGCCCTCCCTTGGGGTCTCGTGTTACACAAAAATGTCATGTGGAGCCGCATAGCTGCCACATAGCAGCTGGGGACTGGACCTGGACTGGAACTGGAACTGGGACCCATGGAAAGTTACTGAATTGTGGATGGGCGCAGTCGGCTGGAAATTGGAAACTGGGTGTGACCCTTTGCCACTAAAATGTTATGAATTGTTTTCTTCCCCAGAGAGACAGAAAGAGAGAATGATATTCGCCTGGAATGTCTCCGAGAGCAGCGGGATCAGGAAGGTCAGCTAATGAACCCCTGAAAACGGTATCGAACTCAGGTAGTTTCGCCTTGACTCTGGCTTAAGACCGACTACTCACCAGACAACACAACAACCGACAAGCTGTCTTTGGCATTACCCAGAAATGACCGAAAATCACTCTCCAAGCAGCATGTGTGCGTGTGCGTGTGTGTGTGTGTGTGTGTGTGCGTGGGTGGATAATGATTGAGATGTCTGCGTAAAAATAGCATTCCATCGTTAACAGGAAGTGAAACGAGAGGAAGAGACAGACATCCGAGTAGGTAGAGGATCATCTCAGGTTGTTTTTTTGTTGGTTTTTTTCGGTAACGGACTCATCTGTTGTTCCTTTTAAGGATATCGATTCATGGAAAGACGCAGACGGGCCCGGCTCAAAGCGGAAATATCTAAGCTGATGCCTGGCTTAGATTGGAAACACAAGCTAAACAAGTCGCACCGAAAGTATCTGTGGATCACGACTCAATCACATTTGTTGACCGATTCATTAGCATCACGAGTTGTCGAGTGGGGATGATGGAGTGGAGATGGAGATGGAGCTGGAGATTTGATGGTCATGATTTTTGCGTAAGGAGCCAGCTGCTCCAACTCCCAATGGACAGGACCCCCCCAGTGTACTGCGAGTGACGCCATTCTGGCACATAATTTCTGCAACATTAATTTCTACTCCGCCAGCAAGTACAATGGCAAAAATTGCCCAAGGCGGGCACATAAAAAATATACAGAAATATAAAAAATTGCCGACATTTGACCACACACACACACAGACAGCAAATACAGACGCACACACACACAGTAGCACACATCGACATCGGCTATAAAAAGGGGGAAACTGTGGCTTCGAAAGATGGTCAGACTGGTTTTTTTTCGGCTGGAAATTGCGACTCGGAGCAGCTGTGACGTCCGCCGCCAAGCGGCAAGTAAGCCAAGTTAGCCCCTTGCGGTGGCGGCGGCGGCGGCCAAAAGTCAGACAGATGACTTTTCGAGTTACGAAAATTCTGGCTAAAAGCGATTTCAATTTACCCAGCAATTACGATGAGAGAATTTCTGTGTAAAGGCTTAAGTGCCCCACAAAAGTTCCTATTCAAGTTGTTTGAACTCTAATCATTCGCCACTGGCCTGCTCTCTGCTGAACTCCCACTAAACTGATTAGCTATATACTATAATTAAGTGCAGATTCATCAATGTGACACTTTGTTTATAATGATTCTATTTTCTAGACACTGGCGAAGATTGTAATCTTAGCACACAGCGAATCTTGAGAACGAGGTGAGACGAGTTCAGACTCTGTACTCTATTCCATCACAAAGGAAGTCTAGCTTCAGTAATGGAATACCTAATGAATACATACAATGTTTCTACAATAGATAGGTAATATTTTAGCTTAGTTTTGAAACTGGAACTGGGCAAAGGAATACGAAAGCCATGAATTCCCTTTGTGGTTATCGGACAAGTGAGTTTACCTATCATAATTTGATAGCACTGATGGACTTATATGATCAATCAGGCTTAAGATTTCCACTGACCAACCGAAAAGGTAGCTGATAGCTGGTTGCACTGAGCCCAGGGCCTGGGGGCTCAAGGAGACAGCCGGAGTTCAGTGCAGTTATTAAAATAATCGTAAATTGATTTTATGTCTGCTTCCTCCCTTCGGGCTGCAGTGGCTCTTTGTTTATACAGATGTAATGCAGATATGCGTATATATAGCACTGATATTGAACAGGAAGCTGGGTATAAATTAAGAACTTAAGGAGCCTTTCAGCGTCGCCAGATGATCAGCCGAAACCGGCTCGAACCAGGCGAGGGCGGGGGCGAAGGTGAGGACGATGGCGAGGGCGGTTCATTAGCGGGATTCGGGATATGGACAGATATGGCCATCAGTTCCAGCATTAGGAGGTGGCTCGGATCGGTTGGCTGTGGCCTGGCCTGGCACGACCGCGTCTCTGACAGGGACAGAAATGAAAAACGCTTTTCATTGTTCGAGCCGACGGAAACCTGATTTATTTCCACGCTAAAGTGCGACTTTTGAAAAGCATTTTCCCCCATTCTGCTGGCACGCTAAACTTTGCACTCCGCTGAGGCCTTTGTTGCAAACAGAACAAAGGCGGGGCGGAGCGAGGCAGAGCGGGGCGGGGCTGGTCGGTTGGGACTATGGCCATCACGTATTGTTTTATCGGAACGAGTCGCTGCTTGAACTGCTCGCAGTCGAATGCATGGAATTGTCACAGCGCTGAGACATCTATAAATTTGCTGAAGTGTCGGCGGATCCTGAGCCCTGAGTGGCATTGAGTTCGACTGTCAAATTGCTGACATTATCACCCAGGCACAGACCCAGACGATGGCCGCGCCCAAGAGCCCAAGAGCTGCAATTTGCGTCACACATTTTGCTTTTGAGGTGCGGAAAAGCCCCCCGCCCCTCACTCTCTCAGCTGAACAGTCTCCGCATTAATTAGGTGCAAGAAAATCGAATTTCAAATGTGATTCCAGTGCTCGCTCTCGTTTAGGCGTCTGCCAACGTGGCTAACTTCGAGTTGGGCCCGCTTCTGGCCACATTCCATGCGGCCCAAACGTGCACAGAGGCACGGGCACTGGCACGGGCACGGGCACAGGCACACACAGCCACAAGCACGACGCTCCACTGAGTCACTGCAGGCCAAGACTCTCTGCATTTTATCGACATGGCAATGGGTGCTACCCAAAACCAGACCCCAACACAGACCAGCACAGACCCACTCGGACCCTGAACCATAAGCTCTACGCTGTGAAATCGGCTTAAGTTTGGAAGCCTGAGTTATGGCTTGAGCAAACCAAATTACAAGGCCCCCAAAGAAGCTGAGCTTCCACTTATCCACTGGCTCTCTTGATGCAGAGTATTCAGAGTTCGTCCCACGATGGTCGAAGAGTGTTTGATTGCGAATGAGGTGAAAGTTGCCCTCAAGAACTGTCGCCAAATGGGGTCTTGGTCAGGGAAAGATACTTCCTCATGCATCAAATACATATGTACATAAGTCTGGGATGGGATGGATAGGAGTTGGCACCAACTGGCGCTGGCTGGATCGGCTGGCTTTCATTTGCAGGCCAGGCCAGGCGGTGACTAATCTTTTATGGCATCTGATTAGAATTGGCAAAAATTGATTAATCTTCCGTTGTCTCTCTCTGGCTGGCTGTCAGGCTTGATTGATTAGATTCAGGGTTAAGGTAAATGTCAACGCATTTTTACTGTGGGTGCGAAACACGAGCAAAACTACATATGTGCGAGTACAGCTGATTGAGGCCACACTGTCAGTGGCACTGGCACTGGTGAATGCGAATTTTCACGCTCAATTGAGCAGGGAAAGAGATAAAGCCAAGCTTGGTTACAAGAGAGAACTGCATTTGGCGCCCTCCAATCCTGGGTGGGATGGAGATGGGGATGACATCATTGTGTGTGTCAAGCAGTTAAAGCACGAAGCTAGATCGTTAAAAACACTCAACTCAAAATAGTTTGCTTTTTGCGCTGTTTTCGAATGGCAGTCATGTGCCAAAAGCAGAAACCAGGCTTCCCGAGAGACTTATTACGCATCCGCCGCATGTGCCGACACTTAAGTTCTGTAAGTCTGAGCTGAGTTTACCCACACACACAGCACAGCACTCGGTGCGGCATTAAGTGGTCCAAGCTGCAGTTGTTGCTGGATGTTTGCCTGGGCACTTAACAAAAATATAAGATTTGATAGCTAAGCATTCATAATTTGGCCCTGCGCGCAGGGGGAGACTGGAGGGAGAACCGAAGCGACAGCTGAGTTTGCTGTCGCGATCTCGACGGCTATGTTGATATAGGTAGAGGTACAGAGGTATATCTCTGGCCAATTACCAGCCATGAAACCACCCATAGCAGAGAGTGATGTGACCTCATTAACTCCACTCGTACAACCACAAGCTCACACACACATTCACCAACACTCACACTCACACTCGCACAGAGGGAGCGAAAGAGAGAGACGGAATAGAGTCAAAGTCTGAGTCGGAAAATGAATATGTTTGCTTTTGGCCTTTTATCTTTATAAATACGTTCTGTGGGGCCGGCTTTTGTCGCGATTAGATAGTGCAACACGGGCGACGACAAGTGGCGACAGTTGACGGAGAGGTGAGGTCCCTACTGCAGTGGTAAGAATGTCCCCAGTCCCCCAGCCCCCAGCCCGCAGCCCTATCCCCATTACAACCGAATCGAAATTTGCATACATAAGCGTTTTCAAGGAATTCAAAGAGCACACACCTCTGGCTGATTACGTCTGGAAAACCGAGTCGCACCTCAAAATCAAATGAACAAATCGCAGAGCAATCTTTCAGTAAATTTAATTTAAATTCCAGCTTCGTTTTCACAGAGCCACAGCGATAGCAGCAGCAGCAGCAGCAGCAGCAGTGGGGTATAAAAATAGCATTAAAATTGAAAATAGTTTGGAACTGGTTCTGAATTATGCATAGAAATAACTTAATTTTTTTCCTTTTTTTTCGAGAATATTTTGTTGTTTCTGTTATCGGAATTAAAGTCCCCCAAACCACCAAATCGAAATATGGTCAGTTGATTAATTGGTAGGGAAGCATTTCGAGCTGTTTATTTCCATATCATAGTATACATATGTGTACATATGTGTGTATAATATTTATTTCTGTTTTGAGAGCGGAAAACCAGCTTCGATTGGTAATGGCTTAAAGTGTTTTCCAATATTTCCACGTGCTATTTGCCCATCATCGGATGGATGCTTCATGTATGCAAACTACGATCATGTTCGGCTTATTTCTATTGCTATAGAGATCTATTACCCCTCCGCATCCCCTCCCCATCTATCTGATAGTTTTTGTTGTTGTTTTTTTGCAGCAACGCGTTGAATTTGTGATGAAGGTGACTTCTTTTTGAGTAAATGCATTACCGGTTTGTCCACCCCTTTACCCCTCCCAGCGAGAGTCGAGTACACACATACACCAACAGACGACTCGCACACTCACACAGGTGTAATCTTATCTACCTCTCTTGCATGTGTTCGTCGCATTTGTTGTTGTCTCTTAACTGTTTCATATTCTGCCTAAAACTCTTCTCTTCTCTCTGTTTCAAATTCTCCGATTCCCTTCAGGGAAAATGCATTAACCTGTAACGTGCCCTATATATGCATACATACATATATGTATGTGTATATGTGTCTGTGTGTGTGTGAATCTTCCTGGTTTGTTCACTTCTGGCCAGGCTGATAAGTAAAGCTATGTACAAATTGGAGCTTTGCTTAGCTGTTGATCAGCAGAATTTGGTAGATATAATTGCGACTCGGCTTGGAAGTTTATATGTCACCACACACACACAAACACACAGATACAGAAGCACGAGCAGCTGCATCGCTGGGTTCGGCTTGCTGCTCTGTGTGTGTGCGAGTGTGTCTGTGTTCGCTTCGTTATGTTTTCAGAGATATGGCAGGTAAGCAATGAAGCCACAGGTAGCGTTACACACACACACACACACACGTTCAGGCACACACACCTTTAGACCAGAAGATACGCTCAGCGAGTGAGACAACCACTTGGGGCAGAGACAGTCGATTTGCTGTTGTCCCACTCACACTTGGACCCCTGGGCCTGACCAAATCCCATCCCTCCTCGCTGGCAGTGCACTTTTTTCAATGCCCGCCAACTCCGACTACGACTCCGGCCCGACTCTGGCTCTGGCTATGGCTATGGCTCTGGCTCCCAACGAAACCTGCCTGAATCTGAAGAAAAACTCACCTTTTGGAGAATTCTGCTCGCTGATGGCTGCGGCTCAAAAATTGATGTGGAATAATCCAAGAATTAGTATTTTCGCTGAAAGAAACACACAAACTTTAATGGGAGATACGCTAGCCACCGCACCTAGAGAGTTATTCTATCCGGCACAGTTTATAGATTTCAATATTTCATATTTCTGATTAAGTCCGATTTGGCTTTCCACGAATCCAAAGGCTGATCACGTGCCCAGGCCGTTAATTCTGCTTAATTGGTGTTAACTTGTTTCAGCTTTACCGATTTTCGTTGACTCGTGCGCTCTATCTACCGCGTATGTGTATATTCCTGTTAGTATGCGATCAACACACCTGTTGAATTTTGAAAATGCGCGAGCTGTTCTTAACGGTTCGAGTGTTTTTTTTTTTGATCGGACAAGTCTTGATATGCTCAGGTGGGATTTTAAAAGTCCCATGGTATGTCAAATTGTAAGGGAAATTTTCTCCCGAAGTCCTCCCGAATTGTAAGGGAAATTGATCGGAGAGCCATTATTTCAAATTTTCCCTCCGCTAAGATGGCAACGCCATGATAACCGATAATTGTACATTCATTTCATACATTTCAACTTCTGCCTGATAGCTAATAAAATTATCGGCTTGTCACATGTCAGAAGCTGGAATGTAGAACATTTATGTAAAATAAATTCAATTGAATATTCACCTATAAGTGAATACCACCTATGTATATCAATCACATAATGAACCACAACAACAACAGTTGACATATTGAATTAAAATTTAAAATAAATTGTTTTAAAATCCAAAAACCAAAATCGTCTGCGTGAGGATTCTAAGAGTTTTCGATTACATGCAGTCTCCCAGAGATGGACAAATTGAAATGTTCTAGACGTGGGCGAGTCCTTATCAGTGGCCATTCGTTTATTGTAATTTTATAGTATTTTATTTCTACATCATTAAAAGTCTTCCTTTGCTTACTGCTGCATCTTCGGATTCTTCATATTTTTTTCACGCTGGCGTTCCTTATTTTCCAAAGCGTTTGGAGATCCTTTCGTATCTCCTGGATAGCAAGATTGTCTGCATTCTGGATCTTCTGACGTTCGTCGTATGATTTTTTCAGTGCATCAATAGATTTCCTTATTTCTTGCATTCGAACCTCGAAGGATCCATCAGTCACCAGCGGGATCATCTTTTGTATCTCCTGGATAGCCAAATGGCCAGTATTCTGCATCTTCTGACGTTCGTCGTATGATTTTTTCAGTGCATCAATAGATTTCCTTATTTCTTGCATTCCACCTTCGAAGGAATTGATCACCGGCGGGGTCATCTTTCTAAGTTTGAGTGATGGATGAGATCTTTAGGGTTTCAAGGGGTTTTACACACTTACATTTCTGTTCGAAAGTAAAATAATATTCCACAGCAGTATTACGAGATGATACGACAAATTCTGGAACTGTTGTTTCCAGGCGACTATCAAAACGACAAATAAATTATGGCTTGCTTTTCTTTACGACATTAAAAATATGTCGTTTTTCATTGGCATTCCAAAGCAGAAACATCTCATCTAAGGTGGCAGTGTTTTTATTTCCAAACAATTTAAAATTCTCAGATAGCGGAATCTTCTTTCATCTCTAGGCCCCAAGTCCATGTTTACATATGTACATATGTATGTATGTATGTGTGTGTGTCTAGAAGCTTAGTCTATGCTTAGTCTATGTGGATTTCCTCCTTGCAATGGCTATCTTCAAATTACTCGCAATGTATGTATCTTTGAAATACATTTCAAGCAAATGTGAGCTAACTTTGGAAATTTCATAAAAGACTCTTTCCATTGACTGTCAATGTCGTACCCTTTGTACGAGCCAAACGATCCCCAACAGCCTAAAAACGAATCGAAAATAAATGAAAGTCTTGCTGCCAAAATTGGTAACTGGTCAAAGCATGGTCTGGATGCTGGATGCTGCCTGCCGTTGCTGCAGTTTTTGTTGTTTTTCTTGGTTGTTGCTGCTGTCACGCAAACGTCAGCGGAGCAGTGCGGTCCCAGCCTCAGCTTAGCCTCCTCTCCGTCTGTATTTCGGTCCACCAGTCCGCCAGTCCGCCAGTCTGTCGATTGCATTGCCAGTTGACAAAACATGCGCCTGCGCAGTTTTCGCCTTCACATGAATATTTTCTTGTGAAAAATCTCAGCTTTGTGTTCGACGTGGTCGTTCGTTGCATTGGCGTGTGGAGCGTATGTCAAAGGGGGTGGTGGGGGGAAGGGCGGCTCTTAAATATAATGATTAGCAGACTTCTGATCTGCAAGAAAACTTGAACTTTAGCACAGCTTCAATCCCAAGGGCAGATGCTCGTCCCCCCCTTGACTAAGCCGCTGCAATGGGCATAAATAATATATCGCAGAAAATCGAAAACGAAACAAAAATCAAGGAGGAACGCAGTTTGCGATGCCAGCACCAAATGCAGCCAGCGACGCCACTGAAGCTGGAGCTGGAGCTGGGGAGCATCTGGGGATCTGTGGATCTGCGGATGGCGATGGCGTTGAATGGCGATCAGTTGATGGGTGATGTGCGTGCCTGGAATGGCAAGGGGATAGGCGGGAGTGGGGGAGATCGTCGATCTCATCAACTGTAATGATCCTTCAGTTGGATTCTGGTTGACTATGCTAGGCCCCACCAGGCAGAGCCTCCCAGCTGACCTTGACCCAGCAGAGCGCGGACCTGCCGCAACGGTAAAGCCAGGTTAACGTTCATGCGCCCCCTTCGGGTGGCCATAGTCAGCCTAGACACAGCAGCAACAACAAACCAGTCTGGCCAAGATAGAGATACGGGGAGGAGCGAGGAGGGAGGGAGGAGGAGCACTGCGACCAATTTTGGTTAGAGCGGCCTTCGCTGGAGCCGCCTCCCCTCCGCTAGAACTTGGTGGCCTGATTACCATGAAGCTGCCTCGCGTCTGCCTCGCCTAACGAGGCTTGTTGCAAGTTGATTACGTTGATTAGCGACCACCTGCGAATGCCATTTGCCAGTGCCAGTGGCAGCCACAGGCGAGTGGTGTATAGTGGAGTGGAGTGCGTTCTCCTTTAGCTTTTTAGCCTGAAAAATCGTTATCACTTATAGAGGAAGAGCTGCATGATTAAGCTGAGAGAGAGAGAGAGAGAGAGAGTGCTAGTGAGTATTTGTCTAATTAATCAGGGTTAAGCGTATTTGTCAGGCTGTCAAGAGATGTCAGACTAAGAGATTGCAACTAGGTTAATAGCAGATCCGTCAGTGACAATCTTTGAATATAGATATTCATTTCCCCCTCCAGTTCCCGATCCCTATCCTTAATTTCATATCCATTCTATGTGGAACAATAGCTCTGCTCTCCAATGGCCAACAGCTATCAGTCACGTCGTCATCGTACACTCCTCATCCAATCCCAGTCACCGTTCCAGTCCCAGTCCCAGTCCCGTTCCCATTCCATTCCATTCTAGGAATGGGCTCAGCCGAAAAAGTGAAACTACAGTTATCTGCATATTCACATGTATGTATGTATGTATGTGTATGTACGGATAGTTTTCTTTGACCACGTTTACATGGTATCATAATTAAGTTTATGAGAGGGCTGGCTCCTCTTTCGAGGCTCCAATGAACCCTCCCAATCAGCGTAACTGTAATCGCGGCGACCCCAAACACGGCCAAAGCCCAACCCGGTTCGAGTTTGCGTCAAAATGTTGATCACGTTGCCGCCAGATCATAATATAATAACTTCGAGCTGGGCCTGAACATGCATTTATAGAACAACACGTATAAACAATTAAAATATCCCCCAGCACTTTTTTTCTTTGTTTTTCAGCTTTGTCTTTAGGCCGGGCGCCCAAAGAAGGCATCCGAAAATTACACCTAGGCTTTGAATAAATGTCCAGCGCCCAATGGGCCGGAACGTGCGATTTCCATATACGATTTCGATTTCGATTTGATTCGGATCCGACTGCTGCACCCCCGTGGATGGAGTCGACTCCAAATGCATACACATACAAACATACAAGCATATGTATGCAGTTGGTTATGAAGCTCGGCTCAGACGCGAGGGGCAGGGGGGGGCCCGGGGTGCGATGGTTAATTGTGAATTTCCGGTTCATTGCAGCTCATTTGCCTAACTGGGTATACCTTCCCCTTCCCCCGCATTCCTCCACAGAGGACTGAGCGGCACTGAGCGGATCGTCAGTCCATTGTGGGACACGACACTCCAGCCGCCTGTCACTCCGCCAGTGACGTCGAAGTCAATGAAAACGAAACCCGGGAGGCAGTACATAAAACTCTTCAATCTGGGTCAAGCCAAACTGCCAAATGAGGAGCATTATTTTAGCATTTGATGAGATTTTCCCTCCGTTCATAATGATATTACATTCTACATGCCAAGACGGTTGATGCTATAGTATCAGTGAAAACTTTTCCACAAAATTAAATTTTAAACATTTATTATTATATCATTTTTGCACTTTGATTAGAATTCATTGGTAATGCACATACGGACAAATGGGCAACGCAAGTAGAGATATCATATCGGCCCCTATATCAATATTTACCAGAAATTAACTTTAATCGCATTGTCAGTGGCTGTCAGTACTAAAGCTTCCAACTAAATTAGTCATGTGCTCTAATCAATTAAGTCAACGCCGCCAAGGCAATACAAAGCGAAGTCACTGGATCGCTGGATCGATGGATCCAGATGGTATACGATATAAATTAGCGATCGAGGAGTTTCATTCTGTTGCAGGTGCACTCTTAAAGGGAATCCAATCGCCTCGCCCCAGTAGATTTCCCTCGAAAATCAAACAAACATTTGGGGCTATTGCATAACACTTCCGAGGCGATTGCTGATTATTTGCTGAGAGGTGAGAAGTGATATATTTGTCAGTGGAGAGGGTTAATGTGATTAATAAATATCATGACTATCTAATCGAGAACAGAACAGTGTACAGCAGGTTTGATTTGCCGATTGTCCGTCGCGTTTATGCGGAATGGAATCTGACGAACGGGGAACACACTTTTCCGTTTCTTTTCCGCCCTGTTACGAAAGTTTTGATAAAGATTTCACAGCAGTCCTCCCGAAGACGTAATACGATTACTAGGTAAATAAACCGTTGAGCAAACAATCACTCGAGATCGACACCAATGTCAAATGATGTATACAAAGAAATTGACACTGTGGGGCGCCTAACAGCCCAAACTTCCCTATTGGATCAGCTTTCAGGTCTGTACAACCGACCAACCCACACACAGTCGTCGAGTCGCACTTTAAGTAAATATATATCATCCGAGTTTTATCAATTCTCCATTCCCCCTCTCCCAGTCTGACGTCAGTTGTGTTCTGGGCAAATTTGCAATTAAAATTTGGCTTTTGCCAAAACAGAAATCCATTCAGTTTTTCTGTTGGTTCTGTTCAAACTTTTATCAGCCCCCAAGCATTGGACACTTCCGATACAATTGACTATTGACGTATACGAAACCGGGCAGGGCAGGTGAAAAGTCTTGTCGAGTGAGATAAACAAAAGCCAAATATACCAGACTTTTTATGTGTCTATATAGAACACATTGTAGATATAGTACGGGCGGATACTTAATGTTGGTATGTTGGATATCTTGCTGGAAAGTGGGGGTGCTTGGGCCGGGCCAGAAGAAGGAGACGCTGCCTTGAAATTAAAGTTGAAATTATAGCTTGGAACTCCAAGGTTATATAACCACAATGGACAAGATTAAACTATGATTTATACGAACAAATGTGAAGCATTTGCTCTGCCTAGGGTATCTGATGTTCTCATCATCGCCTGGCGGCTGGCATTTACTTTTTTTAATGATTATAGAACAGTTTCGGGGGGATGGCTAGTGTGAATATTTCTCAGGTGAGATAACTTGTTCTGCAACTTGGAAATCGGCGCAGGTTGGCGGAGATCGCCACAGATCGGGTGTTACGCAAGCAAAAGGGCGCTGTGGGTGGAACAGCTGGACATGGGCGGCAGTACACACATTGGTATGTAGACTGCAGGGTGATATCACCACGGAGAAGCACCGAGAACAAACACGGCGAATGTGAGAGCCGATAGCGATAAGATAAAATCCAACTCAAATATTTAACATTGGTGTTAACACAAGTTTTGCCACTCAGCTGCTTCATGCTCTCGTATGGGCTAATACATACATAGTTACGGAGCTACATATAGCCAGAAGTTCACTCGATTCATATTCTGATATTCATTCAGAAATGAGCATTAACTTTGACCCAGAAACCCAATAAATCGTAAACAAAACTCGCCCACGCACGCAGAGAGTGGAGTTGGAGTTGAAGTTAGGGCAGGAGATGGAGAGAGCCACAAAACAGTGTACATACATATGTATGTTCAAAAGGGAGCAAAATTGAGGCAAGAGCTTATCAAGAAACTTTCCTCAGATAAACAGCAGAGAATATACATTGATAAGATACGCTAAAGCTTCTGATAAACCAACCAAATTCAATTCTTGCAACAGGAAATGGAAATTGCACGCGTTGTAAATACACGAGAGAGCCACTAAATTCGGCTGTGCGAAAATAAATCCAACATTTCTTCTTTCGCACCAGCTATGTAGCTAAGCAAATCGCTCGTCTGATAACGCAACGCTTAAGTTCAACTGATTGATAAGCTTTTCTCTCTCGCGCTAGTTTTTGCTCACTCTCTTCTCTGATTTTGGCGAATAAATGAGCTTTTTGCGACCCGACCGTCTATTTAGTTTATATATTTCATAACTCAAACAAAAGTGTATGTGTGCGTGCTCGTTCCATCCTCCCCTGTAGGTGAGTGCGCGTGTGCCGCCGACTATACCCATCCACGTGTTCCAGACGTTGCTTGAGTCTTTGCTGCTCTCCATCGCTCTCTCTCTCTCTCTCTCTCCGCAACGCTTTGGCTCCAGTGCTGCTCTCCAGCAGGCGAAGTTTATGCTGTTGTGCAAAGGTTTTTAATACCCCGTTTTATTCGGTTTAAAGCTCTTCCATCGAACGGTCGCGTCTCTGTGCTTGCTCGGTCTGTCGCCCGCCCATTGATCGCTTCGCCTCGTTCGCCGCCAGGTATCGGACCCGACCTGAGTCGTTTCATTCGGGCAACCAACTCCAGTGTCGTACGCAAAGCGCACACGCAAAAAAAGCTGAGGTCCGACAGTACCGTTCCGTTGTCACCCTCCCCTTCCTCGATCTGCCGACACGATCAGCGTTTGTAGGTAATTAAAATTTATATAGTTTCCGTTTGCCCGCTCTCGCACACAAACACACACCCTAAAATGGCGCAAGTGCGAAAAGAATAAAACCGTTTCGGCAAAACACAATCCAAATTCAAATTCAAATCAAAACCAAAACCAAAACCGCAAGCTATTAAGATACTTTCGTTCCACAATTTACGGGTCTAAATTGTTTGCGCCGCGCTCTGTTTGATGCCGTGGATGCGACGCTGCTGATTTTTAGTATTTCGGTTGTTTTTGCTTTCATTGTCATCTCTCTGGCCCGGCGGCCCACAGAGAGTGTTTGGTGCTCTGCCTGCTCTCTGCAGCTTTCGTTGTATTTCTTCCGTTTCATTTCTGATCATTTTGTATGTTGCTCTTTCTCCCATCGCTGTCTGTTTTGTATCTTTTTTAATGGCGACTGCGACACATTCTGATTGCAGACGCAGAAGCAGTCGCAGTCCCAGTCCCAGTCGGTTCTGAGTGAGAAGATCTTCTTCAATCTTCTTCAGCGGCAGTGCGATTCAAAAGACGCTCGGGACGCGTGTTGAAGGACTCTCC
Source organism: Drosophila algonquin (assembly GCA_035041765.1). NCBI lineage: Eukaryota > Metazoa > Arthropoda > Insecta > Diptera > Drosophilidae > Drosophila > Drosophila algonquin. Next base: position 930,637 of record JAWNKY010003561.1, read on the forward strand.
CCAGTGCCCGAAAAAGTGCAAAGCCAGAACAAAAGACAGGCAGACAAACAGTGAAAAAGGAATTTAGACAAAAACACACGAGTGCCATACCACACAGCTATACAAACGCATATCTGATCAAAGAAAAGTGCTTTCGATTCTATATATAAATAAAATATCCAAGAAGTGCTCGGCAATTTTGCATGCGGTTGGTTCTTCGACCGAAGGCCAGCTCAAACTCAGACCCTGATAAGGTCCCCCGGCATTGTCCGCGAATGTGAGTGCGACAGTGCGAGTGCACGAGTGTGAGTGTCCGTGTCGGAGTGAGTGCTTGAGCCCGTGTTTATCGCTGAGCGCGGCTAAACGCTGATAATAATCCCGGGACGGCGATTGCGATTTTGCTTCCAGTCTTCCAGGAATTACTCGGGGGATTTAATCGTGGGGGCATTCCCCCCGATGTAAAAAGGCCAGAGTTCGGGGTTTTTTCGAACTGAAACAAGTTGCTCGTCGAATCGTTTAATTTTTACTTTTTTTTGGCTTTTATTGCCTCTTATTGTTTTACTCTTGCGGTTTATTTTGTGGCAAACTTGACCCTATTTCGCAACATTTTCAAGTTATATAATTGCCAAAAAGCGAATGAGAAATAAAAGCCCGCGAGATGAGTATACCTGTAATAAAACGGTTACTTTTTTAACCCCTGGGTATGGGTACGGGTACGGGTACGCGCAGGGCACTTAAACCGATCTCAGCGATTGCAAACTTATGAACGACAAGAGCGGAGAGACAGCCAGACAGACGAACAGACACACGCATTCATGTGAAATCCCAGCTCTACTATATGAGTAGTTCGAGTAGCAACCCCAACACCCTCGGGGCCTCGGGGTCTACCTATCTACCTACATACTAAACTCGTGTGTATCTGTATCTATATGTGCACCGCTCTACCTACCCAACAACGAGCCGCCACTCGAACTCGAACATGGCGAGCTTTCTGTGCCCTGTGCCTGTGCCTGTGCCCGTGCTGTGCCGTGCAGTTCGCCGATTCGGAATCGTTTACGTAAAACAATTGGAAACCGCAAGCGAGGCGTCTGATGCTGGTGCTTGTTGAATCATCCAGATACGGATAGCTATCTGCTAGATATTCTTTCTGAAATTTCACTTTTCCTTGTTTGTGTTTGTGGTCGAAATTCGATTGTTTACTCACGTCAGCCCCCCCACTTGCTATGCTTACCATGCTAGCGCACTGCAAGTCCATTTCTTTGGCAGAGTGAATCATTTTAGCCAGAAATATTATTAATACGAATTGCCGCTTGTCAGACGCAAGTCATGCAACGTCACCACCTAATGGGAGTATCAATCATCTATGACTTGGGCAGAGCCAGACGCGATAGAGACGATAGATACTGCGGAGGTGGATGGATCGTGCATCTTCCGCCTGAGCTATAAACTTCAGCTCTTGCGTAACATTTCTCCAACTCAAACTCCAGCTACAGATACATATACAGATACAGACACAGGTACAGGTAGAGCACTAGCTCGCGGCTCGAAGGTGCTAATTTCCAGCACATAATTCACAGAGGTGTGCGAGTGCTAACTTGAGACTGTGTTTTATGCCATTTCCAAGCATCGCTTTTATGGCCAATAAGTCTGGAGCCGGGCCTGAACGAAAAGCTCTCCACTAACTGGTTGGTGGTTAGTGGGTGCCACCCAATATCGTATGTATCTGCCACACAAACTTATCTCCACCCCGAAGTTCGCCAATTCCATTTGCCGATAACCCACACAGACGGAATGGAATGTTCTTTGAGCAACATTTCCGGAATTCTGTCTAAATGTTGTTTCCTTATCAACGTATCAGTTCCTCCAAGATTGAGGAGTGTCCATTCCAAAGCATATGAAATTCCCGCCTTGTCAAGCGAGCTCTGTTTTCTGGCGAATTGATTCGAATTCGGATTTAATGCCTCTGAAACTGTTCGCTATTCTTGGATTTCTTGGATGCGTAAACTAAATGAAAAGGAAATTCCCTCGAAAGTTGCCCGTCTTATCAGTTTGAAGACTGTTCAGAATTATACAAATTCGCTTATCAGAAAACGAACGAATGCTGTTGTTTCCTTAAAGTTCTGGTCAGTTTCAGTTCCAGTTTCTGTTATGTTTAAACTGCTCCCTTGTTTGCTTTCCCCTTGGGTTCGCTCTGGTGTGTGTGTGTGTGTGATGTGGCGCCTATAGTCTGAGGTTTCGATTTTCAGACTTTCCTCCATATCACGGAGTTCAGTTTCTCCTCCGCCTCCCCTCTCTCCCCTCCCCCAAAGCAATTTGAGAGTGACGAGGCGTCATCGTCATTGTGGCAGCAGTGCATCATCCTAGAGCTTTGGCGTGACGTGCACTTCATGGTCCCATTTTTGGTGGATGTGTCAACCTTGTCCCCATTAGATATAGAAGTTTTGGTATTTTGTGGCGGGGATGAGCAACAAATGTGTGTTTCGATAAGGCAAAACAAGCTGTTATCGAGCCACAATCAAAACATTATCATTGGGCAACACCAACCAGCACCAGCACCAGAGTGGGGGTAAATGGGAAACGCCTCGGCATTGGAGTGCATTCGGAGTTGGGGCAGAGCCGCCGCAGTGAAGATCTAACGAAAACGCAAATGAGTCCCCGAAATCCGAGAGCTCAAGTGCACATGACTGTGTGGCGTTGGGGGCGCAGTGCTGTCGTCGCTGTCCCTTTTTATCTATAATTAGCAAATGTCGGGCGATAAGATAAGCCGCCCGCCCCAGAGATAGTGTGAAAAGCTCTCCGAATGTTGTCACAGCTGGAAAAGGGAATTCGGAAACCCGAAGAGCGTAGGGCGTACGCTACGGTGGGTATCTGTGACGCAGACTGGACCACAACTAATTGTTTACCACGTGCTTGGGTCCGAGGGGAACTTCCAATTTGTAAACAATTCAAAGATGGTTTTTATTTCGGCAAAAAATTCAAGTTCAAAAGCGAAGATCTCTGTTTATCCGGGGATCGCTCTGGCAGGTGGCAACAGATGCCACAGTTCGACGGGGCGGACTCGATTGGTTCATCAATGGAAGCTCATTTGAATATGCTCGGCCGTCATCAAGCGTTGACCTCGTCTGGCTGTCGATGCTGCTGCTGCTGCCTCTATTGGAAGCATTATCATATGAGTAATCCACTCCACTCCACACCATTCCATTCCATATAATTCCATTCAATTCCATTCACAATCGACAGCCGCACTTCTGTGGGAGTCGACGGATTACGTGACAATATTTTCGGTCACGTCCGATGCATAGCAATCAGCTAAAGCTATAGCTAAAGCTATAGCTGCCGCAGGTTGTTGGCTCTGTGCAACGCAACTGTGTGTGTGTTGTGCCGCCAAGCACTGCCCTGAGAGTTCATTATTTTCTAATGGGAATTTAGATTATTCTTTTAGTTTGACATCACTGGTATTTATAGAGAACACATGCCATCAAATGGAGGATAGATTTTCATCCGAAAGTCTGTTGACCCTGGAACAGGTTTCGGTTTCGGTTTCAGTTTCATTTTCATTTGATTTTCATTTCCTTTTCTCTGGAGACTTTTATTTTTGGGCGCCACATGATGGAAACTTTCACACTTCAGCTTTGATTGTCGGCAATTAAGATTAGCTGACGATGGAAATTAATAACAAAAGGCACTGCAGCTCCAGCCAAAGCAGTCAAAACAGCAACAACGGGCATGCCACATGCAGCCGCCACAGGAATGACAGACGAGACGAGACGACCGACTGTGTCTCAGAGGCAAAGTTCGTTAAAAATGGATTTAGTCGGGCCGACAATTAAAACTTTAATTACGCGCAATTAAAATCAAAGCCAGCAAATAATTGCCAGCTAAATAGAAAACTCTTTATGCAAGTCACCTGAGTGCCTGCCCCGCAAAGCCCCCTCCCTCCCTCTATGCTCTCTGTTCTCCGTGTGCACTCTCGAATCAGTGGCATTAACTTCCCGTTTTATCTGTTTCGTTGCAGCTCTGCTCTGAACCGAGAGGATCGCCCGTATGCCTGTCTTATAGGTAGGTAAAGCAAGGCCCGAATTGAGTTGTATAAACACGAGATTGGCATTCGTTCCATTCGCCCCAAGATCAAGAGCGGGAGGCCTTTTCGCTTTTTCGGCTCTGCTCTGAGAGCCAGGGAGGAACTGGAACTGAGACCACAACTGAAGACAGAGTCGAGTCTCATTCAGCGCCGTCATCATCACGAAGCAAACCAGTTCAGTCTTCGGGGGTTTTGCTTTTGCTTTTGCTTTTGGCCTTAGCTTTAGCTATCATCCGTGGGTGCCGGCCGGCCGGCCGGCTTTTGCTAACTGGCCTAGCCGTTTTTGGCTCTAAAAATAAAGCAACAAGTGGTCATAACTGTCAAATGCCGCTCGACCGCCGTCCCCCGCTCTGTGTCTCCACCGCTCTGCTCTATCTGCTGCTCCATCTTCTGTGTGCCAGTGGCAATGGCCAAGATGCCGATGCCGTTGCCGACGCCGAAGCCACTTAAATGGTCCGACAAACGTGCGTGCTCTTAACGTGTCAACTGCCAAACGAAGCCATGAAAAACGGCCATAAGATCATGCGATCACCGTATGCATCCCCATGCCGCATGCCCCATGCCGCACCACAGCTAACCGCAGGCTAATTTGTCCAGAGGAGTAGTGTCCCATGTCCCAGGTCCCAGGCAGAAGTTAATATTCTCTGATGTGGGCCCAAGTGGTCATCTGGCCTTCTGTGCAATGGCCAATGGGAATGGGAATGGGAATGGGTCTCTGTCTATAATTACACTGCGCTACATGCACATGTAAGTCCTGGTCTGCCTCTCGGGAAGGTCAGCTCTTGAACTGAAGGTTACACTAGACAGCAGGGACTCTCAGACCTTTGTGATGTCATCTATTCGATGGTGTTTATGTCCGAAATATATGATATGACATCATTCGTTAAAGTTGAAATAATTGAATCACTTTTCGGTGTCCGAATCACCTTTGGGGCACTGAGAATTTCTGGGAATTCCATTTGCAAAATTCATGAACAAAATTTTGGAAATACGGGCTCATTAAATGCCACTGCCACTGCCTCGGACTCTGCCTCTGCCTCTGCTTGTGCGCACTCAATTATTTTCTTAATTGCATCAAAGCCAAGTGCCCGCGCTCATGCCAAGGATTCCTCTGAAGCTCGATCATCGTCACATTGACGATAATTGGAGAGCTTTGCTCTGCACACACTAAACTCGAATCCGCGCTGTGCAGTGTAAATGCACAACAGAGTGACGAGGGGAATGCATTTCGCAGCTGCAGATTGGCAAATAATTTCACGCAAGAGTCTCTCCACCCCCACCCCCTGCCCCTACCCCTACTCCTACTCCTACCGTCTGCGTTGGCATCTCTGGCATGTCGTAAAAATGTTCTCCGGCTAGACACAAAATTGTTTGGATTAAAGACCAAATTGCCTGCCTGCCCCTGGTTTCGGCCCCAAGAGAATCCCATCCAATCGATAGATCTTTCAATTGTTATTTTATGGAGCGGCTACCGTGATTCATTGCATAATTTGAATGTGCATTTGCGATTCACCTCAGAGCACAGTCTAAGGTAATTTTAATGCATTTGCGATTTGGATTTCGTAGAATGCAATTTGCTGTGGGAAAGGGCGAAGAGGGAAGGTCAAGCGCGCTGCTTACTTCATCCACTTTATCGACACTGCCGAAAAAGTAACGTAACCCACTCAAATGAGTTAATTTGGACAAACCGTATCTGTATCTATGAGTATCTGCGAGTATCTAGTATCTGCGAGTGTTCAAGTCCAACTTTGGTTGTCAATTGCATCATCAGAGGCCGAAACTGAAACCGAAACCGAAACTGAAACTCAGGCATTTGTGGATCGCTCTCTCTCGCTCTCTCCCCGGAGCGTTCTGCACAGTTTGGCTCGTTTTTTGCCAATTAACGAGAGTGTGGATATTTATTTAGCTAACACACAAACATACATACATATGTATCTGTGTATCTCTCGGTAGCTTCTACAAGTAACAGCTCGTGTATCTCGGGTTTAGCTAATTATGGCTACGTGGCAGGGGAATGGCCCCTGCTGATCTGATCAGATCTAAGCTATTCTCAACTGTTCTGATCTGATCTGAGGAGAACGTGTTCTTGATAAACCCCCAACAACAAGTCGAAGGCATTGATCGGCTCTGACTACATTAACGTGTTTCTAATTGAATGCCAGAAAAGTTCAATGAAAAGTCAGTCCGAGTGTCATTCGAGTCAATCGCGTCAGTGTTTCCCGATTGTTTCCTCCCTGCTAAGTGGATAACTTTTCACAGATCATTCGCCGGAGAATAATAACAATTAAGAGCTAATCACTAAACTTTGATTGGCGAATGGCGCCAATCAGAAAGCGAACAGCACTCAACAGACCTTGCTGTGGGTCAAGACATCCCATTCGGGACTAAGATATACATACAGACGAGTATATTTCCCCCACTGATCTCATCTCGTGCTTATTGTCGCACCTATGCGAACATTCGTTGCCATCCAGGTCCATCATCCATCCAAATCTGTCTGTATCTGTATCTCTGTATCTTTCTATCTCTATCTCTTTGTCTCAATGACAAAATCTTAAGTTTTGTCGTCTCGCCAATAAATGCGATGGACTACGGGGATCATCAGGCGTGGGCGTGAGTGTGATATTTGCATAGATTGCAAGCGGAAATCGCAAAGAGTAGAACAACAACAAATGGGAATATACCTACATGTATTTTTATGTGGCTGGCTGCTGGCTGACTTTCTGCCTTTCTCTTTCTGTGTTTATTTTGAGAATCGCCTGCATTCCCCGACGCGTCGCAAGCCAAGCCAATTGAGAGGGAGAGTTTTGCCGCTGAAAGCACGCGAATGTCAAGATTCTTTTGGGCCTTTAAACACTCGTATTGTTTCGTATCGGATCGTATCGGGTCGGGTACTCGAATCTTCCCTGTCAGCAAACATTTTTGGCTGCCAGCCCAGACAAGGGCAAAGCAGACGGATATCATGGGAGGAGACAGAGACAGCGACAGGCGGCGCTCGTAGGTCAAGTTCAAGTGTTCAAGTATTAGGAGCTACTATATGGCAGAAGGCAGCTCCCAGATCAGGTTCTGCTCGTTCTATGGGGCGTATACGTTATGGTGAGCCTCCAAGGGGGGCTCCATATATTGGTTATTATCTGGTACATTGACTCTACATTTTATGAGTTTTTTTTTCTGCCAGCTTTACCCAACACGTTTTGCATAATTCACATAATTTTAGCTTACGCTCTGCACTTTTCTTCCCTCTTTTTACGGTTTTGGTTTTTTTGTTTCGCCTACCATTCGCTACTCATATTTTGGTTATGTATGGGCCCCCCGGTGATTGGTTTTCTCTCTTTTCGTGGAAATCAATTAAACACTTGCCACGGCAACAAAACGGGGCAGCGAGGCAGCAGTGGGGGGGAAAAGAGTTTTTCAGGTTACGCTTAAATTTAGGCTCATTTGCACTTGATTGAACAGTGGAATGGCAAAATTCTTAAATGGCAATTTATTGGTAGCGCTCCGAGACGAGAGTATGATGATATGTGGGTCATTACGAGTACATGCAACTGCAACTGAACTGCAGTGTCTGTCAGTTTTCGTTCAGTTGTCGGAGTCGCACAGAAATTAGAATATATGCTAATTTACCTTCCGCCTGCCTGCCACCAGTGCCCCTCAGTGCCGCTTCTTTGTCTATGACAGCACGAGTCTCCCTCTCTCTGTCTCTCTCTTGATCTCGACGATCGCCTTGAATGAATATTGTGAATACTGTGAATGGCCAAGACTGAGAGCTGTGCTGGCCAAATCCGTACCCAAATCTATTCATCGATTGGGATTGAGTCACAAGCCAAAGTTAGACGTCATCTCTGGCTTTGGCGCGTTTTTTTCGCGTTTTTTTCAGAGTTTTTCAAAGTTTTGTTGTCTTAATGCGGTCACCACGCCACACCACACACCACACCACAGCACACATTAGCGTTCGCCTCGCCTGCCTCGACTCCGCTCCGCTCAGTTTTTCTTCATCAGGTAAAATACCCGCCGAATCACCTGATGTTTTAATTGTCTGGCGTCATCAGTTTTTTCATATTTTTGAGTGCGAAAGAGAAAATACTCGTTTGAGGAAAAGTTGCGAGATTTTAGAAGGGTTTCCGTCCATTAAGGGGTTCAATAAACCAACTGAATCTGGGTCTCTGGATGGTTGCACTCATTCTAAGCAGGAGATGCAGATACTCATAGTTATAGTCTAGTGGGGCCACTTTCTGCGCATTTGTTTGGCCAAACAATAGGCTAAACAAACCCAAACAAATCTCATTCTACGACCTCCTACTACTGCTTTATTTTATTGCTTTGTGCACTCGGCTCGTGCGAATTAAAATGTATAAAAAAGATTTGCACAATTCTAAAAATATGTATATACAAAATACAATAAGTATATACATAAATAACAATTTATTTTGCAAGCGATCTCGCAGCATGACGTGATTTAATTTTTCCCTTTCTTTCGTTTCGTTTGTTATTTTTTAAATTTTTATTTTTTGGTTTTGGGTTTTTTGTGAACGGGTTGGATGGTTGGATGGTGGCGATAGCGATTGCGATATTTCCAGCGGAACAGAAACTGGAGATTGTTCTCCGTCTCCGACTCTGTCTCCCTACCCCTCTCTTTCTCCTTCTCTTCCCCTGGCTGTCGCTGTCTCTGTCAAGGTTGAGCATTTGTCATCGTTTAAGATTTTAGCGGCTGTTGTCTGGCGCTGATTTCTTTCAATTTGCAAACGGTTTGGGGTTTGTTTCGTTTTTTGTGCCATCAAGTGGCATTTGCTGAATACTTCCAACCCCATCGCCATACCCATCGCCATCCCTCCCCTACCCCCCTCTGTGTGCCTGTTCTAATTTCAGTTTCCTGTCGCCCCAGCATCAAAGGGTATGCCATGGATGGGGTATGGATGGGAGGCAGGCCACTAAAGGCAATTAAGCAAAAGCCACGATCGAATTATGATAGCGGAGCGGAGGAGATCATCTCCAGATCGAGCTGCAGATTTTGGCCGAATGCAATTAACCGCATTGATTGCCTTTGGCTACAGCAAGCAGCAGCAGCTGGAGGAGCTGCGGCAGCGGCAGCAGCAGGTGCCAGCTGCAAATTACCAATTCACCAATTGACAGATTTTGATAGATGCCCGGCCCCCTCTCGGCCCGGTGAAAGTTCCACGTACATATGTGGTCCCCCCCGTCACCGTCCCAGTCCCAATCCCAGTCCCAGTCTCAGTCCCGGCAATTTGTCAACACCAAAGCCAAATGCAGAGAGCCAGAGCCATTTGAAGAAGACATTTGTGAGTTGTGGCTGTGGCTCTGCTGGCTCTGTGACTCTGTGGCTCTGTGGTGGTTGCTGTTTAACCAAAAACAAGTGACACAATTTGGCCGAAGACCACTTTTCATGTGTCCGAGAGCCGTTTACGGATGAGTGGCCGGCATAATGACACTGACCTTGGGCCGCAAGAGATTCCCGGGGGAGATTTATTTTTGCATGTGCCCCCGTGTGACGCCTCATTTCCAGTTGGCATTTCGTGCCTCACCCAGGGCGAGCCAGCATCAGGGCGAGAAGGGTGTAGCAGCAGCAGCAGCAGCAGCCGCGTATGTGAATGCCTCAATTACTTGCCCAGCAGTGGCAGGCAGCACCAGCAGCTGCCGATTTCATGCCTCTGCATACTTATGAAGAACAACAACTCGGCTCGCATTTGCTGCCTCGAACCGAAGGTTGCGCCAATCCAAGGGGCAACTGAACTGCCAGCGCAGGAAGCCCCGGGGAGCGACAGAGACACGTGCACAACCCTTCGGCGCAGATTCCCAGTTCCGAATCCAGCGCCGTCCTTCCCGCCCAGCTTCAGGGACAGATTTGCAGCTCGGCTCGTCTCTGATTTCAGCTCTCGAACGACATGCAAATGCAACGAATGCTGCAACTGTTGAATAATTCAAGTGCGCCCGCCCCCATTGCACGCCCCGCCGTTGCCGATCGCCAATTGCAAATTGAGATGGGGTGGGGGACGTCGTCTATTTAGATCTCATCAGACGGATGCCCAGACGAGGCGTCTTTGTCAGTGGTGTATCCGTGTATCTGCTGATTAGGATTAGACAGTCCGAGTATCTCGGGGTATATCTATTGTGCGCCCCCTCTACACCGCTTCACGTGCCACGTTCCATTCGCCAGCCTCCACGCTCCACATTCAATTCTCCATGTTCCACGACACGACACTTTTTGCGGTCAAAGACGGACGCACACAGATGAGCAGATGAGCAGGGCTTATCATTGGGCAGGGGATGGGGATGGGATCCAGAGCGAGCGCCAGTTGCACTTAAATTGCATCCACGAGACAGCCGTCAATCAGTTTGCGTTGTCTCCGGACAATAATAAATGGCACAAGCGACACAAGCGGCACAAGCCGCACTCGCTCGCACGGGGCAGGCAGTCCTCAAAGATGCAGATTAAAAGCGAACCGCTGCTCTGCTCTGATCCGATCCGCTCCGATTACGAGTGCAGCTGAAGACCCCGCAGCCTTAACCTCTCGCACCGCCCTGATCAGACAGATTAATCATCTATTCGATGCTATCGACGACGACTATCAGCCAGAGCGGGATTCAGTTTGAGCCCTGACTCATTTCTGCCACAACTGCTCTGCGTGGGTTGTGTTTGGTGGGTCAGGTGCTTGCTGATGTCACGGAGCTGCCAAAGCTGGAACAGCGAAAATAGAGGGTGAAGTATTAATTACCCCTCGAGCACAGATAACGTCCAATTCTAGCGTTTGAACAGGCGGCGATAACCGAATCTCACATCGATAACAACTTTCGATGGGTTCGGAGCAAGAGCCGAGAGAGGGGAGAGCAGAGAGCAGAGGAATCTTGGAAGTGAAAGAGTAGAAGAAGTAGTGTATGACGCAACCAGTGACGAAGTCGAAGTCAAGTTGCCAGGCAGAGATACCAGCGATACCGATCGCTGCGATCAAAGCTCCGTTAGTTAGTTTCCGTTCAAAGGTGTAGCCGTTTGGGTTTGTCCAAAAGAGCTCCGCTCCTGCTCCCCCCTCCAAGGTGAAGAGATATATTTCAGCTTAAGAGCATTCTAGAACGAAATATCATAAGAAAGATCATATTTGAAGCTAAATCTAACTACATTTTCCGCCTTTTTCCAGATAAGACATCCAGCAACAAAGTAGAAGAAAGGAAGAAGGAAGACTCACTGCCATACACCCCACATACCGCCAAACAAAGCCACACAAATGGAGCGCTCGTCAGCTCTGTCCGCCCTGATGGCCCTGCTCCTGCTGGTGGCCACTGCAGCCACGCCCGCGCCCACAACTGCAGCCCACTGCCCGGAGGACTGCAGCTGCACTCTGTCGCAGCACACCCACAAACCCCTATACCATCTCAGGTGCAACAGCACCAAGGGTCTGCTGCTGGCCGAGGAGCCGATCCACTCGTCGATACCCATGCATTCCATCGACCTGTCCTACCTGGGGCTGACCCGCTTCGGTCACGTGCTGGACAAGCTGCCTGACCTCACATCCGTGGACCTGTCGCACAACGAGCTCCACGAGCTCGGCCACCTGAGCAAGCGGATCAAGAAGCTCAACCTGAAGCACAACCGCCTGACCTCCGCCAAGCTGGTGAAGCTGCCGCCGAATCTGCAGGTTCTGAACCTGCAGCACAACGACATCACCAACCTGCCCATCGAGATCACCCACCTGCAGCACCTGCAGCAGCTGGAGATCGGGCACAACGACATCAACTGCTCGTGCAAGACCCTGGAGGTGCGCAACTGGCTGCAGGAGCACAACATCTACATGGAGCACCCCGTGGTCTGCAGCCACCCGGTGGAGGTGAAGGGAAAGTCATGGTTGCAGCTGAAGCAGTCGGATATCTGCCAGAAGGAGAGCCGCGGATGGTTCACCCCGGAGGCCGACGAGAACGAGCTGATGATGGGTGACCAGCCGGCGGCCGCCTCTGGTGAGCACGAGGAGGAGGAGGAGGAGTTGGGCAAGGACTTTCTGCCCCTTGATGGCAAGACGAAGACCCACAGCAAGCCCAAGAAGGTGGCTCGTTCCCCGCAGGAGCCACTGCCCGGTGACGAAGTCGAAGGCTCCGGCGACCTGAGCGAGACCAACATGGAACTGTCCCTGCACGAGGCAGTACCTCTTGCTGACTCCACGACAGCGCCCATTGTGGAGCACATTGTGAACGACGAGGAGGAAGATGACAACGAGGGCTCCGGCAGTGGTGGAGGCATTCTCATTATGCCAGCCATAGCCCGCATCCCCATCGGCTCGGACGATGACCAGGAGGAGGGCCATTCCGATGACAACGATAACGAGATCCATATCGACAACAAGCCCATGGAGACCCCTGCCAATACGGACATCTTCAAGAACACGGGTATCAACATTTTCGAGGGAGCGGAGGGCGAGCAGGAGCCCGTCCAGGAGCCCGTGCAGGAGGAGGAGATCGTGCCGGTGGTACAGACCAAAATGGAGACGGGAAACGAAAACCGTGAGGTCGTCACCGACGGACCCATCGACGAAAGCACCAAATCTGCGGATATTCAGACTGCCCAGACTGTGAAGGACGACAGCAACGCCATCTACTATCTGCTGGCCGTGATCGGCCTGGTGGTGGTTGGCCTGATCCTCTTTGTGGCCATCAAGCGCTGCAAGTACGACAGCAATGCGGCAGCCCGCGACGCCGAGGCTCAGCGCCAGACGGAGCTCCTCGACATGGACAAGAAGAACCTGGGCAAGCCACTGACCAAGAACGGGCATGGCCTCGAGCACTCGCCACTGATCGGCGAGAAGACCAAGCTGGACGAGGCGCAGATAGTCAATGGCTCGAAGAAGCCGTACGACAGCAACGACGCCAAGGACGGAGCCAACCAACAGCCGCTGCTCAACAGCAACGGCTCGGCCAACGGAGCCGCCAAGGATGTGCCCAGCATCAATGAGCCTGCCGCACACGAGTACTACCCCATCACACCCCGCTACCCCACACCCCAGTCACCGCGCGCCTCCAAGTACGCCCAGCATCCGCAGGGCGGCAGCGGAACCGGCTCCCCCGATGAGCAGAACAACAACGAGCCCGATAGCGCTTACCTGCCTTCGTCGCCCAAATCGGGCCGCTACTCTCCGGTCTACTCGCCAGAAACGGGTCGCGTGAAGATCAAGCTGACGGAGACACCCAAGCCCAAGACCCCCATGCTGGTCACCCGCAGCAAGTCCAATGCCGGGGACATCATCAGCACCCCCGTTCGCCCTGTCGTCCCCACACATCAGGTGCAGCTTACTGTCAACGGCAACGGTGTGGGACACTGACGGGCTCCGCCTGAAGCCGAAGCCAGAGCCACAGCCAGAGCCAGAGCAAGAGCCAGCCATCGACTCTCGACACAGCCCTACTAACAATTCCGACAATCCCGTTGGAGGGTACCACCAGCGCAGATTTAGTTCCCTCTGCCGGACTGGAGCTGGAGTGCCGCTTTCACCACTAACCATCCTTCTGGACAACAACAGCAACAGAAACAACAACAACAGAAAAACTATTCGATTTAAGGCCCCGCTCCCCTCTTAAATGTAACCAGAAGAAGTAGTGCTAGCCATAAGTAAATTAATTAATTAATTAAGCATAAATCTAGTTTAATACCAAAGTTAAACGATATATATTTAATGTAAATTGCTACCTAAAAGCGAGATCAGATCTACGGGAACAGAACATCTTCGAAAGGCTTTCGACTGCGCCGCGCCGAAGCGCGCCGCTAACCCCAGCATCAGCATGTGATGTACACACCCATACTGTACTTTTATATCTACAAAAACCAAACTATATATTGTAAAATACTTAAGCTTCATTCTCTTGTGTGAAATTATAATGTGTTAATTCATTAAACGTGAGCGACTTTTCAATTCAAATTAGACCTCGTTTCTCTTCTTTTCTGGAAAATCGAAAACTAGAAAGCGTTTACAGGTTTTAATTAAATTTAAGGAATTTATTTCCAGGGGGGTTTGGCGGATTTCAATGTTATGTTAGGAAGTAAGTGACCGGGGAAGTACGCCTATGTGCAATCAGTCACCAGTTTTATTAAAATTATGTGTTTATTCGCTTCTAATTAATTAATTAAAATGTCCTAATTAAAAAATGAACGTCAGAGCAGAGCCCAAGCACAACTACTAATTGATAATGAAATGCCAAAGGTAAGACAAAGATGTCGTTAAGCATTTTTTCGGAGATCATCATATGTACTCATTTTCTTGTATATATATATATATATATGTATATGGCGAGATCGGCGAACGACTAACTTTCCCAGGATCGTGAAAACACGATACAATACCATATAATAAATATTTAAGCGATACACGTTATTACGTTATTACTAAACGAAATTCAATCTCACTCTCTGTGGGTCCCCATTGACTGTCTCTCTCTTAGCGCTGAGCGTAGGAGAAGTCCGTCTGGCGCCACTGCGGAAAACCTCCGTTAGCCACTTTTTTACATGCCTTTTTTTGCAAAATTTTTGAAAAAATTGAGATTTTGAGGCTAATTGATCGGAAATTCAATTCTGAACCCGATCCCTATCGGGTTCCTGACCCCTGTCAGGAAGGGGGTCGGACATGCCCCAAAATTTCTTTTCTACGCGATTTTACTGTTAATAAAAAGCCCAAAATCTTTAAAAATCTTTGCATACTTTTTGACAAATCCATTAAATGGCTTGGTAGTTACCATGTAGTACCTACATAGGTACATAGCTACTTTCTCATAGATGGCGAGGAATAGGTTGCACGTACGGCCAACAGATGGTGCTAGCATTTGTAAGGAAAACTTCATTTTCTACTGGAGCTTTCACTCAATTCAGCACTCAAGTTTACCCGATTCGATGTTTACTTGAATTCAAACTTTGTATTTGCCGCTGTTTTTTTGGGATATGAGTCGCGAAATGCATTCTGACGAATTTGAAAATATGAAATAATGGGACCATATAAGTTCCAGACTAAATCGGCGAAAAAATTCAGGATAATCAAACGATACCTGTTGGCTGTATCCAAATCCAGCGCTATTTTTAAAATAGCAACACTGAATCCGAATGGTGTTCGGTAGTCCAATCCAATCAAATCCAATTACTTATTCCCCCAAAAACTGCACAGTTTTTATCATTTTTCATCTGTTTTTTTGGTCAAACTCTAGTAATCGTCGAATCGGTGTCCCGTATATGTGGATGGGCGTTTTGTATTTGAATGACTTCCAATCCAATCATCTCCGTTATGCACTGTGCTATTCTTTTATGCATTCATTTATGGCTTCGATTCACAACGAAACCGATTAACGATTAAAATGTAAGTTTATTTGGTTATGCAATGGTGTCGCGGTGTGCTTAAATAGGCTTAGGGATAAACTAACAGGTCTGGGATGACTGACGAATGGAATGAACTGTGTCTGGGGGGCTAGAATAAAGTCTCTCGCATTGGCTTGTGTACTTGGACGTTGCGATCGGAGTCACTGGAGGAGCTATCGGCAGCCGTGGCGGCGGAAAAGCTGCCAGAGACGCGCCGAGCGCTGGCCGAGTTCTTCCGCTTTCTGCGCTTTCCGCGCTCCAGGTCCAGCTCGGCATCCGAGGTGGACACATTTGATCGATTGGAGTCGGGCAGGGAGGTCAGCTCGGGCGCCACCAGCTCCTGGAAATCGCTGGCGATGGTGGACGAGGAGGCGGCCTTCTGAGTGGGGCTGAAGTAGTCCTCGATAGCCGGGTCCAGCTGGGCTGTGGCCGGATTCTGTTGTTGTGGCTGCTGCATGGTGTAGACCTGGGCGCTGACCTTCATGGTGGGTGGCGTGGGCAGCTTGGGCCTTCGCTTGGCAAAGGGACTGCCAGGCTTGCTGCCCACATCGTCGTACTCGGGATCGGTGAGGAACTCTACGCTGGCGCCCATCATGTTGATCCGCTTGAAGGGCGGGATCTCGGCTATCTTTGGCCTGCGCTTGGTGTACGGACTGTTCTCGTAGCTCTGGAAGTTTCCAATGTGCTCGGCGCTCTGCAGGTTCTGGGTCTTCAGGTGCGCCGCCGGGAATCGCGAGTCCTCGATGCTGAAGCGACGACTGCCCGATTGGTTGTACTCCATGTAGCCGGTGCGCCGACGTGGGCCATACTGGGCTGTCCGTTCCTTGTCTCGGTTGGAGAGCATCTCCACGCTGCGGAATCTCTGGCGTGAGTCCAGCTGCAGTCCATCCTCGCCCTCGGACTGGGAGCCATCGCCATCGGCCTGGGTCTGGGAGCGACGAAGCTTTCGTGATTGTGGCCTGTTGCTGCCCGAGAGATCCACCATCGACTTGACGGGTCGCTCCAGCTTGGGCATGCGAAGGGCGTCTTCGTAGGAAGGCAGCAGGCTGATCTCCTGTGCCTGCTGCAGACTGGGGGTGGCGTCCTCCAAAAGGATGCGCTCGTTGAGGTCACGTCTGGAAAGATAATCATTTAATCGTTTACAGCTGTGATATGATGACAGGATGATTCTCACATGCGACGCAGTTCGTCGTCATTCTCGGCGTATTCCCTGTGATTCCGATTCCGCTTGCGTTTCTTCAGGAACTTTTGCATGCAGGCATAGCCCAGGACCAGAGCGCCGAGCAGGAGCAGTGTTAACATGATGATGCCCCAGGCCTTCTCCCCACTGCTGCTGCTCCTGGCATTCACCATCCACACATCCGAGCAGGCCGACTCCCACAGCTTGCCATAGAAAATGGCCGGAGCGGCGCAGCGCAAGTGATTCCTGTCCTTGATCTAAAGAACGAGAACAGTTTAACTCCAGTCATAGTCCTACAGATGGAGGCTCTATCCTACCTTGGCCGGCTTGGCAGTGAGAAAGTCGTAAAACTCCACAAAGAGGGAATTATGGCAGTCACAAATCCAGGGATTGTCCCCCAGCCAGAGCTGATCCACGAACTTGTTGCCACGAAAATATAGAGGGGGAATGGGACTGGTCAGGCGGTTGCCATTCAGGTGAAGGGCTGCCAGTTCAGGAAACTCCCTGAAGGTGTTATTTCGTACTGTAGAGAGCCTGCGGTCGGAATTGAAATCGAAATTAGTACTACCACAAATACAATTCGAATGGAGACTGTTCTCACCTGCAGTTGGCCAGGTTCAACTGCTTCAGCGTTTCCGACCTCATGTTGCTTGGGATGTCGCTGATCAGGTTGTTGGACAGGTCCAGCGTCTGAATGGCCGAGAGACTGGAGAGGGCGGAGCTCTCAACGGCGGTGATCTCGCACCAGCTCATGTTAATGGTGCGCAGCGAGTTGGAAACGATCCTGGTCAGCTTCTGGAGCACATTCCGGCTGATGTTGAGCTCCACGAGCACGTCGTTGTTGCGTATAAAGTTGCGGTCGAGGCGGGCTATCTCATTGAAGGCCAGATTCAGCTCCTTCAGACGCCGCAAGTTGCTGAAGGCATCCTGCCCAATGAGGCGCAACACATTCTCCGATATGTCGAGCAGCTCCAGCATGGTGTTATTCGCAAAGGTCTCGTTGTCCACCACGCGCAGAAGATTGCCCCGCAGGCGCACCTCCGTAAGCAGCGGCAGCCCACTGAGATCGATTTGGTCGAGGTTGCAGTAGGAGACATCCAGTCGTCGTAGCTCATAGGCGAATATGAGGCCTTCGTCGAGGGAGCCGAACTGCAGTTCCGTGTTTCTTGACAGGTTTAGGGCCTCCAGGTTGGGCAGCGAGTCGAGGAAGGTGCCGGACAGGCGCTGAATGCTGCAGTTGCTCAGGTCGAGCGTCCTCAGGCTGCGCGAGGGCAGTGCCGCCAGTTGGACCAGCTTGTTGTTCGACAGTGTCAGGCGTTCCAGATTGGGTAGTTGATTGACCAGCTGATCCCCGCCCAGGGAGGAAATGCCGCACGAGGACATCTCCAGCTCCGTGAGGGACTGGCTGTTCAGCTGCTGGTACATCTCCTCGCTGCCGAAGCTGCCCAGCTGGTTGCCGCTGAGGCTCAGCCGCTTCAGACTGGGCGCGTACTTGAAGGCCTCGCTGGGGCTGAGATCTATCCATCGCGCGATGGAGTTGTTGGCCAGCAGCAGAGTTCGCAGGGAGGTGAAGCCGATCAGGGCCTTGCCATCGAGAGCGGAGATCTGGTTGCTGGACAGATCCAAGTAGATCAGGGAGTCCGTGTCCGCGTACTGGGTGGGGAACTCGTTGAACTGGTTCCCCGACAGGTCCAAGTGCTCCACGGGCACATTGTCAAAGTCCGGGTACGTCTGCAGGCCCCTTCGCGAGCAATCCGCGTACAGGCTGTCCACAACCCAGGTGCACCTGCAGGGCCAGGGACAGCTCACGGCCAAAGTGCTGGCCAGAAACGATCCCAGCAGCAGCAGCAGCGGCAGCAGGACCCGCTCCAGGCTTCTCCCCATGCCTGAAAGAGAGAGACGAATGTTACTTTCCACGATGCCTTCCTGGTGCTACTTATTGCGCATGCATTTCCATCGGAACGGAATCTTATCAGCGCACAAATATGGTGAAAATATTCTTATTGGAACTGCTTTTTGTGCTTTTTGTGTGTTCCGTTCCAGTTCGAAATTGCGACGATTTGTAGGGCCTTTGTGTGACGTCACTGGACGCTCGCTTGAACTCTCACGATTTATTCACCTGTGGGATTTCTGTTGGGGCTACTTCCTCCTATTCGCAGTGCACTCACTCCCGTTATCTTATCGGCCTCGCCTCGCCTCCTCGCAGTGCAGCGGAGACGCAGAACTAGAGCAGCCACAAATTAATAATATCGGATCGAAGAGTAGTTTCTGACTCTGGAGTTCGCTGGGATCGCTGGGATTTAGTATATGTATTAGTGGCTCGACGATTCTAGTGTTTGACTGCCATTCCGTGCCAGCCACGCCCTCAGCATTATACACTTTGCCCTCGAATTATTGGGGAATGGATTTCAATGGATTTTCCTCGGTGTGCAAGCGACCTGCCCGCAATGTCGTCTCTAATACTGGCAGAGTGGAAAAAATTACTCACCTGCTGGCTATGGACACCGACCGACTGCTTCGGCATCCCCTTGGTTTGATAAGATAACGCTCGCTGATTAAGAAAAGCTGGGGCGAAAAGCACGCCGATAGTGTTGGTTAGGGCGATAAAAAGATCGGAAAACCGTTGCATATATTTAAACAGTTTTTCAAAATTTCCCAAGCTTTTTGCCTCGTTGGAAAATGTCAACAAATCATCGGGCTACGTCTGTCTGTGATTGCCACAAATGGAGTCGTTTAAGAGCGAATCAACTTGTCTGCCGCAAGTGAGTTGCAAGTGCAAATGGAACTGCAACAGATGCTTAAACTGCTCGAGATTCGGGCGACAAATGGAGTCGACTCCGCCTGATAGAGCATTAAAATTACCCATACCCGCGGGTGGACTCCGGCCGGAGCAGGCAAGCAGCCAGGCGACCTCCAGACACCTTTAACCGGATTTTCTCGTATTGTAATGAAGCGTGAGGAAAACAGAAACGACACCAACGACAGCGCGATAAAGATGCAGTGCGAAATGAAAAATGAAAAATAAGACGAACCCAACGATTCCAAGCGAGAGCATCCCATCCCCATCCCATCCCAATCCGGAAAAGAACTGGAGTCGGAAACAACAACAGCATTCGGTACGGTACTGACGTGTTGACAGAAACATATTTGCGGCAAGGTGGGGGCAAATGAGGATACTTCGAATTCTTAAAAAATAAAGTGGAAAATCAGATCCAAGGAACCAATCGGAGATTGTATACTCTTACAGTTGTTGAAGGTACCTACATATAAGATGTACCTACGAGTATATATCTCATATATTTGTGAGAAGGATAACCAGGGAAAGCCATCTGGGATGCAGCAGGGATGCGCTACTTCGTTTGTTATCAAACGAGGAATCATAAGGGAACACTCAAGGGTTTCCATAAGCCATGTACTCCTTGCTAGCACAGGGTATCAACGAGAGTACGGTACGATTTTAAATGGTTAGCGACGACACAAATAGAAATAAGTTGATGCCTGGCATCGGCTGGGGTGGGGTGCGGCATGGGGGCAGACAAAGTCGCCGAAGTTGAATGCAGAAGTCGGCGTAATGCCAAGGCTGATAAGCTCGCCAGGATACAAGTCGCCCAAGTCCTCCACCCCGCCAACCATCGAAAAACCCCCCGCCAGCCGCCACTGATTTTTCCACACAAATTTCCACTATTGAATGCGACAAGAATCGGAGAGCGATTTAAATTCTGTTGCCACACGCAACGCGGTCGCGGATAACTGCACAGATAATGAGAAGCGCATCCCTGACATCCCTGCCCTCCCATCGCATCCCTCCCGCCCCCTTTCCGGCTGTAGCTCTGGCCGTGTCCTTGCCGTTTTAATGAAGCGCAACGGCTTTGTTGCCGCGACTTTGCCTTTTGTCCTGGCCATGACCCAGCCCATTCCCCAGCCGCATGCCCCTTCTTTGCATGGGATAATTAGCGGCCGCCGCGATGCAAAGTCATCGCTGGCGTTGGGAATTTGCACAGTTGAAATCACAAGTTAATGCCGCAACGGTCCACGGAGCCTGCCTCCGCGACGGGGCAGGGCGCGGCGGGGCGGTCCTCTGTGTGCTTTTGTTAATGGATTGATTTTGATTTTGAATTTTCTCTCTCGTCTAATCTGGGGCTGACTGGGTGCTCGGACTCCAGCAGCCTCTAGCCTTAGAGCTTGCTCCGTTTTATTGGGCTATTTCAGGCGATTTTTTAATAAGAAAAGAAGTGCTTTTTATTTATTTTCGCGGCACTTAGTACAGCCCTGGTCGTGGTCCTGCCGCACCACCCGGAGTGCAGTCAAAGTTAAAGTTCAGTTGAATGACAGCTGCGGTGGCCGCGAGATAAGCACTCCACCTCATCCCACCCACTGTCTCCAACTGGAGACCCACTTACAGACTCTACCTCAGGCCACCCTCTCTCCCGCCTGTCCATCTGTCCATCTGCCGGAGGCAGCAGAAAGTGGAAACTGATAAAGGGAAAATGCGAAATTCCTTGGGCCTCCTCAGGTGGAGTGGAGAGCAGCTGGAACGGAAGTCCGCAGCAGAGAAGGCGACCTGGAAATGGACAGGGATAGGAATACAAGGACAGGGCGACATGGGCACCGTGCTGGCTTAGCATTTCCTCAGATGTCATAAAGATATCCCGCCAGAGAGCCATAGCCAGAGCATTTCCATTATGACTCCTTCTAATCGGCCCCATCAGAGAAATGTCTCCACACACACACACACACACACTCTCGTGTCAAAGCCACATAAACGACCTAGTTCCGGGCTTTGATTATATTTTTATGCCTTAACGCCCTCCGAATAAGGTTGCTGTTTTTTTTATTGTCAGCCTATGTCGGGGGAGGGGGGAAAAACAATTTGCTTCTATCTGCAGAACGATACGTCACAGAGAGGAAAATTTTTGATACACGAAGCAATTTATAGCTCGGGAAGGGGGCGATAAAGAAAAGTCTTCAATTTGCATACTCCCTGAGCTGAAGATGGAGCTGGAGTCCTGGAGCTGGGAATGTCCTTTAGACAATTATATTTATTATTATTCAGTTATGCTCGAAAGAGGTAGGGTGGGTCTGTAGTGGGGGTAGTGGGGGTAAGGAATGAAACATTCCCGTCTAATGCCTGGAATTCTCTTGAATCAAAGCGAGTATTTCTGTTCGGTTCTGTTTGGTTCTGTTCTGTTCTGGCCAAATACCTTGAATAGCAATAAATTTCGATTTTTGTCCACTTAAATGCTTTATGAATTATAAGCTTAAGACGCGCCAAACGCAAGCACCGAAACCACCCTAACCACCCTGGGCACCCACTCGCACCCCTTTTGAGCAGGGCGGGAAAAAACTTTCTTGTTCTGACAACCTGGAAAAGATTTAGACAAAGACCAAGTCTAGAGCAAATTCCAGTTACTGATAGCAGCTCCTGCTCCTGCTCCTGCTCCTCCACCATCTCTTCGGGGGTTGGGAGAGATTTAAGCGGGCAGGCTGGAATGGAATTCACAAGGAGTCGGAGCCAGAGCTGTAGCTGAGGCAGAAAAAAGCAGGGCCAAGCAGGAGGCAAGCCTTTCGCCAGGCCGGGCAAAGAAAGTCATAAATCAATTCGTATTAGTTTTATGAAATTTATACCTGCGGCGCACCACCAGCCACCAGCCAGGAGACAGCCAAGCCAAGGCACAGAAGCAGGGGCAGGCAGGGTGGTGGAGCCAAGTGGGACAGAAAGTCCTTTGGCGGTTTAATGAGCAAATCTTTTTTGGCATCAGCACAAAGTGTTTTGGCGCCAAGCGTTTCCAATTAAGAACATAATTCATGCCCAGAGCTAAGACTCTGCCTCTCTCTGACTCTGATTTTGACTCATGCATCAACACACACACACAAACACATACCACAGCACTATGGGGCCAACCGACACTCTTTCTAAACAAAATCGAACAGTTTTTAACCGATATAAGTAGAGTTAACATACGAAAATACATTGATCTTTAATGATGCTCAAATACAAATAAAAAACAGAGCGCACCTCTGTAAAGTGACCAGAGCTGTTTAACATAGCTGTTGAACAGAGCTGTTCGCTAGCGAGAGGCGCTGTTATTACGAACATTTTTTCTTGCGCTTGGAAGTGCTTGTTCTGCTATAAGGTGTATAATTGCTGCATTGCTATTGACTGATAGAGTCATGGACATGGCTTGGCATGACTACATTTAAGGTTGCCCAAGCGTCTAAGGAGCTTATCGCAAATTAGGCCAAAATTCAGCTTCAGACCATTGGTGGCTGGTGTGTGATGCATGCTGTTGCGACGAGATAAGGATAAGTGGAAATGATTAGAATTAATGTGAACAAAGGAAACGTCGTACCAAAAACGTTGGTTGGAATGCATTCCAATGGAGATTGCTAAACATATTCCCAGGACTTCTTAAACAAATAAGCATATATTTATTTTATTACGTCAAAAAGTTATCGCTGGCTCCATAGTGCACACCAACACACACACACACATTGATTCAGCTTACACAGATACGTACATACATGCATACTCGTTTAGGCTACTTCAATGAGAGGAAAAAGTTTACATAAATCTAAAGGAATATTTATTAGAATATTTCTTACCTTTTAGTTGTTGATCCCTGGCCGACGACGAGTGCCCCGACTGCTGGGCCGGAATGGACACTGAAGGCGACCTACCCGTTCTATGAATTATCGCCTGACAATGGGATTATCATTTTTACATTTTTTCATCCGCCCAGTGCCGAGTGCCCAGTGGGCGGACGCCAGAGCCTCGGCCTTGGCTTAGCCTCCCTGGGGGGTCATTCGCAGTTGCCATAATTATCATCGTAAATTACGAATGCAAAGAGGCAAAGCGGCAAAGCGGCAAAGAGGCAAAGCAAAGGCAAAGCAAAGGCAAAAGTTTTTGGATTTTATGAAAATGAATTGAGATTGGAGCTGGTCTTGGAATGGAATCTGCAATTGATTTAAATAGTCGCAGCCGCGGCTTGCGTTGTGAACCAGCCAGACACTAAATCAAGGTGGCAGCCAAAAAGCTAGCTTTTCTCCGAATCTCTACACGATGCCCATCTCCAGGAGCAACAGCCATTTTTTGGGGCAATAATCTGGCCAGCCAGAGCCAGGGCCGGAGGTGGAGGTGGAGCCGGAGCCGGAGGAGTGTCATAAATAATAATTAAACAACTCGCGTTGTTAAGTCTTTTTATTACGCGCCCAAGACAAACGACAGTTGACAGCGGGGTGTGA
This sequence comes from Drosophila algonquin, assembly GCA_035041765.1. Classification (NCBI taxonomy): domain Eukaryota; kingdom Metazoa; phylum Arthropoda; class Insecta; order Diptera; family Drosophilidae; genus Drosophila; species Drosophila algonquin. The sequence goes on from JAWNKY010003561.1 coordinate 954,448, forward strand.
GTGGCAGGCATACAATGTACAGTGAGGGCGGCAACGGGCAAAGGGGGCATGCAGCATGCAGGATAAGGTGCCCCAAAAGACAAGACAAGGGAAGGCTTAGAGCGGTAGCATGTGCGAGACTCTCACAAACACACACACACACACGTTCCGCTTTTGAGGAAGACGCACAATTTTCACGGAAATACTCTTCCAGCCAGGACGAGGACAGCACATGAGCCAAGGAATAGGCAGGGGGGCGGGCCATCCCCCCATCCTAGGCAGGTGCTTGTCCCGCCTTAGAGCGAGGAGGATGCTAAGACGTAATTAAGGAAAATAAATAATAATCGCCCAATGCAGGCAAGACAGCCTCGGAAGGATGTGCGGGTATGCATGCCATTGCCTTTGCCACTGCCTTTGCCATGTCCTGGCCTCCACTAGTCCTCCCCCTCCGCCCCGTCTGGACGCGTGCGTGTCAGCTGGCTCTCTCCGGTTAAGCCCTCCTTGTCATATTCTTATACAATATCTTAGCGTGGAACGGTCCCGGCCAGGATGCCAGGATGGGCGATGGGTCGGTCGCCTTTATTTACGTAAGCCATGCCCATGCCCATGCCCCAGTCCGAGAGTCTCAGATTCTGAGAGATGCAGAGGCACACTCCGGCTTTGGCCAGCAAGAATTATTATCATTTGATGGCTCTCGGTCTCCGGACCTCCCCAAAAAGGTTTAATGAGCTCAACAGGGTGGCTGGGGGGAGTTTGGGACGCCGAAACGAAACTATCCATGTATGTCCGAGAAGAGATAAGTTTCACTAACGAATTGCCTTTTAATTGGCCATCCTACCTAGGGATAACCAAGCCAGAGTGAGCAATCCGAATGGCTCCGAGTGGGGTGGGGGATGGGACACAGAATGCTCACAAGGAGCGAGAAAGAAATCGAACACGATTCTGCCCTAATCCCAGCTGTGATTCTGCCACTGAGTTCGAGTAAACCACATAATGAGCCTGCTGGAATTTATTACCTCTCTCGGCCGGAAGAGTGTGTTTTCTTTCTCTTTTGGCAAGCTTCTCATGGACTAATTTCGCCGAGTGCAAAATGAAGATGTCTGGCAAAGGACGGCCACTCCCCGCCACCATACTACACCCCCTGCGAGCCCTGCCTCTGCCCGCAAAGTGAATGTCACAAATCAAAGCGGAATTATTATTACTTATGACCATTTAATTGGACTTGCGCTATATTCATTTGACTTTCTCTATGGTTTGTTTGCGCACTCAATTTGGCAAATGAATCGCCGCCAACCAACCACCCAACCACCCAGCAACCAGCAACCAGTACCCGGAAGCAAGGACTCGAACCCGAACAGGGTCCGGGCAGGGAAACAGCAGCAGGACGCAGGACAAACAACCCACCAAAATGAAGCCACCACCAACTACAAACCACCGTCAACTACTACTTTGGCTCGCACGCTCATTAGTTTTATTGGCCCGCATATCAGTCAAAGCCGCAAAACTATTTATGTCCTCTGTCCCCTCCAGTGTCCTGGCTGCCTGGCTGTCCTTTCTGGCTTGTGGCGTAGCCAGGCGAGTCTCCTTTTTGGCGAGTCTCTTGTTTTGTGCCCTCTAATTGCCGCTAAGAAATTTGTCTTTGATGCGAATTTGTTCTGTTGTGGCAAGAGGGCCAATGAAATCTGCTAATGGAGCAGGACTCGCTCCCCTTCCCCTTTGCCGAATCCGATTGAATTTTTCCGCTCAGTGTTGCTGATACTTTTCCGCCCGAGTGTTGGTGAGCATCTCTTAATTATGATTGCATTATTCAGATTTATTCCCCATTTGGCATCATTACGGCGATATGAAAAAGTTTTCGAAAGCAAGATTTATGCTGCCACTCCAGGTACTGCTGCCCCGCCCCCTCTCCGGCCTATCACCTTCGGACCAAGGGAAAAGTTGTGGCAGCAAGTACAAGCCGCAAGTACGCGGTGTACTGGTAGTTGGCTATGTGAATGTTTTCCTTTTCTCCTGTTTACGTGTATTCCCATTCAAAACCCCTCGAAAACTGAGCCCCTACCGCCTGCCAGAGTGGGCGTGGCTGTAATTTCATTCGTGAGCCAACCACAGGTCGACCTCTGCAGAACGGTGCTAGAAATTTTAATTAATGGATAAAGTTATGCGAAATTTCCATACATTCCCATCCGCCATCATTGCGGCTCCACTCGCTCCTTCTGCTCCTTCTGTCCAGGTCTGCTCTTCCAAAGGAAACGCCAGTTTGGTCTAAAATGGAATTAAACATTTTGTGTAAATATTTATGCTCGAAAGGGGGCGGCCCCTGCCATTTTGTGGAATGAATTATGTGTAATATAAAAAAATAATTGCTCTAATGAAAGGATTCCTATCTGAGGTTTTAATTTCTCAAAACTTCGGTACTCAAAGAGCAGCCGGTTTGCGGTACATACATATATGTTCTTGCTCGATTTCGTCGCCATAGATCAAGAAAAAGTTCTCTGTACATTCTGAGTTATATTTGAAACTTATATTCGACAATTCAGTTACTACTTTTATGCTACGACGGAGACTAACACATGCCATCATATCAGCAGAGCTGCCAGTCGTTGTATGTATATGATATCCTACGGAATTCCCAACGTAACGATTTTGTACTAAAAATTCTAAATATTCTATAAAAACGATTAATTTTTCGTTTTTTCGTTGATTTCTGTTAATTATCTACAAAAATATTGAATTATCTATGTTTTCTACATAGAATTCTACTTTAAAAAGTCATATCTACTACATTATACATGACGTTCTGAATAAACATGATTGAACCTGCACGCACACAACACCACTTCATCTCACTCCCACTCTAACAGGTGCTCACAACAGCAAACGTTCGCTCTTGAGTTTTACAGTCGTACAGGCTTTAGTAAAAGAACCGAAATATTCGATAATCTTTTTTGCATATGACATCGAGAAGGTAGAGGAGAAGAAGGAGAGCATGAAATGCGTGAGTAACTACGCTGGCTGCGCTGCATCTACGCTGCGCGCTGCAACCCTCTCAGCAATATTTCCCTCTCACTTCTACCAACAGGTGACGTTAATGCTTTAGTGATAAAATCTAAGGCGTTTTATCTGACTTTCTTCTGTTTAGTGTATTCACACGAACTTCCGACCCCTAGTGCCACGCCTTAAAGTAATAAGCTATGTGTTTGTGCGCCTATTGGAAATTATTTTTTGCGTTTCGTTTGCGTTTTCGGTGCGGTTTAAGTGCGGTTTCGGTGCGTTTTCGTCGTAGTTGTCGTGCGGTGTTTCTTTTCGTCAAAAAAACAACAAAGAAGGAATGTCTTTCGGAACAAGATTATGGGTAAGCGAGAGAAAAGATAAATTCTCCTTACTATTTCTACTTTTTTGTATTCAAATGATTTGAAGAGAATATATTTTCACCCGGTCAAATGTGGAAATGTGATCGGGTCCTGGGTGGGGTGGGAGGTATACTAAAGAGGTAGGACCACCGTAGGACCACCGTAGGACCACCCGCGTAGTACGGGTATCCTACCGTTAACAATGTCCATTCCAATAAGACAAGGCATATAATTTTCGCTCCCATTTGTTAACCTTATTGAAGCAACAGTTTCTCGGTTTATTGCAAAATCCATAAATAAAAGGACCTCGCAATATGGAGGAGCTGAAGATGCGCCATAAATTTATGGGCAAGCCCCTCCTTGGGCCCCAGCCACCCTTCCCCTTTACCTATGTGGTTCACTCCTTCTCACAATTTTAATTTAAAAGTTTGCGATAACAAATGATGCACATCCCATCCCCTTCTGCACACACACTCTCTCGCACACATGTACTTAAAATCAGAAATAATGTGCCTGATTTAGTAACCACCGGAGCCCCGCCCCCAGTCCTCTACTGTCCTGCCACCCTGCCCAGGCCACAACTCCCACCACGCCCAACCTCACCCTGCTATCTGCGAATGTCTGCGGGATGTAACAAAGGCGAGCGAACGAACGAAATAAAGAAATGAAAATAAGTAAACTTTGGCTCTAATAAATTGTTTCATATCTGCGGCAGAGATGTAAGAGGGCAAGAAAGAGATGGAAAGTGTGAGAGGTAGTGCAGAGAGAGAGAGAGAGAGAAAGAGAGAGGGAGAGGCAGGCGAGCAGATAACTCATACGCCGCGTGCCACAAGTCACATTGAAACGAAGCTAAATGTGGTCCGCTTCTCCTCCTCTCACGCCATTTTTTCTGCTTCCACTGTACGTATGCATATTTATTTCCCCTTTGCTTATCAGTTACTTACCAAAAATTACAGAAAAAAAAAAAGAAGACCAGAAGACAGAGCAAAGGAGCGAAATACAGCAAAGCAGGGCTCGGGGAATGAGACCGAGAACCGAACTCTGGCACACATGAGAAATGGCCAAACACATTACGACTGCAGTAGCACATTAGACCCAAAGTGTCAGTGCCAGTCGCAATAGCGGGTAGGGGTAGGGGTAGGGGTATTCCATCTACCAATCTCACCTCAAAGGAAGTGCATGCCAGCACAATTTATGAACACTTTAATGGAGTCCTCTGTCTTTTATTCAAGTGACAATATACAAATGATAAATGCCCCAAAGTAAAGACTAAATAACAGCTGGAATGTTTGGTATGGGTTCCTTATCTAATAGTCCTCTCAAATATCTTTTGGAAATGGTTCAAATCTAAGTATCTTTGAATAATAGGATCTACGACTATTATCCATTTATTTGAATACCCATTTCAGAAGTTGCAGTGATGCTGGGAGTCCAATCAAAGCTCTCCCCGAAGAATGCCAAGTGATTTCTAGAACATTATGCAACATGGATCCGTTTTCCATGAGAACACATCCCATTCCCATCCATTTCCCCATTAAAAAACCAGTTTTCATATAAATTTGACATTTAAAATTGTATTTATTTAATCATTTAATAATTGCTGGGGAATATAGTTCTATATATTATATATAAGATGTCTGTGTCTGTGTGTGTGTGTGTGTATGAGTGTGTATTTATTGGTAATATTGTGTGTCTGTGTGTGTGTGCAGGTATGTGGATGCTTGCAATAAATTACAATATTACTATAATAGTTTTATTCTGATCTGAAGACTTACATAACTAATGGAACAATTCATCAAACACTATTTTTTGTTTTGTTTTGTTTTTCAGAGTGTAGTTTTAGTTAACCAAATTTTGGGGATTGTGGTAGGGCTTAGGTATTGGATACCAAGATATTGAAAGCAACGGATCATATGTTATACATGCTATATGCGGATGCCAAGGGGGACGCCAAGGGGGGATATGTGCTAGGTATGGACAGGGGCAATGGCTTCTCAAATAAGGCGGGGCGAAGGAGAACTAAACTTAGGCTAAAACTTAAACTGCAGATACAGATACTCGTCACACACAATGCCAATGCCACTAGGCCGAAACAAAATTCACAATGCTCAAAGAAGAAGACGTACCTAGGATAACATACATTCATTATATACAGATCGCAGGTCGAAGGTCGCCACGACGACTCTCGACAAAAATTGGCTTTCTTTGGTTTGCTTATTCTTAATGGGCTGCCTCCCTGCTCTCTCCGCCCCTATCTATCGAATTTCTAAGAACTAAATAGATGCATAGATAGAAGTAGACGTAGAAGTAGATGTGGAGGAGAGTGCTATATATGTATACTTGATAGGGCTGAAGTTAATATGGTTATAAATTAGTTATACATGATCTATTTGCTCTAATTTTCGCTATCTGTTTCGCATACTGGTAACTCGTAACTGGGTTAGTTCCTTCCGTCGAATAATACTTAGCGTGGACTAAACTAGGGATTATTTATTAGTTTTTTATATAGTCATACAATATATATGTATATGGTATAGTGTTTTTCATAGCTCCTGCGGCTGCGCCTGCGCCTGTGTGTGTGGGCTGTGGTGTGGTGTGTGTCTCGCTCAAATATTTACAAAGAGGAAATGCTTCGGCTATGCTTTGATTTAATCCCGCTCCTCGTACTTGGGCACAAAGGAGTTCAGGCCGCCCAGCTGGCCGCACTGGTTGCTGTCGTACAGGGACATCTTGAGGCGCTTGCACTTGGCCCGTCGGTTCTTGAACCAGAACTGCACATTTTTGCTCTCCAGACGCGGGAACTTTTGCCTGAAAGGAGCAGATGAAACCGGAGAACCACAAGAGTTAGTCGAAGATAGGGACAGGGATTACAGGTTGGGGATTACTGGTTGGTTGGGCGGAGACTCACCTATAGGGCATGGTGTTCAGATCCTCCGTGTACTTGAGGATCAGATTGTGCGAGGGATGCGTGTTCATGGCGAACCACTGCTCCAGCTTGGGCACCTCCGTCACTGGATCGATGAAGGTGCGATTCCGCTTGCGGCGCTCCTCGTTCGAGATGCTCGACAGGTTGAGGCCACCACCGGCTCCCATCAGGGCGTTCGGCTGGATCCCAGCGGCAGCGGCCGCAGCAGCGGCATGGTGATGCGGATGGGCGGCGGCCGCCTGTCCAAAGGCCGGTATGTAGTGGCTCATGTACATGAAGGATTGCGAGAACATCGAGTTGGGCACCATGGGAAAGGGCAGCTGGTCCTTGTGCGGCACCACGCCACCAGACAGGTCGGGCGAGGGCGAGCGGAACTCGTCCAGATGACTCACGTCGTTCTCGTTGTCCTCCTCGTCGTCGTCCATGTCCAGGTCGTCCTCCTCCTCCTTGGGAATGGTGCGCTTCGGCGTGGAACTGACGACCTCGTGCTCGTGCTCGATGTGCGAGTGGCTGCTGCTGTTGTTGTTGTTGTTATTGTTGTTGTTGAGGCTGGAGGCGGCGTCCATCAGAGGCTCGCCCTCTGGATGGGGCTCCTCCTCCACGTTGTGTGCGATCTCCTTCTCGTTGTCTTGGACGTCACTGGCCTTCTCCTGGCGCTCCTCCTCGGTCTCCCTCAGATTGCCGTTAATCACATCGCTGCCGGCGCTCTTTACACGCTGTGGCTGCTGCTGCAGCTGGTGCTGCTGCTGCTGCTGATCCCCCTGATCGTCCTCCTCCTCCTCGTCCTGGTCCATCAAGGGCGAGCTGCGGTTGCGCTCGTGGGTAGTGAGCGAGAGCGGCAGCTGGGGCGTGTTGGGGCGACTGGGCTCCTCCTCCATCTCGTCGGAGTGCTGCGACATGGTGTCGATGTCCTCCGACTTCAGGCTCATCGGACTCTTTAGGTAGTCGTGCGTCATGGAGAGATTCCCCATGCTCATGGGCTGGCTGCCGGCACTGCTGCTCGAGTTCTGGCCAAGAGGGGCGTGCTGGCTGAGGTAGCCGTTCATGGCGGCGTGGCCCAGGGCGCTCATGGCACTGCCCAGACTCCCGCCCCGCATCTCGGCCCGCTTCTGGGCAGCCCGTGCGTTCTTGAACCAGTACACGACGTTGTTCACGTCCAGGGGCTTGCGTCCGCGGCGCGACTCCAGGGTGTTCAGCTGCACCACATAGGTCTGGATCTGCTGCCGCGACGGATGGGGGTTCTCCTGGAACCACTTCTGCAGCTTGGGCAGCTCCATCTCCGGGTCGAAGCTGGTGCGCATGCGTGTCTTCTGGTTGGGATACTGTGGCCCGTGGCCGTGGGTGGCCCCGTGGTGGTGGTGATGATGCATGGACGCGGCGTGCATCGGATGCACTAGCATGCTGCCATGGTGACCCGTGGCCGCCGCCTGACCCCCGCTGGCATGGTGAACGGCGGCCTCGTTCGCCAGCAGCAGACTCTCCCGGCTCCCCATCGATCCTAGGGGATTGTTCACAGCTGCCCCGCCAGCGGCAGCCGCATGGGCAGCCGCTGCCGCCGCCGCTGCAGCCATGGCGGAGCCCACGGGAAAGTCCATGTCCCCGGGCACGGGCACCGGCACCGCTGATGGGGCCGTCATGAAGGGCAGCATCTTGGGCGCCATGGCCGCCTGCGGTGAGAGCTGGTTGGACCACCATTGGTCGAACTTGCGGCGCAGATCCTCGGACATCTCCCCGCCGGGCATGGCGTACGTGTTCTGGTGCGAGCTGCGGCAGATCTGCGAGAGGGTTACCTGTCAGCGATAACGGAAAGAGGAAAAACCAAAGCGAAATGCAGGGGATTAGTCGATGGAACCTTGGAGCATGGACTGTACATGAGGCGGGTGCTGTACATGAGCAACTGTCAACAGTAGCTGCACTAAGACCCACCAACCACCCAACCACCCAGCCACTAAGCGGCTGTCATAAAAATCACATACAGAGGGGGTGGGGAGGGAGGAGGAGGAGGAGGCACGGCCTCAAGTGCCGGGATTTACTTAGCCATAAATGAGCGAATGCGAATGTGAATGCTACTCCGAAATTGCCTATTTCGATATAGAGCCTGGGTCTGATACCGACCGATCGACCGACCGACCCATGGCGATATTAACTGACTATTGCGTACCATCCCCTGCCCCTCCCCCTTGTAGCTCCTCATCCTCATGGCAACGAATCGAAGGCGATAAATAGATAGTCCCTGATAGGCAGCGACACATCAGCTTATGGCGATTAAAACTGAATTTAACAAACAGAAATAGAATCGAAACTCATTCGATGAATCGCCAAAGGGTGGGGGATATCGCGTATTAAATGCTCATAGATATTGCTTTGTCTCTTGTCTGTTGCGCCAACGGGGTAATAGATAATGTCTCTGTCTTCGTCTTCGTCTCTGTCTCTGTTGTGGTTCTTTTTTTGTGGTTCTGGTTGTGGTTCTGGTTGTGGTTCTGCTTCTGGGTCTGCTATCAGCTAAGGAGGCGCCCCAAATCACTTAAGCTGCTCAAAACACACGAACACACGGGTCAGCAGTTGTCGGTTGGGTGAGGCAGACACCTAATTGTAAATAAAATGGGTTGACGCTTCTTACGTTATGTGTGGGGGGGTATTATTGAATTGATTTTCCTATCGCTGTTCCGCAAAGCTCCTATACGGACACCCGAAGAACCACAACAGGGCAGGGCGTGGGGGATGGGAGGTGGCTAGGAAGAGCTATCAGACAACACAGGGAATGGAATGGAATGGGTGGAAATTATGGTAAATGCTTATCATGTGATTAGGAGGGGCGACAACTGCCTTCGGCCTGCTTTGGTTTGGTTTGCTTTGCTTTGCTAATATTAATCAGGCAGGCCAATAAAAGCAGTCAGTCGCAATATCAATTGAAGGGTATTTCTGGCCGTGATTTCGTGTTGTTCGGCGAGCAATGATAGTGAACGAGCGGATGATTTATGGCAGCAGCACCATGCACCGATCCGATATCTATTCTATCTATGAATGTGGGTCATGTGAGTGCAGCAATGTGGGGGTGAGCTGACAGGCTGCCAACCCTAGGGGAGGAATTTAAAGTAAGCCTTTTAAGCCTATTTCAATAGGGATACACACATACACACACGCGTACACGTATGTACACGCACACATGCTTGAAGATGTTCGCAAAGCTGATTAAAAATGAAAACTATTTCGGAAAAGGATTAGTTAAGTGAACCAAATAAATGAACTCGGCTTAACAAAATTTCTTTGTAGTCATTATCACAACATACATATATTCCAGGACATGCAAAACTTTCTGCTGTGTGTCTGTGCGTGTGTGTGTGTGTTGGTGTGTGGGTTCAAGGCTCACATCACGCAAATTAGCGGCAGTTCAGAGCCGTTCCCCCTCAGAGCCAGAGAAGAGACATTTTTCGACAAGTTTTAGCAACTCCAAGAAGGGATCAGAGTGGCAGAGCGGAGGAGCGGAGGGCAGGAGAAGCTACTCCATAAACCGCTTATGAATCATTATAGAATTTTCTCGTCTTGGTGCAAAATTTCCAGTGAAAGTTCAAAGTGAATGTCTAATTGGTTGCCGGGGATGGTATTAGGGGGTTAGGGGGGGGTGATGGCAGTAGACTTACCTCATCCAGGGGACAGCCTGTGGAACGGAGCACTGCGTGCGACTGCAGCACGAGGAGTTTGAGCAGCTTGTCCTTGATCTCGCCGAAGGGAGAGGTCTTGGGCCGCAGGATCACGATGCGGAGGGTGATCACGGAGGTCAGCTCCCCCACAATGTCGCTGACCGGCACAGCCGGATTGTCCGATATCTGCTCCAGTGGTATGGGCTTCCAGTGCTTGATGATCAGAGAGCCTGCAAAGGAAACGAAAATTGAGGAATTAGGGAAATTCTTCGGGAGAAAGTAGCACTTGCAGCACCCACCTCTGGCTGTGTTGGCCACCTCCTGTGAGTAGCCCAGCCGCTGAAGGGCGGTCTGGACAATCTCGCTCCAGGGCGTGGCCGCTGCTATGATCACGTAGCTGTCTGTCTCGATGTTGGGCCGCCGCTTCCACGGCTGCCGGCTGTCGATGGTGAGGGAGGCGTGCAGCGAGTGCACCGACTCCACCACACAATGGAGTGGAAGTGATTTGGCTGCAAGAGAGAGAGAGAGAGCGGGAGAGCGGGGGTCGCGTTAGAAGTGCTTATAATCGGTTTAGTTCAGTCTAGTTCCGAGTGCAAAACCATCGACAAATTAAAATTAAATAAGCAATTAATACAAATTCAATATGTGCATTATACATATGTACATACATATATATGTATATGTGTGTGTGTGTGTGCAGATTGGCCGCACAAGTATTTACATAAATTATTGCATGTTTTGGTTAGCCGCAAATGGTTTCAGCCGCTTAGAGTGCAGCGACGTTCGGGGGCTGACGTTCGGCAGGGGGGGCTGTTTATGCAAAAATGGAAAATACATCGTCATCATTAATGAATGATAACTTCAAAATGCTCTCCCCTTCTCACTTATTTCAAATATTATGTGTTCCAAAACTTTTCAAATTCATCATCGTTTGTTTTTCCATGGAAAATAAAAGCTCCCCTCCCCTCCACTCCGTCATTCTTTTTCTCCTACCAAATAATTATGAAAGGCTTACCAGCTTTTTTTTCATATCACAATTCAGCAAATAGAACTTACGAAATTTACGCAATGCCACCACTACTAATGGGGTGGCGTCTCCCAGGGGGGGAGGGGCCGAAAGGGTAGAGCACACACTAAATAGGCTTAACGCCCCAGGTCCGACCAACATAATGGTATTATTAATTATTCCAATTATAAAAATTGTAAGCAGCCAGAGATTGGCGAACGATTGGCATTTGCTGGGGACCGACAGCTCAGAGCGTTTCCCGGGATTGGGCGGGGGGAGGCAGTGGGCCAGTGGGGGACTTGGTCAGACCTCAGTCCTCAGACCCACCCCCACCAACCGAAAGTTCAGCCCAATTACGTGCGATTTTCATGCCGCACACGTTGTGGTGGTGCGGGGCAGGGCGTGGGTGTGGGCCATGCAAATCTTTTAATTGCCATGAAAACCTCATTGGGGGCCATTGGCATTAAAAATAAATACATCAATTGTGTGCTTCACATGTGTGTGTGTGTGCTCCAGTGTGCGTGTGTGTCTGTGCGAGTGCTTACAACCGAGTTGAAAAGGAATAAAGAATTCAACTATAATGCATCCATTTCCATGTCCACGTCCATGACCATGTCCGTGTCCATTCAAAGCTTGAAGTTGCCAACATTTCTTCGGCTTAAAACGAATCGGTTTAAATGCAACGGCAGTTAGATGCGAGTTTACCAAAAATATCGCTATTTTCAAACTGGAAATCAGTTATCAGAGGCCTAGAAAGACAAACCGTTTCGGTGGATCGGGATAACTCGATACAGGGGAGGATTTGCCAATAGGTTCTTCGCTGGGCATTCGCATAAATTTCATATTTTCTAGCCTAGCAAAGGGCTCGTTCAGTTTTTGGCCCTAACAAATGCTAACAACTGCCCTCCCGCTCAGCTCTGCCACTTATCGGCTTTGGAATTATGCAGTCAGTCGCCTGACCAGAATGGTCATTAGTGGCAGCAGTCTAGGCCTATCCAGAGCCTATCCTGGCTGGGCACTGGCTGGGTGCTGGCCGGGCGCTGCGTGCTGGCCGACGACCGAATAATAAACTCATTAAATCCATTATCCATGGAGCCATGATTTGATGGGGCCGAAACAAAAGCGGATTCCATGCACCACCTGCATGTACATACATTTACATGTGTACATATGTGCAATATGCATGCTTGTATGTGTGTGTGGCTAGTTGGTGGGGAGCCCAAAGCCAACCATAGAGCACCCACTAATTGTTGCAACATTCCGACTCTGCTTTCAACGACAATCGAGGGAGAGGATGCCAGTGCCGGTGCCGGGAGCAGCTTTAAGTCACCCGGGCCAACGATGGCAGACACAGGGCTTATCCTTATTAGCATTATCAGTGGCAGCAGCGTACGAACGAACGAACGAACGAACACAAAAAAGTAATCGAGACAGGGCCAGGGCCAAAACAAATTGAATTAAATGTGGGATGAAAAAATAAGAACCGTTTGAGGGCATTAAATCTTGCGGCAGCAGACAGCCTGCCGTCGCCCGCCCCCCACGCTAAGCTGGCGAACGATTTGTAAATGAACTCTACTCTCCAGGACTAAGATGATATCCCGCCACCCCCACCACGCCTCTCCATTCCTCTGCTCTCCGCCGGCACGCGGATTCAGATTTATTAACCTGCATTCACGGTAGTAGCCGTCGCCGTCGCCGCAGCATCAGCAGCATCAGCAGCATCAGCAGCAGCAGCACAAATAATGATGTCGTCGCAATCAACTGAAATTGGAAAATTCCTAGCTCAAGGATAATGGGAACGAAGGTAAATGCCAGGAGCACTCGCACTCCCACTCCCACTCTCTCTCTCTCCCTCTCTTTCTGTTGAAGACTTATAATCTCTTGAAAACTTTCTGGAAACATCTCATGTGCATGAGGGCAGTGCGGGGGGTGCGGGGCGAGGAGGAAAAAGTTTCCATCCACTCGATAGAAATTTCTTCTAAGAAATTGACCAATTGGCTGACCACAGAGGCCGGGGCAAACAAATAATTATAAATTGCCTGGGCAAGGACATCAAAACGATTTAATCCTTCATAGCACACACACACACACATACACGTACACACACATACATAGATGAACAATGGAGAATTCCTAGCTATTTAGGCGACTGACTGCAAAGGATTATTGGAGCAAAGGAGCAAAGGACCAAAGGAGCGTGCGTCCTTGTGGCAAATATTTGTAGTCGTTTTCCCAACTTTTTCATCGGAATAAATTGTGTGATTGTTTATTTATAGGCGGCATGTTCATAATTTAGTTATTAAAATCAGTTTTGAGTGATTTGGGTATTTAGGAAAACTACAATTTCAACAGAGCAAAAGTTTTAATAACCAGAGAGGACACGTGACCGACCGACCACTGGCTGGAAGGAAGGGTTGCGTCTCCCCCCGCCCCGATTGGGGGAGCGGAAGGAGCAGAAGGGTTCGTCGTTCGTCTTAAGCCAAGTGAACTGTTGGGAAATTTGCTTATCATTGCTTGACCAGTGCAAAAAATCACAAGGATTTCAAGGGTCTTAAGTAGGCTTCGCCTCATGTGTTGCATGGGTCGAGTGGAGTGCAGGAGGGGAGTGGAGTGGGGGGGAGCCTATGTATGTCCGAGGGTGTTTGCAGAAGGAAGAGTGACCGGAAATTAAGCAATAGTCTTAAGGAAATTGCCACAAGTTTTCCCATTCACTCTACATATTTCCATAGACTTTTCCCTCGCCTCCCAAAGGAATCCCAGCGTGTCTCTGTGTATGTGTGTGTGTGTGTCAGTGTGTGTGTGTATGCTTACATTTTTATTTACACTTTAACTTAAGTCCTACTTAATTGCAAACTCTTTTTAGTAGAATTTTTAATGTGTGCATTTTAATTTATAATTCTTCCTTCAGCTTCCTTCAGCCCTCTGTCTCCCTTTCTCTCTCTCTCTCTCTCTCTCTCTCTGTTTTTTCTTTTTGCAGCTTCAGCCGCATTTGGGGCGACTTAAGAACTTTTCCGGACACGCACACACACACACAGCCACACACAGACACTCACAAAGAACACACAGGAGTCTTACGCTTGGCTGGCATCCACCTCACACCTTTGCACCCAGCATATCCTTGTCTTAGTCCCTGCACTTGCCCTTGCACCTGTCCCTGCCTCTGCTCTTGCCCCTGTACTCTTTGTCGCACTTGGGCCTTGCATTCACAAAAGAAAAACATATTAAGCAGGACAATAAAATGAAAATCGACTTGTCTTCTGCCCGGGGTCCTTCGGTCCTTGCCGCAGGAACGAAACACAACAAATATATACGATTATGGCACAAAGGAATACCGAGGATGACTAAAGAAACTAAAGTTCCTTCAAGCCATTGGCGATGCAGCTAACAGCTAACAGATTCCTGTTCCTGTAATCCTTCGATGCAATAATTGCAAACCCTATAAATAATATTATAGAAACCGCTTTCATGATGGAAGGACGCGTTTCTATAGTTCTTACGCTTCTTCAACGTTTGTCACCATTCCCCCCTCCCCCCACCAATCAGTCTTTAATGAGTCAAGTCTCTCCCCTACTTTCCCGCCCCTTCCAGGGCCATGGATTATACACTGCTTCCACACGAACTTCAGTTCCCTTGAATGATCTTTCACCCCAGAGAGGAGAGGAGTGCCGGCCGCTGCTCACTTCTGTTCCGAATCAAAGTCAATGCTCTTCAGCACTTTCGAGCCGTTCCACTTGTGCATATGCGAATATTCTGCACTCTGCAGCTCAGTGGAAGGGCAGGGGGAAGGGGCTTCTGAGTCAGAGATTTGTTTTCTTTTTTGTTTTTTTCGTATTTGCATTTGTATTTGGGTTTTCAATAGGGCTTTGGGGGCTGCGAAAACATGTTGAAACTTTTAAGCGGATTATAATTAATGCCGCGAGGCATTTTCTTTCTTTTTATCGTCTGCGTCGTTTGCCTCCCACCCACCCATCCGTTCCTATCTGATCCCCCAGTCCCCCAGTCCCGATTCTTATCCCTCAGCCTCATTAGCAGCATAAGAAGACGACCATTCGGACCATTGGGACCGTTCGGAATCGATGCAGTCGGATATGTCCGGAACTCAGGGAATTCTTTAACTTCAACCAACTCGTCTACACCTGCCCCAAAGGAGCTGCGACCTAGGAGTGGGAGTGGGAGTGCGGGAATGGGAGGGCCGTAAATGTTAGTCAAAAATAATCCTAATGAAATAAGTATGGCCCGTAGCGGTAATTTATTTGAATCCTTTACCCAGCCCAGCCCAGCACAGCCCAACCCTTGCCCCTCCCTCTTCCCTTTTGGCCTGCTCAGCTGCTAAATT
Organism: Drosophila algonquin; assembly: GCA_035041765.1. Lineage (NCBI taxonomy): Eukaryota > Metazoa > Arthropoda > Insecta > Diptera > Drosophilidae > Drosophila > Drosophila algonquin. The sequence goes on from JAWNKY010003561.1 coordinate 969,686, forward strand.
GGCATCGCATCGCATCGGCCTCTTGGGTTAGGCTTTGGAATTGTCTCAAGTTTGGTTTTTGTTGCGTAATAAATTCATTTTTTGTCCTTAGACATGTAAAACTATGCAGGAGCATCTCTGTGAGTGTGTGTGTGTGTGATGTCCTCTGTGCCTGTGTCTGTGTCTTAGACTTAATCCCTTTTGTTGCTGGCTTCATATGTTGATTTGGGACCATCATCAGGTGAGTTTTCTTTTGCCAGCACGAAAAACGAAACCTCAGACGAAGGGACACGGAATTCGACAATCTTTGCAGGACACACACACACATACATATGTATGTATGTACATCCGGAGAGTAGAGGAGAGCAGGACACAGGAATAGAGTCCTAGTTAGTTTCAGGTTGTGAATGGATTTTCTTAAGTGGTTCTAAGCTTTGTCTGTGAACCAAACCAGAAAACATGCTTATACATGCGGCCAAGTGGCTGAAGAGAGTTCAAGAGTCCAAGGAGTCCTAGGCAGAGGGCAGAGGGCAAAGGAAAAGCAGTGGCAGTGGCAGTAGCAGGAGATGGCCAAGGAAAGGACTCTAGTGGCATTAGCAGGCTGCTCAAGGAGATGCAGCACTTCATTAGTTTTGCCAACTTGCGGACAGGACACAGGACGGGACGGGACGGGACAGGACAGGGAACCTGAGAGACCCTGAGACAATGGACAACTGCGAGGCAAACGATAATTGAATGCACAGGAGGGGTGGCGTGGCAAGGGGGCCAGGGACAAATCCTTACAAAAGGATTATGATGTGTATTTTTCGGCCAAATGACTCGAGGGACGGGGGGCAGCAAACCAATGCAAAGTTATGCCATCGAAGTGGGAATTCCATTGCCGTTTCCATTGCCATTGAAGTTGCTTTCAAACGTGGATTAAGTAGAGTTCAAGAAGTGAATAATTAAGGCGCAAAGAATGCCAAGATTACAGCTGCCAGCAGAGATGGAAACTCGAGAATGCCAGGAATGCAAATAAGCATACATTTTTGTGCAAAAAGGATTAAAATTATGAGCTGCAGGATAAGGCAGCCATGTGTGCGCACTCGCCGCAAAGGGATTTTCAATTTGTCAAATTCTATCAAGTGCTCCGCCAAGACAGAGCCAGAGACAGGGACAGGGAGCGGGACAGGGACGGACACGACGGAGAAGAAGCAGACACAAATAGGGGATTTAAATGTCGATAATGTCTGCAAACAAAACCCAGACGAGATAGACCCCACCCGGCCACTGGCACTGGCCAAAAATCAAGCTGAAAACCGTTGAACCAAACCCAATCACAGCCGCAATGTGGAATATAAAAAATGAAAATGTCACTGCCTCCGCCTCTGCCTCTGCCATGCGAGAACCAAAAGCGGCTGCATTTGTTTCAATCATTTTGAATTGGCCAAGAGACGGCTGCCTTGTCGGCCTGTCGGCCAGTCGCCCAGTCGGGCCACCCACTGCCCCAGGAGGGGGTGTGTTCGTCGAGCCCTGCTCAGGTTCCAAGTTCCAGGTTCCAGCAGACTTTGCCACACACAGAGGCCGACGCAGAGGCGAGTCGCAGAGGCAGAGGCAGAAGCAGTGGTTGAGGCAGTGACAGAGGCAGACAAAAGCAAAGGCAAAGGCAAAGGCAACCTTAATCACTTTAGTTATCAATATTACTTATTTACGTTGCTTCTACTTAGCGCTTAAGACGCTTTGACTGTGTGACTGAATTATAGGCATACACTCATACGCATACATAAATATGCAGACGAGTCGTCGTCGTTGGCATCGTCGTCGTCGGCTAGCATTACGTTTAAATCTTCCTGCTTAAAGCCAAACAAAGTCTCTCTGGCCTGGCTCATAAGGAGCACAACATGCGATCTGTGCCATTTATTCAATTAAAGCGGGCAAAACGAACTCGAACAAGGTTTAAACAGAGCGAACGCCTGCACTGCACTTCGGTTGGGCACTGCTGATACCCTCTCGCAGATTCCTCTCAAGGGAAGACCATCTGACGAATGGACATATAGTCGTCCCCGTACATTTCCCACAACTAGAGGAAAAAGTCCTGCCAATCGAATAAAACCCATTGCATTGCAGTGTAGAGAGTGGAAAATGTAAAAGGATGTTTCTCATACGGATCTTTGGATCCATTTAAATTAAACTCAAAGTAGTTCAGAAAGAGATGCACTAATGGCAGCTCCCACCCACTTTTCCGCACTTTTCTATAAATAATATAGTCTGATAATCAGATATTCTGATATTTCTGATATTTCTGACATATGATTATATCTGTGAACAAAAGATATGTTTGTGCCTTTCTTGAACCCACCCACCCAACTTTTCTGTTCTGTTCTGCCCATGTCCCATGCCCACCCTTTTGCCCATGTCTTATTTCTGTAAGCCATTTCAAGATGGTAATTTTGTAGGGGAAACCCAATACGTATACGCCTGGTGGCCGACAGCTTAAGCCCAAATCGAAGGCGAACGAGGAAGAGGAAGCAAGAGGAATGGTGAGGATATACACACATATGCAAATGTACATATCAGTGTCTGTATGTATATGTACGACTATATGTACATATATCACGGCATTGATTAATATAATCCGCTTGAAGACGCTCGCAGTGAATTAAGTTTCATGCTGCTCCTTCGATTCGCCCCCTCCACAGCCCGCAACCCTCCCCGCTGCCAGCTCAACCACCTGCCACAGTTTTAAGTACAAGTTAATGGTGCTTATGCATATTACCCTTCAACCCCGGACCACCCTCACCCCCCTCCCCCACACAGTCCTTCCACCTTCCGCCCCGCTCCGCCCCGACCACTCCATTCCGTTCCGTTTCCTTATTAATACCCTCAACTGATTTTTCTCCTCGTCCCTCGCTTGTTTTTTTTTGTGCTCCCGCCTCGTATCATTTTAAATCGATCCAACTGCAAAGGCTCTCCCCTGCTCCCCTGCTCTTCTCTCCCCTTCTCTCCTCTCTTCTTAAATCAGTCTTTTGTACGTATATCTGCTGCTGCTGCCTCTGCGAGTGCGCGGCGGCTTAATCCGCTGCCAATGAACTGCTCAAGTGGATGGCGGGGGCGGAGGCGGGGAGGGGCTATAAACCTGGACCTCGAGATGGTGGTGAAGGAGACGGAGCTGAAGGAGCTGCCAGATGAGCGGCTTTTCAATGGCAGAAGGCGGCAGGGTGGCGGGTGAGCTCCTTGGTTTATTAGTGGCCCACAGACGACGACAGTGACGACGACGACGCGGACGCGGACGGCGACGATGTCCTACTCAGGAGGCTGAAAGGATGTCGACGATGCGGCGGCACATCGCATTGGTATTTTGGCATTTGGGCTTTGTCTGCCTCTGCCTCTGTCTCTGCCAGGGAGGGATGTGGGGGGCTTCATTCGGTTCCGATGCCGATGCCGATGCTGAGGCTGATGCCAATGCCGGAGGAGGATGAAATTTGATCCGGCTGCGGTGAGCGCGTAGCATTGTATTTGCATTAAGCGAAGCATCGGCTCGCCCTGAAAGGAACGGAGTGTCAGGTCGGGGCAGGGCAGGGCAGGGCAGGGCACGGAATGGAATGGATGGAAGGGTGTAAGACGTCGATACGCGAAGCTGGAGCAAGGAGCTTAATTTGAAGAAGGATTTGCTTGGTGCTATTATAATTCTCCTGCCCCTGCCCTCCCCTTGCCCTGCCCTGCCCCTTTTGTTCTTAAGCCTTTTGTCGTTCTCGTTCTCGCTCTCGCTCTCCGAAGATCTCTGAACTCTGGCCGGGATTAGGTGGAATTTCTCAACAGATTTCTTCACTAGTTGCGGATTAGACTGGGGAACCCGCTGCTCTGAGCTCTGTGCAGTGTGTTATGGTTTGGAGGGGGGAAGAGGCAGCGGGTCTTAAGCCTTGGCCACAAAAGCCAAACCGCAAACACACACACACACACACACGCGCACTAATACACTCGGCTGACAGCTTAAGTCCGAAAGCAGAAAACAACAGAGACAGACCAAAGCCAAATCCACAAAAGCTACGCTCTCTCCCTCTCCCTCTCGCTCCCTCTCTCTCTCTCTCCCACCCCACAGTGGCCACTGCCACTGGGAGTCAACTTAAAATCTTAAACATTTATCCCCGCGTATTATGTGGCAACTCTGGGCTAATTGCCACACACGAACACACACACACGTGCACACATGGTTTTTTGTATACCCCACCATTGCCGGGGCTAGCGTTAGCCTCTCAGTTCCTGTTGCTTTCCGACTCTTGGGCCTCTCCCGGCCATCAACATCCCAACACCCAACACCCATCCGCAGAAGTTACAACTACAACAACTGCAACAGCCATAGCCATAGCCACGAGGAGAGGCGACACCATCTGCGGCATTCAATTTAAGGGGATTAACTGCTAATTTTTTGCGATTTCGCCCAATGCCAGCGGAATGCGAGTTCATTTTTTCTGCTGCTGCTGCTGCTTTCCCGTATCTGTGTGTGTCCAGCATGAGTATCTGCATGGGTGTTGGTGGAGCATGTGTCACGCAAGGGCAGTGGGGGCTTTTACAGTTAAATCTTCGTGGATTGCAGCCCACACACACACACGGGCAGAGACACAGAGACACAGGGACACAGAAATAGACACAACCGCCTGTGGAGTCAATGAAAATATGTTGCAGCCACTATCCTGCAGCAAAGGGGGGGATCGGATCGGATTGGAGTGGATTGATGGAATGCCCATGAATACGTAATGCATGACATAATTAAATTAGCCAAAAGTCTGTATAATCTCCAAGGGGGAAACCAGCCAACCTCTAACCAACCATGGAACCAGATAGTTCCATGGTCTCCCAGAAGGGATGAAAACTAGTTTGTGTTCGAATTTTAATCCCAGACAGAATTACGTTTTGTTTTTTGTTTTTTTTGTGAGTCAAATCAGATTACCGAGTTGTTAACGGGAATGCTTAAAGAGCATTAAGGGTTAAGGGTTAAATAATTGAATATTTCAGAGCAGTAGTCCCGGGCACTGATATCGCCGGAAGCAAACTCCATTCTAATCTCTCAAATTAATCGGGGCATTTCAATCATTAGTCGAGGCTCGAGGCAAGCCGTCTATCAGATGATACATGAAAGAGATTTTGAAAGATTGCAGCTGGAAAATCCCAATCCATGCCCTAGCAGATGATCCTGTGATGTCCAAGTTCCATACTCGTTCCATAGTCTACCCTTCGTCTGTTTTCACTTATCCCTTTCCAGCCTTTATTTTATTTTCAGAGCTTCGTCCTTGCTCCTGCTAAGGCTGCTGCTGCTGCTGCTGCTGCCGTTGGGTGGTGTTTGAGCGCGGCTTAAGATGACACCGAGGACAGTGGATGGGTGGGTGGGTGTATGGGAGGTGCAGAGTCGGCGCGCGAGGATGAGCGCACCCCTCGACGGCTCAGTTCGGTTTAAGTGCCAAAGCGCCCCATGCATTGTTGTTGCTGCCATCTCCCTTGCCAGCTTTAGTTTCGCTCTCTTTCCCTCCCCATCCCCATCCGCATCCCACTCTCTGTCTTTCTATCCCACTGTACGTGTGTGTGTGTGTGCTTGAGCTGGTGTCTGCCACTGCCACTGCTGCTGCTGTTGCTGCTGCTCCAGTGGGGCAACAACAAAATAGAATCTAGTGAACTTCATAGGGATTAGCCTGCACGAAAGCAACAGATTTAAAAGCTTTCGCTCTGCTTTTTAAGTTCATTTGAGCGCTTTGTGTGGCTGCCACAGTGTGAGTTTGCATCTGTGTGTGTGTGCTGGTGCCTTTGTTGACAAATGCGACTTGACAGTGGTGTGGCAAATCCCGTCTGCAACAACACACCACACCAGACCAGAGCAGACCCGGCTAGACCCATCCACACTCAACACGATGCCGCACACAGAGACAGCTGTCGGAGCGTTAAGAGAAGAGAACTCAATGGGTCGTCTGCCACAACTCGTTGCATTGTTTGCTGTATGAGTGTTGCAACATATCCCACTGCCACTTCCCACTTCCCCCTTCCCACTTTTCACTTTGGTGTAGGTCACTCGGGGATCCCAGCTTCTCCTCCACTCCTCCTTCTACTTCTACTTCATAATCATTCACCATTCAACACGCACAGCTTTGAGTCATGGTTGCTTAAGGATTCACTTCACTCACAGGCTTTAGCCCATTCCCCCTCCCCCGTCCCCCTGCCCTTGGCCAGCACTCATGCACAATGCTACACATAATCCATATCCTCAAACATAATCCGATTGCTGGCCATCAAGCATAAATACGGCCAAACAGAAACAGAAACACACACACACAAAGATACTATTTAGGTACTATTAACTAGGAACGGAAACCGGCGCGGAACAAAACACACAGCACACGAGAACACGGAGAACCCGATAGCTCGAGACGCAAGAGAGAGCAGAGTAACAAACCTTCTTCGAGCATGTTTGGAAAGATACTGAAACCGAAACCGAAACTCAGCTGCGAGAGCCCCCATGCAAAGGCATGGCACACAGATACACACACACACACACGCACACATTCGCCCCGACACACACAGATGCAGATACAGAGACGGCCACGGATTCACGCATACAAATGGATAGCAACATGTGGCTCTCTCTCTCTTTCAGCACTTGCACACACACACACACACAAGCAGCACGCTCTCTCTCTTGCTGATTCGCCACCACCCCCATCCGTGTCTTTCCCTCTCTCTCTCTCTCTCTCTCGCTCTCTCGCGCGCTGTTCTCTGCCGCTGAGCCCTGCCTGGCCTGGCCCCGCATTACGCTTATCAAAGTATATCTCTGGGATTATACGAAATGAATGGAATTAAGGATTAATTTCCAAGGGATGTCATTTCGTTTTGGGATAATGCTCTCTCTCTGCACACACACACACAGAGACATACATATACGTTTGTGTGTGTCTGTGTGTGTCTCTGGGTGTTGGTGTTGGCAACAGCTTAAGCTATAATGGATTCGGGTTCACAGTTTCCCGTCGCTGAGGATGAGGATGAGGATGGGGCTGGGGCTGGGGGATGCGGCTATGGCTGTGGCTGTAGCTGTCGCAGGCAATACGAAGGTTTTAGTTATAAAAATACACCGGAGTTTATAATGCCAAAGGGGGTTATAGAGCAGTGGCGTCCGCAACGGGGGTCGATATTGTCTTGAGAACGGATTAAGATATAGATTAAGATCCTATATGGAAAAGCAACAGAACTGGGTGGAAAATGATTGTTAGATCTCCATAAATGATCACTTTTAGATTTCAGTTTTGAGATTATCGATCTGTTCGATTAGCCCCTTTTGGCAACACCCATGAACAGATAGCCAGCCAGCCAGCGACGCCTCTGTTCATTATAATACCAAGCGATCCATAAAACGAAGAGTTAAATCCGAAATAATAATCCCGCACGAAATTAAATCCCTCGCCCACACGGCCACCAAACGCAAACGCAAAGGCCCAGCGCCCCCACCGCCAACCACTCCCCCCACAGCCCCCCACACCCTTCAGTGTTTGCATGGAAAAAAGTTAATCTCCCAACAGCAGCAGCAGCAGCCGTCGCCATCGACTCATCCACGAAGCGAGAAACGGAAGGCAGTGCCAGTGGCAGCGCGACAGGGGGAGCGGGAGGGGGAGAGGCAGTTGTAGGGGTAGGGGAAGGGCCTGTCACTGTGCGTGGCTGGCGCTGTGTGTGGCGCTGTTCCCCCAGCTCCTGCACCACCCCATCGCCGTCGCCGTCGCCAACAAGCTTGCCCTTCAGGAGAAAACTCCAACCCATGGCATCGCATGGCATGGTTTTGGGCCTTTTTCGGCTGCAGTTGGCAGAGTCGCTGACGTCGACGCGGGCAGCTTTAGCTCTGCCGGTTTAAGGATTAACACAGACACAAGCACAGTTGGCACACACACAGACACACACATAGAGCGACACGAACACACGGACACATAAAGCACACGCAATGCCCAGAGCACAAAATCGTTGGGATTAATGCGGGATCTACTTTATTGCGAAAATATGCTCGACTCGAACCGACCCGACCCGTTTGCGGGCCAGCAAGATACACATGATGATGGCAGGGGAGGGGAGAGTTTTTGGGGAAAAGCAGAGACCCCAGAGAGGGGCATATGATTTGGCATTGGACAGTGCCTCTGGGTGTACATGTGTCCATTTGTTTGGGTGTGTATGTGTGTGGGTCTGGATGGATGCGCCGGGCATCCATGGATTGTCTGTGACTTAAACGAATTGGGATTACGTTGCGTATGATTCATATGGAGGCTAAAACAACAAAGCGCCAGACAGCCACTGGCTTTAAACAGACGTATGAATGCGCACACATATGTGCATACAAATGTATATGCTTATGGCCAGCTCTCGAACGGGCATTTCGGACGGATTACAGCGCAACCAAAAGCCTCCCCCTTTCCACCTCTCCATCATCCACTCAATCCCTTCCTGCTCCACTGCGTCCTGCCCCCCCTGTCCTCGTTCAGCTGGTTGCGGCACAAATTGAAAATGGACAAACGGCTGTCCCCTCCCCTCGCTTTGCCTGCCAGCCTGCCTGCCAATATGGCCCTGGATAATCCTCTGCGCGATCAATAAAGCCTGTCCAACAGCAGGCCATCGTTACACTGGGCGAAAATCATGGCTGCAGTCACTCACATGAAGATATATACATTTCACACAGATTTCCCATATATTTTCTCGCTGTACATCCATTCTGCCACCAGACAGTCCTCACACAGCCGTTCGCTGTCTGGCGGCAGTTTGGCAAGTGATGGGCTGGGGATTGGTATTGGGATTAGCATCCCCAAAGACTGACTCGCCTCGAAACTTGCAAATGTCTGGCCCAGGTCTAACCCACCTGGCACATACACAGACACAGGCACACAGTCACAGGCACACAGATACACACGCATACAGGGGCATTAGCTGGCGGCCTAATCCCAACGTCTCTGGCATTGCCAAAGCACTTCAAAAGCAGCAGTGAAAACAGGAACAAAAACAAAAGCTTAAGGCGGCAGCCAACGCAGAAGGAGCACAGTCAGCAGAAGGAGCAGCAGCAGCAGCAGCAGCAGCAGGAGCAGGAGTAGGAGAGCAACTCGAAACGTGAAACTTCTCTTCATTTGTGTCTGATGGGATTAGGGCTAAAGCCAGATAAAGGGATAAAGGATTCCCAAATAATGTCGTGCCCTCTGTGCAACCCGAACCCGAACCTCAACTCGAACTCGAGCCCAGACTCGAAAGTTTTTGGCGCCAAATTCGCATGCAAAGCAGGCAGCAGAGTCAGACAGCCACCATAAAGGGGTGAGGCAGAGACAGAGACGGAGAGAGAGAGAAAGCAAGAAGAAGAGGGCTCTACTACTACTCTACTACCCCTTTTGGGCTGAGCCGGTCGTAGTCGGTCGTCAGTCGTCGGTTGTCGGCAAAATGTTCACCGGGCTGAGGCTTAGGTCGGGGATAAGTCGCAAACTTGATGCTTTCGCCTAATGTCCTTGGGTATTGGGAGTGGTAGTGGTAGTGGTGGCTCCTGTTCCGGCTCCTCCCCCTGCCGCCTCTCCCCCTTTGATGGCGATTCTGATTCTGATGATTCTGATGATGATGATGATTTTGTTTTCGCTTGTGGATTATAAACGCTCCTGTGGCCAGACCCTGACACAAGTTCAGGACCAGACCAAAGCCCAGTTGCATTCGTATTCGACTTTGCAGCGAGCTTTAAGATTTCCCCTTAATCCCCTAATTCCCATTCTGGGTGAAAGAAGTGTGTGATTGTGTGAGAGGACTTGAATGAAAATAGAGAATATGTTCAATATTAAGTAAACGGTCGATCGGCGCCAGTAATTAGGAGCAAAATGCGAAATAGAACCCATCCCTTGGACACGACTTTGGGTAGAACCCAACTGTACCAGTCAGCCTCTGGGCATCAGCTGCAGCCTCTGCAAGTGGGAAATGCTGGGACTTATGAAATGCAATATCGGATTCTAAGATTGGGGATGTACTACCTAATGCTACTGCATTTTGCAACATTCACGTAACTGATTTATTGCTATTGTAGTTTCTGTGTTAATAATCACACGGGCACGGCTCAAAAACATCGAGAGTGGCAGGCAGGAGGAGGTATTATTTATTTGATTATATTTTAGTCTATGCCCAACAGAACAGACCAAATCCCAGAGGCCCTAAGCTCCACACAGGAGAGTCAAGTCGAGTTGAGTCGAGTCGAGTCCAATCTGAGGACGTCATCGATGTCGGCACGGGGAGGGAGAGGGGGAGAGGGTGCCTACCGGCTCATCTCCAGGTGCAGCAGGTTCGTGTTCGATTTGTCTGTATTGCAAACATGTAAATCCTTACAATTTGTGGGTCCCCAGGCCCCACGCTTCCCAATCTCCAGGACCCGCTCACTCAGTGCGTAGGATCAATGGAATAAAATGTTTGAAATGGAAATGGAGTGGACGGACCATGCAACCTGCCACTGCCACTGCGAGAATGTACCCAGTAATTCGGATACCTAATAAAAGCTATAAAAATATTTGTGAATTTTTTGGGCATTAGCCTAATCGATAATATAATTTGAAAATGGAACAATAAACTGGAACTGGCTAAATAGAACGAATTTCCATTATTTAGTGGCACATTCTGTCAGTGCACTTGACGTTGGCTTAACTCAATCAGCATCACCTGCCCTGCAGCATCTTCTGTGGCTCCTGGGGATGTTCTGGCATGGCATGTGGAATATGGCGGGAACGGAACACTCTTTTTCTCCTGCTGCTGCTGCTTCTTATAATGCCAAATGTTCGAAACTGTTGGCTCTTGTTGCTGTTGGCATTTATTTGAATTTGTATCGCCTGTGTATCCGTATCTGTGGTGTCTGTGCCGCCCATATGTTGGACTTGAGCTTAGGCTGGGGCCGGCACTGGGTGGGCAGCATGTGGATGCAGTTGCAGATGGACTGAAAGGGGCCTAATCCAGTATCCAATGAGTGCCACAGTGTGGGTGTGGACTGGAGTGCAGTGCACTGCACTGGACTGGACTGGTCACTGTGCATAACGCTTAACACTTAAGCTGCCACCACTCAGCCCACACAAGCAACCCCCCCCCTCCTCCTCCAGCCAGGGGGCTGCTTGGCGATATCATCTATCTGTCCAAGAGTAAGCCAGTCCCCAGAGGACTCAGCTTCAGAGTCCGAGTGCGAGGACGAGTCCGGATCCGAGTCCGAGTCGTAGCTAGTTTTGCGTATGATTGCGAAACTTGTACCGCAACCTGTTAAGCCGAGCAATACTCCCCGCTGCCCCATCCGCCCCATCCGCCCCAGCCGCCTCTCTGCCTCTCTATCTCTTATCCTTCAGCAGGAGCAGTGCAATGCTTTTGTGTCGCTTGATTACCAAAAGCTCTGCCCTCCCCCTCCCCTTCCCACGCCCGGCCAAGTGTTGAGTGAGTGGAGCCTTGAAAAGTTACTGCGTCCATCAGGGCTTATCGGAGATACTTTGTGTGGCATTCACCTGCCCCTGCCCCAGCCCCTGCCCCCTTATTATACAATCCTTCAGCTCGTTTGGGGCGGCGCCCTCTACCGCTGTCCCCCCATTGACATCTGCATAATGTCGGATCGCATGGGATGCACATTTTTTGAATCCTTGAGCGTGTGCTTATGTCCGTATGGGTACCACGGCCTATGGCTTATGGCACATGAACTGCACTGGCCAGTGGCCACTGGCCACTGCACTGCTCTACTTTCAATGGCCAAAACGAAAGCTTTGACCAAACAACAATGATTCAATAGCCAGAGAGCCTGAGGCTGCTGCTGTGGCTGTGGCTGTACAGGAGAGTACAGGACAGTACAGGAATACAGGACTACAGGCCTCTCTCGAACGCGTTGATCCACAAACGTGTCGTTAACTAAGGCGCAGTGATTTTCAATTGCAGAGCGCGACAGACTCTGACACAGACACAGACCGAGAGTCAGGGCCGATACGTGTGTGTGTTTGTGTGCATAAGCTTATAGGTGCCAACTGGCATCTGCATTGCCAGCGAGAGGAGGGGATAGAGAGGGGGTGGAGGGTGCTGTGGCACAGCATGCATATTGACAAGTGCAGCCGCTTGGGGATTTATTAAGGCTAACGTATGAAAATTTTGCATACTAAACTCTGCATAAATCGAAGCGAGACCGAAACAGCAGCAGCAGCAACAGAATTGGAATCGGAATTTGAATCTAGGAATCGGTATCGAAAACAGGAACATAAAAATAGCCCCCAAAAATGGTGGACAGAATGGCGGAGATGGGGGCGGTGAGGCTGGATAAATATCGTGTTGCGTCGCTGAGCAGCTTAGGCGCCATAAACACGCACACATACAGAGACGAAAAGAGACACAGATATAGATGCAGAAGCAGATACAGATACAGATAGGAAATACAGACACAATAGTAGTATAAACAAAACAGAGTGCAGCGAGCGAAACACAGAAGATTTACATATGAACTAATACACACACACACACAGATACACACAGATAAACACGCATGCTGCACACTGTGCCACTGTTGCAAATGGCCATGTTAAATGACAATAATAACAACAAGAACGACAACAACAATAGCAAATGATGGCAGCAACCATTCCCCCAACTCCAACCCCAACCCCAACCCCAACCCCTGTCCAAACCCCAAACCGAGGCCCCACCGCCCAATCCATAAACCCAATTCTGCAGCCATTCAATCTCCTTCTCATGGCATACCGCCTCTCCTCCCCTCCCGTCCCCTCGCCTCCCCTGTCCATGCCCATCCCCATCCCACGCACTGCAACGTTTTGTTGTGCAAATCCTCAAAATATGCTACAAAGCACATTACATAGATACACACACTCGCACACACATTCACACGGACGCACGCACAACGAGAGACATTCACAAATTCACAACAAAATTCAAATCCAAACGCACCGAACTAACAGAAAGGGGCATGCCCCAGCCCTGGCCACCCTTTTTGCTGTGGGTGGGCGGTGAGAGGGTTAAGCTTAAGTCTGAATTTTAGCTGTGCGCCATGTGGATGTGGCAGTGGATGTGGCAGTGGATGTGGCAGTGGATGTGGCAGTGGATGTGGCAGTGGCATAGAAAATGATGTCAGGCAAGAGGGAGGCATCCATCGGCTTAAAATATTAACATTTAAGCGCAGCAGAGAACTGTAATAATGACAACAATCGATTGGAGCAGCGATTTTACAGACATTTATCGATTCATTTATCGCCTGCGCCTGCCACCCCTTCATCCAATTGTTTTGTTGCAAAGGCAGCCAAGTGAGGCAGAAGCCATAAATTGACCCAAACATCAGCCGAGTTGAATACCACCTGTTGCACGGATACGGATACGTTGCACGTGTACTCCGAAGCACACAAACTATCACAGAGCTCCTCCTAGATGCAGATGCACAAGCGGAGCAGAGGACATGCAGCACGTTGTGGCTGCGCCACGAGTGCCCGAGCAAACAGAACCAAAGAACCAAGCCCCAGGCACGATTCCATGGAAAAGCACTTCCTTCTTTACGCACCACCTCATCCACAGAAGCTCCACAAGTGGGTGTTGACGTTCATTTAACGCCCCTCCCCCCGCCCCTGAAGAGTGACCTCCAACCCACTCCAGGGCCAGGCCCGCAGCAAATGTTTGCATGCACACATGCTCCAGCCACAGACAGAGATACAAATGGAGAGAGAGAGAGAGAGAGTCACCCACACACACACACACACACACACAGAGAGAGAGAAATAAACGTTATGAATGCTTCATATGCTTAATCTAGGGGATTTCGATGCATATAGGAGTGTTGTGTGTTTTCTGTTGAATGGGATTGAGCATCGTCGAAATAATGGGGAAAGTGGAGAGAGGGAGGAATGGGAGTGGGTTGGCTGTGTTGGTATGCAAAAGGCTTCAGCTTCAGTTTCATAGCTGCTATTGCTATTGCTATTTCTATTTCTATCTGGGTATCTGGGAGATACATGCCTTGCATAAGCATCTGCACATCGACAACTGCACGGGACACGGGACACATCGATATGGACACAGGTTTACTTTTGTCCCTGGCTAAACTATTGATGAACCAAACAGGATTACCATTGCCATAGCTCAAAGGAGAGCGGCCATGTGTATGTGTATCCACGTTCGTGTCTGCCATGAGTGTGCTTGGGTGTGCATGTGTGTGTGCGATATCTGAAGGATACGTGCTAAATGCCCAGCAAGCAAATCAAATGAACTTGCCATGGATTAGGCAGGCTACGTGGATGCTGCCAAAGGAGTTCCACTCCCATTCCCACTCCCACTCCCATTTCCATCTCCATCTCTATTTACAATTTCCGTCTGCTGCCGACGTGATTAAAGTTTCCCTCTGCTTAAAGCCCAGCCTTGCCTTTGACTAATTTCTATGCAAATAATCACACAACGCACCGGATTATGAGGAGAAGTAAAGTAAATTCCTGCATTTATGCTCCCCCTCCCCCCTGGATGACTGGACGTCCCCCGGGGGGCAGTGAGTGATTTATTGATTAAATTGAAATAATTGGAAAGCTCCTTTACTCACGATTCACTTTGCTGATGTCGAAGTCCCGTCGCGAGTCCAGGGCCGGATGGCTGAGTAGCTTCTCCGCCTGCTGCTGGGCCTGTTGCACGCCCACAGCCATGCCCAGGGCGGCCGGTGGCAGACACGAGATACTGCCCCGCTCCACGCGCTCCTCCCTCTCGCGATCCCGCTCGCTCTTTGGGGTGGCATTCTGACTAGATGATGCCGTCGACGAGGACAGGGCATTGCCATCGGAACTGTGCACGTGCTGCTGCTGCAGCTGCTGCTGCTGTTGGGCGGAATGGATGGCGGAGGGACTGCCCTCGGCGGAGCGTCGGCCACCCGCTTCCCCTGCCACGCCTCCTCCCTGCTGAAGCTGCTGCTGCTGCTGCTGCTGGAGCTGTTGCTGCTGTTGGAGCTGGTGATGATGGTGTTGCTGCTGCTGCTGCTGTTGCTGCTGATGGTGTTGCATCTGCAGCTGGGTGAGCTTCTCCTGCACGCCCTGCAACGAGCTGCGTCTGTGCTGCATGGCGGTCACCTCCTCGCCGGGCACGCCCACCCCGCTGTGGGGAGGCGAGAGCGAGTGCTCCTTCTTGACGGCCATGTCCACGAGGCTGGCGGCGGCGGAGGCCGAGGCCGAGGGGGACTTGGCATTGGCGGCGGCCACAACGGCTGCCGCATTGGCTGCCCGCGTCAAAGCCAAGGCCTGGCTCTAAAAGAGAAGAGAATAGAAGATAATGAATAACCCGTCGATTGTGTGGAGTACTCGTATTTGTCGCTTGTTTACTTGGCTAAATGCTCGAGTGAAATCTCCGCTTTGGTCTCCATTCTTCAATCCCCCCATTCTTCGGTCTCGAAATAGAAAACAACCCAAATTCGCTTTATTGATTAAGTCAACAATGGCCTCGGACTCGGACTCTGATTCGGACAAAGTCTAAGATTCAGTCTCGGATTCAGTTTCAGCCGCAGTCGCTGTCCGAGCCCTGACAGGCGTTGATTTCTATTGATTTGTGAGCCCAAAGGGGACCCAGACCCAGACCCAGACCCAGAGCCAGACCCAGATGTGCGTGTGCGTTTGAGGGTCTGCTGTGTGTGTGTGTTTGTGTGTTTGCTTTCTATAATTTAGCAAGTAATTTGCTGCACAAATCGTGGCGAATCACGAAATTGTCTTTAATGATGCGGACGGAGATCTCCGACTCTGACTCTGACTCCGAGTCGAGATCGTTGTCGAAGCGTAACTAAATTAATGTGGCTCTCTTCTCCAGTCCATTAAAGAGCTGAAAGCTCTTTCACAATACACATGCCCATGCCCATGCCCATACCCATTCCCACTCCGCCTGGCAATTGATGGACCCCGCCACAGAAGACCCAAAGGCGACCCGAATCGAAATTGGCAATGGCATTTCCAATATGAATGGATCGACGCCAATGACACACACTCGGGCATACATACCCTAGATTTTCACATTTTGAATAATTATAAATTAATTTTGAAATCTGGATTGATGGATGCTGATCTTACATAGAACCTTAAATACACACAACATAGAATACTCTCAGCCTGAACTGAAAGTCTCTAACTACTGTTATCGAACTGGAGATCGAAACCTTGGAGGGATCCTTTCAGACACCTTTGAAGCAGCTCTGACCTCAAGAGATCTACCTTTCGGGAGCTGCTCCTCATCCATCCATCCATCCATCATCCATCATCCGACTGGCCCCAATAATTATAGCGTCTCGCTGTGGCTACCGTTTTTACCGTTTATGCTGGCTGGGCACGCATGGAATTCCAGCCAGATCCAAAGGAATCTTTATTCCTTTATTCCCTCTCCAGGCTTGTTTTTCTCCCTCTCGTTGGACACAAAAAATTATGGCATTGGCATTCGCTTTGATTTTGGTTTTTTGGTTTTTGGTTTTGGCGCTGATCGTGCGGATAAACTTAAATCGGTGCCGAAGGTAGAGCCTAAGATCGAGAGCTGTGCCGCTGGCTAGTTTGTCAAATGAGGGCAAATCATGGACAAAAACCAGAGGGAAGATCCTCCAGCCCGAAAACATGTTCAGAAACTTAATAAAGGCTGCGGCCAGGGGCAGCGGATGGGGTAGATATCTGCGGCGTCTCTCTGCTTTCCACAGTAGCCGCATCGAGTTAGCGATCAGCGACAAGCAGCAATCGATCTTATGTTATAATCATCGCCAGGCCAGGCCAGGCCCGGACCGAGCCCCCCACCAGCCTCTCGCTGGCGACTATCAGCAACGATTTAGGCCTGCAAAAATTCATTTACGCTTTAATCAATTTCATTCACCACATCCACGGCCACGGCCATGGCTGACGAAGGCGAACCGAACCGAACAGAGGAGGAGAGACACGACGATGGAGACGATGGAGAGATGGAGATGGACCCGCAGACAGAGCCAAACATCGCCTAAGGCCCACGTCCGACAATTTCAGCTTACATTGATCTCGCCTTCTCCCTGTCTCTGTCTCTGTCTCGCTTCAGCGACGGACGGGACGGGATGGGACCGGATCGGGACGGGACCGGCTTCTGTTCCCGGCCACATGTCAAAAAATTGACGAAAATTCGATCAAAATTTTAATTGATCGCCCTGCAGTGATTTTGGTTCCCGAAAAATTGATCTGCCCCTGTACCTCTTCAGCCCCCTTGTCCCCCTTTCCACCCTTTCCCACCCTTTCCATCCTTTCGTCGCGCGCGTACTTGCCGTAATTTTCGGTTGCTCCACTGAAATCGAACGATCGGCGGACGAGCGACTCGTGTTGTGATTATGTTAATAGAGGTACTCCCCTCTGCACTCCAGGGGGCAGCCTGCTTGCCCGTTTCCGCATCCCGCCCTAGGGGGAGGACGGCGCTCACTTCGGCCGGAAACTGAATGGCCGGCGGCCGCGAATTCTGAAACAATCAAACATTTCAGCTTCTGCCACAAAATGTCTGGCATTAATGGCAGATGGCAGAAGGCACACGGCAGGAGAGGAGAAGATGATCCTCGATGGATCCTGAGTGGCAGCAATCAAGCTGCAAAAGGCTACTCTCCTGAATGAGTCATCATCCAGAGATAGAGAGAGAGACGAAACTGCATTGAAGCAGAATATGATCTTCTTTAAAGTATTTTTAGAACACTATCTCTCTCTCTGTCTCTCTGTCTGTCGTGGAAGACCTTCAGATATCTTGCGAGTAAAATAACCTTCAATTAATCCATCCCCGATCACACTTTACCATTCCCCGGCTGAACTTTAATGGTGATCAGTGCATTAATCAACCCGGCCCGCTCTCAGATCCGCCATCCCGTCCTCGATCATCCTCCCTGGGTGCTGCCAATCAATTCCCCCCTCCTTCTCCCTCCCCCACCCCATCGACTCGTAGATTTTAATATTAACCTGTCAAAGGCCATAATTGACAACGATTAACTTTGTCTTTTGTCTCGCGGAAAATTTACATTTTTATGGTTCAATAAAATAAATCAAGGAGCGCACAAAAAACAACGAGACGAGGCAGAGGAGGAGGCAGAAGCTGGGGCAGAGGCACAGGAACGAACCAAAGAAAACGAGGAAAAGAAACCACGAGCACAGTGGCAGCGAAAAGTAATTGCAGCACATAATAATCTCGCATTTAATAATCCTCATTAAAGCGCAAAATCACGTCGATACATTGTTGGACCTGGGGTGGGGTAGGGGGTTCGGGTACCACCAGATCCAGGCCGGCAAAGAGCCTGCTGGAGGACTGGTGGACAGTTTACACTAACAAATATCACCACCTCACTCAAGGGAAGAGCGAGAGAGAGAGGAGAAGAAGCGGACAAGAAGAAGAAGGTCTCTCGAAGCCACTCTCGAATCTCGGATCGAAATTAGAGGCCAGGCGGCCAGGCGGCCCTGCATTGGAGCACATCCTCCGGTGTTTCCCTTCTCTGCTCAGTATTTTTTTCAGTTCGAAATTCCAGAACAAGAGCTTCTGTTTCCCAAAAGTCAGTCCCGAAATATGCACAGGCCTCCCAAAAAGCAAGCCAGAGGGACTGGGAGGGGACTGGGGGGACTGGGGGGCAGCTGCGATGCGCATCAATCGATGATATGATGAGCTGACGTTTCGGGTTGACGTTTGCTTGTCGTCAATACGTCGCCTAATAACACGTCGCAACAGGTAGTCCCCGAACATCAAGCGAGCGGACAGGCCCAGCGGACAACAGACAACCGGACAGACCGCGATTCTGGACGGACGGAAGGGCAGACTGAGATTCTGATTGCGACACAGATACAGATGCACACAGCAGCCACTGCCACTGCCACAGCTCCATAGCTTCACTCTTTTTGGGGGCTCGATGGAATTTCATCAATTGCATGAAAAATATGAAATTAGTTTGGGCCCCAAAAGTGACCAAAAAATGTCTGTCTCTTTCGGGACTTTCGGGACTTTCGAGACTTTTGGGGGCTACTGGATTTTTAATGTGTTTTAATCATCGACAGCACAGCAGCTACTGGCTCTGTTAGTGCTCCTCCTGTTCTCCCGGCCCCCCTGTCCTGCTGGCCGCTCAAACTGTTTTTGTGCGACGGAGTATCTCTGATCCTTTGGCTTTTGCTGTGGCTGATGCTGATGCTGATGTATGGCACATTCCATTTGGGCTATAAATCGTTGTTGCGCCTGGCACCATGGCGCTGTCTTGTCCTTGGTAAAATATCATTTGATTTCAGTCCCAGGCATTAATTGTTTTTGCCTCGCGATTGCTGCGTGATGGGAATGACTGATCAACAGCCAGAGCAGACGACTCGATGATAGGTGATCGGTGGGAATGAAATCTGTGTTAGCCCAGATCCTGAAGGGAGCATAGCAATGGATAAGCTGATCGCTTCTCCTCGACACAATGGTTCCACAATGTGATCTCGTACGGACAGGCCAGGCCTTGTTCTCTGTCATGTTCTCTGTCAGTTTGTGTGCCCCAAAACATTCTGTAAGTGTTGATCAGTTGAGCAGCGATCTGTGGCATGCGATCTTAATCGCTCTCACGGACGGAGAGAAGACGGAGAGTAACCAAGAGCCTCGAACAGACCAGAGACCAGACCAGAGCAGAGCAGAGCAGACATTGACATTCCACTCTGTCTGGGATTATGTCCGAGTTGTCTCTGTCTTGTTTGGGATTTTTCTTCTTTTTTGCTTTTTTGCTTATCGGGAGGAGCCAGCAGCAGCTCGACCTGGCAGCAGCTCCCGCCAAGACACATTACCATTTCCATTGGCCGATGCTGGGGCTTTTTTCTCTTAACGTATGATTGGTGTTTGGCAGCGTTTTTATGGTCTTTCGACGGGGCTGGACCCGGCCCCGGCCCCTGTTATTAATTATCATCGTCAGCGGGAGGCGATCATCGTCATCGCATGGTCTCTGGTCTCTGCTCTCCGGTCTCCGTGTTCGTCAAATTCCCCAGCGATGGCACTGGCGTATACCCCGTGTACCCCGTATGCGAGCATTTGGAATTCGGCGCGTAGAAATATCATTTTCGTGTTTCTTTGTCTCTCTCTCTCTCTCTCTCTCTGTCTCTCTGTCTGCTTCGCATTTGCTTTTCGTAATTTGTATGAGATTTTTGGAATATTCCTGACTTTTGCCATTTCTGTACAAGTGTGAGTGTGTGTATGTCTCCTGTGCCAGTGCCACGCATGCCTTGTATGTCCTTAACGAAATTGTGATTAAGTGTTTCAATATCGAAGTGACGAAAGGCAAAACCTGACAAGCCAACAAGGACTGGCCTCGGTAAGAGCCAGAGACAGAGACATGGCCAACTCCAACTCCAACTCCAGCTCCAACTGAAACTCAAACGATGGCGAACATCGCTGCAACGTGCAAAATAATTAAAAATCAGCGAACGTTTCGCCCCAACATTTCCCCCACCCCCCTGAACAGCCCCCTCCTGGTACTTCCAGATCGACGCCCGCATCGAGCTGCTGGCGAGTGCGAAAAAACGCCATTTAAAGATGCCACAAAGCCGCAGATAAGCAGAGACAATGCACCAATGGACCGGGACGGCCCTAGTGCCAGTGCCAGTACGGTGCGGTGCGAAGCGATGCGATGGCAGCGATCCCAAAACCGGTTGACAAAATACACTGCTGGATGCGAAAGCCTGGTATGCGATCAGTTGGAGCGATAGCCAGATCCAGACCGAGTCCCAGACGATCGCGGAAGAATGTCTTGCCAAATTACGAGCCCGTCCAACAGCTACCCAGCTACGCAGCCCCGACCCGACCCGAACCGATCCCGTCACGTCTCATCCGAACAGAAGCGATCAGAACAGAAGCGTCGTCGTCGTCGTCGTCGTCCACGATCATCGCTGAAACTTCGACTTGGACTCGGACTCGGGCTGGAGCTGAGGCTGGGGCTGGGGGCATGCTCATGAGCATCAGCGACATTTAATTATATTTCATTTCATTTTATTTTACTGCTCCAGCTTCTGGTGGTGGTGGTGGTGGTGGTGCTTGGGATGGTTTTTTCGGTAATGCCTGCTGCACTCGACTCCACTTGAGTCGCCTCGCCTCGCATCCCATCGCTGCGCATCGCATTAATGATGACTTTGGCCTGAATTGCAGAGGCATACACTCAATAATAACAATAATCATAAAGGGGAGAACCAGCAGCGGTCGTCGTCGTCGCAGCAGAAGCAGGCAAATCGCCAATTGGCAATGGCATGCCCATGTCCATGGACTTGGACATGGACATGTCCCTGTCGAGGTCCAGGTTCGGCCATGTCTTGTCGCTGAGCCTTGATTATGCGCGCGTTCCTTGCTCATCGCTCGTCCCATGTCCCATTCCGGGACCGCTGCTCCCTGCAACGTCCTCATTATTTCTACTCGTTCGTCATCAATTTGAGATCATTGCTACTGGTGCTACAGCTACCCGTGGACAGGCACTGAGACACTGCGACTGCGACTGGAACTGCGACTGGAACTGGGATGGGACTGCAGAGGAGACGAGGAGAAGGTGTCGAGTGCTTGAAATGTTTTAAATACAAAAATTAATAAAGCTCTCTCGTGGCGAGGCAAGTGTGTTGGCATTTTCCATTCTTTCAATTACCAGCATGAAGAAGTATTTTCCCCCCGACGACAGAACCTGGCAAATTATTAACTTAACACTTGATGTCCACTTAAAGCGATCCATCACGAGCCACGAGGGCAGGGAAATTGGGAAGTGGAGGTGGATGTGGAAGTGGTATGGAGATATATCGCACATATTTGGAAATTGTTAGGAAAGGAGGAAATAGTGTAAATGTGTCTTAAGCACCTGCCCCGACCGTTGAGTCCTGCATCCCAACCCTTGACTAATGATTAGTTCACCGTTTACCTCTGGGAGAGTAACAGCTGACAGCGGACATCTTTCCGAGTTGGCAACCCCGATCCCGACCCGAAGGATACATATGTACATACATACATAGGTACAGTGCGAGTACAAAGAGAGGTAGAGGAAAGCGGTGACTGCAGTGACAACCCCGCACTGCCGTTTGTCAACGACATCCTGGCATATGTAGGTGCCCTTGCCAATGCCAAATGCCAAGCGTCGAACCTCGAGCGTTGGGCGCCGAAGCCGAATGCCAAATTACAATTTCAAGTTCAACATGTCGGGGCGGTATAATTTCCTCGATTGCAGCAGTACCTCTACTCTGACTCGGGCCCTCTGGCTGGAAAACTCGTTCAAGTGTGACCTGCCCTCTGGCTGCCAGCTAACTGTTTCACATGATCCTTTGTGCAGCTCCTGGCCTGCTGGCCACCCCTCCTCTCTGACCCAGGTCCGTGTTGCGCTTGAGGAATTCCTTGCTCAACAAATTATTACCTACACATATGTCCCATCCCATCCCCCGTCCCTCGCTCTGTTTTGTGTGGGCTACTCCAATTATAAGTCAATTAAATAGGTTAAAAGTTAGAAATAAAAACGGATGAGCAGCCGACAGGAGAAGGGGCGAATGGACGATGCAGGGGACACAATTTTGTCACGGCCAAATGAGCAGGAAACAATTTATGAAGCTCACAAGTTCTCATGAAGAGGATCCAGTAACTGACTGACTGACTGACTACCTGCCTGGAACCCGCTCTCATTCTGCCTTTCTGTTTGTCTGTCTATCGATCGGCTCTGGATCGATTGCTCGCTCGGCTTATGTAATCGTTCGATGCTCAAATTAGTCTCACTTGAGATCTATATATTTTATTTATCAATCAATAAAAAGAGCGCCCGTTCCAATGCCGAGATTCATGCAAATTCTAAACTGATTCCCGACTCACTCCCGGCACACAATTGGCTCATTGATCAATCATTTAAGCAAACCAAGAGCAAAGCAATCAAGTGATCTGTGAGCCTAATCGACACCCAAAGACGGCGGCACACACAGCTACGTCACACAGGGGAAGGACAGCGGACGGGGAGCGGAGGCTGTGGCAGAGGTAGGCGCAGCCATCAAGTGGCAGCAAACGATTTTAATTCAATCGCACCAATTAAGCCCGTAGGCGCCCCCAAAACCGAAACCGAAACAGAGTCCGAAAGAAGAGCTCTGCTCCTACTGGGCACCCACTTGGGCCCCCCCTTGGGCCTCGCTCTAGACTCTGAAGAGGGCGAGTTATGCGCTCAATTAACTGTTTCTGAAATACTCGTATCTGTATAGTACATAGATGTAAATAATCGCACAGTCGCTGGACAATTTGCGTCATAACCCCTACAGGGAGGGGCTCCATCTCCTCCATCTCTCGGATCGGATCGGAGGAATTTCTCAAAAGCAAAGTTCAACATTTCGTTCGCTTCGCTCACTAATCTGTCGGGGTCAATCGATGTTAAGTAGAATCACGAATACCAAATTAATTGATGCCGTTGCGTTGATATGGATGGAGCAGCATCCACAGCTCCCAAGCTCCCAAGCATCCCGAGTTTCAGCCATCTGCTACAAGAAACTCACTCTCTCTATCTCTCTCTGTGATGATCCATCCAGCCTCCACCCCATCTTTCTCTGATGTGTGTCAATCTGTGGTGTTCTGCCACTCATATCTGTATCTGTGTACTTCTAACACTCACTGTGCGACGGATGGGTGTGTGCGTGAGTGTCAAATGGGTAAATAATACCCGGTTCATGTTTTGAATTAATTCTAATTGAGATTCATTTGTAAGCAATCAGTTAGATTGTTCAGTGGCGATCTCTTCAGTCGGCTTACACATAGATATACAGATACACAGATATATTGATAGACGGATAGATGGATGGATCTCAAGCCAATGTCATTGATGGTTTCCTTGCCCCCTGCAGCTCCCAAGTTCCACAATTAAACATTGAAGTACTCCTTCCCGTAACCGTTTGCCCCAGTCCATGCCTCTGCCCCAGTCCCTGCCCCAGTACCTCCCCCTCCCCCTGCCTCTGTCCCTTTCCTTGCCCCGGCTAAATGCCGAACTAAATGCTGCCTATCGCTTGATAGACGTAATTAATAAGACACGCCAGCAATCATAATTGAAAACATGTCTTTTAGCGCCGAAAGCCTCGTAAGTGCAACACGTTGCCATCCCCACCACAGAGCGAGGGGGGAGGTGGGGCGCCAGACGCCGACCTGCACCCATATCAAACAATCTTAAACTTAACAAGCCACAAAACACAAAACACTCCCCCTATTGTGGCACCTCCTCCTTCCATTACCCCCCTCCCCCCGCCCACAAACAGCTACTATATCATCTGCCATCTCTGCCCATCGACAATTGTTTGACTTTGCTGCAATGTTGCAAGCTGCAAAATGCACTTCACGTCCGTCTCTCGTTCTCTCTCTCTCTCTCTCTCTCTCTGTCTCTCTGTGTGAGTCTGTGTCGGTGTGTGCATGTGTCTATTAGCAAAGACAGCTATGAAAATACCAGTTGCTGTTGCCACTTGCTGCCGCTGTTGCCATGTTGTGGTGTTGTTGTGTTGCACGTGAGACGCAGACGAGCGTAAGATAAACAATTGCCTCTCGGACGGCAGCAACATTGGACGGAACGTGCGGCCAGCCAAATGCAATTAAGCTAAAAATGTGAAAAATATCCCCTCAGCATAACTGTGGAAAGGGGAACGGGGGAACTGGGGGCATTCGGGGAGTGGATAGGCATAGCCACAGGAACAGGCACATCCCCGCCGTCTACTCCAACGAGTACTCCAGCCATGTCTGGGGCCAGGGAATGGCTGCGGCGTTAAATAAAAATGTAAATGATGTCTGGCTCTGCTTCAAATTAATAAAAGTTCTACGGCTTCTGGATCCCCATAGAACATACGCGATGGGAAGGGAATACATGATATAGAGTTTTTAATTGGGATTATGGGAAACAGGGAAAGCATATCGAATTGAAAGTATACTGAATCGATTGCAAATAAATAAAAGGAGATTAAATACAATACATTTTTGTGGCAGGATATGCTTTTGTATACACTTAAGAATGGAAATGGATTTAAAGATCACAAAGTGAAACGAGTTGGTATGTCCTTTGTAGCACTCGCACTGGTAGTCTTTGAATGCCATTCCAAATGACTTGACTCCTTCGACCGATCCGCTGCCTCAGATGCTCTAATCCCGCGAAACAAAGCATAAAAAACAGAAGAAGGAGAAGAAGGAGAAGAAGATCCCTCCATCTTATGGATTTCCATTTCCATTGCACAACATTTGAACAGCTGTGCGGCATAAGCAGCCGAACGCAGGCAGGACCTGATCCCAGAGGCGCGAGTCCTTTTTGTAAGTGCAGTTGCATCGCAGTCGGAGTCGGAGGAGTTTGCTTTGACATTTGGCTGAGCACAAGTGCAGTAGAAAACAGGGGACC
Source organism: Drosophila algonquin (assembly GCA_035041765.1). Lineage (NCBI taxonomy): Eukaryota > Metazoa > Arthropoda > Insecta > Diptera > Drosophilidae > Drosophila > Drosophila algonquin. Next base: position 994,983 of record JAWNKY010003561.1, read on the forward strand.
CAGGGAACCAGAACTCACCTTATCACCAGCCCGAGGGGTCTTGTAAGCGAAGGAAGGACAGCGAAGAACAGGAAGCGGCCTGCAACTGGGTCTGGGTCTGGGTAACGGCAAAGGAGATAGCCGAGAGCCCTACTTAGATAACAATTGCAGAGGAGGCCAGCAATTGCCAGTGCGAAACTGCATTCCCAATGTAACTGCATCGGGGGTGGAGGGTAGGAGGGGGCAGCTAGGACAGACAGGACAGCTGAGGCCTCCTCCGAGGAGTATTCAAGTGGAAAAGAAGAGGACGAGATACGGTTCCTTCCCTCCTTCCTGGGCCAAGTATGTGTGTCAAGGGCAGGCGCCAAGGAGCGTAGAGCTCTGGCTAACGAGGGAGCCAGCTGTCGCCGAATCCGATTCAGAGTCGAGTCAGGAGACAGGAGTCAGGAGACAGGACTCAGGAGACAGGACTCAGGAGACAGGAGTCGGCAATAAGCAGTCACAGCCAGAGTCGAAGCAGGAGTCAGGGTCACACCCACTGCAGGACAAAACGAAAGTGAACGAGCGAAAGGGAAAAGAGAAAAGCGGGAGAAAACCGCAAGCCAAATTGACCGGAAGCTCTTATTAATTTGCTATTAGCCATAGACAGACAGGAAGTTAACTTAATTTGTGTGGCTTTGGCCTAAACAGACAGACAAAAAAGAAACAGAAAAAAGCGGAACAAAACATACAGCAGACAAAACAAAATGTTTTCTAAACAGGATGTGAAATGAGAGAAAAAACGAAAGAGCGAAACGAACAGGACATGTGAACACGACGACAACTTCAAAGGTCTAATGGAAGAGAGTTTGGACTGGGGAGAGTTCTCTGGAAAGCAGAGAGAGAGAGGGCTTTCACCGTTAACATTAACGAAGTCAAATTAGATCAGAGATGTGTGGACCTGCACAAAGGACATGGATCTCATCTCGAACCCCAAATGGGGGACCAATTAAAATGTTTGCTCTAGTTGTGATAGGTCGTTTCCTCCGCCAGCGACCACCCCCACTCGCCCCGACACCGACACCGACCCCGTCGTTCCATTGTTTTCACTTTTGGCCGTTTGGCGTGAGGGGCAGAAGGAGCCATGAGCCAGCCATGAGGCGGAGACCAGACAGATCGCAAGAAAAAGACAAGAGGCAAGAGAAAAACAAAAGTCGTTAATGATAAGAGACCAAATGACGTACAGCCCCCTCTTTTGCTCACGGGGAACGATTAGACAGGGGCAGAAACAGAAACGGAGACACAGCCAGAGACACACACATGCCAAGGTTCACCTTGGAAGTACGAGACGAGTATTCCCGTTTTTATTGCCCGAGCGACAGGAAGCACTCTGGCATACAATGGGGGAAGAGCCCAAGAGCAGACCTCTCCGGTGCGGCGGCTGCTGCTGCTGCTTCTGTGGCACAAATGAGGTGCGAGCTCTCGATTTCGAGATTATCATATCAGAGCATACACATCGGATGTGGACTCGCAGCACAGCACCCTTGTTCGACCTGCAAACAGCAGCAGGCCAGCAGTGTCCTGGCTGGCCTACTTCTTGCAGGCACTCGAAGTCTTGCTCCTGCTGAAAGTGAAACCTGAGGTAGCTGACAGGAAGCCGGGAAGCCGTTTTCGACGTGTGCCAACTGTATTCTGGCCCTTACATCCAGCACGTGCTGTGCCGGGCCCCCCATCGAAGCTGCAGCCCCTTCAGCTTCGCTTCTTGTGACCAATGGATGAATGGTCCTGTTAATCGGTTATTGTTACGTTACGGGTGTCTTCGTCCCGAAGAAAAGGAGCCCCAGCTAGTCTCACATTCAGGTGCGGTTCTCCAAGAGTTTCTACAGTGCATATTCTTTGCATCGTATCGTTTTTTGCGGCTGGCGTCAAACTTCCTGAACTCGTAAACGCACAGCCTCGCCTCTGGAAGGGCGCATGGGAAGTGGATTTCCCTGCGTTTTTCTTCTGTCTCTCTGGCAATTGCGAATAATGGTTTTATGCATTTGCTGACAGTTTTCAGGCGAGGCCAACACTTTTGTCCCGTTTGATTGGCTTAATTATTTGTAGACAAATGCCACTGCCACTCTCCCCTATCCGTGTCCCACCCAACTCCGATTCATAGAACATACGTACGTAAAAAAGGCAATTAAAGAGAGAGGGGGCGGGGATGGGGATGGGGCACTGCCAGTGAACACGCGCCAAATGTGCTGAATGGTGGGGGGAAGTGGGGACGCGAGTGGCCGGAGCCAGCTTGGAGTTGCAATTTCCAAGTTATGCGTGCGAATATGTTGCATGGCCAACATCGAGTGGCAACACTCCACATGGCATGTAGCAAGTGGCAAGCAGCAAGTGGCGAACGGCAAGCGGCAAGTGGAAAGTGGAAAATGGCACCTTGCTGCACCGCGTCTGGCGTTGCATTTAATGCTTTTCTTGGTGTGAATTAATTTTATTGCCTAATTGTCTCTCCGCGACACATGTTGCAACTATTAAGCGCATTTTAAACAGGCCCAACTATGTAAGTTTATGGGCTTTTGCTCTCGAGGACCACCACACCCCACCCCACCCCACCACACGCCCTAATGCACGCGACTTTACGAGTGTTTGCCCGTCCGTAGACACATGTGAATTTCTCCAAACCGAAACCGAAATATATGTATTTGCAGCACGTTAGAGCATTTTTGGCGTTTGGCGACACTCGGAATGGAATTGGAATTGGTTTCTTCTCTAAGCATCGCGAATATGTCTTTATTTTTAAGCAGAAACCGTTCTCGCAGCCCCAAAAAAATCACCGCTCGAACAGGAAATGCTCGGCAGGAAAGCCATTTGAGTGTTTCAGGGAAAATTGCATGTGTGAGCAGCAGGCAAAAAAGGGGAAACAGAACCAATAGAACCAATAGTCCCATCCCTGATGGTGGTAAGCGGGTGTAAACTATCTTAGCCATCTGTTCAACTTCAAAGATCTTTAAAATTGAGTTGATGTTCCCAAAGTTTTCAGAAAACGATCAATTTATTCGGTTTTAGCCAGGCCAGCACTCTGCTGCCGTATGCAGTATAGCCATCCCATAGATACATATCTTTTGCATCTCTCATCAGCATTTCAGCTGTTCCGACTTCGACGTGGACCTGCTGACTTGTCTAGGACCGCCATCGCCCTCGGTCGAGTGTCACCCTCACCCTCACCCTCTCACCTGTTTGCATTGCCATAGCTACAGGGATCTACTATAAAATATACGAGTATGTACATACATGTACCTCCACCTCTACCTCTACTCGTATCTCCCTCTATCTCGCTGGCCATATCTGACTATCTCTCTCTAGCAGCTCCCCTCCCCTCTCCCTTAACGTGTTTTATTAATTGCACGTGGGGGGACCTTCGGTGGTTGTCTCTGTGTCTTCTAGCCGTGTTTTTTTTTTCGTTCCCAGTTCCAGTTCTCCCCTCATTCCTGGCCCTTTGCCATTTGGCCAGGCCCAGAAAGGTTTTTTCTTCGACTCTTGCTGGCCCTGACTCTGGCTCCGTCTCCGGCTCTGGGTGAGTTTCCTCATAGCGTTTTTCCTTAGCGCTTCCCGCTCATTCTTTTTTTCTGTTTTCTTCCTTGGCACAATGGGTTAACCCACACACACACACACACACACACACGCACGCACATTTGATCACTTCCCCGACGGCGTTCGTTTAGCTCGATTACGCTTCCGGTTGTTGCTGCTGCTGCCATGCCCCTCTCCACACGTTTGTATCTCCCTAATTCTTCATCATTCCTCTTGTGCCTCCCGATCCTGCAATCGAATGACACAATTTCTGTTTTGTCATCTGCCCCTGTTCCCGGTTCTCGGTTCCCGGTTACCAGTTCCCAGTTCCCTATTCCCTGCCGTGAGCGCTTCCTCTTCTCTCATTGTCATTAGCCTCCTTTTCACTCGTTCCTCTCTCTCTTCTCTGTCTTTGTGTGTGTGTGTGTAATGATCTTGGCAATTAGATGTATAGGTGTGCGTGCTGGAAAGGCAAATCCATTGTCTGGGCTGGGAGCAGCAAACATAAATTATGGGATAATCCGACATAAGCGTATTTCCATGATCCATGTGCGAGTCTCTTCGGGCTAGGCTAGGCGACAGACTGAACGAATAAATGAATGGTTGGGGCCTGAATGAACGAATGAATGATTGAGTGAATGATTGAATGACTGGAAGACCGAGACCGTTGACAACTTCCTGCTGGGGGGAAAAGCGAACCCCGATTCACGACTCCCGCTGACTATTTCCAATTAGTGTTTTTCCGTGATTGCTCCACATGCAGATTAGCTGACATTCACATCACATTACCGCCCACATGGCGTGCCATAACTAAACCCTTAGCACCCGCTCAGCCACCCCCGCAGCGGTCCCTCCATCACAGTTTTGGCCCGCATTGGATTAGGTTTAGCCAACACGCAAAGTTTAGCCAAGTCGAAATGCATTTGTCGTGTGTGGGGAACAAAATACGATGACACCGATAAGCGGCTATCGCCGTCTGACATGCAACCGATGACCCAGGCAGGTAGGTGGCAGGTGGCAGCGGGTGTGGGAGTGAGGGTCACCGAGTAATGCTTTCAATTTGTACAGGAATTGATTTGCCTTTTCAGTGTTGGTTCTGGGGTTATTGCCAAGCACGCAACCCCACCCATCCACGAATGTCGCTGCTGAGTTGCGGGGATTTGGCTTTGGGTCAACACTTTGCCAGCCACACAAATCTCTGCTGGTGGATTGGAATATTTACCCAACCCCTATACGAATTCAGATTCGAAATCGGAATCGGAATCAGATATGATTGTGTTAATTGTGTGTCTAATCAATCAATTTCTGATTGCTCACAGACAAACTGCCAGTGTCCGAATCGGGGGCGCTTCATTAAGATAGCACTGGAAATTTATCGAATGCGTGGCTCGATTTCTGGCTCATTTCGATCTTGGACCTGCCGCCGCCGCCGCCGTCGATGGTGGTTATCTTCGGAGCGGTCAAATCGAAACCGAAGTCGAAACTGGCGCATAATTCCCTCCCAGAGACCCGTGCGATTAGATTAACCCGACAGCCGAGAGCGGACAGCGGACAGTGTCGGGGCATTTGATATACACTTAGGAACCTAAATGGATAGTAATTCTTCCAGTCGGGTTCCCAGTCTGCGTGCGACTGTCCAGTGTCCACAAAGTCATGTTGAGAGGTTTCTGATAAAAAGGCAAACACAGCAATTTACACATTTAGATATATGTATGTACATATGTACATACATATATAGTGTACTTGGAGAAGGAACGGTGGAAGGAGGGGGTCGGCGATTGATTAGATTTGGATAAAAGGCGGCTGGTCACCCATTATATAGATTAAAATTGGTTAATGATCGATTTATCGTCTTGCTGGCGACTTAATTGTGGCCCCGTTTACGATTCTGATTAAAATTATGAATAAACTCATAATGAAGCCGCATGCCTCAGTAGTGGTGCGATTTCAGAGCGGGAGAGAGAGAGTCAGAACGGATCTGAGAGAGAGAGAGGGATAGTCTAGTGACGGGACAGATAAGTGGATTAGCTGATTCACAGTAGCCAAAGCGGTGGACCGTCGATCGCCAATAAATCGTCGGTAATTTGAATCAATTTAGCTATTGACAGCGGAGTGGTGGAGTGTCTGAGTGGCTGAGGGGCGGAGAGGGGGGGCATGGGCATGTGCAAGTAGCTTATTTTCCCGTATTCCGCTTTCTGCTGCAAATTCAAACTAATCCTCTGTAAGATGTCCACACACACACACACACAGACACAGACAAGAAGTGCTGAGCATTTCCTCTCCCCATTAGCAGCAGAACGAGAGGGCGAGAGAAGCGGGAGAGGGAGAGATCGCTGCTGGGTGATCGCCACTTCCTGGGCATCAGAGCAGCGGTGATCGTCGTCGTCGTCGTCAGCGTCGTCGTCCGCTGTTAATGTGTGACTTTTGCTGTGTTTTCCAGCGACATTAATTTCGTGTGTTGGATCTTAAGCCGGATTTAGTTAAGCAGCTCAGCGATCGTCGGGCGAGCAGCGAGCAGCTCGCAGCGCGCAACGATCGCCGCATTAAGTACGCTTCCAGACGCTTCGCCAGCTCCACCTCCACCTCCAGCTCCAGCTCTGGTCACATTTTGTTGGGCCTGCTTAGGAAATATAATCCCTTTTGTCGATGCCCGGCCTGATCGCCGCCTTACTCACTGTGCCGTGATGGCGAGATCACCTGTTCGGCTTGCCAGCGATATTGATATGCTCTCTCCCCGAGCCCCGAACCCCGGATACCTCTCTTTCTACCACTCTGCCACCGTGGGTCTCTTTTATAATGTGTCGCACATTAGTTAGCAGTTAATACTTTAAATAAGACGAGGTTACCGACATTTTGTTGGCTCTGACTCGGCTCGAAAGAAATATGTGTGTATTTATGTATGTATGTGTGCTGGGAGTTGCTTGTCTGAGCCGATTGTGGCTGTGACTTGTAGAAATCGTTGCCTCTTGCCCCTTGCCTAGCTGCTGGCTACTGGCTGCTGTTTCTGCTTCTGCTTCTACAGCTTATGATTTTCAACGGGGCGTATTAGTGATAAATAATAAATCTTCAACACCAAAAATACCTTCGTGTAAGCCCCACAATGTCATCGTGATCGGTGCGGCAATCAGAACCAAAGTTTATAAGCAGCCAAAACTCACATCTCATATACTAAACACACGTATATACATACATATATACATCTGTATATGTATACATATGTATATCCCGCAAGATATTCATTTCATTTCCACTTGTCATAATTTTCAAAACATTCGGATATTTATGTGAATCGGGATTTGCCTGCATGCCTGTCCGCCCGCCTGCCTGGCCCCTTTTATAAATAGTTGTCGAGGGGACCGACCGTGTCTATGTCTTTGTATGTGGAACAAGCTACACTGTAAATCCACTAATTAAGAATGAGAAAGGTGACAATGGGGGGTGGAAGCGCTGGGTGGTGCTCTCGGAGATGCGTAAATTGTTCGAAATCTCGATTTTTCGGTTTTTCCGTGTTTTGTCAGGGTCCGTGCATTCCGATTAAGCTGAATGATAAATTGCCAAACAAATAAATGGAGAAACCATGGGGAATTTCGGATTCTAGATTCTCGGATTCTCTTGTTTCCCTCACAAGTTAATTTCCCCAAACTGGTTATTATCATTCGCATTCGAATTCCCTCGAACTTTTCCATTTCGGCTATTTAGATTGTTTCTTTTGTCAGCCTTTTTATCAGCCTTTGGCTCGCCTTAAGCTACAAAGCCTGAACCGCTTTTATCGCAATGTCTTACAAATCGTTTTATCAAGGTGTCATTAGCCAGGGAACTACAACAACAGCAACAGCAACAACAAGTGTGCCCCGAAAGGTGTTTTATGATAAGTGCAGAAAGAAAACCTCGACAAGTCGAACACGTTTTGTTGATTATCTGGGGAGCAGCAGAGCCCGGGAGAGCGGCTCCTTTGAAATCGGAATAGAAAACCCGAAACATGAACACGGAAAAGAGGAGAGAATTGATTTAAGGCCGCCCGCTGCAAGTGCCAAAAACTAATGAAGAAATAGAGTAGTAGAAATGACAACTTGTAATTAACTTAAAGCGTTTTCGTTGTCTCAGATACGAGTTCGAGTACAAGTATCTGTGGATGCTTTTCATACGCTTATTTCCCGTTCCGGCGAACGCTCTCAGCTCTCAGCTTGATTGCAGCTCAGAATCCGCAACAGAAGCTGACGCAGAATCTGAATGGGAATCGGTATCGGGGTATCGGCCAGGTCCAGCTTCGGCTTTGGCCTCAGCTTCAGCTACAGCTACAGCTTCTTATGTTAATAATCATTATAAATTATTATAATCCAATCGGCTTTGAATAATTAATAAACCCATTTATATATATATCGCCTGTATGCAAACTCCGCGAAGGCGCATAATCGGGCGATAAAAAGACGCTCAGCAGTCGAATGGCGAGAGGGGGAATAGAGGGGATAGGAGATGAGTTGAGAAAGCGTAGAATGAAATGCTAAAAATGTGTTACAATCAAGAAGAAGAAAAGCTAAAGAGATCAACGTCGCATATAGAGAGAAAGAGAGAGGTAGAGAGAGAGAGAGAGAAATGGCTGGGGAACATGCTTAAGCCCTGATAAATACGGAATGCCCCCACAGAATGAGTTTGGAAAAGGTGCTAGACCCCAATGAAGACAGAGGACAATGGGCAGCAGCAGCAGCAGTAGCTGCAAGAGAGAGAGAGGCAGAAAGACAGAGATGACACCGAACGAGGAAGAAAAGCAGGGAGGAAGGAGATGGAAAGAAAGCCAACCAACAGAAGGCGTGCCCGTGCCGTTGCTGTTGCTGGCAGCAACAACAACAACAAAGATGACAAACAGTTTGGACATTTATGAGCAGCATTTAATGGACATTTGACTACCGGAATTTAACGAAACCGAAAACGTGGGAAGAGAGCCGCAGGAGTGCGGAGCAGAAGAGTAGAATGCATAGGGCATAGGGCATCGGGCTCAGGGCTGATTGGGAATACGAATTCGTTGCACGGCCAGATTAAACCCGATTATCATTAGTCTTGGCTGGAGACGAGACAGATGAATGGAATGGCTCTGGGATGGGGAGGGGTGAGCGGAGGAAATGACTATTAGATGATCGGGCGGGCCGGTCTCATTGAGCAGGAAGCACAAACCAAAGAAGATTTCAATTAATAAATATTCCATTATCTGAGTGGTCCCCCTGACTGACTCTCCCTACCTCCCTCCCCTCCATGCTTCAACCGTCTTCCAACACTCACAGATTAGACAAAGTCGAACCATTTATAATTTATAAGACGTCCTATCTGGCTGGAATGGAAGGAAGGGGGAAGAGGAAGGGGTGGAGCGGGGTGTGCTGGGGTGGTGTGGGGTGGTGATCTAACCGCGTATGAAGCGACACCGACTGCAACATCGACCCAGCCACGGCATTATCTATTCGTTGGTTTCGATATTTTCCCCTCAAAACAAAAAACCCAAAAAAAATTATCACAACAATAAAACTAAATGCTTTATAATTAGTTTGCAAAGCAAAAGAAATCACCAAAAATGTGACACACACACACACATACACCCGTGCGGATTTGGTATTGAAAATGATTTGTTATAGTTTACGAAAGAATTCCCATTTATTTATACCCATTCTAGCCATTCTAGCCATACTGGTTTACTATCTGGCCCGCTCGGAGTAGGAGGAGACTGAGGCGGAGGAGGAGGACAACTAACTTACGGCGTCTTATCTTAATCCCATTCACTAAGCATATGCGTCGACACATAAAACTGTCAAAATGTAGGAACCAGCCAAAAGCCAAGCAAAAGATGAAAAGAATCGGAGTGGAGCCGAAGACGCGAATGCCCTAGCACTATATTCAATGGATTCCGAAACAACTCTCCAACTAAATCTTTACCAAATATTTCACGATTATCGAAAGTTTAGTTGCTCTTTTTTCTGGAAACAAAAGCCATTTAATCAGCGATCACCCCTAAGGGAGCCATAGAGTGATCCCTGGTTCCATTCCAAAACCGAATATAGCCGAAGGCGTAGTGAGGCTATATTTTGTTTAATCTTTATCCTCCTGTGGGAAGGGCAGGGGAAGGGGCAGAGTTCTGATTAGAGGCCGGGCGGGTATGGGTATTCGTATGGGAATGACTGTGGCTTTGTTCTGTTTGTTTCTGAAAGCTCTTCGATTTGGGCAGTACAATAATTCTTGTGGCATGATTCGGGCAAGAAGACAATGACGATAGGACTCCTCCCCCTCTGGATTTGTTTAATATACAACATTGAGGAGGGAAATCTCATTTGGAAATCAAATCAAATCAAACAGAAATAAAGAACATAAAGAACATAAATTCACGGATTAGTCACCCTGTTTTCATCCGATTTTGGGCAGATATCAACGGGTTGGCCAACGACTGGGCTGGACTGGACGGTGCTGAGACCAAGGCAGAAGTCAGAATAGGAATGGAATACTACACAGAGCCCTAGATAAATATAATAATTACACTCACACAACATAATCAATTATGTCTGCTAATAAACGGCGTCCAAAGCACACAGATACAAAGATATCTGGTGTGTAAGTGTGTTTGTGTGTGTGTGTGTGTGACATGTGTATGACTGATCCCCCACAACCCCTCCAGTGAGGGTTGGACTAATCACGCCAGCATGTTCATAATCAATTTTATCGCACTTATTTGGATTAATTGCGATATCACTGACAGCGACCGGGTGACGAGGCGCTCGAGACCCGCGAGCCACGATAAAACGCGGAGTAGTACTCGCACGGCGATGACGCGATGGCAAAGCCCGAAGAGTGCTCAACTACATATATAGAGCACACGGGGAATGTTCTATTTACCCCTACACATATACATACACATACACATACCCATCCCCGACCTCAACCCCATCGATATCTAACTTTCGTATTGCGGCGTCATCGCCTTATGCCGAAATTACCAGCATTTGTCAAAGTTACCGTCGGGATTATCTTATCTGCAAGGTAAAAGCCCACCCTGCCCCAGTCCCAGTCCCAGCCCCAGCCTGAGAACTCAACCCAGTTACGGAGCTGGAGATGGGAGCCGGAGGAGCAGTTCCGTTCGACTGGGGGGATCGGCTTTACAATGCAATTAGCCGACAAATAAACCCACAGAACAGACCCCAACAGAACAGAACAGAGCGGAGCAGAAAAGATAAATAAATGGAGTAAACCAAGAAGAGCGAGGGCATAGCATAGCGAAAGTGTTGCGTGTTGGATGATAAGCAGCACCGATCTCGAAAATCTCAGCCGATAAGGATTATCTTAATCTGCATAAATAGCAAAACGAGCGCATATCTACACACACATTATACTAGCGTTATCACAATCATATTTGGCCATATGTTTGCTTTCAACTGATTCAGCCAGAACGGAACGAAACGGAATGCAGGGCAGGGGCCGGGGCAGGGTCCGGGGCCGGGGACAGTCGTTCGAAAGATCGCAACGACTCTGTGACTGACTAAGTGCCTCCTAATAGGCGTGAAGTGCCGCCGGCATTGCGAAGAAGATGACGAGGTTGAAATCTATTTACGAGATTGCCTCGTAATCTCCGTCTCCTGGATCAGATCCGATCGCACTAGAACTCACCTGCTGTCCGGCATTGGCGGCCACCCAGGCCTCGGCAAAGGTCTCCATGGCGCTCTGGAAGTCCATCGTTGGGGCGGTTCAAAGTTCTAATTGGCTCGTGGGGCTTTCTTTCACTCTTTTATGGCCAAATGCAGCAGATGGCCAGATGCTCGCTTTGGCATTAATTGATTCAAATTTGAATGGTTCGAATGGGGAACTCTGATTTTATTGCGATTCGTTAGTGCTTGATTGTAATTGTAAATCGTAAATTGTAAATTGCAAATTGAAGCGCGATAAGGGGCTAGACTAAAGTATAGGTATGGCCCGATTTTGATACCGATTCCAAATTCGATTACAGCCCGGAGATTTCTCTAGCGGAGTGAGACGGTGACGCTGTAGCTGGCGTTGGCGTTGGCGGAGAAGCAAATTAGACACAGGCACACACGCACGCACGCACATGCACTCGAACACACACACACACTGAAACGTACACACGGACGGTCAGGTAAACGCGCGCCTCGAACTTGCAACTTGGCTGGAACGGATTCGATGACGACTTCCACAAGGCTGCGTGGCTTCCACTGATGCAGTTCTTGTTAGCTGTGGCTCTGGCTCTGGTTGTTGCTGTTTCTGTTGCAGTGACTCTCGACGCGACATCATTAGTGCAGGCGGCACGGGCACGCCATAGCCGTAGCCATAAAATCGGGAACTGAGCCGAAATGGGCCTGCAGTCAGGATAGGCAGCGATGGAGCAGCGTGTCAAATGCCGACTCCCGCGAAGCGATAACAGTCTTCTCGTCTCTTCTCGAGTTCGTTTGGGGATCCCCGTCTGCAGATTCTCTTCCGTCTGTGGTCTGTCCGTCCGGCTAGCTTGTTGGGCAGTTGATTGGCTAAACTGGCTAATGGCACTCAATCCCTGTGGCCGATCGACCATCGACTCTCTGGGCGTATGCGTATCTGTGTATCTTTGTATCTTTGTATCTGAGCGGCGCGTCCTCTCACAGCTCAAGTTGGCGGGCAACTGACGGCATTCTTTCGCATTTGCAGTTGGCAGCGGCGCCGGCTGCCTTCGGCTCCCCATCAAGTTCGTTCTCATCCCCCATTTCAATGCCGCCCGCCTTCGTGTGTGTGAGTCACGAACGAACACACACACACACACTGATGCGATACACACAGATGCAACGGTGAGAGCGAAACGCTCTTTGCTGGAAACAACGCTCGCTCTCTCTCTCTCCGTTGCACGAGTATCTGTGTGCCCGCCTGCCTGGGAAATAGTAGTAGATTCCACAGGAAGGGAAGCATTAGCAAAGATAGAACATCTTTTGGCACCAATTGGATAATTCGTTTGGATTCTTAGATACTAAGGGGGCGTTTCATGATTGCTTTGAGCTAAACTAATACTAAAATAATAAATACATAATTCAAATTCTTGAAAACAAAAGTCTTTTAAGGGAGCTTGAGGAAGTGTTTACACTTACATGTACATGCGAGGACAATGTAGCCAGAATTGTGGAACGCAACTGTGAAAGTCGTTTGAGGCTGAGTGAGGATGACTATATCAAGGCGATTAATACACTGCCTACTTTCTATTTTTCTGTAAATCATTCTCCTTTTCGCTTTCAAGTAATGTTAATACATTCTTTGGCCAAAAACATTCTAAGTCTTTTAGGTTCCAAATACCCTGGCTTCTACATAGGATACGCTGGGATAGTGTTTGCGGATCATTAAATATTATAGAATATCTGAATGCGATCATGGCTTTGATTGCTGTTGTGTGTCAAAGGCCAGATCCCTTATCCTCACATCAGGGAAATCCAAAAGGTAGTAGAAATACTACTAAATTGTGTCTTTCATTCGTTCAAACAAACTCTCTTGGCTGTGTGCGTTTGTGTGTGACCAAAACAAAACACACACACACACTCACACAGAGGAATACCTTCACCAGAGAGCAGCATTTTCGGAGAGCCGAAAGTCAAAGAGAGTCATGGCGAGAGAGAGAGAGAGAGAGAGAGCACGCACTCACACATTGACAGTGGGTAAACCTGTTCCGGCGCAGAATTGCACTTGTCGCCGCTCGCAGCCATCGCCCAACCCCCCAAGCCAGACCCATATACACCTCACAGCCACACCCCCTCCCACTCCCAATCCCAATCCCACTCCAGCAGAAGCCTCGTTCGGCTGCGCGTTTTCTTTTATTTTTTGTGCGCTGTGCTGTGGCGAAACGCAATGGATTTGCTGCAAATTCGGGTGGAATTACTCGGCGCACACACCCAAACAAATATATACACACACACACACACACACACACACACACAGAAGCAGTAGAGTGGGCGTGGGCGTGAGCTAAGCAGGTGCGAGCGGAGCGGCAATACGTTCGGGTCTCCGCAGCCTTCGACGGGATGAAAGAGTAAATCGGCTGCTTCTGGGTAAATGCATGGTGGGGAAGGGGGTGGGTGGGTGGATGGTGGTGGGGCAGACAGTAGCAACACCCACTCGGCATTTAGCACCTCCGTGAATGGCGACGACGGACTTCGTTCTCGGCTCGTGCACGAAGTGGAGCCCAACACGGAGCCAGGGCCCCCCTCAGAGCCCCCATGGAGGCCCGGAAGGCCGGAGATAAGAGCGCAGATAATGCGCGCGCATTACATGTGATTAGATGTGCGACAGCCGACAGCCGACAGGCGCCAGGATTTAGCCAACCGCGTCCCAGGAAGGTCCCAAGTAAATGGTACATAGGACCGGACGGGTCCGCAGGACTATTCCTATTTCCCTCTCCCTCTGCAGGGTGGAGTTTCGGCTGGATGTAATTAGGTTCTGGAGGACCCAAGTGTGTAAACTCTTAACGTTGGGCTGTGGAGTACAGTCAGATGCATCCTGGTAGGCCTATTCCAGTGGCATTTTCCCCCAATGGGATATATTGAGGCATTAATATAAATATTCCGCAATATCCCGATTTTGTGGCAGATTATCGCTCGAGAAGGAGAAAGATATACATTTTTATTATCGTCATTTCATTATCCCGCGTGCTATTTTTCATTTCCCCAATGCGCAAACTCTCCCCTTCTCGCTCTCGCCAACGTTCGCCCTCTCCCTCTCTCTCTCTCTCTCTTAGTCGCTCTCTCACCCACACTCGTGCACACAATCACTCGCCTCGCACACACACACACACACACACTGGCGCGGAGACGAGCGCCGCACTTCGTGCCAGAGCGAGATAATACATCGAAAAAATTAGAGCAAAGAGAGATGAGCAAGTGTAAACGCAAACGAAAACGCCAAACCAAAGAATACGAAAAAAGAGGAAAAACACGAAATCAACATAAAAAGCGCCGCCAAACCAGTTCGGGCGAGACTCCGCCCCCGGCGTTCGCTGATTGGCTAAGCGACCGCTTTGCCGTTGCCTTTGCCTTTGCTTTGCCTTCGCCTTCGCCCGAGACTTCATCTTTTTCTTGTATTCTTTTTTCCGCTTCGCTCTGCTTGCGGTTTTATCGCCGCCTACCTCCCTCCCACCCTCTGCCACAGCCACAGCCACTCACCATTCCCCCCCCACTCAAAGCAAGGCAGGCAGACAGGCAGGCAGGCAGTCGACGTCGACGTTATTTGTGGAGCTTTGGCAAAATTCGGTTCTCAAAATCTTTTGCTGCTCTTAGCATTTTAGATAGAGACACCCAGATACGCACACACACACACACACACACAAAGAGACAGGGGCTGGCAGATGAAGCATCCTTTTATGTGGCACATAGAGAAACGCAATTAATGCCAGGACATAAGACAGGTTGATAGCCCCAATTATAGGAGAACATTAAATGAAGAATAATGAAGGACTGGGAATACCAGAACTTTATCTAATTCCTTTCCCATATCATTCCCAATCAGGACATAGATATCTAATAAATATTCATAAACAAGTGTGAATCGAATCCTTTTTAAAACTAAGCCATGAACATTTGAACACAGGAAAAGTTACTTAGGACTAATAGGGAAACCGCAAATTATGGCCATCTTCTGGGACAGGCTCTTGTGGCGCTGTACTGTAGTGTTCAAGATCCTCTTCCAATACCATCAAATATTAATCAACTTGTAGGACACTGCCACTACCTTGTGTTCTTCGGTATGTTACTGTGTTTCCAAACGGTTTTCGAATTTCCGGTTCGGTGACATCTTTTGGGTCACCGAATTCATGGCATGGCAAACTGTGTGCTCAGCAGCTCCACTCTCCACTCTTCCATCTTTCAATTTTTTTTGCACATGTGTACGTTTTATTTACTGTTAGCCAACTTCTCATCAACCCACACTCCACCTACTCCCTCAGCAGATCCTGGGGGCATGCTGCGGCAAAATGTTTATATAAGAGAAAACGCGAAATCATCCAGCTAAAAAAGACGTCTTCTACATGCTCTGCTTGTGTGTGTGTGTGTGTGTTTGCTGGGTAGGGGAAGTCTCTTCCCGTTGCTAAAAATCAATAATTCTATTAAAGCTCTATTCTCGCGCTCGTCGGGCGCCATGAAAAGTTATAATTTTTCATTTTTACGAGTACGCACTGTTGGGGGGCAGTGTTTCAACTTTAAGCTTTGGACGGCGAACCCTGCGGAAGGGTCCAGTCTGGGGAGGGTCTCGGTCTGGGTCTGGTGGCAGTAGGGGTTGGGTCCCCTATTACAGTTATTACTGAATGTGGCAGCCATCAGCCGCGCTAAGAGCGCTCGTTGTCGTCATTGCCCCATCACCATCATCGTCGTCATCATCCCGGACACTGACGCGGACACGACACGGAGACGGACACGGACGCGGACACGGGTCCTGGCACGGATGCCATAATGGTCGAGCCATCATCTCAGGGCGAAGCATCATCATCATCAGCATCAGCAGCAGCGTCAGGATGGGTCCTGAGTCCTCGCATGGCCCGACCCCAACCCCAACCGCCCTTTTGGTGTCATTGTCGGCATAATGACAAAAGGACATTCATTAAGTTTTTGATTTCTGATTTTATTGTTGATTAAACGCATAACGCAGCCGTGTCCTGCCCGGGTAATGTCGGGTAATGCCGAGAAGGATACACCCTGTCCCTGTCGCTGTCCCTGTCTCGCTTCTCTCTGGCATTGGCAGCATTGTCCTCTCTATCTCCCAGCTCTGAGCACTGAGCACTGAGCACTTCCGGCAAGAGCATCAACTTGACATTTCCGCTCTGGTTCGGTTTTCGTTTTTTCCTTCTTTCTTTCTTTTCGGGTGATGGTGGGTGGTCGTTGTCCCGCTGCTGGCTTATCAACCCACTCAAGGATACACTCGACAGAAGGGCGGGGGGCAGACGACTCCGACTCTGACACCAACACTGTCCTACCGACCGACCCTATGTAAAACTGCCTGTACATAGAGCCGGGGGCCTGGCGCTGTTGGCCAACCAATTCGATTGTCTGATTAGGGAAGCTTGGGTATTATCCTGGCCAGGACGTGTGTGCGTGCCTTTACATGGAGCTCTCAAGTGCTGCCATTCGCCCTGGCTCAAGTGTCGCCGTTCTCCGGGTGTGTCTGGGTGGGGCCGAAAGGCGCCGGAGTGGGGGATGGATAACCACTGCCTGGCGGTGCCATTGGAGCTCAGTCAGAGCCAACTGCCAGTGCGCTTGCGCCAATTTAGGGTTTTCCTTTTATTTCTTTTTTCCCCCTACATACAGATGCATGTACATACCTCCATGCTATATCTCTATGTGCAGATTTGTATGTGCTCTCTATGTACACCCGCCCGCCCGATTATGTACTCGAGTCTCGAGACTTTTATTTACACGACTGAACCTCAAGAGAGGATTTAATAGCGGAGTGGAAAATTAAGTGTAGGTTTTCCTCCCGCAGTAATGAATGCTTGGAAAGCTTTCACTGCTTAATGGAGATAATTTTACATTTCCAAGAATCTTATTGGTATTAATTGGTATTGGTTTTGGTATTCGTTTTGTTAAAACTTCAAAACATACACCGTAAATACCGACAACTTCCCAGAATTAAACGGAAAAACAGCCAAATTTCCGATTAAGATGACATCAGTCATCAGTCTAGTACAACAATCGAATCAATTTCGTTATCATCCCATCCCACCCCCCACTCCCCGAACATGACCCCTACATGGAGCCTACGTCTCTCCAGCTGCAGCTCCAGAACTCCAGAGCCAACCTTGGCAGAGGAACGCACTCCAATTAGTTGGAGTTGGAGTTGGAGAAATAGAAAATATGAGACATTAGCTAAACAATGTTCGGGGGGTTTGGTTTTGGGTCCCAGTCGCACCTCATGATTAAATGGAATAACCACATTTACCACTTGAAATAATTGAAAGCGAAGGATGGGGGACTAGTACTGGGACTGGGACTGGGAGTGTGACAAGTCAGTGGGTGGGTGGTGACAAGTGACACGGGTAAGCGTGCTGCGATCGGCGAAACTTCCACTTGAAAGCCTTAATTGATTTAACTGATACCAAGATACGAAGACAGAACCACACAACCCAAACCAGAGCCAGAACCAGAGCCAGAGCTAGACCTAGACACGCAACCCCACTCAAAAGAAATAGAAATAGAAATCAAGTCGAGTCGAGTCGAATCAATAGATAAATTCGATGGGGTGAGGAGGGGGAATCGGATGTGCAACTGATTGCGGTTACCGTTGGATCGGCATCTTCAAAGTTGCCATAAAACACGAGATCGATTTGTAAATTTCGCTCGGCGATAAGGAGCTCGACTTTGGTGGCTTCTAGCGCTGCTCTCGTCTAGCGCTTGGCAATGAATTCGAGATCGCAGGCCAAAATGGAGTCGTCGGAGTGTCCACAAGACACGGCGGGACCAGATTGCCACGCCGCTCCTTTGTGGATGCCGCCGAACAATGTTTGACGACGTGTCTTATGTGTATGTGTGTGTCTGCTTATCGCCATCGATAGATCGATGCGCAATCGGTATCGGCCGCTGTTGTTTGACGATTGTCATTCGATGGTTGACATTGTCACCTCGCCCCGCACCACACCACGACGCACCACCACACACCATCCGGACAAATCCCTAATTAAAAAGATACTTAGATACTTGATAGCTGCCACCGCTTATCTCCAGCACAAATATTGGACTTTCGACTTAGCCAAAAGTCAGTCGAGAGGTCGACTCTCTGTTGGCCAAACAAATGCATCTGCAGACTACCTGACGTCTACTCTGCCTCCCCCTCCCCTGACGGGCCGCACTTCAGTTGCCACGGCCAGCACTTGACTTTGTTTGCCCTGCCATTGAAGTCTCGGGCTTGTCGGTCGGCCAGTACAGTACAGCATGCCACACCCAACTCCCACTCGAACTCCCACTCCTACTCCAACACCCACTCCCATCCCACTGGGCGGGGGAGACCTTGCGCCATTTGTTTTCTATATTTGCTCATTTCAGTAATGGTTTACTTTTATTTTTAACTTTAACTTTAACTGTGTTCAAAATTAACGCAAATAAAGGGGAGATAATAAGGCGGGCAACCGTATTTGGGTCTTTGATTTATATCTATCTATATCTATAAAATTACAATCTTCCCTCGGATTGGACATGTAATTGGACTGGACATGTAATCCGAGGGAAGATTGTAATTTTATCTAATAATAATATATGGTATATATATTCACTTAATTAAAGTATCTTTTCCTTGATAGACTGGAGCTTTTCCCAATGCCAAGCCACGCACCAACAGTTTGGGGTTTAGTTGAAAGTTGGCCGCAATTTTCTGGTTTGAGCAGTGCCATCAGTGGAGCGGGCCGGCACAGAATGTGGTTAAACTTTAGAATGGACACAACTCAATTATCAGCATTTTCAGCATTTTCCGCTAAAAGCAACTCAATTATGATGCACAGGAAGTCACAGGCCTGACCAAAGGATAGTTTCATATGACCACATAATTAAATTAATTGCATCCAGAGAGCGTTCCAGCACCAAGAGTAGAGGAGGGGGAGGCGGCGTAGGTGGACAGTCTGTGGAGAGATGAAAGCAGAGGCTGCACATTTTGTGCGGCCTGTGGGTGGTAAATATTGGTTAAAAATTGAGAGCTGGCTCGTGTCCGCGACGGGGTACTCATTTTGGGCCTAAACAAACACGGGCTCGGACTCGGACTGGGAATCGGACTCGGGCAGAAAACACTCCTGACCAAATCGAGAATCAGGTAAACAAATTCATTTCTCCTTCTCCTCTCTCCACCCTCTGTGTTCGTTTGATTTCGATTCGAGTGCTCTTTTCCAGGGGCTTATCTCCCCAGAAATCGCTTAGAGCGACCTCAGTGCCTCAAGTAGGGCTATGCCATGGAGGGAGGAACTATCCCCAATCGCACCTAGCCAGCCACCTAGCCAGCCTGCCACCTACCTCTCCAGGCGTCCAAGATCGATAGTTTGCTTTGTTTTGTTCGGGTTTTGCGATTTGATTAATATTGACTTAGGAACGATTCTGTTTGCCCAGCTATTGTGTTCAGCTGTTACCCGCTGATTAATTTGAGGCGATAAAGCTTAATTGGATTTCGCTTAGATAACTCGACTGAACAACCCGCAGATAGATTTCTCAGTCAGATTTCTGATTGTCCTCAGCTCAAGTGCCCTGTTTGCCCCGTTTACTGCTCAAAATCGCAGCTAATCAGAGCCGCTGCGGGGGCACACAATGGCTTTCAGGGGGGCAGTGCAGTCGGTGGGGCAGGAAATCAGAGCAGAACTCAATTGAAAGAGACCTACCAAGAGCCAGCCAGAGAACGCCTTTTATCTGCCACCGTAAAGCACTAAGCTCGGGACTATACTTAGATCTACTCCATCTGAGATGTTTAGCAGACTTCTAGCAGGAATTAAATCTCTCTCAAGTCTCGCAGCATCGAAGGAGATCTTCATCCGAAACGGAGTCACCTTAGCAGTTAAGAGGAGGACTCTTATCCTTTCCATTTCCATTTCAAATGTCCACTTGAGTGAAACAAATGTCCACTTACGCCCCTGAAATCTCATCGAATGGGAATCCTCAGAGTATGGGAGAAGTATCTCTCCTTATAGCGCATACACACAATCCTCCTAAAAGGCAATAAAGTTTATCATGCAATTAAGAACGAATTACGCTGCTAATAGAATAATTAATGCAATTTCCCACAACATTAGGCACAAGCACAGCCGGAGGCAGAGACAAGGACAGCGACTGCGACACAGCAGCAAAGGACAAACATCAGGCGGCAGCAGCAGCAGAAGGAGCAACCGTGCAAAATCAAGATGAGAGACTCTCTATCGGACTCACCATCCATCCAGTGTCATCCCCTCCTCAACCACCCCATCAGAGCACGCCCCCCGCCCCGCCCCGCACCAGGCCTCAGTGACAACTGTCGACGTGGGCCGGGAATGTTTTCGTTGTGCGTCCAAACCCCAAGAACTAAGCCATTCCAAATGGGGTTTATGTGTGTGAGCCGTGGCCTCCTCAGGCTGTGGCCTCGACTGTGGGTGAGGCAATTGCTTGCCCGCAGCGTGTAGGTACAGTAGAACCAAAACGAAATGACCAATTTTTGGAGAGAAGATCTTATTTAAATGGAGGAAGTATCTGCACTGATTCTGGTGTTTTTTCAATAGAAGGAGTACAGTCTTCACTTACCTTGTAATCAGGGCCAGAGTTCTCTCTGTGTGTGGAGCACTCTCAAACTAAATCTTTCCTTGTAGCCTTTGACCACTGTTCCGTTCATGAGTGGCGCTCTGGCACCAATCCTTGCCTGCTTGTTAGCTGCTCGTATTTTTATTTCTGGCCCAAACCGCAGGCAAGACGCAGCCAATTCTCTTCTCTCCCTTTCCCTCTCTCCCTCTCTCTCTCTCTCACTTGCTTTCTCTAGCTCTGTCCTGCTCGGTACTATCTCCTTCTATTGCTGGCAGTCTGGCAAAGTGTTTTGTGGCTGTGCCGCACTAATGAAAATGTCAAGTAAATTCCTGCTTTCGGACGGAAACGAAACTGCTCCTGCCACTACAGCTCCTGCTCCTGCTGCTGGGGCTGCTGCTCCTCTGCTGAGGGCTCTACCCGATATCGACTTAACTATCTCTTGGCTGCCGTTTCAGTGGCTGTGGCCGTGGGGCCGGGAAATGCATTTTGGTGCCGGCTTCAACTTGGCTTCCGCCTCCTGTCTGTCCCGCGTGTTGATGGCAATTGTGTTTGGCTTACGTATACGAGCTTTTCTGCTCCAGCCTCTCGTTCCCCCTCCGCACTTTCAACTGTGTATAAACCCAATGAAAAGTGATGAAATAGCATCTGAAATAGAAACAGAGCATCAAATAATTGTCGCTGAATGCCAAACCCATTTCAGGTGCTCCCTGCTTTCCGCTGCTTTCAGTGAGCAGTTTTTTGAGCAGTTTCCAGTTTCCAGTTTGCTTCCATTTACCTACGTGGAAATTGAATGTCAACCGGAAAGTAGTTGTCAAGATTGTTAAGTCCTTATTTCTTTCACAGTCTGCCAGCTAATAGCTCGTTCTGCGATGCCGAATGGGGAATGGGGGATGGTAGATGGGCTCCTGCCAACGCATTTCCTGTGTGTATTTATGCCCTCCCCCCACCACCCCCTTTAAGCGGGTTGAGGTAAAGTAAAGGAAACTGTTTCCGCTCTCTGCATTGAACCTTCTCAACGTGCTCGACTTTGTTTGGGTTTCACCTGCTTACGGGGGGAGGTGGGGTCTTGCGGCACATGTTCTTCTTCTGTAACGTGCAAAATTTAGTTTTACATTTTATATTTGTTTTGCGGGGATTCCACCTCATCCCTCACGGGCTGGCTGCACACAGTGGGTCGTCGGGTTCTGTGCCGGATTCGGAGGAAAGTTTCTACCCGTGTGTATATATGTATATGAGTGTATGTGTGAATGTGTGTGGTTTGGCTTGCCACCAGGACATTTCATTTGCTTTGGGGGCACTCTCTCTCCACTGAAAAGAAGCTTTCAGACGTCTTAGAATTTTAAATGTAAAATATTCAAGGAAAGATGAAAAACTACAAGCATACATGGGGTTTTGTGCAAAGATTTATTCTGTGGTCTCCCCATCACTCGCACCCTCCGCTCCGCTACCCACCGCCATCACCATCCCCCCGCCCCCCACAAATCCCCCTTTTATTCAGTTTCTTTTGGCTAATTAAGTGTGCTGCCTAAAAGTATGCAACAAAAGAAGTTACACTGAGAGTTTCACTCATTGTAGACTCTAGATTCTAAATTCCTTATTAATGGGATGACAGAAGTCCTCCTGTCAACTCGATTGTCGCGCTGAAAGGTACCGCCACTCCACCTCGAATCTCTTCCCGGGAATAGCTCTCTCCTTACGCCTTTCTTACACAATTACGCATAAATCCCTTTTACGCGCCGAGCATATTTCACGCTACTTTGCGCCGTGCCCTTCGATTCGGCGGGGAAACTTTATGAAAATTTGATTAATCTTATCAAGATGCTCTGGCACTAAGACTGTGACTGAGACTGAGGCTGGAGCTGCGACTGTGTCTGAGACTGAGACTGAGGGCAGGGGGCAGTCAATCAAAGGGTTGCTCGAGAGTCAGCTGAGGAAAAATGAATTATCAACCATTTTTGCCTTCTCCTTCGGCCTGAAGTCGATGGATGGATGGTGCTTTCCTTTGTTCTAATTGAGTTACAGCTGGCTTGTGGCAGAAAGGAGTGTACGAGTATCGAGTATCTGTGTAAGTGAGTCACTATCGAAGCTACGCAATTTGCGATCCATTTGACCCCACTCCCTGCATCCACCTCCACCACCATCCTTTTTGTGAGAAGTCGGAAAGTCAGCTTAGGCTCTGTGGAGCACAGTCTATGGGCAATTATGGGGGTTTTCTTCTTTTTAAACATATTCATAAGGTAATTTTGGTCTGGGCTGAGGACCAATGGCGCCCGATAAGGGCCCCGTCGCCGGACATCAATTGATACAAATGCGTATTAGTATATATTTTTTATTCGACCAAGTATCGACTTATTTTGTATTCGAGCCGGGAAAGGAAATGGCCAAGGCATCCTTTCAACGTAAGCTGCTTGTATCAATAAAAATTCGATTATGCACACACACACACACACACACACACACAGGACACTGGACACTGGACGCTGGACGCTGGACGGACCCTTGCAACGATTTATCATTGTGTTGACTTTATCGGGCGAGGCACACAAAAAACGGGGGCGGGAGGGAGGCAAAGCAAGTAAGCACTCCACTTATAGTTGAGGACGACACACACAGACACACACACACATCACGCATACGCCTAGTTGGGCTGCAGCATATAAGCTTATTGGGGAGAGGGACGAACAGCCAGTCGGCCAGGGCAGGGCAGACGCTTCTTTATGGCAGCTTTTTTTTATATTTTCATAAATATTTTAAGCACTCGAGGAGGGGGAATCTGCAGCATTCAAGTAGCTTATCAGTCCAGCATGTGAGCTCTGCCTCTGCCTCTGTTTTTCTTTTGCGACCCCCCGCCACCCGCCTAAGCGTATCAGGAATCAAATGCCAAACAAGTCAACAAATTGGCATTTGAAGTCCTCCGCTCCGTGTTGTTCTTGGCCCGCAGTGACTCCTTTCCTGCCAGAAGGAAGCCTGAAAGAAGTTGCCCCCGCTGGATACTCGTTTTGTTTGTGCCACCAGCGTAATCGACCCTCTCCCGGCTTAAAGTTTTGGCCAGGACAGGACTCTGGGCGGGCGAGACGTAGTCCGACTCAATTGTTTATGTAATTGTTGGTATTAAGTGATTTCTCGTTTATTTCACACTCGGTTGCATTCGAACTTAATTGAAATTAGTTGGCAGAAGTCCTGCCAAGGAGTAAGCATATATTTGGTGGCAAATAAATGAACTAAAAACGTGCAACTGATTACTTTCGGTTAAGGCTCTTCATTAGGACCAATAAGTGCCGTTTTTTGCCATCAATCATCAATCATCACAGCATTAGGTGTACTCGCCTGGGAAATGGAAATGCTAATTAAACAGAAAGCAGGCTTATTTCCCATGTCCCACGATAAGAATTCTTGGGTAAATAGTAGCAAAAAACGAGGAGTGCGTGGAAATTAAAAAGAAAAGTTTAAACATCAAAGCGAAACTTGCACAAAAATTAAATGGACAGATTAAAAAATGGAAAAAAGCAGAGCCAAGCAAGCATACACAAAGGAGACATTGAAATGCATTTGTCAACGGAAAAAAGTTGGTAATTAAACAAACACAAAACGGAATATTCAATAACTTTGGGTCGCCACAGAGGAGTGGGAGAGTATAAAATTCGTGGAAAGCACGAACAACGATAATCGCGTCTTTGAAATTTTCTTTATTTTTTGTTGCTTCTTTAATGAAACGAAATTGGGAATCACCTAAGCCGGCCGGCGGGGGATGGAGAATGAATCCCAAGTTGTGTAAAATCCCGTCATTAAAATTATTCGGTTTCCTTCGGCCGATACCCCCAGACCCTTGGGCACCAATCGACCATCCTCAGAAACAGGGACAGCCGCCGGAGTATTCCTCTAATCCAATAAGTCCCGCCACTGACACCAGTCCGGGGAGTCGGCATTCCATTTACAATTTTTACCCCTTTTTTTTGTGTTTTTCCGGGAATTACAAATCGAAAAAGAAACGCATCGTTGGTCTTTCCACTGCCAGTGCCACTGCTCTTGGTCCTTCGTCCAAGAAACAATCATTATCCTGGCCCAAAACAATAATAAAATCCCCGCGACAGTGGAAGGACAGCGGAGCCGTGGACCACTTAATTAGAAAACGTTTAATGCCTTCTATATATCCCCGTGGCTGGCAACTCTCTCGACCGGAAGCCATTCCGGGATTCACTGGCGGTACTCGGTATTTGTATTCGGCTGGTGGCGCTACTCCTGCCCCTGCTCCTGCTTCTGCTCCTCCTCCTGCTCCTGCCACCAAAGGAGAGTACAGTTGAGGAGAAAATCTCTAGGACAATGTAATTTTCCAACTAATTTAGTCAGAGTGCTCAATAGTTGAATTATGTATCTGCTGTGACCACCAGACCAGCTCCCTCCCCCACCCGAATGGTAAGTTTTCAGTTTAGTTCTTATTTCAGTTGGAAAAGATCCTCTCCTCCCTCCTTGAGTCGATTCCAGGCTCCAATCATCATTTGGTAGCAACATTTTAATGAAATTAAGAAGCAAAGTTCTCAGAACTTTCATCGATGCAAGAAAAAAGAAGCTTGCAGCAAAAGATACTCGATGCCAAAGATACTTTCTGCACAAATGAATGCAATTAAGAAAGTTGGATGCAAGATGGGGGGGAATGGGAAGTGAAAAACGGGAAATGGGAAACAGAACTCTGCCGGAGACACCTTAAACCATTCAATCAGACAAAGACCAGCTCCCACCCCACCCCCCACTCCAAGCCCCAGATCACATCGAGGAATCGGAACAGAACAAGCGTGTCAAACCGCAAAAAATGCGACCCATGAATATATTAACAGTCTGACAAAGGGCAGGGCGGGGAAGCAGCCGCTGCTGGAGGGGGAGTGGCAGTGGGTGCTGGGTGCTGGGATACAGATACATTAAGTGGCAACAATGCGACGAAGCGAAAGAAAAATTAAAAGGGTCACTTTACAAGGACTTAAAATACGAAGAAAAGAGCCCAGAAACAACACAAGAGAAATGGGATGAAAAGCATGGAAAATAAATTCATATTTGAGACCGGTGAGGGGTTGCTTCCGGGGGTGGCTGATATGTTTGCTGATGATAAAGAGACCTCGCCCGTCCTTGGGTTTCGTCATTGGACACAGATTGTGGACTTCAGAATATTCTGTGGGGTGGGTGGGGCTGGGTTGGGTGGGGAAATGTTTACAAACATAATCGCTGAAAAATTAAGTTCCTGAAATTGCTTTTTTTTCGTGCTTGTTATTTTAGAATATTACCATTCTACTATGGGAAATTTAGTGCCGAAAATAAAGAGATTTCCCTGAAAAAACCACCCATTCAAGAGGCATTTCTTAGCAGCCATTTCGAGAGATTTATCCCAAGAAGGGACATTTCCTTGGAAACAAGGCTCCGCCTCGGCAAAAAAAGGGGGTAATACCTAAGATATATTATAGTAAACACAATTAAAAATGAGGACAAAACGTGATCGAAAGAGGTCAAACCCCAGAGCCAGATTAAGCTCTGGGCTTAGCATACTTAAGTGGTCACGGGCCCCGGCTTGGAAAAAGCAGAAAAATGGGTATTTTTACTTGGTTAAGCCCGGTATCCCGAGCAGGGAAACGGCGATTCCACATCCACGGCGATGGAGCGCCGGAGAGTGGGAAGGGACCGAAGGGTCTGCTCTCTAATTGAGCAAGCGGAAAAAAGCAAGAATTAAAGTCGGGAAAAGTATATAGAGAGAGAGAGAGAGAGAGAGAGAGATATATGTATGTGGGGTATGGACAAAGAGGTGAAGTGGTTTGTTTTCCATTTCTAAGCTTATTTTTCAGAGCAGCTTTCGGTAAAGTGCCGTAAGATGCAACAACAACCACGGCGGAAAAAAGGAATCAAAATATAAAAAGCAGAGGAATTAAAAATTTCTGAATGGTTGAAGATGAAGAGAGAGGAGAGGAGAGGACGAGGCTGAGACTGCGGCTGTGCCTGAGGGAACAAAGCAAATGGCAAATGAAAGCCAAGAGCGGCGACCCGCAGCGCATAAGGGGAACATTAAAAATGTTGGGCCAATCGTCCTACAGTCCTCGGTGCTCGGTCCTCGGCCCTTAATCCTTTTGGCAGTCGAGCTCATTATGCACGCCCAGTGGCCGCCCGGCCCGGCCATTTTAATGGCCCAAATCCGGAGATGCCCAAGCCGAGCCCGAATAGACTTCGGGCCTTCTATTTTTTGATTAATTATGTGCCGAAAGTGAATGGATTCCTCCATCTGCCTGCCTGCCTGCCGTTACCGGAGTAATTCAGGTAATCTGTGCATTGTCTATTTTGACATTTGCTGAAGAGTTTTTTCGTGTGTTGGTGGTGGTGGGGGTGTGGGTTGGTGGGTGGTAGAATACACCTTGTGTCGTCCACCCACAGCCTGCGCCCAGCCCAGCCTCCCTTCGATTCATGCTAAATTTATCAAATGCGTAATGAGCGCACGTGAGCTGCATGCCATGTGCTATGCTGTGCTCCACAGGACTCTCCATATTCTTTTCGTCCTTTGTTTTTTTTGTTTTTATGCTTTTCGGCCAATATTTGCTGGGAAAGAACGATGTTCGGGGGAGTCGTCGGTCTGTTAATTACAACTTAAATTGACAGCAAAAATTGGACTGGAAAATTGTGGGTTTTTCATGCGGTCGGCATATTAAGCGCTTACTCTTAGGACAGCCAAGAGGGAGGGAGGGAGGAGCAGGATGGCAGGAGCCGGAGCCGGAGTAGACAAATGAAGACTTAAGACCTACTTAAGGCCAGAAGCAGTCGGGCATAGCATTCAAAACTCCTAAGCTGCCAAAAAGTGTTCCGCAACAAAATCAAGACACAAAAAATGTTCAGGAAAAACAACAAATTAGCTAAGAAGACAGGCTGCCAAGGGTGTGAGTGGAGATGGGATGGGATGGGAACGGGGAGGGGAGGCAGAAGCATTTAACCCTAATTTGACACACACGCAACCTTGGCAGGGGACGGGGTGGTATGTGTGAGGGGGGTGCGGTGTAAAAGGGCAAGTCGCAAATAAATACATTTACGGCTATCAAGGGTTAAAACGAACACAACAAAGGATTCCCTTACGAAAAGCTAAACGAATTCCCAATACCCTTAACTACAGCCCCGACAGTGGTTGTGGAGGAGGTTGTGATTTTCCATAGCGGAATTGGAGAGAAATTTCCATTCAAATGGGAAGCAAACACCAAATCCCAAATACTTGGCCGAGCCCAAGCAATCCTTTCGCTCCGTGAGGGTATGGGCAGCGGCAGCGATACTGAAACGTATGTTAAATGCAAGGAAGACAACAATATCAATAAACACTCACTCACTCGCACATACTCACATTCACATTCGCATTCCCGTGAAGGGGGTAAGAGGGTGGATGGGGTAGATGGGGTGGCGAGGATGTAGCGACAGCGGAAACGGAAATCACAACAAAGTGCTGACATGTGCCGCGGTTGCTGGGCAAGGGCAGAGGCAGAGGCAGAGGAGGGCAAAGCTGAGGCCTTGTGCCTATGCGGTTGCCCGCACACATGAGTCGCTCCGTATCTGTATCTCTCTCCGTGCTTATGTGTGTGTGTATCTGTGGGTTGTGTGGGTGTCAAGTTCCTTTTCACGCGCAAATTGAGTGCTTAAGCGGTTTAGTTGGCACGTCTCTCCTGCCCCCTGCGACACCACTCTGTGCGGGATGCGGCATGGGGCATGCGGCGGAAGTTACAACTCTGCCGTTGCGACTCTGCCTGGGAATGTGTTTGCCGTGGCGTTGGTAAGCCGTCTCAGCATTCATCTTTCAGTTTACTTAAGAGCCAGAAGAGATGCCGACTACGACTACGACTCCGACTCCGATTCAGATAGAGACTCCTTCATTCCATATCCTGTTGCCTGTTCAGCCGATAAGCAAGTTTTGCATTCGTCTATAATTCATGGCGATTCACTTGATTTGCCAAAAGAACAAGAACAAGAACAACAACAAACGCGAAGTTATTATTTATTGTCAACGCCAGCGGCTTCCTCATTTTCCACTGGTGGGTGTATGTGATGTGTAGCACAGCGATAAGGGGAAACGGAGAAGAGCGAACCAACGCGCATCATTTGCATACGTTTTGCCCGGAAATAAAATCGCAAACCGAACGAACGCGTGCCACCGACATAAAGAAGCAGCCGCAGCAGCAGCACAGAGTGTGTGTGCGATTTTCCCAGCGCTTTTCCCCACATCGAACTCACTGGCGAGGCGAGGGTGCAGGCGGGGCAGGACACGGCCACCACAATAACAACAACAACAACAACAACCAGAAAAATAAAGATAAAGATGCCACATTGTGTCTCTGGGTCTCTGGCTCTCATTTGCTGTTATTTATGCTGAGCCCTCGTGGTGTATCATGCTGCATGCTGTCCTGTGTCCTGTGTGTGGATGGTATATGGAAATCCCCCGAAGTGGCTCCTGGTATGCTTCCCTTTTGCAGCTGGTGTTGATGTTGGCAAAATGGAAAATAATAATAAAATATAATAATAATAAACATGCTTGCCATGCTGCCATTTTATTGCCGCTCAATTGATATCACGAAATGAGGCCTTTGATTTTTATTGCCCTGCTAGAACATATGATGTCACACGAGTCCGTATGCATATTCCGCGGAGATGTGCCCGGGATTACTTGTAAGCTCAATGGCTCGACTGTGCGTACTAGCACTTATACTCATACTCCTCCCCCATCCCCCCCTGCTGGCAGTACATATGTGGCCGCTTGTAATTGCAATTTGAATTCAATTTGATGGAGAAGAGACAACTTTGGGGCACTTATACTACATGTACTACATGTATGTGGTGTGTTGCGGTGTGGTGTGGTGTGGTGTGGGGCTAAGGGGCTTATCGTTTACGATCTCGGATGGACGCGGAGAGCAAAGCTTTTCCACGAAACCCGATACGGCAGACAGTGGGGGTTGATTGATAACCGCAGGCAGGCCCCAAAGGGAATGGAATCTATAATACCCATTCGACATGTGCTGGCCACAAATTGGAAACTGTTTAGCTGTTTAGCTTCCTCATTGATAAGAGGGGTTCAATGGAAAACCATGGATGCTCTTCTCTGAAGAATTAGGTCCTTAAACCAAATGAAACAAAGAGTCCTCTGTGATCACTCTAGAACCTGCTGTTTCAGAGATTCATTCATCTGGCGCTTCGTGAGTACCCAATTTAGTAGAGTAGCTAACTACCTTAGTATATAGCTACTCGGACTCGGACTGGGACTGGGAATTGGTGTCAGTGACAGTCACAAAAACACGAAGAGAGAGAGCAGCGAGAGCTGAGTTTTCTGAGTGAAGGCTCTGCTCCCAGAAGCCGCTCGAATGAGAATAAGAATGAGCATCTACATGGGAATAGGAATAGCCAGGGGATGGGGATGGAGATGGGAATGGGAATGGAAATGGGGATGGGGATGGCAATGAGAATGAGAGTGATCATCTTCCTGAGATGAGTGAGTAACTGGCTCACAGCGAGCACTCACAACGTGCCACATTTAGATTAGTTTAGTTCGTTTACGATCTTGTTTGCGTTGGGTTCGTCTTAGGAACAGTTATACGTGTGATCGGACACCACGAGTAAAGTAAAACCAATCAAAATAATATACATACATATGTATATATTACAATAGTAAGTGATTCAAGTGCAATTTAATCGCAAACCTTACCGAAAATATTTCGAGGAAATGTCGGGAAAAACCGTAGCTGAAGCCCGTGCAAAGAAACGGAAAAGATAACCATTTAAATATTTATCAAGAACGGCACAATCAAGATAAAGTTCAAGTGATAAGCTGCGCATAAATTTAAATATGCTAAGTGAATTGTGGCGGCGCACACACACCCACACACCTCCGCACACACACATTCGCACAGAGCCACCATATATTAAATAATAGAACTCATGTTGAGATTGAGTCGCGGGGACTGCGACCCATTCTCTCCTCTAAGTCTCCGATTCTCATTCGGGGGAATGATGGCATAAAGAAAACCCAAGTCGAGAATAGAACGAACAAAATAAGGCGGGATTCGCATCTGAGAACAAGACGTACTGCCCGTGTATTTATAAACTAAGTATTTTGTCATTGCCAGAGTGATAACAAGCCATCGCCATTGATAGCACGGACAGTCTTAAGCCGAAACTTAAACAATGATTAGGCGAAAGTAGTATCTCCAGCCGCAGATGTTTACCCAGCTCTCTTCCAGGGGGGCGGGGATGAATTTCCGCCAAAGGCGGGGCGGAGAGGATTGACGTGTTCATCAATGCGTACTCCTACGGGGTGGGTGCATAGCCGACCGCCCGACCGACCGCCCCCCCCGCTGTGACTGTGACTATGACGGATCTTATCACCAACTTTGGCAGTCTATTTTATACTTTTAATACGAAAGTCGCAAACAAATTGTAAATTTTTCAGGCATCAACAGAAGCAGCAACAGCAGCAGCAGCAATGAAAGGGGAGGAAGCTGGATGCGCTCATGTCTCGAAAATTATCCAAGATTAGAGCCATGGGGCAGTGATAGCTCCGTTTGAGATAATATTTTATTCGACAACATTGTGCGCGGCAAAGCGACGGCATCTTCCGAGATCTGGTGATAGACAGTTACGGGAGAAGCTATAGGCGACGCGACGTCATTTTTTTTTTTGGATAGAGAGTGGGATCCAGCCGCCCGAAGATCCAGTTAAGATCAGCGCTGCCCCAGCAGATCATGTCACTTCGTTTGCGGACCTCCGAGCATTAGGTTGTTCTCGGTTCCCCCTTCTCATACCCACATATACATATGTACATATGTAATTGCAGTGAAAGATCTGGCGAAAATTAAGAAAAACTGTGGGCAATTACTGGAAGAATACAGCGCCGGCACGTGTGCATGAGTGTGTGAGTGCATGAGTGTGTGAGTGTCAGTGTCAGTAGCCAGAAGCAGCACCGTACCGGAAGCGGCCCATGTGCCAAGCAAGATCGAAATCGAGATCGAGACTCAGTGAAGACTCAGCCGAGCGAAAGCCAATTAACTACGATGGTGCAGGGCGAGAATCCGCACAGTGTCGAGCAGGAGGAGGCGGAGGAGCACGAACTGGAGAGCAACTCGACAGATTCACCACGCGACCGGGCGAACGATGAGGCCGATGTGGAGGCCCGACTGCTGGACAACGGCACGAAGCACGGCAAGTCCAAGGAGCATTGTGGCGAGGACGAAGAGGCCAAGACGACTCCCAAGCCGTCCAAAACCAAGAAGAAGAAACAGAAATCGGAGCAGGACCGCCTCATGACCGAGGAGATCAACCGACTGCTGAACGAGACGCCGCTAGAGAAGAGTGTAACCTGCGGTTTCTGGATATTCAAGGGACAGTTCTATCAGCGGTGGGTGGATCTATAAACATTCCTTGGGGTATTACCTGCTTATCCCCATTCCCTTCTCCTCCATCTTCAGATTCGCCAATCAGACAGCGTATGTCCTCCTCTACGGCATAGTGGGGTGCGTCTTCTCAATGACGTACGCCTACTTCAACGGCACGATCACCACCATCGAAAAGCGCTTCAAGATCCCCTCGAAGAACACAGGCATCATTTCGGTGGGCAATGACATCAGTCAGACGCTGGTATCCGCCGTCCTGGCGTACTATGCCGGCAAGGGACATCGGCCTCGCTGGATAGGATTCGGTAAGAGGAGGATTCCGGTGGATTTCAATCTCATCCGCTAATCGTCTACTCCCCCAGGTCTCCTCACCATTGTCCTGTTCTGCGTGCTGACCACCACACCACACTTCCTGTACGGCCCCGGCGAGGACGCGCTGGCCCTTACGACGGAGTTCGGTGGCATGCCCGATGAGAACGCCACTATGGAGGCCATCGAGGAGCAGCGCTCGAAGACGCTCTGCCGCCTGAATGGGGGCGGCGCCGAGTGCGAGGTTGGCGAGGGAAACTTTGCCCCCCAAGTGCTGCTCTTTGTGGCCCAGTTCATATCGGGCATCGGCGGTTCCCTGTACTACACCCTGGGTGTCTCCTACATGGACGACAACACGAAGAAGTCCAAGACTCCGGCCCTGTTGAGTAAGTACGGCGAAAACCGGTTTAAACCAAGCCGACCCCTGGCCATAAAAGCACTCAGGCGGGCCAAGTGGTTAATCAGCTATTGTGTGCTCTCAGATAAGTGGGCGAAATACTTCCCGGGTGTGTGGTGGGAATTACTTGGCAGTTCTGTATGGCCATGAGATTTGCTGATTAGTAATCTGGTCCTTAAAACTTCGGGATTAACTGGGCAGACTTTATATCTGTAAAAGCAACTAGATGCAGGAGAATCTCAATCCTCAGCAGATCGATCAAATCCTTTCCATGTACAAATTCTCCGTACTATCATTGATAATAATCAATTATCTTCCTTTTTTCCCAAGGTCTCTCGTATTTCCTGCGCATGCTGGGTCCCGCCATCGGCTACGCCCTGGCCTCCTTCTGTCTGCGGCTGTACATCGCCCCCCAGTTGCATCCGGTGATCAACAACAAGGATCCGCGCTGGCTGGGAGCCTGGTGGCTGGGCTGGCTGGTCATGGGCGGCTTGCTGGCTTTCTCCGGGGTATTTCTTTCAATGTTCCCAAAGGAGCTGCCACGAGCGGTGGCCCGTCGCAGGGTGGAGGAGAATCGGAGACGCGAGAAGGAGAGACTGTCTCTGAAGAATAAGGAGAGCTCGGAAAAGGAGAGACTGACCGCCGAGTTGGAGCAGATGTCCGCCGTCGAGCCGAAAGCCTCGTTCAAGGACATGCTGAAGACCTTCAAGCGCCTGACCACCAACAAGACGTACATGTGCAACACGCTCTCGAGCATCTTCTACCTGGTCGGTTACACCCCGTACTGGATCTTCACCCCGAAGTACATCGAGGTGCAGTACAGGCAGTCGGCGGCCACTTCCTCAATGGTCACTGGCACCGTTGCCCTCGCATTCTCAGCCGTTGGGGTACTGCTCTCCGGCTTTATCATCTCCCGCTACAAGCCCAGGGCTCGCTACATGGCTGCCTGGAACGTGATCTGTGGCTTCCTCACGATGGCTGGCATCCTGGCCTACGCCTTCATCGGATGTCCCGGCAATGAGAGCTCGGTGATTGTAAACATCCACGACAGTTCGCTGAGCGGCAACGCGGCCACCTGCAACTCAGCCTGCTCCTGCGACTACGTTCGGTACTCACCCGTATGCGGGGAGAACAACATGACCTACATCTCCGCCTGTCACGCGGGCTGCAAGGGTCAACACATCAACTCCGATGGCAGAAAGGTAAGCGGATGAGGAGGATACACTCTCGCACCGGGTATAATCCAACTTGTTAAATCCTTGCAGATCTTTTACGACTGCTCCTGCATTCCTGGCGACGAATGGGGAAACTCCTCCGCTCAGTTCAAACGGATTACCAGCCTTGACCTCAAAATTGAGAATGCCACGCTGGACACATCGAGTCTCTCCCATTTGGAGGTAGCTACTTCTTTTCAGATATCTGTGTGGATGCTTTTAAATAATTCCCTCTCCCATTCAGAGTCTGGCAAGCGGACAGGCTATGCCCGGGTCCTGTCCCGTCAACTGCTGGACGCAGTTCGTGTCCTTCCTGGCGGTGATGTGTTGCCTCAAGTTCATTGGAGCCAGTGGCAGGGCATCCAACTTCCTCGTATCCGTGCGCTGTGTGCCCGAGAAGGATAAGACGGCGGCCATGGGCTTCGGTATGACCATGTGCTCCATGCTGGCCTTCATTCCCAGTCCCATCTTTTTTGGCTGGGTCTTCGATCGGGTGTGCCTGGTCTGGGGCAAGACCTGCACGAACAAAGGCAACTGCTGGCTCTACGATCCGCTGTCTATGAGGTGAGCAAACTCTTTCCCCTCCTCCCCATTTAAGCAATGGAATTGCTTCAAATGGCTAATATTTTGGGATCTTTGCAGGTACACTCTGAACTTTACCGCTGCTGTTTTCATTGGCATTGGTTCTGTGTTCGATCTGGGCGTATGGTATTATGCCAAGGACCTGAAAATCTTTGACGAGGAGGTCAAGGAGGTCGAAATGCAGATTGTCCAGCACGAGGAGGAGGCCAGCAACGAGAAGAATACAGAGATCTAGGTTTACGTTTACATTACTCTTAAGAAAAAGCTGTGCGAGTGAATATTTTTGGTGTCTATATCAATGTGTGATTTCTCCAAAGAGCCCTGTATAATATTAATAAAGCGTATTTTAACTGGTGATCCATAACTTCTTTATAAATCAACTCAATTCATTAATTAATTGGTGAATATGAGAATAAATAAAACTATGGATGTACGAATTTCGATTCTCTAATGTTTATTTATTATAGTCGACTATTGCAATATACCATGATACAGTTTGTGTCCACGTTTCAGAAATTGATTTTTGAAGATATAAGAGAACCGAAAATGCAGAATCATAATAGAATAGAGCTACCAATCTACCAGATTTCCGAAACTGGATCAGATCGGACTATTATTATAGCCATAATACCCCATCCACACGATTACTCCCTTTCTCTCTGTCTTTCACGCTCTTCCTCGCCCAGTGAGCGCCCCCTGCGGAGGGCAGCGGGATATAACGGCTGGTGTTGTTGGAAGAGAAGTGAGAATGAGACACAGATGTAGTATTTTAAAATTCGAATCGAATAGGTCTTAAGGTGCTAAGAAGTCGAAGAACGGTTTTTAGAACATACCAAGTGGAACATTCGCTGCTAATGTCATCATAAAATAATCAACATTTTGAGTAGCCTCAATATTTGTGGCAGCGACTGTTCCAGCAGACGCAGCTGGCTTGAGGAAGGTCCGGTGTTTTCGAGTCCAAACGGGCGTACGATAAGCAGTACGATAAGGCTAAGCGCCGCCAGTTTTGGCTAAGGCAACAACGAAAATAAAGAGAGCGCGACCAGGCTGGAACAAAGCATATAAACGCTGGCCAAGTTGTTTGCAAAGTGTCATGATTCGGTCAAAATTTTAAACATTATGACAGAACTCAAACTATATTAAGCCTTTATATCGCCACCAACCACATAATCGCTTTTTACCTGCGCCTTGCCTGCAGCTCATCTCAGTATTTTACAGTCCTCAAATATAAAGAGAGCTGCCAACTGATTAGATGTTTAAATTTGTTGTTGACAAGCGAATAAACCCATTGTAAAGTTCTGAACTCTGATATCTGGGAGCTTTCCAATCGCAACGGCAGTCTACGTCTGAACTGCGGTTCAGTACAAAAGATTAGTTCGACGGGAGCGATCGAGATGGCCAGCGAGGAGACGGAAACCTCAGAGTTCCTTAAGGACAAAAAAGTGCCTGAGAGGCAGGAAGAAACTTCGGATACTACATGTGGTTTCTGGAGGTTCAAAGGTCCCAACCTACAAAGGTACTCCACTCTTGAAAGATCCTATGTTGTGGTAGACTTACGATTGATTCTCTGAAACAGATTTGCTAACGAGAATCTGTACATGGTTATCTATGGGATTGCTGGCTGCTTTCTGGCAATTGCCTTCTCGTATTCTAACGGAACACTCACCACACTTGAAAAGCGTTACAAAATACCCACAAAGATAACGGGAATCATTTCGGTGGGAAATGATATAAGCACAGTTTTCTGCTCGGCCTTCCTGGCCTACTACGCCGGCCGAGGACATCGACCGCGTTGGATAGGATTCGGTAAGATATCCGTTATCCTTTGATGGAAAGACTTTTATTAACCAAACATTTTGGATATGCGATGTAGGTCTTGTCATTTTGGCGATTTTTTGTCTGATCATGCTCAGCCCGCAGCTTATCTATGGACCAGGCGAGGACGCCCTGAAGCTCACACGAGAATATGGGGAGTCCATCGACCACACTCTTAATAGCACTAAGCGGGATGAAGCCCTTTGCCAGAAGGAGAAGCCCAGTTGTGAGGAGAACCAGGCCCCCAGCGACTTCATGCCTATCATGCTGTTCTTCTTGGCGCAGTTTGTCTGTGGCATTGGATGCTCCTTGTTCTATACTTTGGGCCTGTCCTACATGGACGACAACTCCAAGAAGTCGAAGACCCCAGCCATGATAAGTAAGTGGTCAGAGGGCGAGCCAAGGGAAACCAATACTCAATAATTATCCCTCTTCCTTGGACAGGTTGGTCGGCTTTCTTGCGAATGCTGGGACCAGCCATTGGATACTCACTGGCCTCGGTGTGCCTTCGCATATACATCGATCCCTTCAAGGAGCCCCTGATTACCAACAAGGACCCTCGCTGGATAGGGGCATGGTGGTTGGGATGGATTCTATTGACCGTAATCCTCCTGATCTCAGCGTTCTTTGTCGGCATGTTCCCCAAAGAGATGCCCAGTGCCAGAGCCAGGCGTTTGAAGGCCAGCACCGAGGTGGAATCTCTGCCTGGAGAGCGGTCTTTCAAGGACATGGTCCAAACGTTGAAACGGCTGGCGGTCAACAAGGTGTACATTTACAAAACAATCGGCTCCAACCTGTACTTCTTCGGGTACATACCCTACTGGATATTCACCCCCAAGTACATCGAGATCCAGTTCAGACAGAGCGCTGCCATGGCGAACATGGCGACCGGAACAGTCGCATTGGGATTCTCAGCTGCAGGAATCCTCCTGTCCGGCTACGTGGTATCAAAGTTTAAGCCCAGTGCCCGGGCCATGGCCGCCTGGAACTGTGTCGTTGACTACCTGACCGTGGCCGGTATCATATGCTACATACTCATTGGCTGCGAACCCAGCGACAGGATGAACTCCATGGCCACATTGTCCGCCGGCGACAGCTGCAGTGCCTCTTGTCACTGCGACTACGTGCACTTCGCTCCCGTCTGTAGTCCGGCAAACGAAACCTATATATCGCCCTGCCACGCGGGATGCTCGGAGAAGTTGACCGATGACCTAGGACGAACCTCGTACTCTGGCTGCAAGTGCATTCCCTCCTCCTTAGCTCCCAACCAGACTTTCCCTGATGAGGTGAGTGTTTCTGTCTCATGATCTTACATGCTCCTGTATGTTTTCTTATAATCCAGAACCAATTTGCTTCCGACGGAGTATGTCCCGTAGACTGTTACGACCAGTTCTTGATCTACCTGGCCGTAATGTGCCTTCTAAAGTTCGTAGGGGCCACTGGGCGATCGACTGATCTGCTGCTGGTGCTGCGCTGTGTTCCGGCCGAGGACAAGACCATTGCTCTGGGCATTGGCAGCATGCTCTTCTCAGTGATGAGCTTCATCCCAAGTCCCATTGTGTTCGGCTGGCTCTTGGACAGCTACTGCCTGGTGTGGGGCAAGACCTGCAGCACCAAGGGAAACTGCTGGCTGTACGATACCAGCTCTTTGAGGTGGGTTAATGGTTGATGGCAGATGGTGTTTTGATAAGCCACTGGTTGAGATATTGTATTGATTTCATTTTTGCCACAGGTACACAATGAATCTCGTGTCCGCCGTGCTCATTTTAGTGGGCAGCTTCTGGCACATTGCCGTCTGGTATTATGCGAAGGATATCCAAATTTTCGACGAAGAGGAGGTAAAAGATAATCTACAAAAGGAAGAACTAATTGAGCTGAAGGAAAAACCAATTAAAAGTGATAAGAATTAAGAAATATATACGTTGTACAAAAATATATTAATAAAATTTATCTACGAGTAAAAAAGCAAATGCTTTCGTTAAGAGTATTTTTTAACGGGGGTAAATCTACTCGTTTATCGTCTTCTGTTTATCACACCAAAATGTTTATGATTCTAATCAGCACGAATTTCACACAATTCCGAAAGCAGCCCCAGCGTCTGCGATAAGAAAGCTCCCCCATCAATTAAATCTTCGTGAGATTTAGCATCCAGGCCAGATATAGCCGCTTTGACAGTTACTACAGAGGTGTGGCCTCGTCTGATCCTCCTGCTAAGATCAGAGATAAAATATCTCTAAGCTTAGCGTGGTGCAGCGAGTTATATGGCTGGCAGATCAGATAAGCTCTAGACATCGAAACGGACATCTCTGAGAGACAAAGTCAGTTCATCCGAGCAGCTAGGAGAGTGCAGTTTAGAGCATGGGAGATGAAAGTAAAGAGGAAGCGCCCGAGATCTTACCCTTCCTGTCGACGGGGGAAGCGGTAACCTCTTCAGCGAAAGGAAGGACATACCCTGGGGATGCGGAGAAAATAGAAGACAGCATTAAAGACACCGCCTGTGGTTTCTGGCTCTTCAGAGGCCGCTTTCTGCAGAGGTAATGCCACGAATATGCTACAGATCTCTCTACAGATTTTAACGGATTGTTTGGCCAGATTTGCCACAGAGAAAATGTATGTGATTCTGTATGGCTTGGCCGGCTGTGTGATGACAATGACCTTTGCCTACTTCAATGGAACCATAACGACCTTGGAGAAGCGCTATAAAATACCCACAAAAATCTCCGGTATTATCTCAGTGGGCAACGATATCAGCACCATGCTAACGGCCGCCGTCTTGGGCTACTATGCCGGCAACGGACATCGACCCCGCTGGATGGGGATAGGTGAGCCGTACACTTGGGCGCCGTATACGTACCTCCTTCTCTCCCTCCGTTATCTCTGAATATCTTCCGAATAGGCCTGCTAACCATTGTGGCCTTCTGCCTGCTGACGGGTTCACTGCACTTCATTTATGGAGCCGGCGAGGATGCCTTAAAGCTAACCCGGGAGTACGGCGGTCAGGATCAGGCCAACGAAAGTGTGGCCGACCCGCAAAAGGACACGAAACTTTGCCAGACAAGTTCGTCAGGCTGTATCCAGGAAGTGAGCCAGTGGGTACCGCAGGTCTTTCTGTTTGGGGCACAGCTCATTTCGGGTGTGGGCCAGGGCCTGTTCTACACGCTGGGCATATCCTACATGGATGACAACGGCACCAAGTCGAAGACTCCAGCCATGCTGAGTGAGTTTCCACCAGTGATTCCCAGGAGGAGACACTTTGGCTCATGGATCTTTGGTTTATCTCGCCCCCAGGTATGTCAACCTTCCTGCGCATGCTGGGTCCCGCCATCGGCTACTCCCTGGCTGCCATCTGTTTGCGGCTGTACATAGAACCGACAATGGAACCGCTGATTTCTAGGGAGGATCCCCGCTGGCTGGGAGCCTGGTGGCTGGGGTGGCTCATCCTCTCTGTGATGTCCTTGATTGCTGCCTTGGTCTTGTTCATGTTTCCCAAGGAACTGCCCAGTTCCTGGGAGAGACGGATGAGGAACACCCAGCCAGACAGCAAAGCTGAAACGCATATCAAAGAGCTCTCCATTGGCGACATGCTAAAGTCGATCAAGAGACTCGGAGCCAACAAGGTGTACGTGAACAACACCCTCGCCTCCATCCTGTACTTCTTCGGGTACATGGCCTACTGGATCTTCACCCCCAAGTACATCGAGACCCAGTACAGACAGTCGGCGGCAATGGCTACAATGGCCACGGGAACCGTTGCCCTCGGGTTCTCCGCCGTTGGAGTCCTTCTCTCGGGCTATGTGATCTCCAAGTACAAGCCGAGTGCCCGGGCCATGGCCTCCTGGAATGCTATTGTGGACTTCATGACCGTGGCTGGTATCCTTTGCTACGTGGCCATCGGCTGTGAGGGCAGCGACAGTCTGAACTCCCTGGCCACAGTCTCCGTCGGCGACAGCTGCAGTGCCTCCTGCCACTGCAACTACGTCCACTACGCTCCCGTATGCACTCCGGAGAACGTCACCTACATATCTGCCTGCCACGCAGGCTGCTCGGCGAAGGACAAGGATGACCTGGGACGCACCATTTACACGGGTTGCAAGTGCATGACCTCCGCGAACCTGCTTTTTGAGCCTGAGGTATTCTCTGGTTTTTTAGAGTAATTGCTGAATGTATGAGCATGCACTTTTATTTTGTTAATTGCAGACACAATTTGCCCTGGACGGGGTCTGTCCGGT
The DNA here is from genome assembly GCA_035041765.1 of Drosophila algonquin. Classification (NCBI taxonomy): domain Eukaryota; kingdom Metazoa; phylum Arthropoda; class Insecta; order Diptera; family Drosophilidae; genus Drosophila; species Drosophila algonquin. The sequence goes on from JAWNKY010003561.1 coordinate 1,035,648, forward strand.
GGACTGCTTCAACCAGTTCCTCATCTTCCTGTCCGTAATGTGCTTCCTAAAACTTGTGGGGGCTTCCAGTAAGTCAACCAATCTGCTGATTGCCCTGCGCTGCATACCGCCGGAGGACAAGACGTTCGCCTTGGGACTGGGATCCATGGCGGCTTCTCTGTTGGGATTCATTCCAAGTCCCATTTTCTTTGGCTGGCTCATCGACAATTATTGCCTGGTGTGGGGCAAGACATGCTCCAACAAGGGAAACTGTTGGCTCTACGACACAAAGTCCTTGCGGTAAACAAAAACATCCAAAACATCCTTTCAGAATTGTGCCTCATCCGTGCTCGTGTTCCCCTTTAGTTATGCTCTCAATCTGACGGCCGCTTCGTTCATATTTGTGGCCGGCTTCCTCAACATCTCAGTTTGGTATTATGCGAAGAATCTCAAGATATTCGACGAAGACGAAGGAACTGAAAAGAAGTCAGTGGATAAAGATTTGGAGCTAACCGTAATACAGTCTCAAGATAGCGAATAAATATTTAAATACGAATAGTACGAGTATAGTTTGAATTCAGAAATATGGATGCTTTGCTTCTCCTGGCACCTGGAAAACAGTTCTAAATTAACAGCTCCCTTAGGGACTACCCCAGTCCGACTATCCTTTGGACTCACTTTTCCGACCACCACTCCACCATGGCCGGGGCAGAGACAAGTTGTCGGCGCGTGTTCGAGATGAATGCCTCAGAGAGGACATGTCCAAGGAACTGCTTTGAGGCGCCCGACGGACCCTGTCTCGATTACAAGCTGGAGCTGCCACCGGAAGAAGAAGGTTCGGTTGAACCGCAGCTGGAGGGGATTCGGGTGACCCTCAAGCCCGACGGTCCACCGCGCAAGGAGATCGACATCCGAGCCGAGTGCAGCCAGAGCTGCAGCAGGAACAAGGACAAGGAAGGGGATGAATACTGCACCTTGCGTGCGGCCCAGGAGCGGGACATACGACCCAATTTGTGCTCGGTCGAGTGCAGGCCGCTCCAGACCATTATGCACCTGAACGAGGTACAGTACCCTTCGCTGTCTGTGCGTGTTCACGTGACGCAGTGCCTCCTACCCCGCAGTACACAAAGCGACCCCTTCCGAAGCCAACCTACAAGCACAGCGTCATGCTGGACGACCACACTGTGGTGGGGCGCTGCTTCCCAATGCTGTTCCGGCTGCGCCGCCTGAAGAACAAGTGCCTCAACTGCGGCAATGATCTACTCTTCCGTCATCCCATCACGGCCAGCAAAAACCTGCTGCTGCTGTCCAGCTGCTGCGACATCAAGGTTTATCCCCATCAGAGGGTCGAGGACATGAACAACGTGCGTGTTGGGATGATAACCGGGCCAAAACGCATCAGCAAGCGGGTTGTGAAAGATAGGTCCGAGTGTCGTATGTTTGCCCTGCCCCCGCCCCCGCCTCCTCCAGAGATCATTCAATCAGACTCCGTAGTGCCGGCAAAGGGTAAAAAAGGAAAAAAGGGGAAAAAGAAGGGTAAAAAGAAGGGTAAAAAGTAGTTCGAACCACATCGCAGTAACCACATAGTGAATCACAATAAAAACAAAAACTAAGACTCTGATTAATTGAAATTAATTACGAAATTATTACGTGTAACGCAAAAATGAAAACGCGAGTTAATGAAATTAAGCGAATTGTTTAACTAAGCTAAACTTGAGCAAACGAAGCAAACTCTTGAGTGAAAGCCAAGTCAAAATAGTTTAAGCACTGAGATGTCTTTTGAGTGAAAGCTTCTACGGAAAAAAGACTCGCCAAAGCTTTCTGTCAACTTTTAGTGCAAAGCTCTTGCTGCGAGCAGAACAGTATATGTAGCACTTGTACTAAATTGATTTATATGCATATATCTAGTGTACATTTAATTCAAGTTCAGTCGCACAAGCATAACCAACACTGTCCGACAAAAAGCAACTTTTGAGATTGTTGGCCCTTAATCCATACTTAGAACTTGTCCAATGCCCGCAAAATATTTTTGAAACATTCAAAAGACATAACAACTCGTATATCGTATGTAATACTTTAGTAATTAGCTAGTACTTTGCTCTGTCACTGTCGCACAGTGTAATTTAAATTTCAGCTTAATACGTTAATCGAGCATAATTTGTGAGCTTCTTAATCGCCAAGGCACTCTGCATCTCAATTATGATTCAGTATAAAAGATTAGTTCGTCGAGAGCGATCGAAATGGCCAGCGAGGAGACAGAAACCGCAGAGTTCCCAAAGGACAAAAGAGGGCCTGAGAAGCAGCTAGAAAACTCGGATACTGCATGTGGTTTCTGGAGGTTCAAAGGTCCCACTCTGCAAAGGTACTCCTCTACTCTTCAATGTGCAATGTTTTGCGACTAATTCTCTGAAACAGATTTGCTAGCGAGAACCTGTACATGGTGATCTATGGGATTGCTGGCTGCTTTCTGGCAATTGCCTTCTCGTATTTTAACGGAACACTCACCACTATGGAGAAGCGTTTCAAAATACCCACAAAGATAACTGGAATCATTTCGGTGGGAAATGACATAAGCATAGTTTTCTCATCGCCCTTCCTGGCCTACTACGCAGGGCGAGGACATCGACCGCGTTGGATAGGATTCGGTAAGATATACGTTATCCTTTGATGGAAAGACTTTTATTAACCAAACATTTTGGATATGCGATGTAGGTCTTGTTATTATGGCGATTTTCTGCCTGATCATGCTCTGCCCACAGCTTATCTATGGACCAGGCGAGGACGCCCTGAAGCTCACACGAGAATATGGGGAGTCCATCGACCACACTCTTAATAGCACTAAGCGGGATGAAGCCCTTTGCCAGAAGGAGAAGCCCAGTTGTGAGGAGAACCAGGCCCCCAGCGACTTCATGCCTATCATGCTGTTCTTCTTGGCGCAGTTTGTCTGTGGCATTGGATGCTCCTTGTTCTATACTTTGGGCCTGTCCTACATGGACGACAACTCCAAGAAGTCGAAGACCCCAGCCATGATAAGTAAGTGGTCAGAGGGCGAGCCAAGGGAAACCAATACTCAATAATTATCCCTCTTCCTTGGACAGGTTGGTCGGCTTTCTTGCGAATGCTGGGACCAGCCATTGGATACTCACTGGCCTCGGTGTGCCTTCGCATATACATCGATCCCTTCAAGGAGCCCCTGATTACCAACAAGGACCCTCGCTGGATAGGGGCATGGTGGTTGGGATGGATTCTATTGACCGTAATCCTCCTGATCTCAGCGTTCTTTGTCGGCATGTTCCCCAAAGAGATGCCCAGTGCCAGAGCCAGGCGTTTGAAGGCCAGCACCGAGGTGGAATCTCTGCCTGGAGAGCGGTCTTTCAAGGACATGGTCCAAACGTTGAAACGGCTGGCGGTCAACAAGGTGTACATTTACAAAACAATCGGCTCCAACCTGTACTTCTTCGGGTACATACCCTACTGGATATTCACCCCCAAGTACATCGAGATCCAGTTCAGACAGAGCGCTGCCATGGCGAACATGGCGACCGGAACAGTCGCATTGGGATTCTCAGCTGCAGGAATCCTCCTGTCCGGCTACGTGGTATCAAAGTTTAAGCCCAGTGCCCGGGCCATGGCCGCCTGGAACTGTGTCGTTGACTACCTGACCGTGGCCGGTATCATATGCTACATACTCATTGGCTGCGAACCCAGCGACAGGATGAACTCCATGGCCACATTGTCCGCCGGCGACAGCTGCAGTGCCTCTTGTCACTGCGACTACGTGCACTTCGCTCCCGTCTGTAGTCCGGCAAACGAAACATACATATCTCCCTGCCACGCGGGGTGCTCGGAGAAGTTGACCGATGACCTAGGACGAACCTCGTACTCTGGCTGCAAGTGCATTCCCTCCTCCTTAGCCCCCAACCAGACTTTCCCTGATGAGGTGAGTGTTTCTGTCTCATGATCTTACATGCTCCTGTATGTTTTCTTATATTCCAGAACCAATTTGCTTCCGACGGAGTATGTCCCGTAGACTGTTACGACCAGTTCTTGATCTACCTGGCCGTAATGTGCCTTCTAAAGTTCGTAGGGGCCACTGGGCGATCGACTGATCTGCTGCTGGTGCTGCGCTGTGTTCCGGCCGAGGACAAGACCATTGCTCTGGGCATTGGCAGCATGCTCTTCTCCGTGATGAGCTTCATACCAAGTCCCATTGTGTTCGGCTGGCTCTTGGACAGCTACTGCCTGGTGTGGGGCAAGACCTGCAGCACCAAGGGAAACTGCTGGCTGTACGATACCAGCTCTTTGAGGTGGGTTAATGGTTGATGGCAGATGGTGTTTTGATAAGCCACTGGTTGAGATATTGTATTGATTTCATTTTTGCCACAGGTACACAATGAATCTCGTGTCCGCCGTGCTCATTTTAGTGGGCAGCTTCTGGCACATTGCCGTCTGGTATTATGCGAAGGATATCCAAATTTTCGACGAAGAGGAGGTAAAAGATAATCCACGATATGAAGAACTAAAGGAACTCAGCCCTATTAAAAGAGATCGGTGATAAAAAAATAAAAAAGGAGACAAATACTGAAAAAGTAGTAAGGTTGGATCAGCATAAATTCAAAAACTAGGATTCCGATTAACTGAAATTCATTTCGAGGGATTGAACAAGATATTACATGTAGCACAAAATAAATTGAACGGAATTAAGCCAATGAATTTGTTTAACTAAGTTAAACTTGAGCAAAAGAACAAAACTCTTGAGTGAAAGTCAAGTCAAAATAATTAAAGCATGAATGAGATTGAAAATAAAATTTGAGGTGTTTTTTGAGTGAAAGCTTCTTCGGAACAAAGACTCGCTAATAAAAGCTTTCTGTCAACTTTTAGTGAAAAGATCTTTCTGCGAGAAGAACAGTAAGGGACTTGTACCAAATGTATTAATATGTATATATCTAGTGTAAATTTAATTCAAATTCAGTCGCACAAGCATAAATACATAGCGTAATCCTAGACTATAATTTATAATTCAGCTTAATACGTTAATCGAGCAGAGAATATAAAAGAAACGAACGTGAAAGTATCTAATTTTTGGAGTACCAACTTTCGTTTCACATACATATTTTAATTGAAGACTTTTTGCATTCGATTCGATGAATGTGCTGTGGCTAGTTACGAATTACGAGTTACCGATTACAAATACTTTGATATTGTTGATGCCGTTCGGCCAATTTGTTAATACGATATTTAAAACTTAGAATCTAACCGATTTAGTTGAGGTCTTTTCTCCATGCGTGTCGTGTCTGAGTGAGAATTGCTTGACTTGCTATGCTACATATTTAGAATTGTTTATGCATATTCTAGGGTCGCTTGGGATAGTTTTTGGAAAACTGTTGGAACACATGGCCATAAAAATGCGCCTGGTTTTTTGTTTTTTCGTTTCTCTATTGTTTTAGTGAATAGCTATGGCTACTATCGATATCGTTATCATAATCTTACCGCTCAAGGCGTTGTATTGCAGTTACACCGATCGATCGTTTTGAGTGATTTCGAATGTCACAACTATAATATTTATACTTCAAGTAGTCGACTATGTTCTATGCTAAATCCTTTAGTCTATATGCACGTGAATATTCAATTAATTTAAAAATTAGCTACACATCGTTCTGCTACCGCTATATGGATATATGGATATATTTATATAATGCATTTGTGTATAATTAGAATTAAATAAGCGTCTCTTATACTGTCGTTGCGGCTTGTCAAGTGGATCAAATGTAGTTCGGTTTGTGCTAAACTAGACAAGCTTCTGGTGGTTCTGGAAGCGTTTGGTTCCGCCTATGCCGTTTTTGCATCCACGGGAAAGAAGTCTTTGAGTAGGGTGGTGCGACGCTTCTCAGCAATATCCATTTGGTTCTCGAGATCACCCAGGTCCGTTGTCTCGGCCCGCTCTATTTTCCAGGACAAGTTCTCGATTTCAGCCTCCAGTTGCGCCTGAAACACAAAAGTCAGTAATCAGTAAGAATTTTAGGCTTATGGGAAGGGCTTGCAAACACTCACCTGCTGGTATTCGAAGAGATTCTTGCGAGAGCTGCCCTCCATATAGTATGCATAAGGGTATGTGTACTGTAGTGTGTATCGGCACTTGGCCAGAAGTGCCGCTGCATTGAACAGATACTGCCAGTCGATCCAGGTGCCGCTGCCGTTCATCACCTTGGAATTGATGCGCTGGCGCAGCCGGTCGATCGTCTGCTGCTCGAGCTTCATCGACTTGGAGTGGTTTTCCCAGCGCTCGTAATAGTGGAGGTACTTCTTGAGGGCCTCCCGTGCCTGCACGTGCACTGATTCGTTGGCAATGTTGGGGTTGTCCTTGTAGCGTGAACACTCGTAGTACTCGGATCCGTGCGACTTCCAGTCGCCCAAGCACATCCAGCAGAAGTCGTGCTTGCAGTTGAAGCACTGCATGTGATTGCAGCCGCCGTTCTTTTCGATGCAGATGTGACACTTGGGACAGTCTTTGGTGTGGGCACTAATGTAGTTGGCCGTCTCGCTATCGTCGGCGCACTTGGTCAGCCACTTCTTGATGACTTGGCAGTCTGTCGGCGCATGGTAGTCCATCCCACACTTGAAGCAGAAGCCCGTGTGGCACTCCTTGCAGATGGCACGTTTAGCGGAGATCTCCGATGATTGCACAATGATCTGGCAGTTGGGTCCTGGGCAGAACCTAAACTCTGGGTGAGATTTTACATAATCCTTGAACGCGAACTGCTGATACTTATCCCTCATGACGGGACGTGTAACCAGGGTCAGGACCAAGTCCTCTGGCACCCGCACATTGCATTTCTGTGCCATGCAGCCAATTTGAGTGGAAATGCCCTGGAATATCTGCGTCTCGAAAAAAATGGTCCAGCAATCCTTGCAGAAAGAGTGGCCACAGGAAAGGCTGTAGAACTTGTCACCCAGCTGCGAGCTGGCGCACACGGGACACATCTGACTCCGGTATTGGGGCACATTCGAGTTGACAATGCTGACCACCGACGAGGACGTCTTATACCCACTGCTGCCCAGCTTCACAAGCTGGGCACTCGCCGCAGCCGCCGCCGCACTGGTTGAGGCGGCATCAGTCAGCACCGTCGGTGGCTTGATGCGGGCCGTCACCAGCAGGGCGTTCGCATCTTGGCGGTACTTCTCCACCACCACCAGATTGTCCCACTGGTGCTCCAGCAGCAGCACCTTGGCCAGCGAGGGCGTTATCTGCAGTATCGTGTTCAGCTTCTCCACCCGCTCATTGAGCAGCTTCTCAATGTCCTCCACGGTCAGGCACTCGTACTCAAAATACTCGGGATCGGCTCGCTTCGGGTCCAAGCGCTCCACATCACAGTCTTCGCCTGCAAGGGAGGAGGGAATGATTTGTAAATCAGTTTTCTGTTTGCATCAATGGGGGTGTCTAATGAAATTAATAGCACGGAGTAACAAAATGATATTGCTCTGAGAATACCCCACTTTCTACGGTAGCAATACCACACTTACAATCCTATCAATTCGTGAATAAATTCTTTAGAACGAAACATTGGAGTATCATCTTAGTTTATTCAAAATAAAAACTCGAACAACGACGAGGCTTATCAAATTTGGCCAGATCGGAACCGCGTCCCAAGTCACTGCCGCAGGGGACAGGGGACAGGTCAGAAGGCAGAGAAGAGGCCGTAGTCGCCGGAAGAGGAGGCACAAAGCAGAATGCAACAATGTACTTGAGCACGCACCTGAGAGTTCGAGTGCTTGCTGCGAGTGTGCGTGTATGTGAGACAGACTAAGGGAGAGAGAGAGAGAGAGACAGAGAGCCTAAACCAGGCCCCTACAAGAAGAGCGCGAGGGAAAGACTGAGCAATAATGAAGCCAGCAACAAACCTCAGAGGGGGGCAATCCAACTACTTACGTACGAACGTTTGTACGCTAGCTAGTGTTTACGAGTATTCGTTTCAAGTTCAATTTCATAATTTCGACTTCATGGCCGCAGAGCCAAACGGAACGTAACGAAACGAACACTAGGATAGAGGTTGTGCTGCGGTGGCTATAGGGGGAGGGGTGCGGACCCTGGCGAAGGCGAATGTCAAGTGATGGCCCACCAGCACGTAGAAGGTTAAATGCAAATTCTTAGGACCAGGCTAGGCCTTCCCAAAAAGGTGAATAACCAACCCGCATAGCCACACAACCGCACACAAACACACTTGCAGGGCACACACCGATTTTTGAACACAGATACATTATACAAGTATATGTATGTACATTGATTCAGCTTCAGTTAAATCGATTGCAGATTGTTGTCATGATGGGGGAGGAGGGCAAGAAGAGGAGTGAAGGACGTGCGACTCACCTGTATTGTAATAATCATAGTCATCTTCGTACTCGCCATCGTTGTCCGATTCCAATTCCATTTCCATGTCCGAGTCCATGTCCATCCCAGGGGCTAGATGGAATTGCGTCTGTGTGTGTGACTTACGTTCTGCCTGTATTCGAGAGATTACAAGGCTGTTGTAAACGGGGGTTGCGGGGTTTCTTTTGTAACAGTTGTAAAGGGTGGTGTTAGTGGTTGTTGGTGCTGCCGCTGCCACTGCTATTGGAGGTGGTGGAAGTGGAAGATTTGGCGTTACGATGCAATTCTCGCACCAAGCTTTGCGGGGTGGCAGCCAGAACGTAGAGAAAAGCGATGCAAGGCACGGCACGGGAAGTTTTATTTTCGTTTATCCACATGTATACACACACACACTCGCACACACACACACAAGCTGGCCCTCACTGACACACTCACGCAGATGCAGTGCTCGCTGCACCGTTGCATTCAAGGTGTCTCAGTTGCAGTTTAAATTCATTTTTATATTAATAGAACACACGTCGCACACACACAGGAAAAAACGGAGCGACAGCGTTGTTTTTGTTTTTCGACTAAAACACAGCTTTTTCGGAGAACATTTTTTGTTTCTTTGTTTCCTTCTTTCAATTCGATCCAAGTGTTTTGCAGCACTGCCACTGCAGCTATCGAGCTGATGTACCTGTTATCGCATGCTGGATTTTTAGGCAATAGGAAATTCGCGCGAACAGCTGATTAACAGATAAATACACAAATTCACGGACAGCAATTAAATCGAATCGTGTTTATCTTTTTAATATCGTAACCTTTTATGAACAAAAAACCAAGGGCTGCGTGGCTGACAGCAGTATGTTATTGTATATCGATATATCGATATTTACGTCAGCAAGTGCTGTAAAATGTTGGCTGCGGCTTAACAGCTGTTTGATTTACCCGGGAATTTTTAAAATTAGGGCAATCTCGAATTATGCGACTTCAGCCTCGTTTTCTTTGTCGTCGGCACTCTCCTTTTCCGCTTTACCCTCATCGGTATCTTCACACAGATACTCCATTAAATGACCCAAGCTGGGCAAATACGTGTCCGGAACCATCATCAGTTTTTTCTCATTGTCTTCTTTTTTGAGTTTCTGCGCTTCCTCGAGAGAACCCACTCCCGAGTCGACTAAAAGTGATTTGAACCCGCAGCTATTGGCAAAGATGATGTCAGAACTCAATCTGAAACAGAAAACAACAGAATTATTCCAATCAATCAGTCAATCAAATTGCATCACTTACCGATCCCCAATGACGAGTGTCTTCTCCGGATTGACGACTCCGGACTGCCTTAGCTTGTATACCATTAAAGGATTAGGCTTGCCCATAATGAGTGGCTTTCGCTTGCTGCCTTTTTCAATGGCAGCCACCATGGCACCGGCACCCGCAGTCACACGCTTGTCGCCCACCGGGTAGAAGGTATCCATGCAGGTGCCCAGAAACATAACCTTGGGATTGCGCAGATATGAGCAGGCCGCCACCATCCTAGACACATTGAAGCCATTGTCTAAGCCGACCACCACAGCTCCCACATCGCCATCGATCACTAATTGCAGGACAAACTGCTTAATCTTATACTCTTCTGCCTCCTGATCTATGGTAATGGATTGGATGCCAGCCTTCTTGAGCTCCTCTTGGATTCCCTCTTCTCCCAGAACTAGAACCTTTTTTTTGAACTTTTTGAGGACCAGGTAGTTGGATATGCACGTCGCTGGGCTGAAAACGTCCTGTTCCTTCACTTTGAAGCCGAGGCACTTGGCCTTCTGCGCTAGATCGCTGGATGGCATACTGGAATCGTTGGTCACTATGAAGCAGCGCTTCCCCATCGAACTCATTTTTTCGAAGGCTTCCACAGATCCCTCGATGGGGTCGTTAAAGTTCCAGAGTACTCCGTCTGTCCCAAAGAGTACGGTCTCAATGGAGCCCAGCCACTGGCGCACTTTCTGTTTTGGTGCTTCCGATAGGATGGTGCAGCTTCGCTTAAACATTGCTCTGGGATCAGTAATTTTGGGGTCTTGGACGAAAAATTTGGCACTATACTAATATAAAAACACAAAAACAATAACAAGACTGTAGTTGAAGAAATAGTTGAGAATACTAGATTAGATATTTTCAAAGTTGGTTTGAGTTCAAAATTTGTTCATTTTTTTAAATTAAATATATGAGGATAACTTCACTCAATAATGATGCCAAAATATCTTACTACAGTTTGTTTTTGCTCTGACTGTACTTTTCTGAGATTAGGATTATTCTTTATTTAACTTTCTCGCTGGCCGTATTTGCGCCACGAATACGTGTGTCATTAGTGAAAATTCAAAAATTCCCGCGATAAGTCCCCACACGTTCCCACATATCCAGAGCATGTGTTCTGCGAGGCGAGAGTCCATCAAGAACTAGCTTTTATGACTCCAAACGTGACAGACGCGATTCAGAAGATAACATGTGAAATCAGCATTTTGGTGACCATGAGTGGGTGATATGATCGTCTGCCGCTAGATATAGTCCACATTTTTGGCAGGTTTTTCGCTAGACAAGAGGGCTACAATTATATGATGACCCTTTGGGTTGAAGGGAAGTCAATTACCTGTAAGAATAAAAGTTTTACTGTAGGGGGGCAATCTAGAATCAGCCCTTCCCTAACTTGGGCGACATCATGAGTGAAATGGATGATTTGTAGAAAGATAGGGCAGGCCAACAGAGATAATCTAGCACTCATAAAGATAGAAATAAAATTTAAATTTAGCCTTACATTGGCTCCGGTAAAGCACATACATAAGTAATCTCTCCCGCACGATCCAGGAAGACTATATAAAATCGTGCCATTAGCTAGCTGTCATGTTAGTTGTCCCCATTTCACAATCCAAATCGCACTTGGAAGATGCGCGCACAGCAGGTACAGATGGTCCTTGGTGTTCTGGCCCTGGCTTGGGCAGTCCAAGTCCAAGGTGGGGTCCACAACGTGTATGAACTCACAGGGCAGAGCGCGAACAAGGCCAGATTCTCCACAGACGTGGCCCAGGACAAGTACACGCCCCCGGAGGAGATGAATCCTCAGTTCTGGTACGACCTGGCCAACGAAGAGATCAACAAGCGCCTTAAGCTGCAGCAACCCGACTCAAAGAAGGCCAAGAATGTGATCATGTTCCTGGGGGACGGCATGCCCTTGGCCACAGTGACGGCGGCAAGGATCCGGAAGGGTCAGCTGCAGGGCAACACCGGCGAGGAGTCATCGCTCAGCTTCGAGAAGTTCCCCCACACGGGTCTGAGTAGGGTAAGTACCCGATTCTGTCCGCATCCGCATACAGCTTTAACAGAATACAATGCTCTTTAGACCTACTGCTCCAATTCCCAAGTGCCCGACTCCGCCTGCACGGCCACTGCCTATCTATGTGGCGTCAAGACCAACATCATCAACATCGGAGTCAGCGCCGCCGTCAACTTTAACAACTGTACAGCGAGCCAGGACCCAGCCAACCGCCTCACCTCCATTGCGGAGTGGGCCCAGAACGCTGGCAAGGCCACAGGTATTGTAACCACCACCACCCTGACGCATGCCAGTCCCTCGGGCGCGTACGCCAAGACCGCCAACCGTATGTGGGAGTGCGATACGGACGTGACCAATTATGGAGTGGATGCCAGTACCTGCATCGACATGGCCACCCAGCTGGTTACCCAGACGCCCGGCAAAAACTTCGACATCATGTTCGGCGGCGGCATGGGAAAGTTCCTGCCCAAAACCATCCAGGATAGCCACGGAAAGGCCGGCGAACGCTCGGACGGAGTGAATCTCCTCTCCAAGTGGCAGAGTCAGCACACGGGGGGTGTCCTTGTCAGCAATCGCAAGCAGCTGCTGAGTGTCAACGTCTCGGCGGTAGGAAGTGTCATCGGTCTGTTCCAGTCCTCGTTGATGAAGTTCCACATCGACGCCGATGAGACATACCAACCCACTCTGTCCGAGCTCACCGAAGTGGCCATCAAAAAGCTGAGCCGGAATACAAATGGCTACTTTGTCTTTATCGAAGGTGAGAGATCGCGATAGTACCTTCAGTAACCCAAAGGAGAGACTTATATTCTTCTGTCTCTCAGGTGGACTCATCGACTACGGAAATCACTATACACAAGCAGGCTATGCGCTGGACGAGACCCTGGAGTTCGAGAAGGCAATCCAGCTGGCCCGCGACATCACCAACATAGAAGATACCCTTATTGTGGTAACCGCCGATCATGGACACGCGGTGAGCATTGCCGGCTATCCAGGACGCGGCACCGACATCCTGGGCATCAACCAGCATGACACCGATTTCAATGGAGTGCCGTACTCTGTGCTGAACTATGCGGCTGGTCCCAACCAATATCTGGATGAGCACGGCCAGCGTATACCTCTGGACGGCATTGTGGGAGATGTTGACTCGATAACACCCAGCTACATTCCCAAGGACCAGGGCGTTCACTCAGGCGAGGATGTCGGCATCTGGGCCTCCGGTCCCCAGAGCCATCTCTTTACCGGCGTGATGCAGCAGAGCACCATTCCCCACCTCATGGCTTACGCCTCCTGCATTGGCAGTGGCCAGAAGGTCTGCGACCAGACCTCATGAGGACTCGAACACTTAAATATACATATGTAAATATTTACAATAAAATGAGCATTCAACAAGCAAATATCACACGTTTCATATACACAATGGGGTGGGGAGCTTCCACACTTGTAAGAATCAAACCCAGATTCAGATTTCTTCCCTTTTTAGCCGGTCTGTCTCTTCTAGAGACCAGATGCAAAAAAATATATCATCAGGATCGGATCTTTGTATCAAAAAGCATAGCACTGGGAGTGTATATAGTACACATCATATGTGTGTTGCTATATCGCTCCCCTTTGCCAGAGCGTGCACGCGCACGCACACGCACAGAGAGAGAGAGAGAGAGAGATTGATCAAGCGAAATTTCAATTGTTCCTCCTGGCTCTAATAATGAACCAGAATCCGTGGTTTATTGGCAGCGCGACCCCCAGGATGCTACATGGGTGGCAGAGGCAGATCTTCGGCGTCTTGCGACGCAGTCGATCCCTTAAAATTTTATAGTACGCCCCTCGTCGCACCAGTTCTTCTGGTCCTCTGCAAAAAGAAAGCTACAATCGACCTCACAGAAATCGGGTGGAACATACATGTCTCCACAACTGCACGGGTGCGCGGCTTAGGCCTCCCCTTTCTACTAGCCGGCTGCGGTGCAGATATTCCAGCAGCATTCCCATTTGGGAGCCCCCTCAACAACCCAATCTTAATTATTTTGTCGATCATCTCGACCGGGGAAAAGAATATCTATATCCTGAAAAATCATCCTAAACGAGTACGCAGTTCAGGAAAAAAAGGCCGATTAATAAGGGAAAGCCAACAAAACATACTGGAAAAGCAACGTTGGTATATTATGGACGGGCAGACGGACAGACTGGCACACAGGTCTCGCTCCACATCCATTTCCAACACAAATCTAATAGATGCCAATAATCGTTTGAATTTAAACAAAAACAACAGGCAATCCTTAGATTCGCCGGCAGCATCATAGTTTTTTCCCTACCATATAATACAGTGAACGGTATGCCTGGAGATACAAGAAAGAACTGTTCGCATAAAATCGGGAAAATTAATTATTATGCTTGAAATTTCACTCAATAAACGGCATCCTTCGAGGTGCACGAGTACTTGTTCGTTCCTGAAAGTCACCTTTGGCTACGATGTCAATTGCTAAGATACAGAGCCAACTGCTCTTTGATTAGAGTTGTCTTGAGATAGGTATAATTGTCATAGGAATTATCATAGATATGTGTGCAAATTTCTTTACCACCTGTGATAATTCAACCCCTAATTCATGGGCAAATGCCGAGACCCCCGTGCCTAGAGACCCGAACCGCATTTTGCTCGTTTTTGTGACTGGTAGCGAACTGTTCCGAAGAGACCATTTAAGCACCCCCATAACCATATACACCAAGCATTTGGAAAAGACCATCTCATAAAAGAGGAATTTGCTGGAGTTTTTGCAGACTTTTGGGATTATGCGATGGAGATATGGCAGACCCGATAAGGAAGAGACCCAACTGTCTGCCGAGTCTTGTGGAACGGAATATATAGAGCTGCCGGCTCAGCAGATGTATAGTCGAATTGCTTAGTCAAAGCGATAGACATCATCTGCCAAGAATGAAGAAATTCACCAAAGTTCTGCTGGTGCTGAGTGCCCTGGTGGCCACGTCCTCGGCTCTGTCCATAGACAGTAAGTAGTGGAGTTGTCTGAGTGGGTCAAGTACTGAAGAAGAATCTCCGTTGCAGTGTCCGAGATCCACAACCAGGAACAGCTCTTGGGCAGTGCAGCAGGCGCTGGGAAGACCCGCATGAGCGGGTTTGATCCCAATGGTCTGGCTAAGGGCAAGACCGGACCGGAGGAGGAGAAGAACGCCCAGTTCTGGTATGACATCGCCCACGAAGAGATTGCCAAGCGTCTGGAGCAGCCGCAGGTAGACACTCGAAAGGCCAAGAATGTGATCATGTTCCTGGGCGACGGCATGTCCCTGTCCACGGTGGCTGCCGCTCGCATACACAAGGGCCAGCTCAAGGGTAATTCCGGCGAGGAGGACTCTCTCAGCTTCGAGAAGTTTCCCCACTCGGGTCTGAGTAAGGTGAGTAGTGTAGAACTCAATGGGAATGTGCTTATTGAGGCAAGATCTTTCTTCTCGTAGACGTACTGCTCCAACGCCCAGGTTCCGGACTCTGCCTGCACGGCCACCGCCTACTTGTGCGGCGTCAAGACCAACATCGTGGCTCTGGGCATCACTTCAGCCGTTAACTTCAACAACTGCAGCGGTAGCGAGGACCCAGCCAACCAGATTAGCTCCATTGCGGCCTGGGCCCAGGCGGCCGGAAAGGGCAGCGGCATTGTGACCACCACCACCCTCACCCACGCCAGTCCCTCGGGCGCCTATGCCCACACCACGAACCGCTTCTTCGAAGCCGACACGGACATCGTTACCTATGGCGAGGGCACGAACGATCCGGCCACCTGCACGGACATCGCCACGCAGCTGATCACCCAGAGTCCGGGCAAGAACTTCGACGTGATGCTGGGCGGAGGCATCGGAAAATTCCTGCCCAAAACGATTGTGGATCCCTTTAACAAGCCAGGCGAACGGTCTGATGGAGTGAATCTCCTCTCCAAGTGGCAGTCCCTCCATCCCGGCGGCGTCCTGGCCACCAATCGCGATCAGCTGCTTAAGGTGAATGCCTCAGGAATCACCAGCCTCATAGGAACCTTCAACTCGGGAACAATGAACTTCCACAAGATGGCCGATGCGGCCAAGGAGCCCACCCTGGCGGAGATGACGCGCAAGGCCATCGAGGTGGTCAGCAAGAAAAAGAAGGGCTACTTCCTGTTCATTGAGGGTGGACTGATCGACTACGGAAACCATTACAACGTGCCGGCCTACGCGCTGGACGAGACTCTGGAGCTGTCCAAGGCCGTGGAGGAGGCACTCGGCATGACGGATCCCGAGGAGACCTTGATCGTGGTCACCTCCGACCATGCCCATCCCCTCACCATCGCTGGCTATCCTGGTCGCGGTACCCCCATCCTTGGCCTCAACCAGCACGACACCGATGTAAATGGCGTTAAGTACGCCACCCTCAACTATGCGGTGGGCCTGGAGCAGTACCTGGACGAGCATGGCAACCGCATCGACCTCACCGATAAGATCGACCAACCAGGCTTTATTGCACCCAGCTACATCAAGGGTTACATTGGCGTTCACGCTGGCGAGGATGTGGGCATCTTTGCCACTGGCCCCCAGAGCCACCTCTTCACCGGCGTCATGCAACAGAGCACCATTCCTCACCTGATGGCCTATGCCTCCTGCATCGGCGATGGTCCAACTCTCTGCGACAACGATAAATAATCATTGAAATTATTTGTGAACTTAATAAAGTGCGATTTTAAAAGAACACTTGTATCTTGGGCGCTAGGCTTCCACTTTGGGATTTCTTCTTGTTTCCAAGGAAACTTTGTAACGCAAAGTTGCCACTTTGATTGGGATTTGGATTGTTTTGATAGCAGTTTGATTGAAATCAATAATTAAATTGACTTTACTCGGTTTATTTATTGCATTTATCCCAGTCCCAGTGCCAGCCTGAGTCCCAGTCCCAATCCCAGTCTGTCTGCCATCCAATGCAAGTGGTCGAAGAAAAATTGACATCAATTAAAAACGCATCAGCACAGACGCACTTACAGATACAATTTGTCTTGGGCATGAGTCGTGCGATCGCAGATCGCATCGATTGGAGTGCTGTCACTTGCCGCGGAAGAGGTGCCGGTGCCGGAGGAGGAGAACAAATATACATATTCGCGCTGAATGTCAGGTTCAAGCATTGGCAGATCGGCATTGCCGCCAGATGGGGGATCTACATAGATCTATCTGTAGAGGCACAGGCACCCACGCGCATTCGGAGCAGCTCCTTCCCTCTTCTCTCGCCGCCGACTTGGACTTGTAATTGTGTGTCTGTTTATGACTATTTATTCATTCATGCAAACAGAATTTATTCGAATGCGCTTGAATTGAAATGGGGCGCGACAGAGACAGAGTCAGAGTCAGACAATTAAACTTAATTTTGCTCTCAGCCTTTGCAATTAAGGATTGTTTTGCCAAGGCAATGTCCTTGCTTCGCAGCAGGGGTTCGTTCCCTCATTAGCATCACGATCGATGGAGCTTGTCAGACTGCAAGTCACAAGTCACAGTCTCGTGCCTTGTCCTCGCTGCTGGCCCGGGTTTTCGGTGTTTTTGTTCGTTCTTTATCGAAACTTTGCCCGAAAACGCTGCAAAAATGTGCCTGTTAAACATTTCGCTGGCTCAGCGGAAAGTGGAAGCCGTCTGAAGTTCGTCGGAATCGGATATCTCCGGTCGGCTGTTGGAGTCGTTGTCGCTGTCGCTGTCTCTGTTACTGTCGCTGTCGGCGTCGTTTCTCCGCTTGCTGTTGTCCCCCAGTTCACTCTCGGTCGGATCGGCCGGATCGGTCGGCTCAGAGTCTCAGAGTCTCAGTCTCAGTCCGATTCCCAAATCTGTCGCGACAGCAAACGCGCGTGCTGCTTTGGGCCTTAAACATTTTAGCGCTAATGCTAATTTTTCCTGACTGCAGTTTTTTATCTCTCAGTGACAGTCAGAAACTGTGAGTGTGAGTGTGTGTATCTGAGCTGAACTAGTGCCACTTCCAGCTAATTGAAGTTTCATTCGGTGGCGTAATTGTCTGCGACAGGTGAGAATGGTCAACGATCACGGATCAATCATAGATGGATCTAGATACTGCCTGATCTTATCTCGATCTGATCTGATCTAGAGCGCGAGTGTTGAGTGTTGAGCATAGTAATTGTAATTGAATGCGGGAAACCAATAGCAAATGCCATTCAATCAGACGAATTCCTCGTCTCTGGATCTGCGGTTCGCGGCCGCAAAAAGATATAGATACAGATACAATATACAGTTAGCCACAGAGGGAACAGGTGTGAGCCGCTGAGATGGGAACTTGCTTGACAGATATCAGTTCCGTTGACACTTATTTTCTGTTATCAGAGCCCACGAACAAACAAACAGTAAGCCCCAAATGGGGTACCTTAAATATGGAAAAGTCGTGTAATCAGCTCGACACTTTATGAGTGCAATATTTGCCTCCCTTTCCGGGGGTTCCTGTTGAATTAGAGCAAAGTCTATGGCGATCCCTGACCCAGCTAACCAATTTCGTTTTGCTTCTCTTAAAGATTTTCTCCCTCTCTTCAAAACACTTGGTAATTCAGCGTGGCATTTATCTGCGATCTGAGGAAAACTTGCATTTTTCATAGGACGCACTAGAAAGTTACTATCCATCGTTGTGCCACTTTAAAATGAACCAGAGATCCAGTCTGCCAAAGTGCTGATGGCATTTCGTGGGTGCAGATGGAGATGCCTTCACCCCGATACGGGATACGGCATACGGGGAGCGAACTCAAGTCACGGCATGCCAAATCCAAATCCCAGCCGACACGATGCATTCATTTCACCCAAAAAACTAGCCACGAGTGCAAATCCATCATCGGGTGGGAGGCAGCGGGGGAGAAGGCATAGGATGGATGTGTATATCTGGCGGTGTTTGTATCTCGGTTCAATTGTTTGCTATGTAAATAGCCAGCTGGAAGATAGCGTCTTGTGTTCGAAGTGTAGCTGGCATTCCTTCGTCAGGTCTGGTCTGGTCTGTGCCCCTATCTGTGCAATGAACATGTGCTCTTTTAGTTTCTGTTTATTTTGATCCACTGACCGTGAACTTGAACGAGTGCCGATGATGCGGACACCAACGGGATTTGGATGCGAACTTTTAAATGCGCTCTCCATCCAAGAAATGTATATGATATATATAGCTGCGCAAATCATGTTGATCGGTTATGAATACTCTTATGTAAATTCGTGGCCCATCTTGTTCCTAAGGTTAACCAAAATTCGGCAGGCCAAGCAGGAAGAGCAATCACGACTCTTAAGTCGAGCAATCTGTAACACAACACCAAAGCCAAGCAGAGAGTATCTGTGTATCTTTGCATCCATTAATCCCATAAATTTGGTTAGTTTTTCTTCTTTGTTCGACACAAACACGCAATCAGCGCTCGGGCCGGTCCAGTTCCGGCACTTGTCTTGCCCTCCCTCCCCCTCGCAAACAGGCAGGCACACACACACACACACCTCACGAAGGTGAGTGAGTGGATGAGTGAATACGAGTGAGTGAGTGAATGAGCGTGTCATGGTGGCTACTGGTCTTGTCCAGGTGATGTCATATCCATGTCTCTAAACGGGGATGGGACTGGCGTCTATCTTTGTGGGGTTGTCGGGTCATTGGACAGCTGTGAAGCACATTAAAGCCCAGTTTCTCGCTAGGTAAACCTCTTAAGTTAGGTCTTAAGTTCCTACACAAAACTGTACCCCTTTGTGAAGCCTTTGCCATACTTTCGATTGTTGTGTCGCGGCGTCTCAGGTTATCTAATTTGCATTAACATAATTCCCAACGATTTTACGACTGCTGTAGATCTTCTCCCACTCCCCCAACCTGATCAAATTGAACAATAGATTTTGGGGTATTTACATAATCGGTTTGCCGCAGAAAGTTAAGCGATCAATTCAGCCAGCAGTCTTTAGCATGGAGCGACCACTGTGCCTGGGGAACGTGACGTTGTCATTAGGCACAGCGCCATTTAAATGGATTGTGTTCTCTGAAACGATACGATACTATATGATACTCAATATGCGGCAATTAAAATGTAAATTGCATCACAAGCAGTTTACACTCTGTCCTCAGACAGTCGTCACCCCGCGGACTGCTCCGTCATCGTTTTGAAATATGGCTCATACGCACTGTTAGCTGAGAGATCTGTCGGCATTTAAGGTTATTTGCCATTTGCCGATTGAATTCGAGCCAAGTCGAGTGCAGTGCAGGGTAGTGGAAAAGTATGTTAAATGCACATTTATATTTATTTATTTATTCGCAATTGACACGCTCATGGAATCGCGGGCTCAGACTTTGCATATTTTCGTGATTGATTCAAAATTATTATTGCGATCAAAATTATTATTATCGCGTCTGTGACTCGACGGAGATGTGGATGGGGGTGAGGGTGGGGGTGGCCGGGACTGGGGCCACTGTCCACAACACACCCATGCAATCAACTCTGACCTTTTTCCAGTGATGGAATGTAAGTATGTATCTCTGTGAAACACGATCTTCCTTGGATGCACATGCATTCAAAGTTGATTTATTGAATTCCATTCAATCAGAGCCCGTCCAATCTCCGGCTCAATGGGGCTAAATGCTAAATGCACTTAACCATCGGGCGGCTGTCAGCAGCGCGTTGACAAATGACGTCACCACTGATTATACAAGCCACTCAGCTCCGCTCCGCTCTGCTCCTCTCCGCTCCATTGGCAGTGCGAATCCCAGTGACGTCACGGCACTATTGACACTGTCTTTAGCCGAGGTGTTTGCCTTTCTCACTCTGCCGTATTGGGCATTGTGCCGACATTTGTGGCACATTAGCAGTTCACACCTCACCGAGCGGTAAAGTGGCGCCCTATCGGAGGGCGACTCTGTTGTCACTTTAATTATGCAACAAATGCTAATTGAACTTGCAGCAGGTGAAAACCCCCAGTCGGCCCAATGGATAGTTCGATCGTTCGATAGATAGTCCGATTGAAGCCATACAAGTTCATGAATGAGTATACCAGAGTGGGGTGTGGGACTTTGCCTGTCAGCTAACAGCACCGCCACCGCCACCGCCGCTTTGCCTGTCAGAGCGATAAGAGTCGACAAGCGACAAGCAAAGGCTAGCCATGGAAGACTTTCCGGTTAGGCATTCAACTCGGTTTTCATGTAAATATTGTTTGAGCAAATATTCGCCCAATTTGGGCATTCAGAACAATTAATTTATGATGACATATCATCCATTCACATGACACAAACTTTTCGGGCTAACTGCGCAAAATAATGGAATAAAAATGGAATGGAAAACTGAAGAACAATTGCGGCGACATTGTTGGGCTCTGCTCAACCTATCTACCCCCAAAGAGGTAGTCACTGGGGGCGCGTCATATCTATATCCGAGCATGTATCTGAATAGCATCTGAATGAATCAACCGAAAGTATCCATTTTTTGTTGTTGTTGTTGTTGCTGTTGTATTTTTCGCTATTTCGGGGCAATACAATACACATTAACGCCGATGAGCGAATGCCTTGTCATGCCGTGCCGTGCCGTGCAGACGTTGACACGGACTACGAGTGTCACTGACATTGGATGAGGCCGCAATTAAATCGAATCTACGAATCAACATACTCGTACATACAGCCGCAGGCACAGGCACAGGCACTGGCACTGGCGCAGATACATTTGTATCTATCGCACGCCAAATGATTCGCGTTTGGCATTGACAATGACTTTCGGGCCGAAATGATCCCACAAAAAATATCAAATCAAGCAATCTTTTCTCTGTGCGGATTTCTGGGAAGGTTTCCTATGGGTAGCCCTTGGCTACTTTTCGGAAGGGGGATTCACATTAGATCTAGGGCATCTGGATGAACAGTCGGATGGGAAATCCTTTCTAAATTTAAGTATCTGCATGTGCATCTGGCAAAAAGTAAAAGTATTGTCTTTAAATATACTACTAGTTTTCTGGCGAACATTTGTTGGCAGATTCGGAAACATTTTGTTTGGTTTTTGTAGCATAGCACATGATATTTGGCCACTGCGAAACAATAACAATAAGTAGACCGAATAAAAACGGGCTGTGGCCCAAACGAATTCCCCTTTCGCTCTGGGCCATAATTTGCTACCTTTTTCGGTTGATGGGCGGGCGTACCGAAGAAAGTGCCAAGAAATAGTTCGTCATGCGAATCACTCACAGGCCAAAAACTCAGATATTCAGAACCAAAGTGTGCTATTTATAAGTTCCCGAACGACACACCAACACGGTTGTGCTCCAGCTCCAGACAGACAAGTGCTTTGCTTGTATAACATTCAGATCTCGACTCAGATTCCGATTCCGATTCAGCTGTAAGTGTAAGTCCGAGTGTCTCACAACGAGGCGAAGCCAAAGCCAAAGCCGAAGCTAGCCAGGGGGAAGGGCGGGGGCTGAGCTCCATCTAGATACCAGACTTGTCCCACTGGCCCGGTCGATGCCCAAGAGACTGTAGGCGTTTGAAAATGGGACAACCCGTATCGAAAGCATTTATTTACTGTGAATATAATTAAAGCATTTGTCACAAGTACAGGCACAGGCACAAGCACATGTACATGCAATTAATAATAAATATAGTTCTGCAGATGTTTTCGGACCTGCGGCGAACCCCTATTACTATATAGCAGGGGGTTATATAATCCGAAAACTATTATCGACAGATTCATACAAAGTATGGCCCATTTTATGGGCTCTTTCTGTGTGTATTTCGGGTTCCCTCTGGCTGCAACAATTTCATGGGGGAGGGGAGGCATTTAAGTGGAGTGCCACCACAGCGACAAAGGCGAAAATTAAATACGCAAACAAGACGGCGACCATAAACAAAGGGCCACCAATAGCCGCATAAATCAACAGGCAAGAAAATCCCATAAAAAAGCGACCACTCAGCAGAACGGAACGGAACACAGAACAGAACAGAACGGAACAGCGACTAGCGAGCGCTCTTCTCTGTTGATTCTCGGGGGGGAATTCTGCTGCGATATGGCGCCTTACAATTCCCAAACGGTTATAGCAGCGCACGACTCAGGAATGTCTAGAAGACTGGTGTACCGTTGCGAGAAGTGAGGATTGGGCCAGGTCTCGCAATGCTATGCTTGAGGGCCTTGTTCTCCCAACAAATATGTTACGACTTGTGGAACAGCCTTGAAAACGTCTGATCTCGCTTTACTTTCTTATATAATGCATTTCAAACTGGAATATTCTGAGTGTGTGTGTGTGTGGCTGTGGATGGATTCACTTTTTGGCTTGATGAATAGTGAATGATTGATTGACTGACAAACCGCCTAATTTGATGGCTCTTGACTCGGAGTATTCCGCGAAGCAGCTATGTGTCTGTCTGTCTGTCCGTCAAGTATAATAATGACTGCTAACTGCACACATGCCGAAAAGCACAGGAAGGGGGCGTTCGAGTGCAATGTTTGGGACTGCTGTACCTGTCGAGGGGGGTGGCACGCTGATGGCACAACGACTACTGCCGCTAAATATAGACGCTTACACATTGCCCCTATTCTGATCCCCCTAGCCCACCCCACCCGTCCCCTTAAGCGCTACGAATTGTTTTCGATGAGCGAATTATTAATTATCAACAATGGGCAGCGCAGAGCAGAGCAGCGCAGCGCAGAGCCAAAGAAAAACAATTTGATCGAAGAGCTGGAGAACAATGAAAATACGTAAGCAACAGCCGAAATAACCAAATATCCATTGCCACTGTCTTTATTTGGCTTACAGATTTTCATAAATAAATAAACGTATTATGGCATAAACAGGGAAATGTATTTTCTGCCAAATATACATATGTACATACATATGTACATATGTACATATAGTAGGTAAGCACTTTTACGTCTGTTGGGTCTGTTTAGGACGTGCGTCTCTATTAGCTAGTGCCACAAGAGTCGGGTCGGGTCAGGGCATATCCTTGAAATGCTCAACAATCCCAAATCCCAAATGATATGCCATTTTGCTTAGGTTAGTGCTAATTGGGGGACTCACCGTTAACTAAATCACTTCCCGCAAGATCCGCTCTGCTATGGCTGACTAAGTGCCTTCCGTTCAGGGCTAGCCAAATGCTGGCCAGCATTTTCCGAATTTCTGGCTAAATGATCCGTGAGAATATGTTGTAAATTATGACCTGCCTTCCCTGCCCGATTATCAGAAATGTACATAAATATCCTATCCTTCAGCTAGCCGTGAATATTCCGCACCCAATTGGCCAATTGGCCTGGCCATTAAACAATGACGTGGGCCGAAATTGTTTGCTAACGTTTTAAAATTAGCAGCTGGAATAAGCTGATAAAAATAGACTAATTGCTGGATCGACTATATCTAGGCTAATCTCTGCGATTAGCTGATAAAGCAATCAAAATCAAGGTATGATTTATAAACCTCCCGCGTCGGCGTCCGAGTCGTAAATTGTAATTGGAAACAATAAAAATGCGAAATAAATTGTCCATCGGTTGGGGTGGGGTGTAGATAGGAAAAGTAAGGTGGGTTTGGCTTGATGCTGAGGCTGAGTCTGAGGCTGTGACTGTGGCTGTGTGTACACCCGGAACAAAAGCAGAAACCGAAACTGATCAATAAATTGGCTCTCGAGCAGCCGGCAATAATAAACCAATTGTCAAACTGTCAAATTCCAAGCACTTTGTCTGCACTCGCATAAATAAAATGCTATGACCGGCACCGGCACCGACACCGACACCTCTGTCGTCTACTCATATACAGTTTTTTCTTTTCTTTCGATATTAAAATTAATATAATAATTCGCTTTCAATGTCAGACAATCGTACGAAATGCTCGAATGTTTCAATTGCATAAAGCCAAACAGAAAGAGGAGACGAGGCGCCTTGCACTTGAAGTCCAACGCAATTGAAGTGTAATTGAAACGAATCGACAATTTGAAATATTAAACACAAATATGCCAAAAAAAACACATAAAAACAACAACAAAGATGTCTTTTATTGCTCGCTGACCCTCTGCTCCGCTACCCTTCTTCGTGGGAGCGTGTTCTTGCGTCTTGTTTGTGGCTGCCGACACTCCACTCCACTCACAGAATTGTCCAAATTACAAGCTCAAATTAATTCAATTGGGTTTGTGGTCACACTTACAGTCAGTCAGTCAGTCAACAGGGGGTGACGAGCCAATCGATTTCGTCATAGCTTGACCAGCACCAGCACCAACCTCATCCCCAGAACCCACCACCGATGCGAATATGTCGTGCCAAATGGAGGAGCCTCAACCTTGAAAACACATTGATTCGATGGCCAGCCAAAGTTCACATCTGTCTGCACTCGCCAGATCCCAAAAATGCCAGTGGAATTGGGCCGCGAGAAATATTTCGCATACCTAAACGAAATTTCCGTGTAAAAGTGAAAATGTTCGATCATTCCGGAGCACAACTGTGGAATCCAAGTGGAATTCTTAGGAATAATGCCGAAAAGTGCATCCAATCAATAAGAGCCCAAGGTTGCCAATTTAGTCGGCGAATACGGAGACCCTGACCATCAAGGAGACGAATGAAATTGGTTCTTGTTTATAATTCCGTAGTGCTAATGGTTTCATCAACAAGTTCAAAATCCCCATTTGCATTCGCGTTTAAACAAAGACAAGACCGTTAAAAGAACCGAGCAAACAAATAAACTTTTTTAATGAACGGGAATTTGATTATCCCCCGGAGATATTGCCTTGGAAAATCTCAATGTAAGCCCGGGAATTTCGGTTCTGTTTACCATTTAATTCATTCGATTCGGAAACGAGGAACGATATTAATTTCTGGTAAATTATGATTCCCGACGGACGGGCTCAGCGAAATCGATGCCTATGTATTCCGAGTCCAAAGATTTGCCGTTCGATGAAGGGGAATCGATTGATATTCCATTCGCAACTTCATAGACAATAAACTGGCATTCATTGTTCAGACTTGCGGTTTATGCGAAAACTTTCCAAGTCCCCGAAATCTCTTCCGCCCTCCACCACCCCCAGACAATGGGGCCCACACCTCCAGCACTTATCAGCAGGGCGTGTGACGAAACAATAAATCTGTCCCCCAAATTGAACAATGTAAAATCGGTCGATAACATCTGTGATAAGGAAGTTACATTTGGGTTTTGGTGCTGTACTTGAACTACTTTCGTATGCCAAGTGTCCCTACCCCTCCCGCGATGCCACCTGGGTCTTGGTCTGCTCTCTTCCGGATCGGATGATTCGAGTGTTTGCTGCGGGACTGACTGGCCGATTCATAGGTATTGTGACTTAAATACTTTGGAATGCCAGTGCGTACTGCTAGAATATCAAACACAAAAACGCTTTTGGCCACAAACACAAACAGCGCAGCACAGCACAGCACAGCGCACACATACATAATGCTAATCGGGGAGG
The DNA here is from genome assembly GCA_035041765.1 of Drosophila algonquin. Lineage (NCBI taxonomy): Eukaryota > Metazoa > Arthropoda > Insecta > Diptera > Drosophilidae > Drosophila > Drosophila algonquin. The sequence goes on from JAWNKY010003561.1 coordinate 1,061,664, forward strand.
TAATTAAATAGCGGCATAATTATGTATAAATATCCGCTAATTGATTGGCCAGTAAAGTCAGGCATCAGTGATGATAAGCCAGAAATTTCATTCACTTTATCGACGGACGCCTTAATGACTTTATTGAATGACGAACTCATCGAACAGATTGCGATCAACGTGTCACGGTAGACTGCATGCAATCCCATCGGAATATCCGAATAGTACTTGTTGCCGTGTCAACAATTAATACCGAAAATCCGTCACACACAATCGTATTCATCGCATTCATGGATTAGTCATGCAATTGCACCGAATCTAAGATAATCACAAGCTGCACCGCACCTTTAATGTACTATCTCCTCCATTCCGGACTAATGAATAAGATACGACGGCACAAATGTAGAACGGAGACAGGGGAATTACATGACTATCTCGCATTTATTCGCTGTGGTATCGTTTCCATCAATATCTCATCAATCTCTCCCTGGCTGGCATTAGACGCGACCCTCTTTGTCCGCATTCGGACATTCGGAGATCGTAATTCGGCTGGAGCCGGACAGAAATCGCTCATAAAAACCGAGTTTAATGTCATGCAAATCATGTTTCGAGGCGACCGAGCGACTTAATGTCGTCTGATGGCTTTATTTCACGCATTGTAGTCCGATTTGGTGCTGTCCCGTCCCCCCATTCAGACCGTCCGGTCCATTCAGTCTTTGCCTTTTAATTATCTCTCGCCGCTAATGTTTTGGCCTATTTCTTGCAGGGCTGGGCTGTTTATCCAGCCAACTCTGGATCAACGTGGTGATTCACTCCATCTCTATAGTTCTCGATATTAAAAGCAAAAAATTTGCGACTATGACTCAGGGTGGCACTTGGGAATGTAACTTCCTGTTGGCATTTGGAATTGTTTGGTGAAACTCGGATTCTCCGGCGATTCATTCACCGTATTCGTATTCATTCAGACACTCCGAGGGCTCATCGGTAAACAAATAGCTTCTGACGGCATTGCATTGCTGGTTTCGATTCGTTTCGTATCGCTTCCAGCGGCGTAAGCGTAATAAGCGATAGCCGCCCCCAATGGATAATCGCCAAGCGATGAGAAAACTCGGTTAACTGAAGGGAACTGGGGTACTGGGGTACTGGGGTACTGGGGGCGTTTGAAATTCGCAATTGCGAATCTCTGGTTGATTATTATGCGAAAAGCAGAAACCCCCAATCGATGCCAAGTGAAATGGTAGACAGATTAGCGATGATCACATCCCATGCCCAGCAAATGCGACGAGATATCTGTTTGTAAATCTGTGCTGATCGCTCCCAGTGATTGACAGTATCGCAGAGAGTGTATAAATTTAACACTAACTGACAAATTCGATTTGATTCGATTAATTTTTGACGGCCTTGAACCCGAATTGGATCCAATTATCACTAGTCTTATCAATTTCGGGACTAGATAACAGCAAGCCAAACAGAAGGAAAAAAGCTGGCGAAAACCCACTGCGCACAATAATTCGCTCAGGAATTTGCACATATGTGTGTACATTTGTATAGTACGTTTGGCTCTTAATGATCTCTGACCTTATAGGTGGGTTGGCATATCCATATCATATGCGTGCCCAGCAGCGAGAGGAATACTAAGCACACACACCCACACACACGACACAGAGTAACAGTAACAGAGGCTACTGTCTCTCCCCTCTCTCTCTCTCTCCGCTTTCATGGTGCCGCCAGCTGCCAAATTCGGGCAAACATTTTGCCCCCCAAAATACCTTGACGCGGTCACTGTTAACTTAACAGTAACAGTAACAGCACTCTCTCCCTCTCTCGCGCTGCATCTGTTTGGGGCCATCTCTCTCGCAGCCTCCACCTACGCCAGCCAGCGGCCAAAGTGTGTTAAAACAAGGTGAGGCACTCCCAGCCAGTCGCATATATTACCAACTATATTATGAATGCGATCGGCTGGTAGTGCCTCACCTTGTATCAGCACAGCTTGCGCAAGACCGCAAACTCGAGCGCTGCGCAGCGCTGCCGGCAGCAATAATAACAGAAGCAGCAGCAGCCAGCCCCAGCAGCAGCAGCAGATACGTTTGGTGGTGGCCAATAATTCTAACTGAAATCAGTCAGCAGCGAGCCGCGATCGGAGTCAGAACAACGCGATAAGGAAATACGAATTATACCCCAAAACAGTTACGATTTTTCCGATCCCCAAAGTGTGCGAGTTTTATTCAAATTGTGCAGAGTTTTCAAAATAATGTTAGTATGAGAGTACCGAAAAGAATCCCAAAAAAAACGCTGTCTCAAGCCATATTTGGAATCGGATATGCAGGAAATTGACCACGACAGTCAGTCAATATTTGTGAACCCACAAGGGATATACATATAGATACATACAGAAGAGGGCCTCCCCTCCACTCTTTAGAAGACGAAGTTTACTGTGGATTATTATCTTTACGGTGCTTTGTTTGTCCAGTCAGAGTTTTGGCAAATATTTTGGCTATCAAAGAACCTTTCGTTTCTAATTAAAGACCCATTTCGTCAGAGCTCCCACTGCGACAATTCAATTCTTGGCTATTCACGCCAAACTTTATGGCCAATTGGCAATTAATTATCAACTCAAACTTTCAGATTAATTAACACTAAATTAAAAACGGGTTCAGCATTAGCCAAACCCCAACAAATAATAATACCATCATCATCGCGAAGACGGAATAGAGCAATAACCATGGGGGGTGGGGATGAAGAGGAGCCTTAGACAAAATGTTTGAGCACCTACGATACCCATGATTCAGTTGCTATTTATACCCGAGTCTTTTTAATTGAATAGACCTGGTGCCACTCAAAGAAATCACTGACAACTCCGCTTTCGGCCAGGCTATGGCTATCCGCCCCAGACCCTACCCCCATCGTCAACAGGCGAAACAGGAAAATCTATTTGCAATTTGCATTTATTTATGAAACTTGGTTTCGGCTTCGGTTTCGAGTTCTATTCTATTCTGTTCTGTTCTGTTTCTGTTCTCGGATAAACAAGTTTAGTTTGTTGGTCTTCTGCGTCTCCAGAATTATCACCAACGATGAAATATAATAACACGAAATGAAAAAGGGGCCGCTTCTAAGACTGATTCTTGTATATTGTTGTTTTTGAAATTTTCGATTTGGTGTGCACAAAATTTACACACAAAACAAACATACATAAGTTAAAAAAAAAACATTAAAATGAAACTTTTTATATTGCCATTGGACTTGTGCAAACTAGTTGACGTCATCAGAATATATGTATATAGAAAAGATAACTGTTCAGAGTTCAGTCTGTGCCTTGGCCCCCCCCACACCCAGTGAATGCCTGATGAGAGCGAATTGAGACCCCTAAAGAGGAGTCCGATCTCCAAATTAGATTCATGTATAAAGATAAATTAATTAAACGAGTTTCCCCTTGCTCATTTGCCTAATATCAGTAGTCCGTTGCACGGGTCGTATGCGTTATAAGTCCGAGGAATTTCAGGTATTCCGAGTAGGTTGATAGCAACTGAGATAAAGATCGGACTGCTAATTGCTGGCAAATTGCAGAGCCCCTTATCAAGATACAAACGAATGCAAATTTGGCGATAAGATATGCTGACAGTGTTCCCTGTGCCATCCTCTCCATTTCAGTTGTGAAGTCTACTGCCCCACGTCTTCCCTTGCAGGACTCAGACATGACTGTAAAGTGCGCCCAGGTGGTGGGCCTGCTAGCCCTGCTGTCGGGCTTGGCCTACGCCTTTGACCACACACTGAAGCTGGACTATCCGGGTCCCTACTGCGGAGTGCGAAACACATGCTGCAAAGATCGGGCCGACGGCTGCTCGCTGCCCATCTCTAGTAAGTGGCTTATCTAATGCCTTCCCTCTCCCAAACAGCCAGCCAGCCAGCTGAATATTCCTCTTTTCACAGCCACCCTGTGCTACTGCGATGAGTTCTGTGACCGAGACGACGCCGGCGACTGCTGCCCCGACTACCGATCCTTCTGCTTTGGCGAGGCTGATCCTTTGGTTACCTGCCTGCACAACGGCGCGTACTTCAGCAAATACAACAGCACGTGGGACAACTGCAACGAGTGCCGATGCCTTGACGGAGGACGGGTGCAGTGCGACCAGGATCTCTGCCTGACCGACGAGTCGATCATCCACAGCATCAACACGATCCACCACCTGGGCTGGTCCGCCCGCAAGTACGACGAATGGTGGGGTCACAAGTACAGCGAGGGTCTGCGCCTGCGTCTGGGAACCAAGGAGCCTACCTTCCGCGTCAAGGCTATGAGCAGACTGACCAATCCCACCGAGGGCCTACCCGCCGCTTTCAATGCAGTGGAAAAGTGGTCCAGCTACATCTCGGAGGTGCCCGACCAGGGCTGGTGCGGCTCCTCGTGGGTGCTGTCCACCACCTCGGTAGCCAGCGATCGCTTCGCCATTCAAAGCAAGGGCAAGGAGGCTGTCCAGCTGTCGGCCCAGAACATCTTGTCCTGCACACGCCGTCAGCAAGGCTGCGAGGGCGGTCACCTGGACGCCGCCTGGCGCTACCTGCACAAGAAGGGAGTCGTCGACGAGAGCTGCTATCCGTACACCCACCACCGCGACACCTGTAAGATCCGCCACAACAGCCGCTCGCTGAAGGCCAACGGCTGCCGTCCCTCGGCCAATGTGGATCGGGACAGCTTCTACACGGTGGGCCCCGCCTACACCCTAAACAAAGAGGCTGATATCATGGCGGAGATCTACCACTCTGGCCCCGTCCAGGCCACCATGCGTGTGTACAGGGACTTCTTCTCATATTCGAGCGGAGTCTATCGCCAGACGGCGGCCAACCGAGGCGCTCCCACCGGCTTCCACTCGGTCAAGCTGGTCGGTTGGGGAGAGGAGCACAACGGCGACAAGTATTGGGTGAGTGTCCATCTGCACATGATCCTTAATTGCCTTCGTTATGATTTATGAGTGAATTTCGTTGACCAGATCGCTGCCAACTCCTGGGGTCCATGGTGGGGTGAGCGTGGATACTTCCGCATCCTGCGCGGCTCCAACGAGTGCGACATCGAGGACTACGTGCTGGCCTCCTGGCCCTACGTCTACAACTACTACAACGTGAAGTCGACGCCATAGACGCCGCCTGCGGAGTCCGGACCGGACCCTCTGGTCGAGCACGCACACATGTACCCCGAGTAATCTCGAGCTATGCAGAAACGAAAACAAATTTATCTCATGCTTCAAAAATTTTCCATTGCTATGGCACTCAAAGTGAATTAGGCGCTTCTGTATTTGTAAAGTTTATGCTAGAACCTAGTTACTAAAATGATTAGCTTTAAGATGCGCGAACGCACAAGTTAACTGCCCAGCCACCGCCCCAGCCCCAGTCCCAGTTCCAGCCTTAACCACTTGTTCCCACTCCCACTAAACAGGACTCGAAGATGGGTAAGGGGCATCCATATGCAACACGAAACTGCCACATTAACCAGTCAACACCACCGCTCCATCCCCTGATACTGCCACAACAACAACAACAACAAGAACGTACCCCTGCCCCCAAAAGCAGCGCATGTGATTGACGCACGAATTGAATCAGCGAGAAAGAGTCTGTAGAATACGAGCACGCCCATCATGTATTGTAAATGGAAGCTAAGTTAACTGATCGAGGACCCGATGTAACATGTTCGGCTTATATATTTTTAATAAACGAATTACTTTACATGTTTACCGCCGCTGAGTTTTGATTCAATCTCGATGAATTGCCATCCCCACACATGCACATACCCATACCCATACCCACACTACACTCCCGCCGAGAACATTTTGATCTTAACTTTATTTTGTAATACATATTTATACGTATCATGTACCAATTCGGTCATCGTATGTGTCTTGTATAATCTTTTCACTTGCTTTCTGCTTTGTTTAACAATATTTTCACATTTTTGTTGGGGATTAAATAGAATAGAGGAAAAATCTCTGGGGAGAGGGGGGGTTATTTACTAATGCTAACGCACTGAATAAATCAGGAGAGTAATGAAGAATGTTTTCACTTTGCACTTACGATTATAATCGAAATCGAAATTAAATTGACACAAACAAAAGTCGAAGGCCCACAACTTTCCTAACCATGGAATAATTCAATTCATTTCTCACACTTTCAATTTGAATACGCTTCCGGAGATAGTATTTCTGTATATGGTACAGAAAAAAGGCCTGTTCGAACGCCCTTCTGCTTGCTCTCTGCTCCTTGATGCATGCGGGTCGGGTGGGCTAGTTTAGGGTGATGCCGGCAAAGGACACATCGAGGGCAGCATCGCTGGACTCCATGCGACTGCGCACGTGCGCCAGCGTGTTCTTGTAGTGGCTCTCGATCTGTTTGGTTTCCTCGCTGGGCTCCAGGTTGGGCAGTTCCTCATTCACCTTGGCAATTAGCTGCAAGGAAAACATTTGAATGAGACCCCTGGGGTTTTCTTTCCGAGTGTTCACTAATCACCTGATTCAGCATGGCTACGGTGATGAGCGAGTTACCGCGCTCAAAGTAGAAGAGATAGTGATTCAGCAGCTCCACATACAGCTGCACCTGAACTCCCGTGTCCAGGCACTGCGAGGCAATGCGAGCGCCCTTCTTCAGGCAGTCCAGAGTGCGCTTCTCGTCTCGCATCTCCTCGCCGTTTTGCCTATGGATGCAACATGAAAGTTTAGCAATAATTCCAAATAAAAGGGACATTAAAGATTTTCTTACTTTCCGCTCCAGAAGAGAGCTGCACAAGCTACCACACCGCGACACTGATCCGGCTTCTTCAGCAGCTTGGACGCCGCCAGAGCACAATTCGTACGGAGGGGCTCGGCGTTCTCCTCGCCGAAGCAGGACATCTGCTCGAACGTGGACATTATGAGAGTTATGGCAGCCAGCTGAGCCTTTGAATCGGATATTTCATCTTCGTAGAGGGAGAATGCCTGCGTCATGAACTCGTAGGCTACAGTCTCGTGGTTCGTGTAGCGGATCTCTCCGATGACGAGAGCCCCCTGCAGATACAGACGCAGCGCCAGATCGGCCAGATCCGCCTTAGCCAGTGCGCTGATTGTGCTGTGGCAGTACTGCACAATCTTCTGGCACTTTTTGTCCCAGTTCTCATCTTGTTCGGCGATCGCCTTGTACTTGAAGGCCAACTGATAGGCAGCAAATACGAGCGGAGGCAGGACATGCTTCAGCCGCTGTCCGCCGCCATTCCCCAGATGCTTTCGGGCTGTTTGCAGCATTTTGTATTGCATGTCCGGCTCATCAGAGCGCATCAGGTGAATGAAGCTGAAGCAAGAAAGGTCCATTAAATATAGAGGAATTTACGACACAAAACGAGATCTACTTACCGCGCCACGACTCCTTGCTCTTCCGCAAACTCTTCGGCATCTGTGCTACTAGTGCCAGCGGCCGCCAAACTGTCCTTGTTCGCCTCATCATCCTTGATCAGCGGCGTGATAATGGTCAAGAGGCTGTCCGCCTGATCGGCCGTCGGCACCTGAGTCTCGTTCTCCAGAATGTTCATTACCAGATACAGCGCCAGCGATTTGCGTGAAGTGTAGTCGAACTTTTCAAGCAGTGGACAAAAGTTGTGCAACTGGATGATGGTCAGGGCATTATTATAGAAGTCAATGCAGATGCGCAGCAGGCGGGACAGTTCCTGGTTCACGGACAAAAGATGCGAGATGCTGCAAAGAAAGGGCAAGTTTAGTTCGGGGTATTTACATTTCTCATCACCTTGAGGAAATCTTACTTGTTCATGTTCATTCGTTGCAGTATTTGTGCGGTTGTGCCCAGCACCTTGTCCACGTAGTCGATGCGATCTGGATACACTTTCTGGGCCAAACTCAGTAGAGCCACCTGCAGTGAAATGGTATCCTCGAGCGGCATGTCATGGCGCATCTGCACAATGTTGGCCACCTGAACGCTGAAGACCTCAAACAGCTCCACCTCGGCAGGAATGATGGCATCGATGCCATTGCCGCTGGTCTACAGCAAAAAAATGTTGCTAAATGCTAGATTTTGTGACATGGCATCGATAGAGGATATTACCTTGCCACTTCTCTGGTTGTAGGCAGCCAGACGCTCAATCAACGATATAATAATGTTCTTCACGTTCACACCCGTCTCCAGCTGGGCACAGGACTTGAGGAATGGGTCCAGTGTCTGCAGATGGAACTCATCGGGAAACACTTGTATGATGCACTCCATGAGATACTCCTGGGCAATGGCATCCCGACAGCTAACGACCTGCTCCAAGATTCCAGGTAGAATGAGCCGCTGGTACGTCTCCAGGGTGGCCGACTCCAGCTGCGAGAGTCGCACCAGGTTTGTGCCCACCAGTATCTTGAGCTCCTCGCGCTCCTTCTCCCGCCTGGTCTTCTCGCTGGAGTGTCCCTGGTGCTGCATGCGCACCCACAGTTTATTCATCTCTGCGAAGTTCGTCAGCACAAAGTCAATAGCATCGTAGACATTGCCCTCGTGCTCGTTTTCCGCAACCATCACATCGGGTAGAATGTTGCGGGTGCACTGCAGCAAGTAGTTGCGAAGGAACAGCCCCCTCAAGGGATGCTGCACTCCGCGACACATCTCCACCAGGTCCTTGAGGATGCTGCGCTTGAGCGTGCAGTCGTTTTTTATGTACACAATGCCCACTGTGATCAGCAAATACAGCCGTGGAACTATGGTGTGCGAGTATTGCACCAACTCGTACAGATCCGTCTTTTTGTCACTCTTTTCGCTTAGGTACAGCTCCAGGTGGCACAGCTCATTGGTGACGGCCATGTCTGGGGGGGAAAGCAAGCGTGAAAAAGGTAAACTTGGATGCGTCACAATACTGAGTACTCACATAGCTCGTAATAGCTCTTGGGGGACAGCAGGGAGGTGCGCAGTTCACTCAGCATCGTGCTGGCACACTTGAGCGAATCCAGCATACGCTCCTTGTCCAGGAAGTGGTTCATCTGGAATGCCTGCTTGCGGGCTGCCCCGACGGCCTCGGCAAGCAGCTTCTCCTGGTCATCCAAACCATTTGGCATGGTCTGAAACGAGACATAGAAAGTGGAGTCGGTGCTGTTAGTTCCTGGGGTTCGCCTAGCTCTCGAGTTGGTTGCGTGCGAATACATGAGGGCGGGTTACAATGATATCGAGAACACACAAATGCTTCAACAGTACACAGCATGAGATAAGCCTTCTTTATACACAATATACATATACGGAAGTTTGGGCAGAGCGAAGCCAGGCCAGAGGACACAATGAATCGACGATAAGACAGAGACTCAGCCACACATAAATATCAAGCTGATTTTTTGGATGAAGATGACACATTGTACATGTTCAAGTGCACACCTATCTACATATGTACGCATGTATGTATATTGCTATGTACGACTGGTCCCCAATTTAGCGGATGGGGTTTAATTAGTGGTTGAAGTGAGTGTGAATTATTTACCCTATTCTGAGCAGGATTGGGCGCTTGGCCGCTGTACGAGGATGAGCTCCAGGGGTACATGGTGGTTATGATGTGTGTTTTTGTTGGTTGGGGGCGTAGTTTTTACTCCAGGTACTCTCGACTTGACGTCGACAGAGGCGCAGTCAGCGGTTTGACTTTAGCCAATTTTCACTTGGTAGTTTTTCTTTTTGGCCAATTCTCGCTTGCCGGCTTCTGGCGGCTACAATGCGGGGTGGAGCGCACTTACCATTACTGCAGCGTCAGGTGCGAATCAAAGATGGGGGAGTTATTTAATTAAATAAAGTTTACTTTTTAGGATGATATTGAAATACAGTGTGACCGCAGATTTACCGATAAAATATACGGTCTGACCCTCAGAAATATACCGAAAAATACCGTCTCACATTCAAAATATACGGCACATATAGCGATGAAAAAACGAACGGCCCAACGGATATGTCGCAAATGAACCGTCTGCAAGCGGTCCCAGAGAGGGTCTTCGTGGGATTTAATGAATTCGGCTTTGATGGTTCGAGTATGAAAATGTTCTTTATGGCTTAGTGGCTAATTATATGTCTTTTAATTTTGGAAATGGTTAATTGGTGGCGTTCTCCTTCCACCAGAGAGTTTGAATAGTGGTTAATGCAAAACAGGAGCAGGATAAATGGTTGAATGCTTCAACAGGATTTAGTCGATTCATGTGGTTATTAAAACATTCATATAAAAAACTATAAAAGGCATAGCCCCTTCAAAAGTCTCATCACAATGTTCTTGTTGCTGGTTGTGTCAGTTCTATTTCCAATTGTGGGTGCTCCTGATAGTATCTCGGAACCCACAGAAGTGCTCCTTGAACTCAATCGTGCACTTGGGATGGAGCTTAACGTTTTTATCAACTATGAGGAATACGGGGAATCAAGTACTCTTCAGACATTGGACACGCCACGAATGCAACTTGCCCTAAAGTCCAATGCATCCAGCTATAGACTGACAGGAAACTTTACCGAGAGAGCTCTGGTGGCGGTCTACCTGGGGGAGTCTCTGCTGGATCCTTTGACGGCTGAGCTCCTGCCGCAGCTGCTGGATGAGCTTCATCAGCTTCAAATCGCGTTCGTGAGCCGAGAGGACTCCACGTCATGGCAGCAGGAACTCTTCACCTACTGTTATCAAAAAGGCTTTCTCCATGTGATCCTGATTAACGAGAACTCGCTCTATACTTATCAGCCATATCCCTCGATCCAGGCTATTAAACTCTCCAATCTCTCAGAATATCTAACAAGGGAGCGGCAGACACGCAATTTTCGCGGCTTTCCCATACTCACAATTAACACGGAGATGGCTCCGCGCGATTTTGATTATGTCGACCACAAGAATCAACTGGTGCGGACAGGGTACATGTACACCGTTCTCAAGGAGTTCACGGAACGTTACAATGCAACTCTTGTTGACGTGACGCTACCAAATGTGGAAGTGATTATTAAATACGAGGCCGTTTTTCAAATGCTGCATTCAAAAAAGATCGACTTCGTATGTTATCCAAAGGACCTCCGATGGGATGTAAAGTCCTCGGTCCCGCTTTCGATTCTGAACGATTACTTTCTGGTGCCTCATGCCCCACCCATCGCCAGCTACATGTACTTTGCCAAGCCCTTCGCTTGGACCCTCTGGCTGATCCTGGTGGCCACAGTAGCTTATGTTACGATAATGCTCTTTTTGGTACGCTTGCGACGACTAGACAAACGGGGACGACGACCCCAAATTGGAGTATCCTTTCTGCGCAGCCTGAGTCATTTTCTCTTCATCTCGAACTACGAGACAAGGATCTCAGTGTGGCAGGACTTGCTGGTGTATCTAATACTAACGCTTGGGGGATTCATTTTAACAAACGTTTATCTGGCCATGCTCTCGAGCATGCTAACATCGGGACTATACGAGCCCCAGTACAACACACTGGAAAGCCTAGCAAAGGCGCCCTATCCCACTCTACAAGATGATTACTATGCAAGTTCGTTCGCAACGAAATCATTTCTGCCCGAGGCTGTCCTCAGAAACGGAATATCCATGAATTCCTTTACGGTGGATAAGTTTCGCAATGGCCTTGATACCCGTTTTATGTATTGTGTCTTTGAAGATCGCCTGGAGCTGATCCTCCGGCAACAGTACCTACTGAAAACCCCTCGCTGCAAGGTAGTAACACAGAGCATTGGCTTTGCCCTACAATCCCATTTGGTATCCAACAGTTTGCCCTATTTGAGAATGTTCAACGAGTTCACGAGGAGAATCCAGGAGTATGGCATTCTGGCCAAAATGAAGTCGGAAATCTGGCGGCAGCTCATTGAGACTGGAATATTCTCTATAATGAGGGATGAGCAACCCTTGGCCAAGGCCTATGACACAGACTTTTATTTCTTTGCCTTTTTCCTGTGGGCCTTGGGCTTGGCGTTCTCAATGCTGGTCTTTGTCTTGGAATTTGTCAAGCAGCGCTTTCACCGTAGGCCTTAATTGGTATTATGCCATCAATTTAATACTTGACAAGTGCCTCTCTTCATTTTGTCTATGAATTAATCTATACAATGTAATGCCTCGAATCACTACGCATGTACGAGTATTGTCTTTTTTAATTACACTCTTCGATTGTTTTCTTTTAGCTTTTGTCTTACTCGCTTATAAGTAGTTATGTGCATATACATTTTAATCTTAACATGATTAGGATATACATACGTATGTATGTAGCGCAACACAAGCCAACCGGCGGCGTATGACTGCGTGTAAGCAGTAATCTAATAATAACGATTGCTAAAATCGACTGCGACTCAAGCCAGGGCGGGGAGCCTTCTGAGGGGGCATGCAAATGGGAGAGACATCGTCTCCACCGCGGTAGAGTTCCTCAACCAGGTTTATATTCCCGTTAGACAGCGGCGTGCTCGTCGAAGCAGACATCGGGGCAAAGCGGGGCTTAATCGGAGTGACAGTGTCCTGGTCTTGGCATTCACCAACGGTGCAGACCCGCTTGCGTCGCGACACAGAGGCGTCATCAGCCAGTAGCATGGCTCCTCTCTTTTGTATCTCCCCAGAAACCTCAATTGGTTTGTTTGACGCTGTACGAAAGCCGACAAACTCTGAGATGGCTTCTGGAACACCCATGTGTGACCATTGGCTTAAATCAATTCCTTGCAGAAACTGATTATCAACCTGAACATCAGCGAGCAGCTTGGCTGCCTTCTTTGCATTCTCCTCAGACACCTCAATCGGTTTGTTTGAGGCAGTACGGAATGCAATCCCTTCCGGCTCCCAATCCGGAATTCCCTCAGATACCTTCGCTTCAATTTTTTTCATCACCTCTAATTTGACTGTTTGATTGTCCGACGTTTCCGATTTGCTATTTGATACACCGGGAACCTCTATTATGGTGTCCCACTCACTCATTGGGATGTCTTCCAATATTAAGTGAATGCTTTCTTGGGGATTTTCCAACGGCATGATGGGTTTTACATCAGATGTATCCGATTGTTTAGTTTCATCACTGCTCAATGACATTTCGGTGTCATAATTCGCCAGAATCGAATCACCTTCAGACTTCAGATCCTCACAAGCTTTGGCATCTGTAAAGAGACTTATTGGTCAAATCGCTCGTAAATGGAGAGAGATGTTGTGTTACGTTACCAATTTCCGAATGGCATTTTGTTGTGGATGTCTTACGAATGCTCTCACTCTCGCCAAAATGAGTGTTTTTTCCGTGTTCTGTTTGTAAAATTTGTTAATGGCAGAAATAGTGTATTAATTGTATCCTTACCATGGGGTTGTTTTATATCGCAGACTTCAGAGGCTTCGTATGTGTAGTCGAGCTTTAGAAGGTCCTCCTCCAGATTTTCAAATGCCGTGCCGGAATTATCAGCCTGACTTAGCATGGATTGGATGGATACGAAACCGCTGCTGGGCACAACCAATCGGTTTCGCAGTGGTTTTTGCGCACGCTGTGTGTAATGGCGATCTGCATTGTAGATAATAGCAACTTCTGTGCTTATACAATGATGATCGTCGAGCCTACGCTTAGCTCTTTTAAATAGACGCTCGGATTGCATGGACGAGCTGGAGTCGCTTGCCGATGGACTCGCTATTATGTGTTTCGGGTCCATAATAAACTTAATAAATATCTGACATTTTTAGTTTGGCTGCAATGCCGCCATATTTAGCGCCGACTGCTTTTAAGCAATTGATAGCCGAAATGACCGATAGCCGATCATCAAAAATTGGCGGTGACTTTGGAAATATTGATGGTATATTTATGGTTTTTTTTTTATTCAACTATTTAGCTGATTTTTTATGTGATCCTATTTTTGAAATTAATAAAACGCTAAATTAAATGAAATTATGTAAAAATTCTGTGGCACAGCATACAAATCTTTTCCGCCAGGTGTCGCTCTTTCTGTGTAGTTGCCATGTAGCAGAATAAATTGAAAATTCGATTTAAATAATTTTTATGAAAACAATTGAAAAATATTGTTGAGTTTTTGTTTGATTTCAGAAAATTCATTTTTATTATCTTATCTGCACATTTTCGCCACAGAACATATCACCTTAAAATATATTACCAATCCCAAACATATCGATATATCAATTCAACATCATCCTCGCTGCAGGATGTGCTGAGCGCCTCTCTCCGAATTGAAACCGTTAAGCACCCGGGAAAAAAGGAAGATTTTGTTTTATGTTTTATATATATAATTAAAGTACTGCGTGGCTCTGCAAAGCTCAAGTGTACTGTGGTTAATAGTAACCAAATGGAAAAGAGCAGTCGTCGGACCTTATTGCTGCTGGCGTAGGTGTGCGTGCGTATAGTGGAGTGCAGTGCAGAGCTCTGTGGATGCGCAAACAACAAAATATAAATAAGAAGAAAGACTCCGCACAGCAGCCCCAGGCCCCCCTCCCCCAGTCCCCCCTGTTCGTCGTCAATGTCAGTGAAGTTGATAAAAAGCGAAGTAAAAGGTCTTAATTGCTGCTGCAGTCAATAAATCATCAAACGAAAATATGGAAGCATCTCAGGAATCCAGTGCGTAAAATTAGAATCACAGCCAGCGGAAGATACAAAATAGCCAGAGAAGCATACACACGTATAAATACACACATCGTAAAGCCAGAACGATGGAGAGCGAGCTCCCACTGCTCCCCACTTCCTGCACAACATATGCCAGAGTCGGGAACAACAAGACATGCTCGTGCTCCTGGGGATGCTGTGGAGGCGCCCACAGAGAGTAGTCGCCAGCGCTTACTCTCTCTCATCTACACTCCGCTCTCTCAATTGCGCTCTCTCGGCCACAATACCACCATCGTATGAGCACCCTGATGGAATGGTAATGGTATCGCTCATACGCACAGCCACGGCCACAGACACATCGGGTTTTATTTCGATTCGGACCGTCAGCGCCGCCGGACGTTCGCCGGTTCGTCAGCACATTTCCTGTTTTGCGTGTTTCGGGCGCGCTTCGTGTGCATCGTATTGAAATTCGAACGCTCTAAAGCTGGGAGCGTTTCGAGTGATATCGAGATTCCAGATGCGGGATAAAGTTCTAATACAGCAAGAACGAGTATAAGTCGATAAAGATACCATACCTGGACGTGTTTGATTTCGAAGCAACAACAACATTGTTGTGGATGATTTTGATGTTGGAGTGATATTGTGAAAAGGAGGCACCAACGGGATGTTCGGCACCAGCGTTGCCTGTGTGTGTGTGTCTGTGTGTGATTGTGTGCAACATTGGGTGAAGTGCCGAGTTTAATGAATGTGTAGATAGATTACACTTACACCGCACATGTGTCTGTGAGAGGGCTGATGAAAAATATGAAATACTGACGTCCCGGGGACAACGTACGCAGTCCAAACAAAAAACTAAGAGACTAAAGTGAAAGGCGATAAGGTTACAGATGTCCTGAGCACACAAGGTACGGCCGGGCTCGCAAGCATACAGGGATAGGACACTCAGGGAGGGGACACAGGACGGGAGTGTAACTGGATACGGATACATGCGCGCCTCCAAGAAGGCCCGCTCCTTTGGTCGCCCTGCAGCCCTGTGCTGCAACCACCAGCCACCAGCAGCAGCCACAAAAGGACGACAAAACGTAAGTAGCTGCACGATGCTTAGGCTATAATAAGACCCGAACCCTTCTCCGTCTCGGACATGAGACAAAAAGGGGACAGGACAAGACAGGACAGGACAGGACACTGCAGTGCGCTCATCCAGGGCCGCTAAGTATGCCAGTGCAGTTCTATTTTTGAGGTGCACTGCACTGCACTGCGCTGAGTAGGTGAAGTGCGAACCAGAAACCATTGCCCACACCACAAGAGCCCCGGAGCAGAGCACACCCTCCCACTCGCTCAGCCGGCGACACCATACAAAGCGTACGACTACGAGTATTCAAGTGTAACTAAAGACGACCAATTCACAAACAAACAAACAAACAAAAACCGGCGGCAGTGGCAGTGGCAGCGGCAGCGGAACCGGAGGAACGCAGCGCGGCGCGGCCGGACGGAACGGAACCGTGCGGAGTCGGGCGTGCGTTGTGTTGTGGGCGACCCACGAACCATGTGACCGCGGAGGAGGCAGCCCTCTGTCCGGGCCTCCGCTCGCTTCGCTAATGTTTATTATGAAAAGCGTGCCCTTTGGAACGCCATCATGTATTTTTATTTTTATTATTTTCATTTTATGATTGCGCTTAGGTTCTGGCTGTGTATTTTGGTTTGGTTTTCCTTGTCAGCAAGCTTTGGCAGCGACGAGAGGGGTGGGGTGCAGAGGAGAGGAGAGGTGAAGTGACGTGGAGTGGAGTGGAGTGCGCTGGATTGGGCTGATGCTGATGGTTGTGTTGTCGAGAAGCCCTCATGAGAGCTGCACAGCACTCAATTCATTGATCAAAGATGCAGCTACAATTATAATAGTCACAACAACAACAACAGCAATGACACAAAAACAACAACGACGACGACGACGAGATGCAGCGCTCAACATGCCGCAATTACTGTTATAATTTCGGGCTTGTAACCGTTATTCAAATTGAAATTCAAATTCAAATGTGAACTGCAATTACCAACCCTCCCCAACACGCGGCGGCATTGTGAGTGGGGTAACAAACAATCGCCAATTGGCATATAATGATCCCCTTTGGACGTTTTAACTGACTGACAGACGGCCTGACAGACAGACGATGTCTGTCTGACTGACTGACTGAGCCACCAGCAGGGACATTCAAAATAATTCTCAGGCCTTGACAAATGCACGTAATGATTGAACAACTCACACTTTGGTTTATGCTTTTTTAACAATTTACAGCCTTACCCTTTCCAAGTAACACTCACATGTTCTCACACTCTGCCCTTGCCCGCTCGTCATAATTTTAGGGGTTGTGCAACTGCAGACATACAATACAGCTGTTCCCTTCGATGGCCAAACAGGGGCTGGGGCATGGGAACGCTGGATAGCGAATGAGGACAGGAATGAGGAGTACTACTCGTCGTACTACCATGCCCCATGAACATCTTTGACTCCTGTGGTGATTAATTGTCATTTCGAGGCAGTCAGAGTCACCTGGGTCTCCGATCATAGGCATAGGCATAGGCATTGGCATAGGCCTAAGCAACATATGCATAAGAGCCCATTCGGGTTTCGGGTCTGAGTTCGGGTTCATGGGACGCGACTTAGCATTGGATTAGATGTCGATCACCGATATGGCGAGAAAGAATAGGATCGTTTCTTTCGGCAGCGGCTTTTGTTCTTCTCGAAAGACGAAAGTAGGTAGCTGAGGCCAGAGAAACCATCGTAAATTGTTGTATTGATCCGACATCATCGATGTTTTCGAGTATAAAGGCGGAATGGAATTAATATGCCTAGGACCTAGGTAGTTCGGTATCAGTATCTGTTTGTGTGCAGAGCCTAGAGGGTAGGGTTGGGTCGATTAGAGGGTTGGTCTCTCAAACAGATTAACCAGTGTATCTTTCTCTGAGGGCAGGGCAGGGCAGGGCAGCGCTAGGCAGCTTTCTTTCCTCAACTGGCATCGATCGATTTAGTTTTGGCATCATAAATTAGTCCGCAGCTCCAACGAAGTTCTGCCTGAAGTCTGATGGCCATCATTTGTTTGGTCCGAGGCCACTTTCGGACACATTAGAACTTTGCTAATAAGATACAAATGATAAGAGTCATCACATCACCAGTTGACGGCCAGCTTGTAGCTTGCCAGCTTGTCCTACATTCAGCTGATGGAATCATAAATAATTTCTTTATTGCATGCAGCCTGCCTTATCTCGAGTGGCTTGTAGCAACATGCGTCGTTCTCCATGTGACAGCAGTCCATAATTCATGGTTGAAACATTTGTTTCTACTTCTAATTCCCCAACAATTACGCTTAATTAATTTAGAGATGTTTCTCGATGTCGATGTCGATGTTGTTGCTGCTGCCTCTGCTGCTATTGCTGCTCTGCTTGTACTCGTATATCTCCCGTAGAGTTGTTTCATCGTCCCCGCATCGTGCCCCTGCCTCATGGCCAACGCTCGTCACAGACACACAATACACATATTTTTGAACAGTTATGAGGGAGGACTGATGCCGGGATGGGACAGTCATTCAGCGAGCGAGCAAGGCAACGTCTCTTATAAATAGATTAATTAAAATCATCTTTAATTGTTTGATTACAAGACAAGCGTTGCGTTGCCCGAAAAAATTAAAAGCGCACGGAGCAGCGCTCTCACAATAGCTGCCTCTGTCAGTTCTGGAGTCTGGCTGTTTGGCTGTTTGGAAGTCGAGTCTGGGGCAGGCAGCACAGGAGTGTGTGGGCAAAATGCGCAACATGTGAAATACAGATGCGGCAGCGATTGCGACTGCGATTGCCATAGGAACGGAACCAGCACGGTCCCTTGAGTATTAAAGATTTCATTTGTGCTCTACAGATGTTCCAGAGATTGTACAACATAACTACATACATACATCCATGCTCGTACGAGCATTGTCCAGGAGGAGGAGTAGCAGCAGGCAGCTTCAGCTCCATCTTCAGCACACAAGAGTCACACGCAATTGAAGCAGCGGCATCTGCCACATCCACATCCACTTCAGGCAGTCGCCATCGCATAGCGCACCACATACGCGTATCTGCCGCAGCGTTCTGTTCTTTCGAGTGGCATTTGATTTTAGTACTCAAGAGTGCGAGTGCGAGTGCGAGTGCGAGCGCGAGTGTGTGCGTGAGTGCCCCCGAAGTATAAAAATTATTGCTGCCAAGCAACTGAGTCGTCAGCCAGCCATCAATTATTTTATAGAATGCTCACTTGTTTTGTGTTCTCTGCTCTGCTCTGCTCCATTCCCATTCCGATTCCTCCTCTCCTCCTCTGGCACTCGTATTGTCTGCTCTGCATGTGCGTACTCCGCCTCCCTCTGCTCTGCTTTTTTTTCAACCGAATCTCTGTCGCCGCCGCCGCCGTCGTTGTCGCTGTCGACATTTGCCCCAACAGAAGAAGTTCACTTGGAAGTTTTCATTCGGCACAGGAAGAGCTTCTCCGGTCCTCCGTCATCCGTCCTCAGTCCTCAGTCCCCAGTCCCCAGTCCGTCTTTGCGGCAATAGTTGTGATATTAAATTGAATACGTCGCCGATTATCCCACGCAATCTTTCATTCACATTCACCATCCATCCATCCATCCATCCAACCATCCCCCACCACAGTCTAGGAAGAAGCTGGTGGAAGTGGGGCCCCCACGTAGCTGGATACAGCGTCAAAGTTCGGCGGGACTTCTGAGCAATCACCCCTTACAAAATACGAGTGCGGAGCACGGAGTAGGATTACTCAGCTTCGCATATGTCTCTGTATCTCGGGCTGCGTGCGTGTGGTGTGTCACCCCCAGACTGGAGGGTCCTCCACACATTCGCTTGCGTGCCGAAATCAATGCAAAGTTTTTCGTATTTTCCGACGACAACAAATAAAATCGATTTGATTAACAAGTGCACACGCAGACAATGAAAAGCCGCTGATAAGCGCCGACGCGCACAACCCATTTGGCCTACTTTGCTTCATTAAAAACCTATTAAAAAGTAATGCCCCACCCCCAGCCTCCCAGCCTCCCAGCCTCAGCATCCCAGCGATACGATATTGTACATTGACGATTGGCGATGTCGCTCTGATAAGGCAGGCTTCCTCTGATTGAAAGTGTGATTTTAATGTGCCATTTTTGTAATCTTTCCAACAGGCAGGTTTACTGCGAACCATTATTATGTTGAAAATATTGCAAGAGTGTCAGTTGGCCAAAATCAATCAAATTTATAACTCGCATATCGATTTACTAGGGATTCGATTATGGCTTCAAAGTGGACCTGCAAATAGCATGGATCTCTGGGACCTAGTCAAACAGAGTCTAGACAAATCGAAAACAAAACGAACCTCAATATTCCATCTATAATTGAATGCACACAAAACAAAATGTGTGTGCATTACCATCGAGGAGATGGGCAGGGAACAGAAAGGCAGGCAAGGGAAGGAGAAGACCATTATAATCTGGTCAGCTACATGAGCCACACACATCCATACACCCATACATCCAAACACACATCCATTTGTCCGCACCAGCAGAGCACAGCACACGATATGATATGGGGAATATTGACAGACACTCAAGTGTCCCACAAGCACCCTGTAAATCCAATTGAATTACGCATAAAAGGCGCTTAAGCCAAATGAAATGATGATGAGAAAGACGATGATGATGATGTCGTTTAAGCCTCCAATGAAATGTATTATTATTTCCCTTTAATTTCTTATTACCCGATATTTTATTACGATTCGTGGTCACGGCTCCGCTCCTGAGAATGGAACGTGGCGCACGGTCCCCTCCTCCCTCCTAATCGTATACACTTTTCACATATCACCGTTTCCGCAAAATTTGCATATTGACTTTCAGTTGATGCGCCTTTTAATGGACGTCGTCCAACGTCAGCGTCAACGTCAGCGTCAGCGATAGGGATGGCGGTGGCAGCAATATGATTCGTTTTGAAGTGCCTAAGGTGGAGGTGGCGGTGGCGGTGGCGTTGGCGGTGGGGAGTGTTGGCAGGGGGAGTTGAAGTTTTAACTTATGCATGATTAATACATAATTACAAAGCCAAACACATAAACCTCAAACTGAAAGGCAAACTCAAACTCAAAGGCAAAGGCAAAGACTGAAGCCGGAGCTATCGCACAGTTCGGTTCGTGCTGGTATGCCTCCATCTCTGTCCCTCCACAGACAACTACTATACATAATAATTCAGAAACTCAGAAAGACAAAAGGCGCATTTCCCACAACACTACAACAACAGCAACAGCAACAGCAGCAGCACGTCCCTATACCTGTCCCTGTCCCTGTCCCTGTCCCACCGTGCCACAACGTCCTGTACTGTCTAGGTGCGGTGCCAGTGCCAGTGCCAGTGCCCGGCGAAGGAGAAGAAGAAAAAGAAGGAGAACTGCAGTCGGTGGAGAGTGCAGAGTGGAGCATACTTAAGAGTATACCTGTTATTAATATTTCGATTAGGTACCAACGATTCGTAGAACCTGACGCATGACCTGCATAGCTAATGGGAAATTTCGTAACTTGTGGGCATTTGAGTTAGAGCTGCCCTACACTTGGACCCGGAGTGTGGAGAGTATTGGCCCTTTGATTGATGATGACAACTTATCGATTGCGCCCGTAGCAGTAGGACGGAAGTGTCGGCTAGTGTCATTACCAGCTCCTTTTGATATATATTCTGATAAATACTGAAAAATGATATCAATCTGAGCGAACTACAGGATGCTTGTCAGCTGAAATACTCTGAAAGTTGGCCCCAACCCAAGGTTAGGGTAACCGCAAGTCGGAACAGTGCATGGGGTTTGGGGATATGAACACTTTAGACAATTCATAGACACTTATAGGCTTCACTTTATGGACTCAGGGTTCTTATGCCTGATACTGGAAGAGTATGGGCATGGGTGTGGGTATGTTGGCTTTCACAAAGGGAATGTAACTACTCCTGGATGATAGGAAGTAGTGGATAGCTTATAGTCGCCTTGCTCGGCTCTTGATTGAATAACTAAATCCCACTTATAGTTATTTTATCTCTTTTTCCAGATCGCATTTACCACAGCAACAAAGGGAGTGTGCAGCTAATGCTAATGCCTGCAGCTATCGCACCAAAGCAGAAGCAGCAACAGCAACAAAGGCCAGGGCAGGTGCAACAGACGCACAGGAAACGCAGGACAAAGGCAACGACAACGACAACGACAACGGCAACGGCAACAACAACGGCAGGGAAACGTAAAAACCTATAAACTGACAAAACGAAACCCAAGAAACGAGCGAGCATGACGTCGTCGTCGGTGATTAATAAAGCCGGAAATGTGATTATACTCATAGTGAACCTTCAGCTAACATGGTTGGTGTTGGCCGTGGCAAGGGAGCTGCCACAGGTGGACTACGGCAGCATGTCCGACTCCATGGAGGAAGCTGGGCTCAACATCGACCCACTGACTGCCATGGCGCCCTTCGCCAATGCCCTAGTCACCGAGGACAGCGCCCCCCACAGAACCAATATCGAGCTACTTAGCAACAGCAGCGAGGACGAGAACGGAAAGATGGGACTGGGCTCCTCCTCGGCAGCGGCGGCAGGCACGCTGCTGGAGGAGTTTAACGGCGGCAAACTCAGTGCCGCAGAAGCCAGCAACACGCTGCCCATTTTTCTGAGTGAGCCAGAGAGCGTGTTTGTGGTGAAGAATCGTCCGGCGGTGCTCAAGTGTAAGGCCTCGCACTCGCTGCAGGTGATCTTCAAGTGCAGCGGCAGCTCCCAGCCTCCGCCGTCGACGCATGACAAACACGTGGATCCACACACGGGCGTCCACATGGAGGAGGTGACGGCCACCATTCATCGCGATCTGGTGGACGAGTACTTTGGCAAGGGTCCGTTCAAGTGCGAGTGCCACGCTTGGTCGTCCCGTGGCGTGGTGAAGAGCCAGGCCGCCACAGTGCACATTGCATGTGAGTACCGCACCCTGGGCTAGGGGTTGATTCTTGCATCGAATAAGCAATGTGTCTCGTCCGTCACTATCCCTATCTATATCTGTAGCCCGTAGCTGTATCTCTGTTTGCATCTCACCCCAACAGATATACGCAAGACCTTTGGCCAGTCACCCACCTCGCTGCGTCTCGAGCTGGGTAGTCGGGCGGAACTGCACTGCGAGCCACCCGGTGGCTTTCCCGAACCAAAGCTCACCTGGTACAAGAGCAACGCGGCCATAGCCTCGGACAGCGAGCCGGGGCTGTCCGTGTCAGGCGGCACACTGACCTTCCGCCCAGTGGCGCTGCAACACATGGCCAATTACAGCTGCAGTGCCGAGAACATTGCGGGAAAGCGGGTCTCCGACTCCGCCGTGCTGATTGTCTACGGTCAGTATATATTACTCCAATCTCCAATCTCGAGATGTACTCTACTAAAATATACTCTTTGTGTGCTTCTCGCTCTTAGTGAATGGAGGCTGGAGCACCTGGAGTCCTTGGCGCGAGTGCAAGTGTGCGGGCAAGCCGAGCCAGGGACGAAAGCGGTCGCGGACATGCACCAATCCAATGCCCTTAAATGGGGGCGCCCAGTGTCCAGGCCCCCAGATACAGAAATCTGCGGACTGTGCCGCCTGCCCAGGTATGTCCACACGATATATACACACTCTATACATACTTTATACATACATAAAATAAACATAAAGTATATAGAGGGGATGTGGTCATTCCCACACAGTGGGGGGAGTGCGGTTGCGCCCACTTTGATGTGTGTGGCGGGCCTTTAAAGTGGGAGCACTATTGTAACACCAGCAAAGGAACGAAATTGTCAATTTAAATGCCATTTGCGGCCGAGAATCAGCGTCGT
The DNA here is from genome assembly GCA_035041765.1 of Drosophila algonquin. NCBI lineage: Eukaryota > Metazoa > Arthropoda > Insecta > Diptera > Drosophilidae > Drosophila > Drosophila algonquin. Next base: position 1,084,997 of record JAWNKY010003561.1, read on the forward strand.
GCCACCTGAATTCCCGCTTCCATTGACGTCTCCTGGAGCGTTGAGAACAGCGCACATTTTTCATACCAGCGGCAGTGGCAGAGGCAGTGGCAGGGAGGCTGCCAAAGAGGGGTAGGATAGGAAGGTCCAAAACCGAAAGCCCTGCACTGCATGACGCAAAAGTTCAAGAGGCGTTTAAACAGAAAAAAAAGGAGGAAAAACCCTACGGTCACTCCGAGATGAGAATACCCTTTCCTTGTAGTAGGACTTAACACATTTTCCATTACAAACGGAAAGTCCAATACGAACATCATCAGGAAATCATTATACCCAGCCTTGAGTGTAGTACATATTTGAGTGAGTGCTGAGTATTTCATTTTAAACACGCATTCGGCATTCGGCATTCGGCATTGTGGGTGCCTTTCTTTGCAACGACGACAGATATCTCCACATGCATATAGATGGATAGATTGGAGCGACTCTGTGGCTGCGTGGCTGCTGTGGCTGCTGTGGGGAGCGAGAACGACTGACTGCCTCCGGCAAGCTACTGACTAAATGGTGACAAAGGCATGCGTGCAAGGGAGGGGGAAGGGAAAGCGAAGGGAAAGGGACATCGCCTGGACTGGAGACTGGGGCTGAGGCCAAAATCGGGAATGGGGATGTTCTGGTGGTAGCTGGGGCGCATTTTCTCTTCTTTTTTTTGACAGACGCACGGGCGGCATGTGTTTGAGACTCTTCACTTTTATTCATGTAAATTTATTGTATTGCATTGTATTGTAGTGCTCACACAGATACTCGCACACACATACACACAAAGCAATAGATACTTGGCCAGGCGCGCAGCGGGCACAGCAATGAGCAATTGTTGACAGACAAGCGGGACAAATGGTGAGGGATCCGGGATCCAGGCGGGAGGGGAGGCTACTGTGCAAGAGCCATGGCAATACACTCGAGTGGGGAGTGGTGTGGGTGTGGTAAGGGTTTGGGCAGGAGCAGCAGCAGGGGGATGCTGTTGTGGGCTTTTATTCAATGAAAAGTGTGTCATAAAATTAATTTTAAATTTCGCTTGGGTTTCCTTTTTTTCGCTCTCTTCCATCTTATAACTTTTTTTCATCCCCATGGAACCGTGTCAACCTTATGGTCCTGCTTTTCACTCATCGCCCGACGTCATGCCACGCCTCTGCCCCCGCCTCCGCCCACGTCCACGCTGTGTGCCGATGTCGCCTGCCAACAACAGAGGATACTCAAATCGTGAGCACTGATGGATTTGACATTTCGTCGAGTAAGCGCAGTAAGTTGAAACGAAAGCCTGACAATGTGCATTTCCTTCAAAGGCTTCCCGAGGGGAGGGAGGGGATCGGAGACCCCGAGACGAGGCCTTTGGGGACTTGCGAGGGGGGATGAGCGATGGGCGAACATTCAATATGACATTGTGTTCGAGCAGTTAAACTTGAATGCTTAACGAGGCAACGACAGTTAAATTTTTTAGTTGGGGTTCCCACTCCACTCCCCTGCCCTCCCTAGTAGTTAGGACCTTTACAATTCAATAAACAATTGTGTTAAACTGAGCCCAAGGCATCCAGCATTGGTACCCAACCAACCATCCCATATCCCAGCCATTGAACAATCCGCCACGGGTCGGGACGTGGGTCGGTCTTCCCCAAAAACTACCCGAACCCGAGAACTGGCTTTAGCCAAAGTGACTTACTTTTTTGGGGGAGTTCGTCGTCGCAGCCAGTGACGTCATTGCGGCAGATAGAAACTTAAAAATCACTTACCACGACTCACGCTCTCTGATTCATGCAACAGTCTGGCTGGGCCTGGCGACCCTTGCCTCGCCTCGCCATAGCCATAGCCATAGCCATGGATAGAATGAGGATGAGGATGGGAGGATGCGTGCGCTGGAATGGGGGAAATAAATGCCAGGGCATAGTGATGATGGGGCGACAAGGCACTGAGGTTCTGTCCTTGTTGGGGGTGGTTTTATGTTTCCCGAAAACAGGAAGTGCCAAATGCCGATATACATATAGTATATAGATATGTCTGTGTACATATTTTTAGCTGCCATAGGCACACACACACACACACTATGATATATGAATGTAGTAAAACCCCAACTCCAACTCCAAGAACATTTTTGTTTAGCTTTCGGACTTTCCGGACTTTCTCCCCCTCAACAGCACCAAAATGGAAATTGAAAAAGCAAAGAAAATGCGAAAATAGAATATGGAAAAGCATTAAAATGACAATCACTTTTGCTCACCCACACACACACACACACGCTAACATTCTCCCATCCAAGAATCATCAGTGGCGTTGCTGTGATTCGAATGGTGCTTAAGGAAGGGTGCGGGTGAGGGTACGGGTGCTGTTGCGGTGCGGTGCGGTGCTCTATTTCATGGTGGGAACAACTTTCGATTTCTCCCTACGGACCATCTATTAGACCATACACCCCACCACATATTTAGGGCAAACGGTGCTATTGAAGCATTTGTTGCATCCATGACCCCCCCCCCCCCCCCCTGACAGACACAGGCACAAGCACAGCCCCAGCCACAGCCCACGTCCCTGACTTTGGCCTCCACGTGATATATGAGTCCGGGAGTGGCGCTGTCGGAATGTGTGCTAAATCATGTTAATATGACTTTTGATTTCTAAACTGCCCTTTCTCCCTACAGTGGCCCGCTGGTCCGCGTGGAGCGACTGGAGCATTTGCTCCGCGGAGTGTATTCAAGTGCGTCGTAGAAAGTGCCTCACGCAGACGTCTGACGGCGACGAAGCCGGGGATCTACTCCTGGCTGGAGTGGGCATGGCAGCCCTCAGCAGCATCAGCGGAAGCTCAACTCTGCTGGATGCTACTGCGACTGATGGTGGCTCAGGATATGGCAAATCATTGTGCGCCGGAAAAGACACACAAACGGCCGAGTGCCGGGGAGAGCAGTGTCATATTGGCAAGGATGGTAAGTGTGTTTATGTCAACGGCAGGGGCAGGAAGGACAGCAACAGCAAGAGGAACAGCAACAGCAACAGAGTAGACAGTTAGACAACAATAACAATCACAGTCGACGGAGACACAGCCCAGGTCCCCGGTTCTGTCTCTTGTCGACCCAACCACACAAAAGCCGAGCACTCAACGCTGATTGTCACAATGGGAAATTAACCAAGTGCATTTTGTTTGTGCACGGCATCCATCCCGACCAAGAGTAGCTGTATTTATATTCGTGACAGAAAGAAAGGACTCTTTTCACCCCGAAGTCCATGAAACCCCCAACTGCTACGCCCCCAAACCCAAACCCAAACCCTAACCCGTATCCCCCCAACTCCCACTACAACTTCAGCTGCAGAGCCCAATCGAAGGGTCGCAAATCAATCGCAGCAGAGTTCGGAATTGAGATTTAAGCTGCTGTGGACTTGTGTGCTTTGCCAGATAATTAGGCATCGGCCAAGACGACAACGGCAACATCGTGACGTCGCATCCCCATTCGCATCCCTATTCTCTAGCTCCGGCCCGCGCCAACCCCATTGAGAGCTTTTCCCGTGTCATTGTTGCTGTTTGCCTCGATTCTCAATGGGGTGGCCTGTAGGTTGACCCAACTCAAGCATAGTTTTGGGGTTCTGTGTGCGGTCCATGGGGATCAATTAGATGACTGTCACACTGTGTAATTGAAAGGATCAGGGTACAAGGACTAGCCTGCCATTCGATTGCCAATCGCACATTCGCACATCATCCGAGTGCGTACAATACAATGTTTGATTTTTCGCAGGTTTTGTGCCCCTTTTGGGCTTTTATTTGATTGCTGTTGAAAACTTTTCGATGGAAGAATGGGAGAAGAGAATGAAGAGTGACAAGTTGTTGGGGTACCCGTACCCGGACTTCGTATAGCTTATTTTCCATTTTATTACATTTTGCAAATCCAGTCCCTGGGGATACCCCGATACCAACATACTTACAATTGCTCCAAAGGCAACAGTTGCGGTCTTCGTTGTGGGCCGCTTTTGTGGGAGGCCCCCAGGCCCCCTGATCAACCACCCCCCGATATTAAAAGCGTATTTGTCATGCTAAGAGGACGACTATGCTTTTGATGTCCCGTCCAGGCACAGCGTCTAAAAAAGCAGCATGCAAGCGCTGCACAAAAGCGAATGGAAAACGAAAGCCTCCCAAGGAGTACGAGCATGTCTCTCCCAGTCGGGGATGATAGAAGCTTTGCTTCTGTTTCCGATGCTGCCGCTGATTTACAGCGAATATAATTGCTCATTTCATACATTGTACAATGCGGACGAGGACGAGGACCTCCCACTCTCCCACTCTCTCGCTCAAGGCTCGCTCTTGAGCTCGAGCTCTGAAAAGCTCGAGCTGTACATCCCGAGTATAATAATCATAATATATATGGAGTAATTCCTTGCGCTGCAGCGATTCCTTTTCGCCAACCCAGCCACCAGTCACCAGTCACCGGCAGTGGCAGCGGCAGCGCCAGCGCCAGCAACAATGACGACAACAATCACAGCAGCGGAAACAGGCAGCGCGCAACAATGGCAGTCATCGTGGCAGTGGGTGGGAGATGGGTAATGGGGAGATGTGAGATGGGGATCGGGATGTCGGAGCTGACTGGATGGCGACGGGGGGCCGGCGGCGAATAATAATGCGAAATAGACGGACCTGGACTGGGGATGAGCATACAAACATAAAACATTAAACACAGACATACACAGTTCTCTCTCCGTTTCTCTGGCACAGCACAGCGCCAGATACGGATACGCATGGTTGCTCGGGATTGATGACAATGGGTGAGGATGCGCCCCGACCCGACCCTGTTTGATTATGGAAAAGTTCGGTTCGGTTCAGTTCAGTTTTGGTTCGGTTTGGTTTGGTTTCATGTACGGATATGTGTGGATTTTGCTTGCCAGGCATCCTCGAAATCATGAGGGTGGCGGATTACGCAGAGAATTCTTGGTGTTTTTTTGAATACCATTCACACAAAGATTGGAAGTTGGGCATCTTAAGCATCTTAAGTCGGCTTTAAGTCCATGCGGGCTCTGTTGCCATTTAGTTCATTGAAAAGTCTGTACTCTACAGACAGACAGTCTACAGACGCAGTATCTGGCAGATATTGCCCCATGCGGAGCAACGCCCTTCTGCTGTTGGGATTACAGGGTACAAAATGCGAAATCTGCAGTTTCACAAGACTCCACTTGGTTTTTCGATTGCAGATTTCGATTGGACACTGTATCTGGGACTGGCCTTCATAACCGCCGTTTGCTTTGCCTTTGGCGCTGCTCTCATTTGCTGTGCCCGCCGCGGGATGCGCGCCAATCCCCATTACAACATGGCCCGCTCAGGTGAGTGTGTCCGGGTCCCACGACCTCCACCCGCTCTCTACGTTCTCTGGCAACAATCGAATATATGTATGCTTTCAGTCATGGATGCGGATTATATGCCCGGCGTTGTGGAGAAGAAGGAGATGCGAATGCACATCGAGGCCAGTAATTTGGGATATGATTATGTGAATCCTGGACATCGTTATATGCCTGGCGAGCACATCGTGGGCATGGGTATAGGCTGCGGGGGTGTAACAGAGCATCACTACGATGTACCCAACCTGTCGGCCAAGTAAGTTGATTAATTTCGATTATAACATCAATATATTTTAATACATTTATTTCGATTTTAGTTACACCAACCCCATTGATGATCTTAGTGCTGATTATTTGTCGGAAACCGGCGAGTCATCCACTGCCGATACATGTAAGAAATTCTGATAAATGCCATCTCCGAGATATACTAACGTTCCGATTCCGATTTTCGACAGCCAATTCCACCTTCGATGTGAACGCCAAGCTATCCATCCTGAATGCCTCGAAGAGCAGCAACTACGAGCTCCTTGGCAGCACCGGAGGACAGTTGCGTCTGTATGGCGGAGAGCTCTTACTCTTTGTGCCCGAAAACGCGATTGGAAAGAACCTGAAGAAACACGTCTCGCTGCTGCTTCTGAGCGACGAGTGCAGCCGCGTGTCCTGTGCCACCGAGAGCTCCATTCTGTGCAGCAGCGTGGTGCACAGTGCTCCGCGCAACTATAGCTTTGTGAAACCCGTGATCCTGAAAATACCGCACTGCCTGGTGGCTCCGGAGCAGTGGCATGTCCACATCTATCATTCGGACAGTGAGCACGACGAGCTGAACGTCAGCTGGCGGCGAGCTGTGTCTGTGGGAGAAGAAACCATCAACACGCCCATGTTCGTGCAGCTGGAGACGACGCATGTGTACATCATGACGGAGCAACTGGGCCACTTTGCCATCGTTGCAGAGCCCCGAATTCAGCAGCCCGCTATTAAGATGAAGTTGCTGGTTTTCAGCCAACACACTCCCCCCAGCAGTGCCAACTGCAGTTTGCGAATCTACGTGGTGAAGGACCTACCCAACAGCAAGGACATCTGTGCTAGTGTGGAGTGCAAGCTGGGCGGCAGCTTTCTGGGCGAGAGCCAGGTCTTTGCATTCGAGTTGAACAGCCGCAACCTGAACATTCGCGTGCGGTGCGCGGAAATGGAGGCAGCTGCTCCGTATGAGCATGCCATTCCCTACCATCACATCCTGAGCAACAACTCCATACTACACTGCGAGTTTAGCCTGCGACGGCAGGAACAGAGTACGCTGTGCGTAGACTTCGGCCAAGGCGGCAAGGATGACTCGGACTACTGTACTTTTAACATTCCAACCCACTCGATGAGCGGTTCTGCGGAGGAGCTTGCATCTACCACAAACACAACAATTTCCATTGACCGCCAGGGGAACTACGTCAATGAGAGTTGCGTGATGGACTTTGTCCAGCTACCGCACGTGACGAAGCGCCTAATTTGTGCCGCACTCGATCCGCCGCGTTCCGACGAACGCGACTGGCGTCTCCTGGCGAAGAAGCTGAACACGGATCGGTATATTGCCTACTTTGCCACCAAGCCCTCGCCCACCGAGCAGATTCTGAATCTGTGGGAATGTCGAGCCAACAGCTGCTCCAACAACAGTTCCACTTCAGTTTCCCATACGATTATGGCACTCCTGCTGACGTTGAAGGAAATGGGACGTCAAGATGTCTTGGACATTATAGTGGAAACGATTGGTCCCCTGTGGATCTAATAGGTTTCTACTCTACTGCACTCCAAAACGAAACGATCCACTCTTCCTTATTTCACCAGGTTTCTCAAGAAAATTAACACACAAGAACTGAACCGAACCGACCCAAAAGATCTACACTGTTTGTTAATATGAAATCACTGTGAATGGTGGGGATACAGCTGTGGTGTTGCCCTGTCCGTTTACCTTTCTGTTGAAAACAAAAATGTTCATGAGTTGCCTTTTATTTAAAAAATGTACGAACGAAACGAATCGAAACGAAATCAGAAAATATGAATCGAATTGAAAATACTGAATCAAAGTGTAGCTGTAGTCATACGCGTAGTTATAGTCACTAAGTTACGAGTATTGTAGTGTTGTATTCTAAGGTAACTGCTCAACGAACTCTGTTCCCCACGGGTGCCATGCATTTTATACACATAGCATAGTATATGACTAAGAGGTGGATATACTTGTAGCGATAAATTACTTGTGGCTTAGCAAACTTATAGTTTTAAACATAAACTCTAGTATTACGATGGAAACGAAACTATGTACGATAGCAACTCTAAGATATACTCGTACTACACATATTGTATCTCTGGCAGTACGACAAGTGATGGCCGTATGTAGACAACCTCCACACGAATTTAAAAGTGGGAGTTGTGAACTGTTGCCAAATCGTTGATTTTCTCAGCCTGCTCTATTAACGTACTATATAGTCACTATGGAAGAACAGAATTAAGTAATTTAATCAAAACGAAGCCATAGCACACATGCATATACCATACCTACTACGCATATACTATATAGCGAGTATATACATTTATACGAATATGTATGTATATTTAGAATATATGTAGTCTAAACAAAAACAAAACAACAAAACGAGTAGTTTGTTAGACATGCTCAAGTGATAACCATTGTATTTGTCTTTAGTCATAAGTCCGATCCTGTCGTTTAATCGTTAATCAACTAAACATTAACTGAACATTTACGTATACCTTAGTGGCTCAAAAAGAAAGTTAGATAAAAATAAAATATAAAAAAAACAAATCGAGAACATGCTTTTAATTTCTAATATCATTTCTCCCTACATTTCAGACGGGGAAGATACGACTATATACATACGTCGTCATTCACACGTCGTATGTCGGGTTGCATAATATCGTTGTCGATGGTTATTGGTTGCGTTCGCGATAACTGCTTTGGGATTTCAATTTATTTGGGAAAGTACATATTATTAAGGAAATACTCTTATTTTATGATTTCTTATAACTTATAACTCTACTCTCCATCAGAGTAAGTTACTGAGCGCCAATTCCACAGGCAAGCAGATTTGAACTTGGCGCCTACTATTGTACTTGAATATCAGTTTCATGGCCGCGTGCTTATGTCACAGATCGACAAAATAACATTCTATTGAATCTGACAGAAGCTAGCCGCCATGAAACTGCTAATGAAAAAGTGATAACATGGAGTGCCACTGCGCAGCCGTAGTTTGGAACTTCACACACAGATGGCGCTATAGCGAACAGCGAGTAGTGTTGTAAGGTCTCCGATTTCATAAAACTTCAGTTTGAAATGTTTGGCGCCAAGCTACGTTCTCATTACTTTCTCATAACATTTATTACGCACATTATTAAATTAGATTGTTTATGGGAAAAAGTGTTGATGCTAAGCAAACACACAAAGAGAGTCACTTAAGTCACTCAATGTATTGCAATCAGCTACACTAGTTAACAGGTCTCACGCAGACGAGGCACTTGACTTTAGCGTTGCCTACCAGTTGATTGGAAGGGTATTTTAACTTCGGAGCGAGCTTTCCTGTGCTTTTATTAGTTCTTATTTATTTAATTTTACGGCATCTATAACCTGCTATATGTCGCAACAAGATCAATTGATAGACTGGATTTCTGCACTTTCGTAGCATTCTTGGGTAATAGCGGCTGGAACAATTGGCATGAATTCGAGAAAATTAAGATACATGCAGCTCCGCTCCCAGTCAAGTTAAGCAATCAGCGTAGAGCACGGCAACGGCGACTCAGACCTTTTAACGAGCTACGCCACAGCCACAGCTACAGCTAAAGCTAAAGCCGAAACAATCTGGACTCTGGCTTTGGGTCCGGCAGCAATTCTACAAATAACAAATCAATAATTTCATGCAACACAAAATGATTGCTGTTGCTGTTGCACTGGCGGCACCTTTTATATCCCTCACCATCATACGTACATATAAATAACTTTAAGCGATTGCGGTTTTTGCTCCATCTCCCAAATAGAAATCTACGAAGGCCACTTACATTCATACAATACTCGTACTCGTACTCGTACTGGTAATCGCACAAACAAGCATGTAGGGAAAAAGCGTCTGTCGAGCCCCTGTCCTGTCGCCATCCCGGGACCATACCATTCCCGTACGTCCCTTCCCCCGCCCCGACAGCAACTGCTGAAAAAAGAGATCCTGGCCAAAAGCAGCCTCGTCGCTTACACTAGCTGACAAAATCAGAGTTTTATTCTTTGGCTGCAACCGAACCGACTTTTTCCTGTAGACTTTGCTGGCTCCTGGGTTTATTTTGGCTGTCGGCTAGTGTTATCGGAGGCCGCCGTCGTCCACTGCTGTCATCGTCAATTAGTTTTCTCACCGCAGACATAACAATATATTTTATGTATCGTTTGCTGACTCGACTCTTGCATTTGTGTGAGCTGAGCAGGCAGTTGTACTCGTATTCGTATTCGTGTTCATATTCGAATCGTAGTGTAGTCTCTTGACCGTCGAAGGTTTTGCATTTTTCAGCAGAAAGGACAACAGGCAGAAGCAGAATCGCAGCGGCAGAAGGCTCTGCCAATATTGTTGTCGCTTATTGAAAAATTTCCTAATTGGGTTGAAATTCCAATCTAACAACGATTTCGATTCGGCGCTGACAATTTTTAGCTGCCGCTACTGATGTTTTTGCTTTCTGTTTCTGCTTCTTCACCTCACAAGTTTCATCGGGGTGTATCTGTATCTGTGTATCTGTAGCTGGCCCTCGCCGCAGCTTATATCGAAAGCTCCAAAATGTGGGAATTAATAAGTCCCAGCACCCGCAGGTGCAATATTATGGGTTTAGTCTTCATTTTTTTGCTTTGTTTTTGCTTGACGGGCAGCAGGTCCTTCAATCGCGGAAGGGGGTAATTTTCCGAGTGCGAGTACAAATAGCATTCATAAATGCCACATTGTTTCCCTCGAGAACTGTGCAAATACTCGTGCATACGAGAATGTGTGCGGTCTTCAAGTATTGAGTACAAAAAATTGTATCAATGGTCCAACCAGCCAACCCAACATAAACCACACATGCTCTGCTTGTCTGTAGTTGAAAGGGCAATTTGCAAAGATTTCGGTTCTACTGCTCCATAGATTGCAGCATAAGAGTTTAATGAAGCTATCCATTTCCATCTCAGGTCAAACTTTGATTCCTAGGCCGAATAATTTGCATGCAATTTCATGCAAATTCAATGGCGTAAGCTAACCTTTGATTAGCCATGGGCATAGTCAATCCAATAATTGCAGAGCAGAGCAGAGACCAAGTGAGAGCGAGAGCAGAGGCAGTGGCAGATGGCAGCTCCAGCTGCCATTTTGAATTTGTCTGCCCTCCGCAAAGGGCGTGAAACATGAATTATGCTGCTGAGGATGTTGCGGTCCTTGTCTTGTCTTGGACTAAGACAATGGACGGACGGACTGGATCGCAAAGCGTTGATCGCAAGGCGTTGAAAGCGCTGGATAACCGCAAAAACACAAAACAATACAAAATACTCTGAAACGAAAGCAAAGCAAAGCAAGAAAAAAAAACAAGAAGAAGAAAAAAAAGCGAATATGCAGCCTGCAACATGTCGAAGCTTCAATGGACAGTCGGGACTGTGGACAATGGGGGTCCAGTCCTATACATAAAACCATCGAAGACACAGCCAGCCAGTTTCAGGCCAAGATCCAAGAAATTGCAGACGTTTCGGTTGTATTACGAATTTATCTACCTGAGCAGCAACCATCGTCAATCGTCCATCGACGTTGCTGCTGCTGTGCTGCTTTGCTGCTGCCTGTGCATGTGCCTGTGTGTTGCTTTTGCCGTTGCTGTCGTCGGATCCCCAAGGAGCAGCATCATAATGGCCACCGAACGCCAAACCTGGTGCTTCTGCAACCACCACCACCGGGCCTCTATTTGCGACCTCCGCAAGCTTCACATCCACATCCACATTGCCATTGCCATTGCCCGATGTTTCGCCGTTTTCAGTGGAAATTGCAGTCCGAGCTGGAGTTGGAGCTGGAGCTGTGCCCGAGTGGCAGTGGCAGTGCCAGTGCCAATACCCAAGGTTCCTCCTGGCTTATCAATACATTTGATATCTTTGCTGTAGGCACTGCGAACGTCGCGACGTTCGTGGCATCCAATTGGTACGCTGTATCGAAGCCGCATCCAACCGTTCTCGCCCTCGCCCCTGGCCCCTGCCCCCTGCCACTGCCACTGCCACAGTGCCTGCTCCATCCGCAGTCCTTCTTCCACGGCCGGCCTGCCTGTTGGTATTTCTGTTGCCTTTGAAGATTGGTTGCGTTTGCGTAGGATTCATGTTGTTACTTTGATGTGGACTGCAAGTCAACGCCATTGTTGTAGTTGTAGCTGCCGATTCTGCTGCTTCTGCTACTTCTGCTGCTGCTGAGGCTGCTGCTGGAGGAGCTGCTTGGACGTCAGTTAACATTTCGAATGCCATACAAATCGACTATCGGACAGTGGCAATGGCACTGGCACTGGATGGGACGAGACGGGACAGGGCGGGACGGCTGTCCTGTCGGGGTTTGTTTTTGCTCAGTGGCATTGTTGTATTGAATTGTAGCTGGTAGTTCTGTTCTGTGCTGTTCTGCTCTGTTCTGTACAATGTTTCAATTTCCTCTTCAGCAAACTTCGAATCAAACCAATTACTATACTGGGAAAACCAAAAATGTATTCAAATCGGGTCATATGTATGTATGTGTGTTATATTGATTTTTTTTAAACATTTGATTACTAAGGCAAGCAAAACAAGGTACCATTTCTCTACATTTTCGCTCAGTGTATGCAATGTTTTGTTCTTCGGATATACGTATGTATGTACATATGTATGTATGTATGTTCTGGCCATGCACATGTTTAGCTTTCGGATGTGGCTCTTCTTGTAGTCACGCTGTATTTTCCCATCATTATTCTAGTGGTTTTTTGTATGAATAATACACAGCTTTTATTTTGAACTTACATTTTGGATGATTTAAATATAAATAATATAAATATAAATTCAACTAGAATTTGGTATATTTATATTGTTTTTGCGGAGAACAATTGTGGAGTGGAGGATATTATTCGCTACTTTTAAAAAATGATTATAGAAATTAATTTATTTTTAACCAGCATCAGTAGAAAATTAAATAACACACAGTGCATATGTATGATGCATGTACCATGTGAATCTGTTTTGTCTTTCCGTTCATTGAATCGAAAAACAATATAAGTTATAGTTCTAGAAGTCAGATCATCACCGCCTCATATATGTATCTGCACCTATCTATATTCGTGGAATACATGACATTAGATCTACACAAGTCTATAAGATCAGGATGTCAATATCGATATGAGTGCTCTGTTCTTCAGTCTGTCCTCTGTTTTGGTTGATAGGAAAAATATAATATAAATCCGATCCATAACACATTAGTCCGATTCGATTTCAAATAATTTTTCTATTCAGGCATGAAAGCTTTACTGAGAGAAGCCATAAAAAGTCTGCTGGTCGGTTAATACTGCTCCGGAGTGGATCGAATATAATCCTACAATTTATTACTTTAGGCTGACAGTTTTGTTCAGTGTAAAATCGCTGTTCGGGCAGCCGCAGGGCGTCTCTTACCAAAGCTGGACACATGTCGCACATTTCAGTGCTTAGTGCCGGCAGGATGGTAGGTACTCGTACAAGTGAAAAACCAAAAACCCGCAGACCACCGACCGCCAACCGCCAACCGCCGACCTCCGACCACTGGGGAGAGGAGAGGAGCAGAGCAGCGACTGTGGACTGGCGTTGGTTCATGTCCATGTCTACGTGCATGTCCAAGTCGAGATCCGAGCTGCAGTCAGTCCCAGAATTCTATTTATTTATTTATGTGGGTTTTTTCTTTTTCTAGTTGTTGGCAGGATTTCAACATTTGGTGCGTTTGACAGCAGCCAGAGGTTCGCTACTTGTCTCCCGAATGTCATGAGTTATGTGTTGGCTCCAATAGAAATGGAGGCAACAAAAAAGCAGCAACAACACAAACGCATCCAAGACCCGGAGCTGGAGCTGGAGATGGAGCCGGAGACGCAACCGGACCGAGCCGCCATTTCTTTTGCATTGCGCCTGTGCGCACAAATGTGTGTCGCTGTGTGTGAGTGTATATATGTGTCTGTGTATGTGTATGTGTGTTTGGTGACAGGGGGAGTGGGGAGTGGGAAGTGGGGAGTTAGGGCATCGCCATGGAAGCACAAGAGTTAACCATGTATAGGTTGTCGTTACTGCCGCTGGGGCACAAGCACCACCAAAGCCACTGTCAGCATCAACAGCATCAGCAACCATTGTTTGCCCCACCACGCAACCCACAGCGCCAGGAGTGCGGATGCGAGCTGGAACAGATACAGATACAGATACTCAGACCATCCCCATCCCCATCCCGAAACACATCCCCTTTCCCATTTCCATTCCCATTCCCAATCCCTTTTTCCATTCCATCTCATGATGATTCGAATTCGCAGCCCATATTCGAATGCGATTGCGTTGAAGTTAAGTGTACGTACACATTGTTGCACATTGCACAGTTGCAGTTGCAGTTGTAGTTGCAGTTGCAAAAGTTTTCGTTGTCGTTGTCGTCGTTGTCGTGGTTGTTGTTGTGAGATCCATTTGCAATTCCTTTGTATTTTTGCCTCTGACTCTGTTGTTTGTTTGGATGCTGATGGAATTTATTTTGCCCATTTGCGAATGTTTTATTCATAACTTGCAATATTTGGCATACAATGTGGAGTCTGGTTTATTTAAATTTGTATTTTTTTATTTATTTATCTTTACTTTCCGCAGCAATGGCAATGGCAATACAAGATGGCCAGCAGTTTGGCCTTTGTGTTGAATGCATTTTTTCCGTCGTATTTCCATTTCGATTTGCCATAAATAAATATTATGCTGCAGCCATTTTAACTCTCCCCCGTCCCCCGTCCCCCATTCCCCGCTTACCACACACATACGCATTCACTGCAAATGACATACTCGTCTATATGTATGCTCATATCGATCTGAGAAAGTTCGTTGAACCACAAACAGCATTTGTTGTTGGCGGCCCTCCACTCCACTCCGCTCCACACACCCTACAAGCCACCCCACCCCACCCCACCCGAGGCTAGGCTGCAATTTCAATTGACTTTTGCATTTCAAGTGCAGCCACAGAGAGAAAGGAGCGAGACAGAGAGTCAGCGAGAGAGAGAGAGAGACAGAGTCGGAAGAGAGCGTCGACTAATGCTCTTGAAAATTTCAAGTGTTAATTACTAGCCTTTGCTCCACACACACACACACACACACACACACACACACACACACAGGCAGACAGGCACTGGCACAGGCACACACACACTCCGCAGTGCAGAGATGACGGCGGGCATGCTCTGGCATGCATGTATTGTATATAGTACTCGTATGTAGGTATATGGCACAACCATCGGATATGCCAGACGGGACCAACAGACGAGCCTAATTGCTCAAGGTCACAGGCATGCGCATTTCTTCTTTGAATGTATTCAAAATTAATTAATTACAACAACAAAAGGCAACAGAAGCCGGCACCGGCACCAGCACCGGCACCAGCACCGGCACCGGCAACGGCAATCGACGACCGGAAAAACAGAACGAACAAAACATTGCCCAGAAATGGAGCACCCTGATGTAATGCTAATATCGGTTTTTACTGGTCTTAAGGCTGCTCCCCCCACAGACAATTGCAACTGCAATAGCAGCAGCAACGAAACCATGATAAGTGGGGGCGACTGGGGGGCAGAAATTTCACTTTTCACATAATGGCTGCCATTTCGGAAGGCGTGAAAGTGTCACAGTAAAAAGCAAACAAAAGCCAAACTTTAATGAGTGGAAGATACCACGGACTCCACCCCTCCACCCTCCACCACTGACCAGTGGAGACGCAGGCCACTGCGGCTCTGCGAGGTGGCTTAATCGGGGGCAATTTAGGCAAACATGTGTTTTGTAATTAAACTGAGGCTCTTGTTCCCGACGCAGACATTTAGAGCATGCAGCAGTCCGTCGGTTCGTGCTGCATAAGCCTCACTGTAGTCGGAGGAGCGTATGCGTGCCGCAGCAGCCGGCAGCCAGCAGCCCTGCCCTCCTCGCTGCAATTTGTCGCAATTGCATTTCGTTTAGTTATCACGTAGCTGCGACACCTGTGTAAAACGCAATGAATTTGTTTGCCGATGGCTTCCACTTCGACTCCGACTCCGAATCCACCTGCACCTGGCAATGGCCTGGCCTGGCCGGCTGCTCATTCATGGCATGGTATGTATTATGAACGGGCTTCGCTTCGCTTTCGTTCCCTTCCCTTTTCCCCAGCCTCTCTCCTCCTCCCAGTGCACTCTTGTCGCGTCTGTTGCTGTTGCCTGGCATGGCACTGCATTCGGAATCAATGCTCAATGGGTTTCTGCTCTGCTCCACTCCGCTCCATCGCCTAGTCGGGCCAACCCTTGCACATGCGCAGCAGAGTTTTTCATTTACATTGCAAATTACTTTCCATTCGCCGCTCGTCGCGTTTTAATCGCGTGCATTGCCCCGATTGTGCGCTCAAAAATTGATTAGGGCCCGTACAGTGCGAGTACGTCTAGTAATCGTGATAGATGATAATAAAAGACTGACATTTGTTAAATCGTTTTGCGAGCACAGCATCCGTTATCTCAGATTCATAAATATACTTTACTCCACTTAGTTGATAGCTAAATTATCTATATTCGGTTAGTTTTATTTACTAATTTATTAATTACTAATTCCTGAGTGATTTTTCCCATTTCACAATAAATATGAGAGAAAGAATCTGGTCTGGTAAAACCAGTGTCCATTCGGAATATCCGAATGTTTGCATGGCTTGTTTCTGTTTTTGTTTTTGTGCATTATTTCATTTTCATAATCAATGAAACACCATCTGTATCTGTACCGGTACTGGTACTGGTACAGGCCCCACCCCAGTGCAAGGGCTCTTGAATAAATGTAAATACTTCAGATTTCATGGAACTCAAGTGCAGGTAGCCAGCAAATAAATAAAATTCCTGGTAAGGCACACGGACATAAGAACAATG
Organism: Drosophila algonquin; assembly: GCA_035041765.1. NCBI lineage: Eukaryota > Metazoa > Arthropoda > Insecta > Diptera > Drosophilidae > Drosophila > Drosophila algonquin. The sequence goes on from JAWNKY010003561.1 coordinate 1,101,440, forward strand.
GGCGCACATGAATCGAAGCTCGCCACAATATGGGGCGGAGGCGACAGGGCAGGAGCAGGAGAAGGAGCTGCTGCTGCTGCTGCCACTTGCACAATTGTGTCGCTCTCGAAGGCTCCTTGCTGCCGCAGGCCACCATTTTAATCGATGCGCAGGCCGGGCACCTTCGCCTCTTGCCATTAGTTACTTTTTGTAGCCGAAGCGCCGCTTTGGGTTCTTGCGCCCCTTCCGTTTTTGAGTTGTATTTTTTCTTTCTTTTCTGTTTCACTCGTTGCACAGCATACGAGTGGCACACCCACACCCCATACGCGCTCTGACCCTCGGTAATGGGACGAAACTTCTGCCATTCGCACGAATACTTCACACGTCGCCCTCATGCCTCATGCCTCAAGCCTCCTACCCCACATTCCATTTCCCACTTCCCATTCCCCGCGCTCGAGCCTTCCCTCGCTTCGTCCCGGCAAACGTGTCGCATACTCGCTCTCATATTCCGATCATTTTTTCACACGCAAATTCTTATGCTTATTCTTTTCCACACGCCGCAAGGACCAATCGCATAATGGGGGCGTGGTGACGACGACGACGACAGTCACGGCGCGCCGCTCGCTCTCCATTTCATGTTGCTGTTTATGTTTCGCTATTGCGCAGCGACAAAACCAGGAGAAACTGAAGCAGGGGGCGGGCGGCAGGAGGGAGGCGGAAGGTCGGAAGGCGACGGCGTCGACATCGGGCGGAAGGCGGCGGATGGGATTTTTTCTTAAGCAAAGCATAGTTTTCCCTGTGCCCAAGCGTTCGTTCGTCGTCTCTTCTTTTTTTCTGTTCCTCGTCTTCGTCTGGGCTTTCGTTTTGGCCGCCATTTTCCGTGCCGTTTGTCTGGCTCCTGGGTTCGGTTCGGCTCTGATTTCATCTCAGCCGCCACCGCCGCCGCCACCGCCGCCGTTGCCATCTGCTTCACTACCTCCAAGCCGCGATGCCAGTGGGGGAGAAATGTGTTTAACAAAGTAGCGAGCGGGAAAAATCAATGAAGTACGAAGTATCCGAGTTCAGGCATTCACTGCGGACAGGACGTTGCGTATACGCAAGACCCACTCGCAAAGGCTATGCCACTTCAGACAATGGTCTTAACATTATTAAGCTCCTGTTTTATGTTTTATGTTTTTTTTTAATTCTATATTCTCTCCAGCTGTAAATGGCGCAAAATGCCTAAGCCTGCTCAAGGAGAAAGCGATGGCAACTAGGCAGTTACACTTGGAAAATTACAAGGGGATGGATGTTGGATGTTGTGTTTGTATTGTTGCATGCACCTGATAGAATTATAAATATGTACATTTGTGTAGGTATATGGTCTTCATTGACACCTATCTTCATACCTGTATCTGTAATCCATTCAATCTGCAGATTGGTACATCAAAACCAGTCTAATCAGATATTTATGAGCTAATATTTCCATACGAAATTCGTTTGCAACTTAGTTGCAACTACCAGTTCGACAGTTGAGCTTGGATGGATGCTCCTTCTTGCTCCTTCGTGTATTGGAGTTCCTTAGAACTCGTATTTAGGGGAGGCTGCCAAAAGCTTCGCATATTTCCGGCTTTCTGCCCCCCACAAAGGATGGCCGCATTATTTGCCATGGCTTCCGCATTTTGTCGCTTGTCTGGAGGATTTGCACAATTGGCTACAATGCAACCAAATCCTGCGAATCACACGCGCAAATAAACAGTCACCGTTGTCGCCCCCTTCTACTTTCGACCTTTCATAGCGGCCATTTTTGATAATCGCTTCGATTGAAGTGAGCGACAGACAGACAGCCCTGGTTCCATGGTCCATGGTCCATGGTCTGGGGACTCCAGGCGAGACTCAGGCCTGGACCAGGGCGCGCTTCTATTTGTCCATTGGATTATCCCCTTGCCGTCAGCTGAGGTCGCTCGCTGCTCAGATACACATATTATATTTGCGAGTCGCACTTGTTGGCAATGCGCATAATCATTAACCATGGATGGGCATGGGCATGGGCAGGGACATGGGCATGGACCCCTTGAGTGGTTGGGCCGACCTGCAACCAGCCTGCAACCAGCACGGATGACTTATCCTGCACCTGTCAGGACGTCGCGACGTCGCGACGTCGGTGTCGATACGAGCACAGACGCCTTTGCCTTTGCCTTTTTAAATGATTTATTTTAATTTAATCAGCTGCCAAACAGAGCAATGATAAGCACCAAGCAACCAAAGCAAAGGCGCTCCTCCAATTATAGCGTGCAAATCGGCAGCAAGAGCCATGAAGCAAATACAGACATATGTTGCACTCGGTTACAAAGCCGATGCCGATGTCGATGCGGCAGCCGCAGCCACAGCAATGAAAGCGCCAGAAGCTGGAGTTCCAAAGGCGTGGGGCAGAAGCAATGGCAGTGGCAGTGTCGCAGTGTGGCAGTGGCAAAGGCAGGGCAGAAATGGCCACATAATTGAGGGTTCAAGTGGCGTGGCTCAATTTGTGGGAGCGTTTCGCTTTATTACACACTTTCGACACGGCGACACGGCGACACGGCGATACAGCACTGCAGCACTGGAAAACCCAGCAGAGTACACAGTACAGAGCACTCACTCGACTCGACTCGCTCAGGCTGTGAGCTGTGAGCAAGCCAACCGTACACCACACACCATACGCCCGTACACCATACGATCCACTCCCAGTTGCAGTGGCAGCTCCTTCCCCGCTCGGGCTGCTCCTTCTGCTCTAATGACTGCCTAATAGAAAAATTTGCTCGCTGGCAACCAAGTCTTTGTGGAGGGATGGGGATGGGGGACGGGGGACTTGGGAGGGACTTTCTTTGACTTGACGTGCGCACGTTTCTTACAGCGGATTGTCGTAATAAACTTGTGTAATAGAATAAACGCCGCACACGGCACGGGGCACGGGGCACAAACAAACTCCCCGTTGAGCTGCTTGAGTTCGTTTAATGGTCGTGTCGCTGGGTGGGTGGGTGCTTAGGTGGGTTCGGGTTCGGGTTCGCTCTGCTGCGGTGGGCCTTGCCACGTACGGTGCATACGTCAGACCGTGTACACGTGCGGCTTGTTCTCATCGGGAAAAATCTTTGCTTTGAGCACGTGCACGGGATTTTACATAATCAAGGGCCGAGAACTTTACCAATACTTAGATGCCGTACGCGTATGAGGAGGCTATCCGGAATATTTGTCAGGATGTGTGTGTACAATTCGTCAGAAACAACATCGACTTCAGTCAGTCAGTCAGTCAGGCAGGCAGGCAGGCTATCATGTTTTGAGCAAGCAGCTTACACTCCACTCCCACCCACCCACGGAGCACCCCACAGAGCTCTCCGTGCTGCCCCTGCCACCCGCTGTGCCGCTGTGCTCAACCCACCTGAGGTCGACCTCTGGACAGAGCTTCTGTTTGCCCAAAAGATGGATTTTGACTTTTACAAATTTTCGCACAACTCGAGCAGAGCCCACGGAACCATCCACGGCCACGAGCCACCCTTGGGTCCCAGCATGTGACCGTATAATAGTCCTGCTGGGCGGGGCGGGGGTTGCGTTCGGGCTCGGGCTCAGATTCGTATTCGTTGCCAATACTGCCGCAGGTATTTCCACGGATTAAAGCACGCAAGCCGTGTCATTTGACACCACTTGGTAATCCGAAATGCCGCAGCAGTCATCGGGGATCTCAACCCACCGGCACCGCCACCGCCCCTTCCAGGCTCAGTGCCTCGCCCACTTAGTCTCAAATCGCAAACATATTTATTTTTAATGACGCAAATCTCAGTAGCAAAAAAGTTGAATTTTGCTTAAACACAAAAACATTTTCATTCATCAATTATAAATGTAACTAACACATACATACATATGTACTTATTTTTTTCCTTTCAAGGTATAACATTGGTATTCTCCGAAATTGTCTGGTGTAGCCAGAGAAAGTAGTACTGCATTTTAATATATGTATGTATTTCTCCCGAGATGGGAATATTAAAAATGAAATGCTCTTGTTGGATATTTTCCAATAGTCTCTGATTTTGTAAATCCAACCAAACAATTTGTTGTTCTCTTAAAACTAAACATCCAGACAGCTAATAGATTGAATGCAACATTTGTGGGCCTCCCCCACTCCACCCCCCTCTGCCATTGTTCTCGGCGCAATCACAGTGCCCCTTCCGTTATGTGAGTCCGCCGCTTGTGCCAAATATGGCTGGCAATTTTTCCACAACTGGCCATAAAATGACGCATGCAGCGACCATTACAGGCTGACAAGTAATGCCCCTGGAAACGAATTCACGAATAAGGCCCATCTTCTGGCCATCTCCTGGCCATCCTCTGGCCATCTACTGCCCGTCTTGGTCGTGGCCTATCGTTCCTGCGGCCTTTCTATTTCCCTCTTTTTTTAAATAATTTGATCCCCTGGGTCCTAATTTGTGACTACTGTGTTATGTTGTTGAACACGATGTCCATGCTGATGCTGCTGCTGCTGATGCCGATTGCCAGCCAGCAGATTGACTCTGGACTCTGTGTCCTCGTGGCACGGGATCCGTGTACGCAGCGACAACATAGAAACAACAACTGACTTTATGTGTCCCCAAGGCTTGCTCATATTTCTTGCGGTGCTGTCATAAAAAATTATTGCTGCACACGTCGACCGGCGAGGGAGAGGTCGATGGCGATGGCGATGGCGAGGGTCTAATGTCCCAGGATACACGCGTACTCGTGCCGAATCTGGCCAAGTTTTTGGCGGACATATGCTCACCTATTTGATTACTTGGTTTAACCCACTCCGAGCTCATCGCCAAGTCAACGAGTTGCTTTGTTAACAATTTTCCATAGCATAATGAAGTGGTCAACACTTGATTTGCTTCATTACGGGCTAGGGGTACTGGATGCGGGGTGCGACCCGTCCATGCCCATGCCCATGTCCTCTGGGATCCCTGAGCATCACATCAAATAGAGTTATGACGGCGATAATGCGCTCTAAAGCGTGCCGAGACCGCCCATGCGATGAATGCGTAGGGGTTGGGGTTGGGCTTGGGGTCGGGGGTAAGCTAGAATCAGAGTTCAGGATTGAGAGAGACCAAACAACCCTAATTGAAATTATGCGGTGTGTCTCTCTGCAGCGATTGCTCGTTTAGGCTGGTATTCCGAAGGGAGTACTGCACGATTTCATAGAACCTTTTGCGGCGGAACTGATTAGCAGACAATATGTCAAAGCTCGTCCTGGGGGAGGGTGGAATCGCGGAAGCATAGCTTCAGCCCTCGACGGGTACTACGACGGCGACTGGGAAGGGACCGGACCGGACCGAACCGAACCGAGCCGAGCCGGCTCGAGGCTTCGAGGGTCGGTCGATAAGGGAAAAAGTCATGACAAATAAACGGATACATGTGTCGGCAATAGTTTTGCTCATTGCCGCGATAATAATCGACATGAACAACAATGGCCTTTGTCCCGGTTCTGCTGCTGCTCCTGCTGCTGCTGCTGCTCCTTCTCCTGCTACTGCCTCTGCTTGGGTGCCCTTAAAGGACATTCGCGAGAGCGCGCGCCCAACAAAATTACAGGATCGCTTTTGCGCTGGCAGGCGAGGGCAGGCGTACACGTACACACAGGTCGCTCCGGAAACAACCCTAAGGCGATTATCTCAAGTGCTTGCCAGGCGGCAAGCGGTACGGGTGCGGGTACGGGTACGGGTACGTATGAGTATGTTTCCATACGTACCCCCCACCACCCGTGTACTCCTGCTGCTGTTGTTGTTGCTGCTGCTGTTGTCGGTGTTTGTTGTTTTTGTTTGCCTGTAGATGCTTATCGATTACACGGCGCGCGATGAAATCATTACTCCGAATTAAATAAACGTCATACTCGCTTTTCGTCAAGCCGTCTTTGACATCTCAATAAACGTGACGCTTGGGGGGAGGTGCTTGGGGGGGGAGATGCATTTGCATTTTGGATTTGTGTGGTGCAAACAAGTTGTAATTAGTTGGCTTAAACGAGTGCCACCACAACAACACCCGCTGGCTATCGTCTGCTGTCCACCGTTCCAGTTCCAGATGACGTCACGCTTGGAAGGTACTTTCTAGCTAGCCGGATGGGTGATGGCTGATGGCTGATGGGAGACAGCAGCTGCCCAGCAAAGGCCCCAACTCTCGCTATCATTGTCCGACCCGTACGCGTATTTGTATTTGTTGTGCGACTTTGTTGTGATTACGGGCGATAAAGCGCTCCAAAGAAAAGTAAATCACAATAAACTGAGGCCCGGCCAGGTCCGCTCGAAAGGCCCGAAAGAAAGTGTGAATAAAGTCGCGGACAATACACAATAACAATGGGGCACCCCCCTCCGACCAACAACAATGATGCACGTACATACATCTCGTATCTATGTATGTTTGTGTGTACACATCATGGATGTACGAGTACCCGTTTCTGGCATGGCCATAAAAAAGTTATAAGCCATAGAAACAATAATTGTGACCGCGTCATGGGCACGTCAGGCGCAACCGAGCAACAATTGTATGACACTTTCTTAGGTGTCGCCCCACGCTGCCACTGCCACAGTCACAGTCGCTGCTGCTGCCACTGCCACTGGCACTGCCCCTGCCGCTGCTGGTGTAAATTAAGTTACTTTGTAGCCTGAGGCCGGGACGGGCCTTCTTCCGTTTGCTACTGGTCTTAGGCCCTCAAACCAGTTCCAGCTCCAATTTCTGGCCTTTGTCCATCATCGGTTTGGTTTGGTTTGTGCTGCTGCTGTTGTTGCCACTGTTGCTGCTGTTGCTGGGTCTTTGCATGCGTCAGCGTTAAATTAAATCGTCAACATATCATTGATTGTTCGAACTTCGAATACAAATTCTGCACGATCACTGCCGGCTTTTGGTCTCCGTGGCCATTTCCTATTCTCAAATTCGTGGGATTTAGTGGAGCCCCCGACCCAGCATCACCTGAGATGCCATCACGTACATGTGATGGGTGGGTTCCCTTGCGTTCGTCAAAAATTATGGACATACTAATGGGGAGGCTCCAAGGAAATCCTTTTCATTCGTAATGACATTGCCTGCCCGGCAAATTATAGGAGACATGAAATCGAATTCGAGTTACCTGTCGGGGGGCAGGGGGCAGGAAACGCGAAATTCGGTAGCCCGTTTATTAAATACGAAAATATTTCACTCTCATGCGAGTGTGTTGGCAGGACTTGGCAGGGGGCGAGGCACAGGCCCTCCCGCCAGATCCTTCTACCTGCTAACTGATGGCCGGGATGGGTATGGGTATGGGGATGGGTTTCGAGATCACACGAAATAGGCGTAGCCATAAATTAGATGCTTATCGCATTGCCAAGGGATACGAAATACAAAAACAAAAACCTAACGTGTGTCTCGAGCTCTGGGTGGCTGTCGTTGTCCCATTTTTGGGGGCGATCCAATTAAGTGGTAATTTTTAACATTTTGGCGTCGCTTTGGGGCCTGGGTCCAGCTCCGATCCGCGGAATATTGCCTGACAAACGGAAGCGATATGTTGACATTGTTCTGCGTAAAAATTCCTGGGCCTGGGCCTGGGAGTGAAGTTCGGACCGGACTGTGACTGGGACTGCGACTGAGACTCATTCGGCCCTGCCGTCTTTGAGGAACGTTCCTGCATCCTCTTCCCATGTATCCCATGTGTTTTGGGTTGACTCTTTTTGGTTTTTGACGGTGAGTTCATAAAAAGTATTTAAGACTCTGCTGCTAATCAGTATGGCACATAAGTCGAGCCGGTTTGTTTGCATTGATTATATGCATACTACGGAAGCATCGCATCGGATGGTGGGGCAGGGCAGTCCAGTCCTCAAGGCGTAGGTGAGAGTTTTGTTCATTGCAACACACACATTGCAACACAACATTGTTTGCCAATGGCGTCTGCCCACCCCGCCCCGTTCTTTTTGTTCGTGTAGGCTGCTGTTGGCGGCTGTTGGCGGGTGTGGGCGAAACGCCAACGCAGCGTGATGCTGTGGCAATGTGGCAAGACTGGCGGGAATGGCCTCATCATTTGGAGGCGTACTTTTTTTGGGAATGCTCGAGCTTGCCTTTGCCCAAGGCATTAGCAGACCTGGAATCGGTGTTAGGTGTGAAATACTTTGATCATATTCTCTGGGGTAAGTACACAGTCGCAGACTATCAGCTACCTATAAGCACCCTAAATGACCCTCTAAGTCGGTGGTGGCACTCGATGATTGAAAGAACAACAATATTTTAAATATCTGATCTCAAATCGCATTTTACTAACCATTCAGATCCTTATTTGGTAGTGTGTTGTGTTCTTATACATATATACAAATATACATATATGTAAAACCAATAAGAATTTGATATATCCGTGTGGTTAGATCAATCGTTTATATCTATTCAAAAATAAGACCATCTGCCAAATTTCTTTGAGCTTGCTGAGAATGAGAGATAGTCTATCATAGATTGCATTGAAACAGATGGAAATGGCTATATCGAAGCATATATTCGTGACAATCAAGAATATGCATAATTTATGGCAACGGAGAGGATTCTCTCCTTCAAATGTTCTCTGTTGAAATTCCAAATTTGGGATGTCCGGGGTTTGTTGCTCTAGTTCTAATGCTAGTTTTAAAAAAACCAGCTTGTTACAATAATAGTAGATTGTATTCTACAAATGTTAGATCACGATTTTTCTGAATTTTCATTAACTTCAAATTAAAGAGAATTGCAACTTTCAAATTCATTATCAAACCACTTTAAATACAATGCGATTACAGCAATTAAACTCGCTGTGAATATTCTGACTTGGCAGATATCTGCAAGGCACAGTAGTAGGCAACCCAGTCGATATTTCCACATCTATATCTCCACTTTTGCTAATTTGTCTACATTTGCCTATTGATCTCTTATTAAATATTACAATTATTCAATATTCAATAGGATTTAGTACTCAATTGGTCACATGGGTTGATTTACTGCCAGAGCACGGTGAAATTAGTTATTAGGTGGTGTCTTCACCACATCTGCTCTCTTTCGGGGACTTCTGTCTAGCGCTTGTCTCTCTGAGAGCAGAGAGAGCGAGTTGGAAGCAGGGACGATCCTCGCCACGGCGGACGACCATGTGCCAGAGTATCAAGAGCCCGTAGTTGCCATAGAACGAAGTTCCTAATAGGCTTTCATACTTAGATGTTGGCATCGATTTCAAAGTCCTCGTGCCACAACCATAACACCACAAAGAGAATATTTTGCATAATACGAAAACATATGTACATACGTCGTGTATTGTATTAAATCACTCAAACACTCGACTGTGTGTTTCCACCGCGTGCCATAATTGATAATCTTCAGAGAGTCGATGGCTTGCAGTCAGCCTCGGGGGCATGGGCATGTCAAACGCTAAAGCAACAAACACCGATGCTCGTACCACTCGACTTCAACTCCGCACCATGCACCAGGCACCACACCCACCACGCCACCCAACCAATGACAGCGGGTCACTGATTACGAAACTGATAATTACAATACGCTTATGAGCGTTAAATCAGGACCAGGATCGGGATGAAGGCGAACCATGGCAATTCTCTCCTCTGCCCTGCTCTACCTGCCACACCTCAGCACACACACACACACGCACACACACACCGCAAAGCTCGTTGCGCCACAAAGCTGCATTGTAGTCGATATCAGGCGGAGGTGCACGCGCATCCCCAACCCAATCTCGACCACATCCACATCCACCATCCACGCGGTGACCGTCGAGGGAGTGGAAGGAAATTTAACGAGACTGACACGTGCACGCCTTTAATTTGTTTACAAATCACTTCAGATGCGTTACACGCACGAGTTCGCAGCGGGGCAGTGGCAAAAGGGGCGGACGGAGAAGGTGTCTCTCTCTCTCTCTCTCTCAGCCTTTCTCCACGTCGGTTTCGGTTCACACGCACATCGCGGCCATAGATGTAATTTTTTGACCATTTACAGAAGTTTAACCCGATATGGAATACTTGGCACACGCTCCTTAAAATCTTCTTCCTACTATGAGCGTATCTAGGGCGGAGTCCGCTGTCGGTATCGGATTTAGTTTGGTTTGGTAACATATCGGGTTTCTCGATCAATGTTCTCTGAGCAGCTTACGTGGATTCAAAAAGCAGTCCCTGCTCATTAAGCTGGCAGCTAACAAAAATTGTAAAACATACTGTTAAATATTTGTAGTCCTTTGTGATTTAAAATAAATATAACACACTAGGGGTACTGGGCATACTTTTTTAATTTGAGCTTATTCACCTTAGACACCTGGACAAACAGACATCGAGGTTTTTAGTGCTAGACTAGGATCCAGAGAACCCGGAATATGTATTCATCGAAATTAAACAATGATAATTTTCATGTAATGACATATTTTATCATCAAAAGCTACGTTCTACAGAATGACACAAAATTAAATGAAAGAGGGATTCAAGCACACATTTTTTGCCTAAATTTGAGATTTTGTTGATGAATTTTTAATTTTTAAGAAAGAAAGAAATTTTTTTATAAAAACCATGCCACGTACTCTGGCTATTATATACGAGAAAACCGCATGCAATTTGGTTGCAGAGATAGCCCCTTAAACACAAATGTTTTTCTACAAATTTATCGTATAAATTTAGAAGCTAAATCAACATTGGTTTAATATGTCTAAAACCTGGATGTTTTGCATTTCCCAAGATATTGCCAGTAAAGCCAAACAGCTGCAATTTTATTGGTTATTTCTTCTTGCATTAAAATCGGGTTTCATTAGCATATACCGATACTGTTTCTTGGTATTCTAATTGTTCAAAAGATAGACCGTTTTGGATAGATCGATTTCAATTGACAATTGATTTGATTAGATTTTGAAGAATTTTGCTGCAGAATTCTTGCCAATTTACCGATTGATATTGTGTGCACGACGAGTCGAAAATAATGCTTCCGAATTCGATTTCCTGGAAGGAAAATATAAATATTCTCAAACAGCCAAAAAAGCAAAAATAAAAACATAATTTCTTGGAAACTTGTGACCTTTACCAAGAGTCTTAATGAGTGGAGATGGAGTAACCAGTACACGTTTATTAAAAATAGCCTTTTGCCAAATTAAGCATCGAATTATGTTCGCGCCTCCCCATTTCAGCTGGGATCCTTCAACCACCGAATATTACATTATTATTGGGTCCACAGAAACAGAAACAGAACAGAACAAAACCATTCGAAAAGCGCCTCTACGCTGGGCTGCAGCGTGAGTCTCGTCTCCCCCTTTTCAAGGATTGTATGGAGCAAGCACTTGGGACCGGAACAGGGACTAGCACTGGGACCAGGACCAGGACCGATGGCCTGGCCTGGCCTCGCCTTTCATCGCACACTCGTACGGGCTCAAAAACACACGCTCTTTGCCTTTCAGTCGCTCAGTCAATGATGCTAGGCAACGAATTGAAAAATCCGGGCTCACAAAATTGTACACAATTTTCTGTCTATTTAACTTTGATGGCTCTGCAGGCAGTTGGAGGTGGTGAAGAAGAGTCGACAGCGGCAGGGGGAGGCGGCAGGGAGGAGCGTGAGTTTGAAATCCTTTTGCCAGCGCCCACATAAAGAAACATAAAAACCTTTTCGCTTTGAAACTCGGCAAAAAACACAACGTAAGCGCAATGCTTCTCTTCTAGTGCCTGTCTCTGTCTCCCCCACAAGCGGTAGCACCAGCACCAGCCCCCTGACGATGCACACCGCTCTGTGTAGGATGGCCTTCGGGCTGGCTGGAAGACGAAGATTGGGCGAGAGGACCTGCTACCTCCCGCCTACCGCCAGCCGCCTGCTCTCCAGCCACCGCTACCGCTTCGGCATGGCTGTCAAAGTTTACGTTTCACTTCGAGTGCGGTGTGCTGTTTTATTTGTTGTTGCAGCAGCAGCTGCTTTGTGTGCGTAACGGAGAAGGAGAGGAGTAGCGTGGAGCGAAGGATCACAGGGCAGTGTAAGAGTTTGTGTGTATGGATGTTTGGTTGTGGGTGTGGGTGTGGGTATGGGTGTGCCCCACAAAGCAACCTTTTGGCATTCCAAAGTACACAGAAGAGCAACAAAAACTACTGCGACGGCAATGGCGACTTGTCGGCTGTGGCTGGGGAGCTTTAGCTGGGGCTGGGGCTGGGCGTGAGGTGGAACCACAGTTGCGTAAATACGAAAATCCGATATTACGTTTCCATTCGTCGGGCTGTATGTTTGTTCATGTGAGTGCATGTGTGTATGTTTTTTGTGTGTGTGTGTATCTTGTGTGGGTGTGTTTGCTTGTTACACAAGTGCTGCGCTTTGGCACTGCACTCAAAATACGACAGCAGGAATACTCGTAGCAGCATCGTGGCAGCGGGGGGCAGCTGGAGGAGGAGCGGGGCGGAACGGAGCGGAGCGAAGCGGAGACTCTTTGCACGCAAAACTAGAGCCCTCGCGTCCCGAAGCCTTTTAAAAACAGTACGGAACCCGAAAACCCCAACGAGAGGAGCGCTGCTAAACAAAAAGTTGAAAATGGCAAATTCAACGCAAAAGACAAGTAAACTCAAGTCTCGGCCTGTCGTGTGTGTATCTATGTGTGTGTGTGTGTGTGTGGGTGGGTGGCAGGATGGTTGTGGGTTCATCCAGCAGCCACACCCAATACAAAACGGGCCAGGAAGCTGCTGCTACTGAATGCCAGAATGCCAGAAGCTCGTTCGCCAGAAACAAATAAAAGCTGTGCCTGAGAACCCGACTTCTTGATACCCCACACCCGATTCTTAGTCGGTTGTCGGATGGACAGGTCTTATTCTTGTTGTCTTTCAGATTTCAAATTAAAGAAAAGTACAAACAAAACAGAAAATACCATGAAAAGAAGGTCACACCTGATGTAGGTCCATAACAGGGAAGTGTGCAAAATGCATTTATCCAATACAGTTAAAATCTTCACCAATGGATCATACTCCGAATACCCTGTAATGCAAAGGGTACGGGGTATGGGCAATAAAAAATGCAGACTTCATGTACAGCAGCAGCGCGGCACAGAAAATATTGAAGAGCGTGTCCCGGGGCCAGCCAGTCAGCCCAGCCCAGCCAGCAATGGCGACGGCGGTGAAGAGGCTGAATGCTGGGTTGGATATGGACGTGGACGTGGCTGTGGATGTGGATGCCAAAGGGCCGGACGGGACAACGGCAACGTCGCCGACAACACCACCTTTGTATCTTTCCGCAGACATTCAACACTTTTAAGCTGCAAGAAAAATGTAAAAAGCAACTGCAACTGCAAATACGAGTACGAGTACGAGTGCTAGTACGAGTATCTCAAAGAAAAGGAAAACAGAAAGAAAGAGAGGAAAAGAGGAAGAGAGGAAGGGAGAAAGAGGGAGGGAGAGGGAGCATGAACAGCTTGCAAAGGATTTGAGCACATTGTTTTTTGTAGGATGTGTGTTTTGTTGTTGTTGTAGTACTCGACAATTGCCGGATTGGATGTACACGGCACAGGGGCGATCTGAAAGTTCTCCAAATGACAGAATGGATGCCCCATCCTGTGCACATACATATGCACCGTGCATCGACATATTGGTTTGCCCAGTCCATAATAAAAAACAACATACATTATTTCACTAAAATAATACAAAATAAATTAAATATATGTAAATTCCATGTGAACCACAAAACACTGGGAAAATACATTTTGTCGCTCTGAAGATTAAATGATTTATTAGCAATAAATATTATTTCTTATGCTTTCGTTTTAAAGATATAATTTTACTATTACCTCATAGAAGTGATCCACTTTGGATTCTTTCCAAAAATGTATATTATTATATCATAATCGAGAGCGATTTAAGGGCATTATAAAGGACAGTGTTCAAATTGTGTATTTTTATATATGTATGTACATACATATATCCAATAAGATTCCATATAAGAGCGATTCCATTTTGGGAAGAGATTAATTATAATATCATTCATTTTTTTTTCTATTAAACCTATATAATATTATTAAACCAGAAATTTAATTAAAGAACTTTAACTGAAAATTCGATTACTGAATATCGAATTTCCATTCGTGGCTTGCCATTTTGACAGATTCTTCTATAATATGAGCAGAAATCTGGCATCAGCCAGATAGGATAGAATTTCGAAATGTACATATGTATATTTCCCTGGATATATATGTACATATGCATATACATACATACTCGTACAGTGAGGTGGCAGTGTGGTCATGTGGATACACACGAACCAGGTGCCCCTTTCCCCAACCCACCACTCGGTCCATCATTCCGCGAAGCATCTTCAGCACACATCCAGCATCCAGCAGCCAGCAGGCAGCACTTTACTTTTGAATTTTTATTCTGAAATGCGAAACTCAATGACAGCCAACGAGAACGATGCCAGAGGCAGAGGTGTACCATCCATATCCATCCTCCCTCCCCCTCCCCACACAGCAACAACTCAAGCTTTCGATGGAGGCAGCGGTGCCATTGTGGCATAAAAATCACATTGTCAACTTGAAAGCATCTATAAACTCGTTTAATTGATCCTTCTACCTTTTGTTGCTGCTTCGATAAGACAATTCCTATACCAGATGCATGTACATACATTGCACGTCCATACATATTCCATATGGAAATATGGAAATACGGAAATATGATATATGAAAAACACACTCGTACGATATGTACACTTGCAAGTATTCTCCAAATACACAATTAATTTTTAATTTAAACGTTTTCACCTTGCGGCCGATTGAAAGGCCTTCCTTCCGCCCTTCCATGCATCGTCATCGGACAGAGTGAATCGGTCATCTATAGCCACAAAAAAAAAAAAGAGAACCAATGCACATGCCTCCTCTTCAACCCTTCCTATCGACCCTCGCCTCTTGCCCGTTTTTTGTAAGCCTTCTTTAAGACAACGACAATGAAGAAGAGCCAGCCAGCAAGAAGCGACTTTAAGGCCAAAGCGAACAAAAAATAAACACATACATACATACATACATAAGTACAAACAATAAAAAAGCAAAAGCGCTCCGAAAAAAAAATCTAAATAAATAAGACCTGCTCGATTTTCTTAAAACTTTCTGCCGTTTACAGCAGTGGCAGCCGTGGCAGCAGCGGGAGGAATAGGTGGGAGGGTGGTGGGGGGCAGAGACCCCAAGGCACGCACACACAGACCCCCCAATAATATCAAGAACAACAACAGAAGAAACAGCAGCTTATACATACACACGTACATATGTATATGTATATAAATGTAATATATATATTGTTGTATATATGTGTGTGTGTGTGTGTTTAGATGTAGCAGGCGAAGGAACATCTTTTGCGAGCGCAAAATTGCTGTCATGGGTCCGGGTCTGGGTCCCCGATCCAGGTCCAGGTCCAAGTCGAGGTCCAAAAAAAAGTGATGGTGATGCCGATGCCTTCAGCCTTTAGCATGCCACTGCCACCGTCACACAGTGGGGACTTTGCCCTCCCAAAAAAACATAAAACTTACAGCATTTCACGTATAATTGGTATTTTTTATTTCATGTCCCCTACCGCTCACAAAGCCAAGTCCAGTGCCATCGATTATAGAATTATTTAAATGTATTTTATAAGATTCGATTATATAGAATATTTATCGAATGAATCTTTCAATAAAGCCTTTACTCATAATTTGTTCTTTCATATCTTCCAGATTAATTTTTTTGAAATATGCTGCAACAAAATTGCACATACGTATGCAGATCTGCGGTGAAAATAATGCAGGAAAGATACAAAAATACATTTTTGGAATTATTCGAAATAATCGGGTGAAAAATCCCACTGTATGCCACCGACACCGCCACCGCCACCGTTTGTTGCTTCTGCCTCAGCTTCAGCTTCTGCTGACTGCTGTTGCATTATTCATGTTTGGCAGCCAGCCATCGTGCCCCAAACACCGTCGCAGGAGGCCCACTGCGCAGAGTGTAGAGTGTAGGAGGGGAGGGGGGCATGGGGGGACACACGTTGACAACACACCACGCCCTCTCAGGCAGCGGCAAATCACAAATCAGCTGAGAGCGCCGCCATTTGCTGCAGAGAGAGAGCTGCTTCCGTCAGAGAGTGAGTGCAAGCGAGCAGGCACTACTCGCACACAGCAGGCCACCACACACACACACAAACGAACGCATACGAACAAACACCTCTCTCGCAAGCGCACACACACACACACACACAGATACACACGCACACACCGATGGGGAGGTTTTTTGAAAAGCAGTTTTCCTGCTGTTTCAGTTCTGAACAAACATTCCCAGTTACGCAGCGCCGTCGACTGGTTGTATGTTTTGGATTCGCGCGAGTTAGCTGTGAGCGGTGCGGTTTGAGTATCTGGATTCGAGTCTGATTCGATTCCGATACCGAGTCGAGTCGAGTTTTATTTCGTCGCTCCGCACCACACTCTGAAACTGTTCCGGCCGCGGAGCGCGGTTTTCTTTTTTGGATTTGAATTCGACTTTTTTGCGACTACAAATTGCTTCGGGGGCCTGCTCCACAAGGCATACCAGACCCCAGACGACCCATCGGAGCCGCCGGGGTTCAGTCAGTCAACTGGCAGCTTCTCGTTTTGTTATCAATCTACAACAACAGCAGCAGTAGGAGCAGCAACAACAAAAAACAGAGAAAGAGACTAACAAAAACTAAAATTCGATCGGGGATTGCCCGGCAGTAAAGAGCAAAGCAGAGAAGCCGAACGAGCGCATCCGCCTGCCGCCTCTCTAATGCCTTATCAGTAGCACGGATCTGGAACTGCCGTAGGAACACACAGGAGAAGGTCAGAACCCGAACAAGGCCCAGGGCAAGAACCGACCACTACCACTCAATTTGGAGTAGATTTCGAGTGCCATTCTCGCGCTGTCTCGTAAATTAATGTCATAAATTAATTTGGAACTCTGCCCCGTCGTTGACATTGCAACCGGTGTGTCGTCGGCATCTCGTTGTCGCTGTCGCAGTCGCTGTCTGTCCCGTCCCAAACATCTACATCTACATTTCGGTTACGCCTGTGCGGTCAGGAACGCGTCCGTTTTTGAAAGCCATCGTCGTCGGGCCGTGTCTCCCAATCATCCTTCCTACCTGCCGCAAAAGTCAAGTGTGAGTGCGAGTGTGAGTGTGTGTGTGTTGTGTTGTGCGTGCTCGTGTGTGACCCTAATGTTCCTTAAATTACCTTCATGCTGAAACAAAAAATAGATAAATTAAATAATACACAAATTCATATAATAAAAAGAAACGTATTCAATGTTATAAATTCGTCATAGTATATGCACACTCTTGAAGCAGCCTCCCTGCCGACTTCGACGCCAACGCCGACGCTAACGCCAACGGCTTGCTTACGGATATGAAGAATATTCTGAAAAGGTGCTCTTAAAATGTTTAATCTGTGAAAAAACAACACAACACAACGCTCAGAGTCTTCTCGACTGCCAAACCGATCCGATCCGATCGTAAGTCAGGCAATATTTTTTGGCAACAACAATCGCCCACGTCTTTACGACAAGTGTCCAGTGTTCTATCAAGCTCGTGCGTGTCATAAATACCGGTAAATAGCTACGCGTAAAGGATTACCCAGGAACAACAACTCCGCCGGATAGCCAACGCAGCGCAGCGAACGGAGGGCCGAAGCAGCAGCCAGCAGCTAGCAGAACAGCAACAGCAACATACCACGCCAGACAGAAATCATCCTTGGAAATAGACCTCGTGTCATTCCAAAAGACGCACATGGGCGTCTGCACCGAGGAGCGCCCTGTGATGCATTGGGTAAGTTCTCAGCTCGGCTCGGCTCGGACCACAGATCACACAGATGCACTGCTTTAACCAGCAGGCTCAACGATAAGCTCAACGAACCAATTCGGTTTCAACTCATCCAAAGTTTGTTTGAAGTACTTCAGTCAGGTCTCGGGAGCGCTGATTAATTTGTGATTTATCGCGATTCGATCCCGGGTTACTAGGAGTTATCAATGCCGTCCGAAAGCTGGCTGGGCAGACGACTCCGGAGACAACGGAAAGCAGACGACAGCAAAGGCCAAAGCCATAGCCATAGCCATACCCATAGCCACAGCCGTTCTATGGCGATAAGAAACCCCTTGTGCATTTCGCTTTAAAATATATTCATACACTTATGTACATATATATATTTCACAGTATTCTCGATCTGTGGGTAGTTTTGTGTGTTGTTTTGTTGTTGTGCAGGCGCTGTGATAGCGATATGGGAGATCAGATTCGATGAGCTTTTCATACCCTCCGACTAGGGTGCACTTGGGCATATTTGTGTGCGTACAACGAATGTTATGATGCACTTTTCATTGCAGCTAATATAACTTTCTTTTAGCACAGATATGTACATATATGTATTGACTAGATCTATTTACAGTTGCTAGTATTTTACGCTTATAATCAATTCAAATCTAACCAAAAGAGCACAGTCCATAATTCACAAAGTTCTCTCGGTTTTATTATTGATTTCAATCTTGATTGGATGGCAACTCTCTGATAACGGAAACTAGAAAATGATCCCATTTTGCCACTTCCATCTGTAAATTATTGTAATAATCTTAAAGGGAATAAAACAAGTTTTCTCACAAGGATCTATACGGAAATCGATCTGTCACCTCGATTGTGGATTGTGGTTTATGAATGCTGATCACGAATATACATATATTCATTATTTATACGATCGGAATTGCCACAAAGTTGCATGCAGCTCGCTAACATCGTATTGCCCTCCGACAAAGAAACCAAAGAACCAAAATGTTTCTGCTATCTCTCGGATTTATAGTATCAAGTAGTGACTCATCCGGGGTGCCTGTCCAGTCTAAATTTTTAGATGGAGCTTCACTGAAAGTTAGTTTAATCATTTTAGGCTTACTACCAGCCTCATTCTTTTTCTTCTTTGTGATAATGCAGAAAATATCTCCACAACTTTGGCACTGTCATTTCCTACACAGATCTTATTTCGGTTCAAAGAAATCTCAATCATTATTTTGAAAAATATTCAACGCTTTTAGAATTGTTAAGATTTAGGCTTTCTAAACTGTTTCTCTTTTTCAATGCCGGTATTTTAAAACAATATGATTTTTTTTTGATTAGAAATTAGAAAACGACAAGCTCTTCCTCATCATATTCTATATTCAATAATATTCATATTCAAGAATAGTTTGTGACGCTTTAGATCGATTACTGCTATCGAGATTAGCGACGCCATTTATGGGGAGACAATTAGATGATATGTACATACGAAAACTATTATCCTTTTATGATGCAGTCTCCGATAGAGAGCTTACTCTCTACAGTTTTGAATAGTAACTTGTGTGATCGCTGTAGACACAAATACAATTTTCGATACTGTCGTTTCCGACTCACAAGTTATGTTAAATGTCATCCCAGAGAGTTAACTTTTTAAGAGACCATGTAAAGAAAAATGACTTCAAGTAAATCCAGTATCCAGTATGTATATCTACTCTGCTCTCCAAATAAGGTTTAGTTTGTTGCAAATATTCTCTACACATCCTTCCGCCCATAAAAAATTTGATAAAGAAATCAGTATTTATAATTTTAAATATATACGACTCCTATTTGAAATAGTAGCCATGCATATTCCATATTCATTTAAATCGAAAATGTATAAGTTCCAAAAAAGATATTCATCAAATAGCAACAAATATCCGTCGGTCTAAAGGATCGCCTGGATTTCGAAGATTCGCAACAGGAGCAAGCTTGAGACAAAGCCTAAATTTCAGTTCAAGTGGCGGATACTTAATATGAATGATTTATAGAGATAGGTATTATATTTCGAATATTTTTTTATATTTATTTTTTTTTGTTGCGCACCACCCTTAAAATTCTGCTTCCAAAAGTTATTTATTTGATCACTGATTATTGTGATTCGAATAAAGTTTGGCTCAAACTTTGTGCTGATTGATAAATAATGTAGAAACTATCGGCTATCAAAGAGAAAGATTCTTAGTAAGAATTAGGAAGGCAAGCGACGGATATATCGGGAAGAGATATATCAAGTTAGCAAACGCATCTTCCGAAAGGATCATCAAGATCAAGATTTCCGTGTTCCGTGCAAGGAGACATTGCACATCTCAGTAAAACTGTACTGTGTGGTAAGGCCATGCCAGTGATAGTTGCATTGGTGGATATATTTTATTACGCAATTATTACGAGCCCGATTGGCCAACAGAAAATCGAGCCAAAATGGCAATCCGAATCGGGCACAGCGCAAGTGAGTTTTTGGCATAGGCATCGTGTTCCCCTAAAGGTAACAACGTGTTCCCAGGCAGTGCACAGCAAAATGTTTGTAATTTTGAGAAAACAAAAACAAATATCTAGAGGGAAACGCGTTGAGGCTGCAAGGAAACCTGTCATCCTTCTAGCTCTCACTGCGGAGACACCAACAGAGACACAGAGAGAGAGAGAGAGTGAGAGAGAGATTGCGCGAGGGGCAGTGAAAGAGGGGCGTACGGTCGCATCTATTTTCAACTAATTAATCAAAAATAAGTAAACTGGAGCATCGATGAGTCGTGGCGGGGATAGGCGAGGCGAGGCGATAAGAGGTGCGATGGGGCGGGACGGGGACAGGGACTGGGACGTGGACTTCGACGCGAGCACAACAGAGTTGCCTGTATGAAAATGAAAATCTTTTTACTTGCCAGAGTGCGACATGATGTCTGATGTCTGGCCTCCGTTCGCGTTCGGTACTTGAGAAATGTTTGTACGCGTATGTTTTTCAATGAAAGCACTGCCATCTTAGCTCAGGGGGGACGGGTTGGGGTGGCAAGAGATGAAATGGAGTGGGATGGGATGGGAGATGACTTGGGTTTCCCTCACATGTTAGGGACTCTCCCAAATGTGCCGCAACGTTTTCTGCGAATAAAGCGAGAGAGTCCTCCGTTTTAATTGAAACGATCTTTGGCTGTGGGCTTTGGCTTTGGTTTTGCCGCAATTCGCATTGAAAATTAAATGCTTCATTTATAAGCCAGCACATCCTTTAATAATTATTTAGTATTTTAGAGCTGTGCCGTGCAGTCATTCTCCGTTGTGAAGCCCTGTTTTTTACCACTGTACTGATACCACTGTGTAGCGAAAACCCATTAACATGTGCATAAATGTGCGTTTTTATTTTCGTGCAAATTACAGCAGCAGAGCGCAAGATTTCTTGGGCCCGGCGCAAGGGAGAAAAGTCCAACACCACCTGTAGCACATCAGGGGAGCAATCAGTGTGGCAGTGCTGCAGGTGCAAATAACAATCACCCATTGTTTCGCACATGCTCCTCATCCTCGTGTCCAGATATTTGTGATCACAGTACAAAGCCAGCATTTGGCAATGCATACGGCACCGAGTCATTTAGAAGGTAAGTCTCATTCCCATGCATCCGCATGTCCAATCCATTCAATCGAAGTCATTGTCAGCCTTTATGACCTCTGTTTTTTTTTGGCCAATGAAAGCTATGAAACCGCCGATCGTGCCACCTTCGAGGACTCCACGGCCAAATTCTCGATTAGTCGCAGTCGCACGGACTGTACGGAGGTCAGCGACGAAACCACATCGGGCATTTCATTCAAAACGGAACCGTTCGGGCCACCCAGCAGTCCGGAATCCACCAACGATAGCAAAACCACGCGCAATCTCGACGATTGTGCAGGCTGTGGCCGGCAAATACAGGTAAGATCTAATGCTGGTCTAATGGTGGTCTAATGTTCTAGCTATCAACTAAGTAATACTAGGCCATAGCAATTGGGGTACACTGTTGTCCCCAAGTAATCTTCTTCTCGTTTGAAAAAAGCAAAGTGTTTTTAGAGATACGGATCATTTCGGACAAAGTGCACCATAAATATCTATGTATTTATATAAGACTCTGCACGAATGCATCATTTTTGTTGAAATATGTCATTTATGGAATGTTTACTCTCCTCGCCTCTCTCCGTAGGATCGTTTCTACCTCTCCGCTGTGGAAAAGCGCTGGCACGCCAGCTGCCTGCAGTGCTACGCCTGTCGGCAGCCGCTGGAACGGGAATCCTCATGTTACTCACGTGATGGCAACATTTATTGCAAAAACGATTATTATAGGTAAGTCGGTGGGCCAAAGCTAAACCCCATCCAATTCCACGGGCAGTGGCGGTGCCAGTGGCAGTGCCCGTTCAGTCCATTCAGAGAAGTGCTGGCTGGGCACAATTACTACGGGAGCAGCAGAAGCACCTGGGAATCGAGTGGAATCGCGGACTGGGATGGGATGGGCTGGGCAGAGCTGGGACTCTGACTGGGGCTGGGGCTGGGGCTAGGGCATGGGTCCGATGAATCAGATAAAGCCCCGACTGCATGCCAAGACATTGACTAGAAAATGATTTCCAAACACGCGAATCAAGTATTTATGCATGCAGCTTTTCCGAAAGCCGCCCGAGAGCCCGTCATTGTTTTGTTCCACTGTGCGAAGGCTGAGCGAGTGCCAACGCGATCGCGAATTCGAATGCGAGAAGAAGCAGACCGCATCGGAGATCCAGCGGATACCAGCGGATACCAAGCTGCTCCGCTCCGCTCCTCCGCCTGCCTGGATGGGGCTGCGTGTGTTCTGCTGCTTGCATTCCGCCGCATTCTCAAGAACGCTCTCGCTCTCCTCGCTGCAGCGCACGCTAGCCTTAGACCAAGACCACGCTGAAGACGGCGAAGACGTCGACGTGGACGTGCATGTGGATCGGGGGGCCGGTTGGGTTGACAATCTTCGCTTGGGTGGGTTCCGGTGTCGCCCATTCCCTTCGCAAGGAAGCTGCAGTGGTGCGATTTCACGCGCCGCAACCATCACGCGAGAACGGTGCTGTGCGGTGCGGGGCGGTGTGGTGCATGTGCAACAACAAAATGGAACAGAAACAGAACAGGTTATAATTATTCCAAAATTCAACCTACACTTGGCAGTACGAGTTAACAAAAGATTCTTCAATTGCGAGAGGGAGAGAGAGACGGAGAGGAGGCCTTCGCGCAACACCTGCTTGCCACGGCGTAAATCAAAAAGTTTATCATTCACGCCGCGCGGAGATGAGCAGCGAAAATGTTCAACTTTGCCTTCTTCCCAGGCGCACCAGTCGCACCCGTCGCACCAGCCAGACCAGGCCAGGCCAACGATAAATCCAATGCAAGTCACGCTCGTCACTCGTATTTCCTCTCAAATGATTCTTGTGACATTTATTACCGCTCCATATTTCAAAATACCCAGCATCGTAGTCGGATTGGGAGTAGAGTCGAGTCGCAGGCGAAGCCAGGCCAGGCCAGGCCAGGCCAGTGTCAGAGTGTCACTGTTGTCTGTTGGCAAGGCAAGTGCGGCGGGGCTGGTCCCTACGGCAACGCCACAAGCGATGCGGCCTGGTCTGGGTCTGGGTATGGGTCGGGGTCTGGATCTGGATCTGGGGTCTGCTCATGTCCGGGTATTCGGATCTGTGTCGGTATCAGTAGCGGTGTGTCTGTCCGTGTGTCTCTGTGTCTGCGGCTGCGGCTGATCCCCCCATTGCAATCAGCGCAACCGAACCGCCTCGCTCCGCTGGCACGCACACAGGCACGGCACGGCATGGCATGGCATGGCGGGTCGCATCTGTCAGCTTGTGCTTGTGTTCCGTGAATGCCGGGACTGGGAATGGGAGTGGGAATGGGAGTGGGAGGATGGGGATGCGCTTGGCGGTCGCCATGTCATGTCGTACACAATCCAATTCCGCCGTAATGTTTCATTTCGTTTCATTCCGGCGGCGTTTTGCAGCCACTGCCGCCACTACCACAAACTGCCGTCGCTTCTGCTTCTGCTAGTCATTATCAATCAAATCGAATACCGCTCTCACAGCAGCCCCTCCTCTGCAATCTCCGAGCGCACACTCGTTCTTGATTTATACTGCAGTTGTCAAATATGACAACGGTGGCTCCCGGCTGGAGGGGACGAGTGGAGGGGCAGCGAATTTATGCCCTATGCACCGTTAACTTTCCGTAAATCTTGTGGGTGTTTGTGTTTCGGGTCGCGAGCCTGTCTGCCGGGTCGAGCGGGTCCAACGAAAAGGGAAAACAGATCCGGCACATCCAATGAAATAAATTCATGTTTTGTCAAATTTCCACCAAAAACACGACGCCAGAGCGGGAGAGAGAAAATGAAATTTCCGGGGTACAAGTGGAAATGTGATGTGTGCTCCCAACCTTTCAAAACGATATTCTATATACTCGTAAATACATCATCATAAATTACAGCCGAGGCACATCAATTGCCTTGTTAGTATAAGTTGTTTACCTCATCGATGTGCCGCCCAGTGAGTGGTTTTTAATTAGAGTTGATGGGATTTGTCCTTTGAAAAGGACTTACAAGGACTCATTTCCATAAGGTTTATGATGTCCCTATGTACATACATATATGAAAAATATTCACGAAAAAAACGCACATATTCTTCTTTCATGAAGTTAGTATTTATTCTCGCGAAAATATGTATTCCGAATTCTATAGAATTTGTCGGCTTTTTTTCAGTACTTGTGGGCAGCTAAGGTCGATAGCGGAAAAGTACAATAATTAAATGATTCGATGACTACAAATTTTCAATAAAACTAACTTCGGAGCGTCGACGATTGCATACTCTTGACAAGAAAGCCATCTCATATTCTCTTCATTTCTTTGGCCATTATATGATATAGAATCGATATTGATAACATTTTACTGACCCTATCTTGACCGGAAACATTCATATATAGTAATGTGATCCGATTCAGCCGATTTGCAAAAGTATCATTGATTCTAAACATTAGCACATTTTTGGGCCACTTCATTATGCAAAACAAATTATAGATTGTGATGGCATGAAAATACGAAATGCTGTAACGAAATAACTGCCAAATGCCTAAATTTTTCAATAGAAATTCATTTTCCATCAACTTATTTTCATGGTCCACAACTCGACCATTGGTATGTATCCATTTCCTTTTGAAATCTAAGGACTATCAATCCAAGGCATGATATATTTATTTGAATCGCATCAATACCCGGCGAACGTCAGTAATCGTTGGAAAATTCCATTATTCATCATTCATATAGCAGATTTGCGAATTATCCTATTGGTTGTTTGTTTCGACGCCAATTTTCGGAAAGCATCTGGGTGTGGATTTCCAAAAAAATATCCGATAAGCCTGAAACATATGTTAACCCAGCTACTGGCTGCTTAGAGTCATTCGACGACTGCGCTAGATCATGGCATCGTGCATATATACACATACATATATGTACATATACATACAAGGAACTAATGTTTTTGTATCTCACTAATCTCGTCATCAAAACACATGTTTGCCACTGGTACCGCCTCCTCGGTCAACTGCCGCACAGCCGTATTGCCACACTGCCGGCGCTGGGATGGGATCTCGGATAGTACTGGTGTCTACTGGGGCTGAGAGCCGTTCATAATTCTGTTGCTTACGTTTAAAGCTCTCGAGCAAAGCAAATAATTGGATTGTTGTGGCTTATACGACATATACGTTGGCTTCTGATGCTGATGCTGTTGCAGTTGCAGTTGCAACATTGCCTTTGCTGTTGCTGCGGCTGTTGCCTTGTTGCCTTGTGACTGTGGCCATGGTAGGTTACACCATTGTCCCAGACCCCCCCAGACCGGAGACCCCTCTAAGGGGTGACATTTTACAATCGGGCAATGTACCTGTTTGGCTTGGCAAATCTTGTTTTTCCGCCAGTCGCCAGTAGAAGCGGGGACCAAGGAGTGCACAAAGTGTATGCTGTCACCTCATTTCTGCATATTTCTTGGCCCTGGCTGCTGCTGCTGCTGCGACTGTCTATCGTGATAATGTTGTGCTGATGGTACACCGGATAAGACAAGGCGAGCGAGCGAGTGGAGGCTGTGATCAAGGCGGCGGGTATCAGATTGGGGGCCGAGCAGGACCAGGACCAGGAGGCTTCTTGGGCAGCCATAAACAGTATTTCCGACCGGGTGTACAGTGTCATAATTTTTATTTTATGTGGCCCAGTCGGGCAGGAGCTGGAAGGAGACTGGAATTGGCTTCGTTATCACGGGAAAGTGTTTGTGTGTGTCAAAAGGCTTTGCTTCAGTGCCATCTCTGTGGCCAGGGAAATGTCTTAATCAGCGACAACCAGGGGACGCGCCCCACCCCACTGGGGACCAGTGACCACTGGTGAAAAGTAGGCAAGTGGAAGAGAAAAAAGTTAGGCATAAAATGTTTACAGTTTTAAAAGTCAGCGAAGCGCGACCATTTAATTGTGGCCAGCGAGCAAGAGAGCGACTACTCGGGCACCGAATTTATGGCCCCTCTGAAATCGCGGGTTATGCAATAAAATAATTTCTTCTCTTCTCTTGGCTGCCTGGCTGCTTGGCTGTGCCTGCCAGGCAGCTGGAGCTCAAAGCTGGAATCATAGAAAGTATAACATAACGAATACATTAAACGAATAGCGTACCAGGAAAGCCGCAGAGAACAAAACCATCTGCGTGATGGAAACTACAAAAATCTACAAAAACAAAAACAAGAAAACTCCCGAGTTCGGGCCAGAACCGCCCTGAAGAAAACCAGCATTCAAGGGATTGGATTCAATCTCACGTTGGCTTTTTATGTTCTAGTCGCCGCCCCCAACGGTAGGCATCGCTTCGGCCCTGCCCCAGTCTGTCTGTCTGTCTTTGGCCTCATCAAAGAGTTGAGCAAAAGTTTAATTTGATGATGGTGGATGGTGGAAAGAGCACCATGCAACCAGTCCAGACCAACACTGAAAAAAAGGCTGAGAAAAAGCGCAGTATTTATTTTTTATGAGCACTTGTCAGCGACCTCATGTAGCGCCACTCTGTCGTTCGGAAACCACCAAATAGTCACCGTGGGCATAGAAGCAGTCCAACTGTCCTGGGATCCGATCAGAAAACAGAAACCATCTCAGGGATACAACTTGACGGATATCTTCATAAAGGTATTCAAGTAGTTTTGTTATATTATATTTCAATTCAGTATAATCCCTTTTGGGGTAATCCGTATTTGTTGTTAGCTATCATCCACATTTAGGGCATTGTACTATTAAATGAGGTATCGTTTAGGATTCCAGCATTTTGTATCTGCTTGCGGAATCTTTAATTTCACCCACTGTGCCGTGTCGACTGGTTCTGGAAGGTGCACCCTGCACTCTCCTCCAGGTCTGATCCATTCCGATGCGGAGTTCGCTCGCTCGCTCGCTCTGCTGCACAATGCTCTAAGTTTCAGTTACCGCCTGGACACTCGGTCGACAAGGTGTGTAGAGGGTTTAGAAGAAGAGCAGATACGTATAAAAACACAGGGGCAACGCGATAATTAAAATGTTTAATGGGCATCTTAAAAAATCATTTTACGCCGAATTTATGCGACGCGGAGCCCAGACCCCGACAGACAACAGACAGACGACAGACAGACGGACAGACCTGTAGGCATAGTGGTGAGGAGTGGGGAATGGGGGGTGGCTCTGGTCCGTTCCAGCGTCAGCCAACTAACAATGGGGCGCTAATCTAATCTGCTTGCCTATAAAATTATAGACAGAATTCCATTGAGCATGGGCTTGCATGGGTTTTCTTGGAAGCCGGAAAAGTCCTATTAAAGAACGCTTAGAAATGCAAATGTAAATGTTAATGAAACTATTAAGAGCGGCGTTGGAGTTGGGCTAAGTTGAGTTGTGAGTTGAGAGTTGTGGCCTGTGGCAAGGGGTAGTTGGTGGTCGGTAGTGGTATCGTCTTGTGGCTTAAGCGGCAGCCCACCGTAAGCACAGCCCAATAGACAGCAATCCAAACTAATTTTCCAGCGCATTTAACACGTAAAAAACACAAATCATCCAGAGAAAACTCGTCGATCGGCTCGCCGACATGCATTCGAGTGGGGTGTGGTGTGTGTAGTCACAACAAAACCAAACCCCAAAATAAAAATAAAAATGCAAATACTCGTAATTATTGTATACGTTTAGGCAGACGCCGGACGAGGGCCTAGAATCGAATTATCACCATGGGACGTCATCGTCGGCAAAGCACTGAGGGAGAGGCAGAGGCAGAAGCAGAGGGAGAGGCATGGACAGAGGTACATAGGAGGAGCTGCTCTCGATGCGCTCTCACGAAACCCGGCAGCGAAAATGTTTTTGTTTTTTTTGCAAATTCCGTGAACGTGGAAGGAAGGTTGGGTCGGTCGGTCGGGTTGATGGGTTGATGTTGCTCCTGAAGCTGGTGGTGGCGTGGCGTCTGGGAAATCCGCTGCAGCCCAGTTGTTTCTTTTGTTGTTGTCATTGTTGTTGTTTCGGTATACTCGAACACACACACTCGTACACGTGTAATCGGAAGAGCCAGAGCCAGCGGGTGGCACTTGAGACTTCATCGCGCAATCCCAATCCCAATCCCGATCCCTCTGCGCGTTACAAATGCTCTCACGTTACAAAACGTGGCCAGGGGACGCCCTGCCTGTCCCCGTTTCCATTCGTATCCCGGCCTTTCCTTCGCTCAGCGTCCAGTCGGACCACACGTCGGTTTACACTTCGGTGTGCACAGCGCTCCGCTCTGTGTGCGCATGTATGGATTTCCGCCCTCCAAACAGAGCCCGCTCGATCCGTCTCTTTAGGGTTTCAGCCCATCCATCCATCGCTATCACGGGGTCGCTTCGTCAGAGGGCATCGAGTGGCCGCGAGTGGCCCCCGAGTGCAACAACGCTGCGCCGCCACTTAGCCACGATTCCATTCAGCTGTTATCATGGCAGCCTCCAGTAGCCAATCTCCTCCCCTCCCCGCCCGATCTAATCTATTTGCGTAATCAAAGGAAAGACTTGACTTTTTACTGTTTGCCGTGAAACAACATTAAATATGAGCCCCCAGCCAGCAAAAGAGATACATAGCTCTCTGGTGACGTGGACGTGGCTATCGTGTTGTATCAGCGTTGATGATCAGCAGTTCCCGCACACGCACACACATGTCCATACAAGTGCGAGGCAACACAAGTGTGCGGATACGCCTTCTTTACACTCTTTGCGGGGCAGAGCAAAGAGGCAGAGCGAAACAAGTGCAGTGTCGCCAGGATACCGAACGGAGCGATGCGATGCGATGCGGTTATCTTGCAGTGGCAGGGGGTAGGGGGTAGGGCCTTGTTCGGGGATTGATGGGCGCCGTGTGCTGGGATACAGTAGTGTTTCGCCAGAAGCCGAAGCGGAGACAAGTGCATATCCGCATCACAAAGCTTTCAATGCGGTTGCGGGTCGTAGTCTTAGTTTTGCCTACTAGCTAGATTGGAATCCCCTTGAATTGGGAGAGAGGCTGAAACTGGAACTGAGAAAGATAGCGGGGCCGGAGACCGGAGACCGCATCCCGAATGTGTGTTGTGTGAGAGAGTATCAGATTTCGAGCCCTCGAAAACATAATCATATATTAGGCGTTGTCACTTTGACATTTCGCCTGCTCTTTTACATGGCAATAATCATAATTCATTTTTCTCGCGCTCCCCAGCCAGCCGGCCGGTCGGCCGGCCGGTCGGTCTCGTCTCTCGTGTTTAGGGCGCAGGAGGGCGTGTCAGGACGGTGGAGCCCATGAAATAAAGTGCTGTGGAATGAACTCTGCTGAAGCTGAAGCTGTACGAGTAGTCTGAAACAGTTTTATGAGTTGGTAGCAGGGACTCCGCCGCGCCGCCTTCCCCGTAGTCTGCCGTAGCTGCTGCCTGCATCCATGTTTAATATTATTTATGGGGCTCGCATCTCTCGGAGCAGCACAAGGTACATATGTACATATGTATATGTATGTATTGCATTTACATCTGCATATACATATAAATAAGAATGTACATGTGTATGTATGTGTGAAGAACGAACCCGAGTGAAAGATCGGGTGAGAGTCGCCGTCGTTGCGACTCGTGTACCGACAAGATGTGCGACAAGGCGAAATGACAAAAATCTCGGCGTCACATCCCAAATAATATTCAAGAGAATGAAAACACAGAAGATGGAGGAGAGTGGGAACTGGAACGGGAACGGGATCGGGAATGGGAATGGGAATGGGAGCGAGGGCCTGTCTGGAAGTACGCTCTACGAGTATATGAGTATGATAAATTTGTATGGAATTGTTTTGGTGGCTGTCTACCCCTAGCTGTTTTATTTTTGCCAGGAGACCAGGCCATCATCTAGCACTCCAAAATGTGAGAATGAGTATGTTGAGCGAAGTTGAAACTGAAGTGAAATGCGCCAATTATTTTGATTAATGTCAAAGAAATCGCGTGTCTTGCGCATTTGATGTTGCATTTCCTTTCCCCCTCTGCCTTTCCACTCCCCTCTGCTGCCAGGAAAAAGGCTGCCTGCCACAGTCATCCGCAATGCGGGCTCCGCTCGTCAATTTTGGCACGAAACCAGCAACTCCCCAATGATTATGGTGTTGCTGGTAATCTTTGATCTGTCATTTGCGAAAGTGAAAACAGTAGCCGCCAGGCCAGGCCACAGATCGAAGCCCAAAAACGAAACCGAAAACGAAGACGAAGTCGAAGTCGAAGACGCAGGCGTACACGATGACAATGACGACGTCGATGTCGATGATGATGATGATGAGTAGGCGTTTGAGTTCGAGTTCGAGTTTGAGGGCCACTCATTGTTGATCCGTCTGGGTGCCCGTGTCCGTGATTACTGGGACGGCAGACAGTAGCCGCAGCTTCCTGCCAAACATATTATTAGTAATGAAATTATATTTCTGTTGGGGAAGCCGACACACAAATATACTTAGCATGATTTTTATAAATATCATGCCGAATAATTGTATCGAGTTGCGGAGTTTGTTGGTTTGTGGTTTTGCCAACTCCCATAGAATATAGTAGATTCAATTCTAACAAATATGTATGCATATATTGATTTCTTACAGTTTTTTCGGTACTCGCCGTTGCTCCCGCTGTCTGGCTTCCATCAGCTCCAATGAGCTAGTGATGCGCGCACGGAACCTGGTCTTTCATGTGAACTGCTTCTGCTGCACGGTCTGCCACACGCCCCTCACCAAGGGCGACCAGTACGGCATCATCGATGCACTCATATACTGCAGGTAAGCTTCACATCACATCGCGAGGGCTATGCCTTGCTCTTTATACGCCAATAACACTACACTTCATTGTCCGTCCAACAGAACGCACTACAGCATAGCGAGGGAGGGAGACGCCGCCTCGTCCAGCATGAGTGCCACGTATCCATACAGCTCGCAGTTCGGCTCGCCGCACAATGACTCGTCGAGCCCACACTCGGATCCAAGTCGGAGTATTGTTCCTACGGGCATCTTTGTGCCCACATCACATGTCATCACCGGATTGCCGCAGCCGGCGCGACAGAAGGGCAGGCCGCGCAAGCGCAAGCCCAAGGACATCGAGGCGTTCACCGCGAATATAGGTATGTTGGTATGTTGGCTATGGTTGGCCATGGGTTGTAAATTCCGAACCGTTTCGAGGTACGAATGGTACGAGTGGGGCCCATAAAAGTAGCAGCATGCAGCGTGCAACATGCAGTCCCGTCCCGGTCTTTATGGCCACTGGAGCTGGCTATTGGCGCCATTGAGGCATTAGCAATGGCAGAAGCAGCTTTTATGGGGCCTTCGTCATAAAACTCGGAAGGAGTTGTAAAAGTCTACAAGAGTTTCTGGATTGATTGCAGATCTCAACACAGAATACGTGGACTTTGGCCGAGGATCGCACATGGGCTCCTCGTCGCGCACCAAGCGCATGCGCACCTCGTTCAAGCACCACCAGCTGCGCACAATGAAATCCTACTTTGCCATCAATCACAATCCCGATGCCAAGGATCTGAAGCAGTTGTCGCAGAAAACGGGTTTACCAAAGAGAGTCCTACAGGTGAGTTTGCGTAGCCCCCACCTGATGACAGTTTCACATTTGCAACGCTTCCCCTTTCCATTCGCATTCGTAGGTCTGGTTTCAAAATGCTCGGGCCAAATGGCGCCGCATGATGATGAAGCAGGACGGCAGTGGCATGCTAGAGAAAGGAGACGGCACTCTGGACCTGGACAGCATCTCGGTTCATAGTCCAACATCGTTTATAATGGGCGGACCCAATAGTACGCCGCCCCACAACATGGACTAACATCTGCTCAGGGAAAATGGGAACGATGCTGCCTGCAACATGGAGCTCGTGGGCCTCCGCCAAAGCTGCCCCTGTCCCTGTGCTGGCTCCTTCCGGGAACAAAGCCTATTGGTGGACCTGTTGACTGGCAGTGACAATTAGATCGTGTGGATGCATCCGTGCATGCACGGACACACCACATTCAAACATATACTACCCCTAGAGGATGTTGTTAGACAAGCTAGCTAGCTGCCCGCCTGCCTAGCCTAGCCTAGCCTAGCTGTTGAAAAGCGTATAACTTATGTATTTTTGTAGTCGCTTCTAGCTCGTTGCCAGCACTAAATATTGACTGGGTTTCAGACGACAGCTCTCAGCTCTCAGTTCGATGACTGATCCAAGGCTTTCGGTAGTTGGTATTTGGTATTTTTGCGCTGCAGGTCATCCCCGTGTTGTTTCTATTTCTATCGTTCATTTGTAAATATGTACTGAAACCTTATAGCATATGTACTGGCTTAGACACCGGATATTGTTAATATATTAATATATTATTTATAGCGTACACTTCATCACATACATATGTATATAAAATGCATATATCTATATACATATGCCCACAAATACGCATAAAATAGTATATATTTATATGTATTTAATATTTATTGCCCAAATTTAAATAGTTAGAGATGAATTTAGTTTAGCGAGATGCGGTCTATAAAATATAGTGCATATATCGTACGAGTAGAATAACTGTACTGTACTGTACTTTACTTGCTTCAAACGCGATGAAAGTTATGAAAGTTATGAAAGCAATGACATATAACCGAAGCAAAGTGAGCAACAAGAGATTTGTACTTACAAATAGTTTAACCATAAGATCGTACCATAGAAGCCAAATAAAAATTATTAAAACAATCGAAGATACACATACACACTCGTTCAATCATATTTAATACTGGACCACATCACAGCTGTGATAGAAATTACATGGCTCACATTTATGACCAGACATTTTTTGTTGTTGTAAGTAAGGGTGGTAAGGTGATTGAGTGATGGAGTGGCTAGTACTTAAGGAGTTATAAAAGTAAGTTTCAATTAATTTGTGCAAATCGAAATTTTGGAAACAGTTCCGTTTCGGAGAAGGTTGGAGTCACACTAGTAGTAAGTACATGTATTTTATGTCGCTGAATCCGAAGTTCATTCATCCATTCTAGACCTCACCAAAATATATTGATAACGAAAAACTTGATCTTGAATGCGGTACGGCTTTCGGATAAGATTTATATTTAGTACTCGAAGCTACTGCGACCTGGTTTTCCAAAGTACACGGCTTTCCTGTACCACTTATGAACCATTAGCTTAAGGAGAAAGGTAATAAAACTGATCATCTGGTATTTTACAGTTTGAATACCCAACATTTTTTATCCTTATGGGTTCGAAATCCAACAGACACCATTTTGAAGCTAGAGATTAAATCACCGTAATGAGAATACAATTTTTTACCACATGTGAAAAATAATTTATTACAAAAAATTACAAAATAATTGAGAATGAGATTGAGAGTGCTTTCTTACTTGCAGCTTCGCAACTCCACAACTAGAATAATCAATCTCAGTTCATGCAGCTGTTAATATGCCAGAAAAATATATATCCGTGTATAATTTAGATTCGTTAATTTCACAAAATGAATTTATATTCTTTTATAAGATCGATTTTTCTAATACAAGGGATTTGTTAGCGTTTTTTTGTGTTTTTTTTTGTTTGTTTTTTTTTTGTACTTATTTCTTGTGTTATAACACAAGAAGAAATGTCTTTTATAACTGTCATGAACAATTTCAAGTAGTCTAGGGTGCGTACAGCTAAGTTGCTTAACGAGCGCAGATAAGGCAAATTTTATAAACAATTCAAGGGCAAAAAATCCTATCAGTGTCGCTATCGATGATGGTGCACCTGCATGCATGTTGCGCTCGCTCTATCGACCCACAAGAAAATATGTCAGGCCGCTGTTGGTCTCTAAATTTGTGACACTTTTTAAAATACAGCTGTAACAGCTCTACAATTAAGCAGTTCAGCTCTACCATGTGCATTTTAGTTGGGACTAGTTAAGGATTAATTCAACTAGGAATTTCTAAGCATATGTAGTATGTTCTTGTTAGGTTTGCGTGTACGAGTATGAGTGTGGTTTACATTTGTGAGTGGTAAGTGTGTTAAGATTAAATACATTAATACCTAGAGAGCATGTATTGCCGGCAGTTGCAATGAGCACTATTTAGCTGCTGTTCTTGACGCCCAAAAAGACAGAACTATCCCCGCCTATTCCGTCCCCCTGCTGCCCAGTGGCATCATCACAGGCAGTTGGACTCTTTGTTGCAGCGGCCATAGCCTCACGGCGCTGACGTTTCATCTCCAGTAATTGCTTCCTCTGGGCTTCTCGTCGCTGTGCTGCCATCGAGTTCGCAGCAGCGGATTTCGATCCATTTGCACTTGCGCTGTTTGTCGATCCGGCAGTTTTCGTTTTCAAGTGTCCTGTCTTTGTCGATTTTATCGTTTTTGACACCGTCTCTACCGTCGGCGGTTGAGCTGTGGCCTGGAATCACCCACACACACGGTTATAGTGAATGAGATGCTCAGTTTTTCATCACTCACCTTCCAGTCATTCATTTTAAGCTGATCAATATCGGCGAATATTGAATCAACCTGAGTCACTTGTAAATACACCATGTCCCAGAATCCTTGCAAATCGTCGACTGTTGTGGGGAACGCATCCTCTGGTGAGGGGTTCAAATTGTTGTGACATAGGCCTGTAAACCACAAATAAGCGAATTCAATTACACGCTAATGGGTATGTAAGCTGTTGATCACGCACCCTCAAATTGTTTCATTTTCTTCGAGGCCAAGAGACGAGCCTTTCCTGAAGCAGACCGCAGCAAACCAAAGGTGTCTTCTGTGATATCAGGATTATTCTACGGAAATGTAAGTTTTCGATTGTTAATGAGGGAACAACTCAATTGAATATCAGGTATCTCACAGCCAAGGCATCGGTGTACTTTTCAGCAAGAGCGGCCAGCGCTAGCAGACGATCCTGTTCGCCTTTGAGTATTTTAAGGAAATGATTTCCATCCTTTTCCATTTGCGGTTGTTTAATAATTGTTGTGATCCCAATATGCTGCTCTGAATCCAATTGGGGACATTTTACATGCTCGTGGTCAACAACGTCTATAGGAGCTGGTGCCGACTGTGGTTCCTCGGTGGCCAGATTCACCTCTGAGGCGCCTAAGGACCGAGGCATACTTCTCTTCGGCGATACCGTGGGTAACTGGGCACGGAATTCATGACTTAGGTGCCTGAATACAGGCAAGTCCACGTCACCGTTTTTGTCTGGCAAAGGCTCTACCTGTCTCGACGTTACCGTCTGGGAGCAATTATTGTGCAGCTTTTTCCGAAATTCGCCGTAATCCTTGCTGGGAGAGAGCTGCTTAAATTTGCGCGCCAATTCCGAGTTTTGCGGGGGCTCCACTTCAAGCTGATACTTTGACGTCCACGCTGAGGATGACGAATCGGCCCGGCCATGCTTCTTGGGGCTGTAGAAGCCCTGGGTCAAAGCACTTGCTCCGTATAGGCGCTCAACACGCTGCTTTATAAAGCTGCCAGTTGAGCCATTTGTGCCGCCTCCGTTGGCACTCCCATTACATTGAGCGATACCAGAATCTGATCCATTCTCTGTACTGTGCCCCTTATTATTGTTGCTCGACTCGGCCAGACTGTACTTGCTGGGCGTGCAGGACTGAGTGATGAGCGGCATGCTGTTGAGAACTGGGGCCGCCAGGGAATTGTTGCGCTTGCAATACTGCAAACTACTGGTGGAGGGGCGAATCGGTGAGACCTCACGCGACTTGTTGATGTCTTGGCGAATCTTCGAGTCGTAGGTGGTTAGATTCGAGTATCCGTTGACGCTGCAGGCCAAGTTCAAGTAGCTAGGCTTCTTGTCAGCTGCAGCGGTGGAAGTGGCGGTGGCGTTGACAATGGAAGAGGCTTCAGCGCAAGCATCGATGTCAACATCGACGCCTGCAGCGTTCGGCTCATTGGCGGATTCAGTGGCAACAGGTGACAGCACCATACGCACCAAACCCGTCCCGGGATCTACAAAGGCGGTTGTGGTGTGCTGTAACTGCTGCGGCGATCGCAGAATGCAGCGTTCACGTAAGTTTGCGGTGAACTCGCGTGTGATATCCTTAACAGAGAGCGGCGTTGGGAAGTTCAGGCTGCCACTGGTATCTGCAATGTGTCATAGAAAGAAGATGTAGAGTTAAATCTTTTTGGCCGATCAAATGTGAGGTCGCGAACGAACGCAAGCAAAGAAACAAAATTTACAGCAAAGAGCAGGCAGGCAGAAGAAGCTGAAACGCAAAACAAAAGGAAAACCAATAAATAAATTCGAGGCAGCATTCAGATTGAGGTTAGGTTCGGCAGCAACCCATATACCATATACCTGATATATCGGAAGAGTCCGCATCTACATCGAGTGAACAGCTGCCAATGGAGTCCAAGCTGCGATCCATGGGAACTTTGGCTTTGAGATATGGGATCTGTGTTCTGAGTTCTGGGGGCTTTCACAATTCTAAAAGTTGTGGGGAATAATATAACAGATTGACTTCCGGAAGCCGGGCTACATAGACCAGGCAAACGCTCACTATCTTGCACACAACCAAATCAACGCCCATTTCTAATTTACTATGCACTCGGAACAGCTCTGCGCCCCGAAGAGAAATGCAATTATTTGTGTAATCGTTAAAACAAAGCAAAAGCAAAAGCACAAGCTCTTGGTTGGTGGCTGGCCGAGACACAGCACGGGCACCGCGAACGAGGGCGGTGGCAATTATTTGCCATTTATGCAAAGCGGAAACTCGACTGACTACTGAGCGTTGCGATCGCTCTTTTTGGGCAGGCACCAGACTGCTTTGCTGCGACAAATGACCAAACTGTGACTGTGTTGGGATCTCTCGAGGGCAAAACAGTATCGAGACTGAAGATCAATGGAAAAACGACTTAGCTGCTCTCCAGTTTGGTACCGTGTGTGTATGCACATATGATGGTATGCATGCATACGGTGCTGACGCGATCGACAGCTTAGAAGATGGGAGCAGCTCTAACGGGACTGTCATCTACATTTCCAGTTCCGCTTTGGTAACTTCTTGCCGTGCTTCGAGTCTCCGTTCCGTTGTCTTGTTGTTGGCACTGAACTAATAATTGGCACCGAAAATCAACTCGGCCACAAGCCGACACAGACGCAAACGGAGTAATATACATACAACAGACATACTCACACAACTATTTATAATCCGGCACAACGGAGAAGACGGGAAAGGCGAACGCAACAGAAAACATGATGATGATGTCGCCTGGTATTTGGAGTTTGCAAACCAACACAAGGCGACAGAAACAAAAATGAGACAGACGGGGCACTCACACGCAATATGTTCTATTTTAGTCGCTAATATGTATTATAATGAACTTACAAAGCCAACTCAGTGGAAGCTCCTGGTGTAGAGGTCAATTCCCTCCAGTTCAATTTATTTATTGGAAAAATATAGAAAATTGCGAATGAAAACACTGTATTAGAGCTGGAAAAACATCGATGTTCGATGCTATTTTTGCCAGACACCCCTAAATTTAATCGATATGATTTTAATCGGCTCTGGTGGAAAATTTTTTCAAAATTCGATATTCCGTTTAATATTACTAGCTAACTAAGACCCTCAGGCCTGAGCACATAATTTTATAAGGTTGATGAATCAATTGTCTACAAGACTGACTAACTTTAAGGACTCCGTTTGGTTGGATTGTTTACAAAATAACGTTTATAAAACTTGAGTGAGCATGACTTGCGACGTAAGAAAGCATAATATTGCAGTTAATGGCCGCTAATAATAGATTTAACCATTTTACAATGGATGTGGGCAACGCTCTGTTACGCTCGTGTAAAATTTAATTGTTTTGGGGGCTATTGTTTTATTTGTTCACTATAATTTGGGCTATAAAGTGTTGGGGCTACTCCTTGGAAGGAAACCCATAAATTATAGTAAAAAGATAACAAAATCGAATAACTAATCTCCCATGAAACAGTTTACTTTGATTTCAGCAATTTATACAGCATTTTATTAACTCCCTTGCTCATTTCAAATACGCCCGCTGTAAAAAATCCTCGCCATCCTGGGAAGTTTATAATATTTTTCCCTGGGAAATTGCTGAGGATCTTCGGAAAACATCGGGTATGGACAACAGGCAAAACGGCCCAGAAAATGCAAGGCCTGCAAGGTAAAAATCCACCCCACCTGATTTACATGACGTGTGGGCGCTAGCCCCCACACGTCCTATCGGGGAAAAATTCGGGTAGGGTGAAAATCGTGCGAGCCGTGAAATTTCCCTTGGCTGAATTTACCCGTTATCCATACCTTTTTTTGGCTCAACCCAAAAATAGTAGTGTCGAACCTAAAAAGTAGTGTCGAACCGATCGGTTTGACACTAGACGCGCTCTTTTACTCATTTTCTCGTTAATGTATGAGCTCTCACTCTCTTTTACTCTCACGGTATGAGTTCAAAACGATCACGCAACAAAACATCGATAACCAAGCATATTTGGCAATGTGGCGGTAATTTTGAAAATAATTTCAGTATATACGACCACTAACCATAGGTACAATATATAGATACGACACTTCATACATTGAAAATGTCCGCACCAAAATCATGTATATGTGCTCATGCATTCTCACGTACTTTGCGTGTTTGCGTGTATGAGCGCACAACTGAAATTTTCGCTCTCTCAGCTTTGTTTTGATTTTAGTGCTCGCGCCACATTTCACTTTAGCATTTATAGAATTAGAATGCACAGATTGGAATTGTCCCACAACACAACACTGTTTTCCACTGCTTGCGGCGAAACGGCCAATTTTACGTGTGAACGAATTCGCCTTGTCCAAAGTGTGCAATGTTTGCGACTTTCGCCAGACAGTTTTAAAAACACGAAAATAAACAGGGGAGAATTACAATTACGATTATTTCAATATCATTTTTGAAGACGCTTGCCTTATAATAGCAGAATAATTGTTATTTTGTGCATGCTTTAGATGCTAACTTTGTTTAATATAGAATATACCAATATAATGAGCTGATATATGTATATATGTATATATTCACAAATATGTATTTAATTGTATGGTGTTACAATACAATTGTCCATAGGGTATTAGTGCGCGCGTCAATAAGCGACACTCAGCAAATAAATTTGTGAGTGTGAGTTCCTCACTGCGAAAGAGCGCCAAAGAGAGACAGAGAGCGCTCTAGAGGCAAACGCTCTGTATGTGAGGCTGAGCTTTAACTGTATGTGTGCAGATATTGTAGCTGCTTGTTCGCTTACTGCCTTGCCATTGGTCACAATAATGACACACTTTTTTGTAAAATGGCGAACCGGTATGCTTGCGCCAATGGGCTATGCAGCAGGCCACAGGGGTAAGAATCGCATCGTTTTCGATATTCTCCAGTGTGCCCTCGCTGTCTTCTTCTACAAGCAGCTGATTGTGATTATAGTTTACTATATTATATATTTATTATTTCTATTATTATTTATTTATTATATGCTGCCTTGCCATTGGTCACAATAATGACATGCTCTGCAC
This sequence comes from Drosophila algonquin, assembly GCA_035041765.1. Classification (NCBI taxonomy): domain Eukaryota; kingdom Metazoa; phylum Arthropoda; class Insecta; order Diptera; family Drosophilidae; genus Drosophila; species Drosophila algonquin. Next base: position 1,141,132 of record JAWNKY010003561.1, read on the forward strand.
AAGAACACACACATACATACTTGCATACACACACGTTCTTGCAGGTTCTGTCTTTGTACATAGATAGATAGATATAGTATATAGATGGGACAGTTCATACATGTAGGTGTCCGCAGTGTTTTGACTGGTATCAGTCTATCTGTATCTGTGTGTTCATCTTAATATATGTATGTACATATGTACATAATATACATATACACGTTCCCGAGGGATCGTAGGTGGCACCTGGATCTACAGCTGCTACCTGGAACCTAGTTTCTCCCTGGAGGCCTTCAGCCGCACCATGGACGAGTTGAGCTGCGACCTACGCGGACGGAACAACGTGGTAGTCGGGGGCAACTTCAACACCTGGGCCATGGAGTGGGGATCTTCGCTAGAGCACTGCGGGTCTCGAACTCAAGCGAGGCAGCTGGAGCCAGCGAGTGGGCCAACAACTTGGCCGTCGCAGTAGGCCTGCGACCAGAATATGCAACAGAGGAGGGCGTTCCGGTAGCACCATAAGCCGGTGTTCTCGTGGAGTGAGGAGATAGCCGAGCTCCGCCGAACGTGCATTCGCGCAGAAGGCTGCTCCAGCGAGCTCAGGGCACACCGCACCTAGCGGACCGCGACGCATCATACAAAGCAGCGAAGAAGGAGCTGAAACACGCCATCAGGGACAGCAAACGGGAGTGCTTCCTCCAGCTATGCGACGCCGCCGAAGAGGACCCATGGGAAAGCGCCTACAGGATGGTCGCAAAGAAATTCAAAAATATTTTGCTGGTAATTTTGGTAGCACTGCACACCTATACACACATATGGTTCTGTCTGTGGATGGACATTTGCATCACGAACAGGATCCGGCAACTTCAGCGCGCTAGAGTGGAATGAATTTGACTCATCGAAAGCTAAAGCTGTGTGATAATTAATTTTTGATTTTTCTATGTGTGTTTTTGTGTTTATGTGTGCAAACGACAAACATCAAACTACAGCAATGCAACAAAAGGAAAGAGCAAGTGATATTCAACGCATCACTTTATAATTATGGGATCAGGTGAGTCTCTCTGTTTTGGTTTACTCCTTATACTGTTTCTTCTTTCGATTGCCTTTCACATATTTTCTTATTTTATTTATTTATTTATCCTTCTATATATTATTATATTATATTTATTATCTTTTATATATTATATTATCTCCTTCTTGCACTCCTTTTTCATTTAAAGGCTTTTTGTTTTTGAACAGTGGATTTATTCCGGTATGATAGTTACATTATTGTTTCAGGTGGGGTCGGGTCGGGTCGGGTCGGATATTTGTCTTGGATCATATGTATGGTGCAACGTCATGGGAGTTCTATGCAATTCTTAAAAGCTTCACTTTCACGTCCTGGGGGGCTCTTTTTCAGGTTTAATTTACCCGTAGTACTTGGTGTTTTATTAAGCGTAATACTTCCCAATCGAAATGCGGCAGCGCTCCTCGGTCGGTTGGCCAGCCATCTGCTGGTGTCGCTTGGGCCACTTGATGGTGCAGTCATTGCACATCAACGTCCTAAAGAACCACAATAGCCACAAATGGTATCCGCTGGATACAGGACATATTGTATCCGCTGGATACTGGAACTGTATTGGAAACCTCTCTAAACGACTCTTAAATGTGGCAGTTAATGGTAGAACTTGTAGTAGTAGATGCATGTGTAGTATTTTGCAAGTTTTAGAAATCCCATTGAACCACAAATGGATTCCCATAATCTGTGGGGTTGGGGTGGTGCCACAGATTATCAAAGCATATCAGGTGGAATTCGATCTGTGGCAGCACCGATATAACTATGTATGTATATTATCCGGATAAGTTTAGCATATACTCTGAAATAGATGTGGTAAAAAGTGTACTTTTTGGAGAAACCTTCGGAAAATTTGAGCTATTTTCGAACTATTGTTTGACGATATAAGACATTAAATATTGATTGAAGTTTTCTAATAAAATATGTACTAACCCACCCCCACACATCCTGCCAATTCTTCATTTATTTTGTGGCGGTAGGTCAGCTCATCCACAAGCTGAAGAAGAACACATAACACATAATTTCAGCTTGGCAAAGTAAAAAACGCTCTATATGTGAGGCTGAGCTTTAGCTATTGTGTGCAGATATTGTTGGTCTGCTTGTTTGCAATCGTACAGAGAGAAACAAAGTAAAAATAATTCAAAAAGATACTATACATTATTGGTGGAAAAGAAGTGAAAAAATTGAGAAATTAAGCTATGTATAAGGATAAACATTTAAAACATAAGTACTAATTTGAAATTAACAAGAAAACGTTTTTAAGAGTTTTCCAATAATTTATTGGCAAAAACCCCTGAAATAAAAGAAAATGCGTGTGTGTATAACCACATGTTTATATTTGCATGGTTTTATTTGTTTTCAATGCAATTTATATGCAATTTTACTTAAACATAGAAGGTAACCTACTTGCCGGCCGCATTTTTTAACACTATATCAACTACAACTACATTATTCTTGGCCTCTTTGTGTCGCCACCAACGACCCAGTCGATGCTCCTGCCCGACGCCCACATAAAGTTTAGTGCCCTCGGCATTAAAAGTAAGGCCATTAATGAAGCCAATTATGGGTATACTTTGAATCTGTTGCAACTTGCGGGCATTTGGGTTCGTTTGCCAGAGTCGCACAAAGCCATCACAGGAGCCTGAATAGGAAAGAGAATGTAAGACAGTGTGAAAATATAAGTTGAAGAATTCACTCAACCTGTTGCCACCAAATCCGTATTGACCACCACAGCAATGGCTGTTATCCAATTCGCGACACCGCTCTCTCCCACACCATGGGCCAGTTGCGTGGTGCAAATGGGTTTCTTCTTTAGGGCGCTCCACAAGCTGATTGCACTGTGAATATTAGGAATTTTTATTATCAATTTGTCAATGTGCGATATTCACTCTATATACCCATCCACGCCACCGGACACAAAGTGCTCATCGTTCATTAACTTGACACACTCGATGCTGTCCCTGTGTCCATTGTAGATCAGCTGCGATTCTTCTGTAATCTTCCAAATCCGCAACGAACAATCTGAACCGCCTGCGGTGATGGCTCGCTCTCGACTCAGGGCATCTATGCTGGTGACTCCTGTTTGATGACCAAATCTGTGGATAAAATGGGTTAAAAAATGCTTACGTATTCACCCTGTTTTTCACTTACAAACTCTCCACGTAGGCCATCTCGTCCAGCGACCAAATCTTCACAGAACGATCCTTAGCTGCAGAGTACAAGTCGTGCGTTCCTTTGCGAAAAACGAGGCCTGCAACGCTATCTCTGTGACCCTTTAGTGTCTTTACATGCTTCATTGTTTGTGGACACCAGATTTGAATATGTGGACCGCCTTCGGCCAAGGCCATATACTTCATGTCCGTGGACAGACAGATGGCTATGACATGGGAGCGTCTTTTCTTGCCAGTTTCGGGCTCTTCTCGGTGTGGCAAAACATCGCATTTGTCCAAGACCTTTCCACTCTGCGTCGACCATTTCAGGACAAACTGAGATTTGGCTCCCGCGAAGAGGAATTTGCCGTCCGGACTGAGAGCCAGAGCACAGATTGGCAAGTGGTGGAGCTTGTGTTTGAGAACACTTGTCGCTTCATTGGTTTTCAGGCTGCCGGCAATGTTCCGTCGCAGTTTCCCCACACTATCCAAGTAGTCAGTCTGTAGACGCTGCTCAACACTCTGGCCCAGCTCCCGGTCTTCGGCACGTTCCGACTCCTGCTTCTCAATCTCCGATAGATACTGTTTGGCCAGGCGCAGACGTTTGTCTTGTGCAGTCTCCTCCTCGCCCTCGTCGGAGGAGAAAGCCAAAGTGTTGTGGCCACCGTCGCCCAGGTCACTGTTGTACTCCTCATCATCACTTGCAATTTCCTCATCCTTTTCCTTGGGACGCCGTTGCTTCTTTGGCACTGGCCCTTCTGCACGGAAACCTTTCCCCGATTTTGCCGCTGTTTTGACACCTTTTCCTTTTGTTGCTGCGGAATTCTTTTTTGAAACATTAAAGGTACGTTTCTTTTTAGGGGCTTTATAGCTTACCTTCCGTTTTTTATTGGCTTTGGCACCTGCTTTTAGAAAAAAGGACGATGACATCTTGATAATGGACCAGTGCTTGGGCTTTAATTCAATATATTTATAATACAAAACTTTGTTTTAAACGCCGAAACAGGGCCCACGTGCATACTATGAAGCGGTAGGGATTTTTTAGTACATAGAAACAGCTGTTTCAAGGGTGGCCATTTCTGTGATCAGGCATCACTGTTTTGAGCGCGCATTCAAACATAAATAACTACACGCATATATGTACTTTCTCAAGTATTTTAAACTGCAAACGGCAGCCAACAATAACAAAAATGCATACGCCAAAGCCAAAAAATAATTACAAACACTCTCCACAATGTAAAAGCTGCTGCGCTCTTAACTTTGCGCCCCCGCTTTAGGGCATTGCATTGAGAACACATTCAGTAGAAAGAGAAAATCAAGAATAGGAACACTTCAAATTATTACAGTTTGCGTGTAGTGGATCATCTCCCATCTCCCCCTCCACATACAGAACCGAAGCCAAAGCAACAACAAAAAACACAAAACCCCATTGCAAAAGCCGCTCTTAGATCCCTCGGCAAAGGTGCGCTATTAATTGTTTGCCCTGCACCACTTTGCATTAGCTGCAGAGAAGAGAGGGGGTCAAGTATAACTGTTCACATAAAAAGATTTTTTCTATGGTCTGACTTACGTCATCCACGCACTTTCCGTCTCCCATTACACCCATGAAAATCATTGGTAGGCAGCAACAACAACGATGCGTACGCCAAAGCCAAAAAAACAATTACAAGAACACTCATAATGCAAAAGAAAAGCTTCTCTTACTGAAGCGCCCCGCTTCGGGGAATTGTAATCACACCACATTCAGTAGAAAGAAAAAATCAAAAATAAGAACACTTCAAACTATTACAGCTTTTAGTTGCTCATATCCCATCTCCCCCTTCCCCATACAGAGCAGAAGCCAACGCAACAACAACCACAAACACAAATCCCTATGGCAAAAGCCGCTCGTAGATCATTTCAGCAAAGGTGCGCTCTTAATTGTTTGCCCTGCTCTACTTCCATTACCTGCAGTGAAGAGAGGGGATCACATATAACTATTCACATTAAAATATTTCTTCTATAAGTTGACTTACATCATCTACACATTTCCTGTCTCCCATTCCACCCATGCAAAAAACAACAACAACGATGCATACGCCAAAGATAAAATAACGCAAAAACTAAAATCATCAATGCATACATAAGTAAAGCCGATTTTAGCGTAGCTGCCGCTCTCTTAATTTTTCGCCCCCGCTTCAGGGCATTGCACTGGCACCACAAGCAGTAGGAAGAGAGCATCAAAAAGAGGAGAACTCTAATAGCTAATAGCAAAAGATAAACTGAGTAAGAGAGCGAGAGCGAGCCCTTGACCTATAGGTACATTCGTTATCTGTGATCACCGACACCCAAGGCATTAACATTGGATCGCTGTATAACTAAATTGAAATGAAAAGTGAAACCAACCAACCAAAGTTTTATGAGGGGTTCTAAGTGCATAATGTGAGTGAGAGTGAGAGTGAAATACAAAAAAAGAATTAGAAGGCGCAGACGCGCCTTCTGTGCTAAATTTAACATTCTTTCTCTGTGATCAAATTATAGTTCAAGTTCTCTCTCGAAGAAGCTTTGAGCCGTCGCTGCTGCTGCATTCTTATCGCAGCGCTCAGTCTTCGCGGTCATAAAAACGGAAAATTAAATCGTGTTTCGCGACGCGTGCGCGCGGCCGAAATTTAACATTGGATCGCTGTATAACTAAATTGAAATGAAAAGTGAAACCACCCAAACCAAGTTTTATGAGGGGTTCTAAGGGTTCTAATGTGAGTGAAAGTGACAGTGAAAGACTATACGGAGCGGCAAGAAGTAGAAGGCGCAGGCCTGTGCGCGCAGGCCTAAGTGTAAATTTTTTGTCTGTGAAACAAATTTAAATAAATAATAAAATAATTATAAATAAATTGAAATAAATAAAAAAAAAACTTAATTGAAATAATAAATGTGAAACCACCCAACCAAAGTTTTATGAGGGCTTCTAAGTGCACATTGTGAGTAAAAGTGCGAGTGCAAATAAAAAAAAAACACAATTTTATAAGGAGCGGCAAGAAGAAGAAGGCGGCAAGGAGTGCAAAGCGAAACGCAGTGCAAGGTCTCACACATACATATGTGTGTGATAATTAATTTTTGATTTTTGTTATTGGTTTTTTTGTGTTTATGTGTGCATACGACAAACATCAAACTATAGCAATGCAACAAAAGAAAAGAGCAAGTGATATTCAACGCTTCAGAGTCTCTCTGTTTTATACTTACACGCATATATGTACTTTCTCAAGTATTTTTAACTGCAGATAATTGGAAACAAAAAACACTTTTGTTTATGATTAAATTGATATATTTTATTCAGAATATTTATGGATATAATTTAAATATGGACAACATTAGCTATACGATTAAAAAGTTACCAATTAATTTGGTTAATTCAGTTTTTCTGTTTATTCTTTCAAATTAGCATATACAAAACATTAGCAATGATAGAAAAGCATGTAGATGGGGGATGTCACGCTTTTAGGGTATTGTAATTCGTTTTCCTGTGTTATAAAATTATCACAAAGTATGTTATTCAGTTTTTAGATTGTAATTGTTTTTTTTATTAAATTTTGCCACTGTTTTTCCGCAATAAATGATGATATCGAATGTGTATGGGCTAGAGCTCCGGGTGGGGAGGAGATCTCGGCCCCTAGTGCGTAATGGGTACCTACAAAGAACAAGAAACGCTCCGCGATGGAGAACGCTTTTTTTAATTTTCTAAAACTAAGTAACGTGTAAAAATAATTGCAAAAAAAAATTAAATAGGAATATCTGTGATCTGTGTTCGCGCGTTACATGATGGAGCAAAGACCCGAAGTTTCAGTGCCATTATGGACCTTTTTCGTTCGTTTGAGCGTCACATTCCGCAACGCTGGCTTCAGTTCAACCACCGGCTCCGGATCGGCCTCGACAGCAGGCGGTGGTGTGGCTGGTTTCTGGGCAACGGCAGAAGATGATCCCGCTCCAGCCCCCGTCGAGACTGTCGCCGAACTTGCTGCCAATGTGGTCGCAATGGAGTTGCTGTTGCGACTGTTGCTAATGCTGCTGCTGCTGCTGCCGTAGCTGCTGCCAATGACCGAGATGGAGCTGATATTGGCTGGAGCACTTGTTGCAATCTTGGGCACGAATGTGTTACCGCCGCACAGCACTGGAATGGTGGAAATGGTTTGAATTGCGTTCACCTGGTGAGAAGTGTCCATAGAACTGCAGTTTCCGGATCCGCCAATGACACTGATTGCCGAGACTTGCGTATCCGCTCCCGATCCCATCGTTGCTACTGCCGGCGTCGACGTGGCGGCCATTGATGAGGCGTTGGAGGCACTATTATGACTATTACTACTTGTATTCTTAGTGATATTTATTTTTATTCTATTAACTAAGCTAGCCAAAGGTAAAGCCGGTGCCGGTCCCGCTGCGCTCAGATTATGCGTCGACTCCTGCGGCTCTCCATTCAGTTCTGTTTCCGCATTGGCGTTGGCGTTGGCCACCGTCCCCACCGTCTCTGCGGCCTCCAGCTCATCTTCGTTGGTTGGAAGAGTGAGCGAGGCCACCGAAGCTGGTCGCTCAATGGTAGCCGGCGAGGGGGAGGACCCAATCGTTTGCGTTTGTGTTTCTGACATGATGCCAAAAGTATGAGCAACTCGTTGAATAACTGTTGGCTGGACACACTTACCGCTGCTGTTGATGGATATCTCGTCCTCGGGCAACGGCAGCAGTGGCACTACCGTGCCCACATCTTCGAAGCCATCGTCTTCGTCCTCATCGTACTCGTCCTTGGGCTCCTCTTTGATCTTTACGTTGAGCAGGGCCAACCGCGTCTCATCATCCACCTCCTTCTCCACATACGTGTCCAGATCGGTGAAGGGAATGTTCGGCTCTTGGATCTCCACATCAGACTCGTTGGCTGATTCATTCTGTGGCTGCTGGTTGCTTTGGTTGCTTTTCTGCTTGGCCTCATCATCCTCGCAGCCGGAGCCAGAGCTGGGTTCCACCTTGTCCTCCGCCTCGTTGCCCATTTCCGCCCGCGTCACATTGGCTGGGACATACTCATCTTCATCGTCGTCCACAATTTCAGTGACGCTGGGCTCTTCGTTGGGCAACACAATGACATCATCGTCGTCATCATCGAACAGGTTCGGCAAAGGCTTGGCGGCGTCTGTTCAGCAAAGAAAAAAGAAAGACCATGAATTCCAGAACCCAAGAAGAAAGGCACAGCACAAATCTCATGCAACTTACCATCTTCCTTATCCCCATCCTCCAGCTTAAGTACCGTGTCCATGGCGTTGTCATCGGTGTTGTTCATGTCCACATCTTTGGAGTCAGTCTCCTCTGCCGGTGCGGGCAGGTTCAACGAAGCCTTGTAGTCCTCGTAGCACAATGGATGGTAGATCTTATCCTCGACGCGAATAGCACTGCGCAAGTGCCATTCTTCCAGCTCCTCGTTGTAGAACTGCTCGAACTTCTCGTGACACATGTCGCAGCCTCGGTCCACATCATCGTTACCGGCTGCACAGGTGGGCATAGGCGAGTCTAGCGAACGTTGCTGGGAGAGATCATCGATTGCATCTGGTCCGCCTGGCTGGCCTTGCGCATCCATGAAGTTCTTCTCACGCTCTTCCACATCCTCGATCTCTTCGTACTGCCGCCAGTCGTTCAGGTCATAGTACCACCGCCTAGATGTCGCCTTGCGGGTCGAGTCACGCTCACGTCGGTTCTGACGGAAATGCCAATCTAGATGCTGACTGTACTTAATGGTCTGCTCGGGCGGGAAACGCACACCGCAGCTGCTGCACTGCATGCCTAGGTAGAGCGTAGCCACTACGGCCGACTGCCGGGTCTTAATTGTCTCCGGCCTCTGGAGGTTGATGCGTTTGATGGGCTCCGTAGGTGGCGCAACGTACACCGGAGCGGCGGCTGTGGCTTGGGCATCCGCTGGAGCAGCAGCTGCGGGAGCTTCATTGGTTGAGGTTGAGTCGCCAGCCGATATGCCTGGAATAGAGGCGGTTCCACCAATTATTCCAGACGAGACGAGCTTTTGGAACAAATCATTGATATTCAGATTGCCAAGAGCAGCGGATGCAGCTGGCAGGGATACGGCTGGTACAAGTGGGGCTGCCGCTGGCTGCTGCTCCACTACGGGCAGGGGCTGAACGATCATCGGTGGGGGTTGGGGTGGCTCAGCCGGAGCTTCTGTCTTAATATAGACCATATCAGCCACGTGCGTCTTGCCAGCCACAACGCCCTTTGGCAGTGTTCCGAAGCGGATAAAGCAGCTGCGTCCGCCATTCAGCTTCATGCCCTTGGGCAGGCCGCCATATTCGATCTTCTGGAGCTGGCCATCGAGGAGAGCATACTGGAAGCTGTCCACAAACTGTATCGAATGCTGCTCGGCTCCCATCTGGAAGGTCTGCTGTCTGGCATCCAGGAAGAGTGGAACAATCGTGTGGGCATCCACAATCATATTTATTTTGCCCACCACCAAGTCACGTCGCACTCTGCCAATATCCACATTGGGCGGAGGACCCTCTGCCTTCAACACATGCAAGCTGTTGCCAATGGGCAGGGAGACTGGCGGTCCGCCAAAGTAGATCTCATACCAATGATCGTCGATATAGAGCTCACGGGAGGGGAAGCCGAAGCGAATGCGATGCAGAGCACCATCTAGATGGAACTGCTTGTAGTCGTCGTTGAAGCTCAGCGGGAGCGGCTCATTGTGATCGATCAGGATCACGCGCTGGCCATGCTGGAAGCCAATCTCGTGCGGCTCGTCGCCATCCATAAAGATGATGGCCACCTGGTTGTAGAAGCGAATCTCTTTGGATCCGCCATCGATGGTGATGCTGCGCACCATATCTGCCATGGGGTTGTCCAGCGAGTTGATGGCCTTGGTCATTGTTACGGGCGGCACTGGTGGTAGACCCATCATCGACGGCGGCTGTGGTGGTGGCGGGACGATCGTTTGTGGCATCACAATCGCAGGCGGCTGTTGCCAGGGCATTCCCCGGAATCCAGGTGGTACGACAGGAAGTGAAGTGCCTGCTCCTCCAACTCCACATCTTTTATTATTATTATTGTTGTTGTTGTTATTGGCATTGGCCAACTGCCAGGCTGCCCTTTGAGCAGCCGCTGGATCCACCTGTTCGCCCCATTTGCTGGGCTTTCGTCTCTTGTTCTCTCTCTTGGGCTTCTCCCGTTTGTTTTGCGTCGGCTTTTCGGGGGCCGCCGATCCCTGCGTTGGCTGATCCTCGTATCTGGGGGAGCCGTCACTGCGTGGCGAGCCAGAGGAATGATTCTCGTTGCTCTTGAGCTTAGGTATCCGCTTGCGCAGAACAGCATCTCGGGCTGCATTACGCTGCACTTCCGCACCATCGGGACGGCGACGGGACTCCTTGCTGTGCATCTTGCTGTTCTCGTTTATGGCTACAACCTTCTGGACCAGGTCCTTGTACTGCTCTTGGTTCATGCTGTTGTTCTCGTACATCTCCTGAGCCTGGCTGAGGATCGTGCGCATCTTCTCGTCGTGCGCCTCCTGCGAATCATCGTTGGCCTTCAGCTCGGCCAGCTGCTTGAGGCGATGCACCACAGACTGATCCCTGACTTTATCTAGCGGAATAAGAGATGTTTCATTGGTTTGCTTTCGTTGGAGTATGTAATGGGTAACAGATAACTGGGCGGTATGGTATTAGTCAGCTATGGCCGGCACGAATATTTTCCGGCTTCTGGCTCGTCGGCAAATGGGGTGGTGTTGGGAGTTGCCATAGCTGATGCCCTTTCTTTCTTTATTTAAAATTCGTGCAAGACAAGCCAAAGGAACAGTTACCGGACAGAGAACACTACATACGACCACAAGAACAGGACGATGCACAATTAGGCGGACGGACTATCCTCGGATGGTTGTGAGGACCGCTTTGCCCCCCCTGCCTTGGCCACAACATTCCTCTGAAGTAATCGTCATGACCCCTTAAATGCTCAGGCAGAACCTACAGGGGCTTAGGAGGGGAGACCATAAGAAAAAATCTAGTTGTGCATTATAAAGGTTATATTTATTAAAACTAACTTAGACATAGGATGACGGTGCTTAAGACTAGTACCATCAAAAAAAATGCAAAACTAAAACTAACGAGTTATTCGGACGTTATAATAAGAACAATTAAATTTCTGCTCAGGCTCAAAAAAAAACCGTAAACAAAACGACTTCCCCGGGAGGAATTCTGGCATGAGCCTTCCACGCCACCAAACATCAAGGTAGTATAAATAACAAGAAAATATGTTGCCAACACTCACCTTGGCTGCGATCCACCGACGAAAGCGCTTTCCGATGGTATCTGCAAGCTGAGGCAAAATTTTACAAAGATTTGGGGGGCATTTCCAGTTTGGCAATGCACATTGGTGGGGCTTTTAGGCCACCACATTTGGGGGTTACAGCGAGATACGGGCTCGAACCGGGACACTTAATCAACTATTGGAGCCTTCAGCCAACACACTTGGGGTTCTGCACTCCCGAATGTTAATTCGCAGGCCCGGCGACGTCGTTGCGGTTGCGCACGAAAACGAGAACTAAGTTATGGGCGTCTCTCCCCTTTCGTTTGATGCGCTTCGCAACTCGGCTGTTCCAAATCGAGCGGCTTCGCCCGGTAGAGAACGTTGGGTGCCAAACCTAGCCGAAAAAACAAAACATTCACTGGCCTGCAACTCAACGTATATGCGCGTAAGGGACACCCCAAATTTGGCTTGCGCTTATCCGTGAGATCAATGGCCGAAGAGATTCCTCAATTCTGCTCCTCCGCGAGACACCGCTGCTTTTGACGATCGGACAATAGCGGAGCCGTAGCTCTTCCGAATTAGACCAAATTACGGAGTTTTAATTTTTCCCTTTTTTTCCTATTAAAATTATGGAGCAGCCGATGCTGTCCGCTTGCGATCCAAATTTTAAAAGAAAGCTATTTCCGCCCCGAGCTGACAAGAGCCCTCTCGGACCAGCCAAGTGACAACCCAAATGTCAACGCTTGCTCCTCCTTTCTCCGCCTGCCACAAGCGCTGCATCACCCCTAGAGGGAGCCACCACCGACATTTGCCCCGTGCACAGTTTTAAAGCCCTCTTCTAGCGGATAGATAGGCCCTAAAACCTTACAGACTGAGAGCCATTGACGATTGCAAAGAAAACAGCTACAAGCCTCTTACAGAATCCCCCCTGCCAAAATCAGACTTGGGGATGTCATCTACTTGAACTAATCCACAAGGCTGACTTGCTTGTAACTATGCTTGGCGAATGTCTTTACCGTGGTATTTTCCGACGAGTTTCCCTTGCAAGTCTTCCAGCTCATACATCGAGTTTCCAACTTTCCGTCTTACTCTCGCCCTGACGAACATTGGCCCTAGCTTCGCGTTGTAGCCGCCCTGCCAGTTGCTCTGCTTAAAATTTCGCCGCAACACTTCCTGACCCATCTTGTACGCTACTTCCCGTGTCCTCAGATTATAATTTCGTTCATTCCGCTCATTTTGCCTTCCCATTACCCTCAAAAGCTCTCTTCCTGACGATGTCCAACGAATCTTCTCGTGTGAAAGTCGCAGCCTTGTCCTCTAACATCCCCAATTTCCTCAACAAAGAATACGTGGCCCCTGACGAGATCATTTGCTGTCCAAAAACCATATAATATGGGGTGGAACCCAATCCTGAGTGCACAGCAGACCTTAAAGCATCTGGGATCTGCCAATAAGCGTCTTTGAGGTCGAGACTACTTATAAAAACTGCCTTTGGTAAGCGGATAAGAATGCCATCGATCTGGGGAAGGGGATATGCATCCTTTCCCGTCACCTCATTAACTTTCCTGCTATCCAAACATACCCTAACTTTTCCCGGCTTCCGGACAAGCACTACTGGCGAGGACCAGGGACTTTCAGACTCTTCAATCACTCCCAGCCGAAGCATCCGGTCAATCTCTGCGTACAGCAGCTTCTCAATTGCTGGGGAAACAGGGAAATGACGCTGCTTTATGGGCTTCGCGTTTCCCGTGTCTATCGAATGCGACAACACCGCCGTTTTCCCTAGACCCGAAGTCGCAAAGGACGGAAACCATCGGACCATTCCCTGCAATCGCAAGCCCTGACTGTCTGTGAGAACATGCTGCTCGGTGGCAGCTGATATTTCTGCTACCGCTAAAGGTTGGGGCAAGAGATCGAAAGCTGTCCAAAAATCGATGCCTAAATAGATATCCTGGCTTAAAGATGGGATTATATAGATTTCTAACTCTTTACTTATTCCTTTATATTCTATGCTAGTTCTAAATTTACCGACTATTTTCTGATGGTTCCCATCAGCAGTACACACATTCGATAGCGCCCTTTTAAAAGGCTAAAAGGTTTTCCTACTGCAAATATATTCATTTGCCAACTGCCCTCCGATGCAAGTCAGCGCAGCCCCGGTATCGAGCAACCCTATTCGCTTCTTTTCTAGAAGACCTACTTCGGCATATGGACGGCTGTCTCCATTATTTTTCCTAATGCTATTTATATACCTAATTGCCTCCCAGAATTTTCTTATTCGCCGACTGTTACGGGACCTTGCTTTCGAATCGACGTGTGACTCCGGAAAACTCCTCTTCTTAATCTCGTCCAGCATAATGTGCCAAACATACCCTGGCTGATCCGCCGGAACAGAGTGTTCCCCGCCACTGTCAATACCACTGCTAGCCCTTCTCACTCCTTCGTCGCCGCTTGCCGGTTGGGAACACTTGTCAGTGGACGAGATGCTGAGGTGTTCCTTTGAGCGTTTTTTTGGCATCGTGCACAAGAAGGTTTATAGGCATTGGGAACACCGCATCCATAACAAAAAACTTTCCTCTTTGCCGAGCAATCCTGATATCGATGACCCTCTTTTCTGCAATTCCAGCAGATAAGGGCAAAGGCACCTATCTCATCCTCTACTTCCCCTTCCGCAAACTCTGACGCATCCTCGATATCTGCTTCCTCCCAGAGTTCAGATATCTGCTTCTTGAAGACTGACGGTTTCTGATAACCGTGGTTTTTCCTGACTTCCTCCAAAAAGCATTCTCTCTTCCTGCAAATATCCCTCAAGGTCTCCATAGAATCTACCCGTATATTAAGAATTTCATGCTGTATTTCCGGACGTAAGTTGCGCCGTACGATCTCAATCAGGGTCTTCTCACCTAGCGGCTGGTCGAGTCTATCGGTTAACTTTAAGATGGCATCGTAGAAACTCTCAAACGACTCATTTTCCTTCTGCTTCCTATCCCTAATCATCTGGCGAATGTCCACATCTGTTCTGGAATCTCGGAATTGCTTCCTCAACGCTTCACAAAGCTCTTGCCACCGTACTACTCCTACTGACTTGTGATATCGCCAAAAAAAATCCGATGCCTTGCCCACAAATAGCGTATTCGCATTTCCACAAAGAAGTGAGAAATTTGCCTCTAGGGTCTGGTGCGTTAGAGCCTCAACTCTGTAAATGAAACTATCTATTTCCAGAGTGTCGGTGGTCCCCGAAAATCGTAATTTCCAGTTCGACATGATATGCCCTACTTTGTCTGGTCTTTGGGCCAATTCCGAACCTACTGACCTGGAGCTGAGGATGTGCGTAGGCAACACCCCGGGCTCTGGCTGCTGCCCATTGATTCCCAGCAATCGCTCTAGGGACGTGTTTTTACTTGTGTTGTTATCTGGCGATTGCCTCCGCTGTTCAACATGATTCATCTGGGCCTCTACGTTGGTATGAATGAGACTTGCAATTTTTTCTATCAACTGAGTTAAAACCTCATCCTGCATTGCCTTGACTGCGGCTGCAATCTCTGCTGACATCTGGCTCATCTCGCTGCTGGAAGGATTTCCCCCCGCTCCTAACTCTTCACTAGTCGTTTCTAATAAACTAAGCTGGCTTCCCGATCGCGGAAAGCTTGCGAGCCTAGCTTGCTGCCTCGTTAACACCGATGCGCTGGTAGGATTTGTAATTAATTAATTGGTCCGGAGAAGACTGCCTGCAGATAATCCCTTCCGAATTCCAATGCTTTTCATCCCAGTTACTCTCTTCACTTATTGCAAAAGGAAAACCATCAAACTCGAACTCACATCTCACTGGACAGGTTATCGCCACTAAGGCCAGGTTGCCTGTATTCCTAGTTCTGATAGGGGTCCAGAGTACGCGGACCTTACGCATCATCTTAGTTATCCGTCATCAAAGGTACATATGTGCTAAACAGTTTTAACTTTGAAGACAAACACTACACAAAATTCAATTGAAGAGAAAATTCAATTGAAGAGAGAAAGTTAATAAGGAAATTAAACAAGTGGACAATTGTGGTCGATGTAATGGGTGAGTCACCTAGTAATAAGCAATCTGAATTGATCTGATGTGCATCACAAGGTGGCCCCACGTTGGGCGCCAAAAATAAAGAACTTATTAATTATTACTGTAATGGGTAACAGATAGCTGGGCGGGATGGTATAAGTCAGCTATGGCCGGCACGAATAATTTCCGGCTGCTGGCTCGTCGGCAAATGGGGTGGTGTTGGGAGTTGCCATAGCTGATGCCCTTTCTTTCTTTATTTAAAATTCGACCACAAGAACAGGACGATGCACAATTAGGCGGACGGACTAACCTCGGATGGTTGTGAGGACCGCTTTGCCCCCCCTGCCTTGGCCACAACATTCCTCTGAAGTAATCGTCATGACCCCTTAAATGCTCAGGCAGAACCTACAGGGGCTTAGGAGGGGAGACCATAAGAAAAAATCTAGTTGTGCATTCTAAAGGTTATATTTATTAAAACTAACTTAGACATAGGATGACGGTGCTTAAAACTAGTACCATCAAAAAAAATGCAAAACTAAAACTAACGAGTTATTCGGACGTTATAATAAGAACAATTAAATTTCTGCTCAGGCTCAAAAAAGAACCGCAAACAAAACGACTTCCCCGGGAGGAATTCTGGCATGAGCCTTCCACGCCACCAAACATCAAGGTAGTATAAATAACAAGAAAATATGTTGCCAACACTCACCTTGGCTGCGATCCACCGACGAAAGCGCTTTCCGATGGTATCTGCAAGCTGAGGCAAAATTTTACAAAGATTTGGGGGGCATTTCCAGTTTGGCAATGCACATTGGTGGGTGCTTTTAGAATCTCGATACTCGGCCCTATCTTGCCTCTCCTACTCTAGGCCACCACATTTGGGGGTTACAGCGAGATACGGGCTCGAACCGGGACACCTAATCAACTATTGGAGCCCTCAGCCAACACACTTGGGGTTCTGCACTCCCGAATGTTAATTCGCAGGCCCGCCGACGTCGTTGCGGTTGCGCACGAAAACGAGAACTAAGTTGTGGGCGTTTCTCCCCTTTCGTTTGATGCGCTTCGCAACTCGGCTGTTCCAAATCGAGCGGCTTCGCCCGGTAGAGAACGTTGGGTGCCAAACCTAGCCGAAAAAACAAAACATTCACTGGCCTGCAACTCAACGTATATGCGCGTAAGGGACACCCCAGATTTGGCTTGCGCTTACCCGTAAGATCAATGGCCGAAGAGATTCCTCAATTCTGCTTCCTCCGCGAGACACCGCTGCTTTTGACGATCGGACAATAGCGGAGCCGTAGCTCTTCCGAATAAGACCAAATTACGGAGTTTTAATTTTTTCCTTTTTTTCCTATTAAAATTCTGGAGCAGCCGATGCTGTCCGCTTGCGATCCAAATTTTAAAAGAAAGCTATTTCCGCCCCGAGCTGACAAGAGCCCTCTCGGACCAGCGAAGTGACAACCCAAATGTCAACGCTTGCTCCTCCTTTCTCCGCCTGCCACAAGCGCTGCATCACCCCTAGAGGGAGCCACCACCGACATTTGCCCCGTGCACAGTTTTAAAGCCCTCTTCTAGCGGATAGATAGGCCCTAAACCCTTACTGGCTGAGAACCATTGACGATTGCAAGGAAAACAGCTACAAGCCTCTTACAAGTACAGGGAGAGGAATGATGAGGGGTGTCTACTTACCGGACTTAGCAGAGAGCTTGTTGTGGAGACGCGCTGACTTGGCCAGCTTGGCGCGCAGCTCTTCAAGTGATGGCCTTTTGAGCTGCGAATTCGTTTTAGGTTGTGGCTACAGACAGACAACGGCAAAAGAAAAGGCAAATTGAAAATGGTTTCACAAAACTGAACGTCTTGAAATTTACCTTTTCCACATCACAGTTGTCCATTGAGTCATCTTCCACCACGATGACTGCATTTGCACTTCCAGGCTTTACCACAGCGGGAATCTCGCGACGTAGATCAACATCCTCGCTGCCAAAGAGACTAAGAAGAATGTGGGAGTTATTGATGAGATGCAATGTTTAGCCAGGCACTCCAATTGATTAGATCACTCACGCGTCGAGTTTGGTTGACTTGCTGCGTTTCTGCTGCGGCGGCTGGTCCTCCTCGTCGATCTCTGGGGGTAGCGAATCGGCTGACCGCTTCTCCCCAGTGACGCCTTGTACCTGCAGCAGTTTGTTGATGGATTGCTGCAGTGCCTCCGATACATTACCCTGCGTGGAGCTCTGATTGACTAGTGGTGCGGATGCAGATGCGACGGCTGATGCAGATGCTGATGTCGATGGGCTTAGCAGTAATGCTGTTGATAGATTCGCTGTAGATTTATCTAATTTATTAAACTGTTTTTGTATTTTGAACGACACTTTTGCGGGCAATTTTGAAGAAGACGTAGTAGTACTAGTAGATGATGGCGATGATGCGTTGGAGGCGCTACTAGCAATTTTTGTTGTGCTGCTGATGCTGATGCTGTGGCTGTGGCTGTTGCTGTTGGATGTGAATGTTGTGGTCATGTTGGTGTTGTTGCTGCTACTGCTGCTGCTGCTACTGCTGCCCTGGTCGAGTGGTTTGGTCTTGGTTAGGGCGAATGCTGGCGGAGGCGGCGTCTGGGGCCGCCTCAAGTCAATGTCCATACTGGGTGCCACCATAATCGGTGGACTTGGAGCTGCAGGAGCTGGAGGGCCTGGTTCGAGTATTTGAAATGTATCTAGAAAATTGATTTTGCTTTTGGGCACACATGTTTTGTTCTTACGGAGAGGGGAAAATGATGGAAGACGGAAGCAAGAGAACGACCAAAGTAAAATGGAAATAAAAGCAGAAGATGTGCTAAGCAAATTAAATCTGGGCGAGCACCAAATATAGAAGAAAATCATAATGAAAAAATCATACAGAGAAGATAGGACCAGGCACAGACACAGGTACAGACACAGACACAGACACAGGCACAGGCCTTGCTTGTATCATCATCAGGCACAACAGTGTCAGGCTAGCGTTGAATTAGTGAGAAATTTAATTAAATAATGCAACAAAATAGGAGTCGAGTGTGATAAATCATAACTGAATAGTTCCGCGGGGCTATCAAGGCTCCGTTTATGGAACCAATGAGGCGTAATGAGGGGTTAGACTATCAACAAAAAAATCCATAATACATCATAGGATTAAAATGGTATAAGGACTAAGGGGCGGGAAGGGGAAAAGTGCCGTTCTACAAATACAAAAATAAGATAGATGTACAAATAAAAATACAAAATACAACTAAACTAGCTGCTCTGCTGGCTGGCTCGTATATATATACAAAGTACAATATAGGGAAGCCAACTACAAAATGTACAAATTACAATTATAAAATATAGTATGTAAGTAGATCTCGCTTGTCGATACTCCAATGGTTATAAATTAGTATTTGATGTTCGCTTTGGATTTACACGGGTTGTGTTGGACAACAAATTAAAACTGCAGTCTTTATTTTATTTTAGTTTCTCTTTCATCTAAATCAATCAATGTTTTGTATATCAATAGGCGGTTTAAGTACAAAAATTACTTGACAGTTATCATTATTTTGTTTTCATCTTTTCTTTTTTGTTTTTGTTTTTCTTTTCTTTTTTTCTCGTTTCAAATCAGTTTTGTGCTTTGTTTGGTTTTAAAAATAAACTACAAATCACAACAAAAGGCGGCACCCTGGCTACGTTTTGCATCAATTAAAACAACTGGGAATGCAAAAGGTTTTCAAACGCATTTTATTTACACTTTAGTTTACGATTTGATTTTTGATTTTCAAAAGGTTTTGGTTTTGGTTTGGTTTTGCTAGGGTTCTTTTTCTTTTTTTATAGCACTCTCTTAATTATTAAAAACGAAAAATTCCATAAATATTATTTTGTGGGCAGGCTGCTGCGTTCGTTCTATTCCCCCAAAAAAAGAAATGGACCAGAAAACAACGAAGGAACCGCACCGAAATTCGGGTATGCTCGTAAAGTGGAAGATTTGAACAAAATTAAGAAAAGGATGGGCTGGCTGTAACGATCCCCTATTGAGAACGAAGACCAGACGAAGACACGACCAAAGAAAATTCATCTCGTTTAACCTGTGTCATTTGCACAAGATCGTTGCTACAATATAATTCATTAAGCGTTTAAACTTTAACCATTTCCTTGGGAGATTACTTTTACTCTAGCTCAGTGGCCTGCACCTAGACCTAGATATTCCAAAAACTAAACAAAATACGACGGAAAAATGCTATTGCATCACCGCTGTACACTGAACGTAGTAAGTTCTTTAATCAAAAAAAAAATATTATGATCTTTCCAGTAAATGACTAGCTAAACCTTGATGAACTTTCCATTTAAAAAGGGTTCGTCTTTAGGATGAGTATCACAATTTATCACAGCTTTCGCAGATTGGGTTTGGGCAGGGAGGGAGGTAGGTAGGTAGGTAGGTAGGGAGGTAGGTAGGTAGGGAGGTAGGTAGGTAGAGCAAAAGAAACCTTACGATGGGTCAACAACAAACGCCCACAAGAGCCCGCCATTCCACCTGCCTAAGCCAGAGAGTGCCGCCAATTTGGTTTGTAATTTCAGCTTTCTCAACTATTTTGCCTGTACGGCCATGAGCTTCGAGGTCGACTTGGTTGTTGGCTAACAAATGTGAGATTAGAATTAAAAGTTGTTTCTTACGTTTGTCTAAATCATTCGTGATGATTGTGACTTTTGCTGCTGCTGTCGCTAGCGCTGCCGCTGCCGTTGCTAATGCTGCTGATGATGATGGTGATGCTGCTACTGCTGACAGTTGAGCTATGGATTCTGGAGCGACTGTTTTCTGCTCAGGAGACTTTCCACCAGCGCTCCGTAGGTCCACTTCCATGAATATGGGCGAGCGACTGCGTGATCGGGTCGAAGACGACTTTCCTCGCATGGACGATGACGATTTGTGTGAGGCATTTCGCTTAGATTTGGATGGCGAGGTGGTTGGCGAGGTGCTTTTACGCTTCGAATTTGACGGTGATCCATTTCGGTCATATCGCTCCGAATGCGAATGCTCCTTTGCCGATGGCTTAGATGAACGTTTGGCAGGCGACAGTGTCGAGGAGCTACTGCCACCGCCACCACCACTGCCACCGGCGCTTTTGTGTCGTGCATCAGAGCCTGAAGAAGATGTTGAGCTCTTGGATTCGGTGCGCTTGCGATGTGATGAGCTGTTTGAATGGGAGCTGCTGCCATTGTTGCTCTTGGTAGAGCGACTGCTGCTGCTACCGCGTGTCGGTGACTTGCTACGCGATCGACTAGATTTATGTGAAGATGAGGAGGATTTTCCGTCCAGACGTGGGTCAGATGATCGTGAGGAAGACGCCTCCAGCTGAGATGACTGTGATTGCATCTGTCGCGCCAAACGTGGATCCCGCTGACGCACAGAGTTCAGTAGAGCCGGATTGACTGGATTAACCCTTTGCTTTGCGGAAAACGGCTGTGTGAGGAAAAAAATCATCTTAGTTTTAATCTATGTTAATGCTCTATGGCTTTTGGATTACCTGTTGAGCAGCTGGCGTGTTTGGTATCCCGGAATTCCCAGGGTTTCGAGAATTTCGGATGGCAGCATCCATAATAGGTGGACGATGAGCAACAACAGCAGCGGGAGGCGCTGGCATAGCGACAATGGGTGCGATAGCAATAGCATCCGTTGCCTGGTTCAGCTGACGCTCTTGCTCCTCTAAATGCTTTTTAGTTTGCTCCAGTTCAAGCTCCAGTTTTCGTTTCTTGAGCTCCAGAAGCTCGCGGGTCTTAGCCTGGAGTATCTCCTCCATGTCGCTGGGCAGTGTGGAGTTAACCGGCATCCCGGGAACCATACCCTGTGCGAGAGTACCAAGAAGGAGCAACGTTAGTCAATCTATTTGCGATGAGAGACAATTGCTAGCATACTGCTTACCGTTTTGAGAAAGTCCGGATTGACATGAATGGCGGGATTAACATGTATTTTGTTAGTGGGGTTCTTGGCCGTAATGGGCCAGTTATTATCAAGACGCTTCACCTTTACGTCTAGGGCATACATCTTGGAAGGTGGGAATACCTCGTTCCAGGTCTGTCGCAGGGCATACATCCGTTCGCGCACCTTCTCCAGCAACTGCGACTGGGAATGCTGCACCTACAAGGGATAGAGATGGGATAATGAATATGAATGTTGTTCAATCCCATCGAAAGGTAAACACTTGAATGAGAAGGGATGACTTACCGATTCGAACGCGTTGAGGAATATGTTGACTATACATTGCGCAAACAACTGTACGTAGCTGCTTTTCACATTCTTAATTATCGAATCAATTAAATATAGTATGGGCAATTTAAACTCGGGCGGCACCTGTTTGAAGTTTGGTAAAATAGGTAAGAATATAAAACAATAAGTTTCTACGGAACGTCGCTAGCAGTCAGTCAGACAGAGGGGCAAAGAGAGAGGCAAGGATAGAGAAACAGGGGGACCGACAGACAGACAAGATACAACCACGGGGCCAACCATCGAATATCTTCCATCGGCGAGTATCATCAACGAGTATCATCAACGAGTATCATCAACGAGTATCAAGCGGCGGCATCTGGGCACAATATCAATATAAACTTGCATAACGCCAGACAAAAAGAAGGACCTGTACAATCCTGTACGGCAGGGGACTGAAGAATCTCTACGTATCAGAGCGGCAGATGAATTTTTGATGAATCTTTGTGTAATTTGTATACCAATGCGATGACATGTGTTCGAGAGCAAATGAATATGTTAGACTTTGTATGTCCATTTCCCCTGGTGTCTTGTGTGAGAGATATGTTTGGAAAATGTACCTTGTTGTACACGTTTACAGAGGATTTCGAATTAGAGACGAAGATAAGCAAAGGTACTACTGGGCTGAAGTGTTTCCGTTTAGCGTCTGGTTTACTTTTTCCAAAAAGTTCGTTTTCTTCTTATTTTTGCAACAAAACAACAAAAATTGCTGCATTTTTCTTTGATCGATATTTTAGAAGCAATCAACGTTTTTTGTATAAAATAAAAGACAACTTGATGACGATTGTTTAAGTATTTTCTGTTTTTATTGCATTCTTCAGTTTACTTGTGTTATTTATTGTTTTTTTTTTCTTCTTTTTTAAGCTTTAAACTCTGCGATCAAAAGTTGAAAGAAAGTAAAATAGAAGAGGAAATCAAACTTCTTACCTTTGTAGAGGATAAAATCAGTCATGGCTTAAAACCCAAATTATGTGATAAATATTAAGATATATGTATGTAGAACCTAACTAGCGCTGTAAGGCCTATTTCCAAACGAAACCAACGAAAATACAGAGAAAAGGATCACATTTCAAAAAATGTATAGTATGACGCGAGGCTGCTGAGTCTATCGTTGGTTTCTTTTGAAAATAGGCAAACAGATCAAGAGGGTGTATAGAGAGAGAGAGAAAGAGAGAGTAACCAAAGTTTCTATCACATATCGAAAGGGAGATGCTTCACTGTCACTTCGTCACAGCCAGCAGCCGAGCCGAGTAGGACGACAGACGGGGGCTTACTAGTCACTGTTTTGTGTGATTTGGTTGTTTTTTGGGTGTTGTCTTGGTTGAAATAAATATGCTGTTATGTTAACCTGGCTGATATAGTATTCCACCACGCGGACTATGACGTGGGCATAGTTAATGTTCTCCTCCGCCAGCATTGTGAGCATGTTGATGAGCGGTTTGCTATTGCAGTTCAAGTCCTGTAGACTCGACAGATACTCCTCACCAATACGTCGCTCATCATCGCGGTATGATTGAAATAATTGATCCATCTTTGCCCTTCCTTCCTAGGTGGCAATCCTCGTTTCGGTTATTGATCAAATTTATGTTTAGAAGAAACACGCAGTTGTTAGGGATAACGCTACAAGGGAGAAATACAAGTTTTGGTTAGTACCTGCTAAGCAACAATATTCAGCTTGCTAAGCAACAGCATTTAATTTATTTCAACAAATATGCAAATGGTTTTAAAGCGATAAGGGATGGTGCAGCGGCAAGGTAAACAATCACGCGCATCTGAAAACAAACCACAAACACAAATACACCCACATACATGCCATCAAAATTCAATATGGCGTCCATCAGACTCATTTCCTCGAAGGCTGCAATTTGCAAATTGCATCCTGCAAACGCCTGATTTGATGCATTTTTTTCACCCAAACTTCTTTTCACTTTATTATCTTCCGGCTCAACACAGCCGTTTCAAATAGTTGAGCACACAACGTTAATGTTTATGTATCTTTTGGAAAATTTTCTTCAGACAAAGCCACGTTTATATTACCAACACATGCACACGCGTTTTTCACAGTTTTCAAAGCAAATTTTAATGCTCATGGCGTTTACACAAACATACCTTTTGTTATTAATGCATTTGTACAATCAGTTAAAGACACTTTCGTGAATTGAAAAATAAATTAAATCACTCTAAAATAACAAAATTAGGCGTTGAAAATTCTCACGTAACAAATACGCAGTTTGCTGGGATCAGTGTGACCGCGAAATTGTCGATAAAATATACCGTCCGACCATCAGAATTATACCGAAAACTACGGTCTCATTTTAAAAAATACCGACGTAAAATACCGACGAACATCATATTCCTCGATTTTGATTTTTTCTCAACAACTGTTCTTCTCAGACCAAAACCACTAACCATACAATATATAGATACGACAATTCATACATTGAAAATGTCCGCATCATAAACAATCATGCCACCAGGCATGAGCGCCCGAGCCAGTCATGAGAGTGTATGCGTGCTCATGCATTCTCACGTACTGTTGCGTGTTTGCATGTGTGTATGAGCGCACAACTGAAATTTTCGCTCTCCCAACTTTGTTTTGATTTTTGTGCTCGCGCCACTCTTCACTTTAGCAGTAGGACGACTCTAATAGTCGACCATTTTTGAAGACGCTTGCCTTATAATAGCAGAATAATTGTTATTTTGTACATGCTTTAGATGCTAACTTTGTTTAATATAGCTCTGTATGTGAGGCTGAGCTGTAACTGTATGTGTGCACATATTGTAGGTCTGCGTCGCCTACTGTCTTGCCATTGGTCACAATAATAACACATTTTTGTAAAATGGTGAACCTGTATGCAGGCGCCAATGGGCTATGCAGCAGGCCACAGGGGTAAGAATCGCATCGCATCACATCGTTTTCGCTATTCTCCAGTATGCCCTCGCTGTCTTCTTCTACAATCAGCTGATTGTGATTATAGTTTACTATATTATTTATTTACTGTTTCTATTATTATTTTTTAAATATATGTTATTTTTTAAGGATATTGAAACTCCGACAATTAAATTAATTGTTATATTCAACACGGTATATTTTAAATATGAGACCAAATATTTACGTATGTACATATGTATATTCTTTCCATAAGTCAACTGCCTTGCCATTGGTCACAATAATGACATTCTCTGCACAAGAACACACACATACTTGCATACACACACGTTCTTGCAGGTTCTGTCTTTGTATATAGATAGATAAATATAGATATAGTATATAGATGGGACAGTTCATACATGTAGGTGTCCGCAGCGTTTGGACTGGTATCAGTCTATCTGTATCTGTATACATATATGTACATATATAGACAATTAATATAATATGATGTCATATCTGATATTCATTTTGCACTTGTAAATATTTACATTTGTTCATTATATTCGTTAATAGTACATTAAAAAAAATTAGCATATACACGATATTCAATATATAAAATTATTTTTATTTTAGGCAAGCGTCATCATAAAATCATAACTTCCAATCAATTCTAGAGTAATGGGCGTTTTCTTAGCAGCGGCGTTGTAAAAAACCAATACAAGATATATGCACACATACAGCTAAAGCTTATATTAATTGTCCATAGGCTGCCGATCAGAATTATGACAGCAGACACGAAGCCACACGATTGATTTTCTCTACCGGTGCGCCGACACATTCGGCGGATCTCGGCTATCTCCTCGTTGGCTCCAACTGCCTCGCTTGAGTTAGAGCCCCGCAGTGATCTAGCGAAGGACAGGAGCCTCAGAGTACCTGGCGCTACGCCTTCCCCTGTCGGGGTCGGGGTGGGACTTCTCTCCCTCGGGTAGAACTCCCCAGAGAACACTGGATGGCCTCGTGGTCGCTGGCGGTGAATATCTCGCAGATCCTCCATCGGGCGTGGCGAGCCAGCGCACTGCTAGCGTATGTTAGGTCAATTACCGACCCTGCTCCTGTTGAAGGTCTCCTGGGATCCTTCGATCAGTAGGACGAGGTCCAGCGTCGCAAAAGTCTCCAGCACTATGCCTCCCTATATACGATCTTCCCACTATACGTCCCACTATACGATCCCTCGGGAACGTGTATATGTACATACATATATTATGTACATACATATATTAAGATGAACACACAGTTACAGATAGACTGATACCAGTCTAAACGCTGCGGACTGCTGTCCCTTCTATATACTATATCTATGTATATCTATCTATCTTTATACAAAGACAGAACCTGCAAGAACGTGTGTGTATGCAAGTATGTGTGTGTTCTTGTGCAGAGCATGTCATTATTGTGACCAATGGCAAGGCAGCATATAATAAATAAATAATAATAGAAATAATAAATATATAATATAGTAAACTATAATCACAATCAGCTGCTTGTAGAAGAAGACAGCGAGGGCAAACTGGAGAATAGCGAAAACGATGCGATTCTTACCCCTGTGGCCTGCTGCATAGCCATTGGCGCAAGCATACCGGTTCGCCATTTTACAAAAAAGTGTGTCATTATTGTGACCAATGGCAAGGCAGTAAGCGAACAAGCAGCTACAATATCTGCACACATACAGAGCGTTTGCCTCTAGAGCGCTCTCTGTCTCTCTTTGGCGCTCTTTCGCAGTGAGGAACTCACACTCACAAATATATTTGCTGAGTGTCGCTTATTGACGCGCGCACTAATACCCTATGGACAATTGCATTGTAACACCATACAATTAAATACATATTTGTGAATATATACATATATCAGCTCATTATATTAGTATATTCTATATTAAACAAAGTTAGCATGTAAAGCATGCACAAAATAACAATTATTCTGCTATTATAAAGCAAGCGTCTTCAAAAATGATATTGAAATAATCGTAATTGTAATTCTCCCCTGTTTATTTTCGTGTTTTTAAAACTGTCTGGCGAAAGTCGGAAACATTGCACACTTTGGACAAGGCGAATTCGTTTACACGTTAAATTGGCCGTTTCGCCGCAAACAGTGGAAAACAGTGTTGAGTTGTGGGACAATTCCAATCTGTGCAAATGTTGCTAATTAATTTTCTTAAAGAAATTCTTAAATTCTCTAAAAATGCTAAAGTGAAGGGTGGCGCGAGCACAAAAATCAAAACAAAGTTGGGCAAGCGAAAATTTCAGTTGTGCGCTCATACACACTCGCAAACACGCAAAGTACATGCATGCTCATGAGCACATACATATACACTCTCACGACTCGCCGCGCCGAGCCATTTTTTGGTTTTGCTCCTTTTTTGTGCCCTTTTCTCGAGAATTCTGCCTAACACGACTAAAATATATGTACATACATACATACATAGAATAGATTTATTTGACTTTACAAATAATATTTATTTATCCTTTAAGACATGTCAGACTTTAAGAGAATGAAGTTCTCCTGCCAAGGTAAGTTAACATTATTGTTATTACTGATATATTGTACTAAAATATACTTTTAAATTTACAGACAAAGAAAACGAGTGCACAAAATGCACCAAAATGTAGGAGCTAATGCACGCCATGGAGGAAAAATTAACTCAAAAACTAGAGTTTGTGTTTTTTTTGTTTGCGTTATTTTTTCTTGTTTTTTTAGTTGTAAATAATATATGTAAATAGAAAATGAAAAAAAAAGTTTTTTATTGAGCCTATACCATTTTTATAACCTAGCCGTGGTTTAGTCCACATGGACCAGTCCATTAACTGGTCACCGCAGGGAGGTCCACACATGCAAAACACGCAAAGTACGTCAGAATACATGTGCACACATACACTCTCACGATTCGTCGGGTAGCTGATGCCTGCCCTGTTGGTGCCAAATTCAATGTATGGAGTGTCGTGTCTATATATTGTATATTTAGTGGTGGTATGGACATACCGAAAATATATCGATGAAAAAATAACTTAACCCACGTACACACCATTTATTTATTATTTATTATATATAAACATATAAACATATATATTATATTTTTAAAATTATTATTTTTTTATTTAAACAGGATAATAATTTTCAACATTGTGTTTAAAACAAGATCATAAAATGTTTCACCTGAACTTCTTCAAGATTCTTAATTTTCATTGAGTATGTTGTAATACCTAATCTTCCTGATCGGAAAACTATATCATTTTACAAAAATGGTAATTTCACAACATCACACGAACGGTGTGGTGCTGCAAAACGCACGCGAATGTTTATTCCCGCCCGTTTTGGGGTAACACTGCTACTCTATTTATTTCTTATTTCGTAATTTAAATCGTATATCATCAATGATTTAAGATAAGATCGAGATAAGCGCACATTTTCTCAAATGACTTCACAAATCTACAGCCAGAAGAAGTTCATACCGACGCCGCCGGAGAAGGGCTCCTTTCCTCTGGATCACGAGGGCCTCTGCAAGAAGCAATTTCTTCTATACGCTAGCTGTCTGCGGCGTAACGCCCAGGACACGAGTCAGTGCCGCGAGGACGCCCAAAACTATCTTGCTTGTCGCATGGACAACAATCTTATGGAAAAAACCGAATGGTCAAAGTTGGGCTTTCACGACAAGAAACCGGCGCCGGAGGAAGACAAGCAATAGTAGTCCACCATGAAACCAGAACGTAATGTGATTATAGCAGCCACAGGTAGCGTGGCTACCATTAAGTTAGCACAGATGATAGCAGAATTCTCCGATGAGCGGCTCCCCTACAAATTTCACCTTAAAGTCCTTATCACCGAGGCAGCCAAACACTTCTTTGAGCTAGAGCAAATACCCGAGAACGGTAGGTGGTTCTAAGGGTAACTAATTAATGAATTAATCTTAATATATCTGCCTTTTCAGTACCCATTCTCCATAATCGCGATGAGTGGTTGGGCTGGAACCACCGCGGCGATCCTGTGCTGCACATTGAACTGGGAAAGTGGGCCGATCTGATGGTGATTGCTCCACTTAGCGCGAACTCTCTCTCCAAAATGGCCACCGTAAGATTAACCATATTCGTCAATAATCTTGTAAACATGCCTATCTGATGCCTGTCTATTACAGGGGATTTGCGACAACCTTGTGATGTGCGTGGTGCGTGCTTGGGACCTGGAGAAGCCCCTGCTCTTTGCACCAGCCATGAATACGCGGATGTACGATCATCCCATCACCAAGGAGCAGATCGATAAGCTGGTGGGCTGGGGTTACAAGGAGATTCCCTGCATTTCCAAGAAACTAATGTGCGGCGACACGGGCAATGGGGCCATGGCTGAAGTGCCCACAATTGTTGAAGCGGTGGTGGCTGCCTTTCAGTTGGACAATTAATTGTGAAATATTTCTAATTCGAGTCGGGCGACAGGAGAGAGTAAAAACCCAAATTGTTATACACACGATGTTTATATATCGCAGAATATTTTGTTACAACAATTAGACAAATAAAATAATTGGCTGCGCCTTACAGATCAACCACCTGCATGTTCTCCATTGAGTTGTTGGTCGAGTGGTTGATCAGGGCCTTCTCAGAGTCGGTGAGATTGATGAACTTGTGCTTTGACTTTAGCTCCTGCTGTATGGAGGAAAGCAAATCGGGGGAACAGCGCCCTGTCTTTGTGCTCCTACTCTCGCCGTTAGCGGTCTTCTGATCTTGCAACTCAGGACCGCCCGTAACCTCAAGCTTCGGCTCCACTATGGTCTCCATTTGGAGGGACTGTCCTTTGCGACGCATTCGCTTCGAGCCCCGTGTGATGAGCACCACGGCAGGCGATTCAAACGGCAAAGCCTGTATGACTGTCTGTAGAAGTTTTGGTGGTGTCTCTGGAGTCTTGGGATTGCCAATGACCACATCCGCCTGCAGGGCACTCCGGGCACGCTCTCGCTCCTCCTCGCGTTCCCGGGCTGCATTCTTTCGCATCAGCTGACGGGCTCGCTTCTTGAGAATGGCCTGCGCATTTGGATAGTATGCAATCACCTCGTTCAAGTCCGACTTGGACAGCACAAACAGATTGGAGTAGCCCTTGGATCGCACATCGGCCGTACGACGGTCGGCTCCGTTGATGCCCAGCAAGCTGATCTCTCCAAACACTGAGCCCTCGGTTAGGGTGGCTAGAACCACGTCGCTGTTTGGACCGCCCATTACCTGGACCTGGCCCAGCTTTACAATGTACATCTCGCGGCCGACCTCCCCTTTGCGACACACAAAGTCTTTGGGCAGAAAGGTGACAGCCCGCAGCTTCAACACCAGATCCCTCAGCAAAGCCTCCTCGCAATCGGCAAATAGCTGAACCTTGGACAGGGTCTGGATATGCACGGAGATGGCGATGTCTGTCTTGAGATTGATGGGCAGGGCATCAAGTATATTGGATTCATCTGAGCGGAAAGAGCAGAGTCAGAAAGGAGGATTACTTCGGCGGAGAATGTACCTACCCAAAGTACGCTGCTGCTCCCAAGTGAACTGGAACCACATCTTGACCCTTGACTGCACCTCTTGGGACAGATTCAAGCGACGCATGTACTCCAGCGTCTCGTCCTCCAGCTGGCGGTATTCGTGCTTGTTCCTGGTGGCCGTGGAAATGATGTCCCGTATCTGTCCGATCAGCAGGGCGAACACAAAGACGCCCATCAGCCAGGCCACCGTCATGAAGACGTACTCCCCCTGGCGTTCCGGCTTCGGATTCTTGCCTATCGATGTGGCCGTCTTGGTGGCAAAGGCAAAGCACCGCACATACGGATGTCCCTTGCCACTGAAGACCCAGCGGTTCTGGCCCAAGCCCTGATAGTCGCTGTAGGCGTAATACAGTGCAGCGGTGATGTGGATCATATAGAGCATATAGGTGAGGGTCTTGGCCACGCGAACCTATTTGGATGAGAGCATCACAAAATCATTCACAAATGAAAAATGGATTCCAGTGGAGACTTACGAAATGCGGCGATGATATCACCCGATCCAGCAGGCGGAACACTTCCCAGAAGCTTTGTATTTTGAAGAAGCGAGGGAAGCGCAACCAGACTGCACCAGTTCCCAGCTTCAGGTAGAATAGCTCCAAGGGCAGCAAAGCCAGAAGATCCAACTGTTTGAGAGTTATATTAGGTTGGGTTTTGTGCAGGGAGTGCAGGGATTAAAACGCACCTTAAACTGTAGCTTCCGCATGTAGTTCTTCCTCGTGAGGTTCTTGTTCTTCACCCAAAAGCCCTCGAAGAGGTACATTACTCGGTGCTTGAAGAAGACCACATCCAGCAGATAGACGATGTCCGCACAGAAGTCGCAGGCCAGCCAGATGTTGGTGTTCTCCTTGGTCTGAAAGGGAAACGAGGCGCGCAGCGGTATGACCCAGGCATTGTAGAGGAAGGACAGCGACACCACACACAGCCAGGAGATGTAGATCTTCCCCTGTGGATCCAGCGTCCTCTCATCGTTGTTGGCGCCACATAGGCTGGAGCAGAGCCAGACATTTGAGCGAGGAGTGTCTGCCTCAAAGAGGCGACCGCGATGGGGCGAAGAACCCGCTGGCACCAGACGCACCTTGTGCTCCGGCGAGGGATGCAGGCTCTTGGTGCTCGCATGCAGGGCCGTGGGCGGAGGCGAGGGCGAGCTGGCGTTGCTCGACGAGGGCGTGGGCGGCAGCTCGATACGCGACTTGACCTTGTTGGCACGGGCCGTGAAGCGTCGCACTAGGTGGCGGACCTGGTCGCGTAGGAACTGCTGGCCCTGCGAATCGAGGCTGCCTGCGCTGCTCGGCTTGCGTTGGCTCTCCTGTTCCCCATCCCTTTCAGGTTCCACCACGGCTACGATCTCGCTCTCGTTGATGGAGGGCGAACGCAGGCGGCGCACATTGTGATCCTCGTTCTGCAGCTCCGGCGATTCGTTGTAGCAGATCTGCACGTCCTGTTCGTCTTCGTCCTCCTCCTGGATGGCCTGCGACTCGTCTGCCGGCTGGTCACACGACTCCAGCGGCAACACCACCTGTCCCGTGGCCGCCGCCAGCTCTTCGGCTCGCTGCACTGCCACCGGATCGGGTACTGGCATGGGCACCATCCCAGGAAGGGGCGTCATCTCAAAGTTGTCAGGCTGCAGGATGCGTCTCACACTGTCCGGACTTACCAGCGGCTTCTCGTGCTTCAGTATGTGCTTGACCAGGGCGTGGGTGGCTCCGATATTGCTCTGCTGTTCGGCGGCGTCCACACAGCCAATCCTACCGTTACGGAAGTACAGCCGCGAGTGATAGAATCGGGGACTGTTTGGGCGCTGGCGACGCTGCGGGGCCTTGTAGGCGTTGATCTTGTACGTGATCCGCTTGACAGGACTGGGGGTCTTGTTCTCCTTGTCGCCCCGACGGCTCTGCGCTTGGACCTGCTCCTTTTCCTTCTCCAACTCGTTCTCGCGTTGCATCATTTGCTCAGTGGCCGTCACAAACTGTTCGATCTCCTTGATGTCCTTGGAGATCTCCTCCAGGCTGCGCCGCACCTGGGCCTCTTTCTCCCCCGGACTCGAGTAGCGGCGCACGCTCTCTGGCTGCCGGTTGATCACATTCCGCATAAAGGCGTGCCGCTCCAGAGTGTCGCAGAACTTGGGCTCTGCCACGGCCACCCGCTTGGACCTGCCCGATTCGTACCCGGAGCTGGTGGTAGGAGAGTTGGACAGTGGCGAGGTAGCCATTCGCTTGAGATGCGAGTGTGCCTTCTGTAAATGGAAGTCGTCGTACGAAAAGTTCTCCAAAATGTTGGGCGATGACTTCAGTAGTGATGCACTCGCCTCCAGTTCGAGCTCCTCCTCGCTGCGCTGGTTCAGCTGTGAATGAAGCGAGCGTTCGGTTGATTCGATGGCCAACAGCTCGTCTCGAGGCGAACCAGCACGCACATCCAATAAAAACAACTCCCGGTGGTGGGGCTGAATGTGCCTCGCATGGTAATTGCCCCGAGACGCCCGCACTATTCATGTTTCCAGTATCAATACCTCATCTATCTAGTATGTATATATATCGGTATCTCTATATCTACGACCGACAGGTTGGTAGAAGCGCGTGCCATTTTCACGTTTTTTTGTTAGCGAAGGACGCGGGTTCAACCAGCTAAGTATCGCTTTACCTTGAACCCCAGTCCTGATGGGGTCAAAGTTTATACGCCCCTTACCGAAAACCTTCGAAATCGAATTTCATTTGTGTAATAATGGAATCCTTTTCTTCAAAAAGGAATCAAAAAATATCTCAGCATTAGATAAGAGTCTAACAGCTACAAATACATCTCACTGATAAAGAAGTGTATGATGTCCCAATGATACAAATGTCTGTTGCGGATACAAACGTAAAGCTAAAGAATCGCAAATATCTTATAGATGCATTCATATGTATGTATCTCAAAGGTCATTCCTTCTATGTTCAAAAGAGAAATACCAATACCTGATGAAGCTTTGAACCCCATCAGCTTTCTTAACCCCAAATAGTGTATAACACCAAGAACTACCTGAAATTTTTAAAGATGCCTCAGAGCATCTCAAGTTGACCGCTTCGCGCGTGCACGAAAATGTCCACAACATTTAGCTTACCATGCGAAAACGTCCCATGCTGGTCATTATGGTGGCTAGCCTCCGATTGCAAGTTCAGTGTCAGGTCAGCGGAGGGGTGGGGAGGTGTGGGCGAGGGTTCAGGGTCGTTTGCCTTGCTTCTGAAAGGAGAGAGAGAGAGCGAGATACGTGCTAAGCTGCGTGTTGCACACGGCGTATGATTTATATGCTGAATAGAGACACGACACGCAAACGAAGTGCACCAGGTCCCCATCGACTGCTATCTATCCATATGCCACGCACTATTGATTTTTCCAGCTGTTGCTACTTTTGGTTTTCTTTGTTGATTCACGTATGCCTTTCGTTTGCTGCTCACAATAAGAATTTAAAGCCATTTCAACAGGTGGTTGAAATTTTATGGGAAATTTAAGAGTCACGTAGAGTAGAGTTTTCCACGATTTCTTGTCTGCACGAATGGATTATTCTTAAAGTTCGAACTTCATGAATTGCATTCAGAACGGATATTGAATGGAAACGCACTTGCCCAAAGGCCCAAATGGATAAGGATTTGCTTTTGTGGATGCTTCTCGATCTCAAGCAAAGGGTCGCCTGTCGCCGCTGAGGGAGAAGATGGACTGGACAACGAAGGGCCCTGCACTTTGCCAAACAAAATCAGCGCAGGCGCTTTCTGTTCCGCACTTGAAGTACAGTGGAACAAAACCCATTGAGAAATGAAGCTGGCTCTTAAAATAATTTATAATAATCTGGAATAGCTGGAAATCATCCAAAAACTAACTTTGATTTTCCTTCATTTCCATTATTTATATTTTACCTTTTGTTCTAATTTTCTTCGTGTTGTATGAAGTTACCAAAAAGCTCTCAAGTCTTAAAAGGAAAGCTTTAATGAAAGCTCTAATTTTATAATTTTCTAACAAGCCAACGATTTACGGACCCAAAGGCCCACCCACCCACCGTCACCGTCAAAAAAAGGAACAAATATAAGATGATTATTTTTTTTTACAATTTCTTTATATATTTGTTTTTGTTTGAAATAATATTCCATTCAGCTCTACATTTACAATTACATAATTGCAATATTTCTTTTGTTTTGTGTTTTCTTTGTTTTCACTTTTAAATTACACAATACATATATATGTATATATTTAAATACATATATACTCATTTAGGTATTTTAAAACGTATATATATATTTTTTGTTTTTGTTTGCCATCGAATCTGTGGATTCGATATTCAAATAACTTTGATGCAATCGAAAGTGGCCAAATTTAAGAGGGGGAGGGGTATGGGGGTAGCCCCCAAAAGATCCTCTGGCTTGGGAGATTGTGGGTGTGTGGATGTGGAGGTTCTTGAAGAAGAATTACATACATATAGGTACATACATATCTATGTATACATACGTACAAACCTAGAATACATAGAACAGTTGCTAGTTCTCCGAGTGGAAATTCCGTTCTATCATCGTTTCTTCACTTTAACTTATTTTTTATGCTTTTTTATGCTGTTTTTTTGTGTGTTTGGATGTGGTTGTGGGTGTATTGTATGGTTTCTAGTGCATATTTAAAGATGTAAGGACTTAATTCGTTTTTTTTTTTGTGTTTTTTTTCATATTTTTAGATTTTTTTAATTTGTTTTTTTTTATGTTTTGTTTTATGTCACTTAAAAAATTACATTAATAAAATGTATTTTAAAACTTATGCAAAGAGCGGCCGTTTCGCATTCCCTCTCTACTCGCTCTCGTCCTCCTCATCCTCCTCGGAGGACTCCTTCTTCTTGATCTTCTTGGCGGGCTTGGCGGGCATCTTCTTTCGCTTCTTGGGCGCACCGGAATCAGTGCCGCCATTGGCCTCGTACTCCTTCACCGCCCGATTGTACTCCTCCTTCATTTTGATGGCCTTCTGCTCCCATTCCTAATTTGTGAGACATTGCAAAATGATATTATAGCCATAGCTAGAGATTCTTCAAAAGTTCTTACCGTCTTGTCCTTCAGTCCGCGCCAGAGCTCACCGCCGCGCTTGGCGATTTCTGTGACCTTGCTGCCGGGATTCTCCTTCTTGATGGATTCACGTGTCTCGTTCAGCCATAGCATGTAGGCGGACAGGGGACGCTTCGGGCGATCTCCTGCTGCACTCATATTTGTATTTGGTTTTTTATGCGGTTTTGCTCAAGGGAAATCGTTTGAAGCTCTCTCAAGGAGTTATGTCTGCTGCAATTGGCAAGAAAGAAACCAGTTAATATCTCTACTTTGTAATAATTATAGAAATGTTAATGCTACAGGGAGAATACTTAAAAATATTATTCCTAGTTCCTAGTTTAAACATATAGTTCACAATTCCCAGTGCACCGAAAACGCACTTTAAATACTTTCCTTTGATTTATTCTGTTTTCATCTGCCCATTAAATATTTGATAATTGCATGTTGGCCTGTGCACACACACACACACACACACACACACAAACAGGCTCTAATTAAATATTCCTATTGAATTACTCCCCCACCTGCCCACACATTCCGTGCCCTGAAAATAACGCAAACAGAGAACCTATCAGAATGGAATACTTTTGATACATAATATCCTTATACAATACATACATACATACATATGTATATCCCTGCACATAATCTCTATCAATGACTGGAATATTTCGGGTTAATTGTGGGGGCTGATTGCTGTAACTACGTACACATATGTATGTATACTCTATATACATACATACAGACATATGTACGTATGTACTTTCCTGTACATAACACAGAGTGCATTGCACTTTTGGGGCTATTGTGTATACAGGCTTTGTTGTGTATCCCCGCAGGAAATGAAACCCTCAACTCCTTCCCTTTTGTACGTCAGTTTGGTAAATCCAAGCCCAATCCACAGATCAGCTGTTTTGGGTTAGGATGACAATGGTCTAACATCGGGATAGGGTACGCGGCATGCAAATGAAGCGGCGGCGGCGACAACAGGCCCCCCCAATGGCCATAAGCCATGCACTTGACCCAAATCCCAAATGTTGAAGGAGAGAGAGAGAGTGGCAGAAAGGGACGTGAATTGGGTTAACAAACGACTCGAAAGCGCACCGAAGGAAGCAACTGCCTGTAGGACCATGGACTAAGCCACCAACGGGAACCCAAAGGGGAGTCGTGTGGGTGGTGGTGGGGGAAGTGTGAGCGCATCAATCAGGATGCCGACGCCTCCGCACATTGCACAACATCCTCCATTGGCTAGAACCCCACGACTCTGTGTGTATATGTACATATGTATATGTATGTATCCTGTGACATCGTTGTCCAGGAGCAACAGGAAAACAGCGGCAAAATTCTTGATAGTTAGGCGCGACCACACACAGATACACACCCACACACCGAGCCACTGATAGACACGACGGAGGATGAAACGGGAGCTCGTAGATGGTTGGGGATGGCGAGGAGGCTTTGCACATTGCCGCAACACGTGATGCAGTCAGGATTTTGTCTGCAGCGCCGGATGGCCGGAAGAGTGCGACAGAGAGAGGGGCCCATATAGAAAATCGAAAGCGAAAACTGTTCCCCGTCTGCCTCTTATGTCCGTGTATGTGTGCTGTGGGTTTTGGCGTGGGGAGCCGTGGACATTTCTGCATCTGTCGTTTCTCGTTGCACATTTCATTTTGCTGCCTGCGTCACGAGGATAACAA
This sequence comes from Drosophila algonquin, assembly GCA_035041765.1. NCBI lineage: Eukaryota > Metazoa > Arthropoda > Insecta > Diptera > Drosophilidae > Drosophila > Drosophila algonquin. The sequence continues at coordinate 1,178,048 of JAWNKY010003561.1, forward strand.
GAAAAACGCTCGTTGCGTGGAAAATCATGAATTTCCGCACCCAATGGGGCCTAATTTGATAAACAAACAACTCAATTATGGCATCGGAAGCATCGGAATATCGTAGGGGAACTGCACCCGCACCACTACAAACGTTGGGTATACCCCGGGGATAGCAAAGAGTACGCGGACTCCCAGAAATATGATAGTTAGAAGTTGTTTTAGAGTTAATATCAGATCCTTACATTCATTCCTTAAGTTTCAGCCTCATGGCGACTTCATTTCTACGTCTACAACATATCCTTCGAAATCGCCCCACGCTGCATTTTCCACTGCGTTACGCATACGCGGCATGGAAAGGGCTGGCAACATTACGCATACGCAACGTGTGCGGCGGCAGGGACCCCTGGATCCTGCATAATGAATGCCAGACGGAGGAAAAACACACAGGGCATACACAAAAGGGACACAGAGGACATTAAATGGAATACTAAATAAGGCATCAGAAACCATGGCCAAAAGCCTCCACAGAAATGGCCATTTTGTCGATCTAAAATTGAAAAGCAAACGTCGCTGTCGCTGCTTTGCTGCTGCGTCTGACGCAGTCAACGTCAACGTCAGCGTCGGAAAAGTTTCTCGGCCTGGCCAAAAGGCATAAAACAGACAACGCTGCCGCTTATCTATCCGAATGGGTGTTTGTGTGTGTGCGTTTATGGTGTTTTTTTGGCCGAGCACCCAGCACCACCCAAAAGCAACCACCTAGAACCAACCAGAACCACCCGGCACCACCTAACCACCGACTTGTGCGAGGCTTGTGCGCAGTACCAGCATTTTAGGGTAGATATTTTTACAGGGATTTGCGCACTGGAAGCCCAGCTGCAACAACCACAGTACGAGTACGTGTACGGATACGAGTACCAGTACCAGCACCAGTACGACTACGTTATATGGCAGAGAGCAAACGCACAGCACAGTGGTGACTTTTAATGGGGGGAATGGAATGCATGCATGGAATCGTACATAATGCTGATAATGCCCTCGCTTGAGGGCCGTTTTTCGCAGCCCGTTGTTTCTCCCAGTGTATGGGTACAGTCAGGTCACAAAATCAAAGGGAAAGCAAGGCGCTGGAAATGCGATTGAAAAACTATAGATGGCGCCTTGGTGGTACGCTGTTTTACATACGAAACGTTAGCTGCTCAAAGGACTTTCTAAAAGGAAGTTACAATTAATAATCAATTTTAATAATTAGAGCAAACCATACTTGGATACTAGAGGTTTGTAAAAATAACTATATAATAAAAGAAAGAGAAATGATAATATTTTGTAATATTTTTCATTCTAACAGCACTCACTGATATAATACCAGAAGAGCTGTTTACAGCTATCCCAAAACAATATTGGAGCCCCTTGGGTCTTCTTTGTATGTACATATGTACATATATCTTAAAACCAATACACGATTAGGAAACAGCACAAAAGTGGCGCGAAATGAGCTTTACTGCTGTAAATCAAGCAAGCTCTCTCAGCACACACCTCTCTTCTGTATGCTTCTGTTTCTGTGTGTGTTTAGGTGTCTGGGCATAGTCCCGCTATATGACACAACTTTTGGCGCCATTTTTAGTTGGCACTCGAGAGTGCAGGCACGGTAAGCGCAAAAAGCGCAAAACACGCGCTCGAAAAAAGAAACCAAAAGATTGCAAACCCAGAGGGTGGATAGAAGATTGAATCTGTGCGAAGATCCACAAGGATCCAACCAGGACACTTTCAGAAAGCGCTTAATGCACAGCAAACAACGGGAACGTGACCAACGACGGGTAATGCGACTGACGGTTACAGTTAGCCGTTAGAACCATGTGAAGTGACCATGCAGAAGGTCATCAAGGGTGGTGCCAACCACTGGTCTCTCGGGAGGCGAAACTGAATGCCAATTGGCGGCAGGATTATGCTCCACAGCCTGGAAAAGCTCCTAAACACCAAAGGAAGGCCACAGGAGAAGCCGCAGCAGATGTCGACAGGTGGGTGGACAGCGGGCGTGCCGTCTGGGCTCTGTCTGGGGTGAGGGGGGCGCGAGCCGATCAGAAATCGAAGAGCAAGCCAAGCTGCAGCAGATGCAGAATATACAGTGGGGAATGTACACTGGAGGGAGGCAATATTGCGGACAGCCAGTATCCATTTATAATGGTGAATGAAATCTTGCAAAACACTTTTTTTGTATCTTTCTGAGAAAAACATCTTGGAAGCATGAATTAATTTAAAAATTATCAGAATCAAATTTGGAAAAAATGTTCAAAAAGGTTCGAAATCCGAAAGAAAGTTAGCTTAAAACTTAATCAGGGGTTAATTTATTTTCAATTCAAATTTTCAATTGAAGTTTTCAGAAAAACCGCAAAAATGTATCATTAAACATGCTTTAAACATTCAATTTATTTAGAGGAAAATAAATCATTTCCATTTGCTAATTTGCCTCTATCCCACTTAAAACACAAATCAATTGTTTTAATCACGAGCACAATTAATATTGCCATGCACTGTCGAACATTTCGTGTCAATTAAATGCTGATAAAACCAAAAATAATCACAAAAGCGAGGTGGAACAACTAATTTGACGGCGACTGTTTCTGTGACAGCGCTGGGCTGGTTAACACTTGGAGCAGGCCAGTGTTAAAGTTGAAGCCCCTACTAATGAAAAATACTCGTATTCTCATATCTGTACGTACGTTTTGCTGCGCTGCCGTCGCCTGCCTGTGTTTTACACTTCACTCTTGGCCCGGCCTGTTTCTGCTTGTGCTCTGGCTGGGGAGAGAGCCCGAACAACGAAAAACGTACTGCGAACACTGAACTGAACTGAAAATCAACTGAAGCAGCTGTACCAGGGCCCAGCGAAACGCAGGCAAAGCAAACGCAGAGGCAGAAGCAGAAGCAAAGGCAAAGCAGAGCCAAACGACGAACGAACGAACGAAACGAACGCTATACACAGCGAGACCATCAAACGGCACGGCACGGGCAGGCAGGCAGCAAAGTATCTGTATATGAGTATCTGAGTAGAGTCGAACGAACCAGACTAGGCAGCCAACCAACACACAGAGTCGTCGTCGTCGTCGTTGGAGAGCTGAACTGTGTATGTACACAGTGGTGGCAAAACGAGAGTGTACAGCACCGCCTGTCGCTGCGTGCGTGCAAAGAGGGAAATAATTTGCGTTTTTGTGGTAGCCGTACAGAGGCCTCCCGCAAAATCGGGCTGGCTGGCCCTGAAGTGTTCGTACAGCGCATGCACAGTGCAGGCGCTACATATTGGCTGGGCTGATTTGGCTTATAAAATTATTATAAATTATAAATGATGAAATTAACTGGCGATACAGATAATATGATTGCAGAAGAAAATAATTTTCTAATTTTTTCGTACACTTCCTGTTTATGTTTTCGACTAATCATGCCTTGAATGAGTGCATTCTCCCCTACCTCTCATACAATTTGTCAAGACGCGCATGTTCCGACTATTTTTGCCGCGACTGTACACGCTTAACGATATAAAAGCATGGAGCGGAGCCGTAAGCTCTGTGTGGAACGAAATGCTAGTAGTATTTGGCGGCGGCGCCGCCGTCAACGCTTACCCCTCTGGCACACACATACTCCTCTGCTGCGAAAACCCCCCGCACCCACATGTTAAACCGAAACGCTGCCCACTGCCGCCCACCTGCCCCGCCTCCCCCTCACCTTCCCGGAACAAAATCCCTCCTCATCAAGCTCTCCCCTGCCCCTTAATACTTCCCCTCCATCACCATCACCTCTCTTCTCCCAGCATTTCGCTCTCATAGAAATTTTACAACTTTACAAAAAAATCAAAAGCAGAAAAAAACAATGTTTTTGGTTTTTTTTTCCAAGAAATGAATGCATAAATATTTAACCTACAATATTGATTTGACATTTACAAGCCTAATCGATTGGGTAATCAGCGAATGGGGCATAGATTCTTCATAGTTGCACTTGTGGTTCGATATAAATTTTCAAAAAATAACCGTCAATATTTCGCGCGCGCCCTCCATTCAAAATTTCAATCCCATGCAAGCAGCAAACAGCAACCAACGATGTCGACGATGACGACGACTACAACGCGGCGGCCCGACCAAGAGCCACCTAACCAAAGGCCCAAGCAAAACCCCAATGTATAGAATACCCACGCCAGAAATTGGGTCGTTTAGTTTATTTAGCAAATTTTATATAATAAATGGCCACGATGGCGGCGCATTTTGGCCAGACCACACAGATGGAATAGTTAGAAATCAATCGTAGTGGAACACTTAGCACTCACCCGTACGAAAATGTCGCGTAATTTGCCTTTTAATTGCACCTCCAACCGAATCTGTATCTTGCACCAACGTTGTTCAGTACTAGCCTGCTGTTTGTTCACTTTATAAATTTTCTTCTACTAAAAACTCAAGTCTGTTCTGTTCGGTTTGGTTTGGTTCGGTTTGTTCAGCGTACGTAGTACAGCCTTGCCTTTGGAATATCAAATACACTGAGTGAATGCCAGCCACAGAGCCAGAGCCAGAGCCATAGAGTCGTTCACAGGCAGCGCAGAGCAAAAGCAAAGCAAAGCAGCACTACGAAGCACGGGTACGACGCAAACTCAGGCAGTACCGAGTGGAGTGTGTATCTGTATGTGTGTCTGCAGTGTCCGTGTGCACCGTTTGCTGTATCTGTATATGTTCCTGTGCGGTGCTCAGAGCAGTTTTCGTCGCTCTATGTGCGAGGCAATCGACAAGCACCACACACAGATACGGGCGTACAGCTATACGTGTGTATCTGGCCTGGCTGGTCGACTATCGTTGTATGGGTGTGTATGGCTGTAGTAGAGCTGAAATTCGTTCGTTATATGAACAGGCGGCAGATGGACGGAAGAGGCCAGGGACCGAGGCAGAGGCATCAGCAGCAGCAGCAGCAACAACAGCACCACCAACAGAGCCACAGAGCGCAGAGTCAGAGCATTGAATATGGCCGCCTGCTTTTGCTTTGCCTTTGCCTTGCTTTCGTATCGTATCGTATGGAATGGTATGGCATGGCATGGCATGGTCTGCTTTGAAGTACAATATTGGATAGTTTAAGTCCTGGCATAAGGTGTACCAAGTATGAGGATAACTTGATTAATGGATAATCTATCAAACCTCATTTCAAATTGGGCTACATTTTAATGGGTTTTAATGAAATTTTAGTAAAATAGATGGGTTATCCCCAACTATCCAAATTATAACCATTTAGATATAAATTTAAATCTGCAAATATTGAAAAATATTTGATATGGGGCTAATCTCCAATCAATGGCAACCTAAGCTCAATCAAGAAGATGCCAAGATGCCTACCAAAAATATTTCAATATTTTAAGTTATACCAAAACTGCCAATCTATACATCAAATCTCCCTATGCTAAAACCACAATTTGTAGATAAAAATACGACATTGGATTGCTCATCATTTAATCTGTACCTTATCAAGCAAAATCCGAAAATATCTGAGAAAGTAGTTTCAACCAAAGAATAGCGGATTTCCAGGTGCGACCAGAATCGAATGTTTTTCGAATCTATCTCGCTGTATAGAGGCCCGCAGTACAGCTACAGTCAAAGCAGAGGCCACAGCGAAAATACGAACCCGAGAAAAGCACCGAACGAACAAGAGTGTATGGAGTGGATGTGGATAGAGGGGTAGCGGGACGGGACGGGGCCGAGAGGCAAACAGACGGCGGCGACGGGCGGCCGTTGTACGTGTCGACACTGCTGTCGTACTATGTGCGGGACTGAGTGTGTGCATGTATCATTGTGTGTGCGCGACTGTATCTGTATCTACGCGAACAAACAGCCACAGAGCGCACAGAGCATAAAATCAACGTTCCCCACTCGTTCGACTGTAGGGTATATAAGGCAATGGGATATTGTGGACCTGAATGCGACAGACCAGACCCAGACCCGTTCGGTCTCATGTCGCCTGCCGGTTGGTGGTGCATATTTGGATTTTTGTGCTCATCGGATTAACCAGATTCCTTGACAAATGACAAAACCGATCTTTAGCCAAGTATAATGTTGCAATTCCAACTCCATCTCATATAGAATAGAAAACTCATAAAATGATTATATTCTAATAGAATTTATCACAAAATGATAAAGATCTTCAATATATTAATATATTTGATTCACTACCGTTCATTTATCAAAGTTTGCTAAAGTATCTTTAATACTTTTTCCATTGGAAAATTTTACTCATATTAAATCTTCTACCAAAAATGAAATAAATTAAATGGAACATTAATAGATGATAATCCGATGACTAAAAAATGTTATTGATTAGCTAGTTTTTCGATCTACACTTACAAATATAGTAATATCTTTCATCTCCAGCAGTATATGTAAATAATAATCTTTCCTAGAATTCTAATCCGTAAGATTCATTTTATGGATCTGTCACACTTTCATCGATAAAAGATCTCATCTTGAAGATCATTGACCTCTACCAAATTCACTATTTAAGGGTTGCATTCATTTGGAAAACACCTTTGAAATCCCTGACAATATTTCAGGAGCCATTTAGCATTGCTAATCTGTTGCCTTTGCCTTGGCAGTCCGTTCTCTTTTTGACAGTATATCTTTTTGCATGGCGCTTTGGCCCACAGTGCCAGTGGGTCGGTCGATTATTATGGTTGTTTGTCGTCTCATTTCAGCCTTGTCTGTGTAGCAGCACACAGAGAGCCTTCCACTGCCGTAAAGCTAACGATGATATCGCAGGGTGGCGAGGCGGGGGGATGGTGGGATGGCATGGGGGATGCATGGGTTGGCTTTGGTTTTGGTGTTGGGTTCTGCTGTGTTCGGGCTGACTGTGCGACTCTGTCTCTGGCTTTGGCTCTGCCTCTGCTCCTGTGAGGAGGAGGTGAGGGATACGGACGGGCTGCAGTCAGCAGTCGGGTCGACTGCCGACGCTGCTGCTACTGGCTACAGCGGCTTTCGGTGGTAGCAATTGTCGGGCATAGACGAAACGGAGCGGATGATGATGGTGATGGCAGCAGCGAAGGGGTGTTCTCTGAGGGGTGGCATGAGGTCCCGTACGCCTGGAGTGGTGAGGAGAGGAGAGGAGTGGAGTATAGTATGCAAAAACGAACAACCTAACGAGACCGAGAGCTATCCAGCCGGAGAGCAGGCGAACGCTTCATCGAAATGGGACGCATGAGGCGTACGTTTCACAGGATGTGGATATAACGAGCCGAGCCTGCTGCATACATATGTATGTACGTGCGTATAGAAACAAAGTACAAGAGTGTATTAGCGGCAACAATCAGATCGAAACTTAAATGCTCTTTCGTGGGAACCAATAGTGAATATCCTGTGGATATGAAGACTGATAATTCGAAGACTCTTTGCACGAGATTCACTAGACATCCCTTAAACATATCCTTCAAGCATAAGGCATTCTATTTACATTCTTTTCTGCCGTCACCCCCTGGCGATGTTCCATAATTTTTCATCTCCTCTTGGACTTCAGAGTATACACAAGTATCGACGGTCTAAGCTGGGTTGTGCATTCCATATCCTGTGCCCTTCCCTGTCCTTTATCGCATACTCTTGCGTATCCAGCTTAATTTCTGTTTTGCCTGGTCCGGGACCTGGTCTGAATCTGCCACTTGGCTTGGTCTTCATTTTGCCTTCGAATACATCTACGAGTACGAGTATGTTGATGGGGATGGTCGAGTAGTTTGTGCCTTTCATGGAACTGGATGGCTTGCTGCAGCTTACAGGAACACAGACACACAGGCACAGGCACAGCCAGCAGTGAAGTAGTACTCACAGCAGGATGCAGGCACAGGCACAGACCACAGACCACAGGCAGCGACCGGGACTTGGGGCACTTGTTGTTGTCAGTTCCTTAACGTTGCATCTTTGCCTTTTGCCGTATCCCATTTGCCATTGGCGTCGTATACTCAAATCAATATGCTTGCCATATGGGCTCCAATGTACTTGCTTTTGTGCGTTTACCGCTATGCTTTATTGGGTATATTCCACAGCGTACATATGTTAATCGTTTAATAGAGCCCCTCTTTTGAGACCGTGTCACAGTCCTTGCTACTAGCAAGGAATCGTTTTGTTTACTGACTGGAAATATACATATTTAATATCCCTAAAAAACCTTTAAATGCTTATATATAATAGATGTTTACGATCAGTTTAATGCCACTATTAAAAAACTGCGAATACACAGATCCTTTCATCAAATATCTCCTTTTAGAAACCACAAGGAATTTTCATATACCAGAAACAGTTGGGGATTGTGACCGACCCGACCACCTGCATACCAAAAGCTAAGGCCTGTACTTATAATGCGTTCCGTTCTGTTTCTGTTTGTGTCTCGTCTCTACCTTCGTCTCTCCATCCTCCTTGTTCGGTTCTCCCGAACAGCTGATGCTGATGGCAACCGTGGCGATATGATGTATTGGGGAGGGGAGGTGTGGTGGAAGAGTTGTGTGCTCGCTAAATATTGGGGATGGATGTGGACGTGTCGTGTGGTGGGGGCGGGGCAGTGTTACTGCTACAGCTTCGCCGACTGCCCGCAGCAGTCGGACTCCACGAAACCCCCCACAAAGCCCTCTCAAAGGCCAAGTTCAGTATCTTAAACAGATTTCATGGGACCTATTGTTGTGCATCATGTGGAGGCGGGTGCCGATGCGATACGATGGTGTTGCTGGATGCTGACGAGGCGCGATTTGCAACAAGAGCAGCAAAAGCAACCAAAACACCAGGACAGACTCCTCCTGCCTATGTGACCCAATTTCCAAAGGGAGACGCGAAAGTGATGTCCCGCTTTAAAGACGTGTGTGTTTGTGCGGGTGTGCTTGTTACACGTGATTGCTGCAGATCCGATGGGACACAGGAAAGGTCAGTGCAGTAGAGATGCACTCGCGGGATGGATCGATCGTAATGATCGGCTATTGAAAAAGAAGCGCACATTGAGGGTATACAAATGTTCGACCTCACATTTAGAGAATCCCATTTTCTCTGGTAGGGTATACGAATGTTGCTAAAACCGCAAAAGATGATAAGCATGTGCTGGGCCATAAAATAACAGCAACTACAACAGCAGCAGCAGCAGCAACAACAACAAGAATAACAGCTATGCGTTTCGCAGTCAGCAGTTCGTTGTCGCCTTGTCGTCCGGTTTCTCTCTTTTTTGAGAATTTAATGAGAATATACAGAACGAACACACACACACACACTCAAACGCATGTACTGCATATGTGTGTGTTAGGTGTAGGGTTGTGTGTGATTCATGATTGTTGAAAAATGACAAAATTCTATCATAAATATTAGGAAAACATAAAAACATGGTTTAAGCATGAATTTTGATTAAGTACATATATATGTATTTTCCATTACATTTATGCATGTAATTTCTACATGTATTTTACATTTATTTTACAAAAGACACCCACACACACACGCACGCACACACACACACACACACAGAGCGTAAAGCGAGAAAGAGATGAACGACCACCGACTCTCTCTATATTTGCCGCCAGCGACGCCGACAGCGCAGCTGCGCTCTCACTATTATATGCTTTTGCTTTTTCTGCTGCTGCTTGCTGTCTCGTCTCTGCTTTTGCTTTCTCCCACTTAAGTTGTTTTTGCTTTTTGTGATTTTTGCCCACGCAGCAGTAATCGCTCGTAAATGGTAACCAGTTGGAGCCGAGGGGTTGGAGCCCTATTCCAGATTCCCGATTCTTCGGGGCCTCCAAATATGAAAAACATAACCGCCATTCCATGAACTGTTTTTGTTTAGATTTGGATGCAGCTTATGTAAACAGCTGTTTATGAGAAGAAGACTTAAAAACGGGATTAAAAAAAGCATTAAGGGTCCGAAACTTTTGATACTCTCTCCAAGATATTTTTACTGATCGTTTTTGTGGTACCTTACTTTTAGAAGAAGCAAATCGTATTTTCAAGAAAGTTCGAATAAAAGGTACGATAGTTTCATAAACAGAATTTTATTCAAAAAATTAACTTTCAAAAGGAACTGTACGACGAAATCACAACCGAAGTATTAAATTATATTTAAGAAGTACCATAGATTTTGATCTGATGATCATTCGGTAATTTTCAATGGGTAGGGTAGTCGCATTAGTTGAAAATATTCATATCGCCGGGATGTCCGTTGATCTTGCGACGTTCCATGGAGAGTATGTACTGGATCTTGGACTGCATGATCATGGAATTGGAGATAGGCATATTACGGAGTTGGGCCGCCACGCTCAAACCAAAGAATGTAAATTCGTCCTCGCCACGGATCTCGCTGCGTTCCAAGTGTGAGGATGGCAATACGCTGACCTCTGGGACCTTTGGCAGAGACGACGGTGGAGTGGGCGGATGTTCCATTGGCATGCTCACGGGAAGAACGGTGAACAGCGACGGCGCTGTTGGTATAATGTCCGGCTCTGTGGTGACAATCTCCTCAGGCTCCAGCTTGACCCCTTCCTGAAGCTTAATGGGCTTCAGGCGGTGGAGACGAACGGACAGTCTCTTCAGCTGTGGAGCATTCATAGTCTCGGGCTCGCTCTAACGGTAAAAGAAATAGATTCTGGGTTAGGATTCGGCTCTGCAGATCAAGTGATCTGCAGAATTTATAAACTTACCGTGTCTACGAACTCCGCCAGGAACTTGTGCAGTGGGGCGAACCAGGGTATCTTGGGACGGTAGCGTCTAGGATTCGATTTGATCTTTTTGAGCTCCTGATGGTACCCGGTTCTGAGGTTCTTGATCTTTATCTTAACCCCCTGAATGGAAAGTCCGTTTTCTCCCCGATCAACATTGGCATTGATCCCGGCCATAATCCTCTTGTAGGCTGCGTTCCTTGCCCCCCTCATATAGGGCCTCTTGTTCCACAGGCAGGGCTCCCGCCCGTAGAGCTCTACAAACTTGATGGTGCGTTCATCGGTGAACCGGAAGGGAAGTCCTCCCGCCCTCACCACCTGACTGGTCATCTCTCTGTGGTTTCACTGTACGCTTTCCGCCGCCCCGTCGCCCCAACGAGCACAAAACTTGATAACCTCTCTGTCGAAGAGCACTCTGCGAACTGTACAGCTTTTTCAATTTTTCTCGCTCTCTTGCCATTCTATTGCTTTCGCGAAGGCAAGTCTCGTGCTCCGTGCTAGCTTGCTTCTTCGTTTTGCTTTGGTTCGGAATACTTGCAGTTAAATTAAAAGCAAAATTGACTCATGTAAGGCTTAAAAAGTATGAAAACCCGCTATTCGTTAGTCAATTGAATTGCCAGTAACAAGCAGTATTAAATCAGGCTGATAAATAGCTTTGATCGTACAAAAAGTTTCTACGGTTTGCAAATTACTGCAAAAAATATACAAAACTGCAGCAGTATATACTGAAAATGTTGCAGTCTAATTAAATTATTTATTTGAACCTCTTTTGTTCGATATCAAAGCATACGTTTTGCCAAGCTGCTGAATTCGTTCGTCGCTGTGCTTTTCTGCTTTTTGCTGTCGCTGCGAGAGAGAAGCCATGCGCAAGGAAGAAGCGCTCTCTCAAAAGACGAGTTGTTGTATTTGCTATTGCATTGCGGTTTCGGGTTCTCCACTGCACCAAATACATACAAAGCTGCATACATATTTGTACATATGTATATAGTATGAACTCATGTACATATGTATGTATGTAACAATCTATTTTCCAAAAATTGTCGGTCTTCAAAAACTATTGAAAACTACTAAAATATGATTCCTGTACTACTCTGCTCTCTTGCAAAAGAGAGCAAAAGAGATCTCTCTGCAAAGAGATCGCTAATGTTCATATAACAGAGGAATAACAGTAGTGGCAAAAAGTTAACAGTTCCATATTTGCAAGACATTTTCTTGGCTAACAATGCTATTTTTTCGATACCAATCCAGCTGCGTACACAATTTTCCCCTAATTTAACGTCATGCAATCTGGGTGCATCGGAATGCAGTCGAATGCATCCTTCCATCCCATCTCATTCCATGCTCTACCAGGTACTCGTATACAATGTACGTATTTCTTTCCCTTGCCACGACCTATTCCGTCTCGATCCCGACCGCGGACCCCTCGACTATTGTGAACTTTCAACAGCGCGTGACATCGTTATCCTTTGTGCGCGAGGGACACACAGGGAAAAACTGCAGAGACAGTTTAGTTTGAGCATCCATTTTCCTTCTTGTCTTTTGTTGCGCCTTCTTTATGTTCTTTATGATTTTATGGTGGGAAAATGCATTCCATTCCAGCATCTGCGGATGGCTGGCCGAAATCTGGCGTCAGCTATTGCAGCTGTTAATGGTTAATTTGTTAACCGATAAGATGTTTAGTCGATCGAGCCTCTTCTATCCGATCTAGAATTGAGTTCACATAAAATCGTTGAAGAGTTTTTCAGATGTTGATCTCTGACTTCAAATCAAAGTACCACAGCAGAGCAGTGTTTTTGAAAAGTCCATAAAACTACAAAGCAACAAAAATCACAGTCAAGGGGAGTGAATAACATTGAAATAACATTGATAAGGTAATGTAATGAACTGTGTTTTAAATTTGTGTTTCTATATTGCATGGCTGTATATAAATTTTTGGCGCCATTTTTAAAAAGCGACCCTCGGCCGTATCTCTTCTGTGTGGTGTGTGTACCAGAGAGAGAGCGACCGAAGCGAGGCTATGTATGGGCCGACGACTCATCCAAACGGCTGGGTGTATGTGTAGGAGGAAAAAATTGAGATTTGCTATAATTTCGGCATAATTTTATGGGAAAAATGCCGTCTGCCTTGCATTTTCACTGTGATTTGCGATATTACGTCTATTAACGCATCCATCGCGTTTTATTTGTTTTTACATTGCCATTTATCATGTTCCCTTTTGCGTTTGAAATTCTCCACTTCTCTCTCACCAACACAAACGTACTACCACATGCTGCCGCTGAGCAAACGTCGCTGCCGGCGTCACTGCCGGCGTCGCTGCCGGCATATTCCTACCTACTCGCTTTCCTTTCATTCCATCGACTAACGCTAGGGTCCGTACAGTTCGATTTGCGCAACACACGAATAAGGTTGGTTCTTAAAAATTGTGAAAAATAAGGAAGGAAAGGAAACAGTGCATAACATAGAAATACAAATACATAGAGATGTTCCCCTTGTGAAAAAGTGAAGTTCCGCTGACTTTTTTTAACCCCTGAAGCAACGCTAGTGAGAATTTTTAAGTGGCTGCAGAAAAGAAACACAGTCTCAGGCGACGCTGTACCACACCATAGAAAAATGAGTCTTGAACGAGAGAAAGCGTTGCCATTTTGCCTTGAGACTGGTGGCGAGTCCAATATGGCTGCCGCTGAAATTTGTTCAGAAATTTGTTTTTTTCTTGTGTGTTTTTCCTATAGGAAAAACTTCTCGAATTGTTTATTAGAACGCCACGCTAGTGAAATGCGCGCCTTTTCCATATTTCATGCATTTTCCTTTTGTTTTTACTCGGCGTTTAGCGCTTCTCTTTTCATTCGCCGGTTCCAGAGCGTGTGAGAGCGGGAGAGTAACAGCACAAAGAAGAGAGCGCGTTACTCTCTCAATCCCTGATTTCTTTGCACATACATTTCTTTGTTTTGTTTCTTTCCCACAAATTCAAATAAATTTAAATAGTTTCAAAAGGTTTTATTCAAAAGATTTCTGTAATTAAAGAGAATGTTTGTGCAACGCCTTCACAGACACAGCGACGCTCGACGGACGCCGTCCCCTCTCTTTGTCTCTCAGACCATCTGCCGCCGCTTATATTTTTGCACCTCTGCCAACGTCTGCGTCGACTGAGCAGCGGCTGTACGTGTGCTGCTTCTGCTGCTGCCTTCGGCCTGACTAGCGCGACGCCACCTCGTTCAGTTCGAAAGAAACGACAGAGGTTGGTAAACGTTTTAAACGCTTTGTCTGAAGAAAAATATAAAATAATTTAAAGAGAAATATATTAGTAGTGTCGGTTAAAGTATACCCCAAGTGCTTGATACAGTTGTGCATTAAAATACATCAGTACTTTGCCTGCAAAAGCAAAGGCCGCAAGAGACACGCTTTCCAATTCATTTTCTGCTCTTTAATTTCTCTCTGTCTAGTGTTAATACTAAATAGGTTTTCGTTTTCAGTTTTCCATTCACTCTTTTGGCTGTTTTTGTAGCAAAAATGTGTATTTTCATAAAAAAGTGTATCACACTTTGTCCAAGTTTCCTTTGCCAATCTACTTCGTTGCGTTGCTTTGGAGAGCCAGCCTGTACCACTGGGCCCTCGCTGTATATGCTGTGGCTGGCTGGGGCATACAGAAAAGGCAAAGTGTTGCCATTCCGTTCCGTTTTGTACTCGCTGTTTCGCAGACTTGCTCTCTGGCTATCTTTGCGGTGGGAAAAATAATATCAAGTGTCTGAAAATTGCCTAGGGCTTGGAAACGTCTTTAATGTTGCAAAACTTCAATTAATATTCGTATTAATTATTAAGTGGCGCGCGCGCTGATACAGAAACATGCTGGAAAAACATGCCAGAGCGCGCGCGCGCATTTTTTCTTAGCGTCAACGTTGACGCGGGCAGAAGCAGCAGCAGCGCAGTATGGCCGTTTTTTTTTGGGTCGGGTCGCCATTGCTTGGGTCTTACTGTGCTGGTGGTGGCTTCGCTCGCTCTTTGCTCTCGTCTCAGCGTTTTGGTACAGGAGGAACATGGCGCGCGCTTGTGAAAAATGTGCTGTTCCGGAGAACATTATAAATCGAATTTTTACTACAGTCGTACTTGCTTTTTGTTTCTGTTATATACTAACTTTTTGTTTTTTCTTTATTTCAGCTTGAAGCAAGCATAAAATAGTTGTATTACTTCTTAATAAATAGTAACAGAACAAAAAACAAAATTATTATGGCCGATAAACCAAAACGCCCTCTCTCAGCATACATGCTGTGGCTGAACAGTGCCCGCGAAGGCATCAAGCGCGAGAATCCCGGCATCAAGGTCACCGAGGTGGCCAAGCGCGGTGGAGAATTATGGAGAGCCATGAAGGACAAGTCGGTGAGTACAGTACACCGGAAGCGGAAAGATCCTTTGGGAATCGGTAATAACTTATTCTTTTCTGATATCTGCAGGAGTGGGAGGCCAAGGCTGCCAAGGCTAAGGATGATTACGATCGTGCCGTCAAAGATTTTGAGGCCAATGGTGGCAACAATTCCGCCAATGGCAATGCCAAGAAACGCTCGAAACCCGCGAAAAAACCCGCAAAGAAGACCAAGAAGGATGACTCTGACGATGATGATGATGATGAGAGCGAGTAGGATGGCTCTATCAAGGACCGTCTTGCATTCATCATCAGTAGTTATCCATCACCAGTCACACAACAAAAACACTACAGCATCAGTGGATCGAAGATTTTACCTGCATATTAACGAACACCACACACACACCATGCAGTCGCTTCACCTACCTTATATTAGAGCAAACACACACATAAATCGATCGATCATCCATCAGAAAATATAATCAACACCAAACTGCGTGGACTGTTGCAGTTGCCGGCATCGGCAGGGAGGAGGAGGAGAGCAAATCAACCACAAAAAATAAGAAAAATTGTATTTATACATTTGAGTTTAAGTTTAAGTATTCGTTTTTTATGATGGCCTATACACCAAGAGAGATGGATACAACCTCCACAAACAAAAGTTAAACGAAAAGTAGGGTCAAAGGCACATTAAAGGTGTTTTTCTCCCCCCAGCAATCTCTTCTGCGGCGAAGAGAAGAAACTTATCTTGCGTATACAAATTGTAAAGTGAACGATAAAATAATTCCATTAAAAATAAAAAAAAATATGAAAACAAGTTACACAAATGTTCTCCCGGTGGATGTTTTCGATTAGACGATGCAGACGTTGTACAAATGCAGGGCTCCCTCAGAGAGTTAAGATTAGAGATCCACACATTACACACACAAAGAACAAAACACCACACCATAACACACCACACCGCAAATGAAACAAACGAAATATCGCTCAGGTCTTTTCGTCATTTTGCATTCAACTTGAATAATGTTTAAACGTCTTGTTATGTAAAAAGATGTGTAGCGTAGCCGAAGAAGCAGAAGGTAGAGTTGTACGATGAGTTTGGAGTGGAGAAAGCAGATGTAATTGCATTTAATCGGTAGATTTAATTGATAATTATACATACATATAATTTAATGAGAAAACCAACAAAATAAAGCGAGAAATACATTTTTTAAATGCGTTAAATATGGGGCACGTTCACCCTTGAGTTTTTTCTTTTGGGCTCTCTGCGGGCTGCCTTCCACAACATCCTCCACCATCAGGGAAACACAACACGATCATACCATTTTGTTTTATCCTGTTCTTTATTTTAAATATCAATACGAATTCAATGGATTTGCTCCGTTTCTTGTTGCGTTATGCAAAAATCATTCCAACATTCATGTGGGATTTAGTTCTATATATATTAATCTATATATCGTATGGGTTAGGTTAGCACCCCAAAATACCTTAAGAGTTCTTGTTTTCACTTTGGGATTGATTATCAATGGTTAACAAATCTAAAACACAACACAACCCTACAAAACAATATCTATCAATTATCAATTCAGTGCAATGGATGACGGTGTTGGGTTCGATTATGGATGAAACATACACAGGTTAAAGCTTAAATTTATAGTGTATATTGTAATTGGGCGGGTACTCTCCAGATCTTGGTAATTAAGTTAAGGAGTCCTTTGTTTTTTTTTTGTTTTCCGTTTTCCACTGTGGACAAACGGAGAAGGTGTTGCGCTTATTTTATTATAGAGCTTAAACTAAGATTTATGGCGAACAAAAAAACAAAGTCTCTCTCAGAGCCAATCCACTAAAAAGTGAAACGAATTGGGTATGGTATGAACGTAAGAATCTGTTCCAGGGGGTGTGGGTGTCCAGTGGGTGAGTCTGTGCCATTTTCCACATTTTCCTTGTGGACTGAAGCACCATGCGGGGTGGCATTGAGAGCATCCCGGTAGCAGCTCCCGCCTTGTCCCTCTAATTGCGATTCAGCCAGAATATTGTCTTCAGCACAAAGTAGGCTAGGCCCAGGCAATAGACGATCTTCTCACGCTGCATACGCTGCTCGTTGTTGATCTCAATGTTGAGCACCCGGCGATTCAGTTTGGCCAGCTGGCGGCGCAGATACAGGATCTCCTCGTGGGGCGTCAGCTCACCCATTGGCGTGCCCTCACGGTGGGCCAACATCGAGGCATCTAGATTGTTGTGCTGCTGGTGCTGGTTCAGCTGAGAATGCTTGCTGACACTGCCCGTGGTTAGCTGTGGAAAGAGAAGGATTCGGTTTATCATTTGGGCAGACCAGACTGCAGGGCGACCCACAGATTTGTTTTGATACACCATTTCAAATCGGAGAGTAAAAAATATATGAAATTCAATGAGTAAGCCTCTGCTCAACAAACACGTGTAGGGTCTAGTGACAGTTTTCGGGTCAAGCATCACAATCAACTAACGAAAATTTGTTGTTAAAGAAAATTTTTGTAGTAAACCACTCTTTTGGCCGGACAGTATAGTACAATGTCACTTCAGCCCTTTCCCCATGCCGACGATGACGAGGAGCCGCCCAAGCTGGAGCCCATCATCAGTGCGATGAAGTGTGAGCAGACCGGACACATTATGGAGGCCATTCTGCTGTACGAGGAGAGCATCTACAAGCTGAATCAGATGAGCGAAACAGAGCCGAGCAAACAGCATCTGTGGAGCAAGTATATGAAGACATACGAGGACCGCGCCAAGCAGTTGAGGGAGCAGGTGAAAAGCCACTTGAAAAGCAGCCGGGTACTGGACCACATCAGCATAGAGCGCGATTCGCGCGGCAAGGGCTACAAGCGCCTGTTCGGTGCCTATCTGGACGATAATGTCAAGGAGGCGCACATCAATGAGCCGCACCTCACGGACCAGAATCACATTCGGAACCTACTGAACTTCCTGGAAGTGCTGGTCAAGAACTGTCGCTATCTGAAGTACATTCGTCTCACCACCCGTCCAGACCCCGTTACGCCCAGGAACCAGCAGCTTGTCCTTGAACAGATACGCTCCGATCTGGCCACCGGCAACATTCAGCTGCACTACCAAATGGACGACACCCTTCACGACCGCAAGATTGTGCTCAGCTCGGGGGTGGTGATCAAGATTGGTCGCGGTCTGCACTACTTTGAGACTAGTGACAATAGCTACACCCTGGGCTTGTGTGACTTCGATTTTCGCAAGTGCCAGGCCACCGAGGTGGACATCTGGAAGTGTCGGGCCTTCGCCAAGAAGCCCAAGCTACCGGGCGAACCACACAACGACGTGGAAGAGGCGCGCGCCGAGGCAGAACCTCACGACTACTCCAGTGACTAGGAGAGGGCTACTACTTATCATCCGAAATAGTAATAGAAATCAATAAAAGCAGCAGTCGTTAATCTCTAACAAGGCACATGGTCTGGGTGTTGCGCGAGGGGCGTACTATTACCATAGATGTCGATCGCATTTCGTCATGGCCTGCATGCGTTTGCTGATAAGTCGAGTGGCTTAACCCGAATTGCTGCTTACCTGCGAATCGGACTCCACGGAGTTGGCATCATTGGTGTGGAAGCCCATGCGGGCTGTGCCATTGGCGCGCACGTATTGCGTGGCATTTCCCTGCTCGTCCTCGTCATAGTCCTGTTCCTGCCCATACAGGCCATGATTCCCGTTGGCCCTGATGGGTGAACTCTCCTCGGAGGCCGATGGGAAGTGATGGTCGGTGAGTGTGATGACGCGCGGCGGTGTCTGGACGCGTGTATAGCTCGCCGTGGGATTCTTGGGCAGAATGGAGTTCTCCAACTGTATTTCGCGCGGTGCCGAGCGCGTTTCCAGATGCTGATTGTGCCCGAGCACCACAATCCGGTCGGGCACATTCATGTCGATCTTGTCATGATAATTCCAAGAGCTGATGAACTGATTTCCGTTCTGGTTGGACAGCAGCAGATCCTCGTCAGAGTACTCCCCCGTGGCCTTGATGCGCTTGGGTACGCGCATTTTGTCGTTGATTTCGTGTGCGAATTTGGCCTCGTTATAGAGATCGTCATCCAACCCATTGAACATTGGTGTGGGCGATTGGGCCATTGTGCCTTTTCTTAGTTTTGCCTTGCTCGTGCTTCTTGCGGGGTCACTCGGGCTCGGGCTCGGTCAGGGCCTCTTTTTTTGGAGATTTCACAGCAATCGATGTTTTTTTTTCGAGGAGGCGGCGAGAGAGACGTTTTCAGAACAAATTAGGACACGAAATTTTGATTGTGCAACATTTTGCACATTAAGTAGGTTGCTCCTTCTACCTTGTGTGTGGTTTGTGTGTGTCTACTTACATTTTTTCTCAAATGACAGGAAAATGTTCGCAAATTCCGTATTAATTTAAATTTTTTTCCTGCCTTTTGTTATGTGGGTGAGGGTGGCCAGAATCTGCTAAAAAATACCAAAAACGACTGGAACAGTGCTGTTAAGGAGTGTTCTAAAGTGCACTATTCGAGTGACTTGATAGCTATTTGGCGCGTATTTAAATAAGAATCTGTTATATCCTAGAATGATATTCACTTAGTGGGGCTTCCCATAAAAAAAATTTTAAAATGTTCAGGCTCTTAGCTGATTTGAATCACTAACCATACAATATATAGACATGACAATTCATACACTGAAAATGTCCGCACGAAAGTCTGACATCAGCTACACCAGTCGTGAGAGTGATGAGTGCACATGTATTCTCGCTTATTTTGCGTGTTGTGCATGTGGGGATCAGCTACTCGGCGAGTCGTGAGAGTGTTTTGTGCTCATGAGCATGCATGTACATTGCGTGTTTGCAAGTGTGTATGAGCGCACAACTGAAATTTTCCCTTGCCCAACTTTGTTTTGATTTTTGTGCTCGCGCCACCCTTCACTTTAGCATTTTTAAAGAGAATTTAAGAATTTCTTTAAGAAAATTAATTAGCAACATTTGCACAGATTGGAATTGTCCCAC
This sequence comes from Drosophila algonquin, assembly GCA_035041765.1. Classification (NCBI taxonomy): domain Eukaryota; kingdom Metazoa; phylum Arthropoda; class Insecta; order Diptera; family Drosophilidae; genus Drosophila; species Drosophila algonquin. Next base: position 1,198,064 of record JAWNKY010003561.1, read on the forward strand.
AACACAACACTGTTTTCCACTGTTGGCGGCGAAACGGCCAATTTTACGTGTAAACGAATTCGCCTTGTCCAAAGTGTGCAATGTTCGCGACTTTCGCCAGACAGTTTTAAAAACACGAAAATAAACAGGGGAGAATTACAATTACGATTATTTCAATATCATTTTTGAAGACGCTTGCCTTATAATAGCAGAATAATTGTTATTTTGTGCATGCTTTACATGCTAACTTTGTTTAATATAGAATATACCAATATAATGAGATGATATATGTATATATATATTCACAAATATGTATTTAATTGTATGGTGTTACAATACAATTGTCCAAAGGGTATTAGTGCCGCGTCAATAAGCGACACTCAGCAAATAAATTTGTGAGTGTGAGTTCCTCACTCAGAGTTCCTCACTGCGAAAGGGCGCCAAAGAGAGACAGAGAGCGCTCTAGAGGCAAACGCTCTGTATGTGAGGCTGAGCTTTAACTGTATGTGTGCAGATATTGTAGCTGCTTGTTCGCTTACTGCCTTGCCATTGGTCACAATAATGACACACTTTTTTGTAAAATGGCGAACCGGTATGCTTGCGCCAATCGGCTATGCAGCAGGCCACAGGGGTAAGATCGCATCGTTTTCGCTATTCTCCAGTGTGCCCTCGCTGTCTTCTTCTACAAGCAGCTGATTGTGATTATAGTTTTAGTTTACTATATTATATATTTATTATTTCTATTATTATTTATTTATTATATGCTGCCTTGCCATTGGTCACAATAATGACATGCTCTGCACAAGAACACACACATACTTGCATACACACACGTTCTTGCAGGTTCTGTCTTTGTATAAAGATAGATAGATATAGATATAGTATATAGATGGGACAGCGAAGAACATACGAAGTCTCAGCCGGAGTCCCCCAGGGCTCCGTTTTGGGACCCCTGCTCTGGAACGCCATGCGCGCCAATCGTGGGGGTAGCCAAGGAGCTCGTTGCTGCGGAGCATCTGGCTAATGCGGCCATACGCGCCATTGAGGAGTGGCTAGCCGTCGCGGGACTGGAGCTGGGGGCCCAAAAAACGGAGGCGGTCCTGATATCGAGCAGGAAGGTGGTCGAGACCGCTAGAGTGCAGGTCGGTCGGACCACGATCGCATCGCAGAGGGCGATTAGGTACCTCGGGGTCATGCTTGACACGCGCCTGTCCTTTAGGAGCACCTGGATTACGCGGCCTGGTAAGCCAGCGGGACAGCAGGCGCGCCAATGAGGACGCTCTGACCTACCAGGGGGCCAAAGCAGACAACGAGGAGGCTACTTACGAGCGTGGTCACGTCGCAGCTGCCCTGCGCCGCGCCAGTGTAAGCGGAATGAGCGCAAGTACAACGTACGTGCGGGGGATGGAGTCGGTGCACAGGCTGTGCGCCATGATAACAGCGTGTGCCGAACCATCTCGGACGATGCAGTGCTGGTTATCGCCGGGCTCGTTCCAATCCGGGAGCTGATCCGGAAAGGACGGAGGTCCACACCGCCAGGCGGGGCAGGGCAGCAGACTCACTTAACATCGCAGAGCTAAAAAAGGTTGCAAGACGAAGCAGCACGGAAAGATGGCAGTCCCAGTGGGACAGGTCAGCCAAAGGGCGATGTACGCATAGGCTCATCCCGAGCCTGGAGAGCTGGCTTACGAGGAATCACGGGCTATATGCCCAACATACACCACAACCGCCCAGCAAATGTGATCTCTGCAATAAGAATTTAAAAATAATTACAGCCTCCGTGAGCACATATGTATGCATCACGAACAAAAGGTGACCATCAAAACGGAGAACTGGGCAATCTAAACACGACTGCCGAAACATTCATCAGCCTCAATATGAATATGGGCAGCATACGAAACTAAATGGAACACAGAGACACACAGAGGGAGTGCAAAAGAGAGAGATTCCAAGATATATATATGTATATATATATATATATATATATCATATATATATATATGTATGTATACCAATACTATATAGAGCATAACGTCCAAGTAGCAATAACAACTCAAAGATTACATTTTCCAGTCCACATACAGAAAATCAACCAACCACCAATCTATAGATATGTACATATATTATGTACATACATATAAGATGAACACACAGATATAGATAGACTGATACCAGTCCAAACGCTGCGGACACCTACATGTATGAACTGTCCCATCTATATACTATATCTATATCTATCTATCTATATACAAAGACAGAACCTGCAAGAACGTGTGTGTATGCAAGTATGTGTGTGTTCTTGTGCAGAGCATGTCATTATTGTGACCAATGGCAAGGCAGTTGAAAGAAGGAAAGAAAATGTTCTCTGTCCCATAGAAATATACGTAAATATTTGGTCTCATATTTAAAATATACCGTGTTGAATATAGCAATTAATTAAATTGGCGGAGTTTCAATATCCTTAAAAATAGAAAAATAAATAACATAGAAACAATAAATAAATAATATAATAAACTATAATCACAGCTGCTTGTAGAAGAAGACAGCGAGGGCACAATGGAGAATGGCGAAAACGATGCGATTCTTACTCCAGTGGCCTGCTGCATAGCCCATTGGCGCCTGCATACAATGTGTCATTATTGTGACCAATGCTCCTCCTGCGCCAAATTGCAGACACAAATAAATAGTTTTCTCCACCCCTGTGGCTGTGAGTGTGTGTGTGTACGATAACTATAAATAAAATATAGCACTCGCCTTACATATATTTTATATATATTTGGTGCGGACATTTTCAATGCATGTAGTGTCGTGTCTATATATTGTATGGTTAGTGCTTGCATTTAAATGGAATGAAACCGCTGACAAATTCGATTGGTAAAAATACATTAGGTGCTGTTAAGCGCACACGTTTACCAGCACTGCAAAATACCACAACGCCAAAAATACCAACGCGAGCAGAACGGCCGCGCTCTTTTACAACACAACCTTCGGCAGCAGACGCGCGTCTTTTTTTACGAGTGGTTTTTGCAGCCTTCTATGTGAACGTATCCATAAATCAATTACAAATTCAACGAAAAGGTAAGTTGATCACTTGTTTGACTATTAAAAGCAGGAGGATCAGAACGTATATTATCTATAAATCCTAACGACAAAGAGAGCGTCCAGTCTCTGCGCTGCTTTGCCGCGGCTGCCGGGTACAGTCGCTCGGAGACTTGCAGAGCGCGCCAAATTGCAGACACAAATAAAAAGTTTTCTCCACCCCCTGTGGCTGTGAGTGTGTGTGTGTACGATAACTATAAATAAAATATAGCACTCGCCTTTATATATATTTTAATGCATACACAAATATCCGTACTTTGTTACAGCACGTTTTCGACCAGACATCATATAGATCTGACATGGAGCGACGCCTGAGACGCCCGCGTCGCGATGACACTGCAGCAGCAGCACCTCTCGCCTCACAGCCACAGCCCAGCCTTCTGCCCGTTACCAGGCGGGCTGGCTCAGTGGCAGCTGCAGCCGCAACCGCCACTGGCCCTGCCACCCGGACACGTGTCTCGCCCTCGCGCAACAGGGTCCAACCGGCCGTCGAAGTGGATTTGGGACCGCGCACAAGGCGCTCCAGCCGTCCTCGCTCCTCGGTGGGACCGCTCACTTCATCTCTGCCCGTCAAGACATCGGTCAAGTCGCCAACACCCATCCGAGAGGTCCCTGAGGTGAGTGTGACCCATTTTTCTTGGCCAATAAAGTCGCTATCAAGACACGCTATCGCTGCGGGTGGGGGGCCCTTATCGAAGCAAGGGTCAGCCCAGAGTGGAATTCTGAGAATTATCTGAGAATAGAATGTGTGCTTTAGCTTCGATAAGCGATAATCCACGAGGAGCTTTACTCACGACCTATTTCTTGCAGGTATCAACGCCCGTGCGTCAAGCGACCAGCAATTTGCCCATGACCCTCACCACCAACACGGCTAGCCGGGCACCCAACAAATCCTTCAACACCAGCTCCGTCAACAGCAGCAGCGCGGTGAACACATACAGCAGCAGCAGCACAACCACTGAACGCATCGAGATACGCACCGAAGGCGGGGGCGATATGGACATCGATGCCATACGCAAAAGCATCACAGACAGATTACGGCGATCCGTGTCGAAGACCCTTTCGAGTTTGGGCGGAACCAAGGCGACCAACACAGACGATGGCAGTCGCTACAGTAGAAGTCTGTCGCGATCGGTGTACGAGGATGAGAAGTCGTCGAAGCGGAGCTACTCAACGGGGGAGGAGGACCTGTACGAGGAGGATGAACTGGAGGAGGATGAGTTCCGCAGCTTCAATGCCACACTTCAGTCGTCCAATCTGGGTGAGACCTCGTGTCGCCAGATGAAGTCCCCTCAGGAGTTTGGTGGCTGGCCGGGAGCCTTCCTCCTGTTGCTTTTGGTGCCCTTTTCTGTCTACTATCTGACCTGGAGCTGTGCGGCGCGCAACAGTTGCCAATTCAAGAACGTTAATCTATCGGTTCTGGTGGACTGGGACTATTTGGCGCGTCAGGTTTTCCAAATCCGAGTAGTAGGCGCCTTTGTGGCATACCAAGTGGCTGTCTTCCTGCTGGTGGCCCTGCTGCCGGGACGGCGCGTCCATCTCACCCGGGAAACCTACAAATTCAACTCTTTGGCAGTGGCTATGGTCCTGATCATCGCCGGTGGCTATGCCGAGTATAAGAAGTATCCTGTCGTGAGCTTTATACTGCGTCACTATCTGCGATTCTGCATCTTTGGGATTGTGAGTGCTTTTGTTGCGGCTGCCTGGAGCTATTGGCGCGTGGACACCACGAAGTACAATGTGCTCAGGCACAATGTGTCGAATGAATATGGACGCACCGGTAACTTTGTGGTGGATTTTGCTCTCGGCAGGCAGCTGAACCCCAAGTGGATGGGACGAGTGGACTGGAAGCAATACTACTATCGTCTGTCCCTGGTTAGCACCCTTCTGTATGCGACGTGCTACATCTACCAGACCCTGCAGTGGCCCAAGCCTCATCCGATGACGGACGGAATCACCTTGGCGCGCTATTACTTCAACAATACCCACTACGATCCGGGCACATTGCTCTCGGCCAGCTGCCTGCTGCTCTACGTACTCGACGCGATTGTCTTTGAGCATCATTTGAGCTCGTCTTTCGAACTGCAGTACGAAGGCTACGGTGGTCTCCTGCTGCTGCGCTATGCCACCACTCCCTACCTGCTGACTGCCGTGACGAAATACTTCTACGATCAGCGTGTGCCCATAACCTGTTGGTATGCCCCCATCGGAGTCGTCGCCCTGCTGCTGCTCGGCCTCGGCGTGAAGCGCTTCAGCAGCGCCTACAAGTACAAGTACAGGCTTAACTCTCAGAGCCCCATATTTTCCAACATCGAGACGATTCATACCTTCCAGGGCAACCGCATCCTGCTGACAGGCCTTTGGGGCCATGTGCGTCAGCCCAACTACTTGGGCGATATCATTGCTTTGGTGGCTCTGGCAACACCCATGGCGCTGCGTCCGGCCTGGCCACCAGTGCTGGGACTGCTATTGCTAGTCGTGGTGCTGCTGCATCGCACCACGCGCTCGAATACCCGCAACCATGCGCGCTATCACTCCGCATGGAATCGCTACTGCACCCGGGTGCGGTACTCCGTTCTGCCGAGAGTCTTCTAAGAGATAACATTATTTATTTCATTTTCAGTTCAGTTACGTTTTTTGTTTCAGTGGCCATTTCATCTTAAGTTCTGTATTGTATTATTTTGTGTATATATCAATACTCGTGAAGCCTTTACTCCCGAAACCCCCATCTCTCATTGACTTTAGTACAAAATTTTATTTTATTTTCACCAACTGACAACCAACGGACATTTAACACACGTATATTTAATCTACACCTAAATAAGCTTAGTCAAACCCACATACATACGTAGTTGTAGTTATACGATCATCTGTCTGTACAATAGGCTATACGCTTAAGAATTATACACCATAAATAATGATTATTCTCTGTATAATACACATACTTGTAGGAGTTAATTTTTATATTTAAATATCAATTAAATAAATCTTCAGTTTCTATACTACAAAGAAACGCACAACAAAGGGTGTTATTGATACTGGTAGTGGGGAGAATACCACACGCTTGGCTTAAGGCAAAAATAGTCTTCATCCCTAAGCAGGTAAAGCCTCGCATTCTACACCAAAGGACTTTAGACCAATCAGTCTATCATCCTTCCTTCTCAAAACCTTTGAGAGACTCGTCGGGCTACAATTGAGAACTACTATAAATTCTCAATTGTTGTCAGGAGCACAGCATGCCCACCGGAAAGGAAAATCCACGGAAACGGCACTTCACGAAGTAATTTCGGGGATAGAGAAATCACTATACCTCAAAGAATACTGTCTAATCGCTTTTTTAGATATAGAGGGAGCTTTCAACAACGTCATACCCGGTGCCATTACGGAAGCGCTGACTGACCTTGGGGTGGATTGTCACTTGGTGATGCTCATTGATCAATTGCTCACATGCAGGACGGTGACATCATCGATGGGATCGTCCACTCAGTCAAGGTATGTCAGTAGAGGCACACCGCAAGGTGGTGTCCTATACCCCCTTCTATGGAACATAACAGTCAACAAGATTCTATGTGACCTGGAAGGGGGGCTGCAAAGTCGTGGCATACGCGGACGACGTAGCAATTATCTTCTCGGGCAAATACTTAATGACCGCAAAGCTCGCGAGACTGTCCAGGTGGACAGAATCGCGAGATCTTGGAGTTAATCCCTCAAAGACAGAACTTGTGCTATTTACAAGCAAATACAAGATTCCGTCTCTAAACCCCCCCACATTAAACGGATGCAGGCTCTCTTTTAGCGACAGTGCCAGTTACTTAGGGTTAGTAATCGACAAAAAGCTAAACTGGAACCTGAACATCAAAGACAGAGTGAAGAAGGCCACGATAGCCCTCTACACTTGCAAAAAAGCTATTGGCTTGAAATGGGGCATGAACCCAAGTATAGTCCAATGGATATACCAAGCCATAGTCAGACCGATAATACTCTATGGAGTTACTGTATGGTGGCCGGCCTTATCAAAAAGGACGATCACCAGACAACTCGACAAAGTTCAGCGAACAGCCGCCCTTTGCATCAGCGGAGCTCTTCGTACCACTCCAAATGATGCGCTAGATGCCATTCTGTGCCTCCAAAGCCTTGCCCTCGCAGGAAAAGAAGGGCACAAATGGCAGCAATACGACTGAGAGACTCCGACCAATGGGCACCACAGCACACAGGTCACTCCTCAATACTAAACGGCAGTTCCGTCCCTACTAAAACTGACTACTGTGTTCCAAGGGAATACACAGATACCCCCTTCCATGCAATTATCCCCCACAGAGACGAGTGGAGTGAGGGACCCCCAGGCCCAAAAGGGGCCCTAAACATCTTCACAGATGGGTCAAAGCTGAACAATAGGGTCGGAGGAGGTATATACTCCGAACAGCTAAACATTAAGCACTCCTTTAGACTCCCTGATCACTGCAGCGTCTTCCAAGCGGAGGTCATTGCAATCAAGGAAGCCCTAAACTGCCTTCAGGAAACTCCCGCCATGGTAACCCGCGTAAATATCTATAGTGATAGCCAAGCTGCAATCAAATCGCTCAATGCGATCTCCGCAAACTCGGCCACCGTTACAGATTGCCGCAAATCTCTTCACGAGATGGCTCAGCAATTTGTTGTCAGCCTTATATGGGTCCCGGGCCACCGGGACATCGAGGGCAACTGTATTGCAGACGAGCTGGCCAGACATGGCACTACAATCCCCCTTCTCCAAGACAAGGAGGATACTCGTATGCCGATGGCCACATGTAGGCTTATAATAAAGGAGCAATATAAGCAACTAACAGACAACAAGTGGCAATCAGTACCACGTTGTCGTATAACTCGGCAAACATGGCCGACCATAGATAGGAAGCGCACCTATGAGCTATGCAGGCTCGGCAGACGAAGGTGCAGCGCAGTCATGCGCTCCCTAACGGGGCACTGGTTAATAGGTACCCATGCTAATAGACTGGGCGCCCCATACAATGATTTTTGCCGTAGCTGCAGAGACGAGGAAGAGGAGGAAACGGTGGAACACCTGTTCTGCTCTTGCCCAGCTCTCAGCAGAAGAAGGCTACAGCACTTGGGCTCGCCCTTCATAGCAGACATTTCGGCAATGTCCACCATATGTCCCAGAAAGATAGCTAACTTCATAAGAGCTGCAGGCTGGGACAACTGTTGACCTCAGGTCTCACAATGCGAGAAGGGGTAGATTCTGCGGTATCACAACGGGCCGGAAACGGCCTAAGTGTGCTGGGCTCCCAGTGAGTCGGGCAGCCGCTGTAACCTAACCTAACCTCAAGGATATTTCCTCAATATCCTCAAGGATATTTCTGTGTATTTTGAGTGGTTCCTGATCCATTGCATTCCAAAAATTAGTCCGTAAGGTTTTAGTGAGAGAATGATGATGATGGGTGATGATGATGATGAATGTCAGCCAACGAATAAAAGAAGTAATTTTGTGTAAAAATGCCCTGCTACCCCCACCGCAGCGCTACCCAGCCGCCCTGCCTCACCGCACAAAGTTCTGCGGTGTGGGCGTGGGCGTGCCCCAAAGCCGTTACAACTGTTAATGACATTTACGAATGTTTGCAAGAGACCAAACTTGCTGGAACCACCTCGTCCCTGTCTCTCCACTCCATCTACCACACACATAATGCCAAAATAATGACGAAGTCTGGCTTGCACCTCCGTCCCCCCAAATGCCCCAATGCCCGCTTCGGCATCATTTCCCCCATCTGCCGAGGAATAGAAAAATGACGCGGAAACTGTCAAAAAAGAAAGCAAACCCCAGCGCCGGGCCGACATTTGCGGTTTGCTATACAAATGACCGACCACCGTCGCTGCCGTTGCCGCCGCCGTTGCCGTCTGCCCCGCCCACTTGACGAAAATTATACAATAATGGCGTCAACATTAGCAAATTGTGGAGCTTGTAGAGCAGAGCCAGAGTTGCCATTCAGGCAGGGAAACAGCTACACTACCCTACTCCCAGTCCTGTAGGTTGTGTCCTTTAATGAGCGTTTAAATTGTCGGATCCTGGTCCTGCAACTGCGCATGGGGTGAGATTTTGCTTTTTGGTTTTTTTATGATTGATTGCTCCTTGCGGTGGTTAGTTTTTGTTCGGGTAAATAAATGATTTCTAAAAATATGCAAATTTAACAATTTAACCCAACAGTTATAGGAGCTAGTACTGGAAATCTAATAATTTGGTTGCTTAAACGATTTTTTATAACTTAATATAATATTATTTCAAGAAAACCACTTACCAGTCGGCTAATGTATTTTCCGGGTTTTCATATTTCCAATGCGACACGTAATCTCTTTTGAGAGTTCTCTCAGCTTCAAGGTAATCATTTTCTGCGAGGTAATTACCAAGTCTCTCGCTCTCTTTCTAACCAACACTCACTATTGTGGCGGAAGAGGATCACGCTGAACGCGCGCTCTCGTCATCTCGTCCCTTTTGATCCTCTCTGAGCGAGTCGGGCAACGGGGGGTAATGCTGCGAAAAATATAATAGTGAATTCTTGATCAGCAAACAGACCAAAATACACTGAGGATCCGACATATGTACATACACATGTACATATTTAATAACTATTTTGCTACAATCACAAGATTGCTTACACTGGAACTGGCATTGAGTCTGGAATTATGTAAGTTTGATTTTAAAAAGTTTCGCAAGAGAAAACAAACAAACAAAAAAAGAAGAGAAAACCTCAACTCTCACACATCATCACACACACACACACACACACACATCTCTCGCATAAATCACGCCTTTTGTCAGCATCAGATAACGTTTGGCATAAATTTAGTTTTAATTGACTTAATGCTTGTTCTTTTATCAAATAATTAATTACAAAGCAGAGTGTGGGCAACACCCAAGTGACAGTCTGTGCGTCAGAGAGAGACAGAGAGATACAGATTCGAGACAGTTTAAGGAGCTTCGTGTGGGTGCAAAGTTGGGTCAAGCAGGAATCTCCCCTCCCGTTCCGGGTACAGTCTATCCAGCTCTATCTTGCACATTTCTGTGGGCGGCACTCAGCAGTCAGTCTCTGCAGTTAGTTGGCGCACCAACCATTTGGCCAGCTCTGAGTGGGCCCCCACTCGCTTTCAATTATCTAGTTTCCTATAAATTTTCTTGGTCACAGTGGCCGTTGTCAATGCATTTTGTTGGTCTGTAATTGCCCCATGTCAACAAGTCGGGGAACAACCAGTCCAGAGATCGATATCCTCGCTTGGCTCGTTTGCCACAATTTTTGTTCTGTTGGCAGAGCAATAAAACTGTTATTGAATGTAATTAGCCTCGTAATGGGGTTATTTATGTATGCCATTTCTTGTTTATGTAGTGCAGTGCACTGCAGTTTGTCAACGCTATGTTTTGATTGATTGATTGATGGCTGTACTGTGTACAGAATGACTGGAATGGACTGGAAACTCGAAAGTTTAATTTAACTTTTCTTGGGAGGGTTGGGTGGTGTTGGTCTCAAGAACCCCTTTAACCTTGGACCAACTTCAATGGCAGACCATGTGAAAAATGAGAGGAAAGAACATTGGCCAGCCCCATTCAAGGACCTAACCACCTACGAGTATCACTGGCCCAGAACCACTCCATTGCCAACTTAGGAAAGGGACCTTGAAAAAAGCGTCAAGCAGAAAGCAGGCTCTTGACAAGTTTTGTCAGCCAACAATGGGACACGTAGCCTTTGTTCGCCAGTGTCAGGACCTGCACATTCATCTTCATCTTCATCAGGAAGCGGGCTAAGTTTGCATTTAAATTGGTAATTAACACAGAACAGAACAGAACAGAACAGAACAGAACAGAATGAAAGCGAAAGCCAAAGCCAAAGCCAGAAAGAAGAAAAATTGCGATGCGAAATAATCAGGAATACAAAAGAACTAAGCGAAAGAGTGTGGAAACGGAGAGACAGCGACAGAGAAACGGAAACAATCAACTAACCGAAAGATAACAAATGTGGGCTAAGGAAACAGTAGGATCCGTCCCAGTCACACATTGAAGAAATGGTAAGGGCCAAAGGGCAGGCTATAATTTTCGATTGCAAAATTGATTGTCAAAGCGAGAAAAGCGAGCTACACTGAGAGAAATGATAAAAATTAATTAAATTTTATTCCATGCATCAAGTTAGTCAACCGCAAAGTTGTGCAGGAATTGGTCAATCCATCATTTCTGCCAGTGTAATTGTCTCTAAAATCTCACTCAGTGTAATAATCCCGTTTCTTTTGCCAGCTGCATTTGCTGCTGCTTCTGCCTCTGCGACGTTATCATTTCATTAAATCAGAAAACGGGAACAAAACAATAAAACGGTACAACAACAAAGAGAACGAACGATTGCCAAAAGACAAAGCGACAAACACGTTCCGTTTTGGGTTCCTCCTCCTCCTCTTACTTCTCTCCCACGAACACGACTCTCTCTCTCTGTCCCCTCCATTGAATGCTGTCAATTGAATGTAAATGAGAGAACGGGTGCCACTAGTGGCAGCCAAACGGAGAGGAATGGTTTGAGAGTGGACTGGGCAGAGGCAGAGAGGTAGAAGCTGGCTTTTGTTGAGCAGGTCAACAGTGACAATCGAAGAACCTGACGACTTACTAGACGGAAATTGTGAATGGAGATTCTGAGGAGCACTTACGAGGCAAAAATTGTGGACGGAGGAGCCATTGTCAGATGCAATTGCATTTATTGGCCATCAATTCAGTGAATAAGATAGAGAGGAAATGAGAGTGAGAATTACAAAAGTATTCGATTGGGTAATTACTCAGAGTACACATGGATGTATAATCTTAGCTTTGATGTCCTCCTCTTATGAGGTTATTGGAATTATCGCCACTGATGTCGGCTCTGTCAATCGAACACATTATTGAGCATCGATTTGGGTCTTAAAAGAAACCCCAAACAACCTTCCATCTTGCCAAAATTAAGCTTACCCCCCAGGAAAAAGTCAATTGCATGCAGATCCTGTAACAGCAATTAGTAAAATTTCTTTGCCAGAACCAGAGCAAAGCATACCTGACCAAAACCCATTACCTGCTCGACTTGGCCATAAACGTAACGTAGAATTGGATTGCGGGGAGACAGGACAGGACATAGTGTGGAACGAGTAAAAAAGAATGAGCCCAGGCAAAACAAACTTAATTGTCTGCACAGTTTTATTTACTCCGTAGAGGAACGGACAAGGACAGGGACAGGACTTGCCATGTCCTTGCCCTGCCGGAGACAGATAGATATGCCACAGAGGATGAGATGAGGCTGCGTCTGCTTGTAATTACTGTGCTGCGACGAGTACGATGGGAGCAAGCAGTCCTTCGCCTCCTGCCTCCTACACCCACTTAACGAACATGACCAAGACTGGCCAAACAATAGGCCTCTGTCTCTGGGCCTGACTCTGAGAACTGGGCACTGAGCCCTGAGCACTGGGCACTGGGCTGTGGCTTCAATATGCACGGCTCGTTGCATGGATAAGTGATGCAAAGCCCCCTTCCATCCATTGCGCCCTGGGTCCTTGTTTAATGCCAACACAATAAACTTGGCCAAAAGGTTGTTGTCAATGCTATTGCTGCTGGTGCTCGACGGGCAGCCGAGAGGAATGGATTCCAGTCTATGGTTGGCCAGCCACCGACTACAAGTCTGTGGCCATGTAGTAGGTGTTGTTATCATATTTGCATCGCCCCGGCTGGCCGTGGTGCTGGTACTGGTCGTTTTCCTAGTCCCGGTCCCGGTGCCGGTCCCTACTTCCTCCTGCCAATAACTCAATCACTGACGCACTGCAGTTGCCCGGGAGCCATTCATCATCGGCAGACAAAATATTAATCGCTCCTGCCCTTGCACTTGCCGTTGCACTTGCCCTTGCCATTGCCACTGCCACTGCCATTGCACGTGGCTAAATTGGATTCGAGCGCGATTATGTCACGGCAGCAAGGTTACAATTTATAATTGTCAAACGTACGAGCGATGTGCGGATATGCGGATGCATGCCAACTGCCCCAGACAAATCGTATACGAGCATGGCGAACTCCATTCCCCACTCCCATTCCCCCAGGGACCCCCAAAAGCAAATTTGCACTATACCCGTGATTTATGGCCAGGGGAAATTGACTTGTGATATATGATTCTCAGTGCAGCCAAGACCTTGAAAAAGCTGCAACAAAAGCCAGAAGTTTTATGGAATGGAAAGTGTTGCCCATTCACGTGGTTAGTAGCAAAACTGCGAGTATGTCTAGATCTACAGGATAGATATCCCAAAGCATGGCATGGATGAACTATGCCTCCAAAAGCGACCAAAGCAAAAACCATTGAAATCTCATTGAATATGGATTAAGTTCAACTACAATGAGATAAATTCCTGCTCCTCCCCCGCACAAACTGTTATCGTGGTCCTAAGTGAATTGACCCAGCACTGAGGAACCGCCTCAGTCAAGGTTTTGGCCCTGACTGCCTTTAAAGAGCAAATGTCAAAGAAAGCCATTAACCGTTTTCCATTTCAATTATGAAATTGCTATATCTAATCCGCGCTTTAATGAAAGCCTCAGAACTATGAGGGAAGCGGCTAGCTCTTAACAAGCCTTTGCCAGCGACCCTTAAGCCACCTCACCTTTTAATGAGGCAAAAAGTTGATGCCACATAACGATGTCATAATGGGCATTGTGTGGGCAAGACAGGGCAGGACACAGGATGGGAAATGGCAGCTGGCAGCTGGCAGATGGAGTTGCGGCTTAGCGCCTGACGCTTGTCGCTCTTTACTCTTCACTTTTCAGTTGTCGCTAAGCAACGTCGGGGGGTCACTGAGGAGTCAGGAGTCAGAAGCAAGGAGCTAGAAGCCAGGACAATGGCAAAGACAGGAAAATTAGAAAAACTTTTGCACCACACCTCAATTAGTGGGCTCGGGGGATCGGCCACAGAACCACAACATGCAACAATTTTTGGCATAAAAACGAAAGCCGATTCCTTAGCTTAGCATAATATTTGGCAGAAGCCAAAAGTGTTGAATGTCGGAGAGCTTTGGGGGAACGGAACAAAAAAAATGGCAGGAAATATTGGTAGCAAAACTAGTTGAAAAACGCAGTGGGACAAGGGGAGAGGGAGTGGACGGGACGGATAGCCACAAGAATTCAGGATGCAGAACGGAGAAGAGTTCGAGTTGAGTTCAGGTCGAGGAAAAAGTATGCAACACTCCCCAGAGTTACCTGAGCACAACAAAGGCGCTTACCAGGTGTTGGTGCATGCCAGGAGTGGCAAAAGGATTGCGAAGGGAAGTGGACAGACCACAAGCCCAGGACCAGGAGCAGGACCAGGAGCAGGGCCAGGAGCAGGGCCAGGCCCAGGCCCAGGCATGGTACCAGGACCAAAGTAGCAAGTTTGCTGGAGGAGAGCAGGGGCTTGGGGAGCCATATGCGAAATTGTTTTATAGCTGCCCGGGAATGGTCAGTCCGTAGTCCGAGGTCCCTGAGTCTGTAGTCGAGTCGAGGAGAGCGTTGAGTTTGTTTATGGCCAGCCAGGCAGCTTGGGCCAGAACGGATGTTGCCTTTAACGTGTACATCCGCAGGACCACCCACCCGTTCACCTCCCTCTAGTAGCACGTGCAGGACTAGGACTATCTGTGAGAGGGAACTTTCAGAGCATTCAGTTTCATGTTGAAGCGTTTAACAAAGCGCCGTAAATTGCATCAGGCGTGCAACCACAATCTAAGAGTCAATCCCGCCCCCGCCCTCCGAGTATAGTGTGTCCGGTAGGTTTTCCAGCTTTTTCAGAGTTTCTTATTTCCAGTTGAGAGCCGGTAACCCTTTTGCGGTTCAGGTAAACTTTTATTACCCCGAAAAAAAAACACAAATTTAAACATCGAAGGCTGGCTCAGAGCATGGCCAGAGCATGGCCATGCCCATGGCATGGAGCAGGCTTTTAGCCAGACCAGGAATTATATTATTGGCCTTTGAGGTAAATGTTTCTCGGTCCGAACTGATGCTAATGGAATGCGGTCTTACTCGACAGATGACAGCTTCAATTTGTTGCCCATTCCCCATTTTAAATTCAATCGGATTTCCCTCTCAGACTGCAAGTATAATTAAAACATTTCCGGAATTCTCGGTTAAAGTTGGCTCCTCATTTGCCTGGGGACGCACACATCTGCCAGCGATCGAACAATTATTAGTCGCTGTAATCAAAGCCCCAGCTGCGGACACAATTGGTATATTGCCAATGTTTATTAGAGATTCGGGGCCCAAAGCCCAAAGCCTCGCCAAATTGCCAAACACATCCCAGGGGAGGTGGCTCCCAGTCCAAGTCGCAGTCCCAGTCCAGGTCCCAACATGCGACAGGGCAGCCGAGGGCAGCGGTGGCAGCAACGACACGACGGTGGCAAGTGCAGCAAGGCGTTGCTTTTTTAATAGAGTCATAACTTGCTGCCAACTAATGGGCTTCGAACCAAAACACGCTGCACTGAAATAACTAAATGGCACTTCTCTACAGATCTTCGATTATTTAAAGCAGATACACAGTTATTACCAATATTGAGATCAAATCTTTAAATCTTTAAATCTTTAAAAGGCAATAAATTGATCCCTTCAAAAATATAAAACCATCACAAATAAAGTGAACTTTCCGCATTTTCTCTCAGTGTATGTTTGGCCAGTCCTTGCTTAGCCATAGCCTAAGCCCCTCGAGTTTTCATACACCGATTCTATTCTTTTTTTGCTACGTTCGTTACTTTTTGCGTCCTCTCCCGTGGCTCGACTTTGGTTACAATTCAATTTGCAGTGGGCGCTTTTTTTTTTGCTGGACATATTTTCTTTTTTTTCGGTGTGCGGTCGGTCGCCTGGCGCTCTGGAAATTTGTGTCCGTACTCTGGCCGCACTGGCCGTACCTGGGGCAGTGACGGTCGTAAATGTGTGGAAATTGTTGGGTGTTATGCCTCGTAGGTATGACTGCAAGTTAAGCAACGGGCGGTCCCAAGCTGAGAGCCCCGACTCCTCCCTCATTCCCATATCCCTGGCTTCAACTCCTTGCCCTTGCCCATGCTTCAGTGTGTGTGTGTGTGTGTGTGGCATGTGGCCAACAACAAATCTCCACCTCGCCCTCCCCTGGCGGCTCTCGCTGTCGTTTTATTGTCTTGGCATAATGTTGACGTTGGACTTGTTCTAGATGGTTGCTGGTGGCTCGTTACTTCTCCCGAGCTCTTGGGGCCATGTGGTCCTCATAATTGTCTTGCGCAAATGGTCGTGTAAAATTTTAATTGCTTTTTAGTGCAAACTCTTGGAAAATTTGTAGTTTCCGAAGAGGCCAAGACCGGGCCTAAGCTCAAATGTCCCACGCCTCACATTTGAAGGGTCAAAACATGTCGACTCTGGGGCTGATTAGGAAATGTTTATGTCGTAGTTGGTCCTGTACTGAATGGCTTTATTTTGAAGACCAATATGGTCCATAGAGGCGTAGGAATAACAGGTTTCAATTGGGAAATGTTTCATAGCTGGCAAAGCTGGCATATTCTCTGGAATATCTTGAAAAACCAAAGAACCGACGCAACAGCCGCATCTCAACCGAAATCAGCAGACACTCATTAAAATCCAAAGTAATTTTCCACACCATATCACCATGCATGACGCATATATCAAAAATTTATGTGCGAAATGTCAAAAAGTTTAAACACGGCCGCCATAAAAACAATTTGAATACATTTTTGATTACATTTATGGAGTGGGGCCTGTGGGGGGCGTGTGGGGCCAAAAGGAAACCAAGTCAAGCTGAAAACAACTTTCGAACAACACTTGACATAGAAATTTTTGTGTTTGCCTCCCCCCACACACACACACGCACGCACACACACACAAAACATATGCAAACCGTGAAGGGAAACCCTCTACCCCAATCTCAATTTCAGGTCCTGTCATGGGTGGAAGTGATATGGGATGTGCGTCCAAATATTTGTACTTTTACTTGTCCATTCCACAACTTTCCACAACTAAACCAAATCGTTTCATAACTTTAAGAGTCCCTCATCATTTCTGATATTTTTTATCTTCCGGTTTTCGGGGTTTCTTTATTTTCTGTTGGCAGATATTTTCTATTACGGGAATTTCTCATTCTGCTCGTTAGCATTTTTCCGGTTATCTTGCTTCAGATTTATAGTGCTCATTGGCCCAATGGCTGAGGCCCGTCATTTATGGTCACCGTTTTTGACATTCATTGGCCTTTTTTTTCTCTGTTTTCCACTCGCCCCTGGACCCTGCACCAGCAAGGACTCGGCTGGATAGAGCACAAGACACGACACGACACTCCCCGACACTCAAACTTAAATAGAAATGAGCGCATGAAGCGTGAAATTAAATTTGATAAATTCTATTTACGTAAAGAGATGGAAGATTTGTGGGGACACTTTTTGGGGTCATCGTCGAGGAGGCGGAAGGATGAGGATGTGCTATGAGGGTAGCTGGTCCTAGGTCATAATTTAACTGTATCGAATGGGTTTTTTAACGCTCGGTTGTACGCTCGGTTGTGCAGTGAAAGCGGTATGAGGAAATACTTACAAAGGCGGTAAAGGTTGGGAGTCACGGTAATCAAGGTGTTTTTTTTATACCCGGTACTCGAAGAGTAAAAGGGTATATTAGATTTGTGCGGATAACGGTTGTGTGTAACGCACAGAAGGAAGCGTTTCCGACCCCATAAAGTATATATATTCTTGATCAGCATCAATAGCCGAGTCGATATAGCCATGTCTGTCTGTCCGTCCGTCTGTCCGTCTGTCCGTCTGTCCGTCTGTCCGTCCGTCTTCATTTGCGCCTATATCTCAGAGACTATTAAAGCTAGAGCAACCAAGTTTTGTATCCAGTCTCCTGTGTGATCACACTACTCCAAATGTAATTTAAAATTTCGCCCCGCCCCTTTCCGCCCACACAAAGGACGAAAGTCTGTGGCGTACACAATGTTGAAGATACGAGAAAACTAAAACGCAGAGTCATAGAGAATGCCCATTTCATCAGAGAGATGAGTCTGATATCAGAGTGGAATCATTATCGAGATCAATTATAGCTACAATGTCGAAAGTCATCATTCCCTCTCGCTCTCTCTCACACGCGACCCCATCTGCTTTGCTTATCCGTATAAATGAGCGCCTAGTTCTCAGAGACTATAAGAGCTAGAGCAACCAAATTTTCTATCCAAGCTCCTGTGATACCGAACCAGCACAAGTTTGTTTTAAAATTTTGCCACGCCCCCTTCCGCCCCCACAAAAGACGAAAATCTGTGGAATCCACAATTTTTAAGATAAATGAAAACCAAAAACGCAGAATCATGAAAAAATACCATATCTACCAGATTACCGAATCTGGATCAGATCGGATCAATATTATGGCCAGAAGAAACAAATTAAATTTCAGTGGCTACGCAACGCCTGCCAAGCGCTGACTCATACCCCCTCCCTCTCTCTCCTAAACACATGTACGTCTCAAATATGTAGTTATACATGCCATGTAGAAATGTAGGCGCAGATATACAAAGCATATGTAAACAAAAATGGAAACATGTATAAAAATTCCAAAAAAATTCCAAAAATTCATTTTTTAATTTAAATATTATTTTCGTCCCCTTTGAGAACATATAATAAATTTCATAAATTGTAGGCTCATAAATGTATGTATGTATATACTGACTGAGTACCGGGTATAGAGGTAGAGCCGCGGCCTTTGCCGCGGCTCACAACGTTCCCCTCTCGTTTCCTTCTCTTTTTAGATATGGAAGCATTTACGATCCTATAAAGTGTATATTCTTGATCACTATTTGAAGGCATTTATGATATAGGATCTGTATACATTGGGTAGCTATTGTATTATATGTATGTACATGTATATGTAGTAAGATGGATTTCAAAGGTATCATTCGATCAGCAAATTTAAAGGAACCTCCCCTTAAGTTAATCTTAAGCTGAGATCGGGGCTAGCAACAACAGCAGATATTCATTATACCGAAAAACAAGAGATCCACAGTAAATTTCTATATGGAAAAGAATAACGTAGTCATCAGAAAAGGCAGGGAGCGGGAGTGGTAGCGCCCACCACACAAACAAAACCGCAGCCAGTGGAATCACGACGAGGCTGGCTGCAGAAACAACCGCAGGAGCGGCTGGCCCCATCCAAAGACCCCATTACAGGCCGGAGAAAAGTCTGGAGAACTTTTAATATTCACTCTTGTCGGCTGCATAAATTAAGGCTGTGAGCCCTCAAAGGGCTGCAAGAGAGAGAGAGAGGGTGAGAGTCAGTCAGAGGGGCAGTCGAAACAACAAAAGTAGTGGGAAAGAGGGGAAATGGAAAGAGGTAGATGGGCTGCTGATGGAGCAGATAACATGCAAACCAATGGCGCAGGCAGAGGCAGAGGGAAAGGCACTCAACTGAAGAGCGCAAAGAGAGAAAGAGAGAGGAAACTCAAGAGTGGCTTGCAGAAAAAGTCCAAAAAATAGAAAGCAAAGTTGATGATCGCCGTTTTGATACTCTTAAAAATCCATCGTTTCTATATTATTTAGGAGAATATAAATTATATCACCTTGATTTTCAATATTTGTACATATATTTGTGGTCGGAGCTGCACTAATTCCATTTGTGCAGCGGCAGTCGAAAGCTCAGATCAAACGCTCGAGCGATGAGCGCAAGCTTTAGCAAGAGAGAGAGAGAGAGAGAGAGCTTATTGAGTGAGCTTATTTTTGCTGTAATATGAAATAATCACTTGTTGCTAGAAATTGCTGGGTTGGAAGATTCTAGATTGTTCTAGATAGTTTAGATTCTAGATTCTAATGGAGCTATGTATATGGCTATCTCTGGCTGACAAATACGACTAAATATTGAGATATATCTGTCCAAGATCATTAAAATACTTCTTGCAAGCGTATACCAAGTGATTCACAGACAAGTTTGATGGCGGGCGGACAGTGAAAAGAAACAAGAACAGAACTACAGCCAGAGAATATGTACAAAGCGAATGAAGTATGAAAGCGGAAGGACAGGCGGGAGGGCAAGGGCGTCCCAACTTGTGGCGCCTTTTGTTGTTGTTGCCACTGCCGCTGCTGCTGCTGTTGGTGGTTCCTGTTTGTTATTGCACTTTTGCGTGCCGCTCTCGAACCCCAATGCATAAGAGACTGAAGAGCAGGGCCCAAAACCCAGAGTTCTGACCGAAAACACAGAACACAGCAGAACCCCGTAGCAGAACCCAGACCCAGATACAGTTGGGCCACTCAAACTCACTTCAATGAATACTTTATGGGTTAATAATCGTAAAACCATTCAGCGCAAGAGCCTCGCCAGCCCTTTGGGCCTTTTGCCCTGCTCTTTTCTGCTCTTTTCGCCTCTTTCCCCTTTCCCCTGGCCCATCATCATCTCTTGGGTAAAGTTTTTGTGCGCGAGAATTCATAAACAATGTGCATAAAGCGCAAAATGTAGCGCTTCTGTTCGTTGGCGAAGGGCGCGGTGGTGCGGGCTGCTACGGGGTGTTGGTGCCTCGCCAGGGGGAAAGGATGTCCCACTGCAGTGGCAGATTGTTGTTGTTGTTTCTGTTGCTGTTATTGTTGCGAGCGGCAGGCACTGCCTTTTGGGGTTCGCCAGGTGGTACGGATGGATGGATGGTACATAGGTACGCTTGAAGCATCCATCGTTTATGCAAGTTTTCCCGTTTAGCCGTTGATTTTCTGTGTTCTGTGGGTGTTGCCAGAGCTTTCGGGCCGTTGTCGGGGCTGTTTTCGCTGCTGTTGAAGTCAGTGGCTGTCATTCCTGATGAGGATGTTATTCTTGTTGAAGATGTTATTGTTGTGCAGGTGCTTATGGGATGGACAGGAGTGGGCGCTGTCCTAAAAGAAGATTAGGTGTAGGAGAGGTGAAGCTTGGGATACAGACAGGAGAAGGCTTGAGAAGTTTTGAGAATCAGCATTGAAACGGAGTTGGTTATTAATCGAAGATACCATACGATATATCGTTATTGAAACAGATCTCAAACGGTTATTCATTTTTAATGAATCGCTGATGGTCCTCCCTGCAAAGCCATTAATCTCTTTGCCCAATTTTAAATACACCCCAAAAGTGGGTATCATTTATCAACCATTGGTATGGCTAACATCTTTTTCCTTTGCCACCAGGCTCAACAATACAGATACAGAGCTACAGAGATACCAGAAGCCGAAGGCACGTTCATTCCCAGCCGTTGAGCCTCTTACAAAAGTTTCAAATGCCAATAATTCAAAAATAAATAACTCATACGCCACGTGGGCCGCTCTAAGGAGAGCATCGGACTGGCGAAAGACTGGCAAAAAAGGCAGAGCGAACGAAAACAATGAAACAAAGGGAAAGTCACGCCTGCCAAACGCTGAAAATGTTTCCGAGTCAATTGTAAATATTTTTCCCATTGAGTTTTATTTGAAAAGTTCTTTTCTGAGGCACTGGGACTGTTAGAATGCCACCCACCACCTAATGAAAAGCAACCCCCAAAAAGGTAAGGGGCATGGGGCATGCGGCATGCAGCATGGAGGTTGTAAGCCATGGGGAGCTACCTAGGAAAACCCCCGTCAGGTTTTTACACGCTCGTTACGTTTGATTTATAAAAGTTGATGTTTCTTCGTGTTGTTGCTGGCTGTAGCGCGAACGCACAAATTAATTGCCGTTGTTATGCGTTGATAAATTGCGTATACGCCGCACCGTACTCTACTGTACGCCGGAGAGTTCTTTAACAATTTGCGGGCTACAGGGTGGGGGAAGGGGAGCTGTAAAATATTTAAGCAATAAATAAAATACCAACGTGAAGTTTAGTTCTCTCTCTGGCTGCAAATATCATTCTGAGCGAAGCTTTCGAATTGATTAACGCTTTTGTGGGAGTCTGGGGGAGGCGGGGGGCGGCCAAAAGTTTTCCGGCAATTTAGCAGATGAAAAGATATTTTAACAGGGATTCCTTACAAATAATTAATTGCCTCGGATTCCCTACCAGGTGGGTGCTGGCTTAAGACTGCCGTAGATCATGTGGGCCAAAAGGCTAGAGGGTCTAAATGATTAACTTTCGAAATTAGTTTCTCCTTGGAGTTTTCGCTTGTGAAAGTTATCCGGTTGTGACTATTTGTGTCGATCGGAAGATAATACCATATAATACTAGGAGACATGAGCACTGCAACCCCCAGCTCACTCGCTTTGCCTTCTCTAGCTGATGTGTATCAAATATCGAAGTGAATTTGGCGAGAATCCGTGTTTTCATTATGATTTGTGCGTGTGGCAGGTGGTTATTAAGCACTTCCCTTCATTATGTGCCACCACGCCAACACCTGATCCGTTTTCCCGCTGTCTCCACAATTTATTTTCCCTAATGTTTCCCTTTCTTGAAGTCTTTTCCCCCTTTCTTTTCGACTGGACGACCCCTGGCCGCTAAATCCACATTGAGTCCGGCTTTGGAGCCCTGTCGGCACTTTGTTTTAGCATTTCTCTTAATTTGTTTTGGCAATAGCTGAGGAGCAACCCGTCCCGCGCCCACTTCCCCGCCCACTCCCACGCTCCTCCATGTCTGAGTCTAAGCCAAGACTCTTTCACCAGAGGAAGTGCAAAAAAAAAGAAACAATATTTCTTTTCCAGCTTCATTTTTGCGTGGATATTTCACTCGGACACGGACACGGATACGGACAGGGACAGGGACCCAGAGGCACTGCCACAGCCGGAGCCAGAGCCAGAGCCGAGTGCGGCGAGTGCGGCGCCAGCGGAAATGAAAACTTAACGCTTATTTGAACCTTCAACAGTGCACATAAATCACCAGACTGATGTTGCCGCCGCTGTTCGCTGCTCTCTGTGGCACCGATGGGGCCCAGTTTCCCATTTTCCCAGTGCTGCTTAGCAGAAAGCAGCTTAAATGCCATTTTGGTAGTCAGCTTTTGTGGCCTTTAGCAATCGCATTTGGACTCTACTCTGTTTGCCCTGCACTTTGTTCTGTCTGCGTTTTGTCTTTGGCCCCCCTGCCCCCGCCCCCCGTCATAATTCTGTCTCTAAATATTTTTTTTCGACCGCATTATGCTGATGACGATGACGATGGGGGCGATGATGATGATTGGGGGCATATGTGCGTGAAAAGCGTACCGTTCCGTGCCGCGCTTTGCGGCGTGTGCAACTTCCGTTTCCGTTTGACGCAGCGGAAGCGCCAGACGCCTGTGGCAGGCACTTTCACTGATTGCTTCACCGAAACCAACCCCCAATAGGATATCCCCCCTCCCCAGCTCATTTGGATGTTCAGTTATTAGCAGAACAAATGCAACCCTCCCTCGGATCGGAGGGCGCCGCCCCAAAACATCAGTCAGCAATAAAAAGGAATTTCAGTGGGGGCGGGCGGACGGGCAGGCAGGACTGCATTTGATTGCCTCCTGCTAAATGAGTTTCGTTTCGTTTCGTCTCCGGGCGTACATTTTGAAGTAATCTCAAAATTTTTGCCCATTTGATTCAATTACACCTTTGGGTGTTGTAATTTTTTTGGAGAATGAGCAGGAGGAAGGGCAGGAGGAAGGGCAGGAGGAAGGGCACAAAGAGGAGCGATAGCTGCGGAAAAGCGACCGGGGAAGAGAAACCAAATTAGGGACACAACAAATGAAGTGCAGCAGGGTAGTGGGAGTGGCAGTGGGTGTGGGCATTGCTGGGATGCGTCAGAGGTTGAACGCGTATCATTCAGTGCACTAAGAGAAATCGGAGCAGAGTAGTGGAGATTATGGGAGTTCTGTACAACAATCTGCAATCTTTTATTTTCTTTTAACCATATACTAAATTTCTTCACCCTTCCTTTCTCCCTTTTATCTATCCCACGCCTGTTCTCTGTGTACCCAACTTGAGGTAATTTCAGCTCGTTTTCGCATCTTTTGGCATACAACAATGGGCGAAAAATGGGATTTTCGTGTTACTTTTTATTCAAAAATGCCAGCTAATTTGCTGCAACAACAATGCAGCACCCTTCCACCCTTCCCACCCTCCTGTGTGCCCCACTCAAGCTCGACCCAACCACAAGCTTATGGAAGCCACGCGCCCGCCCCGGTGGACAGGGCTGCGAGTCGAGCTTTTCGCTTGGGCTTTAATTTCATGCTTACTTTAATGCGAACAAGAGCGAGCTCTCCTCATCCCCCTCATCCTATCGTTGACTTTGTGCTGTAGTTAACGGCTTTCGGGGTGGCAGAGGCAGGAGCGGAGGCAGGGGCCATGCCTTTGTGGCGGGAGGGGGGCTTTGGAGGTTAACTACTTTTCATGAGCTTAATTTTAAATTGAGGCTGCAGCGTGGCGGCGGCGGCTGGTGGCGGCGGCTTCATTTACTTTGTGCCACGCCAACTTTGTTGCAAGCAAACTTTTACGCGGACTGTTTAGCAAAAGGCAGCAAAAGTTAAGTTGATGCTGCACCACATACTCCCAAACACTCCCCTAGACCCTGCACCCTGGACCCTGGCTGGTGGAAAAATTCTATTAGGAAATGCCAAACCGGTTGCCATCGGCCCATTGAGTTATTAAGCCAACTAATTGCTTATTTGCACTGGAAAAAGGAAAACTGCTCAACGATCCTCTCCCAGCCGCCCCTCTCCAGGCCAGGCATTTGCAATTTGCACTCAACGCGAAAAATTGCCACGAACGCCCCCCGACTGCGAGGGGCGTGGTAGCACTGATAGCAAATCGCAAAAGCCGCTCCATTCCCGGCTATTCACACAGAAACGCCTCCCATCTGTCTCTCGGCTCGCTCGCATCTCGCTGCGGCGAAGGAGAAGTGATTTTTCCAGCCTTGATTCTTTTTAATTGCTCACAAAATTGCACATGATCGTGAGTTTAATTAAAGTCTGGCTCTGGCTTCGGACACCGTCCGTTCGTTGCGTGTTGATGACTCTATCGACTGGGGCTAGCCATATCTATTAGATCTATTGAGTTTATATAAATATTTGTGTTATTAAACCAGCTTTGGGAATGAATATTTCATATTCAGATACAGGAATGCTCCATCCTAAAGTGGCATGCAGGGCACTAAAAGCATACGAGAGAGAGAGAGAGAGAGACAGAGCGGATAAACAATCAACACACCATTTAAGGGCAGCGCTACAGTAGGAACCAAGGAACAGAAGCAGCAGCAGAATAGAAGAGAACCCATCTCCCCCCCGCTGCAGTAGAACATAAAAGAAGATAAGAAGCTTAAATGGAGAATCGTAAAGAGAGCAAGCTTTAAGCCGAGCTTTCGCTTACACAGAGAGCTTGCACACTCTTTCATTGCCTCCCTCCCCGCCGACGTAATCGGGCAGTCGTCTGGCGTATAGTGGGCATGAAAGTGTTCCTAAAGGCAGACAATGAAAGAAACCTCTGTCTAAATGTGGGACAGTGAAGTGCAACAAGTGATGTGAAGTGAAGTGAAGTTATTTCTGTGAAAAAGGGGGAGTAAATACGAATCAAAACGCTCCCGATCGCGTTAATGCAATTGCTCTCTCTAATTTTTTTCTCATGTGGTTTCCGGTGGCTTGCGGTGTCGGTATAATTGTGTGTATGTGTGTGTGTCTCTGCAAAGAGAACAAAATGTGGGAGCAGTGGTAGGAGCAGCACCATATCATGCCAAAAGTAACGGCACAAGATGCTCAAGAGAGCGCCACCGATCTGCAACAATCTTTTGCATTGTTCTTAATTTTTTTGAGTTTTATTTCTTACGAATTTTGTTTTTTTTTGAGTGAGTTATTATTCGGAAATGTCAAGATCGAATTTTTATATTGCTGCAATGAGAGCAATGATGAATTTAAGTGTTATCAAGGTGAGCCATTAATCACTTGACTTCTTGCCAATTTTCCTGAATTCAAATTTTACAAAACGTATAAATCTTTGCTAGATTTCATGACAACTAGTAAACGCAGAGTGGGAGGGGGATATTGGAGGGGGTAAGGGGCGTAGGATATCAAAGTCGACTCGAATACTGGCGTCCAAGTGTTCATACATATCAACTTCATATGTAACATGTATTTGCCAACTACAACGAGCCCTCTTCCGGATGGATCGACAATCCGTATGGCCTCACAGCCGTAATATACGTCCTTACCTACGGAGTCCTGCGCCTATTGCTGTGCAATTTTAAGGCTCTCGCGCCCCTTGCTTCCGGCGATTATTGCGCCAACATGTCGGTGGCCTGCGCCTGGGAAACGGCCGAGAAAGCAAAGAATCGTGCCACTCCGGCGCTAAAGTCAACAATATACACCCTGCAATATGCACCCCGCGGTACTGCGTCCCTGCAGATTGGGTTGTAGAGTATAGAATGGTTCGGCGTTCGCCTACCAAAGGGTTACTTCGGAAGGTACCCATGTACGAACCACCCAAGTGGGTAGTTCGGCACGGTCAATCGCCACCGCCAGTACTGCAGGGCAGTGCGATCATCTGCTTAATCGATGTATGTACATGTGTATGTATGTGTGTAACGTATGAAAATGAATTAATTATATAGTGAGTGAGCCCTTATGCATTCATACAATATTTGCATTTGTGGGTACATTGGGGTGGGCACGAGTAGCTTTGGTATAGTTTGGATTCAACAATTTAGACTTTTAATGAATACGCTTAGAACGCCCTTGAGTCTAGACAAAGAATGGTCAGAGGTATAAATATAAGAGGAATGACTGGCTGAGCTCTCCGCAATTGATCGAGTGCCTCCATAGCCTCTATAGCACACAGCAGGAATCCATTTTCGTCGCGCCAAAATGGAAAGTGAAATACAACGTTTTTATAAGGACAAGACCGTATTTGTGACAGGCGGCACTGGATTCTTAGGCAAAGGTGCAAGGACGGGTATCCTAACATCAAGAATAGTTGAAAATATTTGATTGCATTTCAGTGATCATTGAAAAGATCTTGCGAGCAACGGAGCCGAAGCAAATATATTTTCTGGTCAGAAGCAAGAAAAACCAGGATGTAAAGGCTCGCGTTTCAAAATGGTTGAACCAACCGGTGAGTATCCCACTAAAGCCGCCTCCCACCGTCCACCGCTCGCTCTCATGCCTGCCTGCCTGCATGCCTTCCTGTTAAAGATTTTCGAGGCACTGCTAAAGACAAAACCGAGGGCCTTGGACGTGATGACACCCATAGTCGGGGATTGCCTGGAGCCGGATCTAGGTATCAGTGGGGCAGATCGAAAGCTGCTGGCCAAAGAGGTGCAGATTGTCATTCACGGAGCAGCCACTGTCCGCTTCTCTGAGCCCATGCATACGGCGCTGGCCATCAATACGCGAGCCACGCGCGTCATGCTGCAGCTGGCCAAGGAAATGCATCGCCTGGAGGCCTACGTCCACATCTCCACAGCCTACTCCAACTGCGTGCGCGATCACATTCACGAGCAGTTCTATCCCGAGCATTTGACCTGTTCTGCCGATGTAGCGCTGCAGCTGAAGGAGACTCTGAGCGAGGAGCTTTTGGACAGTATGACGCCTGCCCTACTGGGAAAATACCCCAACACATACACCTTTACGAAGGGCCTGGCAGAGCAAGTGATCCAAAATGAGGCCGGAGACCTTCCGGTGTGTATCTTTCGGCCAGCCATTAGTAAGTTATTAGCCCAGTGATTAGAGCTTCAATAACCCCCTCACAATTCTTGCCAACGATCTCTAGTATTTGCCAACTACAAGGAACCCACTTCCGGATGGATCGACAATCCGTATGGACTCACAGCCGTAATATACGGCCTTACCTACGGTGTCCTGCGCCTATTGCTGTGCAATTTTAAGGCTCACGCGCCCCTTGTTCCCGGCGATTATTGCGGCAACATGGCGGTGGCCTGCGCCTGGGAAACGGCCGAGAAAGCAAAGAAACGTGCCACTGCGGCGCTAAAGCCAACATCGCCCACCATCTATAATTTCTCACCGAGCAACTCGAATACCATAACCTATGGGGAGGGTATGGCCATGGGCATGGTTTCTGGCCTTAAGATTCCGATACCCATGATGCTCTGGTACCCGATGGTACACGTCACCAGATGTCCTTGGCTGTTTCGTATCGGCTGCATCTTTTACCACTATGTGCCCGGCTTTTTCTACGATATCCTCCTGCGGCTAAAGGGCGAAAAACCGCGTCTAGTGTCGGCCTATCGCAAAATCCACGAGAACCTGGTGGCACTCTCCCCCTTTAATTCGAAAACATTTAGGTTCAACAGGGATAATACTGAGGCATTGTGGAAGAGGATGTCCCCGGAAGATCGAAGGACGTTCCACTTTGATATGGAAAGTCTGAACTGGAACGACTTTTTCGAGACCACCCTCAATGGTATGCGACTACATTTGTTCAAGCTACCACCAACGGAAGCTTCGTTGGCAGAAGGAAAACGGGTTTTATCTCGGTATGTAGTCTCGTCCTTGTTCTCGGATCTATCTCTTGGCTCTCTCCTGTGTGACTCTTTCTCTGTCTCTCTCTCTCTGTGCTTGCAGGTTTTACGTACTACATTGCATGCTTCAAGCTCTCCTTTGCTCTGCTGCCGCGTATCTGATTTGGTTGGTTTTGAGCATCTTCATATAATTATTCGTACTTTAAAAGTAAATGTTAAATCTCTGATGTTTCGTATGTTTGAAAATATTAAATGCCATTGAACCAAAAGCCATTGAAACGGAAACATACGATGCATATGCATATGGTGAGAAACTGTTGGGTTCATTCTGAGATTCGTAGCTGAGTATCAAGGAAATTGCTGAACGAGCTGAGTCTTGGAGCTACTCTGAGCTTTTCCGATCTATTATATTTTGAGTCGACAATTGTTCGGTTTCATATGGTTTATTTTGAGGGATAGGGTAGGTCTAGGTTCGAGTCAGGTCTGCGAAGAGAGCATTACGAGTCTGTTACATGATTAGCTCGGTTCCAAACGGTGTCAAATTGAAGAAGTATTCGCAATAGACCTGCCAGAAGTGTGTTGCTAGGCGGAGACTAAATTCAAGGGCAGCGCCTGCCCTAATGCAAGCGAGAGAGCGCCAGGGCAAACAACGAACAATAACGGGGTCTACTCTAGTTGTGCACCAGCACTGTCTATGATATGGATTATGTCGGGCGGCGTCACCCAACAAATGGTAAATGGTATTTAGTCATTCCATGTTCGATGCACTTGTTGTAAATGAAATTAGCATTTGTAGGTTGACTTTGAATGTTTCAAACAATTCAAATGTTTTGAATTTAAATAAATGAATTTGCAATGAAAGAATGCTTCCGTCGCGAGTAGTCCGATGATAAAAGTGGGTCAAGATCTTTGTAGCTAGCATTGATCTTCTCGGTTGTTGTTGAAAGTTCTCTTCTCTGTGTAAGAAATGTTTAAACTCTTTCTCTACTAATTTAATTCTCTGCTAATCTTGTTTACGGCTGCTTCTATTAGCATTTATTTTTGTTGTTTAATTGGAATTTACTTGAACTCTCAGCCCACACAATTGCGTATTGCGGATTCGCATTATATCCGCGTAATTAATAACCCGTTGCAACTTTTCAGACATTTTCGTGGTAAATTTGAATTTAAGTTGTCTTCCTCCGGCTACCACCGAGCGTTATGCACGCTTCTGCTCCTCCCTCAGATGTGCAAACATGCAAGGATACTCTGTATGTGTATCTGTATGTGTGTGTGTGTGTCTGTGTATGGGAGAAAGGGCACAACTTTGGCCAAGAGCAAACCACTTAAATTCATTTTAATTCAAGCGGCAAGCAAACGCTGCACGAGTATGCACAGCCAGACCGACTAACTCATAATATTTTCACATTGCACACACACACACACACACAAGATACACACACATACACACTCTTACCGTAAAAGAATTTTCATGAATTTTTGCTATGACCCTTCTTTGGCGCTTCCACATCCCTCGGTCCAGGTCCACCATTCTCTCTTTCGAGTATTCCCTGTAGTGTTCCCTTCTCTTTTTGGGAATGGAATGTCTAGTGCGTCTCAAAGGGTTTCACACTTTGTGTGTTTGCACCGGAAGCCAAAGGCTGCATACGGAAAATGCATATTCGCTGAGCTTCCTGCAATGTTGCGGCGCACTTTATGGATCTGCCAAGCAGACGAACTTTGAATAAACTAATAAATATTTAAGATTGGGAACTGCAACCCTCAACTGCATTTCTTTTTACATCTACGCTGTTTAAGTGCATTCCATTTTAATTGCCAGCTTTGGTGAATGGTCATCAATTTGGTGAATGGCACTTGGGCAAACCACCTTAAAATGCCATAAATTCTGAAAAAAGTATTTATTGTTTTTATCACATGACCCAAATTTGCAGAGAGAGAGAGAGAGAGAACAGAAACACAAAAAATTAAAGAGGGAAGAGTGCAGAGAAGAGAGGAAAACCCGGTTGGAAAATGGATGACCCTACACATCATTCATTGCCATATCTTTCAGCAATACCTAAGCCATTGTTTTTTTGGCCATTGACAAACAATACGACAAATTGGTATTGCATTGTAGCGTATCCCCCCGCCCACTCCACTTCTGGCCCTCTGTCTCTTTCTAGCGTTGCGGTTTTTGCCAATTTTCGCCAATTGTTTTTATGCAAAATATTATCGTTTAACTGTTGTTTCGAGCGGCATACATACTGGGAAAGGAATTCTGCTCTGCTCTGCCATTTATATAGGCCATTAATATTGCATTTCGTTTGTCCGCCGAATCGATTCGAAACGATCCGATACGATAGAGAACTGCATATCTATACATATGTACATATATATGTATATACAGCATGTACTATGAAGGTTTTTGTCAGCGGACTTTTGTCCCATAGTCGCATAGTTGAAATTCTGCTGCGATTTGGCTGGTGTTTGCATTTTTGCAATTTTGCAGCGAAATTAATTTGCGTAAATTGTATTAAATGCATTTCAATGCCCAGCAAACTGTGCAAATTTTAATTGAATGCCTTTTGTTTGACTCGGAATTATTTTTCCATGTTTTCTTTGGGGCATTCCCGTTGCCATTGCCATTGCTGTTGCCGTTGCCATTGTTGTTGTCGGTCTTGTTAAATCGTTTTTGCCAAATGCAATTTGATTGGCAATCCACAAAAAATTCTGCACGGATTGCTCTCGAAACGATAAATGGTGGAAAGCGGAAAAAGCAGCAAAAGCACACACACACACACACAGAGCCACATCGAATGCAATTGGACGCTAATTGGTTTATGGATTGTATTATGTTTTAATTATAAATCGCCAAAAAATGGAATCGATATGCTTGTGTTATTCTGTAAGCAGGGTTTCGTAAATGCAAATTAGTTTCAGCTAATTAGACTGAATCGTAGGTCCTCCCATAAAGTGTAAGGTGTATTTTTGGGTTGTGGTTGGACTGCCTTCCACTGCCACTTGTCCTTGAACTCCCGCTCAAAGTGCACCACCAGCAATGGGCATTAATCAATCAGTGGCCGCGGAAACATGGCCAGCATCCATAACTAAATTATGGGATAAATTACCATTTAGCCAGAGTGGCCAGAGGAGGAGCTGAAGGAGTTGGCCTTTAATTAAAAGCCAGCGTGGCGGCGGGATTGCTGCACTTGCAATTTCGCAAATAAATCTTTTAGCACAGACCGCAAGACACACACGAGACGCGTTCAAAATGCTAAATTAGTAAAATGTCACTTTCGCTTTCAAGTCGAGAGGGAAAATTCCTGGGCTGGGGAACTGGTAGCGGACTGGGGCGCATTGTTGTCGGCACGGATCAAAGTGTCGGAGTGGAGCTGCCACAGCGGGAGGGGAGGGATGGAGATGCGGCAGCCACATAAATTATCACGGCCTAAGCAGGCGCAGACACTTGCCAAAAGTGTAGGCACTTACGGGGTGAGGGGCTACGGTGGAATTGGAGCTAGTGTCGTGCGAAATGTTCCACATGTGGCAGGCAATGCATTGACATACTTCAAAGGCTTCTGTGGTGCAACCAAACGGGGAGGCGGAGAGAGAGGGAGAGACAGAGAGAGAGTGAGTGTCTGCTTTAAATCTTTGGCTTTCCAGGGATTACATTCGGAGACAATGTATGCTCTCTCCCACTCAAGACACTGAACGAACTTTCCAACAGTCTTTGGCACACACTTATCGAATCACTTTTGTAAAATGCAACAATTTATGGATCCTTAAAGCTGTGAAAAGTCCCCTTAGGCTTACAGACTGACCTGCCTGGCCAGGATCCAGCTTCATTCAAAGCTGTATACAATCTCTGCTGGCACACATTTGTGAGAACTGGATTCTTTTAGTGCTGCTCCGATACCAATTCCGTTTCGGAATGGCTTACTGCAGTTGGGACTCGGCCCCCCCACCCACGGACATGGCTGAGAACTGGATTTCGGGCCAATAAAACGCTTGCATGCATAAATCTTGAGCTGTTTATTGGGCTGCCGTCCCTGCAGGGAGCGAGTATCTCATGAATCGTTTTGTATGGCCAACCGATGGCTTCCTGTGTGTGGAATTGCCTGCTAATGTTTGTCAATTACGAGACTTATCCTGAGAGGCACAGAGAGAGAAAGACAGAGAGATAGGAAATTAGTCAAATGTGATTGATGTACGAGGAAGGGGGAACTGGCATCCCAATGGAAGAGCAAATCTAATAAAGATCTAGAGTTCCGATGTCGTACTATCTCAGGGGTAACTTCTGATTGAATTTCATTGGAGCTTTCACTGGGGGTCTTGGGCCAACGACATCATCTTTATTCCATCGTTTGTGAACGTGACTTGGCCACTTTTCGATGTCAGATGTCCGATGTCGGATGTCCATCAGATAAAGTTTTGATGCCGGGAGGTACTAGTAGCTTGCAACATTTCCATATGTTAACTGCCGTTCTGGCACTTTCCAACACATGTCACGCACTTCTCGAACAACTTGGAAAAAGGCTGGAAAAAGCCCACGCCGCGACGCGACGTAGCAATTTCAACTGCACTTCACAGCTGGCCAGAACAGACCATAGCAGAGCAGACCATGCCAAAGCCCACGCTGAAGAGCAATCTGTGGCAAAGTGGCAAAGTGGAGCGAACAAAATAATCAAAATGAGAATAAAATCAAAACATTGCGGCCGCGGACGCGGCCCAGGCAATTTGCATGCGGAAGCCAGTGTTGAGCAGTCCTCGAAAAGATAGCCAACAAAAAATTAAAGTTTCTTGGGGAAAGCGGGGTCCCCCCATGACATTTGTAAGAGTTTATTCCTGCAATATATATGTATCAGGATGCATTTATAAACAAAATATATATCTGTATCTGTATACATATATATCATATCCATGCTATAAGTATCCATAGGATATCTGTAGACCAAAGAGTAGCTAACCAGAGATCGCCTTACAAGCATCATTATCCTAGGGTTAAACTTACGTGAGGGTTAGAGAGATTGGATCACCTTCGACTGCGGAAATCGACCCTAATCGGTCAACACTTCCATGTTCGATATAGCAATTGCTGCATTTGTCTACTTTAGCTGATTTTGTGTGCTACCAAAGTCGCAGCAAGCCAGATGCTCATCACGACTATGCCAGCCAGCCACTTGAAGACAAACGCCGGCGGCGCCTGTGCAGCTGGCAAGAAGTGTGTGTTTGGAAGACACACTTGTTGGCTGCCAGCCAGGGGACACGGTATGGGGATTGCATGGGGATGGGGAAGGGGATGCGGATGGAGGGGCTGTGGCATGGACTGTGCTGCCGAGATGATGATTATGGCAGCAATGACGATGACGATGATGATGACGCTCGCGGCCGACGACAGCATAACAAATGAACATTTAGATGAAGTTGCAGGCAATGCCAGCAGCGGCCCTCACAGACGCCTCTTTTAATTCTTTCTTTACCACTCAGACGACACTGGCAAGAGGGAGTACGAGTACGAGTGCCAGTGCCAGTGCGAGTGGGAGTGGCAGTGGGATTGGAGTAGGGGGCGGAAAAGAGTTGCATGCAGCTTTAATCAAGCATCAAGAGCGTGTGTACGCGTCTCGTGTACTCTGGAGGAAAGTTTGTCTTTGGCTTTGAGCGACGGACTTGGTTATTCATCATACAGAAGCGACTCCAACCGAGAATCCTCCTCGAACCTCCCGAACTCCATGTTCAGCTTCCACTCTTCCTGCAATTCCCACTCCAAACTCCATCTCCATCTCCAACTCCAACTCCAGTTCCAGCTCTGCTCCAGCATTGCCTTTATTAAACGTTTGGCTGTCAGGCTCAGATTGGGCTTTTTTTCGTACCCCGGTAGTCGTAGCGTTTTTGGGGTATATTGTGGGAGATTTGCCGAACCAAAAACAGTAGTATATTGCATACTACTATAGCTACTAATACTAAGCTTTTACTATAATACTAAACGAGTTAAAGAGTTTAATAGTAATGTTTTCTAGCAAATTTTGAACATTATCATCTAGATCCGATCCTCAAGGGCTTGGGGGACGAGAAAACGTAGAATTCTCCCAGGATTCCTGAGAGAGTTATGTAAAAGCGGGTATCCCAAAGTCGTTATATATGGATGGATGCTTATTTTTGTTTTTTTTTTTAGTTGTTTTTTTCGTTGTTGTTGTTGTTGCCTACGGCAGCTGCTGTCGGCTTTCGCTGCTGTCGCTGCTGCAGTGCGATGAGTTGTTGAAAAGTTAAAATGGATTTTACGCAAAAGTTTTTAATTTGCTGCTGTTATCCCACAAATCGTTGACCGTTGAAGGAAATTTCTATTCTCTTTCCAAGTCCCTCCCCCAACCGTCCCCACGCTTGTAATTATAATCTTGAGCTCCTGCTCTTGCTCCCGCTCCCGCTCCTGCAGCAGTTCCCGCTTCTTTGCCAGCGAGAAAAACTTATTAATGGCGGGGCTTAAGAAATTCTGCCATTTCCCCATTTTAGTGTGACCAAAGGCGGCGCTCATTATGGCCCAAAACCACAATCATCGATAGAACTAGTCTTCAGAAAATGTCGAATACCGTTTTGAATTTGAAAACAAACTCATTAAACAACTTTAACCATTCCTTCGTAGTATTTCCGCTTGTACAACTCTCATTGTTTCAGGAACTTTTTGCTGTTGAAAAACCGATTCTCTGCGCGAACTTTATCAGCACCACACCGCACACACACCACACAGAACATTTTTGCATTAAAACTTACACAATGCCCTTTAAAGGACCAACCCACGCACAGTCTCTCAGTCTCTCTCTCAGGGTTTTTTGAGCCAAGTCAACGTCTAGAGTCTAGACATTGGCAAACAGAGGACAAAAGACCTGCCACTATTGCAGCGGAACAAAAAAAGATCTCTGGCGAAAAGTGCGTTGGAAGAGTTTTTGGTGGTTCCTCTGGTTCCTCGATTAAACTGTCTTCGAAGTGCATAATTGTCGAGTCTCCAGATATCAGAAGAGTTCTCTGGAGAAATTACAAGATTTTTGTGGGAAACCAGTCGCTTCGTCAAGCCATTCCATCTGCCAATCTGCAGCCTCTCAAGTATTCACCAGGCAATTTGCAATTTATATTTGGTTAGCCAAGTTGTCGAGGAAGCGGCTGCACTTGCAACGTGAGACAATTGCAACAGGCTGCACACACACACACACACAGATACACGGGATGCACACACACAAATTAGTTAAATTACAGGCGCTTCTGCTTCCCCTCTTTTGGCTTTTGGCTTTGTTGATTAGAAAAAGTGGCATCCAGGCGAGAGTTGGCTCCGGCAACATCTTGTGGCATCTTAAGCACTCGATTCGATGTCGTCCTCTCTCTCTCTCTCTCTTCCTCTCTTTCTTTGCGTGGCTGTGCCAACAGTGGGGCTCGTTTTCTTTGCCGCTAACGAAGCTCAATTCGAGCGCCAAATTGAAATTGATTGTGACATTTGATCATGCGTTTGGCTCTGCCTCAGCTTCTTCTTTGGGCAGTGGCATGAACGGAGGCTGAAACTGAGGTTGTGCCTGTGACTGGAGACAGCGATTGCTGGCCTGGCTGGTTGGCTGGCTAGATGGTTGACTGGTTGGTTGGTTGTTGTCTCTGGAATTTGTGCGGAAAATTGCTAAAACGATAGGCGCGCAGGTGCAGGTGTGTGCCTCTGTGCCCTCTTTCAATTTCCCTCTTCGTTTTTCGCATGTGTGTGTCATTCCTGCTGCTCCTCCTTCAGATACGCACTGGATTAATTGGACGGATGTGCATTGGGCTGATGAGTTGAGCCGCAACTGGAGAAGGCAACTGAATGGCAGCCAAGCTGTTGGCTGCTAGCTGGTGGGCCTCCGCCTCCCTCTGTCAGAGATTAACTTGAGTTTCACTTTAAAGTCCACACCCAACAGAATAACGAAGAAAAAAGTTTAAATTGCTTGCGAGAATGGGAAAAACGCCAAGTCCCGGGCAGGAAAATTGGAAAATACTCGCATGGAACTGCAACGAAAAGGGTGAAAGGTAAAGGAGACGAATTGAACTCCTCATCGGAGATTGCCAGCAATGCATAGGTCAAAATATGGCCAACTTTCAATGCCACTTTTGTGGCAACTGTACCTCAACAATATTTCCCTCTCGGGTAACCCTAGGGAATACCCACAGACAATTTTCATCACTCACCTGAACAACTACTAGTATTTGCACAGCCTCAAACCCCTCCAAGAACTATGCAAAGCGACTCGAGACGCCACTCCACTCCCCACCACTCTACGCCTAAGCTCATCTCGCAGAGCATTTCCCGGGAAAATCCCCACATGAATAATTACCGCGCACGCAGTTCATTTAATTTCAGTTTTCGGGGAGGGGGAGCCGGGAAGCCGGGAACCCTTTCATGAATGGAAATATTTAATGAAGAAATTTATAACAAAGTTTTACAAATGGCGGCAGACTGTACGGAATGGCTGCTGCAGATGCGTGGGGGGTGTTGGGGGGTGGGATTGGGCCAAAAACAGAGGGTTGGGCCATTAAAAAAATTATGAACATTAAATGTAAATTAAGCTAATCAATTAAGTCGAAATTGTGCTGAAGATTGGCGACGCCTTCGAGTGCGACTATGCCCTGGCCTTAAAGTACGCGTACGCACAGCGAGAGGGGAGGGGAGAGAGCTTCTGGCCCATTTGCTGCCTAACCCAATTAGCCATTAGAAAGGGGACTCAAGACTCCCCCCGACAAATGACCGACATTTAAATGGGTGCCGGGCCCGGAGAGGATGCAGCGATCAATTGAGGAATCTCTCACACACCCCGCATAACCCTTTTGCTGTGCTGTGTAGTGTAGTGTAGTGTTGTGTTGTGCAGTGCATGGCCGAGTTAATGATTGGAAATTAATTTATCTCCCACTATGGGTGAATGGGTGAATGGCAGGCCATTGGGATTAGGCCATTGCGTAGACAAATTGCTGGCAATTAGCAGGGAGAACAATGACCGAAGACCGACGACCTACAGAGATAAAGGCAAAGGCATTGTTCGTGGGATGCCGAAGTTGGATCAGGTGAAGGCTTAGGCGGACTCCACCAGCTCCACTTAACGGACAATGGCTATCGATCTGACAGGAGTTGAGTTATTGATACGAATTGACGATGCGTTGAAGAGGTGCTTAGAGAGAGAGAGAGAGAGAGAGTGAGAATTACAATGGGGATATTAACGGGAAACTTAGAGGAGTAGATGGTAGGAGTAAGCAGGATAATACTACTCCCAAAGAATATATCCATGCTTCATTAGAAGTAATTGGAAAGTGGAAACAGGTATTCTTATTAGTCCAATTTTTTCCCATTTCTTTGGCCGCCCATTCCTGGAAATACCCAAATATAATCGTAGTTCAGCGGCATTCGACCCACCGACCTACTATGGTAAACAGTCGGCTTAGCATACCCCTTTCAAGGAAATTCTTTAACGACCGTCTCCAACGAACTGCAAAGTTCCAACCCAGTCGAAACAATAAAAAGGCGTCACCAGAGAGGCGCCGGGCACCCAACTGTCGGCCGGCTTGAATGGGCCTAATCAAATTAAGTACTAATCCTTGGGAAAAACCGCGAACAATTTAAAATGATTGTTAAGTAAATTTCCCAAAACAATTACGATGCAGCCACGACTCCCAGAGAGCGGAGAGGCGTCCCAGGCGCAGGCGCCACAAGGAGAGCTATTCTCTAGCATGCGAGAAGGATTATTTATAGCATGCGAAAAACGACTGGGACTTTGGACTGGCTCTTTGCATACGAGTGTGAGAGTGTCTAAAGTGTTAGCGGGATGGCCAGATGGCCATTGAACAGGCAAGACGACAATAATGAGTTGGCTTTTTCGACTGTCGAAGTTCGGTGGGAAAGGGGTGCCGTTCGCCCAACTCTTTGGAGCAACTCAAGGAAAGATAATCCACTTAGGAGCGTCTCCAAAAGCCGCATATGGCATATGGCTGTGTGGGGGGTGGGGGGAAATTGTTTTATTACCCAAGCGAAGCCGTTGAGTGTGTGTTGACTGAAAACAAAGGTGCGCACAATAAATTACATTGTTACACGGAAACTTACGACCAGGACACCGACACGGACACGGACACGGACGCACACGTGGAAGCCAGACACAGAAGGGGAACACAGACGCAGACAGGGGTTCCCCCTGCTGGCAGGAAGTCAGCAACAAGGTTGGCGTTAATGAAAAGGATTTCTCTGCCATCTCCACATGTCTGCAGTTAGTTTGCCACCGCCACCTCCACCTCCATCCACTCCCTGCACCCTGCCCCTTGCACTTGAAGTGACTTTCCGCTTTTGGGTTATTTAATATTTAAACTCGTGGACTCTCCAGACTGTGGAGATGTCCTGAAGAAGGTGGCCCCGGGCCCTTCTTTGATGTCGACCTCGGCCCATTAGTTGAGGTCTCCAACTGCTGCATAAATAAACGCCTCAGTTCATTAGTGAGTCTCCCCTCCACCCCCCCATCATCACTCGATTCTCCATTTCGGAAAAGGTTTTAGGGGTTTACGGGTGGGTCTCTCTCTGCGGTTGTCTATTCTGTGTCTATTCCAACAGTTTCTGCGGTCGCCTTTGAGGCATGAAAGTGCGTGAAAGTGTCATAAGCCATGGTGGGGGGTTTTGGGAATGGGTTGAGTCGATTTTATGACAGACCACAGCACTGCGGCTTTAGAAACGACTGCAGTGGTGCCGTTTTGGGGCATAGTTGGGTTTTTGTTGAAAAATTAATGATGTTTTAATCGAAGAGGTCGTGGCATGAACTTTTGGGACAGCACAACTTTGAAGTGATTCCCAGGAGAAGCAGTAAACGAATCCCAGCAATCCCTGCCCTGCACGTCGGCCGAAAGCAGCCGCACTTCAATATAAAATTCACTCAAAAATCACAGATCAAAATTCATCGAAACGCTCTTTCCGTTTGCAATACTTTTCTTGGACTGTGGACTGCGGACTGTGGCAGCATCCTGTTTGATAGATTAATGGGTTCAGTGGTCAGCCAACTGCAGCCCCCTGTCGAGTACGTGAACATGAACAGTCCCGAGGCGGAGTTTGTGCGCGAGATGATCCGCAATAACAAGGTTGTGATCTTCAGCAAGAGCTTCTGCCCCTACTGCAGCATGGCCAAGGAGCAGTTCCGCAAACTGAACGTCAACGCGACGGTGATCGAGCTGGATCAGCGCGACGACGGCAACGAGATCCAGGCCGTGCTCGGCGAGATGACGGGGGCACGCACTGTGCCGCGCTGCTTCATCGATGGCAAGTTCATCGGTGGCGGCACCGACGTGAAGCGCCTCTACGATCAGGGCATACTCCAGAAGTACTTCCAGTGATCATCACTGACTCCCTGAAATTATGTTTAATTTAATAAATACTGCACGCTTTTTCGCTTCTTCTTCAAAGGCAAAGGATGTCTCTTTAAGGAGTGTCTTCCCCAGCTCTTCTTGCAACAACAAGGCAGGAGGTAGACAGGAGGAGGCAGGAGATGGGTAAAAAGGCCTTTTATCTGCTCAATATGGCGCTCAAGTTGCTCCTACGAATCGGGGGAGGGGAAACAATTATGCAATGAATGCAGCTGAAAGGCAGCGAAGGACCCAGGACTCGGCTTGACTGCGCTTTCCTTGCAGCTGCACAACTGCCTGCCTGCCTCCCAGCTGTCGGGGTATTATTTCGTGCCCCATTGTTGTCTCGAAAGAGTTTTACTACCCATTTGCATATGAAAAATTGAAAGCATCAACACCAGGCATTAAGAGGTATTCAGAGGTCACAGCTCTGAGCAATGCTCTCAAAGAAAAAGAAAAAGGAAGAGGAATGGTAGATGGTAGATGTGTAATTATGTATATGGATTGACTTGGAAGCCAGAAGAAAAACTTAAGAAAAATTCCATGTTCGCTGCGTTTGCAAATCAGAATACTTATAGATCCCATAAGCAAATGGAAATCCCTCAATTGATTGCGTTTTATATGTATGTTATGTACGACATGTAGAATTGCTTTCAATTTGTTTTGTTGTTCTCGTAAATTGTTTTCCCTTTATTTTCTATTTGAAAATTACTTTAACAATGTCAAATTACTGCCACACACACACATACAGCTGAAAATTGCAGGTGCAGATAAACGGGTAAACAAAAAACACGCACGGTCAGGGCCCACGTGTCGTATGCGTAATTTGGCTTATCGATTGTTTATTTTCTTCTTTTTTAAGGTTCGTTCTTTTGGCCCAACCTGCAGGAAGGATGGCTTGGTGGAAAGGATTGATTGGTGAACAATCAGGCCTTAATCTTCAGTCAGGCCCATGCTTTGAAATTTTCATTGGAATAAGATTCATCGAATAAGAATCAGGTACATTTTCACTATAACATTTTCACCCAACATTTCCTAGCCACTTTTCCCAAGATTTTCTATCTCCTTTCTGTTTTCATAGTCATGCGTTTTTTCACCACATTTTGGACACTCCCTCGAAAGTGTTGAGTCCGCCCTCTGGAGCGCAGTAAACTCTTTATATGCGAAGGTTCGAGGTTGCCAGAGCCAAAAGTCCCTCCCTACAATGTTGCTTGCATACTCGTACATTACTTTTCCTTCCGACGGATGTCCCTTAACTAAGTTTAAGGGAGTTTTGGCAGTAAAACTAACACATGGACAGGTGTCTGATACAATGATGGAATCGGTTTTATCCATTTAACAAAGTACATCATTTAGATGATTCGATTTTTGCCCAAGTACTTGCTTTCACCTTTCTCCTGGTCAGTTTTTGAAGGGGATTCCCTTCTTGTTCTACATAGGGTATTCTGCTATTCGGCTAGCCTCGACTTTCATCTAAAATTCTGTAGTTGTTGGACTTATCCAGCGTGAAAACTTGTTATGGCCATTGGCCAGCAGCAGCAGCAGCAGCAGCACGAAGAGCATTTACAACTGCAATGGAATGGAAATTTTTTTATGATCCCCAGGCGCTTGGCCATAATTTTGTTCCTTTTTTTCTGGTGTGTGGAGCATACAAAAAAGAAGAGAACAAAAATGTTTGTTGCAGTGGCATATAACTTTGTTTTAATTTGTTGAAGGATGAATGCAATTGCCACTGACGGACTGACGAGCCAGCGAGCCAGAGAGCGGGGGAGGAGGTGGGGGATGGGTGCCTCTCCCGTATCTGTGTGCCTTAATAAAAAATGCATTTGGCTGTTTGATTGCGATATTATCTACTTGGCAGCAGCAACATTGTCGCTCCGCTGCCACTTTAATGTCCAGAGATTTAATGCACAGACATTTTTAATGGCTAATTTAACAGGGTCTCCCCAGAGGGGAAGAACACCCCATTCAATCTCCCAATTATCGGAGCGTTAGCTCTTCCATTGTACAAAGAAAATATCGAAAAATTTATTAGAATTCCCTCCTGGCAGACAAGTTGCCCGTTTGGATAGTTCTCTATCTCTCTCTCTCCTCTCTCTCCATCCTTTGGCCGTCGCCTAAATTTTGTGTGGCAGCCAGACCCTGGCTAGACCAGCCCCATATATCATATAGTTGCACCACCCCCAGCCCCTTCCCTATAGAACTCTGTCTGCCTCTATGGATGGGCATGTGCATGTGCATGTGTGTGTATCTGTGTATTCGAGTATCTCTGCGTGTGTGTGTGTGTGTCTGTGTGTGCAGTGCAGCTTCTCCTTGGCCTGTGATGGACGATTTATTAAGCGTTTTATTATTAGTTTTCTCGCTTGGTGGCTTTTGTGGCATTTTTGATTACAAATTCCGGGCATCAAGTGTTGTAATTACCCAAAAAAAAAAAGAAAAAAAGACCATTCATCCATTGTTAGAGATTCCGTTTTGCGGTTGCCGAGAGATAGAGATTGGGGGTTTAATAAATGTTTGCCTCACTTTAAACTTGATCAAAAACGACTACTTTTGCCTTTTACTGCATTTGAATGTGTTTTTAAAGCTCAACGATTCTTCTGGGGGAGTTCTTCCTCCGTAAGAGCGCCGCTTGGCAATGTGTTAAAATTTCCCAAAACGACACTCGCACGTAACATGTCATGCCAACATCTAATTATATTAGTGGCTGTATTTCTTTGTTTTACACATGCCATCCCCATCCCCACACCCCTCACCATACCATCCCCACACGGTCCTGTGGCATTGACCATACAATCGGACCGCCAGCCAGCGCTGACTTTGTCCATGGCCATGCAACGGCGGGAGATCTTTTCAGGTTGATAAAATACAGCAGGAACAACAACAATCGGGGGAGGCAACGCACGTGTTAACAAGGATGCGATAAAAGAAAAAAGGAGGAGAGGAGGAAAAATAAAGGAGCAGGAAATAAACCCTAGAATGACAGGAAATACAGTGTGCGTGACATTGTTACTGAGGCACTGAAACCGAAGCCCGGAAGCAGCAGCAGCAGCAGCAGCAGCACCCACTGCTGGTGGGTGCCTCCTATTGTTGCTATTTCTGTGAACACGAAAGCAACAGGATATAGTCGGAAAATGTGCTACCTGGTTAAGGAATGCATGACAGACAGACAGCCAGCTATGATATGAAACCCCCGAACTGCAGTTACAAACAGCTGAAATAACTGCATTATGTGATAATTATAGGTAGCTAAATATATCTATCACTTGGCAGTTGGCACTTGTCCTGGGGGATTCACCACAACGTGAACCATGAATTTTGTATGAAAATCATAGAAAGGGGGCGGTGGGGAGTTGGCCGCAAAACTTTGGTCGGACTCCCGAACAATTGGCTGTTGAAAACTCCCCTTGGGATGATCAGGGCCCGTAATGTGATACCTTGCGATAGCGTTTTAGCTAAACTTGCAACTTTTTCGGGGCCATTAATCAATTAATTAAGTATTTTATGAATATTTTAGGACGGAGATGGGAACCTTGGGGGAATGGGGATGGGGAGGGGGATACTTTGGCATCATCCCATAGTGTGATTCCTGGGGACTTTACCTTAACGCGACCGCATGAATATTTTAGCTAAATATTTGAGGAGGGAGGAAAGAGTTTTCCAGTGATAATAGGTTGGGATGGAGGCCGGGGCAGTCCCTTCCCCAGCGCAGAAAGGGATAATGAGTTTGCTTCCAGGGAGTTGTTCATCAACTTTCTAAGGAATAAGCAATAAGAGCATAAAGCAGAAGAAATGAGAAACGGGGCAAAAAGAAACGAGCGAGGATGGATGCCAACTTTCCGACTAATTAATTAAATGCGCTATAAAAATGTTTGCTGCTGCTGTTGGTGCTGGAAAAGTTTCAGCGCCTTTGCGGAGGTCCCGCCCTCTTGCTTGCAGAGAGGAGCGCAAAGAATGTTCCAGCACCGAAAAAAGAGTGCACAAGTCGACGGGCAAGTGCTCAAGTTATTCGAAAATGTTTTCCCAAAAAATTATGCAGGTGTTTGCCGGCTGGAATGGTTGCCAGAGGCAGGGGGATCCCCACTGTATTGACATTTCTTTTTTTTTGTTTTTTGTGTCCTGTCACGATAAGAACAAAGTTTTTAATGAGTTTGCCAAATGCCGCGAAATGCCGCGAAATGCCGCGGATAACTGGCGATGATTTGTCGTCAGTCGAAAGTTTCGACTCACGATTAATTTATGTGCAAGGGAAAACTTGCTTTGGCGCGGGCTTCAGCAGATAACAATAATCCCAATGCATGTTTGCTTATCAAAAAAGCCCGTTCATACGCATGGGTACAGTTTTGTCTTGAAAAGTCTTCCATCGTTGTGGCAGCATCCACCAGCTCCTGCATAGTCCATGTAAGCCCCTGTAGCTATAATTTCTGTTGATTTCGGATTGGATCTCCGGCGGTAAACATTCATCAACGGATTCATGTGTCCCATGCAGTTGCAGCTTCACTTCCAGATACAGATCCATCTTCTGTCCTGCCTCTCCTCAGCATCGTTCACCATAGCTGTCAATGAGCAGGAGCCGAGAGTCTGAGAATCCCTCCCCCTCTTGTTATTCCCCTTTTGCAATCACTCCCTCCAACCTCCAGCCGACTCCCCGTAGATATACGCACTCCATCACATGCTCGTACATACCTGCCCAGCCCCCAGCCCCCCG
The DNA here is from genome assembly GCA_035041765.1 of Drosophila algonquin. Classification (NCBI taxonomy): domain Eukaryota; kingdom Metazoa; phylum Arthropoda; class Insecta; order Diptera; family Drosophilidae; genus Drosophila; species Drosophila algonquin. The sequence goes on from JAWNKY010003561.1 coordinate 1,242,527, forward strand.
CCACCCCGCACATTAATGGTCAATTTCATTTCGATTTGATTGTGTGCTACTGGGTCTGGACGGAGGCTCGCCTCCTGGGGTGTGTGCTCGTTCGTGGCGCTCATTGAACTTCCTCCACCGAATCCCCTTTCGAAGGACCTCATGTGGGTTTTGTCAAATTAGCGCATCGTTTGTTGGGTAGCAGACATGCCACAGAAAGGAATTCCAGGCGAAAAACTTGTTAACTTTCAACCAAGTGCCTCCGCACAGGCACAGGCACTGGCCATTTCCTTGCCACTTGTGGGACGCAGCGGGGAAGAGTAGAGTCCGGAGACAGACCCATGCAAATCACAAATTGACAATAAATATTTCAAAGACTGCTATGCAAATGAAATAATAGCCTATGAATTTTATTGTGTCAAGGGATAACTCAACCATAAGATTCCAATTACCAAAACCTCTATATACAGTACCATCAATACCATTCTCCCATCCAATCTCCTATCCAATCCCATCCTATCCCTCCCTGGGCACACATCAATGGCATCCACTTTGGTATCGTTATTTGATGGCACAGCCGCACAGTTGCACAGCCGTTGCCATTCATCAAACAAGCGAATGGATATTACTTCATCGAGTACAATATTAAATACTTGAACCGAACGAACATCGAACATCGAAATTGTCAACGAAACAACCATCGAAACGACCTCAAAGTGGGTCTGTGCTGGGGGTGTGCTGTTTTGTGTGTGTGTGTGTGTGTGTGGTGGGGGGTTCGGTGCTGAAGGGAGCTTGAAACAAAAGTAAATTGCAATAAAAGTTTTGTAATTGACAAACGGACAACAAACAAAACTCCACTTCAGTTGTCGTTGTGCTCTGGACAGCAGCAGGAAGAGCAGCACCCGGAGAGAGCAGGGAGCAAGAGAGAGAGAGAGAGAGAGGCGCGGCAGGAACAGTAGCTGAGCTCAGAAAACGGATGGATGGTATGTGGTCAGGCCTGGCCTTCTGGAGCATGGCAGTCTGTTTTTGTCCTAAACAACAGGCGCTCGAATCAACAAAAACCGATTTTGCCCCCGAAAAACAGGAAGCGGCGGCAACAGCAGCAACAGCGACAGAGACAGCGACAGCGTTGACAAAAACAGTAGGAGGCCCAGGCAGTTGTGCTAAGAGGAACCCCCCACCCCCTCCCAATACAATCCCGTTCCTGGTTGTCTCATCATTTCGTACATTTTCGCCCGCATATTGACTTTGAGCGGAGGGGGGGTGGGTGGTGGGAGGCACAAACGATTCACAGATTTAAGAAATAAAAGTTTAGTGCCCCAACGCCACCACACGGCTAACCCACACAGACGTAGACTCTGCACACACACAGAGAGAGAAAAACCAGGAACAACAGGGGAGTTGTAGCCTCTGTCAAAGCAAACAAAAGACGCGTCTGTGGTTGCACCTTCCGACCCGTCCCGTACCGATTCCGTCCCCGTACCGATTCCGTAACGATTCCTAACCCGCTGCTGGTTGTCGAACGCAAAATGCCGTCGGTGGTTAGGACTTTGACTTGTTTGGTGCCAGTGACAGGACAGAATCAGAATCAGAATCAGAGTCGGAATCAGGATTGGGATGGTACGGGAGGATGCCTGGATGCTTGACTGGGCTGCTGGGCTCATTGGGTACGAGTAAATAGACTCGACTCGTGCGCAAGAGGAGGGGAAGTCTGTGGGTAAGCCCATGGCAAAACAAGTGCTTAACAATCTGCTTAAGGTGTTGACTAAAGTTAGCCTTCAACTAAGTTACGTAAAGAGACTTATGTGGACCCATGTACTTGTCCATGCTGCCTGTTCCACAAAATGCAATTTAAAACAATTTCGTCAAAGAGAAAGGAAAGCAAAGAGTAAGAGAAACTTAAAACGAAAAAGGGGAAAATGTGAAAATGAAAATAATAATGAAAGAATGAATTATGAACTTCTATATACGCGACAGACGACGCGTCGTCCCCGAAGGACCTTCCGTCCACTTCCGCACTGCACTCTCTTACAGAGCGTGGCACGTGAGTGGAAAGCGAAAAATTGTGAAAATGTGGCATACAAATGATTATGTGTGTGTGTGTGTATGTTAAGTTTGGCACGCGCCACGCCTACAATAAACCGCAAAAGTCATAAGAGTGCGGAGATGGAGAGAGATAGAGATATATACGATAGTGCGCTCCCCTTTGGCCGCAAAAGTATGCCACATATTTCACAGTTCGAGGCAGATGGCAGCCAAACAGAAACAGAAAAGGACAAAACAGACCCCAGGGACGACAGTGTGCACCCGCTCCCCCTCCACCAACACGTCAGCACACACGCCTACACTCAAAGCGTAACTGTTAGCCACAGTTCGGGGACGGTACTCCATCCCCCGTTTTCAAATAGGGAGAGAATTTTGACTTATGAGCGCTCTGGGCGTAAGTTATACTTAACTACATGCCGCCGCAAAAGTTGCCACAACTTTATTGCCATTTCATGTGCCATTAAACACCGCAGAGCGAAAGAGAAGGAATCTCTATGTGTGTGTGGTGTGTGGTGTGTGTGTGTGCGAGGCGACACCGAAACGGCCTGCTAATCTGTTGATAAGTAAACAAAATGCACAACTTGATGGCTTCATTCAGCCACGTCCCACGTCCCCGCAAAAAACAGCCAGAAATGCGAGAGTGAGTGAAAGAGTCGTTGATAAATGTCATGGCATTTTTACCTGTGCCAACAATGGCCACACTTTTTCACCATCCTCCTGCTCCTGCTCCTGCCCTCTTCAGTCATGCTGCTCACGTCGCGTCGCTGGCACGCAAATGTGACCAGACCAGCCATTGAGAACGAACGCGCTCTTTGGTTGTTGCTATTGTCATTCGTCAGAGTCAGACAGGGATATAGATAGAGATAGAGAGAGTGGAGTGGGATGGGGTGGGGTGGGGTAATATTCAAATAAAGAATTGTCACTTTGACACGTCTGAAGCGTGCCCAAATGGCTGACACGGTCACGCCCTCCTCAACGCACTACGCAATTTCCACTTCAATTTCTATTCGAATATCCCATATCTTATTTATTCATTGGCTCAGTCATAGCACGACTTGAAGGCCAAAGAATAGATGCATTGATCTTCAGATTGGCTATCATAGTAAGGGCAGCGAGGCCAATTGCTCTAAGGATTGGTAATTAGTTCGGGCTTACCAGATCCAATTGCCATTTACGCGTCTTAATGGGAAATTGTTTGGCCAATTGACGAATTGGGACGGATTGTTTCTATAGGCGAGGTGATGATATCAAACGGATTTAAGCCTTTGGAAAGAATGGATCGTCGCGTGTGGATCTTGGTGGTGGCACTTCTGCTTGTATCTGTGGATGTGCCATGTGATGGGCAGCTGCGGATGCCGAGCTTCCTTTGCATACCGCCATATGTTGCAGTACAGAGACAATGTGTTCTGCCTAAACCACCAAGTGTAGGAAATCAAGAAAAAAGAGGATCGAAACCCAATAATAAACCAGATAGCCCTGACCGTAACCAAAACAAGTCCAATAACCGTAACAAAAACACTAACATAAATAAAATAAAACTAAAAAATAATTCCTCGGGTTTGACCAATAATCAAAAACCTTTAAGCCCCCCAACAATAGCCGCTATACTTCCAACAGTGGCAACCACCGTCGGCCCTCCTCTCACTATCCTGGAGTCACAGTCCCAGTCATAGCTTAACACAGCCTCACAGCACCACAAAGGTATGGGAATGGTAAAGTAATATTATATTCAGGATTTCACTGATTTACATCCGATATATGAATATCTTTCACAGCCTGAGCAACCGACACCAGCCGACACACCCAGAAGTGGTTCTTCCAAATATTTCAACAAAAAAATGAATTTTCTTAGACCCCAGAAAATATATTCATATGTATAGCACTAAATATGCTATTTTCCCATTAAAACAATAAATTCAAGACCGAATATGCCAGGAAATCTCGGCTGATATCTGATTTTTCGTGATCGGAGGAGTCCTACCAACCGATTGGCTTCCGAAAGAAGAACATCAGTCCGCTCTCTCGTTCTATACATGAGACAGACAGTCCACTGTATGTGGGCACACATTTACTGAATTACGTCTGACCGCCACAGTTCTCTTCTTTGGCCTCTTTTTCTGCTGCTCTTCTTCTCTGCTGTGCTCCCCTTCTGCTGTTGCTGCTGTTCCCGTCGTTAACAGGGCTCCTTCAATGGGCCCACTCCTGCTTACATTCATGGCCAATATATTGGTCTTTCCCAAGTACATAATTTTTTCCTACTGTTCTATTGGAGTACTCTGTGTCTCATATGGTATGAATCGATCAATAAATACAATATTTTGTTGTTGCGCTAGTAGTCCTCATGCGTAGCCCTCGTATCATCGCGTGTTTCTCTGTGTAAGGGGGTCTGATGTGCTTTGGTCATGGAATTTCAAGTTTTAATTTTATGCAAATTGTACGCTGATTATGCTGTCAGCATTTTAATACTCGTACGAGTTTGCGTACTATATATCTGAATAATTGTACATGCTAATACCGAAGGACTGTTCTCGTGATTGTTGGCTGCCGCTTAATCATTTAAAATTAAAATTTTATATGGAAATTGGTGTTTGGCTGCTTTCGAATTGGAAATGTTTACGCAATCGCATGTTGGCCATTTGTTGTTCGTCAAATAGTTGACAATGCGATTAGATTAGGTCTGACCAGCACGACTTACAGCCACATGCCTATCGAATCGATTGGCTTTGATTTGTTATAAGTTTAGCAAAAAATGAACTTGTTGGATAATGAATGCTGTGTGCTGGGAGCTGTTTGGAAGATTTCAAATTGCATTTTTACATTAAATCTGAGGATAAACTTCATTAAAACAAATTCAATAGAACCCAAATCCATGTAAATTTGGCCGACTTACAGTCAGCAGCAGCCCGAAATTCAATTAATTATACAAAACTTAAATGCAACCCATGCACACAACACACCCATGATGCCGTCATTATCAGGCAGTGGCAGTGGCAGCAACAGCGCGCCCTGCCATACCGACATGCAGCAATGCAATGCTGCAACAGCAACAACTACGATAATGCTGCGGCATAGTCAAAATATCTAACATACAACAGCTGGAAGACAATGCGAAGGCGGCAAACCCAGACCCAAACCCAAATCAACGGCAACATCCGTGTGGGGGGGGGGATGCGACAGGATGGGATGGTAAAGGATGCGAGAATGTTTATGCACATTATGAACAAGCATCGGTTGTACGCGACCCGTAGAGAGGGGCACACATACATACATACATACGTATATAGAGGGGCATACCTATCACATAAACGTTTTGTGCATTGCAAATCTGTTTCCCTGCTGCTGCCCCTGCCGCTATTGCCTCTGCTGGAAGCGGATACGGATGCGACCCCATTTCAAATCCTTCCGAATTATGCACGAAAATTATGTGTGTGCGAAAGCGAAAATTTCCACAGACAAAATGATGGTTTTCCCCAGCGGTTCTCTGGTTCTGCTTCTGCTTTTGCGACTGCGACTGGTTTTGTATAACGAATACGAATATTGCGCATACGACATGTGTTTGGCATATTTAAGTGGGGCAGGGCAGGGCAGGCCAGAGCACCAGCCCAGAGGCTGCCGGAAAGAAGGCGGTGGTGCAGGCAGAGTGGTGCACTGCCATTAGCCCAATTTGGGCATCACTTTAAGAGACAGAGAGAGTGAGGGAGAGTGAGAGAGAACACACAATTTCAATTGTTTGCCTTTCGCCCAATCATTTGTCAAATGAGTTTTCAGAAAATGTCACGCAATGCAATTTTCTTTTCGCAGCGAAAGCAGGCGAAAGCCCCACGAAATAAATGATGCCAGAGCTAGCTGGGCACTGCTCCTGCTGGGAGTTTTAGTGTCATATAAGAAAATCCCAGTGGGAGATAGAAAAATGACTGAGAACCGACTGCGAAAGTTAAAGTCCTGCCGACTGCGATATAGACTCCATGCTCTCTCTGGCATTATTACATTGTTGCATAAGACAGTCATTGGGGGGGGGGGCTAAGAGAGGCAGATGCGTGTGCGTCCTGCAGCCAATAAGTTGCAAGCAGCCGTTGCCACTGCAGCACAAATATCCTTGTCACATGACATTTATGCACATTCGTGTGTGTGTGCATGTGAGTTTGTGTGTGTCCTTCCTACGGCTGCAACAGCTGCAAGATGGCTGCAACTACAACTTAAAGCTTTTAATAAAAATGTCAAGTGCATTGAAGTGCATGGGGGAAACGCCTGGAATCTGCGAATCAGCGAACGAGCGAACAAAGGTCAGATGTGGCACCATTTAAAGCATGTTGGGGAGACCTTTTCATCTCTTTGAATTATGGCAATTTAGCCACATTGGACTTTCTTCACAAAATCAGGACTTCCATGGCCAGGAGAATATATTTTATTGCAAGATCTGATGGTTAAGATTCGATTACAAATCCAAGAAAACTGTCTTCTGATGTAATATCCCATCTTTGATGAAAAAGTCAGTGTTATGCCATCGGCTTTGAAAATTTACCAGCAAAAAAGATATTTGCTTGATCCTTAATGAAAAACACAAAGGGTCGATTAATTTTGAACTGATAGGCTTTCTCGTAGCCCGTCTCGATAGAAGCTGGAACCAAAAGACTGTGTCAGTATCAATTTCAAATAGGAGTCGTGGCTCTTTCTTACTCTCAGCAAGGGGACACTTGCGGGGGCAGCCGCCGTCCATCTCAATGATTCCCTTGTGCTTGAAAGCCGCCAATCGGAGGTCTGGCTTCTCGCTGAGGCCGGAGAAGTCGGGATTTTCCAACAAGGTGTGCAGGCCCAGCCTATCCTTTAGCAGCCCATGCAGGCTGGTCTCGTACTCAATGCTAAATTGTGGTATTTCCAAGAGCACACTCGTCATATAAAAACCGTCCGTAATATTAAGGAGGTCATAGTTCAAGAGAAGAGATTGTCTTAGCTGAGAATAATCGTTGAACTCCTTGGACATTATAATGACGAGGCTAAGGTTTCCTTCCTTATAGGGTATTTCGATGCCAGCAGCCCCAAAAGCAGGCAACTCGCCGACCCGCAGTCGATCGTATTTCCTGTACATGTCAGCAGGCAGGGTGCCATTTGCACCTCGGAAGGGCTGCTGTTCCCTCATCGCCAAGAAAGGCTTCTCAAAGCTACCTCGAAAGTAGAAGCCGCTGGTTAGAACCATGTTGGACGAGGAACTAATGTCGGAGTCCTTCAGAATATCATCTACCTTGCGACCCGAGGCCAAGAGAGTCTGGCGGCTAATGGCCTTGACGGCCTTCGATGTGTGATTAAAATCAATGCGCACAGCAGGGCTTTTCAGAAATTTCTTCGCCAATCTCTGATAGTCGGACTTCAGTGGGTATTTCCTATCCACGAATAGACTAAAGGGTGTCCTCATGGTCGTACCCGACTTGCTTATCGAAAATTTGAAGTCTTTAAACTCCTCCAGTGCCTCTTTCTTGCTCACCCCCGCCAGCTGCAGGGCGCGCTGCAGTTCTTGCGCTGTCTGCCCCTCAGCCCCGGCAAAGAGTAACGCCAGGGCGCCCCTAACGCCCACTGGGGAGATCACGAAATTTTTTTGATCGCTCCATGCGGAAATAGTCGAAAAGAATTTGTTCGCTACATAATCGGCATGGACTAAAGCCATTATGCAGAGCAGAACTGGAAGGTAATGAAATATAGGGGATACATAACAGATTTACAGAGAGAAGTCAAAGGAGAACTTACCCGAAAATTTACGGAGTAGCATCTTGATTCAACGAATGTCGCGACAGAAGTGGTACAGATTCATCAGACTCGACTATTATTAAGCCCTTTCTGCATACAGCCGTAGCGAATGGTATTAAAGCCTGCAAATTTGTACTTATATAAGCTCAATCCAGAATTGAATTTGGAATAATTGGGGTGCCAGGTTTTTGTTACAAAATCAAGATTCAGGGCCTCTTCGGTGTTTTATTATTATTATTAATTTATTCGATTGCAAGAGCAAGATCTGATTTTATATTTGATTTTATATCCAAGATTTTCTGAAAAACTCAGTCTCTCGGAATCGGCATAAACAACGTACCCGAAAAAAAGACATTTGTTTGATCCTTAATGAAAAAAACAAAGGGTTGATTAATTTTGAACTGATAGGCTTCCTCGTAGCCCCTCTCGATATAAGCTGAAACCAGAAAAAGAAGTATTAGTCTCACTTTCATAAAGTCTTGACCATGTCTTACTCGGTGCGAGGGGACACTTGCGGCGGCAGCCGCCGTGCATCTCAATGGTGCCCTTATGCTTGAAAGCCGCCAATCGGAGGTCTGGCTTCTCGCTGAGACCGGAGAAATCAGGATTGTGCAAGAGTGTTGCTAGGCCCAGCCCATCCTCTAGAAGCCAATGGAGGCTGGTCTCGTACTCAATGCTGAATTGTGGCATTTCTACGAGAACAGGCTGAATATTAAAGCTTTCCGTGAGTTGAAGGAGATCATAGTTCATGAACATAGCTTGTCGTAGTCGAGAATAATCGTTAAGCTCCTTGGACATTATAACGACGAGGCTAAGGTTTCCTTCCTTAAAGGGTATTTCAATGCCAGCAGCCCCGAAAGCTGGCAGCTCGCCGACGCGCAGTCTATCGTATTTCCTGTACGTGGTAACGCGAAGTATGCGACCTGGTATTCTGAATTCCTGCCGTTCGCTCATCCGTAGAAAGGGCTTCTCAAACCCACCACTGAAGTAGAAGCCACTGGTTAGAGCCATGTTGGATGAGGAGCTAATGTCGGAGTCCCTCAGAATAGAATCTACCTTGCGACGCGAGGCCAAGAGAGTGCGGTGGCTAATATCCTTGACCGCCTGCGTTGTGTGTTCAAAATCCATGCGCACTGCAGGGCTTTTCAGAAATGTCCTCACTAATCTCTGATAGTCGGATTTCAGTGGGTATTTTCTATCCACGAAGATCTTGAAGGGAATCCTCATGGTCATGTCCGTCTTGCTTATCGTATATTCGAAGTCTTTGAACTCCTTCAGTGCCTCTTCCTTGGTTATCCCCACCAGTTGCAAGGCGCGCTGCAGTTCTTGCGCTGTCTGGCCCTCAGCCCCGGCAAAGAGTAACGCCAGGGCGCCCCTAACGCCCACTGGAGAGATCACGAAATTTTGTTGTCTGCGATCGTTCCATGCGGAAATAATCGAAAAGAGTTTGTTCGATACAAAATCGGCATGGACCACGGCCATTAAGTAGAGCAGAACTGAAAAGTAATAAAATATTGGATACATATAGATTTTAGAGATAAGTCAAAGGAGAACTTACCCGAAAATTGACGGAGTAGCATCTTGATTCAACGAATGTCGCACCAGAAGTGGTACGGATTCATCAGACTCGACTATTATTAAGCCCTTTCTGCATACAGCCACAGCGAATGATATTAAAGCCTGAAAATTGGCACTTATATTATATAATCACAGTTGACATTGGACTGTGTGATGGGTGGGTGGGTCGTTTCATCTTTGTTGCGAAATCAAGCTTCAAGTGGGGTACTGTTGGGTCGTCGCTTGGCATGTCCCTGCCTTTGTTTCACACGACTTGGCCGGGGTTTTCCACAAGTTTTCCTTGCCCCTAAAGTTTGTTCAGTTCGAAAAAGGTATGCAAACGTGTTATTCTTCTACCTGCAGTTGAATGAGGACTGACCTGACCCCCGGGTGAGTGCCAGGATGCAGTGCTTCCAGGCTGACAATATTATTGAAAGCTCGACATTTAGATTGATTGCAATTGCAGTTGCTCCGCACTCCTCATTCGATAACAATACGTGGTGCAGTGCCTTCTTTTCTTCAATCCTTCTCTTTGCTCTTTTTTCATATTATCCATAATCAAATGTTTTCCTAAAAATGTTTGACTTTGGCAAGGGGAAGAAGTTATTGCTGTAGCATTAATTTATTCTATTGCAAGATCCGATTTTACATCCAAGATTTTCTGAAAAATTTAGTCTATTATAATCGGCATAAAAATCGTACCTGCAAAAAAGACATTTGTTTGATCCTTAATGAAAAAAACAAAGGGTTGATTAATTTTGAACTGATAGGCTTCCTCGTAGCCCCTCTCGATATAAGCTGAAACCAGAAAAAGAAGTATAAGTCTCACTTTCATAAAGTCTTGACCATGTCTTACTCGGTGCGAGGGGACACTTGCGGCGGCAGCCACCGTGCATCTCAATGGTGCCCTTATGCTTGAAAGCCGCCAATCGGAGGTCTGGCTTCTCGCTGAGACCGGAGAAATCAGGATTGTGCAAGAGTGTTGCTAGGCCCAGCCCATCCTCTAGAAGCCAATGGAGGCTGGTCTCGTACTCAATGCTGAATTGTGGCATTTCTACGAGAACAGGCAGAATATTAAAGTTTTCCGTGAGTTGAAGGAGATCAGAGTTCATGAACATAGCTTGTCGTAGTCGAGAATAATCGTTAAGCTCCTTGGACATTATAATGACGAGGCTAAGGTTTCCTTCCTTGAAGGGTATTTCAATACCAGCAGCCCCGAAAGCTGGCAGCTCGCCGACGCGCAGTCTATCGTATTTCCTGTACGTGGTAACGCGAAGTATGCGATCTGGTATTCTGAATTCCTGCCGTTCGCTCATCCGTAGAAAGGGCTTCTCAAACCCACCACGGAAGTAGAAGCCGCTAGTTAGAGCCATGTTGGACGAGGAGCTAATGTCGGAGTCTCTAAGAATGGCATCTACCTTGTGATCCGAGTCAAAGAGAGTGTGCAGGCTAATGGCCTTGGCCGCCTCCGTTGTGTGCTTAAAATCCTTGTGCAGAGCAGGGGTTTTGAGAAATTGGATTGCTAAGCTCTGATAGTCGGACTTCAGTGGGTATTTTCTGTCCACGAAGATCTTGAAGGGTATCCTCATGGTCATGTCCGCCTTGCTTATCGTATATTTGATGTTTTTGAACTCCTGTAGTACCTCTTTCTTGGTTACCCCCATCAGTTGCATGGCGCGCTGCAGTTCTTGCGCTGTCTGGCCCTCAGCCCCGGCAAAGAGTAACGCCAGGGCGCCCCTAACGCCCACTGGAGAGATCACGAAATTTTGTTGTCTGCGATTGTTCCATCGGAAAATAATCGAAAATAGTTTGTTCGACACATAATCGGCGTGGACCATAGCTATTACGCAGAGCAGAACTGAAAGGTAATGAAATATAGGGGATACATAACAGATTTACAGAGAGAAGTCAAGGGAGAACTTACCCGAAAATTTACGGAGTAGCATCTTGATTCAACGAATGTCGCGACAGAAGTGGTACATATTCATCAGACTCGACTATTATTCATACTTTCTGCATACAGCCGTAGCGAATGGTATTAAAACCTGCAAATTTGTACTTATATAAGCAGAATTGAATTTGGAATAATTGGGGTGACAGGTTTTTGTTACAAAATCAAGATTCAGGGCCTCTTCGGTGTGTTATTATTATTATTAATATATTCTATTGCAAGATCTGATTTTATATTTGTTTTTATATCCAAGATTTTTTGAAAAACTCAGTCTCTTGGAATCGGCATAAACAACGCACCCGAAAAAAAGACATTTGTTTGATCCTTAATGAAAAAAACAAAGGGTTGATTAATTTTGAACTGATAGGCTTCCTCGTAGCCCCTCTCGATATAAGCTGAAACCAGAAAAAGAAGTATTAGTCTCACTATCATAAAGTTTTGACCAGTTCTTACTCGGTGCAAGGGGACACGCGAGGGGGCAGCCGCCGTGCATCTCAATGGTGCCCTTATGCTTGAAAACCGCCAATCGGAGGTCTGGCTTCTCGCTGAGACTGGAGAAATCAGGATTGTGCGAGAGTGTTGCTAGGCCCAGCCCATCCCCTAGAAGCCATTGGAGGCTGGTCTCGTATTCAATGCTGAATTGTGGCATTTCTACGAGAACAGGCTGAATATTAAAGCTTTCCGTGAGTTGAAGGAGATCAGAGTTCATGAACATAGCTTGTCGTAGTCGAGAATAATCGTTAAGCTCCTTGGACATTATAATGACGAGGCTAAGGTTTCCTTCCTTGAAGGGTATTTCAATACCAGCAGCCCCGAAAGCTGGCAGCTCGCCGACGCGCAGTCTATCGTATTTCCTGTACGTGGTAACGCGAAGTATGCGACCTGGTATTCTAAATTCCTGCCATTCGCTCATCCGTAGAAAGGGCTTCTCAAACCCACCACGGAAGTAGAAGCCGCTGGTTAGAACCATGTTGGACGAGGAGCTAATGTCGGAGTCGCTAAGAATGGCATCTACCTTGTGATCCGAGTCAAAGAGAGTGTGCTGGCTAATGGCCTTGGCCGCCTCCGTTGTGTGCTTAAAATCCTTGTGCAGAGCAGGGGTTTTGAGAAATTGGATTGCTAAGCTCTGATAGTCGGACTTCAGTGGGTATTTTCTGTCCACGAAGATCTTGAAGGGTATCCTCATGGTCATGTCCGCTTTGCTTATCGTATATTCGAAGTCTTTGAACTCCTTCAGTGCCTCTTCCTTGGTTATCCCCACCAGTTGCAAGGCGCGCTGCAGTTCTTGCGCTGTCTGGCCCTCAGCCCCGGCAAAGAGTAACGCCAGGGCGCCCCTAACGCCCACTGGAGAGATCACGAAATTTTGTTGTCTGCGATTGTTCCATCGGAAAATAATCGAAAATAGTTTGTTCGACACATAATCGGCGTGGACCATAGCCATTACGCAGAGCAGAACTGAAAGGTAATGAAATATAGGATATATATCAGATTTACAGAGAAAAGTCAATGGAGAACTTACCCGAAAATTTACGGAGTAGCATCTTGATTCAACGAATGTCGCACCAGAAGTGGTACGGATTCATCAGACTCGACTATTATTAAGCCCTTTCTGCATACAGCCACAGCGAATGATATTAAAGCCTGAAAATTGGCACTTATATTATATAATCACAGTTGACATTGGACTGTGTGATGGGTGGGTGGGTCGTTTCATCTTTGTTGCGAAATCAAGCTTCAAGTGGGGTACTGTTGGGTCGTCGCTTGGCATGTCCCTGCCTTTGTTTCACACGACTTGGCCGGGGTTTTCCACAAGTTTTCCTTGCCCCTAAAGTTTGTTCAGTTGGAAAAAGGTATGCAAACGTGTTATTCTTCTACCTGCAGTTGAATGAGGACTGACCTGACCCCCGGGTGAGTGCCAGGATGCAGTGCTTCCTGGCTGACAATATTATTGAAAGCTCGACATTTAGATTGATTGCAATTGCAGTTGCTCCGCACTCCCCATTCGATAACAATACGTGGTGCAGCGTTTTTCCCTCTTCAATCTTTCCTTCTCCCTTTTTGTTCTGTTTTCTTTTTTCTATTTTCCTTAATTAAAAGTTTTGCCAAAAATTGTTGACTTTGGCGAAGGGAAGAAGAAGTAGATATTGTTGAAGACCTGGGCAAAATATACGGGGGTATCTTGGTATGCAATTTACTTTTCCTTTACTTTCCTTTGCCTACGAGTATGTTTTTCCTTCATGGCTGCGTACTTGTACTTTTCTCCTCCTCCCCGTGGCACGCAATCGGGCAAAACTATTTCAATTTGGCAACACCGTGCTCGTAGCTTTCGCCTATGCAAAAATCTCTCTTTTTTTGTGTGTTTGTTATCAAATTGTTGGAGATTTATGAACCTTTGGATGATTTAGTTTTCCAAATTACATGGAGCCCTTATTAAATAAAGTAGTTATGTGTATTTAAAATGTATTCATTTTATGCGTTTGTGTCCAGTGATCGTGTTAATGCGACCATCTATTCTGCTCCTAAAAATACTCAAAAATATTGAATGAATATTTTTTGTTAATATAATCTAGATTGGCAAAAATCCAAAAGGAGGAGGAGATATGGATGTCGTGGCAGAGATTATCGGAGATTCTTAATTACATTTTATATTTTATAATATATTGTTGATTTTACGTATACATATGTATATAATTTGGTGAGTTATACGTTTTTTGACAACGTTTTTTTTTAATAATAGTGGGAACAATGCGAGCGATTTGTTTCAACTAGAATTTTCGACCTAACGACAACTCGGGTGGGAAGAAGTCGAGCAAAAGGGAATTGAAAGATCACGCGATGCGACGTGTCTGTTCCAATGCAAAAACGGAATGCATCAATGTATGGGTGTGCAGCGCGTGGTTTTTAGCTATGCGTTTGAGGGCGTTACAGTTAGGTTTCGGACATGGGCAATAGCAACACAATTATGAGCAGAAGAATAGGTGCTCAAGCCGGAAAGAGCAATTGATGGGCAAATGAATGGGAGCAGTTAGAAGTATGAATGAGAATACATGTACAGAACAGTAAAATAAGCGGCTATTTTTGTCAACACTGTCAATCAATACTATTGTCTGCTCCCTCACTTTGAAGTACTCCTATTCTCAGGCTATTGCTTGACCATCGGCTTCATAAGTTCAGTACCCCTCCTGGAAGGCTTGTTGACAATAGGAAATTGCCCTCCCACTCCATAAAGCCTTCGATGCACGCCTCATCATCCTCCGCTGCTCCATCAACACTGTTCTTGCGAGTCGAACTGTAAATTATGCATACAAATTAGAAACTACCGTTCGTTGTATAGGGGGATGACGTAAACATACCTACTCTACTCGTAGAAATGTTGAATAATAACATTAATGAAAACAATGCACAAGCAGAGAAAGCGACAGACATAGAGGCAGAGAAGTTGGCAGAGAGAGAGAAAGAGAGGGAGAGGGGAAGCGGTGACGTGTGAGACAAGGGGAGTGAGAAGGACAAACAGCTGCCGGAAGCAAAGGCAAGCAGAAAATTAAACAGAACAAAGCAGAATGAACGGAGAGGCAAAAGCATGGCAGATGGCGACAAGATAAACACACAAGCACACATTCACAGTCTCCCACACGGTCACTCATACATATGTATGTATGTGTGTGTATGGTACTGTGTACGTGTACGTGTCCATGCACGGAAGCTGCAATAGCAGCAGCAACAGCAGCTTTGACAACAATCACAGTGAGCGCCGAGAGAAAACAACAACAGAGTAGCAACAATCCCTATCAATTCGATGCTTAGCAACGGCACATTAAAGGAAACAAAAAAAATTACGAGACAGTTTCGAAGGTTGAGATACCCTTTTACAACAATAGTTCCAATGGACTATCGGACAGACCTAAATGATCTTCATATATACAGATTAGGTTGAAACTCTTCGTCTAAAATATATTCCATGATTAGATAAAGAAAGCACCTCAAATGGATCATAATACCATCTTTAAAGGGTACAACAAAGAGCAGCATCAACAAGGACTGGTCTAAATCTCATCAGCTTTCACATCTGTCTGTTAAGTAAGCAACAAAATAAAAAAGCAACAACAAAACAAAAAAAAAACAACAAAAGATGTAAATACTGTTGGAAAAAGTAGCAGAACAAATGAAACATTTTTGCATCCTCGAAAGTTGAAAGAGAAATAGACGACACGAGACACAAAGTTTGGCTAAAATATCCTGTATGCTGTGTGTATGCTGGCCGAGAGCAAAAGGATCTGTTACCATGTGTGCGCGTCGAGTGATTATTTTTGCATGTTAACTAATTCTATCTTTTGTGCTCGCCACAAAAGATACACATTCTGTAAGCTGTAAACACATCTAAGCGATGCACTCGTACAAGACGGAGCTTAAAGTATACATCTATGTAAATTTGTGTATAAAATCAGGGAAATTCGGAGAGTAAATGGCAAACTATTGTTCTACCAGAAGTGAAGAATGGGATGGGCATGTGTAGATACTTGTGAACGTAGAAGGAACCCTTTTAGGTGTCCCTAAATTAAGGCTTTTAAGGCTTTTATTCAAAAGAATTTAAAGAAACTTTTAGCTTTGTGAAACCATCAAATATGTGTATCTGAAACCGCACAAAACTCTTTCATCATTCGCCATTCCTCTCATCGTTCTCTCCATTCACTCTTGACAGAAACTCTTTCCTTTTGCAGTCCTGCGGTTTGGTTAGCCGCATTTTTGACTGTCCCACAAATGAGACATGAAATCCTCGTTCACCCCGCACTCCACCCCACACCCCGCACACCTTGGATCCAATCAAAGTCACCTTTTTGTGGCCGGGTTAGGCAGGCAAAAGCCGCTTCACTTATTCATTGGCAACCGCAAATCTTTTATTTGACTTTTGGTAACTCCAAACGTGGCATGACTTTTACTTTGCGGCACACACTTTTTGCCACCAAAAGCCAAGGAAAGAAGGGGGTGGGGTGGGGGGTTTTTAGGTGAGTTGGCATTTTGGTTTGGCAAAGTTTTTTAATTAATTAGGGAAAGTGTCTAAGTCGAAAGTTGCGGCAATTAAATGTGAGTTAAAGTCACCAAAGAAAATTGTCAAAATAAAGAAAAGTGTACACAAAAAGATGGCGAGAGAGAGAGAGAGAGAAGCAAAAGGAAAATATTAAATAATTCTCCAAAATATATGACGCAGTCACGTTTTTTTTCTCCGCTGCTGCTGGGGGTTTTCGCCAGGGAAAGTCAGGAGCGGAGCAGATGACGGTCGCAGAGGCGCATACATGTCTCGAAACACACATACGTACGTGTATTGTATATGAGGGAGATCTGGGGATACACTCGTACATAAATATGTATATGTATATGTTTATATGGTGTGCTTACACTGTGCTCAACAAATATGCGCCTAATAATGCCTCAAAGATGGGACCCATATGCCCCACCAAAGGCTTAAAATATTTGCACGTAAAATGCTTGGCGGAAAATCTCAACGGAACGGATACGCATGCAGCCAGGGGGAGAGAGAGAGACAGAGGGCGATGGAGAGGTACCCACACATACACACATATACTGATACTATACATGTACGTACATGGCTGTTGTCATAACGCAGCTGTTGCGTCCTGTGTCCGCTGTTCCACATGGCGTATTCGTAATGCCTTTTGAAAATGCCATGCCATAAGCATGTGCCTTTAATGACATCATTCTGCCTTTGGGCGTAATGAAAATGCCTGCAAAGTGTCAAAAGTTGATGGTTTTATTGCTTACTTATTGCATTTAAATATGGAAATTATTTCCAGCAAATCTCTGGGCCAGAAACATGTCCAACTTTAAGAGGATATATACAGGCTGTATACAGGTTTCTTCCGGTTTAACGAACCAAGCGATTTACTAAATTAATCAGCATAATTATGCTGGCAACGGCAGCCAGAAACCCACTCAGACCAAGTCCTAATTTATTAATTAGTGATTCGTTAGTGTTACGCACTTTGGTTTGGTTTTTCACCCTCCACCAAGGAGAAAAAAGTAAGAAAAAAAGTGGCAACAAAGTGTCGCAGGTAAAAGTAAAACAGAAACAGAAACACACGCCACGAAATGCAAACATGGGGGATTCTCAGGTGGTACAGCGTTTACCTGGGGCTTAATTAAAATAAATAGACACATGCTACTGCCTCCGCCTCCGCCTCCAGTCTGCCACCAGTCCCGACTCATTCCGCATCCTTGATGTAAGGCCGCCTCGTTATTATGCAGCGAGCATGTTTGGCATTAACCAATATAAGTAGTCGGTTCTGCCAATTTCCATAAGTCAACAGGGAGGCAGAGGCCGCTGGCAGGGGACCGCTGGCAGGGGCGGGGAAACCCAAACGAAGTCAGCAATTAAAAGCATGGTCCATCATGCGGACAGAGCGGACACGGCGGACACACTTTTGCGGTTAGTTTGCGGCTAGCACTGGCCAAACATCTCCCCGTCTCTCTCCCAGAGATACGATCCGCTCCTCTCTCTTTTTCTTTCCTGGCGGATTACCCCGTATTCAAATCAGTTGCAACGCCCAATTAATGTAAGCGGACACAATGTTGCATACTAATGAGGCAGGAGACGATTCCGACGACTCCCAAATGAACAAAATGGAAATAAAGATGTGCAGAACGATGTTTGATACATTCTTGTCCCAGACTCCGCTCATGCTTCTATCTCCTGCTCCTGCTGCCGCTGCTCCTGCTGTTGCTCTCGAGGCTTTGGGATTGCGGGTTTTGATTTTTTAATTAATGAACAGAAATGCAAGGAGTGAGGGCTGGAAAATCATGTAAATTTAAGAGGCAAACAATAAAATTGCCGAATTTTAGGAGGATAGTTTCAAAGGATAAATTGGGTTTTGGGGTTACTTTTTTCATACCAAATTTTAATCAAGAAATCTGGCTTTAATTTTACATTTAAATTCAAGATTTTTTGTATCGTTTTTCCAAAGAGAAGTCCTTCCGGTGTTTTTCAGGTGTTTTTCTGCTAATATTTTGAGAGCCTTTAAAACCTAATTAAAGAACAGTTTTACGACTATCAGACTGCGTTAAGACCCGTTATATCCAATTAGAAATCTCGTTATGTAATTAAAGCAGCAGCAGTAGCATTTATATCTCCTCCGTGACTCCGTGCCCTCAGAAGTTATGTTCTTCTCAGAAGTTTTTTTGTTGCCTGACAAATGATAATGTAATGTCATCATATATTACGCATACGCCAAGGATCTCTCCTCTCTCTCCACCTCTCCGCCTCTCCTTCTCGCAGCTCAATTACAAAAACTTATAACTTTCAGTTTGGCAAAAAGCAAAAAGAAATAAAGCAAAGTGGAGCGACGAGGAGTTCAGACTCGGCCCCGCACTCGTTACTAATGAAACTTAAAGATGGCGCCGCCGGAAGAGAGAAAAGAAGCGAGAGAAGGGAGGAGCAGGAGCAGGAGCAGGAGCTGGAGCTGGAGCAGGAGGGATATGTGTATGTAGTGCAAATGAAAGTTTTTCCGAAACAAGCAAAGATTATGCCATGTTAAGGAACAGCCAGCCAAAGTACTTGGGAGTAGATTCGGAACAGAAGTACAGAGCAGGAGGCAGGCCAGGGGTGGAGCAGTAGGTGGAGGGACGGGGGCGAGCGACAAACAAAAGATTAGTGTCTCTAGGGTTGCAATCGCTTTCTGGTGTTCCTCCCCGCATTTGCAGAAATTAAACAATGTAAAGTTTGGGTTTGTGTGCCACCAAAGCCCGGACAAAAGCAAACTTTCCACAGAACTATCCTCCTCCTCCTCCTCCTACTGCTGCTGCTGCTGCTGCTCGTCCTCCTAGTGCTGCTGCCCACCGCATGTCAGAACCAAATATGTAACTCAATTAGTTTTTCCGCCCAATAGCCCGCCCCGAAAATCACCCTCTCATACTTAGTCGTGTACACACGCACTAACCAAATCCCCTGCTCTGGCAAAAACTTTGTATGTAATACAATGTTGTTGTTGTTGCAACCAAAGTTGGCCATCCATTCATCCGGGCATCCATCCGAACAGAGCATCCATGCCCCACTCAATGCCAAGCGCCAATCGGCAGTCGCCAATCGCCAATCGAGTTCTCTTGAGCGTTTCAATTATGTGATTCGAGTGGGGCCCAAACTGTTGTTGGAGAGCCAGCAGCCAGCAGCCAGTGGACTGGAGAGCAGAGCCACCCTTCACTCTTCAGGAGTCGACGCCACCGCAGTCACATATAAATTTCAAGTAATTGCTTTCGCCCTTCAACAAAAGTCGAGTCAAAGTTGTTGCAAGTAATTGCCATCTAATTGCTTATTGAAATTTTGTTCCCTCTTTAGCTGGCTCTTGGATGTTGGCTCTTGGATGTTGGATGTTGGCACTTGGCTGTTGTTCCGCTGGATCTTCTGAAAAGTAGGGGAACAAAAACTAGAGACAATTAAGTGGGGATTGGAGATGGTGTTTCAAGTGAAATCAAACAGGTTCATCAGAGAAACAGATAGAAATTTGAAGTAACAAAGAAAGTGATTTGATTTGTACAGCAAAAGTTTGTGCTCTATTTGGAGCCCTTAAATATTATATCTGGGCTTCAAATTTTAATACAAACTATAGAAACTACAGTATGGTTACAGATAAATGGATTCACGAAGGATACTTTAGTAGAACTTGCTAAATTCATCACGTTCGCTCTTTATCTTTTATCTTTACCGCTATCCAAAAGACACTGACTCATGTGCCCATCGATCTCTTCTGGCAGCAGCCCCTAACCCCAAAAAGGGATAAAGGAAATCGAAAGCTCTTCACTTTATTGAATCCATTTCTGTTGTTACTTTCAATTGATTGATTTTATTTGGCTTTGGCTTCGGTTTTGGCCTGGGCTTGTCTTAAAGTAGCCAAATAACAAGTTAAAGTCCAGGCTAAGCGAAAGATTGATGGACACATTAAGTGGGGGCTAGGATAGCGCCCTCCCCGCACCCTCGTTGGCGCCAGAAAGCTTTCGCCAGTGAAGCGGAAATCACACAAAGATTTGCCCATATAAATGTCTACTTTGGCTTTGGCCTGATCCATTTCCTGATTTCCTTATTTCCTTATTTGCTGGTTCGTCTGGTCTGTGGGTTTTCCAGCCAGCTCTTGCAGTGGGGGGTGGGGCGGGGGTGTTGCGACCACATTAACCGGAAGCGCCTGCCAGGCCTGGCAAACTTATGCAAACTAAGGCGGAACGGAACAAAAACTTGGCCGAAGAAAGAGGCGACTAAGAAGCAATCTTCCCCCGGCTGGACCAAGCCAAGACGATGTCTGATGGCCAATGTCCGATGGCCGATGTCCGAGGTTTTTGTGCCAGCGGCACCACTACACAACAAAAATAAAAAAAAAACAAAAAAAAATGAGGCAAAGATGCCCGAGTGGGTGGCAGGCGTTGAAAATGTCCAAAGCCTTTGGTGGCAAGCTCCCCTCTCGGATGGATGGATGGATGGATGGATGGCTGGATGGCTGGTCGCCTTATTGTACAAAGTGTTGACTTTATATCCTTCATTTAGTGGACATAAAAAGGATATTATTAAAAGCTTAGAAAAGTAGCCATTTCCTCAGCTCTTCCTCTCTCCCTCTCCTCGACTCTAGCTCTCCTCCCCTTCGTTTTCCTTGTCATTGCATTGCACAAAATACATAAAATATTAGATGACTTGAAAAGGAATACAAAAGGAATACAAACTGATTTGGTGGCTCCCAAAGGCTCCCCTGCTCCCCCACCCTCCATTGACCAGAACTGACCAGAAAAAAGGAGACAATGAGAGTGGTTCCCCCTATCCTAGCCTCCTATGCCCCCCCCTGGGCTTTGTTTTTTCGGCTGCTTTTTGGTTGCGGCTCATTTGTCTTTTATGATGTTGGCCCTGTTCTCCGGAAGAGAGCGACACAAAAAAGTTGTTGCCAAAAAGGAGAGAAAATGAATAGAAAAAACCGTTCGTAAAAGGTCCATTATAATTATAAATGAGTTTAGCGCCCATAATACTTTTTATTCCCTTTGTCAATGGCCGCCCTGCCCCCGATGCTCATCATCCCTAAGGGAATCTCTCTGTCAAATTGACTGCCACATTTTAATGAGTCAGTAAAAATTGTTGGCCCAGTTATGAGAGGACAAACGGGGGAACAGACATGGCCAGAAATTTACAAAGAAATTGTAATTCAGATTGCTTTCTGGTAAATATTTATGATTCATTTTTGACTGCGGATTGGCTTTTGTTCTTTTTAATGTTATATAGGGCTAATGATATCTGAAGACAATGTAGACATTTTTATTTGGAATAATCGGGTGGGTAGGGGTGGTATCTCGAACTGAGGGCAATGAAAAGTCGCACATTTATGTTCAGATTTGCATTAAAAGATGTCAATATATCCAAGGGAATGTTGAACTTTTGGCTACCGAAATTTGTACATAGAACATATTAAAACCTTTAACTTTTCCCAGATGTTTTCCAATAATTTTGATGAAGATCTTAAAGATAAAGTCCTGTCTATAAATAGCTTCTGCAACACAGCTGCCATTTGGTCGATATAATCGGACTGGATCGTACTGGGGGAGTATCGTATCCCTCTCAGACAATCACATATGTGCCACCAACAGGAAGGAAGGATGTCGCTTCTGCTTCTGTTGTTGCTGCTGCTGCTGCTGCAATATCCTTTTCAGGACCCGTTCTGGTGGACGGGGAAGTCCCTTTATTTGGGGCTGCAGCAATGCGTGTATAATTGCTCAGACAATGAGCAATTGTTTTTCATTTTCCATTTTCCATTTGCCATTTTTCCTCCCCCGTCCCCGCCCCTTCCCCGTTGTTTGCTTGTTGATTGCTGCGGCTCCCTGCTTGGAGCTTGGAGCTGTTGCCGTTCTCGTTCCGCCCCGCCCCGCCCCGCCCCGCAATTGTTCGCTGCCCCTTCTTTGTGTGCGTGTTCTTTTTTGTTTTTTTGTGAATTTTTCACATTGTTTGCATACATTTTGCAGTCAGTGTTCGAGCTGGGTGTCCGTGTGTTTGTTATGCAAAAAGGCCTCAAAGCGTTTTTTCCCTCAATATGAGATGGGTTCCAACACCCCCGAAAAATATATTGTATCCACGAGTTTGCCATTTTTCCAAGCAAATTAGTTTACAAAGGACTGTCGTTCGGGACTACCAACCCCCCTGCAACCCACTCCCCCCTCTGATGTCCATCCTGCGCACCCTTCTTCTGTCCCTTCGCTTCGCTTCTGGCGGCCTTTTCGAACCAAATTGAAAATGCATTTTAAAGCAGACGCCGCGCCGACGGTTAGCCGCTGGCTAGAAATTATTTCATATACGATATTCCAAGTTTATTTACGCTTATTGTTTGGCCAGACATTCAGGGAATGGGCTAGAGGGAGAGGTGGCGGAGGGTTGGGGTGTGTTGTCCATAATTAAGTGCCGAAATTGGCCACACTCTTGTGGGGCATGATGTGGGGGTGGTGGTATGGTGTGACCCCGACGTCAGAGGAGGATGTGTCTGCTGCCCACAGATCCGCGCAATTAGTTGGCCATTAAAACAGGCCGCCAGATAAACTACAGAAGGATACGACATCGGGATATATCTCAAATTAGTTGCACTTATCCTACAGTCTTCTCGCCCACGTCGCGTTCCAATCAAGCCACGTTTTATGACTCAATAGGCCCACAATGTCCCGTCCCTCCAGTCCCCGCGCCACCGCTACAGCACACAGCCGCAACGGTAGTCGCAGGGAGTAGTGTACACAGTACAGTGCAACAGACAAACTTGCCACACAGCCAAACAGCCATACAAGCCACACAGCCACAATTCTCCACTAATTTCAACGCTATAAAAGTTCTGTTTGTCGGCCATAAATGTCAAAGACAGAAGGCAAGCGCGGTCGCGGAACGGCAGCGGGAGGGGAAGGTGGTGTGCCGGGGGGGTTGAATAGGTAATGAAGTCTCGCGTGTTTCATTAGTTGCGAATTATGACGATGTGCCTTGCCACAGCGCGTCGTGACCCCCTCCTCACTCCTGTCTGGGCGATGTGACAAATTTGGTTTTATTTTCGTACTGCTGCTAGACCAAAGCCCAAACACACAAATACACAAACAGACACAGATACAGATACTGTGCCAGGGGAAAGCAAATGCAGATGCAGATACAATTGCAGATGCAGATGCAGATAGGGCTGAGATACGAGTAGTACTTTTATAGCAAAATGTTCATGTGGCAACTTTAATTATGTTTGCGTTTTGTATTCTCAACTGAAAATTAATTCTTTTCCGTGTTTTCGGGAAACGGCATACAGGCATACACTGAAAACATTTGAGTGAAAGTCTTAAAGACACACAGAGACACAGTGCACATGAGACATTATATTTATAAGAATTTAATCCAAAACAAGATGTAGAATATTAAAATATATATTGCTAAAGTTATTCCCAAAAATATTCCAATTGTAATCGCAGTGCTGCCAACAAAAGTCAGTGCTGACAAGAGACCAAAGAAATGACTTCTCTTAGTTGCTGCCATCGACTTCGTCTTCGTCTTGGTCTTGGTCCCCCATCCCATCCCTTCCCGTCCCATCCCACCATTAGACTTCTACGGCGTCTACTCAGGGGCGTATCAAATGTGACAGCTTTGGAAAGAAGTCTGAGAGCTATGGACATGGACACAGACACAGACATACTTTGTGCACTGTTCATAGGAGTACGAGGCGTAAGCGGGTAGGTGGAGGAGGAGCAGGAGGGGGTGGCGTTCACAGACAATCACAACTCAAATGGAATAACGTACGACGAGGTATGCTGGCTGCTCGGAATGATGACGAGACATTTGAACATTTTTCCCGTTCAAGTTGCAGTCGCCCTGGCTCTGCCTTTTGTGTATTTTGAGTTGCTTAAAACGACGACAACTATATCCACACATGCCACATGCCACATGACGGAGTGATGCCTGAAGAAGAGGCATCTTGCTGGCTTGCTTCTACGGACTACGGACTACGAGATGCGGACTAAATGCTGATGTTTCTTTGTTAATGCTCTTCATGCTGATGCTGAAATGTTTTGTGCCAGTGTGACAAATGTTGAGCTTGTACAATTGTACTGTCTGTGTGCCTGTGCCTGCCCCTGCCCCTACCCTCCAGGGCCCCTGCTAAAGGTGTTGTTGCACAAGAACGTTTATCTTTGAGTTACATGCAACAAATTTCGTGTGCAATTAATTTCTTGGAAGTGGGGAGGAAAAGCCTTCGACAATCGACAATGAAAGCCAAAAGACAACTGATGGCAGAGCTATAGGAATTTTAATAAATAGAGTATCTCATGGCAAAAGTATCTGTATCTGTATCCACTTACCGATAGTATGGTCTCTTGCCTTAAGCACTTCTATTTAAAGATTTCTTGAGCTCCGCTCCGTACACCGTGCTCCCCCATTTACCCCTCCAGTGTCATTCAAGGCACAGCACGCCCTGTGCACTTAATTACAAAACAACGTGGGTGGTTTCCTACCCGGGAAAAGCGAGATTTGGGGAAAATCGGGATCTGCCCGCTGTTCCAGGACGGCGGAGGAGGTCACATCTTTTTTCGATTAAAAAGTTTCGAGAGGCGCAAGGCAATTGTCAGTTACATCCACTTAACCTGCTGGCTGCTGTCTGCTCTCTGCTTGCTGCTGGCTGCTTTCGGTGAACGAACGGAAAATTTTACGACAGATTAACGAACGATTAACGGTGTAACGTGGCACTTGCCACCCGGCACGTGCTCAGCTTTCCGCGTCGCCCCCAGGGGTGTAGGCGACGGCGACGTTTGCTAGGAATTTATATTTCACAGGTGATTTGTCGCATAAAATTCGAATAATTCATAAGAGGGCAAAAATAACAAGGCGAGGAGGGAATGGCGGCACCACCTCTGGTGACAGTACACCACTCTACTCCGCACCCCCACCCTGCACAACCACTCTGCCAGAACGCCAAAAAGTATGCAATGAAATGCCGCAAAAGTTGGCGTCGACGGCAACGCGGCGTATGCGTGCTAAAAACTTTTTTTGTTAACGGTACAGGGAGCTTCCCAACTGAGAAGAAGGGTGCGGGGGAGAGCGAGTTTGTCATTTCATTTGTCTGACTCTCTCTCTCTTCTTCCAGTATCCTGGTTTCCGTGTGCCCTTTTTCAACATTTTGGTCACATTCTACCCGCACTTTTTTTAGGGTTTTTCCTGTTGGTTTTTCCTTTCCTTTTTTTTGGTTCAATGTTGTTTTTGTCGTGTATATCTAACAATGCGAAAATTGTATCTTAAGCGGGCGTAACTTGTATGCGGATGGATTTGTATCTGCTATCCGTTTTCGCGGTTGACTTTTGATGGCTTTTTATGCGGGTTTGAGAGGGGCTGGCTGCCCCCTTTTTGGTAAAGGTTGGGTCGGTTACAGAGTTTTTACTAGACTGTACTCTTTCTCTAATTATTTGCTTACCCTTAATCACTTTCGTTCAAGCTTATTCGAGCGTGCTTTAACCAGAGTCATAAATTTGCCTTGGGTGCAATCTCTACCGTTTTTTATTTGCCTTTTTACCTACATCTCAATTTCCATTTTTCGCCTTCCGATTTGTATGCTCTTCCTGTTCATGCTGTTTCTCTGTATCTTTGTCTCTTTCTCTCTGTCGTCCTTGCTCTTTGAACTGCAATTAAGATTGCCTTCCACTCATGTGGCAGCTGCTGTTGCCCTTGTCGCTTTGCTGCTGTTGCTGCCTGTGGCTTAAATCAAGGTGTCACAAACAACAGGTGAGGCATAATAAGAGTTGGCAGTATTCGAACCTCCTCGTGTGGTACCTCGTGTAAATATACCTTGTGCTATCTCTGCCCTCTCTCTGCTGCCAGCTCTTGGCTCTGCTCTCTTACTCTCTTCTTTAACTGTCTTGAATATTCTTCGCTTCCCCTTGCATCTGCCGACTGCGCTGTCGCTGCCTGTGCGGACTGCTCTGCTGTCGTTTCATTTGCATTCTTATCGCCTACCCTTCGCTCTCTCTCTCCCTCTCATCCGCGTTTAAATGTCGCCAGCATGAAACTTTTTTCTATTCCTACATACATGTAATGCATGTATGTTTGTATGTTTGTA
The DNA here is from genome assembly GCA_035041765.1 of Drosophila algonquin. NCBI lineage: Eukaryota > Metazoa > Arthropoda > Insecta > Diptera > Drosophilidae > Drosophila > Drosophila algonquin. Next base: position 1,268,888 of record JAWNKY010003561.1, read on the forward strand.
TGTATCCCTCCCTCCTCTACTCGAAAAGCTCTGCCAATTTTTTGTTGTTGTTGATTTTGGAATGTTTCTTCTCCGTGTTTATCTTCTGTCACATGTGCGTATCACTGCTCTCGCTCTTTCTAGCCTCAACTTTATTTCGTTTTTTCTCATTTCTTCAGCTGTTGATTTTTGATATATGTATGTATGTACATATGTATGTATGAAGGGTCCCTGCGGTGTTGTTTGCCTTGGTGGTGAAGTGGGAGAGTGGGAGGTGGGATAGGTGACTGCGACTGCGACAGCGATTGTGACTCCTCTCCTCTGCTGGTTCCAGCATTTCAAATTCCTGCGAATTTATAATATCCAGTATTTCAATAGGACACGGGCATATACGAATTCCTGAAAATTAATCTAGCAGCTAGCCAGACATCTAGCCACGCGGAAAATGGTGTGACGCAAACATTTTTATCAATTTATTTTGTTTGTTTATATGGTGCGTACATATATTTCTAGGTATCTGAGTGTCGGCTATAGTTTCTTTCTCATCTTTGGGGATAAGTCTACGCATGTGGTTGGGTGGTTGGGTGGGTGGTTGCGTGGGTGGTCTGAAATCTGTCAAGCGAGTCGGATATCTTTGGTGCTGGCTGTGTAATCAAGACTCAAGGAAGGAAACATGCCTCACGGCAACTGGAATCAGAGGCGGCGGAAGGTCTTGCCCCATCCCATCCTTCAGATAAAGGATTTGATAAGGGAACGTCAGAATGACACACGAATTAGATGCTAATGATGGGACTGCCGGGGATTACCGCCAGATGAAGAGTCATTTGTGAAATTTTAAGCTTTACACAGACCCGAATGTTGCTTTACTTTCACTTCAAAGGAGGTTTTCCCCCCGTATTTCCCTGCAGTCCGAGCCCGGAAAATGTTTACAAAATGTTGTTTCAATGAAAATGCGAATCCGGCCGAGCCGAAAGTCAATTCATTTCCAGCAAATTGTTATTTCAATTGTCAGCACCTCCTCCTGTGAGATACACGCTCTCCCTTTCTCTATCTCTCTCTCTCTGACTCTGGCCTCGATGACCCCGCTTGCGCCACATCTCCTGGGGGGAGGTCTCTGCCTCTTCCTGTGTGCAACATACCAACAGTACCAGTGGCAGTAGCAGTACCAGTACCAGATGCAGTTAATTTTGTGCTTGTGACTGCAATAAATTTTAAAAGCACATTTCCAATGAAAGAACCCAACTGAAAATCAAATGAAACGAAACGAAACGGAAAACAATTTTCTGCAATTTCACTAAAACGACATACCAATTGTCGTATGAGGGGAGGATGGTGCCGGTAGGGGGCGAGTGGACCCAGTGACACACATACGAGTATGTACGAGTATGTGCAACTCCTGGACTCCTGGACAACAATCGAGAATCGATGGCAGCTCTGCCGGACTCTACACTCGGGGTTCCATGCACTTTTGGCCCCCGGCAACAGCCACAATTGACGACAAATGAAATTGCTGTTGGCCAAAGTGCAGCGTTTAAGGAGCACACACTCGGATACACTCCTGCCAACACACACACACACACACTTACTCAGAAACACACTCAAATATGTAGCAATAGGATCCTGCATTTACTTGGTTTTGTCCTTTGTCCAGATTCGTTTCCATATTCAGTTTTATGACACTTTTTTAAAGTCATTTCTTAAATTTGTGTAAATGCAGTCCACTGAGAGGGGGAGGAGAAATGATTTGAGTAGAAATTGGTGATGATTGTAGTGCTGGAAATTAATATTTTAATGAAACACACACAGTTCCATTGTTGACCATTTATTGAGACAAAAATGAGACAATTTTCTGTGTAATTTAGTGAAATTGATTGGTTCATTGAAAACCAATCAAAACCATTACTTATTTTGGGAATTTTGTCCGTTTTAGCCGCAACAAAAGAGGAAACCACACTGACATACAACGCATGGATAGCTTGCACTCCACAGAAGACCTTCAGTTGGATATCCTTGCAACATAAGCTTCATAGTTCTCGATTCCCCAGTTAAGTGTCCGCCTGCAACAACTTTCATTGTATCATTTTGCCATCGAATTTGAATTTCAAATGCAGCTAATTGGGATCAAACTGATTAAATGGCTTGCTCCCATACGCTTTTGCAGCTTATTGTCGAAAATTTGGCGCATATTTTGACTGGTTATTGTTTCCGCAGAGCAAGACGAAAGAGCGATACAAGAGAGAGCAAGAGAGGCACAAGTGAGAGAGAGCCAGGTGGATTTTGTTGGCCCATGTTTGTGCAGTGTTTGTTCGGGGGAGGGGTGGGTGCAGGCGCCACAGAGGCAAACATTTGTTTTAATTATTATGAAATGTAAATTGCATAATTAAAAATGTTAAATTCATTTTAATTTTTAATTACAATTAATTTGAGGCCGCCTGCGGCAGAGAGAGGAAATGATTTCCGCTGAAAATGTGTGTGTGTGTTTAAATTGATATATGATATATGGAATACCCAGTAAATAGAGGAATCCCAGACAAACCCCATACCCTCGAATGCATAGAAATCATATCTAGAATTGGAGATCTTCTTATCGAAAGTGTTTTTTCGCAGCACTGGCCCATGCTTGATGATGGATGGATTGCACCATCCATGTGAAGCAATCAAAAGGTCGGTAATGTCATCCACACCCGCCATACCAGTACACACACACACTCACCCATATATGAATGTGGATAGCAGGACTTCCCCTGCACACATGACAGGAAACGAGTAGATGGACGAAGGACGACCATGATGATGATGAGTCACTTTGGTCACGAAGCTATTTTTACGCTTGATTACACGATAAATGAAAATCAAACGTTTGATTGCTTAATGCCATGGACTAAGGGTCATCTGCAGCACCTCTACTACACCCACCAGCCACCACCCACTCCCAAAGAGCTGCAATTTTGCAAAAGTATAGGTCTGCAGAGAGATAGAGATGGAAAGACCTGGAGAGAGAGGAAACATTTCAATTATTTATATGCTCGTTTGTCGCCTCTTCTTGCACCACCCCCTAAGCCTCCTTGGGGATGGGGACATGTGTGTGTGTGTGTGTGTGTGTGGTCTGTGCACGTGTCTGATAACCCAATGGATGCTTCAACACTTGACTGCCTTTTTCTCACTTCCATTTCCACTTCCATCTCCCGTTATCATTTATTTCATTTGGACTTTGACTGATTTTCTGATAGTTGAGTGCGTTCACTGGCCACAGTGAGAGCTAAAAGTTATTGCCCAGTTCCAGTCCAACACCTCGTTGGGGGCGTACTTTGATTGATTTGTTAATCTCAAAGCGAAATACAAATTAAAAGCTTTTTGTTTTGCCAACAACCCAAGAGCAGAGAGAGAACCCCCCACTGCCAGGACTAAACCGCTTATGTTAATTAAATTTTTGGGGTTATTCAATGCACAGAGCTAAGAGCTTCCTTCACCCGCAATCAATCAATCAGAACGAGCGTCTTAGTGAGCGTCTTCCCAGTCCCAGTCCCATCTTGGCCTTCTCGATGGAAGTCTATTTACATTTTTGACTCATTTTCGTTTTGCGGGTTAAGTGGGGCCCGGCCCATAAAAGGGGTTAAGTCGTTGAGCGGAGAGTGGGCTGCGGTTCGGCTTCCACTTATTGATGAGGTTCCAGAGTTAGTTTTAATAGGAGGAACAGCACAGGAGCAATCAATAACCAAATGCTGACTGCGATAAATGGAAATGTATCTGAGGAGAGGTAACATTCAAGATTCTTAGATATATTCCTCTCGAATTATATCCTAAACCGATTTTCTGGTGTCTGTAACCTTTCCTCCTTCACTTGTATCACTTTTGGTTCCACTTCAACACCCTTGCAACGGCCCGAGGCGACACCGATAGCTTAACTCGGACGCAGACCCGACGATTGACACTTGATGAATGGTTCGCTGACTTTGAGTATCTCAATGTCTGAATGTCTGCGGCATATTTACACTCCACTGGTTTTCAAGTTCAAGCGAAAGACCTTTGAAATGTGCACTTTTAATTTCGAATAGAGATATAGTATAGGTATATAGATTAAGTTATAGATAGATAGATAATATGTAGAAAAGTGTACAACCTCCCTTTGGTTAATATTTGGCACAATTTGATTTGGTTGCAGTCCATCATCCATTTCCCCACTTCACATACCACTTTTAGGGTCTCGCCAGCTGGCAGTTCTGAACTCTCGCATAGTTTTCCGTATAAATCAGATCGCAGATGGCAGCATTGTTGTCGAAGCTCATCTCCGACACCTTGAACTCCGGATTGATGGCTATTTTAAGGATGTACGAACCAGGACTCAGGTCCGTAACGTCCACCCATTGACAGTCCAGATTGTAGAGATACACATCCGAGCAGTTGATGGAAATGCCTAAGGAATGGAATCGTGGAAAAAGGAAGGATATAGTAGGAATGGTTTTCCACTCACCCTGATCTCCATAGTTGGCGCAGTTGTATTTCTTGGAGACGCCAGGCAGGCAGGTGCTGTCCTCCAGACAGAAGGATGCCTTGTGGCCCTGAGCGACCTTCCGACCGCTCAAGTCGAAGATGTCAAAGGTGGCAAACACCTCCATGCTGTGAAAGTGCCTGCCAAGAGAGGGAATAGAGAATGCTCTTGAGTGTTCCTCGAAGAGAGAGCGCTGTTATCTCTACTCACATGTGGCACATGTGCCACTCCCACTGACTCTTCTCCTTGAAGGGGCGGAAGTCCGCATTGCCCGCATTGATCGCGGCCGCCGTGAACTTGAGGAGCCTCCTCGAGCGGTACCGCCAGTGGGGATCGTCGCGCTGTATCTGATAGGCCTCGCTGGCCACGCAGTTCTCCTCCATGGCGCACTGCATCAGCAGCATGGGTCGGTCCTCCAGATGCGCCGTCTGCTCAATCTCCAGGTAGTCAATAACCAGATCGGGCGACAAGTAATCACAGATCACAGCCGCCACATGCTGCCTGCTGCCATGGCAGCTGACGATGCCACGGATCGGATCGTGGTGCAGGCAGTCGGCCAGCTCCGTCTCGTTGCCGTAGCACTCGCTGCCACTGAGGACGGGCCGCGAGACGTTGGAGCCCCCGAAATAGTCCGTCTGGAAGGCTTCTCGGGCGTAGCCGAGGCCCAGTTGGCGGCAAACGACGTTTGCCTCCAGGAGACCCCAGCCGTCGGCACAGATGCTGCCCCAGCGTCCGCCATCCAGTCTCACCTCCACGCGGCCCTCGTTCCGCTCCCTGCCGCCCCGCAGTTGAACGTACAAGCGGGAGCGGGAGTGAATGGGGAACTTGGGTATTTCCGCATCCCCAGCCCTAAGGAGGGGCTCAGGTAGCAGAGCATCTAGCGGGGGATTGCACACCACTCCCGCTGCCTCCCCCGGCTCGCAGTCGTTCTCGCCCCAACCCTCGAAGTGGCAGTCAACAAGCTCCTGTTCGTGGCCCTCGCAGAAGAGGTTGTCCATCCAGAAGCGACGCCGGGCGGGGCCGAAGTAGCCGCTGTGCGTGTAGCGCCTCATGCCGGGAAAGCCCAGCTGCCGGCACACAATGTGTCCCTCGGTGGCATCCCACTCGTCGTCGCAGATTGCGCCCCACTTTCCATTGTGCAGGACCTCAATGTTGCCTGAAAGGTAACCGGATGAGCATGAGCAGGAGCATCCTTCTCGGATCAGCTCTCACCTTCGTATTCGTTGTCTCCTCCGACCAGTCGAATGGCTCCCTCCTCCTTGTTGAGGGCTTTGATGTACTTGTGCACCAGCCTCTGCCGCTCCAGGCGTGCATCCTCCAGGGAACGATGCTGCACTATCCCTGCCGCCAGGTGACACCAAAGTACAGTCACGCACAAGAGTCTAGGAACCACGATGAAGCCCATGAAACCAAGTGGCGATCCTTGCGCACATTCAACCGCCTCGACGATCGCTCGAGAACTGAACGCGGCTTGAAAATTTGAACGGCAAACAGAATCATTTAACTATGAACTTGCCAGCCAGCCAGCTCCATAGATACAAAGATAGATAGATAGATAGATGGGTAGATAGGTAGGTAGGTAGCTGGGCAGCTGGGTAGCTAGGTAGGTGGGTTGTTTGGTAGCTAGAGAGATACGGTTCAGAAGCTCGCGTCATCTGACGTCAGCGACAGACGAGGGCGCAGATCGCGAGCCGATCCAAATCCAAACCCAAAGCTGAATCCGAATCCGAATCGGAATCTATTTTCCGCACGTAGCACATACACGAGTACGAGTCTGCATGTCACTCGATGAGTTTTTCAGACAACATTTGGAGGCAACACTGACATTGCTGCGGCACTCTTTGGGGAATCTTTCAGCGGGCAGAGGGGCGAGGGCAGCCAACGGAAACGAAGCTGAAATCACTGAGCAAAAATTTCATACAGAAGAAATGTTTTCCAGCCTCAAGCTGATCTACTTTATGTATTTTTCTCTCAGTGTAAGACCTTGCCAATATTGCTCCATAAACACAAATTCGAAAAGGAAGCAGCAGCCCATGTACCATAAAACACGAGATACCAACAATAAACCATTAAAAAAATTTATACGCATATTTCTCACAGACATTACCAACATTTAATGAGAGCTTTGTTGGAACCCTTAACCTCCAGCCCCACCTCCACCTCCAGCTCCACCCAGACCTTATCCGCCATAAAACCATTGCATTGCAAAATTCCAAATTCAAATCAAGAAAAATGAGAATGAAAATGAAAACATGGAAACATGGAAACCGACGCCATAATTTAGTGACTGAACACGACCCACATATGAATCAGTTTTGTGTGTGTTTGAATGGCAAAGTCATCGTCATCATCCAGCCATCCATCCGTCCATCGGGGGCAGCAGGGGCGACAGTGGTGGCAACAGCAAAGGCGACAGCAGGGGGGGTGAAGTCCATTAGATTTGGCATGCGGCCATTTGAAATATTGCATGCAACTTGGCCAACATGAACTTGACACTGAAAAAACAGCAGCAGCAGAAGCAACAACAGCAACAGCTAAACAACAAGCGGAAAAATAACAACACATGGAACACTGAGAAGAGAGAGATACAAGTATGAGTACTGGTACTGGTACTGGCATTCGTACTCGTTCACAATAAAAGCAAAGCCACGCCAAGCGGTAATGAGGTTTACCCCGTTTTGGTGCATGTTTTGTAGAGGGCTGGCGGGGCAGGCTGTGTGTGTGTGTGTGTGTGTGTGGGTGCCTCATTAGCAAAAGTGCCAGCAGCCCAATCGTAATTGGAAATCTAACTCGTTTAGGTCAGAGGCAGCCCCAGAGAGACAGAGGGAGAGATACAGCAGATAGAACGAGAGATAGAAAACTCAAATCCATTGAAGCGTGATTTCCATACATTTGCTGGATAGATTTTCAAGATCAATGTAGATCATAGAACGAAACAATTCGTCGTCTAATCATACGTATCTCTGACGGATGAATGACAGTTCGTTGTCATGGAGAAAAAAAGTGTGTGGCATGGATATTGGGAGAAAGAGAGGGGCATAGAACGGGGAGGTTCCCGGGGAGGTAAGGCCCAACTTGTTAATAATTTTTATTTAGAACAAAACGAAGTAATTTATACATTTTATCATTACAAAATATTTTGAAATGGCCGCTCCAGCTTCCAGCAAAGATGACGCTTCCGGCACGAGCCTTCTTCTCCCAAACAGCAAGACCATTAATATCCAGAACTATTTATTATAATAAATGCCCAGCCATATATACATGTACTGTACTCACCATCTATGTAAATATCCTTTGGAATGGCCGCACGAACGGATCATAAATATTAGCCGGAGAAATTAATTGGATAAACGTTTTATGATATTGAATTATGATGACCGGAAGGGGAAAAAGGGGAAACGAAAAGCAGAGAGGACTCGACTCTAACGTGTGGGAAATGGGTGGGAAATATTCCCACACAATTCACAAAGGGGGGAGGGGGGAAAACAATTTTATGAGTGCGTAAATTCCATTCGGATGGCCGCAAGGGCTGTAAGGGCCAGTAAGGACAGTCCTGGCCGCAATCCTGGCGCAACGTCATGCACAAAGGTAATAAAATTCGATAGAAAATCGTGTAATAAAATCATTACACACCAGAAGCAGGAGCAGAAGCAGCATCAGGAGACCCACAAGCAGGACAATGTCTGCTCTTTGGCTTTGCCCTGCCAATCCGGGCACTAAAATCAAACTGGTCTGGCAACGCCACAGGCGACGAACCAATCTGCTCCTCCAGATCCACTCCCTGCACTGCTGCCCCTCCAGATCCACTCGCAGAGCTGCTGCCACCTCAGATCCACTTCCTGCACTACTTCTGCTGCTCCTCCTCCTAAGACATAAAAATGGCAACGTGTGCTGCTGGCCAAGTCGGAAAAACGGCAACGGCAACGGCGACGGCGACAACGACGGCCGCCTCCTCTTTGGGCCAACAATAAAGCGAAGAAAAAGTAGCGCAAAAAGAGAGAGAACAAAGTGGAAACCAGCGGGAAAATAATTTGTGTGGGAGTTGCCCACCCTCAAGGGACGCCCGTAATGGGGGGGAGCGCCCAGGAACGGATAAAAAGATACAAAAATGCTTAAAGGATATTGAAAGGCGGTAAATTGCTTTATTACTTAAGTGAGCCCGAGATGATTAGGTTCTGCCTTGTGGCTGCCTCATTAAAACGCCGACCGGACGGACGGACACTGGACGTGGGATGTGGGGAATGCAGTAAAATGCAAGAGAATAGCAGTGGAAAGGCGAACCCATTAACTGAGTGTTAACATGGTCCAAACGACTTGGAACATAACGGCTAAGCATGGCCATTAACAGAGCGAGAACAGGGCTCAGCAGATTAAAATTGTGCAATGCTTGGGGGAGAATGGCTTCTAAAAGAGCCACAAAGCGATGTACATACATATGTCTTCAGGACTGATTTCCATTGCAATTTGGACTTGAGGTGGATGGGGTTTTATTGTGAGAGTTAGAAATATAGAAGGAAACCAAACCTCAAGTACATTTACTGGTCCTTTAAGCCCAAGTTCCCTCGAAAGCTACTTGTTTTAGCCTCAATTGCAAACAGAAGCCCATTACTTAATTTAGACCAAAGACAAGTTCAGAGACAAGCAGCGACAAGAAGCGACAAGCAGCGACAAGCGAAGGCATTAAATCTCTTCATAATGATATCATACAGTCCTATCATAAGTATATGGCGAATAAGCTCATTGGGACATTAATAAAATTGGATGGCGCGCTGACAGCATAAATGTCACAGAAAATGCTATTAAAACTAAATTATAGCCGGCATAACCATGATTCACGAGCGGCAAGGGAAGCAAGGGGAAGGCGGGGCACGGGAAGGCCTGGCCTCCCATCTGCGAAAAGAAATCATAAAAAAATACAAAATGCCAAATTTGTAGCTAGCTTATGGGTAAAAAAAAGATTATTAATTCTTAATAAGAAAACAGAAGAAGCAGAATGCAAAAAGAGAAATAAAACAAAAGTTGTCTCTAAAAATGTGGCGAGGGGCGTGGTATATCTTTCGTTCTGCCTTGAAAATGTGACAACAAAAAATATGTACATATGTATATAACCATAGAGAAAAAAGTTCACAATCAGTGAATGCCCTGCCTTTAATACCCTTTTGTTTTTTAATGCGAATTTCAATGGAATTTGTTCAGAGGCGCGCGGGCACGAAACCAAAATAAAAATAATAAAATTAAAATTCGCCTGTCGCTGTGTGGAGCGATGCGATGGTTCGAAATTCAGTCAGTCGGACAGGCAATAAACAGGACAGAACAGGACGAAGCAATAAAAATAATAATGAAATCAAAGGAATAAATCCCACACACAGAGAGAGAGAGAGAGAGACACACTGTGGATGGGAAAATGGTTGGTCCGTTTCACGTTTGGAATGCTAATGAGCTTTCCGCTTGTTGCAAGAAAAACATTTCATTTGCCGAATTTGAAATTATTGCAGTCTAGTAACCCTTAAGTTTAAACTCGTAAAAACAGCTTACTAATGCAGGAAATTAGGTGAAACAAACTCAATAGATATATAGATATACATATATCCACTTTAAAGGGCCATCTGTCTTGACCATCAGTCGTTAAAAAAAGTTCCAATCGAAATGCTGGAATTCTTATTTTTTTCGGTTTACTGAAGCGTTCAGCTACGATTGAACTTCCTGGCAAGCTGACGCCAGTTTATCGCAATTCAATGGCATTTCCATTCGGGACATGCACTCAGCTACACAGTGAATACTCGAATGTATTCGACGCATTGTCATACGGATAACAGGATAACAGGTGGCTTTTCCGGTCTTCAATTTCAGTTTGCTTCGTTCTTTTTTCTTGCATCGCTGGATTCGATTGTTATTCATAATTCACGACACTCTGTAGCTCAGTAGCTCTGCAGCCTGAATGAAAGTTTATGACGACTTTGGCTTTACCAGAGAACTATTAGTGGAGAACGCACTGGGGGTATGGTAACAGCACAGTCACATGACAATAGATCTCATATTGGGAATGCAATAAACATACAGAATGGGCCGTGTAATAGGTATTTCTGAATCCATTCACCTTCTGCGAAGGCCAGAGAATAAGCTCAGGGAATAATATCAAGTATAAAGCGGAGTCATTCTTCTGTGAAATCTTCTTCCGCCCTCACACCCCTCCCTCCGCGCACAGCAATAAATATCCAATATGGAACCATTGTAAATATTGCAAGTCAAACATTTTTAGTCAGCCCTTGTAAGAGGCATTGTATTTTATTTGACTTTATTTCATTTTATTTTAATTTCGTCTCCGACTGGAGCTGGGGGCATGCCCCCGGGGCCAGAGACAGCCAGCTCTCTGGGGGGGATTTGCGACGAAAAGTTTCCGCTTATGCTGCTGTCTTCTGTCTGCTGACTGTCCTTCCTTCAGACAACGTGTGCAAATATTTATTTTGGGATTTTTATGAAGTCAAAAGCTCAAAAAGTAAGCTGTGCGAAATCAAAAGAAAACAGGAAAATATCTCCACAGAAACTGCAGGAGAGGTTTATTGACTATGCGACACGATATTTATATTGTATATTCTATATTCTATATTTATATTGTATATTGTATGCCCATGGAAATCAATTAATTTTTTGTCCCAGTTGCTGGACACTCTGGCACTTTGTGGGCTGCTAATTGAATTTGCCATATCATAATATACTGTGGTAAAATAATAAATAAATCCAACGAACAATGGTTCGATGAGTTTGAAAGAGAAAAGCGACACAGGAGAGAGCGACGCAGACACATGTTCCATATCATGGAATTTGTCCCTGTGCACACTAAATGAATTATGTATCGTGTCTAGCCATTTAGTGCCATAATTCAGGACAATCTATAGCGGCACAGACAACACTCATCCATCCATCCATCCAGCCTGCCATCCAATAAAAAGGAAAGGCGGTGGGTGGGAACGGAACCTAAATTGCACGCAGTCCAGACAAATTGCATTTGCATAGCGTAATTGGAAAATGTCGCGTGTGCAAAAAATACATAGAGTAGAGCTTAAATGATTGAAAAAACTATAATGACTGATGGAGCCCACAGCTGTAACAAAGAAGATATCGAAATAGAGTCGAAACAGAGTGAAATGGGAGGGATTTACTTTAATTACGTAACGAAATATATTATATATGATCACTTCTATGCCTAATGTCCCGCTTCAGAGCTCTATTCTCGGGGAAGCACATACAAATGACCTTCAGCTTGAGCTTCTGGTCCTTTTTTTGTATATATTCCTGCCACGGTTTCAAGCAACTGCAGAATCATTAACAGTAGATTAGGAGTATAAAATCCTTGGAGATGATGGGAAGTCGTAAATTCTCACCTGAGGAAACGCCATGATCAAGGAGATCGAACGCCTGGTGACCATCAGGGCCAGGCTCAGGCAGGTGATCAGACCCAGTAAGGTGAACAGGGTCATCACCTCCACTAGTCGCACTGCAACGGCCATTGTGTGGAATATTTGAAATATAAAAATATATATATAGATTTACGAATTGAAATATGAATATTTTATGTTTTGCTGAACGAGAAAATTTACAAATCAAATTTCTAAGTGGAGTATTCGGAATGAGTATACGTTATGACTGAAAAGTCGACTGAAAAGATGCTTTCCATTCTGCTGCTTTCTCCTTCATCCGTTACAAATTTCCCTTGTGTTGCTCCCTAGACTCTTCCGTCAAAACATATGTATACTCAGTCCAATTACTCAACTTTTAAAATTGATTTTTAAATTTTTAGTAAAACAAAAAATATTTATATTGCAGATTTGACGGAGGAAGCGCCTCCCACACGATGGCCGTTGCAGTGCGACTAGTGGAAGCCCTGACCCTGATCACCATACTGGGCCTGATCATCAGTGTGAGCCTGGCCGTGATCCTCGCCGAGCGTTCGATCTCTTTGGTCATGGCGTTTCTTCAGGTGAGAATGGAAGACTTCACTTCTCCAAGGATCTACTCCTAATCTACTCCTTATCTACTCCTAATGATTCTGCAGCCAGCGGCGAGAGTGGTACAGTTCGCCCTGCATGTTATTGAGAAAATTCTGGTGTATGGCCTGCTCAGCATATTGGGGTTCGTCAATACGGTGGCCAAAACTCTGCGTATTACGGGTCTGGTCTGAGTATCGCATCGCATCGCATCGCTCTCCCCCTCTGTCACGAGTTCTCAATAATATTTTTGTTTTATTTTTTTTCGCTAATACCCGTAAAATCCTCGATTGGGCATCGAAACCGTAGCCGCACACACTAATATTCAATCAAACAATTTTGCGCCCCAATAAACTTTTCTAACCTGCGGCGGCTAACCAGCTGCAAGGAGTGTAAAAAACAAAAAACAAAGAAAAATAAAAATGAAATAAAACAAAACAAAACTCCGCTCAATTGCAGCAAATTTGCGCCTGGAAACCGAAGCGTCGGTACAACAAACTGTTTTTACCACAAAAGCCAATTTTCCACTGCGCTCGGGGATAAACATAATTTCTGGTGCCTGTTGCTATACCCTGACGAAAGGGTACGGCCATTCGGGCCAGCAGTTTGTCCACACTTTGGAAATCGTTACTTCTGATCTTTACTTTTGCTTGATGACCTTGACATATGCACATAACTGTTGTAATGTTGGCGGGGGGTACAAGATCTATAGAGGATTTAGGTCTCATGTGCGATGGAAACCATCTTGAGAGGGCATCTGCGAAAGCGGTTTTGGCTTCATTCACTTTTAGCCGCCTTTAAAGTTTTCGCACCTTTTATTCAGCTGCTTATTCTATTATTTAGTTGTTTATCAATGTTGGGTAGGACGGGACCCATCCCATCCGAGTGTAGGTGTCTGCAGCGGTTGTTGTTGCTGGATCCAAGCTGGGAGTATGAGTATTTTTTTGATTTAGTGGCAATTTCGTGGAGCGAAAATTGTGGAAGGCCCCGAGGGTGGACTTGAAAACAAGCAGATTGCAGGCGGAAATTGAAGCGAGCCGAAATGGGAACCAACCAAAAGGCTCCACTAAACTGAGTCGAGTCGAAAAAGTAAAGATTGAGAGAACCACTTACCAGAAACTCAGCAGAAAGCCCCAAGAAAGCAATGTATTATGTATTGTACTTAAAAACATTCGAGTGGAACAGAAAAGAACTGATCTTTCATAGGTTCATATTCAAAGAGGGACAAATCGCCTTTATTTCTGGTATTACTTGTATTATAAAAGTGGAAAATATATAATCTTAGATCAATTTATTAGCTTCCTCTACTTCCGGACCTTCGGTGGCCTGTCCGCTTGCCGTGGTGCCCTCCGATTCTGGTAATGGCTGCTCGCTGGTGCTGGTGGAGGAGACTGGTTCTTCGGCCGGCTCCTCAGCCTGGGAACAGGCACAGGCATCACCGGTATTGGCCTCAATCCATTCCTTGAAGTTGCTCACACGAGTATAAACGCCCGGGGAATTGGGCTTGGCACAGCCCTCGCCCCAGGACACGACGCCCGCCAGTTGGTAGGCTTGTCCGGCGCCCAGGACATGCATGGGGCCACCGCTGTCGCCCTGGCAAGAGTCCTTGCCGCCCTGTTCGACCAATCCGGCACAGATCATGTTGTCGGTGATCTTGTCGCCGTAGTTGCTGTCCCGGCACTCCTGCTGCGTGAGTATGGGCACCTCCACCTCCTGCAGGGTGTCTGAGACAGGTCCGCCCTCGCTCAGGGCCCCCCAGCCGGTGACGACGGCCGTCTGGCCGGCATAGCTCTCGCTGGGCGTGGGCAGGCAGACGGGATGCATGTCGATGCCTAGACGCACGGGCTCGTTGAACCGAATCAGGGCAATGTCGCTGTCGAAGGTGCGGGTGCTGTAGCTCGGATGCATGATGACGCGTGCCACCCGCCTTTCCACGATCTTCACATTGCTGTCCATTCGGTTGTGCTCCAGCAGGCGGACGGTGATCAGCCGGTGGTAGAACCCGTTGACGCAGTGGGCCGCGGTCACGGCGTACTGGTCGTTGACCAGCGAGGCGCCGCAGTAGAAGCTGCCGAACCACATCAGCATGGCCATCCAGGGATACTCGTGCACCTCCGTCTCCTGGCCCCCGACGATGCGGTGGCGCGTGTTGATGTTGCCACAGGCGCAGGCCGCACACTCCCTCTTGGCCGGGACACTGGAGTCAGAGTACTCCGGCCCCAGGATCGAGGTGATCCAGTCGATGAAGCTGTTCTGTCTGATAGTGCTAATCGCCTCCAGAACCTTGGCTGGCTCCTGGCCAGCGGAGCTACGCAGACGGGGCGTGGCCAAGCCCACATCTCCCAGAGCCACCACAACGATGAACAGCAGACAAATGTACTTCATGGCGAACTTTTCTGGCCAACTGGCAGTTGGCAACTAACCGAAAACGTCCTGGCCATGGCCACAGATGACTACAACTAGAGCCAAGAATCTAGAACCGGCTGAAGAACCAGAAGAACCGGCTCCTGGGAAAGGTGAATGCCTCGCCGAGAGATAGATAGAGAGAGAGAGAGAGAGATTTCTATGTAGCGAATTTTCTTTTAATCAATAAATATCAAACAGCTTGAGAATGTGATCTTCGACAGAGCCGAAGCCGGAATACTCTGGACAGAGAAGGCAGAGACGATCTGCCTGGCGGGGATCTATGCATATCTCAAGAAAGTCTTGAGCTTTTTCCATTGGGAAAAGGCCCTACTTTGCTAAGATATATGTTTTTTTGTTTGTTTCAGAAACAATAAGTTTTTGTCATGATGAAAACCTATCTTTCAATCGGTACTGCTACTAGGCAAATGGCTCTCTATTCGTCGCTCCTCCTCGCTGGCCAGAGTATGAAAGCACGCTAGAACTGGAACTAGAACTACTTGATCTTCTTGGTCTCCTGCTGGCAGAGGCAAGCCTGTTTGGTGAGGTTCTTGATCCAGGTGCCGTAGCGATTCACGCGGGCATAGACACCAGGATAACCGGACTTGGCACAGCCCTCGCCCCAAGAGACAACGCCGGCGATCTGATGCTCTCGCGTTCCGCTGGCCACAACATGAAGGGGACCGCCGCTGTCGCCCTGGCAGGAGTCCTTGCCTCCCTCGTCATAGCCACCGCAAAGCATGTTGTCCGTAATTTTGTTGCCATAACGACTCTTGCGGCACGCGTCCTGGGACAGGATGGGCACCTGCACCTCCTACACGAAATAAAAGACAAATATTTTAGATGGGAAGTCACTCGTCGAGTCCGACTCCGAGTCATGCTCACCTGAAGGGTGTCCGATGTGGGGCCGCCAACCTTGAGGGCGCCCCAGCCGGTGACGATGCCCGTTTCCCCCTTGAAGCTTCTGCCCGGCGTGGGCATGCAGACGGGATGCAGCACCTCGTTGAACTCCACGGGCTCGTCCAGCTTGATGATGGCTATGTCGTTGTCGTAGTTGCGGGCATTGTACTTGGGATGGGTGATCACCTCCGCCACATTCCGGTCGATCTTTTGCGTGTGGGACATCTTGCGGTTGTGGTCCAGCAGGCGCACGGTGATCCGCTCCCGACGGAAGCCGTAGACACAGTGGGAGGCAGTGAGCAGGAACTGGTCGTTGAGCAGCGAGGCGGCACAGTAGAAGCGACCGCCGTAGAGGAGCATGGCTACCCAGGGGTACTGGTGCACCTCCGTCTCCTGGCCACCGACAATCCGCTTCTGGATGTTGGCTATCCCGCAGACACAGTCGGTGCAGTTGCGCGGCGGACTCAGGGTGGGCGGCGCCGGAGTCGTAGCCCGCCTGGTGGTGGTGGTGCTACTGGATGGGGCTGGCGTCGTCGAGGTGGTGGTGCTGCTCGCCGGCTCCGGCTTCGTGGAGCTGCTGCTCAGGGTGGCCAGCGTGGCGTTCTCGGAATCGGAACTGCCCGGACGTTGCGGCAGCAGCGAAAGCACCCACTGGATAAAGGTGTTCTGGGACTGCTTTAGCAGGGGCGAAACCGGTGTAGCTTCCGGCCGAGATGGCGGCTGCTCCTCGGCAAAGGTTGGGGCCAGGCCTAGGCCCAGGCCCAGCACCAGGCAGATCACTAGTCCGATCGAAGCTCTACTCATTTCACTAAACTCTTTTCTTCTGTGGCTGTGGCTTTGCTTTCTCCAGAGCGACACCACCGACTGCCGTGGCTAGTGGCGAACTGAAATGGCTGAAACGATATTTGAAAGCCAGCCAGCCCCATTTCACCCAAATTCCCATGGCCGGGCCGAGCAACAAAAGTGGTTCTGGCCGGTGGCACGTCCACTTTGCCAATCCGCACAAAAGCTCAGCCGGTCGCTCGCACACTCAACCGCAGACAGCGAGACAGAGACAGAGATAGAGACAGAGACACTCTACCATATGGATTTGCATTTGTATTCTGCGCATGCGTGGGCGCCTCGGGGCACCCGGCTGCTTGACCACACACAATCGCACCGCCACACCACACCACACCACACTCTCGGCCAGCAGCAACCACTCAGCACAAAAAAACTCTACTTTTCGGTTGTGTTGTTTATTTTTTGCGCCACTGAAGTAGCGAAAGTTTTATTTCCCGCTTCAAAATTTATTGAAATTAATTTTTTTTTCTTCTGCCCTTGCGAGTGTGTGCGTTTGTTTGCGTATCTGTGTGATCCAATACGACGCATCGTAATTTTACTTTCTTTTGATTTATATTATTGGGGCTATTCTCGGTAGTGTTTTTTGGGGTATCGTTTGTTTGTTGCTCGTTTTCGTCGACAACAACACACCTAAAACGAGGCTTTTGTGCATTTACACCATTTACGTGGTTTGCGTAGCAGATTCACCATCGATTGGGGAATAAATACGTACCAAATACAGGGTGATCTTGTGGACGATAAATCAAGATGTTCATTATTAAATGATACCAGTTTAAGGGATATTTCAGGGGAAACAGAATTATTACATATAACTCTAAAAGGATGAAAGAAAAGAGCACCAAGGAAACTCCATCTAAACTATCGGAAGTACTGGAGGCTCTACCATCTCACAATAGTGTGGACTTCTGTCTCATCTGTCTGAAATTTGATTCACGTAATTGCGACATGCTCACTCGCATATTTTCGTTAACTTATTGAATTCATTCTTCTCTAAACCATCCACAGATCTCATTCTTTTAAAATCTTCTTAAATACAGAACGTTGTCTTTCGCAATAATAGGTAGTCATTTATCAATAGTTAAACAAATCGGTCTCTCTGAAAGCAAAACCAAAAGCGCAATCGCCATAAAAGTGCCCGCCCTAAAGACATGAACCTGTCCGGGAAGACTTTCCTTAGCCGGCAATTGTGTGGGGAGATTAACGATGCAACCGACATGGCGTCCGCACGTGTCCGGTCACGTCATGAGTCATGGCCCTAAGTAGCCGTAGCCACCCCTCCCCCACCCATTTGCAATGCTGTGGAGGCGGCGCCGCCACTCATGATGCTCCCGCTGCTGGTGCTGCTGCTGCTGCTGATGCTGCGCCTGCGCTCTAGAGATGAACAGCAATTGATGGATGAGTGGAGTGGAGTGGAGTCCAGAGCGAGTCTGCACACATGGGCACTCTCTTCGACGGAGAGTGGAGAGTCATTAGTATGCGCACACATAACACTTGGCATATTAATTGTCCGCGTAATGCTGTAGGCAGAGATGCATCAAGAGAGAGAGAGAGAGGAGTTGCAGTCGGAGATGGGGCTGGGAGCTGGGGTTGGGGTTGGAGTTGATGATGATGACGAACTAATGTCAGCTCGAGGACTGGTCATCGGGCACAGGCACCCATCATAGCCAGGCACCTATGTCCATGCCCATGCCCGACCGCAGTGCACGCAGTTAAAACAAAGTGCCATTTGCATAATGCCTGGGACTAGACAAAACCTAAGCGGAAAAAAACCAAACAGCTTTCGTACCCCTCTCTACACGGACTCTCGTGCATTTAAATGGGAGTGGACCAGAGTGTGTGAGTGTTTGTGTGTGTTGCGTTGGGTTATTTACGGGTATGCGATGAGGTTGAGGCACAAGAGGCAGACGCCGCAGACCTGGCTGCACTTGGCGACGCAATTATGCAAGGCCCAGACGGGCTCTCTGGACTGTGGCAACGTGACCGACCACCAACATAGTTTTCCTGCGACTGATTGGAGCTCTGGACAGAACTCTGGACCTGCCTGGGCACTGCCTGGGCCATGGCTGGGTCGTTGGCTTTGTTAAACACGATGGCAAAATATGTTAATTGGCATTGTAATATGCACATTAGATGTTGCCAACTACTAAGCGCTCATTAAACATGCCTCATGCTCTGGGGCAATTAGCTCGGGCAAGGCAGGTCCATCAAAATGGGAGAGAAAAAAGGGTTGGTAAGTGATAAATAAGTATTACAATCGGTAATCACCTGTCCCCCCCCCCCTCCCAGTAGGCCGTGGACTCCGTCCGAGCAACTGTCAATTCCTGTTCGGAGTCTCTACAAAGTGTAGAGCCCATTCACCAGAGAAACACCAGACACACCAGATCTAAAAAAGGGGAAAACATTTATTTGTTTTCTCACTTGTCAACAAAATTTTCCAAAATTACTCGGTAAATATGTGAAGATAGATTATATACAATCGAATCTGAATTAACAATTTAGGTATTCACAGTTACCATGCAGTCGCCCAACTCTATCCTAACCCCTCGCTACGACAGCCATGCCCGGCTGGAGGCTCTTCGAAAGGCTGCGAGGTCTGCGACGTGGCTGTGCTCCCGAGGCTACGACGGCGGCATCTGCACTAACGGCATTTGCCTGACGGGCATGTGCCCGAATTGGTTCCAGGGACCACACCCTTCTCTGTGAACGCATCATCGCATCTGGACTTCGATAATATTGGACACAGGACCCTCTCCATAATCTTCAGATTCTACAGAATAACTCCTTGCAACAGATTCAGATAATTTACAAAACAGAGAAATACAAATTTCGAGATGATTTTCGAGCTTTAAGGATCACCACACGAGAGGCGGGGGCAAACCACAGAAAAACAATCATGTTCGAAATATGGCGGAGGGTCGGACACGACACCCCGACCTCTACTTTCCACCAGAACATGGCGCGGCACATGTAAATGGAAAATTTTTGAACAGACTGTTGGGTGCGTGTAAAAAATTTCACTTTTGATTTATGCGCCCAGAGTGGAAAGGTGTTGCAGGGAAATATTCAAGACCCTGGACCTCCAGCCACCGGAAAAACCCGGGTAATAAAAGCCAAAAGCCATTGAGAAGAGCAGGGGAGGGGAGGTGGGGGATATTGCAACATATTTGCATAGACAACCCCATTATGGGAACGAGGACCATTCAACCGTTCAACCATTCAGACCATGGATGGCTATAACAGCGAATAGATTATGTTTTGCTATCCACAGTGCCCGGACTTGCCATAAAATTTTATCTGCCAAGTTAATTAAACCGGCAGTTAGCTGGCTGGCAGTTAGCTGGAGCCAAACTATCAGAAGCCCGTGGCTGCCGAAACAGCTCCTGTTCATTGGCAGCTGAAAATTTAATTAGTTATTCCATTTGCGCGTTCCATTCGCTTTTCATTTCATTTCGGACTGCCACCTATTCAGAATACAAAGTTACGTCTGCTGGTTAACCCAAAGGATTCGTGAGCCAAAAGAGAGACCAAAAAGAGCTTTTGTCTGTCCAGTGAATGGGTGGAAGCAGAGGTGGCAAAGGTAATGCCAGTGCCACCACCACTGCCACTGCCACGGACACGAATGTCTGGTTTCGTTTTGATCAAGAGCCTTAGGACGCAAGACCCAGGAAAATGTCTTAAAAGCGCAACTCCATCGAAGGTCAAAATGAAGAAAAATGTTCGATGCTAAAAACTTTGCCCGACATGCAACAGCCATCATCATCAGCCTCGTCGTCGTCGTCGTCTTGCAAAGTTTCAAGTTGCAACCTACTGTTGCAAGTACTTTCCACACCAGCACGCGATCTCAGTTTATTATTTTTTTCTTTGCGAATACCGATTATGACTTGTACTTGTTGAAAGAGCTGCTAAAAAAAAGGAGTCGGCGAAAAAATGTAAATGATTTTTTGGGCATGCTCAACATAGTTGCAATAATCTGCATGCGATTCTCGAGTGGCGGGCAATGGGAGCGCCTCACGCAAGCCTCTCGGCGTAATGGATTAATTACAGGGTAATGCGATGCCAGAGCCAGCGACAGGGAACACACTGACACACAGGCAATGGGATGGAATTGATCATCCCGAAAAAAGAAGTAGCTGGTACAGAAATATTCGATAAACTGCCTCACAGAACTCTTTGCCAATTGTGTATATCGTTTATAAAGTAAACTAGTTGTATCCTTAATAGTTTTGTCAAACTAATTTCTTTATTTTGTTTTCAGGTGTTCACGGTGGCGTAACCCCTTAAGAGCGTGTTTGGAGCAACCTGAAAAACAAACAAAAAGACTCAACGAGAGGTGAGCACTTGAAAACAGAAGAGGAAATGGGTATGGAAATGGTCATGGAAATGGGCATGGAAATGGGAACATTAAAAGGCATTTTTGAATGCTCTTGTACCGCTCATTCCCATTCCCCTACCCAGACTCCAATTGACACGCATCTTGATAAAAAAAAAATCAATTTCAGTGCCAGCGACAGAGACAGCTACAGCGACAGGTGATTCAGATTTTGGTTTGGAACTTGCCCTCTTTTTCCCTCTACCGATTGCATATTTTATGCTCCCTAACGACTCGTTAATTCGATGGGAATGGCATCGTAAAGAAGGCATCAGGGCTGACCCGATATTACACATAATGGAAAAGAAATTTAAATAAATTGGTGCCGTAAAAATCTTGTTTGTTGACATATTTAAATAACGCAAAAATTGAATAATAAAATCACCATAAAAGCCGGCCATCAATGGTAGCCAGAATGGGTTTATGGATGTGTCACAAGGAAATGGGAGAAATGTCCTAATTAGCTTAAATGTTAAATAAGGCACAGAGAAACTTGATATCGGACCAGTATCGAATGGAAAGATAATAACATGACAGCCGCAGAAGCTTGTCAATAATTTGAAAGCCATTATTGGAATGTTATTATTTTGATTACCATTTGTTTGTGGGCAAAATAGTAACATTCTGGCCTAATTAACAAGATTATTATTAGTTTGACAGCATACGAATTATCTAATGTATCTTGTTTTGGATTTGATTTCCACTCGATTGAAAATCCCCAAAACTCCTGTGGCTTTGTTTCTGGCTTAATTGGTATTCATTTGTCTAATTACTAATTGAAATAATCATGCGAAAATGTGTCTAATTTGTGGTCTTGTCCATTACATAACGAAGAACATACTCTAGTGCCTGATTCCGCCATGGAATTTGCTCCATCAGAAACCAGATCTGTGCCCTGGCATTCGGTCAGCCATTTGCTGGTTCCGTGCGCATTTTCTTCATCAATGATTAATTGTTTTGACAATGTTGCAGCCATGTATTCGTACTCGTACCCCCCCGCCCTTTCCTGTCTGTCTCTCTCTCGCTCTCTGGTGGCTGGTTGTGGTGGCATGCTCCGCGAGGGAAATGCATGGCATGGACATTTGCCTCTGCCTCTGCATCTGCCTCTGACTCTGGTCCATGTCACATTTGTGGCCTGGCACTGACGAATGTCCCCAAATTGATGTATGATTTTGGCAGCAATGCCAAAAACCCTGACGGGAGACCGCTTCGTCTCTCCCCGCCTCCGACCGATGTATCGAAGATTTAGTACAGGGCTTTGGGGGCGTTTTTGTGGGGGAAAATTTTTGCAGAGATATGAAATATCTCTCACTAAAGTTGTTGCACTTCGGAGAGGAATTTGCGGTGGCTGTTGCTCTGTGGATGAACTGATTAAAGTTTTTGATTTGGAATCAAAATCAGCACAGATAGAAGGTGCTCAGAAAGTTATAGCTAGGTCAATTGGTGGAACACGAACTAAGAACGCTTCACACAATACGACCAGTTTCGTTACTGTCCCCCCCTTTGCTAAACACCCTGATGAGATCCTAATTCCAAAACCAGTTATGTCACCCGCAGCCGCAGTCGCTGTCCTGTCAAGGTAGTTTCCCTTTCGATTCCCTTTCGTTATCGTTTCACACCTATTTTTTGTTTGTTTGAAGTTTGGACCAGATAAATCTGATGCTGCTGTCCGACCCACTTGGAGGTGTTTCCTCTGTTCAGGCTTTTCCCTTTGGCAACAGGAAAACAAATTAAACTCAAAAAATAAATAGATGGCAGAGACAAGAGGAGCGACGGCTACGTACCACAGATTGGAGCATGGGTGGGTGTGGGGGTGGGGCAACAGTTTAGCTTTAGTTGCTCGTAAAACTTTCACTTGACCCTTGTCAAGCCACTGGGGGGCGATAGGTGGATGGATGGGTGGGTGGGGGGTAGTGTAGTGTTGTAATCAACAGAAAATTGGCACCAGTCAACAGTACCAGTCCCAGTGCCACCCCCGAAGGTCCTGCTATCTGTGTCAGTGTCAGTGTCAGCATCGTTTACTCTTAACATCCTTGGCGATCTGGGGGGTGGCTCCATTGACCAACTGACTTAGTCAGAGGGTTGTTCTACTTTGCTTCCGCTCTGTTCCGTTCCGTTCCGTTCTGTTCTGTTTTGGCTGATAAGTCTGCAAGTTCAATAAATCGTCGCCTTACCCCCGAAAAATAGTTAGTAGATATAGTTCAAGTCGTTTAGTGTGACTTAGAGCAGTCCTAGGCAGTGGCCTATTATCGTTCAGACGTGGTACAATCACAACCTATGACCCCATGTAATCGTTTGCCATTTACTTTATCATTTACCAACATAAATTAGGACTAGGGGCAGTGGCTGGCGCGTGTTTTGCATTGCATTAAGCTACTGAGAGATTAATATATGTACTACATACATATATGTATATGTATGTGTGCAGCACAAATGCTAATTAAGTGGAGAGTGGAGAGTGCAGAGAGCTAGAGGCGAGGCGCCACATGCCAAATGCTCGTATTTGCCACACCTGACACCACAGCTGGGAGTCAGAAGCACGTGATGGTTAATTAAGCGGCAATCCAAATGCATTACATGTCCTAGGGCCTCCAGGTGCATGGTGCACTGTGCACCGTTCGCGAGATTGGCCCATTCCATCTGGAACGGATCTACGTGACTTCCCTGAAAGTTCTTTAATTTTAAATCAAACATTTTGAGATGTTCCTCTACTCCTAAACTCCCTTCCCTTGGGACGCCTGTCCAACTAACACACTTTTCCGCACCCTTTCAGACCCTTTCCGCACTGACCGGTTTTGGGTCACCGAAAAAAATTGCGACATTTTCCTTAGAGCAAGTCATGCATTCCATTTCCTATACACATTTATCTATCTCTCGCCAAAAAACAAAAAAAAGCATAGCCAAGGAAATGAATTTAACAGAAAACTATGAAGCGCCAGGGTTGTTGCCCCCTTGGCCAGGACCAGGACCAGGGCCAGAACCGGCACTGTGGCGCCTGGCAGCCCTATTGGCGCCACTCAGAATTCCTCTCCGCATTGCGTTCTGTCCGTTTTTATAGCATGTGATTGCTTAATTTATTTGTATATATTTTTAAAGTTTTATTTAGAGGGTAGAAGAGGGCATAGCCGGCACCATCAGCAGCATACGCCATTTGCCATCTGTCTGAAGTGATAAAAGATCCTTCCTTTTCGAAGTAGACACATCTGTGTATGCGAATCTTTTCAAGGGTAGCCAAAGCTTCGACCACGAGGAATGTCGTCTGTCTCCGACATTTGTCGCTTTTGTTAGGTCTTATATCTCGTTTTGGGGCTGACCAAATGGTGCCAAGTAGACGCTATGCGCCAAAAATAGTTAAACGTTTGCCAACTGCAATGCAATGCAAATTGGTTGCACTTCCGGAATAACGCTGCGTATGCGTTAATATAGCGGATACAGATAGACAGATATGTAGATAGATACAATTAATGGAGGATGCCAGTGGAACGATTCTAGGCCAAAAGATTTCTTGTTTATATAACTGAATTAAGAGTATTTCTGCAGTTCTTTGACCCCAAATTGAGTTTGGTTCCGCCACGAAATATACAAAAATTGTATATTCTAATCCACGTAACCATAAATCATTCGGCTTAAATCCCTGTAACAAATTTGTATGCATTCAAATCAATTGTGCAATTGTTTCTATGAGAAAATAAATAAAAAATAAACCCCCACAGTAGGGGATCCGACTGGTGGTGGGGCGAGGATGGTGGCGAGGATGAGGATCCAGCAGCAAACAAGTTGGAGGCCATAAATAAATATCGCTTAAGCCCAGATACCAACATAGAATATAAATTTGCTCTCCACTCCCCCTCTGTTTGTAAAACAATCAACTTGATTTTGTAAAAATGCAATTTAAATAATGCCGCGCCACTATAAAGAATACAATGTACACACATATGTACATACATACATATGTACATATATGTATGTTTTGTGGCTGAACAAATTCGATTGTCGGGGCTTAGTCGAATGCCAGATGTTTTTTTTTCGTTTTTTTGAAGGTACTCGTATTTGGTTGAATTATTTGATTAAGCACAGATGGATGTTTCTCCCCAGTAGCTCTACATCAAGAGAAGACAGCACTGAGCCCCGAAAAGTTTTACTTAGCTTTAATTATTTACCCAATTTGAAATTAATTCAATTAATTTGAAAATATTTTCATATCTCTATACAACTACCTTTTAAAAGTTAAAGAAATAAAAAACGTCAAATATGTAGTCTTCAGCAATTTACCCTTTTAAAAACTTCTTAATATTCATAATTTGTACATAAATATACTGCATAAATTTTGCGATGTTTTGCTTTTGTTCTGTGAGCTGCTAAAATTAAATTGAATTTCCCGCTTGAGTTAATTTAATTTCCTTTGGACACGATGCGAGTCCAGCATATACATATACCCATATGCACATTTATGTACACACACGTACATACATGTACACGAGTGTAACTGATAAAACGACAAAGACACGTACGCACCTCAGACAGATACTGCCGATGACGATGACGAAGAGGACTCCGTACGCTGCACTGTCTCTGTCCATGCCACATGTGTTGCAATCTTCTGTCGTGGCTGGGACGCAAATTGAAGTTGGCAGTTGGCTGGGTGGAAAAAGACAAACTGATGCGGAAATTACATCGACTTTCCTGGAAAAAATGTTTAATGTTACCTTTAATCTGCTTGGTGGCAGCCCTGAAGACATTGCCACACTCCCTCGATGCCCATTTCCCTCGATGATCAGTTTATAGTTGTGTTCTCTATTGATCCCTCATGCTTGGCGGGAGCCCCTCAATTAAGAGGTTCTTCTTGAGATCTGCATTTAATATCTTGGGCTTCATCACTACCAGTGTGATGTTGAGATCGGAGTCTACGCACATCATAGCCCCGGCATTGTCGTACTCCCCGCAGTAGTTGACCGCCGAGAAGATGGTGATCAGCTGGCGCTTGGCAAAGAACTCGTAGCCATCCTCTACGACCTGGTGGGCGCGACAGATCAGGTCAAAATCGAACCTTGTGAGGAACGCCTCCACCTGTTCCACGCCAAAGGTGAAGCTCACGCCACGCGAGCTCTTCGTCCACGTTGTGACGCTCGGATCCGGATCGGCCCAGAGCAAATCGCACAGCAGCCCGATCTGCTTGACCTCCGTTGGCCGCTCGAGATAGTATATGTCAGAAAGGGAGTACAGGGATTGACTCAGCCCACCATGGCAGCAAAAGATCTTCGAGTCAATCACTGCCGCCACGGGCAGGCAGTTGTAACAGTCGACAAAGTTCTTCCACAGGCGCACTGTGAACCGGCGCTTGCACTCATCGTAGAACCCGTAGTAGTGGTTGATGCTGGCCGACTCGTGGTTGCCGCGCAGCAGGTAAATGCTTTTCGGATAGCGCACCTTGTAGGCTAGCAGGAGTGTCAGGGTCTCCACCGAGTGCGGCCCCCTGTCCACGTAATCACCGAGCATCAGGTAAGACTTGCTCGGTGGATGCCCCGATGTCTCGAAGTAGCGCAGAAGATCCCGGAACTGCCCGTGTATGTCCCCGATGACATTGACGGGAGGTGTCACCGAAAGCAACATGGGCTCCGATAGCAGTATAGTGCGGGCCACACTGATCATCAACAACACGTCCTGTTCCGGAATTGGCACCCGTGTGTGAGTTTTCCAGTTCACCAGCGCCTTAATCATATCGTCCAGCTTCTTGTTCAGTAATGATCGATCCATGGGAAAATCACTGCACGTGTTCTCAATGAGTGTGGCGCCTTTTTAGTGTAGGAGTGTAATTGATTATGAAACTATAACAAAGCACAAACGTGTTTAACATGGTAGTTGACAACAGTTTCCTCACGTACGTGACGAGTGCAATGAAAAACGAGGGGGAACGTTCTGAGCGGCGGCAAAGGCCGCGGCTCTACCTTATACCCGGTACTCAGTCAGTATATGTATATATGAGCTTACGATTTATGTAATTTATTATACATATGTTCGCAAAAGGGACGAATTAAATGTTGGCCAAAATGGAAGATTTGAAAGAATTAGGTCAAACCCTATGCTAGAGTTTTATATATTAGAGTTATCTGTTTCCATTTTTATTTAAACATGATTTTACATTACATTTCTACATGTACATTTATAACTACATAAATGAGACGTGGAAGTGTGTGCGAGAGAGAGAGAGGGAATGAGTAAGCGCTTGGCAGGCGTTGCGTACCGACTGCAATTTCATTGGTTCCATTTGTCTATAATATTGATCCGACCTGATCCAGATTTGGCAATCTGGTAGATATGGTCGTTTCCCATGATTCTGCGTTTTGAGTTTTCTTGTATCTTAAAAATTGGGGATTCCACAAATTTTTGTCCTTTGTGGCGGCTGAAGACGACCTCTTCCGCCCCATCCGGGGCTTAATTTTGAAATACACTTGTAGTAGAGTGATAACACAGGAGACTGGATACAAAACTTGGTTGCGCTAGCTTTTATAGTCTCTGAGATCTAGGCGCTGATTAAGACGGACGGACGGACAGACGGACAGACAGACATGGCTATATCGACTCGGTTATTGATGCTGATCAAGAATATATATACTTTATGGGGTCGGAAACGCATCCTTCTGGGCGTTACACACATCCACTGTCACCACAAATCTAATATACCCCTATACTCTTAGAGTACCGGGTATAAAAATAGTTTGGTGGAGGGCAAAATATAGCCAAAATATGTTGAAGCGCTTTCTTAAGCATCGAGATTAATATTTCCTGGAGTGCTGGATGGCGATCGTTTAATGTTACCTTTAATCTGCTTGGTGGCAGCCCTGAAGACATTTCCATACTCCCTCAATGCCCATTGCCCTCGATGTACACTTTATAGTTGTGTTCTATATTGAAGTGTAATGAAGAGAAGAATTTTTGCCACAATTTTTATGTCATCATGTTCGGTGGGAGCCCCTCAATTTTAGGGTTCTTTTTTAAAGCGTTTAGTTTCCTGGGCTTCATCACTACCAGTGTGATGTTGAGATCTTGGTCTACGCACATCATGGCCCCGGCATTGTCGTACTCCCCGCAGTAGTTGACCGCCGAGAAGATGGTGATTAGCTGGCGCTTGGCAAAGAACTCGTAGCCATCCTCTACGACCTGGTGGGCGCGACAGATCAGGTCAAAATCGAACCTTGTGAGGAACGCCTCCACCTGTTCCACGCCAAAGGTGAAGCTCACGCCACGCGAGCTCTGCGTCCAGGTTGTGACGCTCGGATCCGGATCAGCCCAGAGCAGATCGCACAGCAGCCCGCTCTGATTGACCTCCGCTGGCCGCTCGATATTGTGTATGTCGGAAAGCTCGTACAGGGAGGGACTCAGCCCACCATGGCAGCAAAAGATCTTCGAGTCAATCACAGCCGCCACGGGCAGGCAGTTGTAGCAGTCGACAAAGTTCTTCCACAGGCGCACTGTGAACCGGCGCTTGCACTCATCGTAGAATCCGTAGTAGTGGTTGATGCTGGCCGACTCGTGGTTGCCGCGCAGCAGGTGAATGCTTTTCGGATAGCGCACCTTGTAGGCTAGCAGGAGTGTCAGGGTCTCCACCGAGTGCGGCCCCCTGTCCACGTAATCACCGAGCATCAGGTAAGACTTGCTCGGTGGATGCCCCGATGTCTCGAAGTAGCGCAGAAGATCCCGGAACTGCCCGTGTATGTCCCCGATGACATTGACGGGAGCTGGCACCGAAAGCAACATGGGCTCCGATAGCAGTATATTGCGGGCCACACTGAGCATCAACAACACGTCCTGTTCCGGAATCGGCACCCGTGTGTTAGTCTTCCAGTTCACCAGCGCCTTAATCATATCGTCCAGCTTCTTGTTCAGTAATGATCGATCCATGGGAATAAATGCACACCCTAGAGCCAAGATTTCTTCTGTTCTCAATGGGCGTGGCGCCTCTTTAGTGTAGGAGTGTAACTGAATATGAAACTATAACAAAGCATAAACACGTTTATGGTAGCTGACAACAGTTTCCTCACGTACGTGACGAATGCAATGAAAAAGTAGTTTGGTGGAGGGCAATAAAAACGGTCCCAAAAGAGTTCAGATCTCCGGTATCGTATGTTTATTAGCTCTTGGTGTGACCGTTCTATCAGACGATCTGCTTTTGGTTCCCTGCTGTGAATTGTGTAATGGTTCAGCAACTGGGTTTATCGATTTACAAACGTTTCTCCACCTAAGCTGTCAAATTATATTTTTCTTTGCTTTCAAATAGTTATTACATTTCGTAAAGACTGTTTGAGGGACTCCTCTCTATTTTTCCAATTCAATCACACAAAGTACACATACACGAATTGGCCATAAAATGTCGAAGGGCTCAATCTTTTTCCCTGGGGACAAACCCAGAGTATCGGAGCTGACTGTGACCCAAAGACAATCCGGCCTCAAGTCTAACAACAGCCAGTTGCGTAGCTCAGCATCTCTTGGAGAGGGATGGAATCTGGTCGATCTGATCAACAGGTTGAAGAACTTCCGGAAAAACAAGAATGGACGCGTAAATATGCTCGAGGAGGAGCTGTACAATCTAATCAATATGGCCCGCGAGATGCTGCTGGATGAGCCGATGCTCCTGAGTGTGGAAGCTCCGGTGCGCATCGTGGGCGACATTCACGGACAATTTGCGGACCTGATTCGCCTCTTCGAACACGTTGGGTATCCGCCCTCCGTCAACTATCTCTTTCTCGGGGACTATGTGGACCGGGGCCGCAACTCGATCGAGACGATCACCCTGCTGCTGGCGTTGCGGGTCAAGTTTCCCCAGAACGTCTTCCTGCTGCGTGGCAATCACGAGGCGCCCGCGGTGAACCGCGTTTACGGATTCTTTGACGAGTGCAAGCGTCGCTATACGGTCAAGCTGTGGAAGAGCTACGTCGACTGTTACTGTTGCCTGCCTGTGGCGGCAATCATCTCAAAGCGGATCTTCTGCTGCCATGGCGGGCTGAGTCCGCAGCTAAAGGACCTGGAAGACATCAGGTCAATAGCCCGGCCCTGCGATGTGCCCGATCACGGAATCCTCTGCGACCTGCTGTGGAGCGACCCGGATCGGTACGGCTTCGGCTGGTCGCCGAGTGACCGGGGAGTGAGCTACCTCTATGGCCGGGATGTGATCGAGAAGTTCCTGCACAAGTACGACTTCGATCTCATCTGTCGTGCCCATCAGGTCGTGGAAGATGGCTATGAGTTTTTCGCAAAGCGCCAGCTGGTCACCATCTTCTCCGCCCCCAACTACTGTGGGCAGTACGACAACGCGGGGGCCTCGATGGGCGTGGACAAGGATCTGACTATCTCGTTCGATGTACAGCGTCCCAGTACCGGTCGCAAGGTTGTAATAAAGACTGTGCTTGCCTCGGCTGTCAAGTGACTTTGTCTCTGGCCGGGGCAGGCTCCGATAGTTATATCATTTCAAATATTTTTTTTTATTCGAAAATCGTTGTAATTTCATAGCCGCAAAATTAACATTAAGTTTTAAGATACTGGACAGCAGACACCAGCGCAA
This sequence comes from Drosophila algonquin, assembly GCA_035041765.1. Classification (NCBI taxonomy): domain Eukaryota; kingdom Metazoa; phylum Arthropoda; class Insecta; order Diptera; family Drosophilidae; genus Drosophila; species Drosophila algonquin. The sequence goes on from JAWNKY010003561.1 coordinate 1,299,412, forward strand.
CGGAGAAAGAGGAGATGACGTCGAGTATCGTGGTGGCTGATGCGAGCAACATTGATCAGCTGATACACAAGATTATAGAGGCGCGGCGCCTGAAGCAGCTTAATCTTTCGGAGTCTGACATAAGGGGGATCTGCGTGCGATCGCGGGAGGTCTTCCTCTCGCAGCCCATGCTGCTGGAGCTGGCCGCCCCCGTGAAGATATGCGGTGACATCCACGGTCAGTACGCGGACCTCCTGCGACTGTTCGACTACGGCGGCTATCCGCCGACCTCCAATTATCTTTTCCTCGGCGATTACGTGGACCGGGGCAAGCAGTCCATCGAAACGCTATGTCTATTGCTTGCCTACAAGATCAAGTTCCCGGAGAACTTCTTCCTGCTGCGGGGCAACCATGAGAGCGCCGGCATCAACCGAATCTACGGCTTCTTCGACGAATGCAAGCGCCGCTACACGGTCAAGCTGTGGCGCACTTTCGTCGACTGCTACAACTGCATGCCCGTTACGGCCATCATTGACGAGAAGATCTTCTGCTGCCACGGCGGACTCAGTCCCGAGCTGCTCAATATGAACCAGATCTCGCAGCTCACCCGGCCCTGCGAAGTGCCCGACAAAGGTCTGCTCTGTGACCTGCTGTGGTCCGATCCGGATCCCAAGATCATGGGCTGGAGCGACAATGATCGCGGTGTCAGTGTCACCTTTGGCGCCGACATTGTTGGCAAGTTTGTCCATCGCCACAAATTCGATCTTATCTGTCGCGCCCACCAGGTCGTGGAGGATGGCTACGAGTTCTTTGCCAAGCGCCAGCTGATCACCATCTTCTCGGCGCCCAACTACTGCGGGGAGTTCGACAATGCCGGTGCCATGATGTCTGTGGATTCGACGCTGATGTGCTCCTTCTATGTCCTCAAGCCCGCCAAGAAAGCCGGAATGCGTAAGGTTCAATCAAAGGGATGACCTACTCTGAGCAACTGAAGCCTGTCGGTGTTTGGCATGGCATTTTATTCAAATTGATACATACTATATGTACGATATCTAAAACTGATTCGAAAGAACTGCAACAACAGACGTAGATTGAAGACACCCGTCAACCCCACACCACAACACCCACCCACCCGCTGCCTTAATGCAATTAATTTCTCATTGCCCTAGCACTTCAACGTTTTAATCAAATGACAAAACCGAAAATAATTTCTTTTGTAGCACATAAATTACAGCGCACGAATAGCTTCGGCCACTGCCTCGATCCCGGCAACGGTTTATTAAATTTTGTTTGCTCTGCCAAAGACAGGCCCAAAAACCAGAAACAGGCCCCGGGTGGGTCTGTGGTGCAGTTGTCGTTGCTGCTGCTGCTGCTGCTGCTGGTAGTCCAATCCAGGCGGCAGTCGGCAGTCAGCAGTTGGCAGTTGCCAGTCGGCAGTTGGCGAACTAATAGATTTTAAATGTGGCTGTCGCTGTCAGCAACAAGAGTTGCGGATGTGGGGCTGGGCGCTGCTAGGCGACGTGATAAATGCAGCTAAATAAATTGGTCAACGGGCAGGCAGTTGGGTTAACAGACAGTTTGTTTTGACAGCTTCATGGAGATATCAATGACAACAACAACAGCAGAGGCATGTTGGGTATTCCACAAAATGTTGGTTATCGGAGATATCGCAGAAAATATTAGACATTTGGGCAGTGCAAATATATACGCTTTGGTGCAGTTCATAATTGGTACACATAGATATACTGATCGATAACTTATACACCTACGTTTTGGAATTGTTCTCTGGTTTTCTCATATTCCGAATTCCGAATATATTCCAGTTATCGCTGGCCCTCTTGAAATCGGATCTCTTCTCTAAGGTCTCAACCACTTTCAATTGCTGGAGAGCTCTCGATAAGTTCATTTATTTCCCATTACACATGACATGCCCATTCGAGCATCGTTTCTTCCAGCTCCCGCCCACATGCGGGGCTTGGTATTGTATTGTGTAATTTGGCATTAAATCGTTGTCAGCCATTTAATTGCTGGCCATAAATCTAAAACGCAATTGCTTATCGCTGGCTCCTTCAAAGACCCGCTCTCCAGAGTGACCGACCGGCCAAATGCCAGCAATTAAAACCAAATCAAATTGCCTTGCGACAAGTCTTTGAACCACAGAAAGTTGTTTCAGTGCTCGTCATCCGCTTGGCCTCCAGCCGATGGAGTCCATGCTTTGGGGCGGGCGATGCTATGGCTCCTCCGTTGGATTGCGGTGAGAGCAGGACCTAATCTTGATGGCAATTTCGAATGACAAAACTGTGCGGCGGCCGATTAGCCAAACGGACAAATCTGCCCGGGGATTGGAAATGGGTATGGGTATGGGTATGGGAGCCATGCGACTACGACTACTCCTTGCTGGATTTCCTTCATTCGGTATTTTGGCGAACTGAGCAAATTTCAATTTGCTTTAAACTACGCACTACAACCGACGAAAGACCATGGAATGCCCATGCCAGGGGAGGCCAAAAGAACGAATTTTGCATTTGCATTTTATTTCCAATGGCTGCGTTTTGCAATTTCTTGGAAACTTTTTCTTTTGGTGTGTTTTTGCGTGCCATTGTTTTTGGATTTTAGGAAACGAGTTTGAGTAGCAGGCAGGCAATTTCACTTTTCAACTTTATTCGAGCGAAAAATCGACGTGGAAAACGTAGGCGACGGGTAGCTAGAGCCGGGAGTCATCTGTCTGGATGGAAAAAGGAGTGGGAATCTAAAGAATCTGAAGCTAGACAGGCGTTAAGCCAACCAAGACACTGGAACGGAGTGCAGACATAGGAAAAACGCAGCAAAAAGTCTAGAGTTGAGTGTTACAATGGAGAAATAACCAACGATGTTCGTGATTTGTTTCCTGGGTGCTGTTTAGACTATGGAAATAATGTTAAGACAGAGGGAAAGCTGTAGTACATACATATTTCCAGATATATCTATATTAAGAAAGAAATATACTGTAGTCAAATACAATTCCCCCTACACACAGTCTTAACTTTCTTGGGTCGTACCAATTCCTCTCAAAATTATTTAAAATTTTCGTTTGGTTTATTTACAAATCGTTTGCAGATCATACAAAGATCTGGGGCTCTTCAGAACTAGCACAGCAATCAATATAATTATGTAAGCATATTCTACTCTATAAAGCTAACTAATTGTACAGTATGGCGACCTATCGATCACATTTTTCGGGGAATGGGAGCCTATCGCAGCATGCTGATGGCCCAGACAACGATGAGGGTCAAGCCCAGACCCATGCCGGAGAGATGACCTGCTGCTCCGGGCAGATTAGCCGTGTTGCAGCCATCTGTCTTGCAGACCTCGCAATAATCATCGTGGGTGATTGAGCACTTTATTTCACTGGCACATCCGCGCTGAAGATGGCCATCGAAGTCCTTGGCCGAGACACAACTATCGTCGGCGTCGTAAATGGGACAAACGGCCAGGTAGTTAGGATCCACTGAGCAGTCCAATTGAGCAACTGAATTGCAGATGTGGCAACGGCGACGGTTGGCGGGGAAGATCTCGATGTTGCACTTGTTGCCGGAGCAGACGGAGCAGGTGCCGTTGGCCTCACAAGAGGCGCCCTCGGTGCTGCTCAGAGTGCTGTGGCAGCCTCTGATCGTGTGTCCGTTCTCCAGACGAGTGACACACTTGGAGTTGGGGACATGGCACGTGACAGTGGTGGCAACAGCTTCCGGATTTTGGGCGCACTCCAACGTCTTACTGGAGTCGCACGCCACACACTCATCGTTTTCGGGCAGGCGGCTCAGTTCGTTGCACTCTTTTCCGGTGCAGGTCCACAGCTGATTGGCCTCCAGCCACTGTTCGAGGCTGCTGCTGTTCTGGCTGCTGGCGCAGCCCATCAGCTCCAGAGCCCCCTCGTTGTACTTGGCGAAGCAGTAGTCCTCCTTGTCGTAGGCCAGACAGGACTCGGCGCGGCTCATCGTGCAGGCGTCATCCACGCAGGTGTGGCAACTGAGGCGATCCGATGGATAGGCGAAGGTGTTGCAGCTTCCCTCGGAGCAGGTTGCACAGTTGGTGCCGCTCTCATCGCTGCTGCAGTCAGTACGATCGTAGAGCTCCTTGTCGTCCAGACAACTGCGGATAAGGTGTTCGCCATGGAGTGCCACCAGGCACTGGCCCTTGCACTGTCGTCTGCCCAAGCCGCTAACAGAGGGATCCGTGATGCAGGTCGCATTCTTCTCCGAATTGCAGAAAATACAGCTCACAAACTCCTCGGTACTCCAGGCATCGTTGCATTCGTTGGACTTGCAGGTGGGGCACATTTCTGGATTCTGGCGACAATAGCGATCCTCGTAGTCGTCCACATCATCCGAGCAGCCGCGTCGACGCACTGTCACTCCGTCCGCCTCGAATACGATCTTACAGTCCTGCTCGAGGTTCCGGTCACACGCCACTGCCGGTCCCAGCGAGCTGAAGCAGTGCTCGCCCTCGCACTTGTGGCACTTGAGCGGCAGCTCCTGGTAGTATCCATGCTGGCCATCATCCTGGCGATTGGCCAGATCGATTGCATTGCATTCGCTGCCCACACAGCTGCGGCAGTTGCGGTAATCGTCCAGATCACAGTCGAGGCTGCTGCTGCAGCCGCGAGTGGTCACATTTCCGGTGGTCAGGGAGGTCTTGCACGTCTCTGTGTCGCTGACCCAGGGACAGGCCAGGGCGTAGCTGGGATCCGACTCGCAGAAGGAATCGTCCTCAGAGGTGCATGTGTAGCACACTTGGCGATCAGCAGGGAAGATCTGAAAGACATTCAATTGGGTTAGTACTTTCTGCTGCGATCTGTGTGCCGTCTGCTATCCGTATCCGGGTTACCTCTCGGTTGCAGCCATCCGATGAGCACACAGAGCAGTTGGAATCGCTGCCCAGCAGACAAGCGGCAAAGTCAGACTGCGGCAGATCATACAGACATCCTCGTGTGGTGGCACCATCTGCCAGAGGGGAGAAATAAGATTAGTATTGAAGCTGAAATAATATGCGGATGTACATGCCGCTCAACAGACGCGTGGCACAGCCCGTGTGGGGCATTTGGCTGCAGGTGTCGAAGCTGCCAACGGCCTGGGCATTGGTGGCACAGGTGGGATCCTCGCGAGAGTCGCAAACGGCACAGCGGACGGGTACCGGCAGCTGAGGGACATTGCAGTTGGCGCCCTCGCAGACGGCAATGCGCTTGGTCTTGATGATGCTTTCCAGATCTTGGGTGCGGAAAGAGCCCACACATCCCAGCTGCTGGATGTTGTTGTCCTCGTCCATCCACAGGAAACAGCTGTCATTGGGCTTGTAGATGGCGCAAGGCTTGGGCGAGGGATCCTCGCAGTCGTCACCGACGCAGGTGTAGCAGCTGAGGCGATCCTCAGGCAGCGATTGCACATTGCACGAGGCTCCGCTGCAGGCGGCGCAGTTGGAGTCTGTGCCCGCTGAGCAAGTGAGCCGATCGGACTCTTCCTTGTCATCCAAACAAGTGCGGATGAGGTCGAGTCCGGCGTCAGAGCTGCCGTACAGGGCAGTCATGCAGCCACCCTGGCACTGGCGCGTCTTGCGGCCCGTAGCGAGGGGCTCCCACAGACAGCTTGTGTCCTTGAAGGAGTCGCAGTAGATACAGGTGTTGTATTGGCTCAGATCAGTGGCATTGTTGCAGTTGTTGGACTTGCAAGAGGGGCAGCTGGCCTCGTTGAGGCCACAGTAGGTGGAGGTATCCGCTTCCAAAGCGTCGTGGCAGCCGCGGCGGATTACTACGCCGTCGGCGCCAAAGACTGTGAGGCAGTCCTGTTCGTTGTTGTCCTGACACCTGACACTCGGAATGTTATCCGCCTGGCAGGCCGTGCCCTCGCAGGTCAGACAGTTAAGCGGCAGATCCTGCCACTTGCCATGGTTATCGTCCGCCTTGGCGGCCAGGTCCACCTGGTTGCAGCCATCGCCCTCGCAGTAGACGCACGACTTGGAGTCTGCCTTGCAGCTGAGGGAGCTGGAGCAACCCCTGTAGGTCACTCCGTTGCGCAGATTGGTCACACACTGGTCCGCCGCGTCGTACAGGTAGCACACGGTTAGACTGCTCGGGGCAGACTCGCAGGTGGCGTCAGTTTCAGAGTTGCATACGTGGCAGGATCGACGGTCGGCGGGATAAACCTCCTTGTTGCATGAGGAACCCTGACAGGAGCTGCAGCTGGTGGAGGTGCCGTTGTAGCAGGAAAGGAACTCGTCTTCCTCTAGGCTGGACAGGCAGCCGCGTTCGGTGCTGCCGTCGGACAGGATACGCGAGTAGCACTCAGGCAGACCCGTCACCTGGCAGCTGGTGGAACTGGCCACGCTTCCGGGCGCAATGGCACAGCTGGCATCCGTGCGGGAACTGCAGAGAGCACAGGTCTGGGCCTCCGGCAGAGACTCAATGCTGTTGCAGTCCTCCTCGCTGCAAGTGAGCAACAGCTTGGCGCGCTGCAGCTGGAAGATTTCCTCATGGCTGAGCTCGCTCAAGCAGCCGAGGTCGGTGACTGAGCGCTGCTCGTCGAACTTGATGTAGCACTGGTCGTTCTGTCTGTAGTTGGTGCAGAGGGTGGGCTCCGCTGTCTGGCACTCGTCGTCATGGCAGACTAGGCAGCTGTGCCGTGAGGCCACCAGATCCACCGTGTTGCACTTGGCCCCATCGCAGGTGTCACAGAATGCCTTGCTGCCGGACTTGCATGTGTCGCGGTCCTCCTTCTCCAGATCGTCGTAGCAGTTGCGCACCAGAGCGTAGCTGGGGTCCGTCGTTTCGCCGAACAGAGGCAAGAAGGCGGTAACACAACTTTCGTGGCATTGGCGCGTCTTGGTGATCGACGCGAGTTGCGTCACGCACTCTGAATTCTGGGTGGAATCGCAGACTAGGCACTCGACATAGGAGTCTTGGCTGTTGGCCACGTTGCAGCCGTTGGAGTTACAGCGGGGACACTTTGTGGGCTCTTCATCGCAGTAGGAGGATGCCTCGGAGACCTTCTCGGAGCATCCACGCTCTGTCACGACTCCACTGGCGTCGAACACCGTCACACAGTTGTCGTAGCTAGTGCACGTCTCGAGGGTTCCGCCACCAGCCGCGCACTCTGTGGCACCGGAGCAGGCGAGACAGCTGATGGGAACCTCTTGCCAGGTGCCGGGGAAGCCATCCTCATTGATGCGCTCCAAATTGGCGGTGTTGCATCCGTTGGCGCCACTGCAGATGCGGCAAGTGCGAGAATCACTGGGGTCCGAGCAGCTCAAACTAGAGCCACAGCCTCTGTGGGTCACGCCATCGAGTAGGGTCGTCACGCAGGTATCTTCATCGGCATACACGGGGCACACGGTGCTGCTGCCGCTGCTCGGGGACGAGGCGCAGTTGGGGTCGCTGGCGGAGTCGCACTGATAGCAGCTGCGACGATTGGCAGGGAAGACCGTCAGCCCGTTGCAATTAGTGCCAGTACAGGTATCGCAGAGTCCTCCGTGCGTACCGCTGAGGCAGCCGTAGAAGTCATCGCTGGCGAGGCTGGACAGGCAGCCACGGACGGTTGTGCCCTTGGCATCGATGTGCGTGACGCACTCTGTGTAGGGCAGGTCCGAGCACACATCGGTGGTCAGCAGTTGGTTGGGGTTGGTTGCACAGCGAGAATCATCCAGAGAGTTGCACAGAAGACAGATGTTCGGATCGGGAACGATGTCGTAGAAGTTGCAGTTGTTGCCGGAGCACAGAAGCATTTTCTTCTGGGCCACCAGCTCCTTGATGACCTGCGTCTCAAAGTCGCTGGCACAGCCCATGGCCACCAAGTCGCCCGCGTTGTAGGCGAGGTAGCATTGATCCTCGGGCCGATAGGCTAGGCACTTGGTCGTGACTGGATCCTCGCATTTGGGGTCGGAGCAGGCGTAGCACTCCTGAGGATTGTCGATGATGTCGCCGCCGTTGCAGAGTGCTCCCTCACAGGAATTGCAATTGGCGTGGGTTCCGGCGGCGCAGGTGGTGCGCTCCGCCTCGTTGAGATCGTCCAGACAGCCGCGGATCGGAAGCAGAGCCGAGTCGACGGAGGAGCTGCGAGGATACAAGCCTGTCATGCACTGGCCCTGGCATTTCCTAGTGCTCGTGGGCGTCTCCCAGGCGCAGGTGGAGTCCTCATCTGCATCGCAGAAGTAGCAGTCCACGTACGAGTCCAGACTGAGGGCATTGTTGCAACCATCAGACTTGCACTGCGGACAGCTGTCTCTGTTTAGATCGCAGTAATCCGCGTGGGCGGACAGCACCGAGTCGCTGCATCCCCTCGCCACCACCTGACCGTCCGCATTGAAGACTGTGGCACACGTCTGCTTGTTGTTGCCCTGGCACTGGGTGGGCTCCGCACTGCCCACTGTAGAACAGCTGGCGGCATCGTTGCACACGTGGCAGCTTAGTGGGAGATCCTGCCACTTGCCGGGCTCACCCACATATCCGGACTGTAGGTCCACGTCGTTGCAGTTATCGCCGGAGCAGATGCGACAGCTGCCAGCCTGACTCTCGTCGCATTTGATCTCCGACTGGCAGCCGCGACGGGTGCGACCCTTAGACAGACTGGTGACGCAGGCGTCTTCCTTATCGTAGGTGCGACAGTAGCTGCCGTAGCTTGCGGGGGCCGTGGCACAGTTCGCGTCGCTGCTGGAGTCGCAGCGCAAGCACTGCAGCCAATCCGAGGGGTACACCTCCGAGTTGCAGCCGTTGGTGCTGCAGATCTGGCAGCTGGAGCTGCTGCCGCTGGTGCAGTCGTCAAAGAGCTCGTCGTCCGTGTCCATCAGGCAGCCGCGGTGCAGGACGCCATCTGAGGAGATAAATCGGAGTATTTACAGTGAGAATATGAATGAATGTGAAACTACACAACAGTAATATACATATATGCGGCTAATTGCTCAACAAAGATGTTTAATCAGGGGATGCAGATGTATGTACCTTCATCGATGTGGCTGTAACATTCTGGATTGATGTAATGTTGGCAGACAGCTGACTCTGCGATCAAATCTCCTGCCACACATCCAGCATCCCCCGTGGAGTTGCACAAGTTGCAGGCAACTCCAACGGTATTAAGCTTGTCCTTGGTGTTGCAGTTGTCGCCGGAGCACAGCAATAGATCCCGACGATTGGCCAGCAGGAATGAGTCCTCCAGATCTGAGGCACAGCCCATACTCTCAATGCTAAGGTCGCCCACATGAATGTAGCACTGATCTGCGGAACGATAGCCGAGGCACAGATTACTTTCCGTGGTGTCGCAGTCGGAGCCCACACAGAAATTGCAACTGAGGCGATCTTCGGGCACATCAGCATTGTTACAATTGGCGCCCGAGCAGGCCACACAGTTGTCCAAGGTGCCATCGGTGCAGGCCAAGCGATCGTCGTAGTCCAGATCGTCCAGACAGCCGCGGGCGAGATCGAAGATTTCATTGGCTTCCGAGTTGCGTGGATAGAGACCGGTGAAGCAGGTGCCCTGGCAGGAGATGCTCCTTGTCACGTCGTCCACTTTGCGGACGCACTCCGCCTGATCAGCGCCATCGCAGAAGAGACAGTCCACGTAGGTGTCCAGATCCCTGGCATCGTTGCAAGCCGTCGACTTGCAGAACTTGCACTGACCCGGCTGTTCGTCGCAGAACTGCAGCAGCTCCTCGTCCGCGTACAGTTCATCCGTGCAGCTGCGATGCACCACCAGACCGGCATTGTCAAAGACTGTGGCACAATTCTGTTCGTCGTTGCCCACGCACTTCCTCAGGGTTCCCAGGCTCGTGCCCTGGCAATCGGTGCCGTTGCAGGTGTAGCAGTTGACGGGCGGCGTGGACCATTTGCCAGGGTATCCAATGTAGGAGCTCTGGAGATCCACCACGTTGCAGTTGTCCTTGCCGGAGCAGACACGACAGTGCTGCTTGTCGGAATCATCGCAGGTGAACTCCCGCTGGCAGCCGCGATAGGTCTCGCCGTTCACCAGCTTGGCGCTGCAGCCCTGATCCTCCAGATAGAAGGGACAGACGCTGGCTGCATCCGGGGCGGAGGAGCAGCTAGGATCGGTGACAGAGTCGCAGCGCTGGCAGCGCCGACGATCGGCGGGATAGATGCCCGTGTTGCAGTAATCGCCCTCGCAAACTTCGCAGGTGCTGCTGCCCGAGAGGCATGCGGTCAGCTGCTCCCGTGGCAGACTGCTCAAACAGCCACGTTGAGTGATGCCATCTAGAAGGAAAGGAAGGGATTCGAATTGCTTTCATTTTTCAATGGACCCGGGGGCACTCACTTGTCACACGCGTCATGCAGCTGGTGTAGGGCAGGACGCCGCAGTTGCCGGGCAGGGCAACCTTGCTGGGATCCACGGCACAGTTGGGATCCTCCGAGGAGTCGCAGGCCACGCACGTGGTGGCCGTGGGCAGGTTGTCGAAGAAGTTGCAATTGGTCTCGTTGCAGAAAAGCAGCGAGTGGAAGTTGTCGTTGACGAACTCGTCCTCCAGATCGGACAGACAGCCCATGGATGTGATGTCACCATTATCCTGGTTGAACAGGATGTAGCAGCGGTCCTCGGAATAGTCTTGACTGCACTGAAGGGCACTGGGATCGTCGCCACATTCGTCGGAGTTTGAACACTGGTAGCAGCTGAGAGTGGGGTCGACCAGCTGCGCCACGTTGCAGTCGGTTTCGTCGCAGGCCACACAATCGCTATCCTCTCCGTTGATGCATCGCTGCTGATCCTCCTCGTCCTTGTCGTCCAGGCAGCCGCGCACAGTGTCAAAGATGGTGCTTCCGCTGGAGCGGGGTCGCAGAGCAGTCATGCAATGGCCATTGCAGCTGCGTCTGGCCTCAACCGCCGTGGGATTGCGGGCACAATCGGCATTCTCGGCATCGCAGTAGATGCATTCTCTGTAGCTGTCCAGGGATCTGGCCTTGTTGCAGCCGTTGGAGTTGCAGTTGTGGCAGCTGGCGCTGTTGGCATCGCAGTACGAGCTAAAGGACGCTTCAACCACCTGGCTACAGCCCCGAGCGGTGACCACACCCGTATCATCGAAGATCGTCATGCAGTACTCCGTCTCGGTGGCGCAGGAAACGTCCTCAATGGTGCTGGCCGCACAGGAAGCGGTGTCCAGGCAGCTTTGACAGCTGAGCGGCAGTTCCTGCTGCCAGGTACCCGGCTTGCCATCTTCCAGACGCTTCAGATTGGCCGTGTTGCAATCAGGGCCAGAGCAGAGCTGGCACTTCTGGGGATTTGTCGAGTCGCACTCCAAAGAGGCACTGCATCCGCGACGGGTGTTTCCAGCCAGGTCCAGGCTAGTCACGCACTGCTGGCTGCCGGTGTGCAGCAAGCAGAAGGCAGTGGAAGCTGGAGACGCCTCGCATTTTGAGTCCTCGCTTGAGTCGCAGGTCTGACAGCTCAACCGCTCGGTGGGATGCACCTGAAAGAGATAGGGGGATAGAATGGGTAAGAGTGATATTACAAGAGAGACAGGAGCACTTGCTATATTCACCTGATGGTTGCAGTTCTCTCCAGAGCACTTGGCGCACTGCGTGGTATTGCCTTCCCTCAGACAATCCAGGTACTCCTCACCCTCCAGACTGGTGAGGCAACCGCGCTCCGTGTGACCATTGTCCAGAATCCTTGCGTAGCAGTCCGTGTTCACCGCATTCTCGCACTCCGTCTCCGACTCTACCTGGGCCGGATCGATGGCGCAGTCGGCATCCGTGCGAGAGCTGCACAGTTTGCAGCTCTGGGGTTTGGGCAGGGCGGTCGCCACATTGCAGTTGTCTGCCCCGGAGCAGTGCCAGAGGCGTTTGCTCTCCTCGAGGAGCTGCACATCGCTGACATTGAACTGGGTGAGGCAGCCCTGTGCGACGAGCGTGCCAGTCTCGTCAAACTCGATGAAGCAGTGCTCCACTTCGTCGTCGGCAGGAACGGCGCGGCAGGTCTGGGGCTGGGGATTGGAGCAGTCGCCACGGCAGGAGTTACAGCTGCCTCGGACGCCCAGCTCCACCTGGTTGCAATTGGCTCCCGTGCAGGCTACACAGGTCGAAACAGTTCCTTCGGCGCAGGCCTCGCGATCATCGTAGTCAAGGTCGTCCAGGCAGGTCCTCACCAGCTCCAGCGGAGCCTTGGCATCGCTGGTGGTGGGATACAGGGCCGTGATGCATTGCTGGTGGCACCGTCGTCGATTGGTCACCAGCTCAATGTCGAAGACGCAGTTATCGTCGCTCTGGGCGTCGCAGTACACGCAATCCACCAGCTCCGTGTCGGTGTTTAGGTTGTTGCAACCACTGGAGCGGCACTGGTAGCACTTGTCCTGGTCCGCCGAGCAAGCCGTCTCCAGGTTGTCGCTGCAGCCGCGCTGCACCACAGCTCCGTCGCTGTCGAAGATGGCCACACAGCTCTGGGCGTCGTTTTCGAGGCACTTCCGCAGGGTGCCAGAGCCGGCGGAGCACTCCGCCAGGCTGTCGCATTCGTAGCAGTTTATGGGGCCCGAATGCCAATTGTGGATAAAGGGATCTGCGAATTGAACTTGGTTAAAGCTTGATACTGCATGCGTTTTTGGTAGGAAAATCAATGCAAATAAATGCCAAATTGTTCTAATTATTATCAGCACGCGGGTCGTTACGTATTAGCAATACTCTTTATGAGGCTTTCGGCAATCGAATTAGACGTTATTTATGGGTATATGGATGCAGGCGCTGCCGTAACGACAGCGCCACGATCTGGCCCGGCACGAGGGCCGCTTCCTTATCAGCTTAATAAATTAGTAATTGCCTTATGGGGCCCATAAAATGTCAATTCGAATGGCGATCGTTTCGTAATCTATATAGATTTCGTATATAGATATAGGGAAGTCGAACGCTGTCCAAATGTTGTGTGCCAAAGTGAAAGTATTATGTACTTTAATCCATAAGAACGGAAAGAACGTTGCCAATGAAAGCTTTGATAGTTTTAGAACTCAACTAAAGATCATTGACGCCAACGTATAGCATGGGAAATTCCCATGTATTCTCTTATCATGGCATACACTAGTTGAAAGTAAGTTAAACACAATGTGCATAAGTCCTGAACATAACGTTTCATTACAGTGATTACCACCTTTGGGTTATGTGGAAATGGTATTTCAGATTTTCACATAGCAGGGACGTTTTATAAGAAACCTTTCAGGAGCAGTTTAAAGAGTTTTTTGGCTTAGATAATATTTCTGTAAGCCACTTTATCGCACCTCAAAAAGTTCGAGCACTTCAAGGTTTCATATATGTATGTATCTGTTGCTGTTTGAAGTCCACGGCACTTTTAATCTATCACAAAATCAACTTAATCCGTATAAATCAAGAGCACTCGAGCTCTCGAATCTGAGAGTTGTTCACAACCTGATAAACCAACAAAAACAACGCACTACAACAGATATTGAAGCTATCCTCCAATGAGGAAATGAAAGGGGAGCCACATACTATCAACATTTGTTACATTTATTGCTTAAAGATAAAGCTTTAATAGAGACATGATTCATAAATGTCAATGTTTTAGGAGGGGAAAAACAGACTAGCAGATAAGATAGGGCGAACATTTTGGTAGGCAGGACACTGATGACTTTTCTTTGGTTTATCCATAATTTGCGCTTAGCTTTTGTGAAGTCTTTTTTTGAAGTGATTTGCCACAATTATTCACATTCACACACTACTAGTGTCTGTCATTGCACTTTCACTTGGGGCTATCCTTTATCCTTTCAGGGTTCTGGCACACCTACCACCATTGGCACTTGATTGATTTGCACTTAGTACAAGAAGCAGCAAGACTGCTCCTGCAGCGATTACTTTCATGATCGGATCTATTCGAGGGCTCTTCAAACCCTTTTCCTGACCGTGTGCACTCGCGTATTACCAACAAAAATGGATTCGGGCAACTAATTTCGTGCTGGCCGCGGCACGGCCTTTTATAGATTCCGCTTCGACAAGTGAAAAGCGCAAGCGATCGATCGATCGGACGGACGGTCCTATCGGCGCTGTTTGATTATTGCTCTATATTATTGGCCACAGCGATTATATGGGGGGCTCTGTTGCTATAGCTATGGCTATGGCCGATAAAGCGATTTCGCAGTCCCCCGATTATTTATAACCGAGTGCGAGGGGGGAATTAACATAAAAAGGCAAAAACAACGGCCCCGATAAGCCCATAATAATCGAACGGACTGGAGTCTAGAACACGTTCGATAAGGCTCTCGATGGACAGCCCAAATATATGTTTGCTGATTAGACGGGCTTAGCCTTAGTGAGTGCCTATTGCCTATTGGCCTGCTCTTCAACTAAATTCTGTCCAAACTGCAGTCCATTTTGCGTAGTTACGTAGTAGAAATAAATGCACTCCAAACACTATCATCCAATGAGGAGTGCACCAAGCATTCCACTGGGGTTTATCGATAGTTCCGTGCATCTCACAGATGGCGCTTTTCCAGACTTATGGGGCCATAAATCTTTTCGTGACATGAAATGGAAATCCCCAAATGTGTTTCCTAGAACGAGTATTTAATCTTTTAAGGCCAATTGCTTTTTTGCAAAATTATGAGTCATATGTTGAATAATGCCGGCGTTTCTTTGTGATAGAAAGTGCACTAAATTAATTTTATAATTGGTATATGTATGTATGTATGTATGGTTTTGTGTTTCTATCAAAGAATATCGTGATTATAACCAGTTGAATGCACTCGGTCACTTATTGACTCCAAGCATTTTTGGAGCTTTGAATCATAGCCAAGTTATGCATTGAAATGATAATACAAATAATAATTCATATAAAAAGAATTTAACCTTTTTTTTGGGATTACCCATTCAAACTTTATAGCATTGAAAAGTAGATTAATCTCAATGATTCGGTTACCAAGCACCAGTATGTACTAATCTGATAGTTTCTGAAATTCCCAATAATTTGATAATCTTTCATAATCTAGGATGGCTTGAAATTCGGTTTAATCGTGAGTGAACAATAATGAAATCGGTTCTGATTTCTCGATGATCTAATTGAAGAACTGCACAATCGATTATAAGATTATTTTATATACCATAAAATTTTAAAAACATTCCCTATCGCATCGAATAACAGATTTAACGTCATAACTTTTGGGGGGTTATCTTAACCCGAAATAGATTCCGAAACTACACAAACAATCCAGCAACATCGAACTTTGGGTAGTTGGCTCTATAAAGCCATATACAAGCCCAGCCCCATTTCTATATAGATTGTAATTGAGTGCGGACAGAATTTATTGGATAGCATAAAAATTAGTTTAACAGTACATAGATTAGGTTAAGGAGAAGGCCGTGGGAATTAAAGCTAAAAGCATAAACGCATTTCGGGGATTATTTATGGAGGGTGTAAATGAATACAGCCATTGGGACCATGATCAGCGGCAAGGAGGCGGAGTGCAGGCTGAGAGCAGAATTCGGTTTGGCTGTGGTTGGCGGTGCTGTGGGTGTTGCGGTTGTGGGTTGTGGTGTAGCTGTTGTTGGTGTAGTTTGCGGAGAAGCTGTTGTGGGTGTTGTTTGTGGGGATGCTGTTGTTGGTGTTGTTTGTGGTGAAGCTGTGCTTGGGGTTGCTGTGGATCGTGTTGGTGTATTCGTTGTTGAAGTTGATGTGGAAGTAGATTCCGTTGTAGGAGCTGCATTGAAGTCCACTATCTCATCGTTACAATGTGGTCGCTCGAGAGGATCGCACAGCTGGCACTTGCTATCGGCCAGGCAAGCCAGCTGATCCGAGAGGCTTAAAGAACAGCCCCGTTCCAGGCGTTCGTCCACCAATTTCGAAAAGCAAAAGCTTCTACCTGTCCGTGCGGTGGAGCATCTTTGAGGCATTAGAAGCTGAGGTGCATCCACACATTGCTCATCCTGCAGGAAATATCAAATTGTTCGAATAAATGAAGCAATCTTTCCAGAATTCAAAACTTCACCTCACTCTCCGCACACTGAAGACAGCCGGCTCTCGGGGATCCCAGAGTGTTGCACTTTTCGGATACACAGATCTCGCAATCGACGCCCCTCGAAGGGCCATTGCACTGTTCCCTCCAGCTATCCTCGAGACCCTCCAGACAGCCCTGGGCCTGGACTATGCCACCCTCAAAGACACTCGCACAGGCGTCCAGTCGATCGGAGCACTGCTCCTCCGCCTGGTAGGTGCTTCTCTGGCAGTTGATGCCGCGACAGTAGACACATTTCTCCAACGCCAGCGCCGAGCTGCTCGCCAGGAGCAGCCCAAGGAGTAGTCCAAGAGCGGAACACGTGCGGTTTGACATTGCAGAAGGCGCATTAAGCATTGGGAGGGCCTTCACTCCTGCCCATCGCTTTATATTAATTCTGGCTGTTCGAGAGTCCGCTTGTTTGGTTGTTTCCGCTCAAGTGTGCAAACAACCCAATCTACAACCCGGTGACATCTCTTCAGATTTGCAAAAACAAGCCTGTTGTCTTCGCGGGGTTGCCTAAGCCCCACCGACACTCGAGAGGGTTCTCTCTGGTTCTCTGGTGCCGTTCTTCGATTAGGTATGAGTAGTTCCTTAGTCACGAGCAAACAAACAAGCTAACAATGGTAATGGAATTTTTTCCATTCTACTACCCCCGTTATCTAAGTTCTTTAGATTAAATGCGGCTCGGACAATCGCAAAGGATTGAAAAGGTCTTCAGGAACAGCTCTAATTGAAGGTTAATTGCACAGAGATGACGTGGGAATGACTGCAAAGGTCATTCGAGAATGTCATGGAAGACTTTCAGCGGGAATAGAGATCCAATAGATTATCTGTGATATATTTTACGGAGGATACGTCCATTTTTTGTGAAGCATATATTTCAATATGTTAATGAAATACCACCAAATATTTATCGACATTTTATCAAATATACTTTTTTTGTTTAGCTCCTTTAATTTAAACATCATCGATCATTCTTGCCTGTACGAGTCCATTATCTTTTTTTATATGAAATTAGCCCATTCTCGGTTTGCAAAGGGGACCTTTTTAATGGACTTCGCTATTTGTGAAAGCTTTATGATTCGATTTTGAGAACTCCATCTCTTTTCATTCCATACCCCCTATCCGTTGAGTTTTGGAACTGGTAAGACTTTAGAGATTACTCTTATCCCAAAAAGACGCATAGTTTTACCAGTTTTACCAGTTACCAGTTCTAGAAATTTGTATAGATATTGTAATTTATTTAAATCTCTTTTATTTTCAGAACCACTTCATTTATTTTACCCAAAAATGCATATTTATTCAAGAAATTATCTTAGAAAGCGGGTGAAACGACTGCCAGTGCTTGATGCCTTGGAAATGTTGACGGCATTGCAGTTCCGGATGTCACCCGGGGAGCACAGAAGACAGTTGGCATCCCCCAGGCAGCTCTGCTGGTCGATCTCCGTGGTGGCACAGCCGCGCTGGGTCGTGCTTCCTGACGACTTCACATAGCAGTAGGAGTTGGGGGCAGTGGGAGCGGCACAGCGAGTGGCCTGCAAGGTGGCGGCATTCTCAGCACAATTGGAGTCCTTGAAAGAGTGCGAAAGGAGTTAAAAAGACATAGAGAGAGAGACGGAATACCCCATTTATACCTTGCTGGAGTCGCACTGAATGCAGGCATACTTTGCTGAGCCCAAAGTATTGCAGCGATTTGTGTTGCACTTGTGGGAGGAGTGGGGATCGTTGCTGCGGGCACGCAGCGAGCTAGGGATCTCCAGAGAACAGCCCTTGAACAGGACCTGGGCTGTAATGATCCATGGATTCAAGGATTATCTACTGCTCCGATCGGAAGGCACTCTCCACTCACCTTCATTGAAGATGGTCTCACAGTAGTCCAGGGAATCCACGCAGGTCTGCTCCTTTTGTAGAAAGGTGCTCTGGCACTCGGCGCCATCGCAGCTGCTGCATGTTAGGACATCGTTTCCTGCCGCGTATCCCGCCAGGCAGACAACCGCCAGCGTAATCAGGATTGCTGTGTCTTTCATTATGGGGCCTCAAATGTCGGCAATCGGCCAATGCGCTCGGCTTTTATACTGCCAGCCACTCCAAATGGTCAACTGGAGGGCACTCAAGAGCGGTCTTTCCTCACTCCGCACTCCACAATCCTCAATCCGAGTGTGCGAATGTGTGTAAATGGCAGAGCACTTGAATGTGCTCTGTGAAGAGCCGACAGCACGGGACAGTGGTGTAGGTACAACACATGATATAAACGGTTCGGACACTATCGGATCTCGAGATTGTAAGATTCAAGGAATAGGAAATAATAGAAGCTTACCCTTGAGGAGGGCAGATAACGAATGAGAGGTTAAACGATAGCTTTCTTGGGCGAACACCATTTGAACTAGTCTTGCATCGTCCTCCAGCAAGAGAAGATCTTCGGTCCTAATATATCCTTATAGATGGTCGAAGGACCACCAATTATCCCAGATCGAATATCATAAAAGGAGCTTGTTTTCGGGCCTTAAAAACGAGAAGTACATATATCTCAAAGATGTACACTAAAATGTGTCTTCAACATTTCTCCATGTATTTATGTCCCTTTGTATGTCCACAAATCGATCAAATTTTGCAATATACAAAAACAAAAAATCAAAAGTGTTAAATTTGGTTGCTACTCGAGTGACCACCATTGTATGTGCTGCCACTTTTTGGAGTGCTGCGGCCACAGAATTCCCAGCGATACCATTCACACCGGAATCACATGCTACTCTTATGATAGACTAATCGAATACTTTGACAAGACAAAAAGAAAAACATCTATCGGGTGATTGATTAATACTCATATATTTTGATTTTATTCTCTCCCAAATTGGCAAAATACTAATTGGCCAAAAGCAGGGCCAGCATGCTAAAGAGAGCCAAGCTCAGGCCTATGACCCTTTGACCCTGTCCTGCACCCGACTTGGCGTAGGCCAAGTCGAAGGTGTTGCAGGCCCCGGATTCGCGGGAGTTCTCCGGGAGGCAGAGCGAGCAATATTTGTTCTCCAGGCAAAGTGTCTGCTCCTTCAGGGTCGTGGCACAGCCGCGCTGAAGGTGGTCGCCCACGACCTTGACATAGCAGTAGGAATTGCTGGAAGTCGGAAGGCCGCACTGTGCTGCCTCCAATGAGGAGGTGGTCCCCTCGTTGCAGGTGGATGACTGAAAGGAGGAGAGAGCAGTGGATCAGTGGATTACTGCACTTTGTAAGGTGTTCTAGGAGAAACCCACAATGGATCCGCTGCATTGAATGCACTTGAAGTCGCTGCGTCCCTGATTGTTGCACAGTTCTCCGCTACATTTGTGGCACTCCGGACTCCTAGCCTGGCACTTGGCCTGGCCTGCCAGGGAAATCTGCGACAGACAGCCTCTCTCGGTGACGGCAACTATTAAAGAAATGGTTTTAGCACTCGAAGGGTTAAGGACTCTCCCCAGGAAACTCACAGTCCTCGTAGATGGTCACACAAATGTCCAGTCGATCGGCACAGCCGATGGTCACATTCTGCTTGGTTGTCCTCAGACAGTTGATGCCCTCGCAGCTGTAGCACTGAGGCGGCTCTGCCGCATTCTGCAGCTCTGGCGACTCCCAGGCGAGGGCCTGAGGGACGACCAGGAGAGCCAACAGACAGGCAATCAATCCAGAACAAAATGGCAGCATATTTCTTATAGGATAGCGGAACATCCAACACCTTTGCTAAGCCGAATAGAACTGAAACTAAACTGCAATTGGATTTCGACAACACTACACCAACACTGCGCCACTTGAGACCGTGTGCCCTGCCCGCCAGCCCACCCACTCAATCATTGACAGTGATAAGGAAACAACTAAGAAGTCTATGGTTTATATTTCGACTAAAGGATACCACAACATCGGAACAAGAGTCTCAAAGTGAGTGGTAAATAAAGGACAGTGCTACCAAAGCGGATTCCACTTTTGAAGATGATTTTAATTAGAAAAGTACATATATAACATATTATTCCAATTCCATACATATTCAGCCACATAATATCAAAACTTTATGGTGTACACCAGTAATTTTCTTGCCAAAGCTATCCCAGTCCCATAGACGAATAGACTCCCCCTGGAAACGAATTCAGTATACCCTGTCTATCCACAATTACCAGGTATAATTACAATGCAGTACATTGTTCTAGGGCAGGCATTTTCAAGATGTTTCCCTAGATTAGTGCCGATTTCTTACAAGTACTCCTCGTATCACGTATCACGAAACGCGTGGTGTTTGCATGACCATTGAAGTGGATCCGCAGCGTGGATCGCAGGGAATCTTATCTCTCTTTGAGGCATGCCAAACGGAGGCAACATTAGTTGGATGATATTTCGACCATGACTCATTTCATTGAATTAAATATTATTTATTAACATTTGTTGTGATTTTTATAAACATTGCTCGTATTCTCCCCCGGTTTTATTGTCTTTTTATTATCGTCGAATTTGGTCAATTTCTGGCCCAAAAGAAAATGTCTTTCGATTGCCCATCGTGGGCCAATTGGTGTTTTATTTGCCTTTGGGTTATCTTTGACTTATCGTCGCGGATCGGATAGTGAGTTATTGCAATCAATTTTTATGACACACACAACTATGTATGTATGTATATAGTACTCGTAGTTGTGGTTGTGGCGTGTGATAGATATGGCTGGGAGTATTACATTTGTGCTTTTAATTGAATGGAGTGCACCTTTTCAATGGCTTTTCCATAGAACGATACTTCCTCTACCACGTACTAGTAGATGGTATTTCTAGTATATACATAAGTAGTATATTTCTTTATAATACTGGTTCCTACAGAGTGTGAAACGTGGCTCCCAAGTGCTTCCGTGGCACAATAGTTTAAGTTGCAGAAAATCCCCTTTCAATTATATCAGATTCTCTTTTGTTTTCCATGCCGCAACTGAAAACTTTTCGGGAAAAGCTTTAATGGTAAGGTCACACCCGGAAAAACTTTGTTAGACTCGCACAAATTAAAGCACAACTGTACTTATTTGCATACATTTACAGCAGATTTTCCAAGGAAACCAACACGAGGGGATTACGTTACACAATCGCAAAGCAGGGGGAGCGGCGGTTCAGAGGGGGAGACTAAACCCCCGAAATGGAAAAGAAGGGAAAATAATGCTGGAAAATAACAAAGAAATATGCAAAGCAGATGAATTGGGGATACGAATGCGTAAAGGAAAACGAAAGGAACGGAAACGGGAACGGAAAACTGGAAAAACTGAAATCGTTATACAAATTGTGAGCTGCAGAGCGGGGAGGGGCGAGGACTGCAGAGGTGAAGGTGGTTGGGAAAACTTTTTTTTTACCCCGGTAATAGGGAAGTGGAAAATGACAAAAATGAAAATGAGTGCGGGACAGATTGGAGTGCAGGATGAATCCACTCAAAAGTATATCAAAGCAAAACGGAAAGAAAAAGGTGGAGCAAGACCAGGCTGATGAAGCAACAGATCTGCAGAAGATTCCTCCTCCACTTTCTCGCCATGTACTATTCCTCAAATTCTCTTCAATCGACCCCTTCCTTGACCGTCACTTTCTCCACTCGTCACACCAGAATATCTTCCCTCGCAGCCATCACTATCTCCTTGGGAGTTAGATGGAAATGTTCCCAATCGGCTGAACCACCACTAGGGAGTGGTTTGTGTACCTCTGGATCCCTGCGTATCCCGCCATTGCGGGATAGTCTATCTTTGGCCGCTTTAAGGGTTTAAATGTACCGCTCAGGAGGCGACCACACCCGTCCGAATACTGGCAGTGCAGGCAGCCATAAGTCGCAGACTGTGGCGTCCGCTGGGAGCCCTACCGGAGCACGGTCCATGGCAGCCGTGTAGCTCCAAGTGCTGATCACCAACGGAAGAAAGCCTTTGAATGGAATTTAGAAGTGAACTTTGAGCAGCAGCAGAAGAATCAGAAGCTGAGAACAACAAAAGAACACCCACCATGATTGAAACATTTCTGATTTTTGATTGAATTACATACATAGTAATCCCAAATGAATCGTTCGATGTGACTTGGAACAACAAATTGCCAAGAAGAAGTTCCAAGAAGTTGAAAACTTTTCAAATTAAAAGCAAATCGATCCGAAGTAATACGAGTACTCCCCAAGAACAAGCGTCAACAACTCACTCAAATACCAATTAAGATTCATGAATAAGTCAGACATGAATTTTACACCTCCTTGGATACATTTCATGCCCACATCCCACGGATGCACACACACACACCCAAACACACACACACTTGATTTATTTGCCACTGACAATAAACAATTTGCAAGTATTTATCATATTCAGCAAAGGCATTGTCAACGGTGCAGATACTCGAAATGTGAGATACAATATTTGTTATGCATCGAACTTTTGCTATACGTGTGTGTGTGTGTGTCTGTCTGTGCTGTGTGTGTGTTCTCGTATCTGTGTGCGCGTCTTGTGTGGATGGGTGGGTGTTATTTGTATATATGCGTATCTGATGGAAACAAAACTTTTATTTGGAAATCGCAGAGACGGAGAGAAAGAGAAATTGCCAATTGTTCTAGGCTGTCAAAATTGCCACCCACCCCACCCACTCAACGACTACACTGTCGACAACAGTGCACCACAGTCGGTGGAAGGTTTGCCCAGAATCAGTTTTCAAAATGATGACAAATACCTTTCATTCGATAGGTCTTTTCAGGGTAGTAGCTTCAGGGTAGTTTGGGCTGCGTTAGTTATCGATTATGAATCGCAGCTTTTTATTTTCAGCCACTTACTCCATCGCTGAGACCCGTTATACGGTTATGTGGCGTGCTGTATCCTACTCTTGATAGTTTTTGGTGTAAATAATTTAATGCTGATTGGATATTTTCCCGCCGTGGGATCTGTGTCCCAGGAGCGCCATTTCCCCTGCTCCTGCTCCTGTTCCCCGTTCCCCATCCAATTATCAAAAATGCTGTTTTCTCACAATTGGCTTCAATCATGCTGGCCATGTGCATTGACTATTGATTGACTGATGACGGCCCCAGTCCCAACCACAGGCACAGTCCCAACCCCATGCCCCAGTTGCATAAATCCTTTGCGACAAGCTTTTCGATTTCCTTTTGGCCAGCAGCCACCCCACGCGTTTGTGGCCTGTGGTTAGCTCTACCTCCACATAGTTCACTCTCCCTCTCTCTGTCCCTCTCTCTCTCTCTCTCTCTCTCTCTGTCTAGTTATCCAACTGTAGGAGTCCTCTCTTCAGGCTTGTAATTGCGTTTATTGTGCGTTTGAGATTTGTAATTCGCTCGATGCGTGTCGGCCCCGTTCGTCACTCCATGCTGGTGTGTGTTTGTATCTACATATACATATGTGTGTGTATAGTACATGTGCTGTGTGGGCCTCGTTTGGCGTGTTGATTGAAAATGGCTCAAGTAATTGACAGTTTATTGGCTGATGCGATTGTTGGCTTGGCGTTGTAGCTGGTTTGTCACCAAATGCCGTTCGCTCAGTGTTTGGATTGAGATTTGTCGCTGAAATTGGAAATTGTGGTGCGAATGCGGTCACGGACTGAATCATGAATTCGAAATGCAGAAGTTGTCAGTGGAAGAGTCAAGTAATTACCAAGAAAACTAGGTCGAAATGGGACAAACTAGAAGCAAAAAAGTAGATGCTACTCCTTGGTTGAAGATTGAAATTCTTTAGTTTAGTTTACGTTATTTGCATATTATACTATATGCCCATACATATATGCATTTGTTTAACTCAAAATATTCAAGTGCACATGACAGCCACCAAGGAGCGGAGGGGAGAGGAGTACGAACAGGAGGACCACTTGAGTGTGTTCCGGGGCTCTTTTCAGGTGAACTAATGGTGGCATTTTGGTAAAAGGTAACATCCAGCAACAACTACAACAACAATAATCATGTGAAGAACTTTTTACTGGAAAAGTGGATTTCCTTTGGCGCCATTTTGCGGCATTTTCCGTTTCTTTGGCGGAGGAGCATTTGCTTGGCTTGGCATGCTTGCTCTGTGCTTTGGCGTTTTATTCACGTTTTGCTACACACACACACACACACAGAAAATGCAACCCATTCCATCGTGCAACTGCCGCTTACCTTTTGCCTCGCCTCCTGCCTCCTGCGTCGTGCCTCGCGCCGCCTCTCGAAACCGCTCGACACAAAGTGGTGCTCGTGGTTGCGTCCAGGCGTAAAAGTGTTTGTAGCCGCCAGAGCCTCCATCAGGCTTATTTTGCCACTGAAGAGCACCCACCAGACGTGCCCTGAAAGAAGTGGTAGGGGTACGAATGGGGGTGGGGGTAGGGGTAGGGATCCAGGTGTGGTCTTGTGTGAGCCGCATTGGGGTCAGGGTTCTAGCAGAGGAGCAGACTCCAAGATTGTGGCTGACATAGAAATGTCGAGGAAGTGGGTGAAGGCTGTTTTTTGGAAGAGTTGCACTCTCAGAGAAGGTGAAAGTGAAAGGCTGAGGGACCATGAAAGTGTGTCTCTAAATTATTAACCAACTGGAATAACAAATCTACTTTAAAGTCGCAGAAAACTGTAGAAACAATCTTTCTCGTTTAATGATCTGGATCAACTAGAACAACATTCCTGTTGGAAGCCTCCCCTCCTCTGGCATAATCTTTGGAAGTAGACAACTTGGTTAATCATCGGAGATCCACCAAAGGCCAGACCAGTTCCAATGGACACCCAAGGCGATTCAGAGAGAGGAGGATACAGAGTTGGTATGCGATTTTGCTAGTTGTCAGAGCCTTGGGTGGGCAATTTTAAGCAGAGAACAGCAGCACAGCGACATCCAACAATCAAAACTGCCATGATTAATGTCAACACAATTGACATAAAGCATTGGGCCGGCCATGGCCATGGCCAGGCCCTGGCCAAGAGTGGAAAGCCAAAGCCTCTGGCAGGCAACTGGAAAAACTCGAATCTGACAGGGCAGGGCAGTGGCAGGGGGGGCAGTGGCAGGGGACAGACCAACTGGAGGATGCAATTATTGATGGATTATTTACTGTCAGCACTGTCCGTTATGACAATGAGATATGGCCACAGGGCGGACTGGCCGGGATGGCCGGTATGGCCGGGCTGCCCGGGCTGCCCGGGCTGGCTGGGTTGGTCGGATGCGATGTCTGGAGTGTGTCTGCAGCCAATGACATCGACTAGACGATTGCCAGCAGCCCCCGAGCATTAGCCAGCCCGCGTCAAGTCATTGAATTTTCTTTGGCATCTCTCATCTCTGACTTTGCAATTTATGGCCCGCAATTATCCTGTGTGGCATGTGCAGCGTTCAGTATTCAGTATATTCAATATCATGGCCCCCCCTCATGGCATTGATGCATTAATTGCGCGTAATCACCTTTCATCCAAATAACCCAAACAATAACCGCCAAGACCGCCCAGGAGCTCCACTCCACCTGCAGAGGAAACCTGCAGAGGAAACTCCAAAGTCAACGCTGGGGCGACGCCTTCACTCATTTCCATATTTCGTGTAATTATGCGTGGAAATTACAACGGGAGCGATGAGATTATGATTATGATCGGGAATGCTATTGCTATTGCTATGGCCATCCCATCGTCATCCATTCATCCATCGCATAACTTCTTGTCACGGGGCCCTGAGACAGTGGCTGCCAGTCGGGCCCAGACATTTGCCGTTAATTATGTTGACAGCATTGACAGCAGCGCGATGGGAATGATGGCATTGGGGGGATGGTGGCAGGGGCAGGGGCAACGGGAATGGGATAACGAATGGGAAACGGAGGTGGCGGTGGAGGGGGGCGGACGGGACCACCAGCCATGTCGTGTCAATCGATAAACGTTTAATCGCCTTGAATTGATAATAACCAAACTGTACATTACGATGATGATGATGATGACAGAGAATGGACGGACATTCCATCTAATGGATAATTTGTGTTTCGGCCCAGCTTTTGATTTGGCCGCTCAATCACATTTCGAATGCAAAACGTCAAACCGAAACGGAAATGAAGGCCGAAAAAAGAACAGTTGTTCTTTTTCATTCATTCAGAAGTTTCCATTCTCCGTTAATTTCCAGAGAAATTATGGAAAATTATCAACGCTTAAAGGGGGGAGTGGTGACAGGCAATTTGAATGGTGCGACACCCATCCCCTTATGGATATACCTTTGATTTAGGTGTAAAAAGTAGTCGATTCAACAAAGGATTACCTTTTGGGGTTAATTTCATTTAAAAATGATCTATTAGAAATATTTACATATAAAAAGAACTTGACTTAAGAACTTGACTCACCAATGAAACACACAAAATAGTAAGTCCATTCTGAAAAGAGAAAGATATAAAACTACAAAAAATATTTTAAAAAATACAAAAAAAATTAGGTGTGCGTCGGCCGGGAATCGAACCCGGATCAACTGCTTGGAAGGCAACTATGCTGACCATTACACCACCGACGCCGCTTGGAGACGGGCGGAAATATACCCCATTTCAAGCAACTGATATCAGAACGATTCGGGCACTGTACTAGCGTGAGAGAAAGGGTGAGAGAGAGAGAGAGAGTGGTAAAGAATAGGGCCTATCATTCGAATCATAATTTCTGGATAAACGATAATTTGTGTGATGGCCAGACATTGAGGGGCAATAAATCAGCAATTATCAAGATTATCCATCGAACGATGATAAATAATTTAGTGGAAATCGTAGTTGAGCAAATTCTGTTTTACAGTTGAACTTTGACTGGGACAGAGAGAGACGGAGTGGCAGGGGGACGAGTGGCACATGCTTCCTCTCACGAATTGCAGAAATGTATAGAATTTATGAGCAGCCGCAAGATAAATAAAATGATATTTATGTTGATTGCTTATTTGCTTTGAGAGTAATTGGTTAAATTTGTTTGCCTTTTCCATGGCTGGTTGGTGGCTTGTGGCTGGTGCATGGTTAGTGACTCTCCGAGTAGGTGTTGCGTAGGTGTCAAAGGTCAATGGGTGCCTGTTCCGAGCCATGACTGCCGCCTGCGGGAAAAACTTGCTCAACAGCTCAAATGGCAAACGTCTCGCGCGGTGGAACAGACAAGTTTTCGCGAAGGCCTCCCCCCACCCCCCGCTCTGGCAGACTTTGCTTTTGACAAACTTATTAAAAAAGTTTTTGCCAGTCAGTCGGCAAATATCATAATCATCTGCATTTCAGCGCTAGTACACACACTAGTACTTATCTCTCCTCACTCCTCACTCCCCACTCTTCTTCCCCTTAAGATTGGGAGTGTAGGCTCCTTCGTTTTGGCCTGCCTGCCTTCGAATGGAACTCATCATTGCCAGACATTTTCTTTGAAAGTTTACCAGTCTTAGGATGCTGTATCCAAGAGTGAAGTATCTCCCATATGGGAAGAGTACTATATGTGCACCCTTGTGTTCCTCTTATTCAATTATCAAGTAATGTGGCATGTACATTTTTCTGGATAATAATTGTTGATTTGCACATATTTTCATAAACTTTTCCACCACAAAATAGAACAAAATGGTTAAATTCTCCATTTTATTTTTTTTGCTTCATTCGAAATTAATTTTTGCATAAAAGTTCATTGTTGGTTTGTTGCCTTGATCAACAATTTTAATTAAAAAATTTTCTGAAATTTATTATGCAGATATTTACTCGTATGAAAATAGTTTTTTATGCCATGTTTTTATGTTGTGGAAACTTCAGCACTATAATTTCAGAATGCAGATTTTTGCTTCGCAATATTATGTATATTTATATCCAGTAATATTGTGGTTAAGGGTACATATGTATATACCCTATGTAGTAGGGCTTGAGTGAATGCTTTTTTTGTAAATTCTGTGGCATAATTTTGGGTGTTGACATGGAATTAATTATGGCCGCGTTCATTTAAGATCGACTCAAAAAACCCAGAAAATTACCATGGTATTATTACCATATGTATTTTATTGAAATACTTTTCGCTGCAAGAGAGAGAAGCGAGTGAGCAGGGGATTTGTGCATGATCAAAGCGAGTGTTCAAAGGGCTTTCCTCCATAGTTGATCAACATTTTCAGTGTTAAATCGTTTTGGGAACTGTGAACTGCAATATTCTTTACAAGATTCCAATGCCAAGAAGAGGTATCAATTCGTCTACTCCCACAAATATAGTTTGGATCTGCTGCATCTCTTTAATTTTCATTTATTTATATGCGCGTAAGCTAAACTTTTTGTAAAAGAAGAACTGACCCCGCTGGATAGTGGTCTGCGCCTGGTGGAGTATTCCTGTTCTCCTGCCTGTCTGACTGTGTGCCTGACTGTGTGCCTGTGTGCGTGCGGAAATTAAAGGCAACGGACAACCACTGCGTTCTCATAATTGCCTTGCGGTGCTTTGGCTAATAGAATTAGAATGTGCACCACATGGGCAATTTTCAGCAAATTTGTCGCTCAGTGTGTGTACGAGTATCTGTGCTGCAGCTGCAGCTGTTGCACCATCGAGCGACAAGATCGTTGCGCTCCTCTGGGCCAGGCTAATTAGTTGGCCATGAAGAAGCAGACAAAAAAGGCGGCACAAAAGAGCGAAAACTTTACGCTATGTGGCGGGCATGTTGCTTGTTGCATGTTGCATGAGGATGTGGATGCCGCCGCCGTCGATGCCACTGCCGCTGCCGCCAGTGTCACCAAAGGTTGATTGGGATCAAGGTGAGAACGGAGTTGCATGTTGGTTGTCCATTGGCCGTTGTCCGCTGTTGTCGCCGCCGCGGAGCCATGAATTGTGCACTTTATGGTCGGTGAATGGAGGAATGAAGGAATGGGGAATGCCACAGCTTGTTGCAACTTGTTCGCGGATCGTGTCTGGGTATTGTTGGGATACCACTATGTATAGGAAGTACCCATGGAGGATGCGACTCTATATAGTATGGTCTTCTGCAGCATTAGAAGATAGGGCCACTCTTCTTTCTTGCCAGATCGGTGGGTTATAGCTCTATTCTGTCCGATTTTTCAGTATAGATCTCTAACCCCTGAACAACCTTACACTTCTCGCTCCCCTTGTGCGCAGCAATTCCCGCTCCCATCCCCGATGTCTGGATCCATTCGATGCACGCGCAATGCTAATGCTTCCTTCCATCGGCTAACGGTTAAACTATAGAATTACGGTATACAACAGAATGCAATTAACTTGGCCATCGTCATGGTCGTTGTCGGCCGTGACCAGTCGTAGAAAAACCGCCATCCTTTGAGCCCAAAATAACGTAAAATATTTTCCTTTTCGCATGACAACGGAAATTAAATTGCATGAAATTGGAAAATTATTACACGCAGGCAGCACACTCACACAGAGAGTGTGACACAGAGAGTGTGACACAGGGGGGTAGGGGGTTAAGGGGGGAGAGGAAATGGCATTTGCATAGTGTTGAGGTGGCCATGCAATTTGGTTAGCCATTTAAGCCAAATTAAGGCTCTGTTGGTAGCACTGGCACTGCCAATGGTCCCCTCTCTCCCCGCGTTCCCCATTACTCCATGTGGCATGATGGTATGGTGTGGTGTGGTGTGTGCGTGCTGCGGCTGGTCAGATGCAATCAAGGTTGCAATTTTCTTAACCAGTTTCCCCTTTAACCAGTTGACAATTCGTGTGCGTAACGCGCTCCTCGCCGCCTGGTCCCCCTCGCCGCTTAGCCTGGTTCTGGCCATTTTTCTAACGATGACACGCCACCGAGATGAGAGCCCAATCTTGGCCAAGTTTGGCTCTGAGTCTGGCTCTGGCTCAGGCTTTGGCATCGGCATGCATTGGCAATCAGTTGGCAGTTTGTTTGGCTTAATCGTCTACGTAATTGATATGCGTGGCTGGGAGGCTGGCGGGGCCGAGATCCTTTTTAATTAAACTCCGCAGCTCGTTGTGGCTCGTTGGCCGGCAATGGAACAGAGACATTAATACGGGGCGAGACCCGATTGGGCTGTGGGCTGTGGCCGGGAGATGATGGCAAGAGGCAGATACTCGTACAGATGCCATCTGCAATCTCGGATGCTAAATGGATGTGGAAATCGTTCCAGACGATTGACATAGATGACAGCGATGGTGCGGTGCTGTATGGGGGGTCTGGGGTATGGTAATTGGGTTAGAGCAGCGATAAATGTGATATGCGCCACATGTAATGCCGATCGATTGACATATCGGATAGTGTTTCGCTAATCGAATGCAATGTTGTAGAAGTTGTGGAACTATCAATGGTGGATTGTTTTAATGGGATGCCATTGAAATAACATTTATTTGTATCCTTTGCCGCTATTGATGAGGCATCGATACCTTTTCAGTGGCTTTTAAAATAAATGGGAATTTCATTTAAAAACCCTTCTCGTGGAAAACTCATTTATGCGTATGTGCCAAAAATTACAATTACAAATAGTCTCGATTCGCTTTGTTCCTCCGCAGTGTCCTGCCCCAAAGCACCGCACACCGCCCGCCGCCCTGCCACTGCTCCAAACGAGGGCCAGTGGCATCACTGCGATGGACAAAGACAAATATTGGGCCGCAATCACTCAGCTGTGAAGATGCCGCAGAGCAAACACAAATACAAACACATACACATACACAAGCAGCGGCCTCAACTGCAGGAAAAAGCTGAAACAGTGAGTGGCAACACACAACAGCCACAACAACAGCAACAGCAATGGTCAGGTCATCATAATACACAGAGGCCCGCCCAGACACAGTAACTGCTATAAATATGCGAATTCGAACCGAGCCGAACCGATGGGAGTCCCAAATAAACAAAATGAAACGTGCTGCTGGAGAGCTGGGAGCCAAATGGGAGTGGGAGTGGCAGAGCCATTGAAATGCCAAAAACGTAAAACAGCTAAGAGACCCAGGCCTTGCCAGGCATTGCCGGCAGTCGTTGATAGCTAGGGTATTCGGTATTCGACTCCAAAAGATACCTACATTTATTGCATATATCCAGGATCAGCACTAGTAGATGACTATATATATATATATATACCTTTTATGGATCCACTAAAAACCGCAGCAATCGGATTCATTTGGGTTCTCTCATTTATATATATTCTAAATCATTTTATTAGTTTAAAAGTATTCCAAGTAAAGGGTGCTTTCTTCCTTTAAAAGCTGATACAAAAATGAAATGAATGCAATGAAAATGAGGTTTCCGTTAAGGGTTATTCATTTACCAATTTGCCTGGTCACATCCAGAATCAAATTAAGTACTGGAATGCAAATTACTCAGATTGTGGCCAAAGGCAGGGAGGCAGGGCGGCGGGGGTGGTAGGGGCGAAGTTCTGGCTCCGGTTAACCAAAATTTAGTTACACCCCGTTCGGGCACGAGAAGCGGAGCTGTGGCTGCCTGCTAGTCACTCAATAGTGCTCATAGTAATTACAGATGCGGTGAGGGGAGTACTCGTCTTCCACTCCATGCCACATTCGACTTAATTGTTGCAACTATTGAAACTACCGGAATACGATGGAAAATCTATACTTTGGATACTGAAGCTTCTCATACCCTCTCTGTACTAGCGATGGTTTCTATGATTCCGAATCAGCTGTATACTTTTCGGAGAGATATCTTCAGAACTGAGAGGACAGGGAATACATACCTTTAGCATTATGTACAGATACCATAGGAGCTACTTTTTATAGGGTATTTAATGCTTCAATCCTTGAGGGTCAAAAAAACATAATACTCCCTGGGCAAGGGTATGGAGGCAATCTCATGAACATGAACAATATTTGAGGGCACTCTGAGGGCAACTGAAAATCGTTCCGATTGTGTGCGTGCGTGACTTTGACCCTTTCCCCTCTCGCCGCAGCACCCCCCCTCCACAACCACACTGTGAGACTGAGCGAGCACCTTGGAGTGGTCTCCTCTCCGGCAGACACATAAATCGAGCAGCAAATCAATTATGTTAACCGTCTGCGAGCTCTTATCTGCGGCCCCACTCTGCATGTGGCTGCTTGATTATAATCCAAGGTCAGTGCGGGTCCAGGCCAGGAAGAGTACGAAAGAGATTGGAGTGGGAGTGGGAGAGAGATCAGCTTGAATATTTCACGCACGTTCTGTGCATTAATTGATATTTGCAGTAATACGCATAAGTCAAGAGCCGGCGTTGGACAGCAACGAAATGAATAGCAAATGAACTTGGGTCCACCACAATGGGAAGCGGAGGAGTCCAGCCGGGGATACAGATAGAGAGCCTGTGTCGAGTGCACAGCCAAGCGAAAAAGTTGGTATTCATTGCGATCGCCTAAATGCCATTGCGAAGTCGCAGAGCAATCGGAGAGTATGCCCAACATTTCTCTCTGGCTGTACGAAATCTGTTTTAGAGAATTTAGTGAAAACAAAACGCTTTTGCCGTATGAAAACGGAATACTAATTAGTCCTCCTTCAGCCTCCCTCTGCATAGTCGTAGCTCCATGCATTGACCTTGGACCTGGGCGGACAAATTCCATCTTAAATGCCAGAACTAAATTATTGGCTTAAATATTTACTCCTTGAGCGACGACTGACTGTGCAAAGTCAGCATAAATGCAATTTTCCATGCAAATATTTTATGACAAACCGCACAGAAGGCAGGGGGGCGAAAATGGGGAATTTAATTGAAAGCTTAAACAGAGAGTCCAACAGATGTTGGAATTAAATGATTGGCAAAAAAAAAGAGAAAAATAATGCAAAAAAATGTACTTGTGCGTCGGCCGGGAATCGAACCCGGATCAACTGCTTGGAAGGCAACTATGCTGACCATTACACCACCGACGCCACTTGGAAGATCGGAGAAATTCTACCTGCATCATCCGCACGACTGCCGGCATGCCGGAACGTCGGAATCGGACTGAAACTAACCCGTTCTATAAATAGATCGAACGGCACGTTAGCCACGCTTCAGAGATACGAATGGACGGACGAAAATCTCCGTTCTCTCGCTTATCAAAGTGGGTCGGCGGTCGGTTCGAGGCGAGGCGAACCTATGAAGCAATCCAGAACCCGAACTTGGAATGGAATGAGAATATATATGAGATGAGAATACTATATTCTCTACTATATCAACCCATATTCTGGTTGATATAGTAGAGAATATAGTATTTGCCAATCAAAACCCATGGAACAAAGACCTATTAGGGCCTATGAAGATAACTCTTCATAGGTGAAAAATGATACAAAATCACATTAAAAATAATCGGTAATCCCACCTTTGGCTGGCTATAGAAAGGTTACGTATACTGAAAACATGCCCACAAGCCGTGACAAATGTTGGAACGCTTCCAATTGGTCACCCCAGTACGAGGCCCATTCATATTCAAAAAGCTTTTCTATGCACAGACACGGCCTGGTGGGTCAAATAACCCACCCACACCCCACACCCACACCCACACACTCAAAAGGCCAGAGGAGTAGCTGCACGAGTAGGGGTAACCACAGGCGGTCCACGAGCCAAACTTATTTATTACACACCATTTTCAGATGTTTGATTTACCAACAACCGACACACAAATGAACCGTAAGCCGTAAACCGTATAGCAAGTAGGAGGGGGAGGAGGAGGAGGAAGGGAAGCCCAAGCGGCTGGGCAGTTTGAGGCCTAAACAACCGAATCGTGTTTAGTTTTGATCTCTGACATGGACTCCCTAAAGTTGTTTTGTGAGCCAACCGATCTAGCTGTCTGTATTTAATTAATTTGTATGATCCGCTCACAGCGTGTCGGTAATTTCCCGCATCCGAGGGCCCAAACAAATTGCAGGCAATACATCAAAATCTATCAAATGAATGCCCATTTTATTTGGCTACCTTTTTCGACCACACCACTCCACATGGCACATAATTGATGGGACTCCGGAACACCGGTCTGGCCTGGCCTGGCTTGTGGTAACTCTGATTGGTCTTGGCCAGAACAAAGAGGTTGACACTGGCTGCCCCAGAGGCCCTGCCAAATGATGTCATTGTCGGGGCTGGCATAAAGTTTAAAGCTGGAAACAAAGTTTCTGGCCTGGCCTGGCCCCCTGGAACCTGTTGCTCTCAAAAGAGTTTCTCTCTCCCACTTTTATAATTTATTTATTCAGATTTTTCTTTTCATTGGATCGATCCTCTGTAGTCTTTTTTGGGTTACCTATTGAGATGTCTCCTTTGGTTAATTGAGTCCATTATTTGCGGGTTAATCGCCCGACACGGTTCAGCCACAGCTCTTTAACCGAAAAAGAGTTTTGGGTTTTTGTGTAGTCATCGTGTGGGATTATCGAGGAAAGAGAACGCGTTTCGGGTATTGGCAGATAATTGAGTTAATCATTATTTATTTTGAGACTAATCTTTGGTGGGTTGGCGGACATTTCGGAACTATCATGGAAACTATTTTGACTGGAAAATCATTTGATCTTTTAAGAGTTGCAAAAGCAATTATTATTTGATTTTTATGGCTGAAACTGCTGTGAAACGGTTATAAAGAGTTTATTGGCCAACAAACTAATTATGCACTTGGCAGAGACCGAAGTTTAATAGTCCTTGAAAGGCTTTTGCCCACAAAATTACATATGCAAAATGGCAAAAAGGGAGGAGGATGCATGAATAATCGAAAGGAAAAACCAGTAAAAACGAAACGGAAACTGCATAATCAAAAATCACAGCAAGCGGTAATCAACGGACCATATATTTTCAAGATGCCTCAGCCCGCTGCCGCTGCCGCCGCCCCCCCGTGGACAAACCAAACCGAACCGAACCCTCCGCGATCCAGCCGCCAATCTTGAGGAGCCCACACACAGCAACTAAGTAAAGCATGTGGCATGAGGCATGGACGATGGACCATGGACCAGGGAATGGTCAAAACAAGTCCCAAGATCCAAAAGGATGCTTGCTTACTCGCCGCATGAGTATAAGCGAAAATTGCTGTGCGCTGTGTGCCACATGCGGCGTTCTGTTGAAAGCAACTTAGAAAGAGAGGTAGAGGTTGAGTCTAAGTTTCCAGACATTGAACTTGAATATGAATTTTTAATTGCATGCGGCATGCGGCATGTGGCATGCGAAACTTGCTCAAGCCAATTAATTACGCATCGATTTGTGACTCGGCAGGTTTTGGCCCCAAACCACATCCGAGGAGCATGGAGATGGCGATGATGAGGAGCCCCAGCCCCAACCCCAGTCCCAGCCAGAGCTGGAGTTGAGTTCAGCATGTGGGGAGTCACATTTGCATTTGACAGGGAACGGGACGGACGGGAGTCTCCACTTAATTGTTGCCAGCCCCAGCCCCAGCTCTGGTCTCTGACTTGGCAACTTTTGGAAACTGTATGCTTAGTGGAAAGCTCAAGGGATGGATGGATGGATGGATGGATGGGTGGGGGGTGGAGTGGAATATTGGATATGGTGTAGAACCAAAAGCAAAGCCATTAGTTTTGTCTTCATCATGAGTCGAAGCATTGTGGGAACCTGGGGGGAGGGGGGCAACAGAAAGACTCAATCATTTATCAAATAATTTCCTGGTAAATCGATGCAAAACTGCATCCATCCCCCAGTGATTGACATCTGAGTGGGGGAGTCCACTTCTGACCTCATTCTGAGGATTGTCGATGCTCCACCTTCACCTTCGTCATCAGCTTGTGCTTGCATGATTCATGGACCTGCTCCATGGCCTGTGGCTGAAATTTGCCTGGTTGCAGAATAATTTTCAATTAACTGCAGGTACGAGAAGGGGCACCAGCTACAGCAGCGGCAGGTACACCAGCAAGCGGTGAATAATAATTTCATTTAAGTGAAACCCTCTCCCGTTCAAGCTAATGCGTCTGGTGACTGAGTTCCATTAAAATGTCCAACCACAAAAAAAAGAGCAATGGACGCACCGCACTCCATAAAAGCAGTCTGGGCCAACTAATCATACAATAAATGAATCCTCATCAATTCATAGACAGCAGCAGCAGCCGGGAGAGAAGGCAGAAAGCAGAAAGAATCGCATCCTGGGCATCATCTATAGCATCGTTGTCGTCCCGGTGAGTAAGCCTGGCCAAGAGCCAATGCCAGAGCCAGAGCCAGAGCCAGATCCCGGCCTAGCCCCCAAATGAGCCAACAGCAAGGCAAAAGCAATAAAATTTATGTTAAGTAGCGCGGCCATAAATAGCCAAAACGCAGGGGATGATGGCAGTGGAGAGTGGCTATCGGACAACGTCGTCATCTCCTAGCCTTGACAAAGGAACCAGAAACAAATCAAGAAAGAAAGCCATAATCGATATTCGGACTACAGGATACCCACTAAGCGTAAACTACTCAAAACCAAAGCAAAACTCATGGAACTCAATTTGTTTTCCATATTCAGACTGTCGGATCTTGTCCGATTTGGAATCCAGATGGATAGATGGTAGCTGCGGAAATAAATCTACCAAATGTTGTCTCTAAAAACCTTCCTTTTGGGGGCTCTAAGCCTTTTTTCTTCCTGCCAGAGATACCCCGAAAAACTCTGCTATTACAGGGTACATCAGGAACCACAGCTCGATAGGGAGAGGAAAAAAATCGTGAAATCGTGGAATGATAAATGTCAAAGCAAATGACATAAATAATCGAATCGAGCGCAAACTCAGTGAAGCATGAAAGCGATGTGCCTGGAGGGCAGGCAGCCTATCAACGACATTGGCGTCGAGGCTCCCATAAAGAGAATAATCAGGAGAGCCCAGGAGAGCGGCAGCGGGAGGGGGAGTAGCTGCAAGGAGACGAAATCCTTTAACGTCACCAAGTGTGGTCCGAGGTACCATTGCGTGCCCCATCCCCATCCCCATCCATCCGCCACGAGCACGAGCCTCGTTCTCTCTCTGTCTCTCTCTCTCAGTGGACTGACTGGAGATGCCAATGCCAATGCCAGGCAAAAGAGGCGACTTCAATTATTGATAGATTATTTACTGTCAGTCAGTCAGTCGGTCCGTCTGTCAGGCAGGCAGGGAGGGAGGCAGCCCAGGCAAGCAGGCAGGCTTTCTGTCAGGCAATGACATTGCCCATTGGCCAATAGCCATTGTGCTTCGGTTCCAAGAAGGAAAGGAAAAGCCCCGTCACAGTCCCATCGACATCGTCATCTCCGACTCTTGTACGCGACTTACATTAATCATTAACTGAGGCACTTGTACCCCCACTTACCCCACCCACTCCCTTACCCTTTATCATTCTCTCTCTCTCCGTCTCTCTGTTTGTCTCTCTGCCTGCGTGTGCAATTTGTAATTCTGTATAAAGCATCAAAAGGTAGAGACTTCATATATCATAGATTTCAACTGGAGAACGACAATTTGCATTAACACATCATCACTGGCTGAAGAGACTCCCATGAGGGAGTGTCCGATGGGAACGTGTTTGTGGCAAGTATCGGTTACAAAAAGGGTTTGATTCAGGGGAGAAGCTAAGAGTCTATAGTTGTGCAAGGATGGATCCTAAGCATTCCAAAAACCAATTACACCAACGCCCTTTCATCCCCATTCATAAATCAAGTCCCTGATCAAAATAGGGAACTTCACCGATCATAAATCCCCACAAGAGCAAATCGAGAAGCACTTTCAATGCGCCTATTTCCCCATTTCCCAGCCCAGCCTCTCCAAGGGCCTCTCTGGGGCGGCTCGGGTCCCTGCCTGGTCTGCGCACAACACACCTTTATGGCTCATTAACGACATGTCGTGGCGACCACGACGACGACGACGAGTCAGTCGATGGCTTTTGCATCCTACAACACGGGGACAAGCGGCTACACCGAAATCTTTGGGGGCTCGAGGCATGCCACTCTGGCATCCAAAAGTAACCAACAAAACGAGCTCAATAAAAATAAAAACTGTCTGTTGGCTGGGAACTGGGGATCGGGGACCGGGGACTGGGACTGGACGACAATAAAACAAAATGGCAATTTACGATTTTATTTACGAGCTGCCGCAGAACGTAGAACGGAGGGCATGGCCTGGGGCAAATGCAGATGGGGTTCCATTCGGAAAGGTGGAAAGACTAAATGTGGAGTTTCGCACTACATACTCTATATGTGTCTATACAGAGGAGGAGAAGGAACTTCAAAAGGAGGCGCAACACCACACCGCATACAAAAATTTGTCATGCTCATTGCGTTTTCATCACTCTTCCTCAGAGAAACAAAACAAACAGAGAGACAGAGAGATAGACAGACAGACAGACAGACAGACATATAGAGGAGTGCTCCTATTGAGATGGTTGTCTAAACTTGTGGAACTGCATAAATTATACAACGTATAGTACGATATACGAGGTTATATGCCATAGCAGCTGTCAACGCCCGTCCGCCCCCTAGCAGCCGCCGCCCACAATAGTGGAGTCAAACTGGAGCAAATTGTTTTTCGCTGCGACTTCAAAAATGACCGACACACCCGACTGTGTGCCTTCCGCACCCCTTGCTCCTTACTCATGCAGTTTAATGGGCGTTTCACACTCTCAGACACGCACCCGCAGACGCCCCCTATTTTTGGATGAGTATTTTTGGTATTATTTTCGGGCATTTCTCTTAATTGAAAGTTTATTAGAGGCATTTGTTAGGCCTGCTGGCCGATAATTTAATGCACTCCGTAATGGGTTTCAGGTGAGAGCAGGAGAGGGGTCGGGAAACCGAAATAATGAATTGGGATTAACCGATTCGGGTTTCAATTAGGCGGGGCTGGGCGGGATAAAGTCAATGGGGGTGTCAGCTGCGAGGAAATGATGGAAAATTAGAGGATACGATATGTGGTATTAGGTATTGATATTTCATCTGTAAGTGTTACTATCTTTGGTCTGTGTCAATCCCATCTCTTCCGTAAATAAGATTCACCTTTTTCCCTATGAAATCTATCTTTATCTCTACTCTAAGAAGTCATATTCCCCTTTAGAAACTATCTAGCAATCCGTACTTACAGTTCACAATCTATCCATCAATCTTTCGAGTTGAATCTTCCGTCAGGTTCATTAGTACAAAGTATCGTTGCCTAATGCATTCCAGAATTATCATACCAAATACCTTTTTCCAACAACCCATCAAGATCTTAATTGTATATCCAAACTCTTTCATCTCTTGGCACTCCCTCTCTGCCTCTCTCCCCGCCCCCCGTAATCCACAACTTTCATTTCAAATTTCCTACATAAAAACTACCAAAAAATCGTAAAAACTTGCCCAAATATGTTTTTCATTACGCTACTAGAAAATCTAGAAGCCAAGACGCAGAATAATCCCCAAACTGCACTTCGTCAGACGATGAGGAGGAGCGGGAGAATAGATCTGTCTCTCTCTCTCTCTCTCTCTCGAAGTGGAGATGGAAATGGAGAGAGTCGCGTAATGCATCATAAATTCACATTAACACTCTGCAGACATGTGCGCGGCGGCCTCCTCCCCTTTGGGGGCCGCACTCCACTTCGGGTGGGTCTATACCCCCACATTGTTGTTGTTGTCTGCCACACACAAACACACACGCACACACACACATTTATGGGGCTCATTTTGCGTTTTAAAAGATACATTTTGTGTGCCATTTGTGTCATCCACGAGTATGTGTGTGTGTGTGTGTGTTGTCGCGTCTGCGGCACGACGGGGAGATTTTGTGCATCTGTTTTGTTAGAATTTTAATGCTGATACACACACCACACCACCACAGAAGGATACCCTATAGATTTAGGGGTACTTTGAATGTCTGTTGAAGATCAGAAGTGCAAATAATGGATCAGATGGATACCAGAGAGTACAAAATGTGATATCTATTGATATTTCTTCTTCAGGGTATTCCCTGATTCGAGGTAAAGCAGACTAGGCACTCGTCCCCGCTTTTTGCTGCTGCTAAAGATGCAATAAAGATTTTTTTTCTTTTTTCTCTTCAGTTTTGTGGCCTGACGATGGCAGCCGTCGCTTCAATATATTTACTTTTTAATTTTTTATTGCCCCATTTGAGTGTGTGGAAGGAAGCTTTTGTGCATTTGTCAAAATTTTCACGATTTACGATCGACATCATCATCAACATCAGGAGGAGTGTACCAGAAGCAGCACCACCAGTGGCAGCAGACATATCCAAAGAGGAGGTTGGGTTGCCCTTTCCACCACTCCACCACTCTACCACTCCACCCCAGAAATCTCCAATCCATGGCTGAAAAGCCTCCGACGACAGAACAAGATTTATGTTAATTTGTTGTGATTTATTGAATGATTTTTTATGGGAGTTTCCCGCATTTTCTTCTCGGTTACTTGAACCGCCGCCAGCCAGTTGTCCTACATATTTTTGTTGTTCCACAAACAAAGCACAAAACATTTGCCAACAAAACCAAATGACATTTTGAGTGCTCCGCATGTTTGGTTAATTGAAAAGAAAAACCGCATTGAATCGAAAGAAACAAGAAACAGGCTGGTTCCCAATTCGAATTTCGCAGCAATTTAATGGACTGTCTATCTGTTGTTGGATATAATACAGAACTTCAGAGATACAATACAGTATTCTGTACAGATATCTTGTGGCTTATGTTTCCAATTTCACTTTCAAGACATTTGGCGAAAATGCAACTGGGAACTGGGAACGCTTGGGCTGCGAGACACCTTTTGCGCACAGTTGGAGATCCGTTTGTTGAATGTAGACCCCAATGGACCCCCCCAATATCTCCGTGTATCCCTCCGCCAATGCGGGTATGATCAATGTGCGTCTGTCATGCAAATTTAAATTTGTCCGAAATGAAAAACGAAAAGAAAACCCCAATCCGAGACCCCAATCCACCAAAGCTGGGCACGCAGGCAGGCAGGCAGGCCATGCCGCAGCCAAGGAGACGGAGGTTGATGTTGCTGCCGGGCCTAGACAAGCGGCAAGTTAATTTATGCAACACTGCAACACGGCGCAGCCACAACAACAACAACGAAGACGACGGTCGCTGTGGCAGCAACACAATGCCAATAAAGGCTTTGGGGCAGACACAACAGCAACAGCAACAACAATTTGAAAATTGTTTATGCGTCTGCGCAGCCGCAGCCGCAAAACCTCTCCTCTCTCTCTCGCTCTATCTTCTTGCTGCTGCAACTTGTGGCGCGTTTAGTGTTAAACGCTTGATTAAAATTCTTGTAACTGCAACACTTTTGTGGCATGTGTTTTATGAAGAGAGAGACAGAGAGAGAGAGAGAGGACGATGTGTGATGGTGGTTGTCTGGGATCTTTATGGAGCGTGTTGTTTCCTTTGTGGAGGTTTTCTTTTCTTTTCCATGCATCACTGGGAAGATCGTTGTTTCTGTACCTTGCGGCTGTGGCATTGAGGCATGTGCCCCATGCCTCATGCCTCTGCATCCTGCATCCATTGTTGCATTTGCTGTTGCCGTTGCCGTTGCTGTTGTCGCTTGTTGCTCTTGTTCTTTTTTAATTGAATTGATTTGCATTTTTCACGCAGGCGTTGCTCATTGAGTTGGCTTTGGATCGCTGTTTGCATTGTCGTTGGATTTACGCAGAGGAGGGGGTAGGGGAGACTTTAGAGGGGGAGTGTCTGTGGCACATGTGAGAGGTAGAAAGCAGGAAATGTGTTGCCATTTTATTTTGGGGGGAGGGGCAAGCTAAATTAACCCAAATTAAGACGAGCGGGACTTTCAATCGCATCGAACGAGTGCAAATGCATAGGCAATGAGCATAACCGGTTG
This sequence comes from Drosophila algonquin, assembly GCA_035041765.1. Lineage (NCBI taxonomy): Eukaryota > Metazoa > Arthropoda > Insecta > Diptera > Drosophilidae > Drosophila > Drosophila algonquin. The sequence goes on from JAWNKY010003561.1 coordinate 1,340,892, forward strand.
GATGGAACCGATTCCGAACCGGTTAGGAATTAGAAGAGTTTTCCGTAATGACTTGTAGAATGTATAAGTATTTGGACAAGGATTTTGTGCCTTAAATTTCCTTCAATTTCGAAGCTTGCCATAAGGAAAAACCCCCCCATGAATGCAGCAATCTTGCAGCATTCGTACGTGAATTACAATTTTAACATGCCTGAACCACCCCCCTCCCCCGTCGCATGCACTGCCAAAGTGCCAGAAAGAAAATTTTTATTAATTAATATGTAATTGTTATGGGCAGGCGACATGACAGAGGCCCACATGCACTCGTATGAATGCCACGCATCGAATCGAATCGAATCGGTGGCCTGTGGGAGCGAGTGAGTGAGTGTGGGGGTGGGTGGTGGTGGGGCGTGTTGGGGTGTTGCTCTCTGTCAAATCGCTGCTGGCTTTAACAAATTAATAAACTTGACCAGACACGATAAAACCGCATAAATCAATTTCGGTACAAATGCGCTAAACAATCATAAATAATAATTAAATGCCTGTTTAAACTACTTTTTCGTACCGTGCCGGAGAGGGGCGGCGCGGGGGAGGTCAGCACCCCGTAGCACTCCTCCCCACACAGTCCCTCGCCGTTTGGGATGTTGGATAATTAAAAACTGTCGGTAATTATTGAAATTTGTGGCCAGCAGCACAGACATTGGTTAACCGAATGGCGCTTAAATTATAAACCGAAAAAAGGCTCACAAAATTTAATTCAATTGAAGGGAAAAACAGTTAGTGGGAGGAGAGTGATAGTGCTCTCTCTCTCTCTCTCTCTGTCTCTCTATTTATAGTATTCCTCGTTAGTTCTATCCACTTCCTGTGTTTGTTCCTGTTCCGTTTCCCATTCCTTTTCCGATTCCTGTCATCTATCCAATAATTTGTGACGCCTAATTAGGCAAAGGGTAGCAGTCACTCATCCACATACTCGAGAGAGAGTACTGCGACTATACATATACATATATCCGTCTATATCCACATGGAGAGAAATGATGGAAAAAAATGGTACACTTTTCCGCTTCTAATTGCGCATTTGTATGCCTAATCGATCTGTCCGATTCTATTTGTTTCCATGTCTTTCATGGAATTTGTGGGCCATGTAGTGGACTGCTTTTCTTTTTTTTTTTGGTTGTCTCTACTCTCTATCCTCTGCTTCTCCATTTCCATTTCTCTCTCTCTGGTTTGGCTTTGGCCAGGTGTCCGTTTGAACTGCTAAAGTAAATGAAGCGTGACATTTTTCACATTCACATTCTTTCGGGGCCCCAGGGAGGAAATGGGAGTGGAAGTGGAGGTGGTGGGAGGTGGTGGGACCTGCTCTATGTAAATTGGCTGAATGACAAAGGATTTTGTGTGTCCGTGTCTCTATTGTCTGAGCAATCAATTGCTCTTTAACTGTTTGATGATAGCATGGGCTTTCATATTGGGAATGTTGGGTATATAAGGATTGATGGGTGCTACGGAACGGATAGAAGAGCGTATGTTTACAGGGTAACACTTGGTCTAGTCTAATAGATGACTTGGAAACACAATCCAAAGTCCCCCAATTGACTGAAATGCCATATCAATATCTCCTTCAGATTCCCTGCCCTGCCCTTCCCTTCCCTTTCGTTTCGTTTCCCCTTCTCTTTCCACTAATTTCTGTCTGATGCCCACTGTGCCGGGACGGGACCCCAGTCTATGCCCACTGTCCATGTGCCTGTCATAAGCGGCTTTAGACAAACATGGATTTTATGCGAGTGCGAGAGAGATAGAGAGTCTGGTTAAAGTTGTTCCCTTCTCCTTTTATACCCTTCTTTCCCTCTAACCGTAGGAACCATCGATTGCGTGTTGCAACAAACGCTGATCATGTAAATCCTAAGCAGCATGCAGTCTATATATAAATGTTGCACAAATATACATATATAGAGATAGATATACTTGTGGCATGTGAGCCAGACAGAGGGGAGGGAAGGGAAGGGGAGCGACGCACGACCACAGAAACCCACATGCAATTCCATTTCGATGTTGCACGCAATTAAAATCTTCATTAGCCGCGTTTAATTTCCACTTTTGATTAAAATAAGAAATAAAACATATAAAATGAGAAAAACGCAGTAAAAATAAAACAGAGAAAAACACAGAAAAACAGAGAGGAAAAAAAAGGAACGACTGAAAATAAAAATCTTGTGACATGTGTCGTGGCTTATCGCCATCAGCCGCCGCCAGCAACAAGTGGAGTTGCAGTTGCAACTGCAGGGGATCTGGGGCGGGAGATGGAGATGCAGATGGAAATGGAGGCGAGTCGATCCGAGTCGGCACTGGGGCGGTAGATGGAGTTGCACTGGCACTGGCACTTGGACTGGGACTGGGTGGAGGCGCAGCAGGATTCGATTCGACTCCTCTGCGGACACTTTTGCCTGATTAACGATACGTCCTCGTCCTCGTCCTCCAGGCACTCCTCCTCTCCGTAGTCGTCGTCGCAGTCGTCGCTATCAATGTTGGGCCTAAGTGACAGTTGACTTGTTTATCAATTGACAGTTTTTGTTGCTCCGACGAAGCGGGGATTTCGTTGTGTGTTTTGGAGAGTAAAGAGCAAAGAACGGAGCGGTACGGAGCGGTACAGAGCGGTACGGAACGGACTCTGGTGTAACTGTTAATAAGCTTGTTCCGTGGCCTGTGAAAATGTTGCTTTTAATTAAAAGTTGTTGCAAATGCTGCCGCTCCTCCATCTGCATCCCCCCTTGCCCATTGCCCCTTGCCCCTTGCCAATGGTGCCTGGTATTTTGTAAGCTGTATTTTAAAGCCCGATGCCTGTCAGGATAGCAGTCAAGAGCCAAAGAGCCAAGAGCCAAAGAGCCAAAGAGCCAGCTCATGTCGTACAACTAAGTAGTGGCTTTGGGCATGCTGCAAGTCAAGATATTTTATATAAGCATAAATATTTGTGTTTGTATTTGTATGGGCCCCAACCTACACACTGCGCAAACATTCGCCTGAGATAAAGATACATTCTATAAAAAAATATACAGAAATATATTGAGTAATCTTAACACTTGAATTGCAATTATGAAATATGTGTATAAATTATGATTATTTATTTATTTAGTTTTATCTCCATTTCTCTGTCTTCTTTGTTCGCTGTCTTAGTGCACGATTTCCTTATTTTCAGGCATTTTAATTGGTTTTCTTTTGCGGTGGCCTGCGGCAAGATGCGATGCCACAAAAGAGCAAACAAAACTTGCGAATAGCCAAAACTTTTGCTCCACTTCGGACATGTTTATTGCTCTGGCCACAATTAAGCGATATTTTCTTAGACAAAAGCTCCTCCAGTTTCAGTTTCAGTTCCTTCCTGCAGTGCCAGCAGCAGGCTCTCTGGCTCCCTGGCTCTCTGGCTTCTGCCTGCCTGCAGCTGTGGGTCAGTGGATTACTGTTTTCAGGCTTTTCTTGACAAAAGTTGAATGCAATCCAGTCTCCTGCTCTCCCCCTCCCTCTCTCTCACTGTGCTTGTTTGTTGGTTTGTTTCTCCCACTCTCTAATGAGCCGTCGCCGAATGAAGTTCAATGTTGTGGCTTGTAAATCTCCCCACATGCTCCACTTTCCCGGACACAAATCCCATTTCCATAAATATCAATTAAGCGGAGGAGAATATCAAGAGTGACAGGGAACATGGGGAGTTCTCAAGTTGCACTCCGAGACGAGACGACTCTGGGCTGCTGCTGGCTACTGGTTGGACTCTGGCTGCTGGCTGCTTCTCCTGCTGCTGCTGCTTCTCCTGCTGCTGCTGCTGCTGCTGGCTACTGGATGGGCTTGCTGCTGACTGCTACCTGGCCTACGCAGTTTTATAATTGGACAATTTACTGGGGCGCTACGCTGCAACGCTGCAACACTGCAACTCTCCTCCCCCCCTCCACGCATCGACCACTTGGTGAGCGCTCATCAAGTTTTGTTCTGGTGTCCATAAAATGAAACTGAGGAAATGCTACCATTTGGGCGTTGAAGCATGAAACCTATGCTCCCAATGTGGGCGTGGCAATTGAAATTGAAGTCGTGTGCTAACGGATGGGGAGGGGGTAGCGGTGGTGGTGTACAGTTCTGCATGAATGGATATACCCCAAAAAAAGAATTCAATTAGTCAAAGTCGAATCGCCCTTGCAACCCACCCACCCACTACCGGGAGAAACGCTTCCCTCATAAGCGGCTTACACTCACACACACAGAGCCACACACACACACACACGTTACATGTTATGAAAATGCTTTCACTAATTTTCAATGCTCCTCAAGCCTCTGCTCTCTCTCTCTCTCTCTCTCGCTCTCTCTGTCTCCCTCTTCTAATTACTCCCAACAGAATGCAGACAGAATGGAGGCTGCGAGGCGACAAGAGTTTTCCACAGAGATGATGTTACTTAGTCATTTGGCATCCACTAAGCGGTCACTAAGCGTCAATATTTCAGGCCTAAGCCTATTACAGATTACAGATTATTGTGCCAGCTTACACCAGAGGCAGCCAACAGATGACATGTCTGGGCAGAGACTGTAGCCATGGGGCAGGCAGGCAGGCTAGCAGGCAGGCAGGCGATGGCATTTCTGGTTAAAGTGTCAACTCTCTTGATTGGACAGCTTATTGGGCCTTTGATTTGCATAATATTTCGTTAAATAGTTGGGAAAAGTTGATGTGAAAATTATGGAAACTGTCAATTAGGGAGTGTGTTCTTTGGGTAAGGGAACGCAAAGACCGAGGGGAATGCGGTATGGAATGTGTGATGTAGGGAAAGCATGTGCTCCTACTGTTGGTAGTGTTTTTGTGGCTCTAAAATGTCCATAGTGTTGTGAAGTTCAAAGAGATTTGAAATCTAAACTCCCATTTTAAATTAATTTATACTCGTTAGCTCATTAAGGTACTTGTATTCCCTCAATTGCCGATTCATGAAAAGTGCAACCCCTTCCCAAAACTCTTCCCCCCTCACACACACACACACACACACACACACACACACACTCTTCCGGTTTGGCTGGGGCCTGGGGGGGCCTTTACACTTTGATGGCAAACATTTCATGAATTCATTTGTGCGACAGCGTGGAAAATGTGTTTGGCAAATGAAAAGTTGCCCGGACAAGGCCTCACCCTGTGAAACGAGATTAGATGCGAGGGGGAGGGGCATGTACACGTACATGTACATGTATGTATAGTAGTATGTGGGATTTCTGCTTAAAACGGATGATCATTCGAGGCCGAGAGTTTAGTTGCCACAAGTCCAAGAAAGATGCTGCAGCTACAGTGGATCATCCTCGGCTGCTGTGTGGGCTGGACGATTCCATTGGGCGCAGGAAACCTGCTGCCAAGGCAGGGCAGCTATTTGGAGTGGCTTGTATCGATATTGTTTCCACCGCCGCCACCAACTACCACAACGACTAGGACTACGACTACTAGGATAACAACCACTATCTCCCCCCCCTACACTACGAGCAGCAGCACTATCGATCCCACTATCGAAAGAGAATGCAGCAGCACGTGTCGCTGTGGCCTGGTCAACACCCTGCACAAGATCGTGGGGGGACAGGAGGCGCGGATCCATCAGTATCCATGGATGGCTGTTGTGCTGATCGATGGACGCTTCTACTGCGCCGGATCCCTGATCAACGATCTGTACGTGCTCACAGCCGCCCATTGCGTGGTGGGAGTGCCGGCGGAGTTCCTCTCCCTGCGGTTTCTCGAGCACAATCGCAGTCATCCGAACGTGGATCTCCTGGTTCAGAGATCCGTCTCGAAGGTCAATGTCCATGAGCTGTACAATCCACGCAGTTTCGACAACGATATCGCCCTGCTGCGTCTCAGTCAGCCCGTGGATGTGCAGGATCCACACCTGCGACCCATTTGCCTTCCCGTTGCAGGCCACAGCTTTGACCACGAGATGGCCATTGTCACGGGTTGGGGGGCCCAGACGGAACACGGATTTGCCACCGAGACATTGCAGGTAGTCTAATGCCCCCAAAGAACCAGAAACTCTCATTGACTTGGAGCCCTTTCCAGGAGGTGGATGTACTCGTTATCCCCCAAGGCGACTGCCGCCACGCCACTGCCTACAAGCCCGGACAGATCACGGACAATATGCTGTGTGCCGGACAGCTGCCCGAGGGCGGGAAGGATGCTTGTGGCGGCGATAGCGGCGGAACCCTCCACGTGACCTTCGACGAGCGGCCGGGCCAGTATCAGCTCGCGGGGATCGTGTCGTGGGGCGTGGGCTGTGCTCGACCCAATACCCCTGGCGTCTACACGAGGGTCGGCCAGTATCTGCGGTGGTTAAGTGCCAATACGCCCGGCGCCTGTCACTGTATACCCCATCCCGTGGGGGATTAACTAACTGTTGTGGCAGCATCAAAAGTTTTGGCAAATGTTGCATAAGCTACTTGCGGGGAGGAGAGCGGAAGGGGTGGGGGAAACATGCATATCCATAACCATATCTGCAGTCGCATTCCCCAAAGCCATTGGCCAAATAAAAAAGCAATTTGAAACTGGGTTACAACAGTACTCTCCAAAAAGGAGGCTCCTTCCATCCACTGCTCCTCCTCCTCCTTCTGCCCCTTCTATGGGTAAAACTTTTCCCAAGGAACGAGGCGAGACGAGGCGAGGCGAGACGAGGCCATATCTCATACACATAAATCCCAATTTGCTGGCGAAATATTTTGTGCAATTGTGATTGTTATGCATTTTGCATTTGTGCAATCATAAAATTTCTCTACCTTCCCCAAATCCCAAGCGAAACAGGAGCAATGAAAGCCCAAGGACACGCGCCAAACTCAGAGGAGCAACTTCTCCACTCCACAATAAATTGCTCGGAATATTTGCGGCCATTTGCGGTAACATTTCCATATATACATATATATATAGTATACTTTGTGTAGTATCCTGTATAGCAAAGCGTTTACAATATATAAAGTTGAAATTCGGCCAACAGCATAAGCATAAAGATAAGCATAAGCATAAGCATAAAGTTCTTAACAAATGCACAACAAATTATTTACTCGAGGGGAAATTGCAAATTGAGTTTCGATTTGCTGGTAATCGAAAGTTACCAATAGTTTTTGCAGAAGTTTGGAATTATGATTTATTCCAGGAAGATCCATTCAAAACAGTATCGGAATGGCTTTTTGTTGAAAACTCTCTGTTTGGATTCCAGCATAAGAAACAGCTGGTTCTTTAAGCTGTACGATGGGGACTACGTGATCATCTCAAACCCTTCTTTCCGGTGATAATATTCCAAGACCAATCCACATTTTTCCCCATTAGATCAAAGATATTTTCAATCAGCAAAGCCAAGGCTTTTCCAACGGCTCTTCCACCCAAATAAAACAGGTCTTGACCATTAAAATGCTATCTATCAAAGTGCCTCTATCTATCTCTTCCCATCTCTCTGCCCGAAACTCCATTCGCCTGTAAGATTTTTCCCATGAAAAGACAAATTGCCAAACCTTGAAGAAAAGCACGCCCCATGCCCCCCACACGCCTCACGTCCTCCGATTTGGTGTTGGAATGGTGTTGGAGTGGAGTTTGCCTCCATAAACCATACAGATGTACATACATACATATGTATGTTGATGCATATGTAAATAGTTTTACAAACGCTATGCGTCATTAAAAATCTTTACGACTTCATATTAAAGCAAAACAAAAAATGACAGCAAAGCGGTAGGACAACAACAACAAAAAATGGGGGAAAATAAAAAAGGAAGGGACGGACGGACGGACGGACAGAAATGAACAGTAAAGAAACCATTTATACTTTGCCAATAAATTTGTCTCACCCGAGAAACTCGTAAAGATTTCCTACTCAAAGTCGTAAAGAAGTCTCAAAAACACAAGAAACCAAAACCGAAACCGAAACGAAAAAAACGAAACGAAACGAAAAAAGAAGTTAAAGTACTGCCGCCGTCGACCTGCATGGATTTCCAGCTAAACGACAAATAACTTGGCATTTAATAACTCTCCTCTCTCGTGCTCATGAATTTTTGCTCCTTCTCTCTCTCTCTCTCTCTCTCGGGACACCCCACCAATCCCCTACCCCCCGCCCCCCGCTTTCCAGCATTTGGCGGCTTCATTATAATGCAGCAAAAGTCTCGACTTTATTTCTGGTTCCATAATTTCTGTGGCAAAGCGAATTTATGCGTTGAAACTAAAGCTCCGATTGCGGGCTTTTCGGCCATGTCTGATCGTTTGATGTGTGTGTGTGGATGTGTGTGTGTATGTTGGTAGAAGTTAAGAGTAGGAATAACTGCGTGAGAGATAAAGGAGTTGCAGGAAAGATTACAAGACATAGGAGTATAAGATCGAAGAAGTCTTCTCTTCCTTGTGTTCCAAAAGATTTCATATTTTAGAGGGTTTTAGCATTAGATTATCTACAAAATACCCTATAAAAAGGGTAAAAAGTAGTATAAAGCTCTAAGAACAATGCCATCAACAGATGATCTATAATTTCTAATCATCTCTGTCCCACTCCTGACTTCCACCCCTACAGGTAGGCGAAATCGATGTCATATCAAGTTCAGAGTCCCCTAAAAGACATCGTTTGAACATCAAATTTAATAATCGACCTGTCATGTTCATAATTGAGGCTCTTGGGGGGGCAGCCGCAGCAGCATCCCGACCATCTGAGTCCTCGACTTGGGCCAAAAACAAACGAAACGGAGAGCAAGAGACACACATTTCTCAGAAGGCAAAACATGACACATCTCATTATGATGTGACTCCCAAAAGATCTCAGCCGCAGCAGCATACACTCACGCTCCTCTCTCCTCTCTCCCTTCCCCGCTTTTGTGTGTGTTTGTGCTGTCAGAGCATTTTGTTTATGATTTTGTAGCTGTCATAAAGTTATTAAAAGTATGTGACATTTTTATGGCATTATGACGTCTTGACTCAACCGAAAATATTGTACAGCCCACAGCCCACAAGCCAGTGCCAGTGCCAGAGCCAGATCCGCAGCCACAGCCACAGGCAGAGCGATGTGTGGCAGGGAAGCAGCAGAGCTTTGTTTTCAACGCTCCTCAAGTTCTTGGAGGTACTGCCTGTCCCTGGCCTGTCCCTGAAATATGATATCAAATAAAAAGCAAATTAAAGACGATAAAAATCGTGTCTCGCCTCACGCTGGGTTAAATGCAAAAAAAGAAAAAAATGGTACAAAAATAATACTTCTTTTTGCGAATCTCCCCAAACGATATCCCTTCGAAATCAACTCTCGATTGGCCTCTGGGTCTCTCGTTGGGGTTTCGTTTTTTTCGGTTGCCTCCTGCCTCCTGCCTGCTGCTGGCCTGTTGCCTGTTGCTTCTGCCGGTTGTTGTTCATCTTGTTATTTGGTGGCTCATAAAACTTGTAAACATCCGACTGATTGTGCCCCTGTCTGGTCTGGCTTTGCCTTTGGTCTCTCCCTCTCTCTCTCTCTCTACGTCTGAGAGTGGGTGCTTGTTTCGGTTTCGAATTGGTAAGATATTTCCAGATGATATTACACTTTTGATTGGCCCTCGTAATGGGGCACTAAGGGGCCAGGGCGTGAGAGATCAAAAGTCGATAAGCGGCTTTAATTGCCTGATTGTGCTTATGCTTATGCCGTGCCATTGCTTGGGCCTTCTTTGACCATATGTCCAAAATGATGGCCCTCTAAAGATATATTTCAAATGGAAATACATACATAATGGATCTCGCAGAGAAGGTGAGGTCGTTAGAGGTGGTATTCGGGCTTATAAGAGAACAGATAACAGATGGTGGCTGGTGGTTAAAGTTGAGAACTTTTATAGATCTAAAGATACAAAGGAGGGAAAGTTAAAGAAACTCAAAGAGAACAACTCCTAGAATTCCTCAGGTATATCTTTCTATATTTTTCGATCTCTTGTTTCTTTTTCTTTAGCTTTGAAAGCTATACATATATACATACTATATATATCGTAAAATCTTAGAAAATTATTTCTTTTTGCTGGTAATCTTTGTTTTGCGGAAATCGTAGCTGCGGCGTTTGGCTGTCCGCAGTGTGGCTGCGCGGCGCATGACCTTCGGGTCGATGTACTCCTCATCCTCGTCATCGTCGCCGACAAAGTCCATGAGCCCGTCCTCCTTGTTCGTAGTCGTGTGCTGATTCTGATTCTGCACTGATTCCTCTGCATCGTCAGAAATCACATCGATCTCTTCGTCGCTGGAGAGTTTCTTTGACTTCTTGTGCAATGGTCTTCCATTTCCAGTCGATGGATCATCTTCATTCTGGCGTTTCTGTGCTCGAATTTCTGCGGGAAGCTTCTCTTCTTCGTTTGTTGTTTTCCTTATAAATGTGTAGGTGCCGTTGTCCTCGTTCAGAACTAGCTCCAACGATGCGGAATCATCACTCGGCTCACATTCGTCGTCGCTGGAATCGGAACTGGAACTGGAGTCCAGGAGAGCGGTTTTCTTGCACTTTTTTTTGGCCCCAATCGTCTTTGGTTTCGGTTTTGGCTTTCCCTTGGACTTGGACATGCTGCCGGAGCTGGTGCTGGCGATGGAGTCGCCATCCTCGTCGCACAGCTGCTGCAAGACCTTCTCGAGATCGAAGGCATCCTTCTTGGCTGCCGGCTCGTTCTCCTCGTCGGAGTAGTCTATGCCAATGGGCAGATTCTGGTTGAAGTCGCTCGACTTGTTGTGGCCGTCGATGACGATCTGCTTGTAGCCGCTGATCTTGATGCCATAGCGGGGCATGTACTCCTCGAAGAAGTCCTGCAGCTGTGTGGGCGGCACGTTGCCGTAGTAGCCGGCATACGAGGGCACCTGCTTTGTGAGTATCTTGGCCACCGACTCGTACGGATTCACAATCTTGTCCGTTTTGGCCACGAGCTGTTGCTCCACGGTCGTCTCCAGAATTGCTGCAGGACGTCCGCCACGTTTGGGCATCGGCCTGTTGGAGGCGTTGGCGTGTTCCTGGAGAAAAGCCATGTCGGAATGGAAGCTCAGCTCCGTGTGGAGGCGGCAGCGGGCCAACTGCAGGGGCGAGAGGTACGACTGAAAGGCGGAGCAGAGGTCCTGCCGCTTCTGCTTCTCCTCCGGAGTGGGAGGTTCCAGCGGCTCATTCTCCTTTTCCTCCTGAAGCTTGCGGTTTCTTATCTGACGCACCATTTTCGGCACACCCATCACAAAGTTGGGATGCTGAAAGACCAAGACAATAGTGTTCTTGGCCAGGTCCTTCAAGTCGTAGTCCAGCACACGCACAAAGCCATGGTTCTGCAGCTCCTCCGTGAACTGGAGGACACTGCGGCACTGGAGGAACAGGGACCGAGAGCTGGTCAGGTGCTCCTGCAGAGCCATATATTCGAGCAGCAGATGCGTGCCCTTATTCGACCAGTTGAGGAAGTCGATGCTCTGGCTATTGGTCGCCAGATAGAGCTTCTGGACAAAGGAGTATTCCGCGAATCGACGACGTAGAATCCGCTTCGTCACCCTTGGCTTCTTCTGCAGCGGTCCTCCCTCCGTCCTCGGTTGTTTCAACTTTCTTTCCGCCTTCTTCTTCGACGCCTTCTTTTTCAACTTGTGGCTGGGGGGGATGAGGAATTCCTCAACGTAATCGATGGTTTCAACCTCCCCCGCCTGGCCCTCGTCCTCGCCATCGAGTGATTCCATTAAGGTACGCAGCTCCTGATCGTGGACACCTTCACCCAGCACGATGCCGGGACTGGGAGCATCTCCATACAATATCTTCTGCCAATCGTTGGTATCCGAGGTGATTCCTCCTCCATCAGAAGACTCATCGTCAATTGAATAACTCTCCCCTGAGCATAGAGTAGACTGACGGCCAGACATTGTGTTCAATTTTTTGTCAAAAAACTTTTATTTTGTTTTTTTTTTTTATTTAAAACTAATTTTTGACTATGATATTTCAACGCCAGCTGAGACGTCATGGAGGGATAGAACAGGTTGCCAGACTTTTCAAAGTGAAAGCAGCAGTGTTGCACAACGTTTCTGGTACGTTTACTTTCTCTTTCAGTGTTGAAAAATGTTGTTCCCTTTTCTCGATCATCTTTGAACTTTAACCTTGAAGAGCGTTTCATAGGACTCCCTCCACTTCCCCCCAACATCTCTCTCCCTCAATAAATGCAAATTTCCAAAGACACAACAAAAATATCAAATACCAAACAAAACTCACATTTCATTCCATTTGAATGCATTTCATGTATTGTTTGCAATAAATCTATTGTTATTTATTCCAGTTCCACAACCGCCAACCCCCATTCAACCCTCCTTCCTGTCCACACCACCCCCATCCCCACCCCATTCTACTCCCCTGTCACGCACTAAGGGCGGCAGAGTTCAAAGAGGGGGCAAAGGGAAACCTTTCAATTGGGGAATCCACGCGCTGTATCAATAATCATACAACAAGAACGACAAAAACGCCGCCAACATTGACACTCCACTGGTCTCTGGTCTGCCCAATCGGGGAGGGGGGTGGGGTGCAGCGATAGTGGGAGATACAAGGAAAAGGGGTAACGGTGGCGGGGAGTTGCACAACAGTAGCTTTAAATTGACATGTACATGAATATTTAATAAACATCCTTTAATCATGAGGCGTCCATTGTGCACCAACGACAGGACTGAATGTTGATGATGGAAACGGGTTGAACGGATGGGATGGATGGATGGATGGATGGACGTGGGGCTTGATGGTAAACGTGCATGTCCCGAAATGTCCCAGTATATATGTATACATTTTTTTTTGCGCAAGAGATGGAGTAAAAACACTGACTAGCACAAAATATTATACAATAATTTCATGTGTCGCCAAAGAGTAACCAAAAAGTAGAACATAAACTTGTGAATACTCTCTCCATTTGTTGTTTCTACTGTGTCCGTCGTTTGTTCACGACAAAGTCCATGTGAAAGTTGATAGTATCCTTGGACGAGTGATAGAGAAACTCGCATAACAAGTGTGAAATGCAGCTGGAATGGGAATATGACGAATAAATTTACAAGTCCAACAAAAACAACTGGAAAGGAAAAAACGTGTTCCATCAGGCACGTGATTTTGACAATGTTTCAGGGCTCTAGTCTGTCACTCTGTCTGTCCCCACGGTATGTTTTCCTCTTTTTTTTTTTTGGATACAGTTTTTAAAGAGTACATATGTACATAGGTTTATACATATACTGTGTTTACGTGGATGTAAATGTATAACAGGCAAGAGAATATCTTCTGCTATTTTTTTTGCATATAATTTTTGGATTTTTAAAGATATCTGGTTCCTATTTATTGTAGTTTTTTTCTGTGGAAATTATCTACCAAATATCAGGTATTTCTTGCATTTTTTACCCAACATTAAATCTGATCAACGGGTATCCCGTAGTCGAAACATGACCTGCAAGATACATTTTTTTTAGCCCCAACTTCATGGAGAGCCAGTTTTCATCGAGTATCGGTTTCAGTTTCACTCTGCATTTTATAGAGGGAAACGGGGAGGGGGGCTGGCTTTTCGGCGTCTGGCCTGCTCCTGTGCCTGTTATCTGGACAAATGATAAGCGATGATCGACTGGACGGCCTGTCTCTATGACAGCTGTTTAGAGCGATCGTTTTAAATATTCAAAAAAGAATATGGATCATTAAAAACAAAAACACAAAAATTGTCGGCACTTTTTGTGGTTGTTGTTGTTCGGTTTAATGCGTGTCAAGTGGTCGTAGATTGTGCATTTTTATGGTTTATGTGGCGCTACGCTACCCTAGCGGTCTATTTCCTTTGAGACTATTGTTTTGAAAGCAATAAAACTAAAACGAGAAGAAGAATATGAATACCCCAACCCACTGTCTGTCTGCCTTCTTCCTGTCAGTTGTACTTTTAACGACTCCAATTCTGATTCCGATTCCGATTCGAATTCCAATACCGTTTTCGATTAGCATGAGTCACTCTTGAGCGTACTCCACATACCGTCTCGTATAAGCTCCTTGTACGCGTATGACTCATAAGCAGACAATGCTCATCCATCCATCAATCATTTCCCTTAGCTTGGGGCTGTCTTTGCCTCATCTTTTTTCGTCTTTGAGTAAATTAATATAAATGAATAATTTCTCATAATTTTCGTAAGTGCATATTAAGGGCAGCAAAGCTGTGGTCTGACAATTAGTGGACGACACGACTATCGTGTCCCGACACTGGTACTGGCTCTGGCATGTTGAAAAATCATTATTCAAAATTGTTGCATGCATAAAATATATATTAATGATCTTTCTTTCGAGCCCTTCTGCGGAAATATAGTAATTATTTCAAAAGAGTTTACACAATATACATACTTAATTAATGAAAGGATTTCTGGGAATACCTAAAGAGAAACAAACCAAAAAAAGAGAATACAATATTAACCCAAATCGTAATCTTATAAGACTTGGTTCTAAAGACCTTTCCTATACATATATCCCTGAGACCCATGTTCGAATTCTGACTAATTGAATGCCTAATTCATGTTCTCTTTCACTGCCTTTTGCCCTGGAAAATGCATGCCCTTGAAGACTAGAAGGCAACTCCCGTTTTTGGTAATTTGATATTTTCTTTGTCTACAAATTTTTCACTAAATGTGTTTAAAACTCCCCACCCCTCGCCTTCGCTCGCTCCTCTGCCGCTCTGCTCTGCTGTGTTGTGTATCGCTTTCACCCCTCCGTCTGCGGCTGTTCTTCAATCAGGTCGCTCTGACCGTGTCGTGGCGTCTCTTTCTGGTCTCTAATGAAGCGTTAAAACTCCCGTTCTCTAGTGGGAGAGAGAGGGAGAGCATAATTAACACAACTCCAACTCCATTTCCAATAGAACAGAACCGAACAGAACAGAGAAAAAAAAGATATCATTAACCCTTGGGCATTTGTCACACGAGTTTTGGAGTGACTTTTGGGGGGGTGGAGGACAGGAAGGAGTCGTGGGTCCTCTCTGGGGTCTCTGGCCAAGTCCTTCCTTCTGTCTAGAAGTTTAGAGTTGCTTTTGTCTCAGTCAATCTACGTGACATCCTTTTGCTTACTCCTTTCTGTACTGTTGGATGGGGGGAACTTCATCCTTCTTTGGGCCACGACGACTTTCTGTTGAAACAGATGTCAAATTTTATATTTTTCTTTCCCTTTTGTTTTAGTATTTGTGTGTGTGTTTTTTTTTTTGTTCTTTACTCCGTTCTATCGCTGTGGTGGCCTCCCTTTTGTCTTCTTGATGTTTTGGTTCATTGACTGTTTGCGCGGTTTCAAATTTCTGTGAAATGTAGTCCTCCCCTGCCCTCTCCTGCCCTGAGCATCGCCGAGAGGGTTTCCCTGTTTCTCTATCGATTTGTTCGAGTAGTCCTCTGCGATTGGGACACTTGATATGAGCGGTAGGGAGCCGTTTAGAGCCACATATGTGTGTCCTAAATTAAACTGCCAATAGTTATAGATTGTATTGACGATAATGAAAGGGAGAGTTTATGGTCTGAAACCCAAAAGAGTACAAAAAAATATTCCATGAAGTTAAGGATGATGCTGATCGATTCTATGCGTCTATGGATCATTGGGAATGCAATTTATAGGTGAGATAAGGTTTGTAAAACTTAGAAACTTCGGATGTACATGTATATGTTTCAGTATCTCCTTCATCATCTTCTGCTTCTTTTCCACCTCTATTCTTTCTCTTTCTTTCAGCAGAAGAGAGTTCAAAAACACGAACAAGAATCAACCGAAAGACACGCCAGAAAGTGCGAAAACAGAAATCATTTTACGATAAATAATACAACTTCATCAGCGACAAACGAACCCCCGAAACAGGGTTCCCCTGTCCCCACTCTCTCTCTTGGACTCCACCAGTGATCCACCAAAGCGTGAGGCGTGCATAAGTGAAATGTGCACAAGATACCAGATACAAAGATACATCCAGAAACAGCAACAACTACAACAAGGCTGAAGGCAGACGGCAGAAGGCATCCAAAAAGGTAATTAATCATCGTCATGGGGCGTGTGCACGATTCGCTTAACGTGCGCCTTTGGCGGTGGCCTCTCCACTCAGCGGAGTGGGGTACGGGGAGTACTCTACAGGGGACAGACTGGGGGACAGGGGGGGGTTGGCGGGGTCAGAGTTTGGTCTGTGCACCACACTCCAGACATTACATATTACTCAAGGCATTTCCATATGCTCCACTTGGACCCATGGCCCCCTTCCACTGGCTCTCCTCCAGTCAGCAGATCGAGGCAGTGAGTGGAGTGGGGGGGGAGGCTGGGTCTAGGGGCATGGGTTGGAGTCTGCTACAGCGGGGCAACGGCAGAAGAGGCGTGGCATGGCGTGGCGCAATAATCATAACGAGCCAAATTAATGCGTTTCTTTCTACATCAAGCAGAATTCCCGTGCAGTTTTTTTTCGCTTGTTCTTCTGGTGACACATTTGCTGATTTTTCGAGAGAGCAAAAACATACACTCCTCAGCCTACTCCCCCGCCCACCCAAAGTTTCTAATATTTCTCCCTGTGCTCTGCACTGGCGCCTTCTATGACGAGGATTTTTTGTATGAATTTGGGAATATTTTTTTAATTGATTGCGCGGCGGATTTCAGCCATTTTGCGTGCCATTTGATTTGGTCAACGGGGCGTGGCAGCACACTAATCAGAAAAAATAATCAAATGAAAGAAACACCAACTAAAAGATACTCTGTGGAGGGTTAGATGGGGAATTTAACTAAGATTTTTACTACATTATTATAATTATATGTATTTGGGCATCAGATAGTTCTAGTTTCCAGTTTATAGATGGCCGTAGCTTATAAAATCTCTTCTTTTCCTCTCAAATATCCGGATATTATTCAGAATACAATATACCCTACATATCCAGGGTATTGCAAATGGGAGAACTGCTTGTTGGGCTAATTGGATGAATGCTCTTGCTGTGCCAATTAGTTGGTTCGTTGAGAAAATTATATCTCAGGTGGAAACCGAAATGAAACGGAAAACTTTAGATATTTCACTTAAGAAAAGGGGAATCTCTTCTTTAAAAAAATCTCCTAGAGAGCGTCTTCTAACATTTCTGTTAACATGCCGTTAATTTTAGCATTAACATTACCGCTACCTGTGGCCGCATAAAATTCTCTTTTGCATTGGCGAAAAAATACACGTGCTTATCGGACGCACACACCGATACACAAACACACACATCCACATATACATCACAGACAACAACGCGAGAGAATTTATTCGAAATAAACAAAAAACAGCTGTTGACGAGAGCACCAAAACAGAGAGAGAGAGAGAGAGAGAGAGAGTGAGAGAGCTAAATACGCAGAGAGACAGATAGAGTTGCTATAAAAGTCGACGCCAGAGCGACGGATATTTATAGCAAGTCTTAGGGAAATAAATAAACTCGACTAAAATCCATTTAAACTGTATTTAATGCAGGAAAAACATGTAAAAATATTAAGAAAAATCGAATAAAAAGGCTTGAAATTCGATTTTAGTCAAAAATTGTAAATTACTAAATCATTTTTCAAAACTAACATCCAACACAATTCATATAAA
Organism: Drosophila algonquin; assembly: GCA_035041765.1. NCBI lineage: Eukaryota > Metazoa > Arthropoda > Insecta > Diptera > Drosophilidae > Drosophila > Drosophila algonquin. Next base: position 1,358,379 of record JAWNKY010003561.1, read on the forward strand.
CACCCGAAATTCCCACAGCTGTAAGAAAATTCCCATACACCAGGAACCGGCTTTTTACGCTCTCTTCGCTTAGGAGGGCTCTCTCGTACAAAGACGCTCGCTCTCTCGCACACATCAGTGCTTCTCGCATGCGATTTTCGCTCCAACTCGCACGAGAGCCAGTCATCGCTATAAACCGAATGCAAGCCGAAGCGAAAACCGAGCACTCGCATGTGGCATCGGGTGGCATATCGCAGGGTGTTTTCATACACTAAAAGTATGTGTAACGACGGTACCATGGGGCATGGGGCATTGGATCGTTCGGCAGAGTCCGCATCCATCAGTTTCAAAGATACTCTCGTAGCGTGCGGTATATCTCTCACAGTTCGCGATTTTCCGCTGCATTTGGGAGAGAATTTACGTAAAAGTTCCCATTGCGAAAGCCTTTAAAAGGAGTAAAGTTTATCGAATGAAACCCAATTAGAAAGTGCTAAGAAACCCAAAGAAAATCCAGAAAATAAAACAGAGGAAAGCATTGCCAGAGGAAACGATAAACGAGGAGCATTGCCAGGACCAATAACCGTTTGCTGTGTGACCGTGTGTGTGCGTGATTCCGTTTCGGGCAGCCCCCTCTAATTGCATTGATTGATAACCGTTACGACTGTCGGCTATTGCTCAAGGAATTTCCCGCCTTCCATTGAAATTTGCGGGAAAAGCAGTGCGAAAAGTGTGTCCAAAGTGCTAAAGAATTCAATAAGTGAAGGCAGTGGCAGCAGCGGGGCCACCCTCCCCATACCACTCCACTCACTGTGCGTGTGTGTGTGTGTCAGCGTGAAAATTCGAGGAATTTTCAATTAATTGTTATCAATCAAACAAACACACACACAAGCAAAAGTCCAATCAACTGAAATCAAATGAAAACCTAATTAAGGATTAATTGAAACTCTAGAGAATTTATATTAAGAGTCAATCGCACAGAAGTACAGAAGCACGAAATACAAATATTCATGGCATTTATTTGTCCTGGAAAAAGGTGAGTGAGGGGCTAACATTCTTTGAGAAATAGCTGCGATATGTATTCGATTGAGAAGGGGTTCTGGTAGATCTTGGCTGATTACTATGTAAACTCTTTATCTGGTGTTGGTAACATTTGCAATTTTCATGTAAAAGTGGGGTAATGAATGTGTGGCATTCGATTATGGGATATTCTTGGCTTAGGTTTGCCGTTATTCTTGTGGAAGGTGTACAGCTCGTTGCATTCTTCCAGTATTCTGTTCTTTTTATTGCTATTTTGTATGCCTCCCCAAAAACCTTTTAATTAGAGTTTACCAAAAATGTTCAGGTCTGTGAGCAACCATTGAAGGTGTCAAACTGTTGGACAGCCTTTTCCCGTTTGCCCCCCTCCCTGGCAGTTCCCTGGCCACCTTTATGGGCAATTTGAAATGGGTCACAGATGCACTTTGATAATTCCAGGCAGGTGGTGTGGTGTCTCCACAGTTCTAGCCCTCGTATCGGAATTAGCATAAATTTACTATAAAGGTATTTTGGCATCTAATTATGGGGTTGCTGTTGTTGTAGTTGGCCTTTGAAACGGTTCGAACTGTTGTTGTTGTTGGTTAGTGCATTTGTTGTTGCTGTGGTTGCCTGCATTGAATTTTAATTGAAGTTGGTGCCACATCGATGGCCGCAACGATGGCGGCGGCTGTGGCGGCGGCGGCAGTTGTGTTTTAGGCCTGATTGTTGATTGTTGGCTGTTCCTGGTGTTATTTCGTTGTCTAATTATGCGGCGTGAAAATGCAATGCATGTACAAATATTGACGCGTCACAGTCCTCCGTCTTTCGTCTATGGCTTTTTGTTGTTGTTGTTGCTTTTCTGTTAACAGTAATTCTCGATGTTGTGCTGTTGGTCTTGTGTTTTTTGTGTGTTTGTTTCTTTCGTTTGGGGAACGTGTGTCTATTTAAAGTGGAACTCAATTCGAACCTTACAATATTGAAACAGTTTGAAGTGGGGGCCCCCAGGGCAATTGTTTATACAATGGAATGGATGGGGCAGAAAACATGATGATGATCGAGTTGGGAGTTGGGGAAAATGCATTCAACGCATGCCTTTGGAATGGAAAAACTATAGAGCACGCCTAGAAAACGGCTTAGAATTCCAACTGCAAGTGCTAATAATTCTGGACAACAATTTGAATATCTGATTCATTCATTCTGGCAGGTAATTGAAATACCTTTCTCACAAAACATTTATTAGAATTTTTCTCATCCTTGCATTCCTCTTACCGATTTTCCTTTTGTCGTTGCACATTCTATTGTATTATTTGCCGGCTCTAATTAACTCTTTCTTACGCATCTTCTTGTCTATTGTCTTTTGATTGCATTCCAAATGAAAACTAAGGCAAGGTCCTGCTCTTAACCCAAAGCTGTCGTCTGTCAGCCATCCTCCAAGCAAGCTCGAGACAGAGAGAGAGATAGCTTTCCCTTCCTCAGTGGGAGGGGGACGAATCTAGTTCAAGTGTAGAGTAATTAGAGGCTGGGGCGTGACTGTACGTGTGTCAAGTTCTGTTGGGGAAAAACTACCGCAAATATTTACAAATAAAGCGAAAGCAGAAGAGAGCAGGAGGAGCAGAAGGATGAGATGTTCTCCTACTGCTCTCTCCTCCTCCCTCTCTCTCTCTCTTTGTCTCTCGCTGAGCAAGAGTTTACCTCAAGTGGACACTCAAGTGGGGCACCGGAGAAATGTAAGCGATGGAGCATGAAAGTAAAAAAAGAACAAGCCAAAAAGAGAGAGGCAGAGAGAGGGTGAGTGAGGTTAATTAAAAACCTAAACAATTCCAGAGGAATTGAAATTGCTTTTTAATATTTTCAACAGAATAGCAGGAGGGGGGAAACAGATTTCCACTTGGAGATTAGCTCTCACATGTGTGTGTGCTGCATTCATTTTCCACCTACGCATTTCCACGAGACAGCCAGGGGTTAAGAAGTACAGCAACGAACACAAGTGACAGGCGACTAAACATATCAAGTGAGAGTGTAACCAAGAAAGAGGAACATCAACAGAGCGAGAGAGGGAGAGGCACCCCTGGATGACAGGCGACTGTCACACGTTACGCATTAGACACTCATCCGAGTGCGAGTGCGATCACCGAGCAGCAGCAGGCACTGCCTCCTCTCTTTCTCTTTCTCCTTCTCCTTCTCCTATTCCCGCTCTCTGTATCGTCGTCTTTTGTCTTGACTTTTATATGTTTAGGGGCCTGCCTCCAGGGCGGTGTCTTGTATGTGTTGCAATGTTTGTCCAAGTGCTCTCTCCCCCTCTCTCTCTAGTGTGAACTGCATTAGTAAATGGAGTTAAGTAAAGGTTGAGTAAGTACTCTTGGCCCCTACAGCACTTCCGTTTTGGGGTATGGGCTGGATGGGCGCTAAAGAAAAGTGTGTGTCAAAGGTGTGAGAGAGCTGTCGTAGCACTTTCCGGGAAATGTGGGCACAACAGCTGTCTTTTGTCTAATAGAAACAGAAGAAACATATGAAAATTGAAGACTTATGCTGGAAAAGACTGGATTACTGATAGATTACTAATTTAATTCCATTTCCAGTAAATAATTTTAAGGAGAATTGTTTAAACAGCATCAAAAATACTTTTCTTTAAGACCATAAACCCGTAAATAATTGGTAACTAAATTGAACTAGAGCTTAAAAAATGCAAAGTTTTCATAAGAAATATCATATTTTCCAACAAATTTCGAATCAGCTGCATAGAGCTATGTGTAATCCAGTCTCTTCAGTTGAAAGTCTCTTGATTTAATGTTAAAAATTAGCCAGTTTCAATCGCATATAACCCCCATCGATATCTTCGTGGCTTTGTGGCCCCGAAAACATCTGCGCTTCGACTGGGGGCCAGGCCAAGCCAAGCCCCTTGCGAGCCATTCGAATGGCAGCAGCAGCAGCAGCAGCAGCAGTCCGACTGCGATTCGTTTCTGATGTGAATAATTCCACCACATTACACACACCTGCATCTCCAGAGAGCCACATCCCCCTCCCCCACCCACCCTGCTCTGTCCCCCTGTGTGTCCATGCTTTTCGTGCATTTGCGGTGGATATTTAGCTCTGGCTCCCTGGCCAAGTGGTTGCATTTCGGTGGTTTTGCATGGAACGGCATCGGTGGCGGCGGCGGTGGTTTCGGCGGTTTCGTTTGGTCCGCGTTCGGACCGTTTGGGAAAGTTGATTTGTTTGAACTGATTATGGGCATGTTCGTTGCGCTGCGCTGCGCTGCTCTGCGCTGCGGTTTCGCTTTGAGCTGGGTAATAGTTTTAAATAAGTTCAAGTCGAATTTAATTGGCCAAACTAATGTCCGAATTTACGAATATATGCATGTATCTATCTATCTGTGGGATGCGATGGATGGGGGGTGGTATGGCTGGGGCGCCCACTCCAATTAGGTTAAACTCTGGTGACAAATATGCGACGACATGAGAGACGTGACTTATCAACGAAACACACACACACACAACGAAATGGGGGACTATCATCATCCTCATCATCAGCTTTTGGCTGGCTGTCTGCCTGTCTGTCCATCTTCCTCCTGTCATTGTGCATTAAAAACTAAACAAATTTGTTCTGCTGGGAAAAACTATCAAGTTCTCCATCCCCCCATCCCCAGCTCCCACGAATCTTGCCCAACAAGCTTCACAGATGCCTACACCTGTCGCCCGACTAATTTATATCTTGTAGATAAAGCATCGCCAGGCAGAGCATGGCATGGCATTGCATGACATGTGGTCCATCTCTTTACTCGTAGATACATAGATAGATATTTAGACACCCAAAGTTATGGCCCGAGTTGACCAATGTGAAATCATTAAACAACAGACAGTCAGACGGACAGACAGACAGACAAGAGACACTCGAAAAGATGACGACAGGCGAACAAATTTGTTTTGAGTTTCTTGAATTTGCATAATTGAGTTGGAGTTTGGAGGGAGTTCGGAGACCCAGAGACCCCTCATCTTGGGTTACCGATCCCAAATGAGAGATAAATAATACGATGATGCTTCGACAAGGTTGCCGATGTGAAGTTTTCCCTGGAAATATTCAACAGATCTCAATAAATGATTGAGTTATGAGTGAGATTTTTTTTAGAGATTTTGGTTAAAGGAAACAATTAAAAATATGCCAGAAACCCGAGGGTATATTTTATTATGGTTAGTTTTTATTCAGAAAACTTAAAATATTCATTCCCAAATGATACCCATCCTTATTCCATTGCAATCCCTATAAACAATCGCTTGTTTCCTTTAACCATCAAAGTGATCTATTCAACGCCCATTCCACAGACCCGTCAGACTGTCTCGCCTGCCCGTTGCAGATTCAAAGAAACTGAGAACCTTCCATCAAAGTTAACTGCATTTTTATGATACCAAAGAGTGCCCCTATATCTACCTCTACCACAAGTCAGTAATCAGGCACTCATCCTCCACTACTACCCCAACCATCAAGCAATGATTATGCAATTTGCATACAGCTCACGTCCAGGCAGACGTCCAAGAGTGTTGGGGCATCTATCCAGAGTGCGGCGCTACTGGACTGAAGACAAAGAGAACTTTAACCGAAATCGAAACCAAATGCGAAAACTGGAGTCCAAAGTGCGTTGCGAATGATGTTACCCTCTTGAGGAGGCTACTGGTTGTACCAATGTTGGTTAGAAGCCTGTGCTCATGTTATAAGATATTTGTTTTTGGGATTAACCATCTGTAGAAGGCCATAAATTGTGCACAATATTTGAGCGGATCGTTGCCTATAATTTCCTAGTAGGTTGTTCTTTTCTTTGGCAGAATCAGAATCAAATCATATTGAAATAGGATATCTTTTAGGGTATCTGTAGCTTCGGTTTCCATGCTTTCCCATTTCAATTGGCTGTAACCACAAAATGGACTGACCAAATGGCTCAAACGGAGACGGAGACGCAGACGGAGACGGAGAGAAAACATTCTGCTAAATGCAGTTTGGCTTGAGATTAGTGCGAGTTGATTATTTACTTTGGCTTCAAAATTGTGCAATGCAAATAAACGGAGAGATGGCGATGGAAATGGACGAGGGAGAAGAGGGAGAAGGAGGCAGAACAGGAGGTTAACCCAGCCAGCCAGCCGAAGCAGCAGCAGCAGCGGCATTATTATGTTAATGGCAACGAAATGCAGTTGCATTTTGCAGTTTATTCAGCTCTGAACGTGTTGCCCATGCGGGTCGTAAATCCCCAACTGCAACTCCAACTCCATCTCCACCTCCGACTGGAGGCATCAAACAACAACCCGTCCAGGGACCAGAGACCCAGAGACCCGGCGATGCATGTTGATTATTTTTATTGCAATTGACAAAACTCCAGGAAAATGCCAATGCAAAAGTCTGGCTGTGGCTGTAGCTGTGGCTGTGTAGCTGTGTGGCTGTGGCGGATAATTCTTTTGTAATTGACCAGCTGCCGTTGCTTTTCTATTGCTCTTGTCTGTCTTTCTTTTCTTTTTGGCTTTTTTAAGGCCTTTTGCTTTTGGCCATAAACTGAATGTTGCAAATTATTTGCAAGTCGAGGGGAATTTGTTGTTGGGTTTGATTTTTGGGAATTGGTAATGAACGGCCTCGACAGAGTCTAAAAGTCCTTTTCCTGCCTTCATATAGAAATTCAATCTATCCTATGATCCCTCATTCTATGAAATGACTTTTGTGTACTTAAATTTTCCAACTAAAAATAGCGTTTTAAAGTTCTATCTGCTGACGATCACTTCCCAATCCACTCCCATAGATTCCGCTCATCATTAATTTCCACGTTTGTCTCCAAACATTTTTGCCCATACATAAATCTTCTTTCAACGTGGGTGATCTATGTGTGCCCCAAGTTCCATCCACATACAAAAGCGCATTCCATGATTGATTATCTTTTTATAATTTATTAATTTCGCACCCACGCACCCAAAAAATAAATGAAAAAAGTCCCCATAATAGATGAAATTTGTGAATATTTAACATAATCAATAATTTTTCCAAAAAAAATAAGCAAAGACAGAGAGAGAGAGAAAGAGGGAGACAGAAATAGCTGCCAAATGACAAAGGGAGAATGAATGACAGGGAGAGAGAGAGAGAGAGAGAGAGATAGAGACGGGGAGAGCTGCATTAAGAGGCACCCGCATTCGCTTGCATAAAAAGACGGCGTAAGAGCGGGCCATAGAGTGGGAGAGCGAGGGAGAAGGGAAATGATTTCTGCCGAGTCAAAGATAACGCACACAACGCAGAGCGAAAGAGCGACAGAGACGTGGGAGTGGGAGAGCAAGAGGGGGACTAGAACGAGTCCCGTGGACTTTATCTTGTCTGAACAATCGTTCGATTCGATTATTAACCCTCATAAATAATTCCCCGCCCTCCCCTCCCTCCCTCCTCCAGGCCAGTAGCCTCAGTCGCCGCCTGTTCCACTGTTCCTCTGTTCTCCTGTGCCACTGGCTTAACCCTCAGGCTTATGTAATCGAGGCCTGGGTTCAGTTCAGGCTGGCTCAGACTCCTTATTCTGCCCTAACAGAGAGGGTATTATGGTTCTGGAAGATGGGTTTGCGACATGGAGAACACAAAGCCTTACGATCCAGTAAGGTCTGTAGTACTTGCATCATTTCTGCCATGGAAAATATCTGTAAAAATATAAGTCGATGAAACGATGGGTATTAAAAGCTTTGGCTTTTGGGTATACGTGGTATTCCCTTCTCGTTTCCATTAGCATGTGCGTGTCCCTCGCTCCCTCGCACCCCCTTGTGGCCATCTTCTAATAAATGTTTTTCAATTTTCATTGTGGTTAGCATTATATTTTTTCCGTTCCTTTTTTTTTGCTCTTAATCATGCAAGTCCATTCTTGTTGTTGTTTGCGGCTTTTCTTTCGAAAATACAGAAAGAAGCTGAAAAATGCTTTATCATCGGCTCGAGGCACGAGGTCGAAGTCGAGCCTCAGAGAGGTGGGGTTCGCCTTTTGTTGGCTTATTGAGCCATAACTGCAACATTGTTTGTTCTTTCTTTCGCTTTTCCTTCTTCACAACCGCCTGTTTTTCTTTTCGTGTGGTTTTCCTCCATTTTCCCCATATCATTTGTTTTTGTTGCTGATTAATCATGATATTTTGTTGCCAGGTTGCCAGGCAGCTGCCAGCGGTGAAAGTTACTCGAGTTTTCATATTTTTTCTGTGGTGTATATTTTGATAACTGAATTAGGCTTCGTTTTTTCCCTCTTTTTGAGTAATTTGTAGTAATTGAAAGGGGTTTTCTTTGATCTGAAATTATGCATAACCATAATTGATGCCTATTCAAATGAACAGCTTGCCGTGTGATGCCTTCGGTTGCTGGAAGCTTAAGCCCCTAAAGAAGGTGACATTGCAGCGAGAGTGAGACAGAGCTAACGCTAAGCTGAGCTTCGAGGCTCAACGGCAGCTTAAAAACGGACAAACGAGACTGAACGCAGAAAAAGCTTAATGGAAGGAGAAGCTTTGGAAATAATAAAATGAAGAAGGATAAGCGAATAAGACGAGAAAAAGCACACAGAAAATGGAACGAATGAAAGACAGCTTTCAAAAAGAGCGTCACCTTTAACTACGAAACTGCATTATGGATCTTGTTTTTTATGGCCAGGAAGCAAACCCAGTCTCACATATCCCTCAGAACTCTACCAATAATTAAGATATCCCCCATCTGTTCCCACTCTTCTGCAACATATGTATGTATGTATTACCCGTTTGGACGAATCATCATCATCTGGCAGTCGTATCCTAAACAAATACTCCTGCCAGCCGCCCAACCAATTGCCTACTCATCATTTTTCACCGCCTGCCGCCAAAGGCGCCCGCTTATCCTGTCAAAAAATTTTATTTTTTAAAGGCACAAAAAGGTGACCAGGCTAATGTCCTTGTCCCCCCCTCAGTCCGTTCTACCATGATAATTTCTGCCTTCTCACTGACTGGAACAAAAAAAAAACATGCTATAAATCATTCCGCCTGGGCCATATTTTTAATAGAGATGTTGCCTGTGTTTTTCACCCCCGCCCTCTCTCATTTAGGGGTCGATTGTGGTTGATTTTTTCGACGTTTTTCGCTTAATTAAATGTCAGAGCTAGTTGGCAATTCTGAAAAGGGTTATGCCCTAAATTTTAACTCTTTTGTAATCTTTTAATTAGCAAACATAACTCTTTCGGCCAACCCTGTCTCCGTTCCGTTTTTTGTACAGGTGAGGGAACTTTTTTGAAAGGATAACAAGCCAGAGCCAGAGCTGGAATCGAGTGAGAATGCTAAGCTTTATAATCGAAGATGAACAAGGGGAGGCAGCAGATACATTTATCGAGTCAAATCAACTGAAAATCTTTTCACACCCAGAGATACAATAGACGGTGGCAGGCACCCCCACCCACCCGGATAGGGAGGGATTTCCTTTTCCTTTCGCTTCGGGGCAAACAAAGCGGTTTTTGTGTATTTGAGTGACAAAACCGCAGAAGACATTGACTTGTCACTGGGTTTCCTTACCACAGCCACCCACAACAGCCACACCCAGCCCCATCGAATGCCAATCCGCCATGAAAAACTTTAAAGAACCGAAACCGAAGAACATTGTCATCATCATCATCATCGTCGTCCTCATCAGGCATCAGGCATCTGGCATCCCGACATTTCCTTCCGCTTGTTAGAAGATGTTTTTTTTTGGCTGGGGTGGGGGTTAAGGATGGGCTTTCTTTCTTTTGCTTTCTCCCTTTTCTTGTGTGGGCAAAGGGTGAGTTTTCCGATATACTGTAACTACCTAAAGCATATGGTTGGTTGGCTTTTGGTTTCTTGGCTTTTGAAGCCGCCATGATTGATGGATGGTTCTTCTATGGTCCGTTTCGGGTCCCAACATCTCATCCCCTTTAAGGTTTTCATCTGCACCTGTTGTCGCACCAGTAAACTCGAAAACTTGCTGAAAACTCTCCCCCATTCGATGGGGGCGACAGAGAGTGAGCTCTATAGAGTAGACCTAAGGGAAATAATATCCTTTATAGAGACTGTTATTACCTTTTCCTGTTGGGATTATTTCTGGCAGAAAGAGACCCCAAGGAAATGGGGTTTGCAGTTGCCATATAAATCTGAGAGGTGGAAATGGGATAGATTATTATATCTTTGACGTACGAATTTTAATGAATATTTAACTATATCTTTATCCATTTATTCCTGATGTTTAGAGTGTACTTTTCTCTGTTATAGGAAATATGGTAGTTTTCCTATATGGTACATAGTTTTTCCTTGGTTCATTGGTCTTCTATTACAGATTCAATGACATTTTAGCTCCTCCTTGTTTTAGAGAATGCAGCAATTCCTATGGAATGCATTACTCAAAGGTGGCTTTCAACGTTCTACTTTCACTTTTCCACGTTTCCCTTCCTTCAGTCACTGCTAAAAACAGTTCGGGAGGAAGGAGCATGTACATAGGAACCTCCGGACATGGAAAACATCTCTAAACCTCCAAACAACTTGCGTCACAGAGTACGTCAATGTCAAACTTTGACAGATGCCAGAGCCAAAGTGAAGAGAGGAGAGTAGAGGAGAGAGGAGAAAGCAGTGGAAGCGGGGGAACAAGAGCGGATCAGAGCGGCGTAAGGGAGTGGAAAAAAAACCAAAGCATGGATTTACTTTTATTTTATTACCGTCATTGTTGCGCTCTACCCCTCTCTCTCGCACTCTCTTGCCAACAGGGTGAAAGTTGGACGAACGAAGGGGAGGGTGAGTGGGGGTGGATGGAATGGTTGCCGTTATGTGGCTTTTGCGTAAGGATACATTTCCAGGACATGGCGTTATCCCTTTTGCCAGCGACTGTGGCGCCTTTATCATCCATCTATGTTCGTCTCTGTCTTCTCTACGCTCTACTCTTTTCTCTCCATCACCCTTCCCCAATCTACCTCTCTCTCTCACTCTCTCTCTTGCGTTTGTTATCTACTGTTTAGTCAGGCGATGGCAGGAGGGGGGCTCGGTGGGTGGGTGTTGTAGGGGTTGGACTTTTGGGTGACACATAATGCGGGGGCGGCGGGCTATGAAGGAAAGGGAAAGTCTTCGACTTTGAGCTTTTTGGCAAGTCGTAAATTAAAAATGGCTTAATATGTAAATCCTTGTCTCTCTTCCTCACTCTATTCCCTATCTCTATCCCTCTCTATCTCTGTCTCCGTTTCTGTCTGACTTCAGATTAGTTTTGTGGATATTTCAGCTTATGCTTGTCCCTGTCTTCGCATCGCTTCTCCTCTCTGCTCTGCTCTGCTCTGCTCTATCCTTATCTATGCATCTGCCCTCGTCCTGTATTCCGTACTCCTTTTCGGACAGGACATGCTGCTGCAAAATTTATGCGCCCATTGTGGGGTTAATGCTGTTCTGTGGGTGGCTCCTTTCTGCCACACATATGTTTATTCTGGTTTGTTTTTGCTGCTATCCTGGGACACTGCCTGGACACTGATATCCTTCGGATACATGTGTGCATGTGTGTGTGTGTGTGCCTGTGTGTTGCCATTAGTCAACACTCCTGCAGGCGTGGAAAACTCTCCTCCTTGTTGTCATGTCTTGTGGCAGATTCAAACTTTGGGCAACTTTATGGCGAAAGTTTCGACTACTTTTTGCATAGATTATTAAATTGGATTTTTAAAGACATTTTTCAAAACGAATTTCGTTAAAGGCGGGGTACAGGGGTACAGGCCAGCTCAGAGGAGCGGGACTCTTTTAGAGAACCTAAATGCCGCCAATTGGATTTCCGACATTGATTAGTAAAGATTATCATCTGCTCTCTTCCGAGGACCATCTGTTAGGAAAGGATGGTCCTCACCACAAATTTCACCATGGTTCGAGGCTACTGCTCATTCTGTCAGCATTTCTCTCGCTCTCCTTTTATAGTTCAAGGTCCTTGTCTGTATCTATGGGGGTCATCACCACACAAACCCCCCATAGCTGAACAATCCCCACTACCGTCCACATAAATTAGCATTAATGGCCATTTCGCATCATTCCAATTTACCGAAATGGATTGCCATTAATTTATTCCCTCTGCAAATTGCAGTGTCATTTAATTTATACTTTTTTTTGTTTTTTTGCTAACCAATTTGCATGTCTCTCTCTCTCTCTCCCTGTCTCGCTCTCTCCTCTACGATTTGCAGGAGTGTGTGCGTGTTGTAATGCATTTTAGTAATTATTTTAGCTGCTTTTTACTTTAGTAAGAGAGTTTTCCTCCCTGTCATTACCATTGGGTTGTGCCGGAGAGGGGCTTGTTGCTGGCAGAAGAGGTCTGAGCGGGGGAAAATGGGTAAAAATTTCTTTACCAACTTGGCCGTAATTTAATTGCCTTTATGGCTTTCCTCGATTGAAATTAACGATTGTAATTTATCAAATTAAAATGCACATATTATATTTACACACTCTCAAAGGGTTGTGTTTTCTGCACTTATTTGAGCATCAAATATTTGCATTGTAAAACTTGATTATATAATTGTGATTTTGTTTCAATTAAAGAGTTTTATTAATGTATTGACAACTTCCTTCCCTAGCAATATACATTCTTGAAAATTTATAATATTTGATGCTATCTTTGAAACGAAAAGAGCGGTCGGCGTTTGGTAGTCGGCTGCTGAATGTGAAAAGTGCAAACCAGATTCTTATCGATTGCCATCATGGCCCCGGCATTGTCGAACTCCCCGCAGTAGTTGGGGGCCGAGAAGATGGTGATCAGCTGGCGCTTGGCAAAGAACTCGTAGCCATCCTCGACGACCTGGTGGCCGCGGCAGATCAACGTGAGGCGCAAGCGGTGTATGAAGTTGGTGACCACATCCGCCCCGAAGGTGTGGCTAACACCGCGATCGTTTGGGTTCCATCCGTACCTGACGTTGTCCGGATCCGACCAGAGGAGATCGCACAGCATTCCGGACTCAGGGATGTCGCAGGGACGCGATATTCTGCGGATCTGGTCGAGGTGGAAGAGTTCCGGACTGAGGCCGCCATGGCAGCAGAAGATGCTGTCCTCGACCACCGCTGCGACGGGCAGACAGCTGTAGCAGTCGACGAAGGCGCGCCACATCTTGACCGTGAACCGGCGTTTGCATTCGTCATAGAAGCCGTACACGTGGTTCAGGCTTGGGGACTCGTGGTTGCCACGGAGCAGGAAGACATTATTCGGGTGGCGCACCTTAAGGGCCAGCAGCAGAGTGAGCGTCTCAATCGAGTTCCTGCCCCGGTCCACGTAGTCGCCCAGAAACAGGTATCGGGCCTCCGGCGGAAATCCACCCGCCTCGAAGTACTTCAGCAGGTTACTGTACTGTCCGTGGATGTCGCCCAGGACGTTCACCGGTGCCGAGATCTCCAGCAACACCGGATCCTGGAGCAGCACTCCGCGGGCCCTAGCACACAGGCTCTCAAGTTCCATCGCCGACATCTGGACTCCGGCCACACCCTCCGACATCTGCCTGAGCTTCGCTATGAGTTGGTCCACTTTCGAATATTTCGAGCGACGGCTAGAGCCATGCATTTCCAATTTCTATAGGGATTGCGGAATCTGGATTGCCGGGAATGTGGAATGTGTTTTGTGTTTGGGTTTAAATTAGTTTTAGTTTTTTGTCTCCGCTTTTTTGACAGAAGAGTCAATGTGTTCTAGAGAATTATTGAATCCAATAAAGTAAACATTATACCTCCTCCTACTGCCCAATCAGGGACGAGTTCCTTAGCCATTTTCGCTCTAAATTTCTTTGGTAAAATCTCTTTTAAATATATGTATGTAACAACAACAAGTGTCTCCAAGTACACAACTGTCTTTCAATCAACTAAATTTTAGCCATCACCCTGCCTTCCTTTATGGGCGCCTCCCCTTTCTCTGTTGTGCAGTCACCACCCCCTCCACCTTGCATCTTTGTGTGAAGCCATCACATCCGTTGCTTTTATTTTTCAAATCAACATAATGGACACTTTGCCCCACGGCATCGTCATCATCATCAGCTGAGAACAACTCCCTCCCCCCCTCTTTGCCACTCTCGGAAACCCCCTGGAGCTACACCATCACTCGTCTAAAGCCTCTTCACACCAAAAAACCCCTTTCTAAAGCCACCCTGTCTGTCCCCCAAACCTTTCTAAAGCTGTTCCCCCTCCTCTGGCCCTGCCCATGGACTAGTCACTAGTGGATGCTGTATATCCCGTAAAAATACAAAGGCAACTTCAGTTTTCGGGTGTGACAGCGCAAAGGGAGCAGAGCGGAAATGTGGGTGGCCGTGGCCCCCTCCTCTCTCAAAACTGCAATCCCCCGCCAGCCCGAAACCTACCGCAGATGCAAATTTCTCTCTCCCGTTCTCCCTCTCTTTCTCCACAGCTTTGCATGTCAGTCATTCTGCCTGTCTGTCACTCATTAAACATTTTGCTAAATGCAACTCTGAGTGTTGCTGTTATTTGGGCTCCTGATGATGCTGTTGCCGTTGTTGTTTTTGTTGTTGTTGTCACTGCAAGTGTCACAACAGTCACCCTGCATTTTGTTGATTTTACAAGCATGTGACAAACCAGACTGAGATTCTGCGAAAGCAACAAACCCTGGGGAACCGAGAGACGAGACCCACAAGAATGGACAGTATGGGTATGGTAATGAGAGGGAGAGCGGCGACAACTGCGAGTCGTGTGATTAGTAATGTACAAAGCCCCCCAGAGGCGCAGCGAGAGATGGAGACGGATGGAGAGAGGGATTGAACCCTTTTAAACTCCACCCCTGGTTCCAACAAGTTGACAGGAAATATGTCGCTTTGCCCACATATGATATTTCCAGGCACCCCTCCCCCCCTCTCAGTGTTTGCCTTCACTTCCCCCCGCTACTGGCTTTTGTTATACTTCTGTTTCTCCCTCTCCGCATCAGCCGACGCCGACGCCCGCAACTTTGATTTCATTTCTTTCTTCTCTTCTTCTCTTCGTGCGTGCGTGTTTGTGCAAGCAAGCAAATATTTCACACGAAATATTAACTGCACTTTGCTTTGGACAGAGTGAGCGGTGACGGAGGGGAGTGCGGGGGAGTGATGACTATTTATAGCTGCGCTGCTGCTGCTGCTGCAACTGCTTCTGTTTTTGGGAAAGAGAGAGAGAGAGAGAGAAAACGAGAGCAAACACAGCTGGGACTCCAACTCTCCTTTCTTTCAGTCGGATCGGTTTCCAGCTGAGTTTTGCTTATCTAATGAATGCACTTTCTCACTCCATTCCCCTCCCCCCGCTCGATCAGTTCTGCTCTAGCCCGCTATCCCCTTGCTTTGCTTGCGCGCTGATCTCCTCCCTCTCTCCTCTCCTCTTTTGTGCTTGTGGCTGCTCTTATCTTTCGTGTTGTTGCTGCCCGCACACATCGGCACTGCAGTAGCCGAAGCCTTCCCTCCCTCTCTCTCGCACCCGTTTTGTTTGTCGTTGTAGTTGTTAATTGCTTGCCGCTACTTTCTTGCATTCTCTTTGCTCCCCCCACCCCTCAATCATAGTCGTCCCTCCCGTGGTTTTTGCTGCTGTTGGTTTTCTGCTTAATGGGTTTTTATTTGTTTTTGTGGACAAATGAGTGAGAGAGAGAGAGTACGAATGACTAGCGGAGTAGATGAGGGATGCCATGCCCCCCTGCTGATGATGCTGACCGCTCTGAACGCTCTTTACACACTCTTTACTAACTCTCTCCCTCTCCCCCACAAATATCATACATATTTGGCTCTCTCTTCTTCTTCTGCTCCGGGGTAGTGGTTCCATGGGAATTTTTACAAATGTTTTCAATGACAAGTGCTCTCGCTCTCTCTCTCTCTCTCATTCGGACAGAGATTGACGTCCTCGAAGGGGGGCGGGGGGTGTGCCAGCGACTGATGTATGATTATAGTTCGAAAATTGTTTGTATTTAAATGGGCGTGGCATATGATGACTTTTTGGCTTTTAGCTTTGGCTATTAATTATTTTGGTAAATGTTAAATACATGGACTACCTCTCAGAATTTAACGACATTTTTTTCCTGGATAGACCCCGATTTATCATGAATTTTGGTAAAAAAATTTTGTGGCGGTCGCTTCTAGTTTTTTTTTTTAATATTTAAAGTTTAGAGTTTTTCAGGCCAAAAATGGCATGTTGTTGTTGGTTTTTTCTGTTTATTTGTGCTGCGAAGTTAGCTATAAAATAGCTAGTTTGAAATTAAAGCTATATTTCATTTTACACATAATAAAATAGCTACAAAGTAGCTGTAAACTAGCTATAAAGTAGGATAACTGGCCACAATGAATGCGAGTCGTCTCAACACTATGGCGAGATATTGTAACGGTCAATGGGATTGGCGCTTGGTAATTTATACGATCCAAGCAAGGTGTCCGTCATGAATAATGATGTTCATTTCGAAGAGGTAAATAATGAGCAATATCACTTACAACTAATAAAGTAGTTGTGCTGTATTATATAAATGAAGAAGTAGCGCCGCAGGCAAAAAATTAAAAAAAAAATCGCGCGATTTTTTTTTTTTAATTTTTTGCCTGCGGCGCTACTTTTCCATTTATATAATACAGCACAACTACTTTTATACATTCATATGTATCTCCCACAGGATTCTGAAGCCGAGGAATAAACCCACCAATTACCGTTGCAATGGCCACAGCGTCGAGACGACCCTTTAGTTTATTTTAGTTTAGCTATAGGCCAGTATGGCTACTTTATAGCTATTTTAGACATTTCTGAAATAAAATATAGCTTTAACAGAAAACTAGCTTTAAAATAGCTAACTTTGCAGTTCAAATAAACAGAAAAAACCAACAACAACATGCCATTTTTGGCCTGAAAAACTCTAAATTTTAAATATTAAAAAAAAAAAACTAGAAGCGACCGCCACAAAATTTTTTACCAAAATTCATGATAAATCGGGGTCTACCCAGGAAAAAAATTTCGTTAAATTCTGAGAGGTAGTCCATGTATTTAACATTTACCATTATTTTTTTGTATGTTTGGTGGGGGCTTAAGTGTTTAGATCTAGGAAAATTCTTCTTGATCAAATTTCTATAAATATTTTAGCTGAAAATGATAGTTTCGTTTTTCTCTTTTCAGGTAAGCTTCCACCACAATCATCCCCTCATTCTTATCCCTTCGATTATTCTTGTAAGTACAAGAATTAATTACCATTAATTCCTCTTCACCTTTAACCCTCTTTCTTTGGACATTTCAATTGTTTGTATGCCTTCTTCTTAGCTTCATAATCCCAACGAATACAATCTCTCGAAATCATCTTCCCTAGACCATCCATCCATCAATCAAGAGTCTTTGACCAAATATCAAACTGTCAAACTGGGAATCAATTAAACATTTATTGACACACAAAATCTGGACATAAATATAGAATTTCTCTGGCAATTTGATTCTGCTCCACCCCACCCCCTACAAATCCTCAATGCGATAACATCGACACAAAACATTAGAAACATCTGTATACAATCCGAAAAATTTAATTAACATGGAATACGGATAGATGGATGGGATGGGATGGGGGTATGTTGTAGGGGATGTCATTTCATAATTTAGTAATTTCGATTTTTGACATTTGCCGAAGGAATGCAGAGATGGATGCAATTTTAGCGGGCTCTGACTAATTAACACATATACACACATAAATACATAAAGTGGCAGTGACGTACATGACATGGAAACGGGGGAAAGTGTACACTACAGAGAGCCCTCATACATAGAGCAGGGTGTAGTGTAACCCATTTAGATAACCCTCCGTTGATGGTTTTTGTTGGAGCTGTAATTATGCGTAAACCGAAAGGGACAACTGTTGACATTTTCAATTGTCCTCATTAATGCCTGCAACGGGACCCCAAAAATGTTTGCTAATTAAGCAATGAAATTGCAGTTGTCGCTGCGGTTATGAATGTTTTTCAAAGGCTCAATATTATAGATATACATATGTATAGATATTATAGTGGGAAAACTAAGTAGAACTCGTCACTTTAGAGGAAAAATCAAAGGCTAATACTGCCAGAGTTGGAGCAAAGAAGTTTTAGAAAAGAACAAAGATAAGTCTGCATACATACAATCAGATGGAATGAAGTAACGCCAGAAATGTGGATGGAAAGATGATCAAAGGTATTGCCTGGAAGATGGAGGGATAAGCAGACATCCCTTCAAGATAAGGCATCGGATCATTCACGGACATTCAGTCGGTAAAAGAAATAGATATATGGAGCAAATGCCCGGGAGAACCAAGAGGTAGACACAGCTTCCATCGCAGTGCCACGGACAGTTCCGATCTGCCACGGACCGGCGGCGGCAGACGTGTGCCGCCAAAGCTTTTATAGCTGTCGCCGTTCACACAATGCACCCCCACTCCCCCTTACCCCACCCACCCAATCCAAATTGAATATAAATCAACCCCAGAGACACGAGGATCTGCCCAGAAAACAAAAGCCACCGCCACCGCCACAGCCGCTGTCAAAAAGCGAGACACAGAGACAGAGAGAGAGAGAGAAAGTGATACGGAGAGGGGCAGGGAGATTGGGGATTTTGGTTTTTGATTTTTGTTTATTTATTCATTGATTTTAATACACTGCCGCGGACAGGGAGAGAGTGTGAGAGAGAGAGAGAGGAGTGTGTAAAACTTCTTGTAAATGGAAATGCATTTTCCGATAAGGCATTGGAAATTGATTTTACTCGAAGCCGCCCCCCCCACCCCTCGCTAGACACCTCTGCCCTGCCCATTCCCCCCACCAGTCACCAATCGGCCTCTTCTGACTAATTGTGTGTGTGGTTCCGTTCCCCCACATCCCCTGACGCACTGACGCTGGGTGGGCTTTTCTTTGTATTTGAAGTCGTTCCTTTTGTTTAGGTTTTCATTGATTTCCAGCTGTTTTTCCCCATTGCTTGTAAAATTAGTTTCCCCTCACAACTGCATTTTCATTGTAATTTTCATAGGCCTTTCGTTCTGGTGGCTCTTTTTTGTTTCTGTTGTCTTTTTATGGATACTTTTATGTTTTAATATTTATGGTTTTTAATGTTCCATATTTAGTGGCTGCCTACACGGGTCTCCTATTTCCACAGCCCATTTTATGGGCTTGTTCCACAGCGGAAATTGATCGTAAACTCCACACACAGTGACTACTAAAAAGTTCACACGATGCAAGGGGTGGGAGAAGGAAAAGGGAGGAGTAGAGTAGAGTACAGGGAGTGGAATAAGAAAAGGCAAGATTTTTCGTAATGAAAATGGGAAAAAATTGCATCCATCAATAGAGTGGATTCCTGTGCAACTTCCACATCGCAATATTGTGTAAGAAAATTCGATGTACATGGTACATAAAGCAACGGATACGTACATACATTATATGTCTACCATTGACCTCTCAAAACTCTCGCAGAGAAAACATTATTCTTTCATTTCTTTACTTAAAAAATATTTCCTGAGCTTCACAAAAGTTCTTGCCTTTTTGCGAGGTTGATCCCATCACACAGTGTGGCAGAGAAGTACGAGTACAGGGCTGCCGCCTGCACTTAACACAACTGAAGTGCAAACAATAGAAACCGAAGAAGGAAGAGGGCCAACAACCAGGAGAAAAGGCAGTGGGAGTGGCAGGAGGAGGAGTGGCTGTGGCAGAAATGTTAGCCATAAAAGCAAGTGCAACACTTGATCAGCTTAAATCAAACAAAATGGGGAATAACATTTGAAGGAGAGCCATAGCCATAGCCATGCTCTCAAGTCGAAGGAAACTCAACACGTCTCCGGGGGGTAGTGGGTGGGTGGTGCGATAGAAGTCATCTCAACACGTCACCATGGGGAGGTATAGGGTGGTGTGCATGAATGGATGGCAAACCTCGTCCTCGTACTTACATATATTTCAAACATTATAGCACTTTACACTTTTCACACGCTAAAATAATATTTTCGCAGGCCCTGGCCCAGACTGGCAGGAGGCACTGTTTACACTACTCCATTTGGTTGAGTCCGCTCTCCCACTCCCTCTTTTCTGCTCTCTTTTGCGGACTGTGTAAACGGGGAACGAGAGAAAACAAAAGCTCGGGACAGCGAGTGGCGGGCGGGTGGCGGTCGGCACTGCAGCAGCAGCAGCAGCGCCAAATGTCAAGTAGCCGTCAAATTGGGCAAATAGCGACATAGGCACGAGCGAGAAGGGGAGAGCAGGGGGACGATAGGGAGTCGGAGGGATCCAAGCGGTAACCACAAAACAGTGTTAGGGGTTAGGGATAGAGATAGTCCCCAAAACGAAGACTACTTCAAGTGTTTGCATTTGTATCCCCTTGTCGTTCACATCTCCTCTTTCTCCTTTCTACTTTTCCTTTTTCTCAGTCTTTTCCTTCCTGTTGGGGTTTCGGGCAAACACTTTTACCGTTGACTTTGTTGGCCTGAGGTGGGGTTTCTTCCATACATCCTTCCTTCATTTTTTTCTGTTGAAAGGGCAGGCGCACAAAAACCGCTTAGCATGTTTACCGTTATGTACTGCTCTCGCTCGCCACTTGAATTCGCCGCGTTGCATTAGTTCGCCGCATTTGCAGTACAGTACCGCCTTTGGGTTGGGTGGGGTTAGGTTGGGTTCGGTTGGGTACTGTGTTTGCACGACTATTACTCACGCCCAAGTGCAGGGCAGGGCAGGGCGACCGACGCGTCAGGTGCAAGTGGATACCGGGAGGGGGAAGTTTGAAACTCTGCCGCCGCTTTCCCCCCGCCCCCACCATCGCTGCCAATGTTTGCTCTGTTTAACCCATAAACGCGCTTTAAGCGTTCGCCTTTGCCCTCTCATCCGCTTTTTTCCCTGCTGCTTCAATCCCTGAAGTTGGGCGGACGGGCATTGGCAAACATTTTGTGCACCGTCAAAGGATCACGCACAGACATTTCGCACACACACACGCACACACACACGAACACACACACTTCCATGCAAACAGTGGAATTGGAGCAACCCTGGATACGTTAGGGTTGTCAAGTGTTTGCGTTTCGGTGGGCCTTTGCCAGGACTGTACCTTTGAGGCAAAGAGAAAGTGAATGGACGCCCTGACAAAGCTCTGTCTAGCAGAAACTGAAGGCTGCCAAGGCTGAAACGGTTGAAAGTAGATCCACATTGAGTTGGGGATCAACTTGAAGCCAATTTCCTAAGAATCCACTCAAATCCCAAAGAATTAGTTGCGCAATAGTACAACCCTGGCTGGCGACCTGGACTCAACTTCCAGCTAATTAGTTGATTATCTACACAAATCCCAACAATTAATTGAGTTTTTACATGCTCCAATAATCCCTCAAAAAAAGAACTTGATCTTAGGCTATGAGTAAAATGTAATTAATAAAGAAAGAAAAAAAATCCGGACATAGAAACAGTAAAGAAAGTAGTCCCCTGACAGCATCATCTTCTCTAAGCAAAGGGACGTCGGACGACGTGTTGATGTCCATTTAAGTTAATACTGATTAATGCTGACAAATTAACTACGAAATTAATCAATGTCCGAGTATGTAGAGCAAGTGGCACGAACAGTGGCACGAACAGCCTACACATTGATAACACGGAATGGAACTGAACAGAACCGTGGTATGGTGTGGCATTGTGGCGACATCTAGTGGATGGCTGCAGAGAAGGAGGGCAAAAGGGCAGTACTTTTGTTGTTTGTCACTTGTGACGATTTATCAATGCCAGCATAAATAAAGAGAATAGAGAGGGAGAGAGCGGAGGAGAGGGAGAGAGAGAGAGAGAGAGCGGAAGAGCAGAGCATTTCATCAAAGTGTCAGGGAGATTATCAACTCAAGAGAGAGACAGTCAGACAGTCAGCAGACAGAGAGACAGAAAGTCAGAGATGGTGATATCAAGACAGAGACGGAGACAGACTCCACACTTGACTTGAAATGAACTATATAAATATATACTTAAAATATATATAGATGTATGTATGTATGTATATTGTGCGTGTTTGCAGTCCATCAAACACAACATGTGATAATTCCAGGTTCATCAGCATTATAATCAACATAAAAAGTCAACTTTTGTGCCACAAACTAAAGTATTTACTTATTTATAAGGCAAGACAGACACACACACACAAACACATAAAGAGACAGTGGCACAGTGGCGGCAGTGGGCATTTACCATGCAAAAGTGGGCATAAAAGTTCCCATCATCAGCATCATCATCCCATCTCATGTATCTCTCAGATACTTCTGGTTGTGTTGGGGGATGGGGGATGCTGCTGTTGATGATGATTGAGCAATGGCACGCAACGACTTTATCTTCAAGTTGTTTTCCTTTTTTGGCATCCGAAATTGCATAATTTATTGCGTGTGACAAATCATGAGAGCAGGATAACTGGACAACTGGACAACCGTTTGCATAACTAATTAAATGTGATGGACAGATGAACACACATCATGACACCATGATGTTGTTCAATGGATGATATATTCAGGTGTTAAAGGGAATTCATTTGAAGTGCCGAAAAGGAAGATCTCTAAACACTCCAGCATTCCCTTGTAACACTCTCCGCTTCGACTCAACAGACTACCATTTTCTGGTCAACCACTTTTGGTATTCTGATATATAATGAAGACATTATCTAGGCTAAAGGCGACCCTCTCACAATCTCTATAGGGATATACGGATGCGTCAGCCAATAGCATAAATTAGCGGCTAAAACACACAAGTTCGATAACGATTATGTTGATGACGATGACGACGATGATGATGGTATTGGGGGTCAGGCTCTTTAAACAAGTTCCCATAAATTGTACGGACCACAAAGTTGTGGCGATCCACTTAAGAGTTGTCACAACACAAGAAAGAGAAGGAAGAGGAGAGGAGGAGCAGGAGAAGACCCACGGATCGTGCCATCGATATAGTATACTGTGAATGTTAGTTAATTGTGACCATTGGATATCGAAATTTATGGCAGCATTCGGGTAAGCGTTGAGCGAGCAGCTCGGATGTGCAATAAAAATGCCAAATTATTGACTGCTGCGCGGCGGCAATCGTTGTGGCCCCCAAAAGATTTCCACTTGGCATTCGGTTGCATGCATAAATTTTCTAAATTATGTGCCCGATTCGCTTTTGAGAATCGGTATATCCACTGCCCCTGAGGCTGTGGGGCAGCAGGCAGCAGAGGAAACAGCCAGGCAACAGCCAGGCCAGGCCAGTCACCAGTCCAGTCCACCATCAAACCATCATCATCCCACCCGAGAGCTAATTGAACCAGTAAATCGTAGAGTCACATTGCGCCCTGCTCTGTTGGCCTGGCCGCAACTTGTCCCCGAGACAAACCTTTCTTTCTTTCCTTTGCTTCTTTTCATTCTGAGGCTTTTCTTCTTGAGGTTTTCCACTAATTTTCCTTGCCTTCGGCATATCCCACTCTGGACACGACTTTGTCGCTGGTTCCCCCCGCATGTTGGGGATTTGAAAGTTCAAGATTTTCTTTACCTTCTGGCGGTTTTCTGTCACATTTCCAGTTGGGCGTGTCCGAAGGGGAAAGGCACAACTAGCGACTGGAGGTGGCTGAAAGTGCAGCTTGAGAGTGAATCGGATTTGATTCAAGTTTGCTGGAGGTCTGAGTGCTATTCCCTAAGCCAGATACTCCGTGCTTAAGTCTAGTACTCCCTTGGAATCGTGGTTACCATCAATCAACGTCCTTTCAAAACATATGTGTGTTAAAAGAATTGCCCAACTAATGTACGCACTGAAGCTTTAACATTTTGAAACACAGAATATGAATTCAAATTAGATTTACA
Organism: Drosophila algonquin; assembly: GCA_035041765.1. NCBI lineage: Eukaryota > Metazoa > Arthropoda > Insecta > Diptera > Drosophilidae > Drosophila > Drosophila algonquin. The sequence continues at coordinate 1,382,085 of JAWNKY010003561.1, forward strand.
TATATGTATGTAGGTATATCAAAAGAGGGAAAGTCAGATGGTGAGGAGGTAGAACAAAACCCCAAACGAGTGTATCCTGCGGCACACAACAAACATGGAAGACAATTAATAATACTTAAAAGGCCAAGAGAGATGGAATGTGGTGTGTGTCTGGGGGTTATCCTCTTGCTTTTGCAGTCATGTAATGGGTAATACCACTCCTCCACTCCTCCACTCCTCGATGGGTGCCTTCGGGGGTGTGTGTGTGTGTACAAGAGGGTGTGTATGGGGTTTCGTAATGAATAATGTGCACTCACCTGGAAGCAGTGTTGCCAGGGAGGATTTCGAGCTCTCTTTCGTTGAGTTATTTGCACATTACTGAAAAAACAGACCAGAACAAATATTAGAAGTTAAGGTTGTTTGTAAATTTTGACTTTAATTGAAATTAGGTGCGATAATTAAATGCATTTTTGTCAGTCGGTCGGACGAGCATGTATGGGCAGCGCTTAGGGGCAGTGCTTAAGGGTGCCTGCGGAACAGATGGTGAAGCCGACCTATGAATAATCGGGTGTATTTGGGGTGTGGTGTGTGTTGAATCAAGTGTTGGTCACTCATGTGCTGTTTCACATGTGAGTGTGCTTCAAGTTGATTTATGACAGCACACGAGTATGTGGAAGTGGGCTTAGAATTTTTACAAAATTGATGGAAATAAGTCACGACCGTTTTACAGCTGCTTGAAATGGTTTGAAGAGTATTGCCATAAGGCAAACGCTATTTATTCCCATAAGTTCAATAAGTTTTCGATTTTCAATCGCTGAATAGTTGTATTTTATATCCATTTAAGGACTTTCCCAGAATTAATCCAATATCGCTTTATAATCCTTGGCCATTAAAATCGATTTTCCCCCTTTTCATTTCAGGTAAGCCCCAGTTTTTGGATGATTCTGTTGGCCCAAAACGCTCCTATTGGAAACGTGAGTAAAGGCCAAACAAATACCGGATTTCAATGATTTGCCAAAAGCCACAAAAACGAAAAGCAGCAAAAAGAAAACACTGTGCGATATTTCCCCGGCAATCAATAGCGAATGCATTCCCTATTTGTGGGGCGCAGATGGGGGGAGGGAGTGAGAGAGAAAGGCTTTTCCAATTTCCAATTCATTGCCATGCAATTTTCAAATATGTTTCCGATGTTAAATGCGCCTTTGATCCGGCCCTGTGTACGTGTACGTCTGTGTGTATGTGTGTGTGGGGGCGCCTCCACTCTCCCGGATCTCACACATGGGAGTGGCAGCATATGCAAACGGCATTTTGTGGCTGCATCATTAACAGTCCTGCAGCCAGGGGTGCCCGCGTCCGTGCCACGGAGAGCAGGACAGGACAGGGCAAAAACAATTACATTTCAATTTGGATGATGTCAAAATCAGTCTCGAAATCCCTGCCCCGAAAACTCAAACCCCTGCCATTGCCGCAAAATAATTGTTAATTGAAAATTGTTGCCACACACAGATGGAGGGGGCCAATGTTGCATGTGGCCAAAATATTTATGCATATAAACAATGGCACATCAAAAAACCCCCGAAGCAGAACTTGGCTTAGCCCCGCGCCACGGAATGGGTTCGGAATTTCCATAAATAATGCAGCAACAAACAGATGGAGGCGGAGTGGGGGGGACGGACATTCAGGGGAGATTCAACATTCTAAAATAATTCGTAAATTTTAATTGAAAATTTCATTTTACACAATTAAATGCCAAAAAGTATTCAAAATATGTATGTAAAATATGGGAAATATGCAACGATTCATTATTCGCATTTTGATTTTCTCTTTGTTTGTCAAACGCTCAATGAGGCGTGGTGAGAGAGGGAGGGGGGGAGGTGTGGCGAAAATATTTCAAATATTGGCAGTAATTTTTGTTCATTCCGATTATCGCCAATTACGAATGCTTTAAAGCAATTAAGGACTCATATATAATGCAAACTGTTTGAATGTAAAGTGCAGATAGATAAAATGTTATTTCTATGGATTTAAATGTTGCACAAACTATCATCAAATGCGTACAAGATACACCAACTAATGATGGTTTGCATAGCTCTCAAGACGAAGCTATTCTTCCACTCTTTCCCCTCGCTAATTATCCAAATCATCAACAAAACATCAAAGGCCGAAAGCCGTTGAGAAAAAGCCAACTAATTTGGTTGAAGGTTGGAAAAAAGAAGAAATTTGTGCTGCTGCCACCTGTTTTGGGTCATCAACATCCCATCAAATGGCCATCCACGGATGGAATGTCTTGGTATACAAATATGATACTCGTATCCCCATGGTTTAATGGTCTTTAAGAGCGCATTTAAAACGCGTTTGCTAGATGCGTGTGGCCCTAATTACCACTGCCGCCTTTCCACTTTTCGCTAGTCCTCTTCCTGCCTCATCAAAGGATGTTTTCGCGCCAAGGAGTTTCCTTGGCTTTCCGCAAATGTTGAGGAAATATAAGCTCTTAATTTGTGCTGCCAAATGCTGAAACAATGTTTATACAAATTAATTATTTCACCTTAATTGAAAAGCTTAATTTATCGAAAATTGAAAGGCACTCACCCTTAAAAAAGGAAATTCATTAAATATTTATCATAATGGGTTCTCAATATGGAAAATCCGAGCTTGATGAGAGAATGGGAGTAGATGAAATTTCATATTTATGGAAAAACTTGTGGCCTAGGCAGGCGATAGTTTTTCGCAAGAAAACTGAGGCTGAAAATGGTATGAGAGTGATGTGGGGATACATACATATATATATACATATGTACATATATGTATGTACATATGTATGATGAGAGCAGAAATCTGGTATTTATGGAAAACCCTTCAGTAATAACCTGAGGTTTAGTTGGTTTTCTTACAGATTGATAAAAGGTTAGAGTGAAAATGGCAGGGAAATAGACAAGTAGAATTTAAAATTGCATGGCATTCTTTATTAATGGAAAAACCTGTGAAATAAGCTGGATTTGGTTGGGGTAACCTCACGTCAAAAGTGGAAAGGTTTTAGGGCCTCATATCACAGTTTTTGTTCAATTTTATATTTATAGAAAATATTTGGGTAAGCCCAGGGGCTAATTTCCTTTTCCTACGATGCCCTTTTGGGTCTATTTTCTCCTTATTCCTCTGCAAACACCCCGCGCTCCGATGCCAATAATTCTCCATGTACATATTGGCCAGCGATGTCTCTCCTTTGGTTTCTGCCATTAGCCGCCACAAAAGCTTTGAATGTTGTTTGCTGCTCCCTCTCCCCCTCCCTCTTACCACCAGCAACGTTCAGGCACACGTAGAGTGAAGCTTTAATTAAATTATGACTACGTTAATGTACCGTTACAACGGCACACTTACCTCTCCCCTCTCCACACGCTTGCAGTGGTGTGGTGTGTGCTTTGCATGTGACTTCTCTCGTTCTCTGGTGCTTTGCATGTCGCTGCTCATCAGCCAGCTCTCTCACACACACACACACGCACACCCACAGGGGAAATTCCCTACACTTTCATGGATGGCAGGGTGGTGTAGTGGGTGGGGGAATTCCTCCCCATGAAACTGGTGTAATTTTCATTTCCTCCGGTTCTTTTGTCCTGTCCTTAGGTTGACTTCCGCTACTGTTTGTGTTTTTTTGTTTTTTGCTTTTTTGGCATGTCGTTTCGTGTCACAGGACTCTCTGACTCTGACTCTGCTTCCTGTCTGCCATTTGGCGAAATGTAAATAAAGTAATTAAAGTAATAAAATTTGTTTAATGCTCCTAAAGCAAATGGCAAAAAGGGGAGCGAAAGTAGAGAAAGTAGAGGTAGTGTGAGTGTGTGTGGCAGAAGATCCCTCCCCCCAAAGTGGAAAGGTGATAATTACGCTTATTTAATCATTTATTATGGCCATTTTCTGATGAGAGACATGTGTGTGTCTGTCTGTGTGTGTCATCACTGTCTCTCTCTCTCTCTCTCTATCGCTCTCTTTATCTATCTCTCCAAGTCTGTCTTTTTGTCTGTCTGTTTTTTATGCAATTGTCGATTAATTTGTTTATAGCACGAAATTGTCGCGTTTATCACGTAGCTCTCGCGCTCGTTCATCACTCGCTTTGTTTGCTTTTGGCTTATTCTTCAGTCCTTAGTCTGCTATTGTCCTGTGGGTTTTTGTATCCTTTTTCGAATACCCTAGGGAGCAGCGGATGTCGCAAGAATTTGTCTAGACGTAGGTCATGCATTTAATGTTTTTCTGATCTGTGGGGATTTATGCAGCCCCGCATGCCTGTTTGTATTTCTTTATTCTACAAAATATTTGTCTGATTTCGTATTAAAGTTATAGAAGGGTATTTGAAACCTCTTCCACACTTTTCATGCTGTTTTCCATGCACTTTCAAATGCAATTTCAGCAAACAGCTTAGTCCTGTGCCTGCTCCTGTTCGTGTTCCTGTGCTCTGTGGCTTTGAACTTGCTCTTTGGTTAGAAAGAAACACAACAAATCAATTAGATGTGCTTTTTATGCTTCTATATAACTATCTATGCTTTTCCTTTATACTTTATACTGCTTTCTCGCTCTTCACCGCCAGTTATCACTCACTGCAGGAGGAAGAGTGTGGTGAGAGAGAGAATGGTTCAGCGTGTGGTCGGGGGTAGCCGCTGCAAATTAATTTGTTCCTTCCCATCTAAGCCAAATCTGGTAATCAGCTAGGTATAGTCATTGTCTATAGCTCTCCCTTTTCGGTGTTGTCAAAGGAGTCTGGATACAACAAATTTGGTTGCTCTAGCACTTATAGTCTCTGAGATCAAGGCGCTCATCAAAACAGACAAACAGACATGGCTATATCGACTCGGCTATTGATGCTGATCAAGAATATACATGCTTTATAGGGTCGAAAACGCCTCCTTCTGTGTGTTACACTCATTCATTTTCACCCCTTATGGGTGGTATAAAAAAAGCCCCCCCCCACAAAGTCGCCATGGAAACTGTAAATTGTGAAAAGTTTGGTTATGTGAAAAAGGGAAAGAGGGCAGAAACAATTTTAAATGAAATACCAGACACAGCAGACAGCACAAATAGAGAAACGAACGCTGAGGGACCCTTGACTGGGGGGTGCCGGAGTGCCCCTACTCATTGTACTCTCTATCTGTGAGTGCCCCTCTTCTGCAGAGTATCATCTAAAAATAAATAAAACGAGCAAAAAACAGTTCCGAAAAAAAAAAATCAAAAAGAGCAGAAAACAGCTTCATTTAAATGGCACGCGAGGACGCCACTTGAGCCCGGGACAAGCTCTCCATATCTCTGTTCTCGCTTTAAACCCATCCATGTATCTTTCTCCCTCAGACATTGTAATGAAAAAACTTCACAGATACACAGATACATGGAGAAAAAGTAGTGAAAGAATAAACTGTGATAGAGGGAGTGCAAAACGCAACAAATGTCTGCAGCGCGTGTTAAATAGTTTCTTTTTTTCGGAGCTCTAGCTCTCCCCTACCTCCCGTCCCATCCTGTCTGTTCTCTCTCTCTCAGTCTGTCTGTCTCGATCTCTCCCTGTCTCTTTATGGCCAGAAGTAAATAATTTTCAGGTTCAAGTGCCATATAATTCCCTTTACTCTCGCTATTTTCCTCCGAAATTCAACAAATTACACGGTCTCAACACCCACCCACCCATCCTCAAGCCCGCCCACGTTCCTCGAGCGCCCTCAGAGCCCGCATAAATAACGCCATTAAACATGTTCGAACATGAAACAGGGGGTGAATGTGGGGGTGGAAGGCCATCCTGTGCGATTTCTCGGATACATTTTTATCTGCCGCCCATTTCAAGTCTTCTCTAAACATCGTTCGACTTGCGCTGCCGCTGCTGCTGCTTGCTGCTGCTTGCTGCTGCTTTTTCTGCTCTTGGCCTGGCCAAAAGGAGGAAGAGGGAAGCGGAGGTCGTCTCTGGTTCAGGTTCAGTTACTGTGCAAGTGGGGCGGGGGGGCTCTCCTGTGCCATTTATCAAACGATCCCGCTCATGTGTCTGAGCCCTGTCGTGCGGTTGCCAGCCAGCCAGCCTGTTCAATGTCCTGGTCGCAGCACTCCTGGTAGTACCATTTCCTGTGCTGTTCCCTTTCCTCCTTCATCTCGTGCTCTCATTCGTGCTTTTGTTCCTGCTTCCATTCCTGTTCCCATTTCCCTTTCCAGGCTTTGGCTTAATTGCCAAATGTGTTTAGGTGCGGTTTCGCCTTCCCATTGTCCTCTCTCTCTCTCCCTCTCCATCTGTCTCTCTCTATTTCTGTTTCCCTGCAGCAAAATTAAAAAATGTGGCAATGGAAAAACCTTCTATGGGGGAGAGGAGCGACTGGTGCGGGGTGGGGGGTGCTGCTGTTCTGTCCAACACAGCTGAGGCCTTTTATTCGATACATCGCACAAATTTGCATGTTTTTGGCCAGGCCCAATTCGAGTTGAGCCGAGAAGCTTTTGAAGTTTTATGGTTGCCATTTGATAAGTTGGCACGAAGAGAAAGGCGGTATGGCATGGGGTGGAGAGAGGCAAGAGAGGAGCAGGAGGGGGCCAGCAGATTGTAGTAATGGTAAGGGGGTGTTGTGGGTCTAAGGTAGAACTGAACAATGGCAATGCACTTGCCTTTTGTTCGTGATTTCTCTATTGAATTCGGAGGTCAGTTAACGGAAGTTAACGTGTTTTATTTACTACCCATACCCCTAACCCCTCACCCATCACCCAACGATTGTTTTTGTAGTTCTTTTCAAAGTTAAGACGGTTTCAATGTTGTTTCGGAAACATTTTGACTTTTTCGAAATAGTTTCGGAGTTATTCCGGAGTTGAAAGTGTACTTTGTACAGGTATTTATGGTTGAGAGTTAACTGAAGTTCTATACTTCCGAGTGATTTGAAAATTACTCGGAAATATTTCCGAAATTACTTAGTTTGGCTTTTAGACGTGTCTTTTAGGTCTTCAGAGTCTTCAATGGAGTATGGAATATATCACATTTCGATGTTTGTTTGTTATTTACCCTCATCAAGTACACCCCAAACGAATTCCATCGATGAAACGGTAATTATACTCACCTGCCACACCCTCTCAAACAAAGGAAACACGCCTACCCCACAGCCTATCCACCCTATCTAGTATTCGAGTACTATCTATCACCCATCCACTGGCTTTCTGGCTTCACCTTTGACACACTTTGCGATATGATATCCTAAACACAGCCGACAGTCGACAGTCGAGATTTGATGGTCGATGGTCTAGACCAGGAACCCCCACGTGTCTAGATTGTGGTCAATCAGAGGCCGGCCATCTGCTGTGTCCTTTATGGGCCGAATTCCGTGTCCTTTGAGCGGTCATTGAGATCAAAGTCTGAGACAAGCGGATCACCGCTTTGTGTGGCTGGCTTTGTCTGATTTCTGGTTAAATGGAAACACTTCAAAGACCCGCAGAAGTTGGGGAAACATAAATGCAAATATTCCCCCTACCCAGCCCACTTTCCGATTCCCATTCGTGATTTTCGTGTGGCGCTTGTCGCTCTGGCTGCGTCTGTGGCTGTGGCCGGGGGGTGGCCGGGTGGGGAGGGATCCATTTCAATATGTGCCGCGTTGAGGGTAAATTATGAAACTCGGGGCGTTTCACTTGTTAAAACAAATTATAGGCTTCGTTTCTGATTATTTTGAGCTGGATTTTTTTCCATTCCTCCGTTTTTAGGAGGAGGACGGTAGGTAGGTAGGCCCTGGTTCCTGGTGTATAATAATATGAATTCATTTGCATATTTTACATCGTCATGGAGTGACTGCAGAGTGATGGAAGAAGGAACCATTTGTCAGCTGCAGGCAATGGAAAACTGAGGAAATGAATTGCCTGGAACTACCATTCCGAAATATTGATTCTTAAAGTCGCTTAAATGGGTCAGAAGTTGAAGCAACTCCAAATGTTTTCTTGCTGGATCTTGCAATAAAACTGGAAATAATCTGTCCCCATATTGAATCCATAAATTGCCTTTTGCTCAACTCTGATTGACACTCCAGCATCGATCTGTCTGTCAAGTCACTCGCCTGCAGCCCCTACAAATGTGTCCATCCTTCGTCTGTCTTTCAGTCTGTCTGTCTGTCCGTCACACAGCCTACAAATGTGCCAAAGCGCAGTCAGATCGACAGCATTAAGCGTCATATTAAATGCCATCCCATTGAAGAGGAGAGCACTCTCCCAATTCCCAGCCAAATGTCAGATTATTAAACATTGATAAGGCAAACGGCACAGGCAGAGGCACAGATACAGATACAATATGTATGCAATATAAGAGTGTATATGTATCTATAAGAAAGAGAGCGTCAGACTGGTGCCCGTGGGCAGCAATTGAGGATGATTTCTTTTCGAGTTGGAGCTGGAGTTCTCTAGTCGATGAGGCTTCACTTCCTTCTTCCCCTCGTCCCCACGAGATGTGTCGATTACAATGGCAATTTCAAGCCGTCTGACGTCTGATGAGGATCATCGCGCGCGCTCACTCACACATGAGGCATGAAAAATTATGGCACGTACAGAGAGCCAGGGCCTCGGGAGATTTCCCGAAATGATAATCAGAGAAATCATATACCGAGTGAGAGAGAGAGGCTCTCCTCTCCTCCTTCTCTGATATATGGAAATAAATATTATGCATTAATGATGATGAGCCGTGGCAAAAACTCCTCAAAATTTGAGCTCTGCTGCTGCCCATCCTCTTCCTTCCATCTTTGATAAGCCATTCAGTGCGGAGTTGATTCGCAGTTGTGCTGCATCTTTGATTGAGATTTCGCTATGGGAACTTTTAGACGATGGTGGCTCTGTTTTTCTTTAAGGCGGAGTCTTTTGATTGGGGCTACTATTAATGCCAGACGTAGATGGTTCTTCGTTGATTCGAATAGTTTTTATATTAAAGGCGATTGGCAGTTGATTCCGTCTTCCGATATCCCTACACCTTTAAGGATGCATCTATCTTGCATTAGACTTTCCATACAGAAAATTCCCATAGTTAGCACACCTCATTATTGATTTGGGGTGGTTCTCATGCCTGTGGAGTACCTTTGCTTAGTTTCATAGTTGGGCAAACATGGTTCCTTATATCCATAATCAAATCTATCAAAACACGCCTTCCATCCACCACTATCCCCCTTTCTTTCATCCAAAAAAAACTTAATATAAATGCAAATTCAAATCCGAGAAAATAAAGTGAATCCGAGAGTCTGGGAGTCTGCGAGTCTGCGAGTCCGAGTGCGTACCAAATTCGAAATGAAATGAAACGAATCGCTTGGACTTTTCCATAGAAATGCATTCAAGTTTTGGGGCAGGAACAGGCGGGCGGTCGGGCGGGCGGCCGGCAAGGAGATGGATGAAATATGCGCACAAATCACTTGGTTGAGGCTGCGGCCAGATACGATACTCGTCTCTCGTAGTTTTCTCTCTCTTTTTTGTCAGTTGGCCTGGCCAGCAGGTAGACAGATAAAGGCTAAAAAGCTAAGGCCGCTCAATGAATCGATTTTACCAAGTTTTTGCTCTTTCTTGAAACTTTAAAGTGAATACAGAGGATATTCGAAGGGGAAAAAGTATCTAAAAGCAAATAAATTCCTTTAAAATATAATAACATATTTTTCCAACGACTTTCGCATCCGTACTTCCGTTGGAGTACCCACTGTGGGCAGGCTTTAGTTATTGTGGCTTATGCAGAGTTGGCTTTATCTGATTAGGCCTACTCCCCCCACCCCCATCCCTCCACTCTCTACAAACGATTCAGCTTCAGCCTCAGCATCTGATTGAGCTACAGATTCGTTTTCGGTTTCGGCTTTGTGAATTTCGTCTATGGTTGAGCTTTGGTTACGCTTTACGCTTTTCGGGTTTGGTTTCGGTATGGATTTCGGGTTTTGGTTATGGCTTTATGGTTTTCTTTTTCTTATGATTTCATAAGCCACACAAACAAAAAACAAAAAAAAACACCACACAGACAGACAGACACAAACGCATCGTTAGCCTTATTTTCGTTGTTGCTGTCGATCAAAATGCAATCAAAAATTGTGCGGGTTCCAGCCGGGTTTCCTCCCAAAAAATCCATCCCTCTCTCTCTCTCCCTCTCCCCTTCTCTCGCTCTCGCTTTGTTGGTCTGTGGACCACAAAATAGTTTTGTTGTTGGCTCGTAAAGATTTCTATCGGGGGACCGTGGGCCTCCTTTTCTCTCAGTTTGTGGCTTATTATTTATGGTAAGCAGCGTCTGTTTGGGTTTGTAATTGATTTTTACAGTTCTTTCTGGTTTCTGGTCTGCTCTGTGGTTGGCGGCCATGAGTTATGTACGCATAAACCATAGATCCGTATCAATAGTGGCGCACAAATGAAATCGTAAATAACTTGAAAGAAAAGGCTTACCAGGTGGAAATGGAAGCAGGTATTTGGTGGCTCCTTAGCAGCTCTAGGCTAAGAACCATTATGGTGTGAAGATTTCTTCATTATATCTGAAACTATAGATTGAAACTAGTTCAAAGAAGTCTCCTTCTAATCCTCAAAACTCTTATAAATCATTAAAAAAAACCCTGAAACCCTTTTAGATATAAATTGATCTTTCAATCTCTTATCTTTGGGATCCCAACAAAAAGTCGTACATGTTGCCACCATTAGTCGCCCTTAAATTCTTCTATAGAGAGATTCCCTTTCTTTCCATGGTTTAGCATACAAATAAAATACATTCAAAATACATTAAAATGGGAAAGAAAAAAAACACAAAAAACCATATAATCCAATTAATCCTTAAACGTTTTTTAAAAGCATATAATTTAAAACACACGCCGACGCCGACGCCGATGCAGATGCCGAAGCTGATGCCGATGCCGAGATGCCGACGCCAAACAAGCGACAAAAGAAAACCAAAAGCAGACCCCGAAAAAACCTTCAAAGAAACACACCCAAAACGGCTTCGGTAGACATCGTGTTTTGGAGCACACACACACACCATACAACACACGAGTAACAACAACAACAATGCCAATTCGTTGATCGTCTGGGCTCCCGATCCCTCTCCCGCGCTCGCTACCACTCTTCGCCTGCCTTCTATCCCTCTCTGACTCACTGCGCTGATTGCGATCGCGAGCGGAAGGTGCGTGAACAATGGAAACAATCGAACATAATTAGGCTAAAGTGCTGGGGATAAAAGCTACACACAGCGACAGAAGGAGTGGAGTGCTGCAGCAGGCCATACAGAGAGAAAGAGAGAGGGTCTAGGGGGGTTCGACCCCTTCCTTCGTTTGTTCATAAATAAAAACGACAACGCAAATAAATTGTAGCGAATTTTTATAATTAATTGTATTGTCGTCGGCGGGATTCGTTTATGTGCAGCAGCTCCACAGTATCCAGGGGCTCCACTGTTCGGCGAGTGTGGGTCTGGGGAGGGGAGGGGAGGGGGCAGCTCCAGTAGTTTGCTGATTTACCGATAATGCAACGACGATGGGAGCAACAGTAGGCGAAGGCGGAGGCAGCGTCTGGGGTCTGTGGTATTAAAAGCGCATTAACAAATCTCCTAATCAGCGATGGCAAATCGCCTTCTGTGGGTGTTCCCCTCTCTCTCCCCCTCTCTGTCTCTCTTTCACAGATTAGTTGTGCGTCTCCTTTTTATGTGGGATCGGAGGATCAATTTGAATCAACGTTTTTGAAGCTAAATCTCGTTTTTGATAAAACTTTTCCCATGAAATATATCCAGCAGAATCGCTTTCAATTCAATTAAATTTAGAAAATTCTGGGTGTTCTTTGAATGGAATTATCTTTTACTTGTTAAATGGAATTGGAACCTCGTATCGGAATCTATTTTCTAAGTTAAGACTTGAATACATTGAATAGAGAAATAACACAAAAAGGTAACCAGAGGAAAATGAGTTAATCCACAGATTATTTCCAATTAGCTGGAATATATTACAGCCTAATATTCTTGAATATTTCCCGCCTATAAGCCCACAATCCATACTGACTTCGAGAGTTGTAGTGGCCTGTAGAAGGAGGCTTTTATCTGTCTATTAATAAACCATAATAATTTATTGATTGCCTTTTAAAGGCGGCCTGCTATTGACCCCGAAACTAATCTGCACAGAATTATCGCAGCCACTGAGAGCAAGAGCAAGAGCAGAGCAGAGAAGGAGCAGAGCAGAGCGAGAGAGGGATAACTATTGTTTGGATTGGAGGTACCCAGAGGTCGCCTGAGCTCTACTGACCAGACTTTGCCTCTCATTATGGGGCTTCCATCCTCTTCCATGGTTCTTTTCATTTTTTCCTCCACATGTATTGCTTCTGCCTCGCTGCATTAATTCGTTCACTTTTTTCATGTGTCTGTGTCTGTGTTTGTGGGGAAGGAGCCAGACCTCCCCAGGAAGGAGCTCCCCTCCCTCCTTCGGCTTCTCGTTTGGTGGCTTACTTTCCTGCTTGAGCGCGCTTTGGCCCGCCGTCAAAGGCTGCCTTTGATGTTAATCCCATGGAAAATGCTCTCGTACTCGTACTCTATCGTCTGTACATATGTATGTACATTCCATACCAGTACCACAGTGCCAGTATGTGACCTGCCTGCAACCGTATAGAACATACCTATAATTGTGTTTTAGCATTTAACTTTGGCTCCTTTCTTTACCAATTTTGGGTATGGCTGCAGCTCTACTTGGCCCGCGTTTGACTTCCATTTCAACTTGTTCTTTTTTTTTGGGCCACTTCCATTTCGACTTCTTAAAGCCTCTGCTCTACTCTGCTCTGCTGTGTGTGTGTGTGTGCTTTCCTTTTACTTCCATTTCGACTTCTTCTCGGGCCATTGTCTGCCTAATTTTCCACTACTCCTGAAGTTGCTGGATGGCAGCGCATTGGAGTTGGGGGTTGGCTAAGTAATTTCCAAATTAGGTGATGGATGATTAGAGCTGAAGAATGAGTTCGAATTGCTGGGAATTGAATGGAAGAGAAATGGGTTTTGCTCCTCAAATTAGTTCAAAAAGAGATTCAGTTAGCTTAAGGGCATGTCTTGAAGGAGGAACCTCCCCTTCCTTTGCCACGAATTCTCCGCTATATTATCCCACCCCCGAATCTTAATCTTCCCAAAAATTAAAGCCATATGGATATGTTTCATTGGCACACCCACCAAAAAGAGAAGCCGCCTCTTAAGACAACAGCAGGCGTAGTAGAAGTAGAAGCAGCTGTTGCCACCACATGTTTGGTGGAACATTCGGCAGGCATCTCCACTGCCTGCAGGTAATTTATCTAATAAAATTATTATTACCATATATTACAATAAATGGGGCTTAATAAGTGGGCTAACACACACACACACACCCATAGAGGCGGCGAGAGAGAGATTTGTCTTTGCCATGGCAATACTTTCATCCCATCCGCGATTCTCCTCCTCCGCCTCCGCCTCCTGCTGCTGCTGCTTCGTTTTGGTCTTGTTTCGGTCACGTGCCGCGCACGCAATTTGTGGCGGCGTCTCGACCGACAACTACCGGGAACCCCACAAATGTCTGCGCTCCTCCTCGAGCCTCGTGCCACAGTGCCACCACACCACACCACAAACTCGGGCACCGAAAATAGCTAAACAATTTGAAAAGATGTCGCACAATTTGACGACGAACAGAAACACAGAAACACAGGCAGAGGAGCAGCCTCCAAGATGGGGAAGCAGCAGCCAAAGATGGAACGAGGAGCAGAGAGCCATTGCCGAGGCCGTGAAGAGACAACGACAACGACGACGATGTAGACGAGACAAACGACAAGACGACGGCGCATTTGAAATGCAAAGTAGGCAAAACACCAAGGGACACGCCCACTTGGCTGATGAAGTCCCACATTTTCGTAGGCAAATGGATGCTGCTTGGTCGTCGGTCTTAAGGATAGACCAAATTGTACGAATTTTGTGTGAGAATTTAAAAGGAAAAATAACTGAGATTCCCAAAAACCCAAAAACTGGAAAATCGATTCCGTTACCGTTACCTTTGGCCGAACTTCGGCTTAAACCGTTAACCTGCCGTTCGACAAATCGTAATGATTACTATTAGTACAGACTTTCAACCCTCTCCCCTCAAGAGCCGGCAACATTCAGCCAACCCAACGATAAGCAAAAAAGGTGGCCTACAAATTACTTCATTTGCCCCACCATCGAACCACCGCAACGGTGGGTGGTGGAGGTGGTTGTGGGGCGGGGAAAACTAAAGCCAACAAATATTTATGTTAAATTTCATGTTGTACAACAGCTAGGGGGGAACGGGAGGGCATGGGAGGGGACGGTGGGCAAACAATTGAAAGGCGCTTAATTTTTTATGGCCATCGCAAACACTCAAGTCGAAAGCCGGACCGGACCGGACCGAACCGAACCGCAGGACCTCCACCACCGTGGAGTATCCTTGACACAGACGGGAAAACCTGGTAAATTCCTGCCTTCTTTTCTCTTTCGGTTGTTGGGGGGGGAGGGAAATTCTTTTCCAACCGCCTCGCCACAATTTTGCGGTTTGTAAAACTTTTCCTCATTCATGGCATTTCTTTCTTGTTTTTGGGTTTTTCTTTTTTTCGGGTTGTTTGTTTGTTTGCCTTTTTCCTGTGTCCTGCAGTGTCCTGTTCGGGACTCCCCTCCTCTCTCTCGCTCTCTGCTGTCCTCTGGTGCCTTTTTTTATTCCATTATTTTGTTTGCATTTGAATTGAAAATTAGTACTTTTTGGGGGCACTTTATCCCGCTTCTGCTAATTTATCATGCAACGTTTTGTGTACAATACTCCCACTCCCCCACCCACCCTCGGACATTCAGCATTTTCCACTTTCCATTTCGCTTTTCAAGGGTTTTCCCTGTCGCTTTTCACGGGGCTCTATTCCACTCTATCGGTGTTCAAAGGTTTTTCCTGGCCTCTTGGGCAAGTGTTTGTTTAGGGTTTGGTTTTTCTCCTACATAATTTTATTTATGACATGTTTGATTGGGTTCTCCAGCGAATCCTTATAAATTGTTCGCTATCCTCCTGGAATTTATGCCAGGACATGACTCAATTGAAGTCAAGACGTCGCTTACTCAATTTGCCCAAAAAAAATCCAGAAAAAGAAGGAACTTTACAATGTAATAAACAGACTCCAGGAGCACTGAAACGACGGCACTCAGCAAACAGCAATAAACAGGAAGCAGAAAACAGAAGCTCTGCCTAACGTCCCTCGTATATGTAAAGCCCCCTCTGTACTCCCACCCTTCCCTCTTTATGGACAAAAGGTAGACAGAGCCGACAGAGCCGGAGCCCAGAGCACGGTGTACAGTGTGCAGTGTACAGTGTCTGCTGCCAGACAACGTCGACAGCGGGACAACTAATGAGTTCCTAATTTAAATAAATTTCCACTCATAAATTAAAAACTAACAGACAAACAGGAGTACCAGAGGAGGAGAGAGAGAGCGGGTCTCAGAGATGGTATGTGGAAAAAAACGAAGAACTTAGTCTGGCTGTCATTGCTCCTGGGTATTGGATAGGAACTGAGAGAGAGAGAAGCGCTCTTTAAAGTCAGGGTCAGGGTAACATCTGACATCTAATCTATCTTAATAATACTCCAATGAAATAGATCGAAAACTTTCTCCTTATTTACTATCTGTAAAACAATACCTCTCGTTTGAGGTTGGGGAAACCTTTGATTAAAGACTCCAAAAAAGGGAATTGCATATAAAATGTAAACTATGGATTCCTTTAGGAACCAATATGGTCCCCCCTGCTTGCCAGCAAACTCCGATTCCTCTCTCAGATCCAGCAAAACTCCATTATAAAGTCAATCGCCAGTCAATTCTTTTGCTTTTGCTTTTGGTGTTCTCACATCTTCAATTCATTATCCTGCAATGACCAAAACTATTTACAAATTTTTGCGCTAACGGCTGACCAAAAGTGCAGACCATCTTTATGAGTTGGTCAAGAGCCAGAGAGCCAGCCACAGAGCCACAGAGAGTAGCCACAACAAACCACAGCGGCACATAACCACATAAATCAGTTTCTAGCTTCGGAAACTGTGCGCTAAATGCCGTGACAGGCGGCGGCAGAGGAGGCACCACCACAGACACAGATGCAGACGCAGACTTGGAACCAATCCCACTCCGAAAACCCAAGCGAAACCGAAGCGAAACCGAAACCAAAGTCGCAACAATCCAAGAAAAGACGCTTTGTGGCGACTACGTGAGGCAGCATCAGCCGCAGCAGCAGCAGCCGCCTCAAATGAAGGAGGGAAAAACTTTGGCGCATACCAAAAAGTCAATGAGCCATTGAACGATCGATCCGAGGAGTCTGCGAGATAGGGAGGAGGAGGAGGAGGAGGAGTAGGTGCAGCAGTAGGAGTATGCCCCAAAGATGGTCATCTCTTGTGGGGGCTCTCCTCTCTCTCTGACCACAGATACAATTCACATTTTTGCTACGCCGCATTTTTAGCCAATTTAAAGTCTAATTTAAGCAGGCGCATTTGTAACGCACGTAAAAACTGGCAAAAAATAAAAGAGAAAAACCAAGGGGACCAGTCGCTCTGTTCAGTTCCGTTCCGTTCCAAAGGATTGATCTGGTCTGGCTAATTTTGAGCACGTACGCATATAAATTTCATCAAAATTCCAATGAAATAAACGCACAAACGTTTAAAACTCGCGAATCTTGGGGAATGCTCGCTGTCGCTCCTCTGTCGCCGTCGCTCTGTCGCTCTCTGCCTGCCCCCAACCCCACCCGAAAAGGACACAACAAATTTCATATTAAATTATGGAAAAAGGGAATTTTTGTTTCAGGAAAAGGAATAACAGGAATCTGCTGCTGGTTTCTGCTGTCTGCATTGGCCTTTACTTTTTTCGTTTTATTTGTCACTGAACGCATAATAAACATGTTTATTAACATTTCTCGTTGCCGGCAGACAATAAATTAAGAGCGCTGGGGCAGGCAGACAGTGTACGGCAGTGTATGCAACATGTTGCACGCAACATTCATCAGCGCCCTCAGAAAAAGATGGCCACAAAATAATTATTTTTGTTCAACGAAAATTGAGGAATTCCCGCAAGAAGAGAAACAAAGGAGAAGGGCGAGGAAAGGGCAAAAGGCGAAGGCAAGAGCAAAAGAACTGCCTGTGGGTTATGAAATTAATTTTCAGTTTTTACCACATATTATATAAGCAAACTCCACTTTAAATTGAAATACGAATTTAAAGAATTATTTTTTTATTATTTCGGTCGATTCGATTTCAAAATACAAACAATTATTTAAAAGAATTGAGGACAACATCTAGATATATTGTTAAAAAAAATATATCAAAATGCTAGAGGGCAAGCCATTGAAACCAACCCCGGCTCACTCGCTTTGATTTGTGTAAAATATCGAAACAATTTTGCAACTTTTCCCAAAAAAAAGAACCTCCAAAAATGTATGCAAAAACTTCTTTAAGGAAGTAAAACAATAAATTTTAATTACATTTTTACCAAAATTTTCTTCCTCATGAAATGTAAATTAAAATGGTAATTTTTGAGTGTGTTTCGTTTTTATTTTTATTTTTTTGGGGCGACTGGCAATAAATTAACAGCACAGTACGTTCGAGTATATCGTTGAATGATATGAGCCCAAGGCAATTCCCAACTGGAAGTATTCTTTGGCGATCATTAAATGCACTTGCAGGATGACTGCATGCGAGAGAAAGAGACAGAGTGCGAAGAGAGAGAGAGAGAGTCAGTGAAGCGATCGTTGCTTTTGCATTAATTTCACATGCAATTTACGCTGATTTATTTGATCTGCAAGTCCATGCCCATGCCCATGCCCTGGTCATGTCGATGGCTCTCATGCTTCCAGGTCTATATATGTATCTGGCTCTGTCTCTGTCTGCCGTCTCTGTCTGCTGTCTTCTGTTTTCTGTCTCCTGTCCCCTGGCTGTCTGTTTGTCACTCAGCCGCAGCGATCGGTAGATCTCTGAAAGACCTCTTCCTAAATTGGCTGCAACCACAACCACAACAACAAAAGAGGTCTTGGTCTGGTCTGTGTGGCTCCTGCTCCTGCTCGCAGCCTGCTGCTTTATGCTGCTGCCTGTTGATTTGATCGATTTGTGTTGATTGCCTGTCAGAGTGGCAGGGCAATACAATGGCTTCTGGGTGCAAGAGGGGAGTCAGGCAAGGACGGGGCTGTGCGGCTGCCGGGGCTCTTGTTAGGTGTCAGTCGGGGCAGTCAAGTGTTAAATATACGTATAGAAATGTATGCATGGCGGAGCCGACCCAGAGTTTATGTTAACTAAAAGTGCATAAAATGCGCTCGAAAGGGCGAAAGATTCAAAGTCGAGTCGAAAGTCGGGTTCTGTTGGCTGCGTCAGTCAGTCAGCCAGTCAGTCAGTCATTCGATTCATTCACTTGGCGTTGGCTTTTCTGTGCAGCATTCAGCTTCTCCATTCCCCCACTCCCTTGTGTGTTGTTGGCCTGGCTCCTTGGCTTCCTTTCTCTGGCAACACTTTTGAGGCAATATGAGATTTCTATGGCGATTCGAGGGGCTTGGCTTTGTAAAATTATATGGTTTTTTTCTCGGGGCATCAGGGTATCATAAAGGTGGAGTGTCCTTTCGCTTACATTTATTTAAATTTGAAATCCTTTTCAAGCAACTCTTATTAATGAAGTTCTCTCCAAGGACCAAATCTTTTGCTTGCTCGCTGAGGCATGACCTTCCTCCCGCTCCCCTGGAGTTTTTCCATCCCTTTTTAATGCAATTTCATTGCAATTCCCCCCCTTTGCCTGTAGCGTACTTCAATTTATTGTGTATATCTTTGAGAGTGAAAGAGAGAGCCTTAGTAGTTCTGTCTGCGTTATCATTCTAACGTAATCTTAATCACTTTGCCCAATGTTCATTCATCCACATCATCAATTTCCTTCTTTGGGGTTTCTGCTGCTGCCGCTGCAGTGGCAGTTCGCTGCAGAAGAGGAGGAATCTCCCCTCCCCCCTCTTGAACTGCTCGCATTTTGAGGGTCCGTCTATCTCTTTTCTGCTCTGTTAGCCATCTCCTTTGCCCTGTCTCTGTCTCTGGCTTTGTGTGTTTCGTTTTGCTTTTCTACATTTGCTTTTTGCTGCCGCTTCAATGGAACTTTTTGCCGCCTTTATAGGATTCTTCAAGTGATTTTCAAAAGATGGATTTAATACACAAAAAAGCACGAGTAATACCTACCTACCCGTAACTCCTTCAATCTTTCCACCCAGGGCGTCTTCCTTCTATCTATCCCCCCACCCATCATCCCACCCTACTTCCTGCCTCAATTTCTCTACCATTTTTCCATGCTCGTGATTTCCCCATTTTCCTTTTATTTTGCTGCTGCTGTTACCAATGCATCAGTCAACTGACAACGCCCTGAACTTCACCTCTGGCCTAACCCCTGCTCCCTGCTCCCTGCTCTCACTGCTCACTCCTGTTACCGAAAAAACAGCATTTGCTACTTAATAGTTGTTGGTCTTATCGGTTCGCAATCTGCCTGCTTCGACCCCTCTGTGGGCCAAGTTAGTTAGCCCAGACAACAGAGAGCCCACAGAGATGGGGAGAGGGGAGACGGGGATAGAAGATACCCCTCCATTTGGCCATATTAAAAATGTATATAGAAACTCTTAAACAAACCTTCCTTTGGCCAGGAATCAAGCAGAGATGGTCAATGGTCAATGGTGACTCCTACTCCTCATGCTACTCCGCCTCCTGCTGCTGCTTCTGGCCTGGTCGAATCGGATCGGGTCTGGTCCCGGTCCCTGCTGCCGCTGCTGCTGCTTCTTTTATAGATTTCAATAATAGATTTTTCGAGCTGGTTTCCTTTCGGTTGCGTTTCCCGCCTTCCGCCATCCGCCATTCGCCGCCCGACGACTGTCTGCAATTTTCGTTCATTCGGCGTGCAAAATTGTTTTTCTTTTGGCCATGAACCCGCGTGCTGACGCTGACGGCTTCTGGGGCTCTTTACACTCGGCTCTTGGCTCTTGGCACTGGCTCCTCTCTTGGCCCTCTGGCTCCTCTCTTGGCCCTGCCCCTGGCTTTGGCTCTACTTCTAATGTGTTTCTTTTGTTTCGTTTTTTTTGTTGGTTTGTTTTTGGTCGGAATGCAGCTGTGCGTTGAACCTTTTGCCAATTGCAATTGTTTCGTAGTGTTGCTGTTGCAACGTTGCTGCTGCTGCTGCTGCCACAATTCGTTGCTGGCTTGTTGTCCACTTAAAGTGCCACATTTGGTATAGGGAAAATTTTACATGGAATGCTGGATGCTTGAGGTCAAGCAGAGACTAGAGGCAGCTGCAGCAGGGGGCAACGTAACCCTCATTTGTTGAAAAGCTGTTCATGGCAATGACTTCTCCAAGTTGTCTCTGGATTTAATGGTTATTTAGGGGAATTTATATTGGGCAATCGATTGGGTAATCGATAAATGATGGAGCAATGAAGCAGATGGTTGCATAATGATGCATATTGAGGGAGGAGGAAGAATCTTATCCTGATGGAATCTCAATTGATGGGAACCATACAGGAATAACGATAAAATGTTATTTGAATCGCAGAAGAATGCAACTTTTTACTTATATCGATTCATGCGTAAAATATTTCAAGATTGTGGGATTTTCCTGTTCCTTTCCTCAAGAATGTCCAGTAATGCCCTTAATAAAGCTTTGTCATTTTTCTAATATGCTTTAAATAAAATTAATCGCTTGGAAAATTGCTAATAAGCTGCCACAGGGAAAGTTAGAGGGAGAGAGAGACAGAGAGAATATGAGTGAGAGACCATCAAAAAGCGACTAACCAGAGATTAAGATAGTTCCACAAGGGATACGATACGTGTGGGTGTGACTTCCTGCAGCTCTTGTCCCTCCTCCTCCTCCTCCTTGTTCTTGCCTTGGAGCAACGTTCTCCTCCCCTCAAAGCAAAGTTCTCTCAGAGCAAATTTATCCCCCTGCCACTGCCACTTGGAGGGCGGGGGCCAAAGATTGAGATTAGCAAGTGCCACGAGAAGCGAGAAGCGAGAAGCGTCGAGCGGCAAGATGCGTGGCAAGGTGAGGCCCTGTAATCAGAGAGAGGTACACAGCAGCGAGGAATCTCGAGAGATGCGTGAAGGGCAGCCCGCAACTTGTGTCCCGGGGTTACGTTTAGTGAGTGTGAATTTGGTGTCATCAGTGGGCAGAGAGCACAGCTGGGGGCGCGCGGAGGGAAGCGACTCCAAAGAGGGTCAGAGACAAAAGTCAAACGGAAATGTGCGAGAGCTCGGGGCGCAACTAAAATTGGCAATGAAAACAAGCGTAGATTACGAGTAGAACCCTAGTCTGGTCTGTTCTGGTCTGGTCTGGTCTCTTGGCCATTCCCATTCGCATTGCCATTGCCATTGCCATTTTGCCATCAAGCGAAAACCCATCAAAGTGTAATGAGAAAAAGTTAACTTCGCTTCCAGGCATTCCTCTCCCCACCCCCCATTTCCATTCCCTTTCCGATGCCAGGCCCTCTTGGTTCTTGGTTGTGGCGGCGTGTGTCTCTGATTATATCACCAGCATCCAACCCTCTGCCCTCGTCCCTGCCCCTGCCCCTTGGTTCGGGGTCATTATCTGTTTCGAAACTGAAACCAAAGATCCGATCCCGTGGACACATGCTGGTCAATCTTAGGGCTAACTGCTTCTATTTAAGTTGTAAAATTTAAAAGCAACTCATAAACATGACCCAAGTGGCGTTTGAGCAGCGCGGTGACCGACGGAGGGGTTGAAGGGAATTCCAAGTGTTTGGATAAAGACATTGCTGGAATGGCTCCTTTTTGGGGTCTGGAAATTGAAACTTTCACGCGGTTTTAAAGTGGGTTTTCCAAATCAATGGAACACTTTTTAAAGGCACTTTGCTAGAGGGAAATCTCTTAGTTTGATTGTAAGCCTGGAGACTAGAATCCTTTGTTCTCTAAGCCTTATTTGGATGACTTTTCAGGCTTTAAAAACTCCTGATGATACTCTACTTTAATCTAATTAAAACCATATATGACTTGCAGTGCAGATCTCCTCAGATTTCCCATTCTATGCCACAAATTCTTCAGGCTCTCCTTCTTTTCTATTGTACGCCCCACCAAATCTTCCCTTGACCTCGCTTTCCATTTCATACTCCGAACATTAACCCAAATATGGTGTCTTATGCAACAGCGGAGTACTCCAGCGAGTAAAATCCATTAACCAAGTGGGAAAAAAGAGAAATCAATTAGGCACAGTTTTTGGGCCACTCGATAGATCATTAATTTTGGAAGCTGGGCTGAAACCCAGAGACAGAGCGAGAGCCAGAGACACATCACGAAATAAATCCATGTCAAAGTTCGGGACAACATTAGTGGATAATTAACACGCCCATTTCTAGGGTGCGGCTGCCACTACTCCTCCCTCCTCCCTCCCTCATTTTGGCCAAACTTTTTTGTGATGCAAATGAGATTCGGTTTTCGCTGTTGGTGGTCGGGTCGGATCGGTCCACCCACATACATGTTCCAGGGTGTTCAATTTCGTAGAAGATTTCACGCTGCGTTTGAGCCAACTGCAGCAACACTCAACGGCCTTCCTATATCATTAACATACGTATACCCCAGCTATAACACATACCCTACATACAACACCATACCCTACTTTATGATGGCATGCAAATTATGACAGAAATTATGCTCAGATTTGTATGCATCGATTAATTGGCATATAACTCATTTTCTTATCATCTTTCCCGCTCTCTTTCTCCGTTTCGTTGCAGGTAAATATGTGGCTCGTTTTTCAAAAGTTATCCGACTGGAAAATAACCATTACGAATCCGTTGATTTTGAAGTGAGTTTTGAATAGTTTTTCCCAAGTGATTTGCATAAATTACTACATGTTACAAGATTGCATTCATACACATAAAGAGCAATCCGATTGGCATGCGGCTGTGGCCATAAATCAGTTTGTAGCCACAGTCGGAATGTGGGAGGAGGGGTTTGAGGAGTAACAGCAGATAATGAATTCCGTAATTAGTGCAACAGTTAATGAGGGTATAAATGATAATTGGGGCAAACAAAACTATGCCATTCTTAGGCTTTGATTTGCCCTTAAATTAAAATCGATTCTTTGTATTTCGTATCTGAAATTGTAGAGTAAATGAACATATTACAAGAATCGATGAATCATAAACCAAATCATGGGAAGAAGTCTGCCTCTGCCTGCATATCTTACTGCGATCAATTTCCCATCCTGTCACTCGGAGGATATCTTCTCCAGTGAAGAATTCCATTAACCAGAGATTAGCCAGACAATCAGCCCGGCCGTTGGCTGAAGCCCACACAAAAACCCGCTTCCACTCGCTTCACACGCCTCTATCGACTGTGAGATGAGAGTTGGCATCAGTTGGCACAGAGAGAGAGCCAAACTGTTGGCTCTCAAGTCGTCTTAATGATGCGCAGATTAATGTTTGCCTCACAACAAAATCCACAAGGAAAAGCGCCTCGGGAGAGACATTTTCCAACGCAAAAGCCAACAACGACAGAGACAGAGATCGAGAGCGGCGGAAAGGCGGAAAAAGCGGGCAGCGGGAAACCAAATCAACCGCCACAGCAACGCCTTTTGTGCCAAAAACTGAAACTTTAACTATTTATTACTCGCACCAAACGGCCCCAAGGGGACGCGAGGGAGTACAGTCTGAACGACTGACTGGATGGATATCTACGAGTATTCAAATGCATTAGCTCCAAATGTCTGATATGACAGCAGACTCGTCGTCTCTTCTACCCCGCCCCACTCCATCCCGTCTCTATCGGAGTTACAGAAACGGAATCGACTCGGACGACTCCTGCGTCTCCGTCTCCGAAAAGCTGCCTGTCGAGTGCAGTCAGAGTGAAACTGGCTCTTTTTTGTGTTTGTGGCTAAATGGCAGAGGAGTTGGGGAGGGGGTGGGGTGGGGAAGGCCGCAGTCAAATTAGCGCCTCTGGCTGCTCCTCAAATCCATCTGCCCCGCACCCGCACCCCGCACCCAACGTCGCCCTCGACATTGAAAAGGGTCTAATGGGTCGCTCGGTCGTCGGTTGTCGGTCGTCTGGTTGTCTGAAACTTTTGCCTCTCACTGTTTTGCTGTTTCTTTTAATGATGCCAACAGCAGCAGTCGCAGCAGCAGCGGCAGCGCAAAGGTTTGTTAATCGATTTATGATGTTTGAGAAAATTAAATGTGTCTGCCCCCGAATCAGGCAAATGATAAGACCCTCTCAGCCGCTGCCGCAACAGTAGCCCTAAAGCCCGAGCGACACAAAAGTCAACTTTAAAATGCCACCCAAGGAGGCAAAGTGTCGCTCCCTCTCTCTCTCTCTCTCCCGATAAGGAGACACAAACGTCAAATTCTCAAGAAAATAAGTAGGAATATCCAAGATTGTAGTTCGAATAGCTAATACCCATTAAACCATCTAAAACTGAGAAATTATAGAAGGAAATACTGTTTAAGAGAATCTAGAGACAATCTTCGCTGATCCAGGGAATTTTTGGTGCAGAGATAGATCATAGATACAGTATAGCGAATGGCCACATAATCACTTCCTTTTGGCCCCAATATACCCCTTTCGGTCTCCACAAATACCGGGTATTACAACTTTAAAAACTATTTCCCCCAAAGAGCCATCTGAAGGGGGAGAGAGAAAGGATGAAGTAGAGTGTAGAGGGGACTGTGGCGGGGGTAAGTCGCAAAGTAGCGTAAAATAACAATAAACAACAAATAATCATGTTGCTCGTCCAAGTCGAAGGCGAAGTTCTTTCGCTCCACTCAACTCAACTCTTCACCCACCCCCACTCCCACACTTACACCCGCTGTTCCCTGGTTCCCTGGAGAAGCCAATCATGTGTAAGATTGCTGCATGTGGCATGAGGCGGAGGCAGGAAGATGATGCTGTCTGTCTTGCCTGCCGCCGCCTGCCTCTTGCCTCTTTGCCAACTATTTGCCCCCAAAAGGAGCATCAGCAGCAGTGGGAACAAGCAATGAAGTTGTCGATGCGGAGGCGCTTTCAGAATGTCAACGAAAGTGAAGGAAGCGACGAGCAGCAACAAGCGTTTGAATATGCCACAGCAGGAGGCAGCAGAGAGAGGAAAGCGAAAGGAGTTGCTTGGTGTTCTATTTCATTAAAGAAAATTTAAGCAAAATAAACATCTTCGGGTTTCCATTCCCAGCCTGAAAAGTGTAGAAAATATCTTTAAATCTGGAACAGATGCAGTAATCAGAGGGTTTTATTAATGATCTTCATCTTTGGTGTTCGTTTTACCCTCTTCTCAGTGGCATTCCCTTGTTTTTCATGTTACCTTTTTCAACTATTCTCACCGAAAATTTCACCAAGGAAAATCTAGATCCATTCATTAGCTCCAGGCACATATTGTACATTCTTCTCTATAGCATACATAGTTTCCCCCCTCCCATCTTGCATGCTGTACAGTAAGCCCTATATGTGCACGCCCAACTCCAGAAACCATGGAAAACCAACAGCAACATCAAAGTTAAGTAACGTAAGGCGGTTGTCGCATTAGTTGTGATTATTATCCAGAGACCTCGCCGCATATGGAGACATAATAACGCCCCTTCCACACACTCCCCCCCTCCACTCCCTGCCACTGCCGACTCTGGCGAGATTTCCAGTGTTGTGT
The DNA here is from genome assembly GCA_035041765.1 of Drosophila algonquin. NCBI lineage: Eukaryota > Metazoa > Arthropoda > Insecta > Diptera > Drosophilidae > Drosophila > Drosophila algonquin. Next base: position 1,407,634 of record JAWNKY010003561.1, read on the forward strand.
AGGTGTTGATTTGTGTTGTCTGCAGCCTCCCCGCTCCACGCTCCGCCACTCTCCTCCCCGCTCTCTTCATGGGTACTCTGAAGCCAATTGAATGTTGAGCAACAGGCGACACTTGAGTCTCGGATTGCCGGAGTCTCCGAGTGTGGATTAAACTCCAGCAGACTTCGAGATTGGCATTGAAGTGTAATCAGTGTAAGCTGTCAGAAAATGGTTTAAACTTTAACAAACAAACAAACAAACAAATAAAAAAGGAGGTCCTACATGTGTACAAGAAATACTCACTCGCAGATTCATTCATTAAATTTAATGCCCAAGCGGAGGGTGGGAGAGCCAAGAAGCTGCCCACAGGCTGCTCTCAGCCGTCTATTGAGTCACATAATCGGAGCAGGGAGTGGCGGTGTGGTGGGGGCACACAATTGGTCCACGAAGGAAACTATCTTCAGAAGTAAAATAGGTCCCCAAGCGACGGGGAGTACAGGGATCTCAATCCTCTATCAATTGGCCTGGACCAACTTACCGAAAAAAAAAACTAAAAAAAATCAGAAAAACCAAGAAAAAATAGGAAAAAATGCAGGAAAGCTTCAAGGAAAATGTGTGGGCATATTGATACCCTGGCAGTATCTTGAAGATTGTTTCCATACCTTTGGATGCTTTTTCCACAAAAATATCTTTCTAGCTTGTTTGATTATTCTAGATATTCGATGGTCCTGGCAGCTACTGCTATCTATACAATCTATAGGGTTGAGAGGCTACCATATTCTGTCCAATATCAAGAATCTGATCCCAATTGGAGCACCCTGTACGCTGTACAGGGTATACGCACAAAAAGTGGCAACGACTTGGGTTGTTGCAATTGAATTTGCATAAATTGTGGCCAGAGTCGAGTCGAGTCGTTGAGTCGTTGAGTTCTCCTTCTGGTTACTGGTTTGCGTCTGCGGTTATGCAAATGCCCCCCCATACACACACACACACCCCCAATCACCCCCAGCTATCCGCAACTATCCCCCTCGTGTGCATTTGAAAATGCATAAGATTTATCCAAAGATTGCTGTCCATTAATTCAACTTGGATTTACTTTTAGCATATTTTACTGCTGCATGCATGAAACCGGACCAAACAGAGAGAGAAAGAGAGAGAGAGGGAGAAAGAGAGACTCTTTTTTTTTGCATTCGTATTCACAGTTCGATTCCGATTCCGATTTGGAATACGCAAATATTTCTTTTGGTTCTTTTTTTTGTGTGCTGCATACGCCTCCGCCTCTGCGCCCAAACCCGCCCCCTCCTCTGGTCCGCGCTGCCTGTACGCTTGCAATAAATTTGCATTTACCCACAAAATGTTTTGAACTATGGGGTTTCCCATTGATTCGGAGTTTGGGTTTGGTTTTTGGGTTGTTGGGGGGCATCCATCGGTTTACCTTGCGTTTCGATTTATTTGCGGCTGAATTTATTCAAATCGTTGTCTGGTCCGAACTTTACGGCATGCCACATCCATATCCATTCGTATGGGAGTTACATCTGGCATTTCATTCAGTCATATTGATTAGTTTCTGATTGCTGGCCTTTAGATGGCCCAAGATGACCTTTTCGGGCTATCATTTGAGTTGCTAATTCATGTGGCACTCGAAGGAGTTGTTTCCAACTGCAGAAAGGCAACTCCCATTCAAAAATGGTACCAAAAGTCAACTAAAGATGAATGAAAATCGAAGTTTGTCAGATTATCTGCTAGGCATGGAATCTGTGAACCAATCAGAATATCAGTCAGCCTTTGAGAAGTCTTCATGTTCCATCCAAATCCTGAAATCTATAATTTATGGAAATATTTTGTATTCTTTTCCAGATTGAAACTAAAACTAAAGTAAATCCCATACATATTATTCTTACCTTTTTTTCGAATGCTAAAAGGCACCCCACAGACAAGTTCTGGCCAAGACACTTATGGTTTTACACATCAAATATTCTGCAAAACCTTAAATACATTTTTCTGACAGACTTAAGAGCTTTTCTTCGCCTGTGGCTTTTCTTCACATGCAACCGCAAGATTTCTATTACATTTGTGTCAAAATCATCAAAAATGGAACCAAAAATCGTACACGACTCGACTCGAATCGTCTTGTGTCTGCAGTCCAGAATATTTGCAAAAATATATACATTTTTGAGGAATAAAACCCACATACACAGACATACACACAGACACATACAGTGCAGTACTGGAAACTAAATAACATTTTAGTGGACGAAAAATGTGAAGCATTTAAGTGAAGTGCAAAAGAGAAACCGCAGCCGGCAACCGCAGCTGATGGGGAAATTTGTGTGTTAGTTTTCCCCGCAGAGCAAAAACAAACAACACACAGACAAACACACTCACAGACACACACACACACACACACACATGAAAATTTAAATCCATTAACTGGTCAGAATTTCATACACAATTTATGAGGCGCATTGACAGGAGGAAAACGACCTGGACCTGGACCTGGTCCTAGTCCGTGTGTGTGTGTGTGTGTCCTTCCATGTCAGTGGATACATAGATAAATACATACATACGTACATATATGTATGTGTGTATATTGGGGTATTTTTTGAGGATTTAATAGTAACCGCAGCCCCGGACCGACCGACTTTAGGCTGGTTTAAATAAACAAAACAAAGCACGCTGTTGGCAATAAAACCGACAGTGCAATACCCAAACAAGAAAAAAAACAACTGACCAATAAACCCGGAATAAACCCCAAAATATCCATGGTTTTGGGCGGGGGTTCTCTCTCTTCCACCACAAACGCCTTTAAATATTCGAATGGACAACGAAAATAGTTTCCCAGTCGTTGGATTGGGGTGCAGGACTCGACTCTGCTGACATTTCCCTTCTTTTGGGGCCAAAGTCCTGGAATAAAGTCGGCACTTCACACACGATTGGGCCTCCCATGTGCCACCAAAAGAATGCCTTAAATATTTCATGATGTGAACTGTGGCGGCAGTCAATTCTCAGAAATGTTTCTCAACAAAAGACAGATAGACAGAATTTCTTTTGGTTTTGGTATATTTCTATATTTTAGATGGTTAAAGATGCCTCCACTGAGGATAGAGAAGAATATTCTTTAAAGTAAAGTTTTAGCCTCTGTGGCCTTCCTTTTAAAGGGTATTCCCTAGTCGACTCCTACTTTGTCGACTGCTGCTGGTTACCCTTCATAGAGTTGTCACAAGACTTGGTTGGTATAGGCCTCATTTTAGATATTTTGTCTAGAGAATTATGTACATTTTGTAGTAGCCATAAAATTGCTGCCTTGAGAAGGATGGGGCAGTGGCAGGGGCATTGTTGAAAGGTTGAAAACTATCGAACCATAGCCAACACAGAGCCGATGGAGTGGCAGAGCTATTGATTGATTCCGAAAAGTGGTGGCCATTATTTCAGGGGGTTTGGGGGTGGAGTTGTTGTGTAACAAAACCAGAACATGCCTGAAATCAACAGAAAATAACCTGCAATTATGGAGAACAGCCCCCAAAGACTGACAGAATTTATAAAGGAATTCTTAGAATTTGAAATGTGTTAGGGTATCTATTCATTTGGTTTCTCTTCTTTGCCTGCCATTAAAGTTCCCGCGATTGGAGCTTAGACCCACCTAAAACTTAATTAACTTCAATCAAAAGCAGTCGAAAGTCGGTCTGAAAACTTTAAGCCGCAGACAGGTCCAACCACCCACCAACCCGACAACCAGAAGCAAATTAGCAACGCAACGCCCTGCCTGCCCCTCTGCCCCGCACCCTCTGCCATCGCACCACAATTTCCGAATCAGTCAACCCCAACTAATGCGATTCACTATCGTGTAAACTAGCGAAACGCAAAACTTTTTACGCCACCTTTTGCCACACCAATAAGAAGATATATGTATGTATGTACTTATATAGAAGCGGATCTGAGCTATAAATTTAGGTGTCTTTTTGGTTGAAATTCAATAGCAGACAATTGCAGCGCACGATTCTCAACAAGTGCAGGAGGTGGTCCCCAAAGCCAAAGGCAAGAATTTGTCAATCCTCCAGGAAGTCGGAGAAGGAGCAGAGGCAGAAGCAGAGGTAGCAGGTGAAAGCGAACGAGCAGAAGAGAGGGCCAAGAGTACAAGAGGAAGGCAACAACAGCAAATGTGTAACGCCGAGGGGCAGTGAGTCAGTAAATGTCACTGTGGCAGCTCCTACCAAAGAAAAAACACAGAATTATATTGAAATATATAGTAGTAATTATCGTATCTATTTGAGAATCATATTGGAATCTCGTTGACAGTGATAGAACAAACTAAAGGTACTTTAAATTCTATTATACTGAAACGATTAAAATGCAATCACTATACCAACCAGTACCAGTAGTAATACCTACCTAATATCAACCGCAGTTCCATTTGGTTCTTAGATGTGGTAAAATGTGCCTCAAACTGAATGTTCTCGTTCAGCTCATTGCGATCCTGTGTTTGGTCTTACAAGTATGTCTCGCACCTTAATGAAAGCACAAACACAGTACCAATAATGTGAAATGTGAAACCATTTTCAAGATCTCATCCAAGTTCGAGTTCTCGAACATCAAGTGCCAGTCCCTGGACGAAGAGTTTAGCGGGGTGGAGTACTGCTTCCTAAAGTCGGTGAATCGCAGCTACAAATACTTCTCCCTAAGAGTCAATGTGCACAAGCTACCCCTTACGAAGATCAAAGTAAGTCTGGAAGCCGTTAACAGAGTCTGGAGTCAGTGTGTGACCTTTCTTTGATTTTTGGGCGTAGGTGAATATCTCGTTGTTCAAGCGATTCAGTGGCTACAGGCCCTTTCTGTACAACGTCACTGTGGATGGCTGTAAATTTTTGAAGAATCCCAAATCGAGCCCCATTTTTAATTACTTTTATAGTTTCTTTATCGATCACTCGAACATGAATCACAGCTGCCCCTACAATGTAAGTAAAGACATCGGAATCTCTCATTGGAATCTCTCTTATCATAGTTTCCCATCACAGCACGATATTATCGTGGAAAAACTTACTACCGACTTTACAAATCACCAAATGACAGACATCTTGCCATTTCCCGAGGGCGACTACATGCTGGAATCCAATTGGTTCGCCGATGATGTTAACCGAGCCGTGGTAAAAATCTATGGCACACTATCCTGAAAAATCAATGATACATATATACTGTATACTGTCAACGATATTTCAATAAATTAGGAATAACGATTTTTTTTTTTTCTGTTTATAAACGTGTACATATCGCAGTAATATTCGCAGCTGTGATTTTGAAAGCCAATGATCCGTGACTCTCTCTTGCTCTCTATCAAATTCACTTAAAAATCGAAAACGAAGTATTTATTCGGAAATACGAATCCAACTAAAGTACATCAAACAACAACCCAATGACATAATGAAGAGAGAATATTATAGACAAATGTGTCTACCCCATATCGGAGATCATTTGCCAGCAAGTCGGTAACCCAAAGAACATCTGATCTGTGATCTATGTGGTACAGTTTTGGCATAATAGATCATGGATCCCTTTGATAAGTGAGGTATGCATCATTCGCGTTTGCCAGCACTCAAGACATGATCAATGGGATACTTCAGGAATCGCTGATTGTCGTAACAATCAAAGTTTTCACTTCATGCAGTGACCTCCTCAAAGACCAGATCTAAATCCCATTGAAAATCAATGGATATGCAAAGTACAAGTCTGCCCCAAGGATTTTTGAAAAGTGATGAAAATGTATGCAATGTGTGGCATGTACCACTGTACTGCTGTATATGTATGTACATATACTCGTATTTATGTGGCATGCACACTTTTTAGGAGCATTTGTTTTATGTCTTCTGTTATTTGTCAATTGGAATGGATTGGCATTTGATGCGCCACACATTTTGTTTGGGGGGGTTTGGGAATTGAGAAAACATTTTCATTCGAGTTTTGTAATGATTTTTTGTGGAACGGATGGATGGATGGCGTTTTTTTGGGGCAGGCGATGATGCCCTGCCCTGATTTATTGCGACTGATTTTGGATTTATGTGGAAGGAAGCTTAACTTTTGTGTTGTGCAATTTTTGGGAGAGATTCACCAACAAAAATTGTCATAATTTTTGGTTTGTTTGAAAGTTTTTAATTTAATTTGAGCACAAAAAAGCTGAAAATGCTTTCACTTTTATATGAATTTGACTCGAATTTGTTTCCTTTGATGTAAACAAAAGCTTTAACAACTTCTGCCTTTTTTCCTGGCAATTAACTTTCAGTTATTCTATCATCATTTCATTTCATTCCATTCCATTTTGTTTACTCTAATATTTGTTCTGCTTTAGAGCTTTTCATGGACTCCCAGTTCTCCGACTGTCAGGTGTCTTCTTGCTTTTTTCACATTTTATCAATTAAAATATTGCGAGAACGTGCAGATTTCTAGCCGAAACCTTCGTCCTCCTCCCCTCCTCCGTTCGAGTCTTGTTCATAAAAAACCCCTAAAAAAGGACCAGGGGATGCACTAGGGGATGCAGCGCATGGAGTGGTTTCGAGTTGAGAATTTTAATTTCAAAATAATAAAAACCCCCCAAACAAAAGCCCCAACAGGAGCAGCAGCGGCAGCAGGAGCTCCACCTCTTGTCCTGTCTGCTGTCGCCTGACAATGACACGGAATTGAGTCCAACAGAGGATTGTGGATTGTGCCCCGTGTGTCTGAGTGTGTGTCGCTCTCCCCAGCTTTTGTCTAATTGTCGCTCTAGCACCAGGGCCCACACGCCCCACACTCCGCCGACCCTCACTCAGCCAGCCAGCCATACAATCCGCCATCATCATAATGCAGTCCCAGTGGTTGCCTCTTTCTCCTTTGGAGTGCATGGAAAAATGTTCGCATATGTTGCGCCTTTTTACTGATGCAGGCAGGGGGTGGTATCGTGGGGTAGAAGATGGGGGTGGATGGGGGCGGCTGGGGGTGAACCTGCCATGACTCTCCCCTGCCTCCCTCCTTCCGTCGTCCTCCTTCGGCCACCGTGCGTGTCCTGTGTGTTGGCAAACAAATTACAGCTGCTATTTTCAAATCATTTGGGGCCATAATTTACGTCTGTGTTTGTGTTTTTGGGGTCCTTGCATGCGAGTATCTGTGTGCGTGCTTATGACTCTGCCTCCCCCACCACCCCCGAAATGGTCAAAATGCTCTTTGGCTAACCTCCTCTTTGGGGGGACGGTGGTCCCCCGTGCAAAGGCATTAAATTGGTTGGGTGCGTCTGCTGTCAAAATTAATTTGGCCTGCAAATGTGGCACCGCAAATAAAACGTCAAAATGGTGGGGGGAAATTTAAGGATACATTTTGCTGCATGAATGGGAAATGATTAGAAAGCGAGATAAATAATTCTTTTATTAATTTGTATAGTGTATAATCTTAAACCTTTCTATATCTCTGAATAACTCCCACTCTATAGACGTAGTTCTCTCCATCTCGCAGTCCATTCAACGTTTATTTTCAAATAAATCCCAAATGCCTTTGCATATTTGTTAATTCACGCTATAAAACATGAGAGAGGGAGAGATAGATAGAGGCAGAGAGAGGGAGAGAGCGAGAGCATGTGTAAAATGGTGGCACATACTCGTAAATCAAATATGCGACACGTCGGCCTCTGCACTTGCCACCTCCTGCCAGGTGGTGGTGTCGCATGTATTGTAAGTGCCCCCCTGCACCCCTCCCCCTTCCACACATCAGGTAGGAAAAATGGCGAGTGAAATTTTTCGTATTTTCCGTGTTTGGCATTTCAATTGGAAAATGTGCGCACATTTGCCAGAAGTGAGAAGAAGTGAGGATTTATGCTATCATTTTTTGTTGTTTTCGCTTTTGTTTTATGTTTTATGTGCGTTTTGTTGGCGGGGCATGGCCCCGGCCCCTGGCCAAAAGATATATATGTACATATCGCATATCGGCACACATCGGACACACCCTTAGGCCGGGGTCGCCTTTTTTTCGCATTTCTCTGCCACCAAAAGAAGATAACAATCATTTTGAGTGTTTGCTTTTGTTTTTGTGCTCCTCTTTTTATGGATCTATGTATGTGTGTTTGTGTGGGTGTGGGTTTGTGGAGGAGCCACGAAAAAATGCATTAACATTAATGCCACTGCTGCTCACTCGGAATACCCTGTACTCGAAGGGTACTGCCATTCCAGCAGCAAGAAGAGAGAGTCAAGAAAAGCCTCTGTGGAGACCAAAATTTGGAAGCTATCCCATCGATATTATGGCACTATCTACCTGCATTCCAACACTCATCGTAGTGGGATCACCAATTTACAGGGTATCCCTCAACCGTTTACTCCATTGATGCGCTCTTACTGGTGTTTTTTGGTGTGTTTTTCATTACACAAAATTATTTAATTTCCTGCAGGCGGCACGCAATTTGATGAGCAGCTGACAGACGTCCGTCCCACCCACAGATTGAGGGCATAAAATGGGGGACAGGGGAGGAGAGCGGGGGCCAAGGAAGTGCCAGAGAGTGGGTGTTGAATGGGCGTGGATGCAGGATGTGGAGGCGTTTGTCTGCCGCTGCTCCCGCTGATGATGATGATGATGGTGTCCTGTTGCCCTCCGCTTGGCTCTGAAGAAAAAGTTATGATGCTCTCCATCTCTCTCTCTCTCTCTCTCTGTCTCCCTGTCACCTTCTCTCCCTTGAAGAATTTCCTTACCCGAATGCGAAAATTCTTTCCCTTCGTTTGTTTAACGTTTATCAGAGCCAAGTTAATGACTTATGTGGGTCATTAGCATTTTTATGCTGCGAAAATGGGCAAAATATTCGCCCCCTCTAAGAACTTTAAGCTTTTCCAAGGAAGGAAGGAGCATGAGAGTTTCCTTAAAGCATGCCAACTGGGATTAAGGAAATGAGATTCTTGTGAAAGGAAAAACTTCTCCTCGGATTCCAAGATAGAAAAGTACCTTAAAGCAAACTTTAAGAGTGGGAAAAACCCAATATTTATCCAAGAGAAGTGTCGCCTCAGGGGACCCTCCCGCTCCCCCTCCCGTCTTGTGTGACATTCGAAAAGTGCATTCACTTAGCAGCAACAAAATCTGTTTGTAATAATAATCATCAAAAGCAATAACCTCAACTGGTGGCAGTTTCAGCTCCCACATCTCATCTACATTCATACACACTCGTATCCCCCCTCTGGATATTCCACTTGACTCGAGATTGATATGATATACAAAATTGCATTTATAAGCAATCATGTCAACGCCCAGAGAAATATGAAAAGACATGGCAGACGCCCCAAGGCCCCAGCAAAGCCCCAGTCCCAGCCCCAGAGTCCCCTTATCTGAGGAGCATCACGTCATTTTCCATATACAACGAGTATGCATGAAGTCAGTGCAGGGGCAAGGGCGGGGTAGTAACAGAGGGGTAGTGTTGTTTTTTTGTTGCCAAAAGGGAAATTTTCACTTCACACCTACGCAGCGCCGCCACGCAACGCCAAGCAACCAAACATGAAATCGAAACGGAAGCAAAAGAGGGAGTGAGGTGAGGCAGTCCTCCGGCACCAGCTCCAGCTCCATGCCTCACAGGAAATGCATCTGGTGTCAACTTCTGCACCTTGCCACACACACACAACCATCTTCTGGTGGCACACATCTTAGCTTACAAGTATTTGGCGCCATTAAAGAATATTTCTTCTTTTTCCGAGTGAAATGAGAGGAGACACGTTTTATGCTTGTTTTTGTCGGCGTCAGCCCGAGGGCGGGTAACATTTGAGTTGGAAAATAAATTCCCCCCTCCCCCTTGAGGTGACACATGGCTGATGTCTCCGAGGGGTGGGGTGGAGGATGGCTGAGGAAGGGTCTTAAGTTGGGGCAAGTATTGGCTGAGAGACAGACAGCGGGAGCCAAAGGTCGATAAGTTGCATTTTCTGTTGCAGTTTTTGTGTGTTCAGCATTTAGGGAGGAGACTTTAAGGGAACAAAATAACTGTAGTACAAGTACATAACATACCTGAATATCTTTGCATTGAATTCGTATCGAATTCGATTCTTTAAGACGTATTTTATGGATTCTTCTGGTACAACTTGGAAGATACAATCATTTCCTTGGATAGAATTAAAGATCCACGAACAAGCGGGTGCTGGGGCTGTATGCGATGCTGGAAAGATTGGTTAGTTAGAAGATCTATTGAAGATCTATAGAATTAGTATTCTATGTTCGACATACCTGGAATATACATAATTTTCTTAGTAGATTTTTGGTAGCTGTCTTGTACAGCGTCGAAGATATACTCTCTGCCAATGCTCGGTACTCCGATTCTGGGTATTCCGATTCTGTGATGCTGCCATGGGATGATGATGAGGATGATGATCTGGGATGCTGGATTCTTTGGATTATTCTATATTTGGCACAAAACTATCACTATTCACTATCACTACTCACTATTCACTATCACCATTCACTCTTCACTTACACTGTTCACTATCACTCTCACTTTTCACTATCATTCCTTTAATTGGCGCCTGGTAATAATGATTGCTTGATTCTTAGTAACGATGATTCCTTAATGCGATGATTCCTTGAAGCAATGATTCTTTGCCTGAAATATATGTATATAAAATATGTTATAGTAATTAGTAATAGTTATAGATATATATATTTACTAAATAAAAAGTGCGAAAAGTGAGTGCTAGATCAAGACTCAAGAGCAGGCAATAATCTATAGATTATTGGCTATTATTGGGCTGCGCATGAAGAGGTTTTCGACCCCGACCCTGCCCCTGTCAACTTTTAATCATTGCTCAAACTACAACAAATCTGCCCCAATGGCACTAATCAACATGGAAACTTTCCTATGAGCTGGAAATTCAATTAGAAAATTGCATTTATGATGCTCCATTGACTGTTGCTAATGAAACTACTATTTATAGCACTCGAGAGACAAAGAGAGAGAGAAAGAGAGATATAGAGATAGCTGTCAGCTTCTTTTCTTATAGTTTCCCAGGGAAAAACTTAATTTCTGTCTTGTTTTAACAGCTCATTAGCAAAGCGCCGCGAGGGAGGCAGGGAAAGAGAGAGAGAGGAGACCAGGAGAACGGGAATGGAGAATGGAGATGGGATGGGAATGGGCGACCCACGACTGCATCTTTCAGAAGCTGCTTAAAAGCCAATCCGAAAATAAGTGGATTCCTGTCCGGGAAGAGCATTTAAAAGCCCAAAGTGTCAGTCTGTCAGTCAGCGAGGCACTTGTGCTCAATCAGCGGGGAGACATGGCTCTCCGAGAGCGAGCAGGAGAGCAGGGAGAGCGCTGTGTGGGCGTCCCGCCATAACTCAAAACATCTGAAGAGCAGCAGCAGCAGCAACGACAGAAGCAGCGACAGAAGCAGCGACAGTGGCAGTGGCAGCAGCAGGGCCTAATGAAGTGTCTCAAAGTATCTGTTAATAGGTGAGAGACGGTGACAGAAAGGAGAGAGAGAGAGAGAGAGAGAGAGAGAGTGGGGGACGGAGGGGGCAAGGAGGAGGAGAGTTTCGGTGGGGGCTGAACCCAAAACTTCACCTCACTTTTATGGTCAGCATTAAAAGGAAATCATTTTCTTTTCTCGGTTTTTATGGCTTTAAAAACGGGAAAACGGTAGACAAAATGCCAAAAAGCTTGTTAGGAGGGAAAACGCTTCACTCGGTGGAAAAGCATTTACATTTTGACTGCCACTGCCGCTGCCGCTGATGTTGCCACTGCCGCACTGATGGGACTCGTGCTCCTGCGCCTGCTCTCCCCGCGCCCAGCAGCAACGGCGGCATCAGCATCATGCCACATCAATCAGCGGCAGTGGGCAACATTAAAATGGTAATTTAAAACCGCGAGTGAAGCCTCAGGGCCAAATGAGAGAACTCATCATGCCGACGTTTTAATGATTGGCCGTTGGCTTCCTCCTTCCGTGGGTCCAGGTTCCAGGGTCCAGGTTCCAGGTTCCAACATCCAGCACCCAGGCGCTCTATGCAAATGGTATCCTCTGAAAACTCCCTCGTAAATCAAGGTTGCAACACCTTAACCATCCACCAAATGACGGCCAAAAGGTGCTGCCTGCCTGACTGCCAGCCTGCCTGCCTGACTGACTGCAGTCGTAAAGTGTTTTGAGAAATGTCACCCGTGGGGCGTTTTTGTCATTCCACGAGAAAAGTGTTCAATCAACTGTCAGCATCATCTATCCGTTCCGGGGATTCTGTACTCTTCGGCTGGCTTCTGTCTTCAGATTGAATATATCTTTGCACAATATGTTTACCAATTTATTTTTAAAGGCAACAAGAAAGCCTTTTAGCTGTCGTTGGCAGGAGGGAAATGTCTGTGCAGAGTTCTGGGATTTCTTGAGGTTTTTGAGGAAATGGAAGAGCATTACCCCTTGAAGACAAATCATCTAGAGTTCCTCTATAGTTCTGTACAGTGTAAAGTGCAAACTCTCTGCACTTCTCCCTGCACTGCACTCATAGTTGAAGCACTTAAAGTACCCTTCGCCCGAGACCTAATCTCTTTCGTTGAACCTGTCCATTGCATGACCTAATTCCCATACTTTAGCGAGAGAGCCAGGCCAATTAGTCATGCCATAACTCGGTGTAAATCAAGGACAATGCACGGGAGCCACTTGAGAACCATTTAAAATCCGCTTAGCATCAGCTTTGGCTCCACAATCCGATGGAAATCCCCAGCAAATGACCCGCAAACGAAGCTGAAATAACGAGAAGGAGGAGGAGGGTGAGTGTGAGTCCGCCCCGCCCACGCTCACGCCCCCGCCGCAAGCTGAAAGTTTCCCATGTTGAAATGCCAGTAGCAAATTCTTTCTCAAGTGTCTCGTATGACAGACCCGCCCTGAGACCCCGCAGACCTCCTCGAACCAGTTAGCCGCAACATTGAACTGAAGTTGGCATTAACTTTGAGCGGGGCTTCTGTCATAACAAACACTTACTCGATGCGATGTAAGCGCACTCCCCCGTCATACCAGTCTGACAGGCGGTAACCAAATACTTTTGACGAAGAGTGCGAAGCAGTGGCTCATGTTGCCCCCAAGAGGCAGGGGCGCAGGGGCACAGGGCAGGGACTCTGATTCTCCTCCGCCTCGCGTTCAATTAGTTTGAATATGTCTGGAGAAATGGGTGGGCGAGGAGACAGGGAGGGGGACATGGAGGAAGACTTTCAGAAGACAAAACAAAACGTTAACTGGCTCTGGGACCTGCATGGCGTTCCCCAAACAATTTCTGGCTCGGGCAATTATTTGTCTAAAATAATTGCCAATTGGTCGCTGAATTCCAGTCGACGAAAGCCAAAAAGAAAAAACAATAGCGCCACAATGCAGACGAGACATCAAACAATCACAGCCAGAGAAACGGAGAAACGGAGAAAAGGAGAAAGGGGAACGAACGATTTGTCTGCTGTCTTTAGGAGGAGATTTCAGCTTTGATTTTTTAGGGGGAGAGAGCAACGCAGGCTGCCATGCCGCCATTCTCTTGTCAGTCGCGACGACTGCTGCTTGTTAGAGTTGTCCAGCGATTTCCGTTTCCGCTGAACCCCACCCCCAACTCCAATCTAACCAACTTTTCACGAATGAAAAGCTGAAAACCTGAAAACCTGCGACTGTAACAACTCCTTTGGGCTCGGACCGTGTCTGGCATTGAAATGGGAACAAAAGCCAATGCCAAAGTCAAAGTGAAAGCCAAATCGTGGCGCGAAATTGGCAGAAAGCATTAGGGCCAGAAAAGAAGAGAATGGATACAGAAGAATAGTGTAAACGGAAGCGAGAAAGGAGACAGAATAATGGAGAAAAAACGTAGGTGAGAATGGAGTCGGAATAAAGAAGAGAATGAAACCAGGAGAGTCGGAGGTAAATGGTGGAGTAAAAGGATTTACCGGGCTTGGGCCATCATTGGTACTTTATTAATAGCTGGGCGTAGGACTCCACCTTTCAGGAGGAGAAGGACCTGCTCCCTCTTCCCTTTCTCTGGATCTGGATCCACATTTTTGCTGTGTGGCTGCTTTTGGCATTCATTTCGTGGACTAGGTCTAGGTCTGGCTCTGACTTTAGCCATAGCTTTCGACCCTGTCGCAGAGGGCCTTTGTCTGGGCCCCCCCCGAAACAATAACCACAAAGCAATGAAATCGAAAAACGTGCTACAGGCTGCTCGCCCTCTCCCTCTCGCTCTCTCGTTCTATCCCTTTGTCCTGCTACCTCCCTCCCGCCCATTCTCCAAGGAACATTTTTATTTGCCGTCTATCGACATTATTGACTCTAGCTCTCCCCTCCCACTCCCACCCTACTGGTTTTTACGTCAGCTGTGACCGACAGCAGGAGCAGGCGAGCTCTTTTCACCCGCAGCAGACGCTGGTCTGCTTGGAAAATATATTAAGAATGAACAGAAGAAAAAACGCTTACATAAAAATAATATTTCTCGCTTACGGGCTTTCCCTTTTGGCCTTTCCCCCCTCCCCCTGCTGTTTGCATTTCAACTTTCGTTTTCAATTTTCTGGGATTTCTCGCCTCTTGGGTTCTTCTGTGGTTGGCCTTTTCTGGATGGACCCCCAATAAACAGGGTGTAAAATGCACCTGAACTGCAGACAATGGGGGCCGCCAGACGTGGTGGCAGGTGGCAGGTGGACTGTGGACTGTGGGGGAGGGAAAAGTATGTTTTGAGGAGAAGAGTGGGGAGGTTGGGAGGAGGAAAAGTCGTTCGTGAGAGGAGCGGTTTCTGTTTTGCGGTTAATGAAAAGCTTTGATTGACCTTTTTCTTTGAATATTTGTCAAGATTTCAGGAGAAACTACAACACACAAAAATATCTCGTGTTTTTTGATTCCTACTCATGATTTAAAGGTAAAATACGCAGCCCTGATCCGGTTTATTCGTGAATATCATGATACCTGCATAGTTATATACTGCCTTTAGATGTCATTAAAATTCATTCAGTCTTCAATTATTTGTCAATGCCATGGCTTTCAATCATGGTTTTCAATCATGGCTTTCACTCTGTTTTCACTGTAAGTGTACATTTTATCATGCAATTAGAGGCATTCCTATTAGTTTTATTCATCAATATTCCACACACATATGTGCCTATGTTTATCTGTTTCAGAAATATCCAATTAAATCGCATAAATGCGAGTGTCATTTTCCGCAAGAGCTCGTTCAGCCAGCCAGCCACAGCCTTGGCAAAATTTCGAACTGCCTTTAAGGATAATTATTTGTGTAATTAGAATAAATGATGATTAAAATCATTAAAAAGCTTCCCTCAAGCGCATCAATTTCCAGCATAATTCGATTGCCAACGATGAGTTTTAATCAAATTGCCAACAGAGAGATAGAGAGAGGGGGAGAGAGAGAAGGCACAGAGGCACAAGAAGGCCAAGTAGGCAACAGGCGGAAGGCATTCATCTGTGAGTCCTTCAGTCTGTCATTCAGTCAAGCCAACAGTGCCAGTACCAGTGCTGTGCTGCTCATCGATTACATCTCATCAGACAGACAGACACACAGACAGACAGACAGAGAGAAGAGCGAGGCAGGGATGTGGATGCGGGGGTGGTGAGCCGTTGAAGGCTGTGCAGACGCCTACGATGACTCCTCCTCGGCGGCGTCGGCTTAGTGCCTTCGAGTGTGGCAAACAAATTGACATTTAGCTGTGCGTGTAACAAGATCAAGCATACGCAACGTTGCCTCTGATTTTGCAGTCAACACAGACGGACAGACAGGCAGAGAGAGAGAGAGAGAGAGAATATGTTTCTCATTAATGTTGCATAGAGTTTCTGCCACCCACTCACCGCCCACTCCACTCCGTACCACATGCCACCAATACAAATTTGCCAACATTTTCAAAAGCGGAAACCCAACTGACAGCCAAGCAAGCAACTGGCTTTTCCAACAGCCTGGCAGGCAGGGCCATGGCATTGCACCTGCTCCGTCTTCCGTCTCAAGCTGCAGCTCTTTCTTCCGTAAGAAAAAGTGTGGAGTGTACACTACTCAACGGAATCTATAACAAGTCGCCTGACAGTTTGATGTGGCGATTAGTGCGTGTCCTGGTTTTGTCCTGTTTTGCTGTGTGATGCATGGTGCACGGTGCATTCAAATTTTACTTCTTATGGCAAAGTTTTGTGGCTGCAGCAAAAAACCAGGGCGGGAAAACAGCTTAAACAGCTAAATTGTATGAATTGTAATGTTTTCCTTCAGAATCTCTCTTGTAAAATGCGATCTAGACCTCTTCTTCTCCCCCAATGAACTATTCCCCGAAGTACAGTGCGCTCCAAGAGTAAAAGAACTTATTCCAGAAGTACAGTACTGACCAAAGAGTCTTCTACTCGTAAAAAACAATTGAGTTCTTGGAAAAGTCTTCATGTCTTTGCAGCCCTGTGCTTATGCACGAGTGAATTTTTGTGTGTGCAACAGCATGTTGCACATGCAACTCCCAGCCCACACCGAGACGAGATTGTAGTTGAGTTGTTAGCCCCGCTGACAGTGATGAAAACTTTGTTGACAGGCCGAAAGTTTCCAACAAATTGGTTGCTCCTGTTCGATGGTTGGTTGGGCTGAGGGACAGACGTCATGCTTCAGCAAGCAATCGATAAAGTTATCGTTTATCGTTGGCTCACAATTGAACTCTTCTCTGGGTGTGGAATGAGTGGAAGGATACGAGATACATATCTCTCTACTCTAGCTTTACTTCTTACTCCAGCTTTACTCCGTCTGTACTCCAGCTGTACTGCGACTGTACTTTTCAGCTCTCTCTTTTGTCGGATGTGCATCTCTGAAATCGTAGACAAGTCTACGTAGCCGTATTCACACATTTGCTGACCCAGATTCCCTCTCTCTTCTTTTCAGAGCTATGATATAATTGGCATCAACTGGAGACAGACATCCCACTGGAGGAGGACAGGACACTTCTCTGATCTGCCATCCGCACGAAGGTGAGTTCCAATTACACAATCCCCTCGCAGCAATCCCCTGCTCCACCTCTTCACACCTCTTCATCATCAACGGGGACTCTGCGGAAATGCCATATAAAACCAATTTGTTGCCTCGTTCCACCTGTTGGAGACGCCTTCCTGTGGCTGTTTGTGTCTGCGGGCAGCTTTAAAGAAGTTTCTATCAAATTTCCTGACCAGGAAGCCATAGTACCTGGGATGGGGAAGGGGATGGGGAGGGACTTTAATGCTAGGCGGAAATGCCCAAACGAAGAGCTCTCTGCCATTTGGCAAAAGTTCTTTCCATTTCCGTAAAAATGCAAAATCTGAAAAGAGAAAAGTGAGGAGTGCAAAGGAAGAGAAGCAGAAACTCAGAGAGGCAGGTAGCTTAAGTTAACTGGGGAAATGGGTCGCAGAGAGAAAGAGAAAGAGAGAAAAGTCCAAACACCAACAATGTGGAATCTTCTAAACCGCTTTGGGGCAAGCCCCAAAAGCAGGCAACAGTCAACAGTTTGTTGCCTCTCCATCTGCAAGGTCTCCTCTCGGAGTCTGCCCCACTTCCCAAGTTCTTAGGCGAAAGTTTTGGGGAAAGCGCAAAATTTTAATTAAATCCATGTCAAAGTCAGAACACTCTGAAAAATCCACTAGAGATGGGGAGCAGGAAGTGCGTGCTTCAGGAAGAAACTCTTCTCCAAATGCTACCATCAGGTGACAACTCTGTATGTACTGTACTTGCAAATTGGATTTTTTTTAGTAGAAAATCAGGGAATACAAAGGGACCAAGGGAAGAAGTCCTAAAAAGCCCTTATATCAAGACAACAAAATATTTGCAGCAGGTGGCAACTCTGTTTGCTTCTGAGAGTAAACTCCCGTCATGTAATCCGATTTCATTCTCTTTTATTTCTCTAGGAAATGTTTAGTCCTTTTATTTTGCATCGATTACCCTGGCAACCCTGGCTTCCTTTGTACTAAATGAATTTAAATTACTTTTACGTGCCTCCAGTGAGGGCTGGGCTTCCTTTTTTCAGGATCACACACACGCAGGAATCATGAATAAATAAATTTTATGCGTAAAAATAATTCAATTATAGGCATGCCCCCCTCCCCCGCCCCACATGTGTATGTACAGACCACATGGATCCTACATCCCCTACGCTCCGCTCCGGGAAACCTCTTTGCGGTTCCAACGCGCCCGCCCCCGCCCCTGACCCTGCTTTTCGGTTATAAATAAATTGGTAAAGCAATTTTTTCGTGTGGTGCCGCCTGTGTGTGCGTGTGTGAGTCTGTGTGTGTGTGTGGAGGAGCGACTTCATTGAATTTCATTGATTTTGTTTTTGATTTATTTTTACCCCGGAAAAAATGAATGTAAGGAAAAAGGTCTTTCCCTTTTTTGCTGTTGATGGGCGATATTTATGGCTTTTCCAGGAGGTGGAAATTAATCAAATCAATATGAAGCGTTTGAAGGCTAAAATCGGAAGATCTGTGGCAAAAGTTGTCTTAAATTTGGGTCCATATTTGTTCCCAAATTTCGATATTTAATTGGAAGTAAACGTTCGCTCCATCGGGCTTAATTCGAGTCCTATTCGAGTCACAGCTCTTGGCCATAAATCACTCAAGCGACAGAGACTCAACAGGTTGTCGTCGGGCGAGAGTGAACCCCATTTTTCAAGTTGGCCTTCATTCAATTAACAATTGTATCTATATATATATGTATACTATATGTGTGCCTGTGTGTGTGCAAGAGAAAAAGGAAATGTGACAGAGAAAGAGTGGGGAGTGGGAAGTGGGGAGGGAAAATCCCTTCTTCGAATGAATGGACAAACCCAAAAATGCTTCATCGACTTCTGCCTTCATTCCTCTCACTCTTTCTGTCTCTCTCTCTCTTGGCTTTCGCGCTGCCAACTGCAATTAAAAGGCCATGAATTTCAGCTCTTCTCCTCCTCCTCGTCCTTCTCTTCGATTCCGCATCCTGCTTCAACAATGTGTGGGCGTGGTCAGCCGCTGCTGCTGGTGCCTCTACCTCCCTCTCCCTTTCTGTAAAACGCCTGGAAAGTGAGAAGCACTTAACCCAAATGGCGCTCAACAGCTGGCAATAAGCGATGTCTGTCGTTGGCTTCTGCCGGGGATTGGCATCGGCCACCCACGAAAGGGATATTTTCCATTTAATTTCTACTTTTTTTTGTTTTTCCAGAAGATATTTGTCTGAAATATATATTTGTGGGAATACCTCTGTTCTTTCTTAAGAATATGTTTCCACATATTCCAGTCAAGATTCATCAAATTCGAAGCACTATAAATCACTACATCATCTACTTCTTATACAAAGAGAGGAATCTTCAAAGGGCATCCAAGTCTTCAGCCCCTGAAGCCCCTTTCCCCTTAACCTTATCGCCCTATGATTTTCCTTTGTTTTGCCAAAGATTTCCACATATTTTGGTGTCTCGTTGCTATTGCCAAACATTTCCATCCCCATTTTCCGCCTTTCCTTTGGCCAATAAAAATTATGAACATGTTAATGCTTGCAGCTTATTTAGCTGCCAATTAATAAATTTTCGAAAATTCCATGTCCCCCCGAATGTTTTTCTTTTCCATTTTCTTTGTTATTTTCCGCATTCCCCTCCCCCCCACTGCTCCTTCTCTCTGCTCTGCTTTGCTCCAAATGTGTCTCGCATATTAATGAACATTTGTTTTTCCCCCATCTAAGAGGGAGAAAAGTGTGGGGAGTGGCGGTGGGGGGAGGTGGGGGAAAAGAAAATTTATGTTCTCAGGTTAAATTCCTGGGATTCTTTCGTGTCGTTCCCTCTCTGTGTGCATGTGTGTGTGTGTGTGCTGTTTAGTTCTGTTCATTTGTTAAATTAATTTATGTTTGCTGACTGTTAAATTTTTACAACATATTTTGCATACGCCAAAGGCGGAGGGGGGAGGCGCCTCTTAACCCTTTTGATATATTCGGAATTTATGTTTGTGTGACAGGAGGATTGGTGGGGGAGGGAAAAGTTGTGCAAGATTTGAATATTTCTTTGGGAGTAAGTTCCACTTTCTATCGGGTATTAAATTCTGTTTAAAAACTTAATTTTCTGCTACATTTAATGGCACATTTTGCCCGCATTTTGAGGTAGTCCCAGGCGCAGTCCCACACCCATACACGCATACACATTATCTAGAGAGCCTCCTCGGGGCACTCATATGGGTAGGCCCCATAAATATTCACCCTGGCAGACACGCCTACGTCCTGAACTTTGACCCAAATTGTCCGGGGCTCATTTGCATAGTAGACTTGAAACGGAGTAGAAAACCAACCAAAAAATCCAACTGCCCTTCACTGTCCTTAAAGTGAATTAAATATGAAATCTACTCAAATATTTAGCAGGGGACGCAGTTCGCAGTCCGCAGTCCAAGGCGCGTATGGCTGTGTGTGTGTGTTTGGGGTCGCCAGAATCCCATATGTGCGGCATGACCCACCCCAACACCCAACACTATCCACCCCGAAACATTTCCCAAGTGGACAATCCAACAAAACGGAACGAGAATGAGAATGGGAATGAGAACGAGACAAAGAGAAATGGAGCTGGGATTCCGAGTCTCTCTCTAATTGTTATATGTTTATCCGCAAAGCAAACTATGACCGCACCAAAAGAGAGACAGAGAGACCAAAGGACCTGCCCCAAATCTAGATGCTACCCCTACTCATAACTCTCTACCCCTCTAAGCCCTCGCCCCACTGCGACCCTTCTGTGTGTCCCTCTAGTGCCTTTCAGGAGTTGACTTTTGGCAATTTTTTAATGTTCTATGGTCGGGGGTCGGGGGTCGTTGGTCGAGGCTCTGGGCTCTGAGTTTTTTGGCTCCTTCTCTGGTTCCCGAAAACGTATTTCACTTCATTTTTTATGCATGTACCCCTCTCTAACACCTCCCCTTCCCTCTCCAGGGGAGTGTGGGGCAACACCAAAAAAAGGTTTGCGTGCCAAATTATTGTGCCACTGGCCCAAAGTTCGGTTCTTTTATTCCGACTGCCAGCCTTTCATTTATTTCCTGGCCTTCCCCTCTTCCCTTTTTTTGTGTGACTTTCTGCTGAGGCAGCAGCCAAAACGCCAAAGTGCGTTGGACTCCTGTTTCAATACACGGATGTATGTGTGGGTGTATGGGTGTATTTTTTTGGTATGAAATATATCGATTTTTAGTGGTTGACGTTTGAGCAATGTTTCAACTAAATTTAGAGGGAAGAGGCATGAAATCATGCAAAAGAGTAAGGCACACATTATTGTCAAATTTGTAATGAATATTGATTAGAATTTTGATTAAATATATGGGCCAGAAATAGGCATAGAAGTGGATCTATTTTGAATGTACTATGGTGCAATAAATAGTAAAGAAATCCCTTAAGTAGACTTTAAATCGATTCCTCTTTTAGTTCTCCTTAGATGTTCTATATTTCTGTTAGCCTTCACATAATTTTTGTCTTTTCTTGGAATTTTCCAACATTTTTCCGGTTTTGTTTTCCTTCCTCACTTTGCTCGTTTCCGCCCCCTTTCGTCACAGCTTTAAAGTATCTTTTCAACCATAAAGTGCTTAAGGCTTGAGGGTTTCAACAGCTTCTATATCATCTGAAGCTTAAGCGGAAGGACACATACCTCCTCTTCCTTCCCCGTCTGCTCCTTCTCTTTCTCTCTCTCTTTCTGCGACTCTATGTATCTCTTCTACAGTGTCCCTCAGCTACCGCTTTATTTTAGCCATAACATGGGGCACAATAAAAACGAGTTAAGGATCTCTAAACCATTTTAAACATTTAGTGCACCGCAGCGCAAGAGCCACCAAAAGAAGAATAAAAAAAAATAAAGAGTAAGGGGAGGTTGAAAGATATACACAGGGGGCAAGGGGGAGGGCAAACTGCATATAAAGATCAAATATTTCATTTGCTAGTCCGCTGCGTCCCCCCGCGTCTCTCGCCTTCCCTCTGACATTTGTGGACTTAATGCAATTGTCGCATTATTTCCTTTACTTCTCCGGCAAAACACTTGGCGAAACACTTCACGAAATGATATATGTATATATGTACATACGCAGAGACAGGCACAGCTTTCGGGATGGATACACACACACACACACACATCTATATCTATATATTTATATATGTATTTAAACCAGAAATGAAGGCGAGTTTTGCCAACCGAATCTCATGATACCCTAGACTAGAGCCGACTAGGATGCATCCTCAGTAAACAGAAATATATAGTGTAAATATAATATGTATACACGAATATAAAGTGGATTCAAGCAGGCCTTCCAACTTTCTCTATTTGCATCTGATTTTGCTAGACTTCGACCTAAAGAAAGTTATCCGATCATTACAGATCCCAAATACAGAAAATCGGAATATGATCTCGAATTATTCGTACTGGAAATCGTTACCTGAATCGTTCCCACAAATCATTGGCTGCTAACTTTAACCGAAAACCATTATACCCCTCCTCTGCCATATAGGGTATTCAAATACTCCTATATACATATATATATATATTTTTTTTTAAATACCTCACTTGTGTTGTGTTGGGCTCTTTTTTCGCTGCTGCTGTTGTTGTTGTTGTTATATTTTGGTTTTTATTTTGCCGCATGGCGTCTCGTCTGGCGTCTGCCACGGCGTCTGCAATTGCGAGGAGTCCTCTCCTTCTCTCTCTCTCTCTCTCCCTTCTGGGTGCCACATGGCCCCTGCCTCGCTCGTGGTTCTTGGTTATTAAGCCATTTTCCTCTCGGTTCCCCTTCTTTTTCCCTCCCTTTTTTTGTGGCAAATCAAGCAACGTGTTGGCCAAAAAAATATATATAAATTAAATAAAAATTCCTGGCCAGCGAGGAACAATCTCATCTCGTCTCCACATGTGCGCAAAGTTTCCCACATTCCCAGGCCACCATTTTTCGGGGCTGCACTTTATTTGCAGAGTTTTCCCTCGGTGGCAAAAGAGAGTTGGGGTTTGTTTTCTTTTAATGAGTGGAGTTGGGTTTTTTTTAAGACTGGGCTTAAAGGATGCTTTTGGCATTCAATTTAAGGGCTTAGGTTTTTAAGGGTTTGCAAAAAAGTTTTCTTTTTTCTTTAGTGCTAGAGCACTTTTCATAGCACAGTTAACCCATTTGATTGCTGCATAAAACTGTGACCCAGAACCAGGATGATGCTCTTCTATTTCTTCAGTTCTAATAGCTAATATTTAATCCATCTTAGCAGATACTTACACCAGACTTTAGGGGCACGCTTGTAGATCAATAGTTGTCATAAGGTCATCCGAAATGAGGCAAATGGGGATGCATCTCTAGCTTTGGGGCCTGTCCCCTGCAAGGATTCACATATATATTTTCCATTAATTATGAGTGCAGACAAATTCAAAGAAGGGGGTTGGGGAAAGTTGATGCCAAAAATAGTCAGGGGGAGGGAAAGAGCTGCCGCTGCCACTTTGCTGCACTTTGTTGGTGACAAAAACAATTCATCTTTAAAGGCAGCTCTCCCCCAAAGCCCCCCATCCGTGGAGACAATTTGTGCGTGCAAACTCTGGGAATTCTCAGCTCTCCTCTCCTCTCTCGATGCTTTTCCTCTATTGTATTGTGTTTGCCTATCCAATAACAGGCCCCAGACCCCAGACCCCAGAGATCCACACAGACCATGCCCATGCCCCCGACGCCGCTATAGCCGTGAAGAGGAGCAAATGCTAATCTTGATAAAAATAAACGCACTCGGGCACGTTGCTCGAGGAGAGGGGAGAGAAGGAGGAGGAGAGACACAGACCCAAGTGCGACGGCATCTCACGTTTTTCGTCGCATTTTCAATTTGCTTGGCATTTGCCTGCCTGCCTGCCTGCCTGCTGGGTTTTTCCTGCCTGCTTTTTTCCACAGTTCTAGCTGTGGCTCCAGAGCTCTGTGTCTGCTTCTGGTTCTCGTTCTGGCCCTCTCGTTCTGGCCATTGTCAGTCTTCTCCGACTAAGTGAATATTAATATTGACTTTGTGTGCTCTTCGCATAGTTCACAAAAGTTTTTCACCTTTGATTGCTTGACTTGACTGGGGCAGGGGGCACGACTGGGGTGGAGGGGGGACTGCTGCTGTTTCTGCTGCTGCTGCTGCTGCTACTGCTGAACCCTGACCTCGCCTCGACTCACCGCTCCCCCCAGTTGTGGCCTTTAAAGTCAATGGCAACGCTCAACGATTCGCTTTTTCCGGGGCAAATTTATGTGCAAACTTTGTGCGTGGCATAGACGGCGAGGGGAGGGGCAGTCCCCCTCTTGCTCTTTCTATTATCATCAGTTGTTGCTCCACTCTCTACTCTCCCCACACTCCATTCTCTTGTTCTCTTGCACTGGCATTATTTTTCCATTTTTATGGCATTTAAGTTCAAATGAGGAACGTGGGATAAGGACTCGCACTCGTTTCGGATGTCACACTCCTTGAGCTTGATTTTCTCCCATGATTTTCCACGTAGAACAAGAGGAAGCACAAACAGAAGAAGAAGTCCGGGGCTTACCTGCAAAGAGAAAGCAAAAGGAAAGCTCAAACAATGTCAATATAATTAAATGAAGCTTATAAAAAACTGAAGACGCAAAAAGGAAAGAGGAGCCAAAGACCATGGCTGCCTGTGTGTGTGTGTGTGTGTGTGTGTGTGTGCGTGTCTGGGGGAATCTGTGTGTTGATTGGATTTTTTGGTTTTAGCTCCAGTCCATAAAGCGAACGAATATGGAATGTGGTGCATGGTGGCGGTGGCAAGGAAAAAGAGGAGCAGGAAATAGGAGCGAAATATGCCTAAATGAAATGAGGAAGTGCCGCACGAATCCAAGATTAAAATCAGCTTAAAGC
Source organism: Drosophila algonquin (assembly GCA_035041765.1). NCBI lineage: Eukaryota > Metazoa > Arthropoda > Insecta > Diptera > Drosophilidae > Drosophila > Drosophila algonquin. Next base: position 1,432,345 of record JAWNKY010003561.1, read on the forward strand.
TGTAATCTTATTAAAGATCTCCTAAGGACTTGCGAATGAAGATGGGATTCTGAGAAAACTCCAGATGTTTTGATCCTTCTTTAAGGCATGCTAAAGGCTCCAGCAACACGTTCTTGAAGGGATTCGATTACTCTTCGATTATTCTGCCCTCGAAAGAGTCCTCCATTTGTCCTACCAATCACAGCACTTGCCTTCCCTCCCCCCTGTCTGTGATGCCAATTAAAGTTTTGCCTTCATTGAATTAACCCATTAAAAGCAACCTCACCACCTCTCTCTCCCTCTCTCTCTCTTTCTCTCTGAGTAGAAGAGAGTGCATCCAAAAAGTGCAGTCAACAACTTTCAACTTGTTGGCCTTTGACACAGCAACGCCCAGACCCCACCGCCCCTCCCCTCTCCCATCGTGGCCCAACAATCAACTGCCTCCAATCGGCACTACCCCCTGCAACCCCCTCCCGCGCTTCGCTCTCTTTGGGTTGCAAGTTTGCTTTCAAAATATTTGCCACAATGAAATCATGTTCGTGTGTGTGTGGCGCCCAACCGCCACCCCCTCAACCGCTCCACTTATAGGCCTCTTCACCGTTTCGGTCACAGCCGACAAACAATTTGGTGGAAGACGCAGCGGCGGGACGGGACGGGGCGGTGCGGGGCATGGGGCATGGGGCAAAAAACGAGCCAAAGTTGAGTTCGCTTTCCGTGCGAAAGTTTATTAAAAAAAGGAAAACTTTCCTTTTGCTTTTTGCACAAACAAACACAAACACAGACACACACACATACGTAACCATATATCCTTTTGTGGGGGGCAAAAGAAGGAAAGAAACGCCATTCGGATACCCTACAAATTGGATCGTTCTATAACATATAATCGATTCCGATCAATGTGATCTGTGCAACATTTCGTGGAGTTATCAAAGGGGTAAACACGAAGAGACACCCAAAGAGACCCCAAAAAGGACATGCCTGTGTCCCAATGGACCCGCAGCAGGGAAGGGTATCAGAAAAGAGTCGAGAACTGCCATGTGAAACTTAATAATTCACACGGGAGTGAATTTTTCACAATTTTCACTTTTTTCTCTCTCTGCTTTGCCCCAAAAGAGAAGGAGCAGAGAGAGGAGAGAGGAGAGTGTGGTAGATGCCGTTTTTTAACAATTTTGTTCAAGCGTAAAATATGAGCCACAATCAGAGCCTGAATGAAAGAGAGAAAGAGAGAGTGGGTGAGAGAGGGGGATAGGGAGAGAGGAGCTGTGCTCTGTGTGAGCTCTCAACTTTTGTTGACATTATGAAACCTCTGAAGTTAGCGTTTTGCTCTTTATTATTTGTTTTACAGCTAGTTAAGGCCATTGTTCACACACACACACACACACATGTGTTTGGCTGTGTGTAGGGGCAATCGAGGGTAGGTTAGGGGTCGCTTCTTGTGGCAACCATTGTTTGCGCTTTTGTATGCAAATCACTGGTCCACACAGACACAGAAGAAGGCAAACAGAATTGAATGGGGCACACACACACATACGCACACTTGCCCCATGCCACATGCCAAAGTGCACATGTAATTTGTTAATTACTTAATTGAGTGCTGCCGCTGGGTAAATACATATACATATGTAAGATTTAAGCGGCTCCAAATCCCATTCAAAGTTCAAGGAACTGACAGCCGCCGCAGAATGTGTGCCCCCACCCCCACCCGTCTTGCCCCACTGCCCATTTCCATTCAAATTTTGGGGACTCATGAATATGCATTTCAAATTCTATTCCAGAAAGCCACTGTCCCCGCCTTCTGCCTTGGCCTTCTCTTTCGGGGACAGAGAGCTCATCATGGCCATAACTATTAGACGGTCTGGATGGACTGCATTATGCAAAACTTATAAACCATAAAATGCAGGAGGACTGGGCCTAGATTCCGTCCCCCCACCACCACCGCCTAGGGGCTGGCTGGCTGGCAACTCAGCAACTTCCAAAATGCAAAGTTGTCAGCATAGGAAAAAAGTTATCCCGACCCAAAACAGAACCGACATTCTCGCTTTTCCTCCACTGCGGCTCCGATTCTCCAGTTCTCTGGCTCCGATTCTCCTCTGTCTGCGTCTCGACTTTTATGAAATATTAGCCACCAACTTATGCACATAAATCTTGGCACTGTCGTGGCGGCGGGGCACTGTCTCCCCCTCCTGCCTCTCTGCCGCAAAAGTTTTCCCTGAATTTGACAATGAAAAACCAGGAGGAACAAAAAAGGTGTGAAAAGTGCGAGTCTGTTAAATATCCAGAAGGATATATCTTGAAGGAGGAGCCTGCAGGAGTATCTTCATTAAAATATTCCCTAATTTTCTGTGCAGAAGGAGAGTGTTCCTTAGGGAGGGGGTTTAATCTGATGTGAAAGTTTAAAAATGATAATAAACCACCCTTTCTGGCTTTCCGGCCTTTTCTTTGCAGAAACCCCATCAAGTAGCCAGGATGTGCAACAATTGGTGGTAACACCGCACTCGCCGCACACAGGACAACAAGTAATTATCGAGCCGAAGCAGCAACCGGAAGCAGCATCTATAAGCAGTGCACACAAAATGGCTGACCACACACACACCACCGCAGCAACCACAGCAGCAACAGCAGCCGCAACAGCAGCAGCAACAGGAAAGAGTAGACCCTGGCTGAGAGGGATTCCCGTGCTCCTTCTAGTGCTCGTCCTGCCACAATCGATACGGGCCTTCTGCCCCTCCAAGTGCCAGTGTCTGGGCGGCGAGGCCAACAGCAGGGCCCTGTGCGTGGACGCCGCCTTGGAGGATGTGCCCATCCAGCTGAATCCCGAGACCAAGTACATCAATCTGACACTGAATCGGATACGCAACCTGGAGTTCTCGCTGCCGTTCTACATGAAGCTGGAGATACTCGATCTCTCGCAGAACATCATCGAGACGCTGGGCTCCAAGAACTTCGAGTACCAGTCGGAGCTGCGAACCCTCAACCTGAGCAGGAATCTGGTCAGCTCCCTGCACAAGCACGCCTTCAAGGGATTGACCAATCTGCTGCTGCTGGACCTCGGCTACAACCGCATCGAGACGGTGCATCCGACGGCCCTCAGCGACCTGGCATCGCTGGTGGAGCTGGACCTCACCAACAACAACATCGTGAGTCTCGAGGACAACTGCTTCAAGGGCATGGCCACGCTGGAGGTGCTGGTGTTTCGCAACAATCGCCTGCTGGACGTACCGGCCAGCAATCTGTGGCATCTGCACGCCCTCAAGAGCCTGGACATGGCCGACAATCTGGTGGAGTTTGTGCGGAACGACAGCTTCGAGGGACTCAAGGATCTGCTGGCCCTCAGCCTCAGGGGCAATGTGATGAGCGAGCTGGATGCCAGCGCCTTCGAGGGGCTCATCTCGCTGAAGCATTTGGATCTGGCCGATAATAATCTCACGGTGAGTGAACTTTGACCAACACAAAGCATGTGGGGGGGGGGAAGCTCGCCTCATAAATGTAGACACTGTCAGGACGGAATCCTGTGACCAACACTTTGCCAAAGCGGATTTCAAGCGGGAGGGAAAGGGAAAGGCCCTGCCCCCTTGGCCCCGAGCAGTCCTTGGCTTAAGTTCGTCCTTCCTGGACTTGGGCTGCATTTTGCATACGCAAAATTAATAACCATAACTTGTTGTTGCCACCACACACACGCACACAGACGCACACGCACTCCTTTCGCAGAGAGAGAGAGAGAGAGTCCTTTCTGGTCCTTTCCTGCTATTTATGCATGCAAACATGTCCGTCCTGCCGGGGCTGCCTCTTTGCTTAGGCCCTCGGCTAGCAATTCGCCAACATTTCTCCGGGTTTTTGTTAAATGTTGCCTCCGCTCCGCCCTGCAGCTCTCCGCTCTCGTCCTGGTATCTGCGTCTCTGCCAGAGTTATGCACATCCTGGCAACAGACCAGACTTAAAGCCGCTTCCACTTTACGAGCAGACAATTTGATGTGCCGGCAAAGCGTTGGCCACGTTGTTGCCTTTAAGAAGTTTCAGGCTGTAATCGGTAGCTTGTCTTTAACGATCCCATGCTGACGTCTTAAAGTTAGTACAACACCAAATCATTAGGAAACATGTATGCTATCGGGAGAGGACTGTGTGTCCGACTGTCTGTCTATCAGTAGAGTTGTGTAAATCCTCTGCTCGGAGGCGAAATGCCATGAAATGTCCGGCAGAGACAGAGAGGGAGGAGGGGAGGGGAGTCGCCACGTAGAGTGGCAAGAAATGCGTTTTTATGCAATCACAGACTGTGTGTGTCTATGGCCAAGATGTAGCTGCAGCAGCCTCGTCCACATCCTGTTTATGCAAACTGATGGATGCAATACCTGGCTGGGGCTGTGGCTGTGGCTGCATCCTCTCTCCCTCCCCCTCACTGGTGTGTACATATATCCGAGTTATGGTCGTTAGGAGGGGGATGGATATCGTAGGAGTGCAGTAGTCCTGCTGTGTGTAGTCCTGCTGCTTACTGTCTGTCTGGAGCCTAAGCAGGTGCTGCAGCAGAAACACGACCAGGAGCAAACCAGGAAACCAGGAGCTAGCCGCGCAGTAGTCAACGACGGAGCTGGAATTTATGGCGCTCGGAATCAGTTCGAAACTACTTAAAATACCTTTTGGCATTTTGTAGTTGAAATATGGTATGGTCTGCCAGCTTCCTGGCGCAAGGACTCCGCTGCAAGAGCCTTTGGCAAACCCGTTTCGGTATTCTCAAATGGCATTCTTTTTCCTATTGGACAGATTGTTGTTTTATTATGCACATGGATACCCACTACGAACCTCTCCTCCCTCCATTGCCCCTTCGCTCCTTTGGCATGCGGCTAGTGCATGAGATTGTTGTCTGCATCTGCATAGTTTCCTCCTGGCCAACATGGCAAAGGGGATTCAGGAAGGCTGTGGGGGGGATGCTGCTGCAATGGCATTATGTCTGCGTCTGGAACAGCACGCACAAGGCATGGGGGGCATGGGGCATGAATATGATTTATGAAGTGCGTGCTGGAGTTTAGCGCAGCTTCAATCGAAATGAATTTTCATCGAATATCCAACTGCAACGAGGCACAGCAGTGGCTTTAAATAAAATCGAAATGGAAATCAAAGTGGGAGAAATATTTCCGATTTCTATCGATTATGAATCGTTGCAACCCTCTCTCCCTTTTCAATTCAATTCATTTAACATTGAACATTCAAATTTATTCAACTCAATTTCCCATTTTAGAGAGTAGAAAATAACCAGAAATAAATATTTCGGACAATTGACTGATTATTATTATTATTATTTTGTGCATTCCCTTCCCCTGTTTCGTTTTCGTTTCCATCCTTCGGACACAATTTAACATATTCCATAAATTAACAAAAATATTTACTCGTGTGCAGATGAGTAAATGCAGGGTACAGAATGTGTACTACATACATATATGTACATATATACATATATGTATAAACATTAGGGCACTCAGATTTTGATAAAAATTAATTGCAAAAATACGAGTAGTGTGTGTGTTTAGTTGTTGTGGCAGAAAGTTTTCACCAGTTGCAACCAATTTACTGTTTTTACTTTGCCTCTGCATTTTATGTTTATTTATTTACTTGCAGTTTTCATATTTATTTATTCTTTTTTCTGCTACAATTTTACAGTTTCCATGTTGTTGCATAAATTTTGCGTATCGTTGCACAGCTGTAAAATCGCTTTGCTGCGAAAATTTGTGGCATATACTCGTGCTATTTGTGGCAGGATTTTGTGGGGAGCTGCTGAGATTTTTGCCATATGGCGGCCATTGATTTCTGAGATTTTCGACTACCTTTTTCTGGCAAAGAAACCTCACGTTAACGATGCATAACAGATACATACATATAGCATACATATATAGCCAATAAAGTGAAGAATATATGTAATATGAAGGACATGGCACGTATTCATTCATTTCCAACTGAAAATCCCGCTTCTATTTGGACAGCAATTAGCTTTCTCATTTTCCACACTTTCTTTCATACTCCGAAAACCAGGAGTTGGTTGGTTGGTTGGTCATAAAAATGGAAATTAATGCGAAATATCAAAGTCAATATAATTTTCACTTTCTTTCGGTGGTACTTGGCGGCGGGGTAACTCCCCCTCCCCCTCTCTTGCGCCTTCTTTGCGCGCCCAAAAGTTTTTTCTTCACGCTGCACTGCGGCCAGTAGGGCGAAAACGGGGAATGGAAAAAGGAAAAACCGGACAAGGGGCAAAAGGCTTTTAATTAGTCGCCGCTTTTCCTTTGAGTGCAGCACAAACATCAACATGGGGAACGAGAGGGAGAGCGAGAGAGAGACAGATAGAGAGAGGGAGAGAGCGAAACGATAAGTGAAAGTGAAAATGGGGTAAATTCTAGGGGAGGTAGCAGGGGGGTAGTAGGGGGAAAAAGTGTTGCCATTTGGTTAAACAATTGCCCCGCTTGGCCTACATTGCGTATGCGTAATGCCTTTTAATTTTCAAACCATTTTCATTGCCTTATGAGAGACCTTTGTTGGCCAGCAGCGGCAGCATTTGAATTCATTTGCCACACACAGGCACACACACACACACAGGCACACTCTCTTTCTACCCATCGTCTCTCTGTGTGTGTGTGTGTGTGTGTGTGTTCTGCCCCTTCTCCGTGATGTTCATTACGTTATCGCGGAGTGTGTTCGTGTCCGGACGCCTGGCACGTAGCTTCCGACACGCCAACAGAGAGGAAGGGCGAGAACCAGGAGCCAGGAGCCAGGAGATGGCAGGGTGAACCCAACTGTTGGCCAAAATTACAGCCAAAAGCTTTTGCACCCCTTCTGCTGCTGCTGCTACTGCTGCTGCTTCCAGTGGCAACCTTTTCTTTTATGCATGCCACACTCGAAGCTGTCTTAGTTGTTGTACAAATTCGTTGCAAGATTGATTTTATTGCCTGCCTGGCCAAAAAGAAAAACACAAAAAAGACGAATTTGTTGGTCAAAAAGAGAAGAGGAAAACAGCGAGTGATTGGTGAGCGGTCGGGAGGTCCGCAATCTGGCAAATGTGGTGGCCTGAAAGGGGGAGGGGATGGTTGTGGGGTGGGGTGAAGTACATGACGTACGTTTCCGTTTCCGCTGCAGTCGCTTAAGCAACGCTTTCGCATTGACCAAAAAGGGGCAGGGCAGAGCTTGTTATACCCTGGAAGAGGGGAGTATAGAGATCGCAGATCTTTCTCTCCTGATGCATGGAGTATATGAATATATCAGACGAGTTTCCATGTAGTAGTAGCTGTAGTAGTAGTAGCTGTAGTAGTAGTAGCTGTAGTAGTAGTGGCTGCAGTTGCTTGTGTCTCGATCACAGCAGTGCCTCAAGGGTATCCAATGTTTCAACTCTCAGAATCAAGCCCTTGCTGTTTTGTTGTTACTGTACTCTTTGTTCGCCTCTCTCTTCACTTTTTATATTTGTTTTTTGTTTTTTTGGTGGGCAATAAAGGACCTCTACTCTACTCTAAACCATCCGTAAAGTGCAGAGGAACCACAAAACGTTTTTAGAGCTGAGTGGCTGGCATTAATATTTGATGGGCCTCCCCGCCCGCTGTCCTCCCCTGTCCTCCCCCTCGAAGAAGTTTGCCTTCATTTCTGCACTTTTTAAATGCTCTCTAAATAAAAGACTCACTTTTATCCCTATATATATTTCTCATTGCAGATGGTGCCCACACAGCAGCTGGCGAAACTTTCGAATCTCACCTATTTGAACCTCGGGGGCAATCGCTTTGCCCACCTGCCCGCCGTGGCATTCCTCAACTTGTTTCATTTGCGCGAATTGCACTTGAGCCGCCTCGACTATTTGCAGCGCATCGATTCGAGGTAAGTTCTGAAGAAGTTCTTTCCGCTGGCAGAGCGAGAGAGACAGCTATAGACCAAATTGAAAGTGGGTCAGCGGAAAACGAAACTATTTGTTTTCGACCAAAATGGCCATAAACAAGACACCAGCGAAAGAGAGTTTCCAGAATGGTTTCGGGGGAGCATTAAAATTTCACATGTTTTTGTGGGGCAGGGAAAAGTCAGTTTAAGACCGAAGATCTAAAGTTTTTTTCTCAACCAGAAATAGGATTGCTATTGAAATCTATATTTAGACACAATGTTTAACGAATTACGAAATAAATGTCTGTCTAATGCCTTGCATCATCACTTAAGAGGATTTCCAAGGACTTATTGTATCCCGCAAAGGATTAAAAACTTAAAATACCCTCAAGTGTGTGCAGCAATTCCAAGAAATTCCAATTCCAAAATTGCTCGATAAAGAGCGACTAATCAGGCAATGGGAATTCACTTTCACACAAATGCACGTGACCTCCACACACACTCAAACGCACACACACACAGAGACAGACACACAGGCACAAGCTTGCCCCACAAGCAGAACAAGGACAACACCAAGTCATTACCGCTCAATGCAATCAATCATGGCTAATACGCTTTTGGTAATAAGATGCCGCCGCACACATACACAGCACACAACAGCAGACACAGGAGGCACTCAGACTCAGACAGGGAGAGGGAGAGGGGAGTCAAGTCGGGGGGTGAAATGCTTGAACTCCATTCGAGCATATGTTAATTCAATAATTCCAGGCAATTTTCATATCAAATCATTCAACAACGAGTCCTCCTCCTACCACCACCCATCAACCACCTACCCCACCTTCTTGTGGCCCCTTCTTGTGGCATGTCAATCAGCCACCACCGACAACCGTCAGAGGCAGGCAGGCAGCATCGAGACTGCCACGCCTACTGGGCGACATGCCGCTTTACATTGACATTTACATGACACATGAGAGAAAGAGAGAGCAAAATAGTGAGTGAGAGAGAGACAAGAAAGTGCCTGCTGTATCCTTATGCTATTTAAATCAGTTTAATTTGGAAATTTCGTTTGATTTTCTTGGAACAAGTTTGTCTAAAGCTTATCCAGACACACACACCCATACATACACACCCCCCTGCCGCCCTCTCTGTTTGCCAGGCTTTGTAATTGCTTTTGCCTTTTGTTTGGCTTTTGTTTGGTCTCTGTCTCAGAATTGTGTAAACTTTTGCGTCCCCAACCGCCCCCTGGCCACCCCCTCCGCACATTGTTGCCGCCAGACTGTTGATATTGTTGCTCAATCTACGCAGACATTTACATATGTAACGACACACACACACACACACACAAACAGTAGCATATGCCTGTTCTGAGTGATTTGCAAACTAAATTCTGTGTGTATTTGTCCTCCGCCCAAAAGTATTTCCAAATGGAACTCAAATTGGATTTTTCCCCGTTTTATGCTAATTTTGGGTGCGAATTTAGAATTTATATAAATTCCAAAAATGGAATAGTTTCGATAGAGAATTCTCATGCAGAAGGATACGTTTGTTCGTAATTCGTTGCACTTTCTAGGTGTATTACTTGGAAGGGAAGTCTCTTCCACAGGGGAGGACTACAGGAGTAAATGCCTGCCATTTGAATGCCCAACTTTCTTTAGGGACATCTGTTTTCCTTTTGTTTCGTTTTGGGGCAGGAAATTATACGCGTATTATTTGTATCTTTTTCATTTGTGTGGGGAAACTTTGTCGTCCTTATGGTCTGACTTTGACAGAATGGAGCGCACTTGATGTAAAATTCATTTGCCAAAAGGCAGACCATTTATCCACGATATCCGAGGCATTACATACCCTGGAAAATGGATATACCGAATACCAATTTGGTTCAAATTGATTTAGAGGGAAATATTATAGTTGTCGCAATTCTAAGTAGCTGAAATACCCTCTCTTTGAAGGGTATAAAACACGTAAAACAGCAACGCTAAGAGTAAAAAAGAGGCTGCCAAACAAATTGCCAAGCCCATACGCCCATTACTCCCCTCCTCAGCCCCTTTAAAGGAAATGGCAAAACACTTTAAAGTGGAAAATTAGAGAGGGAGAAGAGCCCCCAAAGAGAGAGACAGAGATACAGAAAGAAGAACCCCCAAAACAGAGAGACAGAGAGAAAGAGAGACATGTAAATATTTATGTAAATGCGTTAATGGAAATCTGAAAGGTGGACCGGTTTGGAGGGAGGGCCAAGAGGAGGAGTACACGTTGGATAGTCATACGTTTATGGGGCGAAAGGATACATACTCCTCAGACACGCACACACACATGCACACATGCACATGTGCTCCTTTTCCTCCCTCCAGTGGCTGCTCATTATGAAATCCTTACACCTAAACAATCAGCGCGAGTCCTTTGCCAAATTCATTAGGCAGCAGCACGTTGTCATTTGCCACCACCACCCCTCCCCCTTGGTTTGTGGAAAGCCAACAACCCTTCACCGCAGCAGAAAAGTGAACCCATGGACACATGGGGACATGGAGTGAAAAGAAAAGGAAGGGACGGGAAAGGAGGGGTCACATATCAAAGGGAATACTCGTATCAACTGAACATGACTTAATGGCGGAAAGTCATTCCGGAAAAGGGATTCCAGACTCTGACTCTGTCTCTGTCTCTGCCACCGATCCTCCTCCTGCCATGTGTTGCGTGTAGGTGTTGCCCGGTTTATTTGGTTGCGGATTTCCAAATTGAAACTAATTGTTTTAAAATTTATGCACAACCAGACAGAGAGAGAGAGAGCGAGAGAGAGCGAGAGAGAGCGAGAGAGAGCGAGAGAGAGCGAAAGTGAGGCATGGCATGTGTATGTTTTGTGGCTGCTCTTTGGGGTTGACGTTGACTTGGCCATGAATTATAATGGAGAGCCCAGATCCCAGCACAGAGTGGAGGCTGGAGGATGGAGGCTGAAAGTTGGAGCTCTGAGAGTGAGAGTTGAATGAGACAATTGGGAATTGAATTCGTGTTTAATGGACTGCGAGGGTGTGTGTGTGTGATTGAAGAGTAAAAGGGTGGAATATGGTACTCTGAAGAGCAGCCTCAGATACATATGTAGTTATAGTATGCCTTCCCACAAAGGTCTCTGCATAAAAGTGGCCCCAGTGACACAAATTTGCTGCCTTTTTAAGCGTGAATGCAAGGCAGAGGGCCGCTGCTGTATGACGCGTGACACATTTCTTAATTATTTGCACCTTTTCTTCCACACATCATTCCAATTAGCCTTCCATTTAAAGGTAAGCGCCTGGCAGGACATTTCTCTTCTGGTAATTGGCACTCATCTTTGGCTGCGTTTAAACGAGGAACATATCCTTGGCGCTAATTAGGTTGTTTGCACTGCCCCTCCCCCGTCCCCCCTTCCACCATTCATCATATTCCATCACATTATCCCTCTATATAATTCTCAACTGTGGCTTATCCTTGGATTCTTGGCTGCTGCTGCTGCCTCAATTATTTCAAAGTATTCCTTCCACTCTCGCCAACTCTGCCTCTCCCACCTCCACAAGGCACCTCTCCCCGTGGCACGCCCTCCTCCTTCCCTGGCTACCATTTCATGGCAAATTCAAGTGCATTGCAGGGGCTCTGCAGGGAGGGGGGGCTCTGCAGACATGCATATGCATAAATAGACAGACTTAGACTTTCGCCATCCTCCAGTGCCTTCTGGTAAATACGCATAATGGCTACTCCACCACTCAGGACTCAGGACTCAGGACCCTCGCCTGAAGCTGAAGCTGAAGCCATGGCTGGTGGCTCTCCTTTCCTGGGCCTGCTGCCTTGAAATATTTCCCAGCTCATAATTTATGGAAAAATATGGCAACAGTCGCCGCTGCTGATGACGGGGAGGGAGGGGGTCAGAGGTCGGAGAGGAGCCAGAACCAGAGCCAGAGCCAACATGTTTATGTTTTCCTGTTTCCGTAATTTCTTCCTGCCTGCATTGTTTTTTACCCTTTCAGAGAAAGTTATTCAAACTCCTAAAATATGTTGGAAATTCAGTGAAAAAAGCCTAAAACGAGTCGCAAGCTTCAAGATATAATCCGATATTTCCTTGGATACCAAATCCCTCTAGGGAGAACGAATTTCTGGGGATAGAACCCTCAATAAAATGCTGGAGAATCGAATTTCTGGATATAAATAATCCAAATCGTATCACTGTATCTAGAATCTATCGTATTTGTATCTCTCATCTCTGTATAACAGAAACGATGTCTCTGTTAGAGTATCCAAGGGTCGTGTTCCCAAAACAAGTCTTCTTTTGTTATTTTTTTCATGGCACCTCTCATTCTTTCTCTCGGAACATTTTGCATTGCAGCTAAAGAATAAAAGAGAAAACAAAACCAAGAACCAAGGGTTCCACGGGGTTCCACGGGGTTCCACTGGGGTCTTCTAACCTTTTGACTCCGGTCCATTGTTTAATGTTGATTTAACAGTTGTTTATTAAGATTTTGTCTCCCGCCACTCCCCTTTTGTTTGCTCATTAGGCTGACACATTTTCATGTAATTAGAGCAGAAAAAGAAAACACAAGCACACATGAAGGAAAAACTTTGCACAGATCTCTCCTCTGCGGCCATTCAATGGCTGCTTTAAGCACTACACTCCACTACTCCACTACCGCAGCAGCCTTTCCATTTCCATTCAATGACAAGGATAGACAAGAGCCACCAGCCACTCTCCTGTTAATGTGACATAAAGGATGTCAAATGCATTCATAATTAGCTCTCAGCGCCATTCTTCATGTGAGGATAATTAGATTCAAGCAAAAAACAACAACAAAAAATAGTGAAATGAATAAAAAACAAGCAACAAATTGCAATCATTAACAGCCAGAGATACACATGTACATATGTACACTCGAGAGAGCAGTGCAGATACATATGTACATACACTTCACAGAGACAGAGAGACAGAGAGAGCTCTGCTCTTTGTGCTTTAATTATTCAAATTCCGCTAGTTGTATGTATTCCCATAGTTGTATGGGGCAAAACCTGTACTAAAGAATATAATAACATATAATATAATTTCTTGAAGAACTTCTCATGAAATTTCCATTCGCTTTTCCCTGGTTTTCTTTCATAACTTGCCCCGTTTCCTCCTCTCCCTCCCCTCCCCTCTGTTGTTGTTTGTCCACGTTTAATCTATAATTATGTGAAATGAAAAGGGCGAAAGGCGAGTGTCTCCCACCGCTTTCCTCAGGACAATTTTCTATGCATTTTCCGGGTCCTCGTTCACGTTGCGACGCCCCGTCGACTATTGCTACCCGTGTGAGGGGGAAAATGAATGGCTTAATGGGGCGTATGCGTAATTTAAAACCGTTTAAAATGTCATTAACAAATTGCTTAGGCCATATTACTCGATAATTTGTCGATTACCGGTCAATCCAACATGGAGAACTCTGTCCAGGAGCTCAATGAACCCCAGCCCCAGTAGACTCAGCCCAGGACCAATTTCAGAGCCAGAGGTAAACCTTAGCCCGAAACTCTTTTTTAGAGCCAACACCCAGCCGCAGAGTTCATTTCAGAGGTAAGCCCCAGTTCTAGCGTCCAATTTTGGTAGTAAGCTCCACATAAAAGGTCCCTACAGACCTGTATGCCCACTCCTGCTCAGAGCTGCGAGAGCCTGCAACCAGTTAACCCATCAACATAGAGGATATTCCGTCATATTCTGTTGTAGTTAAAATGTCAATCAAATCGGGAATCGGGAGAGAGAGAGAGAGGGGGCGAAGAGGAGACTGCGAGGATACAGACAGGATTGACTGCCATTCAAAACTATATCAAATACCCCGGCCCGACCCGACTGACAAACTGTTTGACAGTCTGACTGATTGACTGTCCAAGCAGCCAGACATTCAGACAGCCCAACCAACCATCTATCCGTCCTGTTGATGATGTGAGTGAACTCTGATGGTTTCTGGAGTCCTGTAAATCGTGACTCTGCACTCAGCACGGACAGCAGCAGCAGCAGCAAACATTTCAATCGGATTTCGAGCAATTCCAATTCAGATTCACCCACAGAGTGGGGCAGTTGGGGGGGCGAACAATTTGCATATGAGTAACACTCTCCCCCACCCCAAAAGCTTTCCAAAAAAAGCAAGAAGGATACGGCGGAATCAGGCAAACATTTATGCCACACACACACACACAGCACAGCCATTTCCGTTTCCGCACGTTTGACGTTGCCAAACGCAAACAAAATGAAGTAACAAAGAAAACGGCGAACACAATAAGGGAGGAAAGAGGGCCGACACCCTGGTAAATACCCTAACAGATCGATCGTTATTATAGAGTTTTCTGCTCGGTTTCATAGTCGTAATACCCCCGGCAAAGGGTATACCAAAGGTAGGCAGAGCCCGAATGCGCGAGTCAAAAACATATAACATGCAAAATGAAGTCGGATTGAGGGCTGAAACCATGGCCGAAAACCAAAGGCCCACAACAGCAAAAAGGCTGTGCCGCTGTCGTCCTTTGTTGCCAGTTTGCTCTTGGCCACGTGCTCTTTGGCCAGGCTGAAAGGCAGTTGCATTTTAAAGCGAAAGAAAAGCCATGGACAACAGATCCAACCTGTAGAGTCCGCCCCCGCCCCCACCCCAGCAAAAACTTCAGCCTCGAGGTGTCTCTAGACCCAAGGAATCCCCGAATCCCCGTGGTGCTTCCCTCAATGTCACGTTTTTGCTGTTGGTTTTCCCCTTTCCCCTCTCTCTGTCCCACAAAGATATTTGCATAATATTTGCTCAAATAATTGAATTTGTTTTTTGTTATTCTGTTGTTCGGTTTTGTTCGGTTAAGCCGCTAAATTGTTTGGGGCACACCCGTGTGTCTCGTGTGTCTCGTATGTCGCATGCAGACACGAGTTTTTCTCGATAATAGAAAGTTTCCCTTACTTTTTTTTGTGGCCTGCAATTGAAGTTTTCTCTGTATTTAGGATAAATGTTAAACTTGCCATGAAATTGAATGTTCGAAAGGTGGAAAACTAAGAGCAGCTAAGAGGTGGAAAAGTTGGAAAATTAAGGGAGTTCTGTTCGAGTAGTTGGCGGGGGAGTCATGCTTGATATATAGACATTGCCTTAAGGGCTTGCAATACTTTAGCAAATGCCATTTTAATCTCTCCCTTTCCCTTTAGAACTTATATTTATTTCGAGTTTCGAGCAAAGTCCTTCCATTTGTTGCACAAATGAAAAGCACAAAAATTACTTCTGAGAGTTGTACCGCTCCCAAAGGACTCCGTCCTTATCCTTCAACAAAATGAATGACAAACAGTTTTCATGCATGAGAGCCAGCAGCTCTCCTCTCGTTGCCATTTCAATTCGAATTCATCACAAGATTCGCTCGACTGGATGCCTGCCCCTTGCCCTTTTCTTCGGAAGGGGTTCCGTTCCACAAAATGCAGCCACTTATCAAATCAATGCAAGGCGCTCCCTCTCCCCTTTCCCCTCTCCCCTGCTGATGCTGAGAATAAATGCGTTCATTTAACATAGAATGCAACTCTCGAGTATTGAAATGAAATGTTGCCTCCAGAGCAGGGAACGCTTAAGAGCGACAAATTCGCTTTGTGTGTCACAGAGTCGGAGTCGGAGTCGAAGTCTCAGTATTGCTCATACGCCACGTTGCACTTATTTCATTCAACATCTGAGACTGTCTGAAGGGATTGGGATCGGGATTGGGTGTCTGTGAGTCTGGGGTAATGCACTGCACTGCATGCATGCACACACACACACACACCTCCCTCCCCTCCCGCCTCTTTCTCCAAGTCTCCAAGCGACTTAGCGCGTTGACTTAACTTGGCAGGGATTTACGACAACGCTCTATGGAGCTCGAATAACATGGAAGCTGCAGACTGCACACAGCAGACTCCCGCCTTGGTTCTCGTCTTCGTTTTTTATGCCCTTTCATCCATCCTGCTCCTTGGATGTTGGCTGTTGCCTGTTGGATGTGGCATGCTACTCCTCTCTCGTTCCTTTTTATTAAGTTGAAAATAGACGCAGGCTAAATAAATCCATGTCGCTTACTCGTAAGTCGAAAGCTGACGTTGTCATGTGTGCAACAAGGGTTGCTGCTGCTGCAGCTGCTGCTGCTGCTCCTGTTCCAAGGATATTTATATATCGTTTTAAGCTTAAACATTGAATGCATAATTAATTCCCTCCCCAAAGAGAGATTAGAAAACTGCTTCTCTAATTAATTCCCATCTGTCTTTTGGCATCTCTTGCAGAGCCTTCGTGGACAACACGCACCTGCAGACGCTGCATCTGAACTACAATCCGCAGCTGAGCGACATACCGATGCGCCTGTTCCAGGGCAACCCCAACATCCTGGAGGTCTACATGCAGAGCAACAGCCTGCAGACGCTGTTCTCGGCCCAGTTCCCGGTGGACCAGCTGCAGAAGCTCTACTTGGGCGACAATCCGCTGCAGTGCAACTGCTCCCTGCTGTGGCTCTGGCGGCTCGTCACCGGCAACTTTGAGGGCGTCGATCCACCGCTGGAGCATGCAGCGGGCGGTGCCGTGGCCGCCTTGGCCAAGGAGGCCAACGATAGGGAGGCGGAGGAGGACGATGCCACCACTGCGGCTGTGGCTGAGGACGGAGTGGCCGTCTTGGCCGCCTACATAGCCGAGCAGCACATTGCCAATGCCCTGCACACCACCGAACCGAGTGCCTACGAGCTGGCCACCTCCTCGTCCTCGTCCGCGAGCCGCAACTCTGGGTATCTGCGGATGGACCGGCAGCAGATCGGCTGCGACATCTGGCGGGACACGGTGCGCACGCGGCGGCAGCTGCTGTCGATGAGCGAGGGCGAGATCACCTGCCCCGCCCACATCGTGACGGTGGTGTGTGCCGTCATCACGTGCCTCCTGGTGGCCATGATCGGGGTGAGCGTCCTCTACTACCTGCGCTTCGTGAAGCGCCGCAGGAAGCTGCTGCACGAGCGCGGACCCCTGCGCACCAGCAAGAGCATCATCAACGTCCACGACCGCATCCTGCAGAGCCACCAGCCGCTGGGCGGCAGCGGACTCGGCATGGGCATGGGCCTGGGCATGAGCATGACCCTGGGCGGCAGCAATGGCGGGGGCATGGGCATGGCCCTGAACTATCCGCACCACGCGCAGACCCTGCAGGCGCACCACCACTACCACCAGGCGATGCCGCTGCAGGCACACAGCGCCGGGGCAGGGCACGGTGGGGGCCACGACTATCAGCAGACGACGCTGCCGCAGCTGGACAAACTGGAGTTGGAACGCTATCTGGCGGCCCAGACGATTGCCAACGAGTACCGGGCCCTCAAGCCCTGGGAGCTGCCCGTCAAGGAGGCCGACGACGAGCCGGAGCACCTGTACGAGCGGTTCGATCACTACGAGTATCCCGACACTCAGACCATGAGCAAACTCAAGCAGGCGGCGTCGGTCGGGGGGGGATCTCCCGTGCCACCTACTGTGGCATCGTCTGGGAAGCCGCATGTCGTCTACGTATGACGTGGACGAGGTGGCCAGATGGAGACGGAGACGGGCATGGAAATGGTGGGCCCCAACCTCACCAACAACAACTACCGGAGCTATGTGCAGAGCCAGAGCCAGTTCTGAGATGAAGGATCGCTAGGATCCGAAACTGAAGATGATGATGAAGATGCCATTGAAACAGGGAATGTGAGGTTATGGTTTGTTTAAGGTTCGGTTCTAATTTCAAACAACAAAAAACAAAAACAAAACAAAAACAAAGGCAACAAAGTTTAACAAGCGTCAAATGAAACAAGGGATTATATATGTATGTCTACGAATACGAGTACTCTAACGACTAACGATTAAAAGATATACCTACTAATCGATAAGCTATAAGGAATACACACAGACACACAGACACACACACACAACACTCTTTGTCTCTCCCTCTCTCTCTCTCATAGTTAATGGCATTTAGCATTCGAATACTCTAGATAGCATTTTAGTCGGTAAGATCTACCTTAAAAGTGAATTTAAACCCATATACATACGAGTATATAATGATATATATATATGTACATGTGTATGTATGTATGTAGATGTAAACTGTTGAAGAAGGATATGCGTGAGGTACAGCTGTGCTCTCGCACTCTGCGAGAGAGATTCAAGGGGGTATCATCTCTCTCCCTCTCTCTCTCTCTCTCTCTGGCAACCCAAATGGGGACCAAATAGTCCAGTCCTGTCCATTCTAGAACTAACTGATAATCGAAACCAATTGCCAGAACAGAACGGAGTTAGAACTCTCTCTCCCACTCTCTCTCGCTCTCGCAAGTATCTTTGCCAACATGTATCTTTCCTTCAGCAAAAGAAAAACAAAAAAATCTAAAGTGACAATACACAAATACATAAATAATAAAAGAGAAAGCATTCAACAAAGGAAATTATGATAATTCTAGATCTACAGATACAGTAGCTATATGGAATAAATGTAACCTAAGTGAGACAGAACTCAAAGTTGAAAGAATTTGTAAATATCTAACACTAACTGATGCCCCCCCTTCCCCCCACCCTGAGTATTGTAAATAATTTATGGTTTACGGATGAAAGCAATAAATTGCCAATGATTTTTCTCCTTTTTTTTTGTTTTTTGTTGTTCAAATCAAAGGCCATTCGTTTCATGTTTTTGCATATAATAATTCAATTAAATAAGCAAATAGATGGCACACACACACACAGACGCAAAATGGGGAAAAAGCAAGTGTATAAATAATATATAAATATTTATCAAATAAAAAACTATATATATACACATACATATATACGAAAATAAGCAGAATCAAAAGGCAAACGCAAAATGGCACTCGAAATGCATTTGCCGAAATAAAATATGGAAGTGGAAATGGAATACAAAATATAAACTAAAAATCACTCTGTGAATAGAAAGGTACGGGGAAAGGGGGAATGGGAAACTGGAGCGTAACATTAAATACTATACATACATATAATATACGAGTATATGCAAAAATATTTAATTAAATGATAGACACACCCCAACAACAACAACAACAACAGCAAACAAATAAAAACAACAAAAACAAAATGTTATTTCTTATACGAAGACTGAAGAAAATGATGAAGCAAATAAAAATGAAATGAAAAATTACCAAAAAAAAAACAAAACAACAACAAAAATTGCATTTTAATCAACCAAACAGAAAAACCAAGAATTTCGACCAAGTGGAGAGTTCTTTTGCCTCTCCTTTTATTTGATGGTTCCCTATGCTTTTTGCTGGTTTAGCTCTCCATTTTGTAGCAGAAAATACGACAAATCTACAGCAAAAGTCTCTCTCCTTGTAAAACAAATAATATACTCGTCCTCAGAGCCCCCCATGCACTGGGGAGTGGCTCTCGGCCGTCGGCTGTCGTCTCTGGCCCCAGTGAACCGCACAAGAAATGGCATAAATCTAGTGCCGAAACAAGTGCTCTACACACACACACACACACACAGCATCCACTCCATAAGTAACCCGAAACGCCTACAGCAGGACAAAAGGCGAAGGAGAAGCGTAGGAAGGCATTTCAGAGGGGTGGCAGGGAGGGGTGGGGGACGGAAGTAAACCAAAGTAAGTAAAATATTTGCCAGTCGGTCAATTGTCGGTGAGTTGTTGGATGAACAAAACTCAAATAAAGGCCGGACAACATTCCTCCCATGTTCTAGTACTTGTAGTGTGTACTGTACTCCTCCTCGTATTTCAGAGAGCTGCTGTAGCTGCTGGCTACAACATTTAAACCACCAAAACTGAGATTTGGCAACAATTACAAATATTAACCAGAGAAAAGAACCACATTTTCAATAACTGATTGCCTCTATGAGTTTCTATCGGGAGATAACCGAAGACCACCCACAAAAGAGAGAGATACAAAATGTGAAATATATATTTTTATTTATTTATTTGGTCTTTATCAGATTCTAAGATATTTCTAAATGGAGATCCATGTATTATCAGAGCCTCTAATGGAAGAAGGCCAATTAATGGGCAGTTTAATGAGTGTAAAATGGTGGAAATCCATGTCCATTTCCCGCCCTCTCTGAAAGGGTAACTCCGAAACAGAGCGAACTCCGTGTTAGACAGAGAACGAGTGTAAAATTCTGAAGAATTAAGCAAATAAATCTGAATGCTTTCTAAATAATTAAATATGCCTGAAGCCCAGTTTCCTTCCATCCAAAACTGGGTCTCTCCCGGTCTATCCGCGCATCGCGGCGTAGACGTGGGACAAATCTCCGCCCCACCACCCTCCCCTCCCCGCTGTGTGTTTGAATGATTGTGTGGCATTTGTTGTGGGCCATGAGGCAGTACCACACCTGAGTGCCAGTCTCCGAGGCAACCAAGGACTGAGTGGTAGGCGTGTGAATGATGGCCAGCAATTAATATTTCCACATTATGTTGCATGTACGCATGTACGAGTATGTTCTGGTGGCAAAACTGGTGGAGAAAACAATCAAAAATCCACTTTGTTGGACGTTTAATTAGCTCGGAAAATGCGTAAGTAATCGGGCGAGTACGAGGAGTGGGGGGAGGAGTAGCCCATAAGTCATAAAGTGCAGGAAATTGCTTGACGAAATCCAAGTCCAACGACAAGTGGCCGCCCATTAAATGCAGCGCACCCCAAGGGGGAAATATATCCACCCTCCACCCTCCGCCCTCCGCCATCTGAATAACGATTTCTGCAGCATTTTAATTGCCACGAAAACCAAATGAAATTCTCTTATGGAAGGCCGTTAAATAGATACACAGATACGGATGCCAGAGAGATATATGCTGGATCATAAAAACTTAATGTCCTGCAATTTGTTAAAAGATGCGCAAACAGCCAAATAAAACGGTGGCCAACAGGGAGGAATGGCTTTAATAGAAGTGGACGAAGTGGATGAAGCTGGAGGAGATGCAGAATCCATAGCTAATTGTTTGCCTTTGCATCTGGGAAGGAGTATCTGGAGTCCAAGAACTATCTGTGTATGCGGGTCCAACAGCTGTGTCCACAAAATCGGTGGCACAAATTGCTCAAACAATGGTCAAGACTCAGACACAGACACAAAGCGTGTGTGTGTGTGGGTTCTATGACAAATCAAAGTCACTTAGACTTGAAGGCGATTTGGAATTCACTTACATTACCATGTATCCATGTGTCCATGTAGCCACGGAGTTCTGTGTCCAGCGAAAGACCAAACAAAACGCAAGGACATATCATTTATATCAATTTAAATAACGACCTTTCAATGGATTTGCAGCTTCAAGATAGAAATATCCCGTAAAAAGCTTAACGAAACCCACGACTGAGAGGTGGCAGGGGGGGGACTGCCGGCGGAGTGGACTCCCCGTTTAGATGGATGGTTGGACGAGGCATTGACAGTCGTAAGCCATAAACCACAGAAAATTGGGCATTATATTAGTTAAGATGCTGTCAAGCTGAAAGAGATCCATAGCCCGAGGGGTAAGGTAGAGGACAGGACAACACAGACACAGACAGAGGCCACCACAGTGCAGACATATCGCTTTTAACACACACACACCAAGCAAGCGCCGACACCCGGAAGGTTAGAGAGGGAGAGAGGCAAAGAGAGTGGGCTGCGTGTGAGTGAGGGTTGGGTGGGGGATGTAATCGGACAGACAACAGTATCCCGTATCCTTTAACCGTAGCCTTGTCCGGCACTAAAACACCGTTGGACAGGGAACGAAAGCCAGAGACCAGGAGCGTCACTGGCCACTGGACCAAGACCAGGACCAGCAGTCACCCGATAAGCAAACGCATTCATCTTATAGCTAGTCGAAGGGATAAAGGATCAAGGATATAGAGGAGTAGCCCTTCACTTGAACAAAAGTTAAACATATGAAGGGCTTAAAGTGTATCCAAAACTTGCAACTTTACTAGGGGAACGAGAAATGGGAACAGGAGAAATTATCTTGACAGCCGAACGGTTGTGCACTTAACCAGGTTACAGTTACAAAACCCAGACATATATAGCATATCGCATATATATCTTGAACAATTTGGAGAACCGAAACAGAAGAGAGACCTAAATCATAGCCAGAGCCTTTGTTTGGCCCTCTCTTTACACCCAACTACTATTCACCTTTTGTCTTTTTTTCTGGCTTTGTTTTGCACCACTTTGCTTATCTTGGCCATACTTTTTATTGGTCTTCTTTTATTTGGCAGCCCCCTGCCGCACCTCCCAGGTCTTTGTTTATTTGGCAGGACACACTGGCACAGCCATAAGTCACTGAATAGCCGAGAGATAACTGCAGATAAGTGGCTCACGGAAGGACACACGAATTAGTTGTGGTTTTCTGGCTTTGAACTTGAATCAGTAAAACTTAAAGCCAAAGGATTAGAATACATTCCGTTTCCTTTCCAATCACCCTTGGGGGTGGAATCATCGAAAACGATTCGCGAGTTATAAATTACTGTTTACAGCCCTTCACCTCCCCCTCCCAAGAACGGAACGTAATCATTTTTCAACCTGCAAATTTCTGCAATTTCAGTTTCCACCGCAAGAATCAAACTCTCAAAGTGAGTGCGAGAGTGAGTTTCATTGGGAAATTGGTTCGGTTCGGTTGGGTTCATGACATCCCCCCCTCCCCCTGTAAACTTTGGCATATATAAATTTATGAAAATATTTGCACATCAATTTTCAGCTGAGGCTGAGGAAGACGCACCTTTTGGCTCCATTGAACTTGTGCTGAAACACCCTGCAAACTGCAGATACTCATACGTATCTAAACTGAATCAATTTCCACCGCGATAAACTTCAGATACACCTTCTGGCGAGAGGCGGGTGGCGGGAGGGGAGCGCAGAGTGAGAGCCATTGAGGTAACTGCAAAATGTTGTGTAAAATTTGCAAATGCAATAAATAACTCGTTTCAGTGGAAAATGGTTTTCTGCTGCTGCCGCTGCTGCTGCTCCTGTTTACACCCTCCTGGAAAGCATGTAAAGCTTCCTGCTTTTTTTTCGTATTCTTTTTTGTGCTCTCTGAAGGAGTAGAGAGGAGTAGAGGTATCCTTTCCCACTCGGGTTTTAGGTATTCTGGTTTTTTCCACCCCCTCTTCGCACCCCGCTATAACCAAAAGCGCGCCACATGTGCGAGTCTGCTTGTAGTTCCTGTGGGTTTTTACTCTTTTGGTTTTCCCACTTTGGGAGCCCCAACAAATCAGCCTGGCCTGTACCTCTAGCTTTGGCTTGAAACAGCTAACAGAATAGAACCCCATACAGTTTTCATTATAAATTGTACTCTTAAGGGTTTTCTCTACGTTTTTCATGAGAATATTTCTGGGAAAATCATAGAGTATTTAATGCTTCGCTTATCGAAGGACAGACATGATTTTTTCATGATTTTTTTGCGTTTGTTGCTGGTTTGGTTTTCGTTTTTTGTTTCGCTTTGCGTGTTGTTTCGGTGGCAAGCATCCCCAAAAGTATGCAAATAATTTTTGGCTCCGGCTCCGAATCATATTTGATATTCAGTGTCAGAGTTTCCCTCAAAAGCATGAAAGGAAGGAAGCAAAGGACGATGGCAAGCAGGCGGCGAGGAAGGGTTGCCGGAGAGTGTCAGAATGGGCGGCGGCAGAACACAAGTTATTGAAATTTGCATGCAACGGGGAGGAGGACGATATATAGAGGCGGCAGATAGGAATAACGGCAGAACGGCTGAACGGCAGCAGGCGTTGTTCTGGCAATTTATAGCACTTGTGTCTTGGGCCCAGTCTTCCCTCAGGCAGAGTTTTGGTTATTGTTTCGCCATACACGGGGTGGAATCCTGGGGGCAGGAATCTGCAGAAAGGCAACATCCCCATGGATGTAATTGTTTCGCAATCGTTGAGTTTTGATTATGTGGAGACCCCGCTTTGATTGTCGGCTTTCTTTTTGAAATTAATTAAGCCATTGCCATTGCGGAATGTGTTCATGGAAAATATATATTATGAAAATCCCTGCAGATCGCAAGCAAAAACTATGCCAATAACATTGTCATATGGTGGGGGGAGCCATAAACCCACACCCTCTATATTTTTCGCCTCCAAAATGCCCGCTTAACTTCGCTTATCAAAAGTTGAAATTGCAGCGCGTTTGGGGATTTGCGTGCGGGGTGCGGGGAGGGCCACTCGAAAGCTCCATTTACAGTGGCTAAAAAGGGGAGAAGGAGAAGGAGGAGGGGAGGGGCGCGAGGGATAGGGCTGGGATTTCAGTGGAAACTCTGATACGAACAATCGGCATTTTTATTTCCTGGTTTGCAGTCGTCATCGTCATCATCATCATCGTATGCCACTGACCCATTTCTGACATTTATCACACAGACACAGACACAGATACAGATACAGACAGACATAGAGAGAGATACTCCTTCCACATAGATACGTACAATATGAGCGTATCCTGCAATTGTCCCGAGGGTCTAAAAAACCCAGCCAGAATGAATGACCAGCTGTAGTCCTTCGCCTCTCGACTGCTGACTAAGTGGACTTTTATTTCACTATTATTATTCCCAGCCGGATAAAGCGGCTAGCGAATAGTTTTTCTCTCCCTCTCTGGGGCTCGCGCTTTCCTGATGGTTCCGTTCGTCATCTTCATCTCCTAAGCGTTTCAGATTAGTTGCGCCACTCCGGCCACACATCCAGCCAGCCCTCGGGTGGGGATGGGTGGATGGGTTTCCCCTCATAACGATTGCTTTTGATGGGGCTTGGGTTATTTCTTTTTCCGAGATTCCGGGCAGCAGAAGAGTGGTGCCGTCTCTATCTATGGTAGCAGCAGTGTCCATTCATGGACTGTTCTTATCTCCTATCTGCCATGGGTTCTTCACCCAAGAAACGTCATTGAAATGGCGGCAGCGTCATGTGTCATCTTTATATATATCAAAGCATATACCCCCAAGCAGGTACATATATAAGAAGTAGTGGCGTATATTCATTGATTCACCCAATCCCAAATGGAAATTTCTGAGAGATAAGACTTATCTACATGTGGCTCTGCTTCCGAGTTCTTCTATTCTCTCTCTCTGTCTCTCTGTGTCTCTCTGTGTCTCACGTTCAGTAGATTCGCGACCGTCGGGCGGACAAGATGAAGACGATGACGAAGAGCAGCCATGATTCGTATCTTTTAGGTGTGTTCCTGCTGGTTATTGTAAGTAGATGATCTGCTGCCAACCAAAGATTTCTCTTGGATAATAATCTTTGACAGCTGGCGCTACCACGAGCAATACTTTGCTCTGGGGACTTGAATCGCCATCGATTGTTTGTCCAGGCCGATCGCACCCTCGGCTCCATCAGCAATCAGCTCATCGCCCAGGCCACGGAGCTGGTGGACAATGTGGTGGAGGATCTGCTCGTCCTGGACTCGCAGAACACCATTCTGATGGGCTACCTGGACAGCTTCGACGCCTACACGGCGGTGAGCGACAATCGGACCGAGGAGAAGCTCGACACCTTCTACGCCGTGGTGGGGGACTACCTCGACTCGGACACCACGGGAGACCCGCTGCGATCGTCCACCATCGAGACCCAGCTGATTGCCCTCTGCCTGCAGCGCAACGGCTTCGACCGCTGGAAGCGCACCGTCCAGCAGCGGACCAATCAGCTCCAGAAGCTCCTCACCAAGAAGCTGCGCAAGCACATGGACTCCCTGGACAAGGAGGATCGTCTGGCAGTGGAGCGACGCTGGAAACGGACCCTGGCACGCGGCGGTCCCCGCAGACTGGTGAAGCTGCGGGAATTTGTCCAGTGGCTGGGAAAGTTCAGAGATTAGCGTGGCGCTGACGCGTGACGTGACGATAGGTGTTATAGGGGTGAGGGGTGAGGGGTGAGGGTCGGACTGCCATAAATTATACTGATAAGGAAATGTATGTTTAGTGCCCAAACATTGCGGTGCGGGGGCAATGATCCGCGACGGCGGCGTGTGCAGATATTTATAATAAAGTTTTTGATAAGTTTATATCTTTATTTCTTTATGGAAGGGTTTCTCCCAAGTCTGCCATTGGCAACAGAGTGTCTATATGTTGAAAGGGGTTTCTCCGACTGGTTGCCATAAATCTCTCTAGGAAATACTTCCTACTCTTGGAAGATCTCCTCCCCATCATATTTGAGTAAATCCAAAGAAACAAACAAAGGTTTTGCCAGCTTAGAACCCTCTTATGGCACCCATAGAGACCCCCAAAGAGACATCTCCCAAATGCAATTTCTGTCGACACTCCTGTCGGCCTCCTTAATGCACTCGACAGACAGAAGGGGAAACTTTTTTGTACTCCTCTGACAAAGAGACGGCAATGAAAACTTTGTCATGCCTCCCACGTCAGAATGGATGGCAAAACTTGGATAAAAATTATGAAACTGAATATGGAAGCGTTGCACAAAATTGAGACAACAAAACAACCAAAAACCCAAAGAGAGAAGAGACATAGAGCACTAGGGAGAGAGGGGGAAAAGGGAGAGACATGTGAGAACTAACACTGATACATTTTTATGGATGGCAAGTGGGCGTAGGGGGAGAGTGGGGAGAGGAGATTAGGGAGAGCCAAGGATACAAGATAAATGGCAACTGCATTTCCTGTCTGAAAGCTGACAAAGTGCTGAGTGCATTTACGACTTGGACTTGGACTTTCGAGTGTCTGCGAATATTTTCCCAGAATTTCTTCCCCAAGAGGGGAGGGGGAGACGAGAGTGTAGTGTGTGCTGTGTATAATCTGATAATCAACTGGAACGAACTCCGGATAATTGGCTTAACATTCGTCACAGTTCTGGGTCGAATCTTTGCTTCCAGTCACAGCTAAAACTTCTCGATAGAAAGATGCATCTTCGACTGAGTTTCGGTGAGTTATGGGGAGTCGCCCTTCTGGGACTGCTCCTGGCCGACTCGGTGCATTCGAATCACTTTGCCAGCCAGCTGTACAGCCAGGCCTCTGAGGGGAACCAAGACAGGAACCTTGTCCTGTCGCCCGCCACCACGAACCTCGCCCTGGGGCTGGTCTACTTTGGAATGAGACACTGCCCGGAGCTGATGGGCGTGCTGGAGACCGTGCGGCATGGCGAGCTGGCCTCGGATGCCATCAAGATGGTGAATCGCTTGTATGTGGACCGGAAGGTGCAGCTGATGCCCGCCTACCAGGAGGCTATATCGGACGATCGACTGGGCCAGCCGGCCAAGAAGGTGGACTTCAGTGATCCGCAGGTCGCGAGCGATGAGATCAACTCGTTCGTCCGCATCTTCACGGACAACAAGATCCAGCAGTTCACGCATCCCGGCCTCCTGGACAAGGACACCAAGATGGCCATTGCGAATGCCGCATACTTCCACGGCCAGTGGGCCCCCCCCATGGAGACCAGGCGCCTCCCCTTCCACGCCTCAGACGGCACGGAGCAGCTGGTCGACACCCTGGAAACGTACGAATATCTGCGCTACGAGCACATCGGCGACCTGGACGCCGTCGTCCTCGAGTTGCCCTACCAGGACGATCGACTCTCCATGGTCATTGTTCTGCCCCGCAACCCCGGACAGAGCCTGGCCAGCCTCGGCAGCCTCATGCGCGAGGTGGACCTGGTGCCGCTCACACAGAACCTCAGCAAACAGTTTGTCCACTTGCAGATGCCAAAGTTCCGGGTGGAGACACGCCTCCCCCTGGAGTCCATACTGCGACCCCTGGGCGTGAAGACCCTGTTCCACGCCCCTGCCCTGCACGAAATGGTCGCGGGTCGCCATAAGAACCACAGGATCGGCACCATCATGCACTTCAGCTCCGTGGAGGTGAGCGAATCGAGCAGCGCATATTCCCCGCTGTCGAGTGCCCAGCGCATGTACACGGAGCCGCTCCAGTTCTGGGCCAATCGTCCGTTCATCTTCGCCATCAAGGACTCGGATCACATCTACTTCATGGGTCATGTGGTGACCCTCCAAGATTCAATATAATATTGTAATATTCACTTTGATTGTGTCTCTATTTACGGGAATGTTTACACGGAACATGGGAAAACCTTTCAGATTCCGAGGGAGATCAGTCATCGCCGGCATCGCAGCAGCCACCCTCGCCACAGTCGCCGCAGTCGCCACAGCACATGGTCAGGGAGCCTAAGAGGCCGCAGCAGCAGAGGAGTGGCAGGCAAACGCAACACACGAGGCAGAGGCATATGCAGATGATGACCATGAACATGATGCCCAGAACGCCCATGCCACCAGAGCCATGTCGCTTCGTGGTGGCGCCCACAACCTCGGCCACCACTGTTTCTATTGTGGTCGACATCTTTAGCTCTAGATTTGATTTGGAATTTTGAAAACTCGAAACTTGATAGAAATTTAGTTGTGTTTGCTCTGTTTGGGGAGTGCCTGAAACAGGAAACATTCATCTCATGGATGGTTTGTACTCAGACACAGTGGGGCATCAATCCCTCAGAAGGATCAACAAGGGACTCGATCGATACTCGATAACTGGTAGGAGGGAAAACGATATCTTTAGGACGTTGGTTTGCAATCACTGCACCATCAAGTGGCCCAAGCGACACCAGCAGAAGGCTGTTACGCGCAGAACCCAGGAAAGAACGCAGTCCTTTATTTTCTTCATGTGAGCTTTCGTTTCTATCCCTTGAGGTCCTGCCCGGGAAATGGTAGCCGAAGCCTCCTTGAATGCTTGAAATTAAGAAGCTCAAAGTCAAGAGTGCACTCGCAACTCTTCAGCAGAGGGCGGTGGCCACATCAAGTGACTTCTAACGATCCTCCCCCGCCCCCTCCCAACACATGCGGAGTCCCTCAACAAAAGTGCTCATTAAACACCCACCACACACACGCACACAAACACACACACACAATCCCCATTCGAATTGTATATAAATTAATGAAATGCATTAACGAAAGCGATGCTCCTGAAGAGGGCGAACGATGGTCGACCCTCGACCCTCCCTCGACCGGGGATCTGGGGAACGGACTTGACTCACTGGGTCGCAGCAGCAGACTGTACCTGCGCTCGTTAGCGCTCCACACTCACCTCACCCCACCCCACTCCCACTCGTATTCACATACTTATTCACCACCCACACCACCCACACTCGTTCAGCGAAAACACTCGCCTTTCCTCATCATTATCATAATTTGAATGCGTTGCGAGTTTTAAAATATTCATGCGAGTCGAAAGATTCCCTGTTTCAAGTGGGCGCGCACGTGTGCACGGGTGCATTATTTGGGGGTGTTTACTGTACCAAAGCGGAGTGTGTGAGTGTGTGCTGGTTTCAAGTATAATGACTGTATTTTGTGCCCTGATTACTCCACAGAGAATCAGCTGGTAAATGATATAAAATGAAGGGAATATACGAGTGTCATCATAATCCTCCTCTAAAGGGTATTTTTCATCTATGAATTATTCAAAGAATTTCATTTTAATCGTATTTATGTACAGAAATTCTGTTTATTAGTCTCTGCGAATGTTGAATACTCAATTTCATTCACTCTTCCCCCCACCATGAGGATCACAGGCTCTCGGGCCAATCACAAATCATTGATTGGCAATTGTCAACTATCAAACACGTTTGCCAGTCAATTCCCAGGCCCAGCCCCAGCACCAGCCCCAGCTGAATGCTCATTCAATTCACTCCACTCCACACACTCCGCACACACACTCACAACTAACTCACTCACACACACCACACACTCTTGCACATTACATTCATTCATATACACTTTTCCTCATGCACTTTGCGGCATCATCGCACACGTGGCGGCTGGCTGGCTGCATGTCAAAGTGCAAAGTTTTGTTCCACCAAAAAAGAAAAACGAAGAGTAAAGGACTCCCCTTTACAGCGGGGGAGGGGCAGGTGCAAGGTGAAAGGCAATGCCTGGGTGGGGTAGTGGCAGGGTGCAGTCAAACGAGCTGCTGCTCCTACTGCCTGTCGATGTTTTCCATCCAAAAAATGAAGGGAAAAATCTGTGAAATAAAATGCACCTTTGCTGTTGTCGGTTGGCGGTGGCAACCCTTTTAGCTCTGGCAGTTTAAGCCGCGCCCGTGCCAGAGTTGCCAAACCCCCCCCCGCTCACATCCAGCCGATGTTGTTGCGGTTACTCCTGCTGCCGCTGCTGTTGCTGGAGCTCCTCCTGAGCCTGCTCGACGCGGGGTAAATGCGTGGCAGCAAATGCGCGGATGCACAAAGTCAACATGCACATTAGGTTATGGCGTGAGGATGCAGCCAGGCTGCAGGCTGCAGGATGCCAGATGGATGCCCCCGATTGGGGGCAAACAAGTTAGCGGAGCGCGTTGGCGGAAGCCGCAACGACAGGATGTCCTGGGATGACTTGTGTGAGTGTGTCTGGTGTGTGCCATCACAGTTAATCTTTGCCAATAAAATGCAGCACAAATCTTATTTTTTAAAATCATCGATAAAAATCCAAGCAAAGGACTCGCCAGATGGCATCTCCATCATATTTATGCTTATAGCTGTATCTGTATCTGAAAGATACTTCCCCCTCCAAGGCATGCGGTCAATGAGCGTAAAATGTTGTCATATTTATAAATCAAACAAATAAAAAACATTTCCAGACAAAAAAAAACCCACAAAAAAAGAAAATTCAGAAAAAACTAAGAAAAAGAAAATAGAAAAAGAGAAAGAGAAAATGATATATGGCATGTTTTGAAGGAATTTATGTGTCTGCGCCTTTGGGATAGAACTCCTTACAGAAGAAAGCGACAGTTGTGGGGGGAAACTCCGAATCTCTAAGAAGTTCTTCCTGAGAAAACTAAATTTAGTGGAAAATTCTCTTCAAATATTTCCTCCTTTAGCTTTCTAGCCACATCATGCCATTCCCCAAGCAATAATTTCACCTAGTTTATGTATATCCCCAACCAATCATCCGCATCCTCATCATCATCAACGAAAAGAGCAGCATCTTCCGTAGGAACAATGATCATGTTCCATCATCACATTCATTGGCACTCAGCGAGCAAATGTAGAGGGAGGAGCAGGGGGAGGCTACCAGTGGGCGGGAATTGCACTCGTAAACTTGATTGTAATAGTATAATTTTTGGCGTAAAAGCCAAACAAATAAAGCGAACAAGAAAATGGGGGCCTAAAGTCCGGCCAAAAGCGTGAGCCCATGGATTATCCCTCCCCTAAAACACACGCACATACGAGCATAGATTCCTATGACCACCACGAGAGAGTGGGGAT
Source organism: Drosophila algonquin (assembly GCA_035041765.1). Lineage (NCBI taxonomy): Eukaryota > Metazoa > Arthropoda > Insecta > Diptera > Drosophilidae > Drosophila > Drosophila algonquin. Next base: position 1,463,297 of record JAWNKY010003561.1, read on the forward strand.
GAAATTTGCCTCCCAGCCTCCCTTCAATTTCATGCAATTTTTATGAGTTCTATGCGGAGCACCCATACACACACACACACACACACGCACTCACTCATAATCCGCCCCAATGGACCTTTCTTGGGCTAAGCCGTGGCTCCTTTGGCTCCCTTTGGCTCCCTTTGCTTCCCTACATCCCATCGTCACGCATTCTGCGTGGAAAGTTATTGTTATCCTTTTGTTTTAGTACGCGCGCACATCCTTTATACTCCTGGTGCTGTCTTATTGCCTCCAGGACTCCACTCCCCCTCCCCCTCCACTCGCTCGCTCGCCTTCGCTATTCGCATTGATTCATAAAACATAAATATAAATACATAGTGCGTATACGCAGCGTTTGCCCATAAATTCTGATAAACGTGAGATAGAGAGAGAGAGGGAGAGGGAGAGAGAGCAAAGCCCCAGCGCCAAAAGTCATCAATCTTTTAGCATTTCACTTAGATATCGCACTCCGCCCCAGCCTCCCCCGTCCCTCGTTTGTTGTTTGTTCATTCGACGTCGATATTTGTGCATAAATATTAATATTGCATGACCATTTTTATTTGTTTGCCCAGCAGCGCGGCCATGACCAGAACAGGACTCCAATGGGAGCTCTTCTTGCTTCAAGGAACACATTTTCCCGAAAGCAGGAATCAATATTGAGAGGAGCTCCAGTAAGAGTGGGAAACCCTTCGACATTTATTCCCGAAAATACAGAGTTTCAATTGAAATTGAGATCTTGAGAACTCTTAAGAATATTTACTCGAAAATACATAAATTTTTACAACGGAAGTTAGATCGGGAGAACCAAATTTCTGTACTCCAAAATGTGGCATCTTCCAGTCAATCAGTAGGTCAATCAGGAGGAGACCTAGCTCCAGTCATCGCGGTCGGCACAACACCACCAGCCCCATCCGAGGTACACGAAGAGCCAGACGCACAGGCAAAATATTATCACGAAGACGACCACGGCGATGGCCACCCAGACGGCCAGCAGGGAGCTCTCCCGGTGATAGTACTCCGTCGACGAGTACACCCACGGCGTGCTCAATTGCGTTGTGTAGTCGTCCTCGTTCAGATCTATGGAATCGGGCATTGTGGAATGCAATTTTGACTTTAAACAAATCCAGATATGCTATATAAAGTTTTTTTTGTAATTTTCAGACTCTTACAGACTGTTTGATGTGTTTGTCAATGGCAAATCGGAAGCACATTTCCCACTTTCTGATGTCCATTTGGTTGGAACATCATTTGATTATCCATCTGTTGAATCCCCACTGATTTATGTGGCTAAACAATTAGCGACAATAATTGGCCACAAAATCTGGGTTGTAAATCACTTTCCCTCACTTTTAATTCTGCAAAATACTGCCAAAATCGTATACTCTGCATCTGAGTAATTTAATATTCAGAATAATGTATGAGTATAGCAAAGTAAAGTACATCGTGTCGATAGTGTTGATATAACTGAAGATACTGCGACCCAAAGTTTGCAGTTGCAACAAAACTGTCGACTAATCATTCAAAAATTGTTCAAAGATTGTTCAGGCAATCAACTATTTAGTAATTCAACGCCATTTTATAATAATCTAATCAATGAACAATTTAAATTGCACATCAAGTGGACAGGCATTTGGCCATTAAACGGATTCCAACAGCCTTTTATGAGCCCATCAATCGACAGCAACAGCAGCGCCCTGCTGTGTCCCCCCCCTCGTGAGAGCCCACAACCATTCCGATTACCGATGGCGTCCCATGGAAATGAAATGGTAATAAATTGGAATGTTTCAATATTTAAATATTTGCAATTACATTTAAATGTTTGGCCATGTGTGTGTGAAGAGAGCGGGAGAGCGCTGTCTGCCAAAATATCTTTATATTCGGCTTTTTTCTCTCTCTGCGCGTGTGTGTGTGTGTGTGTGTGTGTGTGTGTGGCTGCCAATAAATTGCTAGACACAAAGTGTCAACCAACGGGACAATCAACGGAGGACAGCCCAGCCTTATTTGCATACGTATCCCTTGCCTGGGCACCGGCAGGACAGGACCCTTCCCTTCTTCCCCTCTCCTGCCGCCTACTTACAAGCATATTATAATGGAATCCACACTTGAAAATAGAGCAATATCCCCCCCACACAGACACACACACTTGGCGTACAATATGTTGCCGCGGACATTCCTCCAGCTATAAATATTATTGAATTGTTCTGCCACGCCCCTCTGCCACTCTGCCACTCTGCCACTCCACCCAATCTCCTCCTCATTGTTGCAACAATGATTGCGGCAAGCGGATGTAAAAACCTTGGCAATGACAGTTTTTGGGGGGCTTTTGGCCCTGTTCGTCTACATCTCCGTCTGTTATGCAAATGTCTATAATATATATGTATGCATGTGTGTGTGTTTGTGTGTGTGTGAATAACTGTTTATATGCAAATCTTTTATTTCGCTGTTGCCTCCGTTTCATTTCTTATTTCCGTTGCAGGCCCGACACCGACATTGGCCTTTTTTTACGAGTCTGTCTATAGTCTGTAGATATATATATATGTATATGTATATCTGTACATATATATATTCTGCATTAAATTAACATCAATAAAATGTTGGCCCCCCCTGTGTGTCTTCCGGGGTGTCCTCCGCTTTCTGGAGTGTCCTTTCCTTTCCTAAAAGTTGTTGCACTTGTGCATAATTTGAAGCTAATGCCAACATGTGCTGCGATTTGTCCCAGCACCCACCGCCACTCCCACTCCAGCCCAGTCTTTCCTGTCTCTGCTTCTCCTGCTCTCTCTCTCTCTCTCTCTAGCTTCTCCTGCTTTCGCTGTCTGCATCTTCGACAGTTTTAGAGTCTGTTCCATACTCGTATTATTCATTTCCTTTCTCCGAGAGACATTTGCATCTGACAGTTTTTGGCACTTTCTTTGGCTCCTGCTGAAAATGAAGGAAAAAGTGTTGAAGAAAGTGAGTGAGAGAGAGGTGAAAGGTGAAAGGGAAAATGATAAATGGACAATCACGAATCTATGACTCATGATGTCGCCATAATTTAATTTCATAAATCCTTTCCGACTAGTTGGTAATCCCTTAAAATCATTGACCCTTGACCACCCCCACCCCCAATAAATAAGGCTCAAAGAACGCCCGCAGGCACAGCTTGTAAGGCTTCCCCCCGCCCCCCGCACTCCTTGGCCCGAAGCAGGGAATCCCCCATGTTGGCCATGATAGATTTCCCAGCGCATTCCGGGCGCATGTAAACATCGGCTTTTGTTAATCAAATTAAGTGCAAGTTAATGTTGGGCCAAAATCCAACCCCCACTCCCTCCCCCTCCTCGGTGTATCCCCGCTTTTCACAAGAATTATTTCAACCCATCAGTGGGTGGTGACGCCCGCTCCTGCGCTCTCCTGCAGTCCCTCTGCTCTGTTTGCCCACTCGAATGAAAAAAAATGATGAATAATAAATTGCTAATCATAAATATTGCGAAATCAGGCGAACGAATGAAAAGAGAGAAATGGCCGAGAGAAAAGACCGAATGAAAAGGAGGCAAATGGCTAACAAGAGGGGGGGGAGGAAACTCCCCACCCCCATCCCCGCCGATGGATAGAAATCACTCCACTCTCCACTTCCCTTTTTTTACACGCTAAAAAACAAAACAATACCAAAAGTACACATTGTTAAATTGAAAGGAAACAAATGTAAAATTTATACAGCTGCAGTGCCCTTCCCATTCCGATTACTTCCCACCACCCACCCACCCACCCAACAACCAACTTGAATGCAAAATCAAAGTGTGGCAGGAGGCAGGAGTCGCTGGCGGAGGCGGATGTCTAGCAGCCACTGTGTTTGCCCCATTATCGAACTCAAAATGTTGTAACTGTGGGCGCCCTCGAGTGGGTGGGAATTTCCATTATGGGAGAGGGGGTGTTGCGGGGGAAGGGGGTGAAGCCTTCGCTGAATAGGAAGCTGGGATATGATTAATTTAGCGTTATCAAATTGATTGGATTATCGCCAAGGGGAGGGAAGGGAGGGAAGAGAATGCACGCTAGCTGTGAGAGCGAGCTGTGATTTGAGCCTTTATTTCATAGAATATTTTTCCTCCTGGAGAATCTCTGGAAACTTCAACGAATTTCCCCCCATGCCTGTCGACTCCTCGCTCTTTAAAGCAGCCACATCTGGACTCTGACCCCGACCACAGCTTATGACATGTTCCCTCCACGCAGCCGTCAAATCCGGACATTTGCCACTCGCATCGACTATCGCCAATGTTATCCCGACCACAACAACCCCCAGCCTCCCCCTCCAGCTAGCTCTATCGATCGAGTAATTAGCGTTGCCCCCAAACGAAAAGAAGAAATCAATACAATCTGGGAGCCAGCATCGGGCCGGCAATCAGGAATCGAAATCAGAGTCCGTTTCCGCGTCCGAATCCGTGTTACGTTTCGTGTTGGCCAGGCCCAAATGCCATGCCAAAAATTGCCCAAAAAGGGCAATCAGTGGCAGTGGAAGGAGTGACCGAAAATCGAGACCGAAAATGCTGGTCCTGGGCCGGCGAGCAGCTGCCAAGTTTCTCAGGGGTAGTGGGGGTAAATCGGTGTAACAAAAGTCAAGTGCAGGCCGTCGACTGGTTACAGTTCGTTAGCGGTCACTAAACAGTTGGCAGTTACAGTTACAGTTACAGCTGCAGCCAGTAAACGGTAAATCAGTGGTCCACAACATTTTCGTAGTGCATTTAATATAATTTCCTGTTCGACGGGGCATTGCCACAGAAGAAACTGTTGCACATGCAACCGCAAAATGTTTACCTACTGCTGCGGCGCTGGTGACAGGAATCATCCTCTGGGATGCAGCTGCTCCAAGTAGAGCGAATAACACCAACATCTGCAAACCCAAACAATTTGCAGCAGCATCTTGTTGCAGGCAACATCTGGGCGCACACAAACACAAGCCCAGGCCACGACCGAAGCCAACATCCTTGTGGAAGAGAGTCCTAGTCCCAGGAAAGTCCTAGAAGAACGAAGGGACGCTACGCTTACCAAAGCTCGGAAAACTATTCAGCTTGGTGGGAAATACGTACCAAAAGGAAGCTTCCTTCCACATCCTATCCCCAGAGAGACTCTCATGGATCAATTCCCTGAGGTATTCATGGCATCCATCGATGGGTGAGGGTATCTTGAGCAACGGCTACTTGTCGAAGGCGAAATGGTTCTGCGAATCGTTGCCGCATTCAGCGGAAATGCAAGCCGAGTTGGCTATATGTTGTTGCTGTTGTTGCTGCAGTGTTTCGTGTTGTGTCTGGTGGCATGCCCCATGAATATTCATGGCCTTTGCCGGGGCAGTCATTCGTTCATTCGTGATTTCACGCAACCACGCAGCCAACGCAGGCAAAGCAGGACGAAGAAGCTGCCGCAACACAGAAAGAGGAATAGGAGCAGGAATAGGACAAAGTTGCTCGAAAACAATGAAGAGGAATGGCAAGAGACAAAACATGAAACCAAATAAATAAACAAATGTCAAGCAAAAGAGTGGCAGAGGCAGTGGCAGAGGCAGAGGCGAAGGCGGATGCAGCAGCAGCGGCAAAGGCGGGCACGAAAGCCAAGAAATTGGCGTGAAAATAAATCAACAAATAAATTGGAAAATTTGTTATTTCAACGAGAGTGAATCGGGGGAAAAGCGAGGAAAACCCAGGGTAGAAGTTGTGGCGGGAATGAGGCAAATAAAATGTTTGTTCATGCATGTTTTACATCGGAGACAATCAATGGTTCTGTTTCGTTTATGAGTGAATTGATGGCTCTAGGAAGGGGTTGCCCCATTCAATTATCGACCAGAAGGCAGAAATCCAGGACTGATCTTCAGAATATAGCATTCAGAATATCTATTGTGTGCTCTTGATAAATTCGCGATAAATTCGATCAACTTGTGGACTACTTTTCCAGAACCTCATGATAATTCCTATAGTTATGACTCGCCTTTTGCTTCCACCTTCTCTTTGAAGGCCTTTAAACTCTTCTGATTACAATCAATACTTACCGATAGCAGTGCAATTGCACTTCTGTATTCTTAAAGACCTCTTCTACCTCTTCGCTCTCGCTCTCTCTCTTTTATCTGCTGAAACTTCAATGCCTTGCACACAGCTTTTCCCTGCACACACTTTCCCTGCAATAACAATTCGTTTGGCCCACAAAGTGAAGGCCAATTAAAATGGCCTTTAAGCGCTTTTTTTGTGCAATATTAATTAACACGTAAAAGGCTGAAAGTACAAACATATCCGAGGCAAAGGATTGCCTGGGACTTGGTTGAATTGAGGTCGCCAGCAGGGGATCTGGCGGTGACCGGGAGGCAGCTCGACCAGCAAAAGGCTGCCAAATACCTTCATTTAATTGTAAAATATTACATTTTAAACAATATCCATTAAATGACAGCAGCAGCAGCAACAGCAACAGCAGCAGCAACAGACCAGCTTGCTTAAGCCACAGGCCACTCGATCCACTCAATCCGCCCCCGCCCCCGACAGCGCCTTCCACCCCTCCGCCACCTTGTTTCCACGGTGCATTCTCGTATCAACTGCCAAAGGTAATCAACTGCTGGGAAAATGTAGTAAAATGGAAAAAAGGAAAGCTCTTAATGTTACCCATGTGCAGACGGGGCACCAGGCGGGTGGATGTCTGGGCGTCTGGGGGGTGGGGGTGGTGGATTGAAAACAAGTTCGCGTCTGGACCTTTGTCCTGGACCCCAGGAAGCCCACACGGCAACTACTTTGCGACTACAGCCTGATGGCGGTGGATTCCTGCGGGAGGGCGGATGTGGAATGCCGTTCCGAGGGCCGTTCATTTAAATGCAAATTTAAATGAAATTTTAATCCTGTTTAAGGACGAGCCGCAAGCCTTTGATGTGCCCCTGCCTGCGGCACCTCGATCGCCATACCCACAACAAACAAAAGGCAGCATCTTCATCATCGTCATCCGTGATCAGATCAGAACACGGACAGCATCGAGAACATGGGCTTTATTCAATCACTCAAATCAACATCGTCCGTAAGGCCTGCCGCACACTTGATTTCCCGCCAACGCTCGACGACCGAGACGCTGCGTTTCATCCGCGGCTGCAGCTCGCTTTTCTCCGGAATGGATGGCGGCTTGGCGACGGCGTGCTGCAGCAGGAAGTAGTCGCAGCGCTTGCAGTACTTCTCCTCCCGACGCGTCGGCTCGAATGGCTTGTCACAGATGGCGCACTCCTTCTCCGGCAGGCGGCAGCGGCGGCAGCAGAGCTGGCGCGGCGAGAGGTCGACCCACAGGAACCGTTGAAAGCACTTGGTGCACAGGTACCATCGGTCGTCGGAGCCATCGTCACTCTCGAGGGGTGTCAGGTCGAAGGAGTCCATTTCTGCCTGCGGGAAAACTAATCAGACGACAAGACAAATGCAGGATGAGAATAAATTTCAGCCAAAAGCTGTCAGACAATGTCAACCCTGTCAATGCAACCCTGTTTCGGGTACAGTTTTGCAGCTTCAATCGGAAGCATCCCTGTCTGTGTTGTGTTTCGTTTCGGATACAGTTATCAAAATGAAAATCATCTCCATCTGAGGAGGGCCCCATCCAATTACCATTTTAATCGCAATCTCTTCAGCCTTTAACAAGGTTATAGCCAGCCAACGGGCCGCAATTGTGAACACTGAACACTGAACACTGAATGATGACGATGGCGATGATGATGAGGGATATAGTAGTGCCATATAGTGCCCGGGTCATCAGGCTCCCTTTCAAGCACTGATTGCATTCTGCGTGCGCTGCTGCTGCCGCCGCTCGTCACTCAATGGATTTACTCGACTGGAGCATCGGACATTGGGCATAATTTACAGCGCATTAAAAACTCCAATAATGATTTATTGTTGTCCTGCTGTCCTGCCCTGTCCTGTCCTGTCGTGTTGCCTGGCGCCTGCTGCCACACCGCAAAAACATATTTAAAGCGACGTATTTATATTTAATGAACAGCAAACTGATGCACGAGTCCTGAGAACTGAGCAGCGAAGCGAAAAATCAGGGCTTAACCATGTCACAATGGCCATGGGGGGTTCGGTCTTCCTCCTCCTTGGTGGCCATGTAATTAGTGCCGGACTGTGGCCACCCCCAGTGTGGTCACCCCCACATCGACTGGGAATAATTCAGGTGCCGAATGCACTTTCTTTCTACCATCGATCGATCTCTTTCTCATCTACTGTCCGTTATTCCATCGAAATGCAAACACTTTCACTCACAAAAACACCTAAAATTCTGTCTTGCAGCACCGCCCAAAGCCCATCGCCAGCGGCCACAACGATGATGATGAGGAGGAGGAACAGCACTGAACCCCCCAGCTGGGATGGCAACGATGAATCCGCATCCGCATCCACATCCGACTCGGCGCTGACATCGTCGACGGCTTCGCTGCAGCCAGAGCAGCAGGCACACCTGGCTGGAAAAGGGATAGAGCCCAAGGGCAGGCTGGGGCCTGGTCTGCTCCTCTTCCCCGGCACCGCGCACAGACATCGGCATAATCTGGGAGCCAACACAGCGGGCAGGGGAGAGCCGCCTGCACTGGGGGGGCCTAAAACAATTCCAAATGCTAATGACGACCGCGTTCCCATTAATCAGCAGGGACAGCAGAGGCGCAGCATTCGCTGCATTCGACGACCGCCGTTGTGGCAGCCGCCGCCGTCGTCGACCAGGACATCAAAGGGCGATCGGGACGAGCAGGAGCAGGAGCTGGTCCCAGATCAAAGCCCGGACGCAAATCGAGGCGCCAAAGTGGGGGCCAAAGTGCACGCATTCATAATCGAGTTCCTGCAGGGCTCCTCCATACATGGCTTCATCTATTTGGCCAAACTCGGTTTGAATTTCGTCGAACGGTGAGTCGTCCTGCCCTCGTCCTGCCCTCGTCCTGTTGTTGTCCTATTGTTAGGGCACAAATTGATTTCTCAATGCGTGACTGGCGTGCTTTGCACTATTGAATGGACGATGGGAGAATGAAGGGGAGAATCCTTTGGATTAAAGTTCTCCCTGTTCCCCCTTCGAGGCCTTGATGGTGCCTTCTCATTCAACCCTTAAATTTTTAATCAAATATTTGTCTAACATTTCCACTCAATTAATTCACAAGCGAAATTACAGTTAAGCCTCATTACGGACCCGAAAAACGCGGCCACAAGCCGCAAGTAGAACTTTTCCACGGGATTATTTTAGCTCTGGTTTACCGCTAACCTCCCACCGGACCCCCTCCCACATTAAGTGGAAAACTAAAACGATACAAAACTATAAGTCGAGGACTTAAAAAAGGACTTCCCCCCAGTAGCAGTAGCAGTAGCAGTAGGAGGGTCGGGCCACGTGCAGGATGGAGATTCCGATCTGCCGCAGAACAGCCAGAAGGGGGAGGTGGTGGGGGAGGGGAGGGGAAAAGGAAGTGCGTGCCAAGGTCCTGTGCCTCTGCACGAGAGAAATAGTACTACATTTTTGTACACATCTTCCGTTCGGAGTGGTTCGGGGCGGAATTTGTATTTCTGTGCGGTGCAATAAATCCTTAAAAACTGACATGACATGACAAACAGGATTACACCAGCCACCAGCCAGAGAAAGAGAGAGAGAGAGCCAGAGAAAGAGAGAGAGAGAGTCTTGGTCTTTGGTGGCAAGGCTTAAATTGGCAACACACTAGCAAGTGGCACGGAACGGAAGGGCAGCCGGATGCAGAGGGCAGGACGTAGAGTAGAGTAGAGGAGAGGAGGTGGGAAGCCTGTCAGGACACCAGGCTGAGGGTTAATTAGTGGATAACAGCCAGGCCAAGGAGAGGGCCAAGCACACACTGAAAGAAAATAGACAGCAACATAAGCAGGGCATTCTGTAACGAGGAAAATATATGAATATTTCCCCTTGCAACAAACGGAAATAATTTCAGATAATTCGCAGATAATTCTCCGAAAAATAAGCCCGATTTATCTGCAGTGTAATCTCCAGTTTTTTCCCCATAAAATCAGCTCAATTACATTTATTGTTAGTTCTTGGACATGGCCCTCCCCAGAAGCGCCACTGACAGGTGTGCTGCACCCCCTCCCCCCAGGAGGAGGTCACGCAAAAACTTAGCTCTAATTAATACACTTTTCCAACTGCAGCTCTCATGCGAGTGACTTGTGGAGGGCAGGCAGCGTTTGTACAGGATTTTTGGCTGTGAAATATTTATGTATTTTCCCCTAAACAGAACCAAAAATAGAACAGTGAAGGAATATGCTTTGCCATGGCAAAAAATCAGCTTGTGACGCACAAATTTCTGGATTATACACAACTCCAACCAGGGGCTTAAGCGTTCGCCCCCCCACCGTCCCTGCTTGCCACTTCACTCTGCCAGAACTAGCACACTTGCCACAAAAATACATATATATATATGTATATGCATATATCTGATGAAGAGGACTGAAGCCACACAAAAACAAAATCCAGGAGCAAAAAATAGATGCATAAACCTGAGGGAGGGAGTCTGTGTGTCGCTGACATGTGATAACCTCAATTTCGCAAGCGTTGATATGGCAACTAGCTCCATATGAGGGCTTTACTGCCAGAACAGGTGTACACCGTACAGTAGCTGCGGTACGGGCTGCCTGGCTGCCTGCTGCCTGGGGCTGTGGCAATGTCTGTGTCTGTGCCTGTTGCAGTGTTGCAGGCGGTGGGTGCGCTGGTGGTGCATAATCCGGAGCCAAAAACTGCAAATGCAAATGCAAAACACGCACAGGATTAGGGTCGGGTCGTGTCTCTATGGGAGTGCAGCATCGAACCAACTGTTCGGGTCGAAAGCTCTCTGAAAACTCGAGCGATTCATTTCAGAGCAGCAAAAAAGAAGAAAAACAATGTGGAATAAAACCATCAATAAGGAATAAAAAAAAAAAAGATTTGGCTGGTTTTAACTTCCATTCCAGTCTCATCTCAGGGTACAACTGGATACCCCTTGAAGGCTAATATGTTTCATCCACGAACTGCACCCAAATTACGTATCTCTGGGATTAAAACTCTTTAAACCCTCCATAAGGATATTCGAAATATGACAGTTGATAGGAAATTCTCAGTTTCCCTTTCCGTTTGGGTGAGGGAATTCATGCAGGAATCTCTTCAAGCCGCATTCTCACATATGAAATCCCACAGCCAAATCCAAATCCAAGTCTGAAAATTTGTGTGATTCGCATAACTCCGCCAAGGCGGTGTACGCATGGATTCAAAAATTCAACGCAACCGAATAGACACCCCTTCAGAATGCGTCATGCAGATGGCTATGGCCCCCCACCCCCACCCCTTCCGCGTGCACGTCTCCCATAACGAGTATTACGGCATCAAGCATGCATCACTGGGCCTCATTCACGCACAAATTTCATGCATACGAGTGTCGAGATGATGAAACAAAGCAAATAAATTGCACACCAGACAGACAGACAGACAGACAGACAGACAGACAGACAGACAGACAGACATACAGACAGCAGGAGAGACAGACAGCCCAGAGTAAGCCCCAGAGTAACAATGGGTCTGTCATATATGATATGATGATGTCCAAAAGGAATTTTGTGGTGTTAGACAAAGTACAGCACTCAACTGTCACGGAAGCAAGGACCAAACGAAAAAAAACAAAAAACAAAAAACAGACAAAGAAAACTTCATAGAAAATCATAAAAAAAAGAGTTGCGAAAATGTTTGGGGAAAATTAAAAGCCAAGCAGGAATGACTGTGTGTGTGTGTGCGTTGAGAGCTTTATGAGCCATTGCTGGCATCAAACTGTCATTGTGGACGGCATTCGCCAGAAATGGGAAATTCTCCAAGGATATTTGGCGACTTGTGTCTCAGTTCTCAGTCATTCCAGTGCCTTTGCCAGAAAATGGAGGAAATGGCCAAGGAAAAAGGGTTGGAAAAGCGTTGACGCGTTCATTGACTCCTGGCCCTGGTCCTGGTCCTGGCCCTGGCCCTGGCCCTGGGCCTTCGCATTGGTCATAATTCTTTTGTCGCGAAAATATTCCCGCATAATGCTCACAGAAAAGTTTACACGCAATAGATTTTTATGTCCTTTGGGAGAGTGCACACAGGACACCCACGAACAAAACAGCAGTGCGAATTATTCCTATGATTGCCATACATCACTTTTGACGGCTGAATCCTACGGAAAAGGACTCTCGCAACAGCCAAGACTCTCCCAATCTCCCCTGTTCTCTCTGTGTTCCAGGATGCTCTGGTTCGCGTTCATCTGCGTGGCTCTGTTCAGCATCATCTCGCTGAGCAAGCGGACCTGGCACCGCTTCCAGACCTCCCCGATGGTCATATCCATGGATCGGAACAAGCTGGTGTGGAACACGAGCTTCCCCTCGCTGACGGTGTGTCCCCACAAGCGAATCGATGAGCTCAAAGTGGAGGAGTACATACTGTAAGTGAATCCCAAAATCGTACAACTTTAGCTGGGAATCCTCTTCTCTCACATGGCAGCTCCCATGGCGAGGACTTTGAGACCGAGGAGGATCAAGAGGATTTCCGTGATTTTATTGTGAAACTTGCGAGCCTCACATACGACAACTTGGAGTCCCTGCCGCTGAACAAGTCCTTCGGGATCCCGGGCGAAAAGTACTTGGATTTGCTTTATGAATTGAAATGGGCCTTCGAGCCGGAAATCAGCAGCGGCGCCGCCGTCAAAATGTTCATCTACGAGACCCAAACGGAGTTTGGCATTTGCCATGCCGTCAACTCGCTGGTCGCCCGCTACAATTCCTTTGAGTGAGTGGATGGGCGGATGGGCGCCGGGACACATCCGGATATGATTTTATGGCTCTTGGCATACCATTTCTGTGTAGTTATTGGCGCTCGAATGATTGGAGTATCTTGGACCATGGGGATCGTGTGACGGTGCATCCGCTGGATGGTGAAATCTACGCCCAGATTATCAACCTGTCGACGGCCTACGATGTCTACTTCCATGGAGCGGGGGATGTGCCCAGCATATCCAAGCAGCGCTACACGTTCCCGGAGAGCGACTACACCACCGTGGAGCTGATTGCCCTGGAAATCTATACGAACGAGGAGGCCAGAGCGTGAGTTGTTCTGCAGACCGTGACTTTAGTCCGTGAACCTCCCTGAATCTGTAACTCTCTCTCTTGGACAGGTTCACCACCAAACAGAGGAGCTGTCGCTTCAACTATGAGGCCGAGGACATGCAGTCGGTGCCCATCTATAGTTTTGGTCTCTGCCTCTCCGAGTGTCGCATGTTCTTCGCTCTGCGTGCCTGCGGTTGCATTCCCCACTTTTACAGGAACCGCCGTGAGCATAACCATCATCATATTATTATCCCTCCTCCCCATCCTCCACATACAGTAGTAGTTGCCCCACTTAATTGTCTCCATTAAAGTTAACTTTTATGTGCCGGACGATGCGGCATTAATGCCTGCCACTCGCTTGGCCATAAAATGCTTAAATTCTCGTAGTTTAAGTTGAAACTCCGTCCGACCGATTATGTATCTCATCCATCTGTCCCTCTCTCTCTCTCTCGACAGTACGGAACGGACGGCGACTCCCTGTTTGCGGACTGGAGGGCATCGGCTGTTTGGTCAGAATTAAACGTGAGTAAACCCCACCCCCCTCTTGGAACATGCAAATATTTAACCTGCTCGGAAAATTCGATTTCAATTTTTCGGTGGAAAAAATATTTCACAGAAATTTCACTAGAACGTGACCATAATTTCATGATGCAGGAGCCAGGCGCCAGGGGACGGGGGACGAGGGGCCAGGCAGCCTGTTGCCTGGGATGACATTCCTGGGGGATGACTTGTGGCTTCATTCGAAATTATAATATTTAGTAAACAAGAGGGGGAGACTGTTCTATTGACCACATAATATTATGTCCATAATGGACCCGAGAAAGATCTTATATAATCATATCGAATAATTTCCCCATTGAATTCCATTCCTGGCAGGCGAGATAATCTCATTGAAGTCGGATAAATACAAAATCAATTGCAATTGTTTGGCCAACTGTGACGATTCCAACTTCTTTGTGCAGTCCCATGTAAGTACATCTCTCCCCTCCCTCTCCTCCTCCTCCCCCTAGGTCTTGCAGAATATTAAATAAATGCACGCTTTAACTGTAAAATGTTTACGGCAAACAGAAGCGCCATCGAGCGGTCGTTAAGCTCGGTCGGGAACTGCAAACGACGCGCCTTGGTACTGTACACCGCATTTCAAGTGGAAAAACAAGAGAATATATTTTTTTATTTTTTTGGGGTGTGCGGAGGAGCAGAATTCTCCTCGCCTTAAACAAACATCAAAATTGTAGTCCGGGCTATAAAAAATAATAAGCGCAAAAGTTGCACGGAACCGGGACGCCTTGAAATATGCAATTATTGTATTTCAGGGTCTTATGGAAGGGAGAGAGAGGGTGAGGGCGGGGGCGCAAAAGTTTTCTTCAACTTTTTTCGCGCTCTGTGCGGCGAAAGTTTTGTACATTTAATAATAATTTTTGCTTACTTGCCTTATTATGATGATGATGTTGTTGTTTTTGTTGTCCTGCTTCTTATTGCGCTTAATACTGTTGGTACGGTACTCTACTATCTTTCTTCTCTTTCACACACTCACACAACCAAAACTAATGTGGGATAGCGCTCGCGTGTCTGGTTTTTGGGCGCTAATCTACAGTGGGGCATAATCGATTATCCCAAAATGCAGCTCCGCCGCGATGTGCTCTTCTCCTTTGCCGATGTCTTGGGTGAGTTTATGCTATAGGAAACCCACCTTTGGGAGCTCTCTTTCTCACTTTTTCCTCTTTTTTACAGTTTATATTGGCGGCCTGGTGGGTTTCTTTTTGGGCTGCAGTGCCTTGAGCTTCACTGAGATCATATATTACTTCACTGCTCGATTTGTGCGGCGCATGTTCTTTAATTGATTTAAAAATACCACAAAAAATTGCTACACTTAATAGAATTTAAAAAAATGTATAACCCATCTTTACACCATATCGAGTTGCAAATATAACTACAGATATTTTTTGAATCCTTCGAATCAACTGTTTTTCTTCTTCCAATATATGGATGATATATCAGAATTAGTAGCTGATCGATAGGCAATAAACAACTGATCTGCCTCCCGCTCTCATGTGGGGGGATGGTACTATGTGTGGGGCAGGGGGTTATCCATCCATCCATCCATTTATTGGCCAAACATAAACACAGACGCGCCTCTAATCAATAATAAAATAAAATTGTTGCAAAGTTGGCAAAAATCATACCGAAAAACTTTCATTCCCCTTCCCGCTCGCTCCCTCTTTCCTGCAACTAGAAGAACCTTCATTGTCCGTCCCTGTTTCGTCGCTGGCATTTCAATGAATCGTTTACTTTGGCTAGAATGTGCTGGGGGTGGCGGGGGGAGGGGAGGGCAGTCGCTCAGTCATTCAGTCAGACAGACATCTACGACGACAAATTGCCTTCGCCCCGTTGTTGCCTTTTGTATTTTTGCCAACCTTGTCGATTTCTATTAGGGTCGTGTCTCCGTCTATCTCTCTCGCTCTCTGTCCTTTTCTGCATTGAAATGAACTCTTGTCGTGTGCTTATATGTATGTATGTACATATGTGTTGGTGTGTTTAATATTTGCTGTTCGTTTATGCCAAATAATTTGTAGCCTTGTTTTACTTTAGCAATTGTTTGTTTGTGTGGAAATATGTTTGTATGGCTACGTCTTCCCTTACTGTTCTTCGGATCGACTGCTTTCTGTTACTCACTTTTTCTCTGTTCTCGCTCTTCTTCCGATTGCACGCAAGTATAGCTGATCTCTTCTTACACTCTTAGTTCTTATGCGAGCATAAGTCGGCCTTTGTGTTCACACATTCGTTCTGCAAGGGTATCAAAATCGACATGTTTTGTCTTGTCTTTGCTTATTACACACACACGCACTCATGCACACATTTGTATGTACATCCGCACGTTGGCACAACTGCATGAACTGTAACTTGTCAACAAATGCCAAAAACTACAGATATTTTTCGCTCATGAATTTATTCCTCCTTTTCTTCTCTTCGTTTTGTTTTGTATTATTTTTCTTATTGTCATGTCATCAATAAATGAGAGAATTGGTCAAATAACTGGGTCATTGGCTGGAGCAAGATGGTGAGGGGCGAAGCTGGAAGCTAGCAGAAGTGCAAAGAGTGAGAGTGCAAAGAGTAAAGCCACGGCCAACTCTAACAGCGGGAACTCCAGCCCTTCCTCACCCCCCGCCGCAAATCAAAGTTTCATCCCCGCCACAAAACACAATGAAAATGTAGATTTCAATGTCTTTTCATATTTTTTTTTTATGCAAAACCACAATCGCTTTTTCTCTCCCAGGCCACACAATAAAACCTCAAAGGAATTGTCAGCCGCCAGAAGTGTAATCTTTGCACCTTTTCAATAGCAGGGGCAGACGAGATGGTGCGGCTTCCAGCCACGTGAGAATTGTCCCCAAACGCCCCTTTCGCCGTCCCGTCGCACGCGTTGCATTTATTCAAGAAAAAACGGGACAGCGATATGCATGGAGGTTAGGGTGATGGTGAGGGCACGCGAAAGACTTTGAAGTCGAATGAGACCCCAAAGGGCTAGGACTACCCTTTAGCCATTATTTCATCGCATAAATTTGGGAATTATTGAAATATATTGTTGAAAATTGCATGGTTGCAAAAGATGGAGAGCGGGGAGTGTGAAATGGCGATAATGCCGCCATTGGGGAGCCGGCAATGTGCACGTGCCAAACTTCATTGCTCGGTAAGCGCTTATTAGAGTAGTATTTGAGGGTATTCTTATGTTAATATCGACGTATGTATAATATATTACCTGTACAATGTGTTTCAGCTATTAAATATATGCTATTTATCACGTTTTGATAATTAAATCACTTCGCTTGCAAAATTCCGGCACTCACATTCGCGATCTTTGCACTAATAACGGAAACGACATCTGTTGCACTGTTACAAAGCTGTTACAGGTGAGAGCAGGTGTGGGAGAATGAAGTTGCAAGCATAAACGCATATTGCACTGCTATTTAGTGGTAAATTTGTGTACATTGCATTGCATAGATAATATATTACCTCTAAAAGACAATTTATATGTTTATTATAGGATGTTTATCCCTTTTTTATCTTCAACCAGACTTGAACTTGAATTTCGCGCTCATCTATGTTGCACTCTAGCGACATCTGTTCCAACCAGATATATCGATGCGCGAACAAATTCCATGATATATCGCATGCAAAACCATCGATATCATCGATAGTGCCATCGACGGTTCCGCAGCCCTATCGCAGACAACAACAATAAAAACAACCCGAGTCGGACATTTGTGGAAATTCCGCAAAAACGAAATAAAAATAGCATCGACCGCCGCGAACTCGACCTCTGCACACAATGCACAAAGGTGCGCCACCCTGGCAATTCACTGCCACGGTGGAGGCCAACACAGCAGATAGGCAGACACAGCAGCAGCCGAATGCGGAAGCAGCATCCGAAAAACTGATAAGATTCGCCATGTCCCCAACTGCCGCCGTAGCAGCAGCAGGAGCATCGCCCCCAGCGCTCTGCTGGCTGCTCCCGCTGCTGCTGTGCATCCTGCCACTGCCCCTGCCCGTGGCAGAGGCCACCCACATAAGCGGCGACTTTCAGACGGCGGACTTTTTCCAGTTTCTCGTGAAATTTGGATTCAACAAGGCCGATCCCCCGACGCGACGCATTGCCTATGGCTATATCTATGGTAATGTCACATCGCCGGAGAACTACACGGCCCCCGTGACCATGGTGGTACTGGACAAGTCCACATTTCTGGACTTTTATGGAAACCGCAGCCACCGGAGCAGGGAGGCGGCGTGTTCCATGATGTTCTCGCGGCTGCAGAGCATTGCCTACGATCCCAAGTGCAACCCCCAGGGAAAGCGCGACTTCCTCAGGCATGTGCCCTGTCCTCGGGGTCAGCTGTGCAGCGACGAGGATGCACCGGCGAATGTGATGCCAGGCCATCAGTTTACGTACGTAATCAACCTGGAGGCGGAGCCGCGGTAAGTGGGAGATACTTAAGAGCCGAGAGCCCCCTCTAATCAGTGTGCTGATTCCTCCTGTTTTTGTAGCTTTTGGTACATGGCGTTGGTGGCCTGCTACCAGAATCAGAGCACCTGCCAGTGGCACGCACACGAGAGCCTGCCGCGGATCAGCAACCGGAGCAGCGGACTGCTCCACACACTGCACTATGACATCCATTTGGTGAATGTGCATCCGAACAACTCGGCAGCACATCCGCTCACCTTTCAGTACTCATACGACCAGCAGAACCTCCTGGAGATGTACCTAATCTTCCTGCTCGTCTACATTGTGCTCCTGCCCATGCAGATCTATGCGGTGCGGCGTCAAAAGCATCCCGTCACGAAGCTCTTCACGCTGAGTCTGCTCAGCGAGTTCGTCAGCCTGGCACTGATCACGGCCCATCTGATCCGCTATGCGGCGAATGGAGTGGGCGAGCCTCGGCTGCAGGCGGCTGGCGATGTGCTGGACATACTTAGTCGGACGACCTTCATGCTGATCCTCCTGCTGCTGGCCAAGGGATGGGCGGTGACCCGCCAGCAGATCAGTCGCACTGGCTGGATCATCCTAATGTCCATCTGGGTGCCATACTGTGCGTTCCATGTGTTCCTCTACATCTGGGATCGGGTGAGGCTTCCTTGACGTCGTTACAATAGATGCATTTTTCTATTTTTGGATACCCCTTTCAGACGGAAGTGGATATTGTGTCGGATATCGATGAATACCAGACCTGGCCCGGCTGGATTGTCCTGATCCTGCGGTAATCCATCAAATATCCATCCTTCTCCATGAAAATCTGGTCTAAAAATCTCTGATACCTTGCAGCACGTCCTTTATGATGTGGTTCCTGTATGAGCTGCGGAACACCATGAAATACGAGCATTCCACAAAGAAATTGGACTTCCTTTTGCATTTGGGCGCCTCCAGCCTGGTGTGGTTCATCTACCTGCCGATCGTGGCCATTGTGGCCTTGCAGATCAGCCCCATGTGGCGCTACAAGCTGCTCCTGGGCATAACCAACTCGGCCGACTGTCTGGCCTACTGTGTGATGACGGGTCTGCTGTGGCCCCATCGGGCGGGACAATATCTCCTACTCGCAGGCACCAAATATGCAGGTGAGTCTTCTGGATACACCCAATCCGTCCGTATAGATCTTAATTCCTATCCGCTTTTGCTGCTATCCGATAGGCATGGATGAGCTGGATGAGTTCAATGAGGCTCCTCATATTGTCCGCGAACGCGAGCGTCGTAGGAACTCTCCACCCGATGATTTATCGATCGGAACGAGCACTGGCAGCCGTGGCATGGTGCTGTCTACGAGCATTCCACATTCCCTAAACGGCGACGCCTGCAACGATCTGCTCGAGGCAGAGGATTTGGATGCCGAACTACTCACCGATCTGAACAAGAATAGCCATATTGTGGCATAAAATGCTACAGATCTGATCCCTCCCCTGCCCCCACCCCCCAAAAACGGCCCAGATGCAGATGCAGACGCAGATACAGAGTTCGAACAGAAAACGGGTTAATTACTAGAATTTTACTAGAAAATTGTGCTAAATCACGCTACACTAGATATATAGACATGCATTGATGTATATTCCACATAGTCTGTAGACCTACAACGATGATAGAAGAGAAGAGCGGAGAGGCAATTGCCGCAAAAGATACAAGTGCAACAGATTGCAGCAAAGATTGTTGTGTGATTTTATATTAATATGCTTGAATTTATTATTATATTTTTGTTCTCTCGATCTAAGGCAACGATTAGTTTACGCATAGGACAACGATACGACTACGACTACGCTTCAGCATCAAATCATTTCGTTGTGGTACAAGTACATCGCATAAGCTTACATTTTTAAATCAAATAACATAGACTTATATAGGACTTACGTATATAGAACTTAATATAGTACATATACTATATGGAGAGTGTGGCATGCCAGATGTTCGTTGAAACATTCAATCATTAACAAGAGGTATTTTGATAAGAACAAAAACAAAACCGACTCCACTCAGTCAAAGAACTAACTGAAATACGTGTACACTGCGAAAGATAGTGAAATAAATGAATCATTTTTTAGATAAGTATCAAGTGAATGTGACTGATGATTTCTTTTGTGGGTTCAATGTTTAGATAAGAGCCGCGTCTTTACGTTGTTGGAGTTCATTGTTTTAAACAAAGGGTTCATGCTTTGTATAGCTTTGTTTATTCAATCGGTGATACTTGTTGTCTAAACAAATATCATTTCCAATTGGTTTATAGATTGCATTCATTTCAAGGAATTGAAAGATTTCAACCTCTGTTTATCCTCACGCCATTCTGAGCATTACAATGTTATTGTTTATGGGGTTCTCAAATACTGTTTCCAGCTTTAGAATTTGAGCCGCCAAGGAATATAATACATTGTATATATACATATATTGTAGATGCTTATGGCTATGCTCGTAATTCCTAAAGAGGGAATGTTCAGCAATGGAAGTTAGGTCTAAAAATATTATTTCCCCATAAATTTTATTGGATTTTGGCGGTGATATCCCATAAGGAACGAAAATCATATAATGTTGGCACTAGAAGTTGTTATTCTCTTCCGAAATGCATACGAGTACTAGTTGTCCCTTGGCATGAACACATGGCGTTTACCCTTTACAAAACAATAGATATCTATTCAATCTGTCATGACCCAATTATCCCGTTGGTACAGTCCCAGGAGGCAATTTAAAACGCAATTCACCCGAAACAACGAAGTGAAAATGGCATTTAGTTGACAAGCAAGTTGACAGCATGGTTCACGTTTCGCTGCTGCGCTTCTACTTTGAGTCGAGTCGCGTCATCGGGCTCTGCAACCTGCACTACGACTCGTATCATCATCGCCTAGTGCTCAATCATGTGCCCACTGTGACGTACTGCCTCGTCCTGGATGTGGTCTACTTGCTAATCATGCCCTTTGCCTTCTCCCTGCTGGTGGGCGACATTTACGGATGCAAGCAGCTGGGCATGTTCGAGTCCGTCTACAATGTGATGGGGCAGGCCAAGCTCTTCAGCATGCTGGTGCTCATCGGCAGCCTTTGGCTAAGGCGCCGCCGGATGGAGGCTCTGTCGAATGAATACCTGAAGCTACTGTTTAAGTTTCGCTCCGACGCGCTAAACAACTTGAGGAAGCTCTGCCTGTGCAAGGTGGCACTGACCAGCTCTCGGTTTGTGATGCTCATCGAAATCCTCCTGACGCCCAATGCTCTGGTGCACTGTGAACGCAACCTGGATCGGGCAGATGTCGCCCCCTTGTACATGGCCGCGATGGTGTATGCCCTGATCATGGAGCTGATGGTGAGCTATGTGGACTTCACGGTGTACATTATCCATGTGTCTGGCAATTGGCTGATCGCGAACATGACGGAACGGCTGCAGGAAATGATCGATGATGTGGCGGTTCTGCCAAAGCGTTTGGGTCGTCCTCGAGAAATGGGCCTGAGGCAAATCATGTCCGCCTGGCTTTTACTCTGGCATCGATGCCTGCAACTAGATGATCTTCTGAGGCAACTCAGGGATATATTTCAGTGGCAGATTCTGTTCAATCTGGGCACCACTTATATCTTCAACATTGCCACTGTGTTTCGCCTGTGGATATACATGGAGTACGCCAAGGATTTCAAATTGTGGAAGTGCCTTTTCATGGTCTTTGTGTTCCTCGCTCATCATGTCGAGGTCATGATGCAGTTTTCCATCGTCCAAACGAATAGTTCCAAGTGGCTGAAGCTCCGGGACAAGCTGCAGCATCTCTGGTTTGTGAATCAGTCACAGAATGGAGCTGGTCTTACTTCGGAAGTGGTTCTCTCAAGGAAGGTACGTGGCAATATCTTTCTGAAATGATAGTTTATAGTTGAATCCATATTTCAGTTGGAATTTGCCATTCTTTACCTCAATCGGAAGCTGCAATCGCGGCCTCAACGCGTGCGACACCTTCATATTGTGGGCCTCTTCGACCTGAGTCGTGCCTCCGGCCATGCCATGACAGCTTCTGTAATGAGCAATGCCCTGGTCCTTTGTCAGATTGCCTATAAGATATATGGATGATTAATACACTATTTAAGTCAAGTAAATATATGTATGTATATGTTATATATAGCGAATATGGAAGGAATTGTAGTCGTCCACAACTAAATTTACAAAAACTCCTCTGTATATGTACATATGTGCACGGTTATTTTCGAATTTTTCCTCCAGAATTCACCCATAATTGGATAAATGATCCGCCCTTTGGGGGGGCCCCAATGCGGCTGCTGCAGTCGGCTGCTACAGTTTTACACGCACAACAAACGACAGCAGCGAATGACAGACTGTGCTTTCAATTGTGCTTAACAATTGGTATCTTTATTTTTTGGGGATTAGGTGAAAAATATTTACAGCAAAGGGTTGGACTCAATGCAGGAGACAAACTTTGGCTTTAGGCATGGGATGCATGATGATAAAAAGTGCATAATGGAAATGATTGGATTGGAAAACAGTGGACTCCCAGTGCGACTGCAAATGCAGTTCGATAATTTTATTTATTTATTTATTATTTTATTTCTAACTTTTTAGAAACTGTATTTTTTCGTGCAATTGGTGCGATGCGAATGGACTTCATGGCCTATAAAAGGACGCGAACAGCATTCGCCTCTGCCTCATTCGGTGAACGTTTTTGGTCACAGATATATCGTGTCTCGCAAAATCCTCTGGTAATTATCAGCAGCAAACAGTGAAAATCAGTGAAGTGAAAATCAACGTTTGAAGCACCAAGTGGATAATGATTTGGGATTCATTACGCTTGCTCCTTTTCGTTTCGAAATTGGGGTTGAGATACTCAATTTGAATCAGTTAAATAGAAAGAAATATAACCTATAGTTTTTCGTTTACCATTCATTTGGGTAACTATTCTTTCAGTTCTCTGGCAGCTCAACAATGGCTCAATTTTTCCGAAGCATTGTCCTTATTCTCTTCCTGATCCTGGTCCTTAGGCGACCAATGAATAAGCGCTGCGAAATGGACCTCGCCAAGATGTATAAGCAGTCTAGGGATGGACCCATTTCCCCACCGTTAATTAAAATGGTAGATGAGTGGACTGCGCTTCCTGCCCGCCGCCGCAATCCAGCCAAAATTCTCCCGCTGTCCTAAGTTAACGGAGATGAGGGTCGAGCACAATGCCCGAGCCCGTAAGGCATATCTTATACATCAATAGACGAATTTATTTAGCCATGTCTCTTTGTCCCTCTGTCCGTCCTACTTGATGACCGCCTATGTAGATCTCAGCGACTATAAGATGTAGCAACTAAATTTTGGTTTCCAGGCATTTGAGGCTCGCTCTCCTGCAGGCGACGAGTTCCAAGTTTCAGAAGTTTGCGGACAATATCCGGTAGAATTCTCTCTACGACTAAGCCTAAAAGTTTGACGAGGGCGTAGAGGTGAACTTCTTCATTGGGCCTTATTCCAATCTGTTTTTCTGCGGGGAATTTCGATAAAGGAGACAATGACCCAACGAATGGAATTGGCATCAAGCCTCAGCCGGAGTTCATTAGGAATATTACGTTGTCAGTGCTCAGGATCTGTGATTCGAAGGGCTGTTTAGCCTGTATGTAGTCATGGTGTCACTGCCCTAGATGTTGATACTTTTCTCCATTTAGAGGACCCACACTTATCCAAAATGGCCTCAGTGCCGGATGAACATGGATCTTGTCTTGCTGACGAGATGCTCTCTGTATACTGTGTATGCGATACTGTGTATCCCAATTCGGATCGGTATTTTGGTCTCGGACATTCCGAAGACCACAAATTTTCTTCTCCGTTCATACATCGTAGATGTGAATAATTTCGTCGAAGTTACCGTACAAATCCGGAGTGATTGCATTGATGTGGTGAACTATTGAAATCGATCTTTCATTCAACTTGCCATTTACATCAGCGACATTGTGAGCTTCTCGGAACTGTGTGCCGGTAGTAGCCCCATGGATGCGTTGTACATCCTTAACAAGCTGTTAATGATGTTCACCGCATCCCTAGGGCTGGTGCTGTCGCACAGACCCGTGTAGCGCACAATGTCGCTGATGTAAATGGTCGGTCGGCTGAAAGGTCTTTTCCGGAAGTTCACCACATCGATGGAATCACTCTGGATTTGTACGGTAACTTCGACGAAAATTGGTGGTCTTCGGAATGTCCGAGACCAAAATACCGATCCGAATCGGGATACACAGTATCGCAGACACAGTATACAGAGAGCATCTCGTCAGCAAGACAAGATCCATGTTTCATCCGAAACTGAGGCCATTTTGGATAAGTGTGGGACCTCCAAATGGAGAAAAGTATCAACATCTAGGGCAGTGACACCATGACTACGTACAGTCTGAACAGCTCTTCGACTCACAGATCCTGGGCACTGACAACGTAGTATACCTAATGACCTTTGGCTGAGGCTTGATGCCTATTCCATTCGTTGGGTCATTGTCTCCTTCATAGACATTCCCCGCAGAAAAACTGATTTGAAGAAGGCCCAATGAAGATGTTCACCTCCGCGCCATCGTTAAACGGATATTGTCGGCAAAGTCCTGGAACATGGAACTCCTTGCCTGCAAGAGGCTCGCTCTCAATCTCCTGGAAAGAAAATTTGGCTGCTACATCTTAAAGTCGCTTAGATCTAGGCGCTCATCAAGTCGAAAGGACAGATGGACAAATGAGACATGGCTATATCGACTCGGCTATTGAGATATGATATAAATTGTTTATATTTATAGCGTATTAATATTTATGGGCATAAGTGCACGGCCATAAATATAAACACGCTATAAATATAAACACGCTATAAATATAAACAACATTGCATCCATTTCGATTTTCTTTTGGAGACTATTCCCACTTATCCGCTATAAAACAAAGCTTATTTGCCATAAAAAGCTTTCATTTCCAAAGTTAAGACATTTCCATAGAACGTATATACATATGTATGTAGCAAATATGCAATAATATAATAATACACTTACAATATGTAACAAAGATGTAGAAACAGATGTTGAACTAACAAACACACGGAAAATGTATCAAATAAATGCTATGCTAACTATTCCCTTCAGTATTCCATTGTAATTTTTCCTCTAAAGAGGCTCCTGCTGGCGCCTCATATCGAACTGCATGAGGATGATCACGTGGCTGAGAATTGAGCCAATGTAGCTGAGGCACGCGGAGTTGTTGAGCTCCACAAGGCCGCAGATCTTATAAACCAAGCGATTACGGTGCACCTGAATGGATAAAATATCCAACTGAAAGAGAAAGAAAGGAATCAATTTCAGGCCAATTGGGCATCCCACGCCACTCACCTCCAGTTGGAGTTCTTTGCTGATCTTCCGGAGATCGGTAAACTGTCGAAGGGTCTGGCCCACATCGTTGCACGAGCTGACCACGCGATCCAGCATGTCCATGAGCGTCAGAGTCCCACAAAAGTTGAACACGACCAGGCCACTGCCAAAGAGAGAGCCCCAGCCGTTGGACTGGATGGTCTGGTTGCTGAACTGCACGGCGTGGTACAGGATGCTCATGGTTGTCACAAACATATTGATAAACAGCATGGCATTAGAAACATCGTACAGGCCAAAGAAGTGCCTGGCCAGGTGATATGTATCCAAATGCAGGCCTGCTATGCGTCGAAGATCCTTTACTTTCTTTTTTCCACCTTTGCGCCTCTGGAGAGCCCTGAGGGCCAGGTGCACCGCCTGGAACTGATGTTCGAGCATCAGGAGCAGCGCATAGAAGGCCATTTTGACTGCCAGGACATGCAGGAATTGGGAAAGCCTTGCGCACAAGGCCGTCAAGCTCTGACGGTTGATCACGCTGAGCAGTAGATACTGAACGACACTCGAACAGAGCAGAGTTCCGTAGACCACAAGGGTCTGCCGCCAGAAAAGGCTCTTCAGTGAGAGTTGTAGCCCCTCCAGGGCCTGCTGGTCCACCATCCGCTTGAGCATGCGCCTGTAGCTCCTCCAGAGATGCAGCGAATCCACATAGAGCGTCACGAGTCGCCGACGCTTCAGCCAGACGGTACCATAGGAGCAGACAATGGCCACCAATCGCAGGCCCAGCATCACAAAGAAGTTCCACTGCAGCACAATGTTGTGGTCTATGTAGCCATCCAGGATAGCCCGTGGCACCATAAAGTAGATGTCCAGCAGGAGACAGCCGCTGATGAGGAGACTGTAGGCCAGATACATCCAAGAAACCTTCTCCACACGGATGAGCCGGCTATAGCCACGAATACGCAGCGTGGTCCCCATCAGGCCAAAGATGAGCGCGTGGTAGTAGGCCACACGCAAAGCCTGACCCAATTTCGGATGCAACATGTTGTTGGGGTAGCCGCCAAGCAACTGCTCTGCGACTCCACCGCGTACCTCCTGTGTAGGGACGAGCATTAATTAGCTAAAAGTCGGTTACACACCGATGGGATTGTGATGGCTTGACAGTTGGCCTTATCTAATATCACATTGGGGGAGCTAGTCAGTTGCTAGTCATCCGTTCCCCGAGGTAGTTCGTAGTTCAAGCAATGAGCTTCGGCTTGCTGCTGAAAACCTTCCATAGCTATGGGGTGGGCAGTGGCCTGCTCCCGGCTCCTCTGCACCTGGACCAGGACCGCATTCACTTCAGTAACCGATCCCATCAACGTCGCTGCTACCTTGTATACACAGCCTGTCTAAATGTGTTGCTCATTGTGCTGCTGCCCTGCACTTTTCCGGTTTTTATGTACGACGAGAGCTATATGAGGGACAGGCTGGTGCTGCAGTGGGCCTTCAATGTGACGAACGTTACCCGGATAATGGCGATGCTTGCCTGCGGCTATCTGACGTGGACCAAGAGGAAACGGCTGCTGCAGTTGGGAGAGAGCTTGGCGAGGCACTGCCACAGATGCCGACTGCTGGAGAGCGGCGCTTTGTATCCCTTGCCCTACAGACAGCTCCAGAGAAGGATTCACGGTCTACTGCGTCAGCAGTTCTTGGTCCTGAATCTAGGCATAGTGTCCGCCACGCTTCTTCTTATGCGTATCGATACTGATGACTGGTCTACCAATATTTCAATGGTAGTCGTCCACCTGATGCAGTTCTCCTACGTGACCATCATGATGTCCGGGCTGTATGTCGTCTGTCTGCTCCTCTACTGGCAGATGGAGCGCGTGAATTTCGCCTTGAAGGATCTCTGCTGGCGACTACACCACGAGGAGCGGAACGCACTGCTGCTCTCCGCATCGCTGGATAGGCAGACGCTCCACTCCTTGAGCCATCTCTTCCAGCTGCACTGCGAGGGCCAGCGATTGATGCGGAGTCTATTTAGCATCTTTGATGTTACCATTGCCTTCCTGATGCTCAAAATGTTCGTGACGAATGTGAATTTGGTGTATCACGCCGTACAGTTTGGCAACGATTCCATAGACACCACTAGCGTGACCAAGCTGTGGGGAGAGTCGGTGATAGTCACCCACTACTGGAGTGCGGTGCTCCTGATGAACATTGCCGATGATCTGACACGGCAAAATAGCCTCGAAACAGGCGAAATTCTGCGTCAATTCAGCGATCTGGAACTAGTCAAAAGGGAGTTTCAATTGGAGGTAATTTGCACACATACATTCATATGTACATACATTCATATTACCTTGCCCCTTTGATACGCTGTTGTTTCCTTGCAGCTGGAGCGCTTCTCGGATCACTTGCGCTGCCATTCCACCGCTTACAAGTGTTGCGGCCTTTTTGTGTTTAACAAGCAAACGGGCATGATTTATTTCTTCTCGGCTCTGGTGAACGTTTTGGTGCTTTGCCAATTCGACTTGAAGAACAGCATCTTGAAAATTTCCTAGAACGAGCGCGCAGCAGAAAATCAGCTGTTTTCACCACTTGCAGCGAAAGGACTTACTCAACTCAACACAGAGCTGTAAGGGAAAGCGCGATAGATTCGCGCTCACACAGTTCAGCAAATAGTGCGAGTGGGATGGCACGGTGATCTCAACTTGTGGTGAATTCAACGATCAACGGCGAGGCAAGTGGCGGGAAGTGTTTCTGTGCAAAATTCACAAAATGCTTCAAGAAAAATGTGTGTTGTGTGTTCCTGTACTATTTAATTGCTCATCACTTAGCGTAACAGTTATTAAATATTAAAAGCCATTAATCAAATGGATTTTCTTGCGAAACAACGAAATGCCGGTGGGAATATTAAATGCGACAGCGGGCGGAAGGTGTGTGTCCACGTTTTGAGGTTATGTGCGCTAGTATTGATATTTGATATTATATTTGATTGTGTATGTGTTTTAGGTTGGCAAAAATCATGATATATTCGGTCGGCGGTCCCCCGCAGGGGTAAGTTAATGTATCCCAGATATGTCAAATGTTGATTTGGGCCTTTCAATAAGCTCATCAATCCTATACAAAACTCACATGCACACGTACACGTACACGAGTACACACCTACACGCGCACACATGCAGTAAGTATGGTAATCCCCATCACGGACCGGACGGACGGAGCAACCACAGTGAGGCCGGCCAATCAAATTTAATGAAGAAGACCTCCCATTCATACACCGGCTGGCAGGAAGTCAGGGACCCCAGGAGCAGGACATGTCCATTAAATCTGCCCAAGCCATGCTTCTTACTCCGTCAACCGGCTCCACCGGCTCCACATCGATATTTCTCAGTTGCTTTTTGTATTAATTCCAATTATACGCACGACTGGGGAGTTTTCATTTGGCCTGAAAGGATTTCGGGTCATTATGAGCTTCCCTTCTTCGTGTACTCCATATTCTGGCCAACATCCGCCCGACTGGCCGTGCAGAATCGCATCTGTATTGTTTTTGGGACTGTACCTAGTTCCAGGCTGCCTCCTGGGAGAGGGAGAGCCTCCGACAGCGGGTAACGGATAATTGGCCAAGGCTTTCGGGTGGGTTTATTGATTGCAGGGGGGGCGGGCGGAGTTGGGGCTGGTGTGCGTGCCCATGACATGGCTGAAACCCCAAATATGAAAACAAACAAGATTTCTTTTGAAACTAATTAGGAAAACGTGTCCGGTTTATTTGCATCCCCCAGTCCTTCAGTCACCCCTCCTATAGGGCCAACTGTAATGTGTGTTTGTGTTCGATTTAATTAACCCTTTGGCAACCATAAACCATAATGAAAATTATGAAATTTCTGATCCCAAGCCCCCCGGACCAGCAAATATTGTCCAGTCAGCGGTTGCTGATACTGCAATTTACTTTCTGACGGGACTGTACTTTTGCTGGCGGATGATAAATGATTTTCGACATAATCCCCAAGCTGCAGGCTAAAACTAATTAGATTTTAATGATGTTAAAGAATTGATTTTGCTGATAAAATATCTATGCCGAATCACAGCCGAGAGAACGGGATACCCCCGCCCCCCCCCCCCCCCCTGCCTTTTGCATGCCCTTAAAATGCAATTAATTTGTTATAAAGTTTTTGGGGCCAATAGTTTCAGACCAAAATCCGACTAAGCCCCGAAATAGACATGGACAAGTTTGTGTCGGATGTCTGGAGATGCAGAAGAGTGCAGAGTGGAGCTGAGCTGAGCAGGGGGAACAGACGGGTGGGTGGCTGAAACAGTTATCAACACCAACTACAGGGACAGGGGTGGGGGCAACCACATGAAAGTCGGTCAAGTTATTTTCAACACTTCAAATACACTCGCCTACTGCAAAATGGAAACTGGAAACCGGAGCTCGAGCTTGGGCCTGAGTCTGAGAGCCTGAGAGCCGGAGCTTGCTCTTTGGCTTGGGGAGTGCCCAAAATGCTCAGGCAAACGAATTTTCTTTTACCTCCCGCTTTCTGGGTCAGCTTTTCATCCTCAGGTCCTGCCTCCCCGTTGTCATCGTCATCGCCTCTGCGCATAAATATAAATTGTATTGTTTCAAAAAAGTTTTTCCCCCACCGCACCCCCCATCCGAGTTTCTGCGGCCAGCGGAAAAAGTAGTTAAAGTTTTGTTTTCGCCGCTAGTTTATTGCGTGATTTCCTTTGCAATGACAGGAGAAGGCGGAGAGGGTGGGTGGGTGGCTGCTGTGGTGTGGTGTGGTTAGTGTGGGTGGTGCAAGGGGGGGGGGGGACTGGCGAGAAAGCATTTTGCCACATAATTTACAGTCTGCTAGAAGTGTATTTGTGTGGGCTTTTAACAAGTTTGGGGCATAAAAAGGGGGATAATGGAAGCGACAGAGAAACTACAGGGATACTCATTACGTAAACTGATAGATTGTAAAACTAAACTTGTGATTATCTTTCGCTGATATTCGCTCAAACAAAATGATATTAAAGGAATGTTTTAGGTGTGCCACAGCTGCTGCAAGTGTTGAAAGTCCCGACTTGCTCACCAATATATATATTTTTTAAGTGGCATTTCAATGGTAAATTCAGCTGATTGCTTTGGTTATTTGAAACTTTTATCTAGACCCCACGCCAGGTGCTGGCCATGTTCCACCTTCAAGCGTACTTCAAATCCCATGGAATGAAGGGTACTTTGTGGCAGGGGCAACCCTTTATACATTTTCGCCAGTCGCCATTCGAATGCGATGCAACCATTATGCACGTCCCGCAACGTGACCAGCAGGCATTGGGACTCCTGCTATCCTCGCCGAAGGTTCCCTTCCCGGGGCAGCGGTTGCACTGAAAACAGCACTCTACAGCGATGGACGCTTTTCATTTTGAGTCTTTGGTCTGGTCTGGTTTGGTCTGTTCTGTTCTGTTCGGGCGTTTCTAATTGCATTTTTACTTAGTTCAGGAGTCAAAGTTTCTTGGCCACGTTTGTGGCTTGTGAATTGGGGGCCAGGGAGGGGAGGGGGTATCTCGATCCCCCGCCGTGCGTAAAGTTTAATTAAACGTGTTTGATTTATGACTTGCTGGGCATTCAGCTTCTGGGGAAGCAGCTGCAACCGCAATTCCAGTTCCGAAAATCTAATGCGTTTATTTTTGTGGGAGGGGGCGGGGAGGGGGGTGTCGAAAGGTTTCGCACCCACCCACCATTTCCACGCTGGCCATAAAAGCCAGGCAAGGCACCTTTATGGCCACTGCAGCTGTTCGTGTGTGTGTGTGTGTGTGTGTGTGTGTGTGTGCGTGGAGTGGAGTGGCATGTGCCATATGATTTCCGTTTCCGCTTCCGTTTGAACACACAATTTCAAGCACCTTGCAAATACTTTGCTCTTACACTCGTCCCCTCGTCTCTTGGCCATATTCCATTAGGCGTTTATTGTTTTCATGGGTATTAAAGTTGCATTTTCCTCGCATACAGAAAAAAAAAAGAAACACGAAAAACAAGCAAAGTTTTCCCCTCAACAAGTTCATCAAAGTTCCTCACAAACAGACGACACACACACACAGAGACACAGCAGGTGGGATTCGAGGACCAATCTAGGCGCAAATCCCCAAGCTTAGGTCCAGGGGCCAGCGAGAGCGAGAGAGCAAATCAGGTCAGGCCACAAGCCACAAATCTCTTGCTCAATCCATGCTGAAAAATATTCCACGATAATCAACTTTGATACACGTAGGCTTTGCCTAGTCCACCCCCCACCGCCCTACCGCCTCACCGCCCCTCTCGCGCCATCGCTCCATGCCATGCATTAAAATGCCGAAAATGATTGGGAAAATCGCAAAGGAAAATCCGGAAAAGGCAAGCGAGCACAATCCCAAAACACAAATCTCCGTCTTACAACGACGGCCCCAAGGCCGACGGGGGGCGGGCGATGGGTGCTGGCCGTTGGAGTCCCTTTCCCTTGTCCATATTTTTTATGGCGCCGCATGAAAATGGAAAAACTTTCTGCGAGAGAGAGAGGGGGGAGGGGGCTAGATCCTTTGCCGATGAACTGGGTGGATAATCGCGGGGCCCGTTCATTGCCAGTGGCTTAGCCTTGGACCGATGTGGCCTCCGTTTGTGGTGGTGTGTTGTGTGGGTGGACTGTAGTGTGTTGTGTGTGGTGGGCTGTCCAAGATGTTGGCTAGATTACGCCGGAATCCCAAGTGCTTTTGGTCGGAAAGGTAAATGGAAATGCATGGCCTCCGATTGGATTACAATTAGGATAGATGTCGAGTACATTTCGTGGTTCTGCAGCTGCTTGCACACTCAAAACCACACGAATTTGCCAGAGCTTACGGGTATCTCGGAGATAGTTTTCCGCTTGAGAGCTTACCTGAGCCGGAATAATCACCACGTGGTCTGAGGGCATTTCGGAATTGCCACTAATTGGTCTGATTGGCAAAAAACATAATCCCACAATGTGACAAAACAACCAGAGGCGGGACTCAGACTCAGACACGGATACGGTCATAACACAACCAAAACACGCATCAGTTCATCTATAATCCACTGGATAACTATATTCATAAATGGGCGAAAATATATAGATACGCATACGCATACGCATGTTTTTGTATTGAATTTTATAGAAATTTATTCACAAAATATAATTTCACATTTAACATGACCAATTAATGTGCGGCAAAGCCGCAAATAAAACCGCTTAATTACGTGTCACGGCCCAAAAGGCAGCTCCAGCATAGCCAGCCGGAGTCCAGTCGAGGCGAGTCCTTGTCCTGGTTCTGGTCCTGGCACGAGAAGAACAGCAAATTGGAAATTTGCATGACAAGCATCGAAATGAAATAATAATATGGTTAATAAAGCCAGCCGCATCTGATTCATTCACTGCGGGCACACACGCCGGAGTATCCGTCGATATTGGAGTACGGAGCACGGAGTGCTCCATTCCTATCGCCCACATATGAATGCCGATCCCCCGGACTCGGCGGGGGCCAATTATCGCACTTATTTCGCTGCTAATTAAAATGCAATTATTTGCTTTTAACAACATAATCCCATTGACAGCCATTTTATTTGTGTGGCTGCGGCGACCACTACGGTGTCCACTACCACTTTGGCGGCCATAGCTACAGGATTGCCTCCAGGCCGATCAATTATGTACAACACATTCATATATATACATACTTATGTACATATGTATGCATGTGCTTTACTCGCAGAATGCATATTATGTCACCAGTCGCTTGGCCGCTGAGAGCACATTCAATCCTAGTACTTAATGTGATCTATTACATGCAAATATTTATCGTTAGTTATTTACATTTTAAAATGCTGTGATAATTACTTTGTTTTTTATTATTTTAGCATGTGTATCTTTGGAATTCAAAGGCATCGAATACTGAAATACTTAACAAATTAGACGATTGTTTTGAGAGGATTTCATTGCCAAGAATTGGCATACTGCAGATGTAAACAGGCCAATCTATGGTTGCTCTGATGTCTAATATGAATGATTCACTGACATCAAGGAAAACTGTCACTTAAGTCACAAAATATCGATTGTTTTTCACTCTCACACTTTTGCAGTCATTAAACAAGACCATTACTAGCAGCACCTCTTTAATCAATCTAAAAACCCACCCCTTAACATATTAATATACAACAAAAAACCCCAACAGATGTACCCCTAATCATTGTGTATCATTGTTCGTCGTCCTCTTCATCATCCTCCGCTGTGATGTGGAGACGTGGCGCCTGGACAGGTTTAACACTGCGAGATGTGTTTTTTTTCGGCAATGGAACCACATACGTGCCCCCATTGGTGGCCACGTTGCGTGCGGTCTCGTCCACGTAGGTGTTGATGATCTGCCACAAGCTCAGGTGATCCGCATATCCCTGGGTGCGCGCATGCTGGACAGCCGCCGTGACGATCCAGGTGAAGTTGAGGAGGCCCGCATTGAAGATGTGCAGCCAGTAGATCACCTGACTGTCGTCCGTTTGGTTGACGTCTTCGCTGGTCGTTTCCGCCACTGGAAGCGGTGCGGGGAGTAGCAGTGGCAGCGGCAACGAAATGGAACGTGGTACTGAAGCCATCGTGGACATCGGATAGGAAGTCTGCATCCGAGACATTGGAGGAGTCGGCATTGGCATCTGCATCGGCATCGATGGTGTATCCCTCATGAACTTCAGGGCAGCTGCCACCGAAATCCCATTAGAGTTGCGCTTCTGCGGCAGCTTCGGGGCTTGCGGCGGCGATGGCTTCTTGTTTCCATCTGCGTGACGAAACGGACGAAATGGAGGTGTTCTAATGGAAGCACTTGGGACGTGTGACCTGTCTATACTTACTCTCCTTATCTTCTGTCTCGCGAGTGGAGCGCTGCTCGGCACGCTTCACCCAGCCACGGACCGTGGACTCGGGCACGCCGAGCTCGCGGGAGATGCCGGCCTTGGTCTCTCCGTTGAGTATGCGGGCGATGGCCCGCTCCTTCTGTTCCATCGATACCTGGACGCGCGGACGCTTGCCCCGTGGTGGACCGAACTTTTCCATTGCTAAACCAAAGCGGATATCAATCGCCAAAGAGGATGAACAAGAAATGAACAAGAGCTATCTACAGAACCGATATAGTCTTGGTTTTGCTTTTCACAATTTCACGTTCGCCTTTCACTCGTCGCGTACGTTTGCGCCTGCTCGCCTGCTGACATATAAAGCGCCGACGTCGTCGCCGTCCCTTTCTCGCGTCTCTCTACTCTACGCTTTCGTTGAGCCTTTTCATCGCTTACTTTCTTCTCCCTTTCTTGCCTTTTCATCTGGCAGTGCTGGCAGTATTTTCACCGCGTGAGTTGCAGTTTTCTATCCACCATCCTATTCCATCTCCTATTCTACTCTTTCCTTGTTCTTTATGTTCTCCCCTTTGACCGTAGTCGTATTGGTATTTCTCTCTCCCTTTCTTTCTGTGAAGAGTTGCATTGGCATTGGTATCGGTTTCATCTCTTGCTTTGTCCCATCTTCTTTCCCCTGGCAATGCTTTTTTTTCACCAAATTGACAGACAGAGATAGAGCTGCATGGTGAAATTATTTATAAGGTGGATGCCCTTATTACACCATGCACAGATGCATTGGTGTTGATAGGTAGGTGGACCCTTGGTATTGGTGTTCCCCTCATTTCGATTTCGATTAACCTACAATGTTTTAAATTTCTCAATTTATTTATTTTCGCATTTATTGTTTTATTTATACATTTAATTCTGATGTACACTAAAATATGTGGACTAATATCTGGATTTTCTCATTTGTGGGGCATTTTCTCTTGCTTGTTTGCTTCTTCTTCGGGCATTGCTGCAAAGTTGCATTGTCACGGGTTTAAACTGTACCTTTAAGGTGCAGACCTTGAATTGGGGGAGTGTCGTGTGGGGTTGTGAGTGGCGAAGAAGAGTAAACTTGATATAGAACATGGCAGCAATGCCCATTCCTACACCGACTTAAATACTAAAATCATTTCCACATCGATTCAATTTACAATTTTCCATTAGTATTTCTGGGGGCACAAGGAAATACAATATTTCACCAAATTTCCTCAAAAAATGTTTGCAATTACACACACATAGAGATACCAATGTACATATATATGTATGTATGTCTCCAT
This sequence comes from Drosophila algonquin, assembly GCA_035041765.1. Classification (NCBI taxonomy): domain Eukaryota; kingdom Metazoa; phylum Arthropoda; class Insecta; order Diptera; family Drosophilidae; genus Drosophila; species Drosophila algonquin. Next base: position 1,498,826 of record JAWNKY010003561.1, read on the forward strand.
ATGGAATCCACTGTTTTGCAGGGCGTGGAAAGGGATGGTGGTGGAAGGTTCTCCCTTCTTTCAATTATGTTCTATGTAAATCTATGTGCAAAAAATATAGATACCCTATGTAATGTAATGTATATTGTATATCGTACATTATATACACACACATTCACGTATGCATGTATATGTATATTTATATGTGTATTTATGACCATATAATCGTGGCTTTTCCTTGTGGTTTTTGTTTGACAATTTGCCAATAATAACACAATGGTTTCCACGTATTATATTCCATAGATATAATAGCTAATAAAACCACCAACAATTGTTATTAATACGTTGAATTAAATTTCTGTGTGTGTGTGTGTTTCTCTTTTGTTTCTCGTTTCTGGTTTCTGCTTTCTGGTTTTGCCATTTTACCTGTCTACCTTAATTAAAGTCTAGTTTCTTTATGCCTTTTCAAAAGTATTGGTTTGTTTTTTTGTTTGCTTTTTAACATTCCTCATTTTAACAATTATCACATGACAATTTCTCATGTTTTAATTAATTTATTCAGGGCAATTTTCATATATTTTGGTTTTTCATTTTGGTTTGTGTCTTTGTTTTTTAAACATTTATATGTTTGAAGGGCATTTTTTTCGCATCGTTTTTATCGTACAATTATTTGCAATTAATATTCATTTGATGTCACGCAGAGGGAAAGTTATAGACTTACTGGATTTGGATTTGAGTTGGGGTTCGGGGTGGGGGTTTTCCCCATTGTTGTGGCAGTGCAAAAGTAGACCTTAGAGTGAAGATTTTTACTTGCTGCTTAAATGAAATGTACCTAAAACTAAGTGATAATGGCAGCCTAAAGTTTTGAAATAATTTCAAAGAAATGGAATCCTGTTGCATGTAAAGTACACCTGGAAAACAAATTCGTTCTGTCCCAATACTCTACTCTGAATGTTTACCACTTTTCGTACTTCCCTACCACACTGTAATGTTGTCTTTAGACCCCTCTTTAGACACCCTCCTTTTGCTCGCAATCTCCCAGAAAGTAAATCTGAGAAAGTGCCGTTTAGTAATCCTCCTGCAATTGATGCAGCCCCTGCTGCTTGGGCGACCGACGACACATCCGGCGCAGGATGGCGAAGAGCAGGGCGAACATCAGGCACAGGCCCAGGGCGATGAGGGAGAGCTTCCCGTAGGGCAGCTCGCTGAGGTCCCGCCGCAGACAGATCTCCGGCGACTCGTCGTGCAGGACCAGCTGGCGGTACTCGCCGGCGTGGTGGAGGAGGCCGAGCTGCTCGAGGTTCCACTCGATGTGACGCGTCAGCTGGTCGAGCGTCGAGGAGTGCGTCACGTTGGGGCAGTTGGCCACCCCGTTGCACAGCAGGTGGCGGGGTATGCAGACCTCTGTGTCGCCGGGGCAGCGGAAGTCGCAGCCGGCGTCTTGCAGCAGGGAGGCGGCCAGACTGCCGTCGGGATTGCGCGGCAGGTGGAAGAGCTCGCTCCAGACCAGGCGGAAGATGTTGCGGCCCGGCTGACCGTCGCCCGTGTACTGGATGAGCACGGGCAGTGGCTCCTGGTCGGCCCCGGTGGCCCCCAGCTCGGCCGTGGTCAGGATGGGCAGGTCCCGGGCCATCGATATGTTCTCCGGGCAGACGACGAAGCGCGGCTCCAGGCGGCCGGCCAGATACACCTCGATCTTGGCACTCTCGCAGCTGCGGTCGGCGAAGCGCGCCTTCTCCAGATTGAGCCACAGGTCCCGCTGGGCGGCAACCTTCAGTTCCCAGATGCACTTCTCGCGGCGGTAGTGGTGCTCGGGCGGAGCCATCGGTCCGGCCACCATCGCTAGGGCCTTCTTGTAGGGGAAGACCAGCTCCCCGTCCGGCGAGGGTCCCAGGGTGATGGGACCGCACAGCGGACCGTGGGCGAACTCGTAGGTGGCCTCGAAGAGCGGATTGGGGTTCTTGAAGTAGGAGGTGATGGCGTGCTGGCCCTGGACGATCATCTCGAGGTTCATCTGGTCCGCCGACGAGATGACGCGCACCGCCCGCGGAATGTTGTCGCAGAAGCAGGCGAGGTTGTTCTGGTACTTGTCCCGCTCCTCCCAGATGACCAGCTTGTCCACCCGCTCCTCGTGGCACCTGGTGCACGCGTTGCTGTTGTACGGCAGCTCCTTGAAGGACACCGAGTTCACCTCGATGATGGCCCGGGCGTACAGCCTCTTGTCCGTCACGAACTTGTACTGGCACCGCACATCGCTGCCGCCCGTGCGCTTGAAGATCAGCGAGTTGAGGGGCGACCGGAGGCGTCCGCCCGGGTGCTTCCAGGCGTACATCACCTCGTCGCAGAGGGTGTTCGGCACGGGGTCGCCGAAGCGCGTGTTGTTGAAGAAGTCGTAGTGGGCCCAGTAGTACAGTGAGCTGCCGCTATAGCTGCCCGTCTTCGAGTCGAACTGCACGTACAGCGAGGGGCTGGTGCTCACAAAGTCCACCTTCTCCATGGGCCGCGAGAAGGTGTCGCAGAACGTCTTGATGATCCGCGCGGGATCGGCGTGGTCCGAGTCGTAGATGGTCAGCGACTCACCGCAGTCTCCCTCGTACTTCAGGATCGGCGACTCGATGCGATTGATGCGGAAACTGAAAAGAAAAGCGAAAAATCATAAATCTCTGCTGGTAAACACCTCTCCACAGCATGTGGCAGGCTCAGGCCCTGGCATGGTGCCAGGCCGCAGTACAATTCAATATAAATTCCCACCCCGAGGTAACAGGTGAATTCTGGGGCTGGTTTCTGGGTTCGCGATGTGAGTTGCATTCTTTGCCGTGTCAAATTGCATTCCAAAACTATTTGTGGCGGCCCACCAGAATATTTGCAACGAGCTGATGTGGAAGGCCAATTTTCTGCAGTTCTCCCTACAGTCATATAGTCAGCAGGGATTACTTTGGTTGCACATTGGTTAGCTGCTGTTGAGGATTGTTCAGCCACCAGAATATACCATTAAAAACATTATATTTCCTTTGTATTGTTTGGAAATCAAATAACTGGTCCCTTCAGCTGTCATGAAAGCATGTGGATTCCTCTGGGGTTCCATGGTTACTGGTTATCCCTATTAAAGTTTCATCTACTTTGACGTTTACGCCAAACCAACATAAACTAAAATCCATCTCCATATTTCCCATAATTTAACTACATTTCACCGCCATTGGCATTCCTGTCTGTTTTCCCTCAACGAAGCCAGAAATCGAGAACCCTTCAAAATGAATTTTGAATTTGAAGTTTTCATCTCGATTACATTTGCAGAGAGCCGCTTCTGCATTATACCACATAATCCGAAAATTGTTATATACTCACATGTGACCGACAGACCGACAGACCGACGGCTGTTTAGCCATTCTGCACTTCATGTGTATCCTGTATCCTTTTATGCAACCATTTCAGACTGCGGTGAATACGAGTTCTACATTCCACATTCTATGCAATTACATTACTCTATGCTCTATCCAAAAATATGACATAATACAACATTTTATTAACCCACACACAAAAGTTGGCACAGCAACGAGGTTGAGGGGGAGGGGAGGACATTCAGGACAGCGAGAAATCACCATCATCAGCAGTATGCTGGGGGAGGTCAGCCACCAGCCACCAGCCAACAGCCACCAGCCAACAGCCAACAGCCACCAGCCACGCCCCCTAATCCACCTCCCTGAAGGCGCAGTGTGGCACAAATTTCATTTGGTTTCTCTTACTCTCTCTCTCTCTCCCTTGTGTTTTTTTGTATAGGTAGTAGTGGTATGCCCCACTCCCCCCTCCCCCACCCCTATTCATAATAGAGCAGAGTTACTATTTTTTATTTTTACTGTTTTTTTCGTTGCCATTCCCCTACTCGACGTGCCCATAGCGTTATTCACGTACGCGTCGTCGAAAAGTAAGCCCCAACGCCCTGCGGCATGTCCTCGTAATCCGTTTGCAGCCTAGCCTAGTTCCAGCGACCCTCCCCCTCCCTCCCCCCACACAGTTCTGCTGACTCAGTGGGTGGTAGGCGGTGGGGCGGACTGTACAGTTGGGAGACTCTGTTGGGCAACTGTCAACTGGTTTGCTTGGTTATGTGCATATGGGAGTCGATTGGTGTCGTGGCCAAAAGCCCAAAGCGTCAGTTTATGCGGCCATAAGGCTTATAAATAGCCCCAAGTACGAGTATGTGCCACGTCTTGTGCATTTCAAGCGAATTTCTGTTGTGCATTTTTGTTGTGCTTTTTTTTTCTTTGGGTTTTTCTGGCCTATTGCGAGGCCTGTAAATGGATGGTACTATTCGGGGAAAATGAAGGTGGTGTATGGGCCACAATTGATTTTACTTTGGTTATTGATTGTGGGCCACAGGGTTACGAGATTCAGGAGAGAATCAGAGCAGAGCTAAACGCGGCGTACTTTATGTATCGGTAAAATGTTTTATTGGTTAGTTCAGGCTGTGTATTGCCAAGTATAGAAAGCGATTGGCTAAAAGGAAGAAATCTATACTGTTCACCACAACTTTCTCTCTGGTTGTTGATGGGGACATAAGAGAGATGGTTCTGGGGATACTTTGAGTATGAAGAGTTGGTAAACCTGAGTTACAGTCAGCCCTAAAGATAGATAAGTACCACCATTAATTACTAGATGGAACAACGCAATATACAGCCGTAATTTAATCCAACAGACTATAGCGGATAGCAGCAGCAGCAGCGACTAAGTAGTTAGTAGCTTGACGTAGATCGACAGCTCTCCAACATTAATGCGAGAAAGTGTGAGTGTGAGTGTGCGTGTGTGTCCAAGCAAATGGATTGTTTTCCCACCCGCTCACGCCTCTGTTTTCCCTTTCTCTTTCTCTGCTCAGCCGAAAACTTAAGTGCAATATACTCAAGGAGTAGTTCAACATCTGGTCAGACCACTTGGAGAAGAACAGAGAAGAAAAAAAATAGAGTAGAGTAGAAGACAAAGTCGTAGCAAACAAAAACGGAACCGAAGCAACCGAAAGCAAAGCCATGACATGTTACTTAAATGAGCAACTTTGTTGGAAACAATGTCGACAGCGTCTAGACTCTTGCGACAGGCCGCAGGACGAACAGGAGAGTGCACACCCACATACATACTTACAGTACATATACTTACTCGTTGTGGGGGTGGTGGTGAAAGAGCAAGATGTACTCAAGGTTTTGCGGGAGGAGCCTGAATGTAAACTGACATTTCTCGAAAAGGACTACGGAGGACTACGGAAGAACCTCTTCTAATGGTCTGCGATTGTTGTAGCTGCTGTTGTTGTGGGCGTTTTGCAACAATTTGAGAGAGAAGTTGCCAGAAAATAGCAACAACGAGAACGAGTGTAGAGCAACGAGAACGAGTACTAACTGAGAGCTGAGGAGCCAAGAAAAAGACAAAAACTTGGCCAGAAAAGTGCATGAAAAAGTGTGTGTGTGTGCGCATTTCCCATTGCATTTTTCGTCTACTTGGAACTTTTACTCCAAACAACAACAAACTAACGTGGCTTTTCCATTCTCTAGCCCACGCACACCCACCACCCCCCCTTCTGTATCACATTCTCTCTCCCGCTCTCCCCCGCTCTCGCCATCTTGCTGTCTCTTGCTGTCTCTGTCGATTGCTTACGCTATGTTCGGTTGCAGTTTGTGCACTGTAATCACGCAATCATGTTGCCCACTTCTGAACTCCTAATGGCAATCGGTGTAAACGTGCGCACAACTTTTCCACCTGCCCCCCCACACGCTCAAGGGCCCCATGCGATGGGGTACCTCTACTTTAATGGTGAGGTGCACGGACTTCGCTCCTTGCTTTGCCTCATTTTGTAGGTGGACATAAATATTTATCTTTTGGCAAAAACTTGTTTGATATTTTAACCCTCTCCTCCCTGTTGGCCCCCTGCTGGCCCCCTGCCTGCCTGCTTCCTGTCTATCTGCCGCCCATCCAGGCCCTGTGTGATGTCTGGCCCTGTGCATAGTTTTCTTTAGCAGTTTCCCCAGCAAAAACTTGGCAACATTTTCTGCATAAATTACAGGAGTTGCAACAACCAAGATGGACAAGGATCTGGACTGGGCTGGATGTGTGTGTGTGTGTGTGCAGTAGAGGGGGTGGGAGAGGGAGAGAGAGGGTGGTCTTCGAATCATTGCAATTGCAGCTGGATTACGGATAAAGTGCTGTACTCGTGTTCGAGAAAATGGGAAATGTGAAGACAACAAAGGACGATAACAGTGGGAGTGGGAGCTTAGCATTGAAACAATGGGGCTGGATGGATATCTCTGGGTACTTTTCAATCCAAAACGAAGGCAACTCAGTCATTCAGCAACCCTTAACAACAACTCCTCCAATATCATAGCCAAACTGAATAAATTCTAACCAAATTTCACATAATTTGCCACCAACTGCACCCACAACCGAATTTATGTTTATTATGGAATTAGTGCAACTTTTAGTCGCTTGTTTACCACTTAAGCAACTAAAATCCCTAAATAATGCTTCTAATATGAAATTTCCTCTCACAATTTACTTGGGAAACTCCTTTCTTTATCTGGGTTTTCCTGCAAAGTTTCCCAACCATCAATGTGCCCTCAAAGTGTCAGAGTTGGGAAACTTTGCCATAGTCTTCGGATTCATCCTCATAGCCGTTTTCCTTCCTTATCCTTTATGCCAAAAACCGCAGCACAATAAAATATTTCGTAGGGAAATGGAAGGAATGGAAATGGAAGGGAAGGGAAATGCAGTGGAAAATACCCGTACTCGTACTCGTTCTCGTTCTCTCGTACTCGGAATGAAATGAAATGCACAATCAATGCGACACTTGGCCAAAAAGTTCAGAGAGACTCTGGCACTTCAGACACAAAACAACGGCCTGGCGACAAACACTTTGACTGCTGCCGCCGCCTCTGCCGGCTCTGAACAATGTAAAAAATATATATATATTTCGGAATATATATGCGGAGTATGTTTGTGGCGAACAACTTCAGCTCCGACACGTTAAATTAAAATGTCACATAAATCTTTGCGGAAAATTTCATTAAAATACGCTTACAGCATAGAACGCAATGAGGAGAGCTCAGGCCCAGGCTCAAGCCCAAGCCCAAACCCGAGGATTGCCAACGGCCCAGAGTTAAAGCAGTAGGTAGGGGCTGGGGTGTGATTGTAGGTGGTTGCGGAAGGAAATGCAAACCGTCCCCACATAGCCGCAAAACTTTGCACTTGTAGCGAAAAGACCGACAAACGGATTTCGGACTATGGAGGGATCAACTGGGATGCTTCTGTCGAGAGAAAACTGGTTACAAAATGAAAATTTTAATGGAAAAACTTGAAGAGGCCACTGCTTGGGGGTGGCTTTTGGTGACCCTGATCGTTGAAACGACTTGAAACTGGAAGGGGATTCATGAGAGACAAGATGGTTTGACTACAGAATTTAAATTTTGACTCGAAAAGGAATCACCAATGTCATATGTTGGCATATAAATCAGCGAGGATGTCAAGGAACCATATTTTATTCAGCTTCTACAATATTCCGCAGTTATTTCAAGTGCTGACCCCGATCTTTCCGTTTTTCTCGACAGAAGTTATAAAATAACTTCATTTTGAAAGAAGCCAACCGGAAACTCATATCATATTTAATTTTTTAATTCGTTATAAGCTCTAAAATCTTCCATCTCCTGAAATGAGTAAATGGTGAACCCGATCTTGAATTTTCAAGAGCTGTTGCATTACATATTAAATAATGACAGGAGCATTGAGGAGACCAGAATACTGTTTGATAATCACCATTAAACGGGACAACCCTCCCTCCCTCCATCCCTTCGCAACCATTCAGCCCAATGGGCAAATCCCTATTGAAATGAATGGAATATGTAATGCTTACCTGGGGAAATAGAGCCGCACAATTTCGCCAACATGTCCTTTGATGTGATAGCTGCAGGACGTATTCGGCGGATACCAGTGGGCAATGCTCAGGAAGATGCCCTCGCTGGCGCTGCTATCCTTCAGTGAGTCGGAGCTCAGCAGCCAGTCGCACACCCCGTGCTTAATGCCGGCCGTCTCCACGTGGCCTGGCCAGTTGCCAACGTTGAAGTGGAAGCCCGTATTCAGCAGCGGCCCCGCCGGCGATGTAACAAACTCCACATACATGTATTGTGATGTGCCTGCAGGCGATGAGAAGGATGAGAAATGGAAATGTTTTGGATGAGATTGTCATCAGGGGGCTTGGCTGGGCGGGCAGCCACTCACCAATGATGCTGAACGGGAACTTTCCGAGGCCACAGAATTTGCCTATTAGCGGCGAGTGCTCGTCGCGTCCATCGTAGACCGCCAGCCAGTCGAAGGGGCAGTGCTCATTGCCCGATCCTATGGGCCTGATGGGACACGTCATGACGTTCTCGCATCTGCAATGAAATATAAAATATATTGTTTCCACTGTGAATAGGGCTGCAGCCATTCCATTGTTTTAATTTAATTATCGAAGCTCCAAATGTCAGATCGAATTACGCGGCGGCAATAATTTAATAGTAGAACAATTACAAAATCCATGTAGCACAAATAACGAATGAAAAAATCACCAAAGCGATAAAGGACGGAGAGAAATTGAATTGACTGTTGACTGGTGACTGTTGACTGAGTGCTGAGCCTTTTAGTGCCCGACAGAAATCAGTTCAAATCTGTGGAAAAAATCTGTGTGTTTGTGGGCCATAGAGATGTGAATTGGAAAACTTTCTTATCTGTATTAGCCACTTGATGAATGGCATTCATGTTAAGTGTTGAATGCTGAAAGATTGCTTGAATTTACACTTAAGAGATTTCTTGCTCACTTTGCAAATGACTTTAAAATATTTGTAATGGATGGCTACCGAAGTTTAAAGAGCAAAATTCCATTCAGAATACACACAAATCATCGCATCTCTGAATCTCCTTCAAGTTGCTCTTACCGAATGATGAATCCCAACCCCACAGCCGCACACCATCTTTGGTCATGACATTCATTTGCACTCTGCTTGCCACAGGGAGGAATCAGTGGAGGGAATCAGTGGAAGTGGCTCGAAAAAAAAGAGTTTCCCAAAGCAAAAGGATAAAAAAAGTAAAGCACAAAATGAAAAGCGTCTGCTCTGAAGCCTTTTCTAATTTCTTGCGTCGGTCCCGGGGATGCTTTTAATTTTTTGCTGGCCGTCTAGCCTTGGCATAACCCTGACTGACTGATGGAGAACTCTGTGTCCTAGACAAAGTGACCTTTATGCCTCCGTCCAGCCAATGGCGGGAGCACAGTCCATCCATTGAATGGAGGAGGATGGCGACGATGACAGGCCGGGCCGTGGGATGCCATTCGTTTTTTGTGTGTGCCTCTGGCTTGCCCCCCGGCGGCGGCGGGGGATCGGACTGATTGGAGGCCAGTTCAAAAGGCAAATGAAATGCCTCTCACCTGCTCTTTGTGTGCGGGCTTGTGTCGGCGAGTGCACGAGTATAGCAACTTTCTAATTGAAAGCTAACTTTGGCAATTACCAATTGAACTTTAATCAAACACAGACCGATTCATAAAGAGAGAGAGAGAAAGCCTGTCTGAGAGAGAATCGAAGTCAAAAAAGCAGTTGAATGTGATTTCGAAAGTGAAACAAAAATACCAATTTAATTGACATCTCCAGTGAGCCGTCCTCTGTCCTTTGGCGTCTTTTCTCTCTCTGTGACCATCGCAGCAAAGTTGTGCAGGAAACTTTTGGCCAACTTTGTATCTATGTCTTCTGTGTATAGATAGGATAGGTTTCTATTAGCTAGTCGTTCGTTTCAGTCAATTTAATCACTTTGTCAGCAAGTTTCTGCCGGCATTTCGGGCATTCCGGAGAGCTAATCCAACTTATTGATAATAAATGCGATGTCGGCCAGAAAGTTGAGTACAAAGCAGGGGAGAGCAGGGGAAATGATTCCTCGGGTTTGAGGGAAAACTTTTTTTTTCCTTTTTTTTTGGCCCAAACACATATCAACAAAAATACGAGTACAAAAAGGAAAGCAAGCGAAAGCGAAGCCAAGGAAAAAATAAAGCACTGACTGGTAATAATTTTGGCATATTAAAAAACTTTTTTACTCGATGACTTTTGCATTTGTTTGGCATCCCCATCCCCCTTCCTATGTCCAAGTTTTTACCCAATTCCCCTGCTGTATTTTTGTGCTGTTATAGCAGAAATGCTATACGTATATCCGCATATCCTTCGTATAGGGAAGAGAAATTAGAAATGTTGTTGTGGATTGTGTTTTTTGACAGCCGTGCCGCCAAAGGAGCCGTGCAATAAAACGGAGTGATTTATAAAAGAGCTACAGCATCAGGGGAAAAGTTTAGACTCTGCTGACTGGGCATCCAACGGGAGTGGAAGCGAATGGAATGGCATGACTGTGACTGTGGGGGATGCTAGATGAACTGGATTTATGGGAGATTTAACCAAAGGTTAAACTGGTTAAAGAGGGAACTTTAAGCAGAGGTTTCACCTATTCAAAGATTATAAATGGCAGTGAAAATAGGAGAAAATTTTCAGTACTTCTTTGGCCACAGAATGTTGTGATTGATATGTATATGCCCTGTCCTGTCCGTTTCTAGCAGCTTCAGTGCCAAAGCCAAACCCAATTTGAGCAACTTTCAATCAGGAGAGGCATCTCCAGTCCCAACTTCCGATTAGCTCCCTCGAAAAGGGGATGTTTGTCTAATCCTTTCCTGCGTGCCAGAGTGGGGGCAAAAGCAACTTAGACTTGCAAATTAATACACACTTAAAGGGGATTTTAGCCCCCCCCCCACAACTCGCCCTTGCCACCCACTACTTTGGCAGGGACCCAACTCAAAGTTGGCAACTTTGACGTGAGAGTCTGTGTCTCGTCCCTCAGTCGTGACGGAATGTAGGAATGGAGAGTCCTGGTCCTTCTTCCATTGGACTTTTCAAAAGGTAAATATTCAAATTGAATCTATAAAAATAAATTGAATGTTGCTTATCTAATTCCGACTTGCTGTTGCCTGATGTGCACGTGGCATGCCATGTGGCAGCAGCTGTGGAACCGGAACTGTAGCTCTGCCACAGGAGGCTTCGACAGTCGACAGGGAAATATGCTGACTCCGGGCATTTGCACATCAAACAAGCTTTAAGATACTCCGGATACTTCTTCTTTTGGGAGTCCGCAAAGTGTTAAAAGCTGAAGGATTTACTTTACCCTCCGTCCACATCATTAGAAGGGCGGTGGGGGGCCCTTTTGGGCGAACGGAAGCAGGACCTTTGACCCATGATGAGGCAAATATACTGTGAGAGGTCATTTCGGTTAAGCAAATGTAAATTGTATCTGTCGCAGCAGGAAGACAGGCAGACACAGACCAACGGGGAATTACTGCCCGCTTGGACGCTCCATTAAATATTTAAGCAAGCAGCAAATGCAGACCGAAAAGGGATTCTTTTCTGCCATAGAAACATTTTAAAGAAATGATATTCAAGCCTAGTCCGGAGACTATAATTCAATGGAAAACCCTAAAACTGAACAATTAAAAACAAATAACGAGGCAAAAAAGTGCATAAAAAAGAAGAGAGAACTTGGAGCAGACTTTTGACTAGCGCTGAGTGCTGAGCTTTTTACTGGAACCGACAGAAATCTGTGAAAAAATGTTTGTGCATCAGGCAAGCTTTTTTCCACAGATTTGAACAGCGTGCGGCATAAAGGCGTAAAGGGAGATCCAGGGATTACACGGAGGCATAGAGGCATTGAGGTGTTCAAATGAAAACTTTCTTATCTGTATTAGCCCCTTGATGAATGGCATTCATGTTGAATGTTGAGTGTTGAGTGTTGAATGCTGAATGTTGAATGATTGGTTGAATGCACAGTTAAAAGATTTCTTGCTCTGCTTTTGAATGAGTCATGAATGAATGACTTTAAAAGGTTTGTAATGGATGAACAAAAGGACCAAGGCTTAAAGTTGATCTACAAGCAGCTTGGTATGGAATGTAACCACTCCAAAATCAACTTTTAGTTACGTTTTCTTCTACTTTCAATCTGTTAAAGCAATCTTAAATGTTCCCTACAAAAGTGCTCTCTCCTTTGCCCTCGATTGAATCCATGTTATTGATAATTCCGTAATTACTCAATCATTTTGAGGAGCTCTGTACATAAGAACTCACTCCGAATTCCTTACAATCCAAAACCCTTGCAAATTCTATTCATATTCTTTTCGTTGTTGTTGTTGCTGTTGTTGAAATCCTTAGAAGGCCACAGATTTGCCGCTCCTTCCAGCCAATCTATCAGCTTTGTGCGAGAAACCTAAGCATTTGTTGGGGAGGACTCGTCTTTCTCACAGACGTTTTCATCATTTTGGCATTAATAATACAAAGCAGCCATGACTGCCTTTCCTTTCCTCGCACCCCCCCTATCAAAGTGATGGCAACCTCACTCAAAACGTAATCCTTTAGCCAATTTCCCAGAAGGAGAAGGAGAACCCGAACCAGACCCAATACAGATGCACACACAGACAGACAGACAGACACAGACACTCGGGGAGATACAGCGGAACGGAAAATGCAAGCCAAGCCGAGGACATGTCGCCAACGTTTCCCAGCAAATTGGTGCCAATTTTTGCGACGAGCGCTCTGTCAAATTGTCATTGTCAGGATGCCAAATGCATTACAACAATTCCAGCAACATCCAGATAGATATTTGGGCAATGCCCGAGCATCGTGGATTGGATTGGGGATTGTGCAATCGGCGTGCCAAAATGACAAATTACAGGGCGTTAAATTTAACACTAATTCTGGTAAAAAAAGCATGCCAAAATAGAGAAAAATGAATGTCAATTTGCATAAAACAAAAACGTTTTTTAAAGCCTGAAAAAGGGTTAAAATTGGCCATATATATACTTTTTTCGGGTTATATCGGATTAACTGCGAACATTATGAGAAAAGCAAAGCGAGAAGTAAAATGTGGAGTAATTAAGGCTAAAGACGTGCCGTTATTCGTGCCATAAACCCACCTTTGACCATCCACGGCGAATTGTTCATTCTGTAGATACAACTTTATGTAGGGCTGACGGGTGTGCAGCTTGTAGCGACAGTTCAGGGCGCGAGGATAAAGGCCAGGATAGGCCGGCGACTGGACGTAGCAGGTCTGCAGACGACAGTCCCGATATTCGCGCTCACAATAGGATCTATAAGGAGAGAAGAGAAGCGATAATTGAATTGGTAGGAATGTATATTTTAATTGCTTTCAAATTGATTGCCCGCCCAGTAGGCAACTAAAATGATTCAAGGCATTTTCCGGGCCTTCTACAGCTACAAGCCCCATCCTGTGCTGTACTGTACCCATTCCCATTCCTGAGACAACGAAACCAGAAAATTGTGTTCACTGATTTGGAAATTTCTGTTCTGCCTTCTCACTTCTCCATTCAAAGAATTTACGTTCCAAATTGTTTTTTCTCTTTTTGTTCGAGTCTTGTAAAATTGTTGTTAAATTGCAAAAAGAAAAATGTCTCTCTTTGGTGCGTATAATTTTCAATTTGTTTAAGTAAAACAAACGGAAAATCATTCAAGACGATGCTAGCGTAAATATGATTACCATTTTTATTCATTTTCCCCCCTCTCCGTCTCTTCCTTCTCTCTCTCCTTGTGGCTATTACTCTTTGTCTTTGGCAATTTGCTTTGGTTTCGGCTTCACGATTGGGTTTGGGTTTTGGGCGTTCGGGGGTTTGGCTTTGGTGTCGAAGTGCGCGCGTGACCGCAAAATTAGCATAAAAATCATATTGGCCATGTGGGCTAAAGGGCGAAAGGGACTGGGACTGCGAATTGTAGAGGCTCTGGGGCCTCTATTGATAGGATCTTAAAGAGCTTACTCCTGATGGCATTTAAAGGTGATAAATACTGCGAAATGAATTGGTTTTGATCGAGGTTTCTCGGGGGGAACTTCATTGAATAGAACATAATCCAAGCCATTGCCCTTCGTTTTATTTCGATGAAAGGTGATTTCTGGCACAGAACTTTATTTTCCAAGATATACTTGGAGAAGAAAAACTTGAGAACTTCCTGTAACGACTTTATCCTTAGTTGAATTGCATTCCGATTTGTTCATTCTTCGAGTGTTTTCTGCCGCCACAAGGATCTTTATAACTCGTGGAAAATTTCGTTAATTTTGCCTTGATTTTTCCAGCTCTCAGTTGGCGGAAAATCTTATTTCATTTGGAAAACGATTCGTTTCTGCCTACTCCGAAACTTTCGGCACTCGTACTCCACCCGGCCCCTCCCCCTGCTTGCATATGCACAAATATCATCAGAATAAATCTTGCATATTCCCTCTGCACCTTCTGTCAGGCTCCGCCCCTCCCCCGGCACATCCGCCGTGCCCCTATAGCCCTTCATAGAGCCAAAAGCTCTGCTTAAAACTTGCAACTTATTTTATTAAGATAAAAGTTAGACTGCCAGAACGACAAAACGGAAAAAACGAATCAAAAAACGAAAAACGAAAAAAAGAGAATCAAATAAAATTTAATGTCTGCGAAGTTTTATTTTTGTCAGCGTTTGGTGGCAGAGGGTGTGGCAGCAGGCAGCAGGCAGCAGCTTTGGGCCATGGCTTCAATTGCCGACTTTTTCAGCCATCTTCCGAGAGGCACAGAGAGAGGCGCCTCTTCGTCCTCCTCTCCCGAATTACACGTTTGCCGCAGTGCAGGCAGAAGGAGCAACCGAGGGAGCATCAAGGATATCCATCCGCCCTGTAATTCAATTTAATGCGACCTTCTGTTGCCACTCTTTGGATCCAGTCTTTGTTTCTCTTTTGCATATGATTATGATACGATAAAATATCGACAAGGCAAGCGACCCCCAAGCCCCCCACCAAATAAAATTAAATTAACGCCTGAATTGGCCAAAAAATCTCTCTTGTTTTCTGTTTAGGCCCTTTTCTGTTGGCCATTTACTCACCCTTGAACCACTTCGCCGCGACGGTTTGGATATAGCTCCGGATGCTGGCCATATCGCAAATAGACTTCGGTTTGCTGCTCCGCGCGTGAATCGAATGTGAAGTAGGTCTGCAAAAACAGAGAGAGAGAGAGAAAGGATTCAGATCGTGTGGGATGAGTGGACAATCGAAGCAAATCACGTATACGCACGAGGCAAGGGGGAGGGGGGTGGTGCATGTAGCCTGGTCGTGCCCCTTAGCTGCTAAGCTGCAAGCCATTAGTAGCCCTGCTTTAAGCCCCATCTGCCATGCCATGCCATTGTTGTTGATGAATTTTGTCAATTTTCCCATTGCTTGCCTCGTGGCGACCATTGTACCTCCGACCCCCCTCCTGTTGCTTGCTTCGTGGCGACAATTGCGTGTTTCGCTGGAGAAACCACGTGGCATGCAACCTCTAGCGACCTGGCAACCGCCTCCTGCTGAAACAGCCTCCACCTGCAATAACCTCCACCTGCCACCACCGCCGTCAGCTCGTCACGGCCTGCCGCCTCCTTCTTGCCTCGTCTGCATGCCACATGGAAATATGCAATGTCATTCGCCCTTCCACACACACACACACACGCGCGCAGAACGACAGTGAGTTTTTCTCCATTTACCCTTTGTGATGCCCCCCTCGGCCGCCCCCTGCCGACTTCCGCTGGCCACACTGCCATCCTCCGTGCCATCCTGTTTGCCTGTTTCCCTGTTGCCATGTTGTTCCCTGCCCAACGCCTGGCGGCCTCATCAGCACTAATGACGTGCTGCTGCTGCAGTGACGCCGGCAGCCACGCCCCCGCTTGCCCCGGGAAACCCAGTTGCAAATGGCCAACGAAATGAAGTCTGCAAATGGTACAGCGGTGCAGGTGACGTCAAATGGGGAAAGGGGAAGGCAAAGATAGCAGAAAATGATCACACATACATATGTAATAGCATATAGGAAGGTCCCACCTTATCAGATCAGAATTCTTCGATTAGTATTACAATATTTCAAGTTATTTTTACAGAGTTCCACACATTTACCGATAGAAATGCTATAGCTATCATTTTGTCAGTTCAAAATTGAATTTACAAAACTTTCGCTTGAACTCCACTAAATTCTGTTATGCAAATTCGATCATCTACTCGTTTACGTTGATTTCGAATCAATTCTGGTAAATTGCCTCTAATCGAATAATTGCCAATAACCAATCGGTGGGAGGGGGGAGGCCACAATCGGTACAGGCCTCGGTCCATCCCTGAAAACATTCGTTTCAATTATCCGGATCGAAGTCAAAATTATCGAATAGACAACCACAAAAGAGATTTCCACATTCTCCCCTCACAGGAGTCAGCTTCATCATTATGTCCCTGCACCTGGTCCTGCTCCTGGTCCTGGTGGTGGGGAAAGCCACATCGTAAACCTGATGGGGGGGGCGGGGGATTTTTGCAGCGGTGGGATGCTGCAGCGTGGTGCTGCGGCAGGAACACGGAGGAGCGTAATGCACATGTCAATATTAAATGCGTTACCGGCGTCAATGACGTTAGCGCCACTTAACGACGTGCACAATGGCAGATGCAGGCTCGTTGCGATTCATCCAGATGCTCCACACCAATACCCCATCCCCATTCCCCATCCCCATTCCCCTCCCCATCTCTCAATGTCGTTCAATCCATGCCCATCATTCCATTTCCCATCGCTGTAGTCTGCTCTCGTTATGAGCGGAATTTAAATGCATTGAATGCGAGTGTATTCCATCGATGGAGCCTGGACCCTGATCCCCTATGGCATGCTATGACGATGAGGATGATGATGACGATGATAATGATGATGATGATGCTGATGCTTATGCAATGCAGCAGTGGCAGGTTGGATATCTGTTTGGTCATTCCCGGCCTCCCGTTAATATCCTGACAAATTTGTGTTCGAATAAATTAAAATTTCAAAACGGTTTCGTTCGGTTTGGTTTGGCCACCATGACTCTTGCTCTTCCCTGTCGCTGTCGCCGTCGCCGTCGCTGTTGTCACTGCTGGCAATTTTATGAAATTATTTTTGATTTATTTCTCATTGAATTTATGTAAATATTAATGCAAAAACGAAACTATTTATGTTACGCTGTTGTGGATACCCTTAAAGGGAGAACATTCACACATCTATTCTTCCATATCTCTTAATGTTCCACTAAGAGCTTCCTTATATCTAATTTGGACCACGATCTATTCGACTTCCTTTCTTGAAATATCCTTCGAAAGGTTTTTCTTTATTTATTAAACTCAATCAACCTTCGAGGGTATTTAGTGCTTCGGGAAGTCAGAATTTCTACTCTTACTGCTTACTGCTTGCTCCTGTCCTGTCCCTTGGTCCTGTCCCTGAGTCCTGTTCTGTCCTGTCCTGTCCTGTCCCGTCCTGTGTCTCATTAAATCGTGTTATTACATTGCCAGGGCTGTCGCTTATTTTTATTTATTACCAAATGAAAAGGCATCCCCACTGAACCTGGCGACTCGCGAGCGACGCACTCCGCCAACGACGCGCCAACTAAGTTGCAAAAACGTTCCCGCCAGTGGGGGAGGGGATTCTGCTCGGGTTGGATCTTGGCTCTGAGTCCCGAGTCCCGAGTCCTGCAGGAGTCCGGGCTGGGCGCAAATCTGCGTGGCAAAAACAAAGCGCACCATCCGTGCACAACTTTTCAGTGGAAAGTGGAAAGTTCCAAGCGAGCTTGGAGAGTTTTCATAAATATTTATGACTCCATTAAGGTGTGCATAAGACACACTCTGGAGGGTGTCCTGTCCTGCCACAGGACTCTCTACTGCCACTGCCGTCGCCGCCGCCGCTGTGTGCACGGCACTGGAGCAGTCATTCATGGCTTTAGTCGGGTTGTTTGTGTTTGCGCATCCTTGCAACTTGTTGTAAGCTGAAGCATAAAGCCAATCGACTGCATTGACTACGCAGAAAGAGAGCGGGGAGTGGGGAGTGGATCCAGGGGGCATGTGGCAGAAAAGAGGAAGGAAGAGCTTTGACTGGGAAGGAATGAAAGAGCCGAAGCTTGAATGGAGTTATGGATATAGACGGATGTGATTTTGAAGGTTAAATCATTATGGATGGGAAAATTGGTTTTTCATGCGAGTGAGATGAGATGTGGGAAAATCCCATTGAAAAACTGCTATAGAAAGTCAAAAACCCACAGAAGTTGCTTTTTGTATTCGACAGGAAGAAATTTGTAGGGATGACACGATTATTCGGCTTGGCTATAGAGTTTTGGTTCCAGTGGGTTCTTTATAACTAGCATAACCATTTTTATAGGTAAAGCCCTAACCTGAATTCCTGTAATCTGTTGCCATTCATTTTTCAGAAATGAAAAAAATCTCCATTTTAAATATTGAAATTCCTTATGTGACATAAAGAATTTATCTTTCATTTTATAAATGCAAATACCGCATCAAAAACACAGCAGCAAAAGCAGTTGACGAAAATAAAAGCAAAAAACGGAAAATAGTGAGGAAAATCAGAGGGAAAACAGCAGCGAAAAGCGAACGGAGAGCTTGAGCTAAATAGAATTCAAGTTTTGAACTGAAAACATACATACGTATGTGTGTGTGTGTGGTGACTGCAAGGAGAATGACGGCGCCAGCCAACCATCCAGCCAAAAAGGATGCAGGAGACAGGACGAGCAGACAGACGGAGGCCAGACAACAGCCAAGGGAACCAGGGATCCGGGGATCCACCCACGCCATAGACGTTCTGCTACTGAATAATGCATTCACAAAAAAGGAGAAAAAATAGCACACACACACACACACACAAACAGAAAAAATATAAAGAAAAATATATAAAAAAAAGTAACTCTCTCTCTGTCACTCTCATTCTCCCTTTCTCCCTTTCTCTAAGTGCGAAAGTGAGTTGCATAGATGCAACCGAGCAGATAGAGCAACATGGGTCACGACGCAGCAACAGCAAAAGCAACAGCCAAAGGAGAGCCAACAGACAACAGCAAAATAACGAAGGATACGCCCGGCTGTGGCAGTTGTGGAAGGCGTAGCGTGGATACCCTTGCTGGGCCATGGCAGCTCCTGAGAAGACAGTCCAGGGGAAAGAGTAAAGAGAGATGAGGGTGCAGAGTGCAGAGAGGAGTGGAAGGAAAGATGAGAGTCAAATGGAAGGACAGAGGTGTGAGGCGCGGAGGGGCAGAGGTTGAAGTGTAAAGAGTGAAGACAGGCAGCCAGGACTTGTGTAATATTTCCCCTAAATTATGTGATAAATATAAATATGCAGACATTTATATACACCCATACACACACATACTCCTATATGTGTATATTGTGGCCCAGAAATATGGCCAAGGAGCTGCAGAGACTGTTGTTTATTAGTATAAGTGGCAGGACTTGGCGACGGGGCCAGGGCGACATCTCAAGAACGAGACTGCTCTGTTGCTCTTGCCGTAATTGGAATTCTCCCAGGAAGAAGAGTCTTCCCCTCGAAGGGGGGGCGCTTGGGCTCACCTGATCCGTGAAGTTGTCCGTGTGGAAGAGCACTTTCACATAGCTCGTCTCGCTGATGAATGTCTGGGGCTGCTCGGCCTCGCCGCAGAACATGCCCGGCTCCCGGCGATTGGAGACATCCGTCTTGGCATTGCCGTCAACAATCTGCAACGATACGAATCAGAGGAGAACTCAATTCAGTCGGGGATAGCCATAACGCCCCAGCCCACCCAAACCCCATATGTCATCGTTTAGCTAAGGGCATAAATTAGCGCGGATTTCCAGGATTGCTGGGATTGCCAGGATTGCTGGGATTGCCGGGATTGCCCGTGGGGGAAATGATAAATCAAATGTTGGCTGAACGGTGGCCACACACCCACCTGCAAATAGCCGCCCTCGCAGTGGGTCGCATTCAGCAGTTGACCCACTTTGAACTTCTTGAACCGCAGACGCAGCACAAAGTCGCGCGGCGCTCCCTTGAGGGTGCGGAAGCGATACCAGCAGGTCAGCGGTCGACCCACGTTCTGATTGCTGACCTCCGGCGAGCTGATGTCCTCGAAGATGTCCACCGTCTTGTTGCAGTGATCCTTGGATATGTCCGAGGAGCTCCCACCGCCACCGCCACCGCCGCCTCCTCCACCGCCGCCGCTGCCACCGCCACTGCCACTGCCACCTATTAAAGACACAAAGAAAGAAAGAAAGAAATTGCGGTTAGTAGGTTTTCGAATGGGCGAAGGAATCATGGAGTAAATGGCAAAGTTCTCTTCAAAATATGTTCCTTCCAAGTCTTAGCTCAGGACGAAGCTTGGCTCCTGCAGAAGACACTTCTATGTGGGTACCTTTGCCCCATCTAATCTCTGGCTAAAACCATCCCCGACTGGGGGCTTATTAATCACGAGGTTGTGCTCACGAGGCTCCCCGTTCTCCAGCCCCGTCTCACCTCTATTATAATCCTGGGGGGAGAACAAAAAGAAAACTCCTGCGGCCGTTTCTATTCATTGTGCTTAATTTATACAGCGAAATGCATAAATGACAAAAGGACATTGTGCTGAATTTGTAATTCAAGTCTGGCTGTTGACAGTGGTTCCCCTCTGGCCCACCCCGGGCCACCCCCCTGCCTTGCAGAGAGTCCCGCCTCATGCAAAAGACGCAGACGTCGTTGTCCCTGACTCTGACAAAGACCAAAAAAGAGAAGGTCCTGCCTCCCCAGCGCCCACTTTAGTAGTCAACGCGCGTAAAATTTTGAGCACGCAGTGGAGAGCGGAGAGCGGAAAGAGGGGCTGGGCGGTGGAGTAGGAGGAACTGAGGAAAGTCGAGTCGAGTCCCGTCGACTGTTTGTGTGGTTGCCTTATAAATTACCCCAAAGGCGAGTGCAAGTCCTTGCAGGATCTTTCCTTTTTTCTTCTCCTTTTTTATTTTTGCCTATAATGCAAAAATATTCTTGAGAGCTCAACTTTTTAATCAGAGAAAAGAGAGGAGTTCTTGTGGTTCTGGGTGGGGTGGGGGACGGGCTGCGGTAGGCGGTAGGCGGTGGGCGGGCCAGTGGGTTGAGTAAACAAAGAGGGTTACGTGACCAACATTTTTCTCACATTTAGCATTTCTCTGATTGTTTTTCTTGTTTTATGTTTTATTTACACAAGTTTAAGGCAAATTATGAGTGACAAATTTCCTCACTAAGAGACGTACAGTTGTGCTTTTTGTACAGTTGTGTTTGGGGTACAGTTGTGCTCGAACAGAAAGCGTTGTCTGCTTTTAGCTGTACTCCTTTCAGCAAAGTCCTTGCCTCCTTCGTTCGTTGATGCTCCTCACCTCATTAGAGCTGATTCTGCTTTGCATAATTTTAATCAAAAGCAAGTATATCCCCCCATCAAGGATATCGCCATCTCGCGCCTCTAATTGAATCCGCAACTTAATTAAGCCAAGCGAAGCTTCTCTCTCTCTCCCTCTCCCTCTCTCTCATCCGTGGTGCCATGAGAGGAGAAAAAAGAAGCGAAATCAGCTCGCAGCGACATCAAAAAGGATTTAATTAAATGAAATATTATACGTTTACATGAAGCTTAAAGCGAGAGAGAGAGAGAGAGAGAGAGATAGAGAGAGAGGGCGGTGCCACCGCAAGCCAAGGATGATACGGATACAGATACTGCTTCAAAGGGACTCCAATGAGCAAATCGATCCATACACGCGAACGCACATCAGCGAACGAGTATTTTGACAAAACGCAATCAGCTTAGCTGCAGGCAGGCGCCGCACCCCAACCGCCAACCGCCAACCGCCAAGCCCCCAGGCTTGCCACCCATTCGGAGCCACTAAAACCACCAGCCAATATGGCCACCGCGAGCTCAGCATGTGCTCTGGAGCTGAGCAAGGATACCATTCCCCCACCGCCACTCCATTTCGTCTTGGGAGGGGGCTGGCCACCGTTTCTTAAGCCCAAATCCTGCAGGACTCTGGGAGGAGGAGGAGATGGGCGGTTTGGTGGTTAGGGGTTGGCAAATCGCCGAAGGCGACAGGCAAGAAGGCCTATAATAAATATGTTTAATTTATCAGCGTCTCATTATGTAATACATTCTATAGCGATGGCCATGGCCATGTTCCGGTGATGCGCGCCGCCTCCTTCTGCTCGTCTTTTGTTGCTCAATCTGTTGGGGCTGCCTGTCAAAGATAAACAGGGAAATTCGGGCCTCAGCTTTCAGTAATTAGTGTTGGCCAGGCAAAGCTTTCGAGCAATGGAATAAAGGAGAAGAGTAGGAGAGAAAGATAAGCAAAAGGAGTACCAGGAATTACTACATCGATTGCTTAACGTATTCTGCTTAAACCTCACATGGAGAAACTCTGATAAAATATGTGTTTTGCAGCTTTAACTAACAGTCTTACCAAACAAAAGTTAAGAACCATCACTCAGCCTGTGGCTTTTGGCCCACAGTTGGCCCGACAGTTTCAGCCCGAAAAGCAGGACTCAGCGCCATGATTTAAACACTCGGGCAGACGCAAGCAGACGAAAGGTCCAACTGGTGGCACTCACTTGTTAAGCCGGCTTCAGCATCAGCTCCGCCTCCGCCTCTGCCTGATGCTGCTGCTGCTGCTGCTGGTACTCCTTGAGTCCTTAATCTTCGTCCTGTAAAGTTCACACAACTATTGTCACATGCGATACACCCACTCAATGGGGCTACGAGCAGATGGAGATGGAGAAGCCTGAACTCGAGGACAACAGCAACAACAACGAGAAAAAAAAGGACAATCTGTAGTGGCCCGACTACTAGACAAAACTCCGACATCCTCCTGCTCCGAATCGATTAGATGCGCTTTGCTGCCTTCGCTAGCTGTGCGACTAACCTGTGAAGGACCCCCGGAAGACTGAAGGGCTTGGTGGAGGACCCAAAGTCAAGCTGGAAAAATGGTGAACGTCGCTGGTCCTTTGCATATATGTACATATGTATGTTGTACATACATATATCCCTCCGAATCAGAAAGGACTCTGCCCACATGTTGATATATTGTCAGCAGACGCACAGCGCATTTGTCTCGGCTTTCGCTCTTTCTCTCAGCCCCTCCGCCTGCCTCCTGCCACCCACTCAGTGGCTCCTTCGTCTATCGCTGGTACATCCCTTTTTTGATAAAGGTTGACAAGCGTATGCCCCCATCTCCCTATCCCCTATCCCCTACCCCCATCCCCCCTCCACCTACTGCTCCTCCCACTGTGTGTGTGTTGTCAACAGCCATTGAGGGCCCTGCCAGGGCAGACATGAAAATCGATTATGAAAATCGTTTGTTCAACATTTTTCATGCATACACGCACTAGAGCAAGCGAAACAGCAACACCAAGAGGAGAGGAGAGGGAGAGGAGAGGACACATAGATCGAGAGCTTTCCGCAGCTCGTTGCTGTTGCCTTGCAGATTGGTTTTCTCTTTGTATTTGCATAAATATTTTAATAGAATTTCTCTCGCCAAAGCCGCTTGAACTATTCCGCAGCTGAGTTCGGTGCAGGATCCCCCTCTATAAGGATTGATGTTTAATGTCGAACCCTACTCGAGGAGGGTGCGGTTCGGTTTGGTTTGTCGTAAAGGGAATGAAATGAAATTGACTTATTCAAATAAGTGATTTACCACTTGACGACGAACCCAAAAAAGCTCGTAAAATACAACAACAGAATTTGCATAAAATTTGAAAAGGAAGTCGCCCAACAGCATCAAAATAGGGAAAAGGGGGAGGGGAGGGGAAGTGAAGTTTGCCATCAAAAAAAGGAATTGGTTGAGCAGGGTCTTGTTTGAGGGAAAGATGACTGACTACTCGGTTCAATTGGATGAAATGGCGATGGAAATCTGTTGACATATTAAATTATTACGCAGCCATGGACTGTGTGTGAATAGTACTTAGGGAAAACTATTGAACTACAACCGAATGACCTCCAAAAGTTCTACAACTTATGCTCATTCTTTTGGGTTACAAATTGCTCAAAATACATCAATCAAAAAAGTGCCAAAACCATTCAAGAACCATCCCCAATTATTCCCCAACAATCGCCTTCATTCAGATAAATCTTAAAGCGACTTTCCTTTCCTTTCAAGCTGAAGGGCTTCTTGTCTGCCTTGTCCACTTCAAGGACATTCAGATTATCCATCAACACTTGCCGGCTCGCTCTGCTCTGCTCATCCGATTCCCCCCTCCCCTGTCCATTCTCCAGTCAAATGAATATAAATGACCTGACGCTTTAAATACTAATAGCCAGCAAATTCTTTCTTATCAGAGCAAAAACATTTCTCAACATTTTTCCAGTCACTTTTTATCTTATTCGATGCTTTCTTTGTGTGTGTGCGCAGGCCAAAAACTTTTAACAAGACAATTTGTTAAAAAGGAAAATCCAGAAGATGAGGGGCGGGGCGGCCTCCTCCCAATGGACTCGCTCGCCGGCTGTCGTTGATAGATTAACTGTAACGGTGATGGATCATTTACTTAAATTATTAAAATTGCCTACTCAAATTTCACACACAAATGGAGGAGAAAGTTCCACTCCATCCCTACGAAAGAAGCAAACCCAGTGAATGATTCACTGACAGACTGATTGAATGCCGAATTAGGGGGAGGTGGGCAGCAGGAGGGGGAGGGGGAGTCGATGATGCTGAGAAAATGCTCTCCAAGTCGAGCAAATCTGTCAAATGGAAAACAAAACTTCGACGATAACAAAAATAAAACATAGTCGTATATATATACATACATATATATATATATGTATATCTGTCCTTTGGTATACTCTTTTTGTTTAGAGCTTAAACGAAAAGTCTAGACACTTGTGTGCAGAGTTGTAAATTCATACTAACTTTATTTCCGAAACGTCGGGGCTACAATTTTGGGCCTACAACGGGTGTAACGGTACTGCAAGTGGCGAAATGATTGCATGCAAGCATCAGTATTCTTGAACTAAATTATGGTCTTAATGGCTTACTGCACTTGACTTTTGGGATGTCGTGTAGTTAGAGTAGTAGTTAGAACAAGGAATTAAGATGGCTTGCTCCTAAGCGCCCTTAGCTAGTAGCTGCTGAGGCCTTAAGCTCCTTAGAGTTTCAGTTCAGAATTTGAGAATTATATTTTGGTATTTGTGTTGATGATTTTACCGATATGCTGGATGGAGTCTATGCTATGATCTTTGTGGGTCATGGAATATACATATATTTCATAATATTAAAACACTTTCCAGCAAAAAACTCCAACAGAAATATGAATATATATTCATTTCTCTCCCAATTTTTTCCTAGTGTATTCAGATTCTCATGGTCAGTGGATAAGTTTTTTGCTACCGTTCGGTTTTTGCCTGTTTCGTGATAATTTTATCAACATGGAAATCCATTAAAAAGTTTTCTCGTTCGCATTTTCAGTTTTCGTGCACTTTTTGCTTGAAATATTTCCGCCACAGGCAAAAGCAGAAGAAAAGCAAAAGCCTGTGTATCGGCGGCCTCAGTTCCCTGACCTTTCCTTGGCCTCTCCTTTGGGTGTCCTCTGCTCAAAGACTTGCCTGCCTGCCTGCCTGCCTGCCTGCTTCCAGGGTCACTTTGTGCTTCGGTGCGTAAAAGTTTCGCTCTCTCCCTCTCTCTATCTCTCTCTCTCTCTCTCTCTGCCGTTTTAATAGATTTTATTTGGCCAAACCCGAGGGCCATATTTGTGCGGCGACCTTTTACACTTTTTATGCTGATTCTTGCAGATTTCTTCAGTTGTTTTTTTATGATTTTGGCATTTTTTCCGGCTCTGTTTTTGGTGGGTGACAACTAGAGGGCCAAATCACCGATTCTGTCTGTGACTTGGGGATTTTCTCCTTTTTTTTTTGTGTGCATTAGTTAAATGAAGACAGGGCCGTCGTCTATGCCATCTGCATGCCTAAGGGGTACGTGTTCCGGTTCCTGGTTCTCTGTCCCCCGCTGAAGGGTTCAGGGTTTTGAAGTTTCTCAACATTGATTCGGGGAGGGGGGGAGCCTCATCAAAAACCCTGCCCTGAGGCGAATTTTTACGAATTTATTCATTGTATATCGAATATGTCAAGAGCAGAGCGACCTCCATGGCCAGGAGGCAGACGGGGAACAGTTGCGGTGCAAAGGGTTCCAGTACAGTGTCGAACAGGACAAAGGTTCAGTTCAGAGTTTGCAGAGAGTTCAGGCTGTTCAGGCTGTGGGTTACGGAGGTCATCAGAATCTGCTGCTAATGGAAGCCAGTGAAAGAAAGCAAACAAAATAAACACTCGCCAAAGGGATAACCAATCAAAGTTGATAATGACAAGAAAACAGCACGAATTGCGTGTGAGGATGACAGGATATTCATCGTGGTGCCGCTTTAAGCTTTCACCCCACCGATTTTGATAAAGTTGAACTCTTTTTCGGAGAAGAAAACATGATGTAAGCTCCTTTTCCTATCCATCTGTAATCTGTAATCCCTACAAGTACACACAGCGAATGCCTCCTTTGTTATGGGACTCCCAGCCACTCCCTAATCTGCGCACCCGAATCGCATTATAAATATTAAAACATTCTCCTCACAATCCTTCACCCTGCTCCTACTCATCCTCCCTCTGGCAGTGTTCGCTCAGGACCAGACCCATTTACAGTGATTAATTACAAGGTATCAGTGAAATTTTGTTATCCCATCAATTTTTGGGGAGCAGCTTTGGGAGGGAGGGGAGGGGGTTGGTTGCCCCCACAGAATGTACGAGTTACGAACAATTTTCAATAAACAGAAGCCAGCAGGAGCCGGCAGCACAAACCGCATCTTGCTGCTGGCAGGCAGGCGGGGAACGCCGACAAAGTCGTATCCCCTAATCCCGCCAATCAATCTGTTGACCTTCAACCCACAATGGCTTACAACACACACACACACACACACACAGATACACACTCTCTTCGAGAGAGTGCGAGAGAGAGAGAGCAGTTGGTGGTCAGGCATGAAAACGTTTTCCCATTTGGCATCAATTAAAGCGCTTCAAATGAATTTATATACACATCCATAAATTAAACGAGTCCTTCCTTGCCTCCTGCCCCTGTCTCTGCGCCTGCCCCTGTCCCTGTCCCTGCGCCTATTCGTGCTCGCATTACTGCTCCTGATCCTGCTCTTATTGCTGCCTGCCCCATCACATCTCTTCATTCATTTCATTTAAGTTAATTAGATTCAATAATTTTGAGGCCTGAGGCATAGGAGATGCCAGCTACAGGCCCAGTCCTGGATCCTGGACCCAAGCCCAAATGGTTGCTGCGTGCCCAAAATTTCTAAATAGCCAACATAAATTGAGATTTATATGGCCGCTTAGGTGGCCATCACGACTTGCCCGATGATGTTGGTCATTTGCTCTGTCATTCGCCTCGCCTCGTACTCCGGTACTCTGGTACTCTGGTAATTCTGGTGCAGGTTCTCTGGCCAGGAGCAATTGAAATTTACCAATTTCGTTGATTTTTATGAGTGTGTGCATTAAAAAAGTACATTTAACGTGCCCATAAACAGAGATGGAATGTCTATCAAGCTTTATGTGTACCCTGTAGTTTGTTAGAGTTTAAATACAGAGAGAACCTCATTGTGCTAGATACTCGTAGGGCGACTCGGGGCAACTCTAAGAAGGAAATACAATACAGGATCTATTTCATAAGCTATAGAACATGCTTTTATCCCACCAAGAGATACCTGTTCTAAAATATCTGAATGATATTCCTATCTGGAGTCTCCCCTCTCTTGTCTGCCCTCTGAAAGTCCATCAGTCAGCCAACCCTAGCTGCTACCCTACTTCCATGGGTTACCCAGTTGGATTTTCCAGAACGGAAATCAAAAAAAGTTGATGGCCAAAGCGGAAAAAGCGAAATACGCGTACGAATTGGCTCGTATATTAAACGCT
This sequence comes from Drosophila algonquin, assembly GCA_035041765.1. Classification (NCBI taxonomy): domain Eukaryota; kingdom Metazoa; phylum Arthropoda; class Insecta; order Diptera; family Drosophilidae; genus Drosophila; species Drosophila algonquin. Next base: position 1,526,560 of record JAWNKY010003561.1, read on the forward strand.
GCGGAAATTGTTTCATCAATTTGTTAATAAAACGCACGCACACACACACACACAGAACAAAGAGGAGTGAAAGAGATCGGAGACAGAGAAAGAGCCAAATGGTTGACATAGAAAGAGACAGTGCCACATAGGGGACACAGAAAGAGACAGAGCTAAAGTGGAAGCGTGACAGGGAGAGAGACAAACGTTTGACTTAATAAAATAAATTGTATAAATTGAAGTCTGTCATTTTGAGATTCCCAGGCGTAACATCATAGTCCCCCTCCCCCAGCAGCCCCCTGCTCCACGTCCCACACACTCGTAAAACATAACAAATTGCATGAAATTTACTTTTGGGAGTGAGTGTGTCTGTGTTTGTGTGTGTGTGTGCCCGTGGGAACCCCCTCCGAAAAATTGTCATGCACGGCGTGCATGACTCCCCCTGAAAGAGAGCAACAAATTGTGTAGGCCTCGAGTCCGAATGGCAGCAGACAATCAAGGCAGTGGCACACACACACAAAAGACGACACACTTCTGTCTGTCTTTCTGTCTAACTGTCTTTGTCTGGTGGCGGCACATGGTGTGCTGTACGGATGTTCTGGCCACATTCTGTAGGCCCCTGCACACGACAGACGAAATCAAGCAGCAAAACTTGCCCCAGGATCACCCTAGGACCTCCAGGAAGACCCCAGGAACATGGTGCAGACAGCTGGGATGTGCTTGTGATGGCAGGGAGTCCTTCTGGATTGAGATGTCTTCGAGACGAGTGAAGGTGGAGTGGATTAGCCGTAATACGGAAACGGTAGAGTGAGAGGTCTAAGAAATGTTTAAGCTTAAGCTCTCAACTGAAAATTTGAATGAAAGTATGGATAAACTTAAGGGGAATTATCAAAGCAGCTTAGAATTAGAATTTAATTCGATTCAATTGAATCGTATTCATAATTCAGGCTTTTATCTGAAATATAAAATATTTGTAGCCATCAATCCAAGCGATAAACTGCCGATTAACTGCCACCGATAACAATGATTCATTGAGATAAATGCATCTAATTTTCTCGCAAGTTTAACTCATTTATAAGGCATATCCCTCTCTCTCTCTGTCTGGCATCCGCCATCTGCCAAGGCATAGCCATAGCTCGGTTGGTTGGACTATTTTTACGGCTATCTTTTGTTTTTCTCTCTCTGAGATAATAAAACTTATAGCCGACAATTTAAGACTGGTGGAAAAACAAGAGAAGAGCCAAGGCTCAGGCAGAGGCTCAGGCACAGGCACCACTGAAATGGACTCGACAGACTCACGTGCAGATAAAAATAATGGCACAAAAATGACAAAGCCAGGGGAAAGAGCAGACAGAGCAGACGGAGACGGAGATGGGAAGCAACCGGGATGGGTTGGCACTCGTACACTCGTACAATGGAGGAGTAGAACAAACACCGGGAATGACACGAGCTTGCAATTTAATACGCAGATAAACACAAACAAAGGGAGGAAGAAAGGAGCAGTAGGTCGCTGGATGATGGAGTTGGCGGTGGCACGCACATGACTAAATTCGCTCACGAACGCTACCACCATACCCACATTACCACACACCTCTCCATAGCTATAGATCAAGCGATATCGGTTGGATGACACGACATGTAGAGCCTCATCATCATCATCGTCATCGTCATCATAATCATCATCGTCGTCGTTTGCCTCCTGCCTCCACATGGTTGTCGCTGTCGTGTCTTGTCGCGCTTGTTGTTGATTACGTTAATGATGCATGTTGTAATGTTGTTTAGGCTGATGTTTCGCCTAAACCATCTCCTCCCCACCACACCACACCACACCACACCACTCCACTCCTCTCGTGAGAGGAATGCTCCACAAAGCGGAGCGAATGCAATTTGTAGCAATTGTAAAATGTACAGCCCCAGCCCCAGCCCCAACCCTGCACCCAGCGTCTGCCATCTTTGATGTGTTTGACATGCTCTCAGGGGGCGGAAGGTAGTCTGTGTGTGTGTGTGGTCTGAGTAAGTGCTATAGTTAGGCCTGGCATTTGAAATGTTATTAATATTTATATAGCACTCCTCGCTGTCAGACTGGCGCACCAGCAGCCACAGCCAACAGCCAGCAGCCAACAGCCACAGCCGATTAATGTGTAGCGTTTAATTTGCGGCCGAGACAATGGGGCGTATGAGCAATGTTGATTGGGTTGTGCTTCGCTTTGAGGCTTAGGCTCTGCCAGGGGAATATCCGTCTGACTCAGGCTTTTGCGGGCAGATTTGGGGTGAATGTTAAAGTTGCTGCCATGTTGGATGTGCTTTAAGATTGCATTCAACAATTTTCAGGCAGAATTGGATTCTCTTTTAATTCTATCAATCAATACCATCAATCAAGCAACAATTAAGACCATCAATTGGGTCACATATCATATTCATAGTTCATAAGAAAGCCAGATAATTTCACAAATTAGGTGGGGTTTTCACTTCAGTTTTCCATCATCTTATAATTGTGAAGATTTCGGAAAATGTGTGTGTGTGTGTGTGTGTGCGTGCGTGTTAGTGCGTGTGCATGTGTGTGTGTTACTGAAACGAAAACTTTTGAGACTTTCAAAAGATTTTCTGATACGTGGCAAAAGAAATATTCATGAAAATTAAATTAAAAAACTTATTTCAAGTGCCTCCCGTGGCTCTCCGGGTGTGTGTGGTGTGTGTGTGTGTGTGTGTGTTGGCGTCTCCGCGAAATAAACAAGTTAAAAGTCTAACCATATTTTGGTTTTTCTTTATTTCTTGCTTAACGAGAAAACAGAAGCTTCAGAAATTGAAGCGGCAACCGCATCATATGTGTGCAGCCCCTCCAGCCCCTCCATCCATCTCCGTCTCCATCTCCGTCTCCATCTCCATGGTGTTGTCTGCAGTTTATGGAAGGTTTTTCCCCCTATTTTTGTTGTTTACGTTGTGAGTAGCTTCCTCAATTGTGGCTTTTGGCTTTGGGAACACTGTGAAGATACAGCAGCAGCAGCAGCCAAGACCAAGCCAAGCCAGGCCCAGGGATGGTGCATCTCTCAGCCTTCGAGGAGTAGGCAAAGTTTTGCTTTTACACTCAATTACAATGCAGAAAGTTTCGACAGGAAATTACTGTATGGCAAAGTTGTGAGTGTTTTTGTAAAGTCTTTTTCCAGCACCACTTGCCCTCCCCCCTCTTCCCCCTGGTGGCCTAACCAGATGATATACAGTTATCTGCCGCTCCCCAATGGAGACAATGGAGGTTTTCAAATAATTGAAATTGTCAAAGGGGACACCCGTACACCCGTACGCACATGGATTATTATTGCAGCATATTTTCTGCTATATTGCAGACCTAACTTGTCCGCACGAAATTCCATAAATCAATGCGATCCTTACACACACAAATAAATCAAAACAAAGGCCGTGCGAGTGCTCTGCATAATCACAAAGGCAAATACATAGCTCTCTCGCTCTCTCTCTCTCTCTGCATGACGACTAAAGGATACCCCTTAAACACATATCGTACAAGTATGGTAAGTTATGTTTTAATTTGAGTCTGCTACTTGGCTATAAAGATTCGAATGGACAGAAGGGTGATGCCAATGTAGCAGAGCTTGGAAAGACTCTCTCCGTAGGATCTGCGAATGTTCCGCTTTACATAGTCGACCCCGTCGTAGGCCGCCAAATGCAGAAGACCCAACAGCGCGTAGTCGCCGCAGTGCTCGGTGTGGGACCGCAGGGCGAGCGCGTAGATGTTGCAGAAGAAGAGCACGTCGGGCAACTTGGCAACTTGGCCAACACAGCCGATGGCTCCCAGGGAGAGGCCGAATACCAGGGCTCTGCGGATGCCCGCCGATCCGTGGCAGAGCTCCGTGTTGATCAGCGTCATCTGGCCGAACTCCATGAGGGTGCGCGTGAGGTACACGGGCGGGCTGCGCCACTGGCGGGCCTTGCGCAGGGCCACGATCAGCCCCAGGGCCCCGTGGGTGTAGGCTATCATGCAGGAGACGTAGCCAAAGGGCTGCTCCAGCGGATCCAGCTTGTAGCAGCCATACACTCCGGTGCCACAGAGCAGGCCGCTAAGCACTGCAGAGAGCACTTTTCCTTCCATCCAACTCATAGCCAATTTTCTCGGATTTTGTAAACTGTTTTGTGCATGTAAAATATTAGAAAGTACACCGCCTGCTAACGGACACAATATACCCTTCAAAAGTCTCCGATTACGGGGTATTCAAAGCACACTGCCATGGATACAAATTTTATTTCAATATTTGTTTTAACAAATTGCTCAAAATCACAGAGCAAACAACTCGCTTATACGCCACACAATCCAAGCACACACACACACACACACACACACAAAGAAATTAATAAAAATTTATTGCATTTGAATTTGTCGCCCCCTCTGATGAGAGGAACATAAAACAATTACGCTGGGGCAGGAAGCACACACACACACATGCAACATGCAACATCCACAAAAAAAAGAAGAGGTAAATATTTTTGTTTTAAATGAAATGAAAACAAATTTCAGGCGCACGCATAAAAAGTGTGACACACCGAAAACCGAAAGGCAAAAATGAAAAGCTGCACAGGGGAAAATTGTTTAAGGCAGCTCGCCGAGGGGGGGTTCAGGGGGTTGGGGGGACAGCGACTGTGCTGCTGGACATTTTTTCACATCGAAGGTTTTAAAAATTGTATAAATAAATTGCGCATTTCGTGCATTTCGTGTGCATTTCGTGTGCATTTCGTGTGCATGCAAATGCATTCAATGTGCTTAAGGTGTCATAAATTTTCAATCGTCGAAACGTTTTTTTATGGCCGCCGCTTATGATTCCTGCATATTTATGTAACAGAAGAAGGGAAACACTGCATGGAAATTGATTTGATTGGAGCGAAAAGTGTGAAATGGCTGATGAATGTCGAGGAGGCGTAATCAGGGCTCGTTGGCTGATTACGTTCAATCAGAGTTGGAATGCGATTGATTTACTGATTGTAGGCGTAAGTGGATGAATCACAGGGGGAGATGGGGTGATGGAAGGATAGTCAGATATAGAAGGTTGTCCCATAATGGGAATCAGTATAAAGTTGTTCCAGTTGAAGTCCAAACGCCAATTGGACTTGTAAATGTTTTCATTTTCAGCTCCATTTCAACTTAAGTTTTTATTTAATGCAAAACTCAATTAAACTTTTCTTCAAGAGGCCTGAAAACGTTGAAATTGTATCCCCCACATACATATGTACATATATGTATATCCCTGTATATATGTATATATATCCAACTCAGAGAGTGAAGCCGAAACGGAGGCTGGCTTGGGGCAATTACGCATCGTTTCATTATGAAATTTATCGTATTACGTTGATGAAATCACATAAAGGTTTTTGGTGGATGCCTTTCAAGGAGCTCCACAGAATCCACATCGTCCTTCCAGCCTTTTCGCTTAATTTCCCCATTGGCTGATGGATCTATACATATGTACATATGTATGTACGTATGTATGTTCGTTATATGTGTGTGCTCTTGCGTCACATTTGCTGCTAGAATTGTTTCATATTGTTGCCTCTGTATGTGTGTGTGTGTGGCAGGCGGAGCCACAATTACAAAGGATAAGATGAAGCCAAAGCCACAAGCGAGGGCGAGGGCGAGGACGAGGACGAGGCTGTAAGGATTGAAGCCTGGTTATTGTACACCTACCACCATCCCCGTGTTGGTATGTATGTTGGGTATGTTTGTACTTATAATTACACATGAATTTCAATATCCTGCGGCGGGTTTCCTTTCCTCCTTCCGCCTTCCTCCTTTCGCTCCGTCAATATTTGCCGCAGTTTTCATCTAGCCGCCGCTTTTGTTCCCTTTTCCCTTTTCTCTCTCTCTGCAACCTAATGACATTTTCCATATTTGGCTTGACTTTAAATTGTTGCCAAGGCCTTTAGCAACAAAAGGGTTTCCCATTCCCATTCCCTGCCATTCCACTCCGTTCTTCTGGTTTCCATCCCCCAAAAGTTACATTCTCCCCCTTTTTGAGGAGCCCCAGAAACTTTCCATTTCCTATTTCTATTTGCCAAAACTCTTTCCACTCGAATCTTTGGCAATTTTCGTGGAAAAGTTTTCAAAGTACGAGTACGAATTTTCGCTGTGTTTTGTGGTTCTGTGTCTAAGGGGTATTTTGTGGGGTATATTGTAATTGCGGAAATGCATGTAACAGGCCGGAGGGGGAGGAGTTTCTCCCACAGATTACCCGATTAGAGGATATGCTGGGCTTCGAATACTCCCTACTTGTTTCTATTTGTATTGCTATTTGCTTTTGATGGAGTGGGAGTAGTAGTTGGTGTGTGGGCGTGGCTGAGACTGAGACTGAGGCAACCGCCTTGCGCCTTGTAATTGAGTGTAAGCGCTAATTGGAATTTTGATGAAGTTCGGCGGGAATTCGGCAACAGCTTTGGCCTCGGAATGAGGGAGCGGGGAGTGGGGAGGGGGAGTGAGGTTTGCAATTATGTAAGTAGCAGTGGGAAATGTTTCGAGTTTTCGAATTTCATGTGGTCGCTGATTGTATGGCATGGAGGAGGGGGAATGAGCAAAGAGAAACAGGGACAGAGAGAGAGCTAAGTGAGTGTTAAAAAGCCTCTTGTAGTCACTCGAGTCGAGCGTTAAGTATACGCAATGTGTAACGGCTTGAACAGTCGCTCGAAGGCTCTCCAACAGTTCTCTCGTGTGTGATGATAGTGAGGTTTAGGGGGGGCAGTGATATCCGACCAAAAAAACTTTAAGTTTTCATCAAACTTTTCTCAAATGAACCGAAAAATTCATATCAGGAACCAGTTCCCCACCGGCAAGAAGCTGAAACTTTGCTATCTGCCTGAATCTCTGGGTCTCTGGCTCGCCGTCTGTCCATGGGGGATGGGGGAAGGGGGTGGGCATTCATAATGGACTCTCTCTCTTATTGCTCGGCAGTTGCTGAAGTGCAGACTGCACAAAGGACCTGTCCTGGTTTTAATATCCTCCTAGAGGGTCTAACGATTGGGAGGAGAAGTGGGAATGCCATATCTTTCAGCTTTGCTCAGTAGAGCTTTTGATGGCTTTCATCAAAGGGTAACTAACGCTTCGGTACGACGAGTGTAGCCTTTCCTTCTTCTTGTTTTATACCTGACTTTTTTCCACTTTTTCTCTTTTGCTGAGCTCTCAACCTCAACCAGGAAGTTGTGTGTCATAGGAAGCACTTGTGTGACATAATAAAAGCCCTCGCTCTCTCTCCTTTCCCTTTGGCTCTTTCTCTGGGTGAATGCGAATGTGTGTGTGTGTGGACTGGACTGCTCCGGGACCTCGGAACCACCTGGTTTCTTCTATAACACGATGCATGCTGCACTTTTTGCCGTGTCAACAACTATGACGACATCCTCAGGTTGAGTCCCGCAAATGTTTTCTCTTCTAAGCCAAAGTCGCCAGCAACAAATGAAGTTCATATACTATATACACACGTATTTTATATACATATATAAATATGTATATACATTCAAGAGATTAAAGGAGGGCAGGCACGAGTAAACTGCATTTAAAAGCCTCTTCAATTGATGGTGCAAGACTCCAGGTTTTGCATTTGCATTCAACATTCAACAGACTGAAAAATGTTGCACGAGCGAATGATAAAAACACAAATGTTGCATGTTTGTGCAATTTACATGAAGTTTATTCGCTTCGCTGGAAGATATCCATAACTTAAGGGGAGGGAGCTTATAAATGATTCACAATGAACAGTAAATTCGGTAGAGTTTTGAAGGAAAGGGATATACAAAAAAGTATATTCGGGATTGCTGGGGAGAAGGAAAACTCCACACAGAACTCTCGGCGTACAGTTTTCCGCTGCAACAGTTTTAAACCGATTTATGACTGCTTTCCATTTTCCAATTTCCATTTTCCTTCCTTTAATTGCCGATTTTCTATTGAAAAGTTTTTATGTATTTTCGTGTCGACTGCGAGTGCGACTGCGAGTGATATCAATTAAATCCTGTTTGCATAACTTTTATTGACTCGCAAATATTTATATTTATTATTTTGTGCCATTTTTATGGATGTTATCCTAAATGGAAATATGTCAAATATTTCGGCATTTATTTTGGCCAATATACGATTTCCATTTTCGATGTTTACCATAACTCCTCTCCGCAACTCCCTCTTGACATTCCCCCGCCCCCCAAATGGAGTGCCTCTCCTGTAATACCCCCTTGTAATCCGCTCTCTTAATGATTCCAAAAATTATGTTTTCCACAGCGCAAAAACTGCGAATGTCAGCAAAAGTGTGAGGGTGAAAAAATTCCTATTTGTTTTTTGCAGTTTCAGTTGGGGTTGCTCCTCCTCGCCCCTCCCCTGATCCCTTTCGGGGCGCTAATTGAAATTTGTTTGCCTCTACTGTTGGCTGGTGGAAAAATTTCTGCTTGACGAGCAGAACTCATAAGTCGGTAAAGGCAAAGGCAAAGCCAAAGGAAAATGGAAATCGCTGCAGTTCTTCCATTTGATCAAGGCTGGCTCTCACCTCCGACCCTCGCACCCTCACACCCTCGCTGTTCCCCCCTCTTGGTTTCGCTTTTCGCCCTCTCCCCCCATTCGCCTGCCCGCTGGCACTCGTTTCTTGCCATACTTTGAGCAATCAATTATCAAGTTAGGGCCGCCAAAAAATCCATTCCAGCTGCAGGATTCGCGGCAATTAAAGTTTGCATGATGCGTCGTTGTGTGAGGTCCCTCCGCCACTCCTGGTACCCTGGTTCAATTTCAAACCAGAAAGGAAGCCAGAGCTATGCCTGCTTTAGGTGTCGAAGCTTTTGATACCCTGGCAGATTGATCCTTGGTCATACGTTTAAAGATGATACTGTAGTTCGGTTATAACTGGGACAATTTAGTGATTCAATCCCCTCAATTTATATTTATATAGAAGTTTTGTGAAAAGCTGCAGCGCCAGAAAAAGAGAGTTATCTGAAGGAGTCCTTGGCATCGAAACAGACAGACTCTCCGTCCCAGACCCTGCGCTGCAAGAGTATCAGAAATTTGCATAGTTCAAGGGCCACGCTCTTGGCTGAGTTTTGGGATATCTCTGTCTCTCTCCCATCGCCCACCCATGCCCCCCTCCTCTCCCTCTCTTCTCCTGTGATTCCACCGATTGGGGCCTCGCAAAAAATATGAAGGAGCAGCTGGATTGAGGGCGTGGCTCAAAACTGAAATTGTTGCTTGCATGCAGAAATTTGATTATGTTTTATATGTGAATGTTTCTATGATTGTGTGATTGTGTGTGTGTGTGTGCTTGTGTGTGCTTGTGTGTGTGTGTGATAGAAAAGCCATTGGGGCGGCACTGGGGCCTACCATTCGAGGGCCAATTTGTGGCATTGAAGAACGCCGAGACTGTGGAATGGGAAAAATGTTTACAAATGGAATTTGCACCGACCAAACAGAAAATTCAGATGCACAGAAATGTGTAAGCCCGAATGCCAGAATTGAATGTGAAACCAACTCTAATCCCAGCTCTCGTTTCGGTCCACAGACAATAGAGGATTCAAGCATTAAATGCCAACTAAAGTTTCAAGCGTAGATTCCGCTCTTCGAAGCTAAGAATCTACGAATGTGTGCGTGTGTGTGTGTGTTTGTGTGTGGACCGACCGCAGACAGAGAATAATTCGAAAATCATTTCGTTGATTGATGGAGTGGCAAATTCTCCAATTACTTTTCCGATTTTTCTTGGAAAATCCCCTTTGTTTTTTCGACCAAGAAACAGAAAATAAATTTCAGTAATTTCATTAGTTAAGTAACATTTTGTGGAAAACATTTCTGCTCCATGTCCCTGAATCCACCGCAAACCTTTTGTGGTTCTCGAAAATTACCTTTATTTCTCTTGCAAGGAAAGCAAGGAGGCAGCTTTCCCTCCTCCTTTCTGCTTTCCTTTCCACTGGCTAAACAAACACGCCGAAAAAAGGTCAAGAAGAAAGCCCCAAAATAAGCTACAGTTTGGCCCAGGAACCTCAGTCCACCGCCACATAAAAAACACACTCGAAAAAAAAGCAAGAAAAATGTGGAAAAGCTGAGAAAAAGTATTGGATGGTTGAGGCAGGTGGCAAGGTGGAGAGGACCTTCAGGTGCAGCCACAGCCTTCGCCTCATCGTTGCATGTAAAAATCCCTTCAATGATTAATGTAATTTCACGCGCCACTTAACGTTATCCCTGCAAGGACATTATGCTTAATTGCAGCGTCAGTTTGAATTAAACCGAGATTCAACCCTGCCGCCCCCCCTCCAGGGCCTCTCCTTATCAACCAACCATATATACTTATCCTTCTCATTGTACCCTACCCAAACTGGGGTATTATGACTTGGAGGACAAGAGACAAGCCCACAGAGCCATGCAGCTGCCAGAGCGAATCCTTTAGGGTATTTCAAGATTCGGCTTTTGTTTTCGCTGCGCGGCAGGTGGTAATGTTTTTTGTGGTCGGTAGACTCCGTCGACGTCGTCCTGGTTCTGGTTCTGGTCCTGCTCGTGGGCCTTGGCCAAAACCGACGTGCGAATTTATGAAAAAGATTTGCCAGCCTGCGGCTGTTTAAGGTTAAAAAGGAGTCTTGCACACACACACACACAGATACAGCGCACACACACTGGCACACTTCATTTGGCTTGCCTCGATTGTTGCCCTGCCAGGAGTTACCTTTTATGCGGCCATTTCGGGAGGCCCTGGCCCGCCCCCTCCCTCGTACCGCTGAAAATGGGTTAATTGCATAATTTGCGAATTTCATGTGCAATCTGCGGCGGGTTAAGGAAAAGCGTGAAACGGTGAAAAAGATGATGTGTTTTCCGTAAAGTTCCATTAGCCGATGATGGGGCACTTTTGCCCCCCAAAAATGCTGGAATTTCCATAAAAAAGTTGAAATGTTTACCTGGAATGAGAATGAGAAAAAAGAGAAATGTAAAATAAAATAAATTGATAACACAGGTATTTACATACATATAGAAATTTTGTAATCTTAGGCAGATTTATTTCAGAGTCTTGTTCGGTTTTCTATTGGATTTTCTATTTGTTTTTCACAGTCGTCGATGAGGGAAATCCGAGTGAAAATACAAAGAGGAACAAAATGAACTTTCGATTTCTGCACGCACTCACAGGAAAGCAAACACACGCACCAACACACACACACGCACACAAACAGTTCAAAGGTCTAATCAAAGTTCTATGTTCAATCGCATAGCCATCAACACAAACTCCCAATCCCCTAACCTTGGCTCCACCTTCGTCTCCGTCTCCGTCTCCACCTCCACCGATTACTGCGCAAATTTGTGCAAGTTTTCGTTTATTTGCTCTGTTTTTAGATGCCCTGTAATCGATGTGACACAGGGTATGCTGGACAGGAGAGGAGAAGAGGCATGCAAGTAACAAAAGAATCGGAGTACCAGGTATCTTCCGTTATGCACTCCACTTGTTTTGAGTGTAGATTGTCGTTTTATGAACTCGCAAGGACATGCATTGGCCGCTGGCCGATGGAGAGACTGAGAGAGAAACAGAGAGAGAGGCAGAGAGCGAGAGGTGGAGAAAGAGGATTGACTTTTGCCTTTCTGTGGTGAGCGGCTGCTGCTGCTGCTCTTAGCCTGGCCAATGCCGGGACACAAAAACAAGTTTATCTAAATTGCCGTATAGACTGCTGCAATGTGGCAAAAGGGATCCAAAGCTTGTGGCCTGCGGTCGAGTTGGAACTTCCAAAACCGAACTGAAACCCAAACCCAAACCCAAACCCAACTCTTTCTTTCTTCCACCTCATTCTCTCAGCGTCTTTTCATCCATATCTGTAGCTGTAGCTGTATCTGTATCTGTGTCTATATCTATGGCTATGGCTATGTATTTGCTTTTCACATGCTGCTGCTCCTCCTGCTCCTTGCTCCTGCTCCTTGCTCCTGGCCTTCACTGCTCTTCAAGTTGATTTGGGTCAATGCTGTTTGTTTTTCTTTGTCTTTGTTCTTGTTTGCTGTCTTGTTTTTCTAACTTTGCCAACGAGTTGAGTCTTGCTCTCTCTCTCTCCCTCTTTCTATTTTTTTCTTTCTTTTTGTGTGTGTGTGGGGGCTATCGAAGAATAACACAAAACTAATTGGTTTGTTAATTAAAATTTTGTTGAAATGAAATCTCCATCTTGGCCCGAATCAGTGTGCTTTGTATTTCATATTTATGTTATCCTTGTTTTGAGAGGGGCTCATCCTTTTGCCACGGCTCTCAATGGCAGAGATTTTCGTTCTCCGAAATGCTATTTGCTGCTTGTTTTTGGATCATGTTAAGAAAGGATTTGCCTGGTTTGATTTGGCCATCAAATATTGTTTTGTGTGGTTTTCGGGGGCTCTGGGTGGCCAGGGACTGACTCCCATTTCGATTCCCAGCCAATTGCAATCAGCATTCGAAATTCCTGGCCAAATTGCAATGAGCTGAGATTAGCCCGAGCCAAAAGCAGCAGCAGCAAAGTAAAAATCTCCCTCTCCCTCCCTCTCTATATCCTGCTTCACCTTTTGTTTTGGTTGTTCCAAAGAGTCAGGGAACCCACGGGGATGCCATGGAGAGGTGGCAATAGCACAGACACAGACGCTGGCTCCACAGAGATGCCAGGGAGTAAGCAGAGAGGGAGAGAGGGAGACAGTGCTGGCAGGGGCATACGGGTGCCAAAAATAACTGTTAATTCAAATGCAAAGGCAACGTGCCAATGGGGTCTGTGACGACCAAATGTCAATGCAAACACAACGAACGACGAGCTCTGCCCTGCCAGATAGAGGGGAGGTGAGGGGAGGGGCGGCAGGGCAAACCCTTCCCATTCAAACATGGCGACTTGATTAGATATTGTTGCTGCTCCTCTTGCTGCTGCTGCCCCCGCTTTGGCATTGCCTTTTGGTCTGCTTTCTATTCCGTTGGAGTGTCTGCTCCAGAATCCAGGAGCTGGACAGAGTTGCCGCTGCCACTGCCGTTGCCATTAGCCTGTCAGTACAATCTGCCATCCATGGGGCCATTGAATGTTCATCGACAGCAGCAGCAGCAGATCCAAAAACATTCAAAGGCACTGCAGCTGTTTGCCAGAATTTGCATATTTGTTTGGCAGCTTCATGTCGGAATGCATTAAAAGCGAACGGATAGAGAGTCCGCACAGGACAGGACAGGACAGAGAGAGAGAGAGATAGCGAGCTCGATAAGGACATCCTGGGGTTCAACTGAATAACAGGGCAAATTGACATGTGAACAAAAAGCAATTAAGCAACATTTTTGCATCTGAATTTAAGTTTTTCCAAGTACATTTTATGAAGTGCCGTCGCTCACCGAGGGTCGCTTTGTCCATTGTGGAAGTAATGTATGTAATTGAGGAAACAAAAACCACTTTTGTATAGTTTTGAATGAACTCTTGTGAAATAAACAACCCTTTAGGAATAACTCAATTAAACTTCCAACAAAGTTAAAGTTCATTAAATTAGAACAATTATTATAGTTCAATTAAAGACTTGTTAGAACAGAGCTCACAAGTCATAGAAAAACCCACATAAAGTATTCCCACCAACAACTGTTCCAACCCTCGCAGCAGCAGCAGCAGCAGCATCCCATCATCATCATCATCATCCGTCCATTCATCATTCCATATGGCAGTGAATAATATATTTACAATTGCAAACTGTAACTGCGAAACGGTTTCGTTTCGTTTCGTTTCGTTTCATTGAAAAATGTCTATATAAATTGCACTTGATTGGCCTGGATTCGATGCGATTCGAGTTGGCCAACAATGGCATACATTAAAGCCAAGCAGAGGGTTGCTACCCGCTACCCACCACCCACCACCCATTCCCAGCTCCTTCTGCAATCCTTGAACCCCACATCACTCATACGCAGGGGGAGCCCTGAGAGCATTTGGCATTGGCACCTTGTTGGTTTCGTCTGTTTGTCCATCCCATCCCCCTTCCACACTCCACATCCTGTTTGTCTGTCTGTCTATTTGTCATTTTGTTTGCTTTGTTTCTGCCACTTTGCCATTGTTGCTTTTACTTTTTCTTGTTATTTATTTAAACGATCTGCAATCCCCTGCTCCGTCCTGCCCCCGCTCTCATTTACGTAAAATTGTCGCAAAAAATGATTTTATTTGTGACTGGCATAAAATTTACATTCACATTTCTATTTGTTGCCCATTGTGTCCATGATTAAGCCCCAGGCTAGAGACTCCGCCACCGCCTCTGCCTCTGCCACCGCACCGCACCGGATGCTGTCGACATGCCTAAGCGGCTTTTGCTTCTTTGAGCCCCTACCTGTTTAGGTCCGGGCCGTCTCGCACACTTGGCCACTCTGTTCCTGCCTAATGACCTGACCTGCTGCAACCGACAAAGGTTGCCGAGTGCACGAGATCCTGTACAAGGATATTAAATGTGGTTCGGTATGGGTAATGTGTGTGTGTGTGTGTGTGTGGCAGTGGGTAGCCAGCAGCAAAGAGGAAGTGTTGGGATTATAAATTGCAGCTAGAGAGAGGTCTTTAAGTGAACTGAAAGACTGCTGGGGGTAGATTTCGTGACAGCCAAAGAGTGTCGTTTATGCTACAGGAGGAATGTGCATATACTCCTTTTTATCCTGCATATATACTATATACATACCTCATCTAATTAACTTAAGCGTCAGGCAACAGCTGGCAGGGCTCTAAGCCTCCAGCCGAAATGAAATGAAATCGTTTTTATGAACTCACTGGCGCGATTTTTGCGATTGTTTTGCCTTTGCTTTGTTTTATTTACGAGTATTCAGAGTTTGAGTATTTTCGAGCCCACACACATGGATGCTCATTGTCCTATGTGCGTGTGTGTGTGATGGTCCATTGTCCTATGTGTGGAGGGGCGGGGGTTTCAGTAACAACCTCCCCTTGCCACTGTGTTGGCTTTATTAAGCAGCTGCTGCCAGCTGTTGGCCCTCCGCTGATAATCACATTTCGCAAAAGCTTTTTGCGCCCCTCTCCCTCTTTCTCTCTCTCTTTCTATGGCCCGCTCTCGGCAAACACTCTATGGCCATCTCTTTCGCACGCATGGAAATTAAGTTAATGTTTGCTTATGAATAAGCAAATAAACGTCTCTGCAGTCGAATGGTTGCTGGATGTTGGCTGCTGGATGCTGGATGCTTGGCTTGTTTGGTCGGAGGATGGCTCCCCCCCCTCCTCTGTTGCTGCTCTGCTGATGGACTCGCTGACGTTTACATTTTTGAAATGGCCAACACGTGTTCCTGCAGCCACTTCACAGACCCCTGGTCCTCCCCCCGCCCCTCCAGAAGGTCCTTGAGGCCCGCTCATTTCAATTTGCTTGCATTTCAATGCAAAACTTTTTCCATTTCGGGCGGCCTCGTCCTGCTCTCGTCCCATGAAGCAGCAGCAGCAGCAGCAGCATCTCCCCTCCCTCTCCCCCTTTTATATGATTGTGTGTGTGGAAAATACTTTGTTTTTCTTTCTCTTTTTTCCATCCCAGGGACGAGCGAGCGAGCGTGTGCTTGTGTCTGTGTGTCTGTCAGTGTGTTTGCTTTTGTTTTTGGTTGTATTTGTTGCCGTAATTAGCATCGCGCTGTGCATTAATATTAATTAGTTAGTTATGCAGCGGCGTCCGACCGGAACCGGTCCACAGTCCACCATCCACCGGTTCGTCCGTTCATTTTCAGAGGGATTATCTAAGTTTTTGTCTGTGTGCCAAAGCTCATTGCTGCCCCCTCAATGCTCAGCCTTCAGTCGGATAAAATGAAGTCCTTTTGGTGAACAACAAATCAATGCATTGCACATTTTCAGAGCTAAATAGAACAAAGTGCGCCAAAGTGGATATCTTGTTCTGTACCTCCCCCTGCTGCCCCACGAGCAATCAAGTCAATCAACGCGAAACCAAAACGGCTGATAAAAGAGCGCCGCCGCTGCTCCGGTGCACAGGTGCACATTCCGAAATAGCCCCTCCGCATCCACATCGCGTGCTGCAGCAGCAACAAGGAACAGCCAACATCAGCAATGCGTCAGTTAAGCAAATAAACAACCTCAATCGTTGCATGCAACGCAAACGGAGGAGGGTGTGGGGGAGAGCAGAAACCAGAAGCAAAAAAATTGATAGGAAAATTTGCCGAGCAAACAGCAGAGCGACGGCGGCGGTGGCAACGTCTATATAAATTTATAAACGAAACACATGCAGCTGTGTGGCAGTGCCTGTGCCTGTACGTGTGTGAGTATCTGTGTGTGTGTGTGTGTGTGTATCTGTGTCTGTGTGTTTAAGGATAAAGCTCAAAGTTTACAGACAACAAGGAGGCAGGGTCGTCACCTAACAGGGATGATGGACCAGAGGTAAAGCAAAAGATTAAAAGGGAACTAAACCAATGCACACAAAACACAAAGGGAGGATGGGTTTAGGTCTGGAATCTATTAGATACCCTTGCAACCAGATTGTTTCTTTGGAAGACACACATATGTACATTATAGTCCAATTATTTATGTAATTTGGAATATGAAAACTCTTTGAAATATTGAAATTCGATAAGTTTCTTTGGAAACACACAAATTTCCCTCACAAATCCTTGCTTTTCGAGCGACTCTTCCTTTGGTAATGGATACCCTTACTGAAGATTTTCCACAATCCCTCCTTTGCCGAACCGAACCACGCTCCTGCTGCCACACATCGGAGAGGTGAGGAGGGGCGTGGGGCGTGTACATTGAGGCCATTTTGTTAATATTTAATATCAAATAAAGGCCTCGCAGGCCTCGCAGGCACGTGGCCATCCAAAATGGTGCAAAAACTGCCACCGGGCCATGGAATTGAAACTGAAAATGCAAAATGCAAAATGGATAGCCAAGCGAATGGATGGAGTGAGTGTGAGTTTTGAACTGTCTGTCTGTCTGTCTGTCTGCCTGCTCCAGCCGATACCCAGAGGGAGGGAAAATCCATCAAAATGACCGCACCAGACGGGCCGGACCAAGGGACGGAGACGGAGACAGAGAGGGGAACACGGCACGAGGGGGATGGGACAGATATGTATGTCTCACATGGCTGCCGTATGAGGAATGTGTGTGGCACTTAAACGAACTGAGCCGTAGAACGTGCCTTAAACTATGTCCATTTACTCCCCCTCCCCCCTCTCTATCTCTTATTCTCTCTCTGTGTAAAGCTGTCTCTCTCTCTGTCTCTCTCTCTGTCTCTTTCTCTGGTTCTGTGCTGGGTTAATACCCAATTACTGTGCAAATTACTTCAAGTTTTTCTTTCGAAAAAACTTTCATCTGTGTGTCGGAGTGTTGGTGTTCGTGTGCGTGTGCGTTTGCGTGTGTGCGTGTGCCCATTAAAGTTTAGCATTTCTCTAGACCCAAAAATTTCAACCGAAGCAGTGAGGAGACTCCCCGGCAGACACCTGGGAGCAGCAGCAGCAGCAGCAGCAGGAGAGAAGCCATTTTAAAGCCTTTTAATAAACGCCATAATTTGCTTAAAGTTTTCCCATAACCAGGTGCTGCCAAATGCTGCCACTTGAACTCTGCCACACGTGTGGGTGTGCCTGGGTTTCTGCCTGTGGCAGCTGAACAATTTCACAAATTATCCAGATAGTTTTTGCCCAATTTCGCAGCTGGAAATTCCAGAGATTATTAATAGAGCTGGAGATGTTTGTGGGGAAACAAATTCGCTTGGAATTTAGTTTAGTTCTTTGGCTTCAAGTAGAGGAAAGAATATATCCAATGTTCTGTATTCTGGGGAGATATATATGTATATCTGAATATCCGGTTGCTGAGGCCATCGATTACTGCACACATGGACCCCCTGTACTCCCTTTTTAACCACTCATTCCACACATTCGACTTTAAAGCCACCAAAAACGGAACCAGCAAAAAAAAGAAAATCCCCCGGAAAGAGCAAAAGAGAAAAAAGGAGAACCTGGGAGCACAAAGGAAAACTGTCTTCCATATCTCATGGTCTTACTTGCACCCTCGGGACTCATCAAAAATATACGAGATTGCCTCCGGTACCGCCTGCGTCCCTCCCTCCCACCGCATTTGCCACCCATTCTCCCCCTTCCCTCGCCACAGCAAATGCACGTTTTAATTTTTTGTTAACCAGAAACAGCGCACATTTGGGACAAATATCCGGAGTAATATATGCAAGTATTTGTATATTCATGTGGGAGAGGGGGGCAGAGGGGGGGAGTGGCTGTGTGTGGGGTATTTTCTGACTTTTCGGCAAACCACAATATCGCTCCGAGGTTCGAGTGGGACAACAAAAGCAAAAACGGACGCGAGCGCCCGACTGAAAATGGAAAATGGAAAACGGCAAACGGCAAACAGCGGACAGAGATTACAGACGAGCGCCCGAAGGAGCGCAACAAAGTTTTGCTTTGACATGTCACACACACACACACACACAGACACACATGCATGCATTAGGGCACACACACATACACAGACGTACATCAGTTTGTGCATATGCAGAATAAAATACAAAAGCCAAAGCCTTTCTACTGATGCCTTCTACTTTGACCGCCTTTGGGCCCTCGAAATGCATATGGGGGGGTGGGGGAGGGGCCCTGCTTTTCATTTAGCTCCCCCCCACAGACCACCCACCCGTGCAACCCAATTTTCTTAGCCATTTGTCTCTCTTGCACTCTCTTTGCGGATCTCCAGGGTGTGTTCGCTTTTTAGCCGCAAAAAATGGCTGCAATACGCGCAACTAAACACACAACAAACTTTACCGAGAACACACTCAACCACTGCCAAGAGAGCGGCACACACACACACCAACACAGATACTCACACACACACACACATACAGGCGAACACATGGGGAAACGATGCATTGGTATTTTCTTTAGAGTGCAGAAATCCTTTTCACAAAAAAATCAACATTCAAATACGCAGCCAAGTAAAAGTGCGAGTGCGAGTGCGAGTAAAAGCGCAATTTCCTCTTCAAAACAATCGCTCCCCGTTTCCCCCCCTTTTCCCCCTTTATTTCCATTTAGTCCCTCGCT
The DNA here is from genome assembly GCA_035041765.1 of Drosophila algonquin. Lineage (NCBI taxonomy): Eukaryota > Metazoa > Arthropoda > Insecta > Diptera > Drosophilidae > Drosophila > Drosophila algonquin. The sequence continues at coordinate 1,545,510 of JAWNKY010003561.1, forward strand.
TCCCCCCCTGCCTTTTTTTCCCTTCGTCTCTATTTTGGGCTTTTTTCTCGCCCCTCCTGGCGAAAGCCCTTCTATTTCCATCGCACTTTGTTTCGGGCTCTACAGAGTAAACAATTTCAGAGAGAACTTTGATTTGTGGGCCTGCAGTGAAGATGGATTGGATTGTTTAGTCCTAGGCATGTTAGAGCCAGAGAACAAAGGATTTAGAATGGCTTTAGGGGATAGTTTTCGAGTGAGCTCTTCGAAGGGTAGGACATGGATTGCTTTTACTAGAGCAAAGATTATACATCGGTAATATTTGATATTCTACCATATTTAATAAAGTAAATCCACTTCCCAATTTGCTAATTGATCGACTCGGCCAAAACCAAAGCCAGCCGAAACTCCTGCACACAAGTTATTCATAGGGGAAACCCAAGTTCCGCTCTCCGATATCCTTTTCATGCATGTACGAGTTAGGTATCCCAGTTTATGGACCAAGTTTAAACAAATCTGGTCGTACCGACCATATGTTTATGAAAGCAGGCGGGCTGCCTGCCCCCCGACTGCCTGCGTGCATGCCTGCCGCTGAAGCCATAATTTCCAGCAATTTGTTGAGCTCTATGGCTCCTGGTTGCTGGCTCCTGCTTGCTGGTTGCTGGCTTTCCTTAGTCCCCGGCCTGGTTTGGCTTGTGTATAAAATTACAATAAATCGTTGCATTTTAGCTGCAAATAAACAAAGATTTGCAGCGCCAAAAGCGAACACTGAGCGCGGCAGAAGCGCTGAAACAAAGCAGAAGGAGGAATGAGGATATAGCATATAAACGACTGGCAATGGGAGAGAGGGGGAAAGGCGAGAGAGTGCATGCAAAGTAGCATTTTAAGTTGCCAGAAAGAGGAGTCACGAAGAAGAAGAAGTATGGAAGCAACAAGGGGGGAGGGAGCAGAAAGCAGCCCAAGCAATCCGTGGGGTTGACTGTACTGTACCCCAAGATCCTTTCGCTCTGCTTTGCTCTGCTCTGCTGTGCATGCTTCTGGATGTTAAATCAACATGTAAGCATTTAATGCGCCGCTCCAAAGCTGAAAAAGCGTAAAATTCCCCAAATGACCATAAATTTCTGTGTTTGGCATCGCAATTGTTGTTGCCGTTACTCTTCTCTCCACTCCTTTCCATTCCATTCGTTTCCTTTCGCTCCACATTCGCTGCTGCTGTTGTTCTTGCTGCTGGCAGCCGGAGAGAAGGAGCGAACTGGAGAGAAAACTTCAACAAGCACTTGTAAAAATAAATGGCATTTTGGGTTATGTGCAATAATAAAATGGAAATTGTGCAAAAATATTGTCGCCGCCGCTGCCCAAAAAATGTTGAACTACCACAACTGCAGGGCCAAAGGCAGGCAGGCCCAGATGCAGGTGCCGGTGCGGGGAGGGAAAATGTGTATAAATATCTGGTTAAGCTTCCTGCTTGGGTCGGACAACTACTGGGCCACTGGCTAGTGGCCATTGGCAAAGTGGGAAAACTGGGAACTGTATAATGGCCGATGATGTACGTCCTTGTTGGGTTAGAAACTGTGTTGACAGTGAATCTTTCGAGAAATCGTTTGGAAAAATATGAATGTGTTTGCTTTTCTGGGTGGGCAAAGGGTTGCCAGTGGAGGGGGAGGGTGGAGAATCGATAAAACAAAGCTCCAACAAAGACACACAACAAATGCGTTGCAGCAACAATTGTAAATGGCTTGGAAAGAGATTAATTGTTTTGGAAACAATTGAAATAAAGCTGCAGTACACGATACATTATCGATTGTGTATCAATAAGTGTTGGAGCAGGAGATAGATGGAACCGAACACAGGGGAGGGGCAGACAGGCACAACAGTTAATTCTTTTAGAGTAAATTGAAATCCAAGATGGATCCAAATATTATTCAGTAAACTTTCACCTCACTTTCGACTCTTGAATGCAATTCACATAGAAAGGCAATCAGCAACATCTGCAACAGACAGACAGACACAACTGTACTCCTGCCTGTCAGTCACTGCTGCTTTGTTGGGAGCGCGTGTGACGGGGGCAAACAGGCAACATATTTGACACGACGCTGATTCAAGCAAAAGTTTCTAATGTCACGCCCTGGCCGTACCTCCACCTCTACGCCTTTCCAGGCTCCACGCCTGTCTGGCTGTCTGAAATGCCATATGCAAATGACTTGCTTATCAAATAAAGTATTTTTTGGGCGGCTCCTGTTGCTGGTTCTGGTTTCTCAGACCCCAGAACATTGCGTGTGAAGTGAAACAACTGTGCGTATGCGCCATTTTCACATTGTTTCAATATTACGCATACGTTGAATGGGCGGCTGAAGGTGGCGGTGGTGGGGGGGGATGCTTAAGGTTGGGGTTTGGTGTTTGGGTCCGGGTGTACGCTGTGCGCTGTTCGGTTTTTGGTTTCGGTTTTTCGCCTCCGGCTTTTCCAAGTATGCACAAGTAATGTGAGAAAATTAAATTTTTCGTGCCTCCCACAAAAGTGTCGGTGTGTCTGTGTGCTCTCTGTCTGTCTGTCTGTCTGTGTGTCTGTGTGTTTGTGTGTGCTTGTTGGGTTACACACACGTTTACAATCTTGTGCTAAACATTGGCTTTCCCCTCTGCATCCCCCTCCACTCGCAGATTCCTGTAAAGAGGGCGTGAAAAATAGAACTTAATTCAATCTGCATACACTCCCACTGCCAGTGCTTTCTCCTCTCTCCTCCCCTGCTTTCTCTTTGTGCTGTTTACTGTTTAAGGAATATTTAATTAAATTGTGCTCTTGTGATTGTTGCCAGTGCTGCCGTTTTGTTAATTGAATGCCAGGGTTGTGGCAAATGTGATTATCATTGAATTTGTCATTTGATTTATGCGAGGAATTAGTGCAGTGAAATTACCATAACGAATGGGCTGGGTCTTAACTGAAAACAGCCTCCATATGGAGGAGTTTTAATTAGAAATTGAAGATTTCCAGCAGAGAGAGAGTCACATATATACATGGGATGAGACTCTTCCCCAGTAATCTCATATTAATTCCATTATCGCCAGTCCGTAGTCCTCTGCCATCCATGGCTGGTCCCATTTCCACGCCATTAACCGCATCGGGCTTCATTTGAGTTCAATCAAAGCCAGAAGCCAGAAGCCAGGAGCCAGCAGCCAGGAGTCGATATACTCGCTTTGGAATGTCCATTGCGGGGGGTGGGTGGTGGATTGGGTTGGTCGCCAAGAGACAGCCACAAAAGCCGCAGAAACCTTTTTGCTTGGCCGCCAAGCGTGAAGCGAAATTGCAAATGTCAAATGCCTGATGGACAAGGCGGGGTTAGACATGGATTGTGGCTTGGATTATCCTGGAAGCAGCTGGAAAGCCACAAGTCTGCAGCCTCAAAAACTTTGGCTAATTGAGTGGCTGATGGCTGAGAAACCGACTTGCAATTAGCAATGCCAAGGATCTATGTGGATGTATAACATTCTCTGGATGGATTCTAATCAGAAACACAAATATTCAATTAACAAACAAATGTCAAATGCAGAATTACGCTGCAGCGTACATTAATTTGTGGCTCGGATATTTTCTGGAATTTTCAATGTTGGCAAATTGTAGAAAATTATGCAAAATGTCTTTAGCCAGCTCACACACTCTGTCTCTCCCTGTCTCTCTCTCTCTCTCTCGCTCTCTATGTTGTTTGTGCATGCAAATTGTGGCAGGAAAGGAGGAGAGGAAATTCTAATGCAAATTTCATGGTAACACATAACAAAAATGTTAGCCAAAATGTTGGCTCTCGAAGCAAAAAGGGACAGGAAAATGCTTCACTAACTTCAATGCCAGGCCACTTGATGTCTCTCTCTATCTCACTCTACTGCTAGCTATCTCCTTCGCTCTGCCTCTCATTCTTTTCGTACCGGAAATACTTGGGATGCCTCATTGAAGCTCGTTAGCTGACTTATTGCCGGAGTCTGTAGTCTGGAGAAGGGATTCTTGTTGACAGCTCATGGCGGCACTTTCAATTGAAATAAATCCTGGCACACACACACACCCACACACACACACCCACACACACACACACTTCACTGCAGAAAAAAACGAACGAAATTTGCCAATTTGTTGTCTGGTTACTGCCACGCCCATTAGCCCATTACACCCACAAACAAACAGAGAGGAGAAGGAGTAAGAGTGGGGGATGGGGGATGGGGGAGGCGGAGGCGGTCTATCATTGATGCCTAAGTATGGACCAAAGGCATTGTCAATACTTGAGCCTTTTTACAGCTCATTCACAGCCTTGCGGCAGCGTCCTTTGCCTCATTTCTTTTGGCTTTTCGCACTCTGCCTGCCACTATGCCTCTCCTTCTCCTTCTCTTTCCATTTCTCTTTCCCAATCGTCTTCTCTTTCTCAAGTGTTTTTCAAGTGAAGATTAGCACGCTTCCTGTGTGTGTCTCCTTCTGTGTGTGTGGCTTGTGGGGCAGGATGCCAGTCCTGCCCCCAGCTCGCTTATCATCGTATTGGTTCGCTGCGGCGGAACTGTCTCTTCTCTTTCTGCTTCGATTTCTTTGCGTTGTTTGGCAAATAAACATTTGAGATATGAGATATGGGCATATTTCTCTGTTTCTCTGTTTAGATGCGCCATAAAAGGGTTTGCCCTCCAAAAACAAATGTGGAAACCCTGAGAAAATGCACGTAAACTTTCCTTGGAATGCTATGTGATATAATGGCAGATCTAGAATGAACACTGAAGAAACAGAAGAACACTCTGTAAATAATGATAAAGAATTTTCTATCTTTCTATCTTTTCAATCTTCCCTCTGCAGAAATATGCATAAAAAGAGCAACTTTTTTGGAGCTATTTATGATAATTGCCTCACACCAAACATGTGTCATTTAGGCAGGTGGCATGCCACACTTGGAGCAAAAAAGTTACAGAAACAAAAAAGAAAGCACCAAAATGAAATCATTTGCACCTTTAAAAGGGCATTAAAAGTGTAGGGGGAGGGGAAAGTGGGACTGTGGGACTGTGGGCAAGAGCGGACTTGAGTGGCAATCAACATTAGAGGGACACACACACACACATCCAGACATGCAGGACACACACAGGGAGGCAACTGCGTAGCAAACAAATTAGAGCACGCACGAATGAGCTGGCCACAAAAGCGATTTGAAGAAGACGAGGCATACACAGAATAAAGAAAAGAATAAAGAGGGGAAGGACAGAGCAGGACAGAGAAAGAGGGAGAGGGAGATATCCTCTCTCTATGGCAAAGCAATGGCAAGTAGATCAGAGAGGCACGTGGGGCAGCAACTACTGTGAGGCTACGACTGTTTCGCTCAAGCGGCATAATAATAATTGAGTGGAAGTCAGTGAAAAAGTGGGCCGAAAAAAGATAGTTTCAGCCAAATGCAAAATAAGTCGACAGCCTCAGTAATAGGAAGAGCATGAGAGAGAGAGAGAGTCGGAGAAATTCCGGTTCGGCCATTACCAGCAGACAGTCGTCTGCCACGGCTCTGACCGACTGGGCGTGTACGCAATTTAAGCCGCTTTAAGCCAGGCCCGGCAGCGGTGGCAATGGAAGCCGTAACGAAATCTGTCCCCTCATCTATTCGGAATGGTATTGGGCTCGGCTGGTTGGGTGGGTGGCTGTCCCCCCTCCCCCCCACATCTGCCACTAAGCTGCTGCACGCACATGGAAAAAGTCCTTGAGCACGACACAGACCGAAAAAAAAGAAAGGAAAAGGCAGTGGCAGTGGGAGTGGGAGTGGGAGTTCACCTCCCCCCACTTGGCCGGGCAAACTCGAACTGGCACTTAAGAGCGTCGATGTCATGTCGACACACAGAAGGAACAGGAGACGAGGCGGTAGCAGGAGTCTGGGATAAGCTGGGGATGGGAACAGGAGCAGGCATCAAGTGTTGGCGGCGCCTAAAGTAACTGAAGTCGGCAAATACCCGCGATAGCTCTGCTCCGAGAGGAGGGCGAGGAGGAGGGCCAGGAGGGAAGAGTACCGCAGCTGACACCGAGAGCACACAGAGAGCGACATGAAGTTAAGTGGCGTAAAGCGTGTACTTAATCGCTTAAAGCATTAGAATTTGAAATTGAATATCATAAAGGATACTCGTAGATATTCAAAAGAGTGAGGCAAAACGAAGAACACGACCAGGAACAAGAGAAAAAAACGTGGAAAGAATGAGCAGAGCACACAGCAAATAGTTGTAAAACGCTTTTGGCCGGGAAGAGAGAACCAAAGGCAAAGAGAGGGAAACAGACAAGGGTGGAGTGTGCAGGGTGGAGGGCTACGTGTGGCGGGGGGATGTGATGTGCTCTGCTCTGCTGAAGGGGTTTCGCTTCGCTTCGGTTCTGCTGAATTGGCGGCTCGTAAAATTGTTTTAAGGTGCACGACATAAACTTTCGAGAGGTGCTAGAGACTAACAGACTAACAGACTTACAGACGGCGATGGAGACTTTCGGGCGATAAACAAATTGTTAACTCGAATAAATTCTGTATTCTTCGTTCTTTAAAGCTTTAATTCGTTTTATTAAACGCCAAAACTCCAATAGCCTGCAACTGTTTTTTGAAGTCGCTTAAACAATAGTTATTTAAACAATAATAATTAGCTGAATTATGTTAACAAATATTATGGGCGTCCGTGGCTGCAAACTAATTTGGAAAATCAGCAACAATTTGTCCACGGCAGTGTAATTGCATTAGGAAAAGCTGGAAAAGCTTTCAAATTGGATCCGACATTCGCGCATTTATTTCAATGAAATTTGCCAGCAATTATAAATCAAACAATTGAACTTTTTCCAACATTTGGCATAACAATTATTTACTGGGAATCCAACAGAAAAAAAGTTATAAATTACAGAGGGAGAGAGAGAGAGTGACAGAGGAGAGGCAGGGGGAAATGCGAATGAGGGAATTGAGGGCAGGGCGGCATCACAATCAGAATCAAAATCAAAATGTTGGTTCAACCTCCTCCCCGATGGCATTAAAAATGCATGACATTTTGACAATAGACGGTCCGAGGAATCAATAACATCAAATATGCATTGACGAGGGCCGGGACTGGGGTGCGCCATATCTGTGGATGGATGAATGGATGGGTGGGTGGCCCGAGTGGGTGGGCTGACTAGCGCTTTCCAATTTGCTTTCATCATCTTAATTTGACTTGAAGGCTGTTTGCAGAGGGGGCAAAGAGCAAGAGACAGGGACAGATAATGAAGCGAAACACTGAGTAAATTAGAACAGAAATCAATTATTAATCCCAGAGCCGATGGGAAATATTTCAAATGTAGAGCACGAGGCAAAATTACAAACAAATTGAAATTGAAAGAAAATGTTTCCAGCAGTCTTGACTTTACTCGTTTTGCTACTCGAGGCGGCCGCCGGTTTCCTCATCACCGTGGATGCCCACGAGGAGGTTTGCTTCCACGAACACGTCCTGGAGGGCGAGCGCATCACCATCTCCTTCGAGGTGATGGAGGGCGGCTTCAAGGACATCGGGGTGTCGATCAAGGGCCCCGAGGAGGAGCTGCTGCACCACTCCGATCGCGACTCCGTGGGCAGCTTCACGTTCAGCGCCGGCAAGGGGGGCGTGTACACGCTCTGCTTCGACAACCAGCTCTCCACCCTCACCCCCAAGGTGCTGATGTTCCAGTTCAATGTGATCCGGGGCCTGGCCTACTACACGGATCCCCAGCGACGCGGCGACGACGTCCTCGAGCAGGCCATCGTCCAGCTGATGGTCAACGAGCTGTCCGGCAAACTGGTGGCCGTCAAGCAGGCGCAGGAGTACATGCACGCCCGGTATCGCGGCCACCTGGCCATCGGCCAGAGTGTCCACTTCCGGATCGTCTCCTGGTCGATCTTCGGGCCATCCCTCCTGATAAGCATGACCCTCCTGGAGGTGTACTATCTGAAGCGCTTCTTCGAGGTGCGCCGTGTCGTCTGACGTCGTCTGTGTTTCGTTCTATTATGCATTACATGGATCACTTTCTACCAATATAAATGACTATCCATCCCATACACACAGCATACAGATTCCCCCTACAATTTGTTGCATATTTCACGCTTCACAAACCATAAAAAAACTTTGTGCGCAGAAGAGAAGGAGGACCCGTGGCAGGCGTCAGTGGGAGCTCAAGTATCCATAAAGTTCACTTCACCTCCATGGAGGAACGAGCCACCGCCACCACATTGGATTAGCAGAAATTTATGACGGCTACCCACACATGGCCAGCAGCCACACCCCCACCCGCCCCCATACCCGCAACACCAGCCAGAGGGAAGGGAAGAGAAGGGAATGGAAACTTATCATATTCATTCACAAGTTTTTCCTTCCTCTTTGCCATTTCCCTGGCATAGAGATAGAGAGAAAGTGAGAGAAGGAGAGACTGCCACCACTGCCACTGCGACTGCGACTGGTACTGGGAAATGGAAAACAATGCCAAAGTTTTTGCCTCTTATTTACGACAATGTCGCGTCAAGTTTTCTTTTTTGTGTTTCGTTCTTTATTCTGTTTTTCTATATAGAGACTCGTCCTCGTATTGTAGGACGCGTACTATGTGGAGAGGTATCCTATAAAGTAGCAAGTTTTTCGACTTTTTCTCTTGGCTGCTGCTGCATAATAAAATGAAGCATGTTGTGTGTGTGTGTGTGTGTGGCAGCTGGAACCTGGCAGCGAGTGGAATGAATAAAGGACACCCGACCCGTCCGACCAGCTCCCCGATATTGTTCCCCAGCGTCGAATGAAAGCAAAAGTTCACGGACTCTGTGACTGCGGCGGAAAGGGAGAGTGAGGAGTGCCAGGAGTGCCAGGAGGAGGCAGTAACGATAGCGACGATGTGGTCCTTGGCCAAGTATCCAAGCAGGCAATGGACCAAATCGTAAAGAGTAACGAAAGTCAGCGCCAAGTGTCAGGGAAAGTATCTCACGGATAGATGTTTTCAGATCTCTTAAGCTTAATATCTATAAAAAATATATTATTTATGGCTGGATTTATATAGGAAAGAGATGGAACTCAAACTCATGGCTGCTCCTCAGTGTTCCTCCGAGATATTCCGTTCCAATAAGCACGAACTACTTAAGTCCTGGTTGAACTCCCATTACAATTACCCGCCGCCGCCCATCTACTCAACGTTCCAATCATCTCTGTCGCATCGTATCTCTCTCCTCTCATTATGAAGGACGGTTGGGGTGGCATGCAACTGCAGGCCACGCCATAACCTCATGGCACTCGGGCTTCAATTATGTTTTGCATCCTTCAGAGCTGTTCACTTAATTGCATCACTTGCAGGGCCCCAGTGCTCGGGGCCATAAACAAGCCCAATCCCAAGCCCACTGGGGGCAGAGGGAGTGGGCTGCACGTTGCACGTTACCCGCATCGGGTCTCTCCTTCGTTACTCTCCTCAGCGTGGCAATTCAATTTTCTATTATGTCAGGCAGAGTTGAAAGCAATGTAATGTTAATAAAATACTCGTTCTGCCAGCAGTGCCGACATTGCCGCCCTGGCATCCATTCAAGATGTTGCCGAGGCAGCTATGGCAACTCTGGCAACGTTACGTATACGCAACGTGGAGCGCCTTTTGTCCTGCCTACGAGTATTTACCCACAACAGAGCAAATATAGAGACCCCGTTCATATGGGGGGGGGAGACAATGGCTATAGCCTTGTTATTTGACATTTATTTGCTATTTCCCCCCGACCCATCGAGCCACAATGGCAGTGGGGGTGGGGCAGCACTTACCTCGCTTCTGTGGCGTCTGCATGGAGGAGGGCGACGGCGTGGCATGTGCCTCACCCACAAGATGCAGCAGGAGCAGCATCAGCACCAGCATCAGGGACAACAGCCGCATCAACAGGCCGCAGCTGGCTGGGGCTCCAGGGGCTCCTGAGGCCCCTGTGGCTCCTTTGTTCTGGCCCATCATCGGCCGCCCGGCGACTCCACTTGATCCTTGACTTTGGGTTGAGTTTGAGCTTGAGTTTCGATGTCGGTTTCGGTTTCGGTTTTGGCCTCTGCTCGGATTCCACGTTCTCGTTGGCGATGCGTTTTGCTTTGACACTTTCACAGTTTCCCAGTCTATGGTATGTTTTCTCCCTCTCTCTCTCTCTGTAGAGCTTTCTTGCTGTCTCTTTTCGTTGTTATTTTTTGTTAATTTCACACAAAACCAAACAAAAAATAGACTGGTTTTCAAATGTCTGTGGAAATATTTGCTCGCTTTTATCTCGGCTTAATATCTGCAAATATTTTCATTTTAATTGGAAATTCCACATCAATGTTTTTGCTCATTTATTAGACAATATTTGATATTCATTAAAAGGCTATTTCCCCAGTAATTGATTCGCATAATTGGGTCAAAAGCAGGCAACCGATGCCACAATGCAATGGCGTCTTTCGGTAATGCTCTCCGCGACACCAGACCACACCAGACCACACAAGACCAGACCAGGCCCGATCATTACTCATGTGGCGGTGTTCGAGTTCCTTGGGGAACTGAAAAATGAGTGGAAAATCCCCTTGGGAGGGGAGGGGGGCTGTGCCGCCGCCGCTCGCAATCATTCTTCATTAGATGGAGGGGCCAACGTGTCAAGGACTTTTCGAGGACGACCGCAAACAGTTCGCAGTTCCTCTTACGTTTTCTCTTTCCCTTTTAATTTTTTTATTTTCCTGTTTTTTGAGATATATATAAAAAACTCACAGTTGCATTTCCATGGAAATTGGCAAAAGGAAAAGGGAGAATGCAAAGCACAAACATTTTTAGTGGCCCGAATAGTTGGGGCGGGAGAAGGCAGGAGGCACGGGGCACGCAGGAGGGCAGGGCAGGCGTCGCTCTGTGGAGCTTGAAAAATTGCAGCAATTAGTGGTGCCTGGAGGTCAACCAACCAACGAGCCAAAAAGGACACGGACACCCAACCAGCCAGCAGCCAGCAGCCAGCACCCAGTCCCCAACGCCCAACACCCAGGACCCAGGACCATTCCAAGGGCCAACCTGGCGACGTGAGCCAGCCAAGAAGTATGTGACAGAAATATTTTGGTTAAGGCTCTTTTTTCTCTTTGCTTGAAATACTTTTAAAGTGAGATTTTTTGGTGAGAGATTGAAAGGCAGTTTGAGGGAAGTCTGGAGGGTTACCAACCATTTGGTCTATGAATCAGTTTAAAGGGAAGTATAGAAGATAGAAAGATAGTCATAGATAGAGATAGATAGAGAAAGCATTTCGCTGAAGAGTCTCAAAGAAGGATCCTGTTTATGTACCCTTGATTCCATAAATCCTGGTTTCCAACGTTAATCACTTCTCCCTGGACCACATGCACGATACACACAGGTTTATCGTTCATTTCCACTATTCATCTCTGAATTAATGTCTTTATTCTTTTCTCTTTTATGTTCTCTTATCAAATTGTGATTTGTGAATTATACTCCAATCGAAGTGTCCATTATTTTCGATTTAATTGCTGTACCAAATCGTTTGACGGATTTTTATCTGTTCTCAGTGCTTTTCGGATTGTTTTGTTTTTGTTGACGACCGCCGAAGAATCCCAATATTTGCGACCATTTTCTGTGGGCTCTTTGCGGGTTCAATGGATCGCCCAGTTTTTATTGCACCTCTAGGCGCATTGAATTATTTATGCAAAAGTTTGGTACTGTGGCACGGCGGGCAACGGGCAACGGGCAACGGACGACGTGGCTGCCGGGCAATCAAAATCAAAACCGGGCCAAATTCAGCACGGTGGTATGTGGCGGCATATGGCGCAGAGGCACCAAATGGTGAGAACAGTCAGGAAGAAAAACACGGGGAGCAAAACAAAGGCCAGCACCGTGAAAAAGGTTAGGGGAGAGTCCTGCTGGTCATCGACGAACGGGATACGCGGCTCTCCTAATATGTCTATGGTGTTTCTCAAGTATCTCTCGTATGCTGGGACACTGGATGGAAAATCGCGTAGCTGCCAGAGCACAAGAGACAGGCAGAGGGACAGCAGCAGGAGCACCAGCAACAACACACGCACTCGAGGACACATTTAATATTTAATCTTAACGAAGGACATCAATTATAATTACACAATATATTTTGCCACAGCTATAGCTGATTTCGCGAACAGCCCAACGACACGGCAAGTCTCAGTTCCACGCGACTCACGACTGTTCCCGCCGATGTCTGCAGACGAACTGAGCGCGACGCGGGTAGCGGTCCTGATAACGGGAATCCCACTGGATATACGTCTCTGCAGGGGCACCAACAAACACCAACACCAACGCGACGACTGGACAACCTTCGGCTTCGGCTTGCAACGGCGAACTGAGCCGCACGAAGCACAACGACACGCAGCGAGACGCAACGAAAGCTGTTCTCGGCTCTGAATGAAAGTGAAGTTTGTTTGCAGAGCGAAACGGTAAAGCCAGAGCGTTGGAGAGAGAGCGTGAAAGCTCTCCTGCACTCCCACTCTCTCTCTCTCTTTGGGGCTGCTCTGGCATCATCTGACTTTTGTTTACGGTTTAACAGCTGTTTCCGGAGCTTAGGCGCCATTTGGAGCAACGCACGTGGCTGATGTTTTGATTTTACACTATCCCATGTAGGGGTGCAATAGAGACAGAGAGATAGAGGCAAAGAGACTTCGAGAAGGGACATTCAGATGGGCTTAATTGGTACTATATCCCCATAGATTCCTAGCCTCTTTGATTACATTCTCGCACAGAGAAATATTCATAAATATTCCTCAGCTCAGGATTCGTTTCTCTCATCCTCGTAGTGCCCCAAGTGATGCCCACTCAAGGACAGCTCTGCGTGGACAGCTGTGGACAACCTTTGCATGCCAATTAGACTGGGGATCTCTCCGGGCATGCCTGGGCGAACACCACTATCCCACCCACCAGTTATCGTTAAGTATAACGGTAACGGTGGAATTTTAAGATGGCGCCGAACCAAAGCTGGACTCGTAATACCCCGTAATCGTATTCGTGTGGAGGATCCATCGAACAGACCAACCGTCGATAGAACCAGACAATTAAATCTGTAAGACAGAAATTCTTTTGCTCTTATTACCTTCCTTCGATACCATTTAATTCTCAATGCCAAACTATTTAGTGAGCAATAAGAAAACCCTTGTAGCGGGTATCTTGTAGTCGGAATGTTGTCGTATAAAATTCCAAGGTGTATTTTTTATCGCGCTTCCTGCAGGACAGCTTTCAGCAATCAGCTCCGGCTTCAGCTTCAGCTGCAGATTGTCCTGCCGTTCGTTCTCTTTATTTTCTCATTTCCTGGTCGATGAAGCCGGAGACGGAGCCGGAGCCGTCTTCAAGGATATACTTTGCGCAGGTGTCAGAAACAGAGGTGAAGCCACTAAAAAGCACACACACACATACCCCCACAGACACAGACACATGGGATGCCTTTTTTCTTTTGCTTAATTTTCCTTTTTATGTTTTGACACCGTTTGGTAAAGTTTTCTTCCCCTTCCCCTGCCCCCTGCCCCGTGCCCCTGCTACTGCCATGGACACTTACAAGTTTCTCGCTTGTTGCCGTTGACATTTTTATACATCATCTGTCCGGATCCCCGCCCCCCAAGCACCCCCCGCAAGCACCCCAAGCACCCCATCTCCATCGTGCCGGTGCTACACCTTTGCTGTAAGTGCCGCCATATCATTTCGTTGTTTCTTACGTTTTTATTTAATTTTTCCCTTTTCCGTGTTTTTTGGGGCTCCTTCCCGTTGTCTCCCCTGAAATGCCAGCATAAAGTTTTTGTTACCCATAAAGGCAAGTGCCTGGCTTTCGTTTTTTCGTTTTTTGTGTATTTTATTGGGCCTATATAATCGTAAGAGTGGAATCTGGCGAGTGTGAAGAGCAAATAAAGTAGAGGGGGAAGGGTAGGCTTTGTTCAATATTTAATCACCATCAAAGGGAATCAATATCACGGGAATTTATTTCGTTTTTAGAGGATTCCCTTCCCCCCAAAGCATATAATTTGCACGCGTCATTAAGTCTTATACAAAATCATCACGAAATTGATTTAAATGGCATTAAATTGGTTGACAAAAAAGAGAGCGAACAAATTAATTACATTTCCAAATGGCCAGGGGCTGTAATAAGGCTCCTCCCCAGCCTCCTCCCAGATGGCAGAAGTCACGTATGCGCCGGTCTGCATATCGGATATAATCATCATCCTCCTCATCCGCATCCACCCCAAAGGCAGCCTTGCAATTGAACACATAATAAATATTTGTATAGACATTTGCTTGTTATACTATGCATACGCGGTATTCGTAGAGCTGGAAGGGTATATTGTTTTTCCATTGATCTGTATGTAAGGACTATTCCCACACAAGAGCAGCAGGTATTCCTCGTAAAAGGGTTTCCCAGTTGTGGGTACCTTCTAGTCTTCAATTATACCTTTCTTATTTGCTTTTCCACGCATGTGTATGTGTGTATGTATGTGTGTTGTACGATAAATAATATCCCCGGGGGTAGTGCAGTTTTGCTGTTTGCTCAGATTATTTAAGTTATTTTCTTTGTGCCTCCTCCGCGTTATGCTCGGCGGGAAAAACTCCGGGAAACCTTTGTTTATGCTCGCACACATGAATGTTTAAATTACGTTGTAAACAAAATGAGTTTGTCTGCGGGCGGAGGGGAGGGGTACACGGTGAGCACTCGCGGCACTCGCCTCAGCCGCATTTAAATATTTGCACATGGAATTATTTTGCCAGCGAAAATTGTGGGCAGGCAGACGTTTTACAAAGTCAAACAAAAGTTGCAGACGTTTGTTGAGCCACCGCATCTCACCTTGCCACTGCCACTTGCTCCCCACGTCAGCACCCCACCTGGCGAGCTGTTCACCTCTCTGACCCGCACCACCACTTAGCCCCTCTTTGTACTCGTTTGTGCTCCCCCATTTAGAGCCTTGCTCCTGGCTCTAGCTCATTGAGAATTTTAATTAAATTTTAAGTGGGATTTATTACCCATTTCATTGCTTGGGAATGCTACCTGACTGACCCTCAAATGCCCTTCGATTGAACCATAATTGGAGTCAATAAAACTTTAAACGAAACCCATGAAGCCTCCTTTCGAATGAAGCCTAAAATATGTCCAGACATGTATTTTCCACAATTATAAGTATAAGTAACAAACATCCCAGTCAATCTCAGGACTTCCCTCCAACAGGGGCCGGGGGCTCGGAGTTTGTGGAAGGCTGCCCTTTTATTGCAACGAGAGGATGCTTGTGGAGCGGTCGAATGATGGTGAAGTGGCAGACCAGGGCATCGTTCACGACCAGGACGGCGGCGGAGTTGTCGAAGATGTCGCAGTAGTTGGGGGCCGAGAAGATGGTCACCAGCTGGCGGTTGGCAAAGAACTCGTAGCCATCCGCAACGACTTGATGGGCTCGGGCGATCAGGTTGAAGTTGAACTGCTGCAGGAAGCGCTCCACAATGAGCTGGCCGAAGGTGACGCTAACGCCGCGATCGTTCCAGCCCCAACCCTCAGTTTTGGGGTCCGGATCGGACCACAGGAGGTCGCAGAGCAGACCGGCGCCGGGCACATCGGTGGGGCGTTTCAAATTCCGGATATCATCGAGCGCTTTAAGCTCCGGACTGAGGCCGCCGTGGACGCAGAAGATCCTGTCCGCCACAATGGCGGCCACCGGCATGCACGCGTAGCAGTCGGAGAAGCAGCGCCACAGCTTGATGCTGTACCGCCGCTTGCACTCGTCGAAGAAGCCGTAGATCTGGTTCAGCTCCTGGGACTCGTGGTTGCCCCGCAGCAGGAAGAAGTTGTGCGGATAGTGCAGCTTGTAGGCCAGCAGCAGGGTGAGTGTCTCGATCGAGTTCTGTCCCCGGTCCACGTAGTCCCCGAGGAACAGGTAGTTCGCACTCGGCGGGAAGCCGCACTTCTTGAATAGCCTCACCAGATCCTTGAACTGCCCGTGTATGTCCCCGCAGATCTTCACCGGTGCGTGCAGCTCCAGCAGCATGGGTTGCGAGAGGAACAGCTCCCTTGCCGAGTTGGATATTTCCGTCAGTTCCTTCTCGGTTAGCTCGTTGCTCCGCGGATTCGCGCCATCCGACAACAGCTTCCTTATAATCGTGTCCAGAAACGCCATGCTCTGGCGCTGCAGGCCAGGACTCGAGCGACGCGACATGGTTTGGTGTGGTGTGGAAATTTTTAAAGAATTTTGAAACTTTCGAATATTCTAAACTAGTTCTTGATATGTTTTCTTAGGGCTACTTTTATATCCTTCTTTCGAACTCCTAGACGAATTCCATTCCGTCTTATGCCTCGCCTTGGTCGGTTATCCTTTGACTTGAGAGTTCCGCTTGATTGTTTTCCACCGATTATAGTCTTTTTGCGGTCCATTAAATTGCATTTCACTCTCTGTGGTTGCTCCGTTTACTTCCTGCACTTGGGGGACTCTTTTGTTCTCTATCTCTGAGATCTCTACTATCCCATTACCCCCGCCCACACCCCCTCCCTCTGAGCCCTTGAGCATTTCAATTATCAGACACTTGGCATAAATTTCCCAGCAAAAGGGGGAAAAAAAAAGGAGAACAACATTCAAATGGACGCGCTCGATAACAGGAAAAAGCGCCACAAAGTCGCTTGTTTACTCGCTGTTGACCCATGGCCTCCCCGCCCCCGCCCACTGGGCAGCACTGACTTGGACCTCCACAATGGAGTCTCCCTCCCCTCCACGCCTCTTTTGAACCACTTTTGAGCGGTGGTCGCAGCTGCATTTTGGCCTCTGGTAATCCCGATTCGTCGAGCAGCCTGCACTTGTAATGCGGCTTAACAGAGAGGTACAGCTATATAGTGAGAGAGAGAGAGAGAGAGAGAAGGAAGAGCCTTTTTATGGCCCATCCAGGGTTTTACATTCCCCACCCCTCCCCACCCCATATGAATGCCTTCCATACCCCTTTCGGGGTGCATTTTGAATACATTTTTGAATCAGTGTCGAGGCTGTGTACTTTTTCTGTCACTTTTTTTTTCGGTTCCAACTTCTTGTGGCACCCGCCACCACCCTTGTATCACCATCATCCCTACCACTCTGCAGCAGTCTCTGGTGGCGCTGTGTTTTATGCGATTTGTGTACTTCCGGCTTTAGTGGCTCTCGGACTCGCAACTCGGACCCATGTGTGCTCTCCTCTCTGCCACACGAACGTGCCCCACTGGCAACTTTGATGATGGTCAGCCCTCGTCTACCCCGCGTCGTTCCCCCGGAATGTATTTAATTGCAAGCGGCGCTCAAATAGGATTTGTGCATTGTTTTCAGTGGCGGATTTAATGCGTCCCGCTCGTACCCCACCAACCCAGAAAGCCCCTCCCCGCCCCTCCTGCAATTCCCAGTTAGTTTGCATTTTTTTGTTCTTACCCTTTTTCCACATTTGGAATCTATTTTAATGTGGGTTTAATTCAATGCCCGGGCGAGTCCCTAATGCGCGGGGAAATGGAACTTTGCTCGGGATGATGCAGATGCAGATGCAGGGGGGGATGCAGGGTGGGACAGAGCTTCTCTTGTGGGGAAAATGTAATTAAATTGTGGCCAGTGTGGGATTATCCTCTGAATTTTTTCAATGTATTCAAGTACCATATAACATATAACATATACCATATATGTACATACGTACTCGATGTACGAGTCTATCTGTATTTATATTTGATCTTTCTTTAAAGCTTACACAATTTTTATTCAAATAATTACAAAAGATGTTTTACAATCGTTAAATAGCCGGTTTAAAATTGATTTTTATGTGGAGTTTGATTGAGAGCCGATTGAAAAGACTCTGATTATGGTTTATAAAAAACTGCAATCGGATCGAGCAGTTCCTCATGTTTGCTGTTGCAATCCGCAAATGATTTGCTGTCCATCTTCCTTTTGTAGTCTCTCGATTCAGAATCCCAAACAGCTTTCGACTGTCTCCCGAAATCTCTAGAAGCTGAAGGCGCTTGGCGCTTATTTCCGTTTCCGTTTTTGAACACCCTCTTTGTCCATCTCTATCGTTCTCCCTCTCCCTCTATCTCCATCTCCATCTCTATCTTCTGGCGGAACACAATTTTTACCTCAGCAATGCAATTTTCGATTCAAAAACAGAATAAAGCAAATCCAACGAAATGCAGCAGAGGTCGCGCTTCGGAAGTGGAAAAGTGGTTGAGGGGCATGATTGGAGAGGGGAATGACAATGCAGGAAGGGGGATGGGGGGAAGGTTGTGCGGTTAGGTCAGAAAAACTGCTTTCCTCCTGCTGTTGGTGCTTGCTATTGATGCTGCTGCTTCTGCTCTTGCTCTCCCATTGTGTCGCCGGAAATATTCAATTTTCAATTTTCATTTCGCTGGCCAGCAAAAATTGGCAAGCGAAAACAAAAGACGTCAATAGAGCGAGTCAGAGCTATGGAGGGAGAGCTAAAGAAATATCGAGACAGAGAGAGAGAGTGAGAAGTAGAAGGAGAGATAGAGAAAATCTACTAAGCGCATCATGTGGCTATGGGGGGAGAGAACAAAGCGGAGATTGAATGAAAGAAATCAATTCAATTATTACGACTTTTCCCTCCACCCTCCTGATGTATTGTTCTGGGAATTATGATGCAGGTTCTATCGGGTTATCAGGCTATGCCAGGTGTCTGGAGAATCTGCTGTCGGTCCGAACTTAATCTTAATGCAAAGTGTAGCTTGCAACCTGCAACCTGCTGCCTGCAGCCTGCAGCCTGTTTGCGCATTTCATAACTCAACCGTGATGCTCCTGCTGATGCACCCTGGGGCGCCGCCAGATTTGCCATCAATATTGATGTAAGCATTAAGCAGGACTGTGACCAGGGTTCCCCAGGCTGGCCGGGCTGTCCACGCTGTCCATGCTGTCCGGGCTGGCCGGGCTGTCCATGCTGGCCATCGTAACGTAATTAAGTGCTCAGCTGGAGACAAGGCAAATGCAATGTACATTTATTGAAATATTATTTATGATGTTGAAAATTGCCGGAAGCCGGCTTTAATCCCTGTTATTTTGCTACCAACCGAAGAGCAGACACTGGCCTGGCCCCATGCTGGGCAGACTTCAGTTATCGTTTATTTTGGCCATTTTCCAGGGTCATTAGCTGATGATGATGACAACTCTCTGGGGGAATGGGGCGATGCCACTGCTTCTGGTTCTGGTTCTGCTTCTGGCATTATGGCGTAACGAGCTGGATGAAAATAAGCATTGAAATTGTTTCTTTTAATACTGTGAAAAGAGAAAAGTCAAATGTCAGTTAAAGGTTGAATGGTAAGGACATATATAGGTACACACAAAAGTATCTTATATTCTTAAGCGTATTTCCAAAGCCCTGTCATAATACATTCTCCAGTAGATTGCCATCAACACCTGCTTCAGTCCCTTATCAAGGTGCTACGTGCATGACCAATAGCTCTGCCGCCTGACATGGCCTAAAGAGGGCTCTCGTCAAGCTGACATTTAAGCCTCGTTCGAGCAGCTTCAGCCTCAGAGATATCCTCGGCCAGCGGCAGTATCCCCGGATACACACACGTCTCATTAAATAGCCTCTGGCTTCAAGTGTGTGAGTGTGTGTGTGTGTGTGTATGGTGTGGTATGCAAAGATCATGGCTGCTTTATCCGTGAGAGACAAGCGCTTGTTTTAATTAAAATTTTAATTTAATTCATTTATTTTTTCTGCGCAGCCATCAAACAGGACAAGGCAGCAGACTGGGAGCCACAGTCCGTGGGCAGGGGCAGGGGCAGGGCAGACATCAAGTGGCCGAAATTAAAATCTGCAGCAAACACTTGACACGGCCACCCGTAGGGGTGGGGTGGGGTGGGGGTGTGGGCTGTGGGCTGTGGTGAGAGATGGTATCATGTATGGTGGTGTGCTGTGGTGTGTCAGAGGACAGGGAGCCAGCTCGTTGTCAAAGTGCAAACTACATAAGTGACAAAAAATTAAGCATACGCACTGTGCCACTGCCTCTGGCACTGGCACTGGCACTGTCGCCGCGATAATAACGTATAATGAAAGCAACCAGAGCGCAATATATTGAAGTGTCTGCGTGTCGTGCTCATTAACACTTTGTTGCAGGGTGGCAGAGCCGGGTGGCAGAGTAGACCTCAAGTTCGTTGATAAGTGGAGAATGCCAACTCGGAGAACAGAGACACAGACCAGAGAGCACATAGCACAGAGCACATGGCAAAGAGGAGTGTGAAGAGCAGAACAGCAGTACCTACTCGTAAATCATTGAAACTGTGAGAGAAAATAAATCTAACAAGGAAGAGGACCATAGTCGACTAAAGGATACCCGGGGGTAGGAAGAAGCGGACGGGGAACACAGCCATCTCCATTTTCTGGGTATAATAAAGACTTAGTGTAGCCCTGCTGCCTGCCTTCTCCTAGCGTTTGCCAAAAGATCTCTTCACTTTTGCAGCCCAAAAATAGTTGCCGCTGAGCGAAACACTTCTCGCATAGGCCCCGGATGAGGCTTTGACTGGCTTTGGGCTGCCTCTGGGCGGGCTGCCTCTGTCTTGGTGTTGGATGACATTTAGCAGCCGCTTGACACATTCAAAGACACAGCCACAGACACTGATACTGATACTCCGTCGTCTGGTGTGATGTCCTCATCTGGCAGAGGCCTCAAAGACACGGCACGACAGTCAGGCACTTGACGTTGACGAGCATGTGGATAAGATGGAGCCCAAAGCAGAGTTTGAGTCTCAGTCTCAGTCAGAGAACTGTTTAAGCATGGTTCTGGGATAGATGTTGGGTGAAGTACGAGTATAATGATGTGCAGCTGCGACCGTGGCTGCGGAATGCTGGCAGTCATTGAGCAGGCTGCACCACGCAGCGTATGAGTAATGTGCACTGTTAGATAGTAGGTTAGGCCGATAGGAGACTGCCGCCAGTGGCAAGAGGAGAGCGGGAATGAAAACGAGAAGGAGAACGAAACGCAACTGTGAAATGATACTAAAGAATGATGCAATTTCCCGGCCACAATTTACCATTTTAATGGCCTTGCCAACGGACGGACGGACAGGGCAACCGACGGCGGGCGGCCAGTGCCATTTCAATGATGT
This sequence comes from Drosophila algonquin, assembly GCA_035041765.1. Lineage (NCBI taxonomy): Eukaryota > Metazoa > Arthropoda > Insecta > Diptera > Drosophilidae > Drosophila > Drosophila algonquin. Next base: position 1,566,513 of record JAWNKY010003561.1, read on the forward strand.
ACTTATCCTTGGCTCTTCGAGTGGCCTCTGGCACTGCCTCTGGACCACTCTGTCTATCCGTCTCTTTCTCTCTCTCTCTACTGCTGCTGCTGCTAGTCTTTTGTGAAAATTTTAGAGTAAAGCACCTCATTAAATTGAAAAATGTCTACAATTTGCAGGACATTATGTCCCCGACTAATGCATGCATCTATGTGGGAACTAGTGTGTGTCCTTTTGCCCTCTCCTTTTTGTCCTCTGGCTTTGCTATTGCCTGCTATTCTGCCTCTGTGGTCGGGACCTACAAATTGTTGCACTTCTCGACTTTTAAATCTCCTTTGCACTGAATGGAGCTTAATCCATGCAGAATACCCGTGCATATACTCGTATGTGGAGATATATGTATAAATTTGCAGTGTTAATGCAATTTTAAGCTGCTTTATTAATGATTTTCCCTTTGGTTTACCTTACAGCTTTCCCAAGCGATTGCTCACAGTGGGATAACGTCTGTTTTGCTGTTCTGTTCGCTTAACGAATTCCTTTCGCAGTCAATCTCGCACCACTGTGCTTTTGGGCTGTCATAAGGCAAAAGTTATTGGTGCAAAAATCCTGAGCGCAGAAATACCCGACTCTGAGCGTGCGACTGTGTGTGTGCGCGCATGATGCTGGCAAACATTTGTGTCAATGCATCGATAACCCGAGAACAAGAGCAAAACCAGCAACAACAACAACAGCAACAATGGCCGTCAAAGGATCAAGGAGCCACAGGAGAAGCGGCATGAACAGGAGCAGGACGAAGAGGAGGAGCGACTGGAGCCAGAGAAGCAAAGCCAGACCGAGAGCCAGAGCCAGAATCAGAACGAGTTCAGTCGGCTTTCTGCATTTACTCGCATGCATTATTGAGCATTAACCTCATTTCACGCAGTCAATTTACGGCATTAAATTCTCTTCTGCCCGGCTCCACTGCGCCACTGCAGCATCCACATCCAGGGAGGCAGCGAGGCAGCGAGGGGACTGCCAATGGCGTAAGGATTTAACGACCTGCCAGGATACGAGAGATGCCTCCTGGCCCGCTGATCCAGTTGAGGCGCCAGCGCCAGCAGCAGCTTCAGCTCCTCCCTCGCTTTCGCCTTCTGCTGCTGCTGCGGCTGCTGCTGCTGTTGATGATGATTTTAAAAAACTAATTTGATTTTGATTAGCCTGAGAATCTGTGGCAGTGGAGAACAGTGGAAGGAATCCCCCTTGGGATTGCAGCCTCGACTTAACAGTTATTGAAAGCAGCTTAACTTACCGTTAGCCGATAATAAGCAAAAGAAGAAGCAAGCAAGAACAAGCTCCCAGCGAGAGAAGCAAAGAAAATGAAAACACTTGAGTGGAAGTAGCCTCAATCGCCAGACTAAATAATCTCATAAAAATCCAGGAGCCAGCAACGAGAAGGGTGGGAGAACACACAGGAACAAGGTTAGCTTTAAGAACGAAGCTGGAAATACCCTTAGATCCTATGTTCCGAATATGATTTAAATTACTTTGCAGGAGTTATGCAGGAATGTCTAAGGTTTGGTTTGATTTACTTAAGAAAAAGACTTGTTATTCGAACGATCGCTTCTATAATAGTCCATATCCTACATCATAATACCCTCTTCAAGAGTGTATACCAAGAAAACTGAAGTGAAAAGCTCTCCAAGGAATGTGAAACAACAGAGCGAGAGGAGAGAAGGCGAGAAGTGACAGCAGGCAGAGGTTTTATGCCCCTCCTTTACCCCTGTCCCTCTTTTGTGCCATTGTAATTGGATAATTAAAGAAATGTCTGGAGCCACAAAGAAGGAGCAGACGGACGAGCGGTCCAAGGATAGAACGAAAGAAAGAGAGTGCCTGCAAGACAGAGAGGAAGTGGAGCAAGCACGTGGTCGTCTTATGGGAGCATGAGACTGTGTGTGTGTGTGTGTGTATGTGTGTTTTCTTGGCGGCTATTAAAAGCATCTAAACGTTGGCTAAAAATGCTACTATAATTCACTACTCACACAAAAAGAGAGACAGCGAGATGGGAAGAAGGGAGAAGGAGAGACGACACTCTCCGGGCACCGTTTAAGTAGCCCTAGAAACAGCTGCTAGCTGCACGGGAAAAAGTGTGGAATAGTCACCCATACATACACACATACATACATACACACATAGTCCTATATCCCTACATATGTATGTATATACATAAGCAGCTTTTGTATTGTCTTACTTACTTGCTAAAAGAAGAGAGAGTGAATGAGAGAGAGTATAAAAAATAGAGCTCGCGACTGGGAACAGATGTGCCTCGAGTCCTGGAACGTGTCGGAGTCCTTTAGGATACTTGTGTAGAGGGACTCAGGACGCAAACAGAGTCTAGTCTCCTTGTCAAACTATTTATGGCACTTGAACGGGTTGTTAATGGAAAACAGTGCAAAAGGGTTCCAGAATGTTGATTGTTGACCCAAAGAGACGAGAAACACTTCAAATGCTGTCAAACCTCGGGTTAACCAGAATGACCTTTCCAGCAGAGCCTGATGATCTCTGCACCTTCTTTAATTGCCACACATGTGCCACCATTGCCCTGAGAGCACCATTTGGCCCCAGTTAATGGCCATAGCCAGAAGTCAGAGAAGGCCGCAGTTAAACCAGAAAGCGGAACAGGGGCGGGGCGGGGCAGGGAGCAGGTCCATTCCAGGATTAGCTTATCAGCGATGAGAAAATGACAATTGCTGGTCCATAACCTTGGGCTTGGGCATTTGGGCCACGTTCCATTTCGGAGCAATTAAGTTATCTGTGTGTACTCTTTGTTGGGCAATTGCCATCAGCATCCATCATCGTTTAACGGGGGAAATGGAAATAAAATGCGAAGCTCATAGAGCAACACCTCCATAATTCATCAGGGAGCACGGCGGGAGGGGGGGAGGAGGAAAAACTTTGACTTTGGCGCGTGACTAAACGGGGAAATGCAGTGTGCAGTGTGCAATGTGCGGAATGCAAAGGCCAAAAACAGTTGCCAACAAATGAGCTTGTGGCAAGAATAAAGGATAAACAGCCACAGCAACAGTAGAGGCAGCGGTGGCAACCAGAACACTAAGTATGATTTATGTTGCAAGTCTCGCCGTGGCAGTCAAATTGAAATTTACACCCAGAAACCAGGGCCCAGAGCCCAGAGCCTTGGCAACGTGCCCGTGCGCTGTGGCTCAAATGAGTTGGAATCCCACATAGTAGATTGTCACCCTTCCTTCAGGAAACACACAGAACTAAACCACAGCACACTCCCGACAGAGAGACAGAGAGACAGAAAGACAGACGGATCATAATAAGCAGCAGCAAATCTGTTATCCTCCCAGGACATGTGCCGGAGATTGGCTGGGGGCCCCGACCCGACCCCAATCCGAATCCGAATCTCCGGAATCATTCAATTTTGCCAGCTCCTGCTGCCAGTTGCACTTCAATTTTCGTTTGTTTCCCTGGATTACCAGTCAAGCTGAAGCATAAAAATTTAATAATCCATTTGGACCCGGTTGCAGGTTCAGGAATAGCAGCTGCTTGCCTCTTAGACTCTGCTTGAGTTTCACTTACAGCTCCAGCTACAGCCCGAGCCCCGACTATTGTTGCAGCTCCGGGAAACAATTGCAGCTTCTTCTTGACAACGCTCCTGGGCGGCGGCCCCATGATAAATTCTATTTCATTTCTAAGGGCGAGAGTTTGAAACGAAATTCGTTGAAGACTTGTGATGGCAGAGGTGAATGGTATGGGCTAAAAGAGAGCTGCTTGCTCCAGAAGGCACTCAAATTAATTGAATATTTTCTGAAAATAAACCTGTAATCGGTTACGGCGTGGTGCTAAACCAGTTAAGAACCGAAAACAATCCATAGGAACACAGTTAAAAACCCAATCATGTACTGGAAAAAACCTCAAAAACTAAACTAGTTGTGGCACACACACACACACGCACACAACTTCCCCTCGCTTCTGGCACTCTCCTCTAAAAGTACAACAACAAATCGTTGCATTCAACGTGCCATTTAACATTTTGGCTAATAGTCCGCACATTGTTCTGGCACTCGGGGTACGGTACTGAGGGCTTCCGGGGCCAAACGAAAATACAAAATGGCAAAATAAAGAAGAATGAAAATAGAAACTAAAACTTATTTCATATCAAAGTGTGCGAGAGGGGGAGTAGGTAGGGGTAGGGGGTGCACGCAGAGAGGGAACATTGCTGCATTGCGAAGGAGGAGAGTGCGAGAGGGGGGCGGAGGGAAACATTAAAACCGCGCCAATTTTGGTCAACATGCTGAATGAACTGTAAAATCAACTCGCTTCAAAATGTGGTCGCTCAGCACTGTGTGGTGTCTGTGTGGGTGTGTGTGCTGCATGCGGCTCATGTGTGCGGTGCAACAGCTGCAGCTTGCAGTCCGGACTGGACAGAGAGCCAGGCGGCCAGGCAGTTGGACAACTAAAAATCAGTTTGCACAAAATTACGTATACGACGCGTGCAACACTAAACGAGAATTAACATTTAACAGCCGCATATAACGATTCGGGCTGTTGTTTGTGCAACGCAGATGGGCAGAGAGGGACAAGAGTGGGAGCGAGAGAGAGATAGAGAAAAAGAGAGAGGGGGGGAGGGGTTGTTTAAAGTGGAGAAGTGCCAAAGGATTGTGGCGAACACATTCGCACATTTTATGCGGGCAATATTGCGAGTACAACGTGGGAAATGGGATACGGGAAAATTAGCACAAATGCATTTTCCACAAATGCGTGTAAATACAGGGAAAATAGAATTAAAGCTCTGGCTGGGTTAGAACAGAAAAAATGAAACCTATAACTGCATATTTTACACACTTATACACTCGTAATGGAATAAATAACCTTTCATTAAAGTAATAAAACGTTGGGTGGAACAAGTCCCAATCCATATGAGGCACCTTCCTGGTTTTTACTCCCTTTTCAGGAGATAGTTCTAATATATTCGTAATTCCGTTTCCTCGCTTTTAAAGGCTTATTACTGCACCTTCTAGTTCCTTCCCGTCTTAATACATTCCATTCTCCATACATTCGCTCCTGCCCATCCCCGTTCCTGCTCCTCAAAGTTGTCCTTACGCAGTGCTCTCTTCTTGGCTGAACTTCTCAGTTGACTTTCTGTTAACTAAACTTATTAAAGTTTGTTTGACATTCACTGATTCAGATTCACATTCAGCTCCAGCTCCAGATTCTGATGCTCAACTCTGCTCTTCTGCTATGCTATTCTCATTGTCGGTTGGCCTTCTCCGCCTCCGCCTCTGCCTCTGCCTCCTTCTCTGCAACTGCCTCTACCTCTACCTCTCTACCACTCCGTAGATGCTAGATATAATAAAATATATTTGGCCGCTTGTCAGATTCACATTCAGATTCCGATTTTTAGCTGCAGCAAGGAAACTAGTCGGCAAATTGTCGCAGGAACAAAACTTGCATTCGGTTTGCCTTTCGACTGTAGAAACACCCAAATCCTAGACAGCCTTTTGCCTGGCTCCTCCGCTCGATCCTCCCGCTGGCTCCTCGGCCTCCCCTGCCTCTCTATTTGATTCAATTTGCGCAGAGCAAAAGTAAATCAACAAAAGAGGGAACGAGGAAAATAGGATAAATAGGAAACGCTCGTTCGTATTCCATAAATTTGCTGGCACTTCAATCTCTTTTGCCTCTGCTCTCTCGCCCCGGACTCCCCTTGGACTCCTCTGGCCTCCTTCTCCACTGTTGTTCTGTTCTCTATTTATAAAATTTAGCATTCCGCTGGCATTCTTCGTAGTCGCCTGCTTTTCCTATATATACATATAAATATATATATATATTTTGTTCTGTTGTCTGTGCCAAGTTTTTGCGGCTTCATTGCCAGCTCTCTCCATCTCCAGCGTCATCTCATTTTCGTCCTGCTGCGGATGCGGATGCCGAAGCTGCTGCCATTATCGTTTCTTTCCATTCCATTCTTCCGTCTGTTGTATTTTTAATAATGCATAATTTGTTTTATAACTAGGTTTCTCTCTCTCCCCCCTTTCTGCTGCTCTCTTCTGTCTCTCGTCTCTTTCTTCCTCTTCATTTTATCTGTGCACAATATATATACATATATACCTACTACATATAGCACTATAATACACCCACAAAGAGAACAAAAAAATTGTAATCAAAATGAAAACAAAGCGTTCGTTCTATTGTTGAAAAGTGTTGGATAACATAACGTTAATCATGTTATGTTAACACAAAAATAACATTAGTAAAAATCCATAATCCCTCATATATGGGCACACCGGCATCCCCTAGTGCACGGGCACACTTGCTTACACTCTTCCTCTTTCTCTTTGATCTCGTGAAGTGGCTGGTTGTGTGCAGATTGAACAATATAAAATCATAAAATATAATTGCAATCATAAAATATAAAACTGAAACTGTGTTGAATCATTGTAAAGTAGAGTACTAACAAAACAACGAAGTAAATATTACAACAGGTTATGGGCCCAGGCTACATTCTATTTAAGAAAATAAATTTATAATAATTTACCATTGTCGAAGCGTGTCTTGTGTATACACATACACATACATATACAAAATGGACAAGGCGAAGCGCAATATAAAACCTTTTGATGGTGAGAAATACGCGATTTGGAAATTTAGATTGAGAGCACTTCTTGCTGAACTAGATGTGTTAAAAGTTATTGATAATGAGACACCTAAGGAAGTGACGAAAGCTGGGTAAAGGCAGAGAGGTGTGCTAAAAGTGCATTGATTGATAATCTAAGTGACTCTTTCTTGGGTTTCGCAACGGGCAGCAGCACGGCACGCCAAATTCTTGTGAAGTTGGATTCTGTATATGAGCGGAAAAGTCTGGCGTCGCAGTTAGCTGTGCGCAAGCGATTGTTGTTGTTCAAATTAAAGAGCGAGATGACGCTAGTGAACCACTTTGTTATTTTTGATGAACTAGTAGGTGAACTTTTGGCATCCGGAGCTAAAATTGATGAAATGGATAAGATTTCTCACTTGCTATTGACTTTGCCAGTATCTTATGATGGAGTAATTACAGCTATAGAGACTTTGTCAGAAGAAAATATAACTTTAGCCTTTGTTAAGAACCGTTTACTAGATCATGAGGTAAAAATAAAGAACGCATGTAATGACACAAGTAAAAAGGTGATGCATGCTGAGGTTTTTAATAAAAATTATAAAAACGAATTTATAAATAATAATAAATATAAATTTAAAAAGCCAAATTATAATAATAATAACCGAAAACCATATAATAATAAAACCAAACAAAATAATATAAAATGTCATTATTGCGGAAAACTAGGGCATATAAAAAAGGATTGCTATGGTTATAAAAGACAAATAAATAATGTAAATAATAAAGAAAATAATAAAGAAGCTCACACTGCAACAGCCAAGCCAGGTTTCGCGTTTATGCTCAAGAGTTTAAGTGACAAAAGTAAACAAGAAAACAAAAATGTGAATTTTATTTTGGATTCGGGTGCTACTGACCACCTGATAAACGATGAGACGCTGTTTGCTGACTCCGTAGAATTGAAGACTCCAATAAAAATTGCTGTGGCTAAACAAGGAGAATACATCTCTGCAACTAAGCGTGGAGTCGTACGTCTGGAAAATAATTATCAGATAACGCTCGAGGACGTCTTATATTCTGGAGAAGTTGCAGAAAACCTTATTTCTGTTAAGAAGATGCAAGATGCTGGAGTTACAGTTGTATTCGACAGAAATGGAGTTCAATTGAAGAAAGGTGATGTCATTATTGCCGAAACCTCAGGTGCGTACAGCATGCCGATTATTGAATTTAAGGCGTATAAAATCAATGCAAATAATAATTTATATAAATTATGGCATGAGAGGCTAGGCCATATTAGTAAAGGAAAAATGATAGAAATAAAAAGAAAGAATTTATTTAATGATAATAGGCTACTTGATACAGTTTACCCTACAGACGACATATGCGAAGCTTGTTTAAATGGGAAACAAGCCAGATTACGATTTGATAAATATAAAAATAAAGAACACATAAATAGAGCCCTTTTTGTTATTCATTCCGATGTCTGTGGTCCGATAACACCTACAACAATTGATGATAAAAACTATTATGTAATTTTTGTGGATCAGTATACACATTATTGTGTTACTTATCTTGTCAAACACAAATCGGATGTGTTTAATATGTTTAAAGATTTTGTGGCCAAAAGTGAAGCACACTTTAATCTAAAGGTAGTGAATCTATACATTGACAATGGTAGGGAGTATTTATCTAGTGACATGCGTGAGTTCTGTGTTCAGAAAGGAATAAGTTACCATCTGACCGTACCATATACTCCACAGTTAAATGGAGTTTCAGAAAGAATGATCAGAACAATTACTGAAAAGGCTCGTGCCATGGTCAGTGGTGCAAAACTAGAAAAGTCCTTTTGGGGTGAAGCTGTGTTAACGGCAACATATATAATTAATAGGATTCCAAGTAAGGCACTTGGAGATCGAGCAACCACGCCATACGAAATGTGGCATAATAGAAAGCCAGTTTTAAAATATTTAAAAATATTTGGTTCAACTGTGTATGTTCACAATAAAAATAGAAAACGAAAATTTGATGAAAAATCATTTAAAAGTATCTTTGTCGGATATGAACCAAATGGCTTTAAACTATGGGATATTGAAAATGAGAAATTCATTGTTGCTAGAGACGTGGTTGTAGATGAAACAAATATGATTAACTCTAGAGCTGGTAAAAATGAAATCCCGAATGATAGTAAGGATAATAATAAGAATATTGAATTCCTGAATGAAAGTAAGGAGGATGATAAAAATAATTTCCAGAATGAGAGTACGGAAAGTAGTCAATCAAAGATCCTGAATGAAAGTAAGGAGAATGATAAAAATAACTTCCAGAATGAGAGTATGGAAAGTAGTGAACCAAAGATCCCGAATGAGAGTAAGGATTATGAGAATGAAAATTTCCAGAATGAGAGTACGGAATGTTGTAGACCTGAATTCCTGAATGAGAGTAAGGAAGTTCAACAGCCTAGTAGTATGTCAAATGAAATCGCTAGAAGAAGCGATAGATTGAAAAATAAACCACATATATCCTACAACGAAGATGAAACAAATCTAAATAATTATATTTTGAAGGCTCATAGTATTTTCAATGAAGTCCCCAATTCATTTGACGAAATACAAAGTAGAAAGGATAAGTCCTTATGGGAAGAAGCTATTCAAGTAGAATTGTCTGCCCATGAATTAAATAAGACATGGACTATTGTTACAAGACCTGAAAACCAAAATATTGTAGATAGCAAATGGGTATTTACTCTAAAACAGAATGAGATGGGAAATCTAGTGAGATATAAGGCAAGATTAGTTGCACGGGGTTTTACACAAAAGTACCAAATAGATTATGATGAAACGTTTGCGCCAGTTGCAAGAATTTCTAGTTTCCGGTTTATATTATCTATTTCAAACCAGTATAACTTCAAAGTACATCACATGGATGTTAAAACTGCGTTTCTTAATGGTACGCTGAAAGAGGAAATATATATGAAAGTTCCTCAAGGAGTTGTTTGCAAAAGTGATAATGTTTGTAAATTAAATAAGGCGATTTACGGGCTGAAACAGGCAGCTAGATGCTGGTTTGAAGTATTTGAACAAGCATTGAAAGAGTGTGGATTTAAGAATTCACCTGTTGATAGATGTATATATTTTAAAGATAATGGCGATATAAAAAGAAATTTATATGTATTGTTATATGTGGATGATTTAGTTATAGCGGTATCAGACACAGATATCCTAAACAGATTTAAACAATACCTTATGAAAAAGTTTAGAATGACTGACTTGGGTGAAATACGGTATTTTATTGGAATGAAAATAGAAATAGGTAGAGAACAGATATCTTTGAGTCAATCTGCTTACATAGAAAAGATTTTAAGTAAATTTAAAATGGAGGAATGTAAACCTGTAAGTACTCCACTTCCTAGCAAATTAAATTATGAAATGTTGAATTCAGACGACATATATGATGCCCCCTGTCGCAATTTAATCGGTAGTTTAATGTACATAATGCTTTGTACACGTCCTGATATAGCTTCAGCTGTAAACATCTTAAGTAGATATACCAATAAAAACAATATTGAATTATGGCAAGGTTTAAAAAGGATTCTGAGGTATCTTAAAGGTAATATTAATATGAAACTAAATTTTAAGAAAAATTTAGATTATGAACATATCTTTGTTGGCTATGTTGACTCGGATTGGGGGGGAAATGAGAATGATAGAAAAAGTACAACAGGTTATATTTTTAAAATGTTTAATTCAAACGCTATTTGTTGGAATACAAAGAGGCAGAATTCAGTGGCAGCTTCATCCACTGAAGCAGAATATATGGCTTTATTTGAAGCTGTAAGAGAAGCATTATGGCTGAAGTCTCTTCTAGAAAGTGTTAACATCAAACTTGATAAGCAAATAAAATTATTTGAAGATAACCAGGGTTGTATTAGTATAGCCAGCAATCCCTCATGCCATAAGAGGTCAAAACATATCGATATTAAATATCATTTTGCTAGAGAGCAGATAGAGAATAACGTTATATCCATTGAGTATATTCCTACAGAAAAACAGCTGGCTGATATATTTACAAAACCATTACCTGCTGGGAGATTCATCGAATTGAGAAGCAAGATGGGATTACACCAGGAAGACTGAAGTCAACAACAAAGATGAAGATACCTTGCAACTATTTTATAAACTATCACACGGATTTACTAACTGAAGTTCCTTAATTAATTTTTTTAAATACTATGAAACGAAAAAGAAACTAAAAAAAAAAAAAAAAAAAAAAAAAAAAACTGAAGTCATATAAATGTATTAGGTAAAATGAAAGAGAATATTAATTATCAATTTAGATTATTACGAAACTATTATATAATATTGTTAGCCTGATGATATTGAAATCATGTATATTTAGTTTAAATGATCTGATTGGGTTTTATCTGGGTTTCCCCAATCCTAGCAGCAAATGCTGGATCATATTGTAATACTCCCCAGAATACACACCAGTCACATGAGATCAAATATTAAATTTTCTTTTAATATACTATAATGTAATTTTTGAGGGGGCGTGTTGGATAACATAACGTTAATCATGTTATGTTAACACAAAAATAACATTAGTAAAAATCCATAATCCCTCATATATGGGCACACCGGCATCCCCTAGTGCACGGGCACACTTGCTTACACTCTTCCTCTTTCTCTTTGATCTCGTGAAGTGGTTGGTTGTGTGCAGATTGAACAATATAAAATCATAAAATATAATTGCAATCATAAAATATAAAACTGAAACTGTGTTGAATCATTGTAAAGTAGAGTACTAACAAAACAACGAAGTAAATATTACAACAAAAGTTATTATAAAATGCTTTGCTTTGCTTTGCTTTGCTGGGCGATTTTTCTGCATTTTTGCCGTCCAGCATTTGGTTCATTTTCTAAAGTGCCTCCAGGGGTGTGAAATGCGACCCGGAGGAGGGGGAGGAGGAGGAGGGTAGTGTCAGAGTCCCGTCCCGGGCATCTATTGTCCAAGCGTGCATGAATAATGCAGTTACGACCCGATAGGATGGGAGGCTCCCATTCCCCTTAAACTGGGAACAGCTGCGAAATTTAAGCTGATTGTTGAAAGGCATTAGGAGGACCCAGACCCAGACCTGTTGCAGGGAAATGCGCTTAAAGGTATTGTGAATATGAATAGTTTTAATTTACAGAAAATAACGAGAGGAGAAGTCTGCTTACGAAGATCTCATCAAATCATTCCATTTCTTAAAAGTGAAATGGAAAAATGTATGCTTAAGACTTCCTTTCAGGTAAATCCCATTTGCTAATCAATTTCAATGCAAAACGAGCTACCTGCACAGCACTTTGGAAAGTTATGACCACGTTATTGGGTTTTGTAACAGCCAACATAGGGTGTTCCGGGCAGTTGAGGCACACTTCTCTTAGGCACACACTCTGCCACAAGGGGAACACTTAAAACGTCATTACCCTGCCTGGCAATATGGTTTTCGGTCGCAGTTTGCCAAGGTTTTGCCTTCTTTTTGCTGCTCTCTGCTAGCGGGTAAAACTCTCATAAAAAGCCGAAGTGAGACATAATAATAAAGCAACAAAAGACAATTCAGGTCGTAAAAATACGAAATGTTATAAATGTAGCCATAAAAATTACAACAGCAGCAACAATGCTTGGCAACGGGAACAGGAACAGGAACTGGAGCCACCCTGGGCACCCTGGCAGCGCCCTTTGGGAACCTCTCTCACTCAACCTTTGGCAGCGTAAAATATTTTTAACTGATTGATACGTGCGCTTGTCCCTGTGTGAGTGTGTGTATGTGTGTGTGTGGGGGGGAGGGGTTTGGGGGTGTCGCGTTGCGTGACAAAAACAATGTTACACACAAACCTCCATCCCATATGCGAGGGTCGAGCGGAACAGGGAGGAGGGACACTGACGAGAAACGCCGAAAAAGAGACAAACACTCGCACAAAAGAGGACCTCGCGTGAAAACAAATGAGAAAAAATATGTTACAAAGTGTCGCACATGACAGAGAACCCATACACACACACTGGCAGGCACACTCCACACACACCTACACACGGAGCAAGTGGCACCAACACACAAACAGAGATACAGATACACGTACACCTACAGGAGTCTGGTTTGCCACTTGCTCGCCTTGTCATGTCCTGGCAGCAACTTTACATTGTTTGGCTTCGAGCGTTGTGCCATTTTGCGATACCCCGTAACAAGGGGTATTACGATTCTGATCAGCTGTTTGAAAACAGTTCCGATTACACTTAGCAGCCGACTAGCATCGACAGAGCCCTGTTGAAACCCCATGCTCTACTAGAAGTACTTCTACCGATATAGTTCCACTCCCACATAGAAAAACCCATCAATTTCGCCCCAATCCAGCTTTATTACGACCTGATCTTGTCTTCAAGTCGAATAAGTCAGCAAAGATGTTCAGTTGGCCTGTTTGGATTCGGTGGGACGTTGGCTATCGCTGGGCAGAGCCTGGCGAGGATCCTTTAGCAGCATGGTCCACAGCCGCCGCCGCATCCATAGTAGCAGGGCCCACAGCACGGTCCACAGCAGGGGCTGCAACAGTAGCCACAAGGACCACATGGCCCACAAGGGCCGCAGCAAGGACTACAGCAAGGGCTGTAGCAGCCGCCGCAGCACGGTCCACAAGGTCCACAACACATTTTGATCCTTGATCTAAAATAAAAACCAAAAACTTAAATTATTTTACACCATTTTTTTTGTTTTTTGTTCACCTTTTCACTGGAATCCAAACAAAACAAAAAACTGAAAATTAAACAAGAAATTTAGATGTTGACTCTACTGCTGCTGGTCGGGGACTGACGATATCCGTAAAACAAACCCGAACAACATTTGTTCCAAAAGTTTGAACTGACTCAAGGCTAATGTGATGACAATACTAGTTATAATAAAAATATATCAGAAATTCAGATTCGAGTCGAGTGTCCATAGGAACGACCTGCAACGATCTGCAAGGGTACCCAAAGCTTCGGCACGTGCTCCCAGACTTCCCTTCATGTTTTGCTTTGGCTTTGGTTGGGTGAAGAGCTTTGAAGAGTTGGGAGGGGGGATGGAGGGTAGAGTGATGGAGGGAAAAGAGGTTTGGGCCAAAGAGTTCGGAGGAGGTGGGCGCTGGGGTCGATGCCGCTTTTGTGTCATCCTCGTCGACGCATTCGTGTCAAATTTATTTCCCTTTTTTCTTTCTCCTTTCTCTCTCTCTCTCGCTCGCTCTCTGTCTCTGCCTGTATTTTAGTGTAATTTTGTTGATTACAACGTTGTTGCTTTTTCTGTCTCTCCCACCAGCTGGGTGGGTCTGTGTGTGTGTGTGTGTGACATTGTTGAGTGTGTAATTTATTTGAAGTGATCCTAAATTATATATGTATTTGTGTCTGCGTCTGCATCAAGGGTTTGGCTCCACAGCAAAATATATGGCAGGGATACGCTTGTTTTATACATACATATACATATGTACATATGTATGTGTGTAGGAATACACAAAAATTGGGGTACACTTTTATCACTTTTTGCATGAATTTATGACAATTATCATGTATTTTTAAAGCAATTCGTTTTTATGTAGAGTGAAACAAGCTTTTGGGAAATAATTACTGAAATGTATGGACAAAAATATAGTTGAAATTCTCTCTGGTTTAAGCAATCACATTTGTTCGCAATTCAATCAAAATTAAATGTTTGCAGAACCACAGCGGTCACATTCGTACCCTCTCCCCGCCCCCTCTTGGAACCTGTGGGGCAGCAACAGCAAACGTTGAAGCTAATTTGATTTGACAGCAGCACACGCCCACCACCCACCACCCACCTGGACACACGCCCACTAAGACAAAGAGTACATGGCATGGCAGAAGAGTGTGCTATACTTTTATGTATCCTTCTCGTCTCCTTTCTTGGCTGTCCTTTCCTTCGTTTCGTTTGCGTTCTCCTTTTGTGCCTTTCTCTGCTGGCCTCCTTTACGGCCACATTATTGCTTTTTATGGCCAAAGAAAGAAAAGTCATGTTTGGGCGCTTGTTAATATAAAAATTGTGCTGCTTTGGCCACCCCATAAACCCGCCCTGCGGCCAAAACTCAACGCCAAAATGTCTAATGAAATCTAATAAATTAAGGAGATTTACACAAAAGGCCTCTGGCCGGGGGCTAGTCTCTCCTTCTATCCTTCTCTGCTTCTCGATGGCCTCCTCGTGTCCCTCTGATGTCTACCGCCAGCGGCTTAATTCCGTGGTTGGCATAACTCACATTATATTTCAGGCTGGCCAAAAGCAAATTATTGGCTTTTCAGCAAAATGTAAACTCTCCAAGCCACAGCAACAACAACAGCAACGACAACAACAACAACAACAACAACAGCAGCAGCAAGTGTGAAGGCAAGGGGGGTGGGGAGTACCCACCGACGCCACTCCTTTATGGCAAACTTTTCCCCCAGTTGTCACACAATCTTTTGTTTCTTGGTTGTTCGGAATGAACCCCAAGAGGCGACAGCCTCAAGGAGATCAAAGATACCAGGAAGAGAGGTTAAAGTTCGCTGAAGCAAACGGAAACTTTCAACTCGAATCAAAGTCCCACTTAAAGCCCCAATAGAATGTTTTATTTTATCACCGAGTTCATTCAATTAAAATTGCTTTAAATTCCTTTATTTTCAGTGTTGCTCTCTTTATACAAAATTCAATTTCGTGTTTGGCCAAAAAGTTTAATTGATTTTCACTGAATACACATACATACATATATCTTATGTATATGTACGATATTTATAGTATATGGCAAAGCCATAGAATACAACGAATAAACGAGATTATGTGCCACAAAAGAAACGGCTAAAAATTCACATAAATCGAGCAAGAAAATACTTTCCCAGGGACTGGGACTGAAACTGGGGACTGGGAACAGGGAACAGGGGAAATGTAATCAACTCTGGTGGGACACCTCTTCAGGACTGGCTCCGATGGGGGGTGCGCATATCCCCGAAATCCCCAGGAGAAACTCCTCTATAAATCTCTTGCCCTTTTAGAAGGTGCAAAATTGTATACATAAAATATTTCTACTTATTCGCATTCGTTGAGGTAATGTTTTAAAAATGATTTATGGTTCCGCCTCCGCCTCCCCAATCTCCCATATCCAGACGGGGTCCCACCACCGCCCAACGGAAGGAAAGGGCATGTGTGAGGATTGGTGGGGAGCCCGGGCAGAAGCGAGGACCGTGAACCGAGAACCTACACTTACTGGCACCTCAAGTGCTCGGCCAGCCATGCAATTACATATATCAGCAGGAAGACAGACACTGGGGGTGGGGGGTTGGAGTGGCGGAAGAATGCTCCTCTGTTATTTTTGCGCATGTTACAGCACTGGCGAATGCATAAATTATGTAAAATTACCCAAAGAACGGGAGGAAGAAGGTGCTGCCCTTTCCTGGTTCGTCCTTGTAAAGTGCGTGTTACATTGAACACAAATAATTTCTAGGGAGTGCAATAAATATATGATAAATGTCTTAAAGCTGCCAGAGAGTTTCCTGCGAAAGTTAATCAAACCATATGAGAAATGGCCCAGCGATGGCGAGATATCCCAGGGATATCCCTCGAAGGGAAAACATAGTTTCGAAAGGACTTACAGCACAAGAATTCCGTTATTCTTGCAGGAAAATTAAGACTATCCGTGATTAGAGTTAAGTTTATTTTACAATCAGTAAACACAACACATTAGTTCTATTAACATTTCCTAATTACCTAAAAACCCTCCCTTTGGGATGGGTAATCTCGACATCAATGGTTATGTCCTTCTCGGACACCACCGCCGACTTCTTCCACATGTAGTGCAGATGCAGGAAACTGCAGTAGGCGAAGGCCAGGCGGAAGAACAGCTGCCGGTTGGGTGTGACCAGGCCCAGGACCTGGAGGCCGGGCTGCAGGAGGCAGCGTCGCACGCTCTGGCCACAGCTGTCGCCATCCTGAAGCCGCCATCGATAGCGTCTTTGCTCCAGCCAGCCGTGGGTGGCGAGGATCTCGTCGAACTGCAGCAGGCGAGCCACCTGCAACCAGCAAGTGTCCTGTGGGGCAGCGGCGGCAGCCACCAGGGCGGCCAGGGAGTGCATAAGCTGGCGCAGATTGTTGGCCAAGAGGGCGATCTGGAAGATGCGACGCCACTGAATGTAAGAGAGGGAGTAGATCATGCTGAGGTTGTAGACGATGATCAGTACCAGCTGTGGAGTGATGCAGTCGAGCAGCTCCTGGGTGAGCTTCGCATAGGATCGGTGCAGACGCTGCAGAGATCGCAGGCGGCGCTGGAGCCTGTGCACCGCCCTGTGATCGCCCTTGAGTGTCCCTACGGGCAGCTGCTCGCCAATGGAGGCTAACTCGTCGTTCATCAGCTCAAAGGATTTTGTGAGAATCGTGAGTGAAATGCTCACCAGATGGGAGCTCATGTCCATCACCCAAATGGCCATCGAGACGGGCACCACGAACACGGCCATGAAGAACAGCTTCCAGGTGGCGTCGTGCGACAGCATGAGAGTCTCGAAGTACATCTTGAAGGTGAGCAGCCGGAGGACCAACTGCAGAGCCAGCATCCAGGACATCCGCAGCTTGCAACGACATCTGCGGTACAGCTCCGGAGCCAGACGCAGGAAGCAGTTGATCAGCCGGATTCGCTCCTCGTACACCCTCCGAGGCTGCACCAGCAGCCAGCAGGCAAACACGAACAGCTGGATGTGCAGAAGGAGCACGTATGGGTTCAGCAGGGCCAGGCTCAGGAAGTAGGCGAAGAACAGCCCCAGCATCCGTGCTATGGTTACACTGTAGGGCGTCAGGTGCACCGAGCTGTTGGCAGGCTCATAGCGCACCCTCATCAGGCCCAGGTAGTAGAACTGCGCCAGATAGAACCGCAGCAGGAGCAGAGCGTGCAGGCTGATGTATCGGTTGCTCAGGCGGAACAAACGCCAAAGCGCCATCGATGAAGTTGGGCCCCGAACTGGCCAACAGAAGCCCGGCCAATGCTTTGGGATTGGTGTGGAATAATTGCTGTCATTAGGTGGGTTAATGATCCACTGATGAGCAGCTTGATGGTCTGGTCCCGCATTAGGGATGGACAGGACAATAAGCTTTAGCGGAACGAACTAGTTCTAGTTCCTGGATCCTGGATGATGTTCTTAAGGCTCTCTAGGAATGACCTTGCAAAAAACCGACACCTCATGACCTCAGTTCTATTCAGGGTTCTCGCAACCATTACATCTCCATTTAAAGGTCTGAGAGTACCTTTTTTCGGGGAAATCGCAAGAGGGCCAACTATTTCTATTACCCAAAAGAGACCCGTCCCGACAAATTTTATTTAGATATTCCCCCCAACATTCTTGCACTTCATCAACATAATTTGTTATGCAATTAATTTGAGTGGCAAAAAGTAAGGAGAACTTTGTTGGAAGGCGCCAAATGGCTCAGAGCTCGTGGCTCGGCTCATGGCTCATGGCTGACGGAGAGCAGGGCACTGCGAATGTTGAATATGAAGTCTGGTAAACAAGTTTTGCATAATTTCCATAAAATATTTCATAAACAACTTGAAAAATGGGGAAAAAGCTGAAAGCAGAAAAAGAAAACAAGGAAAACTCGCAGCGGTAATTAAAAAGTTCACAAAAGAGTCCGCTCTGCTCCGGTCCGGTCCGGTGCGGTCTCCAGGGACGACGGAGACTTGGAAAATTGCTACCAAGAAGAAGCGAATGCGAATGCGAACCGTCTTCCGATGACAGGGCACAAAACTTGCCGATTGAATTCGGAATGTGGGAGACCAGGAAGTGGGTGGCCCACTACTCCAGAGTCTAGACTCTCTTTGCTCTGCCAATCCAAATAAATTAAAAAAGAAGTCGCAACTCGTTGCCAAGTTTGTCACCGCAGAAAAATAATAATAAGAAAAAAATAGGGATTATTTGTATGTAGATGGAAGGACTGGCCAGAACCGCAAACTGCGGTTGCCGTGGACGCCACTGTGGCCACTGACCAGCTCCGCCTCGGACAGTTGTTGTTGTGGTCGGGTGGATGTCCTGGCACAGTCCTTGCAGTGTCACTGCTCATTACAATGTTGGGGGATGCAGAGGCATCGGAAATTGGAAAAGTTTCCATCTCCTCCCCCCCGTCAGTTGTGCATTTATTTAGGATACTGGAGAAAAGTGCAGGAAGATTATGGTTGACAGATGACAGAAGGATATTATCGATGGACAGGGTCAAGAGAAACGAAAATGTGTGCTCAGAGAAATTATTTATTATTATTCAATTTTCAATTCAAGTAGCTATTCAACTGTGTTATGTGTGAGGGAAATCGTTGGCGCAAGTTTTGATTTTCCCGCGGATAAGAAAACAGCTGACATTACCGAAAGTAAAATAGCTCTCTGTTGTGTTCTCTGGTTCTCTGCTGTTCTGCTGCTCTGCTGCTCTCTCTTCCTAACGGGTTCTCTTAACCGATTTGGGATGCACACGTGTATCTTTGGGACATTTAGGGGTAGTTGGAAACGGTTATAGTTTATCTCAACGGTTTTCAAAGAGGGGAAATATTGAAGGGTGCAAATACTGCTGCGATGTTCTCCCACCCCCACCCTCCGCTTGCAGTGGAATTTCAAATAACTGAATGGATGAATGAATGAATGCAACCTAAACGAAAATAATGCACGTGTAGATGGACTGGGTGGACTGATGGGGTGGCTGATGGATGAAAATTAACTGCTATCAGCTATGTCGCGTCGCAGCCAGTCGAGCAGAGCATCCCGGGCACACTCCGCATCCGCGTCCAGGCAGATGAGTTGACGCACGTCCTCCAGCCAGTTGCCGATGATGTAGCGCTTGATGCACGGCATCACACCCAGCTCTCGCAGCACCTTCAGGCAGTACACCTGCAGGCGGGGATTGGTCTCGGTGGACATCAGGCGACCCACCAAGCAGGGCAGGAATGAAAACTCCCGGCTGCGCCAAAGGGCGCGCTTGCTATGGAGGCCGTTGAGGAGGGCCAGGACCACGTACTCCCAGCTCATCACCTTCTGGCGGGGTAGCAACTTTTTGGGATCGATATTTTTGTCCCTTAAGATTTCGAACAGCAGCTTGACCCCATCAACAGCATCGAAGCGGCGCTGACCCTCTGGACAGCGGAGGAGCAGGGCGAAGGCCTTGGTGGTCATGCACCAGTAGAAAGGCAAGCGGTTCAGGATGCGCGAATGCAGGAGCTCAAACAAACCGAGCTCGATTCCACGCTCGGGGCTAAGCTCCAGCATGTGGCAGAGATGGTGCCACAGATGCCGTGGATATAGAGGCTGGCAGGGGTCCTGCAGGAAGATAGAAGCCGCTGAAGACAAATTGTCGGGGTCCTCCATAACGATTGCTAGAACTGTTAATGGGAATAATATTATTGAAAAATTCCACGAATCAGGGGAAATCCATTACCTTCTGGTTTGCCTGTCAAATTTCGTAAGATTTCAGCGGCCAAATCTTCTTGGAGTGGGACCCGACTCTTTATGATTTTGTAGAACTCATCTCTCAGACATTTTCGATTAGCAATTTTCTCGGCGCCATTCAAATTGCGAGATAGAATATCTTAAGAAGGGGTATTTATATCTACCTATAACTTAAAGGATTGGGGTATGCACTCACTAAAGATCTTCAGATATGTTTCCACTTCACGGTACTCTTCTTTGTGGACCCGCAATCTCATCCTCATAAATGAATTCTTCACCCTGTTCGAACGGAAAAAACAAATACAGATATTCCACTTCCCCCAGAGCATCCTCTGCCCACAACCCACTTTCTCACAATGTCCATTTCAAGGATGGCTCTCTGAGCATTCAACGGACTTAACAGGAACTCTGTCAACGAAACAATGGCCCTCCAATGGGTCAGGGACTCGTCACTGTCCATTTCTTTCATCAATTTGGGCAAGGCAAACCACCCGTAGGCCAGCTGTGCCCGATCCTCAAAGTACGGGGAGCTCGGGGCACAGGCGTTTGGAAGGCATTTGCACTTGTCACGTTTGTCCATGGCCTCTTTCCATTCTATGGTGGTTTTTTCTTTTCGTATACATAGAACTACTTAAGATACCCATTGGCCGACTTACCCTTATTCTGCTGGCAGTTAATGGAGCTGGGCTTGAGAAGATTTTGGAATTCCAATTGCAAAAAGTGATTGCGACATTTTTCCAGCTGCTCCCACATGTTGTCCAATACAATTTTGTTTTACTTATTATTTCTAGTGAATGTTACAAAATATACACAAAGCGAGTTGTTTTTCTATAAAAGATTTGTTTGCTAGTGACAAAAGTCTGTTTTGAATTTGAAACAACAGTTTGGCGGCAAAAAAGGCTACCAGACTGTCGCATTTAGCTCAGTTAGGTGCTGCCACACATCTGTTTCGAAAAGCTCGTGAACAGCTGGTTTTCTCAGCTTTCGTCGGCGCGTACCGTCTCTTTCTTCCAGTGGTGCAATCTTTCAACTTCTCAACACAAAATTTCCTGAGCGGTTGCTGCGCGCGTGATAAACAAATTGAACACATCAAGATTCGCCAAAAGTAAACCACTTTTCGAATGGACATCTTATTTGGAAAGTGAATGTCTGCAATGTGCAATAAACTGCAGTTACTTCAATGCTCCTTCGTGCATTCTGTTTAAAGTATTCCTTGGCAGCAATAATTAACTCGAGTGACAGTCAAAAATGTAAACAAACGCGTTCAATAATTAACAAAAAGCGAATTGCTCCGGTGTTTTACCATTGTTAGTTTGTGCTGCTGCTGGTTTAGCTGCTGCTGTTTCTGCATTCGTGCCGGTGCCTCTCTCTCTTTCTAACTGTTCCTGTGCTTTCGCGTGTTTTTTGCCTGTCATCCTGCCCGTGTGTTTTTGTTTGTTTGTGATTGTGTCTTTGTCTGTGTGCCGGAGCAGACAACAAAAGAAATTGCGCTCTCCGCAGTCGTCGCCGCCACTCCCGCTCTCCCCTACGCCTGCCTAGTTACCGTTACTTGCTGCACTGCCAAAAAAAAATAGCAACAAAAAATACGAATTTTTGATAGAAATAATTTATACCTTTTTCGAAGAAGCTTTCAATCCAATCGACAACAAAGATGGCCTTGCTAAAACTGGCAAGGTGAGTTCTTAAATATATGCCCATATATTATATATCTACATACATATGTATGTATACACACACATGTATTTAGGCTTTTAAGCTAAAACCGGCTTCGAAAATTCGAAATTACACCGTTGAAATTGCACCTACTCTCTTTGCGTTGCCACTTAACGGGGAATAATTACGTGAGTTACTCCCCCACCCAGGAGCGGAATGATAGCCATGAGGCACTCCTCTGGGCACTCCCAGAGTCCAGAGTACATACATACATACAAAGCGGTCTCTCAAATGCGATTAATCCATCAGTGTTATTATTCTCTCTAAATTAGGATCTTAATACTTAATATTTGGGTGGAACTCCGCCCCTGTTCTGTTTCAGTTCTCTGGTTCTGTTGCTCCTCAAATGCTGATCAAACAATTACTTAAATCATGTAATAACTCTTGCCTAAATATTTGTTCCCCATTTAGTTGCTGTTATTTGTTGATGTTATTGTTCGTCGTTTGGTCATTGCACTCACACGGCCCTGAAACGCAATCCAATTGTTTACTGAAAACAAAATACTCCCCCTTAATTGCGATATTTCGAAGGAGTAGATGATGCTATAATGATTACCCCAATACTAGATAGTATTACCTACTTGTTGATTTTTCCTTACAATTGCCACAAACAATAACAAAGGCTAATGAATCGGGTTCTGGTTCCGACTGCCAGAGTAGCGTCGGAGCGGGCGGGTGGGTGGGTGGGTGGTGTGGCGATTATTCATTCATCGTTGATTCCGGCTGATATTTATGTTGTTTACACGTACGCTACACCTCCGCGCACCTCCGAGTAAACAAACACCCCGCCGCCGCCGCAGAGGCGTCAAGTCGCTGATCAGTTGATTGATGTGGCCAGCCCTGCTGAACGACTGGCGATTGGCCTCGTGCTCCAAGCACTAGCGCCACATAGAAGTACATACTGAATACAGTGAAGGCTCGTTTGGGGGCAAGCTTGATGTTGCAGCTCAAACTCCCATGAGCCCAGGCTGGAGCCTGGAATGTGGAATCCGTCCCAGGCAGCACTCACTGTACAGACTCTGCACACATTCAGATTACAGAAGCATGAATAAAAAGGAAAGGCAAGTGTCTCAAGTCATTTGATTGCGAACTGGGTTAGAGCTAGTTCAAGGCGGTTTATATGGCTGGTGGCCCTCTTTCGTTTCACGCTTTATTAGCGGGATTCACATTTGATTTGTACTGATTTGTATCTTGGTATTGGTATTGGCACGTATCCCCACTGCTATAGCTGCTGTTTGCCATTGCTACTTCTTTCCCACTGACTCATTCAACGTCGAGGGGCATCCTCCCCTGACAGCACCAATTAAGGGATGCGCTCAAGTTCTGCCCAGTCCAAAAATAGCAACTCCTAGCTGCCCCACTCCACTTCGTAATTGAGTGTAATTGGAGCTAAGAACGAGTGCTCCTCTCAAGCCTCAACTCTGAAGTGCAGCTTCTCTAAACAGTGACAAATGACATTTCCAGGGCACAGACACAGAGCGACGCAACGGAACAACATTGCATTGGAAGCTGTAAAAGTGCAGTGGCAGGCAGTTGTCGGTTGTCGGCTGTCGGCAGTCGGCAGCGGATTGTATCTATAAAAGATGTACATATCTGTATCTGTATCTGTTTCTGTATCTCCAGCTGGATTCAGACGGTAACTGACTGGATGGCCCCAATATGTCCTCGACTGACCTGCTACCGCTGCTGGTGGGTTGGTTGTTTGCTGGTTGGGGCTTGCACATGCCATATGCCATATGCATATAGATATAGACTGTGGAATGGAATGGAAACTTTTTTATGTACATCCATACGAATGCGGGTGAAACACAATGAAACTTTGCGAAAGGCACATCCATATGTACATGGGATGCTGCTGCTGCTGCTGCTGCTGGATTGATAAAGCTTGTAATCTATATGACGGCATGGTCTCGAGTTACTGTTACTGTATAAATAGAATCACTCTCTATGTACTATGCATAATCTTATATACCTGCTATTTACTTATAACTTTCCTCTGTATAGGTAATCGTCGGGCATATGATGTGGAAGATCTTATTGTTATACGACTCGTGCAGTAGCGAGAGCCTGGGGCTGGGGTCTTAATTTAATTATGACTATTTTATTAATTGAAATGCGTAGTAGTATTTCTATAAATGGAATCTCTTTGCTTTTGTTGTTCCTCCTCTTGATGTTGTTGTTGTTATTGTTGTTGTTGTGGCTGTTTCTGTTATACCGTCAGCACAAACAACAAAATTGCGAGCGATAAAATAAGAGCTTTCAATCAGTTAATAAATATTTGGTGCTCCATAATCCAACATTTTATTGTCAGTTGTGATTTGTCACCCGAGCCAGAGATAAGTCGCGTGTTTTGATTCGTCTTGGGGTAGATCGCTGATCCATCGATAAGATACGCCACCACAGAGTTCTTTCAACCTCAACCTCCTTCATTGCGATAGACCATAGTCCGCGATGCACTTGATCGATCAATGGGAGGTCTTGGCCCTGCACTCGTGAGTACACAGACACAGGCACAGATACAGATACAGCCGCAGTCGCAGTCGCACAAGCGATGGCGGATTGCGCAATCCTCCAACATGTCAACAGTGGTGGTGGTTCGTTCTGCTCTCCCTCTCGTATTCTGAATATTGTATCTCGTGCAAACCAGTTTGAATAGCCCGCAAACAAACCAGCCGAACATACATACCCATACACCTACCCTTTCGCCTACCCCTCCAGCGATAGATGCAAACATTGTAAGTACTACTTGGAGGTACTCGAAATATGTACAGTGCAGGCTCTCGTGGATGGACAACACAGCTCCCAACTGGTTGCTTTGGTAGCATTTATGTATGTACATATGTATGTAGTTTCACTATAGGCAATCCGGTTGTCTCAAACTGATTACAAATAATTCCAGATAAAGTCAGACGCCAGATATCTACACCACATGCATATTAAATACAGAATTTATTTGCCATTTGAACAATTGTTCCTCATTACAGCGGGAGCTATTAATAGATGATAAATACATAGATACATACATATATGTACATGTGTATCTGTGAAAACTTCCTCGATTCTGTCATAGTCCCCCCCGCCCCTCTTAGCGGCAGCAGCAGTAGGAACCCGTTTATTATTATTGAACATTTTATAGATTATTCATTCCAACAATGGACATCAAAACTCACATAGAGAGCAGTAAATTTACTGCTGCGCACAAATTAAAGATCAAACAGAACAACAGCAGTTTTGTGGCCGGAATTCATGTCCGAATTCCCACCTAACCATCGCAGTAGATATTTCAAGATATTGATCTTCGGTTGGGTCGATTGTAGAGTATTTCGAAGGTGTACAAAGTCTCCAACGCAGAAGGGTTGACCAATGAACGAACGTTTTGAGCAATTCAGTGTCTGGTTTTCTGATGGTTCGAGAATGCGGGAAATCCGGCTGAAAGCAGTTTTCACCAAACTTATCCAAAGTCAAGAGCATGGCGTACACAAACCCACAGATGCAGATACAAATACAAACACAAAATATAAATACAACTACATCGAGGTGAACGAATAGCACGAACCTATGGGTATACTTGTATATGTATACCATAAATATCGTGGGTACAGAACACCAATACGAGTCCGCAAGAACAACTGAATAAAATGCAGAGGAGTGAGGTGGAGTGAAGGGTACGGTACGGTACTGTACTGTACGCTCATACTCACACACGAATACAACAAATGAATGCAATTCTACTGCCAGTGGCGGCAGTGGAGAGGGACTGTGGGACAGGTAGGGAAGGCCAGAGCAGGGTGGGACAGGGCAGTGGAGTGCAGGGTGGTGGAGCGAGAAGGTCGTCGTCAGAAATTTGTCGGCCTTTCCCAGGGAAATTTCATGCACGCGCGGCACGCGGCGTATGCGCAATAAATATATATAATTTCTCGCAGACCCATCCCCAGCTCCCCATGTCTCCAGTGCCGTTTACAATTCCACTAATTTCTATCAATTGTAATAAGCCCGAGTCCGCAGAGGCGGCCCCTGCCGGACCCCCGTGTGTATTATGCATTCCAGGACCTTGAGTATAATCATCCATAAATAAATACATCTGCAAGTGGCAATTAGAAAACCGCCAAGCCCAAGGGGAAGTCAATTGGCTGGCATACTCCAGCATTCAGCACGTGATGCATTCCGTTGGTCTGCCTTTGGGCTTGAGCTCTTCCCATTTGACGTTTCGATGTTGTGGAACTTTGGATATTCTGCGACAAATCCCATCCGCCTGGCGTTCTCTGGAAACCCCCCTGTTGTTTATACATTTTGTTTTGCTACCAGTTCTATTGTGCTCGAGCACGCGTTATATTCGGTGAACGAATCATGACTCTGCCTGCAATCAGGCATCAGGGCCATAATCATACCCGTACAAGTACACGTACACGTACACGTACACCCGTGCATGCCACGGTAAATCTGCTGTTAATTGAAATGGTTTTCGGTAGGGTTTAATGCCTAATGGCGCCACTAATGCCTCGAGCTTCTTTCTTCATTGTTTTGCTAGAACGTAAATCACACATCACTCAGATGTTTTAGTTGGCCACTGAGTGGGCGGCAGGCGTAGGGGGAGGCAGGCGTAGTTAAGTGGAAGGCAAATGTGGAAAAAGGGGCTTGTCATCGCGGTCCGACTTAATGGGAAAAAGAGAGACTGAACAACCAAACCTGTTGCCATTGCTGACTCGTTCTGTGGGTTTCCTCTTAAATGAATCATACCATACCCAGTACTCGTGCTGTAAGAATGGAGAATGGGAGCCGAATAGTTTCGAACAGTCGACCACAGGCGTATCGTTAAGGAGGACTGCCCGGCAGTTGCTGCCCCGAATTTGGAGTTTAGTTCTGGCTCTCAGAGTGAGTTATTGCAGGATACCAAACATCCATCTTACGTGCATAAAAATCGATCGTTTTCCTTCGTGGAACGCATTTCCTTCCAAAACTCCCACTACCCACTCCCACTTGGCTGGAAATTTGTTTTGCAATTTTCTAAATATAGCTTAACCCATTAAAGTCACTTGGAATGTAAAATGCAAAATGCAAAATGCAAAGCCGCCACGCAGTCGATTCAATTTGTGCTGCAAGTAAAAGTGAATTCAAAAGTTGCTGCCTGCCCCTCGCGCACAGCCACAGCCACAGCCACAGCCAGAGTTCATTCATCCAATTTTGTGTGTTGGTCTGTGGGGGGAAAATGTGGACTTCCGCATATGGTGGTACGAAAGCGAAAGTGAGAGTGTGTCGTGTGGCTGTCCCCCCTCTCCCTCTCCCTCTCCCCGTGCCTACCCTCCCTCCGTCTCTCTCTCTCTCTCTCTCTCTATCTCTCTGCCCCACTCGGATCTGGTTCCTTGTTGTTGTCCATTTAATCATTGCAAATTTTATGCAATCTGCTTCTGAGTGCTGATCTTTTTATAACCGCCCCATGATTCTGTGTGTGTGTGTGTGTGTGTGTTCCATAAATCAAAAAGCAGATCATGTCAGGCCTTTTCCATGTGGGATTCAATTTGATTACAAAAAAAAACGCGCTCGGAGCGTGCGCCAAAAGTGCATTGACCATTTGGGTAAATGGAAAACTGTTGTAATGGAATTGAAACGTATTGTAGTGTTCCAAAATAGCAGCGGGAACGCTACGACACCCAGATAATGTATCTAATTTTAAAATGCACGCGCTGTGAAGATTATCTATCAAGTGATAAGCACGCGATTCGTATATTTGTCTAGTCTCCCATTCCCACTGATATAGCGCCTGGGGGCTTTGGCGTCCCAAGGACAGGTTGAAGAGAATCGGCTTATGATGGCAATCTGAGCTAAACGGCAATTAGTAAAAGAGGAGACATTTCCTTTATGCAACCAAATGCAAAACATTGTTGTTTTTTATTTTATCGACCAAACAACGGGCCCGTCCTTACAGTGATCATTTGAAAAGCGCGCGCATTGTGGCCCCAAAACTGTACTGTTCGGCGCAAGTAAAATATATGCTATGTTAAAATAGTATCGATAGGGGCCACCATGGTATCAATAGTGCTATCGGGTTTTTGCCAACCGTATCTCCCATGCCCAGCGTGACCATTTATGGTATTTAAATACTTGTCTTTACACTTTTACCAAGAAGGAAAATTCGCCAATATCGAAGAAAATTTTTGTCAGTTAAAATTATGTGTTCATCGCATAGGGTCAGAATATCAAAATCGAGAAATATGATTTTCGCCGGTATTTTTACGGTATATTTTTAGAATGAGACCGTAATTTTCGGTATATTTCTGATGGTCGGACGGTATATTTTATCGATAATTCCGCGGTCACACTCTGCACATGCCGCATATTTTGCATTCCAAAGCAATTTTATAAATCCCTACGAAAATGAGTGTGGAAACCAGCAAATTGCTGATAAAGAAGCTCCCCTGCGACATGGACGAGCTGGCGCAACTGATACGGGAGTGCAAGCTGATTATACCACGCTCCTTGAGCTCCTACGGAAGTCGTCGAGCCGTGATCGAGTACGCGGATGCCGGTGAGGCTCTGAAGGCTCTTGGGGAACTGAACGACCTCAGCGACATACTTGACAAGCCGCTCTGTGTGAGTCTCTTTGGGCCGCGTGCCGCCCACGATGACAGCCGTGCCAACAAATGCACGCAGACAAAGCCACCGCCATCCGAACCCGCGGCGACTGCCAAACAGGAGATCAGCAAGTACGTGCAAAGGCTATATGCCTGCAATAATCAGTGTGACTTTATGCAGCCGCCGCCGCCATATCTCCGCTATAGCTATCCCCCCATCAACGCTGAGATTCTGGCCGCGATTGGCGAAACCCTGCAGGCTGACACGCGCTTCTACCAGCAGGTTCTTCATTTGATGAATCGCATGAATCTCGAGCCGCCTTTCAAACAGCGCTCCTCCTGCCTGGTTGTCCAGAGCCAAAGGCAGAGCGTCGGCATCCAAACAGAAATCATACCCAGCGAGAGTGAAAGCGAGTTGGAGAGCGACGAAGCGGAGCCGAGTGCCAAGAGGAAATGCCTCCAAGCGTCCACATCGTCCACTGCTGCCAAGGAGAAGAATCTGAAGAGAGCGCGACAAATAGTGCAGCAAGCCGTCAGGCAGGCCGCTCATTCGAAACCCAAGCACGAATCCCCGGCGCCGTCTTTCGCAGCTCCCAAAATTGAGCTCATACTGCCACAGACGCTCGATCCAGCGGTAGCCAAGCCAGAGAAGCGTTTGTCCATACAAGAGCTGGAAGCGCTGCCCGTCTTCAAAAACTACAAAGAGGGGGACCCCAGCAACAAGTTGTACATTAAAAACCTCCACAAAAACATCAGCGAAGAGCAGCTGCGCGAACTGTACTCGCAGTACACGACTCCGGAAAACCTGGATATCAAAGTGATGCGGCAGGGCCGCATGAAGGGGCAGGCTTTCGTGACATTCATCAACCTAGCCGATCCAGAGGTCATAGCCAAAGCCCTGGCTGAAACCAACGGCCTACTGTGGGAGCAAAAGCCTATAATCGTCTGCTACGGCAAGAAGATCTGAGAAGAGGTTAGGGTCTCAGTCTGGAGAATCTTTTCTTGATTGTTTTGTAGTTGTAGTTCAGCTGTCCATTACACTCTATATTCCCGAAGCTAGGCCAAATTCACACTCTGACTTTTTCTGTCTTTGTTTGCAGGCAACTGGGCCTGATTGATACCATCTACGTGGAAGGAGCTCGCCCAGATCCAGCCAACGATCCTGAGGAGTCGCTCAACGTAGCAGACATCACAGCCCCCGCCAACTCAGTGCCCATCAAGACGAAGAAGTCTCGCAAATCCAAGCAGTTGGCTATGCAGCCCTATACCTATGCCATTTCCGTGGACTTCGAGGCGACCTGCTGGGAGAAGCAAGCCCCGCCACAATGGAGAGAGTCGGAGATAATTGGTGAGTGGCCCCATATAAACTGCATTATACACAGCACAAATCATCCCTGATTCTTGTGATTCACAGAGTTCCCAGCCGTTCTGGTCAATCTGAAAACAGGCAAGGTGGAGGCGGAGTTTCACACGTACGTGATGCCCCTGGAGTCGCCACGCCTTAGCAACTATTGCACTGAGCTGACGGGTATTCAGCAGAAGACAGTGGAGGCGGGTGTTCCGCTGCAGACGGCACTCAATATGTTCTGCGAATGGCTTCGCAATGAGTTGCGCGTCCGCAACCTCGTGCTGCCGAAGACTAATAAATCCAATATACTGGGAAACTGTGCCTTCGTAACCTGGACGGACTGGGACTTTGGCATCTGTCTAGCCAAGGAATGCACCCGCAAGCGAATCCGAAAGCCAGCCTGCTTCAATCAGTGGATAGACGCGAGGGCCATCTACAGGGAATGGTACAAGTATCGTCCCTGCAACTTCGCCGATGCTCTGTCCCATGTGAACCTGGCCTTCGAGGGACGAGCACACTCCGGCATCGATGATGCCAAGAATCTGGGCGCCCTCATTTGCAAGATGGTTCGTGACGGAGCCCTCTTCTCAATCACCAAAGATCTGACCCCATATCAGCAGCTCAACGGTGGCTTCTGAGCTGCAGCGGTCAGGGGTCATCCTTCAGCCATCCCTCCAAACCAGGACGCAAAAAATCCATTTATTTTTTGGATTATATACGATATAGAATTCTACAACAGCCGCAAGGACATGGAGGATGACTAGGAGAGGTGCCTAATCTGACCACAAACGTAAACGCTAAGAAGTTTCTCGTTTTTGTTTTGTATTTTACCTAATTTCTTGTAACAGCAATTGATAAGACTTGAAATTTGATGTGCATCGCAATCGCAGCCGATCCCCAGCATCGCATCTGCATCGGGATCTGAAACACCTACATACGAGTACATTTAAACATCTACACATAGCTATAAATATGGCCTTAGAGCATACATATTTTTCTACCATTCATACTTACTTGGTAATGCTTAGCCGTAGTCTATAATATGGAATGCAATACTTATTTTAACGACTTACACCGCCTACCCTAACACAAGGTCATAGGGCATAAAATATAAAATAATAATAAAACGACAATAGCTGCATACGTATTATGTGCTGTATTGTATCAAATAACACGGATCATTCTTTGCTATGCATAAACTATAATCGTTAGACTAGTGCATCACCCGAGAGTCTATGCATGACGGCCACTTGTATAACACCCTTCTTACCCGTCCTCATCCAAAGGGGATCGTCCTCGGACAGCCACTCCACCGTGCAGATTGGGAGACCGCAATAGATGTCCGACTTTATGGCCCGCAACGCACACACACTGGTCGGAAAGAAGCCACGCAGGCACTCTATCAGTGGCGCTGTGTAATCCCAGTTGATATCACCCAGCAGTTTGCGGTAGTTGAGATCCCCCTTGAAAATGATCAGAGCTGCCTGGCTTAAAAAGACATACAGGCAGGGCAGATGCTTCTTCATCTGGCTGAAGTCGTAGGGGCTGGTCCAAAAGTAACAGGTGTCGCACAAGACGAACGAACGATCCCGCATGTATCGACGCAGTCGCCGTCCGAATGCGGCTATTTCGGCAATCTTGTGGCTGCGAAGGAAGGTCAGCATCCAGAGAAAATCCTGCTGGGTGACGTCGGAGATGAACCAAGGAATGGCCTTGACATGGAATCGCACTTTGCAAGCCAAGCCCGTTTTGATGAGGTATTCAGCTAACAGGAGGTCTGAGAAGAGCTCGAACCCAGCGTTATCACAAACAATATCCACATAGACCGGGTCCCAGGCCTCAGTGAGGACACGCCAGATATCCGCAGACTGATCCACTAGCAGATCAGACTCGTAATCCTTCATCAGCTTCAGAAACTGGGCATCTGGTGCCTCTTTATTTATGGACAGATCACAGCGATTGCTCCACAGGGCCAGTTTCAACATACTCTGGAAGTTCTTCTGAGAACGCAGCATTCCCCGCATTCCCACGATAACATTCTTCATTAGTTTCACCACACTTGTCGTGGCATTGATCTTTTTCTGAGAAAAGTAGTCGTAACTGGAGAGCGTGACCGAGCGCCGAAAAATGGACCAAATGCGTCGATACATATAGCATTCGGCGTGTAGCCAGACGGTGGAGAACCAGCGATTCCTATCCTCGTTCAGATTGCTAATAAACCGATTCCAGTCCTCGGTATCTGGGGCCTTGCCATGGAACAGCTGAAACACCTGGTTTTCGTGGATCTCATCGCACAGCAGCTGCAGACTCCAGCAAACCCTTTTCAAATCGAAGTGTACATAGGCCCCAAACGTCTCCGTTATCTTCGGCTCGTTTTCATGTAAGAAAGAAACCATTTCCCCCAACATTATGGGCGAGCGGTGCTTAAGCGTGAAATATGCAAAACTTCGCATAAAGTGGCCAGACAGTGCCTGGTGCGGCAAGGTTGCTTTGTCTACTATCTGGTGCTTTTCGTTGTATTTGTGTTCCTCCTCCTCTTCTATCTTTGCCGCGCGGTCGGCTGCGGATGAGTCTACGGTCGTCTGGCTGGTCTTCTCAGTGGAGTGATCCATTTTGTCACTCAACATTCTGACTAAAACTGAAATTTTGATGGCTTCCTGCCAGGCAGAGCTATGATTCCAAACTGTGCTGGTTTGTCTAGGAGTATATTTTGAACTTTAGGGGAAATCTCTGATGTGGAAGCGATAACAATCCAAAAAGCTGTACATTAAAAATTTATCTATGATCTAAGATTGCAACAATTCAACTATTAATGAGTTTTTGTATTCTAATATTTGGTTTACTTGCTCGCAAACTGTATGACGCCGTATTCCCCGGTAAGCATCCACTCCTTATCCTTGGCAAAGAGCTGTTCAGCGATTCCCTGACCCAAGCCGCAAATCATGTCCGCTTTGACAGTGCGCAATGTGCAAAGATTTGTGGGGCGGAAGCCTTCAAGAGTAAATAGTGAAAGATTAAAGTAACGATTCATATTGACATCACATGGGTATGCTAACCTCTCAGGCAGGTCACAAAGGATTTCGTGCTGGGCCAAGAGAAATCGCCCAGAAGCTTGCGATAGTTGAGGTCACCTTTAATATTACCTGCTGCGCCTCCTGCAACCGCGCATAGAGGGCCGGCTTCTCCTCGCGCATGCGAGGAGAAATTGAGTTTGATTAGCTGCCGAAAAGTATCCTATTCCTATCGTTTTGCCTAGTGGCTAGGCAGCACAAATCATCCGTGATTCTTGTGATTCACAGAGTTCCCAGCCGTTCTGGTCAATCTGAAAACAGGCAAAGTGGAGGCGGAGTTTCACACGTACGTGATGCCCCTGGAGTCGCCACGCCTTAGCAACTATTGCACTGAGCTGACGGGTATTCAGCAGAAGACAGTGGAGGCGGGTGTTCCGCTGCAGACGGCACTCAATATGTTCTGCGAATGGCTTCGCAATGAGTTGCGCGTGCGCAACCTCGTGCTGCCGAAGAATAATAAATCCAATATACTCGGAAACTGTGCCTTCGTAACCTGGACGGACTGGGACTATGGCATCTGTCTAGCCAAGGAATGCACCCGCAAGCGAATCCGAAAGCCAGCTTGCTTCAATTAGTGGATAGACGCGAGGGCCATCTACAGGGAATGGTACAAGTATCGTCCCTGCAACTTCGCCGATGCTCTGTCCCATGTGAACCTGGCCTTCGAGGGACGAGCACACTCTGGGCGCCCTCATATGCAAGATGGTTCGTGACGGAGCCCTCTTCTCAATCACCAAAGATCTGACCGCATATCAGCAGCTCAACGGTGGCTTCTGAGCTGCAGCGGTCAGGGGTCATCCTTCAGCCATCCCTCCAAACCAGGACGCAAAAAATCCATTTATTTATTGGATTACGATATAGAATTCTACAACAACCACAAGGACATGGAGGATGACTAGGAGAGGTGCCTAATCTGACCACAAACGTAAACGCTAAAGAATTTTCTCGTTTTTGTTTTGTATTTTATTTGTATTGTATTCCAAACTGTGCTGGTTTTGTCTAGGAGTATATTTTGAACTTTAGGGGAAATCTCTGATGTGGAAGCGATAACAATGCAAAAAGCTGTACATTAACAATTTAGCTATGATCTAAGATTGCAACAATTCAACTATTAATGAGTTTTTTTATTCTAATATTTGGTTTACTTGCTCGCAAACTGTATGACGCCGTATTCCCCGGTAAGCATCCACTCCTTATCCTTGGCAAAGAGCTGTTCAGCGATTCCCTGACCCAAGCCGCAAATCAGGTCCGCTTTGACAGTGCGCAAAGTGCAAAGATTTGTGGGGCGGAAGCCTTCAAGAGTAAATAGTGAAAGATTAAAGTAACGATTCATATTGACATCACATGGGTATGCTAACCTCTCAGGCAGGTCTCAAAGGATTCCGTGCTGGGCCAAGAGAAATCGCCCAGAAGCTTGCGATAGTTGAGGTCACCCTTAAATATTACCAGCTGCGCCTCCTGCAACCGCGCATAGAGGGCCGGCTTCTCCTCGCGCATGCGGTAGAACTCGTAGGGACTTGTCCAGAAGTGCTCCAGCGGAGACAACTCGAACTTGCCTTCCGCTGTGAAACGCTTCCACTTCTTGCCGAGCTCGCTGAGCAGAGGATCGGAATGGTCGGCCAGAAACTGAAGTGTCCAGTGATAGTCGTGAGCCATCACGTCCGATATGAACCAGGGAATGGCCTTGGCATTGAATCGCACCTTCGCCGCCAGTCCCTTGTCAATGATGTATTCGGCCAGAATGAGGTCCGTGTACACTTCGTAGCCGGCATTGTCGAAGATTATATCCACAATACCGTCCCCGGAGGCTCCGTCGATTGCCTGCCAAATGGCGGCTGTGCCGTCTATCAGCAGCTTGGATTCCAAATCTGTGACCTGGTCGAAGGCATTGCCAGTGGGTTTCACCTGCTTGCCCGACGTGATGGACAGATCACAGCGGTTGCCCCACAAATTGAGTTTGATTAGCTGCCGAAAAGTATCCGAATTCCTATCGTTTTGCCTAGTGGCCTTTGCCACAGCCAGCATGGCATCGACACTGAGCTTAGCCGCTGTTTGCTTCTGCTCGCGGAAGTAGTCAAAGGCAGACAGACGCGGTGTGGCCTGGAAAATGGTAGAGATTTTGCGGTACATGTAGCACTCGGAATAGAGCCAGCAGGCAGTAAAGTAGCTACGCTTATCTTTTGGTAGCTTCTCTAGGAATGCGTTCCACATCTGCGTGTCGGGATCTAAAAAGGAAATAAAAGAAATAAAGGCATGGGACGGGGTCTAGAAAATTAGAACATACCCTTGCCTTCAAAGGGCAACAGGGGTCCATTATTGAGAATGTCCTCGCGCAGCTGCGTGACAGCCGCTGCATTTCGTTCAATATCTGCGCCTGCGTCCTGTGAAGTCAATGTAGGTATTCAAGGTTACGCATTGGCATTGGCATTTACCATGGGGAATGCAAAAACTACTCACTGAACCATATGTGGCCAAGAGTTCGTCCTTGTCCTTGACCAGCGAAGCAGCAATTGTGGCCAAAGTCGATGGCAGTCGCACGCGGAACGTGTAATAGGCAAAGCTCCTGTAAGCAAGTAATCACATGTGTCCGTAGATATACAATTGTAAAGATTAGTCTGCATATATAGTATAGGCGAGTGTGCATGTTACATATGGTCCATATCTATACTATGGTGCTATATTTAGCGGTTCCGAAACTTACTGCTTATATAGGGCCGCCAGCTCTGTGTGCGGAGGCGTCTCGGCATCAATAATTCCATTTTTGATATCAAATTCGGCATCTGGCGGCGAACTCATTTTGAAAGACTTTGAAAGTTAAATGTTCCGATTGAGCTTGGCTGAATTTTGTGTGGTGTTTTGGTCGGAAAATCTGATTGCGCGGTTGCGACGGATTGGACAGAAAGTAACTATCGATAGGCCCACCTCGTCATTGCCAGTGTGACCAGATCAAATGAATTTGTTGAATAGGATTCAAAGAGATATACATATATTTATTTTTAAATAATTTAAACCGTGAAGCTTTGGTACATTCTCGGCTCTAGTAGCCAAATTCTCGCGACCCATCTACGAACTGGATGACTCCATAATTTCCGGAGATCATCCAGTGGGGATTCTTTCTGCTCAGAGTCTCACTAACACCCTCTGGAAGACCGCAGATGACCTCTGACTTGACCCTGCGAACAGTGCAAATATTGCTAGGCAGGAAACCGCGCAGGCATGTGTTAAAATCCTGGGTGGAGTCCCAGCAAACATCTTGCAGGAGCTTGCGATAGTTAAGGTCGCCTTTGAAAACAATTAGCTTGGACTGCTGCAGGGAACTGTAGAGATCTAGATTCATATCGCGCATTCTGGAAACGAAATAAATCAGTTAGGTCAGAGTCTGGTCTGCAAAACAACAAAAGTGTATTCACCTGTAATATGCATATGGACAAGTCCAGAAATGTGAGATTGGAGCTAATTCAAACTTTCCCTCGGCCAGGAACTGCAAAAATTTTTTGCCAATTAGGCTTATGATGTAATCTGAATGCTGACTCAGGTATTCCAGCGTCCATTTGAAATCTTGCGCCGTCACGTCAGTCACGAACCAGGGATGTGCCTTCACATGGAAGACCACCTTGGTGGCCAGTCCCTTTTCAATCATAAACTCGGCCAAGATGAAGTCGGTGAACAACTCATAGCCGGCGTTATCCAGAATAAAATCGACTTGGCTCAGCTTCTTTTGCTTACGGTTGTCCAAGCATTGCCATATATCCGCCACTTGGTTGGCGAGTATAAATTCATCTGCGGCGCTGACATCTTCCAGCACTTTTTTATTGCATGGTGGAGGTGCTGGCGCCTCCTCTGGATCTCTGACCGTGTCGTTCCAGTTGCTCCACAAGTTAATTCTCAGCAGCTCTCCAAACATTTCCATGCTGTTGTCTGTGCGTCGCGTGTACTTGGTTAGAGAGAGTACATCATCTATACAGCTGGTCAGTAAATTCTCCTTGATCTTGACATGGTAATCGTACGGCCTTAGGAAGATGCTGTTCTCCACAAAGGAGTAGAGTTTCCTATGCATATAGCACTCGGAATAGAGACAACAGGATCTGAAGACGGTGCGCTCCTCATCGGGCAGCAGATTGAGAAACTTATTCCAGAGTTCGCGATCGGATTCTGTAGGAAATAAGTAATCTCATTGGGGCAACAGTAGGAGCAACTATTACCACTGTCTCACCTTCGCCGGCGAATCCCTGGAAGGGCTTATCTGTTTGAAGCTCGTACTTTAGCCTGGAGATTAGGCCAATGATGATTTTGAGTTCCTCGCGGGCGGCCTCACCGAATTCCGCAACCAATTCGCTCTTATCCTTGGTCAGCGTGTCTATTACATTCGTCAAAATCACGGGAAGCCGATTCCTTAGAGTATTGTATGCACCGCTCCGCTTATACTGCCCAGACATGAAGGCATTCAGCGGCGTTCGCATGTCGTATATCTTATATTTGGCATCAGCCTCTGTTTTAAAGAATCCTATGGACACGATATGACCACCATCATCTGGAACCTTTCCATCATATGTTGGTTCCGAATCTGACTTTTCCATCGTCTCATCTTCTGGCTGCCCAGCATATCGTTCATGCGACGGGGACTCCATAATGACACCACAACTTGCTTTACAGAAAATTTTTGTGCATTTCAGTTGACTTTTGATAGAAATTCTAAAAAACCAATAAACACATATCTAGTTTTGGTAAATGCCACAATTGTCTTTGGCGATAGTCGTTTTTTAGTGCCATTTCAAAAAAGATTCGGGGGACTCTTGCAAGGGACTATGATTCGATTTAGATTAATTAAAAGAACGTCTACTATTTTTTAGTATGCCAGTTTGATGGAACACCGTTGCAACCAGATTTGATGAAAAGTTAGACATAATCGGTTTTTTTTATTGGCGACAGCCGTTTTTTTGTTTGTTGCTGTTTTTAAAAATAAATAAGTTAAAAAACTTAAACTTGAAGAATTTTTCCGCAGTTAAGGCGAAAGATAATTTTCAATCGGTGAATTTTGGTATATTTTGATATAAGGTGGTCATATGTATACTCCAGGTCCATACTCCCGGATTATCATTGGATTTTTCCGTTAAATGGAACATGCGACAATGATGCCCATAAGAGCCCAGTGTATAGAAGAAGACAATGATGCGGCCGCATGATACAACATTCGGCGCATCATTCTCAAAATGGTAGCACAAAGACTTTCAAGGTCTTTTGGGACGCGCTGAGTGTGGTGTTCTTTCAGTTCCTCTAGCTGAAGCCTACGTATAATTACTTTAATATTATTGCGTGTCTGAACAGAGCCAACTAACACCGGACAAAGTACAACACCTAAAACAAAAGACGACAACTGCATTTGGTAACGGACAACGAACCGACTCCTCTGCTGGTCATGAGGAGCCACTGACGCCCACCCTACCTTGGTCTTGTGCCAAGTACCGCATTTTTAAACTGTACAAGACCCCTTTTGCGTGAGGGACCTACAAGGGCTTGCTGTAGGAGATCAAACTCTATCTTTTACACAAACATTATAATATTTATTGTATTCTTATGACTAAAATTATGTTGCCCCTCATACTAGCTGATTCCAAGAGTTTTCCCCCGGATGTTAAATCTATCTTAAATTTAAAAAGAGTGGAAAAGTGAAGAAAGGTATTTGTAGGCATAGAAGAATATGAGCATAGAGTTAAGGCCAACGGATAATATAGTGAAATGCCGATGCAAATTGGCAAACCATACCAGCGTCTCTGACCAACACGGATGCCCACGCAGGGGAGAACCAGACGGCAACCGATCGCTTATAAGCACACGGCGTTAATGCCCTTTTTTTCTTGTTGCTTTGTTTACTATTTGTGTGCCGGTGACAACCGTGCCCTTCTCCTTTTCTATCTTTTTTTTCTCTCCTATGTGTTCATTTGCCACTAAGAATATATGGGGAATACTTAACATTTATTATTCAAACACTTACGGGAATCTCCATTGACGAAGCGCTTCCGATTGGGTCCGGATCTGTGAAAATAATATGCACAAAGAAAAAAAAGGAAGGTTCACCTGCTTATCACTACACACATTTGGCAGATCAACTATCTCGATCTCTTTTTATCTCCCATCCGTTTCTCCCTAGCCACCAGCAGTTAGCGGCCGCTGCACTGCCTTTCGCTCGATGCTCTTCGCTTTCTTTATTTTCTCTTTCTTTTGCTATCACCGGTCTTGCCGAGTACCGGTGCGTTGGCGCTTGCGCTCAAGGGAAAAAGGGAGGTGGGGAATGGACAAGGAAAAGAGAAGAAAAGAAAAGAGAGATTGCAGTGAGAGAAAGAGCTTGATAGAAGAGAGAGGATAGTTGGTGAACACTAGCTTAAAGCATCCATGCAGCCGCTTTGGGTTATCATGTAATGATGAACGCTGTTTCTTTCTTTGATGTAACATATACGGCGACCAGATTTTGATGAACATTTTTCTTTTTGAATGTGAACGATCTTGAAGAAATTATTCGAACGTGATGGGCGCTTTGTTGCTGCTTTCGCTTCCCCTCCGCCACGAGCTCACTCACGCCCTTTCCAAGGCATCTCAACTACTCTTACCCCAAGCGGTGACCTCTGTATCCTTCCCTTCCGACGCATTTTACCGGTTTTGGCTTTTGCACAATTTTTTTCCACCTTTCTTTATTTTTTTTCACTGGTATTACAGATACTTAATTTTCGTCTCTTTTTGGCACCAAAATCAAGCCGATTTTGACTAATGGCGTCCCTCTGACCTCTACTTATAGGCTTCCCCTCACCGAACTTCGACTTCGAACCCCACTCAGTCCGTTGAGAAACCATGACCTCTCCATTTCATGGCCCTCTCTGACAACCTCTTACAGAGCATTTGGCATTCGCCGCTCATCAGGCAGTGCATACCTTTCGGCGGACAAAAAAAACCCCCAGCTACAAGCCTACCCGTACATATCCTATTCAGCTAGTAATATCCAACCGAAAATCAAAATCGAGGAATACGTTATATTTTTGGTATATTGCGGTATATTTTTAGGTCAGACCGAATATTTTATTGGGTCTTTTTGAGGAATTTTTTGGAGGAACTTTGTTGAGGCAACATCATTCCAACAATTTCCTTTTTCATCGCAACAATTTCCCTTACATTCCATTCTCACTTACGTTTTTTACCGTTGGCAACATTTATTTGTATGGGCCAGCAACATGCGCCCCGGAATTGGCGACGTTGTCCCACAACATACCAACGGTTAAGTTTCGAAATGACGGGACATTCCATTCTCACTTACGTTTTATGCCTTGACCTTCCCCAAACCTTCTTTTAGGCCGAATCCAATAAGCGGATTTTTTGTAATTGGTCAATCTTGTAGAAAATTGTTTCATCTATCGGTTAAAATTATGTGTTCAGGGCTGAGGGTCCTAGTTAGCTAAGAATATAAAACAGAATATCAAAATCGACGAATGTGATTTTCGTCGGTATTTTTACGGTATTTTTTTCAATGAGACCGTAAGTTTCGGTATATTTCTGAAGGTCGGACGGTATATCTTATCGATAATTCCGCGGTCACACTGATTCCAACAAAACAAGACGCCGAGCCTTACGAAGATGTTTAATACGCGAACCGCCTGAGCGAGACAAAACGGGAAAACGGGAAAACGGGAAAGCCTTTAACAAAGGCAACGCTTGATAAACCGCATCCAATGCATACCAAGTAAATCTGAAGCAAATAAGCCGCGCCGCGCACCGCACGCTCACCCGCCCAACAACACACACCACACATTCAGCGACTCCGACGAACAACACAACGAGACAGGGAGCGCCACTCACACACCACAGCACACGCACACTCACGCCCACAGAGACAGGGCGATGTCACACCTACCTGTGCCACTGTACGGCTTCGCAGCGTTTTTCATGATTTTCTGGTTTGGCACCTGGATGGTCCATGTGATAGCCATTTGCTACGGAAAGTACAAGCTGCACAAAAAGTCGTGCAAATTGCCGTCAGAGTCGTCACCACTTCCGGGTGTCTCCATCCTTA
Source organism: Drosophila algonquin (assembly GCA_035041765.1). Lineage (NCBI taxonomy): Eukaryota > Metazoa > Arthropoda > Insecta > Diptera > Drosophilidae > Drosophila > Drosophila algonquin. Next base: position 1,607,290 of record JAWNKY010003561.1, read on the forward strand.
AACCACTGATGGGCGTGGATCCGAACTTGCAGCACAACCTGGAGACCTTCTTCACGATGGACTATCCTGTGTACGAGCTGCTCTTTTGTGTGGAGGACAAGGACGATCCGGCCATAAAGCTGGTCGAGGGACTGCTGGAAAAGTATCCCCGGATAGACGCTCGGCTCTTTGTGGGCGGCTCTGATGTGGGCGTCAATCCGAAAATCAACAACATCCATCCCGGCTACATGGCGGCGAAGTACGATTTCGTTATGATCTCCGACAGCGGCATCAAAATGAAGAACGACACGCTGCTGGACATGGTCCAGAACATGTCCGAGAAGCACGCCCTGGTCCATCAGATGCCGTTCACCTGTGACCGGGAGGGATTTGCCGCCATCTTCGAGAAGGTTTTCTTCGGCACTGTCCAGAGCAGGATCTACCTATCGGCCGATGTCCTCGGCATCAACTGCCACACGGGAATGTCGTGTCTGCTGCGGAAAGCAGTTATCGACCAGCTAGGCGGCCTGAGGGCCTTCGGCTGCTACCTTGCGGAGGACTTCTTCATCGCCAAGGGCGTGACAAAGCTGGGATGGAAAATGAGAATCTCCAATCAGCCCGCTCTGCAGAACAGCGGACTGTGCGACATCGGCAGCTTTCAGGCCCGGCTCATACGATGGGCGAAGCTGCGCGTGGCCATGGTTCCCACGACCATCCTTTTGGAGCCGCTCTCCGAGTGCATGATCCTGGGGGCCTTCGCGGCCTGTTCAGCCTCGGTTCTGTTCAACTGGGACCCTCTGGTCTTCTACCTGGTGCACATACTCTGCTGGTTACTGTCCGACTGGTTGCTGCTCTCCATAGTCCAGCACGGCTCCATGCCGTTCCACAAGTTCGAGTTCGTCATTGGCTGGCTGTTCAGGGAGCTGACGGGGCCCTATCTGTTCCTGCACGCGCTTTGGGACCCGGCGATACGTTGGCGGACCCGCACCTTCAAGCTCCACTGGGGCGGTATGGCCTACGAGCTGAACACACCTGCCGACTGTCAAACCTCACCGCTGCAGCCACAGCCACTGCCGGCGCCGACGTTACCGACGGAGTCGGGGTCAGCGTTGGCGGAGGTCACGCCAGCGGCCACATTCTGTACAGGAGCGAAGCACCGTCTGCTGGTATCGTAGCAGCAACTAGTTAAGTTCATTATTTTGTACTTTTGAGTAACTCAGCGGACTGCAAACGTAGAAGGAAGACGGAGCTGGTGACTGGTGACGTCTGGAAGTAGTATTATTAGCTAAACCCTTAGTCACTACGTAAGCATAGACTTAATGCTGTAAAAAAGAACAGACTCGACTCCACTCTCATGCATAGGCATAGTGCACACTCATCCCCACCCTCAACCTCACCCGCACCTATGTCCAAATGTCCAGCTTTAAGGGAATTCAGTTAACTGCTGCGTTTATATTGCAGTCTTTGTCGTGCAGCGTGGTATGCCAGAGTAGATTAGATTAGAGCCAGAGGCAGAGGCATAGATTCGACTCGATGACAGACAACCGAGCGACAGCGACGTCACCTTGTGCTTCCCTGATCACATCAATCTGGGGCCTCTAGGGCCGAGCTTGTGGCACAGTTTGGTGGCTTCGCGCAAACTGGTTAGCGATTCCTACATCTTACGACATAAGTTGTTGCTTTGTATATATAATGATATATATATTAGTAGCCGACAATTACACCCCACCCCTAGCCTGTACAGACATTTTGCGATCGCGAATAATACTCGTTGCGAGCCATAGTTGTAGTTAGCAGACGTTTATAATTTATAATTATTTTTTTCTGCTTATGTTGTTGCTTTTTCGTATCGTAATTATTGATTATTTTGTGTAGCTAAGCCCACCACCCTAGATATGATTTATATAGTTTGTAGATATTTAGTCTTATTAGTTGCGTTTTTTGTTTGTTTTCTGCATCTTCTGTACATAAATTAGCTCCGATAAAGAATGCCATTGAATAAATAAAATTTACATGATCGTGCACATCCTAGCTCCATTTCGATTGATTGATGTTTGCTCACTGATATCATTTTGTCATTTGAGGGCTTAGCATAAATAGATCACTCTTATCAGCACATGAGTATGACTCAGACAGTGTCAGGGGGCCACAGCCACAAGCAAAATAAAATGCCTGGTAATGTGGGAAAAGCTGCGCTGAGTCACGCCTCCGCCACACTCCACTCACGTATTTGCCATAATTATTCCAAAGAGTAACATCGCACAGCACACTTGACGCGATCGTCTCTGCTCCGTTCTAATGCGGGCCTTCAGAAAATGAACTTGTACAGTTGTTGGAATTATGCCTTTGTGGTGCGGGGAGCAAGGGTCAGACTGAACATTGGAAAATGAAGTTGTAGAACCTTTCAAAAGTATTGCTGCCATCATGGGATTATGGTTGCCTTGGGGATTGTTCTTCTGGAAATATTCTTTCACCAGAGGCTCTTATCGTATTGAACTTAAACCGAGTATAAAAACACAAACATATTTATGAATTGCGGGTCTACAGATTAGAGTTGGCATATCAGTAGCACAGCGGAGGAGGGGAGATACATTGTAGTGGACAGATCGAGAAGGAATCCCTCGATTCGTTCCCCGTTGCGCTTTAAGTAAGAAATGAAATATAAATATAAATATAAACGTATAGGAAACGTATTCCTAAAGTACACACAAATATGAATATGAGTAGCTATTAGCTTTACGGCAGTACTGCTGCCATTGCAAAGGCCAATTTGAAGCGACTGCTGCTATTTTGTGAACACTCTGCGATGCCCAAAAATGGTGAGAAACTAATTAAATCCAAATAACGAACAATAGAAGGGAGGAAATGTTCCGAATGAAACACGTTCCTCGGATCGCTGGAAATTATTATGTAAATTCGGCTTCAATATCGGGGCTCTTATCAAACCCTATTGCTAGGTCACCCAAGTTAAACTTAAAGTATAGCCAATTATTAGTTAAACGATTAGATTATATAGAGGTTTGAAACCCCATTCGCCTATATGTATCTTAGCTGCGATTAATTTGAACTATTGTTTGATTTGCTGCTGCGGAAATACACCGCAGAACATAAGGCAAAGTCGATTAACAAGCTGATAAGAAAGTAAAATGTACTATTTTTTAAATCTATTTGTTACTAAGTCTAAAGCTAGTCGAAGCAAAGGTAATTATACCGAATAAATAGCAAATAACAAAAATAGAACCTCATGATCAACATAACACAATCTCAATTCATTCTTCTTCCAGTATTGTTGACATTATGGAATTACGCTCATAACCTTGCCTTGCCTTGCCCGATAAGGCATGAATCATCCGATTCATACGGTGCTGTGGATGTGCCCGTGGATGTGCACCGGCTCGTTTGTGATTTACAATTTTTAGGACCATTCCATTCAAAATGGCGACATTGGACGCACTTCCCATCACCATACCATACTTGCGAACTATCTAATCAATGTTTGAGAATTTATGTGTTCTTGAAGTATGGCAAGTGCGCCAACCGCTGGACACGTGAAGCGGGCGCAAGTGTTGGATGAGATGAGCCATTGCCTGTAGAGGTGCGTCGGAGAAATCCCAGTGGCACACTCATTCGCCCTCATACTACGAAAGTGTAGGCATAACCCTTATCTATGAGAATTCCGGTGGTTTTGGCGTATTAAGATATCATTCTATTTGCCAGATAGGATAGTAGATTCAAACGAGCTGAACGTCGGGCTACACCAGAAGCCATGTGTAAATTTCGGTACATTTGCAAAAATAGCAATGTCGTCCCATTATTAAATGGCCTCGCCCTATCTAAAAGTACTCTGGCTCGCCGTAATCTCTGTTTGCCCTTGCAATTGCACTTGAGATTTGTCTGCCACCCATTTGAAAATTGCGCCCATTCGGTTGATCCCAATCGATATTTTGATAGATATTGCATAACGTGACCATTTTCCGTATACCTGATTTTTGGTATATTTTAAATTGGAAATTCAGGTGACTGAAGGTATATGAATCAATTTTATACTGATTAGGATAGCAATATATTCGGTACAGTCACTAACCATACAATATATAGACACGACACTTCATACATTGAAAATGTCCGCACCAAAATCAGGCATCAGCGCCCGAGCCAGTCGTGAGTGTGAGTGAGTGAGTGTATGCGTGCTCATGCATTCTCACGTACTTTTGCGTGTTTGCATGTGTGGATCCAAGGCATATGCCAGCAGTTCTGCGGACTAGCCCACGCCTAGCTATCTGACTAGCCCGCCCGGTCCAGCAGTGACCCGCAGACTAGCCCGACCTCATGTAAAATCCTATACCATTTTTGCATTGCATTGTCATTGGGGTTGATGTGTCGGCAGGCGTTGCATCAACGTTGTCTAGTCCGTGACTAGGCTGCGGAGACCAGTCCATGGCCATTGCATCAACGTTGTGTAGTCCGTGACTAGGCTGCGGAGACCAGTCCATGGGCTGGCCCAAGTGGACTAGACCACGGCTAGGCTGCAGAGACCAGCCCATGGACTAGGCTGCGGAGACCAGTTAATGGACTGGTCCATGTGGACTAAGCCACGGCTAGGCTAGGAAAATGGTATAGGATCAATAAAAAACTTTTTTTTTTCATTTTCTATTTACATATATTATTTACAACTAAAAAAACAAGAAAAAAATAACGCAAACAAAAAAAACACAAACTCTAGTTTTTGAGTTAATTTTTCCTCCATGGCATGCTTTAGCTTCTCCATTTTGGTGCATTTTGTGCACTAGTTTTCTTTGTCTGTAAATTTAAAAGTATATTTTAGTACAATATATCAGTAATAACAATAATGTTAACTTACCTTGGCAGGAGAAACTTCATTCTCTTAAAGTCTGACATGTCTTAAAGGATAAATAAATATTATTTGTAAATGAAAAACAAACAAAAAGTCAAATAAATCTATTCTATGTATGTATGTGTTAGGCAGAATTCTCGAGAAAAGAGCACAAAAAAGACGCAAAACCAAAAAATGGCCAGCGCAGCCTCAAAAATATTTCACAACTTTTTCATTGAACTAAGCACAGTTTTTGAAAACAAATATCTTATATACATACAGCTGTGTTCATGGAAATAGCAGTGCTGTACGGCACCTCCTTCAAACTCGTTTTAGAGATATTTCTAGTCTTCCAAATTGAGCAAATGATACTTTTTTAGAAAACCTGGAATGTAAGCATTATAATCCTGAAGAAATTTCGTTACATTTACATTCCATCTTCTTGTTTTTCATTACTTTAGACAACTACCCATGAAATCTGCTGTTCACTGAAATAGCAGTGCGGGGATACAAATATTTTTTAAAAATTAAAAACCAAACAAATAAATTTAAAAGTGTCACCATCAGTGAGCTTTATTTAATTATTGAATATTTTGATAAAATAAATTTTTGGACATAGCGGTACTTTTTTTTTTGGAGCATACAAGAAATCATTGTGTGGTTCAGAAGAGGAGACCTACTAATTTGACTAAAACTAAGGGCAGGATGCCTATAGGGATTGAAAACTAAGCTGTTTTAGACGCTCACTATTGTATTTAAGCCAAATAACTATAAACATTAGACTGAAAATCGAGTTACTATTCGAAAAATTACGATTTCAGAGGATGGTCGTCGATATTTTTGTATGCAACCCAATTCCTAATGAGCTTTCGAAAGTGTTTTGGATCATTATACTATTAAAAAATTCTTTTCAAAAGCATTTTTCAACTGGAATATGACTGTAATGTATTCTCAAGTACACATTTTTGTCAAATTTTTGGCAACACAAAAGATGTAGATACTAATCCAAATGAGCTGCACCTCAAAGTGCGCAGCCCAGCTACCTAACTCAGTTTTTTAAAAATTTTTTGTGTGTTTATCTGGTTTCCGTGAACGCCAAACATATTTTATGAAATCTATCTGAGTATATAATACCACTTTACCCTAATCGGCCCATAGTGTTTTTTCGCTGTAACACATTCCAGTCCATATGTGTTTTTGCAAACTTGAGTCGTGTTCCTATGTGTTCTCAAAAACCAAACGCGTAGCTTTCTTGGACTTCTTGCATTTAAATAATGTGTGATTAGTCATCTATTAACCTCCACATAGCTGACATAACGAAATAAATTTGCTTTCATATTTTTTGAAGGTACTGTAGGCATGGTCGGGCTGTATTGCTCACTTTGACCAACCTGTAAAAGCGTCGTTTTTCGCATAGCAGCTAGATTTTCAGTCTAATGTTTATAGTTATTTGGCTTAAATACAATAGTGAGCGTCTAAAACAGCTTAGTTTTCAATCCCTATAGGCATCCTGCCCTTAGTTTTAGTCAAATTAGTAGGTCTCCTCTTCTGAACCACACAATGATTTCTTGTATGCTCCAAAAAAAAAAAGTACCGCTATGTCCAAAAATTTATTTTATCAAAATATTCAATAATTAAATAAAGCTCACTGATGGTGACACTTTTAAATTTATTTGTTTGGTTTTTAATTTTTAAAAAATATTTGTATCCCCGCACTGCTATATCAGTGAACAGCAGATTTCATGGGTAGTTGTCTAAAGTAATGAAAAACAAGAAGATGGAATGTAAATGTAACGAAATTTCTTCAGGATTATAATGCTTACATTCCAGGCTTTCTAAAAAAGTATCATTTGCTCAATTTGGAAGACTAGAAATATCTCTAAAACGAGTTTGAAGGAGGTGCCGTACAGCACTGCTATTTCCATGAACACAGCTGTATATGCATATAAATATGTTATCTATAGATATACACTTTGTCTATGTTAATTGTTTATATTACAGCAGAAGCTTCCACTCGCGTTAAAATCAAAACGTTTATGCACGCACTCGAAGAAGAAGACGGCAGAAAAAGAATAAAAGTTACACAAACAAAATGCACTAGATCTTACATGTAACGGCATGTCGTTTCGTGGAATTAATATTCTCATGCCGTCTTTTTTTTGGCGACCAATGAAGTGCCATCTCTTTCTCTCTTTCCTGCTTATGTATCAGTGGCATGCCTCTGCATCAACGTTGGTCAACCATGGGCTAGCACTGGCTTGCCTTTTCATCAGCGTGGGTCAACCATGCGCTTGGCAACCCAGCTAAGCGCTGCTAGCAGTGGCATATCTTTGCATCAGTCTTTCCCGACCCTGTGACTAGACCGTGCGGGCTAGGCAAGGGCTACTCATGTGTTCCTTCCAATATATTTGTCTGCACCAGCTTCGCCTAGCCCTTGACTAGGCCAGTGTGACTAGTCAGTAGTCAAGCCCTCTCGGGACAAGATACTGCTAATATATATTAAACAAGGTAGTCGCACTGAGAGAGCTCTACTTCTTATTTCAGTGTTAAGATGACAGAAGAGAGAGAGAGAGAGAGCGAAAGAGTAATGAGTTTGCTCTCTTGTGTCAAAACAAAGAAATTTGTACGTGCATGCATATGTTATTTTATATATTATAAGATATTTTGTTGTCATAATTAGTCTGCAGGAAAATTTGTGCTAGTTGTAAGATTTTTGTCGATTGCAAAATACGAAAAGTCAAAGGGAACAAGAAAAAATCGTCCGCAGAGAAGCGTCGCTCCCAACTGCTGCAGGCAGACTGAAAATTTAAGAAGTAAATAAGAGGGTGAGAGAGCGAGTGCGGCTACCTTGTTAAGTATGCCTTGGGTCTGCTTGTTCGCCTACTGCCTTGCCATTAGTCACAATAATGACACATTTTTCTAAAATGGTGAACCGGTATGCTTGCGCCAATGGGCTATGCAGCAGGCCACAGGGGTAAGAATCGCATCGTTTTCGCTATTCTCCAGTGTGCCCTCGCTGTCTTCTTCTACAAGCAGCTGATTGTGATTATAGTTTACTATATTATTTATTTATTGTTTCTATTATTATTTATTAAATATATGTTATTTATTAAGGATATTGAAACTCCGACAATTAAATTAATTGTTATATTCAACACGGTATATTTTAAATATGAGACCAAATATTTACGTATACGTAATACGTAGACGTATACGTCATATGTATATTTCTAAGGGACAGAGAAAATGTTCTTTCCATAAGTCAACTGCCTTGCCATTGGTCACAATAATGACATGCTCTGCACAAGAGCACACACATACTTGCATACACACATTTAAGTGTTTTAAGAAATTTCTTGCAGGTTCTGTCTTTGTATATACATAGATAAATGTATGTGTGTGTTCTTGTGCAGAGCATGTCATTATTGTGACCAATGGCAAGGCAGTTGACTTATGGAAAGAACATTTTCTCTGTCCCTTAGAAATATACATATGACGTATACGTCTACGTATTACGTATACGTAAATATTTGGTCTCATATTTAAAATATACCGTGTTGAATATAACAATTAATTTAATTGTCGGAGTTTCAATATCCTTAAACAAATTAAACAACTAGCACAAATTTTCCTGCAGACTAATTATGATAAAAAAATATCTTATAAATGTAAAATGTTTTTTATGTGTATCAAATGTGTAGTTAACGTGTAGTTTTAAGAGACTTATTAGTTGATCTTCCTTGTTTAAACCTTATTTTATACAAGGAGTTTTTAAAATTAATCAATCTTGTAGAAAATTGTTTCATTAATCGGATAAAATTATTTTTTGAGGGCTCAATATCCTATTCGGCTAGTAATATTATACAAAATATCAAAATCAAGGAATTTGATTTCGTCGGTATATTTTGAATATGTGACGGTATATTTTTGGAATATTTTTGAGGGTCCGACAGCATATTGTATCGATAAATAAGTCACACTGCACTGAATTCGCAATAGGAAAGTTATTTAAAAAAGGTATAAAAACAATAGTCAAAGTGCTAAAACCCCTTAATTAAAAGTTCATATGAATGTCCGTGCAAGTGTGGGGTGAGGCTGGGAAAGTGTGGATATTGTGTTATTCCCAATTCAAAATAGTCTTTTGTATGTGAAAAATCTATACAATGCCCCCTCCACCCCCACAGAAAAGTGTTTATCAGATTCACGCACACACCGCCGTAGCTCCACCGGGTCGGGACGCTCTGTGGGTGAACTTGACTGCGTGGGAAATAGCGGAAATATTGGAAAATTCTTGAAAAATTTTCTCGGTTCGGTTTGTTTATGCTTAAAAGCTGTCTATTGATGTTTCGCAGACCGCCTCGTCGTGACTTTTATGATTCTCGACGGCCAGAAATAGCCAGAAATATGAAAACTAGTAAAGAACGATATTTTCGATACCCTTGACTCTAGAGGTCAATTAATTGATTTAAAATGTTAAAAAATTGCATTTACGTGTGCGCATTGATGAAAAATGATTTAAATGCTAATTTCGCACACATGACATACATATGTATGTATGTACACACATTGCCCAGCAAGCAACTTGACGAGAGTGCTTAAATGCTCGAGTAAAGGGTATGGAGAACTAAAGTACACCCACAATTAAAATTTTCCCGTTTACTATTGCAGATGTCTTAGCCAGAGTGTGGTAGGAAGAGCCCGAACAACCAGAATCATTCCGAGGAAAGGATTAGATAATTCCAGAGAGACAGACAGCAACACATAGAGATGGCCATGTCAAAGGTGATTCGCGTGCTGGAAAAGTCCATAGCTCCGTCACCGCACAGTGTGCTGCTGGAGCATCGCCACAAGAGCGACAGCATCTTGTTCGAGTCGCACGCTGTGGCTCTGCTGACGCAACAGGAAACGGACGTGATAAGGAAGCAGTACACGAAAGTCTGCGACGCCTACGGATGCTTGGGGGTTCTCCAGTTGAATGCTGGTGAGAGCACCGTGCTTTTCCTGGTGCTGGTGACAGGCTGCGTGTCCATGGGGAAAATCGGCGATGTGGAGATCTTTCGAATAACGCAGACGACCTTCGTATCGCTGCAGAACGCGGCTCCCAACGAGGACAAGATAAGTGAGGTGCGCAAGCTGCTCAATTCCGGAACGTTCTACTTCGCCCACACCAATATCAGCGTCACTGCGACGTCTGGCACCTCCGGATCTGCATTCAGCAAGTTCGACATCACACTCTGCGCCCAGCGGCGGCAGCAGACCTCGGAGACGGACAATCGCTTCTTCTGGAACCGTATGATGCACATACACCTGATGCGCTTCGGCATTGACTGCCAGTCGTGGCTACTCCAGGCCATGTGTGGCTCCGTGGAGATTCGCACTGTCTACGTAGGAGCCAAGAACGCCCGGGCAGCCATTATATCGAGGCTGAGCTGTGAGCGGGCTGGCACCCGGTTCAATGTACGCGGCACTAACGACGAGGGCTACGTGGCCAACTTTGTGGAGACGGAACAGGTCATCTATGTGGATGGGGAGGTTACTAGCCATATCCAAACCAGGGGCTCAGTGCCACTCTTCTGGGAGCAGCCGGGTGTACAGGTGGGATCGCACAAAGTCAAGCTATCTCGAGGCTTTGAGACCTCCGCTGCCGCTTTTGATCGGCACATGAGCATGATGAGGCAACGCTATGGCTATCAAACCATTGTGAATCTCCTGGGCAGCTCGCTCATCGGTAGCAAAGAGGGCGAGGCCATGCTGAGCAATGAGTTCCAGCGGCACCACGGCATGTCCGCCCACAAGGACATTCCCCACGTGGTATTCGACTATCACCAGGAGTGCCGCGGCGGCAACTTCTCCGCTTTGGCCAAGCTAAAGGAACGAATGGTGGCTTGTGGGGCCAACTACGGTGTGTTCCATGCAGTCAATGGTCAGGTAGTCCGGGAGCAGTTTGGAGTTGTACGCACAAATTGCCTGGACTGCCTCGATCGAACGAACTGTGTGCAGACCTACCTGGGATTGGACGTTCTCAATCTGCAGCTGGAGTCGCTGAAGATGGGTGGCAAGCAGCAGAACATATCGCGTTTCGAAGAGATCTTTCGCCAGATGTGGATCAACAATGGCAACGAGGTGAGCAAGATCTACGCCGGTACGGGAGCCATTCAGGGCGGCTCTAAGCTGATGGATGGCGCTCGCTCAGCGGCCCGGACCATACAGAACAACCTTTTGGACAACTCCAAGCAGGTTAGTGTCTTCCATAAACTATAAAATAAATTAATAACAGCCACCGGAAATCTTTACAGGAAGCAATTGATGTTCTTCTGGTGGGCTCGACACTCAGCTCGGAGCTGGCCGATCGGGCACGTATCCTGCTGCCCTCCAACATGCTGCATGCCCCCACAACGGTGCTCAGAGAGCTGTGCAAGCGCTACACGGAATACGTACATCCGCGCATGGCCCGGATCGCCGTAGGTACATACAACGTGAATGGTGGAAAGCATTTTCGGAGCATTGTCTTCAAGGATTCCTTGGCAGACTGGCTGCTAGACTGCCACGCCATGGCTCGATCCAAAGCCCTTGTGGATGTGAACAATCCCTCTGAGCATGTCGATCATCCAGTAGACATCTATGCAATTGGCTTCGAGGAGATCGTGGACCTGAATGCCTCAAACATCATGGCGGCCAGCACGGACAACGCCAAGCAGTGGGCCGAAGAGCTGCAGAAGACCATCTCCCGAGACAACGACTATGTGCTGCTTACCTACCAACAGCTGGTGGGCGTCTGCCTGTACATATACATACGTCCGGAACATGCTCCCCACATCCGGGACGTGGCGATCGATTGTGTGAAGACGGGTCTGGGCGGGGCCACGGGAAACAAGGGAGCCTGCGCAATCCGATTCGTTCTCCATGGCACTTCAATGTGCTTTGTGTGCGCCCACTTTGCGGCTGGCCAGTCCCAGGTGGCGGAACGAAACGCTGACTACTCCGAGATCACAAGGAAGCTGGCTTTTCCCATGGGAAGGACCCTGAAGTCGCACGATTGGGTGTTCTGGTGCGGAGACTTCAACTACCGCATCGACATGGAGAAGGATGAGCTGAAAGAGTGTGTACGCACCGGCGACCTCTCCACGGTCCTCGAGTTTGACCAGCTTCGAAAGGAACAAGAGGCTGGCAACGTTTTCTCGGAGTTCCTGGAGGGGGAGATAGGCTTCGATCCTACCTATAAGTACGATCTCTTCAGCGACGACTACGACACGTCGGAAAAGCAGAGAGCCCCAGCCTGGACGGACAGGTGTCTCTGGCGGCGTAGAAAGGCTCTGGCCGAGGGCGACTTTCCCTCCTGGAATCCTGGCAAACTCATCCACTACGGGCGATCCGAGCTGAAGCAGAGTGACCATCGTCCCGTCATTGCCATCATTGATGCTGAGATTATGGAGATCGATCAGCAGCGTCGGCGGACAGTCTTTGAGCAGGTCATCAAGGATCTGGGACCCCCAGACTCTACCATTGTGGTGCATGTCATGGAATCTTCGGTGGACGACGAGGGGCCCACCATCTATGACGAGAGCGTGATGTCTGCTCTGATTGCCGAACTATCGAAGATGGGTGAAGTGACCCTCGTGCGCTATGTGGAGGACACCATGTGGGTGACCTTCCGGGATGGCGAATCGGCCCTGAACGCGGCCGCCAAACGGAGCACACAAGTCTGCGGCCTGGAGCTGGTCTTCGAGCTAAAGTCCTCTGACTGGCAGCACTTAGTGGACAGCGAGATCGAGCTATGCACCACAAACACCATTCCGCTGTGTGCTAATCCCACAGAGCAGGCCCAGCTGTTGCAGGTGTCGCCGGAGGTTCCTCAGCGGCCCAAGCAGCCACCGACGCGTCCTCCCGCTCGCCCGCCCATGCCCATGTCGCCAAAGAACTCGCCACGTCACATCCCGCATGTTGGAGTCATCAGTATTGTCCCCAAGGCGGCCAAGCCACCGATGCCTCCTCAACCCCTGATGCAAGCGCCCCTACAGCCGATGCAAGCGCCCCCTCGACCGCCTGCCATGGACAACACCCCCTCCTCCAAAACGCAATCCCCCACAGAGCTGGCCTCCGTCTGCTCATCGGGCTCATCTTCGGGCAAGGCATCGCCCACTGGCTCAGCAGTGGCCTCCGGTCCGCCTACTCCTCCGCGTCAAATGCAAAGCAAGCAAGCCACACCCGTCTCTACGCCCTCAAGGCAGGTGGCGCCCGCGTCATCTGCCGCCACACCATCCTCGAAGCAGCCATCGCTGGAGATGTCGGACACCGCCTACGAGACCGCTAGCAATATATACGAGGAGATCCAAGACGACATTCCTGCACCACGCCATCCGCCCCCGGCTGGTCCGCCTCCAGTCATTGGCGGCGGCCCTGTGGACAGCCCACGACGCCAGGCTGGACCAGCTGGAGCACCGATGGGTCCCCCGCCACCACTCCCGAATCGAGGACGTGGTCCGCCACCGATACCAAATAGAAGCGGCAATGCCCCGCCGCTGCCAACACGACCCACTAACAATTAGGCGGAATTGGCCCATGGGGTGAGTCCGGAACTGGTGGTACGTTCTTATTCGCCCTGATCATCTAATCAGGGTTCTTTTTACTCCACAGCTCGATGTCTTACATTCCGAATCTCTGTATTTAACGTTGGATTCGCATACCGAAATATAATCGAATATATTAAAAAACTTGTATAGAGAGCAAAGGAGCCGCCGCATCAAATATCATAGATGAATCCATGTTTGCACACGTATCCCTGAACACTACCTACCTATGTTATATGCTTATTTCGATGGCCTCTAGCCAGAATCAAAACTAAACGTAACTAAATGATGTACCCGTAGAATGTTGCATGTTAGCCCTTTGTTGGATGAGAATATCACTTTTTATGCATGTTTACCGCTGGCCTAACGTACTCACACCGGTGCACCAATACGCCAAGGATCGCAAGAAGCAAAGCCTGAGCTACTTAAATGGAATTACTCGGCATAAACTTATTGTTTAAATTAACTTTAGCCGCCTATAGCCGTACTAGTCAATTTATGAAATTATACGAGTAGCATTGTTAGGCAGCAGACGTGCCACAATCACAATACAATATAAATGATGATGATATACCGTACCTATTTATTCCTCACTCGCAAGCTGCTGTTGACTAACATGTTGATTAATTATACATAGTTCCAATCGCGGATGGGCCTTCCATCGCACTTGAGTTCGACTTGACTAATCGTACAATATATAAAGAAATACAATATCAAAGAAATTGGGAGTTTGCAATTGCTCTGTTCAAATGTTGAAGTTACGCATAAGATTAATCCCCGATCGAATGGCAAGCATACAAATATAATATTAAATAAATTATGTACAATGTATTATCTACATCTTGCTCCGCTTTATTGCAGTCCAGGAATCAAACACAACGCAAATGGAAACACAAACTTAACACATCACTGGCCATTTCTGCCGGTCCAGCTAGAACCACTTGGGCATCGCATCATTGGGCAGGTTTTTGTGGTTAGGCAGAGCCGTGCATTGCCGCTGCTGTCGCCAAAACTCTTGTCGTTTGTGCAGGAACTCGACCGCCTCCTTGGCAAAGGTGGATATGTTCTCCGTATTGGTGTCTGCGCGTACCAGGTCCGGATGCAGCAGCAGCTTCTCCAGATACTCCTTGTCCACGCACAGCTCTCCCAGGAGCTTCCGAGCATTGCGGCGCTCTAAGTCCGCCTTCGTGGGCTTCTGGCGTGTCGTTTGCGGACGGGGACTGTTAGGTATCTGCGACTTTGACATATTGTCGTCGGACTTGCGCGACTTGCCGCTTTTTGGGGCAGACGGCGGTGCACGCGGCTTGGTGCCGATGGTGTTCTCGATGGCCTCTTGGGTCTTTTGCACGCCCAGTCGGAAGGATGCCAACTCGGGGCGAGCGCGTAGCCCGCGGTGGAAGAACATTAGGCTTTGCTCGAACTGTCCCAAGTAGTAGAGGGACTCGGCCTTCTGGTAAATGGCTCGTATATTGTTCTTCTCCTCTCCGAGGGCCGTCTCCGCGTCCTGCAGTGCCCTGGAGGCCTCGCCCAGCAGCAGATAGCACTTACTGCGCGAGATCAAGGCATTGATGTCCGTGCTGTTCAGCTCCAGAGCCTGAAAAAGAGAGACCGACCATGAGAAACGGCAAACCAGAAAAAATAATGCGGAGTGTCGGGGGCTGTGGCAATGGGATGCTTCAGAAAAGTTAAGGGAGGACCTTGCAGAAGAAGTGGATGGCATTCTCGGGATTGGCGTTCTTGATCTCCTTGAGTCCCAGAGCTATGACCGAGCTGATGTCTGCCTCGTCAGGTATGAGCAGTGCCTCGTTGCGGTCCTGCTTCTGTTTGATCTGCAGACTCTGCTTGATGTCGAAGGCACCGGCGCTAACGGCAGCCGCTCGATCCTTGTCCGTGTAGAAGTCCACAAAGTTTTCCTTGGGCTTCTTCTTTTTGGCGATCTGCTCCTCGATGCGTTTGCGGGCCGCCCGCAGCTCTGCCTCGATGCGGTTGCCACGCTTGCCTCCGGCACCGTCGCCAGCGTCTTCAGCCTGCTTGCCTCGTCCCCCCCGATCGCCAGACGACCTGCGTCCACCACCGTACGAGTCACGGCGATCCCATATGGGCGGCTTGTAGGAGCTTCGACGTCCGCGACCCTTTGACCTTTTGTGCGACTCGTCCAAGGACTCCTCGTCTGCATTGGCACCCGTCCGGATGAAGCTCTGCAGCAGCTCCTGCTCCTTGTCCACGGCGAGGATGTTGTTCAGCACGTTCGACATTTCCACAGAGCTTCTCCCAGTAGCTGCGCCAAAAGTTGGTGTGAAAATCTGACACCTTCCTCTGACAGCGCCAAACAAACGGTAATTGATTCCCCCGATTAACTGTTGCCAGGAAACGGGGGCTCTTCTGGCGCATCTTATGGGTCAACAATCGATACCATTCCAAATAACAATCAAATAACAGCTTTTGTGTGCTCAAAAAGTGGCTGTAAAACTGTAAAGCTTCGCATGTCGGCAGATGGCGCTCGATGCTATGTGTAAGGTGCGTGTTATGTCATGTAGAAGTGGCCTTTTCTGTTTTAAGAATATGTAATATTAAAAAAGTACACTTTTAAGCCATTCTTATAGAATATGCTGCCTTATCAACGCTCCCATTATCTTCACTTTTTCGACTGTGTCGATATAGAATGCACTGTAAATCCTGAATTGTTGCATCCTTAATAGGACCTGATTCTCTAAAGACTTACCTGATTGTAGCCGAACAACGCCTTATCGTATTCTCGAACTTTCATGTGGTTATTGCTCTGATCACAAAGCAGCTTGATGGTGGTCTCGATCTCCTCGATAGTGTCCACCTTCTGCTTCTTCCGCGGCATTCTGCTAAGTTACGTGTGATCCTGATGGCTAGTCAACTCTCTCTACAAGGGAACTCCTTGGACGCGATACCCTCTCGTAGGCTTTTAAGGTAGTACTCAGTTAAGTACGCCGGTCCTATCCGGCGGACGTCCGTTCGCAGCACTCGTTGCTGGCAAACTGAGTTGTTTCACCTTCGCCTCGTATTTGCCTGCCCTGTGGCTTGTCTCTGGCTCCTCCTGCTCCTTCTCCAGCTCCTTCCCCCTGTTGCTGATAGTTCCGGCTGCCTTTGGGGCTCTTCTTCTTCTTTGGTCTGTATGTCAGTTTGCATGCGCTGACAAGCCGCAATAAACTTCAATAAAGTTACATTATTAATATCTCAGAAAACCCGTGTTCTAGGCGGCGAAGAGGGCGGAGCAGCGAACGGATTTACACGCACTTAATTGAAATTAAAGCCCGATCCGCGGATGGCTTTAACCAGTTCGAACCATAGCCATAGCCAGAGTCACGCACTGTCGGAGTGGAGTCGTGCAGCAAAACGCCAAATGAGTTTTGAATGGGGGCGGCTGCCCGAACAAATCCAATTAGAAGCCAGCTGATAAGAGCGGGGCCACAAGCTGAAGCCTCGACCTGGGCAATCAATATGGAGCATGGGGGGTTGCAATGAATGGGGACTAGACGAAACAGATTTTGGAAGAGGTCTATCACTATCTCTTTCTGCCACTGCCACTGTCTCTGTCTTTGCTTCTGCCACGGCATTCACTTGTTAAGAACATTCATTTCGACATATTTATGAAACCAAGCAAATTGCCATTAATTTTCTTGTATGGTTTTTAGAGTAAATAAATAAGTCTGATGTCGTAGCAGGTCGAGTCGGGGCCTTGCGTGCTCTTGCCTCATTTCGACTGTGGCAGCAACCTTCGCGGTGGCGTGGCAAAACAATTTCATTTCCCCGCCCCCCAATGATGACGAGAAAGCCTTAATGCCCGAGACATTTTGTGGCCTATCCCCAAATCCAGCCCCTTCCCCGAACTGACTGATTGCCGTTCCGGTTACGACGTTGCAGACATGACGTTAGAAATTATGATATTTGCATTTGTTCAAGTTGCCCCCGAAGTTATCCTTGTGAAAGTCGCCGGAATGGGTAGGCGACGAGCTGGGTCCGCGGGGTCCATGGGTATGTCGGTTTGTCCTTAATACCGATTTGCTTTTACGACAACTCCAATTCCTATGATGATAATCGCATCCATTGATTTCCTCATTGATGGCCCGCAATTACGCAGAACAGACCTCACCTGTTGAATGGAATCGAGTCATGATGCAAGCATTCAATAATATTGCCTGCTTAAATAGGGCAAGAGCTTTCAGTTTATTTGATCATTAGATCTATATTGTATACGGAAAAATTTTGTAATTTTACAATTTTTAAATACATGAGCCACTTTTCTAGGTAACCAGAACATAGCCAAATGATTGAACGATTCCGTTTTTTTTGTGTCCGAGCGAAGGCGATGCATGGGCAGCCGAAAAATTCCAAAATTGCATCACATATTTTTGTGATACCGGCACACCCTGAATAAACATATGAGGTGCACAACTGAAACCAACAGAAACAAATCATCAATATAAATT
Organism: Drosophila algonquin; assembly: GCA_035041765.1. Taxonomy (NCBI): domain Eukaryota; kingdom Metazoa; phylum Arthropoda; class Insecta; order Diptera; family Drosophilidae; genus Drosophila; species Drosophila algonquin. Next base: position 1,625,130 of record JAWNKY010003561.1, read on the forward strand.
CACCCGATCCAATGCCAATGTGACACTTACCTGGTAATATTATCGTATGTACGTGAAGCCATGGCATAATATGGCTCATAAATTTCCCAACTGTGAACAAAGGCTTTGATTCCTGCGGTTAAAACCAATGATATATGGAGTGGAATACAGAAAATTCAAAGACTGTAGGACTTAAACTTACCAAGAATACTCCCAAGAGTATAAAAACCCCAGCCAAAAAGCCGACTATGTAAATTACCAAACTTATACTATATAAGGCAATCATGATATCGCTTTTAAAATGTCCATTCACAGATGCTATAACAGTAAATAAATTCATACATGACCAATTTAATCGGTATGCTCTTTTCACTAACTCCAACTTCATTAGCCAATACTTACTTTTTTCTGTCACGAAGTCTTTAAATAAGTTTTCAGGTTTATGCAATTCCTTGTCTAAATAGACACTAGAAACTACCAATCCAATAAAAGAAATTATTGCGTTCCATATACCAAAGAAAATACACCATATTTTATCCGACCAACAATCGAAAGACTTACAATCGCAAATCAAACACATTTTAAACTGGAAAATTTGAATTTAAAAAATTTAAAAATAAATTCTTTGCAAAAAACTAAAAAGTAGTTGTGAACCGGATGTCCGAACGAAAAATTATTAGAATTGAACTGATTTTTTGTGACTAACAATGGACATATTTCTCAACGTCTAATTTGATCAACAATTTATACAAAGTAGCAAAAAAACTTGATGTAAAATTTGACAAATGTACTATGGGTTTTATGGGTACTATGGGTCGAGAGTAGGACAAAAATAGTACTTGAACATATCAAAAGAGTTGCAGTTGCGTTTTTTCCAGTGTAGAAAAAGTTGTATTCAGAAAAATGTTTAGTTCTTGTTTAGTTGTCGCTGTCGTTGCTGTGGCTGTTGTTCTCTTTTTTGTGTGAGTTTCAGTTGGGTTTAGGTTTAGGTTTGGGGGAAGTACGAATAACAAGATATGTACATATGTACACATTGCATGGGTATTGGATTGGATTGTTTGGATTGGTTTGCGTTGTGTTTCGTACTTTGCACAATTGTATTTTGCTTGCAAAACTAAACATTTGTGATTGACAGCGAACGTAAAAACTAAATAAATGCACAATAATCAATGCGTAATCCGATTTGATCTAAATTGTATAATTTTAATACTAAAATTTTTAGATACATGAGCCATATTTCTAAGGGCGATGGATAGGTAACCAGAACATAGCCAAATGATTGAACGATTCCGTTTTTTTTGTGTCTGAGCTAAGGCGATGCATTGGCAGCCAAAAAATTCCAAAATTGCATCACATACTTTTGTGATACCGGCACACCCTGACTAGACATATGAGGTGCACAACTGAAACCAACAGACACAAAGCATCAATATAAATCCACCCGATCCAATGCCAATGTGACACTTACCTGGTAAATAAACCGAAAATATTTGAAGCCATGGCATAATATGGCTCGCAAATTTCCCAACTGTGAACAAAGGCTTTGATTCCTGCGGTTAAGGCCAATGATATATGAAGTGGAATACAGCAAATTCGAAGACCTTAGGACTGTAGGACTTAAACTTACCAAGAATACTCCCAAGAGTATGAATATCCCAGCCAAAAAGCCGACTATGCAACTTACCAACGTTATACAACGTAACGCAATTTGCAAATCGTTTTCAAAATTTCCATCCAAAGATTCCTTGTTTAAATAGACACTGGAAATTACCAATCCAATAAAACCATTTATTGCGTTCCATATACCAAAGAAAATACACCATGTTTTATCCGGGCAACAATCGCAAGACTCACAATCGTAGGACAAACACATTTTAAACTGGAAAATTTGAATTTAAAAATTGAAAAATAAATTCGTTGCAAAAAACTAAAAAGTAGTTGTGAAGCGGATGTCCGAATGAAAAATGATTAGAACTGAACTGATTTTTTGTGACTAACATATTTCTCAACGTCTAATTTGAGCAACAATTTATAGGATTTCAATCAGTCTCGTCTTCCCTACGTAATAGATCTAGTATTCTTAGAAGAGTATTAAGGATTAGTTTTTTTAAGTAAGCACTTCAAATAAGAGCACTTCAAATTCCATTGGTAACATTTCCCATCCCATAAATAGTAGGTAGAGTATATTTTGTTTTGTTTAAATTAGTTTTATACCAGTTTATTTAGCAAATCAAAACCAATTTCTCAGTACATTCAGCGCATTTAAAAAACTAACAAACTAAACGCTTACAAAGTAGCAAAAAAACTTGATGTAAAATTTGACAAAATGGTACTATGGGTCGAGAGTTGGACAAACATAGTACTTGTACATATCAAAAGAGTTGCAGTTGCGTTTTTTACAGTGTAGAAAAAGTTGTATTCAGAAAAATGTTTAGTTCTTGTTTAGTTGTCGCTGTTGTTGCTGTGGCTGTGTCTGTGGCTGTTGTTCTCTTTTTTGTGTGATTTTCAGTTGGGTTTAGGTTTAGATTTAGGTTTGGGGGAAGTACGAATACCAACATATGTACATATGTATGTATGTACATAATATGTACTTGTATGCTTATACCGGTGATGATGTTCTTTGAGAGCTTCCTTCCCCCTTTGGTGCACGCTCTGTTGTCGCAGTAGTAGTATGTATGTTTATGTTTAATTATTTATTTATGCATTACACACAGTTACACACACACAATTGATTTATGTTGCTAATTATATATACTTGTATATATATATGTATTATGTATTAGTATTTTTCGTTCTTATAACTTCTTTTCGCAATGAAAATATGGCATGAGAGCTGAAGAGAATATGGGTTGACTAACAATTAAACAAGTATTGCAGCTAATTTGAGGGCTGAGTCGTTAACATTTCCTTCTGGATTGCGTTTCATTTCAATTGAAAACTTAACAAGTAATTTTTACTATTGCATGGGTATTGGATTGGTTTGGATTGGTTGGATTGGTTTGCGTTGTGTATCGTACTTTGCACAATTGTATTTTGCTTGCAAAACTAAACATTTGTCATTGACAGCGAACGTAAAAACTAAATAAATGCACAATAATCAATGCGTAATCCGATTTTGATTCTTAGCCATGGAAGAAGCAGTGGAGTCGAGCTAAGGACTGGCCGAATAACTCTATAACCCATATGGAATTCTAAATAAATGTGCAATCGCTTTCTAGACGTAATATGTCTCAATTTCATTCTCAATTTCAATAAATATTCATGTTTTTGTGTGTTTTCTAGAAAAAAGTAGAAAGAGTTCTCTGCATTTCTTTACTTTTTAGTTTCTTTAGTTGCCAGAAAGGTTCAGAGTGTTCGTATTCTGTTTTTTGCTTCATTTAGTATTTTTCGTTTTTCTATTTTAGTTTTTTTTTTGTTTTTTCGTTTTGTGTTCTGTTTTTTTGTTGTTGATTTTTTTTTAGGAATTACACTAATAATTACATAGTTTTGCTTATGTATAACTTAAAAACATTTATTTATGCATCGATTTCCGTCCAATTCGCAATTTGTATAATTATTCCCAACGGATTGTATTTCATTCTGTTTTTCGTGGTGTGAATTGATGGAACATTGAAATGAACATCGAATCTAGGGATCTTTCGAGTCTGGGTGTATAATGGTGATATATCCAATTCGCTTCCATTATTCAGCTAACATATACTCGTATATTCATAAATGTGTATTCAATATGCATCTGTCTCTGTCTCCATCCGCAGAACTGTCCATCCATGTAGTCGGATGGGATGCGCCTGTGTAGTGTGGTATGGTGTGGTGTGGTGTGGTATTATAGGTATTATTTCTCGCTCTTCTCCTGCCTTTGCTTTACATACTCGTAATTCATAATTAATTTGCTTAATTTTGCCCGCCCTTATATTGGTTTCACTATGCATATAATATATATTATTTATATATTAGATTTCGCACAATTTACGTGCGTTTCCATTCATATTTGATATTGGGTTCCTTTTGTTTTCGTCGCTTAAAATGTACTTAATTAGAAAAGTCGCCCTTCTCCTTTATCCTTCCGGCATTAGCTTACAGGTAAGTTTTGAATTTTTGTTTCCTCTCGAATTTCTTAATTTTTTTACTCGGTTGCTCGTCGTTTAATGCGTTTACCCCCCAACGAAAAGTTGTGTGTGACCCGAAGATGCCTTCGATTTCCATTGAATTTGTGTTAGTTTTGTTGCTTTTGCTGTCGCTGTTGCCGTTGCTGTTGCAGATGATTAATCATTCGTGGCAGATGGCTGCTGATGGCGATGCTCCGTCCGCACTTCGCACTCCGCACAGTGTATCGAGATGAGCCGTCATCTCCCCTCCGTTCAGATCTAGATCCCGTTCCAGATGGATCTCCATCCGGGTGGATCCTCACTCATGGCTCACTTAATACCTGCGCGATGTGCCATTATCTCAGGCGTAGAACTCACGATTGTTCGCATTTTTCGCATAGGAATTATTAGCCGGCGAGCGCTTCGGCTCGTCCAAAGCATAGGAGCCCTCGTCCTTTTTCCGCATGCGGTATACGATGAACATCACCACGAGAATGGCGCAGAGCAGGCCAACAACGGCGCCGCCAATGACAGCTAAAGTTACAAAGCAGAGAGAAGAGATATGGTGAGAGATTGCTGGTGGGATTGGGATCACTCTCTCGGGGAGAGCATGGACTCTTACCCGCCAGTATTCCTGGCTGCGAGAAGAAGCTCGACGTGCGATCGTCCTCGCTCATGATGACCACCTCGTTGCCGTTGGGCCTGTGGTCGACGGGCTTCGTGTCGGAGGGCTGGCTGTTCACGTTCGTGTTCGGGTCCAACTCGTGTACGTTGCTGCCGCCTCCCGCTGTGGCAAGAAAAGGGAGCAAAGAGAGAGAGAGAGAGAGAAAGAGAGCGAGAGAGATGAGATTAAGAGTCGATTTCGGAGATTATATGTATATATCCATTTACGAGTATGCCCATGACGTGCAAGCAAAATAATACGAAACAGAGAGTGTGTGTGTGTGTGTGTGTGTGTGTGTGTGTGTGTGTGTAACTGAGAGACATAGAGCTGTTGTTGTTGCTGGTGAGTACTCCGATTTCGATCGGATCGAGTGTCTAGTATATCTGTTGCTGTTTCTGTATCAGTGGAGGTGTGTGTGTGTGTTAATGACGTTTTATGCGGTAGATATGTACAAGGCTTACGGTTAGTAGAGTTGACTCGGGACTACGATTACAAGTACAAAGGATACCTTATGCCAATCTCTAAGACTTATACAACTAGGACTACATAGACACCCATAGTGGGTGGAAAGCACATCCACATCCTGCCGGCTCCTTCCCATACCATCCCATCCCATCCCATCCCATCCGACCGTCTGCCTGATTGTCTGCCCGCCAGCACAAGCACAACTCTTGAGCTCATTTCACGCTAATGAGCAGCCGGAAAAGTTCTGGCCAAATGAAAAAAGTTACCAGCAGAGAGCTGGAAGCAATGGAAATTGTGACAAATTTTCATGGCGAAATCTCGCCAAGCTACAGCTTAGAGCGAGAGAGAGAGAGAGAGAGAGAGAGCTCTTTCGAGTTCTTTCCAGCTGCATATGTATCTAGGATCTAGGATGCTGGATGGGGATTCCAGGGACACCTCAAAAGTATATCGGATCTGACACGCGTGCGAAACGTGGAAAAATAAGAGCAATTCTAATGCCAATTTGGCTGTCAAACAAAGTGGATTTAAATTAATTTAATTGACAGTGCTCCCTCCCCACATACACTCCATACACCCCACGCCCACGCCCACGCCCCCACCCACATCCACTTCCTTTGTTTTGTGTGTTCCTTGTCCCTTGTTGAGCTATTGTTTAGCCCCCATGCGCCCCCTCTGCTTTCGTCTTGCCATCTGGCTCCGATCCGAATCCCCTTTGGCCTCAAAAAGCTTAAGACAAACAAATTGCTTGTTCAGACCCCCTACCCTCATGTACGCTCATGTGTGTGCTGGCTTTCGCTCCACCCCTTGGGGGAGTGGAGTGGCGCGGAGTGGCATATTAATTAGGTAATGCCCAAAGGGCTCATTGAATTGCCCCAGACACATAATCGCATCGAATCGTCTTGCAAACTCAACAAAATCACTGGAAAACTATCGAAGCACAACTCAAAGGAAACTCTGGCCCGACGACAGCTCCGCAGGAAGCGATAGATGTCTCCTTTTTAATGCAATTTTTCCGTCTGCTGACTTTGAGATGGCTTCATCCTGTGAAAGAGTATTCCCGTCTGTGTCTCTCCATCAGACTGATTGTCTGTCTGTCTGTCTGTCTGTCTGTCCCTCTGTTTGGGCAATGTCAATAAAGGTGCATCTGTGTGTCTTCAATCTTCGATTGGACTGGTGGGGGCGGGGGAGGAGTGGAAATGAGCTTTTCTAGCAGAAGGCACTGCAGGATTCAATGCTCTCTATAAGCCATGTGACCAGCTGTGGACAATTATGCCCCAAATTGTGGTCCTGCTGTGTGTGTGTGTCACCCGCCTGCCATATGCCACATGGCTGTTTGTGTTGTGCTTCGTGTTTGTTCGGGGCGTGGCACTAGCACAAACATCAAAGCAGGCCATAAATCCGCAACCCACACACCTATCAGATCCACTCCTGGCTTGCCATTAGGTTCTGTTTGTGCTCCTGCTGCTGCTGCTGCTGCTGTTGCTGCTGCTGCTGCACTCCCTCCTTGTTCCATAAACAGTGTTTGCCACACACACACAAACACAAAGGATGGATGGGTTTGGAGTAAGAGCAACAATGCCCCAAGTCGCTGGGAGTTTTGGCGAGTGGATTTCGAAGCGCTCCTTGCCACCGCCCGGGACTCGGTGATTTTTCATTTCGAGTGGAGCTCTGTGAGGAGCGCTTTCCAAGTGCTTTCCACTCGAAGAGCAACAAAGCACACAATCACTGTGCGGCTTAGTGCCGCACAGGGCTGTTCTTTGGGGCGTGGGCGTGGGCGTGCGAGTGCGAGTGCGAGTCGTGACAGTGTTAATGGAACTTTGGGCCTAGGGCAGGACTCTCTATGCAGAACCTTGATGCATCTCAATCGATGGATCGATCGATGGTGGATGCCCCTCCACCGTTTCTGTTTGGTACGTACATAACAGACGCTTAAACTATCCTTAAATAATACGACTTAGAATAGACTTTATCCTACGAAATACACTAAGGGCTATGAGAATGAGAATTGGCGTGAGCGTGAGGAGCGTGAGGGTAGAGGGTAGAGGCAATGGGATTGTGTGTTGGCTCTGCGGGAGTTTTTCCAATCGAATGAATAAATAAATGCCAAAAGCAGACAGACTGAATGAGCGAATGAATGGATGAATGAATGAATGGTCAATGGATGAGAATTGGTCTCAGAATGAAAGTGTGGGAATTATGGTGTATTGGCCATTGTAATGTCGGGGTTGGGATTCCATTCCATGAAGTCCACACACAAAGAAAACCTGCAGCATTGTTCGTTGTAGAGTTGTGCCAGAGCGCGCGTTAACGAAAAACTAGGGTAAAACTTAACAAATATATATGTAACTGTAACTGTAAGGAATACATCTTAATACTCGAATGTGCGTGTCGAAAATACCAATCAAACTACGTAATGTAAGGTAACGTAACGTAACGAAACAGAAACCAAAAGCAAATACCCAAGAAACCAGCTACAATGCAAGCCACAATACTTTGTTTGCTGTGGAAAATGTGCTTAAAACATAAACCAAATAAAATAAAATATAATATAATATGAGTTGTATAAGATAATGAAAGCAATGCAATGCCAGAGATGCAAGAGATGCTGTCTCTGGCACTGCAATCCCTCTCAGAGGATATGCGAGGGGGTAGACACAACACAAAAGGAGGAGGACAAAGCAAAAGCACAAAAAAACAACATAAAAGCAAAGGCAAACGGATAGACAAACAAACAAACAAATAATCAAAAAGGAAAGTACAAAAAGAAAAGAGTAAAAATAAAAACCACTGACGTCCGCGCTCTGTGTTGAGGTCTCCATCGTTGCCACCGATTCCAATTCCATTGCCATCCTCATTGCCGCCATCCACATCGATGATGTCATCGCCGTCACCTTCCCCATCATCGTTATCGTTATCGTCATCGGTATCGGTATCGCCATCATGATCATCATGATCAACAGCAGGAACGGGCACTGCCAGCCTCGGCTTCTCAGAATCGGGATGATCAATGATGATGTCTTCATCGTCGTCGCCCTCGTCATCATCCTCGCCAGCGCCTTCCACGTCGATGCCGTCGCCGCTGGACTCCACCTCCACGTCGAGATCCTCATCGAAGGCGGGGAAGTGGGGCCGGCTCGCTGTGCTGGTTTCGAGTACAATGGGCTTGGGCTTGGGCGTGGTTTGGGTGCGATTGGAGGCGGTCGTGTGTTGGGTGGTTGTGGCCGCTGTTGTCGTCGTGGTGCTGCTGGTGGATGTCGTTGTCGTTGGAGAAGTGTTTTCTTCTGCTGCAGCTGCTGCTGCTGTTGTTGTTGTCGAGGTTGTGGATGAGGTTTGTGTTGGTGTATGAGCTGCTGGATATAGAGATGGGGTTGTTGGTGTTGGTGTTCTTGTAGATGTTGTGAATGAATTGTTGTTAGTGTTGTTGTTGTTGTTGTTTTGGGCTCTAGATCTAACGTAACTATAATCTAGCCTGGCAATGACTGCAGCTGTATCTGTATCTGTTGCTGTTTCTGTTGCTGTATCTCTTGGTGGTGTAATTGTTGGACTTGGGAGAACTGAAATGTGTGGTGTGGTGGTGATAGTAGTTGTTGAAGTAGAAGAAGGGGGAGGAGTTGGAGTTGAAGTTGGAGTTGAAGTAGTGGAAGTGGAAGTAGTGGAAAGAGTAGATGTCTCGCTTAGAATAGCTACAAAACTAGCTGGATCTTTACCGATTGTGTTAATGCCAGTGCCACTATGACCACCGATCTCACCACCACTGCCACTGATGATGCCACTGCCGCTCTGGCCGCCGATGTGATTCTGATTACTGTTATGGTTCGCTGTGGTGCTACTACCAATGATTGTGCCACTATTCGCTGGATGGTGATTGTTATCAAGGTTGGGATTATTATTATTATTATCAATATTATTATTATTGTAATTGTAATTGTAATTATTGTTATTAGGATTCTGGCTGTTGTTGTCGATTTGGTTGTTGAATCTACTCGAGATGTGGTCGAGGTCGTCGTTGTGGCTGTTGTCGTTCGATTTATGCTTACTATTTATGCTGGAGCCGCCGCCGCCGCCGCCGCTCTGCGAGATGCGCTTGTTGTGCGAATCGTGCTCCGGGTGATGGTCCGGCTCGGCGTCCTCGTCATCCGGTCCAAAGCCAGAGCCAGAATAGTCCGGATCCTTCTCTAGATCGTCGTGTATCTGCAATCACAAAGGAGACACAATTAGTTCACGGTTTTCGGAGACTTTTCTTCAAGGCTCTCCCAATGGCATGAAGCACTTGGGATGCTTGTAAAATTATTTGTGCGCAACAAATGGCAGCCATTTCCATGGCGAATAAAACGAGAATGTCCTTGAATGTCCGCCCTGCCAGTGGGGGAGAATTGCCCTTTGTGTTTTTGGGACAGAGGGCCACTCATATGGGCTGGGCCATTGTCTGGCTGCGGCTCTGCGACGGGATTTGCGGTTTATTTGTGCCCCGTAACGAAGAGAACTGAGACCACCGAGGGGCAGGGGCAGAGGCATTGCCCCAAGTGCCACAGCAACTGTGACCAGAGCCAATTGTCGGGGGACAGTCGACTGACAGCCGCAGCAGCCTCCTGGGCTTGTTTATTGACTTTAATTTCGTTTCCCGTTTGTTCTGGCCATAAAAACAGTGACCCAAAAATAGAACGGGCACATCGTGAGCCAGAGGACAGGGGACAGCGGACAGAGGACTGAGGACAGACACTTAATTGAATTTCTCCGCGCGTTATGAAATGTCCTACAAAACGATGGCTTTGTCTTGGCATTTGGCCAGCTCCAGCAGCACTTGTTGACCCGCCCCATAGACAGGGCCAAAGTAGACAGAGATAGAGAGAGAGCGAGAGGGGAGGGGATGGGGCAGGGCCCCGAGTACTCATAATGAGAACGAGCTAAAAATTGAGTGATTTGTAGAGTGACAACTCAATTCAATTTCGCCACAAAACGGAATTTAAATTACATTTTCCACCAGAGCTCTTTATCCTCTCGCATTTGTTGCCATTTTTGTTTGTGGCAGTCCATGGGGGGCGTGGGGTGGGGTGCGGAAACAGACCCTAGTTCAGTAGTGGATTAACGGACTTCGTCCTGCGGTCCCACTGTCCCTCTCTCCGCTCTCTGCCCACTCATAACCGAAAATTGAAAGCACACGAGCCGCAGTGCCGCGAGGCCGAATTTCCCTCAACAAATAACGGTACTCGCAGGAAAAAAGACAACCCGAAAATGATAAACGCCGAATGTTGGGACCATGGCGATACCTCTTTAAGGGTTCTCTTTGATCTATTGAGGCAAATGTGTGAGCTGCAATGCTCCGATACCAATTGGAGGTCCTTTTGCAGATCTTTAAGGACAGAATTCTCCTTTGTTCCTTGGAGATGATACGCCGGTTTCAATACGCCGGTTTCTCCAGGGTATCAGAAAAGCAAGACAAAAATAAATACCCTTTTGGTTGCTGCTGTTCTTTGTTTTCATTTCATTTCGTTTCGTTTGAAATTTAATTAAAATATTTGCGTATTGCGTATACGACGCGTTGGGCACTCGGAGCCTCCACATATTTATCATTTTTCGGAGGCCGCAAGTCCTCGCACTTCCCCGCACCCACCCACCCCGCAAGCCCCACCACACGCGAAATGGTATCCACTAGGCAAACGTTTGACCAAAGCACTCATAAATATCCACCAGGGACACCATGCACCATGCACGGTGGAGGCGCCCCAGAAGTGGCCATAAAGCATGAGGCACAACAAAAACTGTTTGTCCTGCTGCATGCCACGAGGGAGATGGGAGGATGTTGGAGGATAGGATAGCTTGCAACACTTTCGTTCTGCCCGAGACCGAGTTTATTTAGAGCGTGGTGGGGGGTGGGGTCCTCTTTCGCCATCCCTTTCGCTGTGTTGCCGCTTGATTTATGCCGCAATTAGCAGTCAGAAAATGGGGCAAGCGGCCAGCGGCAAGCGGCGAGCGGCAAACGGCGTGCGGCAGAGTGCCGAGTGGCAGCTTGCCGCATGACTAAGCAGCCTCTTGCCCAGGGCATTTGTTGCATGCTCAACGCCCGCCTCCTTAGCTCTGCTCTTAGTTTTCGCTGCTAAATGAACTCATTTCGAGGGAGGCAACAAAACTTGCCCCGAAAATTGCACTTGCACAGCCTTGCGTTGCCTCTCGTTTGGGGGCGCCCCCAGCTGCTCCCCAAAGTCAAAAAGTTGTCGCTCCTGCCACAAAGATCGATGGTGCATGATGGTAAGTGGTTGCGGTGGGGAGCTGCGGCCGCAACTGTGGCCTGCAGAGTGCAATGTGAATTTATGCAATAAATTGCTTTGTTAATAAAACACGAACTGGGGGCACGTGGACGTTGAGGACGAGGCGAAGGCCAAGGAGCTGTGGGGGCGGATGCTGCACCACTTCAGCCCCGTCCCAGCACAGCTGGGAGAAAGGAGGTGCAATATGGGTCATGCATGAATTTAAATGATGTCATTTCGTCCACCATTTTGGCCACCTGCTGCCCAGGCGATTCTCTGCAATGGAATGAAAAAGGAAAAGGCAACGTGGTGGCTTTTCTTTCTGCTTCTGCTGCCTCTGCCTCTGCTTCTGCTGATGCATGGCGCATTAAATTTGCATTTGCTGGCAGCTGACTCTCTCCCGCATTCCTGCATTGCCCACGCCCCACGCCCCACCCCTCTTGCCACTTTTGGCTGGCCAAAATGGCGTATGCTTGACACCATTTTGATATATGACAACGAAAATGAAATACGAGTATGTCTCGCGTGTGTGTGTGTGTGTGTGTGTGTGTGTGTGTCTGTGCCGGCGCTAAATTTCCATAAAGCGGAAATTGTTTCAATAAAGCGTTTAAAAACTTCACAAAGTTCCAACCAGCAGGAAGCGAGAGAGGGAAGCGAGGGTGGAGGGTGGGCAGGGAGGGAAGAAAACTAGTTGCTGGCAAGAAAACTCGTGGGAAAACTCTTGGGGGAAGAATGAAGGAAGCCCACGGCGCGGAGAGATGGAGAGAACAAAAGCAGCGGCAGGCAACCTTCGGAGCTTCCATAATGAGCGCAAATTGTGTCAGTCAGTGCGTTCAACTGCAACAGAGGGTGGCAGCGGCAGTGGCGGTGGCAGTGCTGGGGGGTGTTGCAACAGGGGCTGCCAGGCACGTTTCATACATAAACAACAAGACTCGGGCCGAGGCTGAAGCCATGCACTTTCTCGACTTGTTTCCACATTTCCCTCAAACATCACGGAAAAGTTCTCATGACCGAAAAGGAGAAAAGTTTTTTCGACTCTCCCCCGCCCCATTCCCCGCTTGTCCTTCCCTCAGTAAGCATAATTAATGGCAGGAATTACATTTGCGAGTGTATTGCCATCATAAAACAGACTCTCAACCAGAGAGAATGAACAAGGAGAGGAAAAACAACAACAGCAACAACAACAACAGCAGAGAACACACACACATGCAGGGAATCCTCTGGCGAATATCCTGTCGAGCATCGGTGCTGTGCTGACTAAAATCCCAACTAAAATACAAGAAGCTTTCAATTTGCTGCATCGCAAAATGTTTTCGAAAAGTTGCTCCTCTCCCTCCTCTCCCTCCTTTCCCTCCTTTCCCTCCACAAAAGTTGTCCTAACGAGTAAATTGTCGATTGGACAATGTTCCCAAAATGTGCGTGACTCGAACCGAGTTGACCGAGTTTTTCCATCCCCCGTCCCGCTCCCCACATCCCATTCTTCCCACAAGAAAAACATTAGGAAAAATGCTTTGGCCAGGGCTTTGGCAGTCAGATTTCCCCTATCCTTACCCTTCTCCTCTGCCTCTGCCTCTGCCTCTCATTGAGATTTTTGCATTGTGACTGTGCAACATTTGGTCCTGCTGAATCCGAAAACGGATCCAAAGTATCCAAGTGGCCTGCTAAACATTTGCATTCGGGTATTTTTGCGAACATACTTCCGTTTGCAAGGAAATGGCCAAAGTTTTACTGCCACACACAACACACACACAGACAGAGATGGGGGGTGGGTGCAACCACAATCCTAGGAAAATTGATAGCCAGAGAGAGCCAGAGAATCCTGGCTTTGTTTTTCCTGCTTTTGGAATCGGCATGCCTCAATAATTGCTTGGAGGCGCCTCTGGAGGTGGGGAGTCCTAATTTATTTACATGCAACTTGCAACTTTGGCCTCCCCAGAGAGGGATAGAGAGAGAGGGATAGAGAGAGAGGGAGGGAGAGGTAGTGGAAGGGTAAACTCAATTTTCCAGCTGGAAGATATCTTACGGCATTATTTAGACAATGAAATTGAAAATTCGCTTCGTTTCCCCTGCGCTTGTTGTCTATCTCTCTCTCTCTCTCTCTCTCTGTCTCTCTCTCTCTCTCTCTTTATGGTTGTGCATCAACTTACCATCGAAAAAAAGATGAACAACTTTTGAGATAGGATAGCATTTTCCTGCACTTCCCAGCCGCCCAACCGCCCAACCGCCTCTGCTCTGCTCTGCAGAATTATTATTTTCCGATTGGCCATTTACATTTAGATTGGGGCAAGTGTAATCCAATGAGAAGAGCAGCAGAAAAATGCCTGGGAAAAGGCACACACACACACAAGCACAGACAGACACGGACACGGACACTCATGCATATTCGGGGAGGCATGTACATTCTGTATCTGTTCGTGCCACATGCAATTATCATTGTACATTCGGGAGGGCTTATGTGCTCCACGCGCAACTTTTCGTTGCACGAAATAATTGCTTTTTAAATGCAACAAATGAGCAGCAGCAGCAGCATCACACGGGGCATGCCACATGCCATACACACACACACTGAATATTGAGAAAGTTGTCCGAAAACACCGCCAAGTGGATGTTTTTCTCTGTCCTTTTCCCGCTGAATGCATCTCAAGAGTTGCGAAACTTTCACTCACACACAAAGACACAGATACACAGATACACAGATACAAAGGGAAAATTGTGTCGTGGCCTTGCAGCAGCACAACAATTGCTTAGTTTTCCCTTTATTTGTTTTCTTTTTCGTTTTCGTTGTCGTTTTCTTCGCCCTTTTGCATCTGCAGCACGAACAACTCTTTTGTTGTCCAAACGCTGTTGCACATTGTGCTGCGCACTGCCCCTGACACAGCACTGCCTGCGGCAGCAGCAGTGTGGCATAATGTGGCACTTAATTGGCAGCTGCATTGCAGCGTCCCGTCCGTCAAACCACCAGGAGGTGGCACCATTCATCAAGCTCCCTGTCTCCCTCTCTCCCTCTCTCTCGTCTGTCAGCGCCTGTCCGTTTCTGTCTGGGATCCTTCAGGCCAAAGGCTCCCCTTTTGGTGGCCATCAGAGATTTATATGAGCCTCGTGCAGCACTGGAATTGGATGGGTATTAAAAGCGGAATAAGTCGAACAGATATCCATCCATTTCCATCACTCGATGGCGGGTATCCTTTCGCTTAATGCTAAACGCTTCTTCCTTGCATTGAATTCCCTCTGCGGGAAGCGCTTTAATGATTTTTTCATGTCCAATTGACACAAATTTCGCTACCAGAGCACTTCCTCTCTCTTCTGCTTCTCCCTCTCTCTCCACCTAATCCCCTTTTTGCCATCTCTTATTCGATTTCCCAAAGAGGCAGGCGGGGGGCTGGCAAAAAAAACAGAACACAAATTTGCCAACGCAACAAAACGCAACGAAGCGTTTGGCTCCTTGGCCACCGCATCGTTATAGCCACCATCATCATCATCATCATCGTCGTCCCCATTCCCATCTACGTACATCCTCATTCGCAGCGTAATCAGGAGCTACTGCTCCTCGCTCCATCAGATCCAACAGTTCCCACAGCTCCGCCAGTTCCGACTCATCAGCAAACGGGAAAATCAATAGCCGCACCCAGGTTTTCCTTTGCTTTTTTTCGGCTCTTTCGCCATCGCCATCTACATTTCCATTTCCACCTACATCTACAGCTTCCCTTCTATTTTTTACGGTTTTTCCCGCACAAATAAGTTAAATGCCGAGCAGCGGCCAAGGGACCAGAACAGGGGACCAGGCAGGATTGGTCGCATCAGCATTAGCCAGGCTCTAAATTACCAGCGGAAAAAAGTAAATCTGTGTTCAGTTCAGCCTCAGCCTCCCCCTCGCTGCCCCAGCCCCTCCCCTCCGCTTTACCCTGCTTTTTGTCATAAATAATAATTTTCATTTTTAAGGGCAATGAGTTTTCATGTCGACTTTTCCCTGCCTACTTTTGCGGCTGGCAATTAATAAATGAGCTTAGGGCTAGCGGCATGAAACGTGGCAGGCTGAGGGGGGCAGCAGTGAGGCCTGTTGGGGATAATCCCCGGAACATTTACACCAGATCCCTGCACGACTAATCTGCGAAATGTGTTCAACCGCGACCGCTCTCGCCTGCAACTAATGACTGGATTAATCCTTTTCTACGCGGTGTACCCTGTACTCCTTTCCGGGTCCAAATTAGTCCCGCATACCCCTGATAGTTGAGGGTATCTGTCGGGGATGGCTATAAAGTCCCTCAAGTAATTATCGTCTGCATGGCAACACTTTGCAGCTAATAAGTCAACATTTTCATTCATTTTGAGACATCAACTGCAGCTACGGGGCAAGCGGCAGCCCCAGCCAGGAGGCTGCCTCCTTCCGGCCCCTTTCGTTGAAGTTTCTGCATTTTAATTGCAGTGGGGGTGGGGGGAAGGGTGCTGCATCCAGCAGCGTCTTAATATGCGCTGAAGCTTGAGAGCCAGAACTAAGGGGGAAAAACCATGGGGTTGCACGTACGAGAAGGTGCTCAAGGGAGGAGTGGGAGTGGCAGTTCTGCCTTCTTCTGTCAGAGAACTTTGGCGACTTGCAGCTTGAGTGACTTGCATCTGCCACATCCAAAGCTGAAGCTTTGGCTTATCCAGCTGGCGCTGCTTTTCATCTTCGTCCTGCTGCTGCTGCTCCCGCAGCTCCACTGTCATGTTTATCCTTCTGCTACCGTTTCACATCATTAAAACTGTAATGCAACTCATGGGCGACAATGCTAATGGGCGTGGCCCCAACAGTTCTTGCTCAGTCAATTGCAAAAGCTTAGAAAATGGCAAGAAAAGCCAGCGAGAAAATCCAAAGCACAGAAAAATGGGAACGGAAATGGGAACAAGCAGCAGCAGCAGCAGCAGGAGGGGGCAGAGCACAGTTAGGGGGAGCCACCCACCGAGAGGGGGAGGAGGAATTAAAAGGAAGGGAGCTCAGTGATGGGTGGGGGTGGGGGGAGAGTGAAGTGTGATCGACTGTGCGATGAGCTGCATATAATTGTTGGCATGGAGGATGGAGGATGCAGGATGCAGGATAAGAGCCATGTGGCATAAGCCATGGAAATGCGCTTAGCGAGGGGGAGAAGGAAAAGTTGCAAGGAGACTCCGCCAGACTCTTAAACTCTTATGCAAAAGTTGATTCGAATGCCTCGAATGATGATTCAGGAAAGGGAAATAAATGCCAGGAGCAATGGATGAGCGAGCAATGATCGATGCAAAGTGAAGATTCCGGCCGGAAGACCAGGGGAAGACAGAAAGGCAACTGATGAATACTTCAAAGAGGAAGACGAAGCCTACCACAGGTTCTGCCTCGAAAGGTGGCACTGCCTGAGCTGCAGCTGCGGAACAGCAACAAGAGCCTCCCATTAGTGTGGGTTAAATGCCAAATCCGGCAGGGCCACGTATGTAATACGGAGGAGGCAAGCTGGAACGCTGGAATGCTGGAATGCGGTGGCACATTGTTGTGCTGTACTGCGTGGGGAATGCAATTAGAGTCTGCTGGAGAATACTTCCACAGCTATCGCACATTTAATCAAGCGAGTAATGTACGCTGATTGATTGAGGACAATGGGACACGCCTGTGTGTGTGTTGTGCGCTTAACCTTGCCACACGGAGCATTGCCACACATTCGGGGGCACCATGGCACCACAATGCAATCAAAATAAATATGCATGAGATGTTCGCTGCTCTGCCTTCGCCTTTGCCTTTGCCCTTGGCTCTGCCTTTGCCACATCCAAATCCTCAAGCTGCTCCTCGCAGTCTCTCCCACACATGTTTGTGACCGCACTCAAATTGAGGGGCAGCAAAGCAGGTCCACTTGCCACACACTTGCCACACGGTTCCCACACGGTTGCCACAGCTGCATACGAATGCCATCAACGCTGGCTGTCTAGCGTTGCATGTTGCACGAACAAATGTAATTAACCTGGCAACAGTGCCGCCACGCCCCCACAGAGGAGAAGCAGCCGCAGCAGCAGCAGCAGCAGCAACAGCCACAGAAGAGGCAGATGAACAAGTAGAAGAAGAAGATGGTGAGCCAGCAAAAGAAGATGGCGGAGAGACAGAAGAGTAGAGTAAGAGAAACAGAAAGAAATAGGGATAGAAAATGCTGAATAATTCATGGAAATGGAAGTTGCTTGACCCAGGACACAGCAGCAGCAGCAGCAGCAGCAGAGCGACTGTCAGGTTCAACAAACTTGCCTCACGTTGCGCCTAAAAGCAGGCAACACTCAAGTGTGCGGTTACAAGTCAAATTGCTACGTGAAAGCACAGGCGAAGCAGCACCAGGAGGAGCACCAGAAGGAGCACCAGGAGCAGCAGCCCCTGAAGATGCCTGACAAACGACAAATGACAGTTGGGAGAGAGCGAGGGAGAGTGGTGGGGGGAGTGTCTTTAGGTCTTTTTCATGCAGCCAAGTTGTAGACATTTCAACGGTCGGTCTTTCTTCTTTTAAATTGCAGTTGCCCCCTCCAGCCCCCTGCAGGCAAGAGAGTTCCTTCAGGAGGCGCCACATCCTTCAGTCCCAGACCAAAGACTCAAGATTGTCTGGGGAAAGCGGTAGTGCTACATAATTGAAGCCATCCCCCCTCCCCCATCCATCTATTCTGCCAGTCCCAGCCCGTAACCGTTATCGTTACCTGCCCCAACATTTGCAATTCAAAGCGTGCCCCCACTTCGCCCTAGCCGCAAAACCGGACCTGGATGCAGCCCCCGCTCTCCCCCTCTGGGCAGGCTCCTGCAATTTCAGCTCTCGTTTCGGGGCCAGGAGTGCTTCGAGTGCTGTTATGTCACAAAACGTTGCACTAATTGAAGCACATCCCGTTAACAATAACAATCGAAGAGCAGGGCAGCAGAGTGGCGCACACAGAGAAGGGGAGAGAGCGCGAGGGAGGAGAGGGAGATCGAGGGGAAACAGTAATCAAATTCCTGGATAATCGTTGAAATTTATGCATCCACATCAAAGATACTTAGGCCCACAGAGGGGAGGGGGAGCGGTAGGGTGGGGTGCGGTGCGGTGCGGAAAACCAATTTATGATGACTCTTTGCCAAGGCCTAAATCAAATTAAACTCTCCATCTCTGTCTCTCTCTCTCCCTCTCACTCGCTCTGTTCTGGTGCCACTCCCTTTGCAACACTCCCTCTCTCTCTTTCTCTTTGTCTCTGTCTCTCTCTTAACTCCAGTTTAAAGCTAGTGAATTTTATGGCAGAGTTTTGCAGCTACAAATTGTCGTAAAGTTAAGCGAATTTATTGGCATAAATTATGCATGCGCGAGGGGGAAGGGGGGAGCACCACGGCCAGGATACTCTGTCCTGTCCCACTTCTCGCCACACTTACCGCCAGAGCTGTGCCTCTGCCTCAGCATGGCCTCTTCCTCCTCCGCCGTCCTTTCTTTCAAGCTCTCGCAATACAATGCGAAAAACATGAGAAACAAACAGAGAAAACAAAATGGCGACAACGCCCCCATCATCATCGTCGCCATTGCCATTGCCACTGCCACAGCACACAATCTCCCTCCCGCAGACTCCCCCATTTCCCGGACTCCCGTACTTTGACTCCCCATCTCTCCATCTCCGCCGCCCGTGGTCGTCGTCAACTTTGACAATGACTTTTCGCTTGACTTCGAAAATGTTATGGCGGCAGTCGGCAGTCGGCAGGCGGACCCCTCACTCCCACTCCCATTCTCATTCCCTTTCCCTTTCCCCCTCGACTGTACTCTACTCCACTCCATGCCATGCCATTCCATTCGTCTGTGTTTACGCATTTGTATGCGACTTGTAACCTTCTGTTTTGATGTTCGGAATTCCTTTATCCCTTGTTGTCGGGACACGGATACTCTCCAGCGGAGAGGGCGATAAGGCAACTTTCGCAAGAAGAACTTACTGAAGGGGCCAACTATAGATTGAAGCAGAGAGCCATACGGATAGAGAGGGAGAGGCAGTGTCCTATATAGGGGGAGGAATATTTATTACCATGAAATATGGCATTTAATATGTGTGCCTGTAGTGCCAATTAAACAAACTACCAAAGAAATTAAATGCATTTCTGTCTTTGGGTATCCCTAATGTTTATGTTCTTGCCATCTTCCATCTCTGGACTATCTGTAAATTCCAACACTGCCTTCATAGGGTATACCCTCTGCCCACTAAAAGCCTCTCCCATCCTCCGATTTCCCCACTTGGTTTTGGTGAGTGTTTAATTCAATAGAAACGCAAAGGATTCCACACAAAGAGGCAGCCAAACCAAACAGTCAGACGAGCCACGACAGATGTCTCATAAAAAAGGAGCTGCTATGAGAGGCAGCCGAAAAAACAGTTTGCCCCCGAATGCCCTCGGATTACTCATGTTGTTTGTGGGTTGTGTTTCTGTGTGTGTTTGTGTTTGTGCCCCATCTCGGGGCAGACTCATTTGGATTACTGTGGGAATTATGTTATGTGAAATAATGCAGCATCATTTGTAGTCCCATGTTGGCCAAAAGCAGAACTCGAACCAGAACCAGAACCGACATTGAGTAATGAATGGGGGATCCGCGTGCACACACATACACATGTACATGTGTGTCCTGTCCTCCTTCATCCTCATCCTCTCCGTTTCTGATTCGCAGCAGTGACATTCCAAAGTCTGATTTTTCTAGAAGGGAGGGGCAGAGGAAGGATGGTGGAGGAGGATCGACTCCTTCTGGAGTGTTTTGGTTAATCATTCACAATCTCAATAAATTTCAATGGTTCTATCGGTTAAGAACCTCTCCTGCTTGACAGTTGTGTGTGCTGTATGTGCGCGTGTGTGTGTTTGTGTGTGTGTGGGCCATGCATTATGTATTATGCGGAGCTGTCGCCCAATAAATTCCCATGTAAGCAACTGATATTGACAGCTCGAGCACAACGCTGGCTATGAGAGCGTTGTGGAGCATTGGAGCATTCTATTCTGTATATGCATGTACTTAAGCACAGAGCTGCGGGGGGTTCCTGACGGCCGGGTACGGGATTCGACGACATAACGGGATCCTGGACAGGCAACATATGAGAGCATTTCGCACTGCCTGCCTGCCTCCTGCCTGCCACACAACATCATCGAAATCACATCATCAAAGCTGTTAACATAGCAGGGAAAAACAGTGCGAGGACAGAGGAAAAACAGAGAGCTGGAGGAGAGGAGAGGATAAGCGGCAGAACGGACCCCTGTTTACATAACACAATTCCCAGCAAATACTGGGGCATACTTTTAGGAGAAAAAGCTCTGCCTCTGCTCTGCCTCGGCGCCACTGCCGCCCAACCACACACCCATTACCATGTCAGTCGATGTTAATTTATTGTCAATGCACATTTCCCTCTGTCTCTTTCGCTCTCCCGATCTGTCGCTATGGCACAGATACGCAGGGTATATCAGAGGCACAAGGTGGGGGGTCCACAGGTCCCCGTAGGTCCTCTATATAGCAGCCACACCTTACCATTTGATGTGCCATTCGCATACCAATACACAGGCTTACTCTCGTTTCTATATCCCTTTGTGTGTCTGTGTGTGTGTATGTGTGCCTGTGTGTGTGTGGCATGCAAAATGGCTTTTCCTCTCTTAACCATCGACAAGAACACGTGCGTTATGTGCACGTTATTAATCAACAAGGACCTAGGACAAGCTCGTTGCTGCAACATAACCGACACGAGCGACCACCCGACCCCTCCCACTCTCCGCCGACCAGATGCCCGGATGGGGCATGCAACGTGCACTGCTCTGTGGTGCTGAGCTGAGCTGTTGCTCACGCTGCCTGCGTGCGTTGCATGCGGATTATTGCAACCAACAAACGAACCAACACCGAAACCCGGGAAGAATAGCAGGGAGGCAGGAAAAGTCAGCATGAGATGCAGATGTTTTTGCATACATGTGTACGCACACAACAAAAGCTCATTATCCCGCTAACACGTCCCCCGAAAAATAGACTTAAAGACCCCCCCGCCCCACTGCCCTGCAGAGAGAGGCTTTCGCCACTCCCCACTCTGTACTGAGGGATCATTAATCATGTGCAACGTTGATTATCAGCGGAGAGACTCCACATGGCGTGGCATATTACACTTACAACTTGGAGTGAATAATCAGCAGAGAATTAATCATCATAGTTCGGCGAAAGAATCACAGGATGGATCCATTAGTAAGCCAAATAAAGCTCCGACAGGGACGGCAGTTTTGAGCAGCATCCGTCAAGACTTTGTGGCCTAATCACTTTAAAGAGCCAGTCGGGATTTGGTGCAGCAGTTGCCCCAAAAGATCAACGGAGCGCATAATAAATTGCATTTTGTTGGGTTACCCAATCCCTGGAGGATACGGGACACGGGATACCCAAATATCCCTTTTTGTTTGTTTTTTCGGGCAAGCATAAAAGAACATTCAGCACATGAGAGACGTCTCCACGTTTGTCAGCTGCATGAAAACATGAAAATGCCAACAAATTCGTTCGTTCTGCCATGAAGGGTGCAAGGGAAGGAGTGGGACAGGAGCCAGGACGACGAACGACGGAGGACGAAGGACGGAGGAAAGCCACAGCACATGCCAAGAGCAGGCCTTGGCCAGTAACACCGCAGCGGAAATGGTGCAAAAAGCGGAACAGGACGGAACGGAAAGGAACGGAAAGGGTTGGGAGTTGGGCGGCGGAAAAAGGGGAAATTAGAAAACGCCACAGTGCGAGAGACAGAGAGAGAGAGAGAGAAAAAGATGACAGACGACAGGCTGCAGTGCAAAAAAAAAGGATAATTTCACTAGGAAGGATTTTATTTATTATTCCCATCTTTTTCCATCAACCCCCCTTCCCCCTGAAAATCCCAGCTAAATGTCCAACAGCATGACAATTTAGACCCCCTGCCCCCCACCGCTCTCTCTACTCCCATGCAACGCCCGTGGACATGCAAAATTAATACCAAAAGCCAATAGCTTTGTCCGCTTGTTGATCTAGTCACAGTTACTCGATAAAGTATGCGACCAGGCGACCCCTGATTGAATTCCACGAAAAGTTTCGCCTTCCGCTGTCCACTTCCCTCCGTTCAATATTTGTCCTTGCTGCTGGCTCTCCCCTTTCCCTCCCCCTCTGCCTTTCCTGGCTGTCTTTAATCATTGAGCAGCAGAGAAGCAGCAGAAGGGCGGGCGAGAAAGGGGCACAAAATGTTCAATTAAAATTCACGCAGCAATAGAAAATAGAAAGAAATCGGAAGCCAAGAAGCGCCACATAAAACAAAGGAGAAAGTCAAAGAGAAAAGCAAGCCGAGGTCTTGAATACCCTTGCAGATCCCTTGCCCTGTTGCCATCCAATTTAGATTCCATGGATTGGAATTTGTCTTATTTTATTGGATAATCTTTCGAAATGAAAGACTTTTCCTACAAAAACAACCTTAAATTTCCGCATGCAGCGTTTGGCAAACGGAATAGGAATAACCACTGGTATGTAGAATCTGTTTTCTGAGAAAAGTCTCTGAAATATACCCCCTGAAACTGAGGAAATACTTCCTTCCCATCGGCACACGTATCGCCGTGGCGTGGCTGTCGTTGCTGGTCGAGAGACCTAATCAAATACCCCAGATGATTGCTAACGACTCCTTTCTCTTCAAACATCATCCTATCCCCTTTGCAAGGGTATATCAAAAAAAAGATCCAAAGAATTTAATTAAACTTTTTCTATGTTTATTTCTGCGCTTTTTGTGCTGGTTTTTTTTTTTGTTTTTTTTTTGCAACAACAGCAGCCGCAACGCATTTTAATTAGTTTTTTTTTGTGAAGAGCAGAAGACCGGAAGATAGGAGGAGTGGCAGTGCGAAAGAGAAGGGAAAGAGGCGTGGCAGTGCTGCAGAGAGAGAGAGAGGGAGGGAGAGGGAGGCAGCAGAGCGGCAGAGCGGAAGTGTATGGCATGTGTGCTAAAAGCAAATCAAAAGTATTCGCCCAACAATTGACGCGTCCTGTGTGTATGAGTATGTGAGTGTGAGTTTGTGTGTGTGTGTGTGTATGCCTGTGTGCATGTGTGTGCACGTACGTGTATGAGTTGGTTTGGCAGTGACTGTACGCGTGAGTGTGTAAGCGCAGCGCGCTGTCAAAAAACTTTCCAACAAATGTCGCTCACATGCCACAAGCCGCACACACACACACCAACGTGTCCTCGCATCCTATAGATTCATTCACAGGCAGAGATGAAAGCAAAAAAGGTGTTGAGCATTAACATTTCATGCGCATAAACAAGTGAGTTTTTCAACATCAAGTTTTGATTATATAACAAGCTTGTGGCCCACATATTTTGCATAGTACATGCATCCCCCCACTCCCACCACCACACACCACCCACCTGGCAGATACCTCCCCCTGGGGGCTACAAAAAGTGGACAAGCTGAAAGTACAGTGCGTTTCGTGCTCGTAAGAGATGCGGATGGCTGGGCGCAGAAGGTAGAGCCCTAGGCGGCTACTGTCAACGTTAGACCCTTGTTTTTCGGCTATATTCTGATAGGTGGATCACCCGATTGGCTGAGGGAGCGGTCATCCAATTTACGCATAGTTAAAACCCTCCCCTTGTGGTGTCCACGACAGCAGGCCAATCCTTTGCTGCCGGATCAGAATGCATTTATGGCTGCCCAAGCGTGTAATAATCTCATCGGAAGCGATGAAATGCACCACCACTCTGGGCAGTATGTCCGAATTCGCTGGTAATTGCTGCAGGGATGGATGAGTGGAGCTCCTCTCCTGTCGTTCTTATTGTCAGCAGGTCAATTCTTTGCCCTATTGGCTTTGGGCGAGAAGGGTGGTCTATGGGTGGCCCAGCGTGCAATAATCTCCTCAGGAGTGAGGTCGAAATGCATTCTAAGTTCCAATCAACGCACTCCCATGCGTCTCTGTGCGTGTGCGGGGTGGTGGAGTGGCCCTCCTCGCCCGTCATTCTCATTCTCATGGTCAATGACTGCTGCAAGCTGAAGAGATGATAATTGTATCAGCCTATTCGCGGAAGAAGGGGAAGTGAAGAAGCGATGGCCATGCATTGAATATTGATTGCTGCAAGCCGACTTTCTCTGATAGATTTGCGGCTTTACAGTTGTTCAATGAATTATTTCAATGAATTATGATAGAACATCAGTGGATGGGGATTAAAGTTGCGGCTGTTCTCAATTTCAACTGCAGACGAAGCATGAATATGATTTTGTGGTTGGTTGTTGGCTTTTGAGCGGATTACCAAGCTGATAAAGCGGATTATACGTCAACTAGAAGCAAATACTAACCGGTGGTACCCATAGACCAATATTCTAGCACTTTCCTTACGAATTGAGTATACCCCTAAGTATTCCTTGAAAACTGGGCATAAAGATTCCACTTTCCACAGCAGCGGCAGCAGCAATCTTTTATGAGAAAGTAAGTATGCGAAAATCCCCCATTACAGAAAAATGGCAGACAATGCGAGAATGAGCAAAAAATGAACATAAAAGTAAGCATAAAAGTTATGTTGAAGTTTAACATAGAGAGAGACGGAGAGGGAGAGCAAAAGCAAGTAGGAGTAGGAGAGTGGACCCTTCCGATATGCAAAGTAGTTTCCCCTCCTTCCCTGCCACTCCACTCCACTCCACTCCACTCCACTTTGCTCATCCAAATCCGCTCCAACTTCCAGGGCCAGGGCCATGGTGTTACAGAATTAACATGGAAAACTTTCGGGCAGAATGAAAATTTAATTAACTAATTTATATGTGTGTATGTTAGGGGGAGAGGGGGAAAACTTACCCCTCCACGTCCGCCAGAGCCCTCAATGCTATCATCGTCGATATAAATTGCATCTCTGGGACCCGAAGCCGAAGCCGGGGATGCTGCGCCTCCGGATAGAGCGGATGGCTCTGCCGCCGACGCTTTCACAGATTTCTGCAAATATAGAAAATGTCCAAATAAAATGAGTGCTTTTCCCAACAATAATATTATATATACAGGGGGCCGGGGCAGGGGTACGAGTGCGTGACGAGAGGGTAGAACTTTTTCAATTTACGGTAACTTTTTTGGTCCTTTGGGGCGGGAAAATGCAAATATTTTCATTTCATTAATTAGAGGGAAAGTCCGAAAAAGGAGAATGCTCGAGTCCTTGGAGCACTCGACTTTTGCGAGTCCGAAGCGGAGGAGTGCCAGGAAGCAGCGACTGCAACCATCAATAATACGAATGGAAAACGCCGGTTGACCGCAAGAATGTGTCCGCTTCCTGGTCCGAGTCCGAGTGGGAATATGTGGAGCCCTGGCCATGGCACTGGCACTGGCATGGGTAATGGTAATGGTTATGGTCGTCGTTGGTGGTCAGTGATGTGGTCATGGTTCATGGTCCACAATGGAATGGCCACCGCATAAAACAATTAATTAAGAACAATTCTTCTTATATGAGGAGGCGCGGAGCAGGCGGACAGGCGCAACAGCCGTCACGTCAGTGTTAAATGCATTTTTAATGATGCACTGCAAAAATCAATGGGAAATGCAAATTGTGTGCCACCTCCCTCTGCCTCCACCCCCCTTCCGTTCTTCCTTTGCGACCTGTCGAGTGGTGAAAAGTCGCCGGCGAACAGTGCATAATTAATGGAGCCTCCACCTCCCCCAATTCCGTCCTCCATCCTCCAGGGCGAGGAGTTGTCCGCAGTTTATGGTCAAACATAAAAAACAGAGAGGAGGGTTCGGGCTGGGCAGAGAGTCGAGTTTTCCAGGGGGCTGTGCCTGTGCCTCCTGCTGTGCCTCATTAAGCCCATTTCCCTTATTTTTTGCTGGGTTTTCGGCTAAGTGGGAATTGATGAAGACCTTACGATGAGAGCCACTCACTCGAATGGGGAAATGGGAAATGGGTTGCGGTCCAAACAGTGTCCATGGATCGTCTCCTCCCCCCTCCGTCGGTATCCACAGATTTTCTGTCTTGTCTCTATTTTTAATGAGAATCTTCATTATGTATTCAAGCCCTAATGTATGTATAATCAGTGGTATCAAAGTGGCATTTCCTTCCCTTCTATATTTATCTCCTCTCACTCTTAGGGTGGATTCTCCATTCTTTTTCCCTTCTTTTCTAATCCACACATTTCCTCAGTAGTTCTTTCCATACTCATCATCCTCATTTTCTTACAGATTTTCTGCATTTTCCCATCTTTCCACCTCATAAGCTTTACTACTCCGATGTTTTTCCCCTCCTCCGATGATCATTATCTGTTGAATCATCATAAGATCCCATCCGAAACAATTCTTCTTTTTTCATAAGCCAGAGCAGAGGCCAAAGTTTGGGCCAGCATTTTCGTTTTGATGCACTTCTCCCTATTCCCTTTCCCTTCCCTTCCCTCCCCCGACTCCGATACGATACGATACAAACTGCTAACCGGATTAAGTAATCTCAAGTCTTTTGCAAGCGTCTACCATTTTTTGTTTTTTGTTGCGCCCCAAAGTTGGCGGCAAGTCAAAGTTGTCCAAAGGAGCTTTGGCTGCAGCTCCTGCTGCTCTCTGACTCGCTCTCCTGTCTCTGCCTCCTGGCCTTCTTTTGGCACTCCTGCGACTCCTCTTCCAGAAGATCCCTGTGATGCTGCTGCTGCCTGGCATTAAGTTTTTGGCGACCTGTCAAGTCCCCCGTGATGACGTCTTTCATTCTGAGGCTGGGGCTGGGGCTGAGGCTGTGGCTGCCGCTGTGGCTGCGGCTCCTTTCAAACTCTAAACAATTTGCCAATCTGCCAGTCTGCCAATCTGACTGGCTTTTCACCGCCCATAGGTGTGAATAACCGCTGGAGATAAACTCAAAAGTTGCGGTGCCACAGCGAGGAGGAAGTCCTCCATTCGCCATTCGCCATTCGCCATTCTCCACTCTCCACTCTGGGTGCGGTCCCTTCTCTGTTGCTCATCCCCACTCCCCATTCCCATTCCCCACATCTAATATTGATATGTTTTCCTGCTTTTTCCCCAGATCATATTCCTATTTCTGTATAATTGAAAAATTCCGTACTTTTGGGGTGCAAAACATTTACGGTCGACCGCACGGCTCTGCTCGGCTCTGTGCTCTGCTCTGCCTTCTGTGCTCTGCTCTGTCTCTCTGTCTGTCTGTCTGTCTGTCTGTTTGTCTGCAGCAACGATTTTCTGGCTGGAAAAACTGGCAAAATATTCATTGGGGAAATGTTTTTCCATTTCTGGTTCTCCTTTTTCGGCCATCTCCAGCGTTTCGCTCCGATTGTTTCATATTTTAAAATGGCAACAATTTGCCAAAACGTTAAATTGAATTGCAGGCAGTTCTCTGGCAGTTTCTGGCACTAGTTTCCCCCCTTCCCCCACCCCACTTCCTTTTCAGCGGTGACAAATTGTGTCCATTGTGGCATTCGAAATAGTTGTGTGTGTTGCAAGCTCCCAAACCCACAATCCAGAGTCCGGACTCCCTCCAGGGGCGAATGGAGCCAAACCCCTGGCCATATATCAATATAAATATTGACAGTTTCCCTGAATTCGATCGCCTGAACGCGCATTTTTATCAGCATTCCATAGAGACAAACAGAGGGAATGCGTTAGTTTTGCAACATTTTGGGCGATACCCAATCATACTTTTCCCCCCTGCCCCTGCCTCTGCCACTGACTCTGTTACATACAGTTTCGGCAACACTTACTCCCCGCGTTTAAAGGGTATACACAGAGGAGAGAGGCCATGCCATTCTTTGTTATTACAAAACAAAGAAAATGTGTACGTACATTCGTTTGCATTTTCCATTTTTATGGTTGTTTATGGCTAACAAATATTTGTGCAGCACACGAAAGCAATCCATAGAATTGCAACATTTAAAAATTATGCAACACAAGGAAAGTTTGCCCGCCACTCAATGGTAAAAAAAGGATTCGATTTGACAATAGATCGCAGGATCGCAATTGCCGCAATTGATTTATTTGAATAATCCCTTTCTGTGTGTGTGCCTGTGCCTGTGTGTGTGCCCCATAACAATTTACAGTCGAATGAGCGGCAAAAAACAGTTCGATTGAGCGCTGATTCGATTGCGGAATACTCATTTAACGTGTCAATTGCATTGCGCTGCAAAACTCCCCGTTGAAAACTCTGACAACTGACAGTTTTTGCAGTGGCGTGACTGTACCTCGCACTGCCGAATGACAGCAGCTAAAGTGCGCAGTCATGGCGGAAAGACATCCTCCAACAACAACAACAAGTAGGCAATACATTTCGATCAGAATGTCAGAACAAGTATACGCCAAGTGGCGCCAAAGGAATGTCGGGGCAAAGGGCATGGAGCACCCGCACCCGCACCACAAATCTGAAAAGGGCAGGTCAGCCATAACAACAAAAACAGCCCAACACACACACATACACACACAGATACACAGAGAGAGCGAGAGCGAGGCAAAACATATTCAACCTGTCTGTGTGGGGCGTCATTATGTTGATGACAGGCAGCTTTTACTTCGAGATTGGAACCCAAAGACAAGAATTCCGAGAAAAAGGCCGAAGACGAGGCAGAGGCAGAGGCCTTTCTTTCCTTCCTTTTCGCAGACCCAGACCCAAGTCAAAGCCAAAGCCAAAGTGAATGATAAATAAACAAAAAGCGTTGACGCTTTTCCGAATCGAACATTTTCATTTGGCTCCTCCAAGCCGTTCTCTTTGTCTCTCCGCGCCATGCCCCATGCTCCATGCGTGCTCTGTGTCCATTAAGGTGTCAAGAAGGTAAATATGAAAGCCCTCGCCTCCAAGCCCGAGAAAAGCCCTCGAATAAAACCAAATCAAAACTTATTATGCCACACACACACACACGCCCAAGAACACACACGTGGCAGAGTGGCAGAGTGGCAGAATGGCAGAATGGCAGAACGAGAGGCTGTGAGATTGTATTTTATTGTTCTGCTGTGTGTGCGTGTGGCACTGGGGATAACTTTTATGTTTATAGTAGTCGTAAAAGAGGGCAAGCAAAACTTGACTCGTTGCTGCACCGAAACCTAATTGAACAGCAAAATTATTGCCCCATTGCCCCACAGGGACTCCAAGGGAGGCGAGGGACAAGCCCACAGACTGGACCCTAGAATCCCTCTCGAAAGATTGGAGCATTAAAGTTTCATTCAGCATCCATTCAACATGCAAATTGAGGAATGTTCGACATCACAATTAGCAGAACGACAGGAAGCAGGAAGCAGGAAGCAGAGCAACTCATGCAACCCGCTTCCCGCATCTCGTATCTCGCATCTCGCATCTTCTGGACGCACTCACATGTAAATAAGGCTAAAAGGTACAGAAGGCTGGCAGCAACAATCTCTGCCAAGTGACTTGACACAAAGCCAATGGCGGAAATTGCAAACGCTCACTCACACTCGCAGAGAGAGAGAGAGAGAGAGAGAGAGAGAGAGTGAGAGAGAGACACACACACAATGAAAGGGGAATCCCATCCCGGAATGCCGCTTTGGGGGGCACAAAAGTATGCCACACACAGCCGCATGTAGCACAGACAGACAAACTGTGAGAATCGTTATAACACTGACCTACAGCGGCCACCTTCGCCTAGCCTCCGCTCTCACCTCCGCCTCCGCCGCCACACCAGCAGGGAGGTGTGAGGTATGAGGCATGAGGAAGGACCCACTCTAGCGTGAATCGATGAATCGTATATAAAAGAACAAATACTCGTACGTATACGCACCGATGTCCTCCTGCTGTAGCGCTATCGAATGTTGCCAGCAACATGGCTTGCTCCACGTTTTTAGGCGGTTCTTCTTGCCACAGCAACAGCAGTTTTCACTGAGTGTGAGCGAGTGGCAAGATGGAGACAGACAGAGACAAGAAACGGATAGAGTGCGGGCGCACTGCGCTCGAGACAGCCAAAATGCACAACCAAACACTTCACCAGAATGTTTCAAACTGACACCAAAACAAGCTGTGCCTCTGGAGGCGGCAAGAACCACGGAGGTCTGATGTCGTTGGGGCAGCATCGGCAGCATCAGCAGCGGCGGCAGAACCGAACGAGGCAGTGGCAGCGACAGCGAAAGAGAGCCAGCCTCAAAGGCTGCTCTCGCATTCAAGGGCCACGAGAAAAGCTTTGATGCTTGCTGGTCCGCTCCAGCCTTAGGGCTCTTTAGGGACTTTGGGAGGCTGGCGACGGCGACAGCGAAGGCGACTCTCTCGTTCCGTTCGTGCCCGGCGCATGTCGGGAGAGACTCAAAAAGCTGAAGCGGAAAGCTTCGAGCAAAACACGGAAATGGATCAGACTCCTGCTAGGATTTTATGGCATAAGCTTCAAAAGAGTTCAACTGTGAGGCAATTGTGTCAAAGCTGAAAAGCATCTGCATTCGAAAAGCTTTCAGAACACTATTAGTGCTAAATATTATGGCTGAAAGCTTTTCTTCATCGTTGACCAAGAACAATAGGCGTTTGTTAGTATATTTCTGGAATACTTTTCAAAGGCCGAAACACTAAAATTTCTAAGCTCTTTCTGGCACTCTTTCCCCCAAGCTCTTTCAAGCCATAAAGCTTTTTAAAGTGTCTCAAAGTTCAACAACACTCCCTAGATGAAAGCCCGCAAGTGTTCTGACAAAAAGCTTCCCCAAGAGAGCTTTTCACCTCATTTTTGCTGATGCGACAGCAACTTGCAATCTCTCCCCAGAATACCGCTAGAGGGCGAGAGGTCCCTGGCGCAGACTGTTCGAATTGGTGGAGCAATTACCGAAACCATTCTACCAAAACAAACTCTAACGAGCGCAACTTTGTCTGCAACTTGACAAGAAATAAGTGACGGAAGAAGAACGAAACCAGAGAGAGAGCAAGGGGCAGGGGGGAGGGGCAGAGCGAGGCCCGGGAAAACCAGACAGGAGATTGGAACACGAATTTAAAAATGAAGAAAAATTAACATGGCTAAAACAGGAGCAGGAGCAGCAGCATCCATCCGGAGCTGCAACAACAACAACGGCACCAAAGTTGTCCCGGCACTCATTTCCGTTTATTCGGGAGCGGGGAGGGGGAGGCAGCCCCTCTCCATCACCGGGGAGCGCATAATGAATTACAAGTGTCCATCTTCATAAAACGAGGAGCAGAGCAGCAGCAGAAACTCTGCAGCTGGCTGGCGGCAGCGGAAGGTGCTGTCAAAGGGACAAGCGCTTTGGGGCCGCACAGGACGATCTCTAGCCGCACTCCCATTGCCTCGCACTCCCAGGTTTTCCTTCTGCCACTTGGCTTTTCTTATTAGTTTCGTTTAATTTCCCCATAAATTACACTTTTTTGTGCTTTCAGCCCGACTTTGACTTTTCTTTCCCTAATACTTTTTAATGATTATGTGAACGAATTTTATTCCTTGCCAAAGACTTTGTGTCTCCTTTGAATGTTGGGCAAGTTTTCCCCGACTGTCGACTGCGCCTGTCAGTGGTCGTATATCATTTATGAGTGGCGTCTGTTGGGGGCGTCGGAGCATGAACTTTCTTGGGAGAGTCCCCAACTTTGGGAATGGAAAGAAAGAGAGCCAATTAAGTGGCCAACAGGCAGGCGAGAGAGGAAATTAGGTGAACCGCAAAAGGGACAAACCACACAGAGAAGCTCAGGTATAGGGCCACCAGGAACCAGGTAGGCATGTATATGCCACCTGCCCGAAACTTAAAGATAATTCCAATTAAAATCTTCCTCCTTTCATCTCATTGAAGAGTCGAGAAGGCAAGAGGGGGCAAGGACCGACAAGGGTCCGACCGACCGACCGACCAGCAACAACATCATTTAGAGCCTGACAAATTTCTAGCCTTCTTCTTGGGCCTATGCTGAAAATGAGGAGTAATAAAAATAAATTACTTTGCCTAATTACAGGGACAGAGAGAGACAGAGAGAGAGAGAGAGAGAGAGAGAGCGTGCGAAAAGGCGACTTGATAAATGAAAACTCGCACGCGTTTTGTGCTTAAAAAAGCATCAAGTGGGAGTCCTGTGTCGAAACAACAAGGATATGCATGTATGTGTGTGTGTGTATGCGGCCCATAGTGCACTTGATGGCGGGCAGGGGAGGGGAGGGGAGGGGAGTCTGTCTCGACGCCATAAATCAATTTTAATTGCTCTGCAAATGTGCAAAGTGGAAAAAATTTAACAAATAAAGAAAAAGAATAAAACAAAAAATGGAGAGAAAAGCGTGTGAAGAGGAGACAACCGCAGACAGACAGAGAGACAGAGAGACAGACAGACAGACAGAGAGACAGACAGAGCTGCAGACACACACTCTATCAATGGTTGAATGGCGGAGGGGACAGCAGGGGGCAGGGGGCAGGGGGAGTCAACCAGTTTATTTACAGCCGATGACGAGGAGTCGTCAATGGGACAACAACAAATAATGGGCCCAAAATTAATGAGCCCCCCGCAATTCAATTGCCAAATTCCGACCGCCACTTACCACGTACCCCGACGTGTAGCCGCCTCCCCTCTTGCCACACCCCCCTTTTGCCTGCTTAAATTCAATCAACGCTAACATTTCATAAATTATGCAATTGACAATTGTTAGACAGAAATATAGACATCAAGAGAAGGAGGGGGTGGGGGAGAGGCAGAGGGGGGTTGATTGTGGGGGGTTGTGGTTCAGACAGGGATTCATAAATTGTTAAACAGCAACCGTGATAAATGAAGTACCAGGAAAACTAGAAAAGGATTTACGGCCGAAATGTTCCAAAAAACAAAACCAAAATTGATGGGCGCAACACACAATAAATTTAAATATAATAATAATATAACACAATTTTCCATGTTATTTAAAGCCATTAGAGGAGTTTGCAAATCATGTTTGGAATTTGAAATATACTAGAAACATAGAATCCGAGAAATGAATGATTGGCAATGCTCAAAGTTTTCAAGCTCTGGATTGGTATTACCTGCAAAAGCTGTGCCTAGTGTTAGGGGACACTGATAAGTGGACTCTTGGCAGGATTGAATTGTTGTGTAAATCGTTTGGAATTGCAAATTGTAGACCAAGTTCCAGCCATAATTAAAAACACTCGACATTAATTGCAACCATTTGGCTAATTGCTAATAGCGTTTTTAGCTCTCTGAAGGCAAAACGCTGATGGGCTTGAAATGCAAAACAAATCGCTATGGGTGTTGGCCACAAGTTCAGAATCAATCTGCTGCAATTGCCGGTTTGGTCTACTCTGATGTAGTTGCAGTTGGGAAAAACAACAATAAGTTTCGCATTACAGTAAATTGCAGGCTTCAGCACAGGTCAAAGGTTGCACACACGTTTGTTATTGCACAATTATGACGGCAGTGTATCAGTGTTTGTTCGACTCTTAATTGGAGCCTAACAAACAGCAGCAGCAGCAAAAACAGAAGAGAAGAGAAGAGAAAAAGGGGCAGAAATAACAAATGGAAAATATGGAAATTGTCAACAATTTACATAACAAAAATCCAATTAAAACATAATAACTTATTTAATTAAATTTGTGCGCCATATCAAAGCCCAAATGCCAAAAAGGGCCTTCCGCACAAAAGATGAAAGCGAAAATGTTTCGAATTCAAATGAATTTTACGAGTAATTGATATTATCATCCCCCCAACCCCATCCACACAGCATTATATGTGTGTGTGGGTGGAAAATGCATATTTTCACGGCAAAATATGTGCAAATTCCAGCAGAGAGCAGACTTCCCTTCCCCTTGGCCACATTCGGAGCTTGCTCTTGGCCAGAGACCAGAGACCGTTTAACAACTTGCCAATTACGAAATTTTCCAAAATAAAACGAAACTAAGCGGCCCGGCCCGATGGCCGACACTCGCTGAATGCAGTTTTTAATTTAGTTAAGCGCCTGCGTTGCAGCCAGGCAGCCAAACAGGCAGGCAGGCAGGCAGTTCATTATGCGTTCGGGATAGATGCCAGCGCCAGCGCCAGTGCCAGGCATCGTTGTGCGGGGGAGGGAGGCGTGTCTGGTCTGTCTAGTACGCCCTCAGCGGATAACACGCATACTGGTTATTAGTGGGTGCAATGGATCCCCACCTTCCCCATTTACCCCAAAAAAAACCTATCTGCCTGCACGTCCGCGTGCCGCTTGCCGCTTGCTGCATCTAATGCGAATTTATGGGCCGAAAGGACCTGCGGGATGTGTGTGAGCCGGAGGCACAAAGCCACAGACCTGGGAGAGACACGGGGCAGCCTTGCGTCCTGACGCCCAGACACTAATCAGCGATTATGCACGTCCCTCTGCTGGCCATGCCGGTGCTGCTGCTGCTGCTGCCACAAGCAAGACCACAAATGGGAGAGATGAAATTGTTTGGCAGGTCGAAGCTATGGCTACCCTTGAAGATTTCTCTTTTCTATTATAAATCAGCTTGGATCCTATGGAGGAGGAGCTGCAGGAGATCGAAAAGGCTGCCTTCTCTTTGTTGGCCAACATCTGCTCAAAACCATTGCACCCCTTTATCGAGGGTATCAAATGATATGCAAGAATTCCCAGTTTTATTTTTTGTTCACACTTTTATTTCTGGGAGCTTTAAGATTTGTCTTCCCCTCCCACCGCTCGCAATGGATGGGACAGGTTCAAAGGCCTGGCCAAGATAATCATAATTTTACTTTTTATTTGGGCACTGCCCTAATATCCTCCCCCAATCCCCTCCATAGACCCCAATACGGATGCCTGAACTTGAAGTAGGGACCCAAGAGAGAGGGAGAGAGAGAGAGAGAAAAACATGTGCTCGAACCCATTTTCGTTGTTGCTGCGGCCTGTGGCTGCGGCTGTTGGTCCTTGACGCATAAATTTCGAAAACGATTATGGGGCGACTTAGAGCAGGGCCCAAATGAGGGGCCAAAGCAATGTGCAGACGTATTTCGGACTTAAGACTTGGGCATACATAATGCTAGCGTGGGAATGGGATTCCTTTGGGTATTTACGCTTTTGTGTGTTGGCCAACTTTCGGGGGAGGGGGATTACCTGGAAGGAGAAAGCACAAGCAAGGGTAACGCAAAGGGAGTGGGGTGTCCTTCCGAGATTAGTTAGCCAGTTTGTCGAGTCTTTAGTAAAAATAATATTTGTCCCCAACAGCAAAAGTGCATTTAATTAAGAAAAGGGAAGCAGAAACAGCAGCAGCAAGCCAAAGGACACGTTTTACCAACCCCAAAAGACACAGAGAAACGGAGAGGGGGGGAGAGAGAGCGAGAGAGCAGAAGGGTTCAGCAGAGTTCTTGTCTCATTATTTAGCCGAATGATTAAATTAGAATGTGTAGAAAAAGACAGAAGACAGAGAGAGTAAGACTAAGAGAGAGGGAGGGAGAGAGTCGGCGGGGAGACCAGAAATAGTTGCATGTAAATTCCTCAACAGAGTGGCAGAGGGACCAACATTTGTGGTGTTTTCCAGAGCATAAACAAGAAGCTGTTTTAATGAGTTGGCAATTAGCATATCACACACACACACACACACACACAAAGAGAGAGACAGGGCTAACACACACTGCAGTGCTGTCTGATTATTTGCCTCTCTCCCAACTTGTTCAAAGTTGCATATTTTAAGGTTTTCGACAGTCCAAAACAATAAAGCATTCCAAAGAGAAGAGAGAGAGGCAGAATCGGAGTCAGAGTCAGAGAGAGAGAGAGAGAGAGAGATAGCCTTTAAATTTGAACGACGCACAAATGTTGATATGGGAAAAGTTTTCCCCCAAGCTCAAAATGCAGCAACAGCTTTTGCTCTTCTCAAGTGTGTGGGGGTGTAAGAGTGTGTGTGAGGGTGTGAGAGAGAGTGTGTGTGGTTGTGTGTGTGTGTGTATAAGTGCGTGCATGCGTGTTTTTATGTGCAGTTTTATTTTGAAGCGTCTTAACCTCAAAACTTTTGCACTTGTAAACGCAGAACCAAAGATCCATCCCACCTCCCCCGCAAGCCACCAAGCCACCAAGCAGCTACCACCTAAACCCAACTTAACACAGCTCAAAAACCAAGCACAGGGAGCTCGTCCCAAAGCCAACCCCCACCCTGCAGCAGCCCCAAGAACGTCATAAACGTTTTATGCAAAAATTTGTTATTGTTTACACACTCAAAAGGCAGAGAGATGGAGAGAGAGAGAGAGAGAGAGTGAAAGCTGAGCGAAATAGAAAGCAGCTTGTGCACTCGACATGCTTAAAACGCTGTGCCACAAAATACCATAAACAAAATGCAGCACAATTACAGGCCCAACAGCAAAGGGGTAGGTAATTCGAATACCCTTTTTTGCACAGGTTGATAGTTTTTCCCTTCCAAGTAACGATTAATCAATGATTCCATCTACAGGAAGCTAAGCCGGAGATAGCTTCAAATTGGAGGATCATAGAAACACACTAAGGAATGAAGATACTTTCAATAGTCGGAAAACTATAGTTGCCCCAGTTAATATCGTACTCCTCCCCCTAAAAGGGGTGCAACTAGCCCAAGTCCCCAAACAGAGCCTGTGCCAAAGCATTTCCGATTTTTATTGGAAAATTTTGCACCTTTTCAACGCCTGGTCTGGTGGGGCTTCGGCTGTTATTTCTGGGTGGAAATTTGCATTCGTTTGAGGCAGAGAAAAGGAGAAGGGAAGCCAGAGTGCGAGCGAGCGAGAGAGAGGGTGAGTCTGTCAATGTTTGTTCTGCCTCAAGCGATTTACAAGTCAGGGCCTGGCTCTCTGGGCCTGGCTCTCTGGCTGGGCTTCCTTCCGAAATGTGTGTGCAAACAGAAAGAAATTTGCCTGATTAATAAGGCTTGACATTCATTAGCCCAAAGATACGGGAATATCCAGCAGTTGTGCACAGAGATAGAGCGAGAGAGCGAGAGCCAGAGAACTATATAACGGGTTAAGCTGACCAAATGTTTCCGTTTTGATTATCTCGAGTGTCAATTTGCGTTTAACTAATTAATACGAGTGGCCAGGGCAATGTCAAAGTCAGGCATGTGGCTGTTCGTGACTCTCTCCCACTCTCTCTGAGTGTGTGTGTGTGTGTGTGTTGTGGCATGCCGCAAGGATGTATTGCTTTGCATGGCATATACGCTACATATAGCATACACCGCACAGGTCTCTGTCTCTCTGTCTCTCTCTGTGTGTGTGTGTGTGCATGGCGGGATAACATTTTAATTAGAACGAAGCACAAGTCGACAATGAACACCTTGAACAGAGGACAGACTCCGCAAACTTTCACGTGCCACCGAAAACGTGAGAGGGAGCGAGAGACAGAGAGAGCAGAGGGAGTTTATGCGGCGGCAAACACTAGCCGTAAGTACATAGCGAAACCCCTAAAAGGCAGTCAAATTCTGAGTTAAATACCAGGAATGCAGCGAAATGAAAGCCCTCGCTTATACTCTATGCATCTCCCAAAAAATGTCCAAGGATTCCCCGAGTTTCCATGTTCCGCATAAACCTTTTCAAGGATTCCCCGTGTTTCCAGACTCCTTTCGCCGCATAAACCTTCCACACGCCTCCTCCAGAGGGGGGCGGCCTTCATCTTCATGTGCGTGGAAATTAAACAAGTTTGGAGTTTAATTAAAACTTTAAAGGCAAACACAATTTCCAGGGACGTCAGAAGATCAAATAAATTGTATTTAAATAATGACACATTTGCGAAATTCACTTAACTGCCGAAAAGACGCACGCAACGAGTGGAAGATAATGCAATCGAATAATTAACTGCAGAAAAGACAAGACAAACAGAGAGGATAGAGACAGATAGAGACAGAAAGAGAGATGGGCATACATTCACAGAATGAGCTTAAGTTGAAGGTTAAATAAATATTTGGCAAATCTTTGGCTTCCGTGTTTACCTCATTTCTGACCCTTGGATTTGCACTTCTCTCTCTCTCTCTCTCTCTCTCGAGTCCCAACTTTTATTCCATTTCTCTCGCTATTTATCGCATCATCAAACATTTTGATGTTGATTTATGGAAAATATATTTTTCAGCACTTGGCCAACAATAACAGCGAGAAACCAGTCGAGAGACCAGAGCTGTGACTGCGATAACAACCAAGTGTGTCTTGGGAGGGGTACAAACACAACCCAAGTAAACGCAGAGGAAATCGCGAAAATCGGAGCAAGGAGTAACGGCACAGAACAAAGGCAAGGCAACGATTTGGTTGGTCCACTTCTCAGTCTCAGTCTCTGGCACTGGCACTGGCACTGCCACTGGGTGCTCCTCTTCTGCTCCTCGCTGTCCCCCTGCCCTTGGGTTCTCCTTCCGTCTGGTCTGTCATTTCCCTCAAGTTCTTTCTTTTTCTGCGGTTCAAATACTCGCACTCTAGTTTATATTACAAAAGTTCTCCTTGGAATTTCGTTTGCTTTTTCCATAATTTATTTTCATTGCGTTCGCACAGGGATTCCTCTGGGGGGAATCTCCCCATCCCCGTCACTGTCTCAATGTCTCTATGGATAGATCTATAAAGATATATTTGAAATTTGATTTTTATTTGACATGTTGACAGCTCCGTTTGCGGCGGCCTTTGGGGCCTCCCCTTTTCGCCAATTGGCAACTGTTCCCCCTCTCCCCCTGGCAGCATGTATTTACTTTTTTTCCGATGGAAAAGTTTCCTCATTAAGCTCGTGGAAAAGTTCTGGGCGGAGTTCATCATATGAAAAGCAATTAATATGTGGGAGACCGGCGGTAAAAGCTGCGTCGACGGCTTCCAGGTGGATCGATACGGTATAGAAGGTATATTACAAAATATTTCTGCATTAATTATGCGAAAAGTTGATGCTCTCTCCCTCTCCCTCTCGCTCGCTCTCTGGGCGTGTGTGTGTGTGCTTTTTTGTGGGCTCCTGGATTAGCGGCGGCTCATAATCCCCATATGGAAAGCATCCGAGTGTTCGCGACTTATTGCGGATTCTGTTCATTAATTAAAATTTGGTTTTGTTTATCCAGGCGCTGAGGCGTTCATCCGTGTGTCGAATATTGGAATACTGTCTGTCTGTGTGGCTTTTGGCTTTTTAAATTACAGATACGTACTAAATATATTACAATTAATTAAATGTCCAGTGTAAATTTACGTCCTTGATACATAATGAGCGGAAGTAGCTCTCTCTCTCTCTCTCTCTCTCTCTCGCTCTATCTCCAGTGGAAGTCCTCCATCTAGTCCATGTCCTTCTGCTGGCAAAGCCAAAGCCAGAGCCAGAGCCCAGCCAACTGTCCATTTATCACAATCAATACAGAGGTTTCTGTGGCGCTTCTGTGTCGCTTCTGCGGCTCTTTCGGTTGTGGCAATTCTATATGTGGCACATACATCACTCTCTCTCCCTCTACTCGCACTCGGACTTCTCTCTCTCTCTCTCTGCCTGCGTTTCCCTTTGAGTTTTCCGTGCTTACACGGATCATTGAGCAACGCGGATGCGGAAAACGCGCACAAGAGTTCGACTTCGAGCTCTGTTGCATCCGCTTTCCACAAGAGCCCGGGACGGGAGGGGGGCTGGATGTTGACTGCAGCCATGATAAATATGAATCTTGCCAATCATTGGCGCCACCCCCCACCCAGCCACGGGGAAGACCTCTTCATGTCTCCCTACACCCAAGCCAGTTGTCAGGGAAGTGGCTGCTCCTAAGCATAATCTAGCTACTCCACAACTTCCGCTTGCCTCAAATTTCACAAATTAATTCCCGCTTGTCAGTGGGGGTCACTCCTCGTTCTTTCAACTCTGAAATATTCCATCTTCCACTGGGAAGGCTTTCTAGGCTTTTCCCTCTCCCTCTCTCGCTCTCTCTGTGCTTATGCAAAAACTTTTCGCTGTCGGTTCTCATAAGCCTTCTCGCCTGTCTGAGCAGCCCAACAAAGCTGAAAATTTCATTAAAATGGCTTTTAGCGGACTAGAACAAAACGAGAGAAGTAGCAGGAAGCAGCAGCAGGAGCAGGAAGCAGGAGGAGGCGAGGTGCTATCCCGGGGGCCAGGACTGGAATTGGCCAATGATTTAGCCGCAAACATGACAGGGACAGGGACAGAGACAGGGACATAAATTAACTACTAACCATTTCCCAACCACATGTCAGAGTTGGCTGAAAATTCAATTAAAAGTGCTTTGTGTTCCAAGCGAAAAGAACTCTGGCCTCTCACTGGGGAAAAACCTCTCTCCGGCACAGGGCAGGAAAATGAGGGAAAATGGAGGAAAATGCCATTGAATTACACGTGTAATCAAACAGCAATCGCCGTGAGATGCAGTCGGAGCAGAGGGCACACAGGGGCACAGCATAAATAAACAGCAATCTATGCTGCAGCAGCAGCACCAGCACAGTGCCTCCTCTTGGTGCTGGGGCAGTGCATTACTCATACGCTACGTTGCCCCTAGAAGCGTTTTCCGCATTTGAGAGTCAAAGCCATGGTGTGGCATCGGGTATTAGCATGTAAGGGGCATGCGGCGGCGCTACGGCTGCAATTGAATATTGATCGATGGAAGAACAGTAGCCAGTAGCCAGTGGCAGAACAGGAGCCATGACTGATGGAAGGGACTACACGATGACGATGATGATAGAAAGGGGACGACTTTACTCTTAAATTTCTGCCTGCCTTTGGGAGCTTGAAGGGAAAGTGGGGTGGCATTTCCATATGAAAAATATTCTGTGTGCAATTTTCTGCGAGGCCAGGCAAATATTTTCATTCAGTTGCATAACAAAAGACATCTACAGCAGGAATTATTTCCCCCCTGCCTGCTGCTCCTACTGCTACCTGCTGTGTCTTTCACCTGCTTTCCCTCCCCACTTTCCCTCTGTGTATTTTCAGCTGCTGCACCCCCTGATGCTGTGGCCTTTAGGCGGTACGGCGTCCGGTGCGTATGAGCGATGGAATGCATGAAATTGATTGCCAGAGAGCGCCAGGAGGCAGTGGCCACCCGAATGCCAGAGCTGCTGCTGACAACCATCTTCTGCTGGCCAGCCAGCTGCCCCTCGGAGCTGAGCTGCCTGAAATATTTGCTGCATGCAACAAGGACACTGGACACTGGATACTGCATGCAGGATGCAGGCTGCAGTATTCTGTTGCGTAGCCCGCCAGAGATGTGTGTGCTTATGCCAGGCATTCAACAAGAAACGCCTGGCCGTTGCAGCAGCACCCCAGATGAGACACATCATACCGTACTCCACCTGAGCCGCAGCCGTGGCCCCCACACGGCGATGTTGGCGATGAGTGGCAGCTTCCAATGAAGTCTCATGTCAGCTGACACCTGCCTCAAGTTGTTTTGCAACTTGTCAATCGCGAAAATGCCAACTAATTGACATGGAAATGCAGTCGGGCGAACACGAAGAGTGGAACTTTACAAATTCCAACAGCAGCAGCAGACAATCATCCACGAATACACAGGAAAGAGGAGGAGCAGGAGGAGGAGGAGCAGGAGCAGGGATGTGATATGCCAAGTGTACAAGTTGCATCTCCGGGAGGATGCCTATTCCGGGCTCCTGCTCCACGCATGTTTCGACTGGTAAACGCTTCCTCTGTTCCTCTGTCTGTGTTCTGTGTACACGATATAC
Source organism: Drosophila algonquin (assembly GCA_035041765.1). Lineage (NCBI taxonomy): Eukaryota > Metazoa > Arthropoda > Insecta > Diptera > Drosophilidae > Drosophila > Drosophila algonquin. Next base: position 1,666,964 of record JAWNKY010003561.1, read on the forward strand.
ATACATATATACATATATTGTACGGGATGGGATGATATACATATATTTACTTTGCATTTCCTTCGGCATTCATGGCACTAATGTAAACGCTCATCTGTGCACTGGAATCGTCCTAGCAACAAACTGAACGCCAGCCCCTGCCCCTGCCGCTGCCTGGGAAAACTGTTACAATATATGCAAATAAAAATACAAAAAAATGTCCCATTCCCCCACATGCCACATGCCACATGCTACTGCCACTGCCACTGCCACTGCTGCCATTAGAATGTCGTCTCTGTTGATACTTTTTGTTCGTGTTTGTTTGCCTGCCTTTCGTCTTTCGTCTTTCGTCTTGTGTCTGTTTACTTTTGATTTGCTCGATTTATACCTCTTTTCCCATCTTTATCCATCCATGACTCTGTCTGTGTGTCTATGTGCCTGTGTCTGTGTGTCTGTGTATGTGTAAACTGCTTATTTGTGTACAATTTTGCCAATGTTTGCTCATTGGAAAGCCCAGAAAAGGGAAGCGAGCTAAAGTTTTGTCCCTGCAGAGGCAGATGTGATCCAGATTTTTGCTTCGGGGTCAAGGCTCCCCACAGACCACAGTCCCCAAGCAGCAACATTGACCCCGCCCCCGCCAGAGGTCCCTCGATGTAAGAGCCTGTTTATCTTTTCAAAATTAGTTTGATTAGCAGATTTATTTGCCATTGAAATTGGATTGATTGGTAATCCCTTAAGAACTCCAAAGAAGTGCATAAAATGGTCTGGCTTCCCCGCCTTTTGGGCTGCTTTCGAGGGAAACTTAGTTTCTAGACCAGTCCATTCCCTGTCCATCCTCTGGCCCCCTTTATAATCATCGCTTACTCAAATCCAAGCCACTTATCCCGGAGAACAGATATGGCAAAGTTTTGCCATAACTTTCATCTAAATCCTTCGGGTATTAGCCCAACTTCTGGTTAAAATTCTACTAATTTCTACTCGGAAACATTGTTGGTCGTTCGGTCGGTGCTTGTTCTGCGAAAACTGCGAAAACTGCAACTTCACCTGCAGCCTGCATCGTGCATCGTGCATCCCGCTCTCATACTCGACTCGACTCCACTCGCCTCGTTTATAATTTGGCTTGTTGCTGTTGCTGTTGCTGTGTTTGCCTGCCGCCGTCTGCTGTTACAAATTTCCATATAAAAGTCGAGTGTTTTCCCCACCCCAACCTCCCTCCCACCAGGCCACCCCGCACTTTTCCGCCCTTGCATGCACATTATAATTTCCCATTAATTTGTGCCGACTTTTGCAGTTTTCGTGTGTGCAGCGCACACATTTAAATGCGACTGGGAAATGTGGGCAAAAACAGTATCAGCAGCAGCAGTGGCAGTGGCAGTGGCATGTAGCATGTACTCTGTAATCCATACGATAAGGTTCTGTGTACGGATGTGGCAGGGGGCAACTGCAACTAAAGTTGCATTCTATTTCGGGGGGGGGAATCCACCTGAATAAACTGCTCATATTTCAACATTCAGCAAACCTCTCGTATTGAGGTAGGTTGAGAGACTGAGACTGAGATGGAGATGGAGACGGCTCTGCGGCATGCGGCTCTGTGGCATGCGGCTCTGAGGCTCTGAAAAGTGTGCAGCATTAAATTTTCAGCAGGCAGGCACGCACAGGGGGTCAGGCGACTGGTGCTTTCACTTGCAACTAAAACGATTTTCTTTTAACGCTTTGCTGCTTACGTTTTCACTTGCTCTGCGGGTGTGTGTGTGTGTGTGTGTGTGTGTGTGTGCCTGTGTGTGTGTGCTGTAGAAACAAGGCAATTTTCCGTTGCACTGAACGACAAAAAGAAAAATATAGTCGTATAATTCCCCTGCAGTTGACCCAAATTTCGTGGCTGCCTACTTGACTCCCATGGGGCTTTCCCGCTTTTCCCGCTGCCACTCCTCCCGCACCCGTCCAGAGCTCAGTCATGATGAAAAATGCATAAAGTACCTGCTCTCTGGCGGCCTGGGGTCTGGGGCCTGACCTGGTGCTGCCACTGCCACTGCTGCTGCTGCATAACTAACCTGACGGCGGGCGGCTAATGAGTTTAAGTTCTCAACTGACACAAAACACCGCTGCAACAAGCTGCAAGCAGCAGCACCATCAACGTGTCCACACAATTGACAGTTGGCCCCTCTGGGCACGCTGCCACACACACACTGTGACACTGCCCGCATACACGGACACGGACACACAGGACACACAGGACACACTCGAGTGACAAGTGTCTTGCCTTTTACAGCAGGTGTAAGGCAGAGTCTCAGCTCTGCAGCTGACACAATTGCACCTGCGGGACTTTGGCTGCGACACAGATGGAGGTGGAGATGGAGGTGGAGGCGGAGACTGACATGCATAATGCACTGGTTTGCCAGGACAGCAGGAGAGGCAGGACAGAGGTTGCTTTGCAACAGGTGGCAAGCAGTTTGTCAGCCCCGAAAATTCACAAATTAAGAAGACGGAAACTTTCTCATTGCTCATTTCTGTATTTGGATTGGTTCTTTGCTTAATGAAATTACATTAGTTAATGAGGGGAGAAGACAGACGAGGAGGAAGAGCAAAAAGAAAGCACTCTGCGGGATGTTAATAGAGTCCTTCTTCCTTTTCTTTACTTTCCTTTCCCTTGCTTTGCTTTCCTTTCTGTGTCGCACATTCAAATTGAATTAAAATTCCATTTGCAGTTTTTTATTTGTCGCCATTTCTCCCACTTTTTCCCATTTTCCGCCCTTTTGCCCGTTTCCATTTTCAAAGGAAAATGAACGAAGCTCGAATGAATCGACGGTAATCGACTATCGACGGCCATTGGCTATCGAATCGAGTTCATCATCCCGAAGACCCCTTCCCATGGAGTGGAAAACGTTCACTAATTAAAGTCTGGCAGCATTTTCCAGCAGCAGGGCAGCAGAATGGCAGCAGCAGGGCAGCAGCATGGCGCCCGGAGTTGAAAAGTTTTCCCCTCTCTCTGTGACTCGGTGGAAAAGTGTAAGTTTATTTGCCGAAGCGCCAACTGCAATCCCCAGAAACAGAAAACAGCACAAATTTATGACAAAAGTTACTCACTTTGCCCTGCCCCGCCCGCCTCGCCTGTTGGCATATTTGTTTATTGTAAAACTTACTAAAAACAGCAGCAGCAGCAGCACAGCAGCGGCAGCAGCCGAAAAATGGCAACAGAAATGGGCAACAACTTTGGTCAAGGCAAGTGCTAATGGGAGTTCTGGCCAGGACTGTCAGTCGGACCAAAAAAAGGGGCAACAAAACTCATTAGAAGGCGGGCGAAAGGCGAGAGGCAGAAAGCAGAAGGAAAGACATTAGGCCAGCAATTTATAATTAAAAGGGAGCCAGAGCGCAGCAGCACAGCAGCAGCACAGCAGCGGCAGAAACAATTTGAAAGACAAACAGAAAGTGCCAGCGAAACGCGTCAAAACAGACAGCTCGACGCTCGAGTCGGGGGGTGGTACCACCACCACCCCCTCCCAGCAACCCACCAACAACAGCAATTTATCACTTGACATCCCGCGATGCCCCTTCATTTGCATGTCCCTCGTTTTCCCTTTCGTTTAACTAATGAAGCGCCAAAGTGCTGCCTACTTTTTCGTTTTCGTTGGTACTTTTCCGATATTCAAAATGGAAGAGGAAAATGTACTTAATAGTGCTACAAGAAAGTCTTCTAACTACACTTCGTGCACCCATAAATGGCTTCCTACTGTCCGTACTATCACTCTAAACAGAAGCAAACCCCGCCATTCCATCTTCGCACTTCCTTTGTTCCCTAATCGAATTCTGTTTAACCAAAATGCATTTCGATTGAGTAACGATCAAAAGCGATTTGCTTCGCCTCCCCCCTGTACCCTCTACCTCTACTATTCATCGACTTGTGAGGCCCACGTAACCGAGTGAAAATCCCATTAAACGCTTTTCAATTTCTGGCAAATCGCTCAACTGAGCGTCGATTCTGTTGTCGTTCTCTCCGGCTGAATAATGAAAGTAATGAAAGTACAGCGCTCTGGGCGGCAGGATGGGGTGGGGATGGGGAGGTGCCCCTGCTTGATGCGAGCATTTAGATAAAGTTTTATGGCACACCCGGAGAACACCAAACAACAGTCGGATCTGCCATCGCCCCGAGAAGGGAGAAGAGAGGAGAGGATTCTCGCTTCGATTGACAAACTTTTTCCCCGAGAGAGCGGAGAAAGCGAAGGGGGGCGTGTGGGTGTGTGTGTGTGCGGAATATTGAGAGGATATTCCTGCCTGCCCGCCCGGCATTCTCACCTGATGATGGGTAATCGATAATAAGTGCGACACACCATCCACAAAATATAATATTATAAAGTTGCCAAAGCACAGTCCCCTCCCCTCCCCACCCCTCCCCCTCCTCGACGACATCCGGTGGCGCTGCGATGAGAGTGAAAACTTTGCACTGAAAATAATAAAGGATAATTTTGCCTCCCTTTTGGCTTAGATAGCTGGATCATACGACGATTGGGGGCTGGGCGGCTGGGGCTGCTGTTAAGTGGGCGTGACTGGAAAATGTCGGTGGCTGAAATGAAATGAAAGACCCTTAAACGAGGGTTTGCCGCCCCCTCCGCCCTGCGCCCTCCGCCCTCTGCGGTTTGCAGCAGGAGTGTCTGGCAGGAAACCAGCTGGAGAGGAAACCAAAGGGAGTTTTCATTAAGTTTTCAGCTTAATCCTTAAACTGCACAGTTGTTACACAGTTCTGAGAGTCTTAATCAGAATCCCAGCCAAATACGAAAATTCCCCAAGTCAATACACGACCAACTCCAACTCCAACTCTTTATATTGTTATCGCCCCCCCATGAAACTTTGGCTTCTCTCTCTGCCCTACTCTCCCTCTCTCTCTCACTAAAACGATCATAAATATTTTGCCTAAAAGTTAGACACACACACAGCACACAGAGATACAGATGCACATGTGTGTGTGTGTAGGGGAAAAGTTTTCAATGATTTTTTGTAGTCGTTGGGTAGATTTACACATTTGTTGATAACAAAGTTTTTAAGCCCTCAATGGCTGCTGCCTTGCCCCTCTGGCCTTCTACCTGTAACCAAATAGAGCAAGAGAGAGAGAGAGAGAGAGAGAGATGGATAGTGCTGGTGTACCAGTGTTGGTTAGCACCGCGAGTGGTGGCAAAACAAGTTGCAAAACGCTGTCGAAAACTTTTTACGCGCTCCTCAGCCCAACACTAATCATAAAGTTTCTAATTGCGAACGCCGAAAGCAATCAGGCGGGAAAAGCCGCCACCCCATTGCCCCCCACCACCAACAACTCTTCCCCCCATACAGCAGCCATTTTTCACTCTCTCTCTCTCGTGTTGCTTTATTATTTGTCCGTTTTTATTGCAAACCAAAGTGCAGCAGCAGCAGCAGCAGCAAGTGCTGTTTATGCCCCAAGCTTTGGTTCCGGTTGCGCGACGAGTGGCGCCACTCAAATTGTAATTTATGTCTGCCATGCCACACGTTAAATTGACTCCACGTGCCACGGGGATGCGTTTTATCTTGTCACCAGGCCACCAAATGAGGCAACACCGAAAAAAACAAAACAGAACAGGAAACGGAAACGGAAACGACTATTTGTATCGCCAGTATCGCCTGGACCTATTTATCTGGCTTTCTATGGAAAGTAGAGAGTGGTAGCAGAGAATCATAATAGAAAAGCGAGATAACAAATGGATAATCCTGAAACAAATTTAATCTCATGGCACACTTCTTTCTGCACAGGTCTTCCTATCCATTATTCTGCTGTTGCTTTCTGCCCTTCTTCTCGCCTGTCAGACACACACTAATCGAGCATTTTCAATATCTGCTGCAGCCTGCAACTGCAACTGCAACTACAACATACAATACATACATTCTCCCTTTAGTTATTTGCATTTTTCAATCTTCCGCCATTCATCAAACTGTCACAGAAAACGCCCCACTCCCACTCCACAGGCGCCTCTGCACGCCACTCTCTCTGGGGGCGCCTCTGCTTGCAGAGTGACAAAATGTTTGACATTTAGCAGCATCACGTAAATATCAAGATCCGCATCCGCCCGGATGTCGGTGCCACATTGCCACATCCAATGCGGCACATTCCGAGCATTGTGTACAGTTGTCTTCCTGCTGCTACTGCTGCTCCTTCGACAAATAAACGAGCTAAAAATCACCGCAAAACGGTTGCCAGCTCGCGCTCCGCTCCCAATGTCTGGCTGCAGCACGTGGGTGCGCCACAAAATGGCGTTGAGCATTTCCGGCTCTCGAGACCGAGACTGGCAGTAGATTTAGCTTGACTTTTAGCGATACGCTTTCTCCGTGACTGGCATCCGTCAGGCAGACACGCAGTTCTGGCCACACTCAATCAGGCCACCGAACTTTACAGTTCCACGGACCACAAAGGACAGAAGGACCCCAAGGCGGAGGACCACATTAGTCGGATTACAGACCAGGGAGGCGGGAGGCGGCCATTATCCGCAGCGTAGCTGAAGAGGCAATTATAAAACGACCTACCCCTGCCCCTACCCCTACCCCTGCCCCTGCCACGAGGCTTTTGCATTTACACAACTTGATGTAATTATTGAATTCGGATCCTGGTAGTTTGCCCGCTGTCCGGACAGCCGTGAATGAACATGGAAAAACGTCCTCTCATTAATGACGGGGCGGACAGGCAAAGGACAGCCAAGCCACATGACCGCAATGCCAAAAAAAAACCCATGTAACATGAAATGTTGATTCCGATACGTTATACATTAATGAGAGGAGACGGGACGTGACGTGGCAGCCGCTGCAAGTCGAGTCGATTGTGGTGTACCCTGCACTTGGGACTGCCAGTAGTTGGCGTTCCTGGAGTGTGCATACCCCTGTGGATACCCTCTATGCAGATGCAATCAATGGCCACTGCCTTTGGGGGGAAGTGCGAGCCAGAGTGGCGGCTTAACCTGAGAAAAATTTCATTAAAATTATGATACATATCATTGGGGGATGGGGATGGGAAATGTGGCAAAAGTTACTTATAGCCAGCCATTTATTTGACCCCAGCGCACACACACACACACACACGCTTACGCACGCATACGCACGCATACACACGCATTCACCCGCTTGTGCGTAAGTCAAATAAATGGCCATCGTTCTTTTATCTGGTGCCGCATTTTATGGCCTCCACCGAACTCGTACTCGTGTGTGTGTGGTGTCAGAAATCGCATATTAAATATTGCACGAGTGTGTGTCTCTCTCTCTGCTTGTGCTTGTGTGTGTGTGTGGCTAATAATGTTCGCCTGTGTGTGTGTGTGTGTGTTTACTGCTTGTAAGTTGCTTAATTACATCGGGCAGGACATGGACACGGACACGGACACGGACATGGACTGGCCCCGAAAACTATACCAGCTCTCTCCCTCCCTCCCTCCATGTTCTGACCAGGCTTTCTTGTCATGCATTACGCGTGGTCAACTCGCGACGCGCAAGAAGCAGAGCAGCACACACACTGCGAGAAAACAAAGAGGGCGAACGCTATCGAAGAATGCTGCCGACTAGAAGATACCCGCTAAGCCAAGAAACATCTGCCACTGAAAATGCTCAGTATTATTTTAGTATTTTTGGTGTTTCCACTATTCATTTTGGTATTTTTGATAATGTTTTGGTATGCCCAACATGCCCCTTTTTGTAGCACGAATAAAGCATACAAAAAAAAACAAATAACAACAGAGAAAACTGTGAAAACTTTTACGCTTTAACTCAATTTCAGTTGGCTATAGTTTTTCAATTTCCCCCCCCCCCCTCCCACCGCTCCTCCCCTTACTGCTCCTCGTCCATGCCGAAGCTGGTGCTGGTTCTGGTTCTGGTGTCTCCTCTAATGCACTTTGCTTGTCCCCTACGTGGTTTCCCTCAATTCTGTTAAGTTTTTGAGCTGCAGTCGGGACTTGTTTAGTGTCTGGCTTGAAAACTTCTGATCAGAGACCAGACTTTCGGCTAAAACTAATTGAATATCCATTTGGACAGCCATTGAATCGATGTCTGATATTTATGGCGTCCACCTTCTGGCTTGTGCAAGCCATGCACAAATTTAACTTCGGCCTCAGATAGATCCTCACTCCATTTATGTAAGCCAACCCACAACAAAGCTTATAAAAAGACCAACATTAGCAACGGAGTCGTGTAAACTTTTGTAATAAAATGCCAGAGCACACACACACACACACACACGCACGCACACATACTCGTATTTGTGGACCCGACCTGGCCTTTATCCTCTGTCGAGTCCTGTCCTGTCCTGTCCTAGAGGGACACTATTCAAAGTTTTGTTGTTCAGCTGTCTACAGCACACAAATTTCCCACTCTCCCCACCTGCACCCCCACCCCCACCCCCACTTGCACTCTGTATTTTTCCTTTATTTTGTTGCATGTTTTTTTGTGGTCTAACAGCACAAATTATGCAAGTTTTTTCTTACTTGTGTCCGCCCTCCGCCCGACGACAGAATATCATACATTTATATACAGAAAGGATATAGAATGCATGGAGTTACATGACGGTGGGTGCTGCAGGTGCAGGGTGCAGGTGCAGGGTGCAGGTGGATGTGGCATGGCTTTGCCCATAAAACATTTAGCAATTTGTTTCACCTTGTTGTTTGCCACAAAGAGTTTTCCTGCTCCCCTTCTCCTTCAGTTTGGAAAAGATTTCCCACATATTCTAGAATAATTGTTTTGGCCTTTGGCGGAGAGAAAGTCAAAGGGAAAGCGTTGGACAAGACAAAGTAGAAGACTTTAATTGGAACTTCGGGGGACATATTAGATTTCCACTCACAAAAGGGGACATTTTTCAGGTCACTCCATGACAATTTCCCCGAAAATCGTATTAGCTTTCACTAATTGCTTTCCTTCACTTAATTAAGGCCATTCCACATGCCACATTAAAGCCCTGAGGCACACAACAAGTGCCCCATTTAATAGATGAATAAATTATGGACATCTTAAAAACATTTCCCATTTCCCGATATTTATTGCTCAATTTATTTGCATTAATTTCGCTCTTCTCTCTCACTCTCTCTCTCACTCTCTCTTTCTGTCTGTCGCAGCATTAATTCCACTTACGTTCCGTAATTGTAACATCAGCGCCGCTTGCCACCGCGCGGCACGGCACGGACACGCCTCTGGCTACCGCCTCTGCCTCTACCCCTCGGACATGGACGCGGACACGCCCATTAAACAAGCCCACAAAAGTTGCATTCATTGAGCAATAAGCTATAAGCAGCAGTCGATATTCGAACATAAAAGCACACATACATACACACATACATACATATATATATATTTTATACATATTTCATTGGAATGGCGGCTGGTTTCATGGAAAATCACTTAAACGATGCCACGCCTCGTTATTCGATGGCCATAAAAGGGGAGTTCAACAGGAGAAATCACTGGAGATCGAAACAGGAAATACCCTGGTGAAGCTTTCTCCTACCAATGGAGACTTTCAGCCAGATCCGATCCTTCCACTTCCAGCTCCCAGCTCCCAGCTCCATGTTGCATATGCAGACTGTTGCAGGATACACCTCTTGTGGCATCCCCACTTGTATGTAGGATGGTGTTTGTTTACAGGGGGGAAATCGGGGCGGAACTGCTTTATCCTGTCGCGATTTCCTCCCTTTTCTGGCGCTGATTGAAATGCCCAAAGCAAACACCGAATGGCATTGTGAAAATAATCAAAAGTGGTGTCTCCTGTTGGTGTTTTTAATTAAAAATATGCTGCACGGACACCGCAGTCTAGCATAATAATTGTTTTCCTTGTTGTTGAAGGAAAAGCGAGGCGAGGGAATACAATTTATGGCACACATTCACATTCGTGGGGCACGGCGCACAGATTGGGGCAATTAAAACTTTTGACATCCAGCGAAATGTTGATTCATGGGGAATCTATTTAGGAGAACAGCCGCCGGCCGCCTCTGTGTCTTTCTTTTGGCCGAACTTCAACAGAATGTGGGCCAAATGCCAGAGACTCCACAAGAGAGAGAGAGACAGCGATCCTGGTTGTCCTGGCTGTGGTTCATTCGCCTGCCGCATCTATCCCACTGTCTGCCGCATCTATTTCTCTTGCTGCCACTCCGAATCCAACAAAACGCTTGGAATGTTGCCCAACACCACTTCTGGTTGCTGCTGTTGGCTGCTGGCTGCTGGCTGCTGGATTCTGGCTAAAAGTCCATTGTGGTTCAGTGAAGTGCGAACATGGAATACTACAAGTGGGCGAGCAAAAGTTTATTTATTGCAAAATTCAATATTTGTAATTGATTGAGAGTTTCGACATGGCTTTGGCATTCTGGCGTGGGGAGGGTAGGGGCTCAAATCAAATCAAATCAGAATCAGAATCAATCAAGCGTTTCCCCCCCCCGTACCTTAGTCGAAATGATTCATAAACTTTCTCTCAATCACTCACTTTCTTTGGCTCTCAATATCGATATAAATCGCTTTCAAGTGAAAGTCCTTGCACAAAAAGTTCAATTCCTTGAAAGTAATTTGATTAGGAAAAGCCGCAGAGGGGAAATGCAGCAGGGGAGGAGAGCAGGGGAGCAAGGGGAAATCCCCTAGGCCACAAATGAAGTACGAATGCAGTTTAAAAATTGTTTCGTCTGTGGCTTAACCCTCGAGGAATCTCAGTTTGTTGTTGCTGTGGCATGTGGCATGCAATTAATTATGCCAAGTGTTAATTATTTTCCCATTTTGCCCATTTGGCTCTTCTCCTAATTACATCTTCCGCTTGTTCGCTATCTCTCTCTCTCTCTCTCTCTCTCTCTGTCAGTCTCTGCATTTCTCTCTCCCTCCATCTCTCTTTATTGTGGAAACTTCCCTTTGCAGTTGGCGTTGCAGTTGGCGTTGCAGTTGGTTTTCCCCTTGATAATTCTCGCTGCCAAGTAAAAAATTTTCATTTCCGTTTCCTTCTTGCGGGTATTCCCCCATCTCCCGTCTCCCGTCCTCCCGTCTCTCCGTCTTCCGTCCGCGGAAGGAACATGCTAATTTAATGCAGAAAACTCTTCTCTTCCCTCCTCTCTGTGTCCCTATCTTTACTGTCCTCTCTCTGTCCCTTCGATAACCTTCGCTCTCTCTTTCTGTATGTTCTCTGTCCATCGTTAGCCGCTTGTGCCGCCTCTCTGAACCCATAATCATGTGGATGCCACACCCACGCCAGACTCCGTCCCATTCTTCCAGGGATTACACAAGTTTTGATTATTGCTGCCAAGTGGAACGAGAAATGGAAATAGGAAATGGGTAAATGGAGAAAGGGGAACAGCAGCAGTCAGTCATCCTGACAGTCCATCCAAAGACTGAACGGGGGGCAGGCAGTCCACAAAGATTTGTGGCAACCTGCCGTTGTGCCTGTTGTGTGGTAAAATGCCATTGTATTTGTTGCAGCTACAGTTGCAGCCGGGGTTGTTGCAGGATCCCCACAGGACACACTTGACACTTGACAGGCACCCAACGAAATGATGAAAACTTTTGTGAAGACTCTGCTGCTGCTCTGCTGCTGCTGCTGCTGCTCTGCTCTGCTGTTGCCTCGCTGCAACTCCCAACGACGACGACGACGATGACAAGTTTTTGCCAGTAATTAAAAATTTACGTCATTTACCTGCAAGTAAAAAGAACAGAGAAACGAAGAAACTTTTTTAATACAAAACTTTGATGGTTGTCGGTTTCATGGTTGCAAGGTTGCAAGGTTCGAGAGGGTTGCCTGAACGGCTAGGTCGGGGCAGGAGACTTTCACCTTTCACCTGGTAACTAGCTCAGCCCACAAAAAGCCATCAACAACGGGGGACATATCATGGCCCCACCGCCACTCGTTGCATCTGGTGGCATCGACTATGGATTGTCCCTCATTTGAAGGAAATTTCCATATGAAACCTTATATAAGAGATTCTCTTATCTATTTTTGTGTGGGTTTTCGTTACACAAAACAATATACCCTTTTATCCGACGGTGGCAAATCGCTGGTGGCAGCGAGTTTCATTTTCCCCACTTTTGCACAAATTTTCAAGTGTTATCCTTGTCGTATACCCCTCCACCACCCCACCCCATCCTATCTGTCTGTCCCGCCCTGGCGTTTATAATTTCCCATTAATTTCTGCTACGTTTGCGCTTTTCGAGTGCAGGGAAGCGTCAGTCGCGTCGCGTCACGTCACCTGCAAAGTGCAAACGTTTTGATTGCATAACAAGGCAAAAAAAAAACAACAAACATTTAAGCACTCAGAAAGAGGGAGATAGCAGGCGAGAGGGGGAGCGGGAGGGGGGGCAGACAATTGAATATTTAAGCGAAAGGTAAGCGAGCATTTCAGTGGCAAAAGTTTGCCTGGAAAATAATCAAACAGGAACAAAGAACAAAGAGAATTCCCAAGGACGAAGTTCTCAAGAAACCGAGAATCTGTTCGGGGAGACTTCTTTGTGAATCATTTGGCAAGACAGGGGACAGGGGACAGAGGAGTACAGATAATTCCACGATTTCCCATTCTATAACTCACTTTTCAGCATTCTTAGCCCAATTCCCAATTCCTTTGGCAACAACAACGACGACGAAAAAGAAAAACACTTACGTGGCAAAAAGAGACACAAACAGAGGCACAAATAAAGAGAGGCAAACAAGGCGGAGACAGCAATAACGACAAAAGGAAATGAAGTGGGGAAAATACTTTTTGGACAGTCATTAGCAAGGATTTTTCTCTTGATATCCCCATTTCCATTGCCATTGCTGGGCTCCTCCCTCTCTTGTCTCCTGTGTTCTCTCCCTTCGAGTTGCAAGAAACTGCAACTGTATCTCTTTCTCTTGCTCTCCATCTAATCTCAATTGAGAGATGGAAAAATCGAAGGATATTCACCGCACACATCTCCTGCTCGATTAGCAAAGCACTTTGGAAAACCCACAACTACCTACATGACTTTTCATTCGTGTTTTTCCCCCACAGAACAGAACTCTTCCATTTTCATTTCCGTTTGAAGTTGGATTTCCACTCTTCGATGAGAGGGGGGGAAAAGAGGGGTTTAGGGGGAAATTGACAAGTCGGAAAATGGAACTCTCGCACAATGCACGCGGCGCTCCTATACTTTCTCCCATTCGATTCATTTCATTTCCTTTTGTCTCGTGTCTTTCTTCCCTGCTTTTACTTTGATTTCTGTTTTGTTTTCCCTGATTTCTTCTGTTTTCTTTATCTCCTTCTTTGTTTGTAAGATGTTCTCTTTTCTCTGTTCTTTTGTGCCAGAAGATGTCCCTTTTTCTCCATCTGCTACTCAAATTGAATTGTTCTCTATCAAATCCAAGACGATTGAAGCACTTCAGTGTTTTCGGGGGGAGGGAGGGAGGGCTGTGAGCTGATTTACCTAAAAGCTTTTTATAATTGAAAACATTTTAGGAAGAGAGAGAGAGAGAGCAGGAGAGAGTTTACCAGGCAATTGAATGCATAATCGGGTTAGGAGGTGGAAGCGGCAGCAGCAGGGGAAGGTAAGCTCCCTGGACCTGGTCTCCGGCTTACAGCTTGTTTTTTGGTTGGGGTTTTAATCGAGTTTTCATAATTTAAGACACACACACACACCAGGAGGGACAGGCAGCACACATCACGCATACGACAAGGATCCCTTCCGCCTGCTGTGTCTGTGTCTGCCCCTCCTTTGCATATTCCTCCGCCCTTCTCCTCCCTTGCCACCCCCAGAAATTGGAGACAAACAATTGGCAGCCAAACTGACAGGCAGCACTTTTTCGGCTTCTCCATTTAGCATTTCTGTCAATTATACAGCAAAAGGTCCACACTTTTTCCTTCTGTCAGGCTTAAACTTTGGAAAGCAGCAACAACAGCTGTGGCAGCTACAACAGGACTGTGCAACATCAAAAGGTGTAACACAAACAGCCCTGGGCAGCCCTGGGCAGCTCCAAGCAGTCGAAAGCCGCTTAGCAGGGGCCAAAAAAGGGTCGAGAAAAGGTTTTAGCAGGCCATTCAGCAATAGCCTGGCCAATAAGCAGAAGAATGGGCGTGGGCGGGTGGGTGCCCCCCAAAAAGGACAGTGCCACCGCCAAGAAAGGACTCAAAGCAGACAACGCACAACGGACAACGGAGGGTATTCCCTTCAAGGCATTCATAATTAAAAATGCAAAACGGGTAGCGGGTAGGGGGGATGTGTGTGAAGGGGGAAGAACAAACCCCTACAGCGACAGCAGCAGCAGACGACTGTCGCGAGGCGTTTTCCAGGCGGCAGACAGAAGTCAAACAATGAAAAAGCAGACAATAATTTCCACAACAACATGACAAATTGTTGCGGGCGTCGCGACTCGCGTCGGAGGGGGAAAAACAAGGCGAAAATCCAGCCACGAAGGCTAGCAAGAAAATGCTGCATACTTTGAGGCGTCGCCGTGAAAATTTGTTGACAAGAAAGGGAATGGAGGGGGGAATGGTGGGGGCAGAGGAATAGTTAGTCAGATGAGAGAGAAAAGTTAGGCGGGGAAAAAGTTAAGTGAAACTCAAAGGAAAACAGTTTTTCAACGGAAAACAGGGAAAACTTTAAGGACTACAGTGAGGGAGAGGGAGAGGGGTAGGGGTAGGGGTAGAGAGAGAGAAGGAGAGGGATCTGTCTCTGTCTTTAAGTGGAATGCTGTATGGGTCTGGGGGATATCAATTTGAAGCATTTCTTAGGCGAATTCCATCTCAAACGAAAGATCTTTAAGGGAACCTTTCTCTGTTGCAAGGCACTACCCTCCGCCCCGCACCCTCTGTGATTGCAGCATGAGAGGCAGCATCCTAGCAGCAGCGGCAGCCACGGCAGAGCATTTTGTAACATTTTTCAGTAGTCAGCCGCACTCCGCAGACATAACTCTGCCCATGGGTGGGGGCGGGGGCGGAAACCGCCCTCACCATTCCCCTCTCGCTCCCCCGCTCTTGCTCCCTCTCATAATTTCAGTTTTTCGACGACTTTCCAACGACATAAATCAATTTTAATGCTCGCAAAACGAGAAATTGCACGTAAAAGCCAAAACACATGAAAGTAATGCACAAATAGAGCGAGAGGGCCAGTGGGAGAGTGTTAGAGGGAGAAAGAAAGAAAGAGCGAGGGAGAGAGAGAGAGAGACATTCTAACAAAACTGTATGAATATTTTTTGTGATTTATGGCAACGATTGCGAGGACTTCAATTTTCAGCAAACAAAAAATAGTTGAAAACAGTGAAAGCTTTTGGGAGTAAAAAAGGGAGTAGAAAGGGGAGAGAGAAAATAAAAGGCAGACCGAGGAAAAGGGTGGTAGGGGCGGCGGAGAGGTTCCTACAAATTGTTCGCAAATGACTATAAAAAAGGCGTACAGCAAAAAAGAAAAGAGAAGCCAGAAAACTACTCGCACGCTCTGGAAAAAGGTGAGATTTTAAAGCTCCTTTGGGAAACGAGATGGAAAACCCCTTCCTTCTTTTTTGTAACGAACCTCGAAAACCCATTCAAACAACATCTTCCCTTTTTTCTGTTCTTTGGAAATCGCTTTTCATCTGCTTTTGCAGAAAATGCTTTTAAGGCTTTGATTTCCACAAACAGACAGACACACAGACACACACATCCGCATATGCACAGGGCAGGCAGGGGTCAAGAAGGGGTAAGCCACATGTCGCTCGATTTGGCCCCAAAAGAAGGAGGGGGAGGTAGCTTGAAGGGACTGCTGACTGGACTGGCAGGCTGCCTCCGCTTAGGACATTGAATGCTTTGCTCTAAGTATTATGTTAAAGCCCCTTTTCAAATGACCAACAACAGAAGGAGTGGCACAGCAGCCATCTCTTGCTCTCTCTCTCTTTCGCTCTCTTTCGCTCTCTTTCGCTCTCTGCGGTGCTGTTGTATCTGTGTAAGTGGCTTTCACGCAGCACTGTGTGCCTGTGCCTGCAATCCCTTAAAAAACCAAACAATAAAACATAATGAAAGTGTAAAGCTTTAGAGGGGGAAAGAGAGGGAGCGAGAGAGAAAGACAAGAGAGAAAACAGAGCACTGTTTCCGCTTCTATTGCTGCTGTTGCTGTTGCTGCTGCTGCTGCTGCTGTTGCTTCTGGCTTTCGAGGACTACAAACGTGTCCAAAACCGAAAACCAGAAGCGGGTCAATTGCCAACTCGAGTGCCACAAAAATGCACACATAACTATGATAGATGTGCGCTGCTCTGCGCTGCTCTGCTCTGCTCTCTCTCTCTCTCTTTCTATAACACCCTCTTGGCTCGCTACTTGCGAATCCTCTTGTGGAGCATGTGGCAATCAGTACATGCCACAAGCACACACATTATGGTGACCAAAAGACTAGACTTTCTGTTAAAGCTGCTGCTTAGCAGGCAAGGACATGGTCAGGGTAGAGGGTACAGCCACAAGAGGGGAAAGGGGTGTTTGTATTCCGAATTTTGAAGAGACAGACAAGATTCAAAGGCAATGGGAACCCCTGCGAATTCTTTCTGCATTTCAAAAACGAACCTTCGATTGAAACATGCATATTTTGGGTGTTTCCTTCCCCCAAATCCCTGGGGCCTCAATGTTTCCGGTTGTGTTTTCCTTCTTAATTGGACCCCTCTTTGAAGGAGTCTCCATAACTACGCCCCACAGTCTCTATTTGTCTCTCACTTCATCCCACTCTTCCCCTTTTCATCCTCTGGCGTCTTCAGAGCCATGAAACATAAATAGTTGTAGTTTGGTCGCACTCGCTTTCCTTTTTGTTGTCATTTGTTAAACGCTTTTTGTGGTCATCTCTTTCGACACACACACACACACTCGCTGTCTCTGTCTCCCTCTCCGTTTGTTACATTTTGGAGTAAATTTCAACATTTAATTATGAACATGTCATTGCGGTAAGAGGTTTATGCAATGAGCCACAACACTAAACCCACACTCGAATGGAGAGAGACAGAGAAAAGGACACAGAGAGAGTAAATGAGAGAGAAAGAAAAAGAGAGGGTGGGGTGGGGTGGGGGACCACCATTTGCCATTAAAAACATTTTTGGGGTCAGCAATTTTAAAACCAAAAAATGTATAAATAAAATGTCAACTTTTATGACAGGCACAGAGATACAGCACACACACACACACACACGAAGGATATATGGGAGGACGTTTTAATGCTTTAACAGCATACATATATCAAAGTAAGTATCCGTCTGCCCATACGCCTCGTTTTGCGCCACCGCCAACAAAAGGTAACCGGAAAAGTGGGAAAGGGCAGGGGAGGGGGTGCAGAAAAGGTGCACAGCCAGAGGAAGGCAGAGAGAAAGAGAGGCAGAGGTAGAGGCAGTAAAAATGGGAGCAAAGTAGCAGAAAGGAACAGAACCAGAGCCAATCGCAGGCAATTTTTCATGCCACCCCACCCCATCAGGGGCTTGCCCCACCCAGCACCCAGCACCCAGCAATCGATAATTCTTTTGTTCATTAAGAAGTTCATAAATCACACCGGCAACAAACTACTGCGGAAAGTGGAAAAGGAATCTTCATAGTTGCACTTTGAGTTCTTCCAGGAGCGCAGGAGCAGTCGAAGAACTGGAACTGGAACTGGAAGGAATGCAGGAGTTGTGATGGACTTGAAACAGAGAGGGGACTCCTATGGCACACACACAACATGCCCCCGATTCCCCTCCAAAAACTAGTGACAGTCACGCTTTGTGCTAATGAGTTCTCACTGGGATTCAGCCTCCAGGAGGGTGCAGTGTTGGTAAATGTGCCATCAAGTGGCCCTGAACACCGTTAAAGTTCCCTAATTGCATTCAAAGGGAATGAATGGAATGAAGAGAAAGGAGAAGTGTCTGAGTGTGGGTGGGAGAGTGCTCTCTCCGCAGCTGATTTGCATTTGCATTTGAGGCAACCGCAAAACCAAAAAGTGCATTTATTTTTGCAGCATTTTATTTATATTTATCCATCACTCGAATCCCATTTAAAGCCCAGCCACGAACCGTAGCCACAGCCAGCAGCCAGCAGCCACCAGCCACCAGCCTGGCTGCCACACGGCTGGCAATTAAAGTTGCGCCTGGGCAAACGCCTGCCATTTGCATAATCAGTTTTGGCCACTGTTTTGTTCTTTCGCACGAGGATGCCCGTGTTGCATGCAGCAAATGCCAAAGTGTTAAAACGCCAAAATGCTAAATGCTGAATGCTATTTGCAAATGCGATTTCAGTTAATCGAGTGATCATCCACTCTGACGGCCATTAGCACGGCAAATCGATTTCAAATGACAGTCACAGTCACGCTTTTGGCACACAGATGACGACACAGATCCTTGTTAAGGTCAGAGGTTCTCCTCTGGTGCGGCAGGCAGGCAGGCAGTCAGAGCGCCGAGATAAAATTACATTTTCAAGTCCATTTGAATCGCAAAAAGCCATTTATAATTGTCAACTCGAATGAAAGTCTCGACAAATGCAATTAGAACACTGCCTGCTGGCTAATGGGCACTTAACAGGGTCAAGATGGCCACCGGGGAAGGGCAGCAGGCAGGCAACAGGGCCATCCATAAACGAGCTTCAAAACTGCATCTTCCCCATATGCATTTCCTCCACTTAGTACCCTGTACTTTGCCTTCAGTTTCCACTCCTTTGTTGTGCGACTATTACATTCGCTTTTGCTTTCTTTTCTTTGGTTTTCCTTGATTTCGTTACTCATTCTTTATTCAGATTATTCTATATCTTTGTTGCTTCCAAGAAACAGGATTTGCCTCCTTTATGTCATTATTCTTTCTTTCATTCCGTTCCGCTTTCCATTACTTTATTCAATCACATTCTCTCACAGTCTCTCCTCTCTCGCTTTGGGCTCCTATATCTTTCGTTATTCTTCACCTCCGATTTTCAAAACTTTTCCCTCTTCATTTCCCTTTCTGTCCCATTTCTGTCTTCTGTCTTTTTGTATTGCATTTTCCGAAACTATCGCCTCAAGGCGATGGCCCTTTGCAGCCAAAACTTTACCAATTTCTGGCACTTCCCCATCCTCCTTTCCGTCCCCCTCTCTCCCTCCGTGGAATGACAATGCCTGCGCTTTTCTTTATCCCCATTTCGAGTGGTAAAACTTTCGCCCTCCTCTTTCGCCCGAGAAATGGCTCATTAAATAGAAACTAAAATTCGCTCTCACTTTCGGGGCTCTCCCTGATGGATGGACGGATGGATGAATGGGTGGATGGATGGATGGATGATTGTGTTGCAAGTGCAGAAATTGCACGGAATTAATCGAAATTAATTCGATTAGCAGCACAAAGCTCACAAATATCTGTACGATTGTTCAGCATTTAATTAGCGCCTCCCAAAAGGAGCCTGTGGCATGTGGCACAGAATGGCATGCCATCGCAGAATGGAATGGAATCCAAAATGTATTTTGCACAAATATTTGCATATTTCACTGAGCACATCAAAAACATTTCCTATCGAAGTGGAGGAGGGGGTGAGGGGCATATATAGGGGTACACCGAACAGAAAGAGGCCAACAATGGGCCGGCGATAAACTGCTACACATGTTAACAAAGTTTCCACACATTTACTGCTGCCACATTTACTGCTGGCTTCTGGCTGCTGGCTGCCAAACACACACACAGAGAGTGCCCCAACCCCAACCCCAACCCCACCCCTACAGTTCCCCCTCCATAGATCGACACAATGGAGGCTCAGCTCTGCCGACTGGAATCGAAATTGGTTCAAACTAAGCCAAAAACCTAAAAGCTAACCGAAACGAAACAAAACGAGACAAAGCGGAAACTGGCGAGCGGCCATTTTTGTTATCGCTCGCGCCGATTTTCAATGAGCGAGCATGACTGTACGTACGCGTGTGTGTGTGTGGGCTAGTGATACATTTTTGTTATTTATTCAGAGCGGAATAAAGGAACACAGAAAAAGCAATGAAAGGAGTGCCAGGGAGAGGAAGGAGAGTGTGGAAGGGAGGGTGTTCGCAGTGGACAAGGGTTGACTGCGGAAGCGGAAACACCCACACTCATGGAGAGACAGAGACAGAGGCAGAGGCACACTGCAGACCAAACAAATATGCAACAGCAGCGGCAGCAGCAAATCAATTCAAACAAAAGCAAAATTAAAAATGCCATCATTGTTCCATGTTGCATGTGGCATGGGGATGGAGGGTGGAATAGCAAGCACCACCATCTTGAAGGGAGATCTTGAGTTTTGACAAAACACAGCTGCTAAAATGTTGGAAATAGTTTCCATTACCCCCCGCCCCGCCCCCCCTCTCCATTCCCCTCTGCCAAATGGCGCCATTTTGCAAGACATTTCGCCTGAAAAAGATCACGTACACAGCCAGGGGAGGGCAAGGATGAGGCATCTATTAGGGGTTGCACTCCCCCCAGTAACAACCACATCTTCATGGGGCATGCAACATCTACGAGTGCCCCAATATCAAAGTTTACGCGCGGCGACAGCAGCTCTAATGTCAAATGTTTTGTCTTGTTGCCACACAAAACAACGGCTGTTCTGTTCTGTTCTGTTCTGTTCTGTTCTGCTGTGCTGACATTTATCCTTGCATCAAAATGGGGCACAGCACACACTCTTCTACATATTTCGATTTCAGATTACTGTACTTGACGCGCGCTTGCATCTTCCCCTCCAGGGTTTCAGCACTGAAAACACATTTCGTTTTGTGCCAAAGTTTTCCCTCAAACACTCGATGCAATTTCCACTGGAAAAATCTAAAAAATATTCCACTAAGATTAGCTTTTGTTGCATTATGCTGTGTGGCACGAGATGTGAAAATCTGCTTAGTAAGTAGCAAGAATTAACAGAGTTTTCATTTCCATTCAGAGCTACTCATGAAAGCTACTTACTCCTCCATTCACATTCCTTTCAATTAAAAAATGGTGTGTTTTTTTTCAGATTTTTCCATCTCTGCTTTTCTACTACAATTTCCTTTGTTTTTCTTAGCAAATGAGAGAAAATGTAGAAAAATATTATGCTATACAGATACAGTTAAGGTATTTCTAGGAAAATAAAGCGAGCTCTAGGGAAGTCTCCCCCCACCAACAGGAATGGGGAATGTGCGGTGGGGGGGCAGTGGGAATGTGGGAAAGGGAATGACAATTTCAAGCACATCTTTCGCATTTCAGATGCCACCAAACAGCGTTGCAAGAGTTGCACTCCGTGTGAAGGTCTGTACTAAAATTCCTTGTGGTATCTACATATGTGGGTATCCGCGTATCTCCCAGTGTGTCTGTGTGTGTCTGTGTGTGTGTGTGTGTGTGTAGCAGCAAAATGTAGTACAAATATCCATTACTTTCGGAGTCCAATGTTTGAGATACTTAGACATCTGTATCTATAAGATATAAGCCATATATTTATCCGAAATATACTTAGATACATATCTTCTTTACGCTCTACTCCGGAGTTTCCTTTGGTGGTAGTATCCCAAGAGAGGCAGCCCCGGGAAACTCACCTTCCCCTTGCGGGGGAAGCCCGAGTGCCACTTGTCACCGTTTCCCAGTGAAATGCCAGTGGAATGAGAGGGTGAAAGTACGTCGATGCTGACATTAATGGCCTACAATTAAATTGCCCAATTATTGAGAGGCCAGAACGGACACCAAATGCTGGCCAACGACACTGCGAAGCAGGCATTAGGCCATGCAGGATTTGCATTTTTAACACTGCACGTGTGATGTGTGAGACGGAATACGAGACTCTTCATTTGCCTGCTGACTGCCACATGCGGATACATGCGGCCACATGCGGCCACATGCGGCCACATCCGGTGGCATGTCCGGGCCATCGAGTGCCGTTTGAGCCTCAAATTATGACGGCACGACACCAGGAGCAGCAGAGCAAGACACATGGGGCGTAGTGCAAGACAAGGACAAGGACAAGGCAGGAGCCAAGGCGACATGATGCGACCACAAAGCCAATTGCCCTGCAGTAATTCAGTGTGTCCAGCCGACCGCAAATTGCATCTTCCCTGCCAGCTGTATCTGTATCTGTATCTGTGGCTATCTCCCCGATTTCCCCACTCCAGCTCACTGATTTTCACCGCAAAATGCAAGTGCATTCATCTGCTCAATAGAATCTCCAGCCACCACCGACTGGGGGGTGCCTCGCCTCCCATCGCATCGCTTTGCGGAGGATGGGCTTCATCTCAGCTCGCAATTTGTGAGATACATTCATTATTTTAATGGCAAACTTTTCCCAGAGAGAGAGAGAGTTGACTGCTCCTCAACTTGATATTTAATTAAAAAGTTGAAATCATTCTCGTACGCGAGACACGAGACACGAGAGCGTGCATGAGAATCTGATACAATCTGTTTTCGGGGCTAAAATGTTTGTTGATTAAAAAGTTGTGCCAAAAATTATAATGTGCCACAGCCGCAGAAACAGAGAGTGAGCAAACGAGAGATATTCCTCCTAGAGAGAGCGGTCAGGAGGGGGATACTTTCCAGGAATTGTTTAAATATTAAATAATAAATGAGAAAAGGAAAGAGAATCTCGGTAGCAGCTCCCTCTCCTTCCCGCTCGCTCATTGAATTTTCTACACTTTTTTATGGTTTCCACTCGCCTCCACCCCCCTCTCTCTCTCTCTCTCTCTCTCTGTATTATCCTCTCGTGTGCATACAAAGGGCATCGTTTCCACACTCAACGCTGGAGGGGATAAGCCCCTATGTTCTCCTTTGTTATTCGAGAGGTTCATCATCAGGTCATGCTCGAGTGCCTCCTCCTTAAGTGAAAGCCCTCCATTCTCCCCCTCCATTCTCTATTTTCCATTTTCCATTCACAAACTTAATGAAAGTTCTGTGTGCTCTGATTTATGGAAAATCAATTGAAATTATTACAAATACTGCAAACTAAATGCAATTTATTCCGTTTTATTTATTCAATTGCGCATAGTCCTCCCCCCTGATGCGGGATGCTGCTCATTTCGTGGCTGAGCACCGGCACCAGCCAGGAGATCCGCTTCTCCTAGCCGCCTTTTTTCCGGCGCGCGGTGTGTGTGACAGCGACAGATACAGCGCAAAGCCCTTCGATGATAGCTCCTATCCAAACCGAAACCTAAACCCAATCCCCCCAAGCCCCAATCCCCCAGCTACAGCTCCAGCCCCAGCCCCAATATATACATATTTTTCTTCTCAAGATTTCCGATCCGATGCCACCTCCAAGCGATTTCCCTCCTGCACTTTACATTTTATGCTCCATCTGAGGCTGTGCATACCCCTTACTCCTTGCGCCCGAAGGGTATATGCAGAGGAGGGATATTTCGACTCCATTTACTAATAATGACTGACTGCACCTCGGAGTACCCACAAAAACCTCATGGAATATAGATGGAAATTAGTCGGTATATTAGTCAGATATATAGATATTATCTAGTGCCTCCACAAGCGGGTATCTTATGGTCGAAACTGTGTATATTATTTCTTTTCTTCGCCCATTTTCCCCTTTTCCCCTTTTCTTTTTTGTTGACGTCTCTGTGTAGCCGTATAAAAAATGCAAATAATTTGCTAGCGCTTTTACAGCGCGACAAGCCACGGAGCCGGGAATCCCCGAGTCCTGCGCTCTGCCACCTCCTTCAGGGCCACACCCCCTCGTGGAGGAGACGCAAGCGCGTAAAGTCAAAACGTTTTAATATTTATGGCACATTATATGGCTTGTGGGCTTACTTTAGCTTCAGTTTCAGCATCAGCCTCTCAGCGTCTCAGCCTCAGCCACCGCCTCAGCCTCTGGCTCTGGCTGATGATATCCCACGCCTTGCCCTGCCCCCGCAATGTTTATATAATCGTATGTGTATCGCAGGCCTAAATGTGAGCCTGGCCCTGGCCCTACACCGCTCTCGTGTGCCTGTTTTATGGCGGCGGGCAATTTGGATCTAGGAAATTGTGATAAATGTGTGTGCGCTGCGCTCCTCGTATGCTAAACGCAAGAAATCTTTGGGAAATCGAATAAAATGTCATAAATATAATTGCAGAGGCAGTCGGCATGGAACACAATAAAAATCACACACAAATGCAGCAAAATGTTGTTGCCTTATCGCTGGTTGCTTTTTTATAGCATACACTTTGGGGTCGCTTCTTGGGCTACTCCTTTGACAGGTGCTAAAAAGTAACCCCCTCCCTCTATCCCCCTCTCTCTCTCTCTCTCTCTCTTCTCTGTCTCTGTCTTGGTTTTTTAGTGTCATTAGCCCGAGCTTCCAGCGTTCCTCTCCTAATTGAACTTTTTCCAACGCCACGCGGTTTCTCGCTCTCTCGTTCGCCCTTTCTCTTCTTTTTCTTGTGTTTGCAAAAAAGAAAAAGAAAGAGAAAGAGAAACACTTTGGGCGCTGGGCAAGTACCGTAATCAAAGTTTAATTACACAGCCATTGAGGGAGCTGCGACATAGAGAAGGAGAGGGTTAGAGGGTTAGAGGGATGGGGAGAGCCCTTGCGTGCTCTATCTGTTTTGCTTTTGAGTAATCATCTCTGGGTGGTGCCCTGAAATATTCCTAGACATTCGAGGCAAATTAGGAGCAAACCCGGGCTAACGGGCTAGGGACTAGAAAACTATAAAAAAAAAATACATAGACAGGAAACAGACAACATTTTCCATCTCAATTAACGCTGTACATACATACATATGTATATGCTTTTTGGATACCAAGTAAAGCTACTCGAACTCTCTATGATTCGAACCCTCTATGATTCGAACTGTCTATGATTCGAACTGTCTATAATTCGAACCCTCTATGATTCGAACTGTCTATGATTCGAACTCTCTATGATTCAAACTGTCTATGATTCGAACTCTTTATGATTCAAACTGTCTGTGATTCGAACTCTCTACGATTCGAACTGTCTATGATTCGAACTCTTTATGATTCAAACTGTCTGTGATTCGAACTCTCTACGATTCGAACCCTCTACGATTCGAACTGTCTATGATTCGAACCCTCTATGATTCGAACTCTCTATGATTCGAACTCTGTACGATTCGAACACTCTATGATTCGAACTCTCTATGATTCGAACTGTCTATGATTCGAACTGTCTATGATTCGAACTGTCTATGATTCGAACACTTTATGATTCAAACTGTCTGTGATTCGAACTCTCTACGATTCGAACTGTCTATGATTCGAACTCTCTATGATTCGAACTCTTTATGATTCAAACTGTCTGTGATTCAAACTGTCTGTGATTCGAACTCTCTACGATTCGAACTGGTTCAAACTGTCTATTCTTGCCCTCTTTGATTCGAACTGTCCACGATTACAGCTCTTTGCGGGTCTCCTATGTTACGAAACTCACCAACTACAAACATTTCCAGCCAAAGGTGTGTAACTGTACAAACAAGTTTAACTGCACAAATAAATTCACAAATTGCGAAGATATAAAATTGCAAATGCCAACTGAAAAGCAGCCGCACCTCTGACCTCAACAGACTAAAGACGATATAAGGTATTTTTGGTCAAACATAAACAAATGTGAAACACACAAGAGTGGAGAAATTGTGAGGTAATCTCTGGAATTAGGAGACCCCTGAAATGTGCATTGCCTCTGCCAAGAATTATGTTAAATGTGGATAACGGGATATACATATGTATGTAAAGGACATATTCGTGTGTTTGCTATGCATGTGACAGCCATTCTATGCGTGTGTGTGCGTGTGTGTGTAATATAATTTGTGGCCTGGCCGCATGTTACACATTTGCAAGCTGACAATTTCATTTAAATTTCGGGGGAGAGGGGAATAGCAGGGGGGAAGACAGAGAGCCATATGTCTTTAATGTCTGACTCTGTCTCTATCTCTGTCTCTCCTTCTCTGGCATGTCCGTCTGTCCGCCTGTCCGCTTTGGTTCAACTAAAACATGACAGCATTTTGAAACTTTACGTGATTTATTATCGCCCTCGCCCTCGCCCTTGCCTCCGCACACGCATAGCCACACGCACAGACACGCACAGACATGCACGGACATGCACACACTGGTGTCTGCAGCCACAGAACATTGGCCAGCCAGAGAGAGAGATTAGGAGAGCCACTTGAATTGCAGGTTGTTGCAGATTGTTGTTGCTTCTGTAATGCCATTCGATGGAAATGCAATTTAATGAACAGCAAATATTCGGGATAATTTAGTTGATATAAATTAATCGAAAACAAGGCGTGTGTGTGTATTGGCCAAATAAACAGAGTCGACTCTTTTTCCATGGGTTTAATGGCTCAGTTTGGGGTTAACTTTTGACCTTTGGCTCTGATACACTCAACACTCAACTAATTACTGAAATTTGCCCATTTGTTTCCATTTGTCGAGATTTGTGGACAAACAAATTATTGCACAATAACGAAGCTACTTATGCAAGCCTTGAAAATACTTTATAGATTAATATCCTACAGAATTTGCATAAGGAGAGATATATATTGATATATATTCCCTGTTCCTACATTCGCTTGAGCAATGGAAAAACCTTTGGCTGAGTTTCCACCTCTCACCTGTGCTCTTTCCTTTCAAACATATCCAAAAATTCCCTCCTCATGCGCTGCTCAAATGTTTTCCAAATCAAAATTCAGTGCCACTTCCATCGAACGGATGTGTGAATGGGGGGTGGGCATCAATGAATTGCTCTCCGTACACTTCGCATGCCCCGACCAGAAGGATGAAGGGGCACCTGTCTGTGGCACGCAGCAGGAGGCACCGCTTTGGACTGCCTAAGGTGGCCAATAAAGTGCTTGACTTTTTGTGCAGCAGCAGCGTATAAAGGGGGCGAGGGGGGGTGGAGATACCAATTGTAATTGCCGAACGGGCAAATCGCACCAGTTAAAAACCAAAGAGCAAAACGGACGCCCCGTAGAGTTAAGGCGAAAAGTGCCGGACAAATGGATCGGGGCGGAGGTCCTGGCAGGATATTCTATGTGTCTGTGTGTATGTGTGTGTGTGTCTGTGTGTGTGTGTGGTAAACATGATTCAATTTCCAACTGCTGGACATATGTACGTAGGTATGTTCCCCATTTAATGCCTGTTGGGGCCTGCAATCTGCAACCCGTTACGGAGACTCCGACTCCCAGTTGCAACTTCCGCCCTCCCGTCTCAGCCCTCGCTTTTTGAGAGGTGCGCACACAATGCGCTGTAATCGAATATTGATTAAGTGAAGTTAGGAGCCTGTAACCCTGCTATCATGCATGTAGGACGGATCCTGGGGGGTCTCTGCCCGGCCATCGATGCTGCAGTTAAACGTTGATGGTGCCCCAAAAGATTCGTTCGTGTGGGGAGGGGAGACCCCCAGGGAGGGGGAAGGACACGATGCAGGTCCACTCTGTTGTGAGTTGGCAGGCCAGAAAATTGAAGCACTTGCTGAAGTTGCAGGAGCCTCAGCTATTGTCCTGCTACATCCATAGCCGTTGCTGTTGCCGTTGCTGTTGCCGTTGCTGTTGCATGAAAAACATCATTGAAAATGTAAGCGAGGCTCCTGCTGCTGCTGCTGCTGCTTCTGTTTTCTCATCGTTTTTATGCCACTGCTCCCCTCCCCTCCCCTTCGTTTTTTGTACGTGTATACCCTTCTGGAAAGAGGGATACCATGACTTTGCCACAAAATAAGATAAATACTCTTATCTATGGAATAGTCTTACTTTCAGCTGTAGTTTCATGGTTTTCTTTATGGATGATCTGCTATCGTTGGACTGTCCAAGTTAGAGTATTCTTCAGATATGCCCTGAGGCAGGGCAAGCATTTCTCTTCTCTTCTTTTCGCCCCGTTTTGGCAATGAGTTTTGATTGCTTTTTGGCCGGGTCAGTAGCATTTCTCGGGTGCAGTGACCCCATTTCCGCTTGTTATCGATTGGGGCACGGGGGAAGGGGTCACAAGGTGCAAGTGGAGGGCTTGACGGCACCTCCTGGCAATTGCTGGCTACCACACGTCTCGTTCTCCCTCTCTCTGTGTTGCGTTCTTTCGTTCGTGCCACAACTTTTGCACTTGACAGGCAGCCAGTCAGGAGGCAGGAAGTCATCCTCCAGTCCCTCTTTTGATTTCCTCTTTGCTCCAGCACAGATTTACACCGATTCAAATTCAGATTCAGCTACAGATTCCGATATATCGCCTGGCGGCATTATTCTTAATTGATATTCTCTGCCGCTTTTTGTGGCACAAAAATCAAAGTAGAATTTGTTTAATTAAACATTTCTCGTGTCGCATGCGAAATATCTGCAGTGTTTTTTGCCAGTGAGATTTCCCTGTGGTTTTCATTCGTATAAATTATGATGTCATTTGGGATTCCAAAAAAAAGGCAACTACAAAACGCCAAAGCAATAAAAACTTCAATGAAACATCCATGTTTATGCGCGAACGGATTTCACGAACAGCAAGCAAAGAATGAACAGAAAATATGGAAATATATACTAAGAAAGTCCACTACTTGCTCCTCACTATTTCCTCTTTCTCCAGTATTTACCTTCAACTTGGAAGAAGGCTTGGAAGGCTTTTCCATTTCCTTCTCAGTACCATCCACAATGAGACTTTAGAAAGTTGGCAACTTTACTCAAAGTTCCCTGATCTTTGAGCTGCCTTTTCATCGTGATTCCAATGCACCGCATAAACCCCGCCGCACACAGTGTGGCACACAGTGTGGCAGTCGGATTCCGCTTGCGTGCTCGAGCATTTATTTCCATTTCTATTTCAATGTGAAATGCGTTGATTAGAGAAGCCGAAGCCGAAGCAGCAACAACATTCAACAGTTCGGCATTCAACTAATTCAATTGATTAGTTTGCTGGCTGGCCGCAGAATGGAATCCAAAGAGACTCCGACGACTTCCCCATTCCCCAAGCCCAAGTCGAAAGTCAGACGACATTTTTGGCCACTCGAGTGCCAAATATTTTCTGCATCTGCATCTACGGCTGCAGCTGCAATTCAATTCATTTCGAGCATATTCCAAGCTTTGGTTTTGCCATTTGCTGGCACATTGGGTGGGGCAGAGGGGCAGGGCAGGCACTTGCAGCTTCTGAGCGGCAGGAGGTTTCGGGGTTTGGTGGGGCGCCACAATGGCAAAATTTGCCACTTGAGCACGCAGAAAATTCCAAAAAGGAAATTTCTTGAGTTCCAGAGTTCCAGGGTCCCAGAGTTGCATGCAGAATTAATGAAAATATGCAATGCTGAGATGGCGTTGACATTACAAGTGGCAATCCTATCTCTCTCTCTCTCTCTCGCTCTCTATGGCTTTCTCTTTCTGTTAGCCACTAGCCATTGTCGCTTTGTGGCTTTAACATTCAAAGCCACTTTGGTCTCTAATATTCTTGTTGTTCAGTTTTCAGAGAAAAGTTTTATTTGTTGTTGTGGTTGTTGTTAGAGCGGGGCAGACGGCAATCCTCTTGTTGTCATTGCATTTTAATGGATGGCTGTCGACTCTCTGTGTTCGTGTGAAACTGACGTCAACATCAGAGTGTTAGTGTGAGTGAGAGAGAGAGAGAGGGAGGGAGAGAGAGCTAAAGCACTGCTCGAATATGCCAGGCCACACCATATGGTGTCAAGTGGCATTTGAAAATGCTCTCCAATCCGTTGATTTTTGTTTCTCTCTCTCTCCGTTTTATTTATTTATGTGTGCACCAAAGCCCCACAAATGGAAGCAACAAGCAATTACAACAACAACAACAACAACAAATCATTCTGATACAAAAGCATATAGAATGCATTCGGATTATTACACACAATTGAAGCTTGAAGCTTGAGAAATGGCAAACATCTGTTGGAACACACATACTCGTATGATGCGATACACATGGCACATGCATACACGCATACATATGTATGTACATATGTGCATATTTCTGGAATAGAATATCAAACGATCGAACGAACAATGAGACGGCCAGCAGGCACTGCAAATGGAGGGGGGCATTGGCTCTGCTGAAGCTTCACTTCACTTCAGTTCGATGCACATTTCTGTGATTAAACGAACCCCGAAACAAGTGGCAAGCATCTCGGAGATTTCACACAAGTTGCTGCTGGCTGGTGGCAAAGTTTTCTTTCCAAGGGTTTCCATAACTTTTCTTCAGTCACTTTCTGAATGCTTCGAAAATCTCTGCACAAAACGATTGAAGCGCCACCAACAGGAGCAGGAGCAGGAGAGGGAAAAAACGGGAGAAACAACTAGGACTTAGGACTGAGAAGAGGCGATAGCTGAAAATACGCTAGAGATGGGAGGAATGAATCAAATGAAAACAAGTTAGAGATGAGCAGAACCTAGGGGCGGGTTAAGTCTAAGAATGAGAACCAGCGAGAGATGAGAAGAAGCTAGAGATGAGAAGAAGCTAGAGATGAGAAGAAGCTAGAGATGAGAAGAAGCTAGAGATGAGAAGAAGCTAGAGATGAGAAGAAGCTAGAGATGAGAAGAAGCTAGAGATGAGAAGAAGCTAGAGATGAGAAGAAGCTAGAGATGAGAAGAAGCTAGAGATGAGAAGAAGCTAGAGATGAGAAGAAGCTAGAGATGAGAAGAAGCTAGAGATGAGAAGAAGCTAGAGATGAGAAGAAGCTAGAGATGAGAAGAAGCTAGAGATGAGAAGAAGCTAGAGATGAGACTTACGAGTAGTGAAGTGTACTGGAATTGTCGACTGTATAAAGGAAGATAGTTGATACTCGAAATGAGACGTAAGACTACGAATTACAGTGGAGATAAGCCTAGGAACAAGACAATAAGATTATAGACAAGTTACGATGATAATCTGTCCAGAGGAGTGCTATGAAAGTATGAGTCTTGAGGCTAGGTCAAAGGTAACTGAAAGTTATTACGAGCCTGACAAATGTAGTCATCATTTAGATTCACAATCCTTCATTTCACAATTCGATAATTCAGCTTTGATTTGCCAGAACATTCCAAAGGATTTTAATTGCTTTTCCTGGGGGGTCACACTGTCAGAAAGTCAAAACTATAATAGACTACAACAAACGGCAGGAAAGTGGGCCGAAAGGTTGTAATTAATTTTATCTGGCATTTTCATGTCAGGTGCAGTTGCATGCTGCATGTGGCACGCTGCACCAGTGCCACATAATGCATAATGCAAACGGATGCATTGCCAAAAAAGAAAACAGAAGAGAGAGGAAACAAAGAGAAAAGGAGAGGGGAAGCACCAAAGCAAACAGGACGCAGAAGAGACAAGCAAAACGGTGGACAGCCTCGCTTTTCCACGACAATTAAAATGAAATTTTCATAATAAAGTTGAACCCGAGGGCAGGACGAAGGATCTACGAGGAGACACACTGCCTGCCTGTCTGTCTGGCCCCCTGCTTACAGTCGCAGCCACAATTGTGTGCGCACTAAACATTTTAAATGTAATTTTAATTTGTTTTATAACTTCCTTCGGGGGCGAACCCAAAGTTTGAACCAAAGTTTTGATACCAACCCCAAAACGAAACGAAACGAAACAAAACAAGAATGAAATGAAATGAAATCAAATGGAATGGCAAACCAATTTCAAGTACAACAACGGAAGTCTCCTTCCTTTGGGTGGTGGAATCATGTGATACCCTTTGCAGTTGAAGCGCGTTTCTCGTTCCGTGCTCCCGTTTTCACACATTTTTCACGTTTTTTCATGCCCAGAAGCCGTTCTTATGCTTAATACATCGATCACACGAACGGAAAAATCATTGCGTTTTGTGAAAACGGGAGAACCAAATTTAATCGTTTTCAAAAGAAAATCAGAACATTTTTACGAAATACTTTATTCTCTTCGAAGCAAAACCCTCTTTTCCAGGGTATTCAAATCAAGATCAAAACAGACAGGGACAGATACAGATACAAATAGAAAGACAGAGTAAGAAACACGCATAGAGAGAGAGAGAGAGAGAGAGAATGGGAGAGAGAGAGCAACACGAGCTGTTGTAAACTTCAAATGGAAGCTCAAACTTTTTTCTCTAACAAAACGTAACACAAATCCTCAAAAGTGGGGAAATAGAATGAAAACTTTGGTTTTCCCCTCTCTCGTGTGTGTGTGTGTGTTTGTCTGTGTGTCTGTGTGTCTTTATGTGTGTGCGTGTGTGTTTAGGATTCTCTGAGGTCTGGGGGGATTGCGGGGGTGTAAACTCATCGTCAAACAAGATTATTTGATCAAGTAGCTTCATCCAGCGATGCCGATGCCACTGCCGCAGCCACTGCCCCTGCCCCTGCAACCTCCCACTCCTGCCGCATCTCTTCGATGGAGGAAAAAGTTTTCCCTGGGCTTTCCCACTCATTTGCTTTGGCGGCGGCTAAACCGCAGCAGGGATGGGGGAGGGCGGTCGTAACGTTAATACAAATCAGGCGGGACTCTCAAGTTAAATCAACCACGGAACGGGAGAGAGAGAGAGAGGGTAATCCAGGGGGTGGGCAGGGGGGTAGATTATAAAAAGTTTAAAGATAGAGGGGAGGGGGAGGCAGCGGGGCTACCAATTTAGAGATGTGTCGGCGGCGATAGGCAAAAAAGTGTGTAAGGACTTGATTTTTTTATGATCTGCCCAAGAGAGAGAGAGAGAGAGAGATAGAGAGAGGAAGAGCGAGAAGCAGATAAAAGAGCTAATAATAATAAGAACAAAAGGAAGTGGAAGCTGGCGAAAAGGTAGAGTAGGCCACGCCCACAGACAGGATACAAAACTTGTTTAATTTTTAATTCATTTTCGTGTAATTTATTCATCAAAATAAAAGGAGAAAAAGAAGCAGTGCAAGGGGCAGAGAAGAGAGAAGTAAAAGGGAGAGAGAAGAGTGCAGAAGTCGCTGGAGGCCCCTTCTTTAGCCACAGACCAGCCACCCACCCACCCAGGCGGCCACCCAGTCAGCCCGCCCTCAAGGTTGCACTCACTTTATGGTTCGTTAAATTTGTGCCTAAACTTTTCCTTTGGGCCCCACATGAAACGGTGGGGGAAGGTGCAGCCCATCAGCCATCGCCATCGCCATCACGACGGTGCGACAGGACATCCTCGTCCTATTGCGAACCCAATTTCATTTCTTTTCTCTCTCTCTCTCTCGACAGTCCATCCAAATCCCAAACCCGCAACCCATCTTCCGTCCGAATCCCTTTTTCTTCTCCTAAAGCTTTCACGACTTTCACTCTCTGTGCTGCCTCCTGCTGCCTCCCGCCTTCTCCTGCAATTTACGGGAATCTCGTCAGCATTAATTTTCATTACGCGTCCGTCCTAACGATTCGGTTAGTTGACTTGACCATCGCCAGCCAATTGGGTCCTAACTTTAGGGCCAAGACGTAGAGGGACTGCGACTGCGGCTGCCACTCGGCCTGGGATTCTAGGCGAATGTGGCAGGCGATTGTCGTTTGTTCTCATTCCCCTCCTGCCTCCTGCCCCCTGCCCCCATCCATCCATCCATCCATACAAGACCCTTTTCAAGCCGCCTTTGGGTCCTGGTCTAATGGCTTCCCCTTGGCCTTCTCCTTCCCTTCTGTTCTGTCTTTTCTGCCTCCGTGAGATGGGGAAATGTCATAAACATTTTCTCAAGTTCGAATGAAATGTCAATTGAACCGCAAGAATGGAATGTCCCCGAAACGCAAGATAAAATATATATTAAAAAGCAAAAATCTGCTCCTTTTGCTCCGTTCATCGATTGATAAGAACTTCAGTCTATTGGCTGAAGCATCAAAGTCCAGAAACTCCGGCCACGCATTGCAGTGGAGTGGAGTGAGTGGAGCTCCTCCACCTCTGCCATATTCTGATAGGTGAATCGCCCTGAACAGGTGAGGGGTGGAGGAGTGGCACACAGGCCAATCCTCTCCTTATGTCAATCACCGTATTGGCTGCTGTGGGAGCAAAGTGAAGACATTATATCCATGCCGAGTATACATATACATATATGTATGTATGTGTGTATAGCATAATTCATAAATGCTAAAAATTACTATCCATTTATAGTCGTCCAAGCGTCTAATAATTCAAAGGAGGTTCCGGAATGCCGATACTGCTGCTTCCCAGTGATAACAAAACAAGTGAAGAAACAAAGGACTGCAGTAGGGATGACTCCTTCCCCCAACCCCCAAAGCGACTCACCTTCCTTCTTAGCAGCTTAGTTTTAGATCAATTTAGATACACATGCCACATGTGGCACGCATCACTCTAATTTGTGTCCTATGAGGAGGAGGAGCTCCGCCACAGCCTCCCTCCTGCAGGGATTAGTTTGGCTGCAGCCAAGTTACTTCCTGGCGCCAAGTTCTGACAGGACGAATCAGTTCCTAATTGCAGCTCGAGGTGTCAAGTCCAGCCGAACGGCGGCCACTGGGCCTCCTCCAGCGTAAATAATAAAAGTGCAACTCCAAAGTGCAACACGAGTGCAAATTAACTAAAGAATAGAGAGGAAGGACAGGTCGAAGGTGAGTCGATTTGGTTGAGTGAAAATTGATGAGTGACTTCGGCTCCAGAGGGACACTCCCTCCAGTGGTGCTTGGAGGTGAATTGGTGCTCCGGATTCTCAATTGCCAAATGTAAAACTTCAATTGTCGAACTGTTCCTTTGCTTTACCGCCACAATACCATCCGTGAGATACTATTTTGTTCGTTGCTTGTGGTTAAAGGACCGCAGGAGCTGGTACTTTTGTCCTTTTCTTGCTACAGAAGTTTGTGATTTCTCTGTATCATTAAAACAGACAGACGTCTAAGCTCATTCTCCTTCGTATGTGATATCAAACAGTGAAATGAATTGAGAACTCGGCTTTAGATGCAACTGGTTTGTAGTTGTCCTGGTTTGCACGGCTCCTATGTGTAATTTTAATACCATAATGCTTTGAGAGCCAGGACACTTACACACCTTAAGCCCATGCGCGAGGTGTACCTGCACAGACTTGCCGCAATCGTTGGAGCTGGTACTTTTACCGAGAGTGCTGCTGGTGAGGTGTTTAGTTTCTTGGCTGTCGCACCCTTGGTAGACGTATGGGCTCAATCTCCATCCTATAGGCCTTGACATGTGTATGTGTAGTAAGCAGAGAATCAATGAAATCATTCGATAAACTCTAAGCAAAAAAGTGAACAGGTGTTGAATACTTTTCAGGGGTTTATGGTTTCTCTTGCGTCCAGTAGTTTGTGTATTATTTTAGTTGCATAGATTGCTGTGGCACAGGAAGAATTATGAGCCCCAATAGCAGCCGCGAGACAATCGTTGGCAGGCGGGGGTGTACAGTGCGGAGAAAAAGTGATTGCACACTCAACATTTTCATGTTCGAGTGCTTCTTTCTTCTTCTTTCTGGAATATGCATTCAATTGGTAACTAACAACCGTAAATAGTAAAATAATACAAGAAGGAACTAAATAGTTACGAATCAAAAACGAAAACAAAAGCTATTCACACTTTTTGACGGTCTCCCTCTTTTCTTATCATCGAAATACTGGCGCAGATCTAACCGTTATCTGTTATCTGTTATCCGTCTTCCTTATTCATTATTCGTTGTCGTAAATCAGATTTGAGTTGCCGAAGTTGCCGGCCTCTGATTTAGACCAACAATTGCGATATTTATGTGAGATTTTATTATCATCCGGTTTGGGTAACTTTGAAAATGATTAAAAACATCTGCAAGGATCATAAAATAGCCATTTCTTCCTTCCTCCTTGTGATCCCCCGACCCAAACAGACTTTTGTTTTCTTTATCCCTCGCTCCCTAACTCTAAATGGAAAACGAATATTAAGTGAATTGAAATCGGGTTTGCGTGCAATTTGCTTGGTCATAAATCATATTGAAGGGAAAGGAGAAAATGAGCAGCCAACAAAAGGTGAAAATAAAGAGAGAAAACTGAAAGGGGGCAGCAAGAGGTGAGGCATGCTCTCTGCACACTCTATGCAGCACCTGGTTGCACACCCACATGGCGCACACTGGCACTGGCAGACATGCACGCAGACATCTGCAACTAACCCAATTTATTTGAGTGTGAAAATTGGCTTTCGCCCGTTTGAAAATTCTAAGCTGTTGATGGCATCGTCGTTCCAACACACACACAGCCACACACACACAACACAATCGCATGTACAGGAGGTGGAACATAGCCGAATACACGCAGACATCGAGTGTGTGTGTGTGGTGGTGGGAGTCGTGGAGGTCATGGGAAAACTGTGTGTAAAACGCACGGATTAGATGTGAAAAATCAAGCAAAAAGAAAGGGCAACTATTTGGCAGAGAAAGTGGGAGAAAGGGACGACAGGAAGAAGGCAAAGGCAGCAGAAGGGCTGCAGGCTGGAGGCTGGAGGCTAAACCTTGTTGCATGCAAATGAATACCGTTTTGGATTGGCTTCCAATGGAAATTTAACCCCACACCCGCACTCTTTTCATTGGCTTTCGGCCACGAAATTCGCTCTTAGCCTTTAACAATTACTTAAGCTGTCAGAAAAAGGCAACAAAGGGAGAAAAATGGTAGAAGGCAGACCCAGAGGCGCAGGAGTGAAAATGAGAGCATAAAATATAGAAAAAAGAGCCTCAGGAATAGTTTCTTCTATGAAGATCCTCCTCTGATCAGACCACGCGAAATCCGAAAAAACACACAGCGATATAGAGCTATGACCCAACCATCCATCAGATACCCATCCCATCCCCTTAACCAGGGGATGGAGCTCCTCCACCTCTGCCATGTTCTGATAGGCGTATCGCCCTATTGGCTGAAGTGGCGAAGCGAAGAAATGATGGCCACATCCATTGTACGCATTTTGCATGCCCGAAAGTGCGACAGAACTGCACCCTAAAGTCCACCCCAAACAGGTGGCTCCCTCGTCGCCCTGTCGCTCCCATTGCCAGCGACAGCAGGCCAATCCTCTGCTGCCGTTTCACAGGGCAGCAATGACATGCATTTTATATTCCGTACAATATTGGAAGTCCATTGCACAATGCATTTATGGCTGCCGAAGCGTGAAATAATCAGCTTAGGGATGGCCAAGGAAATGCATGGAGGAAGGAGTTTGACCATGCCTCCTGTAGGCGCCCTTCTGTAGGTTCCAGATTGCCGATACTGCTGCTTCCCAGCGATAACAAAACAAGTGAAGAAACAAAGGACTGCAGTAGGGATGACTCCTTCCCCCAACCCCCCAAGCGACTCACCTTCCTTCTTAGCAGCTTAGTTTTAGATCAATTTAGATACACATGCCACATGTGGCACGCATCACTCTAATTTGTGTCCTATGAGGAGGAGGAGCTCCGCCACAGCCTCCCTCCTGCAGGGATTAGTTACTTCCTGGCGCCAAGTTCTGACGGGACGAATCAGTTCCTAGTTGCAGCTCGAGGTGTCAAGTCCAGCCGAACGGCGGCCACTGGGCCTCCTCCAGAGTAAATAATAAATAATAAAAGTGCAACTCCAAAGTGCAACTACAGTGCAACACGAGTGCAAATTAACTAAAGAATAGAGAGGAAGGACAGGTCGAAGGTGAGTCGATTTGGTTGAGTGGAAATTGATGAGTGGAAATTGATGAGTGACTTCGGCTCCAGAGTGACACTCCCTCCAGTGGTGCTTGGAGGTGAATTGGTGCTCCGGATTCTCAATTGCCAAATGTAAAACTTCAATTGTCGGACTGTTCCTTTGCTTTACCGCCACAATACCATCCGTGAGATATTCTTTTGTTCGTTGCTTGTGGTTAAACGATTGCAGGAGCTGGTACTTTTGTCGTTTTATTGCTACAGAAGTGTGTGATGGACGACGTCTAAGCTCATTCTCCTTCGTATGTGATATCAAACAGGGAAATGAATTGAGAATTCAACTGGTTTGTAGTTGTCCTTGTTCTCAGGGCTCCTATGTTCAGTTATAGTACCATAAGGCCGTGAGAGCAGGGACATTTATGTACCCCAAGCCCGTCGATGAGAATGTGGATCCAATGGCTAATAGTTGATTGCGTTGCCAATGACCACATGTGTGGCTTGTGGCTGTGGTAACGTGGTGAACTGTTTGCCACAAACCCATCCGTGAGTGTTAGAGTGTTTATTAGAAAATGGCGTTTATTCCACATTCCACTAAAGAGCCAACGTCGAAACTTAGAACCAGACAAAAGAAAATGTTGTTAGAAACATACAAAATTGTAGAAATGTTCAGCTTTTTTCCTTCTATCGATGGAACTCTTGTGCAAAGGAATACGTGGAAAATGGCTTGAAATATTGCTTATTTTCCACCTCGTTTTCCACTCTTCATCTCTTCCCGTTCCCCTCGCTGCTCTGGTTCCGCCTGTGGCAGACATTTCGATCATTTGCAGCGCATTTTCTTATCAATTATCCGAATGCAAGCGACTTTTGGCCCTCGGCCCTCGGCTTTCTGCTCTCTGGTGTCTGCCCTCCGCTGTTTGTGCTTCCCTGTTTTCCTCGTTTTCCTCCTATCTCCTCGTTTCTCTGCTCTTCTGGTGGCAACATTTCACAGCCGCAGGCATGCGACTCCACCACAATTCTGGATAGCAACCCAAATGCCAGGACAACAAGCAGCAGCAGCAGGCAGCAGCACCAGAAGCTGCATTCTCTTCTAGCTTCCAGGCTAACGAAGCAGCAGGAGGCCTCCACTTCCACTGCCACTCCAGAAACTGGAAGCTCTCTCTCTCTCTCTCTCGGTGGAAGCTGCTGGGTTTCAAGTGTCATAAATGAGAATTTATTCAGCCAGACAGTGTCACTGCGGCGGCGGTGGCATGGTGCCACCAGGTGGGAGTCTGTGTCCCCCCCCAGGCTCCTGCCTGCCCGGTTCGTGTCTCTGTGGCCGTGTTGAAGCGCTCTGGTGGCAAATTTGCCAGGCATCATACCAGAGCAGAGCAGAGCACAGGATTCTGGCATTGTCATTGCCACACACCGCCCCCCGCCTACCTACCTGCTTCCATGCTGTGGCAGGGGTTCAGGGTTCAGGGAACTCTGAACCATAAATTTCATTAACAGCTGCTGCTGTCTGCTGCTGCTGCTGCCCTGCGGATCATGCGGATCATGGGGCATTAGCTTATAGATTATATAAATTACAATTACGGATACGCCGCGTAGCTCCATTGTCCGTTCTCCGCTCTCCGTGGCCTCTGAGCAGGAATATTCTGTGTCACAGTCTGGCAACAAAGGAAGCACAACATCAAATACTTGAACTGTGTGCACTCCACCAACCTGCAACCTGCACACCCCACTCTGCCGCATGTTGTCTGAGGTCGCGGTATGCTTGTGTCGTGTCGGATTGGGTCGTGGGGCACTCTTGTCAGCAGCTGCAACAACGCAAATGCCAAACGGTCACTGGAGCAGCGGCAGCGGCAGCAACAGAGTCAGCTAACGATTTTCTAATGGACAGGAGCTGTCCAGGACTGCACAGGACACAGGACAAACAGCACAGCACTGCAGCACAATACCTTAAAAAATACAATGCAAAATGGATTGTTGGATTGTTGGATTGTTGGATTGCACAAATATAGGGCATATTTTCTCTTTGGCAAAACAACGCAAATTGAAATCCCGTTGCACACACACGAGGGTTTTCCTTTTTCCTTTTTCCCAGGCAAAATCTAATCCCGGGAATTACTTTTATTCGCTCGAAATACTTTCTACCTGCAGATACATTCTGTTGATTCAACACTGATGGGGATTCGATTTCCCGTGAATGGGTTTTAATGGTATTTTCTTACTGGAATTTACTGGAATTTTACTGGAAATTACTGGATAAATATATGTTTAGCCACGGAGCCCCAAAGGATTCGAAGGATTCTTTAGTTGGCTCTCTAACAGAAGGTTTTTTATACCCGGTACTCGAAGAGTGTCGAAGTGATGGTGGAACCCACAGAAGGAAGCGTTTCCGACCCCATAGAGTATATATATCATACATATATACATATACTGACTGAGTACCGGGTATAAAGTAGAGCCGCGTCCCTTGCCGCGGCTCACAACGTTCCCCCTCGTTGGACGGAGGGCCCTTCTGATCGAAGGTTCTCTGAATAGAGATGGAGGCTTCCCTCGAATAGTTCCCTAAAACATAGAGTACTTCAAAGTCGTAGATTTCCCACTATTTATCTGTGCCATCCTTCCACAATCCTTCCTTCTATGCAGGTCTCCATGTGCACTTTCAGTTTTGAATCAACTTTAAACAGAAACAGAGAAGAGAAAGGAGCGAAAGGAGAGCGAGAGAGCGAGAGAGCAGGAGAGCGGGGGGCGCAAACAGGAGCAGAGCGAGTGAAACAATCAAATCAAATATTTATATGCGGGCGCCACGCACAGAGGCACACGGCCCAAAGAAAGCTAAAGCTGTGGCCAAAACCAAGCATAAACTCGGCCAAAAACGTGGCCCCCAGTCGCAGTGGAGGGGTGGAGGGGGAAGCAAACTTGGAACGAGTTTTCCCTCTTTTGTGTGCCGCTGTTTTCCTTGCGAAAGATTTTCCACTGCAACTTTCGGCAGGGAAACTTTCGTCCTGGACAAGGATGAAGACGGGACCTAACAGCCCCATAATAATGCAGACAAAAAACGAAACTTTTAAGGGGCCTAAATCTAGTATTTTGCCTGTTTGAACACTCAAAGAGGAGGCGGGAAGGCGGCACAGGGGGAGGGGAAAAAAGAAAGATTATTTCCCATGCGAAGCGCGTAAAACAATCAGAATACAGGAATCATCGACACGTAGGGGGGCACGTAAGGGGGGACACGTAGGGGGAGGGAAATGTAACTGGGAAATCAATTTGGGCAACTTGAAAGAGCATCAGGCAAATGGAGGCTGCCACAGCACATTCGGGCCTCGCATATGGAAATCGGGAAGTGGAAGTCTCTGTGTGTGTGTGTGTGTGTGTGTGTGTGTGTGTGTGTGTGTGTGTGTGTGTGGCAGCGGCGGCAGAGCGGAAAAAACTTGCACTCAATACAATCAGATCCGGGGCCAAAAACAGAATCGAATGAAATTGATTTGTTTCCTTCCTTTGCCGCTTTTCTTTTTTGGGTGGGGGAAGGGGAAGTGGAGAATAGAAGAGCCATAACACTCTCTCTCTCTCTCTCTCTCTGCTTGCCACTTTCTACTGTAGCATACTTTTTAGCGTCACTCGCACTTTGCACTCATCTCAAACGGTTTTCAGAAGTTTTCCTTCTGCCTCTCCCTCTCGCACACACACACTCCGTGTCCTTTATCAAAGGGTGCGAGAGAGCAGAACGAGAGCAAGCGTAATGTAAGCCTCAGCCAAAGCTGCACTTAAACTTTTGATATCAATAACCAGAGAGGAAAAGAGAGGAAAAACTGCAACTGCAATGCAATCCTTTGGGGAAAAACAGCAACATAAACAGCAGCGAGAACTGCCAGCGAAAGTGAGAAGGGAGTGAGGCAGAACGAGTGGCATGGAGACAGCGAAAAGAAAGTGAGAAAGAGCCAGAGTAACAGAGAGAGAGACAGAGAGATGGAAGTAAATCAGCGACCAGGAGACACGGAGGAATCCGAAACTGTCAAGAGTTACATTTTCCTCTTTCCTCTTTTCTTTTCTCTTTTTTTATGCCAAACTTTTTCATAAAAAAGAAACGAAGAACACCCAAAAAGAAAGAAAATAATGTACAAAAAATATAACGAAAAACGAGTGAAGGAGCGAAAGAGAAGGAAAACGAAAATCTAATGCAAAAACTGTCATTTAGAGTTTGCCGTCTTTCGTATTTATTTTCATGTCAGTTGCACGTGCGAGGCAGCTTCTCTGTCTCTCTCTCCCTCAACCACTTTCCCACTTTCTTTTCCTGCCTTTTTTCTGGCGACAGAGAGGGAAAAGTATCATCATGATGATGATGATGATGATGATGAGAGACAGCCTGAGAGACAGCAGGACAAACGCTTTGAGACAGGTGCTGCCTCTGCCTTCCCCGAGGGGCGGGGAAGGGGACTAGTATTAGTGAGGGAGCAAATCACCAGAGACGAGAGGTTAGGCCGAGTGACTGTCAAGTGGATCACCTCCCTCCACCCTCCACCCTCCACCCTCCTCCCTCCACCCTCCTCCCTCCACCCACCAACCTTCAACCCCCCACACAAGAAGCATCACCTTTGGCGTGTCATAAACGTTTGTCATCTCCGACCGAATCGTTAGCCAGATGATGCCCCACACTAATGCGCTGCGCCTTCTTTCGGTACTCGGAGATTTTACGGCGTATATGGGATCTGTGGTGATAGTGGATGATGTTCCTCCTCGATGTTTTTAGTTTTGACTCTTCTGTTGTGGCAACAACTTGGACCCAGGCCCATCAATAGCTGCAGGGGGGGCTGAGTGGAGCTCCTCCACCTCTGCCATGTTCTGATAGGCGTATCGCCCTATTGGCTGAAGCGAAGAAGTTCTGGCCACATCCATTCTACGCATTTTGCATGCCCGAAAGTGCGACAAAACTGCACCCTAAAGTCCACCCTAAACAGGTGGCTCCCTCGTCGCCCTGTCGCTCCCATTGCCAGCGACAGCAGGCCAATCCTCTGCTGCCGTTTCACAGGGCAGCAATGACATGCATTTTATATTCCGTACAATATTGGAAGTCCATTGCACAATGCATTTATATTTATGGCTGCCGAAGCGTGAAATAATCAGCTTAGGGATGGCCAAGGAAATGCATGGAGGAAGGAGTTTGACCATGCCTCCTGTAGGCGCCCATAGGTGCCAGAATGCCGATACTGCTGCTTCCCAGCGATAACAAAACAATTGAAGAAACAAAGGATTGCAGTAGGGATGACTCCTTCCCCCAACCCCCCAAGCGACTCGCCTTCCTTCTTAGCAGCTTAGTTTTAGATCAATTTAGATACACATGCCACATGTGGCACGCATCACTCTAATTTGTGTCCTATGAGGAGGAGGAGCTCCGCCACAGCCTCCCTCCTGCAGCCAAGTTACTTCCTGGCGCCAAGTTCTGACGGGACGAATCAGTTCCTAATTGCAGCTCGAGGTGTCAAGTCCAGCCGAACGGCGGCCACTGGGCCTCCTCCAGAGTAAATAATAAATAATAAAAGTGCAACTCCAAAGTGCAACAGTGCAACACGAGTGCAAATTAACTAAAGAATAGAGAGGAAGGACAGGTCGAAGGTGAGTCGATTTGGTTGAGTGGAAATTGATGAGTGGAAATTGATGAGTGACTTCGGCTCCAGGGGGACCGTCGCTGAGCCACAAACACTCCCTCCAGTGGTGCTTGGAGGTGAATTGGTGCTCCGGATTCTCAATTGCCAAATGTAAAACTTCAATTGTCGGACTGTTCCTTTGCTTTACCGCCACAATACCATCCGTGGGATGTTCTTTTGTTCGTTGCTTGTGGTTAAAGGATCGCAGGAGCTGGTACTTTTGTCGTTTTCTTGCTACAGAAGTTTGTGATTTCTCTGTAACATTAAAACGGACGACGTCTAAGCTCATTCTCCTTCGTATGTGATATCAAACAGTGAAATGAATTGAGACTTTAGATTCATCCGGTTTATAGTTGTCCTTGTTCTCAGGGCTCCTATGTTTAGTTATAGTACCATAAGGCCGTGAGAGCAGGGACATTTGTGTACCCCAAGCCCATCCGTGAGATGTACCGATAGACCTGTTCGTAATCGTTGGAGCCGATTCCTTTATCGAGTGGGTTCTTCATAAGTACTTTTATTTCCGATGAAGATTCCCCTTGATAGATGTATAAGTTCCGCATTCATCATCATATAACCCAATATATTATACATATACTAACCAGAATGATAAGGTTTCTTACACATCAAGAGATTTGATAAACTTTACCCATAAAAGTGAATAAGTGGTGAATACTTTTCAGGGGTTCATAGTTTTACTGTTCCCAGTAATTTATGTATGATTTTAGGTTCATGAATTACTGTGGCGCAGTTTGAATTATTAGCCGCAATAGCATCAATAGCAACCTTCTTTTGTTCGCTCGGTTAACCTCGTGAGGGTCGTGGGAGCTGGTTTTGATTTCCTTATACCATTCAAATAAATAGTCGAATAAGCTCGTTCTCCATCAAATGTGAATAGTTTCAAATGGCTTAGAGCAGGGAGCGTAAGCAAGAGCTTGCGGTGCATCCCCTTCCCAGCTGCAGTCCCTCTTCTACTGCTTGATCCCTGCTTATTGTCAACACTGCTTTAGCTTGCGGTATTCTCTCAGGTATCGCTGCACTGCTGCACTGCTTTAGCTTGCAAGTTCTGCCTGCTCTTCTTTTACTTGCCAAATATGCACTGCTTTGTGCAGCTGCGCTTGCACTGCTTCTTCGGTGGCTGCCTTCTGCTTCAACAGATTTCCCTGCTATAACTTCTTCTCTGTCTCCTGTGCTCCTGTGTGCATCTTGTTGGACTAACAGTTAAAGCCAAACACAGCAGATGGCCAATACACGAATGGGCAATATACTCAGTAGCAGTACTGTGACTGCCAAAGTCGGCAGAAGATACAATGGACAGCGAGACAAGGGGCAGAGAAGATACAACTGCAGCGATAATCAAGTACATGCCACTGGAGACATTTCGGCAAACTGTTTTCGCTTGAT
Organism: Drosophila algonquin; assembly: GCA_035041765.1. Classification (NCBI taxonomy): domain Eukaryota; kingdom Metazoa; phylum Arthropoda; class Insecta; order Diptera; family Drosophilidae; genus Drosophila; species Drosophila algonquin. The sequence goes on from JAWNKY010003561.1 coordinate 1,711,220, forward strand.
TGAATTGAAGCCGAAACCAGGCCTAGCCCAAACTATAGCAACAACCAGAGAAACAACAAGAAAAACGTTAACAGCAGTTATGGCCAAAGAGTGGAGGGATGAGGCAGAGGCGGCAGAGGAGGCAACTGAAACGCCCCAACTGTCACAAAATCAATAAAACTTTTGGTCCTCGACAGCGAGATGCCAGACTGGGCGAGAGAGGGGTGGCTGGATGGGGGTGGAGCAGGAGCAGGAGCAGGGGCAGGGGCAGGACGAGGATAGCTTGAGCAGAGGCAAGACCTCTGTAATTCCGATACAAGTCTCAGCGGGCACATTAGCAACATGTGTTGCCCTCCAGGATAAGGCAAGCGAAGGAAGGACGGAGCAAGCAGTCCAAAAGAGGAGGATAGAGATACGAACGGGGAAGAGGAGTAGACGAAAGATGGGTGGGCGTGGGAGAAAGATGAGTTGTGCCGCAAGAAGTAGGAGCAGGAGCAGGAGCAGAGAAATTTGTACAAAGACGAATCATCGGCGAATGGTTGTGGCCAACATGAAATAGATATAGAAATGGCCAAAAGGCAGAGCCCACGGAGGAAGAATCCGGCGGGGGAAAAGGGGCACAAGGGCCAGCGGCTAAAGCAAGCGATAAATGACAGAGACTCTCGCCGAGATTTATGTGCAGAGAAATTCCATAGCGTGGGAGTTGCCCAAGTAATTGGGTGAGACGAAAGAGGACGAGTAGGACCAGTAAAGAACGGAGAGCGGAGAGCGGAGAGGATTAGGTATTTGCCCGTATTTGCATTTCCAAACCCGGAAAGTTTACTTGCAACCGCGACCGCGACACCGACAGCGACAGCGAGAAAGCGAACAACTTTTGTGCATTAGAATTGAAAACCGCAATTGGGATTAGATTGGGATTCGCTGTTCGAGCCAAGAAGCGCGCCGCTGCTGTCTAAATATTTGATGAGAAAATAGAAATCAAGGACTCGAGAACTCAAGAACTGTATCTGCCTTATCCCTACAGGGATGAGGATACAGAGTGGTGCAGGGTGCAGGACAAAGGGATTCATTAACAGAGTAAAAAACGGAACAGAGAAAGAAGACGCTTGCATGCGTGTGGATGCGAATGACGAAGATGCAGATACACTGCCCTGGCAGGTACTTCTTCTCCTTTGTAGGAGTCTGTTTCTTGTACTGGAGTACTGGCTCCACTCTAAACGATAAAAGGGTATGCAAAAGTCCACAGAGAAAGAAAGCAGAGAGAGAGAGAGAGAGAGAGAGCCATTCAAGCAGAAGTTTATAGCTGTAAAGCGAAATGAGACGCGAAAACAAAGACGCGCGTTCGCGTACTCCTTCGAGTTTCCTTCGAGTTTCCTTCGGGTTGCGAGTCACACTCACAAAGGGTATCAGGAGTTGTGTGCGTGTGTTGTGCGGGTGTTCGAGTGTGCGAGTGTGCGAGTGTGGGTGTTCGTGTAAGCACAAAAGCGGAAGCAATAAAAAAGAAGAGCAAAAAAACACTCAAGTGCCCGACTGACTCCCTGTCATTCATTCATTCATTCATTCGTCTCTCCTCCTGTGCTGTGTGGCTGCCATGGATACCTACCCCTCTCCTCCCACACACACGCATACACACACACACGCATACACAGAGGCCTCTTGCAGCACCTGGATATGACACATGATTACCCTCAGCCAAAGTCAAATGAAAATTAATCTAATTTTCCATAATAATAATAATAATAATAATAATAATAATAAAACAAACACAAAACCCCAAAAAAGTTTCGCATTACAAAAATAAAGGTATATTTATTTTTTTATTCCCACACACACACACACAATGATAATGTTTACGATGATTATCTAATGTTGTTACAGTAAAAAAAAAAACGTAATTTAATTTTTGGCATTTTTTGTTGTCGCTCTCCGGAGATCACAGAGTGTTTCCGGCCAGGTGGCTCTCTCTCTCTCTCTCTCTGTCGCTCTCCTCTTTCGCCTCTCTCTCTGTCTCTCTCCTCTTTCGCCTCTCTCTCTGTCTCTCTCCTCTTTCGCCTCTCTCTCTGTCTCTCTCCTCTTTCGCCTCTCTCTCTGTCTCTTCTCCTCATCCATCCATCTATCCATCAAGCAACGAAGAAGATTTGCATCCAGATTTACATTTATGGTACAGTGGTTGTGGTGCGAAAGATTATAATATAATTATTAGATTATAATATAATATAATAATATAGAATAATAGTTTTTCATTGAAGGAATATTTCTTAGATTCTGAATTTATAGATTCTTTGGATTTTCATAGCTAGAAATGTATCCAAAACTGTTGGATGTACGAGTCTGTTTAGTCCTTCCTAAGACTGGGGACTCCACTGTCGCCCTCCTCGGTACAGTCCGTTCGGTCATGTTAAGTACAGATTCATTCATATGACTTTTGAGAGTCTCCCTCCCCTCCCCTGCTCCCCTGCCTGCCCTTCTATTTATTTTCCCATTTATTTGTATATTTCATTCATATGGAGGATTTGGAGAATGCCACCTGAAATGATGAAATGATGAAATGATGAAATGATGAAATGATGAAATGATGAAATGATGGCTCGTTGGAAACTTTTTGACGGGGAAAACTGCAACGAAAACAGCGCGAAAAGTGGCAGCAAAACATTTCCCATCTGTCGATGTCGAATGCTGTCGAAACATTCAAAAACAAAAACAAAAAATGTTTAGCCTTGACGGCCCCACGGAACTGTCATAAATATTGACATTGGCAGCGTGGGACTTCCATGTGATAGCTGAGGGAATAACTTACCCCAAAGAGGGGCACGCAGGCGGAATCAATCAACGCAAAAAGGGGAGGCTTACCTGCAAAAAAGAGAGAGAGAGAGAGAGAGAGAGAAAGGGAATATGTTAGAGTGTATATATTAATATAAATATTCTACATTAAAGTTAACATGTTGGCATATAAGAGGTGTACAAGAGAACTGCTATTTACACTGTGATTGGAGTTGGGGTTCGGCAATCTCCTTTAAGAAGTGTCATGGATATTCCCTACTATTTCCATCTATGATTGAAGACTGTGCACTGGAGACTGACAATCTACTTTGTAACATCACAAACTCTTTTCGATCTCTTCCACAGAACCAGACATCAATCGCAGGATGGAGATGGAGGGAATGCCACCAGCAGCAGCCGGAGGACAAGAACCGCTGGACAAGCAGTGCAAGCAGCGTCGCTATCGGCAGAAAATGGCGGCTGAAGGGCCGGAGCAGCGGGCCGCGCGCCTGCTCAGAATGAGGGCAAAGGCACGCGAGAGGCGGGCCAAGGAAACCGACGAGGAGCGCCGGATGCACCGCTTGAAGGAGGCAGCCCGAAAGGCTTTGCGGCGGTCGTCCGAGACGCCGGAGCAGCGGACCGTGCGCCTGATGAGACGGAGAGAGGCGGAACGCTTGAGGCGGGCCACGGAAACCGACGCGGAGCGCCAGGAGCGGCTCGAAAGGCTCGCTTGCGCGCGAGATTAGCCAGCTTCCAGATAAATCCGAACTGGCTTTTTAGGTGCAACTACCACAAATAAATGATACTTTTTTAGTTCTAAGTTTGAGCCAGAAGGCAGCTTAGTATATACAGATATATTCTTGATCGGCTTGGCTTCTCCCTCCCTGAGGGATGCGATGAAACTTCGTTGGGGGGTGAAGGGAGAGGTGAATGGATGTACTGGCCAGGGCTGAAGTATTTGCCACTAAGTAGAGACTGCAGAGTGAGGATACTCCTCATTACTCCTCTCCTCTCCACTCCACTCCTCTTCTATGTATGGATGTCTGGACGACACTAATCAACACACAACTAAAACAAGAGAGAGAGAGATAGACAGAGACACAAGATTGTTGCCAAACTAAATTTACATTCCGTTTGCCACTTGCCACAAAGGGGCAACCACTACGAGTGCTGATCCCTTTTTGAAATCTGAAATCTGTTTTGCTGGGAAAACTCTCTCCAGAATTTGCTCATTTTCCGAGCACACAAACACAAATGCAAATGCAAATATTGAGTAGATTCTCGATCTCGAGTGAACTTTAAATAGTTTTGATTTGATTTATGCAATCCGTTGCGTTCCCTTTGGGCTTCCCTTTGGGGGCTGCTGCTGGTGGTGGTGGAAATTACTTGCAATATTTATGATGCATTTGGCATTTTAATTAAATTCTGTGCCACATCGGCAGCCATTTACTGTGTGTGTTTTCTCCCTTCTCTTGGGGCAGAATCATACAATAAAAAGCGTTATTTATTGCATAATTAATGTCATTGTTTGTTCATCACTGCCCTGCCCTGCCCCCTCCGCCCCTCGGCTCTTTTGCGCACTGCTTGATTTTGCACCCCATCTTGAAATTGTTTTTAAAAAATATACAAATATAATTCTTTTGTTTTGTGTACGCAAAGCATTGAAAATTAATGAGATATTTGCATTGGCATCTGGCATACGTATTCGCACACATGGAGAGGAGAGAGGAGAGGCGGTGCATGGGTGGGTGCTTGGAGGGGCACTTCATTAGGCAAGGAATGCCTGAACCATGAACCTAAGAGGGGATGGGGGGCTCAAAATACTCTGCTTCCGACTTAATCTGGTATGAACTGGAAATTCTCAAAGATTGAGGCTTCATCAGGGGAAAGAGCAAGCGAGAGAAGAGGATCGGCAAAAGAGAGAGAACGACAGAACAAGAGAAATGGATGATGATAAGAGCTCTGTCCTCTCCTGACCTTCAACTCTATAACAATCTCTCTCGAGAACCTCAGAGCCACCCAAGATTGGCAGCCCCAATATAAACGACTTTAACATTCGACACAAGTTGGCAGCCCTCTCCTTCTTGGGAAGCATAATAGCTAGTGGATGGCAGTAGAAGCAATCATTCATAATCCATCTATAGGTCGTAAAAGTCTTGATTATTGTGTTTCATTTCCCAGTTGTTTCACTTCAAACATCCGAAATGCAACGCGTTCCATTTCTAGCATCCCAAAATGGAGGAAAAATAAAATATTCTCATTATTTTCGCCCCTGGAATATCCTGGAATATTCGTACTCGAGTGTTGAGTGACAATATTACTGAATAATTAAAGCTGATTAAATCTTGCCTTGATTATTCAATGAAGCGGAAGAATTATTACGTTGTTGCTTTCTCGATATTATTATTGTATGGAATTACGGCTGTAACCTTCTCAGAGTTGTGTGCGCACTTTGCCACGAGAATTTGGGGAATTTAAAGCCCATCAAAACACAAACCCACCCCCCCATGCACCCCACATTCACCCCCTGGTAGAACTCCTCAAAAGCTCGTTAATAGGATATCAATTAGCAATAAATTGATGCAAGCAACGGGATGCCGGAGGCCTGAAGCAAGCACAAGCCTAGCCACCGCTCTCTCATATGCATGAGACAATGCCTGGTCATTGTGTGAGCACCCTGTACCCTGCACCCTGCCTCGTGACCAGAGCAGCAACCCTTTCAAACTAATTGCTAGACAAAACAAACCATTTACAAAATGCTCAAGTGACAGCAGAGCCGCAAACATTGGGGCATATGGGATGTGGGATGTGGGATGTGGGGAATACTCGCACGAGAATCTGAGACCAAGACGCCTGGACGAGGAGACCCTTTCCTTTCCTTCCCTTGTGTGTGTCTGTGTGTGTGCCACATTATCTAAGCTTATTTCCTCATTAACTCTTGAGGTTCCGCCATGAGTGCCATGGAGACATGGTTCCCTCCTTCCTCCTCCCTCCCTGCCTCCCTGCCCCATGCGATGCTGCTTTTGTTACATTACTCTCAGTTTCTCAGTTTCTCCTGCTCTTCCGCTCACTTGGCAAACTCTCCTTGGAGCTCGGACAATTCCCCTGCTTGCATTGCGCCCTGCTTGACTACCACTGCTTGACTAACTGCATTTTGCTCTGAGCTTCGCAGCGCTAAGCCTTTTTCATGGCCACTAAGAGCGCCGCAGGAGTGGGATAGAAAGAGAGGGGGGAAGGAGAAAAAGTGCAGGAACTGCGACACACAGCAACATTGTCGTAAAGCATAATTTAAAGCAGAGAGCACTGCTTACAAGCAGCTTAAAGTCTAGCGACCATCACTCTGCTTGGCTCCTCCACTGCTTTGCTGCTTCTGCTCTGCCTCTGCTCTCCCACACACACACACACACACACACAATGGCATTAGTGCACGGGGAGGATAGGAATAGGAATAGGAATAAGAGTAGGAGTAGAAGTAGGAGTAGAAGTAGGAGTAGAAGTAGGAGTAGAAGTAGGAGTAGAAGTAGGAGTAGAAGTAGGAGTAGAAGTAGAAGTAGGAGTAGAAGTAGGAGTGGCGCACAGGTCTAATTAGCATACGCCACAAGTCAGTCGGGGATTGCTTTTTGCTATCACAACTATGCCCAGAGGGAGAGCTAAGAGAAGAGGGACTGAGAGAGGGAGAGAGAAGGCAACATTGTACAGTTCTTTGACGTCTGCAGGGGTTTTTCTCCCAGGTATCTATGGATACACCTCACTCTTTCCACTGCTTTTCGTTGGGTGGGCGTCAAACCCAATTAAAAATGTTTTTCTCCATCAACAGAAATTTGTTTACACTACGAGAAGAACGAAATTAAATGCCCCCTCCCCTCCCCGGCTAAAAAGATACCCCTCATAAGTCTCAAAAGACGAGCGAGTGATTCTTGTGGGAAACCACCTACAGGGTACCATTAATACCTGCAAATTAAACATCGTATTATAGCTGTGGGAAGTGGGGGGAGGCACAGATACAGATACAGATACAGATACAGAGATACAGAGATACAGGACGGATGGGCAGATGGGCAAATAAATCCCGAGCAAGCAGGGCAGATGCTGTAAATTATCGGCGATTAATTGGGCGTGCAATTGAAATGTGAATAAAAAACAAAAGCAAAAGCAAAAACAAAAACAAATGCAAAGAGCACTAAAATGGTAGACAATAAAAATACAATATTTAATCAAATAAGCAGACGGAAGCAGAGGGAAGCAGAGGGTTTCCCCTCCCCTCCCCCTCCCCCTCCAGCTAAAATCAAAATCAAATACTGAAAAACAAGCAAATATTTATGCTCGCTTTTCACTTGCATCAGCATTATTTGTGCAGCAGCAACCAAATGTTGCATGAAATGCATTTCCCAAATGGAATTAACAACAACAAAGGCAGACAGAGAGAGAGAGGGAGAGGGAGTGGGAGAGAGAGAGAGAGAGAGCATGAGCATCTACTCGTGTTTGCATTGATTTCCGTGTCCAATGGGTTCTGCGCCGATTGTGGGCCATCGATTGGTTTAGGGTTAATTGTGCACAAACATCGGCAAACATTAAACAATCCCAGAAACTGCCATCGAACCATCGTGCCTTTAAATGGCCAGCAAACAACAGCAGGATGATACAGGATGAGCAGTCCAAGGATCTGAAGATGTAATACTTGCTAATACTTCCCATCAAAAGTTCCATAATTATCAAAAATTTACCCCAGGCTATCGACAATCTATCGGCACTATGGATATATCGATTGGCTATCGAGAATGCATCGAAGAGTAACCGCAACGCATTTATATCGAAGAGTCATCGTAGGATCTATCGAAGAGTTTTCGTCGTTGGCCATTGTAGAATGTGTGGAAGAGTCAGCGTAGATTTATCGAAGAATCATCGTAGGATGTATCGAAGAGTCATCGTAGGATGCATCGAATATGGATCGCAATGTGGTCGAAAGATCTCCTGAAGATCAATCAGTTGAGAGAACAAATAAAGTCGGAACTATCCACATTGTAGACCATGAAATAATCCGCCATTTCGCAGGCTCTAAAAGTAGAGCAAACATCTTCAAAGAGCCCCGAGAGAGGTAGAGAGAGGGAGAGAAAGGGAGAAATCGAGTTCAAAGTGCTTGCCACTTGGTTTACAAATGGTGGAAAAAGGTGAGGGGTGGGGAGGGGGGGGAGGCATCAGGGAAATTCCAAAAACTAATCAAAATCGAATTCAAATGTGGGTCAATTCTGCAATTTGTTTCTGTATTTTGTTTTATTATGCCGCAATATAGAATTCGATTGAACGCGATTTCCACCTGCCACCTGCCACCTGCCGCCTGCCGCCATTCATTGACTCTCTCCCTCTCGCTCGGAAAACACAAATGCGAAGCATGGATTTTCCGATTTTCCATTACTCCCACTGTGCACCCGACACGCCTGTTTATTTGTGGGTTTTCCCACCGTTTTCCGCCTGTGCAAGGAATCGTAATTGAATCATTGGAAAACACGGAAAAAACGGAGCAAAAAGCGGAAAAAGGAAAAAGGAAACGACAGCGACGATGGTACTGCGAGTGGTAATGCGAGGCAGGTGCTCGACAATCGATTGCCGGCGGTGGAAAAACCCTCGACATGCAAGGCTCGGCCCGACCCCTCACCCCTCACCCTGCAGTGAATCCATCGCAGAACCGTTTAATATTTCAGCAAAAAATATTCAAAGTTTAGCCACAAATTTATACAATTTATTTAGATGTTTATTTATCCAACAAGTTGGCTGTTTTTTAATTCAACGAAAATGCAAACATCAACTAAATCAATTTGCTTTATCAATATTCATGATTCATGATTCATGATTGTGGTTGCACCCCACTGAATGAATGAATGAGTGAGCGTCCATGAATATGCAATAAATTTGCGAGAAATGTGTGAGATTTGCACCCAGGAGCAGCGGAAAGAGCAACCGTCTTTGGCTGTCGAAGCACTTGATACCCTCCTCCCAGAGGATCGATCGAAATAGTCATATACGATGTAGTCAAACCCTCTTTTAGAGGGTAGAGGCGATATACATTGTGTTTTTGTGGCGCCATCTTTCGACGGGTGGCGCAGCGTTAAAATGTCACCATTTGGCAGTCGATATCTCACTCTCCCTCTCCCCCTCTCCCTCGGGTTGTCTACGCTCTCTCGCCTTGCACGTGCCAAACTGTAAACTGTAAATGTTTTCTTGTCCCATCTTCCACTTTGCTGCTGTCTCGCTCCCTCGTCCCTCGAGTGTGTGGAACGAAACGATTGCTGTGGAACCTATAGATTGGGAATGGATGGTTGTGGAACTAACTGAGGATTTGTGGATGCCAAAGAATGCTCATTGGGATCCACAACGAATCACAGCGAAAATTGATAACTTTTAAGCAAAATAATTTCCTAACATGTGAAACATCATGCCCCAAGTTCAGTGGAACCCAATTGGAATCTCTGAGAAGCCCCGCAGAAGGACCCAGCATATCAGCCACACAGCAATCTCAATATTAAATACCCCAAAACTTTTTCCATTTGCAAAGTTGAAATTTCCATACACACACACACACATTCCACACACATTTATGAACCCCTATTATTTCAGTTAAAGTTTTTCGGGGGGAGTTTCCCCTCCCCTCATTTGAAAGGACATTTTGCCATGGAAAACGGCAACGGCAACGGCAACGGCATAATAAAGCTAAAACAAAGCCCCGGCTGTCGATAGTGAAATGGGTCGAAGCGCAGGGTTGCCTGCCCACAGAGTTGCCACAGAACTGCAGCCTGGCAGCCTGGCAGCCTGGCAGCCTGGCCCTGTTATCGCTGCCATTTCTCTGTGTGCAAGCAAAAGTTCTACGAACTCTTCGTCCCACTTCCTCTTCTGTCTCTCGTCTCGCTCGCTCTCCCTTTACTTTTCTCCTTCTGTCCCTGTTTTTCTTTCGCTTTTCCATGACTTTCTATGCCAGCGACGTTTGCTGTCAAAAAATCTTCAATTAAACGCAAGCACAAAAGCTGTCGCAGAGAGCAACAGAGAAGCAGAGAAGCAGAGAAGCAGAGAACCAGAGAGAAGGAACAGAAATGAGAACGTTCGGAGGGAAAGCACATGTCAGAGAGGGCGGGGGGAGGTAGAACCAGGGATTGTGGTGCATTCAACAGCCGGCAACAGGCAGGGTACGGCAGGGGCTGGCTCCAAATGAGCCCCTGTTGCAGTCGCTCACAAAACCAGGATCCCATCCCCAGTCGAGAGTTGCATTGCAAGACAATGATGTCAGCAGCACAACGTTGGGCCAGAACCCTATCCGACCGGGCCAGAACAGACATAGACACAGACGCAGAGCCATCATCAACACATGCTAGCGGTGGCAGCACCAGGAAGAGGAGTACGCGCGAATCTTTTGTGGGATATTCCATTGCAATCGTATAATCCTTACGCCCCATTCAAGTGCCAAGAGGGATGCTGGATGCTGGCCATGGCCAGTAGTGGAACAGAGTATGCAGCTGTGCCCCCCCCCCCACCACCCTCCTTCTTCCACCAGCAGCTGCGACACGCGCTCAATGCAAAGTTTGTCCAACAAGGCCCACAGCTGATAGCTGATAAGCGCGGAATTAACTCCGAGAATCCATCTCGCTCGATGTCCTCCTCTCTGCTGTCCCTCCCTCTCTCTGCCACTGCCTTCTTCTGGCATGTGGGCAGCTCTTAGTCCCCTAAATACTGGAGAATGGAGGGAGGAGGGTGGTCGTCACGCTTTTCCTTCACAGGAGGCTGCACCTCAAAAGGATGCTTCCCGTGCGCGATGGCTGCTGGATGATGGCAAGCCTTTTGAAGTTTCCTCTCAAAGGGAGGCCAAACGAAAAATGTGCGACTTTGAGGACAAAGGGGAATGGCGAGAAGGGGCGAGAGGGACAAAAGGGAATATGCAATACCGAATGGATGAAGGGAAGTAAAATATCAAAAGGACAATGGGGAATGTGTGCCAGACAAAGATAGAGAGAGAGAGAGAGAGAGAGAGAGAGAGAGAAAAGGATACAACTTTATCATCAGTTTATTAAAACAAAATTGGTTCCATTCGAAATCCTGGACTAAATGGAGATCCATCTGCCATTGCGCCTAAAACTATGCAGTGACATTTTTAGAAAATTTGAATATTTCACTCTACAGACAAGGGGGAGGGGAGAGGGGAGAGGAGAGAGCACTCAAGTGTAAATATGCACATAACTCGGCCAAAAAAAAGGAAGAAAAAAGAAAAGCGGGCTAAAAATGAAATACATTTTGGTTGCAACAAACAAACGGAAACAGAAGCAGAAACAGTGCAACATTCAGGACATGCAACACATGTAATGGAAAAACATGCACCAAACACTGCGTTTCATAGCAATAAGTACGGGGATGCTTGGTGGAACTTCACTTCACATTTGGTGCAAAAATCACACAAAACTCCAAATCTTGATCGGAATAGCCTTACACTCGTGCCACGCACTGTACTGCAGGTATTCGAAATTCCGATGCCCAAAACGATGTTCAGTTATTGAAGGGAAAAGTCCCGTCCACCCCCAGCACCCTTCCTCCCCTCCTCTCTCCCGTGACCATTGTCCGCCTGCCGCATATGAATGGATTGTAATTGAAACGAAGGCCCACCCCCACCCCACCCCACGAAAGCCCCAATCGATTTATGGTCTATCAAGCAATTGACATTGAATTCCAAAATAGAGAACACTGTACAGTGTACACTGTACTACATGAGAGAGCTCTTTACTGTACTTCCTGTCCGTCGTTGTGTGTGTGTGTGTGTGTGTGTGTGTGTGTGCCTTGCATGACAATATAAAAAGCACAAAGAGTAAGAGAGTAAGAGAGCAAAAGACGAATGTTCGTGCATATAAGGAATTAGCAAAAACAGGCGGCACAGTACGTGGCCTACAACACTGCCGGCTCGCTGTCCGGTGGGTGGTGGGTGGCGGGTGGCGGGAGGGAGGTTGGGTTATTGCTGTTGGCAAATAAAAGCTAAGTAGGCAAGCACATGATTAAAAATGCACTCACTCACACACTCACACACTCACGACACTCACTCACTCGCTCTGAGGGGAGGGGACACCAGAGCGCCGTCTGTCTCCCTCTGGTCATTAAACCCATCTCAAAAGACCGTAAATACCATATGAAAATGGAGACGAAAAACGAAAAGCGGAAAGACGAAAAAAAACGAACACCGAAGGAAAAACGAAACGAAACGAAACGAAATCGAACCCCAAAACGAATCGAAACGAAATCGAACCGGCAAAAGAAGAACAGTTACGAGGGGGCTTCGAAGAGGGAGGAGGGGAGAGACGTTGGGGGGGTGTTGGGCAAACTGAAGCCCACGGAATGCCGAAAGAAAGAGGAGACAAAACCCCCCAGCGCTAAGCTTTGGCTTATCGCAAAATGGGTATTTACTTAGTTTAGAAAAATTTACAGTAATTCTCTCTTGATTTCTGCTTTGCGTTTTGCACGACACCAGACTGCACCCCATTCCCATTCCCACTCCAATTCCCATTCCAATTCCATTGCATTCCATTCAGGGCATTAACATTTAACGGGGGGGTTTGGCACATTCCATCAAAGGGATTTCTTGATTAGCACTCAATTCTCGCATTCATATGGGAGGGGGAAGAATGGGTCAAGGCCTTGAATGGAGTGCCTCAAAATGTATGGAAATCTTTGTAGAATTTGGAGTCAGAGAGATCCAGAGCGAAGATTCGACCACTCCTCACCTCCGAAGAGAATAAAACTGCCCTGCCCTGCCCTGCCCCTGCCCTGCCCTGCCCCTGCCCTGCCCCTGCCCTGCCCCTGCCCTGCCCTACAGCTCCCGCCGCAAACAAAACAAAATCTCGTTTTCCAATCAGACTTTAAATTGTTATTTCAGCCACTAAATTCGTATCTGGGTGCCGTATCTGGGCCACTTGGGCCTCGCCACTGATTGATTGATTACAGGAGAAGACGTTCCCCCCTCCCTCTCTCTCCCACCCTCTGGCCGTCTGTTGGCTTGGGAGCTCCTTCTCGGATCTCCTGTACTTTGTACATAATGTGTGTGGTATACAAAATGTGGATTTATTACATGTTTAGCTTCACTTCTGGGCGAGGAGAAGAGAGGGGAGGGGAGGAACGAACGAACGAAAGAACCTTAAATCCCATTTACTCCCACAACTAATTAAGTATTTAAATTTATGCAGGCACAAAAAAAACAACAACAGCAGCAACAGCAACATGAAACAACAGTGAATGTTCCCTTCCTTTCCGTCAAAGTGCATAACAAATGGGGAATACATATCTCTCTCTCTCTCTCTCTCTCTCTCTCTCTCTCTACCTTTCTCTCTCTCTCCACGAAAGGTAGCCAGTGTATGTTGTGCATAGTTTGCGGTTCTGGGCGCCCACCGAGGGCAGTGGGTAGTGGGGCGGGTGGCTGATGAAAAATTTACATAAATTACAGCAGACTTGACCAAAAATACGACAGAAAACACACACACATGACTACCACATGACTACCCCATGACTACCCCATGACTACCCCATGACTACCCCCATGACTACCCCATGACTACCCCATGACTACCCCATGACTACCCCATGACTACCCCATGACTACCCCATGACTACCCCGTGACTACCCCATGACTACCCCATGACTACCCCGTGACTACCCCATGACTACCCCATGACTACCCCATGACTACCCCCTGACTACCCCATGACTACCCCATGACTGCCGAATAGTAGTTACCCTACAGCTATACCCTTAACAATTGAGGATCCTAATTGCATTAGGAAAATGCGAAATTAAATTTTCTCAAAAAAAGGGTATTCAAGAACCACCTAATTTTGTGACAGAAAAGGTCCCTTTAGCATCTGCCACATGTGTGGTGGGGCGGTGGCATGCAACATGTGTCTCTTGTGTGTGTGTGTGTGGATTCGTTGATTAATTTTTCGAAATTTCAAATCAAATTAAGTTCAAGTGTGCTTCTGCTTCTGCTTCTGCCTCTGCGTCTACATGTGGCAGGCTGTTGCAACAGCAGCTACAACAAAATGAGAGAAAAAATAAAGAAGCAGCAGGGAGCAGCGGGCAGCGAGCAGTCAAAGCAGCAGTCAACAGTCATTGGCCCATGGGTAATTTGAAATGCAAACATTTCGCTCCTCGGCATTGGACGACGACTTCCTCTTTGGCCTGGTCGGTAGTCCGGACTCCGGACTCCGTTCGTTGCACAGCTGCTGTGGCAGCCAGGGAAAGCCAAGTGAGAATTGTTGGGGTGATGGCAAAGCCAGTAAAGGAGAGCAAGAGAGGGTGGGGGCGGGGGGCGCAGAGATGTAATGAAAATGTAAGCAAGGAATATACATACATATGTACATACATATATACAATATAGTACATGGGGACTATCAGCGACAACAAAGCGTGGAAACGTGGAAAATTGAAAAATGTGAAAAGGCAGCCCCCCACCAGCCCCCCCCCCCCCCCCCCCCCCTAGCATCCCAGGGCACCGCCACACAGAAAAGGAAAATTGTGCGAGAGCATGGCCAAAAGCAAACAACATTTGAAAAATATTACGAGTATTTGCATATGAAACAGCAGGGACGGCGGCGGCAGGGAGCAGGGAGCAGGGAGCAGGAGGGAAGGCAGGGTCGTTGGCAGACAGACGGGGGGGAGGACATGGGGCACGGGGTATGGCAGAGGACACACTGTACCCGCTGGCGCTCTGCAAAGCCCAGGACCAGGGAAGAGTACGCGTTGCCCGCTTCAGAGCTCATCGTGTGGCAAAAAGTAAATCCAAACCAAACGGCAGGGACTCCCCCCACTCCCCACTGCCCCCCACTCCCCCCACAGCCACAACAAATTCAAAGAAAAACGGAAAAATGGCCAGAAAAAAAAAACACGACAAAAATCTTGCTCTCATTTCAGGCGTAAATGAAAATGTAAATTCGCTTAAAGCGCGTGCCACGGAATCAGACCTTTAGATATCTATATAAAACCAGAGAGAGAGAGAGAGAGAGAGAGAGAGAGAGATGTTGAAGTAGAGATAGAGAGATACAAATAAAGTGGGGAGAGAAGAGAGAACTATTGTTTGCAGTAAAAATTTGATCGATCGAAATTCAATGCCAAATACGCAATAAATCGCATGGGAACAGTGGAACAGAATGGATTATACATGGAACTAGAGAATCTCATTGATAACATTTGAGATATACATACATACATAGGTGATATGTACATATGTACATAGGTGAATATTGCAATGGAATACTCTACTACGTGCAAAATATCTGCTGAAGCCTCTTTGAAAACTACTCAAAATGTTTGGCAATTAGAAGCGAAGATCATATTTAGGCCACTCCCTCTCTTTCGGGTCTTATTTGACGCTTAGCATTACTGAGAGCGCTTTGAGGCCATGTTTAATGAGAGAGAGAGAAGACCGTAGTTTGCTGTTTTACTGAGCAAAGTTAGACCCAAAAAGGGTGAACCTTTCGGAAGTGGATTGCATCCTGGGACGCAGAAAAGTAGAGTCACTCGAGAGCAAGAACTGAGAGAGCGAGTATTGAGCCGTATTGAGTATTGTTGCTGCTGAGAGAGCGACGGCACAGAGAGGAAGAAGCTCTCGCAGCTTAGATAATGTGTGTGAGAGGAGCAAAGCTCGTACATGAGACAAAGATCGAGCGAGAGATGAGAAAACTGCGTCCGAAAACACACAAATGAACTGGAACTGAACTGGAACTGGAACTGAACTGGCTTGGGTTTTACTTGAGTGCTGCGTTCCCCCTTCTATTATTCCCCTTCCTCACCCTGTTTCATCACTCTTTCAATCAAAACTGGAGTCCCCAGCCTCCATGTTCCGAGTCATTTGAGAGCCGTTTGGGGAAAGGACTTCCCAACGCTTTAATCTGCTTAATTCAGACCAGTAGGGCATTAAAAAAAAACCCATAAAATTTCCCGAACTGTTTTCATTACAATAATCATCTCGGCATTTCCGTATTCTCAGAACCAGAACCAGAACCGATGATTGTCGTCAACGTCAAGCGTCCCCCCCAAGCGTGCCACTCAATCTGTTCTCTCGGAGATTTCTGGCTTTGAGTCACATTTTAATAAATTTATGCAGATATTTCGGATCAATCGCTTCACTCGCTGAATGTGTAATGAATCTCCCCCCAAAGAGAGATTCGCTCTCGCTCTCTCTATCTCTGTCTGAGTCAGCAATCGGAAATGTGAGGCCACTAAAACGGAGAGCAAACTACGTGACAGAAAGTAGGGGGTAAAGGCAGTAAATGTGATTAAACATAAAATTTAAATATGACAAATAAGCATAATTTAATGCCTCACACAAATGATTATTGCTGCCGCTGCCACAGCCGCTGCCGCTGCCTGGTTATCAACAATTAAAGCGTCAAAAAAACACAAAAAAAAACAAAAACAAACCAAGCAAATGCTAAAAATCATGAATAATGCAAACACACTTTTTTTGACTGAAATATTAATGCGTAAAACTCTGGGACGACCGACGACCGCAACTCCATGACATAATAGAAAATATTTCGAAAAATATTGCACGTTTTTGCATTTTTGCATTCGACTGCGAGCGAGTGTTACGTATACAAAAATGTGAATATAAAATGGAGTTTTCAATTTGGAATATTCATAAAGTGTGCACAAAGTTCACAAAGTTGTGTGTAAACACAGGAGGAATTATTCCATAAATTCCATAAATTAGGGAAATTTGAATAATTGAGCCTTTAATTTGGTTTTAATTGAAAAAGAAGCACGAGGGGAATCGGTTGAATCCATTCACATCCATGAGAGGAATATGTTGAATCCATTCACATCCACATCCACATCCATATTCGTCTGTGGGAAGATGCTCTTCTTAATCAGCATTCAATTGCAATTGTTATTTATTCGCTTTAATTGGCATAACGATGGGAGTTTCATAATCAGTCAATCAATCACTTTAAGGTTTCGATTTCATCATTTATTTTGATTTATTTATAATAATATGTGTACTAATATTTATTCTCAGGTTGCAAAGTCGAAACATTTGGGGGCCTCATCCGATACGGAGACCTCCCAAGAAACTCGAGTCGTGTCAACAAACTGTGCGTGAAAAGGCCAAGAATCAAAAGCAGTCAAGGGATGGAGCTGGCAGCAGCAGCAGCTGTCGGGCAACGGAAGAGAGAGCGAGAGGAGACGAGGCTGCAGTCTACAGTCTGTCCATCTCTCTCTCTCTGTCTCCTTTGGTTTAATGGGCAGCAGCATCCCAAGCAACTCCACCTTGCACCATGCCACATTGCAGACTTTGCACTGACCAGGCCTGCCCTTGGAACTGCTCTATGCCAAGGGTGGGAGCATCCCTTAGACGTATGAAAACAGCTGTTTCTGTGACACCAGACGGAGCTCGGGGAAATCACCCGTTTCCAGGGAATGCACCTGACTCCCCCTCCCCTTCCACTTGTTTCCCAGATCAAGTTCGATTCGGTCTGTTATTTCTTTAAACATATAGAAATGATCTCATTTACTCGAAGAAGAAAACCGACAACATTTCATTTCGTTTCTTTGTTTTTTGTTTTTTCTGTGATTTTCAGCGGTAATCAGCGAGCGGCAGGCAGTCGCGACCCTCCCCCCCGGCGACCTTTCCCCGGGGATTATCACACTCTATCCCTCTCCCTCTCCCTCTCTGACGATGTCATTTGTTCTTTGTTCTTTTCGCATTTAGTAATTCATTAATTCATTAATTTTAACAGCCAATTTCCTTATCAAACGAAACGAAAGTCCCCTTGAGTGGGCGTGCCATTAATGGGCAGGGGGATTAGCCATTTTAAGACGATTATAGTATTATTTATAAATATATACATACATATATGTATGTACATATAGTATCAATAGGCTGTGCATATACCGAAATATGTAAATACCTTTAACTTATTGGAACAGAACAATCCATAAAGTTTCCACAATAATAAACATTTTTACAACCGAAAACTAAAACTGAAATTCGAATGAAACGAATCATTGCCTGGAGAAAACACGAGAGAGAATTTTGTGAAATATTTTCCGATCAGACACACACACACACACACACACACACACACAGTTGTGCACACATGTACGCAAGTAAACAAATCTGCATTTTTGTGTGGGTACAAGTATTTCCCTCTCTGTCCGTCTCCGTCCCCCCTCCCCATTCTGTGGCAGCATCTGCGTGGGCCTTGTGGGCTACATATACATACACACATAAATACATATGTATGTGTGTACGTGTAAGCGTGTGGGCGTTCCAAAACACACAACAAGGCTGTAAAAATTGTTCCACAAACAATCCCCGAGCAAACCAAAAACCAAACCAAACAACAAAAGCAGCAGCCACATCCACACGACGAATTCCTATACTCTTCTCTTACTTATTTCCCACAGGGAAAACTCTCTTATAGCCATCATTTATTAAGGTATTTATTATTATTATTCAAAGAGTTCGAGTGGCAAACACTGCAACAAAATCCAGCTACTTCAAGGTGCGGTGCATTTTGTAGGGTATAAAACCAAAACGCAACGATTCCAATTCCAGAAGCGACGCAGCTGGAGGGGGAGGGGGGAGAAAAGGCAACTGGAAGTGAGCAGTAGACAGCAGTAGGAATGTGTAAAAGTTTATTGAAAGGCCATCGTCGAATCGACAACATCAAACAAAGCAACAACAGAAATCACAAGCGCAAGGGAAGGGAAAGCAGGAAGGGAAGGGGAGAGGCAGATGAAAAGAGGAAGAGGAAGAGCAGAAGCCAGAGAATCAAACGAAAAAACGCATAATTATGAAAGTATGCAAAGAGCGTGGGTTAACAAAGGGTGAGCGAGTGAGTGAGAGAGGGACAGAGACAGAGACAGAGGGAACGACATTGCGTGGGTGATGCCCGTTAACTCTTTTTCAAGCAATTTTTTCATCCTGGCTTACATTTCGCATGCTAATGGTATGCAAACACAAAACCAATGGCAAAGCGAAAAGTCAAAACGGGACAAAAAACAGAAGCAACAGCAGCAAAAACAACAAAATAACGACAGGAAATACGCGCCATATAGAGAGAGAGAGAGAGAGAGAGAATATTTTTCGCGCGATTTGCGTCAATGGGAAATGAAAAGGGAGACAGGAACTGGAAAAGGCAGAGGCAAGTGGATAGCTGCTTCTCTTAGTCGTTTTTTGCAATTAAAACAAGGAAAAAGCAAAGCATGGGGGGGGAGGAAGAGGGATATAATAATAATAAACATACATAGCGCGCGAGATAAACAAATCAACTGTAAATTCGCCAGGAATAAGAGAGCACGCCACATGACCCCTTGCACACATGCCACAACAGAGAGAGACAGCAACAAGAACAAGACGAATCGGCAACTAAATCACCATCAGATGGGGCAGGGGGGGCGCCCAAAGAGAGCGACGACACAGAAAATGAAAACAACAAAAACACACACACGCACATCACAACGGAGGAAGAGAAGAGGGGATGAGATGAACGCACACAAGTTGTCCGTCAGCAAACCGCAAAAAATGAAACGAGAGACTAGCGCAAGGGTGAGGCATTACCTACCTACCAGTCTAACGACGATTGCCTGGTTTGGTTCCAAAACAGATGGTGGGCGAGCGGCAGAGGGTAGGTGGCAGGGCGGTAGGGCGATGTTGGCCTCACCTTTTGTAAATACACCTTGCACGAGACCAAGACGAAACAAACATATGAAACGGCAGCAGCAGCAGCAGAGGAGCAACAGCAGCGACAATGAAGTGCGGCAACAGCGCATGAATATTGACATTGCGTTACCCTTCTCTCCAAGAGCAGCAGCCGCAGCCGCAGCCGCAGCAGCAGCAACAGAGGCAGCGTCAAACGGGGGCGGACGCAGTCGGTTCAATCTGCTTGCTGTTGTTGTTTGTCTGTCTTCAGTCGCGCCGTCGCGACAACGCTGCCGGCCTATGTATACATGAGAGCAGCGCTGTTTGTGTGTGCAGCACACACACATCCAACTGCCGCCTCAGCAGAAACTGAAATTTCAAAGCAGCAGAACAGATACAGAGGCATACGGGCGGCTCAAGACGAGGTCGCCGCCGCCGAACAGTCTTAACACTGGCCAGCACATTGAGAATTTTAGGTGGAGTTTGGCTTCTCCAACTAGAAATGAAGGTGGTACACATTTTCAGCCATCCATTACCACCTAATTCCCCCCGCATATCCGATAAGATAGCGCCCGTTTCATTTACTTTGCTGCACAGTGTACAAGTTCGAAGTTTGTTGTCTCTCCTCTACTTCTTCTCCGAAGTTGCTTGCTGGCTACCCACACACACGCATACACGCCATACACTCTCCCCATTTTTATGCTTGGGCTTGCATGTTCCTTCGTTACGTTCCGTTCATTTACAATTACAACGCGCTCTTTGGCTGCTCTCTTCTACTGCTGTTACTGCTCTCTGTCTACCGCAAATGTTTTTGCTTTCGATTCATTTGTGGCAAACCCTTAATTATTGTTGCATTTGATTTGGTTTTTTTACCCTTAGGACGATAAAAGTTTACTAATTGCATTTATTTTTCATGTTCTATTGGAAGTACACGCGTGTAATAGGCGGTGCTCTCTCACTGCACAGCTCTCATTCTCTTTTGCACTCTCTCTCTCTCTCTCTCTCTTCCGATCGCTGTTTGCTACCCAGCGGCGAACAGCATATCCAGTAAGCCCACAAGATGCATTTCGTAAAGGCCCCACGTAATGTATTACGTGTAGGTTTTAAGTAAGCCAAGTTGTAATGGGAAGTTTAGCACAGAACTGTTGTTGTTTCGTTCGTTTGCTACTTCGGCTATAGAGTTCATTCCTGTTCGTACATTTTTTCCGAGTTTTTTTTGACGTTTACGCATAATTATTACGCATGCAAGTGTACAAATACAGCTATAGATGTAAGTGTGACGTGGAATTTCTGTTCATCCTTTTGTGTTCGACATTTGTCGTCACTCTGATTTTTCTGTCGTGCTGTGCGGATCTGGATTAAGTTGGATTAAGTGAATTTTAAGTGAATTAACTGAAAATCGTATCAGGTAAGTGTTTATAAATATTAATAAGTTATATACAGTAAAGTTTGCCATAAAAGTGTTTGTTTTTCAAGCCTGCTTGTCTACCAGCATACGTACATGCATTAGTGTTGCAGTTTTGGGTAAAAAACCTTTTTTCGTAAAAAGAGCAAGCAGGTATAGATACATACACATTACACACACATACATAAGCTGGAAAAAAATGCGTTGTAAAAATGGGTTTAGCAAAAGAAATTTATATGATGCTAACATTAAAGTAACCAAGGATCCAGAAAATAAAGAAAATATTTAATAAAGATCAAAATGTTTTTGTATTTGTTCCAGTATTCGCATTACAACTTACATTACGTTGTATATTGGGTAGTGCATTCGCGTCGCAACAGCACGCACATTTTTTAAATCGTGTGTCGTACAGTGGAAGGTCTGCCCACAGCCAGCATTACAATTTAGGATATGTATAATTGGGTGTAATGGAAGCCCGAAATGAACTCGGATTCTTTGCCCACTTTCTCGATGAGATTGTAGGCATTCACTCCACAAAGCGGCCAAGCAACGTTAAATGTAATGGGAATCGTAATGCATTTTCGAAGGTAGTAGGCATACCAACTCATGAAGAGATAATGGATTACGTGGGGTGTTTTTTCGCCGCTGGGTATAATTGACAAATGACGCAGATTACTTGAGAGGCCGGACGGGATCTCTTTCAATCGAACTTACATAGATTACGGCTAGAAAGAGAGAGCGCATCAAAATGGCAAATTATCTGTCATTATTCGCACTGCAGCTGCATGTGTGTGTAAGTGAAGCGACATCACTGATAACTTTTTGACATCGGGCTCGGGTCTGTCGCCAAGTCTCTTCTCCTCTCCTCTCTTTCCTTTTTCCCCTCACAATGACTAAGTCAGAAGAACTACTTAGGTGCAAGCGGGAGGGGAGGGGGAGCGTAAGCAAAGTGCATGCACACGCCACTGCAACAACAACTGTTGTAAAGCAAAGTGCAAAGTAAATGAAAAGAGAGACACAGAAAGTGAAGAGGGAAGCGTGGAGAGTGGAGAGGGAGGAGCCACTGCCGCCGACGCCACACGTGAATAATAATTGAAAAAGAAGCGAGTGCAAGTGAATAAGATAGATGGTAATTATGTGCTGTACAAAGTGTAAATTAATGGGAAGGTGAGGCAGTGTGAAGGAGCTGGAGCAACAAAGTCGCTTCACCTTTCCCCTGAATTAATATACCCCTCTCCCGAACACATGTCTGAGATGAGACACCTGCCAAATGGTGGGAGGTAGGGAGGGGGACAAATGGGAAAGAATTCCAATAAAAATAGTTATAGGAAATATTTGAATATTTGAATTCCCATCAGAACAATGCAAAATATGTACATAAATATAAAATATCGCAGCAAATGGGATGACATTAGAATCTATTTCTGACTTTTCTTCCACCCAAATCGTGTTTAGGTAGCGCCTTGCTGACCCGAAGGGATAGTCCTACATACACACATTCATATATCAATAACCTTATCGCTGTCTGCCGCCAGTGAAATGATATTCCAAGAAATTTAACAAAATAAACAGAAACAGCGTGCGACAGAGGGATGTAATAGAGAGAGAGGAGAGATAGTACGGATAGGCAGGCAGGTCAGAAGAAGAGTCGAAGGAGGAATAGGAGTAGGAGTGAAGCCAAAGGAAAGGGCATATAGGTTTTGACACCTTTTCAGGTGTGAATGAGACGAAGTGCTGTCCTACCGTAACTGTTCTCCATCTCCCTCTCGCCTGACTGCAAGACATGCCAATAATGCTAATGAACGTAAAATGCGTAAATGAGAGAGGGGCAGAGCGGGGGAGCAATCACAGGCATTAAACTGCTCCCTCCGCTCTCTAGCACTCACACTCTCTCTCTCTCACACACACTGTCACTCCATCTCCTGGGCCACTCATCAATGTTCCGAGCACGTTCTCTGAATGTTTTTGGCGACGCAGGCAAACAGGAGAAGTACATGTGGAGGATGTAGAAGAATAGGAGAGGGATCACATGTAGATGGAGAAGAAGAATAGCCATAACCGCAAAACAGCAGAGGTAGAGAGAGAGATAGAAAGAGCAAATGCCAATTTTGGCAAAAACAAGTGACAAACAGGACAAAAGATGGACGGAATGGCAAAAACAAGATTACTTCGAGCCCCCTCTGATTCCACATCCACATCCCAAGAAGGGGGGAGGGTAAAGGCCATCGCAATATTCATTCTGGAGAGTGTAGTAGTCATACATACATATGTGTGTATGTGTGTGTGTGTGTGTTGAAATTTTTCGGTCCAATAAGTCACAAACCAACAACAAAATGAAAAGGCAGGCAGCCAGCCAGCGAGCAAACAAACAAACAAACAAACAGAGAGGGAGAGAAACAGCATTCGAAATTGGCAACAGCCGGATGCTTTTGTTGGCCAACTACTTGACTGGTTGACGTTGGCAACGCCGGCCATCGATACCAAAGATCATCATCATCATCGTGACCAGAAAGAACCAGACCAGAACCAGAACCAGGCCCAAACTAGGCCCAAAGGCTAGAGAGTAGGATAGGTGGTAGCAGACCCAAGATTCCACTTCCACATTCGATTAAGCCATGGGAAAGTACTCACAAAATATTCGTTAATTAATCGTTGAAAGACTATAGTACAGATTATGCTCTCTCTCTCTCCCACTGCCACACAATAGAACAGATACTGCAATTAAAACGTTTGATTCATTTAATCTCCCTCTCGATGAACAGCACTCATCTGTCATCACTAAATAGGAGAGCGGACTGGACTCAAACGCCCATCAAAATGCGTCGGACTCGATGACCAATTTCAGATTTGCAGCCTTATTTGAACAGACGAGACCGACTCCATCCCCATCCCCATCCCCATCGCCAGACCCCAGAGCAGAGCGGCAGCCTTGTCATGCCTCAATACCAATAGCAGGCTGTACGTCTGTGTGTCTGTTTCTGTTTGTTGCCATATTTATGCGTTCGCAATGCAGACGTTTTTAATGTCTTCTCTTCAGAAATAACAAAAACTAACAGAGAGGAGGATAGCTGAGAGAATGAAACGTTACGTTAGTTACCCTTTCAAACCCATGTACCCTATGATTTCCATATAAGATATAGTAGTAATCCGATCTAGGCGGTTCTGTGCACAGCCCAAAGTCCACGTCTTGGCAGATACTTTATTCTCTGCATTGCCAAACGTTGACTAAATATGATGATACCCTCTCGTATAGCAGGGTACAACAAGAGCAGACTGGAGCCAGAGCTCCACTTCATTATCTGCGTCATCGTGTGGCAGCCTCAAATTGCATCGAGTGCAATGCCTGAGAGACTTCATTGTTGCATCTATTGATTAAGTTCTCGCCGCACTCCCCCCAGTGCTCCTTCTCTGTCTCCCTCTCTCTGTTGACCAATTTTGCATAAGTTTCGAGAGACAGACACAGACACAGAGAGAGAGTGAGAGAGTTAAAGAGAGGCATAACAGTGCCCCAAACCGCAAAAAACAACTTGAGTGAAAAGGAAATGAAAGCCGAGGCTGATACGGGGCAGGGGCCGGGCAGACTGTCGAGGTGTGAAATGTGGGTGAAGGAGAGAGAGAGGAGCAGAATTCGATAAGGAAGGAAGTGCATATCCGAAATTGATTCACAACAAGTGGATAAGAGCTGGGAAGGGGGGCGACACTTACCTGATCTGCGGCCTGGGTGGCGGCCACCAGCAGGAGGCCCATCAGCAGTGCCGAGAGCATCAGGCATTTACCGTTGCAACGCAGCGCGGACGTTGCCGTTAGCGTACTGCTCCTCTGCTTTGGCATCATGGCTCTCTCAGTGGTGTCGTGGGCGTCGGCGTCAACGTCGACGTCGCTGTCTTTAGGTGATGGGAGCAGCGGCTGGAAAGATCTTCCAGTTTCTGTTTATTGATATGTGGACGGGCGGGCGGGCGATTCGTCACTACACACACACAAATATATACACTATGAATATTTCTCCGATTCACGATCTTGCTACGATCTTTGATAAACTGGTTTTACACTGCAAAATACACACATTTTAGACGGCACAATTGACTAAGAGACTAAGAGGGCAAGCAACACTTGAGGATCGATTAGATTATCAATTAAATTCCGCAAGCGAGAGAGCGAGAGGGATGGATAGTGCGCGAGCGGCTAAAATCAAAGCACAAGTTGTGGGAGGAACAGGGAGGGCAAGTAAACAAAGCAAAGGGAGGACAGTCGTCCAGAAAGAGAGCGCAGTAAACGGTTTTTGTCTGTGCCTCTACATGTGTGTTTGTTACAGTCGACGGCTTGGTTTGGTGGTTGTAGAGGTGGATTTTGGCCAAAGAATGAAATTAGATTTAAGCAATTACTACATCACATTAGGAATGTTCACTAAAGCGCTGAAAATCGAGGCTCTCTGCCAACCATTCATTAGCATAGAATACTCTCTTTCTTGAGGAGCGCTCTTAACTTGATTTTTCATGGCGGCTAACCGCCCACCACTACAGCCACACTACACCATCCACAAACGCAGACACACAGCACACACGCTCTCCTCTCTCTCTCTCTGTCTACCCCTCTCGCTCTGGCACACGTTAACTACGGGCACGGCGGCTTCTTTATGTACCGTGCCTCTTCCTCTTCTCTTCTTCGCGTTGTTTGGCTTTGGTTATATTTTATTTATTTTATTGGTATTTTTCTGCCAGACCTTTTTTAATTAAATATATTGCACAGAATACGCCGGGGGCACTTTCACAGATTCTCCAATTACAATTACAGCGCGTTTCGGCGATAAATTGTTCCAAAAATTTCTTTACACTCGTTGGATGGGGGGGAAAAACACACACAGAGAGAATGCGCAATCACCGACCGACGACATTCAGAAATTTTTTTCGAGTCCGCTTTACGCGTTCGTTTTGTAGGCAACGTAAAAGTTTGAATGTGTGCGAATCACACATGTACGCTGTACATGTGGACGCATGGTAAGAAAACAATATTGGGTAGGGACAATTTAGCGAAGACTGTTTTTCGAGCTCTAAAAATGTATTATTTTTTGACAATGCGAAAAGTATACCTATGTTTTTGTATGTTCCTGTTTCCTGCTAGTTGCTTGCATTAGATTATGAGTAATTAGAGTTTGAGATTTGTCGCGCCATAAGAGAAAACAAATTGGGCAGTACCTTTATACGTACTATACCTTGCGTCTAGACGCAGAATTCGAAAATTCGAACTTGCTGTCTTATTTTGGTTGCTTGATTTCAAATAATTTGTTCGTGTTTGCTGGATTTGACACTACTTTTATTAATTGGATTATTCATGTTTTTATGCAATAAAGCCGTGAAAGTGGTCAAAATTTTCTGGCTTTTCAAATTTAGAAGTTCGGCGGCTTTGCTTTGTACTAATGTACAATGTCAAATGTCCTGTAAAATGTAATTCACTTTCTGGAACTAGTTCAATTCTAATAATCCAAACAATAAAGTTCACTCAGATTTCCACTCGTTTTTTACATATAAAATGCAAAATTCGAGAACTATTTCCCAGCACAGAAATCTAATACATATCATACCGCTTGTATAGGGACTGTGTAAGGACCATGTAAAGTGCTGTAAAATGTAAAGTTTTGTGAACTGGTGCCTTGAACTAGCAGAACTAGTTCCAATTCCAAAAACAAGATTAGGATGGTTTCGGGGTTTTCGTTAATAAATTAGCCAGAAAACAAAGTAAATAAGGTAATTATAGCTGTCCGAGCTAGCTGCGCATTAGACCCTGATAAGGGGGTCATTAAATGCGCTCTCAGCATCACCGAAAAATCATTGATGAATCATAAAACTGAAATGCTTTGTTATTTTTTCTTTCTTTTTGCAATTGCGTTCCCACACACATCGCTCCCACTCTCTCTTTCTCTCTCTCTCTCTCTATTGCCCTCCCCTCTATCCTTCACCTTTTCTACCAATCAATCATTGAATGTGAAAAATTTGATGCCCTTTAAGCCTGGCTTATTACGTATCCGTCTCTCTCATGCGATCAGAGCGGCGCCATGGATCTGGTGGACATTGATCAGGTCTTGGATAACCTCGAACTACGCATCGCCGCCGACGAGCAGGAGAGCAAGAATGCAGCTGCAGCAGCAGCAGCAGCAGTGGCAGCGGCCGCTACCACGGTAGACTCTACGCCCACGCGCCCATTGGGAGACGGAGCCAGTGCCTCCAATGGGGGAGGAGGATTAGCAGCAGCAGGAGCTGTCACAGCAGTAGCCGCACCTCCCACCAAGAGCTTTGTGGGCGTCTCTCAGGTGTTCAACAGCCTGGACGACTATCGCAACAATGTGAAATCCCTGGAGGTGGACAATCAGCTGCCCAGCTACGACTGGCAGGCGGAGCAAGCGCGCGATGTGGATGACGGCTTCGATGACATCAACAAGTTCAGCGAGGGGCAGGAGAAGCGTGCAAATGAGGCCATAGTCTCTTCCTCCGAATCGCTGACCACCTCCTCCTGCTCCACCTTCTCCTCGGGCCCGTCGCCAGTGAGCAACGACTCCGAGGAGATGGAGCCCAGTGCCCTGGAGGTGGTGGTGGCGGCGGCACAGGCGGGGGCCGGTCCGCAGCCGGAACAGCCGAAAGCGGTGGTCGAGGATCTGGCCGTGGGCCTCTCCTCCATTTCCATCAGCCACAGCACGACCCCTGAAACACAGTCGCTGATGCCTGGCGAGGTGACGGCCTCCTCGATGCTCGGAAAGGTGCTCAACGAGTTGTCGGAGGATCTGACCAGCACAGACCCCGAGACGGAGGTCACCAATGGCCTGGACGAGGTGCCGGTGCCGGTGAGTATCCAGGCAGAGATCCCTTAAGAATCCGCCTTCTAATGATCGAATTAATACCCTCCAGGAATCCTTGCCCTCTGAAGCCCCTGTCACTCCAGAGGGGCCAAAACCAAAGGATCAGATGCCACGATGCCGACAGCCCATGACATTTTGCTCAACGATGGACGACATCTCCGACACGGAGCTAGACAGCATGCTCCAGGAGATTGATGTGGATGAAAACCAGGAGGCGCACGTGGAGGAGCAGCAGCACCAACAACCCCAACAGCAGCAGGAGCAGCAGGTGGAGATCCTTGAAGAGGAAGTATCCGCCTCCGCATCCGTCTCGGCCTCTGTTTCGCCCATCACCGAAGAGGAATCTGTGCGCATCCTCTCCGACCAGGAGACCGCGTCCAACGACCAACTGAACGTCGACAACTTCTCACAGGCCTCCACCGTTGAGTTTGCGGAACTGAAGCCGCACGAGGCTCCGGCCCCGGTGACGGCCATTGGCGAGGACATTGCTTCTTTCAGCAGCACGGAGTCGGACTCGCTTTCGGGCAGAAAGCTGGACGAAGAAGAGCCGGAGAATGGCGAAAAGATGGAGGAGAATGGCGAGCAGCTGCCGGACGAGGATGACAGTGTGGCTGCGGATGCCCTGGAGAACCAGGAACAGCGCCCTCAACGACCGCAAACACTGGATCTGGGCCACCAGGTGAGCGTCAATGCCGGACAGACGCCGCCAGAGCCCTCCGAGGAGGTGCCCACCGCAGATGGATCCCAGGAGGACCAGCAGCTGTCGCAGGCGGACGCCGCCTCGGCACCAACCGAAGACGAAGAGAGCCCCATCTACGAGGCCGTGGGGTACAGCGATCCTCATGCGAATCTGGGCAAGGTGCCGCCCATCTGGGTGCCAGACAACATGGCCGGCCAGTGCATGCAGTGCCACCAGAAGTTCACGATGATCAAGCGGCGCCACCACTGCCGCGCCTGCGGCAAGGTGCTCTGCTCTGTCTGCTGCTCGCAGAAGTTTCGCCTGGAGTTTGCCAACGAGCCGGAGTCGCGCGTCTGCGTCCAGTGCTTCATGATCCTCACGGAGCGGGAGGCCTCTGGCGGCGCTTACCCGGACAATGCCTCCGCTCCGAACTCGGCCCTGCCGCCCACGCCCATGCGCTCGCCCAATCCGAACAATCCCATGGAGTACTGCTCGACAATACCGCCGCACCACCAGGTGGCCGCCAGCCCGGGCGCCCCGCCGCCCAGCGTTATAGTGCCCGTGGGCGTGCTCAAGAAGACCGACGGCAGCTCCAACTCGAATTCCTCCTCCTCGGACAGCAAGAAGGGGCGCAAGCGCAAGAGCGTCATGTTCAGCGATGGCATCGCCCCGGGAAGCGAGCTGGCCAGCACCATGGAGCAGCAGTGGGGCGAGGCCAAGCAGGCCCGTCGCGGCGTGCCCCGCAGCAACGGCGGTGGCCAGAAGCCACCCACTCCGGCGACGGAGGAACCACGATCCAGTATTGAGAGCGCCACCAGTACCACCATGGGACTGGTGGCCCAACTCTTCCGCGGCTCCATTCCACCAAGCGCGGCTGCGGCCACCCTGACGGCGGCCGAAACAGGCGGTAGGTTATCCCCGAAGAAGCCCTCAACCAATCTGATCCAATCCATCCAATCTTGTTTGCACCACAGCGGGTCGTCCCACGGCCCAGACATCGCCGCGTCGCAAGGCAGAGCCTGTGCGCTCTCGAAAACTCCCGCCGAACGGCGATGCCCAAGGCTGCTATCTGCCCGCCGAGGAGAACGCCCTGCCGCCCGTCTGTGTGGCGAGCAAGGATGCCGGCAGCTGTGATGTGGACTACAAGGAGGTGCGCAACGACGGGGATCTGCTGGAGCGGCTGCAGCACGAGACGCTCAAATTTATCTTGAAGAACAACTTCTACGTTCTGGTCAAGATCATCAACAGTAAGTGGTGCTCTTTTCTTACGCTCTGATATCTTTAGGACGTTGATGTGCAATGACTGCACCATCAAGTGGCCCAAGCGACACGAAGTAATTACTAATTACGGGAAAGATATAAGAGTATCAGTGATTTAAGACTAGGAAGGGAGTTGGTGGTAGATATAATATGATAGAGGGAATTATAATCCGAGCATAGGACCCCAAATGGTTCATGCAAGGAGTAATTCGATCTACAAAGCGGAAGAAACAAGGGTGTGTGTGAAGTTTATGCGGCTCAACAGGTCAGTGCTATCTACGTCACCCCTTGATCCTACGATTAGCTAAGGTTGGAAGGTTTATTAAAAGCAATCTATTAGAGTAAGACGGCAGTCTCACACTTGCATCCCAGTTGAGGCCGCGAAGAGCAAAAAGTAAAAAGTTTTTCTGAACTGATTCTATACGGTCTCGATGTACGTTGTACTGAGGGCACCATACACAAGAGCCGTATTCTAAAGTCGGACGAACCAGAGAGGTGTAGAGAGTCTTTGTTATATAGGGGTCGTAAAATTCCTTTGACCACCTCTTTATAAACCCAAGCACGCCCATGGCCTTGTTCACCATGGTAGAAATGTGTTCTGAAAACCTTAACTTGGGATCTAATAGAACACCAAGATCATCAACCCGGGTAATTCTCTCGAGAGAACCACCACAAAGGGTGTAAGGAACCAGAAAGGCGCTGGAGCGATGAAAAGTCATTACTTTACATTTTGAAGCGTTAAGGTTTAATAAATTTGCACAACACCAAGACTGAAATCTATCGAGATCGGATTGCAACCTGGATTGGAAAGAAATGTCCTTATACTGGACACAGAGCTTAACATCATCCGCATACATAAGTACTCGAGAGCATGTTAATACAGAAGGTAGGTCATTTATAAAGAGTGTAAAGAGTAAGGGGCCTAGATGGCTGCCCTGAGGTACACCCGAAGTCACCATAACTGGAGAGGACAGGGAGTTTTTGAAAAGGACTCTTTGAGACCTAGAACAAAGGTAGCTAGAGATCCATCTCAGGAGATTGGGCGGGAACCCTAGAAGGTCGAGCTTTTGTGCTAGGAGGGAATGGTTTACAGAATCAAACGGTGTAAACAACATCCGTCTGCAAATTACCTTGAAAGCCTTTTATTATAAAGGAGGTAAACTCCAATAAATTTGTAGTGGTTGATCTCCGCCTCATAAATCCATGTTGTGATGGAGATATAAGTGATCTGCATACATAGGTGCTAGTTGTACACTTTAGGAAGAGCGGATAACTTAGATATAACTCTATAGTTCATTACGTCAGACTTGCTACCTTTCTTATGGAGAGGAATTATAAAGGACTCCTTCCATATCGGGGGAAAGCATGAAGAATTTATGGATAGGTTGAATAGCTTAAGCACCGGCCCACCCAGAGACTCGGCACAGTACCTGAGTACAAAGCCGGGAACTCCGTCCGGACCCGGTGAGAACACCGGCTTTACTGTTCGTAGATCATGAAGCAGCAAGCAAAGGACTGAAAATGCCAATGAAATGAAATGGAATGAAAATTCGACCTCGGTAAAACGTATGGATACGGCTGACCAGAGTAAACGTCCTGCGAATAGGTGGTTTGGGAAAAACGGGCAAAAAGATCGGCAATGCCTGATCATTATCTGCCGACGTATTAAGGAAGGATAGCGAGGATGGGTGTGCGGACGTTCTACGCTTACTGTTTACGAAGCTGTAGAACTGTTTGGGGTCCTTAGAAAAACGTATCCTGAATCGAGATAGGTAATTCTGATAGCATTGAGCGGTAAGAACTGAAAAGTTTGACCGAACTATTACATAATGAGAAAGAGAAGAAGGAGAGCCAACTTCTTGAAATTTTTTATATCGCCTTGATTTGAAGTTTTTTAGATGGGATAACTCCTTGGTAAACCAAGGATGTTTTCTTGATCTAATCGGACAGGAAAGTGGGACACAAGAGACAAAAAGTGAGTCCAGTGCATCATAGAAAATGTTTGTGCCTGTCGTAACATCACTGCACAAATATAAAGCGGACCAATCAAAATCCCTAACGAGATTATTAAGCTTCGTAAACTCGGCTTTACGGAAGCAGCGGACACATTGGGGTAGTCTACCCGACCGATCCAAAAGTAGGATGATAGGCATCTTCAGGTATAGTGAGCGGGGGGACTCGAGTAAACAACGCTAAGGTCGGATCCGTTACAAAGCACAGATCAAGAAATCGACCCAAGGAATTTTTAACATGGTTAACTTGAGACAGAGACAGGTCAATCAAGCCGTCAACAAAGTCATGACGTGCCATGGGTACCAGGCTATTAGACTCATTTGCCGAAGACCAAACAATTCCTGGCAAGTTGAAGTCACCAAGAACTATCATGTGGTCTTTGTCAGATAGCGAGGAAGAGATAGCGGTTAAGGCGGATAAATGCTGCTCGTAAACTGCGATATCCGAAGAGGGTAGAATATACGAGCTGAGCTTACTACGCAGGCCTCGAACATTCTGATAGGTCACTAAAAGAGAGTTTGTTAGTTTTTTGGACGGGTGGAGGTAGAGCGGGAAGATGACGAAGGTGCACTGGTCTGATTAGTTGGCAGAGTTTTTGGGGGCCTAGTCTTCTTCTTTGCCTTAAACTCCTTCACCACCAAATGCTTCGGCCAAAATTTGGCAGAACAGATGGTGTTAAAGTGAGTTTGGGAGACACTTATTTTAAATGAAGATATCTCCCTGGCATAAGAAAAGTTGAACTTTTCCACCTTGAAATCAGCGGTTTTTATTTGGCTTTGGACAAAAACTTGTCTCTTTGGTGGGATCCCCACCAATCTTGCCACCACAGGCCTATCACCTGTGATGGTAATACCCGGTGGTCCGGGTCCGGGGACTGATGTTCCAACGTAATCCACACAAATTCCTGTTCCTCCAGTGAGCTGCTGCATGAACCGCTGGGTGCTGAACTTCACCACCTCCGGACTGCACCACATGGGCAGCGATGAGCTGATCATTCTGCTGGAGATTAAGCCGCCCAAGCAAGGAGAACCGGCTGCAGGAGAGCCGGCTGTGCCGCGCGACGTGTTCCAGCACCTGTACGAGATCTACGTGGAGGCGGAGAATGCTCGCTCCAGTACCCAGGAGCTGGCCTTCACCAGTCCTAGGAGCGCCAACTTTCTGGGCTCGCGAGAGCACGGCGGCTTCATCTACATCCGGCCGACGTACCAGTGTCTGCAGGGCGTGATCGTGCCGGAGAATCCCTATCTGGTGGGTGTGCTGATCCATCGACATGAGGTACCTTGGGCCAAGGTGCTTCCTCTGCGCCTGATCCTTCGTCTGGGCGCCCAATACCGCTACTACCCCTGTCCGCTCATCTCGGTGCGCGGGCGCGAGTCGGTGTATGGGGAGATCGCGCAGACGATCATCAATTTCCTGGTGGACTTTCGCAACTACTCCTACTCGCTGCCCGCCATCCGGGGCCTGTACATCCACATGGAGGACCGTCAGATGACGGTGATTATACCACGGTACCGCCAGCAGGACGTGATCAAGGCGATCAACAACGCCAGCGACCACATCCTGGCGTTTGCCGGGAACTTCTCAAAGGTGGCCGACGGGCACCTGGTGTGCATGCAGAACATCAACGACGACCGAAACGAGATGTACGCCTACTCCACGCAGGCCATCAACATCCAAGGCCAGCCCCGCAAGGTCACCGGCGCCAGCTTCTTTGTGCTGAACGAGGCGCTCAAGAGCAGCAGCGGCCTGTCCGGCAAGTGCAGCATCGTTGAGGATGGCCTCATGGTCCAGATAATGCCAGCCAAAATGGAGGAGGTGCGCCAGGCGCTGCGAAATCAAACGGACATCGACATTGTCTGCGGTCCCATCGATGCCAGTGAGGATCAGTGCGAGATTGTCAGCATCAAGTGGGTGGACAACAATCGCGACATCAATGTGGGGTAAGGCAACAGGCAACAAATAATCCTCTAGCGATCTGTCTTACAACTGGAGTCTATTGCAGTGTAAAGTCTCCCATCGATGACATGGCCATGGAGGGCGTCTCGAACATGCGGGTCCATGCCAGCTTCAATTATTCCAATGCCAATTATGCTATCCGTTTGAGTGATATCTACATTATTAAGGTGAGTTCGTTGTGGGGTCCTCTTTAAAGGATCATCTGTATCTATATCCAATTCTTGTGGCTTTAGTGCGATGATTGGTACTCCACAAATGGTGGCAACTATGCGGACATCACGCGCATTGCCGAGCAACTGGCCCGAAGCGCCTCGATGGCTCTGCTACCATTCCTCGATCTGCTTGCAGCGGCTGGCATCAATAAGGTTGGCCTCCGGGCCACGCTGGATCAGGAGAATGTATGTACATTGATGGAAACATACCCCCCATTTCCAATATTCTAATTATGCCTTAATAATTCTATTAGGTCTGCTATGAGGCCGGTGCTCGGGGCTCGAAGCTCCCTCCGTTGTACATGAATGCCCTGGACAACCATCTCATAGCCACGCTTCATGGCGAATCGTCGGGCATCCAGGAGCCCATCATTCTCGAGCTGGTGTTCTACATACTGAATGCCTGAATATATAGTCCCTCATAGTGCAATTCTTCTCCGCTGGAATCGAAAGCGAAAGCGAAATGCTTAATGCGATACGAAAACCGTCTTAAGTCTAAGTCCAAGTCTACGGGCTGCTCCGTTCTCTAGTTGTATTGTCCCGGGTGGCTCAGCTACAATAATAACTCTGTATATATATATAAGTAGTTCCATCGATTGGGTTCTGTTTCCACTTTTCTACGACTTTTGGCCCCATGTTCTTTTTTCAATCTAGTTTTACGCCTGAATTTTGAACGATTTGAGTTTTCATTGAAAGTAAAACGTAAAAACTAAACCTATCTAAGACACCTAAAATACTAGGTATATACATATATATTTCTATGTGATGTTCTTAAATAATGCTTTTCCAATCGAGTACATATATGTAAAGATATGTGTATGCTGTATCTGTATGAATAAAACACTATATAAAAATGTTGGTTAAATTACTGCTTCTCTATTTGGGTATGTTTCTTAGTTCCAGAAGTTTTGCGCATTCCGCCCAGTACTTTTTGCTGGCGGCAGTACATTCTGCCGCCCATCTATGTATGTCAGCAGCTAATCCACGGCGTAAGGTTCCCCGGAGCCTGGTACTCGTAGAGTTTTGGGATTCATTAGTTTTGTGGTGAATGTGTGTACCACCCACAAGATCATCCGGAGCTTCGGTAGCTAGGGTCACCGTGCGGTGCACCTCGGAATCGTTGGGGCTTCTTGCACCCTCTAGAGGCGTTCGCAAAGATGTTATGAATCCTAGCCACCGTCAGTCAGCCAGATCCGAATACTTATGGACGTGATTTTTAGACCCAGAGCCAGCTGATCATTAAAAAACCTTTTGGATATCGTTGTTAAATTATTCTTTATTCAATTTTAAGTGTTCCAATTGACTTTGCTGTGCGCGTGTGTGTGTGTGTGTCTGTCTGTGTATGATATGTTCTTAATAGCGATTGTATAGACAGTATAGTATCCTGTCTATAGAATCCCATGGGAAGACAGCAAGGCAAGCACAAAATGAATTACAACTCGAATATAACAACCTATAAATGTATATAAAAATGATGTGTCTTCGTTCAGATTGTACATAATTAAAGCCTAGAACGGGGACAGAGCGGACTGGAGACTGGAGCAGACGGACAGACCGAAATGGATGTGGGAGCGAGAGAGGTGTACGTATGTAATGTATCGTATATACAGAATGACATGGGGGGGGACATCAGTCATCAGTCGAGTTTTATTGGATTGTGTACACTGTACACCTTCGTTACTCTATTTATTATCGGGTGTATAACTGTTTATGTTTAGATTTACGTTTGTGTATATATAACTTAAGCACTCTTGTCCCTTCGTTGGTTGGTCACTGCCCCCGTCGGATGAGAGGCGTTCGGAGGAGCCTACAGCTCTGCAGCTCTGGAGCTCTACAGCTCGTCGTGCTTGGGCCCGGAGAACTCGTCGTGCGAGATGAAGCCGTTCTTGTCCTTGTCCTCGTGCTGGAAGATCTCCTCCACCAGCTTATCGTTCTCGGCCAGCATGTTCTTCAGCTCGGACGAGTCCTGGCCCTCCACGGCCGTCATCTGCTTCTTCAGATACTCGCTCACCTGAGGAATACAGTTGCAAGGATATAGTTTAGCGATTCCTTTCATGGTTGGAGGACAACAGAAGAAGCTTTCTTTGGTGGGTTAGTGTGATTAGCATATGGCCCAGACCCAACGGATATTTCACGAGTGTAGTAGAGAGAGTGGGAAGGCAGACATATATCGTAATCAAAAGTGCGATCCATACATATTCGATTACCTCTTCGCGACTCAGCTGCTTGTCGGCGTTCTCGTCGATCTCCTTGAACACGTTCGTGGT
This sequence comes from Drosophila algonquin, assembly GCA_035041765.1. Taxonomy (NCBI): domain Eukaryota; kingdom Metazoa; phylum Arthropoda; class Insecta; order Diptera; family Drosophilidae; genus Drosophila; species Drosophila algonquin. Next base: position 1,747,259 of record JAWNKY010003561.1, read on the forward strand.
GGGCGGGGCGTTGCCGATGTTGATCAGCTCCACGTCGAACAGAAGCGTGGCCTTGGGCGGGATCACATTGCCAGCCCCCTGATCGCCGTAGCCCAACTGTGGGGGGATCGTCAGCTTGCGCTTTTCACCTTGAAAATGGGGGGGAATGGGATCATCATTAGATCCGATTCTGATGAGAGTAACGGCACTCTGGCGTCGCACTTACCCACGCACATGTTGAGCAGACCCTGGTCCCATCCCTTAATCACCTGTCCGGCGCCCAATTGGAATGTGAAGGGTTGGTCCCGGTCAAAGCTGCAGAACACCAAAAAAAGAACACATACAAATTTGTTAGACGCTTGTTAGCCGCAAAGTTTCAAGTGCGAAAGGGGGTGAGGGGTGTGCTCCCCCAGCCTCTTCGAACAGAGACAATTCATCATTTTTTCACGTCCAAAGGAAGGCGAGGGCGAAGCCGCTTTACAGTCTATAAAAAATATTTATTTGATGGTTTCGCTAAGCGAGTTTACTTTAATTTGTTGAACGCATAAAAGGCTCTCCGAGAGGGGGTTGGTGGGTGGGTGGGTAGCCCTGTTCAGGTATGCATGAGAATGTCGCTGCTTGAGCTTGATGTATGATGCGTAATGTGTGTGTGTGTGTGGTGTGTGTGTGGGGCACAGTTGCAAGTTGAATTAGGCATCAGGCAGAGCCTTTGATGGTGATTATGATATATAGAAATGGGGACGTGAAAATGGCAGACAATCCTGCAAAATGTCACCGTTAAGATGCTGTAAACCGGGTTTATTGGTCCACAATCGTGTAGGCCAGAGAAGGGAGCCTGGGTCTGTATCCGCTGTGGCTTCATCCCCATTTTAAGAACCCCCTCTTGTTCCTGCACCTTTTCGGCCATCAATTAACATTGATCAAAAATGTAAAAAAATAAAGGAAAATCGGCTTTTCTTTGTCAGTTATTACCCTAAAAATCGCATAAATTAGCCAAATTTAGAATGCCCGCACACACACGGGATAAAGCCATTGAGCGGCGTGAGAAGAATCCGCGAAATGTTAAAGGAGCAGAGCACATGGAGCCGTCAGGAGGGGTCCATAAAATGTTTCACATATTACTAGAAATTCATGGAAAATAATGCAATAAAAATTCACAGCCACAGACAACGGGGGGCCCGGTGGGAGGAATGCGCAAAAGGAAAGGTGTCTTAGATGCCCATAATCCCTGAAAACGAACCGAACAAAAAACATGCATACATAGTCCTCACACCCCCCCAACTCCCCCTTCCCATAGAGATACAAATTTTGTGCGCGTTTTTATTTCATCTGGAGATTTGCACTTGAGCGAAAGCCACACCGACACCGACGACGACGACGACGGCGACGACGACGGCGACGACGACGGCGACGACGACACTTTGGTTCCGCTCCAGAGCCACAGCCAAAGCTCCACTTAACCGCTCTGTGTTTGTTTTTTTCGGGTGGCTGGATTATTCAGCGGCAATCCGCACGCCACATGCCACATGCCGCATGCCCCATCATCATGAGGCGGCGCGACTTCCAACTCGGAATTGAAACAACAGCGAAACATGAAACATGTAAAAATGTTTGCAAAATGCCCAAGAGATGCACATAAAATATTTAACAGACAAGGCTGGGCGCTGCGGGGCGTGGCGCGGGCGTGGGGCAGGGGCAGTGGCACTTGACTAGCTCTAGAAGTTTGTGGGCCCCACCTCAAGGGGCAAAGGCGCTACATGTGGGTGACGTCTTGTTAATCATTTGCTGCCGCCGCTTCCCCCCGCCTCCGCCTGGTTGCCTCAAGTGCAATAATCTGTCTCGGATTCGCTCTCTCTCTCTCTTCTGGGAGTGTTCCCAGGGGCAGGGAAAACGCTAGTCCCGGCAAAAAGTTTAAAGAAACATAAAGAAACTTTCGCAACAAAAAACAACGATTATAATTTGATGACGAACAACAAGAACAACAAGAGAGTTTCCCTGGAAAAGAACTTTCCTTCCAGTTGGGTGGAAGGCCCAAGCGACACATTTCAATTATTAGAACTCTCGAGGACTAACGGGAGAGCAGATATCCTGAGAAAAGCAAAAGATGGCTAAGAATTATGTACTTGGGGATACGAAAACATAGTAAGCCCCATGAATTCTGGACTTTAACTGGATTAAATGGTAGCATTCCTTAAAATAATATTCCATTACTTCATTTTCCGATTAATTTAACCTTCCTTATTCCAGAAATGAAAACATTTAACATCGTTGTAAATAAATGAATAAAATCGTTTAAATGTGTTGATTTTTTTCAGTCAACAGAGACTCATCCAGCCACCCCACCCCCTCCCACATCCCTGACCCTCATTCGGCTTGTCCTTTGCCCCTCTTCCTCTCTGTCGCCCCACCCGCCCCCAGAGTCCTTAAATATTTATGAATCGCCTGGAAAGAAGAAAAAAACAAAAGGTCAGCTCCAACTGCAGTTCTCCCACTCCCCCACCTCCTCCTCCTCCCCCTCCGATTGGCAGACGGACGGCACCTGCACAGGTGTTTTTTTAAGCTGCTGGACAAACAGGCTGCCGTTGCAGACTCCAATGCTGGTGTTGCATAACGCGCCTGTCCAAAGTCAAACAGAAATCATATGCGTTTCGCAAGCGTTTCTCAGGTGTTTTTCCTCAGAGACTTGTGCGTTTTGCCTGCGTTTTCCGAGCGTTTTTTCCCGCCCGCTGGCTCTTTGGGGCTGGGATTTCGGTTTAGTGTATGAGGGGGAGAGGGAAGATATTGAAGGGATTTTGGTGGGGTTCGTTTTTTCGGTGGCGCCTTTATGGGCATCGCATTATCATAAAGTCAAACAAGAAATGCCAGCTCATTCATCCACTCCCTAAATATTTTAACAGTTTCGATTTCATTCTTTTGCCTGGCAATCCGTATCCGCATATCTGTGTATCTGTATATCTGTGTATCTGTGTATCTGCGAATCCCCCAACGCATCGAATAATTTAAAATGCAACTGAATGGGCGCCCAAACATCCGTTTACCATCCGCTGCGCCACCATCCTACGTGATTCCGCACCGCGGGGTGGCAGCCGGCGTCTGGGGGGTGGCAGGTGGCGCCTCCAAAAATCATACCACGTCACTGCCGTCGCCGTCGCCGTCTCCGTTGCCGCTGCCGCCAGTCTTCAGACACATTCAATCCAATCAAATTGAATCCTTTTGCCATTTCCCCAGCTCCAGGCCGGAGACCGCTCCCCAGATGACCTCGTTTTATGTGTCCGTTCGGCCGGAAAAAAGTTATAAAATCAAATATGCAACCGCAATTCCTTCGACTTGCTTTCCTGCCTCGCCACGCCTCCTCTCTGGGGCGACAAGTTGCGATTAACGTGCAACCAAGGACAAGGACAAGGACCTCAGAGAGATCTGGGAGTCCACTCCCGGTCAATGTGCGAACAATTCACACAGAAAGTTTGCACAACTTCTTGCCGCCTCGCCTCGAAACACAAGTGCCGTCACGAGAGGCAGAGAGAGAGCGAGAGAGAGAGACAGCAATTTATGCCCCCCACAGATGGTGGCACGTCCCACGAACCCTTCTTCCTCGCCACCAGACCGCCCCGGCCCCCAGCCGGCCTCGTTTCAGAGCAGTCCCGAAAAAACTGTTGTAAATTCTGGAAAATAAAAATTGCACCGTTGAAGCTCATTAATTATTTAAACTATCTACAAATGTGCTCGACGTCTGAGTTTCGCAAATGGGGGGAAGCCCATATATTGCACGATTCCGTGGCAGGCTGGCCATAAAAGTCTGGCCTGCCACTGCAACAGCAGCAGCAGCAGCAGCAATAGCAGCAGCAGCCGCCGATGGCTGCCACATGGTAATGAGATTTAGATTTACTGGTGGTGGCAACTCTGTGCCTCGCAGCCAGCCAGGGTTGTGGCCCCACGTAATTAAGTGATTTTTTCCGCATCTCTTCCTGGTACCAGAATTGGTGTCAAGGTGTCCCGTCCGTCTTCTCTCTCTGGCGGCCACTCAAGCAGATCCAAAGGCCATTTTCCACCGGCACCAGCACCAGCACCCTCTTCCCCTTCCCCCTCCCCTTCCTTTCGTACCTGTCACACCCAATCCCCCCTCCTCCGTCCACACTGGGGGACATTCAAGGTTGTCTTTGGTGTTGTTGAAGGCGACCAAGAGTAAACTGAAACTTTCACTTTGATGCATTTTCTGGTTGTTGCCACTGCCACTGCCGCGTTTGCCTTTTTCTTGCGTTTTTTTACGCACATTGCTTTTGGACACTAAATTGCACTTGCCACAACACGCAGGGAGAGGTGGGGCAGGAGCAGGGGTTTGCAGCACTGGCTGCAGTTGCCACATACAAATCATGGCAGCCAAAAAGCGACAACATCACAAGTTATGGCCCGATGCTTCAGGTAACTGACTTCTACTCTTTCGCTCTCCTTTTCTGCCTCTCTCCCTCTCTCTCTTTCTCTGTGTATCTCTTTCTTGCTCAGTCTCTTGGGCACTTTTTAGTGACGTTGTCAAAAAAAACAACAAACATGTTTTTACAGCTTCCCATCCACCGAAAGGAGAGCAGCGCAGCAGTCTTCTGTCTTCTTTAAAGCCTCAAAGGATTGACCCTCTGCGAAAGAGAAACCTGCTACGTTTAAAGAGGAATATTGGCTATGGAACCTTCCAAAACTAAACCTCAAAACTATGTGAATGTTTTAAGACCATATTTGATGAGAATACATTAATAATTTCAAGCTTTAAATAAGTTTAAATCAAAGATTTCTTTGCCTTCCCTACACGTTTCTCCCTTGGCAAACTTTCACTCTGAAAACTACACAGAAATGAACAATTTTTACCAAATTTCTTATATAAAGATGTGAAATTACACGTAGTACCCTATAAGGGTACTCCCCTTACAAAATCCAACCTAATTCAGTCAAATGTTGACATTTCTTTGATGGTTTTATTGGATAGAAAAGTTTCACATTGAAATATGCGTAATATTATAAAATAAATTGCAAAAGTGTTAATCTATTGAAGATTGGATAATAAGAGATTGGGTTTTTATTTGTTCAAATGCAGATATTTTCTATATGTCTTCTTTCCCTATCCTTTCAGTGCCTTACCCAATCAATACCCTCTACTATTTCTGCCCCTTGACATATGAAACGCTTTCCTCTGGTTTCCTTTCTTTTATCTCTTGTTCAGTTTTCCCCTTTTCATAGGGTATCTTCTTGGTTTTTCATATTCCATTTTCGGCAAGTGTTTGCTGCTCTTTGCGGAAACTTTAAGCAAAATGTTTGGCCCCGTGAAAACTCAAGTAACAAATTAATTTCCCAAGAACAATGACAACGAAGCTGAGAAGCTGAGTGGGGCACGTTGCACATAAGAAACTTGTATGGGGCAACACAGCACATATATCATAAAAGTGGGAAGGGAGGAGGGAGGAGAGGAGTGACTGAGGCAGAGGCAGAAGCAGGCAGTAGTCGTCATGTTTCGCGTCAGGATGATTAGAATATAGCGCGCGAGGAGACTAAATAATTTATGCGGCCAAATGAAGGTTTGCGGGTCAAAAGTGGAGACCAACTTGTTGCAAGAGTCCCCCCGAGGGAGGGGGTAGCAGTAGCAGCAGCAGCAGGAGTACTCCATTGACAAACTGTGGCCGCACGTGACATGGCCATGGCGCTGACAGGTAGACTCCACAGTCGCTACTCCGTTGGCTTCTTCTTACCTTTCTTTTTTTTGGCTGAGACAATGAATATTAAAGCCGGAGACGGGCACGTGACAGGACTCTCCGCTGCTCGTCCTGCTCATTATTGAATTAGTTGTGGCAGCGGGAGAGAGAGCCTTTTTTAATTGTCCAAAAGGTAAGGACTCTCCGGACTCTGCCCGGACTCTGCCCGGACTCTGCCTGGACTCTGAAGGCTTGTAATCCTTTTTAGAAGCAATCAAGCACGTATGCAATTGAAGCATCTCCTGCTATCCTGCTATCGTTTCTCGTGGAATGTGTGCTTAGGACAGTTTCGTTCCCATTTTGATTGGCATTACAATAGGCAACTGGCATTCCATTCCATTCCATTCCCCCAATCGAAGGACTTGTCAAAAGCACAAGAAAATGCTCCCAGTCTTTGGTGTATCTCGCTTTCACTTCACTTCAGCCTTTTCTCAGCTCCGGCTCGTCTCCAGGTAACAGCTTAATTATCCTCAGGAAAATGGGGGTGGGGGTGGTAGGTGGGTTGTTTGAGCCTGCTTTCAGGCACCTAATTTCCGCTGCAGTCTCATGGCCCCAAAACCCATTCGAAGAGCGGGGCAGACAAGCTGTTTGCAGCCAGCGGCAGTGGCTGAAAACTGAGATTTTTTGCATGGCAACAAAAGAAAACTCTTTGGAATGGGGAGGGAGGAGGGTGGGAACGCAGCGGGGAGCCGCAACTGTCGGCATCCTTGACTGCACTTGACTGCCAAAGTGCCTGGTTATGCCCTTGAAGAGGGTATTACAATTACGGCAAGGCGTTTGCAAGGCAGCAGAAGAGCTAACATGTCCCATTGGTCCTGTTAGAGTATCCCAATCTTCGGCTCACAAAATCCACTCCTTCTCTCCTGTTTGTTGCTGCGACTTTTTGAAGGAAAGGGGCAGCATTTAAGCCGCAGCAACAAGTGGCAGACAGAATCTGGCATGGGCCAGAAGATGCACTCTCATTGAGTTAGTTAGTTGGCCTGCTCCCCATCCCACTCCCACTGCCACTCCCACTGCCACTCCCACCCGCACTTGCACTTCCACTCTGGGCGGGCAGGTCTGTGACTTTGCCACGCTAAATTTAACAGCAATTGCAAAACTTTCAGCAGAAAGAGAGGCAGAGGCAACTCTCAGATAATTTGCCACTCAGTGTGCAACCAAAAGACAAGGTAAGCCAGCCCCAAAACCGAAACGACAACCAAAAGGACAACTTTCGGCATGACGAGAAGGAGCCACTCCACTCCCACTCCACTCCTTCTGGCTGGATATGTGAAATGAAATGTTTTCGAGGCATTTTTAGCATATGGCAAGGTCCAAGAGGGCAAGAGGCAGGGGGCAAGGGGCAAGGGGTAGGACCTGCGACGATTACAAAATCATTTCCTTTATGAGGGACACAATTTTCTGGTCATAAAATGAAATCAAAAATTTGATAAGCCAAAAGATAACGAGAGGACAGCAAGGTAGAGTGGAAAAGGAAGGGTGAGGCGGGCAGCTTATGCTAAATTTATATATTCTATATATGTGTATTCATTAGACCATATATCAGGTGCGCTAATCGCGATTCAACGGGTTATCTTGGCCAACGAGTTTCGGCCCACACAGCTGCCATCGATGATAAACGAAATTTAAGCGCTTGCCAAAATGATTACACGCCTCCAAAAGATTCCCCCAGAGAGCGAGAGTGCCTCTCATATTACACTCCTTTGAGAAATTGTTCAGCCTTAATTGGTTTGGATGAAAACTGAGTGTGGGAGGCGGGTGGTGCAGCTCATGTTTTAAATTAAGCAGACAACATGCACGATTTATTGGTGTCGGTTAAGGGTTAAAAAGGATATGAGGGAGAACCCTGCTGGAACAAGATCTCGCTTCCTCGCATAGAAGCGAAAACTGTGTATGATTTCAATCTTTTCAAAGAAAAACACAAAGATATCTTGGAAATCGAATGCATATGCATATCGAATACTTGAAGAGCTTTGAATGAATATATTAACCGGTGTGTGGTACACCCTCTCTCTCTCTCTCGCCCCCTACAATCCACGATGGGAGCTGATTTCTTTGCTTTATGAGGGCCACGTCACCGCCGCGCACCCGACGGAAGCCGCAACAAAAACAAAAACAAAAAAAAACATACACAAAACCAAAGATAATGAAAGTGACAGGGGCGGGGGGTGGCTGTGGTGGGGCATGGGGGGCATGGGGCATTCAGGCATGTAAAATGCAACAGCAACAAGAACAACAATGCAACAATGAGATCGCTTATCAGTTGGCGTCTAATTTACGACAATGAGCCGCCGTGACGACAGACGCCCATGGAGGATGCCTATGCACCACAGACCACATGCTCCAACACCCCCCACCCTTCCCAATGTAATCCCCATTCAGAGAGTCTGTCCGTGTTAATCTCGGATGTGTGTGTGTATGCCATGGAGATTACGGCAGCCGTCAGCTTTAAACATTGTCCAGCCTATGGCCTAACCCCTGACCTTTTGCATAGGAAGCGTTTTTAATGAGAGACTGGGAAGGAGAGAGAACTTACCTCGAATCGAACTTCTTGCCATCGGCCTGCAGGGTGCCAGTGTAGTGCATCGTGAGGGAGTCTCCGCTCTTGGACTTCTGCTCGCACACCTCCGGGGTGCTGATCACCTCCACCTTGAGGTCCTCGGCGCGGACGAGGCTGCTGCTGGCCAGCAGAAGGCACGACAAAACGAGAGTGGACTTCAACATGGCTGCAAAATAAATAGAGAGAGAGAGAAAGGAAGATAAGGGAAATTCGATTAAACCAAAAATACGGCTTTGATTTGCTTAACGGAACGGAATCCAAAGTTCAGCCCATAGATGCTTGGTATCTTTTTTTATTCTGCTTGTAGGAACATTATAGATATAGAACAGATAGAGGAAGATGGGTCTAACTTTGAGTTAGGAAAACCTATTAAAAGCTTGAAAATACTTAGGGTAGGAATCGTTGAAGGTATGCCCCATTGAAACCTCTTACATCCAGTACCTCCTACCTCTGATCCCCAGATGAAACAAACCAATAATGTTAGCCCTGTGGTAATGTGCTACGACTTTTATAAGCCCGGATCCATCAACACAATTATCTTTTGCTTTCAGCTCTCCACCGTCTTCGCCACTTCCTCTGATATTTCATGATGAATGTTGCATAAACGCGATAAATGTTGGATTTAAACCAATTACCCGAAGAGGTGCCATGGTTTTGCTCAACAGTGTAGAGACGAACAAATTGAAATCAAGAGTGTAAGAGGTGCAATAGAGGATAGAGGCGATTGTGAATGGGGATGTATAGAGCAGAAATTAGTCATTATGCAAATGTGCAATTCATTTTTTTCATTTTTTTGTGGAGGGGGAAGAGCCGGCTCTGCCAGCTTTGGCCATCTGCTGGACTGGCCGACCCCGACTTTAGGATGGGAGGGGGGAGGGATTATGCAAGTCGAAGCCGAAAGTTATTGCGCGTATTATTGCGGACATGGCGTATGCGTAATGTCCGCACAGGGTGACCACGGCAATTGGGAATTTCAGAGAGCGCACACGTAGGTGTTTCGTTTCGTCCGCAAATGAAAGTTGCGGCACGAAAGCGCGTAGGTCGAATGGTCGGTCGGTCGGTCGAAAGCCCTGGCAGATGAGACAATGCTAAAAATGATTTGCAATAAATTCCAATCTCAACAAAAAAGAGTAGACGCCTTCAAATGGCAGGGGGGAAAACTTTCACTAATGGAAAGAAAGGCAATGCATGGTCAGATCGAGAGTGCCTTCAATTACGTGATATCGACATTAACATCTTTTGGTCGCACTCTACACGGACTATAAAGCGGACAAATATAAGGTGAGGAATCTCCAGAGATTGCCCTTCCCCTCTCGGTGTGTTGGAAAGCCTGACCTTTATACTAAAACACCTGGTTCTGCCTCCGATTTTATTACAAGCCTTATTAGACAATGCTGCTTCTCTCTCTATATTTCCAATGTTTTGAGGGATCATTCCATATGTAGGTCTCCCACTCAGAGGAGATCTTGAGGCCGCTCTGGCCTCGCCTCACCCTCGCAATAATATACCTTGCTCCGTTTCTTTTTCTTTATTTCTTTCTTATTGCTTGCGTATGTGTTTGTGTGTGTATGCTGGTACCCAAAAAACCTGTTGGGGGCGGACTGTTGCTTCTTCTTTGTTTTTTCATCTGTTTATATCTGATATTTGTGGGCTCTTTTTGTTGGTATTTCTTGTTGTTGTTGTGTTGTTGTTGGTGCTGTACAGCAGTTCAGTGAACCACTGCAGTGTACCGTTGGCTCCAAATCTGGGGCTCAATTTGCAGCCTACCGCTAAATGAATCGGATATGGAATGGAATGAGGCTGGAACACTGAGGGAAAACAGAGACCAAGCTCCACGTCATGAATTTTCCACTTCCCTTCCCAAACGCTAATTGCTCATATACGATCTCAAGATCGGGGACGGGACAACAAATAGTCCGATCGTGATTGAGCTACCGAAATACCGCCCGGCAACATCTTTTTCTTAATGATTCAAGCGATAAGCGCTTTCCTCTCTCGCACGATAACTTCGCTGCTCTCTCTTCTCTCTTTCGCGACGGATCGTACCCGAGTGGTCGTGGTCTGAATATGAATGAAAGAGACGGCTGACGACTGCAGGCAAAGTACACGCTTTCTTTTCATTTCGCCTCTGAATGAACAAATTTCACTATAAATTTACGCTATCCAAGCACACAGATTGGATGATATATGTACCTTTTGGGTGTTTTTCTACGGATAGATATCACTGGGATATGTGGACACCGGAGGTAAGGGCGCGGCTGAGGAGGATCGAGTGGAGACACAGACACAGAAACACGCGAGCAACAGTGGCGGCGGAGGAAGTGGACTGGTGCGTTCGACTCTCGAGAGGCAACTGCTGGAAAGAGGGTCGGTCGCGGCCGTTACTATAACGGAGAGATAGTGCCAGCGATCAGCTCTCCACTAATGCTACTCAGGGTGCACTATTGAGAAGGTATGGTCGTGCTCCAGGTAGCAGCCAGTCCAGCCAGCTCTCTCTCCCCTCATCCGTTTAATTGGATGAGCAGAGTCTGGTCGCCAGACCCTCTTATTGGTGTACCCTGCTGGCACTCTCTCTCCCTCCATGTTCATGCAGTGAGAGCGACAGCACTTGTCCACGTAATCAAATTGGTCGCACAACCCAGGAGCGGTTCACGCTGATAAACTTTTTATAAACGGCGGCGATGGCAGAGGGTCTGAGCAGTTCAGTTCCGGTTTCTGTTGATTATGGTCACTTGCAAGAAGAATCCAATCACTTTAAAATGTATGTAAAATGTATGTAAAATGTAATGTATGTAAAAGTGCCTGTCCTATTCTCAACTTTAGTTTTACTTTCGCTCTTTTACATAAATAATCATTTTAATTGTACATTGGTATTTATATTGTCACAGTTTTCAACTTATTCGTCATAGATTTACAATTACTGAAGAAGCTTTCGAGTTTTTGAACTTTCTTTTTTAGTTTATGCAAAGTTTAAGGAATATACATATACCATTAGTTTAGAAACTTTAGTGTTTCTATTATAATATTATGAATTATTTTATCAATGGCATATTAAATTTCCTGAAATTCTTGTATTATATTTGTATTATATTTTTGAAATATAAATTTCCAACACTTACAGGCAAAATGATAAGATTAATTTAAAATTCTAACTATTAGCCAGAAACTAAATTAAATTTTGTATTATTTTGTAGATTAGCTTCAAAAAAGTTAACCAAAAAATAGAAGATTTCGAAAATCAACTCAACAGAATCAAGAGACCACACAACCTGCTCGCGAAAGTTTTCAAATGTTGACTGAAGGATGCTTGGGAAAAACATAGGACTTACAGTTATAAACATGTTGCATGCAACATTCGTCCCTTAGTAGTTGCTAAACATAAGAATATGCTCCTCCCTTGAAGCAAAGCGCAGGCGTCCTTTTTTCGGGGTGGAGCTAAACCAAAAAATCTATCTAAATAGGCATTTCTTTAGCTTACAGGATATTGCATATTGTAGAAAAGATTTTCTATAAGTAGAAAACGTTTTTGATGACCTTAAACAAGTTTCAATTTTGTTGCGTTAAAGCACCACAGTCATTATAATCCGCGATAAGTTTCCCCCAACGATTGCCCGCTTAGTACAAATATCAGATATAGTATGAGCTCAGAGTATTCTACACAATCTATAGTACATGGGCACTCCTCCGAATGCGAATTTGTCACCCTTGGATCATGTTACGCCCCACTGAGCCCCGTCCAGCGATAGCAGCGAGTCTTGCACTGTGGGCCCCCAAATCGAATGAAACAATTGAATAAAGTCTGAACAAATTAATTGGAAATCAGTTGGAATCAGTTTCACTCTCAGCGCGGTCGTGTGGTGTTCCAGAAAATGTTGCAAGAACTACAGAATAACTCCGATTTGGGGAGCCGTCCCCTGGGCTTCGCCCTGAAGCGTCGAAACGATCGGTTCGTGGTGGAGCCCATCGGGGGCATAGTGAATCCTGCCTATGAGCCCGACCTATCAGGAGATGCTGCATCAACGCGGGGGGCCAATCGAGGCACTGGCCAATCAAAATGGCGAGTATAAACTAGTAGTAAACTCACTTTGATGATTTTCCCAGTTCCAATTATTTGCGCACGAAATAAAAAGCAAAACTTATATTTGGACCCTGCTCTCGAGGCGTACTTAGATACTAAAAATAACAACTTCTATCCTATTCCGTCCCAATCCCATGTTCATAGGAGTCTGACAGGAACTAGAATCCCTTGGTGTACTTGGTCTTGGGTTTCTTGGCAGGCGTGGGATTAGGATTGGGTGCGAGCTGAGGTAGGCTTCTAGTCGTTTCCTCGAAATCGTACTCGATGATCGTTGACTCCTCAGGGCGTAGAATGGAGTATCGTCGCTGGCTGAAGCTGGCCCCCGGGGTGTCGTCCGTATATGGTTCCTTCTTGGGGCTGAGTAGACCATCGGGGTCTTCTATTGCAATCGACTCGATGAGGGTGCAGTCCGCAGTTGTAACCCCATAGCGTTTGGGCAGGTTTGTACCGGGTACTAGGGGAGAGTCGTCGTCTTCCGTCTTGGGGGCCGCCTCTGGCTTGAGCTGCTTCAGCCAGTCGGCCATGCGGTCGTTTGTCTCCGTCTCTTCCTCCTTCAGCTGCTCGTTGATCATGCTGGTGTCGACGTCGCGTGTGTGGTCGTAGTCGTCCATGTCCCACACACTCAGGAGACGGGTGCTCAGCATATCCGTGTAGCTGGACAGCTTGAAGGCGGACTTTTGCCAGGGTCCACGGCTGACTTGCCTCGCCTTCCTCTTTATATCCGTTTTGGGCGGTTCTGCAGATGCAGCTATAGCTGGATCACCATTCTCCTTTAAAGTGTTCGTCTCTTGGGATGCGGTGATCTCTTCCTGCGACTCCACTAGGCCGTATTCGATGGCGATTTCCTCGGGCTTCTCTTCTTTTGTTGAAGCACGCTGTGCTTCGACTTTGATGATGTCCCTTAGGATGGGAGTGGACTGCACTTCGGTGCACCTTAGTCTCTGCCGCTGTACGCACTGTTTGACCAATTCGCCGTAGTAGCTGATGGCCGGTATGTTGTGGAGGCCCGTGCGGTACTCTGTGCGGTCCGCATTGTTGCGCACCGTCAGCCGCTGGCTGAATACATCCCCGATGCTGTTGGAGGTCAGCAGCTGGGCAAAGTCATGCTCAGGAGTATCGTGATCCAGCTTGTTGAAGCGCAGACCCGTGACACACGCCTTTACTCGCTCCGGAAGGTCCGCGTACACATCAACGAAGCCCTGCAGCCGCGCATCGATCAGGGCCTCCTCCAGCGAGAGCGGTTTGTATGGAATCGTGGGGGAAGACATTTCCTTCACGCTTTGCGTGGCTCCATCCAACTCGCAGATGCGCTGATCGCTGGGCAGGAGGCTGCTCATGGCAATGTACTCGTTGCCGTCGTGGATGCAAGTGTCCATGAAGGTGGGCGGGTAGGTCATCTGGTGGGTCCAGGTGAGCACGGCGCGGTCGGAGATCCTCCGGCCCAGGCAGCGCATGTCCAGGCAGTGGAGCTTGTGGTTACTGGCCACATACAGCAGGTTCGGATTCGCGCTGCGGGCGAGGCAGGAGAAGGTCTCGCATTGATTCATGTGGACGCTGCTGGCGTGGCATGGATTGAGTGGCTGGCCGATGCGCATGTCCACAGTGAGAAGCATCGGCTGGCAGAGGTAGTGGAAGCTGATGCTCCCCGAGGGAATCATCTGGGCCCAGGTGCTGCAGTGCTTGTTGAAGGACTTCAGCATGCATACATTGTGCTTCTCGATGTCCTGCTGCGTGACAATGTCTAAGAAGCTCACGGTCCGATCTTGGCAGGCAAGGGCCAGGATGTTGGCGTTGCCCGCCGCCTGCGAGGCGCTGATGAAGGGCACGTCTTGGCTGCTGTGCTTGCTCTGACGGACCACCTCGAATTCCTCCTCGCCTGAGTCCGCCTCCTTCAACTCGTAGATGGAAATCTCCCTCAGGAAGCGGCAGAGAAACATGTGGCCGTGGTTCACACGAAAACTTTCCATTGGCAGCAGTTGGAAGGCCTCGCTAGACGTCTCCTTCAGCATAGCAGAGTGCCGGGGAAGCCACAAATTAGCCTCGTCTTGCACCTCGGAGAAGTGCAAATTCCGCAGCCTGTCGCCACTCACGTGCATGGCCAAGGTCTTGCCGTGGTAGCTCATTGTCTGTAGGTTGCCGCCCGTGTAGTAGTAGTCGTAGCTGTCCATGAAGTACCGGTTCTCCTGCGAGGCTATGTGCTCCGCAATGTCAAATAGGCGCGCATCGTAGATCCCCTCCTTTTTCTTCTTCTCTTTATGTTTCATTTTCTTGCTTCGCTTGTCGTATTGGGCCCTTAGGTATAGTAAATGGCGCATATAGTCGTCGTATGCCTGTGGCCGCTGCACGCAGGGCTCAATAAAGGCCGTGTGCCCGTCGCTGGCCACGAACACAGGCACTGGCGTGTACTCTCTGCAGCTGGGAAACATTTGCAGCTCTTCGTCCGGCTTCGCAGCGAAGCCCTTGTTCACCGAGGGGTGGGCGAAATGGGGCGTGGTCTCCATCACATATCGCAGAAAGTTATCTGCGCTTTTAATCTCCTCGTTGGAGGTATCATGGTCATCGTCTTTAGGCATTCTCCCCTGATCCTCGTCATTGGAGCAATCCTCGTCGTTGGAGCTATCCTCGCCATTGTCTTCAGGCTCGATTCCTCTTTTCTCGTCCTTGATAACGCTTTTTGAACTGGACGCCTTGGCATCGTTGGCCGAGTTGTTCAGTTTATCTAGCTTAAGTTTCTTGGAGTAGCGGCGCGGCATTTTGTCTGCAAAATGGAATGAAACGATTCGGATTCGTTTCAAGATAATTACTTGTGCTGCGGCTCTTCAAAACAACCCGCAAAAGTTTGTTTATTTCCACATGGTATCTTCTTCTTTGGTATTTTGCCATTCAGGGTCACATCTATTAAATACATGGTATATTTATTTTAGGTAGGTACATATTTCAGAAATTCAACTGTCTATCGCACAAAAATACCCATACCCATACCTATAGTCGTTGATATTTTTTAAATATATTTTATACCATCTAATGAAATTGTGTGTGCAGGCCTGAGGGTCGTAACTATGAGTACCAATAAATTGTTTTGTCGTCTTTTGGAACGATTTTGAAAATTTTAAAATTGTGTGGTGTAGTAGCCAAGCTGTAGCAAATTTGTAGCATACAGTGGCGCTTCGCAACATTTGGAAAAAGTTTCAAAATGTTGCGAAACATTTGAGTATTTTACATTTTATATTTTACGGTAAAAAAGTATTTACATATTCGTTTCTGGTACTAAAATACTAAAATTGGCTTAAAATTCAAACGATCAAATCAACGGCCAGTACTTTTAACATTAATTCAGAAGTAGCCATACTCCGTAAAAACGTTTTTGATGAGTAGCAAATGTGTAGTTACCGTGTAGGAGCCATGTAAGAAATGGTATTTATTTGTTGACCTCCCTTGTTTAAGCCTTATTTTAGACCGAATTCCATAAGCTTATTTTTTTGAAAATGGTCAATCTTGTAGACAATTGATTGATATGGGCGCTAGCGTCCACATGCCCTGTAATGATTTACCCACCTGATGGTGGGGTGGATTTTACCTTGCAGGCCTTGCATTTTCTGGGACGTTTTACCTCTTGTCCATACCCGATTTTTTCCGAAGATCCTCAGCAATTTCCTAGGGAAAATATTATAAACTTCCCAGGACCGCGAGGATTTTTTACAGCGGGTGGATTTGAAATGAGCAAGGGAGTTACTAAAATAATGGATCAATTGCTAAAATCAAAGTAAACTGTTTCATGGGAGATTAGTTAATCGATTATGTTATCTTTTTACTATAATTTCTGGGTTTCCTTCCAAGGAGTAGCCCCAACACTTTAAAGCCCAAATTATAGTGAACGAATAAAACAATAGCCCCAAAACAACTAACTTCGACACGAGCGTTGCTCACCAGCCATTGTAAAATTGTTAAATCTATTATTTGCATAAACTGCAATATTATATTAAACCGA
Source organism: Drosophila algonquin (assembly GCA_035041765.1). Lineage (NCBI taxonomy): Eukaryota > Metazoa > Arthropoda > Insecta > Diptera > Drosophilidae > Drosophila > Drosophila algonquin. The sequence goes on from JAWNKY010003561.1 coordinate 1,763,596, forward strand.
ATATCAAAATCGTTTCGTCGGTATTTTTACGGTATATTTTTAAAATGAGGCCGTACATTTCGGTATATTTCTGTTGGGACGGTAAGTTTCGGTATATTTCTGTTGGGACGGGTATATCTTATCGATATTACAAAAATATATATTTTAAGAAATTTTGACGAATTGTCGAATTAAGTGTGAAGTTTGTGAGAACGTGAGAACGCGAACGGTTGTCTGCTACCTTCTTGTGGGTGGAAGCGAGTGCGCGAACGAACAAAAAGGGCGAAACGCGAACAGAAAAGGAGCAGAATTACACAAGTTGTAAAAACGTTTTTGAGACCGAATATTGATTTTTCATAGAATCAGCGCGCGGTTATTGCCGTTGTCCGTTCTCTGGAAAGAACAGTGCTGTGATAACAGTAAAGAAAAGCAATTGAAAGGCGTGCAGTAATTGTCCACTCCACGGTTAGCTGTATTAATTGCACCTGCCTGCTGTCTGCTAATCCCAAAGTCGACCCATTTCTGCCTGGAGGAGAGACACCAACACCTCTTACGCACACACAAACAGACACACGGCCCACGACGACGAGCGTCAGGTGAGTTTTGATGTCCACTAGCACTCTTCCACACCCACTCCCCACACATACTCTCTCTCTCTCCCCCACTCCCCTCAAACATTCACACACCTACACAGCAGGCACGATGTACACACATACACACGCATAACCAGACAAAACAAATGCAAAACGCAGCGAAAGAGCAGCAAAAGCAACTTCAAAGGATCAAAGGATCATCCTAATCTCTTACGCTGTCCTCTTCTGCCTAGTGCATTTGTTTTGTTGCAGCTCTCCCACAACTACTACTCTCGCTCTCCATATTCTCCCGACCCCCTCTCTGTCTTGTCTTTCTCTCTCAAGTCTAAAAACTCTTGCGCTCGCCCCCATTAAAACACGCTGCATCATCCAAACTTTATCATTTGCATCCATGTATTTGTAACTACTTTTTCTCGTTTCTGTCTCTGTCTCTGTATCTCTCTCTTTCTCTGTTTCTCTTTCCAATTAGCACAACTATATTTTGCACTGCTTCTTCTTCTTGTTCCTCCTACTTCTCCTGCCCGTAGTTAACAGTTCGCTGTTAAACGTTTCCCACCCTGCCACACTGCATGTTGTTGTTATTGTATCTGCTGCTAGCTACTAATATATATATATACATATGTATCCCAGTAATGCATCCAATTTCTTCATTTTTTGTTCGTTTGTACTGATTTCTTTATTTTTTTGTGATTTCGGCTGCTAATTTTGACAAGCCCCACCGTATGGCTCCATGGCTCTGACGTAATGCCAGCGCCTGTCTCTGCCTCTCCCTCTTTCTCTATATCTCTCTCTCTGTCTCTCTGTCGACGTTTTCCCAGCTCTAAACGACCTCCAGCAAAACTTCGCCGCAGCACTGTGGGGCCTCTGCAGAGTGGAAGCGGAGACGTGCGACTCTCTTTGTTCTTAGAGTTTTCACCTGTTAGAAGCTCTACTGTACTTGCAGACTTGTTATTTGCTGTTTTTGTGAAATTTTATTGCTCTCTATAGCGATTGAGGCGGGGACGGAGTGCTTGATGTAACGGTAACCTGTCGGCGCCATCGCCAGTCATTTTCCTTTATTCGCTTTCGTTTTCTATTCCCCGTTCCATGTTCCCCGTTCCCCGTTCCCCGTTCCGTTTGACTTTTGTGCATATTTAATGCGTAGGTCAGTTTACCCCCAAAACACACACAAACAGACACAACCACATACACGGACACACATGGACACATGGAGACCAAGACAAACACTAAGAAAAAGTTCACAAATTGCTTTTGGCGCCTCCCCCTCTTTGTTGTTCTTGTTCTTGTTGTTGTAGTTCTTGTTGCTGTTCTTGTTGTTGTGTTTTCCGTTCTGTCCACTCAGGTGGTTTATCTACTCTGCCTCACTCTCCCCGTTACACTCCTATCCCCATCCCCGTCCCGTCCCCTCTCTGCTGCGGTGGTGGCGACTCTGTTTTTATGTAACTTTCAAATCGATTGCAAACACGTAACAGTAGAGCAACCTGCACAGTCCGCCACAACCCCCCGAAAACACCGAGCCGTCCCCACTGCTCGCCCCATATCCTCGCATATCCTGCAACAACACTCTGACGTTGAACGTGTGATTTCGTACGTCTTTGTATCCTGCAGTAGAGGGTATGATGGGCTTGCATAGCAGTTGTTGTCCTGAAAGGAAGGAATTTCCGGTAAGATATCCCTCATTGCCATAGGCAGCACACATCTCTGAATCTCTGAAGTTATAGTCCAGTTCTAAGCAAAATCCACCCAAATCCTAGGAACCAGAAGTATTTTCCTTACCTCGTACGCCGGCTAGGGTATTAGTAACTTGGGCCCCTACAACATTTTCCTTCTATCATGTTTTTTTGTTGGCCTGCGGCCTGGCATAGCGTGACATTTCCTTTATGTGATTTGCTGTCGTTGTAGTTGTCCCTGGCCCCTGGCCCCTGGTGCCTAGCCTCTAGGCCCCTGTTTTCCCCTCACAAGCAAAGAAGAACATTTGAATAATTTCTGTTTTGCAATTTTGTCGCTGCAGCAGGCGGTGGAACCTTGAAAGGTTCGACTCGGACAAATTGCACTCAATCAAACGGCAGGACCATGAAATCTTTGCAGTTCCCCGACCATATCTGGGGGGAAATCAATCCTGCCATTGACTGACTGACACAAAGAGGAGTTCCTCAGAAGAAGATCTACTCTACAGAAATGCCAAATAGTTCTGCAACTATTTTCCCAGCTGGGGACCCGCCTCCAATGGGTTTGGTTTGTTGTTGTCCGGTTGACCTGCCAACGGTTGCCATGGCGCTCTGCCAAATTGTCGATATTTTGTGTGCTCCTTTGGCACGGACACGGAAACGGGTGCACGGGTACAGGCACGGGCATGGCACTATGAGGTTGTACGAGTATATCTACCTATAACCTCCTCCTCTCCATTCGCCAATGCCAATTTCCATGGCTCGACGAGTTTTTCCCACCTTTTCTGCCACTGCTGCTCCTCCTGCTCCTACTGTTACTGCTTTCCTTGTTGCACCCTCGCGTACAATTGTAATTATGAATAATTTGCCATAAATGGCGCACGCTGGCCTGCAATTATTGGAATTGAAGTGCCCCAGATGTGGCGCTGATAAATCGCTTTTCGCTTTTCGCTACATAGTTACACAATCTTCCAGCCATTCGCATACTACATTTAAATATATGTACTATGTGCACCCGTATTCTTCTGTTGTCATTATATCATTCCGTGCGGCCACAGCGAAAACTGCAAGCGCAACTTTATCAGCGCCCATAAATCGCTGGGCAAAAAGGTCAAAGTTGAGTCCTGCTGATGGCTTTTGCATGGGTGGTGGAGTGTCTCACCTTGTAACCTCCAGCCTACGGCCTGCGGCAGGCGGAGCTTTAAATGAGATGCCATTCTGCACTGATTCGGGCCGCGCTCGAGGGTGTTTTAATGGGTGTAGAAATTCCTGTTGATTAGTGGTGGAGAAATGTTTCCAAATTTCTGAGTTTTGGAAAGGCTAATAAAGATTTCGGTTAGTAAGAAAGTTATCCTGTCCTTCGCAAATATTCGTGGTTGTCTGAGCCATCTATGTAGCCTTGGAGGGTGTATAAATCACCCCTTTCAGACGTGACTCTGGCTGATTGAGATTTGAAGGAGAAATGCATTCAGCCATGATCCCAGAAACGAGCTGACAAGAACAGACGATGGCTAAACCTAAGGATAATCTTACAGTTTCTATGATATATAGTCATAGTCTGGGCTTTAAACTTTCAGTTCTTTCTCTCATTTGTTTTCTGGGGATATCTGTCCAGCCATTGCTGAGTAAATACAGTCAGCCCCTGTATGATCATAAGATAAGCAGATAAGATAGGGAGAGGCAGAGGGACCTTTGACAATTACTGGCTCACCATTGATGCTGAAAAATGCTTTTATGGCAAAAGTTTTTCCTCTTTATTGCAAATTTATGCAGAAGTGCGATGAGTATTGCTGCAGTTGAAATGCGTAATGACCAATGAAGCAACGAAAGTTGTTCCGTTCTGTATAATAAAACTCTAAACAGAGAGAGTCTCTCTCTCTCTCTCTCTCTCTCTCTCTCTGGAGGGTCATCATACATCATACGCAACGTTGTACCAGTTCAGATACGAGTTCAAACTGCTCTGCCCTCATTCATAACCTAAGACGCAAAAAAAAAGATTTACTCATAACGAGTTTTGTTCTGTTTGGCGAATAAATTTATACACAATTATATATTGTATATGTGTGAGTATTACTACATTGGGTATATGCACATACATATGTACATATGTACGTATGTATGTTTGTGTTTATCTATATCTGCTGTAGAGCTGCGTCATATGTAGCTACAACCACACCACGGACGGCAACCCACTCGAGTGGGGAGCCGCTTCTGTTTTTTGTCTTTGTTGTTGTTTTTGCTTTTGCATTTGCCTTTGCCTTTGTTGTTGCTTGTGTTTCTTTTTGTTATTGTTTTTGTTTTTGCGATTATTAGTTGATAAATTTTGCTCGTGTGACGCACTCAATCAGCTCCCCTCTGCCTCTGGGGAAAAATGGGGTTCATAACGTTGTCATCCCAGCCTCGTGAGCATGTGTGAGATTTTCATGGCTTTGCACTCTTGGCCCTCATCTGGGCCAGGCCAGGGTACGAAGCGGCCCCGGACCCGACCGGGGACCCTCTTGGCGGAAAACTGGGTTAATGTAATGCATACACATGTGCCACAGCAAGAAGAAGAGGAGAAATGAGAGGAGGAGAGGAGGAGAGGAGGATGGAGAATAGAACCAGATGGATGGGCTGCAGTCTCTTTCTTCCATCTCTCTCTCTCTAGTGCCCTCTCTCTCTGCGGCTGCAAGGGGCTGGCACTATGCGGCTTGGCCTGCATATTTAGTTTCAAGTACGTACATTGACGCCAAAGCTTTCAGCACAGTGGAACTTGGCTAGCGTGGAGAGTAGTGACAGTAATACTTGGCTCTACAAAGATAACGATTGAAGTAACAGCAGGTGTGGTTTTTGGCTTTCTTATACTTTTGCAAACTATTAAATTACTAACTAAATCTGGTTTGTGGCTCACTGCTTATTAACCCCTCATAATCTGCGCCTTTGCGATTAAATTTCCCACTCTTCCAGTTGCATATTTGGTAGGCCTTCTCTCGCTCTTTCTCGCTCTGTGTGTCTCCACGCACTGCCACCAATCTGCCACCATGCACCATCTGGAGAGGGCCCTCTGGCAGTGCCACACCTTGCATTAATACACTGATTTTCCCCAGCTTTCAATTTGTGATTTCCGTGCCGGTGGTGTTGTCTCTTTGTTCTTTTTGTTTTATAATTTTTGTGTACTCTTCTCTTTATTTTTATATGATTTATGTTTTGTGACGTTCCCGCCGCTGCCGCTGCCGCTGCTGCTGCTGCTGCTGTCTCTGTCTGTCTGCTGCCTCCATCAATACATGGCGCACGCATACAATTATACTCCCACACAAACATCGACGCTGACGCTGACGCCGACGCTGGCTGATGAATCAAATGCATTCTTAATACACTCACTCACCAACACCAACACACACACGCGCACGAACGCAACATGCATGCACAGGAGGAAGCTCCGTTTTTTTGTCGTATTTCGTTGTGTTAATCCGAAGACTTGAAGCAGGCTAAGTATTCAAAAAGCAAAAAGTCAAACGGCAAACGGCAAACGAGCTGAAAAGCTGCAGATATTAAGACAAGTCAAGAAAAGAAAAGACAGAGAAATTAATTAAGCGATGCCCCAAGCAGAGGGCGGCTATGTGTCGCTGCCGGCTGTGAATGGCAATGGCAGCGCCATCTATCAGTCGACCACCGAGCCCTCGGCCCCGCCCTCCGTGTTTGAGAGCGTCAAGCGGGTGATCGGGCAGGCGATCAAATCGACGCCCGGGGACAGCGAGGAGTTGTTGCGCTCCGAGCGCCAGCCGGTCATTGTCGGCGGTGTCAGGTAAGTGGTGCGAAGGGGGTGGGCTGCAAGTAGCTCGGAGCCCACCCGCACTCCCGCACTATCGAGTGCATTCCCAAGGTGTATTCAGTACAAGGCGAGAACCGGCAGCTACCGCGAGAGCGCGCCCTGGCGCTGCTTCACCTTGTAAAAGTACACCTTGCGCACGACTACTATCAAACTCCCGCACCCGAATCCAACCTCAATCTTAATCTCACAATTCCTATTCCTTACACTCTCTCACCCTCCTACACGCACTCCCACTTCCCACTTTCCCATTACTCTCACTCTCTCCCACTGACAGCACTTAAAGCGGAACATCAAAACTCTCTTGACCTCCCCATCCGCCTCCTCCTCCTCAGAGCCCAGCTAAACGTTATGTTCTGTCCTCCTCCCACCCTCTCGCCGCTTAATTGTGATTGCATGTCTTTTGCTTTTGCTTTTGATTGTTGCTGTTGTTGCATTTGTTGTTTCTCCTTGTGTTATTTTTGCACTTGATTGCGTTTGATTTGATTTGGCCACAAGGAATACATGAATATATCCTGGACATATCATTACCGTCATCCCCTCATCCTCACTCACTTCTCCTCTCTGAAGACCAAAAATTGTAGAGAATCCGTAGTCGCCTCTCCCCCCAAATAAAGCAATCATTCAGACATCGAATCTGCTTTTGTGGCTCCATTCTGGGTTTAGCCAAGACTCAAGGTCGCCGATTTCGGCAGTGCAGTTTGCACTTTAGCCCCCCATGCCGCGCGCTCTCTTCCGCTCTGCCGCACTGTTTTACAGTTTTGTCAATACAACAAACGCAGACGAGAGCAGAGCAGAGCAGTGGAAAAGCTCCACTCAATCCGCACACTCCCGACTCGTCGGGGGTCGAGACAGCGGCTTAGTTGGACGCCAGCCGCGGTCCGACCCACATTCGTTCTATTTCTGTCCGCTCTGGATCTGTGCCAGACCAGATCTCAAGTGCTTTAATTAATATTTCCGCTGTAAGTGCCCGTGATTTAGCTCAATTCATTTCGCATCCAAGTGAGACAAACGATTGTAAACGAGATCTCGGAATGCTCTTCGTTCTCCGCTCTCCGCTCTCAGTGCATTGCACTTATCCATGGGTCAAACCAATCACAGCCGGTTCGAACCGGTTAAAACAGGGCCTGGCACCGGCTTGACTCCAGTTGCAAAGAAGAAACAAAAGCAAAGAATAAACAGCAGATTAACGGGAACAGTCATTTAATTTCTCCGTCACTCACTCTCTTTCTCGAAAAGCCCTTCCCCCTCATAGAAAGAAGGAAAATTTCGTTGGAATGGAATTGTTGGTGTACAAAATTCGATTCTATGTCAATAAATTATTCAGCTCAAAATGTGTATGGCCTGTAATTAGTCAGTTAAATCTGTCCTTGAATGGGGTACCGATACCTTCCCCTACCAGAGTCGGTGACAGCAATTGGCCTGTGGTCAGTGGGTGGAACTTTCCTTTCCCCCATCCACAGCTCTGCTCTCTTCAATTACCTTCTTTGGGGATAGTCACGTAATCAATTAAAGTCTGAATTTTTGTTTCTCCAATTAAAGCTGTCCTTAATAGCGTAGGTGTAGTAGTGGCAGCAACTCCATTCGAATAGTTTTCCTTCTTCCTGCGATCCGCACTCCTACGGGATTGCTTAAAGTTCGCTCTGGGACTCTAGCGCGGCTAGAGCATAATCACGTAGCCAATTAAAGGTGATAGCCACGAATTCCATTCCAGCGATGCCAGGATAATGAATCTACCTTTCCCCAAGTTTCCCTCCAAACCTTCCTCTCCCTCTCTCAGTCTCTCTCTCTCTCTCTCTCTCTCTCTCTATCCTTCAACATTAACTAATTGAGTTGGGGCCCGTCCTCGGCTGTAAAAGTTTTCTGTTTGCCAAAAAAGAGTGGGAGAGAGTAAACAAAAGTTACTCTCACATTCCACCGCTCTTTCCGTTTCCTGCTTCACGGAGCTGGCCCGAAAAGGTAGCGGAAGATTAAGAGAGCGGCGCTGTTCCAAGGGGAACGGTAAACGGTAAATTGTTATGGCAGCAGCTGGTCTCATATTTCTGGCGCCACTTGTTTGCTGTCTCTCTTTATCCACCAGCCACCAGCCATCTGCCTCGTCCCACATCGGCACGGCATTTACCCCGAATGACATTGCGTGACTCATTTGCTTACGTTTTACGTAACGCAACGTGACAGCCTATACGGCGTCCTTGCCCATCCCCCTACCCCTCCCCCGCCCAGCTTTCCCTCAGTGTCGCCCAGTGTCGTCCCATCAAAACCCCATTCCATTCATTAAGCCGGCGAAATTACTCTCTAATACTCTTCCTCTCTCTGTATCTGTCTCTGTCTCTCTCTGTCTCTCTCTCTCTGTGCCTTTCTCTGTCAAATATCCCCTAAGAATTACTCAAAAGAAATATATATCTTATACATATATCGAAAGAGGTTACTTGCTGATTTTTCACATACGTATTACCATGGAAAAGTCCTCAAGGAACTGTCTAGAGTTTGTGTTCTTTTTTTTTGTTATTCTTTGCTTGCATGCTCATAGACTCTCTTTCAGAGACCGCGACAAAACTGGTAAGACTCTGAACACCAAGATGCCGTCAGCACCGACACACACTGCCGAGGAGGCACACCTGCTGGGGTAAGCAAAGTCCACCGATCCCAAGAACCAACAACAGTCCAAGCAGCGATCGAGTCAGATTCCCCATAAACATACACGTACCGTACTGTATTTACCCCTAAATATACAAAAACCCCCTCCGAATGTAAGATATTCGAGCGTCCCGTCCCCCCCGTCTCTCACACTCAACTATACACACACTGTAAACACCGTAACACCCCCACACTATCACACAAGTTTAGAGTTTAGAGTTTTCTTTTATTTTAATGTTAAGTTGTCACACACTTGAATTTGATTTATGAATATATTCGAATCTCTGCGAGAGAGACAACAACAGTACTCGTAACTCGTAACTCGTATCTCGTATCTCGTACGTTTGTAAGTATCTTTGCCTAGATTTGAGTTGAGTTTGAGTTTTTGGTTGTGTGATTTGCAAGCAGACGATAAATAGAACTAAACCCTATAAACAGCATCCTTCTATCTCTTTCTCTCTAACTCTCTCTCTCTCTCTCTGCCCTACCCCGAATGTTGATTAATGGAATTTCTTTCGTCTTGATTTGGTTTGAGTTTTGCATTAAACATATACATTTTTAAACATATACTACTATGCCATATAGAGAGTAGTCGAGCAGCGAGATCATGCCTCAGTCCTCCCCCGATTAGAATTATTAGCAATAGCCTTATAGACCAGTCCATATATGGAGAATGCACCCAGAGCCATAGACCGACTGGATGCCAGTCCATGAACAGCTGCCGCCACTACAGCTGCGCTGCTGCTTCTGCTGCTGCCCAAACCCCACTAATCAATCAGTTGACTCACCAGGAAACAAGACTGAATTGGTTGCTAATTGAATCCTCGCCTTGCCATTCCTCACCACAGCACCATGCCCGTTGACCCCATGGATGACATCGAACTGCGCTCCGTGCAGCTGCACTTCCCCAACGCACGAGGCTCCATCCTGGAGGCCTGCGACCAGCGCCGCGTGCCCACAGACAAGGGCGACATACACGTGGCCATACAGGGCGATACCTCCAAGCCGGCCATCGTCACCTATCATGATCTAGGCCTGAACTGTGAGTACTGTTCTTCAAACTGAAGTAAGCTCCAGTCTTAGAATACGTGCTCGCACAGATGCCACCAGTTTCGCTGGCTTCTTCAACTTCCCAGTGATGCGGGGCCTGCTGGAGAACTTCTGTGTGTACCACGTGACGGCACCCGGACAGGAGGAGGGTGCCCCAGCATTGCCAGAGGAGTAAGTCCTCAACTATATATCAACTTGGAACGATCTCGCCCTAATGCATTCCATCCCATCTATAAATAGCTACGTGTATCCAACCATGGACGAGCTGGCCGCACAGCTGCTGTTCGTGCTGTCGCACTTCGGATTGAAGTCCGTGATTGGATTCGGAGTGGGAGCTGGTGCAAACATTCTGGCCAGATTCGCCCACGGCCACCCGGACAAGGTGGGGGCACTGTGCCTGATCAACTGCGTGTCCACGCAGTCGGGGTGGATCGAGTGGGGCTACCAGAGCTTCAACGCCCGCTTCTTGCGCACCAAGGGCATGACTCAGGGCGTCATTGACTATCTGATGTGGCACCACTTTGGACGCAATCCAGAGGAACGCAACCACGACCTGGTGCAGATGTATAAGCAGCACTTTGAGCGCGCCGTCAACCCCACTAATCTGGCTATGCTCATCAACGCATACATCCATCGCAACGATCTACACCTGGCGCGCACTCCGCCAGGCACCCCGGGCACGGAGACGGCGGCCACCACGCTGAAGATGCCTGTCATCAACATCACGGGCTCGCTCTCGCCGCACGTGGACGACACGGTCACCTTCAATGGTCGCCTCGACCCCACAAACTCGTCCTGGATGAAGGTGTGTATCCGATCTTACTGTGTATCCGATTTTCCGGTTTCTGACTGTGGATTCCTTCCTTCTGCCTTTCAGATTTCCGATTGTGCTCTGGTGCTCGAGGAGCAGCCGGCCAAGCTGGCCGAGGCCTTTCGGCTGTTCTTGCAGGGCGAGGGCTATGGTAAGTGTTAGAACACGCACACTCCACCACAACAACATCAACCAACTACTCCAACAACAACTGAACAACCTCAGCAAATCTCTGCTACAATCTCAGCAATCTATTTCCTACTTACTACTACCCTCTTAACTATCCACTACTACTATTACTACTACTACTACTACTACTACTACTCTTCCTACTACTATCTTAGTCTTATTCCTAAAGAGCCCCGACTGGGACGGCGAGCAGTCGGGGAGCTGCCTCCAGAATCCTCCTCGAAAGTGAGGCTTAGTTTCAGTTCAGTTCAGTTCAAGAACCACCAGTCCGAAGAGGCACCTAGCCTAGACCCTACTTATCTATCACACCCTATATCTAGATCCTAGACACACACTCCAAGTCGCCTTCTGGCCTTACCCAATCTAAATTTTAGCCTAAACGGATGAGAATCTTTGAGAATCAAAAGCTTTTCAAACCAAAACGAAACAAAAAACCAAAGAAAAACTATTATTAAACAAACTGTGCAAAATTTTATATTTAACAAATTTACAAATTGGAAATTGGAAATCGAAATTGAAATTGAAATTGAAATTCGTTCGTATTATGTTGAAGAACCAAAAGTATTTGTACGCAAGAAAAGTATTTCAAAATAAAAACCGAAAAGTTGTTGAAAATCAATTCGTTTACTTTCTCTACATACAGTATATACAACATATAACTCCCCTCCCTCTCGAAACTTCCCCTAGATAGGGCCAGACCCTCCCCACGAAACACACTGAAACAGATGAAGTAACCGCCAATCCAATACGAACCCCAAATGCATTACCGCATCAACAGAAACAACAAGATATTTCAATATGTTCATTACTTTGTTTTTCATTTCTTTTTCCTTTCTCCAAAACTGCTTGTTTTTGCTAAAAACCAACATACCAAAAAAATATATACAAAAAATACGAAAAAAATATAAAAAAACTACCGAACAACACGCCACACGAATCCAAATGAAAAACAAACCCTAAAAAATCTATCACACGAAATTGCACCCTGAATCAATTACAAACCCCATCCCCCATGCAACGCCATGAATTCCACCATAACATCCATGCATATGCACATGACCTTGGGTACCACTCATTTGATTTCATGACCCGTCCATCCATCCATCCATCCACCGACCTGGTCCCGGGTCTGGTCTGGTCTCTGATGATCCGAAAAAACAACAACTGTGTTCTTTTGCACTCTAATTCTGATTTTCTTTTCGTTTCGTTTCGAAATTCGTTTTAAACCAACAAATTAATTATTCTCGTAATCTAATGCGCGTTCTCTATAATTTCAACAAAACAACAAAATATAACAAACGCATATATGTATGGTATGTATATTTGTAAACGAAACACACACAAAAAACATATGCAAACACACAACCGTAGTATCCGAGAAGCCCCAGTAGGACGTACCAACCCAACCCAACCCAACCCCCAAGGCACAGCGCAGTAAAATACCGATACAAATAAAAACAAAAACAGAAACGAAATTCTAGTTGGAATGCATTTAGTTAATTAATTAATAAAATAATTCAAATTAACATTCGTACATATATAAACACACATACGTACGTACTTATAAAATAGTCAAAATGTAGAGTTTATAGTAACGAAACAAAAAATACTCTCAAGTGACTTGTCCTCGCCTGCACACAATACGTAGACTTTTGCTTTTGATCCCTGGCTATACTATGCTGTAGAGTACAGTGCCGCCTGGCATTTGATGCTTTGACGCTTTTCCAATGCTCTTTGATTTTCGCCCCCCCACACACACACACACACACCCGCCCATCCACACAAAGAACACCTTAATTAGATAAAAACTATAATTTATTTGATGTTTTATTTATTTCATTTATTTACACGCAAATTGAATACAAAATACAACAACTCAACAACAATTACTACAACAACAACAACAATAAAATAATTATAAAAAACCCCCACCAAAAAAGCCGTTGGCACGCTCCAAAAGCTGGCACGCAAAATCTCAATGGCCAGTCGGAGCAGTTCCACACAAATTGAGCTTAGTGTGCAGTGAGTGAGAGAAAGAAGAGAAAAAGCCAAGGAAGAAAGCTTAAGAGAGATAGAGCAGGAACAGCGGTGTGACAGCAGCACAGACTCCCCCCGCCCCCGCCCCCAAAGAAGAAGCCGGAGGGGGCCATAGAGTGAGACAAATTGGATGTAACCACACCCATAAAAACCACACACACACACACACACACACACAGAACCTCTCGAAACAGTAACGGTACAGCAACAAGTTGGAGCTTTCCTTTCTCCTGTTCCGGGAAGTCCCCTGAAGCTTTTCTTTATTCGTTTGTGTGTGCTCTTTGTTTTTACGTTAATCTTTTATATTGATTACTGAGAATACATGTATAGTCGTAAGAGATCTAAGAAGCGGCAACGGCATTAGTTTCCACTTTTATTTGTTGTCTACATAAATATTTACAATAAACGTATTGCCTATTATTGTATGAATGTCTATGTTTCATACATATTTCCCCTATGGTCTTGTATTTCTTATTTATTTATTTTCCTGCCCCAAAAGTCCAGCTGTACCACACACACACCAACACATTGCCATATCACACCACCCCCACGCAGCAGCCGCAGCTTACAATGCCCCAATGTACGAGTATTTGAAGCAATACATTTATACATACTTTCTGCAAATATACACACAGGCATTGCTATTATATACATACAACTACAATACATAAATACATACGAAAGTATATGCAAAGAAAAGAAAAACAATAACTGGAAGTGTAAGCTTTTGTTGTATATCTGAGAATTCTGAATAAAACGAACAACGTAAATTTCAAAATATGAAAAAAAGAACTAGTTCCAGATGATTCGAAACGTCAGGAATCGCGCGGTCTCTTTCCCACAGCCCACAGCATCATTATCGACATCACCGGCAGATGGCGTCCTCCATCCAGAAAATCACTCCTCCCATTGTCATATTCGACCAGAGCAACCAGAGATTGTCGCCGCATCCGCATTCGCATCCGCATCCCGAATCAATCTTATCATCAATCAAGATGCACTCCACACATACACACACACACACACCACACCACACCACACACATTGTCCAGAAACAAACACACGCCCACACAGACATCTTTTAAACAGCAGCAAATCCCTAGAAAGTGTATAAAGAAACACCCATCAAGAACAACCAACCAACCAACCAGTCAATCAATCAATCAATCAAATCAATCAACCAATCAACAACTTACATGCTCAAGAGTAACATAACGTAAATAACTACTACCTTCCCCTCCAAAAACAACCAACAATCAACCACTAATACTGCCACAGCAACGCCTCTTTCGACGCCGGCGAACTCCCCGTGCGGCACCAAGTACCACACTTACTCCTCGATATTCTTCGCCAACTTCCGGGAGCAGCAGCAACAAGCGATGGAGGAGCGCGACCGGGAACGGGAGCGTGATCGCCAGAGGCAGCTAAATCTCCGGATTGGCAATCGGCTACGCGAGACGGCCATCAACTGTACCAACAACGGAGCTGGAGCTGGAACCGGAACCGGAGCCGGAGCCGGAGACAATAACAACCCTGACGCTAGCGAAGAGGAGGAAGACCAGGAGAACGGAAACGGAAATGGCAACCGTGCCTACGTCACCACAGACACATCCGGCACACTCTACTACGGCACACAGAGCAACAAGATACGCATCACCGAGAACCCACTGCCCGAGCCGGTCAGCTCCTAGATTGTTACGCCCCAATCCTTCTACCCTTTCCACAACCAAGAGAAACCAAAACTAATACACACACCAAGGTACATTAAATAGATGGTCACTCCTTAATCCTCACTTTGTTAATGTTGTTACAAGCGAAAAGAGACAAGAAATAACCACACACACCAGCAGCAGCAGCAGCAGCAGCAGCAACCGCAGCCGCAGCGCAGCCAAGTCAAGCCAAGCTTCAGAGTAGACTTAAAAGCCGAGCCGTGCTCCAAGAGACACCCAGAGACACACTCCACGAAACACTTACACACAGTCAACGCTAGAGAATATCCAAATAATTACGTTAACCACCAAAGAGAATACGTTGTTTTGGCTTTCCCTGATTATCGATCGATCGAAAGAGAGAGAGTGAGCGGACGGACTCTATGAGGCTCTATCGAGATATTTTGTAATTTACACTTTGTGCCTGAGCGTTACGCATGCAGTACAGTACATACATAGAAAATAGCCCCCCAGGACACACACACACAAAACAACATACATGTATCCAGCCAGATCGGAACGGATCGGCAGCTTAGGAATCCTTTTTTTCGACGAGCTTGCTTAGTTGTTGTGAAACGAAGCGTAACGAAATCAGAAACGAACAATATACAAAATTATACATATGTGTGCATGGATATATCCGTGCACACGGATAGATCGATTGAGATCACGATGAAGTGAAGTCGTGAAGTAATGTAACTCAAAGATTAAAAGCATTTTCGCTTAATGTTAAAGAACAAAAATGTAAAACAAAAAACTGTTAACTTAATCCCAAGAATAACGAAAACTAAAAAGTGTAGCATATCAAAATAACGAAAAATACGAAAACACAAATCTCTCAAAATTACATACCTATAGAATTATACAAGAAGCCTACATTGATAAATATTGGACACGAGACCCCATACAACACCACACACACCCACACACGCAAACATACAGCCACACAAACACGATATGAATATAGAATAAATATATACATAAATACGAGTATATATTATACATACATATATGAATAATGAGAACTTTTTGCAATAACTTCGAATTCAATTCAATAAAAGTTTTAGAAGCTTGAGACAAGTCATGCAGCCTTTCCTTTCCATTGCTCTCCTCAGATAGGAGGTCTGGGACAGTGGCGTAACTAGTGGCGTAAGAAATGGGGGCCCCAGTCAGATTTTCATTAAGGGGCCCTTATCAAAAGAATTCTTAAAATCATTCAAACTTTTCTCACTCCCTCACTGAAAAGGATCTTTCAGCTGTAGCAATTGTAACTGGAATAGTTAAAAATAAAATCAAAGCTGTGCAAACTTCTTGAAAATTCGAAGATAAAGCAGCATTTTCAATAATTAACAAATTTGCAAGTTGCTTGACAGAACTAAGTTTTTCAATTTGTATTTTGAGACATGATCGAAGAGATAACTGTTCAGGAAATTTGTCGCCGATGTCTTCTGCATAAGTATCTGCAAGTATCACAGCTTCCCTGTGCAGTTCTTGGTCCGTTGGAGTACTCGAAAAGTTTTGATCACGTTCTTCAAACTTTCAAACCGATTTAGTAATTGATTGCAAATGCTATCGAGACATCCATGGAAAATATTTACACGGAGTCGTGCCTCTCCATCAGACAGTCTTTCGTCCTGGCACAATTCTTCGAAATATTTCCTGGTTTTCTTGATCCGCTTGTTCTGAAACTCAACCTTGACTTTCCCATTCGCACTTAGTTTGATGGCCTGTGATTTTGCTCCCTTGTAGTCATTTCGGAATTCTCGTAGTTCTTGATACGCTTGCTCGAGTAAAACATCTGCTTGGGAAAGATCGACATCTGGCTTTTGGAGAGCTTTTGTAACCAGGTTTGTTGTTGTCAGAACTTTTGTGTGCAAAATGACTTGAAAAACAAATTCGAAATTTTCCATCACTTGGCGTTGATAGGTTGCTTCATTTCGCTCGGTTTTCGAATTGCTGATAAGAATGATTTTGGACAGCGCCTTCAAAATATCACTATACCTGAATCGAACAGCTTGCAAAGAATAGTTCCGGGATGACCATCGAGTTGGACAGAGTCGTTTCAGTTTCAACGAAGAATTTTCGGAGAGAAAAGTTGATAATAACTCCCATCTTTTTATACTGTTCGCGAAAAAAACGTAAATTTGCTCAATTGCTTGCCAAAATTTTTGGACTTCAGGTATTGCACCCATCGAGGCATCTCATTGAGGACAAGGTTAAGTCTATGTTGTGCACAATGGAAAAAAATGGCTTTTTCTTCCCTATCATTCCCTTTTTCTCGCTGTTTTTGCTCAAGCTCAGGATGTTTGTGACACTGAATATCGAGAGAGTAGTGACAAATATGGAACAAAAACAAACTTGCGTCAACAATCTCGATATTCAGTGTCACAAACATCCTGAGCTTGAGCAAAAACAGCGAGAAAAAAAAGATTGGCAAGAAAATTTGAAAAATGAAAAACACGATAGAAATATAATATTAAGCTGGCAACGAATATTTATAACGAAAGAACACCAACATTTTTATTTTTTCCTATTGAACATTTTTCTGATATAAAGATGAAAAAAATGTTTCTCTCTTGCCACTTTTGGGGGCCCCCTGGTGCTCGGGGCCCCGGTTTCTGAGACCGGTAAGACCGGTGGTAGTTACGCCACTGGTCTGGCACCAAGCAGTTCCGATACCTGACGAATAGTCTCCTGCCGTTCTTGTCGCATAAGCTCCGTAATGTGCTGCAGGAAAGTGTGCTGCATATCTCTCTGCTGCCTGAGAAAGGCCCCGTGCGATTGCTTGATGTATTCTACAAGCTTCTTCTGCCCCTCGTTTATCGAGGAAAGCACCTCCTGGGGCGTGGGCTCGGAGGTATCCTCGTCGTCGCTCTCGCCGGCTGCCCCCAACAGGTCACAGCTGGAGGTGGAACTCTCGCTCTCGCTGTCCAAGAGGCTTTCCGGGACAGCAGCAGTTGGAACGGAAGCAAGAGCAAAGCGGGCTGGCATTTGGGGGCAGCGACGCCTGGGCTCGTTGGGAGCGTTGATTAGCTCATCGAACAGCCTGAAGTGGCGGGGCAGAATGCGGACACGGTCGAGGCCATCCTGTTTGGCCTCGCGGTAGCGCTTTAAGAGGAGCCGGAGCTTGTTGCGCAGCTGATGTGGCGTTCGACTGAAGGACTGTCTGGCCAGGATGTTAGAAATGTGCGCAAGAATCTTGAAGTTGCGCTTCTTAGAGCCGTCTAGGGCGCGGAAGAAGCCGTTCTCCTTGATGATAATCAGAAAGGCATCCACCTCCTGGTCTGTCCAAAAGTGGGCTGTGAAAGGTGATTCATTAGTGTCGATTCAATGATCGGACAAAGAGACAGTTCAACCTCCTGAACGCTGCGAGGTGTCGCCGTCCTCGTCGTCGCTGTCGTTGGATTCACTATCGCTGCCACTGCTTACGGTGGGTTTTGCATCTACAGCCGCCAGCTCCTCCGCTGTGGGGTCAATTAGCTTTCGCATGGTCTCGAAGTACTCGAAGTTGTCGCCTCCGTTCTTGGCCTTGTTGTACAGGCGTCGGAGCAATTGAAACTTTATGCGCAGCTTGTCTGGGCCTTTGATATATTGTCTTTTTGCCATTTCCTTTGAGAGCAGCTTGAAAACTTTTGCGTTCCGCTTGCCCAGCAGTGCCACTTGCAGGCCCATGGATGTGATAAGCTCCAGGAAGACATCCACCTCGCCATCCTCCCACTTGCAGCGGACATTGTTGGGCACCGACGACAAGGCGTCCGTGGCCTCTGCATAGAAAGTTTAATATTATACACTTGCATTTCCAATTGCAGCTGGATATATACCATCTCCGTCAGTTAAGATTTCGTCACCGCTGCTGGGATTGCTTTCAGTACTTGGAGGCCTATCCAAGCCTCGGACTCCCTTCAGCTGGTCGTACTTGATTCTGAGCTCGTCGGGACTTTTAGCATAGCCCTGTTTGCTCATTTCGTTGGAGATCTGAAGCAAGACCTCTGCAAGCCGCTCTCCCTCCAGCGGCACATGCAGCTTCTGCTGCCGAATTATGTTCAGGAAGTGGTCTACCTCCTGTTCCGACCACTTTGAACTTCCTTCGCCACCGTCACCGTCACCGTCCAGACTACCAACCGGGCTCTGCCGGCGGGCGTATTTCTGCTCGGGTTCGTCTTTATCTTCATCCATTTCATTCTTTGGCATCCTGTGTGCCATCTTGAATGGTGGGGCCTACGGGGACAGCTATGGCAGCTACGATTTTTCACTAATCAGCCAATTTCAATGTCAAACCACACAATTTTTGCGCAGACTTGGTGTACCTACCGTTGATTGGAGGTGGAAAAAGCTACAATCGATGCATCGAAATTTGGTGAACACTGCGGATATCGATGTAGTAAAATATACCATAAAATGTTCAAAAAATACCAAATCATATTCCTCGATTTTGATTTCCTGTTTAATAGTTGCCATCTAAGGAAACGGACTTATTTGTTGACCTTCCTTGTTTAAACCTTATTTTAGACCGAATCCAATAAATGGGGTTTTTAAAATTGGACAATCTTGTAGAAAATTGTTTCATCTATCAGTTAAAACTATTTGTTCAGGGTTCAGTATACTCTTCAGCTAATTATATTAAGCAGAATATCAAAATCGAGGAATATGATTTCCGTCGATATTTTTACGGTATATTTTTACCGTACTTTTCGGTATTTTTCTGATGGTTGACGATCATAGGTCTTATCGATAAATCCGCCCGCGCTTCACTTTGACGAAATTTTGACACAGAAATTTTGAAAAAGAGGTGAGGTACAACAGAAAAAGAAAGAAACCTGGGAAACCTGGATACGAGTATATAGTAGTCTGCTGTTACATTGGAGCTACAATGGATGCATTAACGAATTCGGTAGAGGAAGAGGAGAGTGGCCCACTGGATGTCACGAAATTGATTGTAAGTTGCCGTCGATCGGAGATCTTGCTGCACCAAAACGTAAACAAGTTTGTATTTATTCACTAATCAACGATAGGGCGGCAGTATCACTGCCAAGGACATAAAGCTACTGCAGCAGGCAAGCCTTCACACGGTGGATGCTGTGGCCAACTCGACTCGAAAGCAGATAATGGCCATTCCCGGTCTCGGTGGGTCCAAGGTGGATCAAATCATTACCGAAGCCGCAAAAATTGTTCCTCTGGGCTTCCTCAGTGCCCGCACCTTCCACCAGATGCGCGCAGATGTCGTTATGCTGACGACTGGCTCCAAGGAGCTGGACAAGCTGCTTGGCGGCGGCATCGAGACGGGCTCCATCACTGAGATCTTTGGCGAGTTCCGGTGTGGAAAGACGCAGATCTGCCACACCCTGGCAGTCACCTGCCAGCTGCCCATCAGTCAGAAAGGTGGAGAGGGCAAATGCCTGTACATAGACACAGAGAGCACTTTCCGGCCGGAACGCCTTTCAGCCATTGCCCAAAGGTACAAACTAAATGAAGCCGAGGTCTTGGACAACGTTGCCTGTGCCCGGGCCTACAATACCGATCAGCAAACCAAACTGATCCAAATGGCGGCGGGCATGCTGTTCCAAACCAGGTATGTGTGGGTACGCATTAAGCCGTCTGGAATCGTGACCAAAGAATCGTCACTCCTCCCAATCCTCCAGATATGCCTTGGTTATTGTCGATAGCGTCATGGCCCTCTACCGCTCGGACTACGTGGGACGGGGCGAGCTGGCCGCTCGGCAGAACCATTTGGGACTGTGCATACGACAGCTTCAGCGCTTGGCCGACGAATTCGGGGTAGCTGTGGTCATCACCAACCAGGTGACTGCCTCGCTGGACGGCGGTGGTAGCATGTTTGTCGCTGATGCCAAGAAGCCAGTGGGTGGACATATACTGGCGCATGCTTCCACCACTCGTCTCTATCTCCGAAAAGGAAAGGGGGAAACTCGCATGTGTAAGATCTACGATTCCCCGTGTCTGCCCGAGTCGGAGGCGTTGTTTGCAATTCTGCCAGACGGCATAGGCGATGCCAAGGAGGGGAACTGATTATTATACTATTTTTAAGATATATCATGTATGTACATGTGCTTGCTAGCAATCAACTTTCATAGATTGACTCGTTAACGTTTTTGAATAATTTAATTGATTTGTTTTAATGTTTGTTTTAATTTTCAAATGAAGGTTTTCTTAGTAAGGTGTGTGAACTTAATTGAACTTACTTATAAACAACTTAAAGAAAACTATAATTTTAAAAATTTGGTTTTTTTAATTTTTCCTTAAAGTGGACAAAATAAGAATTCAAAAAAGGCCGACGAAGTTTTTATTTGGCAATGATTGATTTTTTTTTAAGTTAAATTATTATTTTCTGGAGCAAAATAAATGAACTGATAATTTCAAAAGTATGCTATTTTCTTAAATTAATTTAAATAAAATATTCTTAAATAAACTTTAATTACTTAAATGTGCCCTCCTTTTCTATTTAAGGGCGAATAAACCCTTGCCTTGAGTCTATTCATTTTTGGAGTAAGGTACTTCCAATTTCGCCCACTCTTTCACAATAGCCTCCTTTAACTCCTTCAAAGTACTAAATTGTCGTCCGTGCATGTAAACTTTGCTGGAAAGTATGCCCCAAAGATTTTCTATTATGTTGAAATCTGGACTTTTTGCTGACCATTCCAAAACCGGTCCATGAATCTCCATAATTTCTTTCTCCAAAATCAATAAGTACTTCGTCTAATAATTCAACATATTTCTCAGAGTTCATTTTGTGTGTTACAAAGCATATTGGACTCTTTCCATTATATCCAAATGCAGTCCACACCATAGGCGACCCTCTATAATAATATTGATAGCCATCTAGACCACCTAAATTACATTGTTTTTCATCACTGAATGATATTTCGCCACACTAGATCCCAAAACCTATGGTTTTTTGCAAATTGCATTCTGGCAACTTTATGCCGAGGGAGTAGTTGACATTTGATAACCCTTTTTTCGTACGAAACATTTTGATCGGCCCTCAAAATTTGTTGCACTCGACGCTTTGATACAGTTCGTGACAAATTTGGGCTGCGCTCTGGATTTCTTTCACGGCTAAGCTTTTTATACGTCGCTTATCGCGTTCTTGCAGTAACGGTGGGCGACCCGTGAGGGGAATTTTTTCCATGATTTTTTGGATCTTTTAAAAATTCTCCTGTGCACTTTGGTAGCGATTTGCTGTAGTGGCATCCCCATTTCGTGATATGCTGAAATTTTTTTCGCTCATCATTTGAAAGATATCGACTTTGAGACATTCTATTGAAAATAATTGCATTTAACATATGAAACTTTAAATGTAGATCTAAACAAAAAAACAAATCCTCTGATGCACTTCTAAGATGCCATCGACTACTGTTGTAAGCTCAATCATTTCGTTCAGCATTACGAGGCGCGAGAGCTTTCATGAAAGAATAACGGAACCTAATTCGTTTTTGTATTGCACTTTGTTATTGCCAGCAAAGTAAGATCGCATTTCCGTGCAGATTCTACAATTATTTCCGTCAGAAACGGAACAGAAGGCTTTATGCTTTTCACCAGGCAAACAGTCCTCGATTAGAAACGAATGAATGCATGCAATAAATGGAGTTTTAGAAATTGGTCAATCTTGTAAAAATTGTTTCACCTATCAGTTAAAACTATTTGTTCAGGGTTCAGTATCCTATTCAGCTAGTTATATTAAACAGAATATCAAAATCGAGATATATGTTATATTTTTGGTATATTGCGGTATATTTTGAGGTCAGACCGTATATTTTATTGGGACTTTTTGAGGAATTTTGAGGCAGCATCATCCCAAAAATTTCCTTTTTCATCGCAACAATTTCCCAGTGGGCAGGCCTGCCCACACGTCATGTAAATCAGGTGGCGTGGATTTTACCTTGCAGGCCTTGCATTTTCTGGGCCGTTTTGCCTGTCGTCCATACCCGATTTTTTCTGAAGATCCTCAGCAATTTTCTTGGGAAAAATATTATTTGAAATGAGCACATTTATTCGCCAGGTTTTGGCGAAAAACTGTCGTTTTAAATCGCCAGGTTTTGGCGAAAAACTGTCGTTTTTTACAGACACGCATTTGTCGCGGCACCTAGCGAAGTTTTTTGAAACCCAATGGGGTTTCTTGCAAGTTACTAAAATAATGGATAAATTGCTGAAATGATGAATGTATTGAGCGTTTCCCACCAGCAATTGTAAAATTGTTAAATCTATGATTTGCGGCCATAAACTGCAATATTATTTTAAACAGAATATCAAAATTGAGGAATATGAGTTTCGTCGGTATTTTTACGGTATATTTTGAAAAAAAGACCGTATGTTTCGGTATATTTGGGATGGTCGGACGGTATATTGTATCGACAAATCCAATCGATAATTCAAACTGGCGGCATTTCAATTTTCGCTTTTGGACGGTTAACAACGTCTCTCGTTGACGTCGCTGTCGCTGTGTCGGTTAACGGTTGTTCGCGCGAATCAGTGCTATCAGTGCTAGGCACTGTTCCAAATAATACCTCTGCGAAGCGGAGTTTCTTCGACAATCCTACGGGAATCAATCAGATCAAGGAGAGTCACGCCAGGTCATCCTATCTGGGAGAGTGCATGTTTGTTAACAACATTGTTAATTACATTACACCACCAACAGCAAGAGCAGAGCTTTTGGCCTATACGAGGTGTCTGTGTTTGTGTGTGCGCGTGTGTGAACGATCGCCCATTGCGCGTTGCGGTGGTATTAGCCACTACTGTGTTGGCCTCGCGCTCTGTACCGCTCCGCCCCCACGCCCCAGCGCGACCCGTAAACACGTTAACTCAAACGCGATCGTTTGCGATTCGCATTTATTTCGCGTTCACTGCGGCTGTCGCTGTCCCTGTGTCGTTCCGTGAAATCGCTCGCTAAAAACAGATTTCGGCGAAACACTTGCCAGCGCAAAAAGAATAATATATGTTTGTAATATAAAGTTTATCTTTATACACAGTCGTAATACGTACGGTTCCGCGTATTCTGCCAGTGACCGAACTGGCGGCTGGTTCTGGCCGGGCTAAGTCTGGCTCTGCTCTGAGATGGGGCACGTTACGCTTCACTAGACGCAGCAGTCCCGCACACCGCAACCACCCCCCGCAAGCCCAGTTGCGAATTATCGCGAAAAGTTTTGTAATCAAAAGTCTGAAATAAACAAAAACAGAACCAACCGATCCCGAAGCGAATCGCGTGTTTGTACAGCTTATGAAAATAAGCAAAGCCAGCCCCCAAGGAGAACGCAGCCCCCAAACGGATATCACGGGGAATAGAAAGAGCCGAACCATGAGCAGGAGTCCCGGATCGATGGGGATCGCAGTGCTGATCCTCGTCTGCCTGGCAGCTGCCGCATCGGCCTCGTCGTCGTCTTCGTCGTCGTCCAGCGATACCGGCTATGTGAAGCATGACAATATGAAAGGTAAGCAGTTTTCAGATCAGATGAGATCCCTCCTTTTGTGGCAATCTCTCTACAAGATAGAAAGACAGAGGTACTGCCAGATACGCATAGAGATAGGGATACTGGCTAGGTGCATGATGATACGTCATTCAGACAAAAGACGCCACAGACAAAGATTGCGGAGGGAGCACAGCACCAGCACCCAGCCCAATAGTAGTGATAAAAGAGATTCGATTCATTCAGATTTGAGATTTCAGATTTCAGGGGAGGAAATGCCTCGTATCTATATCTCTCTCTCTCTCTCCCAATGCGTTCTCTGCACAGCACATCGTGCATCTG
Organism: Drosophila algonquin; assembly: GCA_035041765.1. NCBI lineage: Eukaryota > Metazoa > Arthropoda > Insecta > Diptera > Drosophilidae > Drosophila > Drosophila algonquin. Next base: position 1,787,834 of record JAWNKY010003561.1, read on the forward strand.
TTGCTCCGGCTCTGCTACTCATTGTGCCCTTTCTGCGACTGCGGGACACAACAACAACAGGTTTCTCGAGCAGCGCAGCGTGATTTCCCAGTGTTCGCAAACAAGGTGTTTCCTTTCGTTTCATTTCATTTCGTCTTTCTACCTTTTTTACCTGTTCCTGGTCCAGGTCCAGGTCCAGGTACCACTACCTGGCGGCGGCGGCGGCCCCAGTTCCCATTAAGCATCTCCTAAATATGAATGAAGACTGTCGGTGCCATGGCAGTGCAGTATTTGGCTCGTTAAAAAGGACAACAACAGGGGCCAGAGGCAGAGAGGCACAGCACAGTGGAATGAAATGCACAAATGCTTATTCAAATTTTTTCTATTACCCCATTTGCATGGACAACGGCAAATGTTTCGAGTGCTCTCCCCCTCCCTGTAGCCCCCAACTACCCTTTGCCTTTGCCTTTCGTCTTCTTCTACTTTTGTTGTGGATGCAGAAACTGCTGAAACTGGTTTGGCTCTGCGCTTGCTTGCTGTTTTTGTATACCCTCGGATGAGGGTATGATGGTTGCATCGGAGCCCAGAAAAAGTCTTTTCTGAATTTAACTTTGCACAGATTTTTCCATTCAATGTGGGAATAATCATTCTGCTAGGGTATCAAAGCCTTCGCCTCTCCAAAACTCGGCTTCCTCTCTTGGTTTTTATGTCTCTTTTGCAAAAACAAAACCCACATGCATGTCTATCCATCCATCCCTGTCTCTCCCCCACACCCTTCATCGGTTGTGGCACTCTATCTCTCTCACACAACAACATACACACACACACACACACACACACACACTGATGGATAGTTTTTGCGTTTTTTGTTTTCGCCAAGACTTCCTACCACCTGCCCCCCGAGTGGCTGTTGGGCCGCTCAACTCTCCGCTCTCCACTCCGCTCTCCACTCCGCTCTCTTTTGTCTCTCTGTCTCTCGTACGCATCTGAACCGTGAGATTTTATTTCATGCAAAAAAGAAGCAAGCGAAGCAGCAAAGTGGCAGAAGGAAGGGGCAAGCGGCAAGAGGCACAAAAAAGTAGAAGTACTCTGTCGCTGCGCATGCGCAGCACAGAGACAGTCCGACAGTCAGTGGCTGACGGTGGAAGAGAGGGAGCGACCTGCAGGTGTTTTTTCCTCTTTTTGTTGCTCAAACTTAAAAAATGCATTGCACATCATGGAACAAGGAAACCAGCTTATAAATTATAAGTTTTGGCTCGTTGCTGTTGCAGTTGCAGTTGCAGTTGCAGCCTTCTTTTGCTGTGTGATATGGCCATGTCTGTTTGTGGCCGGTTACCCTTTTTGGCAAAGGGAACATTTGTAAAGCTCCTACTAATCTCAATGCCTGAAGATCCTACCCTTCTTATATGAAAACGACGAGTATAATGAGTGGGAGTCTTCAGGGACCATACGAAAGTTTTCCTGGGATTCAGATCTATTGAATGTGGAGTATTTGTGTTGATCAGGCTATAATCGTAGATCATTTCCTCCACTCGCTGTATCCACAATTGAAACTTGAAGTGCATTTCCGTTTCGCCAAAGAAACCTAACGCAAGGGTATTCGTGGCTTCGGAGTGCTTTTCCCTCAACTGGTTCTGTCTCCGGCCTCTTCTCTGTCCTGTGGGAATTGTGCAATGTTAAATGTGGATGGGCGAAACATTAACATAAATAATGAGTCTGTAGGATTCATTCGTTGGAGCGGTAAACCTGGGCATATTATGGCCAAGATACGATCGAATCGAGGGACCTGGACATGGACATGGCCATGTCATGATGAGAGTGGTTCAATTAAATGCGATATTTACTTTTTTCCCTTCCAGCGGGGAGCTCCCACTTGAGTGGGCCCACCCCCTGATCGATGGTGACTGCGTTTTCAGCCATATGTATGTGTTTTTGTTTTTGTTTTTGCTTTTGCTTTTGTTTGTATTTTTGGAAATGCACAAATAAACTTTGCGAGTGAATCATGACGGCAGCCGTCTGCTTATCGGAGCTGATAAGCGAAGAACTGGAGTAGAAGAAAATATATAATTACCTACCTTCGCACCGGGCACGGGCACGGGAAGATTATGGTGAAATCCGATGACTACGTTGGCTGCTCACTTACCCATCAAAGATACAGATACAGAGAACGAAGGGCGAAGAGCGCAGAGCCCGGATCGGACCTCAGAAAAAGAGCATTAGACAGAGTGCCGTTAAGTGGTGTCTGTGTCTGTGCTGTGTCCGGGAACGAGGAGGTTCCAGCGAAAAGGACTCGAGAGACAGGAACCGGCTAAGTGGCCGGCAAGGATCGCGCGACACTGCCATTGTCCCGGCGAGTCGAGTCGAGTGTCGGTCGTGTTTTACAGGTCTTTCGCTTTAAAAAATATGACTGCGATTGGGTCTGAGACGTCACCGTGGAAGGACGGGCAAGGGGGCAGGTAAGCGCCCTGGCGGTGCTCGCCCACGTCTCAGTTTCGCTCTCGGTTCTGCTTTCTCCTTGACGAAGAAAGGGAAGGGGGAGGGGACGGGGACGGGGACGGGGACGGGGACATCAGGGACCATCCATAAGTATCGGGTTTCATAAAGGACATGAGGCATGGGCATATTTGTGCTCCTGGCGGATGCACAAGCAGAAAGTTCCCATGTTCCCCATGTGCGGCACAGAGCAGAGTCCTTTTTGAGCTGGAAAATGTGGAATCTGGAAAACCACTTGAGGAGAGTTGCATGCCGTATGCAGCATGCTGCATGCTTCACGCTGCACTCCTCATGTCTGTAATTATGAAGAGGGCAAGCGCCCACTTGAGAGCCACCAGCAGGTTCCGTTCTATCTGAGCATCTCTCGGACTGCCACTGTTACTGCATTGTATCCGCCAGATACTTTCCATCTTGTTCTTTGGTTCTTTCGGGGGTACTTTCGGTACTTGGATTCTCACGTATGCGTATGCTAAGAGGCAGCGTGGGACGAAGAGGGGTGGGGGAGAGACCTGGTTGCAATCATAAATAATAATCAATTTCCTGTGCCTGTGCCTGTGCCTGTGCCCCGAAATGTTTCCCATCGCTCCAGCAGGAACTTTTCACTTCCATTTCCCATTTTCCGCCCTCCATTTTCCCCCATTCCGCCCCAGCTGGCGCATGCAACTGCAAGTTTTCCTTTTGGTGAGAAAATTGAAATAAAATCTGACAGCACAATGAGAGGAGGAGGGCAGACTGGCAGAGGCTGCCTGGGGATAATGAGGCACCACGAGGTGGCGGCGGGGCGGGGCAGGGCATCAGATGAGAGGAGATCCATTCTGATTGTTTAAAAATTATTTATTGTTGGCCGTTGTTGCTTTTTGTTTTTTTGCTGTTGATTTTATTGTACGTGTATTCTCGTATATATTGTGTATTTTCGATTCTCCTCCGGTTCGAGTTCGGTTCGTTTCGTTTCGTTTCGTTTGTTTGATTTGTTGAACATTTGTGCACATTTGTTTGCCTCATTTGCATTTGCCCCAGCTCCACTCCACTCCACTCCAGTCCGGTGCCTGCCGCCGAGTGCCGAGTGCCGCCCCTCCATCCGCAGATGCGACCGCCAATGGGGAGGCTAGACAGAGCAGCTTCGGCCCGTTCTCTCGGTTGAGTTGAGGAGGTTAAGTGCTGGCCCAATCAACGGCAGCGCCAGCGCCAGCACCAGAGCCAGCCTGCCCCCATTTGTTGCCCATGACGCATGCGTCGTGGTGCGCTGTGGGGCATACCCTAAGCTGCAAGAGGGGCAGAACGATTAATATGTCAGCTAAAGGGTATTTAGCATCGAAGCCATCTGTAAGCCATCACAATTCCGTACTCATTTGGGAGATTTCCAATGCCACTTCGCATCAAGGGTATTCCCCATTCGCTGCAGACCAGTCCCTATGTGCGTCCCTTTCTGCGGCTGTTTTGTTTATGACTTGGCCAAAAAATAAAGAGACGCAGAATGTGGCAGCCGCGCGCAGCTGTTGCGGGATTGGATGGCCTGAAATGGGATGAGATTCGATGCGCAGAGAAACGATGCAAGATCCCCTAACCCTTGGCCACATTGTGCGGATCAAGAGATAAACACACGAAGACAGAGACACTGCAATTAGTGAAGTGAAGTGAAGTGAAGGGGGCACTTGCAACATCTGAAGGCGTGGGCGGTGCAGAAGGAGGAGGTGGGGTATGGGCACCATATGTCGGGTGTTGGTAAGCTGAGAGCCTGGGCATCGGATTACCCCAAAGAGCAAGCACTGCCTCAGCTTCAGCTTCAGCCTCTTCTCCTCTGTAATAGCCATCTGCCCCTCCTCCTGCTCCATCAGCTCAGCACCATCTCCATCATCAGCAACTTCTTTTGAGTCTGTCTTCTGTTCTGTTCCTTCCACAAATCCAAGCCGGACGAGGCGTCCACATTGTTTGTCTTCTGCTCTGTTTGTTGGTTTTTGGCTATTCTGTGGAAGGTTTTGTTCTGTTCTGTTCTGCTATGTTCTGGGGGCCGGAAAACGCTTACGAACATAATAAGGCAGATTCAAGGCAGAGTCACAGTCACCGTCACCGTCACCGTCACAATTCAAAGGTCAACGTTATCCGCTGTCCGCTGTTCACTGTCCGATGTCTGGCAGTGATCTTGCATAATTACAAAGAGAAGCGTTCGTAAAGAAGGTGGGGAGCACGCCACCTCCCCGCCTCTCCTCCTCTCCACCGTGCTGTCTCCCCGCGTCTTTTCGCGCTTTGATCCCAGCGAGAGGGAGAGTTAACCCCTTGATGGCTGCGGGGTCACATGCAGACTGAATGTGAATCATTGACAGTTTTTTTGTTGTTTTTTATTGTACGAAGCGTCGCATGCATCACATCACATCACTCAACGACAGTTCAAGAAGTTCCCGCTGTGTATCTGTGTCTGTATCTATGGGTGGGTATGACACCCTGTGTGTGTGTGTGTGTGTGTGTGTATAATCGTAGCCGACCGCACCCCACTGGCTGCTGACAAGCTTTCAAAAATCATTCCATTCCGAAATTCAATAGACGAACCAGAGAAATATTAAAGTCAAACGATGACGAAAGTTTCCCTATCAGAGATCTCCCAGAAGAGCATTCGGGCAGTAGGACAGGGCGGGGCGGAGCAGGGGATTGGGAAAATTGGAATGTTGATGCCGAGTCGAAGTCGAAAGCGTTTGCGTTAATTAAAAACAATTAAAGTGGCAACAGTTGGGGGCACAGCGCAGAACGGGGAGGCAGCAGCAGCAGCAGCATCGGGGTCGCAAGTAGAGTTTGGAATTGGAAAAACATCTCTCACGCACATACGAGCCAGATCGAGCCGAAAATAAAGGTTTGTAACGGATAATGTGGGTCGGGGTATGGGCAGAGGGGCAGGGGGGGAGGGAAAACACATACATGTGACTTCTCTCTGCTGGCTAGGGCGCCGCACTCTCCCCCAACGACCGGCTCAACTTTCCATAAAAATTGTATAATATTAATTGCGGTTAATTGGGATTAACAGCTGCGCCAAAATGTTTGCGGGCTGCACTCCGGAGGGAGATCGCTGGAGATCACTTCCCCGGAATGCACTCAACAGGGAGAGCTCTGCAGAAACGGAACGGAACGGCCCCCGAACGGGTTTCGCGAACGACTCCTCTGGAAGCTGCTCCCTACGCTTTCAACACTTCTGCTGCACTCCAGCCTAGATCGGATCGATCCGGTTGCCATTTCCTGCCAGAATGCTGCGATGACAAAACATCCAGAATGCCCACCCAATCCCCATCGCCATCGCCATCGCCAGCATCCATTCACAGTCCCCTCACCGCCCAAGAGCCCGCCCCATCCGGCGCTGGCCATCCGGTGTCGATCGACTGGTTTTTTTTTCGTTTTTGTCCACGCAAGGATTGGATGTGTATTTGTGTCGGTGTGCTGGAAAAATCACTAAAGAAAATCGTTATGGTCCGCATCCGAAGCGAAGCGATTTTCCTGCCTGGAATTTCCGCTGTTGCCACTGTCGCTGCTGTCGCTGCTGCCGCTGCTGCTGCTGCTGCTACTGCTTTTTCTGTGGCAGCGGCATCGCGGTAATTACGATGATGGAATAGCGACAGGCCGTGCCGCCGCCAGTGTCCCTCTCTTTAGTACTCGCGTACCTGTTGGACTCCATCCATCCTCCATCCATCAGATTGGCCGCATAGATTGCGGACACACGCGCGGGGCAGGGCATGGGCATGGCCACATGTGGCAAGTAATTGTTTAGGCCAGCCGCATCCAGAATGATGCCGGCTCTACTAAGAGTACGAGTATGAGTTGCTGCTGCTGTTGCTGTTGCAGCGGAAGTAATTTGAGGTTGATGATGATGCTGCAAGCGATTGTGGCTGTGCTGTGTCTCTGGGGTTAATAGGCACCACCAATAGGGTTAATGGATATCGTAGGCACTTGCACTCGCACTCGCACTGGCACTCGTATTCCCCGAATTCATTTGGGGGCCCTTTCTTCTTCAAAGCCACTCCGCACCCATAAGCCATGTAGCCAGCCATCTTTGACATGTCCACCGTCTGCCGAACGTCTCTGGCATACATAATGCCTTTCAGATGGCATTCAAATGGTGTTCGAGTATTGTTGTTTTCATTTTTCCAAAAGATAAGCAGAGATCCCTGAGCTTGAAGTTGTGCTCGGAGCTGGGATCTCCCTCTTTCTCTCTTTCTCTAAGTCTCTTTGAAGCATGTGAGAAACGATGGGATCTGATATTCGGGTTTGTCAATGGTTAAGTGGATTCCATTCCATGTCTCCTCGTTAATGTAAGACATTTCAAAAGATATTCAAATACGAACAGTTTCCCCCTTCTGGAAGAGTGATTAGCGGCTCAGATTAGGAGCACTCCACTCCCCACAAGTCATACGATTACATATTGCTCCCAATCGAAGCCCGATTCTGCTTCTTGACATGTCACAATGCCGAATGCCGAATGACAGACATTGGCAATCGCACAAAAGTAAAGTCCAAAGCGATCCAAAGAAAGAGGGAGTGTCAACATGAAACTATATGTACATATATATAATTATATTTGTAAACCGATGAACGCTACGGGTACGGGTTTATATATATGGGTATTGATCGTGTATGGGTGTGGGTATGAGTATATTTACTCAATAATAAAAATACTCGTACAATTGGGAAATTGTCATGGCAATCACGTAGTTTTCATGTTCTTGGAAGATTCGAATCGAAGTACATTTACCATTGGGGTTCGTTCCACCATCACCATCCACATCACCATACCATATGTTGCTGCAGTTGTTGCTGCTGCTGCTGCTCGTTGCACGCTGCACTGGCATGTTAGCCACGCCACGACAGCAACATCATCTTAGAGACTGACTATCTCCCCAGTGTTTGTCTGCTAACCTCCGACCTCTGGCTGCTGCTGCTGCTGCTGCTGCTTCTGTTGACTTTGTGCTGATTGCAGCACTAAGTAGAGTCACCTCCACGACAGACAACACCGAGTACACATGTAGGCACATCGCAGCGTAACCCAGAAACAGCAACACTTTTATCATTGCTGCTTTTGTTAGGCTCAGCACGTTTTTGGAGGGAATATGAATATGAATATGAGTGCGAGTGCGAGTTCGAGTGGCAGTACGAATAATTCCAAGATTCAGCAGTCAGCACTCTTGGAATCGGAATAGGAATTCGAACACGACGCCATTCTGAATATATGTACATATGTATATACCTCTTATGCGGCATAAAGCATATAATATGGCATGCAGCATATTTCTTGCTGTTCTCTTCTTTCCAGAGTCTGGAGCGGAGATTGATGTTAGGGTTTTGGGCATTCATTTTCACATTACTATATATGCCAGCAAAAGCGTAAAAGAAACCAACGGACACAAAAAACTGATTAACAAACTGTGCTAAGAACTGAAGATCGAGGCAAAGGCACAGGCAGAGGCGCAGGCAGAGGCACAGGCAGAGGCACAGCAGCGTAGTACTCATTGAATTTTGATGAACACCCGCTGACAGGGGAAACCTTTTCTGGCTCGGGCTCTGGCTCTGGCTTGGGCTCTGGGTTTGCTTTTTGGGTCTTAGCCACAAACCGGTACAGGTCTTGGGTCTGGCCTGGCTCCTGGCTCCCTGGCTCTGTCCACAGCCTCGTCTTAAGCTCTCTGTTTGCTCCGGAAGTAATTAATGCTTTACTTTATTTCATTTTTTTCACCTCCTACCCTCCCCCTCCACCTCCTGCTGGCTGGGGCTGGGGCTGGGGCTGGCTTTGTTTGCCACACAAAAACAGAATCTATGCTGAGGAGAGTCGATGATGCCGCCGACGCCGCCGCCGCCGCCGCCAAGTGTCGTATCTGTCGCTCTGCCAGTGGAAACTTTCACCAATGCACGGCTCTGGCTGGCTTTTTGCACTCTCTGACCGAATTGTCAGCTGGAAATGATGTGAATTTTCCATCTACCATCGCTCCCGATATGGCGGGACCACACTGCCCACCAATATGGCCTGGCCTGGCAGCAGCAACAGCAGCAGCAGCAGCAGCGACATAATTGTGATCAATTGCCAAGTGGCATCCTACAGACCATAGCGAGAGACTTGGCCTCTCCATTCCTGGATGCTGCTCTTCGCTGTCCCTCTCTCTCTCTCTCTCTCTCTCTCTCTCGCTGTGTTTATATGGTTTGTACCCTTTGTCTTCGCTTTAATTAAAGCAAGCAGGAGCCTCTGAATCTGGATGTGGATGTTGATGGTGATGGTGATGTGGACATGAGACTTGCCTTATTTGCGCCATGTTGTGTGCCAGAAGCGGTGCCATGATGCCACGACGCCACGAGTGGAGCCCGAAGTTAACGATCCGCTGCTGGACTCCAGTTTTGATTGATATCTCTCCAGCCTCTCTCTAGCTGGTCGATGGGTCAATGTCCATCCCATCCCATCCCATTCAATTCCATTCCATTCCAGATGCTAGAGAAGCTTCTCCACTCGCTCACTCAGCCATAGCCATAGCCATAGCCATGGCCCTGCACATGCCCATGCCCATGCCCATGCCCAGTGGTCACCCAGTGGCGGTGGAGCAGGCGGCCACCGATCATGCCGATCATACTATCTGACGAGGAGGGATCGCTCTCGCAGCAGAAGCTCTTTTTTCCCCGCTCTTTAATTGCCAACATTTCATATTTTATTTAAGCATTGCTCGCTCCGCTCTCCCCTGTCCCCCTGTTCTCTTTTTAATGTGTTTTGTAATTTGTTTTAATTTAATTTCTGTGGCCTCTGCCGCTGGGCGCGCTGTGGCGTGGTGTTTTATACATTTTATTTGGTATTATTATTGGGAACGGGAACGCTTGTTGTCGCCATAGTAGCCTGGATTGTTGCTCGGACTGAAGCTCCGGCTTGGAGCTGGGGCTGTGGCTGGGGCTGGGGCTTGGGCTTTGTGTTCTACTGAGAAATACGCTGCTTCAGCGAACGGTGCCCCGAACGGACCCGGTGTCGGACTACAGTACGTAAACATTGCAGCTCAGCGGTTTCGTAGTTGTGATTATCGCTCGTATTATTCGATTCCGTGCGCCACGACGTTGATAACATTTGACACGGCCCGCAGGCTCCTCCTGATAGCGACAGACGCACGGGGCGGGCCTGATAAGAGTTCGAACTTTGTACGAGAGTCAAGTCATCTCGAGGAGAGGTGCGCCATCCTGCACGCCCGAGAGCCTCAACATGGAGCAGAACATTCCATGATAAGCGACCCTGGGATGAGAGATGTGCAGCATCCCAACTGTAGGGAAATTCATTCCACATTCCACTAATGAGAGGCAACATTTAATCGCACAACTCAGCCGATAGCCACTGCTGGCTGCATAACTCTCTCTATGTAGAGCAGAACAATCCAATTCATTGATGGCAACAATGCCAAAGACAATGCGGCTTTTATGCCCCCAACATCCGCCTACAATCCATACAGAAACAGATATCCACATTTTTATGGCCTATCAAATCGAATCAACTAAAGCCACGATTGGGAGAGTCTCGAGTTAGCACTTAATTATCATTCGGCCCCTTTGAGCCAGGGCCAGGGCCAGGGCCAGGGCCATGGACTGGGGACTGCGATGATTTATAATGTGAGAAGATTGCTTTTCACTTTGGAGTTTCAGCCAAAGGTTCACCCTGGGTCAGTCTGTCGTCGTTCATTCGTTCGCTCTTTTGTGTTGCTGTTGGTGGAGGAAAGGTGGCCATTTGCATACACTCGTATTCGTATACGTACTCGCATGAGAAGCCTCTCCGGACCGGACCCAAAGCGGATGCTGGAAATTGTGGGAATTGGGAAAACGTTTAGCGCACAATCGAAACGGGGAGAGAGATGGAGATAAGGTATTAAGTATTTTGAAAAACGTTTCATTCGGAAGAACAATCGAATGAATGGAGAATAACTAAGCCAACTCTCGGTGATATCCGCTCAAAAATCTCTCCTAGAAAGCGGTGATCTATTACATCGGAAGGTCAGCATTTTCTCTTCTTTGGGTTCCGAGAAATTATGATATTTCAATTGCTTTGAATGTGATTCATCGCATGGCGATTCGTTCTCTTTGAATTCCATTTGACTTGCCGCCCTAATGTGTGGCACTGACCTTTGCATCAGTATCTTCCATCTTCTATCATCTATCCGAGTGTGCTTCTGTATCAGTATCTGTGTCTGCCGTGTCTGCATCTGTATCTGTATCTGTATCTGGAACATGGAGAGAGCAGCAAAATTGGCACACATAGCGAAGGCACCAAAAGCAACAAAAAACTGTAGCGCTGCTAACCCACAATTAGCCAAAGGCCGGCATCTGGATCTCCCTCCACATGTGTCTTCCCCCTCCCCGCTCTTCTCTATACCTTTTATATCCCTCCCTTCCCCCTCTCGCTCCCTGGCATTGGCCATTGCAATCTGCAACTGTGTTTTGGGGTAAATGCGATTCTTAGTTCCACAAAAAAAGTGAGTGGCGCATCCAGAGCGGTGGGGCATGCACGGAGTGAGTGTGCGGCACTCCAGAGGAGCAGCACAAAGCCAGAAGTGCCGCATGTGGCATCTCATCAAGCTGCTGGGACTGCCACTGGCGCTGGCGCTGGCTGTGGCATCACTTTGACGCGACGCAGCGCGATCTTTCCGCCGCTGCCTCTCTGCCTTTCTGCCTCTGCCTCTGTTGTTGTTGCTTTTTGTTTCAGTGTCGTGAGAATTTTTCGCGTTTGGTTTGCTGAGCCAGAGTGGAGTGGGGGAACAGGCAGGGGCAGGCAGGCAGCTCTGGCTGGGAAGCGAAAGTGTTGCAAGTGCTGGGAAAGCAGTAGCGTGGCGCCAACAGCTGGGAGTTGAGTTTGTCAGCAATTTTCAATTGGCTTGGGCAACGATCGACCCTCTCTTACTTAATAGCCCTCCCCCCCAATACCCAATACCCACCTGATGCCACAAAAACTAACTCTAGCATTTTGTTTGTTCTCGTTGCAGGTGAGTTTGTGGCAAATATCTGATTCAGATTCAGACTCCGATTTGGATGTGGACGTGGATGACATGCCGATCGACTCTCTAGAGGTTTGCAAGTCGATAGCTAAAGGTTTGTACGGCAATTAGGCAGCTGGGCGGCCGCTGCACAGAGAATTCTCAGCTAGCGACGGACGAGGTTGGTTAAATGAATTTAGTGGAAGCTAAAAAACGACACAGAAAACGAGAATAAATGCCAAGCAATCGAGTATTCATTAGTGTTGCGCTGTGGCAATCGTCATCGCCATTGCCATCCCCATAGCGCGATCGCTTCTATCGTAATCAAATGCTGCATTCAACTTTAAACTGCAGCGGCAGGCGCGGAGGCAGTGGCAGCAAGCGGAACGACAGCGCAGTCGCAGCGTGGCACAATTGTTTTGGACCCGCTCGGTTGTCCGTTGTCCGCTGTCCGTTGTCGTGGAGACGAATGCCGCCACGGGGCGCGAGGGGAATGGAGTGGAAGCCCAAGTTATGCTTGAAGTGTTTTATGGCAAGAACTCTGCGAGTACGAGTCGAGTGTACGAGTATGTGTGTGTGCAACAGATGCCCGGCTGGCTGGCTGGGTGGCTGGCTGGCCGGCCGGCAGTCTGTCCCAGAGTCGCTGCCACCAATTGTTGCACTCTCTTTCAGAATGGGACAAAAGGCTCTGGTCAACTGTTCAACGCAGTGCGCCGCTGCAACCCCTTTTGGCCCTGGCCCAATGCTCTTTTTCGGTGGTGGCGACACCGACACGCAATTGCCCCGGCCAAAGGGACTCCCGCCCCCGCCCCCGCCTCCTCCAAGCCCCCGCACCAAAGCAAAGCAAAGCAAACTTCACGCCTCGCTGCCCGCATCGGGTGTTCTTTGGCGATCCATGCGAGTGCGGATACGCCAACTCCGACGCAAAGTCAAACCGGAGTCGCGTCTCGTCTCGCTGCCACTATTGGTACGCGCGGAGGTGGGCCGCATGACCCGTGGCTATGCCACAATGCCACAATGCCACACAAGGGTTAAAAGAATTACCAATCGACTGTTGAGCTAGAATCGTTGTGCCCCATTGATTCATGCGGATTCTGACGCAGACGATTACAAACCGGCGGTCGATTGCCAGGTGGCTGAAAGGGCACTTCACGTTATCCTTTTATACCCTCTTCCTTTATCTTTATTATTTTCCTTGGTATTTTACAGAAAACTTGCTAGTTTTGCTAGTTTGAAAATTGCGCGTACTGATTTTTACCTTAACACCCAAAAATATGCTACGAATTTTAAAATAATTTTATACATTTTGTCGATATGTGACACAGCCTGACTGCCAAGAAACTCTCAAATAATCGATTTGTCAGTCCGCAGAGGCTGAAATGTAGAAACCGATGTAAAATTATTCGTATGTGTATAATTTATGTTATCTACATACGGATATCTACACGTGAATATTTGCCATATGTGGACTAAATGTAGAAGTAAAACGAGTAATGTAAAATCAGTAATTTGACATGACATATGTCACATGAGACTGTAGATGGCTGGGTTCGACACTACTTCTTGGGCTCGACACTTCTGTTTTTGGGTTGAGCCAAAAAAAGGTATGGATAACGGGTAAATTCAGCCAAGGGAAATTCAATGGCTCGTACTATTTTCACCTTACCCGAATTTTTCCCCGATATTTTACCTTGCAGGCCTTGCATTTGCTGGGCCGTTTTGCCCGTTGTCCATACCCGATTTTTTCCCGAGGATCCTCAGCAATTTCCCAGGGAAAAATATTATAAAATTCCCAGGAGGGCGAGGAAGTTTTACAGCGGGCGGATTTGAAATGAGCAAGGGAGTTGAGTTACTAAAATAATGGATTTGTGCTGGAACCGGTTTTGAAATGAGCCGCAAAAAATGAATAGCATTGGAATTTGAATATTTATATTGGAATGCTGGTAACACGAACACACACGCTTAATTTTTATCTAATTATAAAAGCTTTGTTCGAAATTCGTTTGTGACAGGCAGAGAGAATTTGGAGACGCTTTTGTAGGAATACCCATGCCCATAACAAATGAGATATTGACTCGTATACCCTGGCGGACGGTGAAACAGGTGTATGCTAGACAGAGATAGAATAGTAGCCTAAAAAGTACTGAAATACATATGTATATATTTTTCTGATCAATAGCAATTTAAAGTTTGATTTCCAAATGGATAAATGGATGCAAATGTATTGCAAAATGGATATACCTTCCTTTATTGTTATGCCTCGATCTGCCCCGATCATTCCCTCATTTCGCATGCATCTGGATTTATTGACCTTGCCTGGGATGCTGCTGGGCTGCCAAGCTGCAGGAATCCTTACATATCGGAATGCGGCTGTGGTCGTTGTCGTCGTCGTCGTCGGCTTAGGCTCCATGTTGCTTTTGCTTGTGCAGTGTTGTTGCTGGTGTCAACATCAGAAGAACAGCAACAACAACAACAGGAACATCTAAAGCTACAGCAGCACGATCATGGTCTTGACTCTGACTCTGATGCTAAGGCCGAAGCTGGGGCCGAAGCTGGGGCTCTGTCGCCGCACGTACAACAACCAACTTACATAGCCGCCGATTAGCCAAGGTAACAAACGAAGAACTGGCCCAGACTCAGACTCAGACAGAGGCTCGGACAAGCAGAGCCAGAGCCAGGGCCAGAGCTCCAGCAAGAGATCCAAATGGGATCCAAAATGAGCTATCCTATCTCACTGCGCAAATCTCTCGCTTCGCTCCGTCTTGGCTGTCGTTGCATTTGTTGTCGTGGCTTTTAAGGGCCTTCCCTCTTCGAGCCATGCCTGCCATTTATCGCAAATGCATTGTGGCAGGCTGGACCGGACCGGCCCGGACCGATCCGGGACGCTGCGCTGTGGCTGTGGCTGTGACTGTGGCCGCTGCTGCCTGCTCCATCTTTGTCTCGGCTTTTGTTTCATGCTCCATGGCTAATGGCGCAGAGGCTCCACAGGTTGCCGCACTGTCGAGTGTTGTTGCAACATCTTGTCGATGGGCGCCCTACACTCGAAGAAGGAAGACCTTTGGGCCCCAACACCAACACCAACACCAATACTAAGACGAAGTGGGGACCAGGCCCTACTCCACTCCACTGGCCACGTGTGCGTTGCTAAAACGTCCGCTTCTCGGACTACTCCTTATCTGACCGGAGTGGCATTGACTCTGCTGCTGCCTTCGTGCTTTATGCTCGGATTAAATTTAGCAAATCGAACCGATGCGCTAATTGAACTTGTTGATCTTCATGCCTCTCTCTCTCTCTCTCTCTCTCTCTCTGTGGCTGACAAAATGGCCGCATCAACAACAATGTTTCAGGGCATACAATAATTTCCATATCTTAAACAGCACAAGCCACACATTGCAAATATTTTGGGGCGCAAAGCAACTAAATTATTTTGTGGCTATTTTTAGAGCCAGATACTCCGATCCGATATTTGGCGTCCACTCAGAGACCCTCTCAGGGCCCCCATCGCCACCGCCACCGCCATCTCCATCTCCATCAAAAGCTCCCCAGCGACTTGGCCGCTCATATTTCACACTTCACGACAAAGCGATTAAAGTCGCGCAAACAATCTGTTATTGGAGTTGTTGCAATTATGTTTACAAAGACATTAAAAGAAACGAAAGGCGAACGGCGATCGGCGAACGGGAAAGGGAAAACATATACGGATACGTACGTAAAGCCGAAAACACGAGAGGCACAGCGCAGGGCAGAGCAGAGGCCCCAAAAGCCCCAGAGAGACGTTGTGGCACTCTTTATCTCCCATACCCTTTTGCTGAGGGTATTATTGTGATTTTGAGAGGATATGATATGTGCATATTGCACGGTTCGAATGTATGTATCTCAAAGAAACATTTTACATGATTCGAGTTTTGAGCTGGTATATCGAAACAGCCAAGATTGGATCACTCATACGGATATCACATATAAAAAGAACTCAGCAAAGCTCGATCCAAATTGAAATCCGAATTTAAGATGAAATACTCCATACTATATTTAAGGGTATTTGAAGCTGCGGCCCTCGAAGCCCGACTTGACGTCTGGTTTTGTTTCTCGTGTTTTTTTCTTTTGGATCTTTGTGTTTTGTTTTTGAAACGTGAGTCGTGCCTCAGCAGCAGCAGCAGCAACAGCAGCAGCAGCCACAGCTAACAGCAACAACTTCTCGGGCAGACGACGGCGACAATCAATAAAAAAAATCAGTAAAAAACGAGAAACTTAAGGCAAAAAACTTTTATGCTAAAACGATGGGATGAAGTCAAAGTTTCTGCGTATTTGGCTTTATGGCTGAGGTTTTGGGTTGGGGTTAAAGTTAAGAACAGCACTGCCCCGCCCCGCCCGCCCTGCCCTGCCCTGCCCTCACTCTTGCCCTCCCGCCTGACCAATTAGCCAGGCAGTCGTCAGAGGAATGTTCCTGCCGAAAGAGCCCTAAAGAGCCATCGCATCCAAATGTGCCGCATCATGTCGAGGCCTCGGCAATTAGCTTTAATTCTAAGCAGCTTTTTACGGCCGTGCGACAAGTTGAATGCTGATGAAGCGATTCGTCGAACGACGATCGATCTGTCATCTGTATCACTCGGGGAAATCGGGGAAGTCGTGGAAATCGGGGAACTCGGGGAACTCGAGCAACCCGAGGAACTGGTCCACGTTGTGCTGTGAAGGGCAGCAATCCAATTACGCGGCTTGGGTGTTAGGGTTGGCACGCGCTAAAAGTTGGCCATGAGCAGAGCTTTGAGCCCTGGCTGTGAGGGTTCCCATTTCTGTGCAAATGTGCCTGGGATCTCTCCAAGAAACAAATTCGTTACGCCCTATGGGCACTCTAGGAGGATCAGGCATCCCTCCCTCCATCCCTATCTGCCCTGCTCTGCCCTAAACAATATCGAGACACTTGAGCGCCTCCAGAGCCGATCTTTTGTTACTGTTAATCTGCGTGGCACTTGAAAGTAACGCCTCAACCCAAGAGCCCTCTGAGCGGGACTCTGACTCTGGGCCTCTACTCGACTCGACTCGACGCTGCTCTCATCGCATCACAGCGACTACACTTCTTATCCTCATCTTCATCCTCGACCTCATCGATGGCGATGATCACGATGATTCTGATTCCGACAACCTGCAGAGCGGGCAGGAATCGTTTCAAGGGTCCATGTTCTTGAGGCTTTCTTTTGAAATTGGAAAACACAAAAAGATCATAGACAGATGTGGTGGAATGGCTGGAGGGGGAACATTTCTCTCCGCATGGCATTTTGTACGCTTCATCAAATTTATATGAATCTCGGTGTTTGTCTGGCTCTGTTCTGTGTATCTGTGTATCTGTGTGTCGGGGACTCGGTTTCTTACACCTCTCGAGCGGCGTTTACCTGTGCGAACGGAGTGCCTCAAGTGGTTTGGAGATGGTTTGGAGATGGTTTGGAGATGGCTTCGAGATGTTTCTCAGCGCGACTCTCCGTTCTCCGATGTACGTTCTCGTCTCGCGCTTGTCAGTTGCATGCTCTTCGATTTTGACAGATGATTTTGTACGGGCTGGGCTGGGGCCTGGCTTTGATTGGGGTCTGCATAGACGGCTATTAATATGTTTGATTATGGCTGGCGATCGAGATCGTCACGAGATGATCGCGGAGAAGAACCTGAACCTGAACCTCAACCTCAGGCTCCACGAATGCCGAACGGCGCTTGAGCTCGTGTGGCTTTCTCCTGACTGCGAAAACGGGAAACGGTTTTCAATTTAAAAGTATTTTCATGCTCTAAGACAATGCTCTACGAGGGACAATGCAACGCCTCTTGAGTCCCAGCGTGGGACTGGGACTGGGACTGCGACTGGCACTGGTGCACGGATTTGAATGCATCTCTTGCAATATGGTTGCGCTTTTCCAAGTGCCTCTTTTGTGCCGGCAATCTGTTACCAAACAGTTGACGAGGCCAAAACGATGCTACCTGCAAGAGATGTCCTTTCGGCCAGGCGTAAAAACCCCGATTACTTGTGGGTTGGGTTAGAGACAGGTGAAGATTTCCAGTCTGCTCTCTCGTTCTGTCTGCCGATCTGGCATTAGCAATGTTGACGAACGTTCGAACAGAAATCTTGGCCAAAATAACAATCCATAGCGCCGTCATGGCCCACGCAGACCAGGCTCAACACACAGACACAGATACAGATACACATACAAATGCAGATCTGTATATAAAAATGTATGCATGTGTGCATGTACATGTACAAATTCTGCGATGGAGGAAGGCGGCGAACTTGTGTGCTTATATGGCAGTGCCCACACACACCAACTCACGCACACACTCTCAGTCGGGCGAGAGAGCGCCTGAGAGAGCGGCTATATTTTTACCTGAACAGCAACAACAATAGAGCCGAGAAATTGGGATATACACAAGATCTTACCTGTGGGGGGATCCCGCAATCAATGCGAATCTCAAATGCTCTGCACTTCACAGCTGTCAGAGTTGGGATTAGAAGAGATTAGCGTTAGGATGCACTTTGCTATTGGAAGGGAATGAAAGAAAATGCTGAGCGAAACTTCTACAACATACTAAACCTTTATCTTTACATATGTCCGTCAATCTGCTATGATCTCAAGAGGAATTGGCAAATGTTCGATTTTACATTACTTAATTTTGAATTTTGAACTGAAAGTTATAAGAAACATCAGTAGTAGAGCATTTGGTATTAGGGGACAGTTTATCCATTCCATTGCTTTGCCGTATTGTTTCGTGTTACGCTGACTCTTTAAAACGCTGCCTCGTTACGTTTACGATTACCTTTGATACCCTCACTCTCCCTCTCCCTCTCTCGTTCTCTATACTCTGTCTGTGGCTGTGTGAGTGAGAGAGAGAGAGGCCATTGTGCAGCTGTGTGTCGCTTTGCTTTAGTTTTATTTTGACCTGATCTTCGCTTAAGATTGTCTCCAGCCGCTCACCTTTTTCCATACTTTTTACCTGTATACTATGCTCTCACTATTGCTCTCCTCTCTCTTCGCCTGCATTCGTGCGAGAGACGAGACTGTAAGTGTAAGTGTAACTGTAACTGTGTGCGAGTGTGTTGTGTTTCGAGCGTTGGCTTTGCTTTTGGTTTCAGTCTTCAGTCTCGAAAAGAACTTGTTGCTGCGCAGACGCGATTGTTCATGCTGCATCTGTACTGTCGGTCGTCGTGCCGTGCCGCCTTCTCGCCCGATCGATCGTCGCCGATCTCTCGGACTCGGACTCGTTCGTCGCGTCGTCGCTAATTTGCCTGTGCTAATCGCAGTGGCAGTCGTATTACCCAGAAATCGCAGTGCGGCCCCCGATGGGCATCATCACCGTTGGTGGGAAGAGCAAGTGAACAACCAGTTGAATATTCGATTACAATTCGTGAGTTTTTCGTGAATCTCTGCTAATTGGCAGCAGCAGCAGCAGCCACAGCTGAAGCAGAAGCAGTGGTCCAAGTGCTGGATGCACACATTTGTGGTGTGGTGTATCATCCAAAATCAGGGCAGGGCAGGGCGAAATGTGTCTGTGCGATTTAACAAAAACAAAGGCGATCATCGCTCGGAGAAGCTCCGACTGAGAGCTGCGCCTGCGCGCGAGCCCTAACCTCAAAGTATACGCGTACACAAAAGCCTTCGGACGACTCTTGTGGCTTGTGGCAGTGTGAAGCACTGAAACTGGTTCCAGCACTCACACCGATACACCGATACACCGTAAACACACTCAAAAACACACACCCATACCACGGCAAATTGCAACGGCAACAGCTTAAACAAAAATACAAAAACACAAAAATACAAAAATACAACAAAACTCCAGTCTCCAGTCCCACAAAAACGCAGTGAAAAAGTCAAATTAAATTTATGAAAAAGTCTTATTTTCGGCACGCAAAGCTGACGGGGCAAGAAAGCGAAAGAAAGCAAAAACTCGGACACGGCCAAGATCCATAGGCCAACAACCAGCAACCAAAAGTGCGAACAGCAACCCTATGACGTCAGTGGCCTTCGCATTCGCACGGATCTAAAGCCTTGCCCTCTGGCCAGCCTGCCACTCCCCCATCCCCCCACCCACGCCTTTGCGAAGATGCGGACCTCCTTCAAGCTACTGCGGAGGCGCAACGGACTCTGCCTACCCCTCCTGCTGCTACTGCTGGCCCACTGTGTCTGTGTGTGGCCCGCGTCGGCGGCCCGGGACCGCTATGCGCGCCAGAACAATCGGCAGCGCAACCAGGACGTCCACCGCGACCGGGATCGCTATGTCTACAGCAGCAGCTCGAACAGGCAGCGCGGCGGCAACCGAGGAGGTGGTGGCCACAGCAACAACGCCCTTGGAATGAGCCTGGGAGCAGGAGGCGTCACCTTGGCCAATAGCATCGAAGACCAGAAGTCCAACGAGTTCGTTAAGGGCAAAAGTAAGTCATCGGCCATACATGTATATGTCTTCCGCGGAGAACCAGAGTCTAGGAAACCCTCAATCTATCACACTGTACATATATTTATGTAGATTTGCGTGTGAGCTCATATATCATCGGCGAAGACGGCCCAAATATGGCCACCATATCAACATATCATCGGAGTAGTGTGGCTCTGCTCTCAGTTCTGTTGGGTTTAGTCGCGTTTCGGCTTGGGGTTCGCTTTTGGTTTCAGTTTCGGTTTCGTTCCACCGATATGGCTCTGTTATGGCTCTGTTCCATTATCTTATCGTGGGACGTGTGCACGGTTGGGCCTTGTTTTGGTTCTGTTTGCCTCTTCTGCTGCTGCCCCACGCTGCAGTGCAACATGTTGTTGTTGTTGTTGTTATTGCTGTTGGTTCGTTTTCGGCTGCATTTTGTATTATTAAGTGTTATCGTTACCCTGGAAACAGTACTGGGGTATATACGGATCGCTAACTAGTGGAACTCTTTCTCAAATCTAGAAAAATGGAATGTGTGTGTGAACCATCTTCGATTTCTGAATGCAGACAAAACTAGTAAAGTAATTTTAAAAGACTCTGCCTTTATAGACATATGTATGTATAGTGATAGTGTCAGTGCTATAGGGTATCCCGTATTCGATATCCATGCATGACCGAATATCTTTTACTTACTTTATACCTGCCCTTTGCTGCCCGTCTCACCTGCCCCTGGCCCATGGCTCACCTCTTGACTTGGCGCTGCCTTAGTTAAAGAGTCTTGTGTGCACTATCGCCCCCCTGCCCCCCTGCCCCTGGCCACCTCCCACCATCAGATATCACAGCGTACCACAAATATTACGAACTGATTAGCCAGAGAGAAAGAATTTCGTTTGCCTTCCTTCTGTTCGAGTGCATTTCGTAATGCCGAAAGTACAAGGTAAGAACGGAGTTAATAATGTACAGATCGTTCAGATTTTGTGGTCTCTGAACTTTTGATCAGCGTCAGCAGCAACAACAAGATGCAACTGCAACAAGCGACACAATTTCCAGCTAAAATGGCGACGCGACGCGACGCGACTCAATCTGTTGACTCGGCTATTCTCGAGGTTTCGCGATGGCTTTTGGTCGAGTGCTGTCCGCTGTGGTCTTTGGGAAATTAATAAGAATTTGAATTCCAATACCGCCGTCTGTCCGTCCGTCCGTCCGACTGTTTGAACAACCGTTTGAGAATCGGCAGCGGTATAACGAACGGTAGGGTACGGCGAAATTTAATGAAAAGTTCGAGTGCTCGTAGGGGCGTAGGGGCGTTGGGGCGTTGGGGGCTGTGCGCGTTGCGTGCTTTGTGTCTGTTTTGTGGGCTGTTTGCGCAGTACTTTGGGGCAAATGTTTGCACTTGGCTGGCAAACAGAAAAATTAAAAAAATACAAGCTCTATCCGCCGCCTCACCGCTATACTATACCTCCCTTCCCACCAACCCCCCAACGATAGTCGATATTCAGTGATCTTGTAGCTGCAAATTAATATCTGTCCGTCCCGGCCCGGCCCGTCCCGTCCCTCCAGCCAACGCTAGTGTGGTGGCAATTGTGCAAATATTTGGTGAAGCAGTTAGGTTAGCCCCGGGGCCGGCCTATGCTAATGGAGTGGCTCTGCGCAATAGCCGGATACGGATAGACAGATAAGCGAGCTATGAAGCCGATAACGAGACATCGAAGAGGTCCCCCAAGGACTCTGCTTCCACTATGCCCATTGCTTATGATTGCGCGTTGATTGTTTCCGTACGAGTTCTACGATTTTCATTTATTGTCTTTTTTGCACGACTGTTTGTTGACACAAAGCTTTTTCCACTGAAGTTGTTGTTTTGTTTGAGTCGCTTGGTTTGTTCCTTATGCCCATAAATAAGCACAGCTGCGGCAAATATGCAAATACCAAAACCCTGCCACAAGCTGCACGTGCATGCCAAACGGAACCCCCTAGACGATGGCGAACAGTTGGGGAAACTGAGCAGCAGCCGGCTATAATAATCGCGATGATTGTGGAACATTTTATTGCTGTTCCAATACCTGGTACTGCACTCGTTTTCATTTTCAATTAGATTTGCATTCGGAGAAACGTAGACACTCGCTACAATGGACACACTCTAAGCGTTCCTGTTCGAGGTCGCTTCTCTCCTTAGGAGCTTCGTTCTTTGTAGGAGAGTATATGCCTCCTGGGACTGTACTATCTATTCTTTAGGGATTTCTCTGGACCAAAGTCCTTCTAGGACAACCTATGATCAGAGTGCTGATCTAGAACTTCTATATATTTAATTCCCATTTATATTTTCTGTACTTCCAGTTCGCTGAAACCCTTCAGAGTCTCTCTTTAAGTCTACGCTCAGTTTTCCGCCTAGAATTTGGTACTGAAATCTCAGTTCTCTTCCTCCATGCCATAACCCCTCCTCCCACACACACACACACACACAAACACAGAGAGCGAGAGAGAGAGGGAGAGGAGAACCCATCTCGTACCCGTTTGCCTGTGTGTGTGTGCGTGTTAACGCTTGAAAAACCACATTCCATAGTGCGCTTTACTGCGGCGACTTTGTGTGTGCGCATGGGGCCACAGAGTCCGACTTGGAGTCCAATCAGCATCCCCTCCCCCTCTGCCACACTCTATTCCATTCCCCCCACCTCCCTCCCCCTCTTCCTGGTGTAAGCTTCGGCTAATTACAGCGTGAGGCACGCGCTATCCTCTCGTGTATCCGAGTGTGTGTGTGTGTGTGTGAGTGTGCTTTGCGTTTGCTTTGCATTTTTCTATAATATTTCTGATTAAGCCATCGTCTGTGGCTAATAAATGGCCAAATCGAAACGCGAAATGGCCAAAAGCCAGCTCTGGACTAGACTCAGGTTGAACTTTAAGGCCCAGACTGTTTGCTGCTGTTGCATTTGGCGTTGCATTTACTTTTAGCTGTTTTCCAACGGCTGCTGCAAGCAAAATACTGGTTTTCTAAACTCACACAGACACGGACACGGACCGTACCCGACCCACACAGATACAATACAGGCACTCACATACACACATAGATACAACGAGTACAGAGAGAAAGAGAGAATGGGAAAGAGAGAGCAACTATGGCTGCTGCGATTGCGCAGTTTCTCTGCCTCCGACCCCCCTCTCTCGCCCTCTCGCTCACTTGTTGATTGTTTTCCAAGAGTTTCCTCTCATTCCCGCATTTGGTTTCAGTTTTCTAGAGTTTCACGACACTTTTCCCTGCCCCCCATCCTGCAGCATCAGCAAAGGCGAAGGCGGTGGCGGTGGCAGGGTTTCGTGAACTTTTGACTGCAACACTCTCTTCTCTCCTCTTCTCCTCTGCTCTCCCTTCGCCTCTGCCTGCGTGTGGGCGTTCGATGTCGAAACCAAAGCCAAAGTTAAAGCCAAAACAGAAACCAAAACCGATTCTGACGCTGACGCTGAAGCTGGAGCTGGAGCCGCGTCTCGGCCCACGATTTTTCTGGCTGCTGCCTCTCCCCGATTTTCTTGCTGGCTTTTCGTTTTGGCCTGGTCTGGGCTGGCCTGGCCTGGCCTGGCCCTCTCCTCTGTTTAGTTCTGTGTGCTCGCGGTTCTATGCCTAAAAATAGTTGGCAAAGTGATTGCGAGCGTTTTCAAAGCCAGGCAGCGGCAGCAGACCAAAAATGGCGCCAGGGCGTGCTCATTAAGCCTGGCCAGAACTGACTGCAGCTGAGGCCCCGCTGGGCTGGAGGGCTGGGGGGCTGGAGGGATCGAGACTCACGGGGGCCTACGGGGATCGAGAACAAAGAGAAGCAGCAGCAACAATAAGCTTATCTAATCCAAGCATTCCTGTTGTTATAGCTGTAGCTGTAGCTGTTGCTGTTGCTGATGCTGTTTCTGTTGTTGTAGTTGTCGTGAGGCACGACCTGCGCCCAATTGTTGTTCGAAACAAAATGAACGCGCTTCGAACACGAAAACCCGAAACCAGACGATGAAGATGATCAAGGAGCAGAGGCAGCAACAGCATCAGCCACAGCCACAGCAAACATCAGGGGGAGGGGAGAGGAGAGGCAAGAAACCAGCAAGATGAGCCGCCACAAGGCATCATCATCCAAGCAACAGAGTGGGGCTGTGACTGTTGTTGCATCTTCGCTTTGTGGCCGATGCCTGATTTGCCTTTGCCTCTGCACTGAGAGAAAAAACAGTTGACCAAGGCAGATCATTTATAGATAAATTGTAAGGTATTGAAACAATATTTTACATATTACATATGTGTGGTTGTGTGTGGTTTCCATTTGAACTACAAGAGTTCTATGTATCCCTTTCAATGCACACCGTTTCTCTCTCTGCATTCCCGAGGACAGTTGCTTGTCGGTGCTTTGTTGTTGTTGTTGCACTCCACGCCACGCCACTCCACTCCATTCCATTCCATTCCACTGCAAAATTTGTTCGGCCAAGTTGAAGATGCGCCTGCGCTTGCGCTTGCAGCGTTTTCTGGCCAAGATTGCTGGCCCTCTCCACCATCAGCCCTCCCAGCAGTTGCAGTTGCAGTTGAAGTTGCGATTATTTGCCTTCGTCTTCGTGACGCCACGACGCGAGCATAGAACACAGCCACAGCAACAGCAACTGCTGACGAAAGAAAGTTGCCGCAACAGCATTCTGCAAAACCTAGAGAGAGAGAGAGAGAGAGAAAGAGAGAAAATAAATTGCAAAATCCGCGCACGTAAGCGACGGCCTGGAGACTCCACTCTAAGCTCTAAGCTGGCGCTGGGATGGGGATGGGGATGGGGCTGTTGCTGGAGTCCGTACTCCAATCCAATCCAATCCAATCCGATCGGTGTCTAGTCCCCGTCACCGTCCCCTCGCATGCCCCCTCTGCGGACCCCCACTCTGCACCCGTAATGAGCTGCGTGTTTTTAATGGCCGCACAAATGAATTTATTAAGCACTTTTACACAATTTCATTGTAAAAGAGACGCGTGCCGGTGCCGGGACTCGATTGAAATTGTCGCAAAACAGTTATGAATTATTTATGTGGCAGCCAGGGGATGGCAGGGAAGGGTGGAGTGGAGTCAAGTGGAGGTAGTGGAGTGCATGGAGTGTGGCGCATGTGGCATGTGGATTGCCGGCCGACGATAATCTATGACACCTTGCGATCGGTTGGTTCAGCTACATCTGCATATGGAATCGGACTCGGAAACGGTGTCGGTGTCGGGAGTCGCTTAAAGATAGCCGACTTTCTCCAGGGGGATGGCCACAGATCAATGTACTTGCTGCCACCATCCCCCCTCCCATCTCTAGGGGGGATAGCCAGAGGGAATAACGGAGTACGGTCCGGTTCGGCCGGGCCTTATAATTTGATCGAATCGATTTTTGGGCAAACAGAGCTCGCTCTGAAAAACAAAGCATGCTTAATGCCCTTTTAAATCTTTTGTTATATTACAACAAGATCTAGACAATTCTGGTTGCTGCCGCAGGCGAAGGTACACAAAAATGTATCTGAAAGAACAGCAGCAGCAGCAGCCGCAGCAGCAGCAGCCGCAGCAGCAGCAACAATGGTAAAAAGATACGAGCCACCAGAAGAGGAACAAGCAATCCAGATGGTCTCTTCTCTCTGGCTCTACCTCTTGGGTTTTGGTTTCGGTTTCGGGCCATGAGTTAAAAATCTTTTCCACGAAATGAAAATACACACATACAGAGGGGACGGACAGAGAGCGAGAGAGGAGAGATAGAGGAGAGAGGAGAGAGGGCCACAAAACGTGAGCGAGTCAGCAGCAACAACAAAAACTGTTAAATGCGCAGAACCGGCTGAGCGAGTCGGGTCTTGTGGCTGGATCTGGGGTCTCTTTCTTGAGGCTGCAACACAGAGACCGAGGGCTAAGAGGAGAGGAAGAACGAACGTCAAGAACGTTTTACGTCTAGGCCAAAAGAAAGAGAGAGAGAGAGAGAGAGAGCAGAGACAGAAGGAAAACCTCACGAGTCCAAAAGTCAAATCACAGATGGAAAACCAAAAGAATCGATTATGCAGTGCTTTCCTTCTTCTCCTCCATTTCCATTTCCATCTCCATCTAAATCTTCTGCGGCTGCTGCTGCCGTTGCTGCTGGCTTTTCTCTCCTCACTCGGGGGTTGAAGTGGGGGGAAAGAGCAGAGTTAACAAAAAACAATATTTAGAAAGTCAGCAAAGTCGTCGGCGATGTGAAGCTTGGAATGCGGTTGCCTATTAATCAGTACGTCAGCTGTGGCTGTGGCTCTGTGGCTGTGGCTCTGTGGCACGAAGAGGCAGGGAAGGGGCTGTGGCAGGAGAGCTCTAGAGCTTTTGGGGGCGACGAAGGGCATTGGTGATGGCTTGGCATACAAATCGATAAGCAAATACACACACTCACACATACCACTCTCAGAACGTGCTGTTTCTGCTGCTGCTGTGTGCGTTGATTAATCACGAGTTTGTTGCCTAAGTCTTTTGTTTTAATGAGCACATCATGAATTATGACTTTGATTTGTGCTGCGGCTACGGCAATAGCATCAGCTACAGCTCTGACTCGAGTTCCAGCTCCGGCTCCAGCTACGATTCCCTACCCCCCGTTGACCACCACTCATTAGGGACGGCCACACTCTTGGCCTTAGCCTAAGGATTACAAATTAGCCTTTTTTACGCGGACTCTCTGATGCTGCGACTGAGTGGCTAAGACTCACTCTGAGGCGGGCGTGTCGCTGGCCGGCCAAGAGAAAAATCCCATATGCCCCGCTCATTTCACGAGAAACCCCAGTCCCCAGTCCGAGTTCGAGCCAAAGTCAACGTTTTGCCTGGCAGGGGAGCCACAGCCAGAGCCACAGCCTCTGCCAATGCTGTCGTGGCTTACGTTTCAGGCCTCGAACATGAAAAACTCTGCTGATAAATTGTGCGCGATAAAGCCCGGCTCGGCATGGCTTGAAAAGGGTTTCGTGATGTCGGGTTCGGCCTGAGAAATGGAGGCGGTGGCGCAGACTGAAGGGCGGGAGGGTAGAGCTGAACTGCTGCCCAACGGCATTGGGGAGCATCATCATCATCATTCTCCAGCGACAAAAAGAGCTGAAACAAAGCTGAAGAATTTGTACGAAAATTTTTGCGCTTCGATTGCCACAGCCGCTTTTGATCAGTGTCCAGCGACAAAGTCGAGGTCCCAGTCGTGGCCTCACCTTCGCCTTGCTCCGTGTGCTCCTGCTCCTGCCCCATCCCCTGTTGCCCCCTTTACCCTCTTGGAGCCACCGTCTGCCACCGAGTGGAATGCATGGGACGCATATCTGGAGGCATTTAACTTTTTCTTCCCATCGGAGAGGAATGTCTCCGTTTCTCTGTTTCTGGCGACAGAAATATTTTTGTGCCATTCGTTCGGTTTCATAATTGTGTGTTTCTTCGGATATTTGTTCAAAGGAAATCAATAAACGAATAAACGAAAATGGGGAGATGCCGCCGCTACACGTTGTATGTTGCATGCCAGCCACAGCGGCCATTTTGCTGGATTGATGGATAATTAGCAGGGGTCCGACGGGTGGGTGGCTGCCTGGCCCATGATGATGCTGCTGCTGCTGCATTATGTGGGCTGCCACCAGGTGGGTGTCTAACTTCGACACATGGCACACTTTTGCGGCCCACACGATGAGTGGCGGAAGACCCACGTAGCCCTTTCCAAAGAATCTCTCGGTGTGCATATGAAATTGTATCTATCGGATGCAAATCAATGGAGTGGAGTGGAGTGGAGTCGTCGCCGAAGATGTTCGACTGCGCGAGCAGCTAAAACAGGTCGCTGACTAATGATAACAGAGCGTCTGGTCTCCGGAATGGATCGGATCGGGTCGGAACGGAATGGAACGGGGCCGAGAGACTGCGTGGGCCGCTAATTATTAAAAACGCCAACTGGCTTCGACTCTGACTCTGACTCTGAGGTTGAGGCTGAGACAGAGACAGAGACAGAAACAGAGGTTGAGTCGGAGACTGTTGGGGCGCCCACTTGTTTCGCTTTTGTTGTTGTCTGTATAGTGTGCCTCATTTTATTGCTTCCGAGCATACAACAAAACAAAAGATTCGAGCAACAAACTGCTCTTCTTCTCTTTGGCTCAGAGCTATTTCCGTTCACAATTCGAAGCGAAACTAATTTCCCAACTCAACACCTCCACAACCATCGGACATTGTGGGATAATTAGACAGTTTAGGGTCACTCCGGTTGGACCCTTCCATTAGTTGTACACCCACTTGAACCGCCACTACAACATTTTCCCTTTTGTCAACTTTCTTTGCAGTCTGCATCGGCACCAAGTCCCGGCTCTCCTCTCCCTCGAACCGGGAGCACCACTACCGGAATCTGCGCGACCGCTACACGAACTGCACCTACGTGGACGGCAATCTGGAGCTCACGTGGCTGCAGGACCCCAACCTGGATCTCAGCTTCCTCGACAGCATCCGCGAGGTGACCGGCTACATTCTGATCAGCCACGTGGATGTCACCAAGGTGGTGTTTCCAAAGTAAGTTCACACGCACCGGGATCGAGATCAGGACAGAGGCTAACCTCTGCGTGTTATTTCTTTGCAGACTGCAGATCATTCGCGGACGGACGCTGTTCAGCCTGGCCGTGGAGGACGAGAAGTACGCCCTATTTGCCATATACTCCAAAATGTATACTCTGGAGATGCCCGAGCTGCGGGACATCCTGCAGGGAGGGGTGGGCTTCTTCAACAACTTCAACCTCTGCCACACGCGCACCATTGTGTGGCGCGAGATCCTTACCGGCAGCACCGAAAATTTCAACTATACGTACAACTTCACCGCACCGGAGCGCGAGTGCCCCAAGTGCCACGAGACGTGCGGGAGCGGGCCCTGCTGGGGCGAGGGCGCCCACAACTGCCAAAAGTTCAGCAAAATCAACTGTGCCCCTCAGTGCGCGCAGGGACGCTGCTACGGCCGGGGGCCACGGGAGTGCTGTCACCTATTCTGCGCCGGAGGCTGCACGGGACCAACGCAAAAGGACTGCATCGCGTGCAAGAACTTCTTCGACGAGGGCGTCTGCAAGGAGGAGTGCCCGCCAATGCGCAAGTACAACCCCACTAGCTACATCCTGGAGACGAATCCCGAGGGCAAGTACGCCTACGGAGCCACCTGCGTGAAGGAGTGCCCCGGCCACCTGCTGAAGGATAATGGAGCCTGCGTGCGTAGCTGTCCCTCGGACAAGATGGCCAAGGATGGCGATTGCGTTCCCTGCAATGGACCCTGCCCCAAGACCTGTCCTGGCGTGGAAACCGTCAACTCCGGCAACATTGAATCATTACGCAACTGTACCGTGATCGACGGCAACATCCGCATCCTTGACCAGACCTTCTACGGTTATCAGGACGTGTTCGTGAACTATACGATGGGGCCGCGTTACATCCCACTGGATCCCGAGCGGCTGGAGGTCTTCTCGACGGTCAAGGAGATAACTGGCTACCTCAACATCGAGGGGAATTTCTCGGGCTTCCGGAATCTGTCCTACTTCCGCAACCTGGAGATCATCCACGGCCGCCAGCTGATGGAGAGCCTCTTCGCTGCACTCTCGATCGTCAAGTCCTCGCTCCACAGCCTGGAGATGCGCAAACTTAAACAGATCAGCTCCGGCAGCGTGGTCATCCAGCACAACCGCAACCTCTGCTACGTGGGCGACATCCGATGGAACGCTGTCCAGAAGACGGCCGACCAGAAGCAGTGGATCAACGAAAACCTCAACGCCGCCGAGTGCCGTAAGTAAACGCTGTATAATCCAATCCCACAGCCATCTAATCCAAGTCCCCAATCCAAATTCAATCTTCTCCAGGCAAAGCTGGTTTGGTCTGCTCGGACCAGTGCAACGAGGACGGTTGCTGGGGATCGGGCACGGATCAGTGTCTCAACTGCAAGAATTTCAACTACAATGGCACCTGCATCGCCGACTGTCGCAACATCACCAAGTGAGTGGATCCCTCAATCTTGGATATATATTTCCATGCTAATCCGTGCTCCTCCTCTCTCTCTCTCCCTCTTGCAGTGCCTACCAGTTCGACACGAAGACGTGCAAGATGTGTCATCCGGAATGCCGCACCTGCTCAGGACCAGGGGCCGATCACTGCGACGAGTGTGTCCATGTACGGGATGAGCAGCACTGCGTGTCCGAGTGCCCCGAGGAGAAATACAGCGACTATGGAGTCTGCCGCAAGTGCCACGAGACCTGCGAGGGATGCACAGGGCCGAAGGACACGATTGGACTCGGCGGCTGCAAGAGCTGCAACCTCGCGATCATCAATAACGATGCCACCGTCGAGCGCTGTCTGCTGAAGGACGACAAGTGCCCCGACGGCTACTACTGGGAGTATGTCCATCCGCAAGAGCAGGGCTCCCTCAAGCCGCTGGCCGGAAAGGCCGTCTGCAGGAAGTGCCACCCTCGCTGCGAGCTCTGCACCAACTACGGCTTCCACGAGCAGGTGTGCTCCAAGTGCGTGGGCTACAAGCGGCGCGAGCAGTGCGAGGACGAGTGTCCGGCCGACCATTACACGGACGAGGACAAGCGCGAGTGCTTCGAGTGCCACCCAGAGTGCAAGGGCTGCACCGGCCCTGGCTCTGATGACTGCATCGCCTGCCGCAACTTCAAGCTCTTCGGCTTCCACGACTCCGCCACCTACGAGAACTCTACGCTGTTCAACTGCACCTCAAAGTGTCCGCCTGATTTCCGGCACGTTAACTACCAATCGCTGCAGATCGGACCCTTCTGCGCCTCCAGCCCGCCGAGGGGAGGTAAGCTGAACGCCAGCCTGGACGTGAACATGATCGCCATAATCACCAGTGCCGTGCTCATCCCGACCTTCTGCATCCTCTGTGTGGTCACCTACATTTGTCGTCAGAAACAGAAGGCCAAGAAGGAGACGGTCAAGATGACCATGGCCCTGTCCGGCTGCGAGGACTCTGAGCCGCTGCGCCCCTCAAACATTGGCGCCAATCTCTGCAAGCTGCGCATCGTCAAGGACGCTGAGCTGCGGAAGGGCGGTGTCCTGGGCATGGGAGCCTTCGGACGGGTGTTCAAGGGCGTCTGGGTGCCGGAGGGCGAGAACGTTAAGATCCCGGTCGCTATCAAGGAACTGCTCAAGTCCTCGGGCGCCGAGTCCAGCGAAGAATTCCTGCGCGAGGCCTACATCATGGCCTCAGTGGAACATGGCAACCTACTGAAGCTACTGGCTGTCTGCATGTCGTCCCAGATGATGCTGATCACGCAGCTGATGCCGCTGGGCTGCCTTCTCGACTACGTGCGCAACAACCGCGACAAGATTGGCTCCAAGGCCCTGCTCAACTGGTCCACCCAGATTGCCAAGGGCATGTCCTACCTGGAGGAGAAGCGGCTCGTGCATCGCGACCTGGCGGCACGCAACGTTCTGGTGCAGACCCCCTCGCTGGTCAAGATCACCGACTTTGGGCTGGCCAAGCTGCTGAGCAGCGACTCCAACGAGTACAAAGCGGCCGGCGGCAAGATGCCCATAAAGTGGCTGGCCCTGGAGTGTATCCGGAACCGCGTCTTCACCAGCAAGTCGGACGTGTGGGCCTTCGGTGTGACCATCTGGGAGCTGCTCACATTTGGCCAGCGACCGCACGAGAACATCCCTGCCAAGGACATACCCAACCTCATCGAGGTGGGGCTAAAGCTGGAACAGCCGGAAATCTGCTCGCTGGACATCTACTGCACCCTGCTCTCCTGTTGGCACCTTGATGCCGCCATGCGGCCAACCTTCAAGCAGCTGACGACGGTCTTTGCGGAGTTTGCCCGCGATCCAGGCCGCTATTTGGCCATTCCCGGCGACAAGTTCACCCGCTTGCCCGCCTACACCAGCCAAGACGAAAAAGATCTCATACGCAAGCTGGCCCCCACCTCGGATGGCTCTGAGCCCATGGTTGAGGCGGATGACTATCTGCAGCCCAAGGCGGCACCGGGACCCAGCCACCGCAAAGACGGCACTGACGAAATTCCCAAGCTTAATCGCTACTGCAAGGATCCCAGCAACAAGAACTCCAACGGTGGCGTCGGCGGTGATGACGAAACTGACTCGAGTGCCCGTGAGGTGGGTGTGGGCAATCTGCGCCTCGACTTGCCCGTCGACGAGGACGATTACCTGATGCCCACGTGCCAGGGCGCCGGTCCCAATAATAATAACAACCACATCAATCCCAACCACAACGTGGCCGGCGCTGGCACCGCCGCTGGCTACATGGATCTCATCGGAGTGCCTGTCAGCGTGGACAACCCCGAGTATCTGCTGAATGCGCAGGCCCTGAATGTGGGGGAGGCGCCCATACCCACGCAGACCATCGGCATCCCTGTGATGGGAGTACCTGGCACGCTGGAGGTGAAGATTCCGATACCGGGCAGCGAGCCGACCAGCTCCGACCACGAGTATTACAACGACACCCAGCGGGAGCTGCAGCCGCTGCACCGGAACCGCAACACCGAGACCAGGGTGTAGCCGATCCCACTGCCAGAATGGAATATAAATTCTTGCCACAATACCCAAGTGCCTTTTGAAGCCAACGTCACGCCAACGCCAACGCCAACGCCATGCGGATGCACGGGCCCGTGCCTTTGAATGCTGTTATCATAGATAGAACCCATTCGCCTGTATAAACCAGAGCCCCAACCCAAACCCAACCCAACCCTAGGATATGTGTGTACATTACTACCGATATTACTCTATAGTGTACTTAGTCCCTTCGCCCCATGCCCCACTCTAGTGCATAGCTTTGTGTATACTCGTACTTCTCTATCCTAGCCCTAGTAGTCAGCAGGGATCGTCGTCGCGGTCCTGCGCTTGTAGATTGTATGTAATTACGAGAACAAAACACCGATAGTGCATTTCTTAGACGCCTCCGCCACGGCGGGCCCTTGAATGGTCCGTGCGGAGGGCGCACACTAAGCTAAACTTATCTCTAGTTCATCCGGCGGACAGTCGCAGATGCATTAATAACTTCTTATCGTAAATAAAAATACTTATAGTTAGTCGTTAGACTCTTTTAGCGCCTAGTTTCCATCTGTGATATAGATTTTAGGCATTATCTAAGGACTTCTAACCCTATGAACAAACCGAACGACTCGAAAACAAATCAAAAGTTATATAGAAAGCACTAATAATTAATTGTACATACAGATCTATGCAATTTAGATCTAATTTCAAATCCCATTCGACATCAAGAAAGTTTGACAATCCAATCCCTAGCGTGCCATGCGTCGATCGATGCGACTCTCCTAAAGATTTCGAATATTTTTTTGGCACTGCAGACAGCTGTCTCAGTAACGTATTGTAACTAGTGTAAGCGCACGCATAGGCGATATGTTACTGATCAAAGATATACATATGTACATACGAGTATGTGTGAGTGTACATGTGTATAAATAATCCCCACATTAAAATACAACCTTATAATTACTTGCATACGTTCTTCTTATACACAGATTTGTAGATTTGCCAAGTGCAGCTAATGCATAATGAATATGTTACTTTAATTTAATTAGTTTATCTATACGTCTACATATATACAAAAAATAAATAAAATAAAATCATTTTTGAATATACATACCTTGCATTTCAATTTTAAAACTCCCATCACCTTCAACCAAGAAGAACTTTTTGGTTTCCTACCTTCGGAAATATCATCTAGTACCAGACAGCGGCTGAATAATTGCTTCAGATTACAATAATTACGACCTTCCTTACGAAAAATGTAAGGAAGTCTGTCTTTATTCCATTTGAATCATACATATGTACATATACATAGCATTTATTTATTTACAGAATTTGCGATCGACAGATCGGCATCAATTTTGATTGATTGATTGATCAAAATCAACTACGAAAATGAGGCCGATTCTGGGCATGATCTGAAGCTGTATAGCTGAGATATAGCCAACTATGTATATCTGTACTAAAAGGTACTACAACCTGAAGGTTACATTCTTTCTGTCTTTATTCCATTTTTAAATGCTGTCGATCGGCATCAATTTTGTTTGATCAACTACGAAAATGAGTCCGATTCTGGACTGTATAGCACCCCGAAATTTTGCTTGGGTGCGTTACATCAGGACATCCGGTTGGCAGGACTCTCGCGATCACGAAAAGACATGCCACGCCCAGATTAGGCCATAAATAGGCGAGAAAAGAAGATAAAAGCTGGCTATAAAAAGGAAAAATTCACAAATTTCATGATAATTACACGCTAAATTCAAATTTGCTACAAATTAGCTACATATTGCATGTAATTAGCAACGGAGACACATAGGAGCCCGATGGAAGCGCCACTGCGGAGAACCTCCGTTAGCCACTATTTTACATGCCTTTTTTGCGACATTTTTGAAAAAATTTAGATTTTTGATGCCAATCGATCGGATTAGTTGTAGTACCCCGGTAGGGGTCAGGAAGGGGGTCAGACATGCCCGAAAATGGCATTTCTACGCGGTTTTACGTAGAAATTACGCGATTTTACTTTTAAAAAAAGCCCAAAATCTTTACAAATCTGTGCATACTTTTTGACAGATCATGTATTCGGATACATACAGAAAGTATGACGTCATATTAAACCAGTCCTAAAGTATGCTCCACGATGATATCTTGTGATATCAGATTTCGCGCTATGGTCCCACTATAATGGGCGTGCGCGCGCTGTTTAAATAATTTGAATTTAAATAATACCCTTGAAATACACGTAATTTCTGTTTTGCTTTATTTAAGTATTCAATGAGACATTTTGAATTGATCTGCTATAGAGGGGGCGTGGTCACAAACTGTAGTTTGCTGAATATATATATATATAGTATCTGCATGTAATTGGATTCGTATTATAATTGGTGTAGACTATTTAGACGTCGGATCGTATATATTGAAAAAGTTATCCATAGTTTACTTTCATAAAAGTTCAATTACATCAATTACGGTTAAGTTAATGTTAATTTACGATAGTTTGTGTGGATGTGAGGGTGGGAGTGAATGTGGATGTGTGAGGTTGTGTACTACATTAAGACAATCTCTTTGGGTTGTCTGGCTAATATTAATCAATTAAATAACTCAAGTTAGTTTTAGTTGTAGGCGGTACTTAGAGAAAACAATATTCGACTTAAACGCAATCCTAAAAAACAAAATCAGTGCTGGCTCTTGGCTCTCTAAATCCTAAAGAATACAAAACTCATGAGTGTCTGTGTGTTTGTGTGTGTGTGTGGGCGTGGGCGGGCCCTTACATGAGTGTGTAAGTGTGGGTATGTGGGCATGGCCCAGCAAACTTAATTGATAAACATTAAATAACATTTGGATTCAAATCTCGCATCCTCAGCATAGGATCTAAGCATAAAAGACAAGCTGCTCATTAATGCAAGAGCAGCAATGCGCTCTTCTTACGATTACCCGCCCAACGCCACCTGCCCCTGGAGCAGCAATTAGTGCCTCGTTCGTACATGGATTACACGCCCACGCCGCAGAGAGACTTGGCCGAGACTGCTGCTGGAACCCAAACCCACACCAGACACAGAAGCAGTTGAGGCTACATCTGCATCTGCGTCTCCATCGACAAATGGAGTAGGAGTAAGAGCAGGAGCGTCAGCCTATCACATTGGAACGCGCCGCGCCAGCAGATACTCGGAGAACTGCTGCCCCCCGACACTGGCCTCGATGGTGAAGCCGGCGTTGAGGAGTCGCGTCAGCACCTGGACCGAGTTCAGCTTGCAGTAGCCATTGAGGGGGAAGCGGATGATTTGCCCCCAGTCGCCCTGGTTCCAGGACACGCCGCTGCGACTTGACTGTGTAGCCTGGCTGGCCTCCGGGAAGAGTTCGTCGAGCAGAGCCCGTTCCGCCGACAGCATTATGCGCTCGCCCAGGTCCGGCGAGATGTGCAGAGCCACGACCTCGTAATTGCAGTCCGGCGACGCGCTGGTCCGCGGGCTTGTCTTAATGTGGCGTGCTGGTGGGGTGGGTGGCGCCACCAAATAGTTCCCATTGCGTACACGATCCTTGCGCATGCTCTCCAGCTGCTTAATCATCGCTGCAGGCGCCAACGCCAGAATCATCCAGATAGAGGAAGCGACAGAGAGTAAGAGGGGAAAACGCAAATTAGCTCGCTATAAACTCTGGAGGAGACAACGAGGGTCGGTCGGGTAGGAGTACTTACGCTCCACTTCGTAGTAGCGGGCCTCCTCTAGCAGCAGCTCCAGATCGGGAAAGTCCTCGGCAACCAGAAGTCTTGAGTTTCTCATAAAGTTCAGAATGTGACGGAACATGCCACCGTCGCGATCGATGAAGTAGTGCTGCTTCAGTGAGTCAAGCACTATCGGTATCTGGCCGTTGAACAGCTTGGCCAGTTTCGATTCTGGATACTTGGTGAGCGTCTCCAGGGAGCTGGTGTAGATGGTCCCACCCACATCGATGTGCACGGGAGCCGTGTATCGGGAGGCGGCCGCCACGCAGGGTATGCCGGTGATGGGCTTGTGGTTGCCGTGCAAATAGGAACTGGCCCCCGCCGAGCCGGCGCCACCGGCTGCAGCAGCTGCAACAGCGGCAGCAGCCGCCGCCGCCCCGGGCAGCCCCAGCGGCGTTACTGAGGAACTGGCGGGCGGCGTCGGTGTGGGCGAAGAGGAGTTTGAGATCGTTGGCGAGACGGTGGGCGAAGCGCTGCGGGCGAGACAAATTTACGAATCGAATTAACAATGAGCTTGGACCCAAGGTTATTTCGTGGAATGGAGTGTGGGGGCTTCCCATTGCATCGCCCATCAATATGCGAGGACTCACCTGATTTTAATGTCGCTCCTGGCGTAAATGCGGCCCGTGGAAGACAAGTCGCGTGGCTCCAGGGCCTTGACATCTCTTTCGCGCTCTCGATCCATATCGCATTTTTTCCTGCAATTAGTTAATTATCCGCCCAGAGATTAGCCAATAGATCGATTAGTTTACTAGACAGATCAAACCCACACCCACACCCAAGCCCACAGTAAAACTAATCATGAGAACCAATTTATCCCCCCACAAGAGTGGACTCCAACAACGTTGAAGGACAGCAAACGTGACAACGAAAATGCAGCATTGCTTGCAGCTACAAAGCCATCCACAGGGCCCGTTCCATTCCCCATAAAGGTTCACACACAGTGAGAGACAGAGAGAGGGAGAGGGAGAGGGAGAGAGAGACAGGGGTAGGGACAGACAGACAGAGAGAGAGAGGGGTGTGGGGTAAAGTCAAGTTTGGGTATATATTTCATATGGCCCATAGTCTTGGGCCGATTGTGTGGGAATATTTGGTTTTTCATTGCGTTTCCATTGGGGCAAACAGCGATCCCCCTCCGGGGATCGACTCTCCGCAGCTTCGGTCGTGGACAAGACAAAATCGCCGCACCGCCGTCGGTGGTGGAGGCGGGGCTCAGGGATGCAGTTAATGTTAACGGCCATCGAATGCATCGCTTTGGCCGTGGATGCTGTCTCTGCTGCCGCTGCCGCTGCCGTCAGTTAGCCGCAAGTGTTGCGAGTCGATTTTCACACGAAAATCACATTGTTTGGAGCATCGTTATGGATGTGGGTAAACGGAAGGGGAGGTGGAGGTGGAGTAGAGGCCATGTGGGACCGTGGCAAGGGCCCACTAATTATGATGTGTCAGTCGAATGCATGCCACTCGATGTATACGCAATGGTGCGGCTGCCTTCCTGCTGCCCCACCCCCACCTAAACGAAGTCAACAACAATTACCAAGAGGCCCTCGCAGCATATCTCTATCTATGTGTCCATATGTCTATCCTCGTTCGTGCAGCTGCCTCCATATCACATCATCATCATCAGTTCTATCCGGATCAGTTTCAGTTTCAGTTTCCCGGCTCTCCAGAGACAGAGACAGAGACACAAATTAATAAAACTCAATCAGCCGGTGCACTTGTAGTATGACGAATGCGCTCATGTTTTTTGCACATTAGCCGAACCCCAGACTGACGGACAGACTGATGGATGGACATACCGATGCTCCCTCCGGTTATAAGAGCAACTAACTTGAAAAAGAATTATTATTGAAGGGGGTTAAAAGACCTTCTGGATGTTGTGCCAACTGATAGAGAAGAAATCTTTAGTGATCTGAACACTAAGAAGTACATTACTTACATTTATGTAAGTAAATTGTGGTGAGCCAAACTCTCGATAACCTATCGTAGAAATCCATAAATATAGTGTTGTGGTAGAGTTCCATTAAAAGTGTATTTAGTATACACTCAGCTAGGCTATTGATATCTTTTCCCAATGACTATATATTTTACATTCCCGTACCAATAAAGGAGTACATCTATAAGATGCATATTCCCCATTTGCCCATTCATTCCCAGCCAAAGAGCATCTGATCTTC
Organism: Drosophila algonquin; assembly: GCA_035041765.1. NCBI lineage: Eukaryota > Metazoa > Arthropoda > Insecta > Diptera > Drosophilidae > Drosophila > Drosophila algonquin. Next base: position 1,826,009 of record JAWNKY010003561.1, read on the forward strand.
GCCCTGTTCTATCTCACCTTCACCTGGCATCTATCCCAAACAAGTTTGCTTTTTTTTTTTAAATGTTTGACGCCCCACGGCTCTCCGACTGGATCTGGGTCTGTGGTTGTTTCTGTGGCTCGGGTTGGGGTCGGGGCGGGGGCTGGGTAATTACGATTTGATTAACTTTAACTACATGAACATTCAAATGCGAATGAGCATGGGAGGGGAGGAGAGGGCAAAACACGAATGAGACTCCTCTACAGAAAGAGAGAGAGAGAGGAGAATAAATAGTGGATGTGAAAGAGGGGTAAAGCAAATAAAATCCAAAAGCAGACCCGCAAAAAATTGTACAAAATAAATGTCTGCAAGGCATTCACATGGCAGCAACACCACAACTGCAAGGGAGTGGTGCAGGGGATTGGGTTTTGTGGCCAGCAGAGGGGAGAATCCACAGAAATAAACTTGGGCTTTATTAATTTATAGCAATTATAAAGCGTGAGTAATGCGTTCAATCAAACATTGGATATTCGTTTATGGCAAAATGGCTTAATGGGTGCCCCAGTCTAGTAAAATATTCCTGCCACACTCCCTACACTCTTCAACAATCAATGCCCCTGCCCTGCCCTGCTCCGGCAGCTGCAGTTGCAGCCACAAAATATGCAATGCCATTGCCTGGCCTCTTGCCACACACACAAACAATTCAATTTCAATTGCTTTGCGGCCCACTTGAGCAGGTGGAACAACAACGACACACACACACGAACACACACACACACACACACACACACACACACACATGGACATGTGGACACCCAGAGCCTAACGGTATTGTATATAAGACAAGCACTGCAGTTTGCATCCTATTCTAGTCCATTATCGCCCCCGGCGGTATCTTTTCTATGCCGTCTAGCAGCAGGATGAGCAGAGCAGAGCAGAGCAAAGCAGAGCCGCAGAGGCAGAGGCAGGCCCATGCGGCAAGGTGGTAGAGGACTGGGGCTGCAAAGGGGTGGAGTTGGGAGAGTTATTCGCAGCGCCTTTGGTTACACTTGAGCCGGAGTCGTTGCCGTAGCCGTAGCCATGTTGAGGCTGAGAGATGAGCGCGTGAGGCATCGTAGGCGCCACAATCAGTAGTGAGCCCTAGTCTTCGCGTGAGTCACGCCCCCATCTCGGGGCGAAGATGAATTCTGAAGAGTTCTCTCTGCCGTTGCCATATTTGTCAACTAACCTGAGCCCCCCCTGTGTCTCTACACGCTTCACTGCTTTCGGAATTTCGAGTGGGTGGCCTTTCTGTGGCCATCATTTGACATCTTTCCGAAGCTGGAGCTCTGGCTCGGAATCCGGCTCCGGTCTGGTTTTAATGGCAATGCCATTAACTCTTGACTCTTGGCATTGCATATTGCCGGGAATATCTTCATCTGCCGCAGCACTGGATTTCCTCTGTCCCTTTCCACATGAACCAGACACAGAAGACGACACACGGATGACTACTAGAGGTTGGATGTGGCAGTGGCATTGGCAGTGCCACTCCGACTGAGCTTATTAGTTTTGGCATTGTTCGGATTGAGGCAGCCGAATCTCAGGCCGGCCGAATATCAGGTTGCTGCTGCTCCATGGCGTTCCGCTCCTCTTCTCCGGCTGATGCTTCTGCCTGGCATTGGCCCCGGGGGCGAAACATTTTCGAAAAAGGAATTACGGACAAAAGTGGCCGTTGGCACATGCTCAATGCTCAATGCTCGACTGTGAATCCTGCTGAGGGGGAGGACATGCTAGGTCCTGCCCAGGCAATTCCCCAAACGACACGACTACGACCACGACTTGTGGTGTGGTCCAGGGCTGCGTCGTCATCGCCAGAACAAAAGTCCCTCCCAAAACCAGGACAAAAGCGAAAACAAAAGCCAAGAAATGAGCTAAAATGCACCCCACTCACACAGACATAAAGGCAGTGATACTCACACACACACACATACACACACACCCATACAGATGAAGGTAGAAACATACACCTAGGCAGAGAGAGGATGAGGTCGCATCAGACGTTGACGACTGCGACTGCGACGCTGACTATGTAACCCTAGAAAATGTCCCGCGGCCAGCCAACCTTCCGCACACAAAGGCCAGACCAGACAGCGTGAGTGTCCTGGTTGCAAGAGCCCGCAAGAGAGGGAGTGAGCAAGAAAGAGGGAGAGAGAAAGGTAGCCATGTGCCAGCTGAGTCAGAGCGAGAGGAAGCGAAAAAGGGCAAAAGCTGACTAGGCCCCCGGCGATCGTTTGGAATTAGTGCGGAAATCATGGATGGATACGGAACGAAACCAAGCAAGGAAAGCAAGCCAAGCCGAGGTCCTGCTGCTGCTGCTGCTACTACAGCTCCTGCTCCTGCTCCTCCCAAGGCGTCGTACTACAGGCAAGTCCCGTCTATGCAGCTCAATGCGGGGGAAATTCCAATCAATGGCCGCCACTCGGTCTGTGACTCATTTGGCCGCCTGTGCCGGGGCTCCACTGTATTCGAGTAAGGTGCTTGGTGTTTGGGTTTGAAACTTGGGGTTTTCATCCCGCTCCTCCGACCCTTTGCTTTGGACCGTGGGTGTCCTCTAGGGCTTTTCTGGCTTTTACATGCGAGTCCATGCATGTGTGGGAGCCTCCTCATTCATTTATCCTTGCAGCGCTAAGGGCAACGAAAGGAGAAGAGCAGAGCAGAGCAGGAGGAGCAACAGAAACAACAACAAAAGAGCAGGAACACAGGCAGTAACCACAGCGGCAAGGCAAGGATACTCTTCCCAATTCCCGCGCCGCTTCACTCCGCTCGAACTCCAGCTTTGGGACTGGAAGGGCAGAACTTTTGCGATTGGTAGGTAAGTCTAGTCGTGTCCGTTCCTCGCTGTGGCTTACCCACCCTCCCGCACAGATACGAAACCCCTGCCACATGTGTCCATGGGTCCATGTGTCTGTGCGGCTGCTCTGCCTGCATTTAAAGATATCATACCCAAAGTTCTTCTCGGTCTCACAGCCCCAATGCTCCCCAGGCATTGCTCCTCTCGAGAGGAGAACAAAAAAATATATATAGAAAAATAAAAAAAATAAAAGCAAAACGAAAGTTTTCGAGGCAAAATCTTATCTCAATTTTAAAACGCTTGCGGCACAAGCTGTGCGACTCAGTCGACGTCGACGTTTGCGTTTGCGTCTGCGTTAGCGTCAGCAGCGCTGCGGTGTGGTGCGGTTGTTGTTGTTACTGTTGCTGCAGCAGTGGATTCCACCTCGAAAGTTAATATGAAAACATTGAGAACCCTTCTCCGAGGCACAGCTTGTGCGTGTGTGTGTGCTTTATGAGAAGATTTATCAAACTGCAACACTTGCAGCAGAAGCAGCAGCACGAGGCAAGATTATGTTTGCGGTGCGAGGCTAAAGCGGATGGGGGATGGCGGTGGGGGAAGGGAGTTCCAATTAGGCAAAGACTTATTCATGGGGCGCCAAAGAACCAAAACTTACGACTCCAGGGAGAACCAGAGAAAGAGAGAGCCATAGATAAGGGAATGTGGAGCGCTTTGTGTACATTACCAAGATAAATATAAAGTTAACACACACACAAAAACACAGATAGAGAGAGTGGGAAAGAGAGAGGAGAGATAGAGTGAGCAAGCGGCCGAGCGTGAGGCAAAAAATCGGCAAAATGACCCTGCGGCACGTTGAGAGGAAACCAATGCCTCCAGTGATGGGCATGAGCCCCCTCCGAAATGACTTGCTTTCGTTTCGCAGTTGGCCAAAACCAAAAATCAAAACGCTGATGAGCAGGCAAATGAAAAAGTTGGCCAGAGCTAAAGAAAAACACAAAAAGCCAGAACTAGGAGTCCTCTCCCGGCTCTAGACGGGCTGCAGTGCCCGTTTCCACACACACCCATAAGCACAACTTCTGCGTCCTCGTCGTCGTCGCCGTCGTCAGCGTCGTCGTGGTAGTCGGCGTCTTTCGCCCAAAGGGTCCAGAAACTGAGGCAGGAGTTGGAGCTGTAACTGGAGATGGAGCTGAAGCTTAGCTGGAACTGCGGCATATGGGAAATCAGACCACGCTCCTCCCTGTGCCCTGCCCTGCACTGTTGCTGCCACTGCCGCTGCTACGAAAATTGTTAGCCAAAGTTGCAGAATGTGTGGGCCATGGCAAATTGTACAAATATATGCGAAATATATATATTGTGTGTGTGTTTCTGTGTGTATGTGTGTGTGTGGAAACGAAGTCTGGGGAAAAGTTGAGTGAGTGAGTAACTGGAGTCCCGGCATACACTGAAGCAGCAGATATTAAAACGCTGCAAGGCTTTCAAAAATAAACTTTGAAAAATTTATTAGAAAATATTAAATAAAAACGACGATTGCGCTGCATATGGCTCACTCAGCATCAGCATCAGCAGATGGATGAGGAGGGGGGCCCTACATATGCAGAGCAAACATTACTCAGGCAACTCGCTCGCTGGCAGACGACTCCCGGCACATGCCACATGCCACATGGCACAGGGCACAGAGTAGAAAAAATTGCAGCAAAAGCAAGAACAACAGCAGCAGCATGACGACGATGAGGATGACAAGGAAAACATAAATATATTCAGAGGAGGGTGTATCCAGATACTATACGAGTCGGGTGTGCATATGTATCTGACGGGTATGGGAGTGTGTATCTGCATCTGTCTAGCTCTACCTTGAGATAGCATGTTTTTATTTCTGCTAAATTCGAAAATTGAATTGTAAGTCAAAAGCGCAAAGGATAACGCAAGGAAAACGTTGCAGAATTGCCGTAAAAGCAAACATTGCGCATACGCAGCGCTGTGCTATGTGATGGATGCAATGGTTATTGCAGCAGTAACAGGAGGGGGGGAGATGCAACATAGGGAGAGTTGCAATGGAGCTACAGTCCCAGTGATTGCCTGTGATACTTAATCAAGTGTACATAATAATTACCAGCCATATTTCCGCTTGAACAGAGCTCAAACAATGATGCAGCCATTCGAGTCCGAAACCATTCAGATATCCTCTCGAGTCCTGCCCCTGCAACTGGCAGTAGCATAGGCAAAGGAGGCAGAGGAAGAAGCAGCGAGGCAGGCCTAATTGGTGCAATTTGAGTGTGCATTCCGCATATGGCAGCCGCAGCCAGTTGGAGCCAGATGCAGATGCAACACAAAAGCAAGTGCAACAATATCCACTTGCCGTTTCCAGTGGCGGCAAAGGCAGGTGCAGCACCCATAAATTTCGGGCATGAAAGAGAGTACTCCAAGGGCATGCACGAATTGTAAATAAGAAAGGATTACTTGGGGGACAAGGAGCGGAAGAAGTATTGGTGCAAGTAGAGGATTGAAGTTTACTTTACACTCCGCCATATAGTATAATACCAGTACTACGAGTAGCGTAAGGAAATCAAATGTTATAACACAGATTTAGGAAATTGACTAGCGAAAAATAAACGCATAGCATTTCCCTGACCTACTTAGGCTGATTGGAACACTCTCAGAAGTTCCCAAGGAGATCCATTAACGGATCAACCAGCTCCATTAACAGGACAACCCATAGTCGTGGCTCCACACCGAAGAGTTGCATGCCGCTACGTGGCAAATTGCTGCGCCATGTTGATGCTGGTAATGATGCCGAATTGCAGCTTAATTAACACACAGCGTGTTAAGAGCTTTTGTGCTCCGGCTGTAGCTCAGACCTTCGACCGGCAGGCAGTCATTCAAATCCAGCCACAGCCGCAGCAGCAGCCTTTGACTATTGGCACGTAATGGAAATCACTTTGCCACTGGAGGAGCAGCAGAGGCAGCAGCGGGGAGACACTAAGAGGCGGTGGCAGTGGCAGGAACAGTAGCAGTAGCAGTGGCAGTGGCAGTGTCAGGTATAGACCATGTAAACGCGAATCCGAGTAGCTGAAGCCTGCATCCGCAAAATGAAAACAAATTAGCTGCTGAAGCCGCAGTACAGCAAAATCCGCCAATTGGCGGGAAGAGAAGGAAAGGCAGATGGCTGGAGTGGCAGAGGGCCTTCCTGCCGCGAATTGTGGCACAGCGAAGCTGGCAAACAGACAAACAAACAAGACTTTGACTGCGACTCCGACTCCGCCTCTCGCACATGGCTTGGGCACTTTTTGTGGCAGGCATGCAAAAAGCAAAGGGAAACGAGCACAAGATGAAACCAAAACCAAAAACCAGTTGCTTCCACACGAGGCACGAGACACAGAGAGAGAATAAGAGAGAGATAGTGAGAGCGAGAGTGAGAAGGAAAACTGGCGAAGGTCGCTCCTTGCTCCTTCTCCTTCTGCTGGTTTCCCTATTTGAATACAATTCCGCAGAATGCAGCTCTCCCGCTTTGAACTTTGCCTCATGACTTGGCTCCGGCTCAATGGACAGACAGACAGACAGACGGACGGAGGACGACTCTCACGGACCGTCGATTCCCTTGCTAAACAAAAATTTGTTGTATGCTGTATGTACTCTGCCCCGGGGGTTATCTTTTGGCCGCTTAGTTTTCGACCAGCCACAATACAACCAACCAGCCAACCAACCGGTCACAGCTGCCCCTGCTCCATCCCCCATCCCCCATTCCCATCCCCAATGCCCTGCCTCCATCTGCCACAGCACCACCATCGTATTTTATAGCCTTTAAGGTAGAAAAAATAATGCGACTCGTTCTCGTCTGCACACATAACTCAGCCCTGGGCTAAGGTTGCCCAAAAGCGCCTCCGGGGGATTGGGTATGATTTTTCGCCTCTCTCCCTCGAAGTCCCTCCCCCACCCCACTCCACTCCACTCCACTCCTCTTGTCTTCTTACTTTTGTTTATTTCTCCTTTGGTGCGGGCACAGAGAGCACTTGAGGCGCATAATTTTTTTTTTTTAAACAGTCTTCGTTTATGGCGCACAATTTCTGACTTGGCATGTGGGAGAGACGAAAATCAGCTGCCTCCGGCATTTTTGGCCAAAACCAAACGAACAACAGCAGGGGCAGGGGCAATATCGGGGCAAGGGTCGGGGAACCAGGTCTGGTGGCATGCAACTCGGACTGTCGATGCTGTTGTTGCGGTTGTTTTGTGTCAAAAATTCGTTTATTACAGAATCTTTTTTAAACTAATTTATTGGGCAGCAGCTTCGAGGCGGTCTGGGATTTTGTTGGCAGTGGATGAAAGGTTTTGGCTTACCGTTTGGGGCAGGAGGAATCCACCGTCAACGGTGATCGTTGATCCAATGCAACAAACGGAGTCCTGTGCGGGGTAGAGAAATCGAAAGAGATGGATTAGTGAAATGTTAGGGATGTTATGGGAACTGTTAAGAATAAGAGTGATCTTTCGCAAGGCACGGGATGATCTCTAATGAACGTTTCAACGAAATGTAACTTTCTTCTTTCACATAACATTGGATGAATAATAATATTAATAATGATCTATAATAATCAATTGAAATTATAAGGTTCATGATCATCAGATGTTTATGATATGATATAACTCACAAAAAAGTCGGTATATTTAGGAAATGCACTTTAACTCTTTTTTATTACAACGCGCGCGCAGATAATAGATTTTGGCCTCCAATATGGATCTGTGGATAGCTCTGGTCTCGTCTCTGGCTTCTGATTAAACGTTGATTAAATGTGAATGTAAATGTACGCGCGCCAAACCGCAAACACACTATCACACGCTATCTGTCCGCTTAAATGTTTACTTCCGCTTCCGATTGTGGCGAACCCGAAACCGTTTCGTTTGAATGTGGCCGCTAGTGTTTCCTATTTTCAAGCGCTTTACCTTACTTGCATTCGCGGCTGTTCGTTATTTTCTGAATTCAGAAACAAATTCTATCTTTGCTGTTACGCGGCCCAAACATGTTTGATTCATGTTGACGAGTTTCGTGACGGCATGGCCGAATGCCGATTGCTGCTCGGCTCGACCGGGTTGCGTGTTGGGTTCGAACTTGAGTTTGAGTTCGAGTTGCGTCCCGTCGCCCCGTGCGGGTGGAGTTCGTTGCTGGCGTCTTCTGTACGGTGTTCGTTCAGCAAATAGACGACCTTGAGGGAGAGCGAGCGAGAGAGGAACGGTTCCACTATGTTTCTGTGGGGTTGTGTGTGTGTGTGTGTGTGTGTGTGTGTGTGTGTGTGCTGCGTGTGAACGTTTAATAGTCTATTTCCGGTTTAAGTGCTGCCACTGTTCTCGCTGTTGTGGCATGCAACATAAGCCGATGTGGCAATTAACATGGTAACTGTAAATAGAACAATTGGCCTGGCTTATAAATCGTTGAATGGATTAAATTCGAATGCGATTGCATGTGTGTGTATTTGAGGGGGAGGACAATTCATGAGGCAGGGACACATCTGTTGGATGCATGTTGGATATATGTATGTATGAACGAATGTAAGTCTGTATGTATGTATGTATATGTGTGAACATATACCCATACCCAATAATTGTAATATCAAAGTCTGATGTGTGTGTCTGTGTGACACTCTTTCTATATACTTGTGCCTCTGTATGAGTATGACTGCGAGTGTGTGCTTGTGTTAATGACAAAGCATAGAAGGCTGGGCCGCCGGCCAAACGAAATGAAACGAAACTTTGTGCGGCATCAGCTCCAGAGACTTTGAAGCAGAAGAAGCAGCAGCACCAGCACCAGCGGCACCGGCACCGGCAAGAAGAACGGGGCAACAGCCAACGGCGCTCGGGGGCACAAAACCAGCGACGACTGCGACGACTGCGACGACGAGGACGGAGGCAGCTGAAATATTTTGTTGCCCCACGGCAATGCAAAGAAAAACTTGTGATAAATATGCTTCAGGCCATGTTTCAAAACACAGCCAGAGAGCCAGGAGGGAGGGTAGAAAGAGAGAAACATAGAGAGGGTAGAGAGAGCGTTGGGCAATGAGCGGGGTAGTGGGTGTACTGTGGGGCCTTCTGCAGTTAGGCAGCTGTAATTAAAATGAGTGCAAACTCTTGCCCAACCACCCACCCACCCATACACCCGCAACCACACCCATGGTCCACCCACTCGTCTTCCGGCTACCATGCCCCCCAGCCCCACTCAACCCACTCAACCCACTCTTGCAGCACTGTCACATCATTTTTCATTGGCAATTGTTTGGTTGCATCTCCCCGGGTCACATTCATTTCATAGTACATATGTATATGTATGCACCGCTCGCTCCGTCATAATATTCCACTATTTGGCCACCGCTGCAGCCACAGCCACAGCCACAGCCGCAGCTGCTGCAGCACTCGTGCTCATGATCCATCCCAGAGATGGCCGCGTGACACGAGGCAACTGCTTCTGGGGGCAGACTCCGGTTGGTTCATCCCTCACGCTGCCACATCCATCTCCCGTGTCCACTGACATTTCAATTTTTCATATTTTATCAGAGGCTTCGCTTCGGCCTGCGTCGAGTAGAAATTGTTGCAATTTTATCGCTCATTTCACTCATTCAGCCTGGCTGGAGGGTTGAGTGAGGAGTAGGTGGAGGTAGTGGGAGGTGTGTAGGGGGTAGGGGGTAGGAGGTAAGCGGTCTTTTATTGTTTCAAGCGTGAGCTCGTGGGTGGGGACGAGGATGGAGTAGTCGTATGCCATGGGTATGGGCATGGGGGGGTTCCTTTTTATTTTGATGTCGCCATTGGGTTTTTGCCATTTTAAATATTTTTTAATCACAAGCTCACGCACACAGACTCACCCGCACACACCCGCACGGCCACACACATGTGCATATGGATGTATGTATGTATGTTTGTGTGTGTGTGTACATACATCTCATACATATGGCAATACCAATATTTCAAGCCAATTTGCTGCAGTTAGCCGCGAGCGGACTGCCAACAAAATAATTCGACAAAATGTGTGCGGCGCGCTTTATGCTTTATTGTTTGGATCGCCCGAGGGGGTCACCGAGAAAGAGAGGGGGTGTGTGAAGCGGGGAGGGAGATGAGAGCAGAGCAAAGCTGCTGCATCTGCAGGACTCCATAAAGCATATACTCGCATGTATGTATGTATGTATGTACATATGTGTATGACATGATTATACGTAGGCTTGGGGATCAGCGAAAGAGTGCAGAAATCAACGGTGACATCTCATTTTCCCACTGCGGCTTGTAATAATTTGTTGATGGCTTTTTAAAGTAGCCCACTTTCCCCCTCCCTGTGCCACACAGTAGCACATTTATTCATGACTTGTGCATTTGCGTGTGTATAAATACACAGTACTCATGTAGGAGTCCAGAGTATCTGTATGAGTGTGTATCTGCAAACAAACATTTAAATGGCAGCGCATATGCTGAGAGTGTCAGCCATTATTTTTTTGCTGCCCCTTGCCCGTGCCCCACTCTACGCCCACTTCCCTCGTCAGCATCATCAGCATCATTATTGTGATTTTTTATTATTACTATTATTAATGTGAATGTGTTTGGATGTACAAACAGGACATCACACACAAACCACACAGAGAGGGCTCGTCGGGGGGGAGCTCTGTGTATTTTAAACAAGTAAAATGTATCTTAAGTCGATAGTTCGACTACTGGATATCCCTTTTGCTGGGCTTGTATCTAATGAGCTCTTTGGCAATGGGCGATAGTAAAAGTGGCAGCACGATGTACCAAAGGGAACTTCGTTTATTTATGTTTAATAGGATCTTGTTTCTGGTTGCATCCATTACCCGATTGTAACGCATATTTGTCCTTACAAGTCCTTACAAATGCATCATCTAGTACAGGTACTGGAGACCAGTGGGTTCTACGTCCTAGAGTTCCCATAACAATAAAATATTTTGCATATGAATGCAATATACCCTTGGTTTTCCCTGTGGAGCTAAGGGGTATAAATATACTCGTATGCACATACATATATTGTATATTGTACATTTTTTATTATTAACGATACTTGGCGAACACCACCAGCAATAACAGCAATACCAATAGCAGCAAAAGCAACAGCAAACAGCAACACAAATATATATATGTACATATGTGTGCACGAGTATATGTAGTGTGTGGATAAAAAGGCTCATAAAATTCACAATGTCTGGCCGCGGGGCTTTTACTTAATGATGCCATTTTTGCCGCCGCAGCCGCGGCCTGAAATTCGCGTTAAATTTTTAACGCACGACCGAACTGCAGCAGCGGCAGCAGCAGCGGGGCAGCGGCAACATATCAAGCTTCAATTCATCCATCCATCCATCCAGCCACTCGTCCATATGTGGCACAACATTTACATTAACATTTGAATGGTAATCATTTTACAGCCAGTGCACCCCATAATGTAATTTATTTGTATAGCTCTCCCCAAAGCGGAGATAACGTTAATATTGGGAGCACAAGGATATATCATCCATCATCAAATCAGAGCCGAAACTTTTGTAGGTCTTACAGTTCCAGGAAAGAACACGGGTCTTGACAAATCAAGCACATCTCTGGGCGAATTCAACAGTGAAGTAAGGTACGTGGGCGTTTCTTTGCAAAAAATATCTTTGAGATATTTATTCAACGTTTCTCTTATCAACAATTGGCGATGCATTGCCATGCGCTTACGCTCCTCTGTTTGGCAATATTCAGAGATGTGACTTTCCTTTCGGGACTCGCACTGCCATGGCATTACAGTTGCCCCTCCACCGCCCCTTGGTGAAAGCACTCTTGTGAGATGATAGTGGCAACCGTTTGAAGCATCAATTTTAATTGTGAACACTTATCATCTGGGAGGGTCCGAGTCCGGGTCCGGGCTAAGGGGGCCAGGAGTCGATTGCCAACATCCTTTTGTCATTAGCAATGCGTGACACTTGTCATTAACTGCATAATGATTCATTCCTATGCAGTTGGCTAACTTCTCTGACTCTGACACATACACACACACACACACACACACAAATGAGTAATAATTGTGTGAGTAGAGTGTGTCTGTGTGTGTGTGTGTGCATAATTTTAATGATTTACAAACTAGCCCGATGGCGCTTTTAGCTCGAAAACTGACAGTTGATATCCAAAGACAAGACAAGCATGAGTGAGGGGAATATAGCGCAAAAAGAAGATATAGCCGCGAGTTATGAATGGGAGAGTCGGCCAGAAAGGGAGGGCAACATACTGAAAGCGTGAGAGAGAGAGAGAGAGAGCGAGTGAGAGAGCAGGGACCAGTTCTTTATTTCCAGGTTTCTGAAGGGTGGAAGGGGTGGGCCAGATGGGGTGGGAGATGCTTGCAAGAACGGAAAGGATTGCTCGAACATGCAACCAAGAATGCCCCGGGCACTGCAGAGGCAGCAGCAGCGACAGCGGCAGCGGAGGGACAAAAAATGTGGAAGTTAAAAATAAGTTGGGGCTTGGGCTCGGGCTAGGGCTCGGGCTTGGACTCGAGTGGCTGGCGGCCTTTGCAGTTTGCATATAATGAGGGTCTCGTGGAGGCATGCCCCGCCTCAGCATCTGCGCGGTCTGGTTGTCACCTGGCACCAGCTGCTGGACACACAAATTTTGGGGACAAAAACTGTGATTCTGTGGCAAGATCGTAATTACAGGGTAGGCTTTTAGTGTTGTTTTTAAATTATATTATGCCGGCTCCAGCTGTGGCAACAGTTGTTGCAATGTACTACCGCTGCTGCCGCCGCTTCCATTACATTTACCATTGCGTACCCCTAATTTGACTCAACACTTGTGCAAACACGTGTCTTCCATCCTTCAGTCCGGCGCCCCCGCTCCGTGCAACAAGTTTCTGGCAGCAACAAAAGCCAAAAAACAAAAAAAAAAAACAAAAAATCAACTGTTATTCACCTGTTCCGTTGTCCGATGCTCCAACCGCAACACAAACACTGATCCAGATACACAGATACAAACACAAACACGCACACAAACACAAACACACACACAGCCACAGCTACACACTCAAACACCCTCGAACAGAAGTGCTCTGCCATGGAGCCATGGAGCAAAGTTGAATTGTGTTTGTGGGGTCTAAACAGTTTGTATGTGGGGTCTGTCGAACATGTTCGATGCAGCATGCTGCGAGTCCATGGTCCGTGTTGCCCCAGGATGTTATCAGCCGCAACATAAACACAACCGCAACAACAACAACGACGATGACGATGACGACGAACAGCACCAGCAACTAAGTATCCATATCCTCTCCTTCTCTCCCTTTCTCCTGTGTTCTCCCTCTCTCACATTGGTTGTTAGCCCATTTACCAAACCGGGCTTAGCTTGTCGCAAGGTATATCCAATAGAAGGTAAGGCGGTGTAGCAGAACGGACTCTGAGTCTGGTGGATTTGCAAGCATATGCGCGGATTCTGCAGCCCACTATTGAGTGGGGGAGTTTGGCTAAACTGGTACTGCCTTACCTTCTGTGTGATACACTTTGGATCGTCAAACCACGCGAACGGATACGACGACGACACCGCTACAGTCCGCTCACCTCTCCCTCCACCTCTTCTTTCGCCTTGCCCTCGGGCGTCCGCTTGTAATTATAATATTTCAACCCAAATGTGACCTGCGGCCATGCGCCAATGATGGATTTCAGCTCTCTGCTGCTGCCTCTGTCGCTGCCTTTCCTCTGGCTATACCCCTGCTCTTGCTCTTGCTCCTGCCCCTTACCCCTGCATATAATATAGCAGATATATTGTACATGCATATATATTGTTGCTGCCGAAGACAGAGATGGAGACAGAGGACCGATACAATACGTACCGTACCCTGAGTATCCAGCAGATACCAGATACGAGCACGACGCTGTTCCGGGGTTGCTGTTGCTGTTGCCGCTGCCGCTGCTGTTGCTTTTGTTGCTGCTCTGCAATTTGTGGCTCGGGGGCAAAGCGGATTGGCCTGCGGCCAGACATGTGAATAAAATTACATTCACTATTTTATATGCCATATGTATATAGGAGTATATTCGCGCTCGAACTCGCATGGACGTGGCATTTATCGGTTTATATGTACGAGTATAGATGTGCTTACGTACATACATTACACGCCAGGCAGAAAAATCATATATATGTATGTAGGTAGAAATAATTGAATTGGCACATCAGCTAAATCACTTTTATACACACATACATATAGTATAATCGCATTGGATCTGTAGCCGAAGATGAAGATAGAGATGGAGATGGAGCTGGGGGACCAGGGCAATAACAAGATTAGATCACTGAGAAGAAATCGCCGCTGGCCATCCGGCATTGGAAAAGGGTAAAGCGCAAACGAAGCTGCCACTGACAAACCACAAAACCAGGTCCGAATGGCTAGCACCATTTTCCTCCCGTCCCCTGCACTCGGTTTGGCTCACCACTCTTTAGTATATGGCTTACTTGTACACGACCAGTTGAACATTAATCAAGCCAAACAACCAAATAACTTATGGCCATGGCTAATAGAGACATTCGGCCAGCTGGCTCTGGCTCTATCTCTGGGCTCATGCTCTAGCCAACTTTTCACTTTTGAGGAAACGAGAGGTTAAGGCCACAAATATACTCGTAGTAACTAATTATCGCTCTTGGGCAATTCTGTTTAGCAAATAACTAAAGATACGCAAGTTATCTAGAATTTCTCATTCATTTAGTATGTATCGGCTTTTGTAACTTGTCGGTCAACTATTTCCCGCAGTATTGTGAACTATTTGTGTTGCTGCGAAAGATGCCATTTGAAGTAATGAATGAAGGGGCGAGTGGACTTCAGGAATGGTGGTGTCTCTATATATTTATCTGCACTTTTCCTGATGAGTCATACCATCCAGCTCGCGTCTGAGTTTGAGAGCATCACAATGTTCTTCTTTGTCCATAACAGCAATCAGCAATTTCGGATGAGCGGAATATTCAATATCTGGTACTTGTGAGTGTCGATTCCGAAACGACACGAGTGTCGCCATTTCAATTGGCTTTAATTGCTGTCGTGATTGAGACTCATTCAATTGCGACATGCTCACACGCGCATTTTAGTTACTCTGCTGGACTCGTTCGTCTGTTCTTTTTTGCGACGATCCCAATGGAGGTTTTCATAGTAACAAAACTCGGGAAACACATACAGCATATTTTCTATATTATCTGTTTTACATTTTGCTTACATTTAAATTGTATACTGTTTATACGGTATATGTCAAGATTGTTCATACAAAGACAGTAAAATCCCGATTAAAAAATGGTCGATCGTGATGGGAAATTAATTAATTATTAAAGACAAAATTTCAGAAAAATAGGTCGAGCGGTTTGGGTGGAAATAAACCACAAACACCACGACACGAGATTTTTATATACGTATAAGAAGAAAACAAATTTCGTTAAGCCCTTTCGAATGTAAAATATCACAATTGTGCATTCAGTTAAGTAAGAAATAGTCTTAATACTCGTAGAGTGACGTATGCCTCTTTGAAAGAAAGTAGTTACATATGCAAACTCTGACCTACAGCTGACCTCTTTTCTTTCTCTTGAATCCATTCCCCCTGCCCTGTCGTCTGCTCTGTAAAAACAATTTAATTCACTTATATCGTCTGTTGAAAGTCTCTTGCGGCAAGTGTTGTGGCATGTTGCATTAAAGTTCAGTCCATAAGTAGCTGTGCCGCCTGTCTGTGTCTCTCGGCGTTTGTGTGTGTGTTTTCTGGTAATTAAATTGACATTAATTAAACTTACGCGACCTGCAACTGCCACTGCCTGCACTGCCACTGCCACTGCCTGCACTGCCACTGCTGCTCAAGTGCCGCTCATTAAGCAATTAAGGGATAATTATCAGCGGCGTTGCCTTTTTGCAATTTTCATGCGCAAAGTGTTAAAATCACTTAATAGGCGGCGGTCCATAACGTACGGCACGTTGCTGCGTCTGTTGCTGCCATTTCCTGGCCCTGGTCCTGGCCCTCTCCCTGTCCCTGGCTGCTGTTTCTGCTGCCTCTTCTTGCCCCGTGTGGCAAGGTGTGTGCGTGACTGTGCGAGTATGTTTGTGTACGCACGCGGCTGTTTGTTTAAGTGTAGCGTTAAACGCGGCAACTGACAAGCACAAGTGGCAAGGCAACGAGTGGCAAGTGGGGCAGCAAGGGCAGAGCACCTGTAAGCAATCCTCCGCCCCGTTGCATGTGCAATGTTATGCCAAACACAACAACAACAACAGCAGCAGCAGACACAGGAGCAACAACTAATAGGCAGTGGCCGTAGAGCATAAGCTTCCATTTATGCAGTTATAGAGAGAGACAGAGAGACGGAGTGGATGCGAGAGATAGAGATGGACATACATGCATGACACTTTGACAGACAACAAGCCGAACAGCAGTGGGAATGGCAGTGGCAGTAGCAACCATTACAGCAGTGCAACATCAAGGGCAATGCAGCAAGCAATCCCCCCACAGCCAACCGACGAATCAGATCCGTCAGTCAGTAAAGCAATTTACAGACATCTGTTACACATCTCTCCCACTCACACACACACAAATACAACACACACCTCCTCTCTCTTGCTTTCCGTTTAATGTAGACACCTGCAACCCAATGAGAAAGAAAGACAGACACAGCGAGGGAAAGAGAAAGAGCACAAAGCGTGTGAAAAGCGTGCAAGCTTCACAATTAAACGGAAGCCATGACCAGTCCAGTCCCCTGACTGGCAGCAGTAGCTCTGCGGATTGAGTGGGCATGGGACATGGGATCATGAGAGTGGGGGGGCAGGTGACAGATTAGTGGGAAATGTGCCGCCTACTCTTGTGGTTGAATTTAAGACTTCATAGTCATTGCTAAAGATTCGATTAGGAATGATTCGATTAGAAATCCAAAAACAAAGGAGAACAGTACTGGGTATCTATTCGCATTGCAACCGCTTACATACATATGTGAATGTGTTAATGATCTCAAAGGGATGATAGGCTTTAAGTTCAGAATTGGTTAAAAGATGTGACCAATAGGCTTTGAAGGAAATATAATACTTTAAGGATAGGAGCGCATACAATAGATCTTCTAGGCTGTTGTACACAAAAGGCCCCGA
This sequence comes from Drosophila algonquin, assembly GCA_035041765.1. Classification (NCBI taxonomy): domain Eukaryota; kingdom Metazoa; phylum Arthropoda; class Insecta; order Diptera; family Drosophilidae; genus Drosophila; species Drosophila algonquin. Next base: position 1,842,901 of record JAWNKY010003561.1, read on the forward strand.
GGAAGCCCCTTCCTTTCCTTCCCCAAACTATTCCAACTGCACGGGGTAAGTAGATCTGGGCGTGGGACGGTGGATACGTATCCACTTTCATTTTTGGACCCCACCTCGCATGTGACCCTCATCATCTCCGGGCCAAATCCACATCCACAGAGACAAAGACAACGACACGGTCATCCCCATTCCCATCCCCATTCGAACTGGCCTCCGCATCCGCATCTATAGCCACATCCCAGAGCGAGCTCTTTTTGCCTCAAAGCAAATACAAAAGGCCGCTTGAATTCCTGTTTCTGTATGCTGCTGCCTTTGTGGTCTGCCTTTGTGGTTACGTTACCCCATCCTCTACCCCTGGCGTGTGAAGGTGCCCTGACTCGGACTCCATGGCTCCATCTCTGGCCATAAACGGATTGGCCCCGAGGTGTAAAACTTGTTGTTGCTGTTGCATACTTTTCAAAAATGCCTGTCAATGCGTGACATTTCATATTTAAGTTATAATCTGCATGCATTACTTTTTGGGATCAAATGAGAGAGAGAGAGAGAGAGAAAGAAAGAGAGAGATTGACGTAGAGAGGGTAACCAGTGATATGCGGTGGGACAGAGGGTCAGTGTTGTGGGGGCATGTGGAAATTTAATGGCAGACTAAATTAACTCGAGGCTAATTTTCAATATAACTGACAACCTTATAAAGCCCGCAATCTCTATATACCTCTCTCTCTCTCACTCTCCCTCACTCTCTCTATATACATATGTATATTATCTATCTCTATATGTATTAGTTGGAACATTATGATATGATGTTGAATTGAGATTTAGATTGAAGTGATGCCTGTTTTAGAAATTAAACAAAAACTTATTAAATACCTTCGAGCAATCAAGTTGCAATTAATAACGGGTTATCCCCCCACACCAAGCCGAACCGAAACAAACCAAACAACGACCACCCACAACAGAGCCCATCACACGCTCCCACATCTAACTGTTGCCGCTTCGAACATGTTGCAAGCACTGAAGCCTGTTCCAAGGCTTATCAGAACCAACGCATCTAAATTATCAGCGCGCTTTCGTTTGCCGGCAGGACGAACATGTTTCGTCGCAACAGCGATGGGCGTGTGGTGAGGTGGGTTTAAGCAGGGAGGGAAGGATGAAGATGGACAGGAGAGGAGCCCTAAGGGCAAACACACCAAACCTTTGCATGAGCGAGAGGCAAGCAGCAGACAGAGCTACACACAGAGTTAGAGAGAGAGAGAGAGAGAGAGAGGGAGAAGGTAGTGAGAGTTTGGGGGGTTTTACGTTACGATTTGGCCTGCTTGATGCGATGCTCGGATGATGTCGCTTCCAACCAAACCACTCTTCCCCCCCTGCAGCGTCCCCGCACCCAGCCTCACCTTGGCATTCTCCACTGTTCCTGCTCCTCCTTGGCCCCCGGCCATTCGCTTGTAATTATAATATTTCATCCCAAAAGTAGCTCCCAGGCATCAGTCAGTTTCGGTTTGCAGTAAGTGGGGAGTGGGAGACTGAGCTGCAGGGGGCGACACACACAACTAGAGAAAGAGAGAGACGGAGAGGGCGAGAATGAGATTGCGAGAGAGAGAGAGAGAGAGAGGGAGAGGGGGTGGTCAGAGAACAGCATCAGCAGGGTTTTGGCAACAATGCAGCAGCAGCCAACAATGATGAATTTTTGAACTCAACGTGTAAAAGGTACAGTGATGACTGCCACCCGAAAGACGGAAATTGGGCACTCGGCGCTTGAGAAGGTAAAGTGAATAGCTAAATATGTGCTATTATTTACTCAAATATTGGTAATGTGCATTCAAGAAATCCCGAAATATAGAACAAATAATGGACAGATCTTGATGAGATCAGGAGATCAGGTCAGGTCAGGTTTGATAGGATAGCAACCAACGTTAGTCCTCAAAGCCTCCCTTTACCATCTCCGCACATAGCCAAAGACAGTGTTCAGGGGCCAAAATACTTTCCTAATTCTTTCCGTATTCCTCCCGCATTGTTTGCTTATTAAATAGCTCTGTCTGTGTGGGGTATGCCCCATCTCCCTCCATAAATTAGCCTTCAATCCCAGCACCCCGCTGCGGAATAGCTGCGGGTGTAAAGCGTATAAAAACGCTGACACATGAAATGTAATTCGCTGCAGCGACATCCGACATCCACGGCGACTGCGCTCCAGCGACTGTAGCATGTCAGAGAACGGTATTAAGTGCAATCGAATCGCTTGACAGGAGCAGCGGGATTCCTATCCCCCAACCCGAGCACCGCTCATAAGGCCCAATTCTGGGCAAGCGTTGGCCTGTTCTGCTCTGCTCTGCTGTGGCATTGGCATAAATTGAGCAAAATGCCCCGCCAGGCTCCAATCATATTGAATGCTGAAATAATGCCCAAAAGCCGACACCCAATACCTGGTTATGGGATTCTTCTGCTCTACTCCTGCTCCTGCTTTCGAGGCTGGTGCCGCTCGACTCCGACTCGATTCGTATTACCGCATCGTTTGCGGCGACATTTAATTAAAATTTCTTTCAGCTGATAGGATGGCCGGGCCAAAAGTTTTGGTGGCCCCATCTCCCGACCTCTCTCCCCGTTCACGCTTATCAGCCGGAAATTTAGTGGCTTGAAGATAGCTCTTTGCCCTGCTTTCGCTGGTACTCTCCGCACTGCACTTAATGGCCAAATGTGCAAACCAATTGGCCGGGACACGACAGAACATGACTGCACTGGACAGAACGGCCGGGATTGGCCAGTTGGAGGAGTTGCAAATGCCACAAAGCGGCGATAAAACGATGCTTAATGACGCCAGAATGGCTGCCAGAGTCAGTCGAAGCCACGGACCAGAACGAGAGCCCGAACGAGAGCCAGAGCCCCGCATTGTTACTCATTATGATTACTTCGACTCGGTTCCGCTTATCTGGGGTCCCACCTATTGTCTCCGAGCAGATGTGCGGGTGTGTGCCAATAATATTACACATACGCCTCACAGGCAGCCTTTTAATTTCCCATGCAGCAGCAGCAGACACACAGCCTCCACAGGAGCCTCCGCATTCAGGCAGGTCTTCACTTCCTGCCCCCATTCGGGGTAAAATTAAACGGAACTTATGCCGCAATGTCGCTGACGTTTCCTGTCTGCCATTGTGGGCGTGTGCTTCTGTGTGAATGGGAGCAGGATGAAGCGGGCCCTCCCCTATTACAGATGCTGGTGAGGGTAGTAACCTCAGAGGAGTAACCCTTAATTTTGCACAATCTGCATAAGGCGGAAAGGCTGCCCCTTACTGGGGGGAATACGAAAGTTCCCAGAATACGAAGCATTTCCGTCACCTTAACGTAGATCAAGTATTAATTATCGAGTACATTCGAGTGAATTCTTGATCGGCTTCATTAGGTTCGTGGATGTATATCTACACTCTGCTTCTTTACGATATATGTACATACATATGTACATGCAGAAACAAGTTTGTTCTTGTCTTGTTTTGTCACATCACGTATGTATGTGATGAGATAGAGTGCGTGGAGAGAGGCGACTTGAGCGTGTTCCTCTTTGATAATGAGTGTGGGTTAGAAGAGAAAGAGAGACAATAATTTGAAGCTTGGGTTTTGCGATGCTGAGAGAGAGAGAGAGAGAGCAGTTGCTGTTGAGAGTCCACTATAATTACTAGAATACCTGACATATCGATAGATACTATAAATCGAACAATTTTCTGTTATTTCTACCGTACAAACGATGGATCGTCAGGAATTAAGTTTCGTTCCTGCTTGTTTCCTCTTCAAAGGATACAAGTGGATATGCATTCAATACATTTTTCCCCGTGAATCACTCTGGTCAGATTAGACGCTTCACCGCACATCGCAGCAGCAACTGCAAATGTCAAAAGTCGATGCCGTTTAGAAACAATTTAATTAACATTCGAATGAATAAACGCAACAAACGAAGCATTCCCCCTCCCCCTCCCTTTCCCCTTGTGTGTTTGTGTGTGCGCGTATGTGGGTGCAATCAGGTGGAAATTTATGCAACTGCCAGTTGCATGCAACAAAATCAAAGTGTTTCGTAGCTAGTCAGCTAAATAATTTGATGCCCCCTCCGACATCGCTGGTAGAGCGAATATCAATTTAATTTCGGGTTTTCGGTGTTTCTTTATTTCTGGGTGCAAAGCAAAAACCCAATTAAAGCCAGAAAGGGAGTCAACTCTTCAAGTCAAAGTCGAAGTCAAGTCCTGTACAGCACCCCATTCCATACCATCCCATCCCATCCCATTCGTTTTGCTGTCCTGTCGACTGCCAGGGCTGCTGCCCCGGGGCAAGTTCTTGCCTCAAATATCTTGGGGCCATGGCAAAGAACCGCCAACAATGCCAAAGCAACAACAAAAAGACAAATACGAGGCCAAAACGAAAATAAAAAGCAACAACAACTGCATTTTAGTTTCGCCATCCCAAAAGGGCCGCCAGCAATGACTGCACTGAGAGAAACATGGGGTCCTATGGGCAAAGTTGAAGAAGGAAACAGCGCGGATGAGCAAAGGCTTACCTTTGTATTACCTTTGATCCCTTTGGATCAAAATTGAATTCATTCAGATGGAATGATCCGTGAACAAAATATATGTACATATATACCCATAGTGTTCTTTTCTTTCATATATGTATGTTCATGCAAATGTATCATATTTAGGAGAAAGTTCCCCCATTTCTTTCAGTGCAGTGCCGCCTTATGTACTACGGCTTATGTACTAAGTGCGGAACCAAGTTGAAGGAGTTGCGGATGCAGCAGAATCTGAAGCTGGCGCTGACGTCGTCGCTGTTGCTATACGACGACTGTACGAAAAAGCGTGGCTGCGTGAAAAGGTGGCCTGCGGCAGACAGAAACAGCGACAGCGATAGTGGCAGAGGCAGCGGCAGAGGCAGCGTCGTCCGTGCGCTTCGCTGTACTAATGTTGCCCCAGGACTTAGACGCTTTGTTGAGAGCGATGCGGAGGCAACAGCGATAGACAGGGACAGAGCTGAAGGAGCGCCCGGAGCAATCTCCAGGATGGGCGGAGGCAGCATCGCCCTAGGATGCGCGCCTGCGCAGCCATCCAGTCCACAAAACGCTGCATCTGCAACACGATTCTGTTTTAATTTCACAATAATGTGGAAATTGGTGAAAAGTTTCAGATGCCACTCCGCCAGATCGATGGAAAACCATTCATGATCTACCTGGGCAGGCCTTTGTTATCGGTGATGGTTCTCAATGCTGCTTCAAATGCTTTATGCAGTGGCTCACTGCTCTATTGTCCTAACGAATGGAAAATAATCATTTGAAAAAAGCTTTTCAAATTTCAATAAAATAGTTCACTGTTTCATTCATTGTCGAATATTTTGTGTAAAATATTTATAAATGAATATTTTCGCGGAAGTGTTGAAATTGGACTCGCGCTCCAACGCCTCTCTGCCGCTCTGCCGGTCTGCTGTGCCCACCTACACCCGGACCCTCCCACCGGATCTATTGAGTGCACCTGATGCGGGGCCAACAAATGAAAAACAAATATTAAGCTTTTGTTGTTATGCCAAAATAGTGCTAAAAATCCACACACAGAGAGGCAGAGAGAGAGGGTGATAGAGAGACAGCGAGTGCTGTCCGCGAATAAACGAAAATTGTAAAGTGTTAAAAATAATAAATTATTTCTGTTGTTCTAAGTGGTATTAGAAAATGTTCATGCATAAATTTAATTCGCAGCGAGGCTGAAAAAACATTCCTAAATTGAAATTCCATTGTCCACAAAGGAAGCGATTGGGTTGATTCGAATGGGAAAAATACTCTAAAACCAAGAAAAACAATGACGGATCGGGGTGCGCACATTTCGATAATACCCTTGCAGTTGGATCGTTTCATGACAACTACATACATATGTATGTACATATATCGGTCCGATTTCTCTGTGATATGTTCTTATGGAAATTGTATGATATATTAATCCAGCCCAATGTGTTTCAGATCTCTGAAAAGTGTAGTTCCAGCAGAATGATTTAAAATAAACTCCTTCTTGCTAACTACTGCCTGAAACCATAAGAACATTTTGTATGAAGAGCATACAATTGCAGATACAGATGGATGGCTGATAGTTCATCTTTTGTCTGACGGTTGCACGGGACGACCACGACCTGTTTCGCAGCACCATCACCATCTATTCATCCCTGACACCGAATAAATGTCACCGCCCGCGGCCGACTAATCCCTGGCCCATGGCCGAAGGCGCCACACTCTCCCACTTTGCATATGCCCTGCCCGTATGCCGCAATTTATGTAATTTGAAATGATTCGAAACGAATGCGAGCGGGGCCCAAGAAGCCCATAAATCACAGATACTTTCCGCTGCAGCAGCAGATAAACGAGAGCAGAGCCAACATCGAACTTGTTTGAGGAGCCAGCATACATGAGAGAATGGGAGAATGAGAGAAAGCGAGCTGCTATCACAACACATCAATGGGCCTCAGGAGAAGTGGATGGGGTTGTGGGTGCGTGGGGGAGGGACAGCAACAACCGTTTACAACGTAAACACAACACAAACAATGCAAAACAGAGAGGAAAAGAAGAGAGGCAGCAAAGGGGAGTGTAGACGCAAGGTCAATTAAATTGAAGGTATGTTTCACCTCCGGTTTCTCACTAACCAAAGCCTGTTTTGAGGCCGATATTTTCAGCAGCCTTACCATTACTTGAATATACATATGTACGTACCTTGAACAGCGGAGAGCGGAGAGCGGGGAGCAGGGCAGAGCCGAACAGAGAAGCAGCTCCAAACACGAACACACATTTCTTACCCAGCAACCGCCCCCGGGCTCTATTTCTTCTTCTTCTCAGTCTCCTCTTTCACTATCCGAATATGAAATCTGGCCCCAGGGCTGACAAGAATGAAATCCAACAGCATAACGAGACAGACAGAGACAGCTACAGACAGACCGAGACCCAGAGAGACCCAGAGAGACCGAGGGAGACAGCGAGAGAGAGTGAGTGGGCTGAGGGCCATAGAGTTGAGGACCAGTTTAATTGCAAATGAAAACCAACGATCCAAATGCTCTGCCCAGGGATTTCCCTCAAATGAATCAGTATTTTATTGGATATATGTTAATTATGTACACAAGTCTGTTTCCGTTTCGGCCACCATTAGCCCTGCTTCGAGGCGGTCTCCAAATGGATGCCAAATTTCACTGAGGGCCATATATTCTCACAAATAAGGAATGTGGGAACTTCTTTTTTGCCTTGCCACACACACACACACACATACATACAGACACATATTGAAACCTATCTTCTGCTGAAGAAACAATGCTGCAAATGTCCCCCAGGCGATCGCTTTTTCAGTACGACGGGGCTACGAAGCTCATTTATTTCACAGTCGTGGACAAGATAATCGCCAATGTCCGCCGCTTAGAGGAACGGCAAGAGGCACAAGGGAGTCGCTGCTTAGCTGCTCATCGGCTGCCCCACCAAACATCGGTCCCAAGTCATCGTCATCGTCTCATGGCTCAAGGAAATGTATTCCAATAATGTTCACACGGAATCCATTTGGAATGAAGTCGTTTTCCTTGGCTCCAGTTAAGACCTCGTCTGGCCCAAACATGTCAGTTAGTCGTCGCTCAACGAGCTGTGGCAGAGGCAGTGGCAACAGCTGTACGACATAGACACATGCAACCAGCTTACACACGCTGAAACATCCTCTCCCACTTTTGGAGCCCCCTCCCCCCCGCCGCAGACAGACAGTAACTGAAACTGTCACAACGTCAGCGCGGACACCTTTGGCGCTGGTTCGGCTTCATTTGGGTATCAGAGTCGTGTCGGTTTTTGGTCTCCTGTCTCATGCCTGTGCCTGTGCCTCTGACTTCAACTTCGCCTGTTGTCATGGCTGCTAAAGCCTGAGTCAGAGCCAGAGCCAGAGCCACAGCTCTATCTACATCTGCTGCTTCATCTCCATCTACAACTCCAGCCAAAGCCAAAGCTGCTCTGGGGCCTGTTTCGCTTGTAATTATAATATTCCAACCAACCCAGAATCTTGCCCAGGGCCAGCCACAGGAAGATGAAGCGGCGTCATACGGAACTCTCGTTGTTGCTGCTTCTGCTGGTGGAGCAGTGCTCTGCCACATGCAACCGAACGAAGACGACGACGGCGACGGCAACGACGCCTGCAGACTTTGCGGATGACCTCGGGCGCCACAAATGCTGATTACGAAGCCGCCCCACCATCAGAATCCCCATCAGCACCACCGAAAAAAAAAACAAAACCAGGAAACGCAGAAGAGAACCCAACGAAACGGGGATACTCTCACAATCGGGTGGATTATAACGCAGCATCGAAGAGAGAAAAATGAAGTACAGTTGCTACGTAATTAAATGTTGATTAGAGATTGCAGTTACATAGACGGTTCACAGTACGAATTATACTCCAATAAAATTACTCCTTAAGTTCGTGGAATAAAGAACCAGTTCATCGAGTGTATTTATAGCGGGGTTTTGATTTCCTCAGTTTTGGATTCTGAATATAGATGGGATGGTGGGTCCTGTACCCCGACTACCCCTTAGAGAATCTCCAAGCCCAAAAGAGGAGTCGGGAAGGCTTCTCCCTTGGTATGTGTGTGTGTGTGTTCATGGCCTTGGGGGTCAAGTAGGGCTGTGCGTGTCCAGGCCCAGGATATCGGTTGTCCGGTTGCCCAGCTTCCCCATTTACATGGCTGGGAGTATTTCAATTTATTTCATTGTGCTTTTCATATTACTTATTGCATTTGCAATTTTGATTGCAGCTGCCCTTGATATATATTCACAGGAATTTGGAGGCTGATTGACATGACACTGGACAAGGAAGTAGAAGGAGAAGAAGAATCAACTCCCAGAAACAGCACTTTTGGTGTAATCGTGTAAGACACAAATATTTCCCCATTCAAATGTAAAACCTCTCTGCTCTGCTCACACAAAAAGAGACAGAAGAAGGTAGCTCGGGGCCATTCAGATTCAGTGGCCATTTTTCCTATTATGAGAAATAATATTTTAGTCAAATATTTGATTTAAATACGATAACTTGGCATTAAGTAAATAAACATAAATAAGACAAAAGACAAGCAAACAACAAATGTCAGATCGAATGCCTCCCTGGGGCCCTGTCAAAATGTAATTTTTATTTCGAGCGAATATGCCCTGCCCTGCCTTGTTGTTGTGGTTGCAGTTGCACTCTTCGAGTATTATCAATTGCAGCGACATTGATAAACGATGGCTGTCGGAAAAACAGCAGGGAAAAGGACGAGCATCTACATCATCCGCATCAGTATCAGTATCAGCAGCAGCAGCAGCAGCAAAAACAAAGAAAATGCCAGCAATAAACCGCATTTCTGTGGCCAGCTGACAGAATAAAAGTCATAAAATCAATGCACAAATTGCATGAAATGTCCATACTTATATCTGTATCTGCATCAGCATCAGCATCTGTATTTGTATCTGTTTGATTGCAGATCAAAGACAGATATATCTACATCTGTGCACACGCGTCCAGAGCTCAATCAAGTAGGAGAAAAGGAGATGCCTAGAGGTAGTTTTGGGCGAGGAGGGGGAGTGTCTGCATAAAAATGCCATTTTTCCAGGGCCTTAATTACACGACTCATCAGAAGTCCAATACATTTTCCGCCTCTGGATATCCATGCAACATACCATTCATTGGCACTTACCAGACCTGAATGGTGGATAATTCCGCTCTCCCAATCCCACTCCCCATACCATCCTCTATTCCTCAAGCATATCTTTTATCGGAAAGGAACGGGGAAAGAATGCTATCGAAAATCTTCATTAAGCTGAAACTACAACAAAAGAGGCAGACCAAATAATCTGTCGTGTTCAATTTGAGAAAATATCTTTCATATTCCTTGATTTTGATTGCTGCTTGTCCAATGCCAAACAACAGTCCAAAAACAGTCCGAACAATAGCCGGAACTAAGCCCCAAACTAAGGCCACAAACAATTTCCCCAAAAATTCATCCCGCCCAAAATGAATATTGAAAATGAAAAATAAATAAAATGCTACACTCGACAAAACTCATTTCTGGCACATCGATCGGGTATGGCACTTTTAGAACCGGTACACATTAGAGATTTTTTTTCTGTGTAGAGAATGTCTGAGAGAACCAAAGCATGGGCGCACACAGAAGGGGCTTGTGTTCAAATTTGAGGGAATAAATGCAAATAATTTACTATTCCTGGAAAGTACCCGAGAAATAAATACAGCTGGAAACCCTCAGAGAGTAGACGCTCCTGCATGGACTGCTCCTGCTCCTGATTCTGTATGCCACAACTAATTGCATCCCTGCTCGCCTGCTCATGCCGCAATTAAAGGAAATTTCAATCGAAATTCTAACCAAAATTTCTAACAATTTCTTTCGTTTTCCCCTGTGCATCGAGGGGGGTATTCGTTTCAATACGCATGGGAGGTTTGGTTTCACATACGCCTCCAGAACACACACCAGTAACGATAAATCAGAATACGAGAACTGGCCAAATACAAGGATCGAAAAGTGCATAACGAGAGCATAAATTGCCAACAATAAATAACCGAAAAAATGGTAAATAAAGTTGCAGCACACAAATATTTCATGAAGGAACGAACGAGTCGAGCCAATCCTGGCTTAGGGCTAAAGAGCAGATGCCAAAAACGGGAAACGGTAAGACACCCAGGCGCCCAAGTACCCATTCTGTGGACAATGGACAAGGGGCAAGAAGCAACGGAAAAGGACAGTGCCCCAACACCAAGCAGCAAATGCCAAACACGAGGCGAGGCCAGAAGTATTTTGCGGCCAACTTAGCTCTGGCTAGAGATGGCAACGTGACTTAAGCCAGGCGGGAGGAATTACCCCACAGGACTCTCATTCCCACAAATCACGAGGCGAGGACAAGAATTAACTTCTTCCAGGTATGGGTGCGTGACTCACGCGTCCATCTCTAGTTCATCCCAAACTCACACACACACAGACGCACACACTGAAATCCAAGCAGAGAGGCCAACTGCAGTCGGACAGCCGCTCTTGCTCTCCGCCAAACGATGGAGGTGGAGGCGGTGGAGGTGGAGGTGGGAGCGGCTCTCGTATCGAAAAACCAAAAAGTAAAAATGGCCCCCAGCGAATGTTGCAAGCAGCGCCAGAGATAAGCAGCCCGACTGCGGCAGCGGCAACTTAACATTTTGCACAGGCAGAGAGAGATGGGGAGAAAGCCAAGGGCAGGGGGAGACAGAGAGAGAGAGAGAGAGAGAGAGAAGGAGAGAGTGGGTGGAGACATACAAACAAATTTCCTACTTACCCCAATGCTTAAACTCTTCAATTGGCTAAAAGCGTTATTCTCTGTGTGTCCGCTATCTAAATGTGGCACGATTATTGTTATTACTGTTGTTACTGTTGTTGCTGTTGTCGTTGCCGTTGCCGTTGCAGTTGCAGTTGCCGCGCAGTGTCTGTTGCAGGCGGCGTCCAGTCGGTTTAGCTATTTATTTGCATATGAGGTTTACTTGAAAATCTAGAATTTATTAGCAATCTGCAATGCACTGAAAGACACAACGAGAACGAACGACTGGAGGGAGATGGAGGCACACAGAGGAGCAGAGGAACAGGTAAGTGAACTGCCAAGACCTCTGCACTCTTCCTCTCATTCTTCTCAGCCGCGGGCCACACAAATAGCAGCACACGGAACGGCATCAAGACTTTTGTCAACGCGAACGCAATACGTAGTGCAAAATGTGGGGAATATGAGCGAAAATAAAGGAACAAGCGCAATGGAGACGCAATGGATACAGGGCATGCTCAGCGAATCAACACCCTACATGCAGAAATACGGGCCACAGTTCTTATCCCTCAAATGGAGTGGCGATTGTTTGGCTTGGTTTCGGCAGAGGAACATTCGATGGCGTCCCAGCAAGATGACATTCTCAGAGCATAACCACTCTGCAGTCTGACACACCTACTATCCTGGCAAATACTGGGCATCGAGAGAAAGACTTGGCGGTCATATAAGAACACCAAGAGGAGCAACAACAAAGGCAACTACCGCTGGCGATGGAGAAATAAGAGCGAGCAGTGGCAGCCGCATAGCGCGGCAGCGGCAGCGGCTACGAATGCGGTGGCGGTGGCAGCGACAGGCGGCAACAACAACAAATTGGAATATATGGCTTGCAGGCATAACGGTGTTCATAATAATGATGGCGTGGTCTCTGAAAAGAACCATGATGGAGAAGCACCAGAGAGCAGGAGCAGGAGCACAAGAGAGAACCAGGAGCGGGAGTAGGAGCAGGAGCAGAAGCCGAGGCCGAGGCTGAGGCAAGGACAACATGGCCGCAACATAATGAAAACGAAGGGAATTTTCAGTTCGCGAACTCTGCGGAGGCCGGGGCACAGAGGACGTACAACGCACGAAACCGCACAGAATGGCCGCCGGCCATTGCAAGTTCTCAAGTGCTTCCGGCTGAGAGGTTGCCTATCCAGCACAGCCACCACAGCGAGAATGAGGACGAGGACGAGGGCAGTGGCAGCTACCTACGAACCGACGAACCTACCTACCAATACTGTCATGTGGTTTTCTCTGCTGATGGCGGTGGAGGGGGGCTTGGCAGTGCTCCTGGTTGACTGCCACTAACCATTGAGCTTCATCAGCAGCCAGGACAAGGACGAGCCCAACGACGTCGCCATCATGGGACGGAAATGAGTGAAGCGTGACATTTGCTGCTCCAGCGATGTCACGCTACGCTGGCGCTACTGCTGCTTCTCTCGCTTGCTTCTTCACCTTCCCTGTTTCTTCCTTCTTTGCTGGTCTTTATCCTTTCCTCATCCTCATCCCCATTCCCATCCCCATATCCACATCCACATGTGTTGGGCCGCAGGCTAGGCAAAAGGAAACTCCTCGTATAACGCAAATTAAAAATCCAACTGCCTGATGCTTGATGCCTGATGCCTGGATGCAAGACACTCCGTCCAGGGGCGGGGAAAATCCGTAATGGGAAACTATCGCTGTCCCTCTTTCCGGGCCATCCTTCGCATCTTCAAAGTACCACTGCCAAAATGCATTTTTCATAATGGCCCATGCACATCATAAATATATCATATAAGGGAAGGCAGTTTTCCCACACTCCCCGAATTCTAGTTTGTGAAATTCATTAGCTGGTATTTCCTTCGACACTGCTCTCTGACCTCTTTAAATATTACAAAAATCAGCCTGTACCTCCACTCCGCGGACCTTCCCCTCTCGCTTTTAACCTAAATGTGCCGCGGGGGCCAAGCATTTCAACATCAAAACAAATGCATAACAAAAGGTGTAACACATATACATATATCATGCATATTTTGAGTGAAATTGCCTCGAACGCCGTGGCTGCTGCCGGACCCCCCCCCCCCCCTTCCGTCCACCCACCCACCCATGCCATCGTGCCACAATCAACCTTTGGCAGCGGCTCGCGCTTTGACTTGCCACAGGCCAAATATCGATGTAAAGAATTAAAAACATAGGTACATGCGTCCTGGCGGCGTGGAGGCGGGCTCTGGCTCCAGGGACTAGGCAGGGGGCGTGGCCTAAGCTCGTAGGTGGGGGGCGAGCAGAAGAGCAGATACAATAAAACATGCAAATATGCGCCCAAGGACATTGCAACAGCAGCAGCAACAACAGCTAGAACAACGACAGCAGACACAGTGAAAACAGAGCGCCAAAGAACGTAGCCCCAAACATCAAACACACGCACACACACACACACGCACACACAGAGAGAGAGAGAGAGTGAGTCCTTTGGTGGCGCCATGACCGCAGGTGTATGTATACATGTGCATATGTATATGTGTTTGTGGCTGTGTGTGTGCGTGTGTATGTGTGTGTCTGTGGGGAAAGATACCAAAGGGTATAAAGTTTATTTAGCTTTAGTCGAAATTAAAGGCCTTTGTATATTAAGTAACCCACATGGAAAGGATCCATCCTGCTCACAGACATAGACACAGCCATACATAAATGCAGTGCGATAGCCCACACACGCATACATCCCTACCCACCCCACCCACATACACTTGGAGTGTTGAAGTTGTACATAAAATATGCCGCTGGCCGTTCTAAACATACCAAAAATGAAATTTATACCAACAAAAAAAAGCCAGATACAAGAAAGGGAAGAGCAGCTGAAGGGCACCGAAGCTTCAGATACCCTTATAGGTCCATTGTACTGATGAACCACATAATTGTGTCAGTAAAAGACATTTACATGTAGTTCCTACCTCTCTGCAATGTAACCATCTGCACAAAACAATAGCACCTTCAGGAAGGGTATACAAAAGAATAAACCGAACCGAATTCGGTTTAAATGTTGGTCTGAGGGGCCAAAATACCGCCGCAGGACATCGTTGCGTACCTCCAAAACGAGCTGTAAAGTTTCTCCCCCATGAGTGGGGTGTATGTGTGTGTGGGTGTGGGGTGTCCAGGTGTCCGCCTGGGGACGAGCACTCTACTCCGATATGAAAATACTTGGCCCGAATTGTGATTTCATCAAAAGAGCACATTTGGAGACAATGAAATTGTAAAGCGGCCGAGGTCGTAAAACCCTAAATTGCCTTTGAATGATGGTAATCCCGACATTAAATCTCGTCAAAGTTACTTCAAGGAAAAGGCTTAAAGACCGGCGGGAAATACGCGGATAAATCGTTTTCCCATTACAGATTCCGGCAACCCTTTGGCATGATTATTAACTCAGAGCCATATTTACATTTTGACAATCGCAGTGGCAATCATCCGGCTATGGCGACGGGTCCGGGGCTGGGACTGGGATTGGCATTGCAACTGCAACTGGAGGTGGGATATGTCACTGCAGTTGCATGGGGCATAAAAACTGATGACTTGTGCCGCTGTCTGCTCCGTAACAGTCCCTGTTCCAACCCCTCCCCCCCTCCATATCTGTGACCGTGTCCCAATGGTACAATTTCATTTTTTGATTCCGCTTTTTGTCCGCAACATATAAAAATGCATGAAATGCTGTACCACCACCTGCCATTGTCGGTTGTAAAATATATATGTACATATCGAATGCGTTTACATATATATTGTATATTTAAATGCCGTAACATTGATTGACAAAAGCCATATCGCCAAAAGAGAGGGCAGCGCGCAGGTAGTCAGGCAGTCAGGACAGACAGGACCGACAGGGCGTATGAGTAATGTAACGCGATGCGAAAACCCGAAACAATGCAATTGACAATAAAGATGAGGCGGGGGCCCCCAGAAAAACTTGATGGCATTTTCAGTTTTTCCGTACACGCTGATGCTGTGTATGCTGCAGTGCTGTCCCCACAAGGAATACCGGAATACTCCACTCTCACAAACGGAAAACCTCTGGCGAAATTGAGTCCTGGAATGCATTAATCTAATCAAATATTCGGAATGCAAATAAAACTTAGAAAGTACAAAACTATTGGTTTCCTGCACCAGAAAAAAGTTCCTCCCAACAAACAACAAGAAAAGCATAAATATTTTATGCCATTTTTATAGAATTTATTTTGATTTTATTACAGAACTCATTAATTATTACCGGGATACGGACTGGAATATGAGGTTCGGTTCGGTTCCGTCCGGTTCGGGATCTGAGCATGCATAAGGAAAGTGTTTTCGCTTCGCCTGCCTTTGTCCGCGCCGCCAGAGAACAATTTGAATATTTTTAGGATCTCCAGCCGACATGTTGATTTTTCCAATACCATTGAGGCACACGCTAATCATATATAGGATATGAATATATAGACAGTGAGCGAGGGGGTTGTCGGCCGGGCGGTTGATGCAGTATTCTATATAATTGTGTAGTCTCACATTTTGCGGGGCTAATCTGCATTTAAATGGAATTTTTAATTATTTTCCTGACCGCATCCTTTGACAATCACGGCAGGACGCTGTCGTTTGGCCACGGCCATCAGAATAAGAGCCCGCGGCGGCAGCGAGGAGAGGCGGTGTCGGTGTCGGTGTCCGTGTCTGTTGCTGTTGCTGTGCCCGTGCCCGTTCCCGTGTCCACGTCCGTGTCCTGGCAATAAAATGCAGTTCGAATTTAAATAAAACTTAATAACAAGAACGCTGGGGTAACTGTGTCGACTATAAGATATCTGTTAGTGAGAGAATATCTTTGATGTCTTACCACAAAGAGATGCGGCCATCTTGTTTCTGCCTGAAATACGTAGGCATTCGGAACAATTTTTGGTGGAACCAAAAGCGGAGTGTCATGTCTATGCATTTTCAATATACCCTTTTACTTCAGAGGTATTAGGTATCAGGTACAACATGCTGGTTCACACACATAAAAGTGGATCAGAGCCAGTTGCACGCCCAAGCCCCACCTCTAGTCCATGGAGCGCATTTTAGATTGCCAATCAAAATGCGGAGCAAAATTATATCAGTCGATGGGTTAGGTTAGCGAGGGACTAGAAATCGATGGGACCGCGGCACCTAACAAATTTCCTATCAACGACTAAGCAAATAAGAATATTAATGGTTTTTACACCCATTGGGCAATATTGTGTACCCCCCTATGCATAGCATACAAACACCTGAGAGGGTTATTCGATTAGGCGACATACCACCACATCTTTTTCTCCCACTCAATCTCTCTCTCTCTCTCTCCCTCTAACTCTCTTTGTCGCTTTAACTTCCCTCTCTGCTCAACAATTTCTGTGGCTTGCATAAAATTAAAATTGGCGACATTTTACAAATTGCATTTTTGCATTTATTCCAATGAAACAAGTTGTAATTAACATGTTAATTAATAGTTGGTTCGGCCCGAGGGGCGAATGAGAATATTTAATAAAAATCTGTTGCATAATTCTAGGCTGCTAAAAATACGTACAGTGCGTGCGTGTGCGTGTCGCCGCATTATTAAAAAAAGTCGCTATTGTGTTAATATTAATTAGTTTTGGCTGCCTGCAGGAAACCGAATCGCAAACTGCAGGCAAGCAATAAAAATTTCATTGTAAACTTTAATGACAATCCACGTTGGTGTCGCTGGGAAGAGTATCAGGCGACATTCCAGCCGTCAAAGTCAGTGGGGAAGGGGCAGTAGACATTACTGCCGCGGGTGGGGTTCAGAAATATTTGTCATTCTGGTCATAGTAGATCCCGGAAGTAGCCTCGAAGCCTCATTGAATCCATGGACATCTCCCGCTGCAGAGACGAGACCAGGTTCCAGGTTTCGTTTCATCAGGTTATGGCATTCCTGATGAGAGGCGAAATAGAGAGAGAGAGAGAGAGAGAGAGATAGTAAGCCAAATTGGCCATTGGCATTTCACTTCAAATTCTCCTTGACTTGCCCTCACACACACTTGCCGCTTGCCGCATGCCGCATGCCTCGTGCCTCATGCCCATCCATGTTGGTCTTGGATGTGGGAAATGGGAACGTGAACTGCATGTCTGGTCCGGATTGCGGGCTTGGCAAGGCTTACCTGGTCGACAGCATCAACCAAGGAGCAGTACAAGGAGCAGCAGGACCACAACTGCCCGCCACCCAAGGCTACAGCAGGCAGCGCAATGGAACGGAAATTAAAAAGCGGAAAAATAAAACAGAACCGGAACAGAAACCTCTAAACCGTAAACGTTGCCGCACACGTTAACGTGGCTTTAGCTGTGGCTGTAGCTGTGGCTCCGTCTGGGCTTCGACTGCTGCACGATGCCCAAGCCTCACATTACAATGAATCCTGGGGCATGAATGCAAACAAAACTTACAGTTGCTGCTCAAGCACACAGATGCACAAGGAGGAAGTGACGCATGTGAGAACACGATATCATTGCAGGCAGTGACATCCTCCATCTGAGCTTTATCCTTATCCTTATCCTTAGCACCAGCTCCAGCTCCATCCTTCTTCTCAGCCCCAGCCTGCAGCTTTCTCTCTTCATGGTGAAGATGGCTGTTGAGCGCGGGCCCAGGACTTGATGACAGGATAATGATGCCCCTTCAGGAGTCACAAGTCGCAACGACAACGACGCCAACGCCAGCTACCCCTCTCCGACTTGTTGCTCCTAGGCTCCTTGTTCATTGTTAGAGAACAGAGATTGATAGCTGCCCTACGTTTCCACACAAATGAAGTCAGATCTTAAGTTGCACCTGCTGTGGCTAGCACCAACACCAACCAGAAGAACAGTGTCATCAGGCCAATTTAAAGATGAGATTCGATTAGAGATTTTCCAGCTAAACTCTAGAGGCGAAGAATATTTCTATTGCTGTCCTTCCATAAAATTAACTGCAGCAGTGCAATGTCATTGTCATTATGTAACCCATATCATATCCCATTTATGTGGGTATATCTACGTCTCACTCTCTATCACATTTCTCGGAAGTTGGAAAAGCAATTACTTTTCGTTGGAAATTTTTGTACTTCGTAAACATTTAATTTCCAATTTTAATTTGCTCCAATGCATTGCCACACACAGAGGCAGCAGCGGATGATGAGGTTGAGGTGGAGGTGGAGGCGGAGGAAAACCAATCGGCATTGGACCCATTGGACTGCTAGCTGAGGTCCTGCCGCTGCAGCAAAGGACCTGCTACTCGGCCCTGCCTCATGTGGCCCCGGCTCTGGCTCTGGCTGTGGCTCAGTTTCTCATTTACATTAAATAAATATTGTACAATTGTATTGAGCATCTGGCAAAGGTGAGGTGAGGTGAGGCCCCCTCCCCACATCCACAGCCCTGGAACAGCCCAATGAAATGAGCTCGCTCCCATTTGGTTCTTTGCATTTCGGTGCCAACTTCGTCTTGCGAGAGGCATCTGCTTTGGCCTCTCCTCATCTTCATTCTCATTCCCATTCTGTTTCCCACTCTGCAAAGGTAAATATATGCTCCATAAAATAAAAGAATTGAAATTGCTTGCCCCTTGCCGCCACCCCAAAAAAAAGCTTATTTCCAATGAAGTAAATTGAAATTGAAACATTTTATGGTTCGATTTCAGTTTATGGAAAATGCATGTTGCACATGCCTCTCGGTCTGCATGCAACTGCAGCGGGTAATATCGAAATTTGACAGCAATCAAAATATTTCCCAACAAATTCTTGTGTGCTTCTTATATATGTTCTTTTTAAATTAAGAAAATTCTTTTAAGTTTTGTTTCATTTCTTGCAACATATTTGCAATTGTAGGAGTAGGCGAACTGTATTGAGAAAATTGTACTAGATTTATCCAAATTATGGTGCGTCTCATAAGGTGCGGAACAAGGCATTTCTCAGCCTTGACAACACACTAATGCAATACCCACAAGTCTGTTAAGGTCCTTTAATGGTGCCCTTCCCGATCTCCACGTCCTAGTATTGGACGTTCAAGTTTCTTTCTTATATGCCGAAATGTGCAGAAAGTTTTCTATGAAATTTATTTTTTACATTGTTTTTCCAGTTGTCCGCACACAGAGATGAATGCAGAGGCAGGAGCAGAGGCAGAGGCCACTCACCACCAACCAGATGTCATCCTTTTTAATGGCTCAGTGGAGTGCTGGATTCTGCATCCTGGATGACTTGTGATGTGCAAATGTTATCCTGTCTCTCGGGCTGTCTGTCTGCCTGCTTGTCTGTCTGTCTGTATTCTCTCCGCATGTGTGTTTATAATTTACTTTACTTTCTGACAAAAGGATTTTAAAACAATTATTTTAAT
Organism: Drosophila algonquin; assembly: GCA_035041765.1. Classification (NCBI taxonomy): domain Eukaryota; kingdom Metazoa; phylum Arthropoda; class Insecta; order Diptera; family Drosophilidae; genus Drosophila; species Drosophila algonquin. The sequence continues at coordinate 1,862,519 of JAWNKY010003561.1, forward strand.
GTTTTCCCACACACATACACACATACAGAAACATATAGATAGAGATACAGAGACAGACATTACGTCAAATTGAGTTTTGTTTCATTGGGAAAATGGGAAAATGTGGAAATGACCTGACTTTTGCCAATTTTTGGCTTTTAAATGCAATTTTTCTCTTCATTTAACATTTGCTATGGCACACATCTACACATATGTATGTACATATGTATGTATGTATGTACGTGTACGTGTATCTGTGTACGAATATATGTACATACATGTCTGCCCATCTATAAATTGGGGAAAATCGAAAACTTTATTTAATCAAACACAAACACAAATGCGAATCCATTAAAAATTCATTGTAAATAAATACCAAAGTGCAGCAATGCAGAGAGACATTGTTATTCCTAAAATTATCCCAACCATGTAATGCAAATTTTTCAGGAACTACACTCTGCAACAGTGATTTTGTTTTTATTTTCTCGCTCTGACGGCGCCATTATCCTCTCATATTCTATTCCTGAAAATATATCAAATCAAAGTTGACGATTCCCTACTATTCTTCTACTTCTTCTTCCTTAGCAGCTTTAATACCAATTTCTGTACTAAACCAAGCCCAACAAAGTTTCATTTTGTCGAAATTGGATTTCAAGTGTATTATGACAAGTCAAAAGGCATTAAGGCAGAACTTGCCATATTGAACTAAAATATCTATAAACTTAAATTTTACGGCATCATATACAATGATAAATGACTCTGCTAATTATGGTAGAGGAGAACTTTGTGCCTGACTTGGCTGGCACATCTATGCTAATCGCAATCTCGCAACAAATTCACGAATTAGTTCAGGTGAAGAAGGTAGAATCCTGAATACCCTATTTACAGATCGAACACATTTTCATTGCTGTAGAAATCGGGACAAGAAAGAACACGAGGTCTACCCCTGAATTATTCGATTAATTAACTGTTAATTGTAATGTTCCCGGTTATAGCACAATTACCCCTCTCAATAGAGCAACGCGAACACTTGCAGCGCTTTTAAGTTTCGAACAACATCAAGATGGGAGCGGATGAGGCGAAAGTAAGCAAGTCATTAACATATCGCACCAATGAAAATGCAAATGCAACGCAAATTACCCGAGATGGCCAGGATAGTGTCCTGCTCCTGCTTCTGCTCCTGATCCCTCTAGCGATTCCTCTTGGATGGCCGCTTGTCTGGTGGCTCATTAAAATGCGCTGCCATCTCGCGAAAGTGAAAAATTGCCCAGGAAAAGTCAGAAAGCAAGGAAAGAAAAATAACTTGTGTTAGGTATAGGAATAGGCGAGGTGAAAAGATGTGAAAAAAATGCTGTGGAGTGACCAAAACGAAGAAGCCATGCCCTAACATCAGTTTTATTGATTTTGTTGGGTCTATGGTAGGTTTTCCGTAAGGAAAGAAGTCTCTGGCGCAAGGGAAAGTAGTGAATCTGGCTGCTTTCAGCTACAAACAGGTGGAGGGTAAGGCTTAAGTATGGAAGGGAGAGTATCCTATGCACCTATGCTCCCCATAAAAGTGTTATACCCTACCAAAAAAGAAAATCTGAAGGACCACAAAGGAAAGTCGAAAAAAGTTTTGTGGCCACTGCAGACAAGGACAGATGGAGAGGGGGGAGGCAGGGAATCGGTCACGGGAAAGGTGCCTGACTTGCAAAGGACTTGGGTCTCCTTATCCTCGTTGTTGTAATTGTTGTTGTATCTGTATCTTTTACGCATTGTTAGCACTTCATAAAACAAATCTCATGAATATTACGGGGACTCTTATCTGGAGTTCTGCGTTCCGGATTTTCTGTGGATTCGTAATGCATTTGCTGAAGCAATGGAAACGGTCAGGCCCTACGCTGCTTGAGATGGCTCCGGGTTATTGCTACAAAGCAGAGCAGTGCTCCTGGATCCGTCCCTCCCCACTGCGGCGCGTCCTGTCCGCCGTGCAGTCATGTGCAGGAATTAATTTTGCGATTACGCGTAATTACAGCCCGGAAAAAGTCAACAATGAAGGAGCCAAGCCAACGGAGGGCCCAGTAAAGGGTGGGAGAAACTTAATTGCGAGTAAGTGTTGCTTAATACTTATTATCTGCACTCGCGCCTGCCCCATGCCCCCGCCACCGCCCTCCTCTCAGCCTGCCACTCACGCCGTGGCAGAGGCGTGTCAGCGGCATTGCCGAAACTTAATTGTTAGCTTGCCGAAACTTTTCGACGCGATATTTAACCCTTTACTTTTTGTTGCTAATTAAAAAACTTTTGGCCCCGCGCTGGGAACGGTGGAGGAAAAAATTGTGAAAATAGAAAAAGAACGAGCGAAAACGACATGAAAACGCTTCGGCATAGATATGTATGTATGTATGTACATATGTACATATGTATGTACTCGCGTAGACGCGTGCGTTCTGTCCTGGCTGTTTACACAAAAGCAATCATACGCCATGCTGTACACTGACTTCATCTTCATCCCCATCCACCCAAGACCCACTGTAGCCGCTCCGCTGTACTTGGGAGCCATATCGTCACTGTCAACAATACGACATTACGGGGGAGGCCAGAGATTGGATGGTTTCTGATGCTCTGGTTGGGGGGTTCTTCAAAACCAGGGAGAGATCTGACTGCTTGACGTTGCGTTGAAGTTTCATTAATTAGATAAAAGTTTCTTCTGCTTCCTTACCCCTTCTTCTCCTCCCTACCACTCTCCCCCTCTACATTGTTAATGACGCCAAAGAACGAGCTGCAAATTATTTGCACACAACAAAAGCCAGAAAGTTGCAGGACCCATCGTTCCCGCCCCCTACTCTAACCCGAATGTCAGTGGATAATGTTTCAAAGGAAGTAAGTGGCTCCTTGCGTGGGTGTGGTTTGAGGATATTATGGGGTGGGGGGGAAGGAGGATACATATATACTATATTATATGATATTATCTGTGTCTGGCCATCGGGTGGATAAATTGGGAAAAAGAAAACTTCACTAACCTGAAATAAAAAAGGAAGAAGGCTATACTTTCTACTATAAAATACCTTCCGATTAAAGGGAACTCTTATATTGTGTTAAAAATCGAACCTATCGTAACAACTTTTGGCAGATATTTATACAATAATCATATGATTTCATATCAACTTACCCAAATATTCTGTTTGGGTATATACCTTCTGAGATATTCGTAATGGGTATAATGATGTTAAAATAAGGGGAAACCCTAAACAAAATTAGGTTTCAATTAAGATGCAACTTACAAAAAAAGAAGGGTTACGGGTTACATGAGAAGAAGCCTCAGCAAATAGCGATAAATAAAAAATAATTATCCACCCCCACCCCCACCCCGAAGAGAACACCAAAGCCATCCCGGCCCATCCCCTGGTGGCAGCTAATCAAGGAGCCGAGCGGAAGGTGGTAGATAAAGAAAAACCGGAAACAGCGTACAAGGAAACGCCAATCAAATTAGAAAAAAAGGACCACATCAGGAATAGCATACTTAGAAAAGGATGCCAGAAACAGGAAGAGCCCTGGGAGCAAAGGGTTGCAAGTGTGGCAAAGAAATCATGGGATATGCGGAAGATGAATTTTTAATTTGTTGCTGTTGCTTCCCGTTTTAATTGTTGTTGACAGACTGCTGACTGACTCGACTCTACTCGGGATCTGCGACTCTGAGCAAGGATTCGTAGCTGACTGACGGCGCAATTTACAATCCTTTTTCTTTTGCTAGCCAGGCAACCAGCAGCCAGCTTAGAGACTACTTTCCGAAAGGGAGTGATGGAAATTTTAATTAAAGAAATTGCGGTTAATCCCGTTAGAAGACAGAGCTATATACATACTTATATATGAAAAGGAAAAAAAAGAGGAAATGCTTCACGAGCCTCACGAAGATGCGCCCCGAGGGTCAGCACTTTGGTGTGGCTACAACACAACCGAAAAGCCGAAATTGGTTGCAAATTGTGGGGGAACCCAGGGGGAAGCCAGGACGAGCAGGAGGGGCTAGGCTACGCATGAATATGATGTAATTGTTCCGGTTCGACATAGCAACGTGCACATCAAAAGGGGAACGGAACGACATTTACAACACCTTGAGGGGGTCGGTGGGGCACCTCTCACGATAACGTTTTCATTTTAACTTTAATTTTCTGCCTTCTAATGGCATTATCCACGGGGGAAGTGGCTCTAAGAATGGTGCTGAGGTCTGTTTACCCTTCCCTCATACTCGTGTCAAAGGATTTTGAGTAATTTAATTTTAAGCCATTTGCACATCAATTTACATCCAAATTCCGAAGAATGTCGTGAGCTCAAACTCGAGTACAGTGTTCTTTGTAACATAAAGATGTACTCGTAGGAATTGCTTAATCGGTATACATACATATATAAAACAATCATGGCAAAAATAGAAAAACTTGTATGAAATAGTCTTTAAAAAGAAACGTACCTACTATAGGATTAAGTTTACCTGGACACACTACTACATATACATACATACATATGTACATTTGCATATTCTGTTGACATTGTGCGGACCATTAAATCGGATTTAACTAACCCAAATATTTGGCCGCAAACAGTACGCCCAAGAAACCTGTTGATCCTGCCCAAAAAACTGGTCTGAAGAACCCCCGCACAAAAAAGCCACTCAAATAATTGAAATTTGTGACTAACGGTGGGGTAGGGGGTTGTGTGGGGCACAGCTGGTCAAAGCCAGCAAGATAAATGCTATTATTTCAGCCATACAATGTTTAATGGCAGACAGTAGCTGGTTTTTCCGAATTTCCGGTAGAACATGGCTCGATGGATGGAGATTCAAGCAGGTGTTGAAGTTGAAGCTGAAGCTGAGCAATGGCATCACATCAGCCCCTCCTTCACACATTGTATGAGGGGGTGAGCATATAAGAAATTAACTTAAAAAGTCATTTTCCAGGAAAAGATGAGCTGAAGATGTAGGTGGAGAGGAGGCTCGAAGAACAGAGAGAGCAAGAGAGAGAGAGAGAGAGAGAGCGTAAAAAAGGATTAATTGCATGAGGAGCTGTACACGGAGCTGGCGGCATCAGCTATCCACATGCCACACTCGACTCCTGCCCCCATGACAGCGAGCAGTGCACACGGCCACCAAGTGCATATCCTGGCTTTTCTATAAGCCATTGACTTGCCACGTCCTTTGGCCAGGAACAAGCCAGGAAGGCAGTCAGCCAGCCAGCCAGTCAGCCAGCCAGCCAGGAAGGCATGTGTGCTCTTGTACGGCATGTGGCGGATCCGTATTTTTTAATAGTGTTTCGTGTGCCTCTTGGCGTTAATTTATGCCACAAAATCATTTTCTTTTAAACGCCACTCACCCGCGCTCTCAGCACTCGCACTCCCAGACTCTGCCACATGCGAAAATAAAAATTAAAAAAGAGACAGAGGCCAGCGTTTCGTTTATGTTCGAAGCTTAAGATACACTTACATATATGTGTATGTACCTCACTGTAGTTGTACAGCGAGATATGTATCTTAAATACAAGTGACCAGTTAGCATACAATATGGTTCGGAGAGTGCTTCGTTTCCCTACGCTCTACTCAAAATCGACATACTCTTTGAAAGGGTATAGCAAAGTGAAAAAATATAAAAAATACAGAGAGGACCGAGAAGTGAAGGAACGGAATGGAGATGCAAATTGCGTTGCATTTGCCCATGGCTCTCCAGGCGCAGTTTAACGTCAAGTGAAAAATGAGTGCGAACTATGACATGAAATATGAGTGCAGTGCATCTTCTCCACCCCACCCAAACACACCCGAACTTTTATTAGTTTTCGCTTTGATGCAAATACGAAACAAATAAAAGTAAAATGGGGATTACTCGTCGCCGTGGAAAAAACGAAATCGAAAACAGAAACAGAAACAAAAAAAGGAAAAAACCCCACATAAATAATTTATTATACATATGACATGCACGACATGATGAGGTGCCCTGATAAGTCGCAGTCGCAGTCACAGTCGCTGTCCCAATCCCAATCCGAACATGACAGGCAGGCAGGCCCCAAAGCTACCTAAAAACAATACTGCACGGACGGACGGAAAGTATAACGGAAATTTCGCACTTCGCTCAAGCTCTGCTCGGTTGCTAGGGTTCGAGTTCGGCTCGGGTTCATTATACGAGTATTTGTGTACCTCATAGTAGTTCCCCGAATCGCTGCAAATGTTGTGCAATCTAAGACGCAGTAGAATGCTCGGATCCGGGACTCTCCTCACAACCCAATTGCCTCTAGTATATGTATATAGTACGTCGGGAATGCATACAACTATACTTCCACATACCCATACTTTGTCCATACATATGTATAGATCACTCATAGTATTCCCGGACAAGGCCATGAGTTTTCACTGGCATTGGCATTGATGGAATTAGGGAATTGCGATGTGGCAATGACAATGAAACCAAATGGAGACGGTGATGCAATGCACTCTGAGAATGATTCTTATTTTGCAGTGATCAAAAGATATACTTTTACCTTCTACCCCATTAGGGGATTGATCTTAGACTAAACCAATCGGCGGACGGTCTAGTTTTACTCTGTTCTTGTGGAATTTGTTGGGGTTTCTTGCTAATAAAAAACTTACTTACCTTAATACCATAATCGTAGCTTTCAGAGATCAATGCAGATCAAAGAATTATCTTTAGATACTGAAGGAATTCTCTTTTGAATCGAACCGCTTTGGCCGTTTGATCAGGTCCTACCCTCAGGTCTTTCCATGCAAATAGAAAAGCTTACCCCCAATCCCAATCCCAACCATACAGCGTGTGTATCCACATGTCTCAATGCCGCCTTGCATACGAATTCATTCAACTCAAGAACACTGGCCGTACAGACCGTACTGTCCGCGTGCGGACTGATCGGACCGGAGCGGGCCCCGACTATAAATAACTCTATGGAATAGGCATTCAAACATTAGCAATGAAATCATGCATACATAGAATAGCATAGCATAGCCATAGCTGAGGAAAACAATAATAAATACATCCAACTAAATGGACCTCGTGTCCGTGTCCATTCGTTCCAATGGAAGATATAGTATCTGTTTGGTGAGCGGCGCAAGGTCGTTTATTTTTGTTTATAACTTTTTTGGAACTGTGCGATCGACTAAATGGAAACCGAAAATATCATTAAATATATTTATAATCGAATCGAAGCGTTCAGTACCAAAGATCTAAAATTCTTGTCAGGTCTGAACTTGACATTGAAACAGAACAGTCCGGAGAGAGAACACCCAGAGAGTGATCTCTCCTCTCGCTAATAGATAAGATAAGCTCTGTTTTGAGCTCTTCGATCCGGAGATCAACCGATCCGCAGATGGCATCATCTTTCGGGTTTTTTCTGCTTTTCGTGTTGTGTTTTCGTGTTCTTCTTCTGCCCACACAACTGTACTGTAAATTGTGGGGCACGTGACGATGCAGCCAGCTCTGTAGCACTCAGCTCTGCCTCCGATAAGGAGGAGCTGTCATCTGAGCCAGCCCCGACCCCGGCCCCGGCCTGGAGTTCGGAGAACGAAGACCAATGCATGTGTATGTATGTACTTACATAATTCTCGCGTCATGTGCCCGTGCCTGTGCCTGTTCCTGTGCGTGTGCGTGCCTGTCAGTGCGTGTTTGTGCGTGATTGAGACGAGAATTGTTTTGAAAATATTTACAATGCATTTATTGGAAGCAGTCAAATATTTCACTCTGGTCGGGGTGATGGATCGTACAATATAATTAATATATAGTTAAATAAATACATTTTATATGTAAGTGTGTGTGTGTGTGTGTTTGTGTGTGTGTTGGTGTGTAGAAGTGTATGTGTAATCGTGTGTATTATAACTAAATCAAAACACAGCAGACTTGTCCATTGACGCAATCGGTACCAGGTCTCAGGAGCCTCTGATGGCATCGATCCATGCACATTCCCAGGTGTTCCGCACAGGGCGCTGGTCGGACCGGCACTGCAACGGGCAACGGGATGGTTTGAGGGCGGTTGAGGGTGGTGGGTGGGTTGTGGCACAGAATGAGTGGGTTAGTGGCGAGGGATGGACGAAGCAGGTAATACCAATTATGGATCGAATTTGTGGTAGAATCGTTATTTATTGAAATTTGGACTAATCTCGGATTTGGGTCGAACTGATGGCAGGGCGTTTTTGTGGGTGCGGGAGGGGAGTTAAGCAGGTGCATCAAAGCGGCGAGTTTGGGCACTTTGTACTCACGTTCGTAGCAGCACTCCACGCCAAGGTGCACACTGGTGGGGCACAGCCCCTTGTTGTTGGTTGGCTCAGTACAGTCGCTGGTCTTCACGCACAGTCCTCCAAGCAGCACGCACTGGCGGTCATTCGGATACACCCGCACTCCCTGAAGCACTAGAGGAGTATTAGGAGGAGAATTAGCACTGGACATCTGGACATCTGGACAGAGGGCATCCCCGGGTAAGACACTTACTGTACACATCTTGATCGTTCACTTCGTTTGTCTCGATGTCCGCCCGCACGGAGTGGAGCATCGTCACCATTATTAGAGCCACCATCAGGCAGCCAAACAAGCTCTTTCTTATCGCCATGATCTGTTCTGATCTGTTCTGTTCCGTTCTTTTCCGTTCTATTCAATTCTGTGGGTAACACTGTGCGGATCGAATTGGAAAGTATCTGAATCGCGGATAATCTCTATGTACTTCCACTCGTTGGCACTGCTCGCGTCGCACTAATCGAAGCTACTTACGCTGCAGAGTCTTTTCAATGAAAAGCACTTGCTCTGAGAGAGAGAGAAGCCCACACAGTGAGAGAGAAAGAGGGCGAGCGACTGCGAAGCTTTTTGCACAATCATAGCGACGCCCGATCACCAGAGCAGCAACAGCAGCAGCAGCAGTCCCAGCAGCAGAGCTGCTTGAGTTTGAGAGACTTTGATGGGCTCCAACCGCTCCATTTGGGTGGTCTCCCGGCGCTCTCCTGCTATGCTATCCAGATACCATACCACTTAGTGCATGGGACTCCAGAATCTATGTAGCTTCTACGTCCCGCAAAGAATCGTTCAACTCGGCAGTAGGCCGCAATCAACGACGATCAGCGGGAACAACATCTGATGAACCGCATCGAACGGGGCGGAACTGCAATTTAATCTGGTTTGGCATACTCTCTCTCCTCTTCTCTCCTCCCTCTCGCGCATACCTCCCGCATATGGGGCGTCTAGCTGCTTTGTTTGTATAAAATTTTCGAAAACAATTTTGAGGGAGAGGTACATTTTCGTATGCAAAATATGTAAACAAACCAAAATGAAATATTACGCATACGCCGAATGTGTGTGTCTGCGTGTTTTATGCCCCAGAAAACATTGGGCGTGAAACCAGATGTTACCTTCATACGATACGATCTAAACAATTGTCGAAAGATCAGCAGCACTCGCCGAGAGTATCTATGAATGAATGAACTAGTATCAACTGACCCTGGAATGGAAGAGAGGTGTACGGCGAGGAACCAGAGGAACCGAACCTGCATGTGGGGGAATACAATGATATATTTGATTATTCAGAATGCACTTAACATCTACGAAAGGTAATCATTGCTATACGATAAGGCAGGTGTATGTACGCCAAAGGCTAAAGGAGTTCATATTTTCACACAGGGGAAACCACCTTCAGTGATTAAGCAACCACTACCTGTACCTTATTTACTACATCATGTGTTCATCGCCTGGTGATAAAGATTCTAGAAAGTTCCGACTAATATTTGTGTTTTTAAAACAACAGAAAATTCTCTCGAAGCTTATCAGCGGTCTCGGCTGCCCAGTTCGACGCTGGTTCCGCAGCTCGCAGGGTGGGATTCGGCGGAGGCCTCAAGATCCTGATGCTTGATGGAGTATCCAGTCTGCTCATATGTTGCCTGCTGCTAGTGGGGCTCTGCGCTGTCCTGCGCTCGAGACGGGAACTACAGGACTTGCTTGTTTTGATTATTGGGTTGATTGGGCGTGCTCATGAATTTTGGGCTAAGTAAACGCGGATTGCATCCTACAGCTGGTCTTTCCCGCCAAGCAAATTGTTAACAAGGATAAGTCAAAGTCCAGCGTGGCGTGGACTTCCCAGACGGGAAGTAAAGCGGTTTTTTATTAAATTCATTTTTTTATTTTAAACATACGCGGTTACTACATGGCAACTACTTCAAGATGTATTTATCAACAGAGACACCTAACGGTCAAGACCGTCTTTGCAAATATTTTCAATGATGTGGCAACGCTGAAGTTGGCGCAATATTCAAATGTGCGGTAAACATTTAAATAATTTTGGAAACTATTTTATAGTAATAATGATCCGAAGGAGTCCGGTTTTGGTTTTCTCGTATCTTCCCAATTGTGGATGCCACAGATTTTCACCTCTTGTGGGGGCGGTGGAAGTTCAACTGTATATTCCGAAATGACGATAAGAGCTAGAGCAACTAAATTGAAATACATTCAATTGTATACATACACATGATATGCCTTCTATATCTACGTAGAAACCGTTGAATTTTAAAATGAACCAATAACTAAAAGTAATGCGAATTGGATGGAAGGAATATTTTGCGGAGAATTTAAATCGAGAATGTAAATCTAGTGTATTTTAAAACATTAATGTTTGAGAAAAAACTTCGATTTCTGGAGTTTACACCCAAACATAGGTGATATGGATGTTAAGACGCTATTTAACTGTACAATGTTGTGAAAGCACCCACACACCGCGCAGTTGCCAACTTTCCAGCTCTTCCAGCACACGTCCAATTCCACATCCACAGCTGCATCCAGTTATCAAGGCAATAATACAGTCTGAATGCAGTCATCCCATAAACAAGCCACGCCACTCATCGACCTGGTCTCGACTCCTGGTCTGTCTGTCAACGACAGCGGCGCGAGAAACGACACCAGCGCCACAAGACACAAGACCACAAGACCATTGCAGACCAGGCCAATTCATGATTGGAAACTGTCATTGGGTCGGTCGCCTTCCATTTGGGATTGTAAATGCAAAACAAATTCCCAAATTCCCCCACTTTGGCTCTGTGGCAACACCAGCTCAGCTCTGTGGCCAGCTCGTGCGGCTCTAACTTTGTCAGCTCCACATTTTCATTTCCATTTCCATGTGCACGCTAACTGATTCATTCATTAATTCAGGCAAAGCGTCATAAATGCCACGCATTTTTTTTAGCTACTATGCTCCTTCGCGTCGTTGATTTTGCTTGGTTTTGTTTGGTTTTTTTCTGATTTAATTAAGCAGCGTTTGGCCATTTTGCAACGGTTCTTTTTTGTTTTTCGGGGTACCCTTACGGGGAGTACTACAGTTTTTACCAAAAGTTTGCAAAAAACATATGTATACAGGAGAAGTTCTAAGATATATTATTATATATTGTGAGGAGATGGAATTCTATTGAACGCAATGGCATCGAATGGCTACATCTGTCGCTACATCGCAAGGGTGTGCGATGCTTCGGACCAAGTCTAGATGTTGTTTGTTGTTGCGTTTCGCGTGGCATTTGCAAGTCAAATGCGACAGGAGTCGGAGCCAGGCATCGTCACCTAATAGCGATCGGTGTTAATTAATTGAATTGATAGAAAAATAACGCATACGCCGCGTGGAACACGCGCACTATGCGAGAGAAGAATTCTTTGAATGCGAGGCATTGGGAAACCAAACTCAAACAAACGCTGCCCCCGACTCTGACTTGACTTGGCCACTGGTTAATTAGGCCCGTCATCCAAAATCCGAAACATTTTGCACTCATTTGGAGCGCACGCCGCCCGATCTCCAAATCGGGCATCGGACTTGTCTTGGCCCGATCAGAGAGCCCCTCTCAGTGTGGAGTTGAAGGAGGTTGTGCGCTCACCTTAAAGCGGCAATTTGTGTGGTAATTTGGCATTAGGAAGGGTGGCAAGCCTTCTATGCTCAAGCCTCGAACGGAACGAAACAAATCGAACCGAAACGGATCCCGGACTAAACAAACTCGTAAAGCGATTGGTGGAAAATTGCTTTCCACCTCTGCCAAATGTGGGGCAGTGGCTTCAGTGGAAATCTTTTATTTATAAACCGTGGCCGAAACCGTTTCGTTTCGATTCGGAGTGGACGTGGACATGGAACACTTGTTTGGCAGTTGCCGACCGATGTCAGCAGCAATTGTTGCTATTGACTTAATATTTGCTAATAGATTTCACATAAATCACATTCCGTTGGCATGATTTATGCATGAACCCCGCTCACAGGTGCCTCGATTTCTTGCTCGTTCTCTTCTGGTGTCACTATCTCTGTCTCTCTGTTCTTGTATGTTTTAGTAGCTCAACCTAAAAGTAATATGCTGTTTTTGTGGCTTTTTGTTCTAGGACTGGTGACGATGACGTGGCCTCTTGAGGGGAGGCCTCAGTCAGAGTGTTGCAAGCTGCAATCTGAGACGGACAGCAACGCTGGAGATCTTGGAATTGTTGCAAATTTCGGGGGTTTAACCCTTTGATAGAAACATTGATACCTTTCGCTGGTTGTTGCTGCAGCTGTAACTGCCATTTCTTGTTACCCTATAGATCCTTTTCCAATATTATATATGTATCATTCATATTACCATTTGCACCTTTCGAATATTTATTCACTTTTTCCTTAGATAATCTACTCGCAACAATTTGTTAGGCTCTCATGAATGATCTTTTCAGATGAATACATAAATATTTTATGAAGTAATCGCAGCATGTCATCGATTTATACCCTCGCCCACCCCAAGGGGTTAATCATGAATGCAATAAAAAGTCCCACGAACTGCCAGATGCTGCTGCAAAGATTGCAGCGGGAGAAGGGGCAAGTGCAATGATTCCTAGCCATAAGTGTCCTCGACTCCGACTTCGACTGCGACTGCAACAGCGTCTGTGAGGTGGCGTGGCCACAGACATCTGTTATGGCCATCAAATATGGTCAAATGTGGCACGCTGCGGCATTCGAGGCACGATAAAGATAAATATGAAGCTTGGGATTGTTGAATGTTCGATTTGGCAAGCGGCCAGCCATTATGTAATTTGGAGAGAATTTTCGTGCCACACCAGGCGAGAGCACCAGCTAGCTCCCCCAGACCCAGTAGCCGGGTCGAGAATTGTTACGAGAACAATTAGACGACATTCTCCAATGGCTAATTAAGTTGTTAGTGGCAAGGTTGGGTGGGGTCTGGCTGAGGCGCAGGCAGCCAAATTGGGGAGTTAATCAACGAATTCAATTAGCGGAGGCTTTCTAATTCGAATCTCCCCAGTGGAAATCCATCTACATCTCCAGACCAGACCCAGACCTGCCTTTCCTGCCACACAGCGCAGCGAAGCCTTTGCCGGCAAGTGGTCTGCCTTGCCAGATCGTTGCGTCATCAGATCGGAGCTCCATCGAGGCACAGCCGCAGCCTCAGCCGCACTTCTTGCCCCAGCCAGCAACAACCTCAACGAGAACTGCATTCAGGCATCGTCCACTTCAGCCAGATACTTCACAAATTGGTGCTGTTGGCCCGCTTTGTTGACTGTTTTGTCTGACGCTCCGCTCAGCTCAGCTCAGATCGAAATCGAAATCGTTTGGCTATCTAGTCGAGCCATCTGTCCGCTCTGTCCGTTAAGAGTGCGTGGATCGGATCGGTGTGCACTATAAAAGTAACGCAATGCACGCAATCCATTTACAGTTGCAGTTCTCCCTCGAAGCCAAGCGAATCAAACTCAAATCCAAGCAGACATGAAACTTCTGGTGAGTCGATCAACAGCAGGATCGACAGGATCAGCGGGATGCTTATAGATCTCTCTCTGTCATTGGCAGATCCTTACCACCCTGCTGGCTGTGGCGAGTGCCGCCCCCGGACTACTCGACTATGGATTAGGACACACAGCACCAGCCATCAGCTACGGACACGCGGCTCCAGCCATCAGCTACGGACACGCTCCCGCTATCACCTATGCTGCGCCGGCGCCAGTTATCAAATCGTATGCCCCCGCGATCAGCTATGCTGCACCCACCGTGTTGAAATCCTACGCTGCTCCCGCAATTAGCTATGCGGCCCATGCCCCGTCCTACAGCTATGCCGCTCCCACCGTAGTCAAGTCGTACGCGGCGCCTGTGGCAGTGGCCGCTCCAGTTGCTGTCAAGTCCTACGCTCCGGCCACCAGCTACTCGCACTTCAGTTCGGTACGGAGAAGCAAAGCTCTTATGGCAGAGCCTTTTGCAAGTAACTTAACTAATTAATGATCCACAGGTTGTTTCCCATGCCACGCCCATCGTTAAATCATATGCAGCTCCTGCCATTAGCTACGCCGCACCTGCAGTCGTGAAGTCATATGCAGCTCCTGCCATTAGCTACGCCGCACCTGCAGTCGTGAAGTCATATGCAGCTCCTGCCATTAGCTACGCCGCGCCAGCTGTCGTGAAGTCATATGCAGCTCCTGCCATTAGCTACGCCGCACCCACACTCCTGAAGTCGTACGGCGGCTATGATGACCACTACGGTTATCATTAAGCGGACGCTGCTCCATCAGGGGATGGGGATGAGGACGAGGATGGGCATGGACGCGGATCAGGTCGAGAAGCATGTTGTGAGGCAAGGAGCTGAGCTGCAGCCGCCGAGGCACGTTCTTCCTTTAGTATTTCCCACAAAAAGTAGTTTCCAAAAGTAGTCTCAATCCCTCTTTCTCTGCGAACCGAACGGAATCTTTCTTGCTCTCTGAATATTTCGTATTTATTAAGAACCCATTAATTATCTCTTACTGCAAATAAAGGAAAACCATTCGATTTTTCAAACACCGCTCGTCACATTTATCACTGCGAACGCAATGCACACGCCAATGCAGCTCAGTTTGTTCAGGATCTTGGCCAACTGGGGCCAGGGTCTCTCCTGAATGTCACAGTACTCGTTCGACTGAAAGAACACAATGGAGACTATGTAGATTGCTTGGATAAACACGAAATGTCTTGATTCGCTCACATCCGCATAGCGCAGTCCCAGGACACAGCGCAGGACGTTCGAATTGATCAAGGCAGCGAGCCATGCGGGTGGCTTGTCCCTTGGCGGATAGCGCTCCAACCACATGATGCAAATGTGCAGGATATAGCAATAGCAGCTGACAATCATGATGATCTTGTAGCCCGACACTAGAAGAGACATTGTGAGTGAACCAGTCCTGATAGTAGTCCCTGATAACTGATGGAATCTTGAGAGATAATCGGCTTACTCAAGGCAGGCACATAGTGCGGAGAGGCGTGGCGCGTGATGTACATTAGACCCCAGGCAATTATGAGGAGGGCAATGAGTATGAGAGCGCTGCGTCGGGTGGAGCGCAGCACAAACGATAGGATAATGAAGGTCTCGCAGGCTGCAACGAACAACGAATTAAGTACATATATCCTCGTATATATGTATATACATATGTAGTTAGAAAATAAAAGAATTTTTCATACCAAACAGGGGCATATAGAAGACTGTCATATAGAAGGAGCTGTTCCGCTGCAGCAAAAACTCAATGGCCACATCTCCGGTCATCGTCTGCAGCATGCCCTGGTCTGAATATCGGCTGGCCGTGTCGTTCTCCATATGCACCACCGATATGCCGAGGATTGTCCAGCCCAGTGGCGTGTTTACATGCTCATTGGGTGCGATCGGACTGCGCTGCTGTTCATATATTAGGTTTATGTTGCTCTGACTTGGCTGTCTGAGCACGCCAAGCTCCACGTCGCACGCGATGCGCTCCCTCGGCCAGTTGCGTGCGCTGTCCACGCACCAGCTGGACAACTCCAGGTTGCTGGCATACAGGGTGACATTGCCATCCGAAAAGACACGCAGCTCGTAGCTTTTGAGCGCCTCGCCCAGGGAGTCCATGGCTCCATTCAGCACTGTAAGCTGCGGCGTCCAGATCTGCAGGAGGGGATGCTCGAAAGACTTCAGTTGTCCGTATTGCTCGGGATCCCAGCGCAGACGCATATCCTGCCAATGCTGTGGGGAGACGGGGACGTGATGGTAAATCGATGAGTCTAGATTCCTGAATCTAGATGGAATTTCCCTGCTTACCATCATCAGATGCATTCGGGTGCGAAGCAGGGCATTGGCCTGCTCGTAGGCGATCGATCGCGCTTGGAAATGGAACGCAATCGATGTTAGGTTCACCGGGACACTCGCATTCTCGCCCTGGTGTATGATATCCGCCAGCAGTTTCTGCTCCAACGACAGCGCAGGCGTCTCCTTGGATATTTCCTTGTCTGCCATGATGTGCAATCAAAATAGGAACAATCACAATAGAAGCCTATCCTTTCTTGTTCAGGAGCTTACCGAACCCATCAAAGGAGCAGTCGTAGAACCAGCGTGCCGTGTTAGTACCAAAGGAACTGAAGCTAATGTAGTTGATAGTCAGGGCTGAGGCATCCATGAACTGTAGCAATGGTTCCGTTTTGAATCCGGGTATGTAAACAAACAGCTCAGCATCTGTGGAGGGAGGGAGGTTACAGAATTTGAGGAAGTGACGCCTGAGATAAGAACTTCGGATAAGCAGAGACGAGCCTCACCCTGAGTTTGCACAATCTCTATTGGTGTCGGCTCAAACACAGATAATAAATTTCGATCTTGATTCGTGGATACACGTCGCTGACCCATGGCCGTGCGTATGGCGGAAAAAGTATTTCCGCCAGCTCCTATCACTGCAATAGGGGGTGGAAGTAAGAGAGAGATTGCCTGTCGCTGAGATCCCATTCAGTTTAACCTTGACTTACCAATCTCGTAAACGCGGTCATTTGAACGCGGTGCGTTCGTCACCGAAAGCAAGATATGCGCATCCATGCTGGTGAGCACATAGAACTTCAAGTGCAGGCGCTCCTTGCCCTTGATCTGGTTGTTGTCCAGCGTGTGCACCATGAAGAAGTCCCGGTAGGCGTAGCCCCCATCCTTGATCGTATAGCTGTCGCACGTATCCAACTGGGCAAAGCTTATGTTATATTTACTGGCTACCGTGTGGGCGGGTAGTGCCAGGCACAGGCAGAGCCAGAGCCACAGAGCAGCGTTGATAAGCCACGGAATGTAAATCATTTTTCTTGCTCCCGTCCGATTCGGCGGCTCTTTCGTTGTGCACTCAAATTCAAAATTCGACTAAAACACCCCCACATTTTTAAACATAACCGTTTGTCTGTGTTAGTGTGACCGAAGTAACCAAAAACCATAAACCCAAAACCGTTAGTGTGACCGAAGTGACTAAAAACCATAAACCCAAAAACAGGTCGACGATATATTATTAAGTCTTTCGCTAAATTGTCTTGTTTTTTGTACAATTTGTGGCTGGGGCATTATAATTAGCTGATCAGCGGGAAATCGTAGCTGCCACAGCTGCTCCTAAAGGCCATGCCAGATGACACACATGATGCCAAGTTGCAGAAATTGGCCGCAGCCAGAAAAAAGGTAGGGAGGCCCTTGTGACGTGGACAACATTAAGTTTCGTATTGATTTTGATTCTTAAAACCATATTGTCACAGCTGAAGGAGTATCAGCAGCGCAACAACAACAATGCCGGAGGAGAGGAGCAGGTGCCCACGAGCACCCACTCCTCTACGGTAAGCATTGCCAGCAACTTGTCCGAGCGTTCCGACAGCGAGGTGAATGTGAATGAAAATGGGGGAGGTTCCACCAATCTGCATGTCCAGCAGCCGTCGGAAGAGACTGCTCCCCTGGCATTATTGACCACCCCCACCCCCACCGCAGCTGCGTTCTTTACGCAGCCGGAACCGGACTCGGCCATATTCGCCTCGAATGGAGCTCCCAATGAATCCAATCTCCAGGCCATTCATGTCATCATTGCGGAGAAGGCTCAGATGAACGCCGAGCTGACCAAAGCACGTGTCGCCTGTCGCGAGCGCGAGCTAGAGCTGGAGGAGCTGCGCACCGAGCAAGGCCAGGCCAAAATGTGTCTTGAGCAGATGCAGCAGCACTTTCAGGGACAGCAGGCCGGTGTGGAACAGCAGCGCCAGCACAATGCCCAACTCCTGCACAAGCTCGCCGAATCGCAAGCACAAATCGAGGACCAGCACTCGCATCTGCTCGAAATGGAGGCACAGCTGAAACAGCTTAACCTCCGCCAGGATGAGCTACAGCGGCAGCTGGCCGAGAAATCAAACGAACTGGAGATGGCACAGCTGAAGTTGCGTCAGCTCTCCGACGAGTCCAACATCAATGCCGACAATCGTGTGGAGTCCCTCACCCAGACCCAATACATGTACGAGCAGCAGATCAGGGACCTGCAGGCCATGGTGGGCCAGTTGACGCAAGACAAGGAGCAGGCCTCTTGCCAGTACCAGAACTTTGTCCAGCACCAAAACAGCGAGATAGCCAAGCTCAACGAGAAGAACTCTGAACTCACGGAGGAGTTGCTCGAGCTGCGGGAACGCGAGAGGCAGCTGGTGGAGCACGTAAGCGGTATGGAGCGCGACATACAGAAGAATCTGAGCCTGCAAGTCCAGTTCAAAGAGGCCAGCCAGCCTCAGGCGCCTGCAGAACCGCAAATCGATCAGGTAACTAATGGGTTAACAGGATTGGCCACTGACAATATAATACTAAGATACATAAGAAACGCCCATAAATTTTGGTTTTCTCTCAATTTTTTCTGCCTGGCTTTTGAGCTCTGTTCTCTATCCATGAGGCTGAGATTATTTAAATGTATTGTAAGTGCCTTTCAACATTTCTTAAGATCTGCCTCAGATATAAGAGATTAGCCATTGCAAAGTATGGCCTTAGGTTAGGTTAGGTTAGGTTAAGGCGGCTGTCAAGCTCCACAGGAGCCAGTCACACTTGGGCCGGTTTCGGCCCGTTGTGATACCGCGGGAGGTGTTCCCCTTATCCATCTCATGAGACCCGAACATATCAGCAGTTATCCCATTCTGACGCTCTTACGAAGTTTGCAATCTTTCTGGGACAGATTTTGGACATTTCTGAAATGTCTGAGACATAGGGCATGCCCAGGTATTGTAGCCTTCTCCTGCTGAGAGCTGGACAGGAGCAGAACAGGTGCTCCACCGTTTCCTCCTCCTCCTCATCTCTACAGCTTCGGCAGAAATCATTGTATGCGGCTCCCAGCCTGTTGGCGTGGGAGCCTATCAGCCAGTGCCCCGTGAGGGAGCGGATGACAACGCTGCACCTTTTCCTGCCGAGCTTACAAAGCTCTAGTGTGCGTTTCCTGTCGATGGTAGGCCATGTTTGCCTGGATATGCGACATAGTGGTGCTGACCGCCACTCATTGTCTGCTCGTCGCTTATATAGCTCTTTTATGATAAGCCTACAGGTGGCCATTGGCATGCAAATATCCTCCTTCTCTTGGAGAAGGGGTATGGTATTGTGGTACCAGATCTGGCCAGCTCGTCTGCCTTGCAGTTGCTCTCAATATCCTGGTGACCCGGGACCCAAATAAGGCTGATGGCAAATTCTTGGGCCATCTCGTGAAGAGATTTGCGGCAACTTGCCACTGTGGCCGAGTTTGAGGAAATCGCGTGAAGTTATTTTATCGCAGCTTGGCTGTCGCTGTAAATTTTTACAGTTGTTGTCGCCAGTGAAGCCGTTGTGGCTATTTGAAGGAGCTTCAGTGCTTCCATGATCGCAATGACTTCCGCTTGGAACACACTGCAGTGATCTGGGAGCCTAAAGGAGTGCCTGATTTCGAGTTGTTCGGAGTAAATCCCTCCGGCTATCCAGCTTCGAGCCATCTGTAAAGATGCTTATGGCCATGCCTTGGCCTGGTGGTCCCTCAAGCCACTCGTCTCTGCTAGGGATGATTACATTGAAGGGGGTACCAGTGTGTTCCCTTGGGACGCAGTAGTCCGTCTTCGTAGGGACGGTACTGCTTATAAGTATAGATGAGTGACCCCTAATATGTGACGTCCATTGTCCGGAGTCTCTCAGACGTATCGCTGCAATTTTTGCCCTCTCCTTTCCCGCAAGCTCTAATGCATAAAGCTGCGGTTCGCTTAACCTTGCCAAGTTGTTTGGTTGTCGATCCTTTTGATGAGGCCGGCCACCAAACTGTAACTCCATAGAGTAAGATTGGTCTTACTATTGCTTGGTATATCCATTGGTCTACGCTTGGGTTCATGCCCCACTTCAAGCCAATAGCTTTTTTGCAAGAGTATAGGGCTATCGTAGCCTTCTTTACTCTGTCTTTTACGTTCAGGTTCCAGTTAAGCTTCTCATCAATTACCAACCTAGGTAACTAGCGCTGTCGCTGAAAGAGAGCCTGCATCCATTTAGTACATGAGGGTTAAGGGGCGGAACCTTGTACTTGCGTGAGAATAGCACGAGTTCCGTTTTTGTGGGATTTACTCCCAATCCTCGCGATTTTGTCCATTCTGACAGTCTCGCGAGCTTAGTGCTCATAAGGTCACAGAGTGTTTGAGGGTATTTCCCCGAGTGACCGTCCACACCCAGGTCAGTCAGTGCTTCCGTAATGGCACTTGGGACGACGTTGTTAAAGGCTCCCTCGATATCGAGGAAGGCTATAAGAGAGTATTCCTTGAGGTGTAGGGATTTCTCTATAATTGAGACTACTTCGTGGAGTGCCGTTTCCGTGGATCTTCATTTCCGGTAGGCATGTTGTGCTCCTGACAACATTTGAGGACTAATAATTGTCCTCAGATGTAGTCCGACAAGTCTTTCGAAAGTTTTGAGAAGAAAGGACGATAGGCTGATTGGTCTGAAGTCCTTTGGAGTCGAGTGCGAGGTCTTTCCCGCTTTGGGGATAAAGACTATTTTCGCCTTGAGCCATTCTTGTGGTATGGTCCCCACAGCTAGTATCTTCCTGAAGATACATTGTAGCCAGTTAATGGCTGAGTCTCCGGCCTTTTGCAGTTGGGCCGGAATGACCTGGTCCGGACCTGGCGATTTGAACGGATCAAAGCTGTTTACCGCCCAGCTTATGTTCCGTTTGGTAAAAATATGGTCCATCGTGGCTGTTTGGCCTCCCCTTTGGGTTTGCGCCGGCTTGATGGTTGTGCACCCAGGGAAGTGGGTTTCAAGCAGTACGTGGAGCGACTCCTTTTAAGATACCCTACCGAGGGGGTGGTTTTTGAGAGGAGCTTGCGCAGCCTTGCGGCTTCTGACGTCTCCTCTATTTCTGAGCAGAATTTTTGCCAAGAGGCCGTTTTTGCTCTTCGTGTTTCTTTTTTGTCTGCCCAATGTTTCTCCTCGTTAGCGCTTTTGGCTCTGTTGAAAAGAGTCCTACAGCTCTTATGTAGGATGTCGATTTGTTACGACCACCAGGGGGGTTTCTTTTTACCCCTTGTCTTGTGTGGCAGGCAAGCCGCCGTGAAAGCCTTATTGCATGCATCCGTGAACCTGTACACTATACGATCTAAATCGTCTTGAGTGTCTGGGCTCATTGGTGCCTTGTTGGGGAGTAGTTCCTCCAAAACCGAGCTATATTTAACCCAGTTGGTTTTCCTGGGGCTAGTGTAGTCGGAGGGTTTGGCGCTCTCGAGGGATAAAATCGTTTCGATATACCTGTGGTCGGAGAAGGAATGGTCCTCTAGGACTCTCCATCTTTTGACTTTGTCTGACAGATTGTGAGACACTAGAGTGAGGTCAATAACCTCCTGTCGGTTTTTTATAATAAATGTGGGGTCGTTACCCCGGTTACATATGGTTAAGTTCGAGTTTAGGATAAAGCTAAAAAGTGACTCACCCCTTACATTTGTGTCCGTGCTCCCCCATTGAGTGTGGTGAGCATTGGCATCGCAGCCTATTAGTAGGCTTGTGTTGGACCTCTCGCTGTCGCTGGCGAGCTTGCAGACGAGGTCGTTGGGAGGATCGCTTTCCTCAGTATGGCCTTACTTCGTCTAACTATTTATATCGTCCTTGGTATTACATTTATTTATCCCCTCGTTCCCCTCTAGACTTCTTTGACAACTGAGCTGGCTGCCCTCAAAGAGCGCCTCAGTGACTTTGACTTTGAGCGCCACGAGTTCCAGTTGAAGATCAAGTCCCAGGATGATCAGCTGCATGTGAAGGAAGCTGCAATCGCTGAGCTGGAGCAGCAGTTGGATCGTCTGCAGGCTCAGCAGCCGGATCAGACCAAACTGCTGGCGGCCATGGAGTCAGACAAGGTGGCCGCCTCGCGGGCCACCTCGCAGAATGTGGAGATGAAGCAGCAGTTGGACGAACTGGAGCAAAAGTTCGTCCAGCTAACAAACGACAAGGCTGAGTTGGTCATCAGACTGGATGCTGAGGAGTTTGCCAATCGGGAGATACGACATAATTACAACAGCATGGAGCAGAAGCTGCTGGCCAATGAGGAGCGTTTCAAGTTCAAGGACGAAGAGATGATTCGGCTCTCGCACGAGAATGTTGAACTGCAGCGGCAGCAGCTGATGCTGAAGCAGCAACTGGATCGCCTGCAGCACTATGAGGTTTGTTGATGGCACAATTATCCTTGGTAAATGATCATATAAAGAATGTGTATTTCTCAGGTCAACGCTTACCATAGCCAGGCACAGGCGACAAGGAAGCAGGCTGAAGAAACTGGAGAAGCAGAAGAGTGCGAAACTAAGAAGCACCATGATCACGAGCACCATGATCACGAGCACCATGATCACGAGCACGACCACGATCATGGGGATCATTCAGAAGGCCATTTACACGTCCATGCACACCAGGAGCATAACCAGTTGTCACCGTGCTCTCTGCCCACCGCCGAGGCGGTGGAGAGGCTGCAGTCGCGTTTCACCACACTGATTAGCCAAGTCGCCGATCTGACCGAAGAGAAGCACAGTCTAGAGCATCTGGTGCTCCAGCTGCAGGGCGAAACAGAGACGATTGGCGAGTACATAGCCCTGTACCAGACCCAGCGACGGATGCTAAAGCAGCGCGAGTACGAGAAGGCCACGCAGATGCGTTTGCTGCAGGACGAGCGCGAGCAGCTGCGGGAGAAGATTGAGGCGCTCAACAAGCTGGTGGCCAGTCTGGGAGTGGAGTTACCCGCCGACCAAGTCCAAGGGCAGCCGCAACCAGCAGCACTCCAGGTTTCTCCGTGTGAACAGGATATGCCTCGGACACAGACTCCTTCCAACGGAGATAGCAATGGGGAAAACTCACAACAGATTCTGAACAAGATTCAAAACATCATCAGCGAGATCAAAGAGAACACCGAGCAGCCAACGACTGTCCTCTCCGGCCATCCTGTGGATCACCTTAACTGTTGTCTGGGAAAATTCGAGGTGGTCTGAAGTGGATGGTGCTTTCGAAGTGCAATTATAATCGGCCTACGTAAGCCAATCTACATACTAAATATATATTATATTGTATTTAAATTTCCATCCTATCCCAATCCGTTTTGTACATGTCTTTCCGAATAAATTAAATTTCTATTACAAAACATATGCACATCTATGACGAAGTCTTTTTGGACAGGGAGTCGTTGCGCATTTTTGTATTCAATTTTGGTTCTTTTAACGAGGTGGGACGACACCTGCGACTCGGGCGCCCAGTGGTGCTGCAACTGGCATTGGACAGATCTGCATCGCCACTGAGCGCGGCATCGGGACTGAGCTCCTTGGCGAGTTGAGTTCTTTGTCTGGACCTGGCCACGCTGACCGTCTTCTCTTGTATGCCAGAAACTGCGGAGAAACACGGTGTGCTGGTGCTGCCGGAATCACTGCCAAATCCATAGAACAGACTCGGACGTGGCGTGGCAATGGAAAAGCGCTTGGGCGTGGGATTGGGCGAAAGGGCATGCCGCGGCTTTTGTATGCTCAGCTCCAGACTGCTGTCATTATCGTGGCACGGAGTGGCCAAAGATCGTCTTTTTTCCTTGTTTTGAGCCGGCCTGTGAGATGACCAGTTTTCGAGAGTCTCGGCAAGGGCTCTCTTGAATCGTGCTAATTCCTCTTCATCCACTGAGGAGGTATCCGAGTCGTCCGTTTCCTCCGAGATGGAAAAGAGGCTGACAGGTTCATCCCATGGAATCACCCGATTCTCGTCTGCTACACAGGGCTCAACCTCTGGAATGGTGGGAGAATCGCCATCGGTGTCATCAAGGGACCAGACCAACTCCCCAATACGTCTTGGAGGGGGAGTGATTACGCTATTGATGTTCTACAAGTAAATATATTATTAATACATGAATCCGCTCAGGGAATGGTTGTCTTACCAGTCTTTCAGTTTCCTCTGGGTCTGCGGTTAAACACAAATCTATGGCGTCTTCTGTCCCCACATCTGTGGGGTCTTCTGTTATAGCAGCGCTGCTACTACTACTGCCACGGACGGTCCTGCTGCGACGACTGGTGGGTGAACAAGTCGTTGAAGATCGGGTAAGGTTACTTAAACGACGCATTTCATCACAAACTTCTTTGGTGCTGGACCTTCGATGGGACTTCCGACGGTCAGAAGGCGATTTTGATTCTTCCTGCAGGGTGTGGGAACGACCTGCAGTAAAGTCATCCCCCAGGTCCAAAATCTTTACTAAGGCACTGATGCCGCACTTTAACTGCTGCTTTTGTAAGTAAATTTCCAAAACGTGGGACTCTCGCTCCTCCAACAGCTCAGTTTGCAGACTGACGGCCAGCTTCTTGTGCGCCGCCAGCTCCACGCGTAGTTTTTGTACATGGTCTATCAATTCGGCATTCAATGCCTTGTATTGCTGCTCTACGTTTGTAATCATTTTTACATTTAATTTCAAGATATTTCCAAACAGAAGCGACGCTTCAATTGTTACTGATGATTGAGCGCGATAGAGGTGGTATGTTTGTGTTAATGTTATCGATGTTGGTTCGTTGTTGGTGTTGGGTAACATGGACTCAAAACAGTTATGCCAACAAAATGTCGTAAACTCGACGAGAACAGCTAAAGCCAATCAGTGCGGAGCAACCCAGAAAATGTCCTTTGCTCTAAAACAATATGACCAATATAATACAATTTTCCCGTGCAGATGATACCATCATCGTGTTGAGACACAAGGAGAAAATATTACTCTGAAAATTACAATCCTCATGCGAGTCTGAGAGAGTTTAAGTAAAGCTGGGTAATTGTTCGATTTCTATAACAAAAAAAACTCCTATTAAAACCATGGATCGATTTAAATATTGATTCCTTGCCACCTCTAGTCAACTTGATAGTTAAATATCGATAGACCGGTACGAGACAGTCACAGGGAAGTTCGTTAACTCTGCAACAGTCCATCTCTAGCAGCCAAGTCAAGTAAATTTTGTTGTTTCTCGAACCTTTTGCAAAGAAAACCATAAACTCGCAGATCTTAAAAAATGTTGCAACGCTAGGCCCTCGTACAGTGAACAATTATAGCGAGATGTGCTAAAATAATATAAATCCTAAAACAAATCTAGGGGCTGATTGCTCTTGGTATGGTTGTGTGCGTGATGTGAGTGAGAGTTCTGGTGTAGTGTGCGTGTGTTTGTATAAAACCACAAAAAATAGTCAAAATTTGTTATTAATAGTATTTTTTCGGCACTTTTTACACTTAACTTTTGCACCCTATGCCACCTATTCGCGATTATCTGTTTGCACAAAACATATTAAAAATACCTGAGTGAAAGAGAAGCCCGCGTCTTCTGGGAACTCTTGGAACGTGCCTTATATTCCTTATTTCCCTTGCCCCTTTGGCGAATAGAATAAACTAATATCAATTCATCGACAATCAGGCGAATTGACAGAGGCAGCAAATAAAGGGTATAAATAATTAATCGGTCGAGAATTTCACTCAAACACAGCAAAAACTCAAATCCGAAACCCGCTTCAAGGTAAGTTTGTTTGTAAAATTTAACCCGTTCTTTGCATACAATCGCACACACTCATGTGTGTGTGCACGTGTACATGAACATGACACACCAACATGCAGAGCAGCTGTATTTGCAAATTGGATACTTATTGATAAAGCTTATCTCTCTGGCCTGGCAGCTACGCTATAAGATATCATAATTTATGGAATGCAGGCCAGGGAACAAGGGGGTTCCTTCCTTATCTTAGAGCCCTCTAACCAAATAACACTAGTCAATTATATGCGCCTACATTGTGCTGTAAGTTGTAGTTGTCCGTTTGGGATTCGCCGAGTGCAAAAGAACATGGAAAACGTTTTTACTAACGTTCCTTAAGGGTGCAACAAACTTTAGCTTCTTTGATTTTCCTTCTTTTATCACCGACTGCACTTTACCTGTTTGTTGGCTGTCTGGCGCTTTGTTTTAATCACATTAAGCAAAACGCCTGGCACGCGACGCATGACGAAAGCGGCAGCAGCGCCGTCTGCAGCCAGAACTGGGCATACCCATGCTTACCAAACCCCCAGACCCAGCCCCCATTGCCAGCCCTAAGCAGCCCCATCACTGACCTACAAAGAGTACATTGCACGCCGCCTGCTCTGCCGCGAAACTATGTACAGTTAAGGGTGGGTTTCCACTTTTTTCCAGAGTCGGATTTGTCAGGGAAACGCTCAATTTGATGATAACCAAAAGGTTTAAGGGAGAGGAGGGGCAGGGACCAATGCTGTGTAGAAACAGTGGTACTCCCACAGAGATGGGAAAAGCATGGACGACACCTAATGTCGAACGCTCTTTGCGGCTGGATAAGAATTTTATGCCCTGTACAAATTGCAGGAAAGAGTCTCAAAAGGCCCCACCAGCAGTTGCACCAGCAGTTGCACCAGCCGCCGCCGTCACTCAGACGAGAGTTCAATGTCATTGGCGTGGGGTAGGGCAGGACAGGAGACTGCCAGTCTATTGTTGAGCCCATTATCCCCACTGCTTGCACAGACACAAATGCACACATAGACATAGCACGGAAAGAGCATAAAAAGGTACATACATGCATATCGAGTGCTGCTGGAATGACACATGAATAGATCGTATGGCGGGGGAGGAGGGGGATGGTCGGAGCACCGCATGACCGAGAGAGCTTTTGTCAGCCTTGCGGGCGGCCATTTGTCAGCCAAATGTGGTTGTTGTTGTGCATGCATCACTCATTCCCCCACACTGAAGTTTGATTGGCACGTAGCTGAAACGGTTAAAGTTTCTTTCTCTCGTTGATTCCCTGATTTATGCGGGATACTTCCCTGTGCAACCTGGAACTGAATTGTTCAAATACAGTAGAGACTCGGCCGCAAGGGACCCACAGAGTCCCGCCTTTCCATAACGATGTGTGAGTGGTGTCCTCACTTTAAATGCACTTCCCTCATGCTGAGAGACGGTTCGGTTGGCCTTTTGCTTCCTTAATGCATCTCGGCGCATGTGGGGGGGTGGCGGAATGGATGACTCACTCACGGCTCGTGTTTGAGTTGGTTTGCATCATTTTGTTGTTGTCGTTGTCGTTGTCGTCACATGCGTATGAGTGTATGAGTGTATGCAAAGTGCCGAACCCAACACCGTTGTTGTCATTGAGTGGCGTTTTTGTCGCGGCTTTACTTTGCCTGACTCCCCTCTCCGTCCTTCTACCCTATCTCTGTTCCTCTCATCATCGTCATGTGCTTGCGTTAGTTATTTAAGCATTGTGCGACGGGGCTGAAAACCGCATTTTAATAAACCTCATCCCCAGCAGCGGCAGCAGCAACAAAGCCTACTACAACAAGTGCAACAATGCAATGTTTATCTGACTTTGTATTTTGTTATACCCTTGCAAAGAGTACTACTATTTTTATCAGACATTTTCAAGGCAGAGGAAACCTGCAATAGAAACGATCTATCTGAAAAAGTATCTAACACTTCGGCGTCCAACGGTATCGCTTCTCTTCTTTGGCATGAGGCTAGTAAAATAATGCCCGGAGAAGCGCTTAGATCAGATGTAATTCAAAACGCAGCGTTTAGAAATACATACATATTTATGTGTCACAACCAATATATGTATGTAAGTACATACATACGTACCAGATGCATGTGTGTATGCATTTATGGGATGTACTTTGAACTGGAAACGACTCAAGGTTGCCGGAATGTTAATGTTCTCTGAGTCCGACTTGACTTTGAAATATGTACATATACATATGTATGCTTAGCAATCTGTATAGTAAAAGAATCCACGAAACAGACTTTTCCACCCGAATTCTGAATAAGAACTACACATTTCCGCTGGATCCCCATTGTTTCCGCTATTTTGGAATGTTTTCTACTGCATACGCGATCTCTCACAAAATGGTAAACAAAATCTCTACACATTTTTGGCATAAGAAATGGTGTGTGGAGCGTGTTGTCTCTGCGTTTTCGGCTGTGGAAGTGCTCTGCTTTGCACTGCGATCACATACGAGTACGTATTATTATCATGTGGCGCGTAGCTTTTGGAATTTCAATGAAATGCTTGACCAGTCCCACACCCCGTCTATTCCCCGTCCATTCCCCGTCCATTCCCCGTCCATCCACTGTGCCATGAGCCATGATGATCAAGAGCCACACAACGACTTGCTGCACGACTTGCAATTGAAATGTAAATGTTAATTGTTAGTCCAAGGGTTTTGGCTTTGTAATTGGAACTAGAGGCAGCCGCAGCTAAATCGACAGAAGAAACAAAAGAAATTGAAAGCGAAAGTCTGGGCATACCCGTACATACATACATACACACATATCTGCATATGTATTGCATGTAAATCCGTGTAAATAAATTTATATGGTGTGGACTATATAACTGGTTTTGTTCACCGAGAATCGCTCAGAACACAAACAGCATGAATCACTATGAAATTAACATTTCCATCTCAGACTCTGATTCAGCAGAGCTCTTCGCCTGATTAAGTGAAGTGAAAGGAATCTGTAGATTAGATATAGACCATGGGATATACAGTTGTAAGGTGAATCACAATCAAATGTGGAATCTAGTAACGGATGGGGCAGGATCCTGAAAGATACATACATACATATGTACATATGTATGTATAGTGGAAGTGGAAAATGATCTTACATTTTGTAGTTCAACCCCGAAAGTAAAAATTCTCTGTTTAGCGTTAAGTGATTCATTGTAGAATATCTAATTTAGAAATCATTCATAAAAACCGCCAAAGAAACTTTTGGGGAAATTGTCAAGTAAACAAAACGATATGCCAAAGAAGGCTAAAGAAAAACAAACTGGGAGTTGACTAAACTGTCTCCTAAGCGTTGTTGCCACACATTTGATTATGCTTCTTCGCCCTGCTCCACTCTGCTTTGGTTTTGCTTTCGATCGTATCGGATTGGGAGGGGGAACACCTTGTGGTTGGCACGGGGGAGTGGGGGAACTTACGCAACGTTTGCGGTGTCTGGATATTGTCTTACAGCGTAGCAGTATTTCCAATAGGCGTGTTAAGCATTTAACACACAATATTTGACTTACATAATGGTTATAATATACATTTGGCCAGTCCCCTCCGACGCCAATTTGTCGGCTTTTGTGTGTGGTGTGCGTGCCGGGAATGGAATGGAATGCCGGGAAGAACGGAATGATGATGATTCCCGCGATTTGATTCAATTTGATTCGATGTCCATCCCATCCCTCCCTCCCGCTTGAGATCGGGGAAACATAACACGGGAGACACACACGCCCTTGTTTATGCGGACATTTGGGGCAATTAACTTGATGACAGTTTATTGGGGCAATCCAAAGCATTCTCGGGCGGTGATGGGGATGGGGATGGGAATGGGAATGGGAATGGGGGATGGAGACCCGGAAGGCACACCTCGAAAACGTTAATTGAATTTGTGCCAAATTGTAGGGTAAGGATGAGGAGCAGGAGCTAAAACGGACCTCAAATTATCACATTTTTTATAGGAACGTTTGGGAAGAGTGTTGTCCTATATTGGAGTGACTCATGCTAGAATATACCATCCATCAGCAGAGAAATACCTCAAGACAAATCGAATCAATCGTTTTGCTGTCATTGAACCTTTCCTATCGAATAATATGTATGTATTTTAGGAACACGCATACTATACATATGTTTATATGTACTTTATGTAGGTAGGAATTCGTTGACATTTTAAAGGCTATATTTTGGTGGATTGGATATTTATCTTAAACGATTCCCCCCACCTATTGGAATGACCATACAATTTTTTGTGTGCAAATGTTCCCCATGTCTCGTACCTGGCCACCGTACTGTCACTGTCCCAGACTAGGCCCCACCACCACCAACCAGCACCACCAGCCATCCAAAAAGCAATGCCCGTAGCGATAAAGATAAGATAGAGAAACTGTAGAAATACCATACCCCAGGTATTTCTGGCCTTTAACTTAATTTCCAGCGAACTCGCACTCACGGGTGGCATGAGTCACGCATCGTTTGAGTTAATATTTGATCAAGTTTGAGCACATTTCGATACCCAAACATCTCCCATAAGGAAATCCACTGACTGAATGTCCACCCCAAGGCGTGTCGGAGTCATCGAGTTTATTTCAGTGTACAGCGGATACCATAATCAAACATGGAAACTTCCCGAGTAAGGGGGTAAAGCCGAATTTAAATGAGTAAAAGAACTTCATTTGTTTTCATGTGAATTTGAAATCATTCTCGTGCCCAGCACCACATCCCATAGATACGATACTGTGTATCGTAGCAGCGTCGGCAGCTGGTCAATTAAGCGGCAATCCGTCTGGGTGAATCAATCGCTATGAATCATCAGGGATTGGATCTTACTGAGCGTGGACAGCAATTAAGGAATGACCACTGTCCAGTTTTGCACTAGACCTGTCCCACTGTGCCACTTTAATGAGTCAAGACTACAAAATATTTCGCACGTTGCCCCGCTCTCACTCGCACTCACGCACAAGGCTAAGCTTACGGTTAAGCGCTTTTTTGTTGCTGCTTCTTCTTCTGCGTCTCTTTCTTATTCTCTCATCCTCCCATCTGGCATCTGGAGGAGATCATCAGCTTACAACGTTGATGACAGGTGCTGTGGCTGCAATCGCAGTTTCTCTTTGTCTGTCTGTCTGTCTTCTTCATGTCTCTCTCTCTCCGAGTCTTGCGTGTATGCGTTTATCTCTCTCCACCGTCTTGCGTTTGTGTGCATTTGTCACTGGCTTTGTTTGTGCCTGTGGTTTTGCATATCGCAAAACTTGATTGGTTAATTGTGACGTCACAGCTGGGTGTCTTCAGCGACCTTAACAGCTAATTTTATAATTACACTCACACACACGCGCTCTCTGCGCTCTCTCTCTGCGCTCTCTCTCTCTCGACTTCGTCTTCGTTAAACTCACAGCTATAGCGCAGAGGAGAGAAGTGTATGAGATATTTAGGGGCATCGCATGCGCAGCCGTTAAAGTTCTTCATTTCAAATCCGAGTCGCGTTCGGAGAGCAACGCGCGTTTCGTTACACTCGTATTAAAAGAATTACTTTTGTTTTTAGCGTTGTGTGTGCAAAAACCCGAAATAAAAACAAATTAATAACAAAACAAAACCAGAAAAGCAACAGTGAAAAACTAAACTTATTATCAAAATGTAAATAAAAACGTAAACGCTGATAAAGTTTATCAATTCGAATCCGATTGGAATTGAAACTCAATTGAAATTGAGGCTCTGCCTGGTGCACCTTCTGTGCCTCTGCCTTTGTATGCTATTGGAGCACTTCGGCCGTATCATCATCTGACTGACCTTATAGCCATAGTCGTAGCCCATCCAGGTCATCCAGCAGATGCCGCGGCCGGAGAGCTTCGCCTCGTACTTGCCCCCATCCACGTACTGTCCGTTGAGGTTGCTGAAACCCAATAGAACCCAATAGAACCGATGGAAATTAGTCTCCAAAGAAGGGTTTAAAGAGAGCTCTCTCACCTGAATTGACACTCGTCGTACCACCAGGCCCCCACATAGGTCCTGGCACACCCATGGCCGAGAGTATCGTGGTCGAAGGTGGAGAAGGGCATTCCCCTGTGGTAGCTCAGCGAATCTCCGGCATCCCCCGAGTACCTTCCCAGAACTGCAAGCGGATAGGAGGCGGAGGCGTTGCCAATTACAAAGCCCTCGTATCGCGCGTATCGGGTTCCGCCATAGAAGTCCTCAAGGTGGACGAAAAGTTCGTAGGGCTCGGCCGCCGTCAGGAAGTGCAGTCGCTCCAGACCCATGAAGAATTCCCCGCTGAAGTCGCCAAAGCCCTGGACATACTCCGCCCAACTGCGATAGAAGTTCAACTTGCCGTCCTGGCGCCGCTGGATCACTGTCCAGCCCGATCCCGCCAAACGAGTGTCGCAGAAGACGGGGAAGGGCTTCAGCCCGGGCACTTCTATGGTGTGGATCCCGTTCGTGTTGGTGGAGGCAGCCAGGCATGATGACGGATAGGTCAC
Source organism: Drosophila algonquin (assembly GCA_035041765.1). Taxonomy (NCBI): domain Eukaryota; kingdom Metazoa; phylum Arthropoda; class Insecta; order Diptera; family Drosophilidae; genus Drosophila; species Drosophila algonquin. The sequence goes on from JAWNKY010003561.1 coordinate 1,894,712, forward strand.
AGCTGACAGGAGGGGAGGGCGTGGAGAGTGCATTTGCCATATTTCCTGTAAATGAAGCCTCCTACTCACCCTCCTGGGTCTTATTCTGTGTGACTGCCTCTCCATAGATCTGTTTGAGCTCCTCAATCTGAGTTCTCAAGCTGGAAAGCACCGCCTCTGTTGTCTCGTAAGCAACTTGCAACTTACTCCGACTGCCATCGGAATAGTGGAAGCCCACACTCAATATTGAAATCCAGCAAATGCAGTATAGCTCCATGATCTTCTCCTGTCTGACTCGCTTGCATCAATCTATTAGATTGAGGAGGGATAGATGTTCTGAAACATTTACGAAATGATTTTTAATAGAATGCCTTATCAATTGCATTCGGAATCGTAGGTCAAGTTTCGCCCGGAGTGATAATCTTTCAGGAAGTTGAGGAAACTACTTATATAACAGACCATGATTCCAATGATTTCATACATGTTATGTACGAGTAGTATGTAGTATATAAGATTCTGATTTGCATTCTCAGCAAGTTCGCCTGATCTGAAGCGATGATGATTCAATGAAAACACATTTCGCATATTAATCGAGTACATGAAAAATTGTTTACGACCCTCGCCGTTTCACACTTATTGATCTTCAAGACATAATGAAAATAAAATATTTTATTCATTGAGAACTCCTCCTCCCCCTCCGCTGACTCATGGCTTTGGAATATTTCGGCACTTGGGTCTTATCATCATTTGGGTAACCTTATAGCCGTAGTTGTGGCCACGCCACGAGCGCCAGCACATGCCTCGGGCGAACATTTTCTCCTCGTACTTGCCCCCCTGGATATATTGGCCATTTAGATTGCTTCAGAGATCGGAAATACGTACATTTGTATGAGATGATGCTTAGTGCACTTAAGATAAAAGAAATGCGTACCTATCGAGGCAGGAATTGTACCACCATCCTCCCAGATAGTAGAAGGCACAGTTCTTGGTGAACTCCCGATCATTGTCCCAGTCGTATGTGGAGAACTTCATCTTGCGGTGCGATCGAAGGGAGTCTCCTGCCGTGCCCGTGTATCTGCCCAGAGCATTCATCGCGTACGCATCCTCCTCGCTGCCGAGGGCAAACTCGTCGAATCTCGCGTGCCGCCGCTCCCCATCAAAATCCTCCAGGTGGACGTAGAGCTCGAAAGGTTCGAGAGCCGTCAGGGCGCGCACCTTTTGCAGTCCCAGAAAGAACTCCCCCTCGAGGTCTCCGAAGCCCTGCTTGTATTCCTCCCAGTTTCGAAAGAAGTTGACACTCCCGTTCGTGCGTCGCTGAATCACTGTCCAGCCAGGTCCTGCCAATTGAGTCTCGCAGAATACGGTGAAGGGACTCAGTCCCGGTACCTCTACGGTGTACACACCGTTTCTATCGATGTCTGCCGCCAGGCAGGATGTGGGGAGCATACTGATGCTTTTCTGGGATCTATTCGTGGGCTGTTGGAGTTCTTCCTTCAAGCTGTGGAATGTGGAATGGATTGGTTCGCCCTTAATTCATGAGGCATTATTCTGTGAAAACATACCTGGAAAGCAACGTGTCTGCCTTCTCATAGATGGCCTCCAATTGTTCAACGAGATCCAGCGACTGTTTGGATTCCTATTCATTTAGTGTGTACTTTTTCTTTGGTTTGTGGACTCACCTCCGACGGACGGACACGAACAGCCAGGAAGCAGAGTGCGCACCAAATTGGGAACTTCATAGTGCAAGATTGAATATTGAATCGGAATTTCCAGAGAATCTATTGGAATTGATTGAGAATTGCAATTTACAGAAACGGATTCATTCGCTTTGTTTTTTACGGCCTCCAGTCTTATCAGTAGAGCTATAAAAATGCTACGATTACAATTTCCTGATAATTGTTGGAGCGATTCGATTTCGACTCTCTCTGCCCTCTCTTTGGAGGAGAGAGCCATTAATATGATGAAAACAGAGGGCAGTCAGTCACATATGGACAGCATCGACAACACCCATACATCTTGTACCTAAGACCTGCACAGATCACGTGGGTTGGCCTCCGGCTGAAGGTGGGATGTCTGTCTGGTCCAGTGCCTGTCAAACTCTGCAGCTTTACGCGCCGCTTGAGCTTGAAATTTCTCAGTTCGTCAATACCCTTACCAGATTCTGGGGATATCAAATCTGTGATATATCGAATCCATGGACTGTGGCGTTCGCCTCCGAAGAGCACTGCCGGCTTCGGTGCGTGGGAATGCTGCTGCTGCTGCTGCTGAATGCTTGCTGGCTGCTTTATCGAGGCGTCAATCTCAAGAAAAGACAAGACAAAACACGACATAAATAATAAGTATAGAAATTGTATTATTAAATCTCTGTGTTGGAGCACGTCTGTCTGTGTCTGTTTGTGGCGTGTGGGTGGTGACAGCGGTCTTCGCGGTACCTCCGCTTTGGAAGTCTCTCGACGCAGAGCCAGTCTTGTGCCAAAGCCCGTACGAAGCAGACGAAGAGATCAGAGATCAGATCCAACGCGGGAATGAGACTGAAGAAAAGCTCAAAGAAAAAAGTAGAATTACTCCTAACATAAATCTACAATAATGAATAAATTGTATTGCTCTATAAGAGCAACGAAATTAATCCAAAAATCTTGTATTTCCAATTGCAGATGGCCATACCGCCACCACCAGGACCACCGCCACCGCCAGGGCCCCCGCCGCCCCCGGCGATGGGCGGCTTGAAGCTGGGCGGCGTTGGAGGCAAAGGTGGTGCAGATCCCCGTTCTGCCCTCCTCAGCTCCATCCAAAAGGGAACCAAGCTCCGCAAAACAAACACTGTGGACAAGAGCGGTCCGGCGTTGGCGGGGAAGGTATGCGGAGCAGATGCTGCTGCTGGAGGGGGAGTAGGTGGCGCCAAGCGCACCCTCAACAACAACACCAGCACCAACAACAATAACAGCAGTAGCAGCAGCAGTAACGGCAACGGCCTTGGCAATGGAGCCCCCAAATTGGGTGGCCTGTTCGAAGGCTACTCGCAAATGCCGAAGCTGAAGCCCGTGAATGGCTATCGCAGTAGGTTCCACAAATGTTTATTTAAATTATGTATTTCGTTGCTCAATTGATTTCCGCTTTCCGCCCTCGCCCACGCACCCGCAGCCGGAGCAGCTGCAGCGCCTCAACCACCACCAGCAGCCGGAGTAGCAGCGGCCGCAACAGCGCAGCAGCAGCAACGGAGCCATAGCCCCCCCACAGCCGTCACTGCCGCTGCCGCATCCAGCAACGGACCCATGGACTTCAACACAGAACTGGCCATGCACCTAACATTGAAACGCCAGAAGGCGCAGCAGAAGCAGCAACAGTCTCCGCAAGCACCCAGCAGCCAGCATATCAATGCCACAGAAGCAAATCTGAAAACAAATCGGGGACCTCCACCGCAACCGCCAAAGGTAAGAGCAGCCATGGACGGATGGACCCACGGATGGGAGAGTGTACAAAAATAGATCTCCCCATATCTGTGGGAATAATTATATTAAGAATTATCAGAGGAGGCGTGGGTACATGCCATGGGTGGAAAAACGAATGCTGTTCAAAATTCTTCAAGAGCAGAGAGGTTTAATTTCTGAGAGATGAACATAAGAGATTGACCTTTGGCAAATTATAGAAAACCTGTATAGCAATCAGTAGAAGTTCAGAAACATTGACATGTGAAAATTGTCTAGCTAGAACTCGAATTTGAGGAGCTTCGCAAGAAAAATAATCATATACATAATTCAAATTCCCTATAGCTAATCCATTAATTGTTCTGTACCGCCGCCACAGCAAACCAACTCAAGTGATTCGATATTGGAGCGCATGAATATCGCACCCCGCACTGCCCCGCCACCTGCTGCCACCGTCAAAGCTGCCTCGCCCACGCTCTCGGAGAGCGGCAGCAACAGCAGTGGCAGCGTCAAGAGCAAAGCGGCAAATCTGAAGTAAGTTTCTGCTTGGATCCACCACACCAGCAGCCTTCGGCAAATTTCATACTCTTTTGTTTGGTTTTTATTTTTGAAACTTATGTTAAAATTCCTCATTTTCTTTCTTTATTTTCGGGTGGATTTCTTTGCCGGGCATTCGTGGTTATCCTCCTATCCCAACCGCCCACTCACCCACACGACACCACACCACACACCCACACGACACCACACCACACACCCATCACAAACACAAACACTACAAACCACGGTTTCCATGGTATCCTCCACAGTATCTCGTTAGGGAATAGTTTTGTAAATAGTTCGATGGCAAAAACCGCTGCGAGTGCCTCCACGACGTCGCTGAACACTAACAGAACGTCCTCTGCGGGATCGCTGCGCAACCTGGCGCCCAATAAGTCAACGTTGTTCGGTGGTGCTGGTTCTTCTATTGGTGGAGGTGGTAGTGGTGGTTCACAGCAAACCTCGCCTCCATCCACGGCCAGCAGTACGCCAACGCCAACGCCCACACCATTGACGTCTCAAACGCAGACGCAGTCGCAACAGCAGAAGCCGGCCATCAGCTTTGGCAAGCCGAACTTTGCTCCAAAGCCGCCGGGGCTCCAGCAGCTGATTCTTGTCAACGGACAGCAGCGTCCGGCGGTGACGCGGCACCACAGCATGAAGTCGCCCAGGTATAGAGTACATACAGTAAACCCTAGCTAAGTATGCACACCGCTTTCTTCAGTCACCCCACGCTCCAGTCAATCCATCGATATCGTTTGGGTTTTGCTTTTGCTTATCTTTATGGCTTTTGATTTGCTTTGATTTCTGGCTATAGCTCCAACTATTACCCTAAGCGCTACTAATATGTGCATCTGCGTCCTACACAGATCTCCGCCAGCGACTGGGCCTGTGTTCCCCATCCAGCAGCATTTTGGGACCATGCGGGCTCCGCTCCAGCTGCAGGGCAGCGACGGAAGCGTCGGCAGCATGCGCTGTGCTCCCAATCCACCAAAGTGTGAGTACCACAAAGAGAATACCCAAAATGACAGAATGGAATAACAGCCATCTTCCTCCTTCCTGTAGCACGACCATCGGTGAAGCCCCCACCACCGCCAACGCCGGCACGCAGCTTCTCCAACAGCAATCTGAGCAACATCGGAACTGGAGGATCTGCGGCGCCGTGTAGTGCCGTGAACACGGCGCTGGTGCAGAGTGCGGCAAGCACGACGCATTCCCCATCGACTCCCATTACCCAACCGCCCTCCAGTTCGAGCAGCAGTAGCAGCGTGGCCGCCCTGCGTGACCAGTTCCGTGCGGTTGGGATCGGGAACGGTATGAATGGTGGGAATGGAAATTCTTCGCCACCGCTGCCGCCGCTGCCTGCCCCAGCATCCGTGTCGTCGGCGTCATCATCGGCCACGGCCAGCCCCAAGTCTTCGACCGTCAGGCCGATCATACTGAATGGGGGACCCATCAATCCACCAGCCCCGCCGCCCCACCGCAGCTGTCCGCCTCCACCGCCGCCGCAGCGACAATCGAGCACTGTGAGTAGCCTAGTAGCCAAGTAGTCAGAATAGCAGTAGCATTAGCATTAGCAGCAACACAACAACCACAGGTTGCCCCAAATGGCAGAGGTGACAATTGGCTGGCCTCCACCCCGCAGAACAGACTCGGAACAGATGTGTTTTCAGACATAATTTAATTATTTTCCTGTGTCGGTAGTCATTGTGTTTTGTTGTTTCTTTTCGTAAGTACACACAGAATCAAAATCTGCCGCTCTCACCTAGTTGATCTGCTTTATTGCTTTTATCACTCTCTCCCTATTACCCAAACTAACATAACTGTTCTTCCTCTCTCGCTCTCAATAAGTTCTGTGCAGTAGCTCTCTCTCTCTCTCTCTCTCAACTGAAGCTGCAGAAACCGCTCTCCTCTCCTTCTTATTGCGCTTTCATCGCTTATCTGGCACACTGATCTGATATATATTTGTTTTGAAATTTTATTTTTTTTATACCCGGTACTCGAAGAGTATAGGGGTATATTAGATTTGTGGGGATAACGGTTGTGTGTAACGCACAGAAGGAAGCGTTTCCGACCCCATAAAGTATATATATTCTTGATCAGCATCAATAGCCGAGTCGATATAGCCATGTCTGTCTGTCCGTCTGTCCGTCCGTCCGTCTTCATTAGCGCCTATATCTCAGAGACTATTAAAGCTAGAGCAACCAAATTTTGTATCCAGTCTCCTGTGTGATCACACTACTCCAAATCAGAATCATGGAAAATTAGCATATCTACCAGATTGCCGAATCTGGATCATATCGGATCAATATTATGGCCAGAAGAAACAAATTAAATTTCAGTGGCTACGCAACGCCTGCCAAGCGCTGACTCATGCCCCCTCCCTCTCTCGCTCTGTCCTAAACACTTGTACGTCTCAAATATGTAGTTATACATGTCATGTAGAAATTTAGGCGCAGATATACAAAGCATATGTAAACAAAAATGGAAACATGTATAAAAATTCCAAAAAATTCATTTTTTTAATTTAAATATTATTTTCGTCCCTTTTGAGAACATATAATAAATTTCATAAATCGTAGGCTGATATATGTATGTATATATATACTGACTGAGTACCGGGTATAAGGTAGAGCCGCGGCCTTTGCCGCGGCTTACAACGTTCCCTCTCGTTTTATTTCTCATAATGGAATACACAGTTGTCTGTGCCAAGAAAACCTGCAAGAAGCAGATCACCCATGACCAGCCGAGTATCCCCTGCTGGCTATGCGATAGCGTAGTGCACGCTAAATGCGCCGGGTTCTCCGGTCTCATGGGTGATGCCATCTCTAAAAGAAATGGCTTGCATTACAGCTGGGAGGCATGCCGTCCGGTTGAAGGGGAGATGGCAGCATTTATGAGGCAGACCCGGAAGGGCTTTAGGGAGCTGACCGTGGGCTTCAAAGAGCAGTACGATCGGCTCCTAGCCATGGAGTCTCAGTTCAGTGGTCTCAAACTACTGACTGAGTCTCCTAGGCGCAAAAAGGTCACTCCGCGGGATCTGCATGTGCCGACTGCCCCTCGACCGGCCGATGCTGACAAGCTGACTCCGACCACCCCAATAGTGCAGCAGTTGATATCGTTCGCCACTCCAAAGGCAACGACAGCTGCTGGTGATGAAAATTCGGTAGCCGAATTTATCGCGTCGGAGAGCATGCAGCCAAGACCGTCTGTAGCGTCCCTGTCCGTAGTGTCAAATTCATTAGCTGTCCCCGCAATTCCGACCCCACCAGTCAATATACGTCCCGGACCACCGGGTATTACCATCACAGGTGATAGGCCTGTGGTGCCAAGATTGGTGGGGATCCCACCAAAGAGACAAGTTTTTGTCTCGCGGCTAGCCCCTGATTCCACAACAAATGATGTGAAGGTTTATATCCAAAGCCAAATAAAAACCGCTGATTTCAAGGTGGAAAAATTCAACTTTTCTTATGCCAGGGAGATAGCTTCATTTAAAATAAGTGTCTCCCAAACTCACTTTAACACCATCTGTTGTGCCAAATTTTGGCCGGAGCATTTGGTGGTGAAGGAGTTTAAGGCAAAGAAGAAGACTAGGCCCCCAATACCTCTGCCAACTAATCAGACCAGTGCTCCTTCGTCATCTTCCCGCTCTACCTCCACCCGTCCAAAAAACTAAAAAACTCTCTTTTAGTGACCTATCAGAATGTTCGAGGCTTGCGTAGTAAGCTCAGCTTCTTTTCCTGGATAGTGTCGCATTTGCATCCCACGTTATTGTGTTTACCGAAACCTGGTTAAAGCCGGACATTCTTAGTTCCGATGTTTTGGCAGGTCGGTACACAACTTATAGAAAGGATCGTTCGTCTCGACGTGCAGGAGGGGTTCTGATTGCTGTGGACTCAAACTTCACGTCGGAACTTTTCACAGTCCAGATCCAGCAGGAACTGGAATTTCTGTGTGTAAAACTGATTCTTCCTGCTTTCTCAGTTTTCATAACATGTTCGTATATTCCACCTTCTTCGGATATCGCAATTTACGAGCAGAATTTGTCCGCCTTAACCGCTATCTCTTCCTCGCTATCTGACAAAGACCACATGATAGTTCTTGGTGACTTCAACTTGCCAGGAATTGTTTGGTCTTCGGCAAATGAGTCTAATAGCCTGGTACCCATGGCACGTCATGACTTTTTTGACGGCTTGATTGACCTGTCTCTGTCTCAAGTTAACCATGCTAAAAATTCCTTAGGTCGATTTCTTGATCTGTGCTTTGTAACGGATCCGACCTTAGCGTTGTTAACTCGAGTCCCCCCGCTCACTATACCTGAAGATGCCTACCATCCTACTTTTGATGTGTCGCTCGACCTAGGACGAACGGTACTGGATCGGTCGGGTAGACTACCCCAATGTGTCCGCTGCTTCCGTAAAGCCGAGTTTACGAAGCTTAATAATCTCATTAGGGATTTTGATTGGTCCGGTTTATATTTGTGCAGTGATGTTACGACAGGCACAAACATTTTTTATGATGCACTGGACTCACTTTTTGTCCCTTGTGTCCCACTTTCCTGTCCGATTAGATCAAGAAAACCCCCTTGGTTTACCAAGGAGTTATCCCATCTAAAAAACTTAAAATCAAGACGATATAAAAAATTTCAAGAAGTTGGCTCTCCTTCTGTAATAGCTCGGTCAAACTTTTCAAAAACTCCCTGTCCTCTCCAGTTATGGTGACTTCGGGTGTACCTCAGGGCAGCCATCTAGGCCCCTTACTCTTTACACTCTTTATAAATGACCTACCTTCTGTATTAACATACTCTCGAGTACTTATGTATGCGGATGATGTTAAGCTCTGTGTCCAGTATAAGGACATTTCTTTCCAATCCAGGTTGCAATCCGATCTCGATAGATTTCAGTCTTGGTGTTGTGCAAATTTATTAAACCTTAACGCTTCAAAATGTAAAGTAATGACTTTTCATCGCTCCAGCGCCTTTCTGGTTCCTTACACCCTTTGTGGTGGTTCTCTTGAGAGAATTACCCGGGTTGATGATCTTGGTGTTCTATTAGATGCCAAGTTAAAGTTTTCAGAACACATTTCTACCATGGTGAATAAGGCCATGGGCGTGCTTGGGTTTATAAAGAGGTGGTCAAAGGAATTTGACGACCTCTATATAACAAAGACTCTCTACACCTCTCTGGTTCGTCCGATTTTAGAATACGGCTCTTGTGTATGGTGCCCTCAGTACAACGTACATCGTAACCGTATAGAATCAGTTCAGAAAAACTTCTTACTTTTTGCTCTTCGCGGCCTCAACTGGGATGCTAGTGTGAGACTGCCGTCTTACTATAATAGATTGCTTTTAATAAACCTTCCAACCTTAGCTAATCGTAGGAAAATGCTGGGTGTGATTTTTGTGCACAACTTGATCAAGGGGTGACGTAGATAGCCCTGACCTGTTGAGCCGCATAAACTTGGGCCACTTGATGGTGCAGTCATTGCACATCAACGTCCTAAAAAAAAAAAAAAAAAAAAAACAGATAGAAGGAGCGGAGCGCGTGAGCGACTCTTCATTGAGATGAGAGCGTGACGGGTATATGGATTCTCTCTGCAGTAGGAGAGTCCGGTTTTCGATTGTTCTGGTTCGACCTGTTCAAATCAGTAACAGCGTCACAGAGTAACGGCCATAACCTATCCCAAAGAACGTACGCTTTTTGCGCAGTGCAGAGCTTCCTCTCCCTGCGCAGGCGCTTTCCCGCACAGCTCCTGGCTGCGCACTTTGTGGGGTACGCTAGTCGTACATTTTATAACTCACCTATTTTCGTGTCAAAGGGAGGGGGGGAGGTGAGGGAGATTGATTTTCCAACTGTAAGACGTGACCAAAACACACGACGCTCCACTCGCTTTATTTCTCGGTGGCCCAGTGGCCTCCATTGCTTGTCCACTGCCAGGCCGAGCTCTCATTGATGCCTTCTCCTCCAACTGCGTCCACTCCCAGAATGTCCCAGTGAAGCACTGGTGGTTCAAGAGGCTGTTGTCGCTTCGCAAATATCTAAAACGGAACTCCAGCCACGGTCGCCCACAATTCAAGGTTATCAAAATGATGATGCTCAACGGCAAGCGCAACGTAACTAGAGTTGTCTGAGATTACCCGATACTCACGGTAAAAGGACACATAACTGACACCATTATCCTCTCTCTCTTGCAGGCTGGATCCGGGTCGGGTGCTGGAGCTGGAGCGCCAGTGCCGCCACAGCGTCACTCATCCATTCGGCCTAATGCCCCGCTGACGCCACCCACGCACATGGCCAACGCCTCGCATCAGTTTGGCAGCAATTCAGGATTGTCGACAGGAGGAGGGGCAGGATCTGGAGCAGGAGGAGCTACTGTGGGGCGCTTAGTCATCGATCTGGAGACCAAGTTCGGGAAGCGATTCCACAATGTGACCGAGTTCCCCAAGCCGCCGCCGTTTCTTAATATACAAAAAATCTATCCTAGTCGAACGTTTAAGGCGAGCAACGGTATGTAGTCGTCTGTGAGTGTGTGAGTGTGTGTGGGTGTGTCTGTTCTGTGAGTGTTTTAAATATATATAGTATATAGAGATACACAACCACCTACACATACACATACACATATGTATATGTAACTGCGATTATTGTTACATACCTACATACATATGTACACACATGGAATGCTGTTATGTAATTATGTTATTGTTTCTTAAGGCACACGCTCTGTCATTTCGCATACAACGATTCTTATCTTTTATACATTATCTATATACATATATATATATATTATTTTAAACGTGTATTACTTACTACTATGATTATTATTATTATTATTGTTTAACAAACTGAAAATCCCCATCCAAACCAATCCGCAAAGAAACACACACATGCATACGTACATATGTATGTTATAATAACCAGGAGAGTTTTAGGAATCTTTTTTGATTATTGTTGTTTTATTTTACTGTTAACGAGCCAATAAATAAATGTATAAAGAGTAGAAGAAGCGCAGAAGCTGACTGAAGAAGCAGTCGAAGCGAAGCATGTTATCTTGTATATTGCATAATACTAAAGTTGAATAGCTTTATCCAAACATAATCTATTTTATACCAACTAATGTTAATGTTTGTTAAATTTCAAAAGAAACATAGGCAGTTGGAGATCATATCAGATACTCGTATGTAGGATCCACATCTCCATCAAATATGTTAACGAAACGCGATATTACCAATAAGCACACACAATATTATTACGCATAGCTATTATATCCTTCCTATATCCCATAAATATGTATATGTACTATGTGTGTATATGTAAAGAGAAGTCCTTCCATATAGCACTGTATCCCCCTCAATCGGTCCACACACACACACACACACACACACAACACATTTGAAATACATGTAACGCTTGCTTTTTAATTGTACTCCCCATTATCTTTTATCTATATATTTTACCTGTATCTGTATACGCAAAAACACACTCATCTCTATATGCATACATAGCCTACATACACACATATTATGTATTTCCGATATGCGATGCGATGGATTTTAGTTCTAGTATGCAACAGGCACATTACGAGTATAATTGTTTGTTTTAGTTTTGAAGTTATCTTTTGATGGAACAATAAACCAAAATTCGATTGGATTTGCATCAACATGTACACCACTTCATTTGTTTTGTTTTATAATTTATATAAAAGCAGAAAGCAGCCAACGAGCTCCAGGTGTTCCCTATATCTGTGACGTCTTTGAGCTCTTCTTTCCCCTTCATTTACACCTTTTTTGCAGTTCCTTTTTCCGTTTCTGTTTCCGTTTATCATTTGTATGGTTCGTTGGAGATTTGCCTGCACAAACGTTGATCTAGACATTCCCTTATCGATCTCTCTATCTCTTGCGCTATCTATCCATTTTTGTACATACATATATCTCTTTCCCCACTGCCTCTCTCCTACTCCAGCTGCCGCCCAGACGCCCAGCACCAACAACATCAGCATCAACAACAACATTTCGGCTGTCTGCAACAACAATGCCAGCACAAATACAAATTCAACGGCTCCGGGGGGAGTTGTACTGCCGCCAGCACTGAAGCCAGCCTATGCACCACTGAAGAAGCACCGAGCACCGGCACCACCTCCCCAGGCAGGCGTGGCCGCTGCCACGGTGTCCGTTATACGACAGTCTAGTTTCCTGTACGGCGGCGGAGCAGCCGGAACGCCGGGCAGTGCCTCCCCCGTTCGACCCCAATCCCAACCGGCGGGGAGTGCTGCGCGCAACTCGACGGTCTGCTGAGGTCCCAAAGGCAATCCATATCGATGTCGGTGCCCAGGAGTTGTACATAAATGCGGATATACGGTGTGCTATATTATTTGTGTGTGTCTGTGTGCTATAGCTTCACTGTGGTACGGTACGGAGTGATTGTGCGAAATTCTAGGAAAAGTGCATAAAATAAAAGAGCAACAATAAATAAACACATGGCACGAATCCGATCCCAATCTACATACATATGTATGTATGCAACTCTGTAGCGTCTTCCCTAGCAGCACTCGGCAAGCAAGCCCTTTACAAGAGTTGTTCGTTCTGTATATAGGAATTAGCACGTAAAGTTAGTGAAATTATGAAAACAGCAATATAGCAGCAATCTTTTATATGCATAATATTGTATCTGTATGTTTCAATATGATTCTATTGTATTGTATTGTATTTAGGAGCGCCTCTATATGAATATCTTACTAGACTGAACATGTTAAAGCCCAACAACTAATTAATATAAATACGAGTATACTCGATTACTTGGAGGGAAGGGGATACTTGATAATCCTCTAGACTCTAGAGTAATACACACACAACACGAAGAATGTTAGATGCAATAACTAACCGATGCACAACTGAGAGTTTTTCAACGAATCTAGTCACACATCCATTTTAGAGTCGTTTCATTAGTGGGTATACCCAACATTTGTGTGATAAAATCTCTCAAGTATCTAATCTACGATTTATTCACGAGTATCATCCCGGGATTTGTAATTGGTGAACACTTGTTAAATCTTTTTGGCCAAACATACTGTTTGAATAGAATGTAATACGAGTCCTGTTCTGCATAAATATTATTATTACATATTATTATTATTGAATTCAATCATTGTTGTTAGACTTGGTGTCACTAGAAGTATTAACCAGCATTTAACATAACGTTTTATTCAGCATCCGAATCATTGCAGTTATCAGATAAATAAATTCAAAAATCATTCCGAAAACTTTGAACTTGTCATGGGCCCAAAGCCGATCCAACAAACGCGTTATGCTAATCGATACCTACTATATAAACGAGTATACAGCATATGGTGCAAATTTGAGTAATTGAGTGTGTGTAAATGCTGACAAGACAAGCCATAACAGTAAAGCACTTAAGCCTGGTTTAAAGGTAAAGTAAAGCCTTTTCTTGGGGTTAATCATAATAATATATCGCACTTTTACAACTTATTCGTTGACAGAACTAAAGGATTTCATCCTTGGCCGTCTCATGCTTTTGCTTTAGAGTCTGCACGGCCTCCTGGAGGCCGTGATCCTCACGCTTGCGTAGTCGCTCGCACTTGGGACACGGCTGCTGTTCGTTAAGGCACTCCGCGTGGAACACAGCACCGCAGGTCAGGCACTGAAATTGGGAAATCCATGAAAACAATCGAAACAGGCAAAAACAAACAAGGCGACAGGCATACCCGAAATGTAGTGCTAATGTGGAAGGGATAGAGAACCCTCGGACTCTGGCAGATCTCGCAGATGAATCCCTTTAGCTGGCAGAGACGACACTTGAGTACGTGCGCCTCTCCCAGCTTGAAGGCCTTCTGCAGCTGCTGGCACAGCGCACCGCGCTGGATCTGACCCAGATCCGCTATCGAGTACTGGTGGATATGCTCGTAGAGGTACTCCCGGCCGCAGAAATGATTCTGCAGCAGTTCAATGCTGGTCGGCGCACACGTGTAGAGGTATGCGCGTATAAAGTTGAGCCGAATGCGCAACGATTGGAGTTCGGCCATGGCATCGGAGGCATAGTAAATGCTGGGATTCAGGAGCTGCATGTCCAGGAATGGCTGCGACCTGAACTCGGCCAGGAAGGTAGCCGCCCGCTTGCTCACGCTGTACTTGCGAAAGTCCCAATTGTAGATGATGCGCGCCGGAATCAGCTGCGTCTCAACATCCATGCAGCTGTTGCAGAAGTAGTTCCCGCTGAATGCGCAGACTCTGCAAGAGATGATTTTGATTCAGATGGAACTCTCAAATTAGCTTTCTTACGCTCCACTCACTGAAAATTCGTGTAGCCTATTCCAAGAGGATGCTGACAGCTCTTGCACAAAAATCCCTGGGCATCGAGACCAGGCTCACGCGGTAGTTGGCAGAGCTGGGCCACCATCTGCTTCAGCTCCGCCATGTCAAAGTCGGAGGCGAGCAGCTCAAATTCGGAGTTTGTCTGCGGAGAGAAAGACTGTAAGGTTTGTTTAAGGCTTCAGGATCTATGTTTCTTACATCTAGGGACTGCAGGTCGCTCAGGTCGTCGGACACAGGGGGCTCGCTCTCACGCTGAGCCTGGGCTACATTCAAAGTGGAGGCACTGGCGCGAAACTTCTCCCAAATCTCCGACCAACCAGCTCCACTCTCGCGGTTGTTTTCGTGCTTCCGCAGCAGGGCGTTGTAGCTGCAGCGATCTGTGGTGGGAGAGCGCAGGCTGGTCGAGCTGCTCATGCTCACGGAGCGCTGAAAGAATCGCGATGCGGACGGCTCATCGGGGGCCGGTGGTGAAAGATCCAGGTCGCCCGACCAGGAGGTCTGCATGAGATTGGACAGGGAATTGCTGCCATGTGGTAAGCTGGTCAGTTCTGCATCTGCCAGATCGGCGAAGGACTCTTCTATATGACGCTTGGACCGCTTCCGTGAGCTCTGATTGCTAGCCGAACGAGTCACTGCCTCTCCAGCTTCACTCTCTTTTGCTGCTGCGGGCGGGGACTGCTCCTCGCTTATGACGTCCATTTCGTCAAACTTTTGTATGAGAAGGTCGAGGTTCTCGCGCTGGCTCAAGTCCGGCACTCCGAAGTTGCCGCTCCGACTGAAGGGGCTGTTGGAAATGGACTCTGAGAATAGCTCGTTGGTCTGAAGAGGTTGCGGGGTGGGTATGGTCACAATATCGGAGCCCAGGGAGCTGGCTATGTCTACTCCGCTGCTGATCTGTGAGCAAAGTATGCAAAATAGTCAACCAAATATAGAAATAGAATATAAGCCAACGGTGCACAACAGTACCGGACATGATTTGAGGGCAGGCGTCCACAGATCCGACAGCTGCAAAGAGTAGTCCGGCCAGTGGTTCAACAGGCTCGAGTTCACCGGCAAGTCAAACTGGACGTAGGCCTCGAGGCTCTCCATAATCTTGGCAGCCGTCTCCAGGCCATCGGCATCCTTGGCCAGAGCGTGCCGCTTGTAGTAGTGCGACATGGCCGAGCTATTCTTCCGCATGACGTTGAGGTACGATGAGAATACCGATTCGTTTAGGGATTGGCGCACCCAGGCGCGACACTGGCCAATCTCCGAGGTGATCTGACTCAGACCCTGGATCTGCTCGATCACCTGCTTGTGCATGAACACCATGCAGGGGGACCAGAAGCTGGGGTCTGGCCGCCGCTCCACATCGCCCGCAATCACATTGAAGGTGGCCGACAGAAACGAGTCCTTGAGGCCATGCAGGAACACGGCCTCCAAGGTGGTGCATAGGGCACTGGTCTGCTCGCACAGTCCCACGACCTCTGAAATGTGAGAGTTCTCCTCCCTCCATTAGCAATGATTTATTAACTACGAAGAGAACTTACCCAGTCCCTTCTGCTTGACCTCAAACTCAATCTCGCGGGCATTCTCGTTCAAAGTGTTTATCAGCGCTCCCTTCACGACATTTTCGCGCTTCGACGAAAAACTATTGTTGAGGCTACGAAACAGGGAGCTCATTTGTTGGTCCGTAAAGCTCTTTGTTTCTTTTGCTGATTTCCCCCAAACGAGCTCCAACGGCAACAGCTGATTCCATCCAGGGATGGATGCATGACGAGCAAGTGTGGCGTCACTAGAGACCCCCAATTGGTAACGGCTTGATTTGAATTTTTAAAATATATTTCCATCTGTTCTGCAGTTCAAATGGCAACTAAATCTTTATCAAGCCAATCAAATGTGTCTACGATATGTCTCTGCGGATTCCAGCTAATCTTCTCGAACCCGATCTGGTTATTCTTGACTTTCTTCAGTCACGAACCGACCCCATCAGAGAGCTTATGTGTGTGAATGCTCGATTATGGCGAAAAAAACCCCACGCAAATGGCCAACAGCAAAGTCTGTCCCAAAAAACAAATTATTAATGTGTTCATCTGTTTCTCTGGGTTTTTGGTTTTTGTTTTTCGGCTTTGGTTTGGGTTTCAATGAACCGTCATATATCGTCATGTTCTATGCAAGGAATGAGTCAACTAGCAATTCGCAAGTATTAATGAAAGACATCGAGCACTCGAAATGCTTAAAACTGAAATGTGTTTTATTGACAGGATTTTGTTTAAGATATTGTTTAAGATATTATTACTATATTTAGATATTTAGATCTTGCAAGGAACATTCATTGTAAAATTGCGTATCCCGCAAGACAAGAAAAAAACGATGAACCCCCCCATCCACCTTGAAATAAAACTAAAATCAAAATTTGTGTTAAGGTCGCGGTCGCGGTGACCAATAAGAGCTTATGTATGTACAACTATGTATGTATGTATGTACATGCATATGTATGCATGATGTCCAATGATGTTGGATGCATTTTTTAATATTTTTGCAATAAAAAAGATGCGCTGGCCGTTGTGGCCGTCAACTGGTTCAGCACTCAAAACTGGTCGTGCGGCTGGCTCCTCCATCAGACTTTTCGAGTGTTCGAGTGTGATGATGAGGTTTTTGGGGTCTTCGTTTTCGAAAACGTTTTCCATGTGGGCTGCGTTCAACAATTGCATTTTATTGAGTTTTATAAATACGAAATACGAAACTGGTTGCGAAATCGTAAACAACATTAACAATTTGGCAAACCAAGCAGTGACTACGCGATGTGTTAACCTTTTAAGTTTTCCCCCAAAAAGGTTCCTCGCAAGAAAACAGCCAACGGAAGTCCGACTTTGAGGAATCCGCGGGTCGCGACTGTTAATCGGATTGTTTGCACAAAGCATACGGTTAGTTTTGGTGTGAAATTAATAATTATAAACAATTAATAAGATCCAATCCCAGGTGAAGGGTCGCTTCAGTTCAGTTCGGTTTCGGCTTTTGGGGTCACGCAGGCCCACTCTGGGTGTCATTTCCCAACGGTGAGAGAGGAAGAGAGAGAGATAGAGGGGGGAGACTCTATTAAAGTAAATAATATATAGCGTGAATGCTTTTTCAGCTTTGCTGCTGTCGTTTATCTATCGCTGACTTTGCAGTTTTCACAGCGACAGAGAGCTGCTCCTAATGCTACCACAGCCGCAGCCAGACCAGACCTGGCCCTACCGTTCATTCCCATTGTTGTGGGCCCAAAGAAACGAAACGAAATTTATAAAAACGTTTGTTTTCGTAATACAATTTTGATTACTTCTTTGACGCCGCTGATTCCCGAGTCGGAGACCATTGATGGGCTTTGTTTCAGCTGCACTCCGGCCCCTTTGTCCGTCTCTAAGCGTTTTGATTTATTGTCGGCGGCGGCGGCGGTGGCGGCGGCGGGCGCCGTAACCAACAAAAGCCCAAAGCTACTGTTGGGCATTGGGCGGGATACGGCCCATTTGGCAATATCTTTGCTGTAATTGTAGCAGTAATAATAGCCATGATTCCCGATGATGATGCCAAAGCCAAACAAGCAATCATTGACATCGCAGATGCTGCGGCTGGCGCACGACCGCTCTAAAGGAGGGGTATGGAATGCCCAATAGATAATACATACGCCAGACTACAAGGCCCCCTTGGACTACGCCCCTGTAAGACTACATAGGGCCGGAGAAGAGACCGAGGCGACCCATCATCAGGCGCTAGGAAGCTGACTCTTTGATCGTCCAAAGCCAATAGTAAATGCCGGTAAAAATGCTCAAATGCGGAACCAATAAGCTGACATAATTTCGTTTGATGACTTTTGCTTGGGTCCAAAACGTAATTACATTCCAGAGACATCGAAAAGATATGGTTACGGTTTGATTTTCAATAGGATTTCAGGGTAATTAGCGCATTATTTACTGAAGACCATAGAAGACGTTGGATAGTGGATGGTTATCTTTCATTCCAGAATGATCGTTATCTATAGGAGCTGGAAAAAACATCCCTTACAATACTGGCAAATCGTTCGCCTCCACGATGATCTAATCAATGATCGTGTTAATCGCTGAACAGGCTTAAATGACAAAAGTTCATCGATCACTGACTCCGCAGATCGACTCATCTTCATTGATCTGTCAACTCAATGTCTGGCCGGGTCTGACTCAATCCGACCAAAAAATTTCATTGCAGACCGACCCGCCCCGCCTCAGCAGCAGCAGCGGGACAGCGGAAAGGCTTCGAATGTCAATGTTTGTGTCAACGTTGTTTTTAAAGACTGATCGAGTGAGCACAAATTCTAACCACAGTCGCTGTGAGAACAGGATCTGTCGGATCTGTGATAAATGGTTCGCATAAATTATGCATTGTTAGCATAATATTTGACAAAAATCAAGCCAAACCTGTCAACTAAAAATAAAACAAAGCCAAACACATTCGTTTTCAATTTCCATTTGCATTTTGAGTGCGGTGCGTGTGTTTCTTACGGAATACCCTTACCCTCCCAGGGGGTATTATGGTAGAAACATTCAGTCCGTTTCTGGCAAAAGTAGTTCCTCCATGATTTCCAAGATTTCTGTCCATATAGTTCGAGGGTAAAGTATGCAAATCTTCGGCCACAAAGCAACTAACTTTTTCTATTTATGCTAAATTAGTCTCTATCTGGAGTCGTTTGGCTTTGCTTTGGATTGGAAATGTTCGACTGGAATGTTAAGCGACTGTTAGCTGAATGTTGGATGCGGGAATGGGCTGTGCATCGTATTAGATCACATCAAATCAGATGGGGCGGTGCGGTGCGGCTGACCTTGAACGTCATTGGCAATACGTCTGTGTGTGAGAGTAGACAGACTAGTATGCAAAAAAAGGTCGGCAATTACAACAATTATTTTACACTGCCTTCCGGTTGCAGCAGACAATGGAACGGCGATTCAGGAATGGAAAGAGCCAGAGAGAAGAGCTATCTTTGGGGGAATCAAAGCATTCGAAGATGCCCCCAATGGTAAATGAAATGACGATTCGGATTTCTGAGCTGTGTAAAAACAGTTCAAGAGGCGAAGGAGAGTGCTGAAGACAGGGCAGTGTCAATCAGTAAACAAAACAGTAAATGCAATCCACATTTCCAGCATTTCCCTTGCTTATATTCCCTGGAAGCTGCTTTTGCTGCTGCTGCTGCCAACGCCAGCGCTACAGCCAAAGCACCAGCCAGAAGCAGAGCCATGCTTCAAGTCAAGCTCCACGCTCCAAACGCTGCCAAGTTTATTGAAACCGCAGAACTCGTGAGCTGCGGACGTGTCTCGCTCGATCGCACCACCGCGCACCTGTTAAATCCTCCTCTCCGTTCGCACTCTCTCGTACTCGTACTCGCACTCTCACTCTCAATCTCTCGATCGACGCCTCTTTGCTGCTAGCTGCATCGTCGTCGGACGCGCGTCTTGGGGATTCGTGATATCGTGTCGCAGTTTGATTGAATTCGATGTGAATAATAGGTGAAGCTGAAGAAGAGGCTGGAATATTACATATTATTTGTATTTGGCAATACTGTGTTGTGCGGCTTCGCTTGCGTTGCCTCCGATTTTGTCATCGCCGCGCCGGCTCCTACGGATCATTGTTATTCTGCTCCTACGCGATAATTATTCGAACTCGTTCGCGGATTTCGACTCTGTATTTGGGCAATGCCCAATTCTAAATTGTTAATTGCGTGACAAAGACAACAAATACAACAGCGAGCAACAACGAGACACTGTAATTCCTCCCCCACCCACGAAAATGCAAATCGATATGAAAAAACCGCAGTGCGGCGGCAGCTCGGCCAGCATTACCGCTATGCTGATGCTGATGCTCCTCAGCGTCCACGCAGCCGTTGGAAGGCCTGGTATAAAAAAAATAAAAAAAATATCATAGTAAAATAATATGTAACAAAATCGTATAACATTTCGATTGCGTTATCGGCATCGCATCGCATTCAATTTGCAAGATTATGCGAATCCGATATTCGCTCTTGGAATAAATCTCTATCTCTGTCTTGCGCATCTGTTTCGCTTTTTGTCTTCTTTACGTCTACGCATGCGCATGTCTAACAGTTTTAAATGTTTAATGTTACATATATGTGTGTTTACTGCAATCTAAATATGTTTATTCAAAGGAAGCTCGGATAGAGTATGGACTCCAAGCTTCCTTCGACCTCCAAGTGTTACTAATTTTATGTGTTTATCCTACCCCCTACCACTACCTCTACCACCCCCAACCACCCCTACTGTCCCTACCACTTTGTGTTGCTCCTAGAACTTTAGCTCCAACTCTCATTACCAGCATTTGCCATCACTCCACACCACTTATACTCGTACTCACCTTGCAAGCGACCTTCAATCATGCTCATGACCTACATTGAGGGGCAGCAGATAAGTCCTGCCCTGGAGGAATCCACATCCACCTGCACTTTGCCTTCGCTCCTTCTCAAATGCGTTGAAATGCTACTTCAATTTAATCTGTTTTTATTTGATAAACAAACTGTTTGGGTGCTCGAGGAAATTAGGCACCGATCATAACCCGATCATAACGATCCGGACCCAAGCGAAAAGTAGTCGCTGCAAAAACAAACAGACGGCGGCTTCCAATGTCCAAACTGAAATTTGAGCAGGGCTGATGCTGAAGCTGATGCTGATGGCTGATGTGTATCCGAGGAAAATAAAGCTACAGAAAAATCAGCAGCAACATCAACAGCAGCAGCAACAGCAACAGCAGCAGCAACAGCAGATGTTATGCAAGCGACACCAAGCGACAGATAACGTGACTGGCAAGGCTTCCACTGAGTCGTTGTCGATCTTCCTCCTCCTCCTACTCGTCTTCGTCTTCGTCTCCATCTTCGCCTCGGGCAGGGACAATACAATGCTCGGTGGAGAAGAAGACAGAAGCAAAATGCGCATCATACGACCTCTGGGATGAGCTGCTTCCCATTCTCCAACCACCCTGAGCAGGGGCCCAGCAGAGTAGAGCAGAGCAGAGCAGAGGTCTATAAATTTAGCGACGCTTTCGAGAAGACGATTTGTTAACAGAGTTGTTTACACCAACTTCAATCCGCTGATGAGGTTTTTTTTAGGTCATGGGGCCACAAATGGGAAACAAAACAAAAACACAAAAAAAGAAGAAGCTTTTATGAAAGATAGATCAGGATAGGACAGGTTGGAATAGTTATAGGGATGGCTGGCAACTATTCCGCTTAATTGGATAATAGCCAGACCGAAACCAAAAACGATACCGACACAGAAACTGTAACCGTATATCTTTGGGCATCATCTAATGCTCAGAGTATTTCTTTAATGGATTTCTATGGTTGTTCACACGAAACTTGTCGGTTTCAGATTTCGAATTTTGGCAATCAATGGACTTATCGTAATGAATGGACCCGTACGTGATAATTAGCAAATTCGCAAAGCTCCCCATCCTATGGGGTCTCAATGGGGGAATCGTGCTTTATTTTCGCTTTTCATGATTAATGGCTCGACTTGAGCTTATCGTAATTAAAACACAATGGGATATCCCCCAGTTATAGATACAGATGAAGATACGAGCATACCACGAGTATAGACGGCAGTAACTTGATTTCGTCATATAAAATCACATTTCACATTTCGCAATCGATTGCCACAGCAAGCAGATATTTCTTCAGATTCTTCAAAGGAGCACCCGACACTGGCATCATACCCATCTAGATTCTAGAACGAAACGTTCGTTTTATTCCAATAAATATTTATGTTTTTGCATTTATAGGAGAGTCTCAGATTTCTTCCCCCTACCCTGACATTTCCATGCGATCTGGTTTCGTTTTGCAATATTTTAGCTCATTCCAAAACCATTCGATTTCAAGTGCAATAAACACGCGCTTTGCGTCTGATTTGTTTCCAAAACAAGGTATTATTTACACACTCCTCGCTTTTGTTTCTTGGGATTTTTATGACTTTTGACACATTTTTTCGCGTCGAGTTTCGGCGAGTGTGTGGGGGCTGGGACTGGGGCTGGGGCTGGCTGGCAGCAGCCCAATAAGTCGATAACTCAAGGCCCTCTAAGAGGATGATACAAAACGAAGATTAATCAAAATCCATTACAATTTTTTTTGCTGATTTTTGATTTCTGCTGAAGGTTGACTAAACACAAAAACTTGTAAAAAAAAAACAAACAAAAATACAACAAAAAACAAAAAGAGAGATACATCAACGGCATCGACAATCAGGCAGACAGGCAAACAAAACTGTACAATTGGCAAGTGCAAAATACGAGTATTTCCAGGCAGAAATCCCATTCCCATTCCATTGTCTTTGGGGCTTGTGGGGGTGCAGATGTCGTGAAGCTGTCAATCAATTAAAATTAAATTGAATAAACATAGTTTGTATAAACGGAGAGGCATATGAAGAGATGGAGTTGTCGCTGGAGATGATGCAGATGGCGCTGAAGATGGAGATGGCGATGGCGATGGAGACAAGCAAAATTAATTGGCCTGAACTTGAGGCCTGGTCTCAGGCGGAAGTGTGCCTCTGGCTGGTTGTGAGGGAATTTCAATTACCGAAAATACACTTTGGGCCTCAATGAGTAATGGTGGATGCTTGTATCTTCATTGGATCGCTCAGAGGCATTCAAATATTCATATTTATGAGTACGTACACGTACGAGTGTGCGACGGGTTCAGAATGGGAGGAAAGTTCAGGGTTTCCAGCACTGATAAGCACCGAGTGGGAATCCAGACAGAGCCGAACCCATCTCCAATGCAAATCGCAGCGCATTGTACGATTATTTGTATATAAGATGTATAATATGCACATATGCTTAGTAGCCGGAACTAACTAAAGTCAGAGCTAAAGACTAAGCAAATCGAATGAATGGAACGCCCATCATGATCTGGCATTCAGTTTGAGGCTTAGTCACAGACGAGTTTCCGATCAGAAACCGCATTTCCAGAATTCCCCCCAGCAAGAGAGAGGGAGACAGGGCGACAGGAAGAGTGGTAGAGAGCGGTAGAGAGCGGCAGAGGGGATTGACTTATTAAAATATTATTCAGCTATTCCGATGTAAACAGGAATCGCGGGATCACAAATCAGAAATCGCAGATCAGATCGCCCCTTGGCTGAGAGCTGAGAACTTTGCAAGCCTCCAAGTAAATTGTTATTAATTATTCGCACTCGGCACGAGGGCACCGCCACCTGTGAACCGCACCGCCGTGTAACACAGTCTCCACAGCACATAACGAAAATGCTGTCGGAGGGTCGTCTCGTCGATGATTAACAATTAATTTGGCCATTGAATTGTCCCGCCTGTACCGGGCCTGTCACATGGCTTCCCACAGTCTCAGGGGCAGAACAATGAGTTCGCTCATACGCTAATTGAAAGGCGAGAGGGTACAGTGCGTTTCGTGAGTCTGTGACAGAGTTGGGTTCTCGACTCTCAGCAGATGATTCGGAAAATCACAAGTTTATTAATCAATAGGTTTTTCCCACACCTGCATTTCTCTTCTGTTAGGTACTTTCCTTTCTATGGCAGCTATATGTACATATATGAAACGCACTGTATCTGTGCCCTAACTGGACCCGCAATGGAAGGCCCAAACAAAAGACTTAGGCAACGAACTTGATGGCCATTTTGATTGCATTCCGTTGAACACCTCTCCCACACACACACCTACACCTTCCACACACACACACATACACATGCAAAAGCAATCGTAGTCAGTGACTAACTTTTAAAATTGAATTTTAGTTGGTGGCAGACCTTTGTGTAACTAAAAGCAGCCACATTGCATGGCATACACCTTCACACCATTAGCAGCAGCAGCCACAACAGTCACAACAGCCACAACAGCCACAACAGTCACAATAGAAGCACCCATCCAGAGGAGAGACATCCATCCAAATGTATGGCCCATCTCAGTCAATGTCAATCAATCAGCGGCAAGCGGCAAGCTGCAAGTGGCAGGCAAATTGCCCAAGAGCCGCCCGCGGCTGACTCATCTGTCACCCAGAAACCACCATCAGCATCAGCTACCCCATCGTCCTCGTCTCTGTACTCTGTCCTCCGTCCTCCGTCCTCTTCTGCTTTTGCTTCAGCTTCTGCATCTGCATCTGCTTTCAACACCTTTCAACTCTCTGAAGAGGTGGCTCGGAAACTTTTGCAAGCCACTGAAACCAGCTACCTTCTCCAAACCTTCTCCTCCCGCAGATGTACGGCCCTCGCCATTCGCCTTAGAGCTGCAGCCGCCACTGTTGCAGACGGCAGAGGCATTCAATAGGGCCGGAGTGGACGGCCAAAGGTCCGTCGACAGTTACGGCAATCCAATCGCGGGCTTGCGTCCCATCGACACGCCCGACGGGCGCAAGGTGGTCAGCGCTCAGGGCCTCCAGTTCGAGATACCCACCTACGCGTCCGGCATCACGGAAATCCGACAGCCGGCGGATGATCTGCTCCCGCCCCACATTGGTGAGTTCAAAACAGCAGCAGCAAGAGCAAGAGCGGCAACTGCAGCTGCAACCAGAGCGACGGCCAGAACCACGCGAGCAGCAGCGACCAGCGGTGCAGCAGGGACCGCGAACGGTGCACCGCAAGCACAGACAGATCAAACAGACTCAAACGCTTTGGTTGCACCACTCACAAGCAATAGCACCCGCACCAGCACCTACTCACCCACACCCACCATTAGCACCAACACTCATGTAGAACCACTAACCACAGAAAAAAATGAAATTTCTTGGAAACGGGGAATCTTTAAGCGCGATTCACCTGAAACCAATACCAATACCAATGCCAACGCAAGTTCCAGCTCCACTTCCACTCAATATGCCATTGCCCCGCCCAGTCCACGTCATTCCCCGCCCACCTTCACCCTGCTCCGGCTGAATCCCTTTGGCCCCAACTCGCCTATCACACAGATTAGTACAGCATCCCCAGCCAGTCGCAGTCCCAGTCACAGTCCAACTCTTAGTCCCTTAATCAACCTTTGTCCTTGCCCCTCGCCCTCGTCCTCTTCCGCGCACTCTTCGAATGAAAATCCCGGACCCAGACCACAGTTAGATGTGAAATACTCAAATACGAATCCTTCCCAACTAGATGCCATCGCTGTGGGCCTGGACACGAGCACCGATCCGAACTCATTCGCACCAGCCTCAGTATCTGTATCCGTATCTGCATCTGCATCCGCACCAGCACCAATACCAGCCACATCACTAACACCTCCAAAGCATAGCCCATCCCCCACTACGACGACTGTCACTACGGATGTGGAGGTGGAACAGGCCCAGCTAGTGCCGGTTCAGCAGCAAGAGGAGAGCGTCCAGGAGCCGCTGGTGGCCAGTGGAACACTGCCGGAGTATATTCGAGAACTGCAGCGTCAAGATCCTGACATTGGTGGCCCAGTGCCATGGACTCCGGCACCAAATGCAGCGCCCCTCAGTGTCATCGCCTGGGACCTGTTGCCCCCGCACCTCACAGACCCTGCGCCGACCGCGGAGCCAGTGATAATCACCGAGCAACAGCCGACGACGTACGTGCAGGGAGTGGAGGATCCTGCCAGCCACAACATTCGCCTGAGTCTGAGCAGCGGCGATTCCCTGAAGCCGTCGGGCCCTGCGACGCCCCAACAGACGCAGGGCCAGGTGTCGGTGGTGCAGCTGCAACGGGATGGACCGGAAGCTCATGGAACCAATGCGCATGTGGGCAGCACGACGCCGAGCAACACGGGTAGCCGATTCCCCAATCGCCATCGCGGAACGGCGCACTATAGCACTACCAGAAGTACGACCTCTACGCCAAGGCCACGGAGCACCAGCACCACTCAGCCCCCAACGACGACGACAACAACAACAGAAGCAACAACCACAACAACAACCAGCACAACAAGGAGAACAACCACCACACCCAGACCTTTAACAACGACCAAGAGAACGACGACGGTGCAGCCAACGCCACGCAGCACCACCCCCCTGGATCCCTCCACTTTCTACAAACTGGAGAATAACGAGGAGTACGCGTATACGCTGCCGCCCTGGCTGCAAGAAGTCACCGATCCGGACCTGGACGTGGCCGTCACCTTCATAGTGCCGACGGACAATGACCAGTACAATCACACGCTGGCCGAGGACCTGGAGCCACCGTACGAGCCGTTCGTGGACCTCAACAACATTCAGTTGACGCCGCCTCCAACGGCAAGGCCTCCACCCCTGCCCACGGCGCCCAGCACCACAACCAGTACCACCAGGGCCCCAAAGACGACCACCACTCGACGTCCGAGCACGCTGCGAACCACAAATGCACCTTCCATACCCACAACGCATAGCACACAACCACAGAAACCGCACACAACAAAACCACAGAAAACGAAACTGATCACAACCACCCGCCACACAGATCTTCTGGATGGGACAACGGCATCCCCGCCAACGACTGCGGAAGAGAACCCATTTGATTCGTCCACGGTTCCGGCTTGGCTGCGGGACTTTGACTATCCTGATGTGGGACCAGGAGTGCCCTATAATCCGGACAACTTCAAGGAGTCGCCAGCTTCAACGCAGCTGGTGGGAGGTAGTAAGCCAAATGACTTTAGGCCCCAGGGCTTTGAACCAGCAGCGGCGTCAGCCGCAACCCCACGCACCCCGACCACCCCTACAACACCAACACCAATTCCGACCAGAGCAACCCCAGCTGCGGCCTCCGTCTCCTCCGCTTTTCCATCCAAAGTCACGCTTCCGCTTCCAGGCACCGACCAAGGGATCGACGAGAGCCCAGAGCCGCCGCTGGTACTGGTGCCGCCAGCTGACAAGCTCAGCGATGAGTCCGCCACAGCCACCACGTCCTTCGCCTTCAGCAGCACGGGCAGCTCCGTCCCACAAAATCCTAGTACAAACTCTATCATCAATTTTGCAGCACGCATTGATCCCCAGGGAATTCAGTCGGCAGCCCCCACCCAGCCCCCAAAGGCCGTCACCGAGGACCAGTTTCCGCCCATCAATGGTGGCGGCTCCACTGATGGCGTCACCAAGAAGGTGGAGTACACGAAGAGCGACGAGGGAAAAGTGATCAGCACCCCAATCAGTGGACAGCGCAAAGGTGAGTACGCTACGCCTTCAATATTCCCTGACTGACCTCCATTTGATTGATTCTGCTATCAGATACATCGACGCCCCCCAGCAACACTGGCAAGTACACAGGAGGATTTGGCGCCCCAGCAGGTCTGCTTCGTCCCCAGGTCTCAGGCACTTCCGGCTCCGGCGCCAACACCAATCCGGACAGCAGTGGAGGAATCTACGTGGCCGGCAACCAGCACGAATTCAGTACTATGCTCAAGGCCAACAGGGCTCGTCCCACGGTCAACCCAGGTCGCTACACCGGTGGCTTCGGAGCACCCATCGGTGTTCTCTCTGTTCAGGCCGAGCCGAGACCCTTCCAACAGTCACAGCAGAGCCGCTTTGGCGGCCCTCCTGGCGTCCTGGTCCCATTCGACAATGTACAGCGTTCCGGCGGACAGTAGGCCATAGGGTCAAAGGGCCAGAGGGCCAGTAAGCGGTCACAGATCCCCGCAAACACTTTAAATTATTTATAATCTAAGTACGTGTACTTATGTTAAAGCTTAGAAAGTTGTTGATAAGACAACTAATCCCATTACCCGCTACCCTTTTGTAGTAACAATCTATGTAAACCTTCCGAGTGTTTTCGAGTATCCATGTTGTACGTAGCATAAGCTTACACGAATGCGATACGAAACGCTCCTTAAACAATAAAATTACCTGTCGACTATCGAAATGAACAAAATTGGAATGGAATTTAAGTTGTTTTGGAACCAGGTGCAGAAGGTGAACATTGCAGGATGATTATTAGGATAATTTGGTCTGATATCACCGCGAGGGCACACACAACCCACCAAGAAACCCCCCTAATATGCTGCTGAGTCAATATAGATGCAATGGGTATGTTCTGGACAGGACTGCAACGAATACTCACCTTCGGCAATCAAATCATTAGAGTAATCCCAGAAAATATGTGTAATATTCTGGCAGCAAGGACGACAGACAAAATGCTACTTTGAGGGAAACATTACTACTGTTCTGCTTAGGGGAATCTCTCATAGAATGTTTTTAGGATATAAGACTTAAGGATTTAAGGAACAATTTGGAACAGATTGAGATGTCTAGCCATTACAACAGTAAAGGATTCTGCTTGCTTACAGTTACTCGTATTTGTGTATCGTATATTAAGATCGATAAACAAAACAGATCGAAGATAAAGCATGCCTTGGCGCAGGAAAATTTACAGGTTAGCCTTCATCAGAGGCTTCAGATAGGTCTCGAAGGACTTCTGGACTGGCTTTTGGTTCATGGAGCTGCGTTTGGCTGAATCGAAGAGTCGGGGATAGACATTGCCATCATAACTGCCCAGCACCGAGTTGAGGACACGATCGTGGAAGCCGAAGCCGTCGCAAACGGCCACTGCATTGGGACGGAACTTCTCCAGAGCCACCTCCAAGCGTTTCTGCAGTGACTTGAGGTCTGCATCGGTGAGGCTAATGAACTGCGATTGGGGATTGAAATTTGGTGAGATAGGAGTCGATCATTCTACAGTGTAACGTAACTTACTCTCAGAACATCGTTCAGGTTATTGAGCACGGTCTGGACTAGGAAGAGTTCCAGCACATTCTCCAAAACCTTGTTGAGCGCCGCCGAACGCTTTTGGGCCTTGGGACCTGTAACTTGCTCGAGGAATGTTTGGCAAACAAACTGACGGCCATGCAGCTGTAATTAGGAGTAAAAGATACTCGTTGAAAAAACGTCACAATTAACGCAAATTCTGGACCCACCTCTGCTGCTCGGGCCAGTTCAATGCCTGTGTTGTTGGCGGCCACACCCTGCGACTGGCCGCTAGCCATGCGCGCTGCTAGGTTCTCAAAGGCAATGCGAGTCTTCCTACAAATGGAGAAGATCAAGAACTGATTTCCGGATAAAGCAATCTGGAACTCACTGAGCGGCCGTATATTGGAGGGCCTGAATGATGCACTGCCAGGAGTTGTCCCACTTGGGGAACTGCTTCAACTGCATGGATGTCGCAAAGTAGCTGTAGGAGGCCGACACGGGTTTCTTCTCCACAAACGCAGCCCATGCCTTGACCAGAGCGCGTCCAATCTGCAGGAGCAGTACTGTGTTCTCGCCCTCGTAGGTGTAGGCTGCTACAGCGTTGCCGTAGATGTTACTCATGTTGGCAGCAGTCAGGTAGCCATGACCTCCGGTGGAGAGGCGCAGCCGTTCGATGCCCGCACAGCCGTCTGTTGTTGCAAGAACCTTGAGGGCACAGGACAGGATGTGCATGTCGGGCAGTCGATCAAACCTTCCACTGTTCGCCTCCTGCACCGTCTGGGCGTAAATCTCCCACATGTGCTCTGCGGCCAGGTGGTACGCCATGCCGTTGGCTATCTCCGGGAAGAGCTTCAGGCGCTGCGTGACATGATCAATAATCTGGGGCTCTGGCTGGCTGCAAGCGGACGGGTGTTATCAAAATAAATGGATGGAGGATTAGCACGCCTTGAGCACTTACTTGGCCTCAATGGGACTCTGGCGGCGCACGGCCGAGTATCGGGTGGCAATGGTGGCCGCCTCCAGCAGGAGAGTGGATGTCAGGTTGACAATCAGGCAGCGGGTGTAGACCATCGTCAGGTAGTTGACTCTCGAGGCAGGGCTGGCCTTGAAGGTGCCATCTCTTTCCACTTTAGCGAACTTCATCAGCATGTTGGTTCGGGGAATTCGGACATTGTCCAGCCCCAAGAAGCCCTGGTTGACAGCCACCATGCCCAGTTTCTTGCCTACCTCTCCGATGTCGACGCCGGGCAGCGGCAGGTGAGTCTCCGAATCGCGCACCGGCACAATGAACATTTGGACGCCGTGGTGGACATCGGCGATGTACAGCTGGGCCACCACCATTGCATGGTTCGCAGTGTGACCCACTGGTAGAGGGGCAGATACAGATCAGTGACAGTTGCAAGGTTACGGCTGCGGGAAGTACTCACAGCCGCCGGGCCACCATTTGTAGGCCTCCAAATTGGGGGTCTGCAGGACAAATTCGTCCGTCTTGGGGTCAAAGTCCGCCCGCGTGGCTATTCCGCGCACATTCGTGCCATGGGCCAGCTCCGTTTGGGCGTAGGTGCCAATAATGTTGCAGTTCTCGGCCGCCTTGCCCCACTTCTCGACCTGCTCAGGGGTGCCCTGACCTTTGATCACATCTACGAACATGGTGATGTGCGTGGCCAGTGGATGGTTGGCGGGAAAGAGTCCATGGCTCTCTACATTGTACAGCAAGCCGCTGCACCAGAAAGAGATTGGAAGAGGATTAGAGAAAACGTTTTCCAACATGGTCGAGTGGAACCTACGGCCAAATTTCGTTTCCGCCTGGGTTGATCTTGTTTTGAAGAGCCTTCAGCTTGACGGCGGCCTCTGCCACTTTCTTCACGCTCGAGTTGTAGACATCCTCGTGCGACATGTACTCATGATTCAGTCCATAGCCATCCTCCAGGTCGCTAAAGATTGCCCTTTCTGTCGAAAAAAAAAAGTGTTATCGCTTGGGGGGCGTGGATGAGCCCCCCCGTTGATAAGCAAGCTGTCTGGTGTTGCAGTTGCCGCTTATCAAATGAAACTTGGCTGCTATCATTATCTGTTATTGATATAGCAACATTGGTAGTTCACACGCTTAACATTGTATAAATCTCTTGGACTTTGCCGGTAATTAGACGAACTCTTTGGACCCGAGCCTGATTCTTTCGTTGAAGATGGCCAGATATCACGTAGACCTCCTCAGAGGTTTGTATGGGAAGATTCGACTTACCGATTTCGCGTTTGGTGTTTAGCTTCTCCTGGCCACCCTGCCACCAGGCAGCAAACTCCTCCACATTGAACTCAGCCCCAGTGCGCTCCTTCACCAGGTCGGGATTGACCGTTTTTGGTATGAGGTTCTTGATGTGTGACATTATTGGTTCGTTTACAATTTTACTAACAACCGACAACAGTAAGAGCACAAAAGAAAGAGCGGAATGTTCCAACAGCTGTGAGCCCCAACAAAGTAATGGATCGAACAGACTGGATCGTACACAGCGAAAGTGGCTAGTGGGCGCGAGCAGGCAAGCTTTGGGGAGCAAAGTGCAAGTTGGAGCTTTGCTAAGAGAGAAAGCGCAGACAGAGAAAGAGAGAGAGCCGACGATCGGCTGCCACAATATGATCGTGTAAAAAGCATGTAGAACATTTATTTGGTTGTGGTTCAAATACCGCGGGTTTACCGAAAAAACTTTGATGACCGTTGACTTTTGACAGAATGCTGTTAAAGCCCACACATATCACATAATTCGCAACGAAATAAATATGTATATAAGTGGAAGAACTTATTTTTCATGATAAATATTTAGTGGAAATGCTTTTTAATATATTTGTGATTGAGTTTCTTGAAAACTAACTAAATTTAAATTTAAATGATTTTCGGGAATCGAGACTGTTAGTCGAATAGCAACTAACAGCAGTTAGTTAACACGCACAACAGTTCCATAAATGTTAAAATGCGCATAACAGCTCGCTGTTAGCCGAGCACTGAACTAAAACAGCTGTTAACACCTATCCACTCCTTGACCAAAAATTGAAATAAAAAAATGCTTAAAATAATAAAAATAGATGAAACAACATTAATAATGCATTTCGTGACTCCTGACCCAGACACTGGGATTCGGGTGCAGTGCCTCGATCAAGAACGCGAGCAAAGCTTCACCGAAAATTTGGAACCAAGCTATTTCACCAAGCGCTTGAGGGTATGTACATATGTTTTCTGCACCTGCATATCATATGCCAATTCAGAAGCAAAATCCTTGCTTGCAGACGCTGAACTCCAGAGTAAAGTTCCCAGAAGAGGAGGCACGCGTGGTTCTAGTCACCGGCGATCCTATACATGCTTCGCTCAGCGAGGCAGACCAGAATGTGGGATGCGTGCTGCATCTTAAATACAAAATGCAAAACAACATACCACTCAAATGGGAATGGCACCTGACACACATGGACAGAGCCTTGTTTTATCGCAAGGCTTTCATTGACTCCATTTCCTGTGGCAGCAGAATGCGGGATCAGGTGTTCGCGCTGACCAAGCAGCTGCAGGCAAAAGACGAAGAGCTGAAGCAGTATCGCATCGAGGGTGCCCAGCTGCGCAGAGGTATGTGGACTGCCGGGTGAAACGAGTGCATATTTGTGAAGCATTTCTGTTCCCTTTCCTCAACAGGTACAGTCGCCACAAAGTTGTTTGATATGGACGCCTTCAAGGAGACGCACAAACAGATGCTCGCAGGTTCGGCCATCTATAAGCAACTTACTGAAGCATATGAGGCCGACGATTCTTCCTTAAAAATTGTCTCTGTGAAGATCGAAGCATCGAAAGTGTCTGATCCAACCAGCAGCCCAGCGTCTCATTCATCCAACGGGTCTCCTAAACTGAGTCCACGCAACAGGTTAGTGTCCAACGAATATAGCTTGGTTTGATTTGGAGTTAAGTCGTCGGATATTTTTTATTGCAGGAAGCGAAAGGCCCTTGAAAGCGGTAAATTTCATATAGAACGCAAAGTGCTGCGACGTCGTGCCCAGGGACCAATCGAGTATAAAGAGTCTCAAAGCAGCCAGGAGGAAATCGCAGGCGATTTGTTTCCTGTAAATAAGGCAGTAGCAGCTGAACATATAAAGCAAGAACCTCTTGCTGTGAAAGGACAAAACATAAAGAAGGAAATCGTAGATCCCGTAGTAGTTCTTCGAGAAGCAGCAGAAAACACTCTTTCAGTAGAAAAAAGAAGAGAAGATAGAAATCGTGCCTTATGTGAAGCAGCAATCTTTGAACGGAAAGCTTCTGTGGAAATATCTTCACAAATAAAGGATCTCGCAGGAACCAAAGTTCCTGTTGCAGTGGCAGAAGAAACCGTAAGCCCTGCAATAGCCTCAGTCTTAGGCTCGTTAAAAGAAATGGAGAGCTTCCTCTCTAAGACCAGCTTTAGCACATAAAATCAATGGCTGTATTATTTGAATGTAATCTATAGACTACAAGTAAAACTTGTAATAAATGTGATAGCAAATATATTTAGCAGAAGCTAAACATGTCCGTGGAAACTACCAGATGGTGTGTTATCTGTTGTAGTGTGGCTTGTCGGTCAAAAAAGGCCTAAAAGTATGTGGGGGAAAGCGGTACTACAGCTGTCCGTTTGAGTGAAAGAGCCTCGGGAGAATTTACCGAATGTTTCGGGGCTGGAAGTAGTTCGGGAGGTGACCCCTTTTTGGGGTATAGTTGGGAAACGAAGGGAGGCAGGTCAGTCTACAGAGCTACAATTGAAAAGTGCGCGTCCGGGGTGAACACAAAGTAACCGCCAAAGCCGAAAAACCGCAATAGCAGCGCTGTCCGACAGCCCAGCCACTGAACGCGCAGTCCCGGCGTCCGCGCCGTCCAGCATCAAGCTGCGCTACCCAACAACAACACCGCGCCAGCGTGAGAGAAGCTTCAGCGTCCGCGCAGCGCAACATCAGCGCTAGCGCCTTATCGGGATAGCGCAGCGTCAGCACAGAGCCCGCCTCGGCTTCGGCACCGCCCCAACAGCAGAGTAGACCCAGCAGCAGAGCAGCCCCAGCAACAGCGCAGGCGCTTCGGCAGAGCAGCCCAGCAACGGCGCAGGCGCCTTTTGCAGAGTAGACCCAGCAGCAGAGTAGATCCAGCATCAGAACAGAGGCCTCAGCAGAGCGGCCCCAGCATCAGAACAGGCGCCTCAGCAGAGCGGCCCCAGCAACAGCGCAGGCGCTTCGGCAGAGCAGCCCAGCAACGGCGCAGGCGTATCTGTAGAGTAGACCCGGTAGCAAAGTAGACCCAGCATCAGCTGTACCATCATCGGCAGAGCAGCAACAGTAGAGATAGATAGCTTAGACTAGCGTAAGCGCCTTCAGCGCAAACAATTGCTTTTCAAGGGAGGGGAATGTAAGGCAAAGAAGGGCAGTAGACCAGTCACGAAGCAGGCAGAAGTTTAGCCGAGGTAGATTTTCGTATTCCCTCTCCCACTTCTCTCCTTTATTCCCTACCCGCTTACCGCCAAAACCTTTCCCGCCAAGCTCGAGCGTTACTCCCGCGCTGCAATGTGCTAATTTTTGTATTGGGAGCCATGCATAGGTTGAAATCGCTGTCTGTCAAATCCTAGTGGTAGAAGAGATCATCGAAACGTGGAGGTGGATGATGATGATCAATGATCATGATCAATGATCATGGTTGGGAGGGCGAACCGCTAGCATAACACCAGCTGCGGAGATATGCGCCACTATGACCTTGTCCGTCTCTGTTATGTCTGTTCCTGCCATGGTGTAGTGTTGTGCTATGTGTTGTGGATAGAGTTTATCTATATATATATAGTTAATTAAAATATTTGGCGCCCAACGTGGGGCCCGAAGCTGTCGTAACTACAAGTCGATATGCCCCGATCTATTTTAAAAGTATACGTCCATAACATCAGACGTTACATCCACGACCTATCCACAATAATAGCCTTTTATAAAAGAAAGGGAATTTAAAATAAACACACGATACTCGTATCCCAAAGCCGCTGGATAAGTTTTAGCTATCAAAGCTTTAACTTATAAGGGGCGGTAATGCTAAAAAGGTATTTTTTTTGTAAATAGGTGTCGTTAATTGGTTTTTACGCGGACAATTGAGCTGCGGCCATCCCATCTTTTGACAATTAATACTAATAGAATTAGCGTGTGTGTCTTCTGTATCTCTTCTCTAGTTCGTGTCTGTTTTACTGGAGTATTAACGTCACTGAGTGTCCTGATTCGACAGAAACTAATTGTTGCCGTTTGCCTTTTGTTCCTGTGTGTAGTAGTTCCGTCAGTGATCCGTAAGCTCGTAGTAGTAATATCAGATGGTCGTTATATACAAGGTGTTTCGTAACGGTGTGATTGACAATATTCCATGTTGATGACAGGACATCCGCTTAGACGTTTATAACTCTCTTCAAGACGAACAGGGGACAAGGGGGATTGTTAGGACAGTGACGGAACCCGATTGCATGGCATCCAAATTATTAATTTTTTTCGACTTTTATTGTGGTTTTGCAGTTAACGTTTGATTTTTTTTTACATTTTTCTTCCCAAAATATATAGACGTACATATTTTTATTTAATCATCATAGACGATAAGTAGTTATGCCGTTAACTCGAAGCCCGGAGAACTTGTCCATACAGTTCGACACGGTAAAGATCTGTATTATTTGCGCAGAAGGGATTGCCCATCAAGCCCAGTTGCTTGTTCCCAGCTGTGGCCACGAGTTCCATAGAACGTGTTTCTCCTCCAGAACGGAAAAAAGCAGGGTCTGTCCCGGGTGCTCTGGCCCACATTTAAGCGCATCTCTCGAGAGTTTGACCTCCGACCTTCAGCCTTCCGGTTCCAATTCTCGAGCTCCTTCTGTGGCGCATTCCTTATTGACGCGCGCGCAGGTTAAGAGAGCGACGGAAGCCAACATGTCAAACCCCAATCGAGCCTCGATTTAAAGGACGCTTTTTGGCAGATTCCTCTGGATCTGAAATCACGGGACAAAACTGCCTTTACATTGCCAGGTAGGCCTCTGTTTCAATATTGCGTTATGCCTTTTGGTCTCTCCAATTCGCCACAAACGTTGTGCAGGCTGATGGACAGGGTAATCCCACCTGACTTACGAACCGAAGTCCTTGTGTATTTAGACGATCTTTTGACTGTTTCAGAGACATTCGAGCGACATTTGGAGGTTCTGAGAGTGGTGGCAGCAGCTTTGGAACAAACCAATTTGACCATTAATGTGGAAAAGAGCAAGTTCTGTATCACCGAAATCAAATACTTAGGCCACATTATTGGAAATGTCACATTCGGCGGAGACCCGGCCAAAATATCGGCCATTGTGGACTTTCCGGCGCCACGTTCGCTAAAACAGGTGCGTCGATTTTTAGGGTTAACAGGCTGGTATAATAAATTTATCCGTAACTATGCCGCAGTGGCAGCCCCAATCACGGACACTCTTAGGAGTAACCGTAAGTTTGTGTGGACCAGTGAGGCGCAGGAAGCATTTGAAGCGTTGAAGCGGTTCTTCACAGTGCAGATTTCGGTCGGCCATTCGCTACACATTGTGATGTGAAGCAATACAGGCGTGGGCGCGGTTTTAATGCAGACAGATGCAGACGGAAATGAAGTCCCTATCGCATTTATGTTCAAAAAGTTGAACCGCTGTCAGAGAAACTATACGGTCACAGAGAAGGAATGTCTAGCTGCTGTCCGGGCCCTAAAGAAATTCAGGGCGTATGTTGAAGGGCAAGAATTTTCGATTATCACCGACCATGCTTCGCTAAAGTGGTTAATGTCGCAATCAGACCTGAGTTCCCGGTTGGCGCGTTAGGCATTAAAGCTTCAGGGCTTTGGTTTCAAAATACACCACCGCCAGCGAAGCCAGAATGTGGTACCAGATGCGTTGTCTAGAACCTTCACAGAAGATCTCTCGCCTATTGAGATAGCCAGTCTCATAGACCTACAGGCCAAGGAGTTCGCTGATCCAGACTACGTGGCTCTGAAAGAGAAATTAAAGTCCGCCAATAATCAAATATCTGATGTGCAGATTAAAGATAGGTGTATCTATCGAAATTATCGGACGACTCGTGCTGGAAGCTGTGGATACCCAAAGGGTTAGTTCCACAACTCTTGCAGAAGGCCCATGAGGATCCGTTATCGTCGCATTGCGGGATAGGGAAGATGCTGGAGAGTTTAAGGAGGTATTACTACTGGCCCAATTTGGTGATAGATGTAAAAGCTTACGTAAACAATTGTGATGTTTTCAAGACGACGAAACACTCTAACCACAACTTAAGGCCAGCTCTGGGGAAATCGGGCAGTTCCGAAAGGATATTTCAACGATTGTATGTAGACTTTTTAGGCCCATATCCGCGAAGTAGCTCAGGAAACATCGGACTTTTTATAGTCGTCGATCATGCGTCGAAGTTTCCGTTTATAAAGCCCGTGAGGAAGTTTACAGCAGACGCAATAATTCCTTTTTTAGAACAAGACATTTTTCACTGCTATGGCATACCGGAAACGCTTGTGTCGGCTAATGGCGTTCAGTTTAAGTCCATTGTCTTCAATGCCTTGCTGGAGAAGTATAGCATATCGCATATGTATACAGCCTTATATGCTCCACAGGCTAATGCGTCCGAACGAGTAAATCGATCGGTACTGGCAGCCATCAAGGCCTACATACACCCGAATCAGAAAAACTGGGACGAGAAGCTCAGCAGCATATGCTGTGCACTTCGCTCAAGCTTGCATTCCGGTATCAAAACCAGCCCCTATAGGATGGTCTTTGGACAACATATGATAAACGATGGGAAGAGCTATCGAGTATTGAGGGA
Organism: Drosophila algonquin; assembly: GCA_035041765.1. Taxonomy (NCBI): domain Eukaryota; kingdom Metazoa; phylum Arthropoda; class Insecta; order Diptera; family Drosophilidae; genus Drosophila; species Drosophila algonquin. Next base: position 1,932,418 of record JAWNKY010003561.1, read on the forward strand.
GTTAGACTTGCTAAAGGACAGGACAGTCCAACTGGACAAAGATGATTCCTTGGATCTCATCCGTTAGTCAGCTCGAGACTCCATGCTTAAGCAACGTCAGCGGAACGAGCGTGCCTATAACTTGCGCAGCAGGGAGGTTTCATTTCGCCCAGGGCAGGAGGTGTTTAGGCGTAATTTCCAGCAAAGCAACTTTGCAAAGGGTTTCAGTGCCAAACTGGCTCCAGTCTTTGTGAAGGCAAGGATTAAACGCAAGTTGGGGTCAGCGAATTATGACATCGAAGATCTGCAAGGGAACTTCATTGGGAAATACCACGCCAAAGACCTGAAGCAATGACGGAGGCCTGACAAGCCGGGATCTCCCTTGCATGAATTCCATTCCCCTCAAGTGTGATCTTGGTGGGGAAATTGTAGTGTGGCTTGTCGGTCAAAAAAGGCCTGCACCGTCATCGGCAGAGCAGCAACAGTAGAGATAGATAGCTTAGACTAGCGTAAGCGCCTTCAGCGCAACAATGGCTTTTCAATGGAGGGGAATGTAAAGCAGGGAAGGGCAGTAGACCAGCCACGAAGCAGGCAGAAGTTTAGCGGAGGTAGATTTTCGTATTCCCTCTCCCACTTCTCTCCTTTATTCCCTACCCGCTTACCGCCAAAACCTTTCACGCCAAGCTCGAGCGTTACTCCCGCGCTCTGGGAAGCCAAGCGCTAGAGCGAGAGAGGGAATTTAGCATCGGTGCGGATGAGCGTAGGTGCATTGAGAGCGTGATAGCGCTCTCTCCTTTCTAGTCGTTAAATTTCGTTACAGCCGACGTCGAAGCGCTTCTACGTTGAAGAGGAACGAAGTGGGCAAGTAACTGCAACTTACCAGGGACAACAAACAAACAGCTCTCTCTCTCCCGCTCTATATCCGGCCTATGCCGAGTACCCCCTTTTTGCCTTACCCCCCTCTCCATTAACTTTACCATAACTTCGGCTATGCTAATGAGCCGTACGCGCTTGCGTGAGATTACATTTACTTACATTTAATCTATAACAGAGCCTTTACATTTAATATTTTTAGCTGTTAAGTCTTTACATTTACATTTAATTTTACATATCTCGAATGTTAGGGGGGTACCTAGAGTTAGTTTTTCCTGTCCAATAAATTTATAATGTTTGCAATGTGCTAATTTTTGTATTGGGAGCCATGCTTAGGTTGAAGTCGCTGTCTGTCTAATCCTAGTGGTAGAAGGGATCATCGAAACGTGGAGGTGGATCCGATGATCATGGTTGGGAGGGCGAACCGCTAGCATAACACCAGCTGCGGAGATATGCGCCACTATGACCTTGTCCGTCTCTGTTATGTCTGCTCCTGCCATTGTGTAGTGTTGTGCTATGTGTTGTGGATAGAGTTTAGTAGCACGTGAACAATAATTGTATTTTAATGTCAGTGAGTACCGTATCGGCACGATTCCTTTCATCACCCCTCCCTACTCTACCGACTTTGGAGGCCGGAGCCATCACGTGCATTTCGTGCTGAATACCCCCACCACCTGCTCATCCATATAGGTGATATACTACACTGTTCAAAGGCTTTTCCAATGATACCCATTGCAATTAAGAAAGACAAGAAACAATAAAGGGATACAATAAAAATAATATTTTGATCACACAATCACCCACTTATAGAGGCATTAACATATGCATATGTAGATTGTACTGGCACTAGATATTGGACTTCATGAAGGGCTTAAGATGCTCGTGGAAGGATTTTGGCACCGACTTCTGGTTCATGGGATTCTTCATGGCAACATCGAAAATTCGCTCGTAGGCATTGCCGTCGAAGGAGCCCAGCGTGGAGTTGAGCTGCACATCGCTATAATCGAAACCATCCACAATGGCCACAGCATCAGGACGGAGCTTAGTCAACACCGTTTCCAGGCGGTCCTGCAGCCGGGTCAGATCCGTGTCCGTCAAATTAATGAACTGCAAAGTTGATCAATCGATAATAGACACTGTGCGAACAAACACTATGTGTGGACAAACTTACTCGAAGCAAGTTGGCCATGTGATTGAGCGACTCCTTGACCAGGTACAGTTCCAATAAGTTCTCCAGCACTCGGTTCAGCGCGGCTGAACGAGTCTTTGCCTTAGGGCCAGTTACCTCGTCGGCAAATGAGGAGAAAACAAAGGCGCGGCCATGCAGCTGCGAAGTATATGAATAAAGATTAAGATCAGAGCGGTCAAAGTCCAAATTATGTCAGCAAACTAACCTCAGCTGCCTGGGTGAGCTCGATTCCCGTGTGGTTAGCCGCTGTCTCCTCGGTTTCGCCCCTGGACAGACGATTGGAGAGGCTCTTGAAAGCCAAGGCGGTCTTTCTGTAAGTAAAGTAATTGTCAAGCGAGCGCAATCAAGTGGAACAGGGGCTTACTGACTTGGCTGCAGCAAACTGCATAGCCTGCACCATGTTCTCCCAGGTGCCGGTCCACGAGCCAAATTCGGGCTTTTTCTGCACCTCAGCCAAGTACCTGACAGTAGGCGCCAGGGGAGCTCCACTCAACGCCGCGCGCCACGACTTCATTAAAAAGCGACCAATCTGCAGGAGCAGAACCGTATTTTCGCCCTCGTAGGTGCAGGCTGCCGTAGCATTTACGTAGATGTGGCCCATATTGGAGGAGCTGAGATAGCCATGGCCGCCGCAGGCGAGGCGGAGCCTCTCAACGCCAATGGTTGAGTCCGAGGAGCAGTTCACCTTCAAGGCACAGGACAGCGAGTGCAGCTCCGGGAGACGCTCGTACTTTCCATTGGATATGTCGCCCAAGGTAATGTCGTACAGGTTCCAGAGGTGCGCGCTGGCCAGGCGGTAGGCCACGCTGGTCGCTATCTCTGGAAACAGCTTCATTTGCTGCGTCACATGGTCAATAATCTGTGGCTCTGGCTCCCTGCATTACCAAAAAAAAAAAAAAATTACTTCAGACGTTTAAGTGCAGAGGTGCATGGGTCTCACTTGGGATTGATGGGACTCTGTCGGCGCACGGCAGAATATCGAGTGGCGATGGTGGCGGCGATGGACAGCATAATGGCATTGTTCCAGGCAATTACACAGCGCGTGCGCACCATGGCGAAGTAGGTGAGAACATTCGCCGGACTACTGACATAGCTGCCATCGGCATTGACCTTCGCATGGCGCATCAGCATGCGGGTGCGGGGAATGCGGACGTTCTTCAGGCCCAGGAACCCATTGTTCACGCCAATGAAGCCCATCTTCTTGCCGATGTCGCCGATGTGAATGCCGGGAAGAGGCTCGTGCGTCTCCTCGTCGCGTACCTGAACATAGAACATGTGTGGACCCTTGGGCTTGTTGTCGATGTACAGTTGAGCCATCACCATGCAGTGGTTGGAACTGTGGCCCACTGAGAGAAAGGATTGGTTACGTCTAGTTGGGAAAACTGACTCTTGATTGCACTTACAGCCTCCAGGCCACCATTTGTAGGAGGATATCTTGGGAGTGTTCAGCACAAACTCGTCCGTCTTCTGATCGAAGTCAGCCCGGGTCTCCAGTCCGCGTAGGTATGTTCCGTGTCCCAGCTCTGTCTGGGCATAAGTTCCGCACACTTCGAAGTTCTCTATCCGTTTGCCGAACTCCTCATACTGTTCGGGGGTGCACTGAGCCTGCAGTGCCTTAACCAGCATCACGTACATCACGCCGAAGGGATTGCCACCCGGAACCAATCCCCACATGACCGGGTTGTCGTAAAGTGTACTGAAACGCGGAAAACCATTTAACAACCATTGGTTAAAGCACTTCCAGCTGGTTCACGTACGGCCAGTATTCGTTTCCCCCGGGATTACGCTCCTTCTGAAGCCGCTGCAACTTCTTGGCCGCAAGAATGGCCCACTTGCTGGAATCCTCGTAGATTTCTTCGTGCGACTTGTTGTGCATCTGCTGCACCTCGTCCACATTCATATCCTTCTGCATGTATTCTCCTGCAAAGCAATCCAAAATAGCACAGTCAGCATGATTTTCACGCCAAGGTAATCTAGTTGTTGGTTTCGAAAGATAGCAATAGTACGAGTTTGTTTACGTACGCACGCCCCGGTTGAACTTTAGCTTCTCCTCGCCACCTGACCACCAGGCCGCGAACTCTTCGCTGCTGAAGCTGGCTGCATCGCGCTCCTTCTGGATATCGGGATTGACGCTAGCTGGGATTACTGAGGGTGCCATTTTGTCTTGTCTTTTTTTTGTGTGAATCCGCTACGAGAAGTAAATCGATCGCCACTTGTTGCTGTTACTTGTTGCTCGACCTAAATGAGGGGTTTTACTCAACGGTTTCACTTTTATTAAGAGAAACCAGCCACAAACTTTGCACATTTGCTCTTTCGACTTCGGATGTATATGTGTGCGGGCACAAGAGCAGAGGCACCCATACGTGCAAATTTACAGCTACTGCCACTTAAGCCTATCAGCATTGTTAGCGCGAATAATTCCCGTATTATTGTTGCAGATAAGAACATTTTTTTGTATTTCTATTATGATTTGAAAATCAGCTGTTAACTTAACATAGAATGGAATAAACATAGACTTAATAACATAGAAGCACTTCCCTAATATTGTCCATGCTTATGTTATCGAAACTCTGCCGCCCCTATAGCACTTTGTTTGGTAAATGTTAACTACGTGGACAGCCTCTCCAAAATTAACGAACATTTTTTCCTGGATAGAACCCGGATAGAATTTTGAGGCGGTCGCTTCTAGTTTTTTTTTAAATGTTTAAAGTTTAACCTTTTATGAGCCAAAAATGGCTTTTAAACGAAAATTTAAGCAAGAGCTTCCTTTTAGCCAAGCAGCATGCTTTTTTTGAAAATTATTTTGATGGTATCTACATGTTTTCCATCTCTCGGATAAATTCAGACAAAATACGGCTTTTTTCATGTAAATACTGATCAATATATGATCAATATACGACGGACACATTTACATCGATATACGATCTAAAATAACGGAGACGAGCATCCATTCCATCAGTTCTTCCTTTAGTTTTCGCCATTTTTCATGCAGACAGGCTATAGGTTATGTTCTATAAAATGTTAAATTAAGGGAAAAGTGCACAAAATGATCAAATTATCTTAATTGTTTTGAATTAACAAAAGATTACTCTACAATATGTATATAGTCACTTGGCTAACATGTACTAACATTTTTTTAAAAGCCTTCCCAAAGATAACGTTTAGTGCCAAAAAAGTTTTTTTTTGGGACGTCTCTTTATTAACACATATTACAGCCAACACAAACAATACCAACAACACAGATCTACCAACATAAAGTACAAACCCCACTGTTCACTATTCAAAAAAATGGAGCCACTTGAATTTCGACAAACATTTTTGCACTATTTATGATTACATGCTGTTAGATCGAATCTGCTGTTTTAACAGCTGTTAACTTAGAATCAGAACACAATGTTAACATTTCTGGTATGCAACATTACGGTTTGATGTATTCCTAATGGGTAAAGTACAAGCCCCACTGTTCACTATTCATCATAATTTGTATTAACAAATTTTAATTAAAAAAAAATGGAGCAACTTGAATTTCGACAAACATTTTTGCACAATTTATGATTACATGCTGTTAGATCGAATCTGCTGTTTTAACTGCTGTTAACTTAGAATCAGAACACAATGTTAACATTTCTGGTATGCAACATTACGGTTTGATGTATTCCTAATGGGTACATGACAAAAGATAGATATTTTGAATACTTTTGAAAAATGAATTTATATCAGAAAATCGGCTATTTGACCTATAGTGCGCTGATGTCTGATTTTGGTGCGGACAATTTAAATGCATGAATTGTCCCGTCTATATATTGTATGGTTAGTGGTTTGTGCATTGACTTAATAACATAGAAGCACTTCCCTAATATTGTCCATGCTTATGTTATCGAAACTCTGCCGCCCTTATAGCACTTAGTTTATAATGTTCGTCAGCCGGTGAAAAATGCCGAAAAACTTTAATATTGGCCTGCTCGGGCACGTGGACAGCGGAAAGACCACTTTGGCCCGAGCTCTGAGCTCCATCTCGAGCACGGCGGCCTTTGACAAAAATCCCCAGTCCGTAGAGCGAGGTATTACTCTAGACTTGGGCTTCAGCGGACTGATCGTGGAGGCGCCGCCAACTCTGTTGCAAACGGATAAGCTGCAGTTGACCTTTGTGGACTGCCCTGGCCACGCGAGTCTCATACGCACCATTATAGGAGGTAGGTGGTCTCGCATCCATAATAACATAGCTTTGAGTAAATCAATGACCCTCTGTAGGTGCCCAGATAATCGATCTAATGCTGCTCGTGGTAGATGCTCAGAAGGGGATTCAGACGCAGACAGCCGAGTGCCTAGTCATAGGAGAGCTGCTGCAGAAGAAGCTAATTGTGGTCATCAACAAAATCGACACCTTCGCGGACGCACAGAGGGATGCCAAGCTGGAGAAGTTACGCGCGCGCATGGTCAAGACTTTGGAGGCCACAAGTTACGGCAGCAAAGTTCCCATCTATGCAGTTTCCGCCCTGGAGGGAACCAACATTCCCGAGCTGCGTGGGGGCCTGAGCGATGCGTATTTTCAACCGCAGCGGAATGTGAGTGCACCCCTCCTGATGTACGTGGATCACTGTTTTGGCATCAAGGGCCAAGGCACAGTCTGCACCGGCACACTGATCCAGGGGAGCGTACAGATCAACGACACAGTGGAGTTGCCAGCTCTGGGCGAGAAGCGAAAGGTAAAGTCCATTCAGATCTTCCGAGAGAACGTAACCAGCGCCTCCATGGGAGATCGCATCGGCCTCTGTGTCACCCAATTGAATGCCAAGCTGCTGGAGCGCGGTGTGATAGCCCAGCCGGGCTACCTGAAGCCCGTGTATGCCGTCTGCCTGCAAATGAAGCCGATCCGCTACTACAAACACGACGTTAAATCAAAAAGCAAGCTCCACATTAGCGTCGGCCATGACACTGTGATGGCCAATGTAACCCTGTTCCAAGACAAGGATGTCGGTTCACTCGAATTCGACCTCAGCAGGGAGTATGAGTATGTGGAGGAGCTGCTACCAGCGGAGATGTCGGCGTACGGTGTCGTGTTTGCCCTCCTGCAGTTCCAGAGCCCCGTCTTAACAACGTTGGGCACCACATTGATTGCCTCCAAGCTGGACATGGACGCCCATAGCAACAGCTGCCGTCTGGCCTTCTGGGGCCACATCTGCTGGCAGACGCAGAACAGCAACTACGCCCAAGACGTACTGCCCAATTTTCACGTTTTCAAGCGGAAGCAGAAATTAGCCAGCATCCAGCGGGTGGTCAACGCGAACGAGGTGATTGTTCAGAACCTGTTCAAAAAGGAGGCCAACCGGGACATGTACGTGGGAAAGTGGATCGAGCTGTCCACCGGAGAGAGAGGCTGCATAGATCGAACCTTCGGACAGACCTCCAAAGTCTGCATTGTGTTCCGAGAAGCTCTTTCGGATTCGACGATAGAAAACTTCAGGGACGTGCAGGTGCTGTTAAATTGCAAGAAGAATGTTTTCAATAAACAGGCGGGCCTGTTTCAATGATTAAACAACATTATTGTGCATTTCCGGTAGATAAAAAAATAAAAAGAAACGGATTCATTTGATTTTGAAGGCATAGTGAAATATCTCCGACGACATATCTCCGCCCAGTACATTTTTCGGGCAGAGTTATGTCGCTTTTTTTCTGGAGGACTTATGTCGTTTAAAAGCGTCATATCTCCGCTCGGAGATATGTCGCTTTAAAACGACATATCTCCGCCGTTTATCAAACGACATATCTCCGCGCGAAATTATGTCCTTTTGAAGCGTCATACCTCCGCGCGGAGCAACGTACCTCCTCTGTCGATCGACTCTAGATCGACTGATGTTTTAGCGAATAACTTCACCGATCGCCGGTTTTACTTTGGGTTTCTTATTTAATGTTATTTCTGATATAAACTGAACAACCAATGATATTTTTTACCTCGAGATATTAATCTCCTTCTGAAATGAGCATTCTAATTAGTTTGAGCTTTTGGGCACTATTGGGCTTGCCACGCCCCAAGATACCGACGACAAATGACCAAAAAGGAAACTATAAAAGCTTAAAACTTTGAAATAAACCATTCAAGTATTATTTAAAAGAAAAAAATTTAAAAAAAAAATGCAGTAGATTTAATAATATTAAAAATTTTCTGTACCACTACTACTTTCTGTGGCACTACTACACTACTATTATTTTAAACGCTTCGAAATTCTGATGTTATGCGAAAAAGCTAAATATATGACTAAAAAAAGGAGTTAAGAAATTTGAACTGTATTTTTAAGTACAGCAATACTGTGCTAGTTGCTGAGGTAAAAAAATTAATTCGGTTGCTACAGTTGTTTCGGAGAAAATGAACAATATGTAAAGCCCATATCAAAACTACTATTATTTTGGACGCAACTGTACATACACACATTTTTACAGTTGTATGTTTGCTGAATTATTGGTTTCCCTGCCTATTTCTATTCTTCTGACTGAAAACGACATAAGTCCGCGTGGAGATATGACGTTTTGAAACGACATATCTCCGCCGTTCCACAAACAACATATCTCCGCGCAGAGATATGACGTTTTCAGACGACATATCTCCGCGCGGAGGTATGACGCTTCAAAACGACATAATTTCGCGCGGAGATATGTCGTTTATGAAACGGCGGAGATATGTCGTCGGAGATATGTCGTCGGAGATATGTCTCTACCCCGATTTTGAAATACATAACTACTTTGCGCTTAACATCACATTCGGTGCACACTCTGCACCGTCATGCGCGTAACAGCCCATTCTTCGCACCTTTTAGCCGCTCACGAGTGCACGGTCACACTCTAATCCCAAATGCCAATGAGTCCAAACAACAACACTGGTGCTTGCCTGCCCAACAAAAACCAACATCAACATCGAAACCAAACGAATCGTGTCAAAGCGCAAACTGCAACAGCAACACGGCCAAATCAAGAACACCTCCACCAAGGACCAGACCAACGAAGACACACGCCAAACCCAGCCAAAGCCACAAATGTACTGGTCCGCTGTCCCGCTGCTCCTGCTCTTCTTAACGACGAAATCAGACCAAGTCAATGTCGACTGCAACGAACTGCAGATGATGGGCCAGTTTATGTGTCCCGATCCTGCCAAGAATCACATCGACCCCAAGACCCAGCAACTGCGCGGCTGCACCAAGGAGAGCCGAGCACGGGTGTGGTGTATCGCCGCCAACGAAATCAATTGCACGGAAACGGGCAACGCGACCTTCACGCGGGAGGTGCCCTGCAAGTGGACGTTAGTGCAAGCCCCGGCCCCCGTGTGTGCTTTGCCTACACAGACCCATTATTAATATATCTCTTTTTCTCCACAGGAATGGCTACCACTTGGACACCACACTACTGCTGTCAGTGTTCCTCGGGATGTTCGGCGTGGACAGGTTCTACCTGGGATACCCGGGCATCGGCCTGCTCAAGTTCTGTACGCTGGGAGGCATGTTCCTGGGCCAGCTGATCGACATCGTCCTCATCGCACTGCAGGTGGTGGGGCCCGCCGACGGATCCGCCTACGTTATACCCTACTATGGGGCCGGCATCCACATAGTGCGGAGCGACAACACGACGTACCGGCTGCCGCGCGACGACTGGTGATGGTTAAGAAAGCACAACGTACCACTTTGGTGTACAGTAGATCACGTTAAGTCATTGTTATATCTAAAATTCGGCTTATGACACTAAGCAACGACTGCTAAACTCAGATTAGTGCATTACGATACGACGTACCGTACCCCCTAGAGATAAGTGTAAAGATTGTTGCCACCCCCGCCCCAACTCCCCGTCTCCCATTCGTAGCCTAAGTTGCATTATTTAGTCTTAGTTACCTCTGTACATGGATATACTATATACATATACGACTCTAGACGTTTGTAATTGTGGGAGCCAAACCACATACTATAGACAAATTGTTTGCCAATATAAATAACGATTTTAAACATTTTGCTGGCCCATGCAGGCTTTTATTATATGTACTATCCGTCCCTCTGCATCTCAGACGCAGCATCTTCGAGGGATCAGCGCAATGCTTCTGTCAGTCAGTAAGCGTCAGCGACAGCGAGCCAAGAAGACACACTTCTTGGCTATCAGACAAAATAATTGGCCACACTTGTACTTTGATCACTCGAACATTTTCAGCGTGACAGAGATTGGTCAGCGGCACGACGCCGCCATCCGCAGCCGCAGCCGCGTACCAGGTTGACTCACTGGCGAAATGCTCAGACGGAGCGCACACACTGCGGATGCAGGCCCTTTCATCTGATTGGCATTTCCGAAATAATCAGCGGCGACGCATCAGCCGGCGACTTGTTCGATTTAATTGCATGGCCCCCAAAAAGCCGCTCCACGCCCCAATCCTCGCTCTCCAAAACCAATCGGACTCTGGGTCGCCGCATGTAATTCAATGCGTTTTAATTAGGCTTTCAATTGAGATCAAGTTGAGTTTTATCTCGAATCGGATGAGTGTGCAACCAAAACCGAAATCCAAAAGGAAACACCCATATCACACCCCATCACAGCTCATTTCAAACTGTACGCCACAAACAGTTTTAGAGCCATTCAACTGCGGCTCTGGCCAACAAATGGCGCATACGCCTTGTTAGACGTTGACAGGGGCAACGGTAAATAATACTCCATTTCTCTGCCTCCCTCCCCCACCTCTCCACCGTCTACAATGCTCTGTCAAATTGGCAATGCACTGACCCGGCCACAACCACGCCCACTATCCTCCGTCCACCATCTACCGCCCCCTTTATTGTTATGTCGACATGTGGCTTGGCCTTTCAATTAGCCAAGTTGACAATATGTTGTTGATGTGGATTGGGGGGAATGTGGCTGTGGCTGGAGGTGGAATGGCAATGGCAATGGGGCTGGGGCTGGGGCAGGTCTATAGATCCACCACATAATTACAGTGTGAGAGCCGTGCCGCCTGTGTAAACAGCTAGAGGGGACGGAAAGGAGCAGCACTTGATCTTTGTCTGACTCTGACTCCGACAGCAGACAGCATTTGTTGTTCCAGCTCCTCCTCCAGTCACCCAGTCCTCCAGTCATCCAGTCATCCAATCCTCAAGTGCTTTGGGTATCAATATCTGCCACTGTTTTGCAGCAGGCGGCATTCTGTTTAAGGCAAATGAACTCTGGCCATTAGGGAAATTCGAGCAGCTTGTTTGTGCGCTCCATTTGCCAATGCCGCGCGCGTGGTAACCTTCTGGAAAGTGCCCAGAGCCCCAGCAGCCCAGGGGCCAGAGCTCGGTGTTGACTCTCTGGCGGATCGGGATCCGATATTTGGCCTGGGATTATCCACACCTGACTGCTGGCCAAAAATAGAGCCACAAATTGCAAAGCCAATAGTTGCGACTGAAACCGAAATCGAGTCAAGCCAAATAATGGCTAATTGCAAATATTTGTTCATATCAAAATAGCTTCGATGCGCTGCGGAAACAGTTCTATATATATACTCGTAAGCATCCAATCTGTGGAGATACCTGGAGCTGGAGATACTGCGGCTGTAGACGGGTTTCGCCTATTTGCGGAGCGCTTAGGAGCTCAACGCTTAATTACGCTCAAGTGGCGTGGAAAATTGTGGGGCGGGCACAGCCTCCTCCTCCGCCTCGGGTTTCTCCGAGTATCTCCACCCGACAACCCACCACTCGACCTGGTGACGTTTATGCCAAATTACTTTGCACGTTTAAGGGGGAGACGGGGGACCTATGCAAATAGCGTTTAATGAAACGCAATTATTTAATTTTCAAGAAAATCGCATACTGCGTCACGGTTCCCACCTGGCCACTGCGCCATTCCATCGTCCGTCGATCATTGACGTTGTGGTTCTCTGCTTTGCTCTCCTCTCCTCTTCTCTCCGACTGGCTTGCCTCATAAATAATGACTAGGCAACCTCTTGTGACAAAATGTATGGCCTGGGAAAGCCAGCTGTAGAGTCTCAGCCTCAGCATCAGCATCAGCATCAGCCTTAGCCTCAGCCTCAGCCAAAAACATAACCAAAACGAAAACCAAAAGCCAGGCCGAGTATCTATCGTTCGTGATAACTGCAATTTTCCATCGAGTACGAGTACGAGCACCTAGACACACATACAATGAGTGCATAAATCATCTCCAACTTCGCTGCAGCGCCATGGCATTTTCCAACCTGGCAGCAGCAGCAGCAGTAGATTTTCCAACATCTGTTAGCAGCCAAGCCACAGCATAAATGTCAAATGTCTGGCCTGGCTATTTGATTTGGCCGCGGGTTAAGTGTGAATTATCCCAGGGCCCACGTCGCTACGTATTTATATCTGTATCTTAAGAGCTTAGAGTGCCATTATCGCCACTCCACTCCACCGCAAAAGCAAATGCCACAGAGCAGAGTGCACCTCTGAGTGCATTTGATATAATGTGTATGCAAATGTTTCTGCTAATTGTGGGAATCTGAATAGCGGGGGAGTACCTACTATAAGTCATTAAGTGTGATAGCGCATACCTCGCATTCCATTCAAAGTTGATCTTCCTATCAGTGTGCCAACAAATTGTGTACCCACACTTGAACTTCATTTCATTCATTCAGCACCAGAGTACCCCAATCTAATCGATACTACGTACGGACATGGACTTGTTGTACATCCAAAGTTCTGCTCTTATCAATCACAGAGTCTTATAGAGCCCAGCAAGGGAAAGACCCAGACCAGCCTGCCTGATTCCATTCCCATGACAAAGGGAGCGAAACCCGTGCTCGGGTTGACATCACGGAATGCCCAGCTGACAAATTGTACGGGTGGGCACAATAATTGGCAACATTTCTGGGAATTGAACGAGTATTGAATTGAGTCCAGGCCATGTGTGTTTGGGGCGCAGGTCATGTTCCACTTGTTAACACTTTGCCACCGACAAGGTGTTCATTTCCCCCCGAGCAATGGGATGGAATGCGAGTGCGAGTGCAAGCGCGGATTGAAATTCAATTTCCCTCCAATCATTCTGCTGCGAATCCGACACCGACACCGACAACGACAACGACACTGACACCGACTTTGATGTTTGGCAATTACATACGCGTTGTATTTGGCCCCAATATCTATCTATCTATCTGGCGCATACCATACCATCGTTGAACGCACTACATTCGCTGTTAATTACTGCAGAGCAAAACAGAGCAGAGCAGAGCGAAGAGGCTGTCTGTGTTTAGTATCAGACCGGGCCTGGGGTCGCATGGGCCAAGTTCGAGCCCCCAAAAACTAAGGAAGCCCCCATCTGCTGCTGCCGCGCTGCAACAGCGCTGCTCTGGCTTCGGCGGAGCACCTACGAGCAGCCACGAGCAGTCACGAAGTACGAGCAGGCGGCAGCACATTCGGCTCAGGCTCGGTCCGCATCGGCCAGTTCGTTCAGTTCGACGAGAACCGGCGAACGGAGCGGAACGGAACGGAACGGAACCAAACCTGACAAGTGCCAGAGTGAAACCGAAAGAAAAGCGAAGCGTACCGCCAGAAACTGTCGTCGCGTCGTATTGGTTGGGCCCGGAAAAACACTGCCATTTGCACGGCTGAAAATTGCGCGCGCGTCCGAGTGTCAACTGCTGATCGCTCCGCTGATTGTCGAGCTCCATTCCCGCACATCCATACCACATCATAGCAGTGTACGTTTCACCAGAAAGCGTAATTCCCACAATCAGATTTCCGCCAAAAAAAAAAACGTAAATCCAACAATCAAATTTGACAACAAAAGGGCAACAACGGCGAAATTCGTTATCAACGAAGCTGTTTTTCAGCTGTGATTTCTGCGTGTTTTACTGCTCATTTTTCCCCACTTTTCCCTAGTTCCACAAAGGGAGGGAGAGAGAAATCGAGGCATTTACATTGTACGCGGCGACAAAAGCAAATTGGCGCGCAATTTCATTCCATTCTCCCCGCGATTCCCAATTCTCAATTCTGAATTCTCAATCTCAATTCTGAATGCAAATTGCACTCGCGGGCACACAAATTGAACCTTTGACAGGCGGCAGAGGCACAGACAGTGGCAGCAGTAGCAGAGACAACGCGCCGTATGCGTAATCTGTGGAGCGGCCTGGAAGAGGGAGGGAGGTACTCTACGAGTACTCCTCTATGAGGAGGGTTGAGCCTAAAAAGTGTGTGAAAAAACAACGTACGAAATATTCCGCGTGGAAATCGAAATCGAAATTGAAATGAAAGGCGCGCGCCGGCTCCAATAAATTATGTGTTTCTAAAGAGAATTCTTCTCGTGGTGGAGTTCTGAGCGGAGTGGAGTGCCAGTACCAGTGCGTGGTGCGTGTGCGTGTGCGTGTCCGCGTCCGTGTCCGTGTCCCCCCTCTTGCCGCACTCTCTTGTGCCAGAGAGAAGAGACACTGAAACAGAAGGCAATTGAAAATGCGATTCGTATCGACACAGAAACAAAAGCAACAACAAATACGACAACAACTACAGCAACAAGTACGAGTACGAGTACACCAACAATTACAAACAATCTCGGCAGCAGCAGCAGCAAAACAGAAGCATAAGCAACAATTGCGCTAGGCTACAACACCTGCCCTGTCCTGCACCTCCGCCCCTCCCTCCCACAGCCGTAATTCCAACCCCAGCCCCTACCCGAACACCAACCCAGAAGTGATCCACTGGCGAGAGAGAAGGCAACAACATGTCAAGCATAATTAATTTCCGATTCTGTTGCTACGAGTACTGCCGCCGATTCCTGGCCGCCCCACCCGCCGCCGCCGCCGCCACCGCCACCGCCACCGCCACCGCCACCGCCACCGCCACCGCCCCCTCGTCCGGGTCTGGAAGCGCCCCCGATCTGGAAGTGTAATTACGGGTAAACTTTGCGTCTTAACTTTTCTTATTGCAATTAATCTTTATCCCCCACCCTCCCAGGCTGCTCTCTTTGTTGGGAATCAGATGGGGGGATGCAGTGGAGATTGGAATCGGAGGGTAGGGGGGGAATCTCTCGTTGACTGAGAGCGTGCGATTTTGTTTTATTATAATGAGAAACATATAAACATTTCATTTCATTTCATTTCACTTCGAGTCCCCGTCCCCGGATCTGTGAGTGTGTGTGCGCGTCTGTGCTATCTGCCTTTTGTTGTTTCAACATTTTGCGAAAATTGTTTAATTGTTTGAATTCTATTATCACATTCGGACCGCTCTCCGGCTCTCGGGCTCTCCTGGTCGGTGCCCCCCTCTGCCACAGCAGGCTTTCAAAGTCATAAAGACTAGACCCACTTGGACATGCCCCTACATGCCCCTGCTGAAGTACTGCTGATGTACTCGTACATAAATATATATGTATGTACATATGTACATATGTATGTAGGTATATGGAATTTATAGTCGACAAATCGACGCGAGAATCAGAAACAACTCAAATTACAAAAATATTCCAACATATGTATGTTTGTTTGTCTGCATCCGATCCGATCCGTATCTGTACATACATACATACATATGTATACATATATGTATGTGCTTTGAAAGTAATTAATAAAGAACATTTGCATAGAATTTTGCCCCCGACGGAAATTTGCTCTTCGGAAGTGCTGGCTTGCTCGGGAATGATTATACGAGTACGAGTATATGATTAATTTAGTCCGCGGAAAAGAGTAATCTAATTAAGGTAAATTCGCTAATTGAGAGATTAAAGGGATCAGAGGGAGGCTCCTTATGCAGATGGAGCAGCTCTTACTGCAGTATGAAAAGATAGATATCGCTCTTTGAATGAGGCATGAATCACTCGTGAGAGGCATTGTTTATCCAATTAGTAACGATGTGTCAAATACCCCTTCTCTACATATAGATAACTGCTGGAGCTGGCCTGGCTGATAAATGGCTCCAACAGCTGCCACTGCCACTGCCACTGACAGTTGCAATTGCAACTGGGATTGTCACTAACCTAATCGCTGGCAATTTCCTGTATTACATTGACATAACCATAAAAAGTACGAGTATTATCCTCGAACAGAGAGCAGGGAGCAGGGTACACAATGAGTTGGCTCATTAGGAGGGAAGAGACTGAAGACCGAACACTGAGGCTGCAGCTCTGAGTGGCAGAGGAATGGCTGAATGGCAGGACACAAATACAAATTACGACCCGAGGGGCAATGCCGAGACACAACAACACAACAACACAACGCAACACGGCACAAGAACACAACAAAATACAAACCGAAAAGCAAACAGAAGAAGCAATAAAACGTAAGAAATGTTGGTAATAACTGCGTATCGCAGGGGAGGACAAGGCGACAAGGCGGAGAGGGGACAAACGGGGGGCTAGCAGCTACAGATACATCGGTTAATATGAATGTACACATTGCGGTGGATGTGGATGTGGATGTCCATGAAATGTCCGTAGAGCAGACATCTGCGACCAGCAGTGGGACCGACTGACTACAGGCGACACTAGGCCTGGATGACAGTCTTCATTCCCATCCCAGTCACAGGTCCCCATCCAGTGCCAGTGCCTGTGCCATTCCCCAGTTGCAGTGGCACTCTCCAGTCTGCACCCTGCACCCACCATTCCCTCCATTCCCCCGGCATAGACAATCGGACAGAACAGACTCTCTGGTACTACTAGGTGTCGCCTTTTTGCTGTTGTTGCTGTTGTGTTTCTGTTCGCTTTATAATAAAAATGCAACCATACCAGTTTTAGCCAACTGAAAAACGGCCAACACGGTACACAGCACACAGCACACACTCACACACCCTCAGGAGTGGAGAGTGGAGTGGCGGGGCCAACTCGTTTGCCCCTTCTGCCCACCATCTGCAACTGCAACGGCAACGGCAACGACTGCAACTGCAACAACTGAAGCCACAACCGCAAACTGCATGTGAATTTGGTTTTCGAAAAAAACTATACTAGTACTAGAGCTCCTATGTGTTGTATGTGTGGATACCCTTGACAAAAGGTAACTGCAGCACTTGCAGTGGATGATGTTGTTTGTGCAGTAGCGAGGATTAGCCAGGACACTCCCCAAAGGAAGATAGATGGAGCATTCGGGTGGACATGGGGCTATAGGACTCTCGCAATCAGAGCATTCCGTATTCGGGTTCGTGTGCCTTCCTCCGTGATAGACCTCTCTCTCTCTTTCTCTTTCTCTGTCTGTGTCCGTTCACGCACCTGTCCAAGGCAGAGCCAGGCGGTCTGCGATCCACAATCTTCAGCGGGTCTTCAGCGGGTCTCCACTCCGCACCACCACAGCCAAGGAAATCTCGAATGGGGCCTGGCGACTGGGGAGACTGGAGACACTGCAGGTGTTTTGTTTGTTTGCCGGACAGTTGCTCGCTTGATTATGCTGTTGCTGTTGTTGTTATTGTTGTGCTTGTTGCTGTGGCATGCCTCACATAGAAGGGGGTGGGGTACTGCTGTGGCTGTGGCTGTGGCACTGCCTGCATAATAATAATCCGGCAATTAAAATATGATCGCATAATAACTCGACACTCGTGCGTCTGCATATGATTTATGGTTCAGCTTGTTTGGGACTCTGCTCTGAGTTTTTGACTTATTTATAGAGAGACTAGGTCTGGACCCCCGCTCCCCGCTCCCCTCTCCTCGCGCTCTCCACTGTCGTCCGCTGGAGCCTCTCTTTTCCTCCTCTGCCTCTTCGGGGATGGTTGCTGCTGCTATTGCTGCTGCTGCCGTTCTACGCGTACGCGAAGGTAAATTGCTGTCGCCAAGCGCCAGACGATAGAGCAGTCTTCTCCCCTCTCCCCCCTCCATTCCCGCTCTTAACGTGTTCGCTGCTGCTCTGGACCTGGCCCGAACCGGAGTCCGGGGACTGGGGACTGGGGCCGGCTTGGCTCGTTTCGGTTTGGCAAAACCCAAAACAGAAAACCGAAGAGAAAAAACATTTGATACGCTCTCCGTTTTGGCCTGGTCCACAGCACTGTCTCTTCCCCCGCCCGTTCCCCCTCTTCGCGCGCTTTGACACGGCCTGTCCGACTGTTGCTTCTAATAAATAATTTTAAATGCTGACTGCAAAACGAAACGAGACGGAATGGAAGTGAAGTGAAGTTTAAGTGTAACCCAATAGCCAAAGCCAAAGCCAAAGCCAAGTCGGGCTCTTAATTGCCTGCGTGGGATGCTGCTTGCTGCTGGCTGCTGGCTGCTTGCTGTGTGAGGCTGCTATGCCACTGCCACTACTGTGGATGTTGCAGCTGTGCATGGTGATGGGGTGGTAGGGGAAGAGAGGAGAATGGGAGGGGGAGGGATAGGCAAGTGGGCCAAGTGCCCACTTCGTGGGGTCCAAAGTCTTGACACGCATTTCGGGGGTAGTTCCTGCGTGTGCCTGTGCCCGTGCCCCTCTCCTTGGCCATGGGATGGATGGATGGATGGCTCATGACGTCAGCTTCTTTGTCGCCATATGTCTATGCCCACACACAAACACACGAGCACACACACATACAGATACACAGAAGGGGCATGCGTCATCGCAGGTTGGTTGGAGGCAGCACCAGGCAGAGTCCGCCGATTGCAATTTCACCAGACCAGCCGCCAGACAGACGGACCGAAGTTCTGCGTCACATATCAGACTCGTACTCGGCCCCGTATTCGATGATAATTACGCCATGACACGCAACACACAAGCACACACACACACACACACATACATACATACACACATACACGAATGATTTCCCTTTTGTTGTTCTTGCATACAATCAAAGAAACTAATTAATATTTACAGAACAATACAAAGCCAATGAAAATTCCTCTGATAAGATATTAAAAATAGAGTCAGCGCCCCCCTGTCTTTGCCGCTAAAGAAACCTAGCTGTCTGTGGGTATCTTGTATCTGCTGGATGTGCCAGACTGGGCGGCGGGGGCTATGCCATTGGACTGGAGTGCGGTAAATTATGAGATTATAGGACGGGGCAGGAACTAAAACACACGGATGCCATGGCTGAACTCCTCTGAATCAGTTCTCGAATAATCAGCTTTCTTGGGATCGTTTTCTGCATCCATTCACCAAATGAAATTGTGCATCATTGAATCGGTTCAATTGCAAATGAGAAAAGAAGACTCCTCTTCAGAGGAGACATTTTCAATTCAGTTTTCAAAGAAGTTTCTCCTTAGCATTCGGAAACTCTTGTGAAATCTTGAAACATTTTGTCATCCAGAAAGTAATTTCTTTTATTGGAAACTTCTGAAGTAAACTTGCCCCACCCCATCACCCCAACTGTACTCTCGTGCCGAAAGTTGAGCATAAATATTTGTGAAAAGGAAGCAGACATCAATTGATATGAGAGTCCCATAGATGGCATGCTCCAAAACCCCCCTCCAGCTCGCCTTGGGGCTGCAGCTGAGCTGCCTTGCCCCACACTGCCACACGCAGAGAGAGAGAGAGAGAGAGAGAGAGCGAGAGTTAGATATAAACTAGATTACTAATACGCCGTGTTGTGCCACATTGTGCTCGCTTATTTACAGTCAGCAATTGCAACAATTTACTCAGTGCAGCCAGACAAAATGGCGGCAATGCCAAGCCGAAACACATATGCGTATATGTGTGTTTGTGTGTGTGTGCAACCTCGCTGACAGCATTTGGTGCGTGCCATTTAACTTGACAAGCTCATTTGTTGCAGCCACAAAGGCAACAAAAGCAACAAAAGCAACAGCAACATAAACGAAAGCAACGATAGAGCTTCGCTTCACTTCGCATATGCCAAGACAGCAAAAAGCGAACATTTGTTTAAAATATTTATTTATTTATTTACCAGCACTCGTTCCCGCACCAGCAATGCCCCTGCCACCGGCCAGCCAGGCAGGCTGGCAGGCTGGCAGGCAGGCAGACAATGTCAGCCGCATTTCGGCAGTGCTCGGGAGTCGAGAAAAGCGAGCTAACGCAACAAGATATTTCAGATACCTCGTTCCAATAGAAGATACACGATGTATGTATAGTCATCCGATTTGGATCAAATCATAGCTCATAATACCCCTACAAAGGGTATATCAACTGCAAGGAGAACAAACAATTTCCATTGTACACATAGTTATAGATACATATACATATGAATCTACTACAGAGAGGAAGAGCGATATATACATATGCACATAGGAGAAGGAGAATCAGTAATAGGCGCAATAAAGCACCTTGATAACAACGCTCGCGTGTGGCGCTTCTTGGCCCTGCCTCTGCCCCAGCGGCCCATAAAGCGTTTTGTGGCAAACCAAAGTCCAAAAAGTCGTTTCTTTTGTTTTGCGAAAGGGTTAGCAGCGGTTCAGTTCAGTTCGGTTCAGTTTAGATGAGATGAGCAATTTGTAGTCGCAATTTCACACAAATTATGCAGATACTAGAGATGGTTCGAGATGGCTCTGACTGGGACTGTGGTGGTAACTGTGGTGACTCCTCCTCCGACGAGCGATCATCCAAGCCATTGGCTTGCCGCTGCGGCTCTTAGTGGGCCATTTGTATGGAAATGTATTAATGTGCATTTATGTATTTTCTATGCAAAATGTATGTAAAGAGACACAAACACACAACAGCAGGGAGATAGCAGTAGGGAGGACAGCGGGAGATGCCCATAAAAATGGAAGCAAAAATGTCTGATAATAATCATATGTTAATTTCAAATCAACGCTGATGGGCTGCTGCTGCTGGCCGTCGAGATCCCAGTGGAGTATAAAGAGACTAGTTTATGCGTGTGCCTCAGTATGTCAGTAACGATGGAAAACATTTGGAAAATCCACAGAGGAAAGCTTCAACTAAACTAGAATCCCTTCCAACGAGGAATCGGATCAAGATATAGTAGGTATATATAGTATAGTACTTATAGTATGTATAGATCGGCTCGGTTCGGATCGGTCTGTTCATTAGCTTGGGCTGACACTAGAATTTAGAGCTGCCCGCGATTTGGTCGGAAATTGCTGCCGTAATTGAATTAACACCTACATGCCGTGCCCGTGCCGGGCCAAAACAGAGAGCAACGCAACAACGAGGCCTGCAACCGAGAAACGATCGGTGGCAGGTTCAACGTCACGACACCGAACTAACAGACAGATAAACAAACATACAAGACAGACAGACGGACAGACGGACGGACAGAGACAGAGTGACAATCAAACGTGAACGAAGCTGATCAAGTGCAACTGCAACTGCACCGCGACTCTGGCCGATTGGGGCAGGCACACACACACACACACACACTCGTTGTACGGTACGATCCGTACGATTGCATGTCAAATCTGAAATCTGAAATCGTAGAGCGAAGAGCGAAGATATATGAGCACATCAACGTGAATTAACAGACACATTAAGAGATAGTCGATCTCCAAACACGAGACCCGCGACGAGACAGCGACACTGCCTGGCCTGGCCCGGCCCGGCCTGCCTGCCACAGACACACAGAGAAACAGAGAAACGGAGAAACTGAGACACAGAACCCCACACGACAGACGAAAGACGAAAGACTCTAGAAACGAACTCCATGAAGAGCCAGTGGAAGCGGAAGTAGGGAAACGATCTGATCTGAATCATGGGTGAGGAATTTAGTGCTTACCCCCTGCTTTGTGCTCCACGCTCGGCTCTATGCCCTGCTTCCCCCCGATCCACCTCTTGCATATATACATATATGCACAGCAGATCACAGATCACAGATCGCATATTGAGGTAATATTTTTTATGGCCATATCGAGTTTCAGGCAGCCGCAGAGAGCGACGGGTCGCGACGCGACAGAAATATTAGCGCGAGGCGACGCGACGCGGCGGCAACCGGAGAACCGGAGGCAACAGAACGGGCTGTAGATCTGTGTATTAGGCGGCGCCTGAAATGGTACCCCCGGCACCTGTGCGACAACCCCGACCCCCACCTGCCCCCTCGCGACGATATTTTGTCTTTTCACAAAAATTCGAAAATATTCAAACAATTCGCATTTGGTTGCTAATCAATAAATTTGCCTGTGAAAACCATTTTGATGGTTGAAGAAATCAAACGGAACTACTCGTAGACGGTGGGGGGATTCGCAGTATCGCAGCATTGCAGCATCGAAGCTTGGATGCCCTTCACGAAACATTCAGATTGGAAGGAAAACTTTGCTTATATCCCAAGTTGTAAGTTTAGGTTCCTTCCTTTTCGCGACTTGGCCCACTTTGCCACAGTGGGCGGTGCAATCCCTACCTCGAGCCTCGTTTTTCCTGGCGACTGGCGTTGGGCATTGGGGACAGGGGGGTTTCTTCTCAGAAATTTGAAATCTTTCCTCTGGCATTTCTGTGAGATTGTCATTAAACAAATGTGCCAGAAGCGACGCCGATGCCGATCGCTACCATAACAACAAATAACAACAAATAACAGCAAACAGCAACAACGGCAGTAACAACAAGTTCGGGTTTCGCACGTCACTCGCTGGAATTCCCGTAAATCGTCTGCTCAAAATTTTGTTTCTGTTTTCTTGGGCTCTTTTTTCGCCTCCCATCCATCCATCCATCCAGCCATCCCCTCCTTCCCTTCCCTTCCCCATTTGAGGTGGTTTTTGTTTGGATCGGTAGGTTGGTAGGTTGTTTCTAAAAATGGTTTACAGCTATACAGCAGAGGCCTTTGTGGTTGTTGTTTCTGTTGTTGTTGCTGCTGTTGTTGCTGTTGTTGCTGCTGCTGCTGTTGTTGCTGTTGTTGCTGCTGCTGCGTTCATCTTCGATCAATAAATCCGGTTTTCAAACTAAAACAGAGAGAGAGGGAGAGGGCGAGAGGCCACAAATATTTCGTATACGTAGTCTTTGTTTTTTTTTTTTGATTAACTTTCGCCTAAATAATTGCACAATAAAAATTGCTTGGAATTTCTGTTGCTGCTCGCATTCGTTTTTTTTGTTTTGCTCTGCACAAAGTTCGACTTTGGATTGGATGTAGCTATATATGTATATATACTACAATATGGGTGCCACAGTGAAGCTAGGGGGCAATGTCTGTGCACCAATTAATGTTCTGCTGTTTCGGGCTATTTATAGACTTTGCGGTAAATTTGCTAATAATACTCAAATTTCAGCGAGACAGCACCCACACTCGCACCCGCACCCGCACCCGCACGCGGACTCTTAAACCTTGGGTCCCCGTCCCCGTCCCCAATGAACAATAAAAATCCACAATGCCAGATGATCCATGATTCATGGACAAAACTCTGCACGATCTTCGGCTGAAAAGATGTGAATATTTTTGGCCAGGAATCAGGCCTGAGATTGTTGATCAGATCAGCGATGATCGGAGTAATCTGCTCCAAATAAGGCCTTGAATGATGGCCTAATGCTGATTGGCCAGGCAATCAACGGGCAATCAGAATACTGATCACAGATGTGATGTTCACAGATCCATAGATAGAAATCCACGAATATGAGTGCCAATCGATCGAATAAATGCTCCTTTTGGGCTGAAGCCAATCAAGCTGGCTTTTATTTTGGAAAAACGATGTCAATCTTAAGAAGGTCTTCAATTCGAAGCCAATGAAACGGGGAAAACAAGTCTTAATCAATCGAAAAGATCCATAAAGTGTTTTCACTGCATTCCCCCATAGAAAAGCCATTCGAAACGCCATCTCTCATGGGAGAAATCCCGCTTAATTAATGTATATGATGTGTGACTTTTATGGAGCACTTATTCCGGCACATTTGGGTTGGGTTCGCAATGCTTCGAGCGCTATTAAAATCGCATTACCATTACCGCATTACCCCATTGCGAGGGTAAGACTAACACTAAGAGGATATTCCCCGCTCCAAGAACAGAGAGTGTCCCATAGAGAGAGACATTCGGATGGACAGATGGGAGAGATGAAGAGGCGGGGACGAGTTTGAGGTCTTCACTGTGGTCCTGGGACTCAGCTCTTAGCTCTGGCCGGGTCTGGCTCTGGCTATGGGCTGGGCCACATCGATGATGATGATGACGGTGATGGCTAATAGCTTTGTTAGCTCTTGTACGTTTGTCTGTAGATTGTGACTTTATTATGTCGTTCGATGCATTCATTCATTCCCTTCCCAATCCCAATCCCATTCGCGTTCCACTCTCCTCCTGACATATCGAATTCGTCGTTGACTTTTGTGGCTGTTGTTGGCCTGGCCCATTGTCTTGGGCAATCGTCAATGTCATCGACTTAAGGCTGGGTCTGGGTCTGCGTTTGGGCCTTCTCTTCATCTGGAGCTGGAGCTGGAGTTGGGACTGGGGCCGGGGCCGGGGCTGGGGCTGAAACTGCAGCTGTAATCGGTTCCCCCCACCTATCCTTCAGTTTGGTTTCGGTTTCGGTTCCGTCTGCCTGTCATGTGAATTTGTACCAAATAGAGTTGAAATCTCGAACGAGTCGTGCCCCGAAGGGCCTGCCATTTGACAAATGTGCGTTTTTAGCCATCTCATTGTTGTGGCAAAACACAGACTTCGATATGCAAATACATTGAAATTAGTTGCCAGGCAAGCGACAACCGACAAACCCCAGACCGATCCGAATCAGAGTCTAAGCTGGAGCTGAAGCTGAAGCTGAGGCTGGAAACGGAGATGGAGATGGAGCTGTATCTATGGCTGCGGCTGGGAGTCGTGTCTTGCAGCCCGCGCTCTTCTGGAATTTGCATGATTCGCTAAAGAGTTTCTTGGCTCTGCTTTGGCGCCATTTGTGGGGGATTACGACTGATCTCTGGGCCTTAATGGTTATGCTTTCGATGCTGATGTGGCCGGAGAGACCGCTGTAGACCGATGTAGCTGATGTGGCCGCTGATGTTGTAAGAAGAGCCCGCATTCCGCTGTTAATTGAATTAAGTCGGCGACATGGTCCACTCCGAGAGTAATTGGCAGGAGGCACAGTCCCCAGCCAGGCCAGAGCCAGGCCAGAGCCAACTTGCACTTCTAGCCAGGCTTTTTAAGTGGAACCTGCGATGGAGAGTGTGATAAGCCACCGGCGGGTCTCGGTCTCAGCTCTCGGCTGTCGGGTTTGCCTTCGGGACAGCCGACTACCTACCGCGCATTATTGGGGTCCGATCCCGTCTAGACGCCGTCTGCGTGCCATGCGTAACGTAACCCTTTCGGGTGGAGACACAGACCCGGACCCAGAGCCAGAGCCACGCCAATTTGTTGCCTGTTGCCTGTTCGCTTTCAAGTGCAACGCAACCCCTGAGCGATGGCAGAGTTGGCTTAATTGCTCTGGCCTTGCCGCACCACCACCACCTCCACCTCCACCGGGCTGCTTGACGCCATGTCGGAACCATTAGAAATCGCAGTCTCCAATCGCAGTCGCAAAGCCTATAATCACTGGCCGTGGAGGCACTCAGAGCACTCGGCCGTCAGCCCTCAACAGTCGGCCCTCAGCCATTTTAATTGGCACGACATCGTCAAAGTCGCAGTTGGGTTGGAGTCGCAGTCGCAGTCGCAGTCGCAGTCGCGGCATGCAATGCAGCCGCCGGGCGGTCAATTATACACATTACCGAACAGAACAGAAAAGAACAGAACAGACAACGGAGAACAGAGAACGGAGATCTAAGCTCGACTTCTCATTAAATGGCTCTCGCTAATTCTCACTATTGCCCCACTAGGAGTACCTATTTATAGACCAACCTTAGGCACAGCTGCCGCGCCAAGTGGCGCAGTTTTTGTTTTTTTTTTCTCTTGACAATTTCCCAATCGACCGACACTCGATCGCACATTAACCCCAGCCCCAACCACACAGCCACACAGCCACAGCCAGTCGCTCGAATGATTTGGCGATTCGGAAACTGCGTACGCCGCATGGCCCGGCTCACATGTGGCACGATCATCATCGGCAGCAGCAGCAGCAGCATCAGCAGCAGCAACATCATCTTTATGAGCCTGAACAATGAACCCACACCAAACGATAAGCCGAAAGCAAAGCAAAGCTCGAAACAAATCGCACCGAACCACAGCGCAGGAACCAATCCAATTGAAATCAACTTCAGCTTCAATGTTCTTCAAGAACTGTTTTTCGAATGGAATGGTTCTTGAAGGAGGGGCAATCACTTTGACATTGAAGTTGGATACGAACGAGCAATACGTTACGTAATGCTCTCGATCTGGCCCAGAACCCAGAAGCTATCTTCTTGTTCGCTGTTCGCTGACTGATGAATGATGAGTCGTGTACGAGTATCAACAAAGAAACATGCCTTCTGCCAAGCGTTTGATTTGTGGCTGCTTTGTAATTAGTACATTTTCCAACGTACTACAACGTCAACGTCTATCGTATCGTGTAGTAGTTCCCAGTTCTGTTCTGCTCTGTTCTGTTCTGTTCTGTTCGAGGATTGTCCTTGTCAACTGTGAACGTGAAACTGTGAACGGCTTGACAAATTGCAGCTAATCAACGGTCAACGGGAAACAAGAACAGCGCAGTATCTCGGTGCGCCGCTCCCGATCCGATCCGATCCGATCTGATCCGATGGGCACGTACTCGATCGCCGCTGCCGTTGCTGCATTTGTTTTTCTTTTTTTGTGTGCGACACCTTATCAATTGCAGAAATTAACATATTATTCAGAGCAATATACATATATTCATATATGTATATGTGTACTCTTACTCTTATCAGTCACTGGGTTGTGTGTGTGTCAAATGTGTGTGACAAATGCCTTAGAATAAGAAGGGTATATAGGGTTTAAAGATGATCACGAATCGATTTGCACTTGTTCACTTAACTGACATTTGATAGGTCAAGCACCCCCCGTTTTGGGCAGCTCTCTCCCTCCCACTCGGATGCAGGGCAATGCTTTGGGCCACGCGATTGGGGATTCGATTGAATTGGATTGGTGGGGATTAAGTGATTCATTGAGCTCTATGGCCATCGAGAGATTCGTATCCGCGTTGGGCTCGATTCGGTTCGGCGTTTGACTGGCGCCACTTTGAAGCTGCCAGAAATCAATAAAAAGCCAACAGAGGAGAGCAGCTGAGGAGAAAACCAAAGATCTTTGGCCAAATAGATGGCTGTTGCTGGTTGGTAGGTTGCTTGTTGGTTGGTTGCTCAAGACAAATAATAAAAAATTATGCGGCAACAACAGCAACAGCAACAGAAACAGCAACAGCAACAGCAATCGAAATTAATTATAACTCAAACAAGCATTACAATATTCCCGGGCTGGCGCCAGCCAGTCAAAGATCATTAACATTTTTATGATCCCCGACCCGACACCCGAACAAAGAGCCACCACACATAAGGCTCATATCTGTTGTTACCTGAACACCCAACAGCCATAAGATACACAGATCACACAGATACAGATGCAGATACAGACATAGACACAGCACAGGCAGTACGCACCCATAAATCGCAAAACTAATAATGTCCAAGTTGTCTTAACACCTCTCGATACGATAGCCGGGGAATGACAGGGGCGGGCCGGAGGCTGTGCTGATGATTCGCAGAATTCGTATGTTGGTGAAAGAACGAATCCATGGGATCGATGCGATGCCTCGTATCGGTGGACATCATCTCATGTTCTGGGTACGGGCGTCGTAAAACCCAAAACGAAATGATTTACTGGCAAAATTTCACTCTGTATGTGGCGGCAAGTGCAAAGTCTCTAGGTCAGATCAGAGCCGCGGCAACAGTTGTGGCACGCACACACACTGCCAGCGACGAGACACAGCACTGCCGTCTGCCAGCCTGCCTGCCTGCCTGCCTGCCTGCCACAGACAGTTCCTCCAAAATACATAGTTCTAAAATTAATCCGAACAAACAACAAAGTTGTGTTGTATTGTAGGTACAAAGTGGTACTCGACTCGTGCAAAAAACACCTGCAGAATGTCCAAACAATTCTATTTTGACTCGCTTGCTTTTATTTTTAAACTAGCCGGCTTGATCGTGATCTTTCATTTCTCATTTCTTTCATTTATCCTCCAGTCATAATTCACCGGAGCAACTGCAACCACAACCACAACAGCAACAACGGACAGAGCAATATTCGCAGTACTTCGCAGGAATCATCCACCAATCCAAGAAGGAAAACTAGTAGAGATTTCTGAAGAACGCGATCGAATTGTGAAAATGTGTTGCAAATCAAGTGGCAAGTGGAAAGCTTGTGGCCCGTCTCCGTCTCCCAGTGGACAGCAGCAGCTGCATACCGAATCAACATCAACACCAACATTGAGGCGGCAAACACATTGGAGAACAATCCGAGTCCCGATTCTCGCATTGATCCTGCTCTCGATGCTCCTCCAACTGCAGACGACTGCCGCCGGAGTCGGGGATAGTCTTCATGGTGAGTGCTCTCATGATCGTGGCGATCGATCGATTTAATGTATTGTAAATAATCGTAATCATACTTGAACGCGTTGTGTGTAAAAGATCACTTGAGAATGATTACTTGATGGCCTGATGGGAGCGTGAAGAGATCATTTCCCTCATTAAGTGGGGGATCGCTGATGAAGAGATCTCTGTGGGAACTGGATTCAATTTTGGCCCTCTATAAAACCGCTTCCATATGGGTATTTTGATTGCTCTATTAATGATCTTTTTACGATGCAAGTGAAGACAAGATTCGAGGATCCAAAACTAATTTCGTCATTGTTTAAATGGCAGTCTTCTGGCCATAAACTCCATCTCAAATCTGATCGTAAAACTCCGTAGACGAAGCCGACACCGAAACCTCCTCTACCTCTATTGAGCTCAACACATTCTTCCAGAATTTGAAAATATTATTCAAATATTTCCAACAGTTTCTCCACCGCAGCTTCCTCCCCTGTCCAGACTTGGTTATGGCTTATGGATATGAATCATGGATTTTAACTGATTTTAGCTGATTTTTACGAGGTTATAACAGCTTTGGCTGCCAGCAGGCAGCTGCAGCCATTATACTCGTAGATCGTAGATCGGCTTAGTTATTCCGATCACTTTTCCAGGGAACTTCCAGCAATTGTGTCACTGAGTCATCAGCATTGTGACATTGTGATCGACTTTGCAGGGTCGAACCTTTCGCTGGTCTGAGTGTTACCCTTAATCGGTTGTAGTTTGTCTATGAAAATAGATTCTGGTCTCGCTGATCTTGCTCTAGCTCTAGTTCACGCTCTCCTGTTGTTAGGCGCACGCTCCCGCGAACACGTGGCGCCTCCTCTCCCCACGCTCTCTTCCCGCTGTGGCTGGCGCTTAATCTGCGAGCTGTGATTAATTAGCGAACGGCGCCGCCGACGTCAGCCGCCGAGGGGGCAGGGGGATGGAGAGTGGTGCGGGAGCAGCTACCGCCTGTGAGCATATTCCTATCAGACTCTCCCTCGCTCTCCTCTCGGACTCTAAAAAAATTTTGAGTGGACTTTTGTGGATTTTTGAGTGTGTTAAACGAAATAAAAAATCGCATAAATTAGATATATTGCAGTGCCGATATATCGGGTTACTTGAGCCAAGTTCATTAACTGTTCTGTCCCCCAGAGACGGAACGGAACGATAACGATGGAGCGACGAAAAGAGAAAGGAATATAGAAAGTCCCCGGCGGCAAACGAGAAATTAAATTTTTCTGTTTTTTTTTGGGGGGGAGGGGGGGAACATTTCCACTTGATTTGTTTATGAAAAGAGGGACGGATGTAGTGCAGGGGAAGAGGGATCCAAACAGCAGGACACAATCGTATAACAGGAAAGAACAAGAAGAAGAAAGAGCAATCCGGAGGTCCATCATCAAAGGTTTCCCTTTCCCTCCACACAGAACCCCAAACAAACAAGGGAACAAATTATATGGATTGCACAAAGGCAAGGGGGAAGCGGGGGGATCAAGTAGTGGAGGAAGAACGATAATAAGTCCTAAAGCCGCCCACAGAGCGCAGCAGCAGAAGCAGCAGCAGAAGAAAAAGGTAGCACAAATGCATTCTCTGCCCCTTTAGCACTCTCTCTCCCTCAGTTGTAGCGCCGGCGTCTTCATTTATCACTGCACACAAAAGAGAGAAAGAGAAGGGGAATTGCTGCTTGCATTTCTGTGTGTGTGCGTTTATCAGCACATTGCAGGTGGTCTCTCCTCCTTCTCCTTCTCCTTCGCCAACACAAAAAGAACGAGAGTACGGGCTGGGGCTCAGGTCACCTCGTCTCCCTCTCTCATTCTCCGCTGTTTCCGTTGCCTTTGGCTGCGCTCTTTCACTGCTTCTGCTCTGTTGTTGTTTTGGAACATGTTTCGACATGCACTGCTTGGCCAAGGTGTATTTATACAAAAGTGAGGCATCACTCGCGAGGACTCTGAGTAGTCGTAAGAACGATTCAAAGAACGAACATGCACAACCCTGTATAAATGGACCATTTGACTTGGCGCCAGCGACAGAGCAGCAGGTAGCGGCGCAGGCAGAGGCAGCCGAGCTCCAAAAGGTAAACCAAACAAAGAAGCACTCTTTTACTCTCACACAGATACCGCGATAAGTGGCCTAATCTCTTGACCTGCACGGTGGCAGGGGGAAGGGAGTAGGGGAAGGGGTCTATTCTCCATTTTGGGTCACGTGCTCGGATACCATCTCTCCGTCAGTAGGCGATTTCCGGCGATTCTCATTGCGTGTTTGTGCATGAATGAATTATCTGTGTGTGTGTTTGCCTAGTATTATTACATCAAGAGGCAGGAAATGGTGGAGAAGGGGAATTTACGATCCCCCGATAAGCGCAACCCCTCCTCTCTCATTATCTGAATCACTAATCAAAAATGTAATTCCCATTTCAGGCGATCTTCTGTCCTGCTCGGTCGAGGGAGAGGAGGTTCTGACGGGCATCCAGAATTCCAAGTGCTTCAAGTGTATCTGCCAGGTAAGTTTCGACGGTTCTACCAGTACCAGTACCAGTACCAGAGCGTCCCCTCGTTTATTCAACCCAACTCTGGGCGGGTCCTGGGATCCTTGCCAAGACATGGACCAGGACTTGGCCTTTGGCATCGATAAAAAGTCATTTAAAGCGGAATGAAGTGAAATAACCTAACATGGGCAAAATGGCCAACATGGCCAACACGGCCTCAAAGCTGAAATAAATCTTATGTACTGTACTGTCTTGTCCTGTTCTGCCCTGTCTGGCTCTCTGCATGAGGCGACGCCAGTGTCCAGCCAGCAGGACATCCACACGCAGACACATTTCATTGAAATGGAATCCTTAGTCGCCTGCCAAAATGAAAATTCCAAAAATATTTCAAATATCTGTGTACTGTCCGTCCGTCCACCATAGGAGTGGAGACATATGTACACTCTATACAACCTACATAGCTGTGCGTGCCAGCTGTTTATGAAGGGGCCGGCGTAAACATAGTTATTACTCGACGAAATGCAGGAGTTGCAGATCTGGCCGGAACCGGCTGAAAATGTTTGACTCTGTTTGCATTTGTTTGGCTTCGCCTTCTTCCTCTCTCTGGCTCACTCTCGCTCTGCGGATCTCCCTCTGTCGCTCTCTGTCTCTCTCTCGCCTTTGAATTTTTATGATCCAAGGTCGTCAAACGGGTTTCGACGCTACATGACAATCGTTAACCACAGTGTAGGACGGGTGTGGATGGTATGTGTTGAGCTAGAGGTAGTATAGTATGGCTTAGCGATCGTTTGACAAACACTTGGCGCCGCTGCCGTGATTTTTCGTCGCCAGCTACCGACGGGCTTCGATCCCCGGACTTCGTCGCTCTTCCAGCCTCGCTCCCGTTCCCGGCTCGAGCTTAAGGTTGAACTTCGTGTCGTCATTAAGCGAGCGCGTGCTCATTGGGGGAGGGGGAGGTAGGCCTTTTCAGGGTTGCCAGATAGCTGCAAGTGGGGTTGCCTGCCGCTAATTTAACGCTAAGCGCTGCTAAACGCCGCTGCTCCAATTTGACCGACAGACGCCGCCGCTGTCGCTGCCACCGAAGCTGGCGCCGATCATTCCGATCGATCCCATCCGATCGGGAGCTGCTACGCTTCGCTTCGCTTCGTGCGACCGACTCACCGATCGATTGATCGTCGAAGCTCTTTCGCTCCGGGCTAAGCTTCGTTGTGATTATTATTTCCATTGTGGCTGCCGTCGTCGTCGTCGTCAAGTGGGCGTAACCGAAATTAAAAAGCAGCAGCAGAAAACACAATGCTGGCGCCACCTTACTGGGAAGGCGCCATGACCAGCGTGCCGTCCCACTCTAGCACGGCGGCCCATTCTGCATCTCTGTCCCTCCGACCGTTCGACAGTCGATATGATATTCTCTGCTGCGTCGGCGCGCAGCTCATTAAAAGTTCATGAAATCGAATTTAATTTGTGTTTCGTTTGTGCCTCTCTTAATTCTTCGCTTCTCGTCTCTCTCCCTATCGGAAGCTCTCTTGCTCTCTCCCCCTCTCTCTCTCGTTTAGGTCTGCCAAAAAAGTTCCTCAATGAAGTGTGCAAAGCGTTCAACTGTAATTTGGGGGAAGCACGCATAAACCCGATACTTTATGGCAGCGCGACTGTACCCATACCCGTACTCACACTCCACTCACACTGGCAGACTCATTATTCGTACGAGTACTCGTGGTTGGGGGTTAGGGGGAAACTTTTACGACTGGCGTTTATTGTCTAAAATATATTAGTATACAAATCTACATACATATACTGGTTGAATAAATACATAAATACTCGCATGGGGAAAGCTTATCCCGTCAAGGACAATCAAAGAAATTGTCTCTCAGACAGTCTCTGACTCCGCGTCAACAAATTTTCGGTTTTATTCGTTTATTATGCTGAATCCGCTGAATCGCTCCTAATGGTTTATGATTTAAACGGTTTTTATGCTTTCCTCACCAACCCTCTACCCCGACTGCCACCCACTCAGGATGATTTTCTCTAGAGAATAGATATTTGCAAATTAAATTGAAGGATAAAGTTACATTTTCGTGGGTACTGCAGCTACTGCACGACTCTTGATTAATATTAATGAAGGATTTATGATCAGGAAATGGAAATCATAGGAGCCCTTTAGATTGAATTAGTCGATTGGGACTATCTTGGGAATATCCTCCGCATGCGGCCGGGCAGCAGAGCGGGAATTCACTCTTAACTTGTGCACATATTTCAACAATTTCGCTTCAGTTTAAGCCATGAATATGGAATGCTATGTAGAGAATACTTACTGGAGCATGGGCAAACCAGATCTGGCCAAATATTCAGGTCTGCCAACTGCCAACTCCTTTCTTGCATATTCCATTGGAATTCCATTCTAAACCGAGCCCGATGCCGATTCCGAGTTCAATTCCACTTCCAATTCGAGCCATAGCCCACAAGTGACAAAATACACATGACCATAAAACCACAAGACTGTCATTACCATATTCACTCCGTGTCTAAAGAGACTGAGACTCTAGACTGGCCAAGTTTGCCGGCCAAACGTTTGCTGTTTGCCGTTTAAGCCAAGATGGAGATGGCTAATACTCGCACAGAGAGATATACATAGATAGAGAGAGGGAGAGAAAGAGAGCCAGACGGAGAGGGAAACGAAGACGGTGTTAAAACTGATCATGTTTTGTCAAACGCAAGGTCGTTAGAGGCCGTTTGCAAATGTGGTTCTGCCACTGTGGCACACATAGATACATACGCTCACACACACATACACGCTGCCGCTGGGCAACAACCATTCTACTTAGCCGCTCGGCCGATGCCGTTGCCGTTGCCATCGTGGCGCCTCTCTCGCAGAGCGTCGCGTAGCGGAGCACAAATGTGCTTTAACTTTCATGTTGGCTGAACATTTTTCCATACCGGTTCTAGATTAGAAAGAAAGAATTTCAAAGCATAAACAGCTGGATGGAGATAGAAATAGAGGGCGGAGAGGGGTAATGGGCAGAGGGAAGTCGGTGGACCAGAAGTCCAAGTCGCTGCCAGATTTCGAGAACATTTGAACTTTGATCCCAGAGACGGAAAGCGATTAAAGTGATATTCAATTGCATTTTATGGCTGCCACAAACAGACAGAGATAGAGAGAATGCCATACTAAAGTGGAATTAAAATTCCAACTAGCAACTGCCATTAAATCTAATACGATGATAAACATCTACCCTCCGCTCAGACACCCGTCGCATTTTCATTTTCATTTCATTTTCATAACAATTGCAAATTTTTGCCCGTTGCCCCGTTTTCCCCCATCCAAATTGAGATCCAATCTGGTTTCGTTGCACTAAATTATTCACACAGATTCACATACACAGACACACACACACACACATGTGTATACGAATGCACAGTGGAAACCCTCTCGAAACCCCCAGACATTGTTCGGAGCAACTGCATACAAATTAGTGAAATATTTTGCCTGTTTTTGGTCGACATCTATCTAGATTTATAGATACATTTACAATTAGCGGCGGCCCCAGCAGTCGCAGCCACAGCCGCAGCCGCAGCCTCAGATGCAGCTCCGCTCCGAGTCGACTCGAACCCGGTCTGGGTCTGGTCTGAGTCTGGCTTTAACCTGTCACTGTTACAGCCACCAGCCTGAGCCACCAGCTGCGCACAAGGGTTAAAGGCAATTGCATAAGCCTGGCAAGTTGCAACAATTTGACTTATGATCGACATCAATTCTAATGGGCCGCGTTGCAGCTGTCAGCATGTCGTTAACGAGCAGAAAAAAACTCCAGATACATAGATACACCCATAGATACGATTCGAGCCAAATGGTGCTACCAATGTTGGTGGGCAGGGATTGGTTGGCACTGTCTGGGGATAAGCTAACGAGAGGGGCAGCTATAGGGATAAATTACCGTAGCATAAATCATCCGAATCTGCGAGAAACACTCTGCATAATCCCAGCAGAACCCCGTCTCCCCAATTCGAGACAAAGTCAAGGCAATCGCCACGCCCCTGTCTAGATTCGCTAGCGTAAATTACAGCGGAGGCTGGCCGGCTCTGGCTCTGGCTCTGACTCCCCGAAGGTCAGAGTGCACAGCTTCATTGAGCAATTGCAATTGCAAATGGCAGGCAGCTGTTGGGCTATAAATCAGGCCAGAGAGAGAGGTTTAGAGACGCAAATCATACGCTTAGCGACTCTGACAGTCGTCTCTCACGCGTAGAAATTGCGCATACGCCACGTGGGACAACAGAATATTCGTATACATATCTAAGCAACTACATCCTCCCTAGTTCTAGAGCCACATTCATTGCGGGTTTCATTTGACTCCACAGAACGGCTTTGTGAACTGCGCCAAGAGCTGTCCGGCCATCGACGACTGCTACCTACTGGAGTCCAAGCTGGAGTCGAGCGATCCTTGTTGCCGCAAGTGTAAAGGTAAGCCCCGCAAAGGGAAGAGGATTCAGAAGAGATCCCTTGATCGGAGATTCCTTTGCTCTATAGGTTGCATCTTTCGTGGGCTTCCCTATGCGAGTGGCGCTGAGTGGAGCGACCCGGAGGATCCCTGCAAGACGTACAAGTGCATCGCCAGTGTTGTCACCGAGACAATACAGAAGTGTTATTCACAGTGCGACGACGACCAGCTGCAACCGCCGCGCCCCGGCGAGTGCTGTCCCACCTGTCAGGGTAAGTCCTTAACTAACTTCACATATCAAATCAATCCGATCCGAACCGATCTGATCCGAGCTATTCCAGTCCAGTCCCCAGACCCCAGCCCCCTGTACGAGCGTCAGAGCACCAACATCACTCACTAAAATTAGCTGCAGCCTCAGAGACTAATGCCTCATAATCGCCAGACAATAGAGAGTCAGAGAGCGACAGATGGTCAACGATGTGTCCACAAAGCGATACTCTGCCAGAGGGCTCTACGGGAGGCTGCTTAAAGATGATCATCAGAGGGAGAGATAGATAGAACAGAAAGATATGAGATCGTTACCCAATACTTATTAGAGGATCACTTGCAGTTTCTGTCGGTGCAATCCGCCATAAGATCATTCAGCTTCCCCTTTGGAGACATCACATTGAGTCCAAGAATGCTCGATATTCGATATCCAATCAGATTAAAGATCATTGAGACTTCTTTATGACTCTATTATCAAATGATTTATTCATGGGGCATTCCGATATTCGACTCGACTCGGACCGTCTTCCGATCTGTTTTGATCCGTTCTGCTCCTCTGTTATTGTTGGCTCTGACCGATCTGCTGGTTTATGGGCTTTAAATTGTCTATTAAGGGGACAATGTCGCCCCATCCCCATCTGAGAAAACAACAATATCAAAGACCAGACCAGATCGAAAAGAGACTGAAAATTCCGGGCCCTCGTATGAGTTGAAAACCCGTTTCGGCGATCGAATGCGCATTCGCAGTCGATCGCCGATTCGTCTGTGGAAAATTTCTTGGCTCTCAGCCAAAGATCGGAAAGCGATCTAAATCATATGCGACGAAATAGGCCGATGTCTGATGTCTGATGGGATTCGATGTGCTTAACTATTTGGCAGGTTGTAAGATCAACGGACAGACCGTAGCCGAGGGCCAAGAGGTCGTCGCCTCGATCGACGACCGCTGCTTGGTCTGCCAGTGCGGCGATAACCAGTTGACCTGCGCCAAGAAGACCTGCCCCATTCTGCAGTGCCCCAAGACGAAGCAGAAGCAGCACCCAAACGAGTGCTGTCCCCGCTGCACGGAGCAGCGGGTCTTCATACCAGTAACAGGTGAGAAGAGTCCCAGCCCCCCATCCAACCCAGCCACCCTAATGCACCCTGTTCCTTCTCTCTATCTCCGTTCTCTTCTTTCTCCAGGAAAGTGCATCTTCAACAACAAACTCCACTATGACAAAACGCAGTTCATGCCGGACCGCTGCACTAACTGCACCTGTCTGAACGGCACCTCCATCTGCCAGCGGGCCACGTGCCCCATTCTGGAGTGCGCGCCAGAGTTCCAGGAGGACGACGGCTGCTGTCCCCGCTGTGCAGTGGCCGAGGTGCGAAGCGAGTGTAGCCTGGAGGGTATCATCTACAAGAACAACGAGACGTGGAACATGGGCCCCTGCCGCAGCTGCCGTTGCAACGGTGGCACGATTCGATGCTCAGAGATGCGCTGTCCGGAGGTGAAGTGCCGGTCCAATGAGGAGCTGAAGCTACCGCCGGGCGAGTGCTGTCCCAGGTGCGTGGAGACAGCGGGCACCTGCACCGTGTTCGGTGACCCGCACTTCAAGACCTTCGACGGGAAGTTCTTCAGCTTCCAGGGCAGCTGCAAATACCAGCTGGCCGCCGACTGCCAAGGGCACAGCTTTCACATCCGCCTGACGAACGAAGGGCGCGGCACGAAGCGCTCCAGTTGGGCGAAGACGGTGACGCTCAAGCTGCACAACCTGCGCATCAATCTCGGCCAGAAGCTGCGCGTCAAGGTGAATGGGACGAGGGTGGTGCTGCCCTACGTGGGCCGAGCAGGCGACCAGAACGTGACAATCGGGCGGCTGGCCGAGGGCGGGGCCGTTCTGCTGCGCTCGGAGCTCGGCCTGGCCATTGAGTGGGACGGCAGCGGTTTCCTGCAGGTCTCTGTTCCTGCCCACTACAAGCACCGAATGTGCGGCCTGTGCGGCAACTTTAACGGCAGCGGACGCGATGATCTCACGGGACGCGACGGGCGCCCGCACGGCGACGACGAGGTGTGGCACTTTGCCAACTCCTGGAAGGTGGGCGGCCCCAAATCCTGCTCCCGCCCGCGCGAGAACATCGCCGCCCTGCCCACATGCAACAAGCGCCGGTCGAGCTTCTACTGCCAGCCGCTGCGCGTCTCGGAAGTATTCGGACACTGTGATAGTAGGCTTAATCCCATCAACTACATCGACTCCTGCCGCATGGACGTCTGCGAGTGCCCCTCGGGCAGCTGCCACTGCGACAGCTTCGCGGCCTACGCCCACGAGTGCCGCCGCCTCGGCGTCCAGTTGCCCGACTGGCGGACAGCCACCAACTGTCCTACCGGCTGGAGACGGAATGCCACTCTCGCGAACTTCTTGGACAATGAGTACTACGGGGATAGCTTGAGGCGCTTTCCCGTTCCAGGCTCTCTCAAGGGGCGGCGCCGCAAGCAGCAGCAGCAGCATCAGCACCATCTTCAGCATCTGCAGCAGAGGAGCAGGCAGAACCAGAATCACCAGCAACTACACCAGCATCAGAAGCAGAATCAGCTCCTGGACAATGAGTTCATCAAGAAGCATGTCCCCAGCAGCCTGTTGCATCAGCGTGCGCCGGATCGCACGCCGCCGCCACTCCACTGAGTGGAGTGAAGGACTGAGAAGGAGAGATGAGATACCCACAAGAGATGCCATAAGTTACTACACGCACACACACGTACACTCTCTCACACTCACATTCTCTCTAACTTTTCGTAGCATACTTTTAGCAGCAGCCGAAAAGAGAGGAGAGAGCGAAAGAGAGAGTGGGGGAAACTTTTAGTTGAATTCGCTCCCATGACAGACAGACAGACACGACAGACAGGCAGCAGTATTAAGCTGAAGCATTACGTACAGTCCTCTGGAACAGGCAGATATACATAGACACATATTTATATAAAGATATAGAGATATAATGCACTATCCATAAATGAAACTCATCCTCCAACTGTCGCCATTTCGCATAGATAGCCTAAGTTTTATTTATTTTAGCTTTAGTAAAGGAATTTTCTTGATTAGATCAAACGGCTCTGTACAATACAAAACTACTATTTATGGATGTATTTTGTATTGGAATAACTATTATGATGATGATGATGTTTGTTGTGTGTGTGTGTGTGCCTGATTTTTTATTTGTTTTTGTATTCCTGTAATTAACAAATGGAACTCTTACTAGTACTCTTAAAAAACTCCTAAGTGTACGTAGAGGTAGACGTAAACCTAGCTAAAGTTTGCTTAAAATTTAAGCTCTACGCCTAAGTCTCCCAGACAACAACACCTAGAACAACACCTAGCACCGATACTACTACTACAATACCACAATACTAATATACGTATGAGAATAGCACAAACAGTATTTTTGCCTAGTTGAAACTTGAACGAAGCCCCGAGCGGAGATCCGATCTATCTCCAGTCTCGCACTCTTACTCTTCTACTCTCCAACTAAATACTTAACCAGCTCGAAGAAGAACTTTCCAATTTCCAATTCCGCTTATAATCCTATAACCTTTTTACCCCCAAAACTGTGTTAATATTTATAAACCCCTACCTACATATATATGAATCTACTACTCCAACTACTCGTATTTATGCACTTCCCTTAACCGTAAACGTAATCCGGAAGGAACCACGGAGGAACGCGAAAGGAGACGAAGCTTTTGCCATTTTTCAATTATACGGATTAATCAAGTTTAACCTTAATGTAATTTACTTAACTATAAAGATACAAGATACGTCTTGAAAAATATACTACAGTATGGCTGGATCTGTAAATTTGCCAGACTCGGAATATCCTAAAGAGGAGGAAAGAACAAAGGACACCCCAATGCAACAATTGCAAATGAATAAATGAAATTAAAATATACGACAAAACAAATCTAACGAAAATTGTGTTCATACTATATTTAGGGATCGGGAATCGCGGATCGGGTTCGGGGATCGGGGATCTTGGCTTTGGGATGATCTCTAGCAAGTGCTGATTATTGTTAAACGTTCGAGTGTGGCATCGGTTTCGCAGGCACGAACGCCGCCACAGCCTCTACTCAAGTCCAACTCCATTTCCCGTTCAGACTCAACAAAGAATTGGAGACGCTGCGTCTGGGGAGTCACGGAAGGAAGTGAAGTGAGGCAAGCACTGCCAGCAGCCCAAAGCAGCTGCCAGCGGTCATTCCAGCACCAAGGCGACCCATGACGAGATGCAGAAACTGAGACAGAAACAGAGTCCCAATCAGAGCCAGAGTCTGGCTGGCGTCGAATTACGGGGCACTGGTAATGGCCATGGCACTGGCAATGCCAATTTATGCATGTTTGCTTAGCAATAATTGTCAGAGTTGTCTAGGGTTGGGTGACCAATTCGAGTCCCAATCCCATTCCCAATCCCCACCGGGGACGCACACAGAGACAGGACGGGACGGGATGGGACGGGATTGGATGGGAGGGAAGCGCGGGGTACACAAGTTTGTCTGTAATTTGAACATGCCACAAGCGGCGGCTTGTTGATTTCTTGGAAAGAGCCACATCGCACACACTCAAAGAGCTCGTAAATTCAACGATCCGATCGAAGGCGATTTAGAAGGAAAACACAATCTGGCCACTGGCCACTGGCCATTTCTCATTGCTCATTGCTCATTGAGGAAAGCCACAGGCAGTGGCAGAGCCACGCAACAGGCACGTGCAGGGAATAAGCAACAAGTCGATTCCCATACCCATTCCCATTCCGATTCCCATTCCAATTGCAGCCTGATTGATGCCCGTCGCTGCTCGTTGTTCAGCAGAAACGATCTCGATCTGGTATTGGGTCTGGTCTGCCTCTGGCAGTGGTTCTGCAACTGCGACTGGACTCTGGTGACATCTGCCTGATGTAATGCCTTTGAATGCTTCCGCGTGTCGCTCGCCTGGAGACGCCGACCGACGCGTGCTCTGTCCTTATCAGGCGCTAACTTGTCCATATCGGTGCAAATGCCATATCCATTCCACTGGGGAGATCTGTACAGCGAGCGACTGGTGTGGCGCCACGGCGTGAGCCAAATTTGGCCTTTGGCGAAATGTTTGTCGGACAAGTGGCGTTTACTGCATTCCCCATGGGGCGGCATTAGACCAGAGATGGGCACAGAAGAGACGGGGCACTCAGTCTTCGCCCATTCGCTCATATTTCATAGACATTTCGTCCCTTAACCACTTAAAATCCCCAATTTATCAATCCGTGGTATAGCAATGCAGCAGGACTCATAAAGATGTCCAGCTGTCCAGATAAGCCGCCGGCAAGGACAAGCCGCGACCATCGATGTCCTCAGCCATGCA
The DNA here is from genome assembly GCA_035041765.1 of Drosophila algonquin. Classification (NCBI taxonomy): domain Eukaryota; kingdom Metazoa; phylum Arthropoda; class Insecta; order Diptera; family Drosophilidae; genus Drosophila; species Drosophila algonquin. The sequence continues at coordinate 1,973,195 of JAWNKY010003561.1, forward strand.
TCATCTGCCAGCCGCCGACAGATGGGGATACGATGGGATAGGAGGGGATGGGAGCGCTCCTAAGTGTGCATAAGCGAGTGGAATCGCATGAATCATCCGGAGTGCGCGTGGGAGCAGCCATTGTCATCGTCTTGGCCATTAGCGCATACAGACATATGTCAGCAGCATCCACTTCCACTTCTATTTCCACTGGCACCCACGTAAGTCGGTCCAAGGGCTGCACTTTCCTATTGCCTCAAGGGTGTGAAGGAGGGTGGAATTCCGAGATTCCTACCCACGCCTGGGCACCAAATGGGGATGTTGACAGAACTGGACAAATGTGGCATTATTTATGCTATTGATCCGCCGGAAACACGAGTGAGCGAGAAAAAGCGACCCGCAAGAGGGAGATGGAGAGGAGTGCCTATGCAATCAAAATAAATTGAAGCATACTCTTCGGCGCTGTCCTTAAAGCGGAAGAAACGGGGTGGCAGTTCCAAGCGACAAGCAGCATCATCAGGGGAAGGGGATGCTGAAGGGGATTTTGTGTATACTAAAGTTACTTTGTAAATCAATATTCTCTCCAATTGAGAAACCCCCATTAGGACAGTCGTTAAATCTATATGTAGATAAATTTTACCCAATCGAAATTGGATACTATCACCTCGTATTGTTATACACCAATCAAAAAAGGCTTCCCTTAGAATTCCTCAAATCGAAATCATTCATTTTTTTCCGTATCTGTAGTCTCTATTCGAAATCCATGTTTTCTGCATAATTCAAGACATTTTCCTCCAGCTGCGTTTCATTTGCCGACACCTTAGATTAAGTTGTCTTGACCATAGTTAATTAACTGTGTAAATTGGTTATTAATTGCCGACACCTCCCCCATAAAACCCTCCTCCACACAGCTGTCAATCAGTGTCAGTCATTAGATATACAAATATCTGCGGAGATTTGTTTGGCTTACACGAACACAAACACGAATACGAGATGAGACTGAGATGACTGAATGAATTGTTTAATTAATGAATAGATTCTTCCATCTCCATCCATATATGTATGTGATTCTTATGGATTGTTGACTAATTTAATTGGCAATCAAGTATTCAGCGTTCGCTCTAATGTCGATGGCATGTGTCGACCCAGCCCCTGTCCCACTGAAGCACAATGAATTATCAAGATATTGGACATTAGAATATACTCTCTGTCCGAAGGACTTCTCATAGAACTCTCTCTTTCCCACGCAAACTCACTTGCTTTCGCACCTCGACAGACAGAGAGGCGTCGACATTCGTTGGATTTTGTTGGTCAGCGAAAACTGGTTGGCATCCAGATCCAACGCATTCAGATATGTAAATACATATGTATGTATGTATGTATGGCGAGTCAATGTTGTTTATTAATTATATTAAATTAACTTTGCTTGTTGCCCGATTCGATTATTGTGTACCTGTATCCACATAATTCATTTCATTTGCGCTAAACGAAGATTCCACCGCAATCAGATGCAATTATGCAAACCCGTCTGAGACTGCTTCTGCTGCTGCTGCCCAATGACGGAAGTTGTTCGAGTGCAATCCGTATGGGGTATTAATTGCGCTTATCTAATCTCAATCCCAATCCCAATCCCAGTTCGAATTCAGTGAATGGCGCAGTGATCGGCGATCAATGTTGCGAGTGTTCCGTGACTTCGCACGTGTATTGGGGAAAGCCTCCTCCCATCAATCTTGCTCGCCCGCTAATAACAGTCATTAGTGCCAAAAGAACCAACAGTTTTTGAAAAAGGAATACAAATTAGTCAAGCTTTTGGAGGAAGTTCGAAGTGTGAGATACCCCGCTCCCATATAGTGGTATTAAAACACATGCTACAACCCATCAATTAGCAGCACAATAAGGTGTTCAGTCTTTCTCCCCGAATTTCTCCGTCATAAATCCACAAAGAGAAGCTTAAATCACGCGACACTCTTAAGTGCCACCTTATCGGGCATAATCGTTGTCGAAATTTGCATATTAAAGCCACTAAATTTAGTCTAATAGGTTCTAAGTTTTGACTGGATTTGAGACTAAGACTGTCGTCGTCGCTGGTACTGAACGGATATATGTGTCAATAAAAATCGGGTAATTAATTGCACGCCTCCTGAAATGGATAGCCGCTGTTTCCCAAGCAAACCAAGCGGCCAAAAAAAATGCCCGTGTATGCATATATAGATCTTTTAACGATCGCATTAACTTCAAACGCGCACATTTTATGGTGTGTTCTGTCAATCGTTGGCCAGATCGATCGATCGCTGGATCCCAGTTCGTGGCAGCAACGAACTTTGGGGCACTCTCTTCCCCCAACGCATGAGGCTTGGAGTGATACAGAATAGAATAGAAATGACCAGAACAAAACCGACCGGGAAGATTCACTCCTCGTCGGGTCTGCTCGCCCTCAAATTAATATTTATATTTATTATCATTATTTTGTATAAACTTGTTCTTGGCCGTTTTGTTCTAAACGTGTTAGAAAGGCTTGGCTTCGGCTTCGGCTTGGCCTGGCTGTGGACTTTGCGAAATGGCATTAGAATCGAGAGAAATATATAAAAAAGTTAGTTAGCAGGCGGCACACTCTCTAGCTCCGGCTCTGCCCGAGTACCAGTCCCAGTCCCGGTCTCTGATCTCTGTTCGGTTCTATTCTGATCATTCCGACGGAAACATTCAATAAAGACGGCCACGCGTATTGTCCCGTCTCACATTGAAAGTGCCAGTGCCCCATTCAAAGAGATAGAAAGAGAGATTCCCATTTAGCAGAATGTCTCATTTTGTACCTCCGTTAGCCTGCCTGATGCTGATGCTGCTGCAGTCGGTCTTGACCAAGGAGTACAGTTGGTGTGATCCGTCGCTCTGCGAGAAGGGTGTGCGGCATGTGGCCTGCCGAAATACAGGGGTAACTACAACGGAACAGGCTAAGATTCAACAGCATCTGATGGATACTTTGTCCGCTCCCCTAGCACTTTCACAGACGCTGCCAGCCGGACTCCTTCCAGGTGGACATCAGTCGTCACAAATCGGACTTCCTGCACGCGCACAACAAGAGGAGGAACTTCCTGGCGCTGGGACGAGTACCCGGCTATTACCCAGCCGCTCGCATGGCCACCATGGTAGGAGCTCCCTTACATTTGTATCAACTCCTAGCAGTATAACTACTCCTATTCGTAGGTGTGGGACGATGAGCTGCAGTATCTGTCGCAGCTGAATACCAATACCTGTGTGCTGGACCACGATGACTGCCACAGCACGTACCGCTATGCCAACTCCGGGCAGAATCTGTGCGCGGTGTGGCGCAACCGGAATCCCCATGTGAATGTGACCAGCCTGGTGGAGGAGTGCATCGGACTGTGGTTCAACGAGTGGGATCTGATCGACAACAGCTTCATCGACGCTTTCAAGGTGACGCCGATATTGTGAGTACTCGATAGCGATTCCGATTGCTCGCTCAGAAACTGAATGATTATACATACGTCTCCTCCCCTAGCGAGGACTATGGACACTTTGTGGAGATGAGTGTGGACAAGAACTTCGCCATTGGCTGCTCCATCATGCGCTTCACGCGGCCCGACTACCCCTCCGTGTACATCTATAATGTGGTCTGCAATTACGCCTCTCTCTACGCCCTGGGGGCGATCGTCTACGAGACGGGCTATCCGGCCTCACGCTGCACCACGGGGAAGAGCCATTTCTATCCGGGTCTCTGCTCCACCCGCGAGGAGTACGATCCAAATTGGTGATCTATGATCTATACGTATATGTATTCCCTTTAGTTTTACTCAGGTCCAACTGCCAAGTATTGAGAAACCCGTAGCTTTACACACAAACAAATAAATGATCGCATCGACGTGACGTTCAGTTCGATTCCAGCCACTTTGCATAATTTATTTCAACAAAGTCATCGGCATCCCATTCCATCCCATCCCATCCATGGCTGGCTTTTGACTTCTGACCGGCTGACTCCGTCGCTCCACTGTCATTGCATAAGCAAAAAATAAATTATCGGCTAAGACTACGCTGTAAGACTCCCTCCCGTCTACGTTGTAGTCAAACAAAACGATTCTACAAAGAAAGCGCCCGCTCGTCTGGTCTCCGCTTCGGGACTGGTTTGGCATAAAAAACTTTCGTTTGTTATTGTCCAACTGATCATAAAGAGATCTTCGAAGATCCATCGCGAGTATGCAAATATCGATTTTTAGTTGATTTGTGTGCAGAACTTATTGATTTGTTCTTTGTGATTGGAAACCTGTCCCGACTGGAAGTCGCTAAATACGCGGCACATGTATGCAGCAGCTGGAACAGCAACAGCAGCAGCGATATTATAGCTTCTTAGCCGAAAACACATCAATTGGGTCAATGTCTGTGGCGAAGCCCCAGAAGCCTAGAATCGCTGAGAACCAGAGTCACTGAACTGCTGGAGACGCCCACGCCAAGTTGATTCGCGATGAGTGAAGCCTGAATGAATAAGAGTTCCCAGAAATAGATCTTTAATGTCTATGAGAATTGATTCTAATGAGGGTTGACAGAATCTCTGAAACACAAACCAAAACAATAGTTAAACCTTTTCAACTCTATTCGTTCTCTGAGTAGCTTGAACTTCACTCAACTCTGGGTTTATGACCTAGTTTAATGGGTTTGTCTCACGTCGAGATTTGGATGGGGCTAATCTACCAGTGAAACCTACTACATACATATGTATAGAGGACTTCTGGCTCTATTGCCGATCAATCCACTAATGGATTCCTGAAGCCCAAAGGATCCTCCTATCTAAGTGATCGAACTTGTCTAGACAGAGCCCAAAGAAGAACTAATCTATTCCAACGCTCTCCGCTTTTCGGCAAGCCTGAACTCCACTCAACTTTTAGGGCTTTATGGGCGAGTTTTCCTAGAAGTCGTGCGCCGAGTGTCCGCGACTTTCGGTGTGAACGCTCTGAGTGCTCTTCAGAGGTGGAGACCGAGACAAAGACCGGAGACGCCAGCCAGAAAATGGAAATGATTCATAAAACGTCGCTTGACCTGTCTCAAGCACTGCGGACGGCTGGCTGGTCAGTGCAGCTGCGGTTTTCGGAATCGGAATCGGTACCGCACTCCGAACCGAATCCCACTCCGAACCGCGTTGAAAAACAAACAGCCAACGCTGCCAAAAATAAACACCAAAATAAATAAACGCGACGGTATCAAATCAAAATTTCTGAATAAATATCGCCCTGGAGGCGGTCAGGATCTGCACTTGTGATTGCATTGACACCCAAAGAACATGGAGCCTGGGAAATATCTGCTGATCGGCGTTCTGATGATGCCCCTGGTAATCGCACAGCCGCTGTCGTGGTGCGACCCGCAGCTCTGTCCGGAAGGAAAGGTGCACATAGCCTGCAATAACAACGGAGTAAGTGGCACAATGATCCTCACGATCTCAGAGCTAACCAGGAATTATCTTTGATAGGAGTTTCATGATAGCTGCTCGGAGGATGCCACCATGGTGAACCTGAAGCCGCATCGGGCGTTCATCCTGGATGAGCACAACAAGCGGCGCAACTTTATCGCCTCGGGCTCGCTGCCAGGCTACTATCCGGCCACGCGGATGGCCACCATGGTATGGGACGAGGAACTGGAGTATCTGGCGACGCTTAACCTGAAGACCTGCTACCTGGAGCACGACGACTGCAATCACTCGTTCCGCTTCCGGAATCTGGGTCAGAACCTGTGCGGCGTGGATCGCTATCGCAATGCCCCAATGAACGTGACCAATCTGGTGGAGCAGTCGTTGGGTCTGTGGTTCGGCGAGTACCATGTCATCGACAGCAGCTTCATCACCGACTTCCGGGTGACCAGCAAGCTGTAAGTCGACCAAGCGCCCTCACATTTCTCGTTTCCTCAGAATGCTAACAATAGTTTTTTTCTGGCAGAGAAAAGTACGGACACTTCGTGGAAACGGTGGTGGACAGGAACACCCATGTCGGCTGCGCCATGATGCGCTTCACCAACCCCAAGTACCCCTTCCTCTACATCTACAACACGGCCTGCAACTACGCCAGTGTCTATGCCATCGGCGTCCCCGTCTACAATGCGGGAGAGCCCGCATCCGAGTGCCTCACGGGCAACAATCCGCAGTATCCGGCCCTTTGCTCCGTGAAGGAGAAATACAACCCAAACTACAATATATACTAGAACTGAACCAAACTCTCAATCGTTTTCATTCTCACTGATCCTAAGACGATCATCTGTTTCTGATTGATACGTCAAGCGATTTTTATTCCGTTCCGGCTGCTAAATTCGGCTGGGTGTTAATTTCCAGTTCCGATCAGCCAGACAGGCAGACAGGCTGGCGGGCCGATCGTAATTTATAAATCTTAACGGAAACAGTCCGAAGCGGTTCTCGCACAGTGGATCATTTCGATGGATACGTGAGTGATTATGCGAGAAATCTGGGGACACAAGGGACGAGCCTAAAATGTAGGAATGCAAAGTGCCACTGAGAATCGGAAAATTAAGTTTGGCAGCTTTCTAGATTACAGACTTTAATCGTTCTCTTTCATATTATATAAATTCCTTTACAAATAAAATCAACTCAATCCCAGTGTACTTTCGGTATTACATATTTGCCATGTGGTTGCATGTGAGTGACCTATCCTGCATTCATTATGGCACTGTGATGAAATGTGTATGCAATCAGCCGATCGCTAATTAATTTTTGATCACTCAGGATCACATTAAAAAGCTGTTAATTAATCAATGAGAATGCATCCAGCACCACACACCGCCACCCATCCATTCATCCATAAACCGCGAAAACAATGCACCGAGAAGCAGAGTTGGGGCCCGAGTTGCCTGGTATTTTCTCAGTCAATTGTTGGCAATTTACGGTCGACAGCCTGGGCCTGAAGCTGGAAATAGGCAGACTCCTATAACTCAGTGCTCCCTGTGTGGGATTTGCCTGTGGAGCTGACAAGGGATCACAGCCGCTCTTCCTGCTCCTCCGCTCCTCCTGCCGCTGCCCACTCAGAGCATGCCAGAGTTCCACTCTCTGGCATCTGACATCTGGTATCTGGCTCTACCGATCCCAATCCCGATCCCCATCCGAATCTGTGTCTGACTTTTATCTTGTTTTATCTGCAGCCATGCATCATAAACGAGTTCGCTGCCTGCCGCCGTTCCTGTCCACACAAATCTCTCGAGTGCACTCCCACGGACACTCACATCTCTGTTGGCTGTTGGCAGTTGGCTGTTGGTTATGCAAATTCCGATTACGAGGCTTTATCGCCATCAGAATCGGATATCTGGTGCCCAGCTGCCAAATAAAGATCTCTGTTGGGACAGCTCTTGCGTTTATTGGACACTTGAAATGGGAACGGGAATAGGAATGGGAATGGCAATGGGAGGTTCTACCACCAGATGCCTAGGTCGCTGAACAGCTCCTCGGTGGTAGGGAGCTCAAAGTCTTCGTTGACCCACTCGGAGCGTGGCTGGTTGGAGGTCTTCTTCTGGGCCCCAGTGCCAGTGGCCGTCCCAGTTCCAGTGCCATACTCCTTGCGGTAGCCCACGTCCTCGCGCAGATCCTCCTCGTCGTACTCCTCATCGTCTTCGACGGCTTCTAGGGAGCTGCTCATGTTGGACTTGCGCTTGGGCGGTGCCAGCGGCAGGCCCTGGTCCCCCAGCATGCGCTGCATGCTGCCTATCTCATCCACTTGCTTCGCCGGCTGCTGCTCCTCCCCCACCTCCACGGGCTGATCTGCGCCGGACGAGACAGATGCCGGCTGCGGAGACGAGGCCAGACGCACAATTCGGTCGAAGAGTGTGGCAAAGTGCCGCCTGAAGCGACCATAGTCGAAGCTGTCCTTGGTGCTGTCGGTGGCATCCAGCAGTCCATGGGTCGAAGTCGATTTGGAGCGGGTCAGTGGCCCAAAGTGATGCAGCATGTCGATGCCGGGAGCCATCGATTCTTCCCAGCTCTGCAAAGGAAAATGCGGCAATCATGTTCGATTTTTCCCGGTTTTCCACTACATGACCACTTACCAGTTCGGTCCAGTCCTCGATAGGAACACTTAGAACAGAGCCGACAACGTTGACTACGCGCTCCTCCAGGTTCAAAGCCTGAATAATCCATTTGGCCAGAGCCACAGCGCAGTTTAGGTCACAGCGTTGCCTGTAATCGATAATAAAATTGTTTCGGAACGAGTATGACATAAATCTGATACCCTGTACTCGTACTACTCGTGCTTACTGTATTACATTTGCCAAAGAGCAGTTATAGCAGTTATCTGATCGACTTGCCATTACCCTTTCCAAATCTCAGAATGCCGCTAAAAATCAATAGACCCTCGAGTTTATTCCGACTTCGAGGGTATCAAATAATGATTATTTTAATGGGAAAGCGCTGGAAAAAGTTGTAGCGGGAGAACACCCTAATGGCCTGGGTAATTATCGGACACTCTATGTGGCACGCACACCCCCAACAACCCACCTGCGCTCGTCCCGCCGTATCTCCACGAGCTTGTCGCCCTCAAGTATCAGTTGGTCGTAGTTCGTCTCGATTTGCATGGTGAGGGCCTCCTTGGGCTCCTGCTCCTGCTGCTCCTGCAGCTGTCGCTGGAGTGTCTTGAACTGTTGCCAGAGGTCCTCCATTTGCTCCTGCAGGGAGCGGGACAAGGACGTGATAATGAGAGCTGTTCTTCCATGGGGGAATCTCCGCTACTCACCGTCTGCTTTCGGATGTTCTGCTGGGTCTCGTGGTGCACGTCGACGCGATGGAGGATGGGCTGCGCGGGCAGAAAGGGGGCTGCCATGAGACGCTCCACGCAGCGATTGAGCACACCGCGCTTGGGCTTCTTCTTGTCCATCTTGATGAGGCCGGCGGCGCAGTCCAGCTGCAGCGTCGTCTCCACAAGGCGCTCCAGGATCATGGCAAAGGTCTCCACGTAGTCGGACTGGATTCGGATGCGGTTGGAATTCTTGGCCGCCACCACAGTGATGACCTCGGACTGCTTGTCCAGGCCGGGGCACAGCAGCTGGAGCCCGAGGGCGTGGGCATCGGACTGTCCCTCGAGGAACTCGCCAAAGAAGGTTCCCAGCCTTGGGGCGACGTGTCGGCTCGTGATGCTGTATGTCAGCTTGATGCCCGCCGCCTTCTGAGGCTGACACACGCGATAGAACATGGCCAGAGGCAGATGGGCGCTCTGCTGAATGACCCGCGGAATGCCCTGAGAAGGAGATCTCGAGAGAATTGGGATGCACATCCTGCACACTCACACTGACATCACACTCACCCTGGGACTCACAAAGGAGGCCACCACGTCAACTTTGGTGCTGTGGATGTGCAGCAGCTCGGCGATATAAAAGTCCAGATTCAGCTCCTGGCTGGTGCCCGCGACTACGTCCACAAAGCTCATGGTGTCCTGGCTGCAGCGAACGCCGCTGGGCGTCTGGAACACCAGCTGCAGCTCCGCCAGGTCCGCTTTGATCTTGTACCGCAGCAATCCCTTGGCCGAAGGCAGCTCCTTGACGGCCACGTCGGCGGGCACGTCCAGCAAAAGGGTGTCCAGATCCTCAGAGACCTCCTTCTGGATGCTGAAGCTGAGCCTCACCTGATCCGCCGCCTGCTGGTTGAGGGCGTCCATGTCGCGTACATCCACCGCCTCCTTGATCTCGTCCTCCAGCTGCTGCAGCTCCTTGTGCGCCTGGGCGAAGCTCAGCTCCTCGATATTCAGCGGCTGCACCTGGAACGTGAAGGGATCGGTACCCAGGTAGCCCACCTCCAGCTGTCCCCTGGCCCCGAGCGTCACTATGCCTCCAGCGAGGCCCTGCATATTGGAGCGCTGTATGGCCACCGGAGCGGGCGACTGGTTTGGCCACTGGGCCGCCCAAATGATGTTTGCCTCTTCGTAGACATGCAGCTTTGAAGAGTCCGAAACGATGGCTGTGATGAGGCGTGCGCCGGGCTCTGTATGGCAATATAGAATCAATATATGGGAAACATTGTTCTCCGGAGGAGGACCTAGGCTTACCCCAATAATAGCCCACCACGAAGCTGTGGAAACACTTGGGGGCGTAGTCTAGCTTCAGCATAAAAATGAACTTCCCATTGTCGTCCAGGGAGATGAAGTTCCGCTCGCCCAAGATCATGATGTAGGAACAGTTCCTGCAAGATATGGGATACATTGTCGGATCGAAACCATCGCCACCCTCGCTCCAGTACTCACGCCTTCACTTGGACCACCCGCATGTCGACAATGCCCTCGCCTACGCCCTGTGTCCAGGTGGGCTGATAGCTGCTCTTCGTGACCAGCGAGTGGGACAGGTCCTGGTAGCTAAAGCACTGCAGGTGCCAGGTGGCGTTGAAGCGGAAGAAACTGTCAGTGCGTTCGCAATAGGCCACAGGAGCCGGGAGTGCCCGGTGTCCGGGAAAGCGGCACTCGTAGGAGATGCCGTCCTGCTCGTAGAAGGTCAAGGTACCGTCCAGGTGCACCACGCAGAAGAACTCGCGACCCTTCACCTGCCCAAAGTGGCCCTGGCACATGCCAAAGGCCACCCGCTGGAACTTGTGCTCCGCCAGCAGCTGTAGCCGCAGCTGGGTTCCATGCTCCGCCAGTCCGCCGATGGTCTGGACGTTGTAGATGGAAATGGCGTTGGGTAGGAGCACGCCCAGCTGGTTGGCGTTCTCGTTGCGCACATTACTGCAGGGTAATGAATGTTAGACCAGATTCTTATATCGGTCTGAGGCGGCTCACCCGCTAAACTTTCCCGCATACAGGCCGAGAATCGGGGCAGCCATCTGAGTCTCCAACAGCAGGTCGGTGGCATCGTAGCCGCGCCTGTGCGGGTAGAAGATGCTTAGCTGCCCCGTCTGGGAGCCCACTATGATGTAGTCCTTCTCCTGGGCCTCCAGACCAAAGCGGGCGCACAACAGGCTGGCCACATCGTATTGCTCTCCGGGATCGGCGCACTGGGCAGACCACCAGCTGCAGACATTGAACAGCGACATGATTGCAGTGGATGTACCGAGTCGACTGAATCGTCCAAGCGGGGGTGTCATTGCCATTGTTGTGGCAGGATTGGACGTTGCCATGGCCACCATTCGAACAGCTGGCTGTCATGGCAGTAGTTGCAGCAGGACACTCACTCCGAAGGTAAGTCAACCAGTGAGTTTGTACGAAGGAACACGAACGAACACCTGTTGTCAGTGGCATTTTGGATACGAAATTATGTACACGGTTGGTAACGTGCACGGCTCCAAATGGAACTTCTACGTGCGTTTTACATGCTACACCATTCGCGGTTCTAACATTGGATAAGTCAATTAAGCCAATGGCAGCACCATGCCAATCCAAGTGTCGCCACAAAACCGCCTTTAAAAATAAATTTAAATTTAAGACCAGCCAGTCGGAACTACCAGTACCAGGTACTGAGCATATACTCTATTCTATGTAATCCCATACAATATACACCATACAATACAATATATTCCTTTCCTTCGGCTATCCTTTTTTCCTTTTTTTTTGACTAATGTTTTAGTTGATTGCATTGATCACGTTTTGTTAAATCTCTATCTTTCCACCTACGAATTACCATCCGGCCGTTAAATCTCCCTCACTCTGCCAGTGTGAGAAGGAGAGAGCGAGAACAGCACTCGGACAGAAACACTACTCGACCTTCAGATGTGTTATTTTGGGGGTCAGAGCCTACACCTAACACCCTTCACCTTCAGTGGAGGGCAAGCCAGTATTAAAGATAGGAGCTCCAACTAAAAACCGTATCAGTCTCAGACAGAGACTCTTGCACACATTCTACGTATCGTATGTGTGAATGTACGTCCTACGTATACCCGCCAGTCTGTTGGTTGTGTTCACGTGCTGGCGGAGAACGCGTCGCCGTAAGCATGGTCGGCCGATGGAGATAGCATCGTCGCTGGCGCCGTCTCCCTCCGTAGCTATGGGACCCGCTCGAGCTTTTCGATGTCTCCGCCGTAGTCGTGGTCTTGCGTTTATGTAGAGGTATTCCGTGTGGGTGGTGCGCTGCACGCAACGGCTGCGTGTTGTCGTCTCCGGACAAGCTCTACGAAGAGTCGGATATATACAACTCGCACGTTGTACCATTTGCTATCGGCGTGATAACGCGCTTTGCTTTCGTGAGAAATGCCGAATTTATAATTTGGGAATGCGATTCGGAGCCAAGGTCATTTGTAGGTCTGTCCGTTTCATGTAGGTCTCGTTGGTTATAAATAGCCGTGGACTCTTCTTTCTCAATTGCGCAAGTGATACTGACCTTACCCATTGCCCATGTCCCCCCCATGACGTAGCTGTATCTACTTGAGTCCACAAGTGCCCGTCTGTTCTCTGTCTGCTGAACGGCAGCCCTCCTGCCTGTGACGTCGCCCGATCAAGAGCTGGACAAGCGACGCACAAGATGGTTCTGACGGAGTGATTCATTCATGAATTGAATTGCCATTCCCCACTGGATCTACGCCATGCGTAGAACAGTTGTGAAATTATGCTTATCAGCAGAGGCACTGTTCAGGAAACTGCCGCAATGGCAACCCACGGAAGAGTCACCGGTTCGACCTCCGTTTCAACTATGTATGTTGGAGAGTGCCGCTCTATCAGCACTCGAATAAACGCTCCTAATTTAATAGAGCGCGAAACAATCAGCAATCAGAAATATCATTCGCTTTGCGCTCAGTTACAAAGCACACACCTAAGGCACTCGACGTTGGATCATCGCAAAGGTGGGCATCGCATCCGAGCAGAAAGGCGGAATCGGAATATGCGGCACGAGAGTATCTTGTATCTCGCTGCGAGATTCACGAACGACTTGCTGGCCAATTAGCTGGCTAGACACTCGAGAGCCACAGGGGCGCGGCGTGGCATAGTTACACCAGCTGTTCGTTGGCCGAGTACCGAGCACGATTTCCGAGTGGCAAGGCAGCAGTGCATATTGCACTGAAAGCTGCCGAGCCAAAAAGCTGCCCCTGCACTTGCACAGTGCACTCTGCCAGCGAACGAGACGGACCGGACAGAGCGGACGGAGGAGCTAAATAGTGGCGCAGCAGGAAAGGGTTAAGCTTCCAGTATCAGTATCAGAATCAGCATTAGCCACAGCATCAGTAACAGCATCGGCAGCGGAATAGCAATAGACAGAAGGCAAACGGTAAGCAGCTCAATACCCGATTCGCCCTGGCTGAGTGCGGACGCGCTGACTGCCGCCGACGCGAAAAGTGACTCAAACTCTGATGTAATCATTTTCTGTTACGCCCGATAAATACATATGTTCTGAACAGACTCGGCATTCTCCCCGTCGTGGTCCGTCGTATTCGCTGTGGAATTTATTCAGGTTTTGCGTTTCACTGTCTACCGTCGAAACGCTTTCGGCCTGGAACTTTAGGTAAAATCCGCCACCCGATTCCGAAAAGCCTTGCGTCTGGAGCACATCTGTTCGGTGTCGTCCGTGGCCATGTTTCGTGTCCGGGTGCGAGTCAAGTGATTTAGCCCTACGACTGGGTCTGGCTCGGGCCCCCCATCTCAGCGGTGCAGTATTGATTTGACACACTAATAATTCTGGTATTTGCAATGGAACTTCCAGAGAGAAACAAGAGAGTAAAAAGTTTACACCAAAGCTCTGGCCAAAGCTGTTGCTTTGAAGAGCGTATCTATGCTTGGAGAGTGCTTTCTGGCTCTCTCTCCGTTGACCGTTGGAGTGAGGTGCAACTAGAGCGGGAGAGAAAAACATTTATAGTGGAAATACTCGTTCGAGATGCTCAAACAAATACATTTTGAATAATCTCGAATGCTTCTCCGATTTCTTGGCAGCACAAGCAACAATCAAAAGGAACACCCTGAGCGATGTCTTCGCGGATGTTTAAGTTCGGCGTGACCGCCACCAGTGCAGCCGTGGGTTCCGTGCTGGCCGCCTGGACACTTGACCACTGGAACACCCCCCGTGTGGTAAACAATGCTGCGGTGGCACCGCCGAAGAGAAAGCGCACACTGCCCATGCGGTCGGAGCAGATCAAGTCCCTGATGAGCGGGGAAGAATTCGACGTGCTAATCATCGGGGGTGGAGCCACTGGAGCCGGGTGTGCCCTCGACTCGGTGACACGAGGTGAGTCCAGGCGAAGCCCGTATAAATACACATTTAAGGCTATTGACACTCTCCTCTCCGCAGGTATGAAGACGGCTTTGGTGGAGTTGGACGATTTTGCCAGCGGCACTTCGTCGCGCTCCACCAAGCTTATCCACGGCGGTGTACGGTACCTGCAGAAGGCCATTCTGGGCGTAAGTTTATCGGACCATCTGCCCCGTAGAGAGCTAATCGTTGTCCTCCCTCCATTTCCGCTTCCACAGCTAGACCTTGAGCAGTACCGAATGGTGAAAGAGGCGCTGCAGGAGCGCGCCACCATGCTCGAATCGGCGCCCCACTTGACCCATCCGCTGCCCATCATGCTGCCCGTTTACACGTAAATGCACCCGATCCCGACAAGCATTCCGATCCACTAACCCCAACCCACTGATCTCTCCCGCAGGTGGTGGCAGGTGCCGTACTTCTGGGTGGGCATCAAGGCATACGATTTTGTGGCGGGCGACCGCAACGTAAAGAGCTCCTACTACCTGTCCAAGAAGGACGCTCTGGAGCTGTTCCCCATGCTTAAGAAGGACAAGCTGTGCGGCGCCATCGTCTACTACGACGGACAGCAGGACGACGCCCGCATGTGCCTGGCCGTGGCACTGACGGCCGCCCGTCACGGTGCCACCGTCTGCAACCACGTGGAGGTAAAAGAGCTGCTTAAGAAGGACGACGGCACCGGCAAGCAGGTGCTGTGCGGTGCCAAGGTGAAGGACCATATCTCCGGCAAGGAGTTCACCGTGAAGGCCAAGTGCGTCGTGAACGCTGCCGGCCCCTTCACGGACTCTATCCGCAAGATGGACAACCCTACGGTGAAGAGCATCTGCTGCCCCAGCTCCGGCGTACATATCGTGCTCCCTGGCTACTACAGCCCCGACCAGATGGGCTTACTCGATCCCTCGACCTCCGACGGACGCGTTATCTTCTTCCTGCCCTGGCAGCGGCAAACGATCGCTGGCACCACCGACCTGCCCTGCGAGATCACCCACAACCCCATCCCCACCGAGGACGAGATCCAGTTCATCCTGAAAGAGATCAAAAACTACCTGAACGCGGACGTGGAGGTGCGCCGCGGCGACGTCCTGTCCGCCTGGAGCGGCATCCGGCCCCTGGTCTCCGACCCTAATAAAGACGACACTCAGTCCCTCGCCCGTAACCACATCGTCCACATTAGCCCCTCTAATCTCATCACCATTGCCGGCGGCAAGTGGACCACCTATCGCGCCATGGCCGAGCACACCATCGATGCGGCCATCAAGGGTATGTATCCGGGCTCCTCACATCCCCGATCGCTGATCGTATCTCTATTCATCCATTTACAGCCTGCAATTTGAAGCCGGAGCGGCCGGAGGCCGTCACATCCTACTTGAAGATTGAGGGCGGTCAGGGCTGGACACCGACCATGTACATCCGCCTGGTGCAGGACTTCGGGCTGGAGTGCGAGGTGGCCCAGCACCTAGCTAAGTCATATGGCGACCGCGCCTTTGCCGTCTCCAAAATGGCCTCGCTGACGGGCAAGCGCTGGCCCATTATTGGCAACCGTATCCACCCCGAGTTCCCCTACATCGACGCCGAGATTCGCTATGGCGTGCGTGAATACGCGTGCACCGCCGTGGACATGATCGCCCGCCGGCTGCGACTGGCCTTCCTCAATGTGCAGGCGGCGCAGGAGGCGCTTCCCGTGATCGTGGACATAATGGGCGAGGAGCTGCAGTGGTCCAAGGAGGAGAAGGAGCGCCAGATCAAGAAGGCCACCGAGTTCCTGGCCAACGAGATGGGCCACTCGGTAAACCGCACCTCCAAGGAGCGCATACCCATCAAGCTGTCGAAGGAGGAGATCCAGACCTACATCAAGCGCTTCCAGCTGATCGACAAGGACAAGAAGGGCTATGTCTCCATCAACGACATCCGCCGTGGACTCAAGAGCTTCGGCGAGAGCGATGTCTCCGGCGAGCAGCTGCATGAGATCCTCCGCGAGATCGATACCAACATGAACGGCCAGGTTGAGCTCGACGAGTATCTACAGGTACGTCTCTCACTCTCTCCCAATTTTTATTGTTGCTATCATTTGACATTTAACATCTTACGTGGAAACTCTATTTAAATGCTGCAGATGATGTCCGCGATCAAGACGGGCGATGTGGCCTACTCCCGGTTCGCCCGCATGGCCGAATTGGAGGAGCAGAAGCATGAGGCTGCCAGTCTCAAGCAGAAGATCAGCGTGGACCGCTCGGGCGGCGGCTTGTAAGTGCGCGACTTAACGACAACAACGACGACATCCCCAGTTCAGTCCGTCACCACCTTCTAGGGAAACGTTTTAGATTTAAGATGGGAGATCGAACCTCTTTTCTTTTGCTGTTAATAAAACTCTTTCAACTCTCACCCTCCTCGATCTGCTCCTCCATTTGCTTCGCTAGTTTATATCGCAATTCGATGACGATGTGACGTCCGGCTTTAGATTTCTATTGGATGTAGAACCCGGCAGGGATCCGTTCGCCTTCGGCTTGGAGTTTCCTTCGCCAGCGGGTAGGGTTGTCTTCTTTTCGGCACCCAACTGGGGTTTGGGCATCGAATCAGGATTCTCCTTAAGCTTCAATTTGCTTTCGGTTTTCTCCGTTTTCTTCACGGCCATCTGACAGTGCTTCGGCTGGATATCTTTGATATTCATCTTTGGTATTGGATTTGGTTGGACGTTTGGCTTTGGCTTAGTATTGGATGCACTCCCCGGCAGGGATTGGTTCGGCTTGGGGTTTCCTTCGTCCGCGGGGAGGCTTGCCTTCATTTTGGCACCCAACTCAGGATTGGGTGTTGCAATCTTCTTTTGGGTTGCGGAATTTAAAACGGAAAGATCTTTCACTTTGCTTTCACACTGAGTTGCCACTTCTTTTTTCTCGCACATCTGGCAATTAGTATTGGGCTTCGGCTTGGTAGGCTTTTTCTCAATGCCCCGTTCCTCGCGGTTACCTTAAGAGACAGAGAGAGAATGAGACGGAGGTTAATATAGCTTTGACCGGATCCTCAGTTGCTGCGTTTACGTACTGAAGGAGCTTTGCATTCTGTCCATGATGTCAACCGTGAGTTTGAAAGCGCTCCTGTTTAAGTGGTACGTGCCCTTCGTTAAACAGTCAAAAATATTCTCTCGTTGGGTGGAGCTCAAATCGGCGATCAGGTCCAGATTGGGATGCCAGAAGAACAGGAGCTTACGCTTGTTCGGAGGAGTCACGTACAGGGAGTTGGCCAGCTTGTTCATCATCTGAAATAAGCATTCAATCAGATTCTTGGGAGCCACTGGAGTGTAGAATTGTATCACACCTCAATAAAGATCTCGTGTAGAGGACTCTGCCAGTAGCGATGATCCCGCTTGGTGACCTCCCAGAGGAAGACTGTCTTGATGTAGTAGCTCTTCAGATTACCCAAGTTCTGTTTCGTGTCACGGAACTTCTTCAGGAGCCGTACTGCATTCTTCAGGTTGCCCTTGTCCTTGAGAAGTACGTGTTCGGCGTCGTAGTAGGAGGCCCGGAAGGATTTGTTGTCGGTCTTGGGAGGCTTCAGGGGCTTGGGAATCGCATCCCAGTGCGTGGTCTGACCAAAGTACTTCTTCTGCTCGCCAGCCAGGACGCTCTGCGCGGCTGACAGCTTAATGCCCGGCACAAAGTCCACGGAGTACTCGTAGGGCCCTTTCACGACGATGGTGTGTGCTGGTCCGCACTTCTTGTACTTCAGCGTGGAGATCGTTTTGTTCACCTCTATCTGGTTGCCCATTTTGTTCAGCGTCTGAGTCATCACGCTCTGCAGCCAGTTCTGCAGCCTGTCCTCCAGGAGCATGTTCTTTCCGTTGACCAACTTCTGGAGCTTCTCGTAGATGGGCCTGTGATGTTCGCTATTTCTGATGGCCTCCATCATCTTCGTCAAGTCCAGAGTCACGTTTCCTGTGGTGGTACATCGGTGGGGGTAAATCTGTTTATCGTTGGAAGGAAAGGTCTCTCGAGACTCACCTGGCTTACTGGGATCCGGCTTGACGATGATCCTGTCATTCTCGGGGAACACCAAATGAATCACCAAGTCAAACTCGTTCGGCATCGACACCTTCAAGTTGTCGCCATAGCTTCCTGAAAGGGGGAAGCGCACTTAGCGATTTAGTATCTAATCAGAATCGAACTTTTCCTAGAAATTCGTGGCGTTATCTGTCTTAAAGCAGACCTCAACCATAGCTTCATTAAACACAAAGTACCACATTGTAATGGCTGTGTTGTCTTCTCATACACAGACATGTTCTTATCACAGATTCAAAATTGTATTTCAATAGTTCCTAGCATATAGTCGCCCATCATGCACTTGCATATACCGCTGTGGTCGGCATGCAACATGTATACATATGTACATACAGTGACTCAGGGCCAAAACAATGCAGTGTCAAATAAAAAGTTTGAGGTGGTACAGATTTTAAACTACAGGAAAAACAAAAAATGTTTAAACGCCAATTTGTTGAATGTTTTATCACATCCACTGGTCTACAATATCTAAAGGTGCACTTGAAGTTACCTCCCAAGGTGGATCCCTTGAGCAGCTTGCCCAGTATCTTCTCACTCTTTAATAGGGAATAGAGCTGGTTCCTCAACTCGTTGTAGTGCGCGGTGTACGACTGCCGGTGTTCGTCAAAGTTGATTAATTGGCCGTTCAGGTCATTTAAAAACTCTTCCAGATTTTTTGCCATGACGACTGCGCGTCCTCGTTGCCGAGTTTACTCTGAGCCCAACTTTTGTGGGATATACTGTAGAACGAAGCGTTCGGCTGCGAGAACTTCAATATTTTGAGTAAAATCTGGAAATAATCCAACGCGGAGCTCTTAAGTTTGCTGAAAGAGAGAAGAAAAGAGAGTCTCTCTATAAAGAAATAAACATTGGGGCCTTCAAGAACTAGTGTTCTGGATTCGTGGAATTCCGAGGGCTGTTTGAATTGAAAGTACTGATTCGACGAAATCCAGAAAAAAATAGAGAAGAAGGATCCGAGGAGGGAGTTAAAATGCAATTTCAAGAATATTTATTGATCGTTTATGTTTAGTTTAAGTGGTATTCATATTGGATTTCATTTAGCGCTTTGCATTTGCAGAATCAAGACAGAACAATCATAATTCATTGATCCATAAACTGTTATGTATCGTATCGTATTTTGCTTTCATTGCATTTTCCATGTATTGGAATGTATATGTATCTGTTATCTGGTATTTGGTATCTGTATCTACTAGGGAGTTGCAAAGTATGTTACAATAACAATCAAAATTACGATCGATAGTTGGTACGTTATGTAGGTAGTAATTGAGATAAAGATAAATATAGTTTAACAAAGGCGCAGGCCAATAAAGCATAGAGTTCTCTGTAAATCTTAGTTTTTCACTAATATGTGTGTATTGCAAGAGGGGTATCGGGGAATGGTCTTGGTTAGGGATCGATATCGATCCCTAAGTATATCGGGTTACTCAGATCTAATTGAAACCACTTGCAGCACCTGCAGCCTAATTGGATTCCAAGCGGACTCCGAGTTCTGTTTCCATCCTGCATGTGATGTTTGGCAATGGAAAATTCGCCATAGCTACACACGGGTCTGCGTCTGCCCATGCTCTCCATGTCGCAGATGCATCTGACTCAGAGCTCAAGCTGCAGCTATTGTTGTCGTTTGTGTATGTATGTATATGGTACGAGTACATGTATATGCTATGTATAAAAGAGTAAAAAGACGCACAGAACCTCGCACAGAGTGGCGCCAAAACTTAGTGATTAGCTTACTGTTAGGTATGTATATGTATATATCTGCACGTTATATGGGGTCTAGATGCCCCGTACCGTATTGGTTATATGCTTGCTTTTCAGTAAAAAAAACTGGAAGAGAGAAATAGTGGCGTTACACGATCATGATGCATTATCTGTGCGTGTTTGTTCATTTTTGTCGTTTGTAATTGATTTTTACACAAACAAGTAGTGAGCTCTGCCATCAATTGCTTGCCGATAAACGCGATAAACGATGAGCGAACGATAAACTTGAAAAGGTGTCAAATGCAAGCGTTTATGCATCAATCAATCTATCAATCTTTATAAGAGTATGCAGATGCGAGACATGTTCAACATTAAGAAACATTTCGTGTTTTGTTATTAGAAGTTTAGGTTTAACTTTGAGACTTTTGCACAGCTTTAATGTATTATACATTCCCATTTATTATATTAATATTTAGGTGTACGCGGTATTTCCCATACAAATCGAGTTAAAACCTCTTTATACAAATCCAAAACAAGTGTAAAAGAGTTAATCAAAAATAAATGCCAGTTTCGTTAACTAATCTTGAGTGTAAAGGGGGCGTCTAGCGACAAAACAATCGAAATTGAAAGAAGTCTATAATCCATATTAGGGGGTATTACAGGAGGAGGAGTGGTGGGCAGGGAGAGGGACTGCTGCTACCGTAAAGCGTATAATGAATCAGTCTTTGCGCGTCACAAGTCGTCAATCGAACGGGGAAACGATACGATAAATATATCGAAATTAACTCTAAGCGGGTTCGGTTTGGTGGGGTGGGGGGCAGGGGTAGGGGGTCACAGTACTGGAGGGGGAAGCTAATGCGGACTCTGCTGAGGATCCTCGGGCATACAAACCGTACAAAAACTAGCTAGATACAAACATACATATTATCAATATTATCTTCGTTTTCGCTCCGTTACGTTTCGTTATGTTTTCTTGTATACAAAGTAGATACATATGTATATATATTCGAATTACAATTATAATTGTTGTACGAGTACGTTATTAGTGTACAATAAATACGGTAAAACAAGTTAACAAGCATTAATTTAATTATTCCTTTCGATTTAGCATTAGCTTCGAGTCAACGATTTAGGTTTTTTAGATGTCGATTTAGATGTAGAGTTCGATTTAAATTTAATGTTAAGGTTAAGGTTGCTTTTAGCTTAGCCAAAAATTGAATTACAGAATCAAGAGCGTTGCGTAGTATATCCATAACTATATCCATATCTACATACATGTATCTTCATATATTTCCATATAGATATTCTTTTATGCATAAATGGTTTATAAATGTTATAGTTTTACTCATAATTGGTGCGTTTCCCTTCGTTTAGACTTGGGTTTTCGGTTTTAGGTTTGAGGTTACAAAAAGTACTTGGAGAGAGTAACGAATAAAAATCGCATTTCTTGGGCTTCCCTTAGCTAGATCCGATCCGTATCAGTATATAGTATATGATATACGATATATGACATATCTATGAGTGTTTTATCGAATACAATACATACAATAAAAAATGTATAATTAGATTTATAATTTCTTTAGAATTGAATTTCAATACAAATGATCTGAAGAGCACAGCGAGAGCGCGGCGAGCGGCTTGGCTTGTCTTCTGTTAACCTGAATACAAAAATACATTATCATAAATATATTCATGTGTATATATATATGTACGTTTATATGTATATATGTATATGCAATTGGTAATTAACTGTCTCTCTGGCAAGCAACTGCACCACAAAGACAAAACGATCTCGACATGATCCTAAGGGACATCGATTATGGGATGGTATGGTGGGTGCGTGGGATTGGATGCGGATGAGGCTGTGGATCCTCTCTACTTGTTGTTCTGCGCCACCATATTGGGCAACTTGTAGAAGTTATGCACGAACTCCGATAGGCTATAGACGGCACCGGGGCCCTTGCCGGCGCTCATGCAGATGAAGTCGCCCAGGCAGTGCATATTGGCTGTGGAGGAGACAGAGGGTGTCAGTGGTTGATCTCAGATAGAAGTATAGCATCTTACTGTTGGAAAGAATGGGTGGATATGAGGGCGGCGGCTTGATCCAGCTGCCATCCGGCCGTCGCATGTGCCGCCGGTCCGAGGAGAACTCAATGAGATATGTGTCTGCGGGTATGACTCTAAAGAATCTGCAAATATGTATGTATGGAAAGTGTTAGAAAATTATCGGGCTGCAAGGAGCCGGATTGGGGGACAGGGACTGCCTTTACCTATGATGCTCCGGTCGCAGGGCTAGATCGGAGCGAAATGTCTCCGTCACGTACTTGTGAAAGTATGTGGGGAAGGGAAGCGTGGTGTCCAGGTCGAACACCAGGCAGCGGTTCGGCGAGGGATTGTGCATGAAGAATACATGGTAGTCCTGTGGAGAAATAAATATAAAATATTTACTATATAACGTCCTGATTTGATGGATAAGAGGACTCACCCATATCACAACTTGATCGTCGCCACGTCCGGCCTTCTGGCGCCACAGCGGCACCGTGCGCCCCTCGTTGGACACGAACACCGCATAGCATGTGGCCAGCTCCTCGGGCCGTGTCCGCTTCACTTGTTCGCAGAGCTTCCACACGTTCTCTTCGCTGCAAGTGGCAAGTGGGTTGGGTTATTCACCAATCGACTACTGATGCACTTTCCGAGCCCCAAATCTCTGCACGAAATGCTAACGGTGCCCGCCCTAGTGTGGCTTATCAGCAACAGGCCAGGCCGCCTCTTGGCTTTCGAATTACAATAATCGATTTTGGTTAGCACGCGGCTGCCACTGCCCCAAAGACCCGCTCGGTGTCCCCGTGTGCTCCTTGACTGCTATTTTAGTGTTTATGGCTCTTTCAAATAAATTCCAATCAATTTTGCTGCCACACATTGTTGCTCGCATGTTATACTGGCATGGCATGGCATGGCTGAGGACGAGGACCAGAACAGCCCACGCGAGTCACAAACAAGTGGGTGGCATCAGGTGCATGCGAAGGAGGCATTAAACTAGGGCTACAGCCCCTTCACGAGGACAACCAACGACATAAATATTCCAGATCTATTCGAAGCAACATATACCCTTGCGAACCTATACACTCTGGGGCGCTTTATCGATGCCTACATATATCATGCAAAGGTGATCCCATTTATTTCTCCAACCTATTAACTTCGCCAATTGATGGATAAATAATAGTTTCAAACAATTAAACCTATTCGAAAAACTAGTAGTACCCCCTTTGCAGAGTACACACTCGCAGAAAACGTGGAAAAACAATTCGCCGTATCAACAGTTACTGCCATGAAAGAGTGGAGGAAAGGAGAAAAGGAAAGAAGCAGGAGAGGCATAAGGTTGCTAAGTGGAACCCACTCAAGTGGCGCGGTCAAAAGTCGCGACTGGAAGTGGCTTGTGGCGATATCGTGAGCTGGCGTTATTAATGTCCTGCCAGGCACTGATTGGGAGAAGGGTGCCACGCTGAGGAAGTGCGCCCCAGCCCAGGTCGACAGATAATCGAATGGCACATCCCGCTGCCGATGCTAATGGCTGAGTGCCAAAGCCAGGAGGCAATGCAGTTCCCCTCTTCCGTTCCACCTCGCCCCGAACAAACAGACCACACGGTGTGCTGCATATTTCCACAAACAGATGGCGCGATGTGTATGCATGACTGAGAGCCAGAGTGAGAGCGAAAGAGAGAGAGTGCGCGTATTCATTCCAAGATTCTCTGCCCCCACTGGAAGGAGATGATGTAGAGATGGCGATGACGTTGACGATGAATCTGAGTGAAAATGTGAGTGCGAGAGCATTTTGCGAATGTGAATTAATCAATGAACATGTCCTGGAGGGGTCTTTGGGTAATGGGGGAGGATGAGGTCAGAGAACGCTACGACATTTCATCCTTTTACATGTAAATGTGTGGCGTCTGTGGGTACGTGTGGGTACGTGTGAGTGTATAAAAACTTTTTATGTCCTATGACGTTTACTCCTCTGCTTTTGTTGTGTGTATTTGTGTGTGTGTGTGTGTTTGTGTGGAGGCGGAGACGCATATAAAACTCATATCATTCATAGCGCTCCTGCTTCTGCCTGGGGAGCCTACTCCATGGGGGGCCGGCTGCCTGCCAACTAGCCATAACTGTGTCCCTTTACATCCCCCTCCGCCTACCCCGCCCATGTCCTCGTCATCGCCATCGTATCGTCTGTGCCGCCATTTTTGCAATTAGCATTTTAAATATTGCACCAACACACAGCTGGAATACATGCATGTTGTATGAATGTATGTGTGTGTGTACATGTTTATATGTATATATGTTTAATTTTCGCTTTGGTTTGTTGTTGCTGTTGTTGGTGGAGCCGCTGGTCGTTTGTTTTATAGTCGAAACGCGCCTTTCGCATGTGGCAATAAAAAAGAACCCAAAGGTTCAACCCGCGCCAACCCCCACCCCCCTACCACACACATGTAGGGGCACCAACACACACTGTGGCACGCTTTGCTTGTTAGGCAGACATGACCGTTTGACCTAATTTCTGGAGCTGCGCAGCGCGCCACGGCACGGCGCCGCATTAGGACTTAGAGGGAGGTGGAGTGGAATCCGAGTCAAAGCAAAATACAAAACCAAAGCACGGGACGTTGAAGGAAAGGGCAGGAAAGGATAATCAGGAAAGATGAAGAAGCAGAGATGGACGAAAAATTAACAAACTTGAATGCGATGCAAGGGGCATCGACGAGCAAGGAGTCAAGGTATATTAGATAGAAGGAGCGGCAGTCCGAAAGACCAGCTGTATGAATGTGGGGCCTCTGCACAGCACAAGCAGAATTCGGTTTATGGAGCGAGATATGTCCATACGTAGAAACTACTCGGAAGGCCTTACCTTCTTTGGAACATAACCTGCAAGGAGCCACAGAATAAACACACAAACAGGGGAGAAAGCGGAAAGAACAACAGGCTCTCCCGTCCCTTGAAAACCACGGTGAATGTTTTTGCCAAAAGAGATAACGCACAAAAATAAAAAAAAAAAAATATACATAATTAAAAGAGGCAATGTTCCAAAGGTTAGGACTGGCCAAACTAGAGATAATCATTCCCAATAGAAGAAATCTCAGAAAATCTTTCAGTGGACCATAATTTTCTGGTACTGCCTCTTTACATTATGCCTCACATTATTTTCTCCAAACGAACGCTAGCACTGTGTTAATATTCTGCCTCGAATTTCGTGGTGAATGATTTTGCCTAATGAAAAAGTTTTGGCTGCCCACCCCCTGGCTGCCTGGCTGCCAGCCTGTACGCATTGTTGTGGCTGTTGCTTCCCCGACTTGGAGGACGTGCGGCAGGACCACGACTATGGCTATGACTATGGCTTTGACTACTCACCAGTAACAGGACACATAAGAGCAATCCGCTATTTTGGGGAACAGAAAGTCTGTGGTCATCTTGATGCGTTTCGAGGACTGGAACTAGAACTGGACTGCAGGTTTTGGGGTAATCCGAGTGCTGGGTTCTGGATTTGGATCTGGATCGGGACTAAGTCTGGATCTGTGGATTATACTTAATTGTCACTGGGAATTTCGGGGGCTCTTTAGGTCACAGCGAGAGATAATCACTGCCTGGACACAGATATGGACCTGGACATGGCCGTTGCGTGTGTATCTGTGTATCTTTAGCTGTATCTATAGAAATATCTATGGCTGCGGCTGCTGCTGCTGGTGGGTGACGGAGCCGCCTGGCATTGAGTGCACTGCAAGAGCAGGAGGAGCAGGAGGGGTAGGCTGCTCTGCTCTGCTGCTGCTGTGGTTCTCCTGGGGTCGGCCTCAGCGGCATTCCATGATTGTTCTGATGGTGACTGCTCCGACAGAAATGGCGACGAGGATGGCGACGATGAGGACGACGACGACAATTGGGAAATTGTTGACAGCACGCTGGGTGGCTGGGTAACGGGGGTTGCAGGGATGGAGGAGGAGTTGGGTCTAGGGGAAAACTCTGTTTTTATATTTCTGTTTGATTATGTTGCTTTTGCTTTGCTCTGCTTTTCCGCTCTTCTGCTTTTCCAGGATGCTGCCACACGCACACACACACTGCCACCGACACGGATACACATACACAGCAGAGCACTCGCTCTCTGTGCACCGTTCTTCACGCTCCACCGCTCTCCTGGGCGACCCGAACGAACCGAATTATCGAAGCGTTTTCTCGTTTTCGTTTTCCCGTTTTCCGTTTTTCTTTCTGTTTTTCCTTTTTTCACTTTTCTTTGAGGTTTAAATTATGTTGATGCTGCCTCTGTTGCTTCTTCTGCTGTCATGGGGACTCGCACCTGTCTATAAACAAGGCCGCTCATCCCTGCATCTGCGGCTGCTGGGGCCTGGGGCAACAGTAGACTCGGAGGCGACACACTTAACACCACTTATAGAGTGGAGGATTCGCTGGATGCTGTTCCACCTGCAGAAATGGCACTGTCACCGTTGTTTACGTTGTTTCCGTTGTTTCACCGTTGTTTCGGAGCAGGGGACACTTTGGCTGCTTTAACCGTTTTAAGACACCGCTGCCTTTTGCGATTTTTATCCGTTTTCGACGCGTGCCTGCCGCTACTGTTGTGGTTGGAGCAGGATTTTATATTATTTTTCTTGTCAATGAGGAATTTGTTAAGCTTCTCAACTCGAACAACAGGGCGCATGCAAAGTATAATACAATATGCTATGATTGTTCAGCACGTAAGGTGAGGTTAGTAGAGGCATTGGAATGTTGCTGGGCCGTGTTTCCTCGTTGTCCATACCTTACAGTTGAAACCGGTTACCAAAAATAATTAAGTGTCATTTCTGCAGGTGGAACAGCATCCAGCGAATCCTCTACTCTATAAGTGGTGGTCAATAAAAACACATATTCAACTACAAAAAATTAATATTAGCATTTTCGATTGACATATGTTGAGGAACCTACTTGTAATGCAGGGTTTGATATTTTTGAATACACCGGAATATACCAAAAAATGTATCAAAGATACCATATATACCACATATACACTAAACTAAGCTAAACGCGTGACAGCGGTTATCGACGTAAGAAAACGTAAGTGAGCATGAAATGTCACGTCATTTGGAAACTTAACCGGTGGTATAGACATATATATACCCTTTTTTATTTGATTAATATTAAAATTCTTTTTTTCCAGATGCTTTAAAACGTAATTAATATTGTATTTTGCACATATTTACAATTTTTGACCCAATAATGCATTTGATGAATTTATTATTATTAACATATCGATCCCGATACCCATTTTCAGTCTTTATACGAAGACTAAAAACCGTATAATTTTCTGAGATAGAGACTGACTAGTTTCTGCAATAATTGGTGCCTAGTAAAACAAACTTTTCCTAAATTCTAATTTTATAGAATTCCTTTCCTACGGGGTGTGCAAAATGTTCCTAGTTCTGTGCAAATGTTGTGGAACAATGTCGCATATTTCCCGGCACATGCTGCTGGCCCATACAAAAAAAAGTTGCCAACGGTAAAACACGTAAGTGAGCATGGAATGTAAGGGAAATTGTTGCGATGAAAAAGGAAATTGTTGGGATGATGCTGCCGCAACCAAATCCCTCCACAAAATCCCTCAAAAAGTCCCAATAAAATATACGGTCTGACCTCAAAATATACCGCAATATACCAAAAATAAACCATATTCCTCGATTTTGATATTCTGTTTAATATAACTAGCTAACTAGGACCCTCAGGCCTGAACACATAATTTAATAGGATTAATGAATCAATTGTCTAGAAGATTGGTTAAATTAAGTGACTTTTTCTTTTAGATTGTTTAGAGAAAAACAAAGTGAAAAAATTCAAAAAGATACATATACACAAGAGAACACGATTGGTGGAAAAAGTGAACAAATTTTGAAATTAAGCAATGAATAAACATTTAAAACATAAGTATTATTTAAAAATTAACAAAAAAATGTTTTTAAGAATTTCCATTAAAGTATTGGCAAAAAACCATGAATCAAAACAAAATGCGTGTAACCACAATATACCGTCAACGGTCACCCTGTTAATAACATATTTTCAGATGATGTCAATATCGACTATTTTGCGAGACAAAATATTCTCAAAAAGCCCGCAACTTGCTATCACGGGAGTGGATACTTTTGTGGGACCATTAAAAACATTACAAACGTACTGCATACGTCTTACTGCAATATTCCATTATGGGCGGAGTTAACATAGCTAACAGCTGGTGGTTAACAGCACAATCGTTAACATTAACAGAGACAATCGATAGAAAATGACGTTATTGATGCAATAATAACGTTATTGATATAATAATAAATATATCGATTAAATAATGCAGCTATCGATTGAATAAAGTATTTATAAATGCAGTTATTGATATAATAATGTAGTTATCGATTTTACGTTTTTCACTTGTTTTTTCTCCGTTCTGGCAGCCCTGTCTAAATAATGCTAGTATCAGGGATGCTAAATGTATCAAACAATGCCTAACACTTGCTGACTGCTGCGACACTTACACACCCGCCAGTCTAACGGTTTTTCGTTTATGGGATTTAACACATCGTAAATGAATCGCTATCTAATCGGGCCAAACACTAAAGACTTCTAATGGCCAATTGACAGCACACAATTTGGAGCCAGCCGTTGTCTCTTCGCTAAATACATTGCTGGGCAAATATTGCAGCGGTGAAGGCGAAATACATATATTCATTATTCGATAAGATAAATCACTGTTTGTTGCTGTCATTCTTGCGGGATCTTGAGAGTGGACTTCCACTCGTCTGATGCCCTACAAAACAACAGCAGCGATGACAGCATGGCGATTAAAGTTAAGCTGATAAGCCAATGCCACAAGATACACCAGTTCTATACTACTTGTGGCATATGGTAACTAAGCAGCCGCTGATGTTCGGACAGAGTGCGGGGCTCATTAAGTTTTATTAAGTTTATTGGCATTTAATTTACATTTTGCGTGTAAAGGTTATGTCAACCGATCCGATAAGCCTATTGCGCCTCGCCAGAGAGATAGAGTGGAAGAGAGCGGCGTACTGAAGGGGTTCATTTACTTATTCCTTTATTCATTAAAGAAGCCAGCCACAAATCGATCCACAGCGATTATCAGCAGCGATCAAAACGATCATGACACACAAACTCAAACAGCAATCCAGTGGCCATTGGTGACGTTTCCTCTAAGTTTCCTCAACGGGGCACACGCTTTATCGCCGCTGCCTGTCCGGACATGAGAGAGTCTGTTGAGAGGGAGAGTCTGTTGCGAAGCGGAGCGGAGAGCTCGCTCGGTAGAAATCCGTATAGTTACGCCTAACTATACCGCAGAGCAGCGGAGGAGTCGGGCGTCAAGTCGAGGCGCGTCCAACGTTGCAAGCGGCGTTCAGTTGGCTCCAGCGTTTCGCCGTCGACGGGTTCGCTCTATTCCGCTGTGCCGCCGTAACAGACTTGCCCAAGTATTGTCTCGCTTTTTGGCCATAAACACACCCGCTTTGATTTTTAGTCAGAAGTGGCAGAACCTGTTTTCCCGCTCTGTGGATTTTCGGTTCAGCAGGTTATCTACCGGTGAACCCTCGTGGTGGAAAACCGTCCAGTCCATCTTCAAACAGAAGAAGCTCCCCGCGTGAGTATTGCTTAATTGATTTGTGTGGATGCATAGCCGCTAATTGGCGTCGATTGATGAAAGTGATCAGATCCACAAACAAACCAATAACCACGGCTAAGTTCTACGAATTGCGAATCAGCTGTGACCCACCCTACATCCGTGGACCCTGGGCTGGGTCCGCTATCGCCCCTTAGACGTATTCCCTTATCGTATGCCTACGAAACAAATAATATTGCTCAGAAGTAAACAACAATATCATAATACGATTCAAAATTCACAGAATATCTCGTTCTAACCATAGTCGCACGACCACTCTGTGATGGCCTGATGTTCGAAAAACTTAACACTATTACCCAAGACCCGTTTCGGCATTCTAGACTCTTCAGACCTTCCTTCATCTTTACTTCCTACAGGCACAAATATGAACAGAAATCGTTGGATTCGCTACTTAATTTTTTGGGGATTCCTATCCATAAAGCTGTTTTGATATTCGAATAGTCAGGTACTGCATGGAGATATCTCAAAGATTGACAGACTAATTGAGAACGGGGCCACAGCGTCTGTTAGATACAGAAAATATTACTTTATAGAGCCGGATATGCTTTCGTTTTTTGATACGAGTTGATAGATTACTTCAGTTAAGGTTGAGTTAAGAGTATGCACTGCCGTACAAACAACCAGTCAGAACGAGTCTTCAGTGGGGATTACGATTACTCGTATCTGTTTGCTCTCCGTGAGAGTACCGCCAAATGCTAATATTGCCTTTACATCATTCACTCATCTCGCAGCCGGTAGTCGGCAGAACGCAGAAGAGATAACAGGAGATTCCTAGACCGGCACGTGACTCGGCCATGGGTCTGACAGAGGAGGAGCTACATACCAATGGCCACCACCAGCCGCAGATCGTCTCGGGCATGGACAGGCCGTTACAGACGAAGCCACTGGGCGAGCAGCCGAGAGCCGTGCGCCGGCAGGCGATTGCTGTGATCCTGGCCAATGTGGGCGTGCTGTCCACGGGCATGACCTTGGCCATTCCCACGGTCACGCTGGACCAGCTGAAAGACCAGACGGAGCCGGTGCACTTGAACGGGACGCAGGCGTCCTGGTTCGCCTCGGTGAACGCCTTGGCCGCGCCACTCGGCGGCCTACTGTCTGGAGTGCTCCTCGACAGGATCGGGCGCAAGCGGACGCTGGTCGTGCTGAACATCCTGACCATCGTTGCCTGGATCCTGCTGGCCACCGCCAGTCAAACGGACTCGGACTCCTTCTTCTGGCAGCTCATCGTCTCCCGCTTCATCTTGGGTATGCATCCATCTGATTATCGGCAATGCAAACGATTATCGATCATTGCTAATCGATCAAATTCCAGGCATTGGCATGGGCCTGGCTAGCGCCCCACCTGGGGTGTATGCAGCGGAGATCAGCGTGCCTCGGACGCGGGGCAGCCTCATTCTGGGAACCTCTATCTCGGTGGCTGGTGGCATCACGATCCTTTACGGCATCGGCTACTTCATCCGCGACGACTTCCGGCTGATCGCGCTCATCTGCTGCGGCTACCAGCTGGTGGCCCTACTCTGCGTCTTGCCCCTGCCCGAGAGCCACTGCTGGCTGCTGGCCAAGAAGCGAGTATCCGAGGCCAAGAAGTCCCTCAACTACTTCCGCGGCCTGGACAAGTCCCGTGAGTAGCTTTCTCCAACTGTGTACACCTCTCTCTGATCTCTCCTCCTCTCTACGCAGCACACATTACGCATCCCCAGGTGCTGGAGGAGTTCCAGGTGCTGCAGAAGTCGCTGCAGCTGCGGGACGCCGAGGAGAAGCCCTCGTTCCTGCGGAGCCTGCGGCTACCGGAGGTGCACAAGCCGCTGCTCATCCTGATGTCCCTGTTCGCCTTTCAGCAGCTGACGGGCATCTTCGTGGTCATCGTCTACGCCGTGCAGATCTCCCTAGAGGCAGGCATCTCCATCGACCCCTTCATGTGTGCCCTGCTCATTGGGCTGGCCCGTCTGATCACCACCTGCCCAATGGGCTACGTTCTGGAGGCGTGGGGCCGCCGTCGGGCTGGCATCATCTCCACTTTGGGCATGGGAGCCTGCATGTTCCTGCTGGCTGGCCACAGCTGGAGCGATCTGCTCCGTGAGGTGCCCTACCTGCCCGTGGTCTCCATCGTGGGCTTCATCATCCTGAGCACCCTCGGCCTGTACACGCTGCCCTTCTTCATGATCTCGGAACTCTTTCCGCAGAAGGTGCGCGGTCCGGCCTCGGGCCTCACCGTGGCCGTCGGCATGTTCATCTCCTTCCTTTGCCTTAAGACCTTCCCAGACCTGAAGGCGGCCATCGGCATGAGCCAGTGCTTCGTATTCTTCGGCGTCATGGCCCTCCTGGCCATGATCTTCATCTACTGGGCCTTGCCCGAGACGCGGCGGCGCACTTTGCTAGAAATCGAGGAGCAGTTCCGCTCCGGGAAGCGTCGAGCCCCCGCCGAGGTCGAGATGCAGGAGGTCTTTGTCCGCAAGCCGGAGCAGTGAGGTAGGAGGAAAAAGAGGAGGAGATAATCTTAAGTAGATCCGCTCGAGTGCTTAGTACTGTGATAAACCCCAAATACACAATCAAACGTTTGCACAAAACTCAATCGAAGTGCCTTTAGTTGATAAATAATAGATGGGAGAATCAATAGAACTAATCGAAATAAAATCAAAATTGTATATTTTTCACAAATAAATGGATGATATAGGGCAGTACTTTTGACGGATCCAATGATTATCATATCTCAAGTGCTTGTTGCCAAAGTTTTCCTCTACTGATAGTAGATATATATATGTATGTATGTGTGGAGTACCAGTACGAATAGAATGCCTTGACTTTCTTTGTTTTTATTTGTAGAATTCAAAAGACATAAGTCCGCGTGGGCCTAGGCCGAGGCCGCTGTCTGATAACACAAAGCCCTGTGCTCCCTGTGCTCGACTAACACTCACAAGCACCTCTCTCTCAGACCGCTCCCCGAGGCACTGATACGAATTAGTGGCACGAACACCTATTTCGCCTCGATTTGGGCACTCAATTACTCATGGAACGAGTTCCCGCTCTCGTTCTCAATCTTGAATTCTCTCTCTTCTTTAAATGTCAGGTTCGTGGCCAACGTCATTTGTTTTGCAGTAGAAGAGAAGAGAGAGGCGCCAGAGAGATAGAGAGAGAGAAATCGATTTCAGCTGGAAGCCTGATTCCGATTTCCATACTGTAATCGATTTAATTATGCAAATTTGTATAGGAGCGCCAGACCCACACAAACACAGACATCGGAGGGGAGAGAAAGAGAGACCTGGAATATACAGATAATTTCTATTTACTATATATATGTGCATGTTGTTACGCAAGTTTTTTCAACGATCGGCCAGCCAGAGAGATCTGTAGAATGATTGTTCTACTAAATACTCGTACATTTGTTCTAATGAACAACGGTGAAAGCAAACAAACAGTTCAATGGCATAGAAAAAGGCAACAAACAAATGACTAATTGAGGTTTTTTGTGGTCGCTTTAATGCTACTTACACTAGGTATGCTCGTTATACTAAGTATATAGTTAATCTACATCGGAAGATAGCAAATGTGCAAATAATCACATCTCTGGGCTACAGTTTCTTTCGAAAGATATGCACTATCCAAGCACTCATTCGCAGGATTTGGAGTCCTGATTGGTTCCCTTACATATGATCTTCTATTCTATGGCTGTGGCTATGCTTTGGTTCAAAAGTTCGAGACTTCCCTGTCAACGCGTGTGGTCATCTCTCATCTGTGTGAGCAGAAGCACGATTCGGCCTCGTGTGGACACTCACTCGGAGGAAGGTACCGTAGCAGATGCAATTGCCAGCCATCAAGTTCCGTGCAGATCTGCGTTATGGTAATGTTAATGGTAATGGTAATGTCGATAACGTGAGAGGAGAGTCCTCTGTGGAGGCCCCAGCTTGTTGGAGCCTCGACAACCCAAGGCCCGAACCCCAACCCCTTCATTATGCCGCCGGCAAGAGGCTGCCAAAAAATTGAGGGAAAAATCTGTTCTGCTTTGGTCATTAAATAATGCAGCTCTGCGGACGGGCAGGCAGGCAGGATGCGTGTGCCCCGAAAATCGTTCGTTGGTTCCATCTGGGAGCGCGTTAAAAGCGCATTCTGTCCATCCATCCATCCTCCCATCGATCGGGTGTGCCCTTCACTCCCATCCTACCGAATATCTGAATGTCTGGAGGCGTTGAGGCGTACGTTTATGTAATTATAATAAGTTTTCAATTTTATGGCTTAATAATGCGGTGGGGCAGCGGGCAGAAGGCACAGCTTCATCTTCATCTCTGCTGCAGTCCCTGCTGCAGCTGGATCCGCTGCTGCTGCCCCATCATTAGGCGACAAGCGTTTAAGCAATGTCCAGAGCCATAGCCAGAGACAGAGCATCCGAAGCAAGAGTAAATTGTTTTGGGGCGATTAAGTCAACAAGACGGCGCTAACATGGAACACGGTCCAGGGTCCAGGGACCAGGGGACAACGGAGGAGCAGAAGGTAGGTTGAATGAACTGCTGTGCTGCCGATCTGAGACGGGGATAATGCCGAAAATTGATGAGCTGCAAATGTGCGAACATTTAAGTTTCCGCTGCACCCTTGCAGCACTCGAGCACCCAGCAGTCAGGGGGGGCAGTGCATTGATTCATATGCATAATCCGACACCTGCCGCGAATTTCGCACTTGGAAGCGCATCAATTACGGGAAATCGTTGGACAGATAGAAATGTCAACAGCTCGACAAAGTCAGAACCGAACCAGAGTCAGAGGAGAGTTAATGACACGTAACGTTGATGTGCCAACAAGGCAAGGACAATGGAAGTGCCACAAGAGAGGATGACGGAGCAGGGGCAAGGACAAGGACAACGACAACGACAATCGACATATGCGGTCTCGAATAACGACAATCTGTGCGCGTTTCAGAGGTGTCCTTCTATCAGTTCTATTGGGGAGGAAGGAGCAGGGGAGGGGGGAGCAACCACCCAAGCGTAAACCGCATAACCGATGCGGATCCGGATCCGAATCCGAATGACGATCATCCCATTGTGTGGATGCGCTCTGATCTGTCATAATTATCCCCCGAACACACACAGCATGTCGCGTGTGTTTTGGGATGCGATTCAGCAGGGGTTCTATTCGGTTCTATTCTGTTGTGGGTTGCTCGCTTTGTTATGATGCGAATTTGATTATGTTTATAAGGCAATAAATTAGAAAATCATCACCGCAGTCGCAGCCACTCGAAAAGGACCATTATAACATCTTTGTTGTGTCCTGGGCCTGGTGGAAGGGACAATGTAGCGAGTACATTAAACGGTTAATTTATAGTTACCTCTGAAGTGCTCTCGATCTCTCCTTCTCTTTCTCTCTTTTGCTAGAGGGGTCTGGGTGGCTCTTCCTGTAGTGCAGTCCCAGTCCCCTCCCCAAATGACATTGTTAAAACGCCCCAAGTGTCTGCAATTTGTTGATGCACTTAATGTAGTTATAATTTTTAAATGCCGCAGACCCCAGAGCCCCAGTGCACTAATCGAGAGCTCGCATCGGCATCGGCATCGGATCCAGACCCATCGTGGGCATTAAGGACTAACCCTTCCTTGTGATCGCGCGGGCTGATTGTACACCTTGCTTGGGTAAGCTCGATCGATCCGATCCGAACCTCTCCCTTGCTCGCAAATTGCATTCGGGGATCGCTGCAGCTGCACACACACGACAGGCAGAAAGGCAGACGGGCAGACAGGGAGACAGGCAGTCGTGTGTCCAGAGACAGGGATCGGGGGCAAAAACCAGAAGTGATTTTTGGCAACATTACAGATTCGGCAGTGCAGAACCTGTGTTTACCTTCGATCCGATAATCGCTGCTGTCGATTCGGGGAGGTTGCCTTTGCCTCCGCCTTCCTAAAGTGTCTGTGGCAAGGTGTGCAGAATGCCACATTAGGCTGGATCTGCAGAGCTGCGACTTGGAGTGGGGGCACGGAGTTGGGGCATCGGCAGGGGCTGCTCAGACTGGAAGTGGCTTTGGGTCGGACAGGGTTGGGGGAAACTAGCCTAACTTGACCCCACAGGCATTGCCTAACTCAATGACCATTCGGATGAGCAATGGGTCGATGGGTGCTGGTTGCTGGTTTCTGGTTGCAGGAATGCCGCAAGATTTATGAACGGATGGATGGATGGGGCGGTAGGCGGTGCCACTGCCACTGCAACTGCAACTGGTAGGTACACCCATGTACTTGGCCAGCACTGGACTTTAATTTTTCAATTAGTCGAGCTACCGTATTTGACTTTTGCTCCTGCCAGAATCGGAGATCCAGCGAAGCGGCGACCACCGCCAAAGGGGCCAGGCCAACGAACCGAATGATCATTCAGCCTGGATGTGAGAGATCTGCGGAGATCTGGAGTCGCAGATGGAGACCAGCCAGGGGACAGAGGGACTGGGTCTCCGAGAGGGATACAACACTGGGGCATCGTAAAAATATTGCATTTAGGCAGAGCGATGGACGGCAAACGCTTTCCGCGTTTCCTTTTTACGATTGCAACGATCCAACGATGCAACAGCCACCTCGAAGTGGCAGAGTTTTATTTTTATGATTATTTTAACACTTTTGCTGGCTTTGGCTTTGGCTTGGACTCGGACTCGGCACTTGGCATCGGATAGCAATGAGCAATGTGAACTGGCTTCAAGAGGAAGCTAAAGCTGAAGCAAAGGATGGCATAGACAAGCGTATAATTGATTTGAATTCTATGATGTGTGTTGGCCGATTTCCAGAGGCGTTGCGAGCCATAAAAACCATAATTACAAGAAGAGTTCGGTCAGTTCGGGGGGTCCGGGGAAGTCTGGGGGTTCTCACACAGCAGAAGGAGACACCCGAAACGGAGGCATCCTTCTCAAGCAGCGAAAGACGAGAGTTTGAAGAGTTCCAGAAGCCCGATCCTTTAGGCTTTAGAAGGCTTTTCCACAGAGAGGAGTGGGGACCGGTTGATTTGAGAGTCCCCAATCTATAAGGATATTATATATCCTTATTAACACATCCTATCATTAGCCTGTCAGCGGCTTGGAGCTGCTCTTCGATGTCGATGTCGTCGTGTTTATTGTGTTTGATCAAATAATTTCTGTTTTTATGGCACAATAAATGTCCTGTTCGCCGGCAGAGTCCTTTCGCTGGGGTCTTTCCCTTCTTTCTTCAGCTTTGTCTCCTTGCGGTTCGGTTCGTGCTCTTACCTTTTCAATTTGGCCATAATTATGTCAGACATTTAATTTATCGCAAGCAAAGGTCCTGCTTCGGCGGCTCCTTCCTTTCTGCCATCTTCCTCGTACCTCGTTCCTCCTTCCTTCTTCCTCCTGCAGTACACGCAAACTTTCAGGCCAGGACTCACCCTTGCTCCCCGCTCCTTGCTCCGTCAGGGAGAGTAGAGAGCAGATAGAGAGTCTCGCCATCTCCCTCTGGGTGTCGTGTCGGCCATTTTCCCACTGTCAGGGTTCAGTGGAGCGGAGGACGGGGCCAGCAGAGGACTCTTCTCCGTCTCTTAATGTGAGAAAATGCGTTGCCAGTCGGGCACTCGGCCAGTCCTGTCAAGTCCTCTCTTGTAATTGCTCATTTTGCTTATCTGCCCACCCAATCCGACCCCGAACCAGGCTCTGGTCCTGTGGGCAGGGGACCTGGTCGTGGTCCTGGCTCTGGTCCTGTGTGCAGTGGAGCAGGTGTGGAATGTCCTAGATGGATCAATAAAACCCTGTAAACTCTATAAAAATTTCGATTTGTGGAAATTGCGTTTTTATTAATTGGCTTTGACATGCCACTCGTCTTGCGTCCTGTACCCCTGTGTGTCCTCTGGCGGGTGTCCTGTGTCTTGTGCCCTAGTTTTTATGGCACTCGATGGAAAATCGCGTGCAGCAGTCCGCCTACAACTGTGCCTCGAAAGGGAAAGGCGACTCTTAGACTCCTAGAAGAGAGAGATGTTGCAGAGGATAGTCCGCCGAAGGAATTTTATCTTATCGTCCCTGTTCTTGTCGGCGGCAACTGTTAACAAAATTGCCCGATTGTCTTTGGGCCTTTGGGTATTTGCTGTCTGTCTGTCAGTCCGTCTGTCTGTCTGTGCCACGCGTGTCCCCGACGCAAGGTGCATCGTGAGGCGAGAGGCGAGTCTGCGTTGCAACCTGCCTGACTGCATCCATCATCGCGTGGCAGAGTGGCACAGTACCGCATTGCCACAGCAACGCTCATGATTTGAGGCACATGCGTAACCTGCGCCAATTTGGCGACCCGCACACAGGAATCCTACTCTGTCCTCCATCCTCCTGTGCCTCTTTTTGTTGAACAATTTTCAGGGAACCGCTTGCATCTGCTGATTGCAAGGACCAGAGAGAGGCACAGAGCGACAGCAAAAGCAAAAGCAAGAGAACCCTCAATTAGGCCGCCCCTGCAATTAGAAAAGATACTTTTGATATTCTCTTGACCCTCTCTGCAAAAACCAGCAACCAGCAGCCAGCAGCAACATCTACAGCCGCAACAGCATTAGCAGAGGCAGCTACAGCAACGGCAACGGCAACTAATTTGTGGCAAGTTCGAGCAACTAATTCGCCCTTAGAAGGGCGCCCACGCCAGAGAATTAAACTTTTTGTCCGCTTCCCAGGCGAATTCCAGCGGCGGACACCGCTTATTAATGGACCATGAAATCTAGACGCAGACAGGACCCGAGACCCGCTACCCAATACCCGGGACCCACTGGCAGCCCCCAGGCACGAGCCGAAACGACAGATTCAGATTCAGCTACTGTCTTGGTTTTTTTGCATCCTCGTTGCTGCCTTGGTGGCTCCTAATGATGAGCTGGGGGCACGCATCGAGGAATGCGTTGCCTGTGGCGCGGTTCTGAGCTGAATTTAAATTTGAATTTTGATTTTGATTAGGGCAAAAAGTGATGTGGGTGTCGCTTCCCCGGACGAGACTGTCTGCTCTCCCCTCCTGCGCATCCCAGAGATAAGAAGTGGAGTGGAGTGGATTCCAATTCAATTACAATATAAGCGAGTGTAAGTTCTCCTGTTTAGCGATAGCGATCGCCGGACGGAAGGACGCACGGAGGGCGCGTGGAAAACCAAGTCAATCGGAAGAAGTTAAGCCGATTGCCCAGCCCCCTTTTTATTACAATTGCAACACCCTGAAACCCTGAACCCTGAAAAAGCCAAACTTCCCATATCCGTTGCTCATTTGAGTGCCCTGCCAAGGGCCAAAGATACATTCGACCAGTCGGGATGTTGGTAACGCGAACAGGACAGCCTATGGTAATCAGAGTAGGATAATATGTACATATATAGAAACATAAAACTATAGATAGATATGCTATGCTATATATGTATGTACTAGAGGTAATTATACATCATTTCTAGGTACAAAGAAGGATATATATTGCTACGTAAAGGTAATTGGAAATATAAGTATTCATGCAGAGATATCAAAATATATGTAGATGTATATTAGAAATGGTAAATGGATCTTTTCATGGCTAGATACATATAGCGGAACATGAATCATTGTTTGCATATTTAGAACAAGTTTAAGATAGATACACAGATATACAACTTTATAGATAGATATTCCTATACAGATAGATAGCTAATGGATATCAACCTTTAGTTCTTGTCATCTTCTAACGCTCAAAGGATATCCCACATTCGATGCCTTCACTCTGCGAAAAGGTCCTGCTAAACGTACTTCCCACACAGATTTGTGTGTGTGTGTGTTGTGTGTCTGTGCGCCTTAATTGGGGCGTAGGTCGCTTGGGCTCCGGGTTTGGGTAATTGCCGCCACTTGAAAGGGCTTTTGGTCACATAATCGCCTTGTCAGATAGAGCAAGACACACGGAGGCAGGGAGCG
This sequence comes from Drosophila algonquin, assembly GCA_035041765.1. Lineage (NCBI taxonomy): Eukaryota > Metazoa > Arthropoda > Insecta > Diptera > Drosophilidae > Drosophila > Drosophila algonquin. The sequence goes on from JAWNKY010003561.1 coordinate 2,012,607, forward strand.
GGAGAGCGGGAGGAGTGATGAACAAGCTAACTGGGCGTTGGGCGTTGCATGATGGGTGGGCCCAGGACCAGGACCAGTACCAGTACCAGTGCCAGTGCCAGGTCCTCGTGCCAGAGAGTGTGTTGATGCCACCACGCACGGCTGACTCGCCTGATCTTATTATGCCGCGCTTGGTTGCATGGGAAAAGTCGGGCAGCTGCTATCAGAGTCGTGTCGAGCAGGAGGAGGAGGCCTGTCTGTGCCCGGGATGAGCACAGGACGAGGATGAGGATGAGGAGCAGGACAAGCTGCTGGCTGGCTCTGGCTGGCTGGCATTGTGTCCCCAAACCTTTGTGACAGTTTTATCTGTGCCGAGCAGGAGTTCCAGCCAAGCATTCACCCCCCCGCCGTTGTCGTCCTGCCTGGCCGCTCCTTGGGCCTGGGCCTAAGAATTTTGCATGTTTTCGCACAGGTTTTTGTGGTTTTTGGTGGCAAGTGGATTTGCATGTGCCACGCGGCTACAAAAGGGGTTCGGTTCTCTCTCGTTCAGCCAGGGCCATGGCGCTTAGCCATCACAGCACACAGGACACTGCTGCAGGACCTGGTCGTGTTGTCATTGATTTTCGAGTCATGCCGCATTCCGCGTTGAAGGAACAACTAATTTCTTTCATTTTCTATCCACACCTATGGATCAATATACCACCTACTGCCCTGCCCTGCGACTCCCTCCATCCCCACCTATCTCTCTCCTCGCTGCTTGACAATCAACAAGCAATATGACAGTTTTATCTTTCAGCGCCAGTCGCACTGGATATTCATTTTCGATTGTGAATGCCACAGCCACAGTCGACAATTGTCGAATTCAATTAACGCTTGCGGCAGGCGGGCAGGGCAGGGCAGGGCAGGCAGCACAGCACCACTGCCAAGCGTTACTTAACGCCACCACCCATGCCAGGAACCACCCGGAACCCACCCCCACCCCATCTCACTCCACCACAGGCAGGCAGAGAGGGCTCAGGGGAAGAAGGGAAGGAAGGCTGAAGCCGTAGCTGTGGCCGTAGCTGTGGCTGTTTCGCCAGGGTAACGGCTATGCCCAATGCTGTGTCACAATGTGGATCGGGTTCGGGTTCGGATCCGTGGAGTATCCTGGAAGGGGAAGGGATGTGGATGTGGATGGGGAGGCGGCTGCAGCTGCGACGCTGCTCTCTGCCTCTGCCGATTGGCCGGAACGCGGCTGCAACGGCAACGGCAACGGCTACGGCTACGCTGCCGCAACGCTCTACGGAAAAACGAAGGACCAGCAGGCAGGCGTCATGCACTGTGCACAGTGGGACAACGTCAGCAGAAAAACGAGTGGAGAGAACCCGACGGACGGTATGGTAAGGTATGTTTAATGGCCCACAAATACAGAAATTACAGAGCTCCAATAATGTTTTTTTTAATTTTTAATCAAATTTTGACGTAAGCATCCATCCATCCAAATCTTTTGGATATCCACTCACCCTCTCGTTCCCAATCTATTCATCTCCCAAAAAACATTCTTCTCCGATTTCCACCAACACTTGCAGTACCACAGTGTCATCTCCAGTCTCGCTTCATGCCCACTTCAGACCCACTGTGCGCTGTCGAGTGGCCTCTGGGACGCAGACTCATCGCAGCGGAGGAAGCAGCCACATTCATGGTGTCGACCAATGGCAGAGCTCGCGGCACACCGGGAGACGCATGCGCGCCGCATGTTGCACGCTCATTGGCCCACGGATGATATGGGGGCTGAGACTTCGGTGCCGTGAAAAACCGGTTACACCAGAAAAACGTTCCGTCCGTGAGGTGAGGCCGTGAAAGATTCTTTCGGTGTGTGCGTGGTGGTTTTCAGTTTCAGTTTCGCTCTGGGCCTTCGTATTGGTATTGTTTTTGTGTGCTAGTGCTGGTGCTGTGCTGTGCTGCCTCTGGGGTTTGGTTTCAGTAGCCAGCGCTGGCTGATGGACCGACCACGAGCCGCGCTACTCCTCTCCACAAATGATCGATGCGTTGGCAGCGCGATTCGCGTGCATTTAGTCGAAATTTTGACGGTCGAGTGACAAGGTGCGCCGCGACGCGATACTCCCCGAAAGCCCGATACCCGATCCGATACCCGTCGCGAGACCAACACCTGACTGATTTGCCAGGATAAGCCTACCGCGGAAACAAGTGTATCTGCATCTGTATCTGAAACTGAAGCGGAAAGTGAAGTTAAGAAGTGTTACTCGTGAAGGGATTGTAGCAGATTGTATGCCAAGTGGATATCCAGAAGAGCAAGAGACTCTCTCTCTCTCTGTCTGCAGAAGGTGAGTGGGAGGAATCTGCCCTGTGGGTGAAGACTGTTCTTTAGCTGTGGAAACCCTCCACTGTTCAGACAGTTGACAAGAGATAATGGCGATGACTTATTGGAGACTTAATTAAGACCTGGGCCTGGCCGCATCCATAGCATCCATCGACCTGCCCATAATGACCACCATAAACGATCGTAATCAATTTGTTTGCGCATAATTCGGATCTCCAATCGGATCCCCAATCGAATAGCGAGTATAACTAAATCATTAAATCGAGGCGAGTCTCTCGATCAGGTTGCGGCTTTATTTGAAAGGCTTAATAATGATATTTGCTTATCGTGTTCAACACATCGCTCCCACCGTTCTGTCCCCTCTTTCCGCCAATCGATCGATCGATCGATCGGCTTATTTCTTAATGAACGACAATCTAACGGAACGGAACGGAACGAAGCCAAATCTCCATTCTGCCTCTGTCGCTGTCTCCTCTCCGCTATGAATGAAAATTGGAATAGATGATGATGATGATGCCATTCCACCGGACGGATATTGCTCCGATTTCCACCTTTGACAGAAGCCGTTGCCATACCGAATTAGCATTGCAAAAATCCAAAGTCCCCCCCAAATTTCAATTTCCAAGTCCCAATTGAACTTCCGCCGCACTCGGGATAACTCATCTCCGATCGTCGATCTGAGATCTACGATCTGTTCATCGAATCATCTCGCTCTCGCTCTTGCTCTCTCTCTTTCTCTCTCTGTCTGTCTGGGCAAGAGCTCTGTTTTCCCACGGAGCACCAGGCGGAGGCCCCCAGAGCGACAATAGCCAAAAATCGTATGCTAATTAATTCTTTGTCATGCCGTCTTCGATCGTCTTCGACCAGTGGCCATTATGGCCATTATGGCTCATCTCATTGATTTTTCGGAGCTTTCTATCCCAACGAGCCACTGGACAACTTACTTAAGATCTAGACGGTGGACGGTAGACGGTATCTTCTGTGGTCCAGAAAGAGCATGAGCCCCTGTGCTCCATAGCTAATCATATTCAAATTGTGAAGCGTACGTTTTATTATAATTTTTTTATTTTAATTAGCGGCTTTTAATGCCGCAGACCAAGCCTCAGCTACCCACAGATTGCTCTCCATCGATCGATCAGTGGGGGTCCCGGAGTTCGGGGTCCGGGGTCCGGGTGATCCCAAACAGAAGCTCGGCCAACCTGTCGGTTCCACTTTCGGTAATCGCACGATTTAAATTATTGTATGTTTAACTAATTTCTATCGGTTTTTATGTCTCTGTTACGCTTGACATGTGCACGCGGGCTAATTGAGACTTACGGTCCGGGCCATTGGAGAGTGCTCTTGCAGAGAGTGTGCTTCTACAGCTCCTCCGCCTCCTTCCCGCTAGACGGTAGCCAGTAGTCTGATTTCTCCAGCAATAAAAAACCTCCCTAACCTGAAGCTGAACCTGAACACCATCCACAGAAAAGTTCTCTTCCAATAGGGGTTTTTGTGGCGCTTAAAAGTGAATATAATTTATGTAGAGAGATGATTAAAGATTTTCCATCAAACCTCAAACATAGCCCTAAAAAAAAATTACAAGACAATAAAATATTCCCCAGGTTTGTGAAGCTTTTTCGTAATTAAACAATTAGTTCCCAACCAGGAACGGATTTTTAATAAGAGAGCTCTGAACTGATGGAGAAGAAAATCCATCTCTCCATATTATTTATAGAAAATGATATCCTGCTTAATTCTGTCTACTGATAAGCTAGAATTGGAAACATTCAGAGTATAGTACGTTCTCTACTCCTCAGTGTGAAATTCTTTTCTTGAATCCTCCTAGAACCCATTCCATAGTTCGAAGAGATATATCCCAAAGAACAGACCCAATACCGCCCTGTTCTTGTTTCAATATAGGGGTAGAAATTCGCACAGAACCGCTTCACCGCGTCAAGTGCTCATTGGCCTCGACTAGGCCCCATTTCCAGCTAAATGGCAGGGCGGCACGCCAAGTGAAGGTCCGTCAAGGTAAAGGGAAGTGGAGGGGCGAAATTAACCCTTTTTCATTGCATCTAAATTGGCTTTGGCCGAAATGTCTATTTCACTTTCTACAAAAGAGTTTCGGCCAAAAGTAGAGATGGAGATGGAGTGGAATGGAATCCTTATCGCGGTCCGGTCTAAGCTTAGGCCCCAGGCCAAAGCCAAAAGCCATGAGCCAACTGCGAACTTTATGGCCTTAACGGCCAGCACGAGTTTCCCGTTTGACGGTCAGCGGCGGCGGTAAGCCACTGAGAACACTGGGAACAGTACCGCCGACAACCAAAAAACCTAATGAACAACTTAATTTCAGAGTCAGAGTCGGAGTTGGAGTCAGAGTCGGGAGGGGGTGGGGTAGTACGATATGTGGTGCGTGTGTACACGCGGGTTTTTTAGGGGGGTAAAGCTGGGATTTTACGAGCTGAAAAGTATCCCGAGACCAGGGCCCAGGACTACGGCAGGCCTCTGCAATTAAATCTAATGTGAATTCCATAATAACATGGCCATGACAAAGTGTGGACTGGACTGCCGCTGAAAGCGATAGCGGGAGGGGGATGGAGGGGGCTAAGAGCAGTTACACTTTTGATTTATACGGTTCTTCAGGCTTCTCCCGGCGTTTTCATGCCTCTGACAGGCTGGCGACAGGCCCGAATCCGAATCCTGGCCCGATTCATTCCAGCGACAGCGACAGGAAGCGGAAACCACCCGCTGCCGCTGAAAGCCCATTTGCATATCTCTCTCTCTCTCTGGTTTTGGGCCTCGTTATTTAACGAAATGAGCAATTGGCCAAAATTCATTTTAATTGTTACCGCCGGCATTTGCATATGCTGTTACGTGTGTATTTGTGCGTCTAGTGGCAGTCGCGACGTGGACATGCAACGAGTAGGAGGTTCCCACTACCCTACCCAATCGTGTCCCCCTTCTTACTCTTCCTCTACCCCTTCCCCTTCGATAATGGGCCAGCAGTTCACGCTGCGTCGAGAATGTGCCTGATAAGCAGCTAATTTGAGATACTACTCCCCAGTGGATGGTATGGTGCAACCGATCCGACCTGATCCGTGGTGCCACTGCCAGTACCACTACCACTACCACCAGAGCTAAGGTGGTAAGGTAACTCCCTGGCCGCACAGTGGACATGGCCATTGAGCACATAAACCACTACACATTAAATTCCGAGCCGACTCGCGTAGTAGTTTTATAAAATAATTAAGTTTTATGTATTTTCCTTACTAGATTTTCACTGTTCTTCAGTTTGGTTCTGGCCACAACCTGCAGAGTGGAGAGCGGACAGTGGAGAGTGGACAGGGGACAGCGGACAGCAGCGGCGGAGAGCAGCGATTTCGTGGAAGCCGTAAAACTTCTTCGGAGAGTGGGCCGCCGTCTGAGGAGCCAGCATCAGGCAGCATCAGCATCTGAATCCCCAGCAATCCTAATAGCTGCGCCAGCGACCACGACGACATCCATCAAAGCGTTTTTTATGGCGTTCTTGCTTGAAATTTGATTAAAATTCAGCGATTAACTAAACAACAACCAGCAGCAGCAGCATCAGCAGCAGCAGCCGAGGAACTTAACCAAAATACTTGACAGACGGGGGCAGCGACGAATCACTCTTGGATTGGATTGGATTCGATTGAATTGTTGATCACATTGATCTGTTGGGTTGAACCGAAGACGACGCCGGGAATCGATTTCTTTAGCCTTTCAATCATGCCACATACAGGTGAGTGTCTTCGATTGGAGTGTAGTGTAGTTGAGTGGAATGTCTTCCTGCTATCGAATAACCCGCTAATGAACTCGGAGTTGGGAATGGCACCCAAATGAAAGCCCCCGATGCGATCTCCAAGAGAGTCCAGCGCAGACAAAGCGTTTATCCGAAAAAGAATTGCCACACCAGAAGATACGGCTATTACGGGAGTGGAGTGCGCGGTGCGCTGAGCGGAGCAGCCTTTACGATCGTGGGCACGGGCCCCAAGATTAGCCAAGTCAACAGAGGGCGGGCAGCGAGGTGGGGAAGAACTACTCGTATCCGTATCTGTGGCCATTGTAAATCTTCGAGGGCTTTTGTGCGGTTTATTGGAGCTTAGAAACATGTACGCGTAGCATCAGCATCTCGTAAATTCTAAAATGTTTGCTATGCAAATGTTTCCTCCAGAAGATGGGGCATGGCGGGCAGGTCTCTAACTCGAAGGGGAATCTAATGGGAATCCTTTGCTTTCCTTGCAGGTCAAGCTGGTGTCAATCAATTGGGCGGCGTCTTCGTCAATGGACGTCCCCTGCCGGACTGCGTTCGCCGCCGGATCGTGGATCTGGCCCTGTGCGGAGTCCGTCCCTGTGATATCTCCCGCCAGCTGCTGGTCTCTCATGGTAAGTGTTCGCTTGACTGCTCGACAGCAGAGTCCCGAGTTCTGCCACTACAGCCCAATCTCTTGTTCTCCCTCCGGACAGGTTGCGTCTCCAAAATACTGACACGATTCTACGAGACGGGCTCCATACGACCGGGCTCCATTGGTGGCAGCAAGACCAAGGTGAGTTTGTGGGTCGGGGGAAAAGCCACATGTGGTCCCCAGGTTGGTGTGGTGTGGGTGTGGGTGGAGGGACATGGGGCATGAAATCAACAAACGATTATATAAAAATCAAACGCACAGCAGTAAATCCATAAAGTATCACAGAAACATGCAGAGAAATGCAGATAAGTTAAGGATTGATTGTAACCCGACAGGAACATAGTTTACATGTTTTGGCTACCATGTGGATGGATAGATGGATGGATGATGGGTCTATGGTGACAGCTTTTATGGTTGACTGAGGGACGTGTGTGCGTGTGTGTGGGAGGAGGCGCAACAAATCAATCTCGTTTGCTGCTGCTCGATACTCGGATGATAAGCCCATCGGAGAGCACGCTTTTCCAGCAGGGCAGGGTCCCCGGCAGGTTGCTTTCCGGCAGGTCGCCAGCTGGCGCTTTTCGCACGCCCAATCAAGTGCGTGGTGGCTACCGTTTAAGCTGCTCCACTTCACGGGCCATGCCACACACACACACCAAGAATGACGACAATGCTGCAATGTCCCTAGATAGATGATAGTTCCCTCTCTCTGTCTCTCTCTCTGGGGTGATAGTGGAATCCACTATTGCGATAAGCACGAATCACGACCCATAGACGACACCATCCATTCTCCTGCACCCTCCCCCTTCCACTTCAATTTCTCCTGCCTGTGCAAACAGTTGTTCAGGTGCGATGTTTGTCGACGGCACAGAACGCCTAATTAACGGTAGTTGCAACGCCCACAAAGTGCACAACGACTCCCCTTCCTTTCAGGAATATTCCCTCTAGATATGGGGGGTGGGTGGGTGGATCCCCATCCACCTACTTACATGGTGATTCAATAACCGCCTGCACTCGCTTGAACAAAACGCGCATTTAACACCTACGCTGGGTCAATAAAGTCCACTCCCTCCACTTCCATTCACCCTTGAACCCTTCCAGGGGGAACGCGGTGCGGTGCGGTGCGGTCTCTATTCCGGACACAGACCCAAGAGCAGGCCCAGGCCGAAGAGCAGGAGCATGTTATATCCGTCCGAGCTAAGGGCCAGTGAGCGCGCGTGTAGATGGCCGATAAGATCTCTGTTTTTCCGTGCAGCGGCGTACCCTTAAGCGTATTTATGAATTTTTAATGAATTGCCGCGTCACACGTGAGAAGCGGAGGCGCCACTCACTGGTGGACACAAATACTCGTGGCAGGCTCCCATCCCCAGCTCCCGTCGCACTCTCTACAACAAATTAACATATGCCACAGAGAGGGGGGAACAGCGCCTTTCAGCGCCTGTGTAGCACAGTGGAGTCCGATGCAAATCTCTGAACATGACAGCTAAAAAGGGGCGTGGCCCAAAGTGCAATGGGCACATTTTTGCACAATTGTCTGGGCCCCACGGCGAAGGTTTAAACTAAGTTTAGTTCAGTTTAGTGCACAATTGAATTTCACGGCAATTAATCGTGCACCCGTTCCATTGTTTCAAGGGGGAGAAACCACAGAGAGGGGGCATTAAGGGGGTGGAAAACGGGGGACTTTAGCAGGGGAAACAAATGGAAACAAGTGTATCGGAAAATGTATCTACAGGCCAATGATGGATGGGGAAAACAGCCTTTGAATGTTGACTTTTATTTCTGGCAAGATAGCACTATCACTCGCTCAACATCCATTGAGTTTTTTTTTGATATTTTATTATAATAATATCATAAACTAAAAATAAAAGTGCCCTCTATTCAAAAATTCTTCAAGAAATATTCATTAAATTTCATTCAAAATTGATTCACGGTCCCTAAATGAGCCCCCTTTTATAAGCCCTCCCTAACTCTCTCTCTCTCTCTCTCTCCATCTATCTCTTTTTATAGCAAGTGGCCACGCCCACTGTCGTGAAGAAGATCATCCGGTTGAAGGAGGAGAACAGCGGCATGTTCGCGTGGGAGATCCGGGAGCAGCTGCAGCAGCAGCGAGTCTGCGATCCCAGCTCCGTGCCGTCCATCAGCTCCATTAACCGCATCCTGCGCAACAGCGGCCTCTGGACGGACGAGATGACCTCCAGCCAGCAGAATGCCGCAGCGGCCGCTGCAGCGGCTGCGGCCCATCAGGCGGCAGGAGCACCAGGAGCTGGCTATGCCACACCCTCGCAATTGTACGGGGGCCCCAACAACAACAACAACAACAGCCACTCGCCCAAGACCCAGACACCGTCGGGAACCAATGCCCCGCCCTCTGCAACATCCACGCCCACCGGCGGACGCTATGCGAAGCCACCAGCCATGATGATGACGTCCGCCGGAGGGGAGCTGCCGCTCAAGCCCGCTCCCAAGCTGCTACCCAGTCATGGGCATGGCCATGGACATGGACATGGACAACATTCCCACGGCCACGCACATGGACATGGACATGGACACGGTATAAGTGCGAGCGTGTCTGGTGGGGGGGTGTCCGTGTCGAGCCAGCTGGGGGGCCTGGATCTCAGCTACTCGGCCCTGCACAAGCACTGGCTGTGGAACCCCTCGCTGCTGTACTACACACAGGCGCACATTCAGGCCCAGGCCCAGGCAGCCACGGGGGCCGCCCAGTTCCTGCCCTACGGCGCCGGCTACTTGCCCCACGGCATGGCTGCGGCTGCAGCAGCGGCGGCAGCGACTGTCGGAGGCGGAGCGTCCAATGGCGGGGGATTCACCAAGTCGGAGAGCTCCATTGACCTGTCGACGCCTGGGGCCACCGGCGACGCCCTCAGCGACTGTGATTCAGGCAAGTCTTCGCCAGCCGCCCTCTCCCTGAGCGCGGCCCGGGGACAACTACTGAGTCACAGCCACAGCCGGAAAAGGAATCCCTACTCCATTGAGGAGCTGCTGAAGAAGCCGGAGAAGCGGCTGCGCCTCAGCAGCGAGTCGCAAGCGAGTCTCCTCGAGGGGAAGCGGCGGAGTGAGCACCTGGAGTGCCTCTCGTCCAGCTCCTGCGAGAGCAGCCAGGACGGCTCCTCCGAGGATGTGTTGGTGCAGACGAGTCCTCGCACAACCATCCCTTTGGCCGTGGAAACGGAGGTGGTGCCCGTCGACGAGGAGGACGACCAGCAGGAGGAGGAGGAGGACTGCAGCGTGGAGGTCGTCAACTGAGTGGAGAAGGAGGCGAAGGACGAGCGTCCCTCAATGTCCCAGTTTTAGCCCTGTATATAGATAGTAGTAGCAGTAGCAGTAGCATGCCCCAGTATCGCCCCCTCAGTATCTGTAATTCTATATAAATACCGTATTTAAATAAAAACGTATCTGTATCCGAGTAAATGAAGTGTTTTGCCCCCCTTGGTGGTCTTTGGTTTCTCATCTGTGTCTCGCAGTGGCAGGGGGCAGGGACAGCGAGCTGCCCCTTAATTAACTTGCGCGCCAATGAAGTGTCAACAAGTTGCAACAAGCTGGAGAGCAACAGAATGGGAACTGCAACTGCAACTGGGGCTGGGGTTGGGGTTGGGGTTGGGGGCAGATGCCGCGAGATGCGATGCGGCCGGCGAGTGCAAAATTACAGGATGTCTGACACGACCATAACTATCGATCGCCCGCAGCGGCAGTGGCGGTGGCAGGAGACGAGGCGTTCGAAGAGGCGACAATGGAACTGCCACTGGCTGTGGCTCTTCTGCCAATGCCTCTGAAAATGGCATTGGAATCAGAGTCGAAGCTGGTGGCACTGTGAGCGGAATTCATAAGCAGGCCGCCGCCTGGGGAGAAGCCGTCGGATGGACTTGGACTTGGATGAGGTGTGAAGTTGGGAAAAACTTTCCCAGCAGCCGCCGCAGCAGCAGCAGCATCGGGATCGGTGGCTACTCTGAATATGCCACCAATAAATCAGCTGGAAGGGAGCTGGCTAAAAATAATTGCCGCAACAATTGCGGCAGCCTTAAGTTATGCAAAGCGCGACAAAAAATGGAGAACTGTGCCGCGGAGAGCGCGTTAAATATGCGAGTGGCATAGGACCCGACCCTACCCGATCCGATCCGATTGGAGGATAGAGGATGGAGGAGTGGAAAAAATCTGCCATAATTGTATCACGTGCAGGCGGTGCCGTGCCGCGATTCCGTATCCTGGCATCCTCCATCCTGCTCTCCTATGCAGTGCCCTTCCACTTCATAAACAATGCTAAAAGGCGTTGAGGATGCGCGCAAGGAAACTGACGGCCAGGAATGCAGAATCAGCCAAAGAAGCCTCCTGATCATGGCCAGATTGGAATGCCCTGGCATGACTATGACTGACAGCCACTGCCACTGCGACTGGGAGCAGGGCAGCCGCACAAAAAACGACCAGAGAGCACAGAGCACTGCACACAGAACAGAGAGCAGAAAGGGGACATGGGACATGGGAGAGACAGGAACAGCAGACAAGATCGATCGCCGGATCGATGATGATCGCTGATCGTCGCGACGATCCCGCTCGGGCGACACTTTTAGGCCAGGGCTCGGACTCAGAGCCCAGAGCAGGCTGGGATTGGAACCGAAGGTACAACAGAATATTTTTATACGCTCGCGCTCGAAATATCAATGAGCAGGGCAAGAGAGGAGGATCAGGGCATCAGTGGGTCCACGGATCTCGGGGCGTTTTTGCTGGGGCCATTTGGCGCGACAAAAAACGCGCGCGCCGCTCGCGTTTGGATTTCGCGCTCGTTTTGGCCTTTTTTGTTGCCACTTGGCCAACATGGGAGCAGGAGCTGCAGCTATAGACCGGGAGTCGGCAATCGGCAATCGGCAGAGATGGAGCTGAAGCTGAAGCTGAATATGAGGCTGAGGCTAAGGCAGAGGCCGGGCCGTGGCATGGATTGTTGCAATGTTTCGTCGCGCTGTTTGCGTTTGATTTGTGTTTTCGGTTTTTGCGCTTGCTCTGCTTGCTCTCCGCGATTTCGGCATAAATCAAAATCCTGTTGAGGAATTGGAAATTGCAATCGGAATTGGACACAAGATGTCGTCGTCGTCGTCGCGTCGTCATCGCTGTCGTCGTCGTCGTCGTAGCCGCAGTAGTCGGTTGCTGTCGTCGTCGTCTTCGTCTTCGTGGCTTAAAGCCCTTCTCCCGGCATTGCGCGACAGATATTATGGCAGAAAATTTATTTTATGGCGGTAATGGTGTTATGTTTTACGCGATTAGCAGATCCAAATGTTTGACATTGCCTCAACATCGGGATGGGAATGGAATTGGATCGAATGGGATGGAATGGGATGCAATGGGATGGGGATTGAGGGTTGTAGCAGCAGCAGCAGCGGAAAAGATGGCTTGGCTGACAGGAGCATGCGGCACAATTAATGGTCTTCAATTGGGGAAAGAGAAAGGATCCTAGTCCTAGACAGATGTATGTAGGACTGGGATTATGATGGGGTATATCTGCTTTCGGATTCAACAATTCCTCAGAGATACTACTAAGTATATTTGTAAAAGTGTTTGGTGGCTTTCTGGATGGATTCATTCACACACTGGCTTTAACCTTTCCAGAGAGTCAAGGCGGGGGCTTCCGCTTTCTAGGGCATGGCTTTCTGGCCTTTGGAAGATCTCGCCCCGAACCCGAACCCTTGCGTTGCTTTTCTCTATCTCTCTCTCTGCTGACACTTTTTCTCCTCTCGATTTCGGACATTGTCTGGCCTGGCCCTGCCGCTGCTCGGTTTGTTAGTTTTTAGTGCCGGATTGCCGGATTGCTGCCGGCTGCTGGCTGCTTGCCGCTTGCTGCCTGGTTAAATGAAGCAATTTTTTATGGTTAATTTCCTAAAGGTGCACTTAAATGCACCTCCGGCTGCTCCCTCCAGAGGAGAGGTGAGGTGACTCGCTCGCAATCGCTGCCTGGGCTCGGGACGAGACGGCACGGGATGGGACGCGAACGAGTTGTCAACGCATTTCGAGATTCGAGATTGATTTCTCTGTTTTGTCTGTGGCTGTGGGCACAATTAAACCGTAAAAAGCGGCAAAGACTGGACAGGGTTCGGGCAGGGCCAGAGCCAGAGCCAGGGCCAGCATATACAAAGGAACAAGGGGTTAATTGGCCAAGGCAGACAAACGGAGAGACGGAGAGACAGACAGGCAGAGCGGCCAAGCGGCAACAGAAGCAGTTATGTTCTCATTTAGAACGCTCTCGACAACAGGTTAAGACACCGAAATGTGAACTAATAAAAAATTGAAATGTTTCTCCATCCTCCTCCCCGAGAGAGAAGAGACCATTAAATTGTGGGCTCTGAGCGCGTTTCGGAATCGGAATAGGAATTGGTATAGGAATTGGTATTGGTATTGGAATCGAAATTGGAAATAGACCGACAACGATGAAGACAAGACGATGACTACAGTAGCAACTGTGTGACATTTACATAATTAACCTTTATTGTGGGTATATTGATTGGGTCCCAGGCTCTGGCTCTTCCATGGGCGGAAATGAATCTCGAATCTGGGTGTGAACTTGGAGCGGAGATCTTTCGCAAAACGAGACCCGACCCGATCCGCTTCGATCCGATCCGGGGCCAGAGCCAATGACCCTTCGGTGGTCCATCGACTGTGCGGCAATAAAAGTCCGATTTAACTACTTACAGGAGCCAACACGCTGCTCAGCGCCTGCCCCCCTCTCTCCCACTCTCTCTCTCTGTCTCTGTCTCTCTCTCTCGCTATCGAAGAGTATCTCCTGCCCGGACACCCGTTGCGTTGCGCAGAGGCCGGTGATGAATGGCCATGCCCTCGAAACTCGTGAATGCAAATGAGCTGGAGCTGGAGCTAGAGATTAACCTGGAGAAGGAGCCGGAGCCAGAGCGGGGCTGCAGTTGGAGGAACTCCTCCACTTGCTGACGCAGTTAATTGGGAGCTTGTGTTATGACATTCTTATCGCCGAATGCGCGTCGACCCCCACCTGGTGTGGCTGCTGCTGCTGGTGGATCATAAAAGTGGTTTAGCAACGGATTGGCAGCTGTAGTGCCCCACCCCTGCTATCCGCATCCGCATCACAATTTGCTGGCCGAGGCGGAACGGGGGCTTCTTCGGCTTCGACATTCCATCAAATGTGGATCCGCTGCAAATCAAACGAAATGCGCATACTTCCGCATTCGCTCGATTCACCTGCTCGGCGCGCATTGGCCACATTAACACGAGTCCCGGCCCGCATTATCCCTGGCCATCATTAGCCGAGCGAGTGCCTGGTCTGGTTCCTGGTCTTGTCCGGCAATTACTCGACTCAATTGTCTTTGACGGGGGCACACAGGATCGGATCTGCACAGGATCTGTGACTGTAGCACCTTTCCAATTTGTTCCTGTTGCACTCTCGCCTTGTCTCTCTCTCCCTCTCTCTCTCTCTCTCTGTGTCCCTTTGGGCCCTGCTCTTTACGAGTGGCTCGCGCCTCCTTCGCGCTGGTAATGGTAATGGAAATATAATTATAGACTCGACTCGAATCGACTCGATTGCGGCCCCCTTTCGGACGGACAGACAGACAGGGCTAATGTTGTCAGCGAGTCCTGAGCAGTGTTGTCCTCAGGTGAGTCCTGTTCTGCGATCTTCAGCGGTGTTCTGCAGGTTGATTGTCGCCACATTAAATTGTCAAATTGTTTGCGCCTGTTATCGTGATGGGCACGTGCTCTCTGCTCTGCTCATCCATTCCCGCGGTGTGTTTTCTGTGTCCTTTCGCCTCCTTCTCCACTTTGGACCCCGCTGCGGCATAACGGTGATTCCTGTTGACAAGTGCTAACTGTAAATATCCAAGTAACCTGCCTGCAACATTACGATATGATACTCGACTATATAGGGGCCTACTTACGGACCATTCTGTGGCATAGGTGGCACTCTTTGATACCACCCCTAATAAAGGGTTACCGAATGAAGCATCCGTGCCTCTGTCAGTCAGTCAGTCAGTCAGTCAGTCAGCCAGTCCGTCTGTCAGTTCTGTTGTGTCATGTTATAGACAAAATCATTCGCAGGATTCGGGCAGATCAGACCAATACATCATATGTCTGTCATAGGAATGAAATATACATATGGTTGTATCTTGAAGGAGATGGTCGCAACGGCCGATCGCGAATGTAAGTGCAGTAAAATAACCTTAAGATTTTGATCAAAATATGAGAGATTCTTATGGGAATAATGCCAAGATTATCAAGAACTGGTCACTCGCCGCCTTTGAGCAAAGCCTTGACTAAATTACGCACCTCACTGGTGGAGGGAACTACATACATATGTACATATACATATGCCTACATTGCGCTTCATGTAATATCCTGGCAATGGTATCCTGTATAAAGTTTCACATTATATGTAATTAGGTAAATTAGTATTATTATAAACAGTTCTGAAAACTTATTATTTATTATATTTATTTGATTTTATATTTCTATTCGAGTTTAAGTTAATTTTGGTTACGGTTGCAAATTGATTTTCTTTTGGCACAAATTTCCGCGCTACCGTTAAAATACACCTAACATAGACACTTAACATTAACAGCGATGTACCTGATAATCGTCATCACTACACGCAATGTAAAATGTAAATGTCGATGTAAGATGTTGTGAACGTAAACCTGTGGCGCCAGCTATCAATCATTCAGAGCTGTAGCACAGCGCCCCCTACATTTCGTCACCAGCAATAGTTTGGTTGCAGAATTGGCCTTTAAAAAATAGTAGTGCTGGTAAACGTTACAAAATGGTATGAAATGCTTACCAAAAATTCAAAAGTAGTGCGCGAGCAAAATTGGTAGATAAGAGAAAAACAGTTAGTGAGGAACTGGAGGCTACTGCTGCTCTACTGCCGCAGCGCCCTTTAAAGCATATTCCTTTCGGAAACAGCTCAAGTACCAACAAATGGAATGCCTTGCTGTCAATGCTTAACAATCTTATTTCTAGCGCTGCACAAATGTCACTTTCATTCATTCATTAAACTGTTGTGCCACGCAAGGGAGGGATTGGCGAGGGGGACGGGTATTTTCTGGCCTTCCCGACACATCCTAAACGCAATTACGCGCATGCCAACAGCGCATGCGTGACATTTCCAAGATGACTACGCGCCGGCGCGTTGTCGTTTCCTTTAGTTGCGGTCTGGGATCTGGTGATCTGGACTGTGTGGTTGGAGGGTGGGGGCAATGGGGGTATGGTGTTTGGAGGAGCAAGGGGAGCAATAACTCAACCTTGCAGTGTAGAAAGTTAGAAGAAGAGTTGGTGCAAATATTAAAATTCATTGAAAAGAAAGAAAAACAAATAAAAAACAAAATTATTTTTACAAAAAATGTTTATGAAGATTCTGCGTTTTAGTTTCTTGTACCCTTTAAAATGGTACATGCCACAGATTTTCGTCTTTTGCAGAGGAGGAGGGGGACGGGGCAGGGCAGGGCAGGAAGGAGTGCATTTTGCACTTTTTGGCGTTGAAAAGGAAAATCGGACGGCCGCTGCAGGAGAGAAGTGGAGTGTGTGCTGGGGGCTGGGAGCTGTAGCCGTCACCCAGATTATCAGGAAACTGGAGGAACCAGTTCTCCAGCGCGATCCGATGTGGCATGCAGCAGCCTAAATATAGAATGAGGCCCCAGTCCAGTCGAGAGCCCAATCCTCAATCCTCAAGCTCAGGGCTGATCCCAATCCCGTTTTGTTTTTGTTTTTTTTTTGGAAAAGTTAGGGCCTTTGGCCGCTTGTAGAAGTTTCGGGTGGCTTTTCGGTTTCTGTAGCTGTTTCGGGCTAGTGCTTCTCTTTATCTTATCAGCAAGTGTCGCACACAAGCGCAGATACAGACACAGATACACCAAAAGATACAGGGAGAGTATCTTGCACACCTTTCGGCTGGCTGTTTACCTGTTGATTTCTGCTGCAGCCACAAAGAGAGAGCTCTCTCGAGCGCATATGTGTAGGTGTCTTTATACCCTGTACTCAAGGAGTTACATGAGTGTATTAGACTATTTTTATAAGAAGTCTGTTCCGACCCAATAGAGTATATATGTACATGTGTCCATCCTGTCCGAGCTCAGAGACGATAAGACCTAGAGCAGCAGTGTCTTTGTTGTGCTGTTCCCATCATAGGACTGCACACACGAACACATGGTACCCTCTAGTCGTGTGCTGCGACTCTGAGCGTTTCAACTGGTTCTTTGTTGTTTTTCGTTTTCTCTCAGTATCTTTGTATCTGTGTGTGCATTCGCGAGAGTCGCTTGGCAGCGACTTCAGCCCGTATCGGTCTCACATTCGTTCGAACGCAACGATCGCGCGCGGTTGTCTCGAACCAGCGGAACCGTAACAGAAACACAAACAGAAACAGAAACCAAAACCAAAAGCAGAAATATAAACCGAAACAGAAACCGAAACCTGTAGCAGAAGGAACCCAAGAATCGCCGTTTTTCGCAGTCCCGAAACAAAGAAAACCCCCCAGGCCCCAGTTCCAGTTCCAGTTCCAGCCCAACCAAAGTGTAAGTGTAAGTGTGAGTGTGTGCAGAAATTGGCCAAGTTCTTGTTTGGGCTGAAACCAAAAGAAACCAAAAGAGAGCTCCCAGAGCACAGTCGAGCCGGTTACCATTCAAAGGGTTCGTGTGAATTCGATTCGATTCGGGTGATTCATACGGAAAATAATACGCAAAAACTGACCATTGGCCGCCGGGGCCTAATCAACCGTTGTATTTGAATTTGAGTTGAGTCAGCATCTCGCAGCAGCAGCAGCAAACACACAGATACAGATACGAGTAGTACTTTGGCCACTAACCAACCAAATAAAACCGAAAAACAAAAGTGTTAACCGCAAGACAGACAAATTGTGTAACTGTTGTCATCTTGACGCAATTAAAATTAAAACCGATAAAAGCAAACAAAAGCGAAACCGAATCCGAATCCGAAAGATCATCAAAAGATGCGGTCTTTAAACTTAATTTTAATGTGCTATGGACGACACGGAGAATCGTGCGACAGGAGGCCCATCCCCCTCCCCCTCCACTGGCATTCCACGGCGATATCAGTGCTGGTTGTTTTTATTTTGGCAACAATTTTGGTGATTTGATTGAATCGTTTTTTTCCTTAATATCAGTTTTTTCGGCACCCCCCGAACATGATTTAATTAAAAGCTCGAATTGTTTTTTCCACCAAGAACCACACAACACACACAAAAATTGTGAGTGAGAGAGACGTAGAGAGAGGGAGACAGAAGGGCGATGGGTTTATTACTTGTTTGCTCTTCCTCGTACCTTTTTTTATGAATGTGCGAGTGTGCGGTAATACCTCATATACATAGATACACGTACTCCACTACACATCTACTATATAGAAACCATCCAAATATTTATCCATTAGGCCTGGCCCGGCCCGGCCCGCCATGTTTTTCGCCACATTAATCGTATTTTTTGTGCCTGATTGAGCATCGCATCGGATTCGGGCATGGGATGGAAAAAATGTGTGCAACATTTTAGCATCAAAAATGCTTTATGGTTTAATTTTCTCTCGTTCAGTGATTTTCTAGAGAATTTTTAAAGGCGACCTTGCCTCAAAAGGTCATGTTAAGTGGAGGACCCCGAAATGCCCGAAGACTCATTCATGATTGATTAATCGATTATTGGCAAACATTTAATGGATCTCTCAGCGATTGAGTCAGCGATGAGTCATCCTTCGTTGTTTTCTCAACTCTTATCATCGTCTGAGGCTCATATATACATATGTATACATCCCTATCTGGGACAAAGAGTAATCCTAATATATAAAAAGTTACCAAGGGGATACGCTTTAGAGATCCATCGAATCGAGAGTTCTTCCACTTTCCACTGCCCCGCATACAGCCGCGAAACGCACTGTACACTGTCCGTGTTTGTGTGTGCCACTAAATGCTCGGGAATGAAAACAAAATACAAACAATTAGCAAAATAACAAAATACAGTATATCCCGAACCCAAGAACCAAATCTAAGAACTACAGAAAGGCAGACAGACATTGGCAGCCGTCTGGCATTTTGTGCTTCTTTTTTTTGTAGCTTTGTAGCCGCTGCTTCTCGGCCTCTGCCACTGCCACTGCCTCTTCCTCTGCCAATACCACTGCTCTTTCCGTATCGGCTGGGAATTGAGAACCAACAATGTCTATATAGTGCGCGGGGCCTGTCTGTGGCGGCTATATAACTCTCGCACGGCCCAAAAGCAGAGGCACCGCACCGCACCGACTGCGACGTCGACGCCAGCGATGCTAGCGATGTGGTTGAAAAGATTTTCCCATTCGAAAAAGTAAAGCGAAATGCACATAAAAATTTTCGGTTTCGGTTTTTGCTTTAGTTGAGAGAAAATCGTCGCTTAGTTAACGTCGCCCCCAAAGAACTGTATTCTACTGTCACCCCGTACTATCGGAGCACCCGAGAGGAACAACCCGAGAGATCCGAAACACGAAACACAGATCCAAAATCAGATCTGATCCGATAAATCCAAATTCAAATTCAAATTAAAATCAATTCCGAAACCGATCCGAACCGATCCTTATCCAAAATCGAATCGGAACAGCTCGGACGCCAGCCGCATCTCGAGTCCAGTCCATATCCATATTCACATCCACATCCGTCGTACCAACAGTACGATCCTCCGATCAGCAGCTGCAAAGTGTGTATAATCTGAACAATTTAGAATATATAGAGTTATACAATAACTGGTAGATCAGTTGCCCATTTTATCCCTCTATATATCTGTCCTTTTACAATCCTTTACGGTGTGTGTGTGTGTGTGTGTGTGTTTGTGTGAATTTCCGTGAAGGTTAAGCCAAAAAAAAAATAATAAAAATCCCTTACGAAACAAAATAAAGTGTACGATTCGCAATTCAAATAATATACTGGATCGCTCAAACGTCTAGAGATATACATAAATCATATTTAGATACAGATAGACACAGATACAGATAGCCACAGCTAGAGATACGTCGTAGATCTTCGGCTCGTTGAAATTGAATAAAATTATATATACCTACGAGTATATGTTTTTTCATTTCAAAAACGAGAAACGAGAAAATTTTTAGAACATTTTCAAGGTGAGTTTATTTATAGCGGCCGCGGAATGGCTGCTGCTGTCTGGCTGCTGGCGCGGATTGGATTTTGCTTCCTCTGGCGACCACCAGATACACCGATATACAGATACACAGATACAGATTCTACAGTACCGTAGAGAGCGAGAGCGATACACAGATCACAGATTGCGAAAGTGTTTGGCGCCATAATTTCTGAGACATTCTGCAACAGTAAAATACATATCCGCCGAGATATTTCTTATTAATGATGAAGCGGGGTGGCTCTAGGTCGCCTGCCCCACCTCCACCCACCGCCTCATCGACGCCAAAGAAATGAAAGAAAGCAAGATACAAAAGAAAAGTATCTTTCACTTGGCAGTCGTCGTGCAGGCAATTGCTTGTGCGATTTTCTTGGCTGCTCTTTCTGGTTTTTCCTTTTCGCTTGATCTATTTTCGTTCAGGCTTCTCGCTTCTCTCTCTCTCTCTCTCTTTATCGCTCTCTCTCGCTCTCTGATATCACGTATACGCTGTTAATGCTCTCATTTTCCATTTGCCATCCATCCAGCAGTGGTCTGTGATGTAATTCTACCAATATTCTTGAGGTTTCTCCATCGATTCTTTTTTGGGTTAGAGTTCAGTGAACCCCTTGACCATCATCAATCACTCGACGAATGAATGAATCAATCAATCAGCCAATGCACCTTTGTAGGGCTCTAAGAATAACAGTTCGTCACCCTCCCAATTATAGTGGTTTAATCGCATTTTCAAAGAGAATCAATGGGTGGGCTGATAAGAGTCCATAAATATTTGTGAGCTAATAACTACTGTGCAAGATCCATGAATGAATCGCCCTTGTGTTGCACGCCTTTCGTCGCGTTTATCAGTTCGCGTCGCAATTAATTATCAAGTGGATCGCCTCAGAACTCTGCTGCTGCTGCTGTCTGCAGTTGGGGGATCGTAAATTAAGGCCGGCCAGGAAATGTTGCAAAGCTCATTAGAATGCCACAATCCGACTCTCGACTCTTGTGACTCTCTAGAGTTCTCATTCACATCCTACCTCCCGGCAAACCGGCAGGCGGGAAGGGAGGAAGGGAGGAAGTGAGGCAGTGAAATGAAGGCATTCCCCGAGTGCGTGACAATATTTCATGGCTCGACTTCGTGCAATCACTATATACATATACATACATATGTATATATATATATAGTCAGGGGTCTCTTTAGAGTGGAGGCGTGGGGGGAGACATGCTCTACATATTTTCAAACAGCTTTGCGTATATTTTAATTAGTGCTCCCCTCTCCTCTCCTCTCCTCCCCTTTCCAACCACACCCCATTGCATTGGCATTTGGCTTTTGCGTTTGCTTTTGCAGAAAATCATTTCTCAAGAATTTAACCTTCATGAACTGCCATGCTAGGTTGTTGCATGCCCCTCAGCCCCTCAGCTTGCTGAGGCATGCACATATTGTATTTCTTAGTGCATTTCAGGGTTCGTATGTCATTCATAAACCAAACATTGGGCGAAACAACGCGAAACAAGACCGAAAGACAATAATTAAAGAGCATTCGAAACGAGCTTCGATGGGGGTATTTACAGACAGATAGAGAGAGAGATAGAGGGGGAAAGAGAGCGGGAGAGTGCGAGAGAGGGTGTATACAGGGTGTTTTGTGTCTGCAATGACCCCATTCAAGCTGATCTTGAAGTCGATATAGGGAGAAGGAGAAATACAGCGACTTCTTGGAACATTTGATACAGTTTCTGCTTCCTATGGATTGGAAATTCTACAATCAGTCATCCAGAATGGGGTATCCATCGCTTATTCCGCCCTCATCCACCTGTTGACTCTCATCCCCAGCCCTGACCTTAACTACTCGGAGATGCAGATGCAGAAGCAGATGCAATCGTGCGGTGCATCTTTCGCCATCACTTAGTCACTTTACAATGCGATACGCAACGAATACTGCCAGACAGATTTTTGGCTGGCACACTTTCGCAGAGACACAGAGACGCGAAATCACGAGACGAGAGGCGGGGGCCATGGGAGTTACACAATACGAGAGTATTCAAGTGTTCGAGTAGCAATTTGCGTAAAAGTAATCACGTATCCGACGCCTCGCAATTATATAACCGCAATGCGTTCAAAATAAACACCCACAGACACAGAGGCAAGGAGGCAGAGAGGCGGTGAGGCACTGCCAGAGATTCACAGATTCCACAAAAGAAAAAGAAGTGCCAGACACCAGTCAGTGCGGACGCGGACTCCACTTGGGGCCACGCTCTCTCCGTCTCGCTCTCTTTCTGCACCACAAACGTGACTGGCAAACAATTTTCGGTTTCATCGCCTCGAAAAGAGCCGCAAAACCCATCGCGATGGCCAGAGGATAGGCGGTTCGACTGGGGGGACAGGGTGATTGGGGGATTGGTGGATTGGGGCTAGGGTTAAGTGGTTTGCTCCGCTTTTGGGGGAAACCCGCATCCCCGAGTGGAGCCGTCTAGAGTCCCGCTTTTGTTTATGAATTCAACAAACCGAAAATACATACATACATATATATTTATTTTGGCTAAAACGCTGAACCGAAAAATTATAATTTTCATGCGGCGCGCGCTCATAAATCACAACGTGCAACATTTACGTGCATTTTCATTTGCCTGGGAATGAATCGAGAATTAATTGCCCCAACATTTGCCCGACCATTTAAAATGTTTATTGGGGGAATATTCCGCGGGGCTGCCGTTTAAAAGACATTCCAGTCCCAATTCGATTTTCATTGGAAAAATATTGTATATCATATCAGAAACCTATTTTCGTTGGCCTTGCCTTCCGCCCCCACAGTTGCCCCGTACCCGTAACGGTACTCCGTACCCACACCCGGATCCGGACTCGCATTTATTTGCTCAACATTTCGGTTTTCGGTGGTTTCGGTCTTCAAACCGAATCTATTTCGATCGACAGCCGAAAAAGACGTCAATGCCAAAGTCAGAAATTTCAAAATCTGTTTGACGGCAGCCCCAGCCCCAGCCCCAGGCCCAGAGGCGAAGGCAAAACAAAAACGAAAGCGAAAGCAAAATCAAAAGTGGGAGGAAAAGTATCTCAATCTGAATCCCAATCGAAATCTCAATGAAAATTACTGTGGGGAGGTCCCCATCCATAGGCCGCCATCCATAACCTTACCCTTGCTGACCCTGGGCGGGCCTTCTGCCGATTCAAAGGGAGAGGAGCAGAGATCTCTCTCTCTATCTTTCAGGGAGAACCATAAATCGGGGGGTGAATTCAGCTCGGATTACCTCGTGATGCTGTTCCCCCCCCCCAAAAAGAGATGGGGACACTCGAAATAGTTTCATTTTGTTTCGTTTCGTTGAGAGATGATATTTTTAAGAACCCGAAAGTGACACTTGTCCGTGTCCATTGCGACGGCTGACAAATTGTTTGTTGAGGCAAACATTTCAGATGTTTAGCATTTCATTTAGTTTCTGATTAATACGTATCCACACACACAGAAGGAGCTCAGCAACAGCAACATAATGGGGGTGGGGGGGCAGAGGGCAGAAGGCACAGGGCAGAGGCATGTTTCAACAAATTCATTCGAGTGTTTCCAATGTTCTCAGAATGTTCGCTGGATGCTGGGATGCTGTTGTATACTGCTGCTGCTGCTGGTGGCAGACAGGAACAGCCCGGGCCGAAACGAGTCGGTCGTCCGTCCGTCGTCCGCCGAGTCGGGCCCAGCACTTTGTCAGCCTTAATTGCAGCACTTTGTAAAGTGTCACAGCGACTGAGAAGCAGGAGGAGAAGGTGTGGGAGTGGGTAAGGGATATAGTAGGCTGGATGGTGGCATGCAACAGGTGCCTGCGAGTGCCTCCATCCTAAAAATGGAACAGCGCTCTTGTCTATTTTCGATTGAGAATTGTGGGAGGGAGGCTGCCAGCGGAAGGTGGTGGCATTATCTTTATGGCCCGATCTGGCCCCACCCCCACCCCCAATTAGCGAGGGAAATTTGCATTTTCCAATTGCATTTCGGTTAATCGCATTTTGTTAACCCATTAAAGCCTACCAATTATGCACAAAAAGGTAATTACAAAAGCGGAAAGCGGAAAACACACACACAAAAAGCGGGACAGAAACTGCAAAATGGAGAATGGAAACAGCAGATCGGGAGATGGCGAAACAGAGGAAGAATGGGTGACAGTCAAAGAGAGTGGGGAAGAGGAGCGCAGGCGGGACATAGTTTTCAATTAATTGCATTTTGTTCATTAATGTTAAATCAAATAGCAAATCAATTCCAGACTGTATCTGTATCTGTGTTTGTATCTGTAGCTGTAGCTGTGTCTGGGTCCTTTGTCCGATAATCTTGTTGACTGCATAATGAGCTCCAATCGAGTGGAGTACTCAATTCTTATAGAGATGGCATACACTAATCAATGGAGAGAGACTTCTCGGGTTCATATATACCCAACATTATGTACATATGTACATACATATGTATGGCCTCCCTATATAGATATGGTACACGTTTCAAACAATGAGGAGCCTGTGATATATTCTAGGGAATCTAAGAAATCTTCTGCTTCTTAGAACAGAGATAGTCATCATCTTAAATCTTAACCTCTACTCTGTGTGTTTTTCTATGGTAAACAAAGTAAAAGATATCCCAAATATCAGACAGATCTATAGATAAGGCTAGCGATGATGTTGATGGGATGTTTTTCAGCTTTTCTCTTTTGCATAGATAAGGGATATATGTATACGTACATACATCTCTTTTATTCTATGTATTTCTGCTTTTAAAGCTCCCTCCAAAATGATGTATGATTTCCCATCGAAATGGACCCAAAGTTTAAATTACATTTTCGCACAGAAAATCCCATTCAAAGAGCAGATTGACGTGACTATTAAATTGTCATTATCTATGCCACATAATGGAATGGGTCATCCCCATCCCCACCCCCACCCCCTCTCTGTTCTATGTACTTTGTGCGGCTAATTAAATAAATGCGCTGATAATTACGCTTTATTAGCTCAGAACAACTAATATGGCATTAACTATTCCAGTGACAGATTTTAAATTATATTTTGCTATTTTTTATATCCCAACTCGGGATTTCCGCCGATCTACATATACATATATGTATATATATTTGCATTGGCTTTAATCGCATTGTTTGCAGGAGAGGGGCGGTGAGGAGCGGAAAGGGAGGGCACTGCTGCTTTGTGCAGAAGTTTAATTTATGGGATTTGGTTTTTTGATTGTTTTCTATTATATTTAATTACATTTCGTGCCTCCTCCTCCTCGTCCTCACCACCGAAGGGTAAATAATGTGATATCGGGTCGACATTTATCTCTGCTTTTTAGCTGCTTTAATTCCGTTTACTTGTCGTTATCGAAACTCGACACAAAAATACAAAAGCCAGTAAAAACAGATCCCGAACAAAGAAAAAACCTCGTAAAGGAAGCGAACCAGAGCGGTATCTGCATATGGAGATATCTGCCGAATTAAATTCACTTTTTTTATATTTATAAAATTTAATAAATATTTACCCTGGCATATGCCATATGCCAGCGACCGGCCACATTTTGCATGACTGTGCAACGACGGTTGCGACGGGGCTGTATGTATGTTTGCTCTAGTGCTAAGGGCTCCCTCCACCCACACCCACCCCCCGATCAAAATAGCTACAACAGAACGTGCTACGAGTAGAACTTATTATAAATTGAGTTTTAGGCAGAGATCGGCGGGGGAATGGAATAGCTGCATAGCATATCTCTGATTGAAATTCGCCTTTCGAATCTCGCTCATCGCGAAATATTAATCAGTTTTTGTGGCACGAATAATTATAAATCCTGTTCAGGAAAATCAAATTGCCGCATAAACCCCGACGACTGGAGGTAGGGGAGGGCTCTACTATATAGAATTTACATATTTTATAAGCGAAAATTCATATTTATGCAATTGCTGGCAAATATTTGAAATTGCCAATTGGGGGAGAAAAATAAAATAAAAACAAGAGAAAAGCCACCAAACGAGTGACTCGACAGGGAGATACCCAGTAATCAGGTTAAGCTGGGAAATATCTAATCCCTATGGTTAGATAAATGTTGTTAGAAAATGTGCCATAGTGGAGTATCAAATCACGACAACATTCGGTGTAAGCCAAGATCCAATATACCCCGGTGATACTCCCTAGGGAGGGTATGGGGGTCATAACTCTACCCTCGATATGGAATTATTTCATCAGGGTTGCATTGAATTCGGAATATTGTTTTGCGGAATTCGGAATACGCAGTCAAAGGGAGGATTACAGATTACAGTGTGGTAATGAACTTATTCCCGCACCTGTCGACCACCTGTGCTGGGGATGAACACCCGCTCCTCTCCTTCTCCCCCTTTCCCCTCTCTTCACCTGAATAGACATGCAAGCGATGCATCGCCACCAGGCTGTATCGCTACCTGTACCTGTATATGTGTATCCGTTTGTGTGTGTGTGTGTGTGTGTGAGTGCGTCTGTGTTTTTTTTTCCATTCAAAAAAAATTGCCACATTCAATGTCACTTGCATTCTTTTGCTGCACTCTATCTCTCTCTCTCTCTCTTTCTCTGTCTGTGTCTCTCTCTTGCTGACAGAGCACTTGAAAAGCAAAGCGCCAAAGCGAAGAAAATAATCACAAAAGGAACTGCAAAAGCAAGCAACAACAACAGCAACAAGAATATGCATGGCAAAGTGTCACTTTTGTCAGCTATTCCATCTCTCTCTCTCTTTCTGTTTTTGCGCGTGTTTTTGTGCCTAGTGCAAAAATATTAAAAATATCAAACAATCAGACAAGAGGAATGTGTGTGTGTTTTTCTATGCACGTACAGACGCGGCCACATCACTAGCAGCAATGCCAGATCTTGTCTCAGTTTCCCATGGGACCATTCACTTATTACTCTTCAACTAAAGCCCTCTAATAATGGTAGATTCTTTAAGAACTTCAGTGTTTTCATTTTAAATTTTTTTGTGCAAAAACACTTATCTTAGCACTGCTATTATTTTGACTGTAAGTACAGTTGTGCCATGGGAATGACAAGCCGAAAACAGAACTTTTCTTGTTGTATTTTTTGTTCGCTTTTCTTCTGCTGCTGCTGCTGCCATGCAGCATCTCTTTTTTCAAATACTCAAGTGTTTTGATGCACTGACAGCTGCAGACATCTCCACATATATGTACACATACATACATACATACATATGTGTGCATGCGTGTTTGTGGGAGTTGGGAAAACTTTTTTCCGCGCTTGATAAGCGCCGTGTATGGCAAAAAGTCGTCGAGCCGTTGAGTTACGCCCATTTAGCACGCGCATTGCATTAGACAGCCTGAAGAGCAACAGAGTTAGCAGTGGGGGTGAGGGTGGGTGTAGGGCATGTCCTGGCAGCCGCAAGCACGAGCGCACACATGACGTCACGTCACGTCACGTTGCATCAGTGCAGGAAGCAGTCAAAGCTACTGCTTTGGGGCATCGACACAGAGCTCACCCTGTACAGTCGCCAGAGGACCTTCAAATCTCTCTTTTATGAAGTGTTTCCGTGATCTAAGCTGATCAGCTGAGTGGGTCCCACAACCCAACAACAATATATGTACATATGTATGTATGTACACAGTCTTTGCTTAGAGTGAAACTTCCTTGACTGCTCTCCTCTCCACACACACGTAGGGTACACCACTACTCTGCCTCTAACAGGGTACGCAGAAATCACTCGGCCCTCGGCTGAATTTTAACAATCCCCCCCGCACTCTCCTGCTCTCGCTCTCGCCCTCTGGTCTCTTTCGATCCCCTCTGACAACTTCAGTTTCACTCAGCAGAGCAGCAGCCAAAGTTTAGTTTTGGCCAGGCCAACAAAAGCGCGTCAGGCGCACAAAAAAAAACAGCACCAAAGAAGAAGAAAAAATAAGTTTTCGAGGACAGGAAAGGGGAGAGAGTGAGTGAGGGGGCAGAGACGAGAGGGACGAGGGGCAGAGAAAAGGCTGAGAGAGAGAGAAAAAAACGCGCTGAGCAGTTTGAAGTGTACGTGAAATTTGCATAAATGCGAAATCAACGCGTTCGCTACTTGGCGCTCCCCTCCGCCACCGTTTTCCCCTGGGGGAGGGGGCCGGAAAGGAAACTGAAGACCAGGCCATGCCCCACCAGAGCAGAGCAGACCAGACCAGACCAGAGCACTTTGCCACACATATGGCTGTGTGGCTGAATGGCTGTATGGCTGTGTGGCTGTTGCTGGGGCATTTGCATGGCTTGTTATTCCTCGACAGTTCCCCGACTGCGTTTTTTCCACTCCTAATTCCATTCGAATCCAACTTTGGCCTGTTAGTGGGTGAATGTCGCTGTGGCTGCGGCCGTGGCTGTGGCTGTCGCTCTGGAGTAGAGGCTTCTCACTTTTGTTTGGCCCAAAGAGCCAGCACACATCAACAGGAACAGCAGCAGCCAGCAGCAACAACAAACAGAATGGAAGCCCATGTCTGCGGGTGGCGAAGCTTTAGATACCCTAAATGTTGCACCGTTGATATGCTTTCTCTTTGTTGCATGCAACTCATCATCGACTCATCATGCCCTCGCTCGAAGGGCATTAACATCTTTGAAGTAGTTTCTCGCTTCTTAGGGTTTTGGGTGCCACTCGACTCGACTCGACTCGACTGCGGAGGGCAGCAGAGTGCAAGATGGAAGCTGCAAAAGCTGTAGCTGCCTCACTCGAGTGCCTTTTAATGAGCTGTTGGCCATGCAGTTTATTAATGTGCTGAGAGAGGAGAGGAGGCAGCAGCAGACACATACACAAATGCACAACAGCTACAGCTTCAGCTACCGCTACAGGAGGAATTTGTTTAGATTGTGCGGCTCATTAGGGCTGATGGCAGGAGGGGGGGCTGGCTTGCTGGCCAATTGATAAACATATTCAGGTGGAAATTGATGGCGCAGCCAAGAGTAAACAACCGAAAAGCAGTGTAAGAGGAAAGTACAGAGGACACTGTGAAGCAACAGTCATGGCTACAGTATGCCCTCTAATCGATATGGCCATTTATTGAAAGGTTGTTAGTGTAGCCAGAAGTTCCTCTGTGTGTTGGTTGGAAAGCTCTTTTCGAACTCCATTAGAGACGCACTTAGATGAAGCAGGGGAGATGTAGTTCGTTGAGCAGCGTGCGAAATGGCCAAATCGAATCGAAACTCCCTCTCCACTCTATTCCCTTCCCACACTCTCTTCTAGCCACCGTTCACCATGACATCATCTGTGGCAGCGGCAGCAGCAGCAGCAGCATCATCATCATCATCGACTTTGACATCTGATGGTTCAACTTGGGTTTCGGTTTCGTGGTTTCGGTTCTCTGCGCTCTTTATTTTCTTTTGTCTTCTGTTTTCGCTGTTCTCTTTTCTACTTCTACTTCTATTCCCATTTCGTTGTTTTCACTATTACTGTTGTTATTGAGATTGGGTAAGAGGAGGAGGAGGAGGTGCACGGGAAGGGGAAACTACTAATGACAATAAGGGTGCTCCTGCAAGAGATTCAAAACTGCTTTAGATAGTTCACTTTAAATGGTTCTTATGGAGGGGGAGAGGACGTTGAAGTAAGGGCATGAAATGCCCTTAGAGAAAGGTGTATTTATCGAAGAAGGAAATCAAAGGTACTTACGGGCATAGCCTCTACAGTGTGTGTATGTGTGTGTGTGTGTGTGTGTGTGTGTCTGTGGGTGGTGTAAAAATCAATTTGATTCCTCATGAGTTTTGCCACGTTTCGTTTCGGCCATTTCCATAATGTTGCCATTTCCAGTGGCAGGAAATCGGCTTAAAATTCCTTCTCTCGCTGCCACATCCACTCACCCTCTCTCTCTCTCTCTCTCTCTCTCTCTCTCTCTCTCTCTCTCTCTCACACTCGCTGCCTCTCCCACGCTTTTGGCCTCACAATAACTTTTATTCAATTTCTGCGAATTTCAGTGTTTTGCATGCCCCTACCTCTCTCCAGCCCTCCCTCTGTCCGTCCATCTACCAAAATGTGTGTTGGCCATAAATCTTTGGAATTACCCCGCATGCAAATTGATTTGTTGCTCTCGCTCCTGAATCAAAAATGCAGTCAATGCAGGAGTGCGGGGGGAGGGGCTATGGAGGGTGGCATGACACAGTGGCAGGTTGCACAAGGGGCATAAATAAATTGTAATTTGCCAATTGTGCGTTTGTGTGTTGTGTGTGGGTGTGGGTAGCGACACGGCGCCCATATTGGTGTCTCACTGTAGTGTTCCGGGAAATGGCCAACGTGTTCCCCCTCCCTCTGACTGGTTATTAGTCATGAAGCTGCCATGGGGACTGGACCCAGAAGCCTGTGTAGGTCTGGGGTGTCCGGGGTGCAAGTTTGATTTTGGTTCCGGATCCACTGTCAAATAATTTGTTTGCTAATTGTCAATGGCATATGGAAAGTAGGTCTCCGATTGACAGCGCTGGCACTCAGCTAACCAGAGCTCCTAGAAGCTCCTAGTCCTAGAGCAAACACATACATTTATTCAGCATATATTAGGTGGTTGTGCACTCTCCTCGGCTCTCCTCCGCTCTGCTCCTGTCAGTCTTGTCAATGGGTTGTCAGCCGCAAAGCATCCTTTGGCCAAGAGCATTTGAGGCAGTAATTAGCCAGGAATGCTACAGAACAGCTATAGCTCCCACTCCTGCTCCTGCGAAACGTGTTCATCCTGGCACTTTCGTGTTGGTGCGCTTTTGCTTCTTTCAGTCGTCTGGCACTTGGAATCCTTTGGCTCTCTCTCTAGCTCTAGCTCTGGTTCTGGCTCTGGCTTTTCGCATTTATTTAATATTTTAATTAAATTATTTCTGTGCATGTGCATACCCACCACACGTATGGGAGGGTGCTTGGCAGGGGGCTGGGGGGATTCGCTGGGGCGTCTAATGGGGCAACTTCATGGGGCACAAAGTATTTACATGCAAATGCCGCCAACGTGTTACGGCCTCTGCTTTGGCCTGAGCCGCCTCCAACCTGAGAGCCTGGACTCATCCTGGAGTCCTGGGAGTCCTGGAGTCAGAACTGAAGCTCTGGATGTTGGCTGTTGGCTGTAGCACTGTTCCATGGAGCCATTACCACCCGCACTTAACGTTAATTAAACTGCTGTGTGTGCTAAAATGTGTCTTTTCCATATGTGGTACGGTACTCCTCTCCCCTGCTCCCAAGCCTCTCCTTCTTCTCCACCTGCTCTCTCTCTCTCTCTGGTTCTCTGCTGCCAGCTGCTGTCGTTTTAATAGCTTAATGTAGTTACTTCCACTTTGAGTGTCTTCCACCATGCTCTTCTCTTCCACAAGCGGAGCCAAAGAGAGCCAGCCAGCACAAAGAGCAAAAGAGAGAGAGAACACACAAACTCGTATGCAAAGACAGAGGGAGACAGGGACGGGGAGGGGGCCGAACGCAGGAGCGCAAATGTGTCTTTGCTAATAAAAAACACAACACTCAGCAAAATTGTTATGCAGCAAACTAAATCAACAGACAGTCCTCATACCCTGTAGCATACCCATACCCATTCCAACCATTACCTCCAATTCCCTCCCCCTGCAGACGCACATACGGCTTCGTACAAATTACAAAGCTATGAGAGAGGCAGGCAGGGAAGGGGAGAAGCGGGAAAGGGGGAACCCATGTAAGCCACACTTACAACACGACTCCCAGGCACCCAGCATGTGCCATTTCGGTGGGCGCTTGCTTACAGCACTCACTGTGGCCACCACGCAGGCCGGGCCTCACTGCAGATAGAAAGTGAGTGCATGGCGGGGGTGCGGGTGGGGGGAGGACGAGTAACTGTGTGTGCAAAAAAAGGCGATATCTAACAAAGTTTAACTCGTTTTATGTCGAGTGCCCTCTAGTACAAGAGCCTGGGGAGAGAGGAGTGCCGGACCTTAAGAGCAGAAGGACATACATAAGAAAGGACATATGTAGATACATACATATGTACATACATATGTGCACAAGTATGAGGGTTTCCTTGAGAGGGTTAAAAATCTAGAAATTTAAGGAAATCCAAGTGGAATCCCAGAATGATTCTTCATGGGTGGCTCTCCATTGGTGGAATTCATTTACAGGACATTTCACTGGTCGACCCTTCCTGTGGCGTGGCAGAGCCTTGCAGTCAGTGAGCCAAATGTTTGGGCACACACTCTCGAGGGAGCTTTTCTGCATACGAACCTGCCACACAGGACTGTGGGTGGGGGAGGCAGGAGTCAGCTGCAGCTGGCACCCAGAGTGTAGCAGGAGTTCCTGGTGTCTAGGACTGGTGGCAGGATTAGCCTGGACATGGCTGAATAATGTCTTTATTAGTGAAACTCCTCTTCGCTCCCTAAAAAAAAAACGACCAGCAATCTCGGTCCACCCCTCTGCAGTATTTTTGGTTTCGGGTGTGTGCGGGCTTCTGATTTCATTAATTAGTCGACGTACGTGATATCCAGTATACGACGGAGCAGACATTATTATTATTTACGCTCTTTATTCTCCTCTTCTCCGTGTCTTACAGTCTGCGCAAATAGAAAATGGCCCAACCACAACTGCTGCAAGTGAAGCTGTCACGTTTCGATGCCCAGCCCTGGGGATTCCGGCTGCAGGGTGGCGTGGACTTTGCCCAACCCCTCCTCGTGCAGAAGGTAAGTGCCCACCCCAACCCACAAAAAAAGGGACTAAAATATACATACATATATGTACTCTCCATATATCTAGATATATGTATATAGCGTATATATTCCTCGATGCTCGGCTATCGCCAGCTATTGACAAATGGCATTTCGGTGTCGGAAAACGCGAAGCGCGTGAAAATGAAATGAAAACTCGCGTCGTTTCGTTTGGTTTGGTGTTGGGGCAGGAAAATATGGAAAAGCGAGCAGAAAAAAGCATATTAGTTGAGCAGTTAATTTATTTATGCATTTAAGTGCTTCGCTTTTCGTTCAAAAATAAATCCGCGGCTATAGGTTTTTGGCTCGTTTTTCGTTTTTCTCTGTTCGGTTTTTTCATTTTTCATTTTTCGTGCGATTTTTGCGCACGTTACCCACAACAAATGAGCTTTATTTTCCCATTTTCTCCCAACAAATTTCGCGCTCGCCAAACTAATTTGAAAACAGATCCACACACACAGACAGATACACACACACACACACACACAAACACAGACAGACACTCGCAGATGGACAGAAAACCCACCGAAATTTGTTAAACATTCATAAAAGATTTTTGAACAATTTTACATTTGTGGCGACATGCCACACAAATTTCACTGCTAAATCATTTTGACAATTTTATGAGCAAGCGAATCTATCGAGTGAGGTGGAGGGGGTCCAGTACAGTGCGTTACACATATGAATGTATGTAAGGCTACTTAAAGGTAATCGGAATCCTTTCCAAGGTTCCTAAGTGATGAATCAATATTATTAATCATATTTTCATGTTTCTCCATTGGAAAGCGGGTTTCAAGTGACTTTAGGCAGAGAAACTGGGAATCGGAATCAGAATCGGACTCGAATGAATCATAGAACGAACCAGGAATCCATAGAGCTCCCTATCGCCGCTCTGACGGAATTCACAGTTCCACATTTCTGACTCAGACTCAAACTGAGAGACCCCTGCCGATAAGGGTCGCCTCGCCCCCTTTGCCCGCCAGGTCTTATCAGCAACCAATGCCAGTGCGAAGGGGGGCAGCCAGTGGCAGAGGGGCATACTCGTATTCCATATTGTTCTCGTCATAAATAGAATTTCTGCCATCGGAATGGTATGCGCAAGAGGGGAGGCGTTAGCCTTTGTATTTGTGAATCGTGGGGGTGGGGGAGTGGGCATTGCTGAAATTATTGATTCAGAGACATATAGAAATGTACGTAATTGTCCCCACATGTCCGCACACCCCCAAACAGTCCTTCTATAGGTTGAGTAAATACTTTGCTGCGTTCCAAATGGAACGTGAAACAGAAATAACACACAAATTTTGTTTTCTGTTTTCCGTTGTTTTTTTGTTGTTTTGTTTTGTGTTCTTTTTTCTGTTTGCTTTGGCATTACAAATGGGCTCCACACGGAATGGGGTGGCATGGGGTGGGCGGTATTTAGACCAGTGGGTGTGGCACGTGCTAAATGGGCAATTTTCTATTTGAGCAACTGTTTTCGGTGTCAATGCCGCACTCTCACTCTCACTCCCACTCCCACTACCCCTCCGCAGAGATACATACATGTACGTATTACGTATGTATGTATGTACATATGTATTTAAAAAGCCTACTATATGGGGTACTCGTACTAGAATGGAATTGCATTTAAATTGATTTGTTCCATGTCATCCATCAATTAAAATCAGACACTCCTCGACGCCTCGACGCGCGACGTCCTGTCCTCCAATTAGTGGCATCCACATGCACATCCACATCCACAGAAGCGGCATGGACAGCGGCAGCCGTCCGTCCCTGTCAATTAGCCAACGAGCCAACGAAGGCCAGGCCGCAAACAATGTTGGCCAAAAAGTGCATCCATCAGTCAAGAGAGATTTATGCGAAAATCACAAAGCATAAATGCAACGCAATTTGAACAATTTGAAATGGAAATATTTATGGATTACACGAATCCCACTCCCAGTCCCCCTCGAATAGTCGGGAATTGTTTGGTTGGTCTGCTCATAAATCGCGCGGCGCCAGGACCCTGAACCTCCCTGAACTATTCTGCATCGTGGATGACCTGTCAGGGACAGACTCCACCTCGACTCCTCGTTTCCAGCCATCGTTTTTGAAACACTTCAAGCTCAATTGAATTTAGAATGGCGCACTTAAGCCGCATCCTTCGGAAGGAAGGAGGGAATGCCGAATGCCGCTGCTCCTGCTCCTGCTCCTGCGTAAAAACTTTCCTCGTAATGAGCTCCTGCGTTGCCAGGACACTGAGTCCTCTCTGCAGCGGAACTCTCGACTCAAGTCGTTGCTTAAGCTGAGCATTGCCACTCGGGGCCAGGGGGGTGTGCACGTGCACCTTGACAACAAATCATCATCTCAGTCATCATCAGCATCCAATCATGTCAACTTCTTCATCTCTTCACCAAAAGGAGTCCTTTGCTCTGATCCCGCTTCTCATCCCGTCTGAGAAGCAAGCAAATTGGTGGCTTTAAACGCTGCCACAGCTCATCAAGATGCAACACACGGATCCCACTGCCATCCCCCTCTCATTAAACAACACAGAGATATAGCGGGAGAGAGAGGGAGGAGCAGCAGAGGTTCCGGGTGTCCATATAAAAATAAGCTACTGAGCTGCTTAAATCGGATTAATTTATGATTTCTCCCTGAGTGGAGTGCCTCCACAGTCCACTTAGTATCGAGGACATGGGTGGAACTTCGAACCGCTCTCGAAATGAAGTCCTTTTCCTGTTGCTCTCGGCCTGTCTGTCAGCAGTTCCGTCAGTCCTGTCGTCCTGTGTGTTATAAGCTTTATGCTCCCGGACTTCCAACCAACCCACACAAAGGACACTCCAGTCAGAGCGAAAGGGGCAGGGGGTGGTGGGCAGAAGGCAGAAGCCACGTTTATATTTCATTATCAAGAGCAGAGTTCGTTTTGGGGCCAAAGCGAAAAAACAGCGTCACACAAAAGGCCAAAGTCAAATAAAAGCGAAAGCCAAAGCCAAAAGCTCCATCCTCGGACTCAGTGGAACCACCACATCCGTACAAATAATGGAACAAATAAGTAATACAAAAGCGTAAATTCGGTTTACTACAAATTTCTGCTCGGTGGCCAAAGAGCACTCGGACTGACGTCCACAGTCCACAGTCCAATAAAAAAATAGCAAGCAGCAGTGGCAGCAGGAGCAGCAGTAGCAGCGGGAGCGACAGCAACGGCGACGGCGGCATCAGTGTCGGCTATTAGCCAACTTAAAGTCTAGACAAGCCGAACAGGAACGGGGCAGGTTGGACAGTGGATAACAAGCTACTGACGGCATCCAAGGCAACCGACGACGGCTATGGGATGGCAGAGCCAACCCACACATGTGTCCCCCTCCCATGTCCAGCATCCAAGTCTGAGTTTTGTTCATGCAAATCTGTTTTTGGCTGAATTTTATACCCTTCAACCTTGGGTAATCCAAGGATTTATCCAAGATGTATGCATACTGGGATCATCTCAATGAAACATTGATTAAATGAGAGAGCCAGTGCTAGAGCCAGGACAGATCTAAAAGAGGATTAAAAACCCTTAAAGGGTATCCACAGTTCGTGCCTCCAAAGCAAACTTTCCAGAGATTTTTTTTTGGTTCAGTTTCGTTTCGGTTTTGTTTCTGCTCGTTTTTCGGGTTTGTTTGTTTGCCTTCTCCTTTCTGCACCCCTCCGCTGGCCATTAATTATTTGACTCCTGTCTGGGGCTGCCTTTGTGTTCGAGGTTTGTCTTTGGCTCCGAACTATGCAGAATTCATAATTCTGCTCGGTGCATACCCTATTCGCGAGTGGCCGTATCGCTGGAGCTCTGCTAAAGGGGATTCTCCCTCCTACCAGCGAGGGTATTTAGGCTGCCTTTCGTGCCTGTCCTTGCGAATTATGCAGACTCTGAATGTGCCTCGCTTTGATTTGGGATCCTTTGTAATTGCATACGAGCAGGTCCGACCCCAAAGACACCCTGTTGTTGCGGTTGCCGGGACAACATTGAATACCAAGTTTGCCCAGTGCCAGTGCCTTTCAATTGTTGAATGTTCAATGTTGAATGATGATTGTACTTGCACTTTTCTCCAGCCACAGTCGACCGCAGCAGGCGCCCACATGTCAACATAATGGCACACACAGAAGGCTGGAATGAGGGGACAGGGAACAGGGAACACCTGTGGCACGTGGCGGGAGGGTAGGCAGATGTCAAGACATCTCAGGCTGCGGTGGCTCAGAATTTACTTGGACATTTTATTAATTGCAACACACAGCAGCAGCAACAAACAAGAAAATTGCATTTGTGCATTTGGCAGGAAAATGTACATTGTTGTTGAAATTTGTGTTGTGGTTTTTCCCCCCATCAGCAGGAGATTCCTTCGATTGAGCCGAATCGATCGAAGGAATGTGGAAACCACAGAATTGCACTGCTTGTGGATTGGCTTGGAGTGGAAGCCGCCCTCCCTTTTCCTTGACTTTCGGTGGAGCACCCACCAAGAGAAGACTGAAGACTGAAGGCCCTGCCCTGGCCTGGCCTGGCTAATGCCTCCGTAATTATCGTTCAAGCGTTAATTGATTTAATAAACGGGAATGGGATGTGGCTGTGGCTGTAGCTGTGGCTGGGGCTCTCTCTCGCTGCAGCTTCCTGTGATTCATCTCTGTCACTCTTCCAGTCGTCCACAAAAAGCTTAATTGATAAAAGCCGAGGCACAAGCAAACATATAGTACATCTGTACATATGGGATATGGGATACGATACGATATCCAGGAAACAAGTGCAACAAAAAGGATAACCAGACAGTGATTAAGTGGCCGTCTCTCGAGCTCATGGGCTGCATGGAGGATGCGTTCCGTTCCGTTCCTTTCCGTCAGCGCCGTTGCCTTTCCGCATTTGATTGATTATCAATTTTCACCGGTCACATACGCTTTAAGGCTGTCCTGCCCCTCTCCGTGTCCGTGTCCCTGACTCGACTCGTGGATCCTGGACAAACCAATCGAGAACTGGCTACTGGACTGGGTTCCTGGCTCCTCTTCCTCTCCAATGACTAGCTGCATCGCATTGCACTGCAATGCATTGCCAATTTAAGAGTGTTGAAATTTATTGAACAATTTTCTGCAACTCCACATATACGTTGAACGTTGGGCTGTGTCTCCACATCCGCACCGCACTTCCGCACCAGAGACTGTAGTCGGGTGGCGCCGCTTCCGTTTTGTTTCATGCCTCAGAGATGAGCAGGAAGCCTCGTGAAAAGCGGTGCCCCAAAGCTTCTTCACTCTTCAGAACGCACACACCTCCATTATGGTCATGGAGTCTGGCTCTCACGTTCGCATCGCTGCCCCAAAGCAGGTACATGTCTCCTACAAGTACGAGTACGAGTACGAGCGTATCTTCAGTCGCTTTAAGACTGAAGTTCACTTGCACTTCATTGCACAAATACTGCTGCTGCTGCTGGTACGAGTATCTGGTTCCAAAGCCACAAGCTGTAGCCTCGAGCACGTCTTATTTAGATTTATCCTGCCTGCTACGCTTCAGTTGAGTTGTCGAATTCTCGTGCCTCGTGCCTCATGCCTCTTCCTCTATCTCTCTGTCTTTGTATGTGTGTGTGTGTGTGTGTGTTGGATATCTCTTTCGGCCTGGCTGGCTGGCTGGTGGCTATATCTTTAATATATTATTGAATATTTTGTGGCCTGGACCGGAAATTGTACTAATGTCTAGCCAGTTGCCAGGCTTGCCTCCCAGCCTCCTTCCAGCATCCAGCTGCAGCCGCATGCAAAAGTCACATAAATTTGTTCTGCTTTTCCTCTCCTAATCCTTGCGCTCAGCATATTTTTCCCAATTGTTGTTCCCGACTGCACTTACACACAAGAAAAGCATTCGCCTTCGCATTCGCATCCTTGTGCGGAGAGAAATGGCTCCTTCGCTGGCTCCTTAGTGGGATGTGGGATGCGGGATGTATGTGTGCTATCTGCAGCCGTTTTGTTGTCCTTGCTTTTAAGTTGCATGTCAGCGAGCATAAATCCTTCAGTGGAAAATGCTCGCTTCGCTGCACCCAGAGCACCCAGAGCCGGAGCTGCACACACGCTCGAGTTACGAGTCCCTTGTCCCGATAGCAAGGAGTAAGCACCGCTCGACTCGACTCGAGTCCAAGCCAAGGAATTATTGGCCGTGCTCAACGCGCTGCATTATGTGCGCCATAAATATTTATAAGTTCTAAGGTTCCGTTCCACAAAAAAACGTAAACCGAAACCTAAACGTTTAAAGTGCTCAATGATTTGGGGGAATGGGGCTTGGAAACTCTTTCGGGCCGCGATATTAGTCAGCTAATGCACGAGACCTGCCTCTGCCTCTGCCGTCCTGCTGCTCCACGGACATGATTCATTTGCATTTGGCTACCTGGAAGGTCTTTGTCTTTTGTCTTTTGTCTCTGTCTCTGTTTTCCCAATCCCCGAATTGATATCTCTTGCTGGTCC
The DNA here is from genome assembly GCA_035041765.1 of Drosophila algonquin. Classification (NCBI taxonomy): domain Eukaryota; kingdom Metazoa; phylum Arthropoda; class Insecta; order Diptera; family Drosophilidae; genus Drosophila; species Drosophila algonquin. The sequence continues at coordinate 2,051,469 of JAWNKY010003561.1, forward strand.
GCCTCTCCGCCTGAGTCACTGCTTAAGCATGTGGCTTTATCTCTCTCTCTGTTTCTCTTTCTCTCTCTGCCTCTGACTCTGAGCTGCTTTCCACGCTGGAGTCTCTGATTTAATTGTTGCTTAGTGGATTTTCGCAGCATCAACGCTGGCTAACGGCAAGCCAAGCGGAAACGGAAATTGCGCGCACACTTATCTGACATCCTCCTCGGACTCCTGTTCCCTGCTTCGGCTGCTGTCTCTGGTTGGTTCTCTGGCTATCGCCGCTTCCTGTGCGTGCGTGTGCTAAAAGGATATGCCCGGCGCAAATTGCGTGCTGCGGCGTAATCGAAATAAGTTATGAGCCCAACTTACATTGTGGCCAGCAGCCAGTAGTACCCTGGCTCCTGGCTCTATCCGGCGAGGGCTTTTAGTGTCTAATTCGGTAGTATGTATAGATACTCTGCCCCATCCTCATTTGGCGAAGGCTTAGACTACAGAGAGACCGAGAGTGAGAGAAGTTTGTCTGGCAATTAGCTCCAGGTAATCGGCTCAGATTTAAAGCCTCATCTTGCTGGGACGACTTGTCGCTAATGGCTGTATCATTGACATGACATATGCTGGGTGTATATTATCCTGGTTATTATTTTATTCCTCGCTTTTTATGGCTCCATATCTGTCGCTGTTCCCGAGGGCATGCGCATTTGCCATGACGATATGTCATTGATTCCCAGTTAACGCAGACGAGCCAGAGACAGGGCCAGGAGCCAAATGGGGCGGCATCCCCATGACAGCCATTATGGACCGATGTCCTTTCCACAGACTACAGCTTCTGCTTCTGCTTCTGCTTGATCTGCTCCACATCTTGTTCCTGTTTCTGCTGTGTGTGCGTGTGTGTGTGTGTGTGTGTGTTGTCGAGCGCCTTTGGGCCATGATATATTATGGCCTGTCGTCTTGTCTTGTTTATTTGCGTTATTTAGCCGCACAGCGGGGAAATGGGAAATGCCAGAATTTTTATTGTTATGACGCATATCTCGTCTCCAGCTCTGAAATGGAGACCTTCTTGAATTTGCTTGTGATTTATTATATCGACTGGGGCCTTCAATCTAAATTGATTGAATATTTACTAAACGTCTCGGGCATAGCCTTCTAAATGGTCTGCATCTGCGGCCTGTCGCCATCGATCCAGTCCTCTGCTCTCTCGAAACTGCTCTCGAATGTGTTCCGGGGGCAGGCGCCTCGAAAGCCTCGAAATTCTGGTGGAAAGTCTGGGGGGAAAAAGTCAATTTTGTTAATCAACACGAACGACTTAATCCAAATTGAATGAACTCGAACCTTGGTGCGCTGCCAAAGCGGATCAGCGACTACACATCATCACGGGGCGAAAATGCGAGAAATAAAAGCAAGCAAAAATTTACACATTTTTCGCATTTCCGCTCCAGCTCCTGCTCCTGCTGCTGTTGATATTGCTCCTGGTCCTCCTCCTCCACCTGCTCTGCCTCCATCGCCACGTGCTTCTTCCTTCTTTTTGGCTGCGAAACATTTGCCAATAAGTGACTACGGCTGCCAGCAGCTATCCGAACCCAAACCCAAACTGAACCAAATCGGCTCAAGGCTCACAGAGAGCTCTCAGGTGAGGCCCAGAGGCCGAAAAAAAGCGAAAATTGAAAAACGCAGCTGCCAGGGCCATAATAAAGCCAAAAACCCAACAAAAAGCAGTGCCAGAGAGCAAGTGAATCGGTTTTTCTGTAGAAAGGGCGGACAAGTCAATGTCTGTTTGTGTGCTGGTCGGGGTGTATGGCGTTTGGGTGTGGCAGAGCCCATAGCCGGCTCAGCTACGCTTGAGGTGATAATGTAATAAGCACTTTTTATGACCCAACAGAATTTAGACCTAAAATTCCAGCCGACACTCGACGACGGGGGCATGGCATTGTTCTGTCTGGAAAGTTCGCTAGTTTCGACGACCAACAGACACATCCGGAATGCCATGGCCATTTCCCACCCCTGCCCCCGCTCCCTCTCTCCACGCTCCTGTCCTGACCGGGATTTAGATTTCTGCCTGCAGTTGTTTGAGCTCAGCCGAACATATTGTTTCCCTTTTTTGTTAGGGCCAGGGCCAGGACTGGGGACTACGACTGCTAATTGGTAGCATTCCCATTCGTGCGGGGCCGCGTGCGATGCATGTACAAAGGGATCAGTGTCGTCGTGGGTGCAGTGAAAATAAAGGAAATGCCACACTCACCGCCTCCGATTTAATGGGAAGTTGCAGAATCTCACCTACCTGAATCGAAAGTCAGAAATTTTGTGAGAATTCCACAATTTTCAGGTATAACCTTACCTTTAAGGGCTCCTCACCCGCGCACATGCATCAATGAACGTATCCTCGTAGTCATGTACAGATTTTGCCTGGATTTGCCACAGCAAAAAGCATCCACTGATTGACACACACTTTCAATTGATCTTTAATTCATTACACTTCACTCTCACACCAATTAAACTAAAAATGTAAAAACAATGAGTAAAAATCCACGTGCAACACAACTTTTTGGAGGCAATCGATCAACATATGGTATATCGATATGGTATCGAGACTGGAGACGGGACTGTAGGCATATACAAAATGTGGGCGGGAGCATTGGAAGCAGTGATCTCAATAAAATGTACAAAAATTATATAATAAGCTCTAAAGCTGTTTTACAAGCTTCATTTATATATTGACACCTGCACATGTGTTCACTTTCAGCGCAAATAAAAGCAAAAATTCAGATTCTGCTCAGCCGACACCTGAAAGTATCGTTACAATATTAAATGTGATACCGCTTGATCGATTAGGCTATAGATGCATGGACTGGACTGGTTGATACCATTCACAAAAAGCACATGAGGCCCATTCACAATTGGCTGTTTCCAATCGCTCGTTGTGAATTTTAACCCAATTATTTGATATTTTAGCAAGTTTGCGATAATGCACCCCAATTTAATTAGCTAGTGCAACCACTTCCACCAGCAAAACATTAAATTAGCTCTTGGCATGACACGTGATCATCCTCTGAATTATCGATGATTTGCCTAATTACTTTTTCCCCATCTATCCGCAATTTCGCTCGTCGGCACTTTGTTGTTGCATTTTTTGTATTTTCGCGAATATTTTCAACCGCTACATGTCACCAGTAAGTGGGCCCCATATGGCCAAGTGTTTTCCTCCATTTAAGACTCTTAAATGATTAACGTCGCGACACAGCGCATCAAACGTAAAAAATGCCCAGCGCTGTCATTAATATAAAAATGAAATTACCTTCATCCCTGCCAGTCGGCATTAAAAATGGGACAAAAAAAGGGAAAAGGACGCCCACAACGTTGTTGCCTTGAGTGCGCGCATCATCAAATTGAAAAATGTCGACGATAGAGGAAAATGGGAAATCAGAGAGCAGTCGGCAGCCGGGAGGCGGAGAACAATGTGAAAGACAGGCGATTGAAATGGAAGGAAAACAGGTAAAAGGTAAGCTGCCACGCCCTGGAGCGTGCTCTCCTTGTTGTTGCCGTTGTGCTACGGTTCTCTCCGATTCTCCAGCTCTCCTGCTCTGCTGTGGACGCGGCCCAGTTGCATTGACAATCGACAAATGAGGAAAGATAATGCACAGCATTAATCTTGCTACCAGCAATTTGTCAGTGTTCCTCCAGGTCTCTGTGCCTGTCTGCCCCATCTCACTCTCTGTTTGTTCCTCTCTTTAGTTCTCCAGTTCGACATGCCAAATGCAGTTCAAATATTGTGTGGCCCTGGACCTGGTTTCGGTTCGGATCCGGGTCCAAGTACGAGCTCACTTGAGTTAGCCCGAGTTTGTCCCTGTCCTGTCCGCTTCTAAACGTTGCTTTCATCAATTAATTTACAATTTGCCAGACATCCGTATCCGCATGCGGAGTGGAGTCGGAGTAGCAGTCGCAGTGCACTGCAGTGCAGTGCTGTCTCCAGCTACCATCGATGTGCCGTGCTGTGCCGTGCCGGACTGTTGCGGTCAGCGTGGGGGCTTGGCATACTTTTTTCTATTCCCCTGTTGGCCCAGTAATGGCCATGTCCTTGTTCTGCATCCCTCCGCCCCGCCTGATGAAGAGCAGCCGTAAATTGCATTGGTTTCCAACTTGTTGAAAGGCACAGAGCACAGGGGGAATGCAAAAAGAGAAAGAGATAGAGAGAGAAAGAGGTCGAGCGAGGGGCGACTTAAATGCTTTTCAATGTTTTTCCATGTGCTGGCTGTCCCGTTAGGGACTCACTTAAATTTGCTGTGAGTTAGAGTGAGAGGGCCGAGTCGGAGAGCGAGCCCCAGTGGAGTGCCGTACCCCGTTTAATGCTCACAATTTAGCTTTTAATTAGATCGGCAAATTTGTTTTCAAACCATTTTGTTCGCTCGTGCGGCCAGAGCATACAAATTTCCAACTGGGGACACTCTCTCTCTCTCCCCTGTGACTCCTCTCCCTCGCTCCATATCTCTGCGTTTCTTTTACTGTTCTGTCCCTGCACGTTTGGCCATGGAATTAGAGTGCTTACGGTTTTTCATTTTAATTGTTTTTGTGCGGCGAAGGCGAAGTGCTTGTCCGTCTTTCTGTCTCTCTTTCACTGCTCAAACAATATTGAACGGATGGTAAGGCAGTGAGAAAGAGAGTCATAAGGCAGGTATCTGTGGAGCGGGACTGCCTTACCTTCTACTCAATTTACCTTGTGTCTCTCCGTCTGTCCTTTTTCCTAACCCCCATCCTTGCCTATTGCTTCTTCGCCGTGCCGCTGATTTATTTATTTCTATTTGCCGTTATTTTTTCGCTCTTTTTGCTTTTATTTTCAGGAGCGCGCAATTGCGGTCGTTCTGCTACCCTCTGCAGCTGCCGCAGAATCTCCTGCTCTGCTTCTCCCCCGTCATCTGCTGCACTGCTGTCTGCGTGCCATGCTCTAGTTTTCTATTTTTGCCTTCCCCCCAGACGTAACGGCAACCTTAATCACGTAATGATTTTGAGCGAGTGAGTGAGAGGCGCGGGTGTCCGAATTGTGTGCTCTGCTTCTTCCCCAACCTCTTCTGTCATCCATCCTCCCCCGCACAGCCGCTTCAGCTGTTTGTTCATTCATTTCGGGTTTGTTGCTGCTGCTCTCTCTGGCATCCGCCATGCCATTCTGTGTTTCGCAATTGGCACAAATCCCGGCATTCTCTCAACAGCACAGCTAATGGCTAAATGCTGAACGCTGAATGCTCTGCGGCGCTAATTGAAATTACATTTCTTAAAGTTAAATATTTAATTGAGAGCTGCCAAGCCGAGCGAGCAGCGACGTAGAAGAGGAAAGGAAGAGGCGCCGAGTGCTTGAAAGTGGAGAGCGGCGAGTGGGAGAGAGTGGGATGGATGTCTTAAAGCTGTTTGATGAGAGAATTTAATATGAGCGCGACCTTTAATTGGAAGGTCCTACTCTCCACTCGAGAGCCACTTATTGTTCATGGATTCTTTGAGTGAATTCCTTTCACATACGAGATCTATGCTCGTTTCGGTCACTATTCGGCTCTCATTTTTGTACTCGTTTAAGGTCTCCTCTCGCCACTGGCGTGTCACCAGTGGCTGGTTGGATTGGTTTTGTTCCTTGTGGATCATTCGTCATTTCGGTGTCTTTCATGTCCGAGTCCCTGGTGGCGCACCTCACTGCGGCTTGTTGCATCCCCATGGATGTGGCTGCCACAGAAGAAAAACAAAGACAGCCGCTGATGTTGCTGTTGCTGATGCGGCGTGCTTAGAATTCTCGACACGAGCGACAGCAAAAGCGTCGCCAAATCCTAATTGCATTTGTCTGATTGGAGTAGAGGCAGCGGCAGCAGGCCGTGTCGCACTGTGGCACTGTTGTAGAGTTGCAGCTGCAGCAGCTTCTCTGGTATCTGCAGTCATACGAGGCCTATCCACACAGGAGACTATAGATGGAGCCTGGCTCTGATGCTGATGGTGATGTGAATCTGAATCTGTTGCTGATGATGATGCTGATTCATTAAATTGGTTCCACTCCGCCGCTCTGCCACCCTGCCCCTCCTTGGGGTCTTATGACAGGGAACATGTAAATGCCATTTACTGTTTCCATTTCGATTTCTGTGTCGTGTCTGTTCTGTGCTGTTCCTGCCTCTGCCTCGCCATTGTCTTGTCATCCTCATTGTCAGCAGCTGAAGCGAGGGGCCAGGCCGGGCAGGGCAGTCTTTTGGCTCAATTGAAATTCCATTTAATGTAATTTGAGTGCCATCATTCATGCCTCAGATAGCAGTGGCAGACACATCAGAGGGAGACCAGAGACAAGAGACATGGATAAGGAAGAGTGATTTTTGGTTAGTCCGAGATTGCGCTTAACAAGATTTCAGGGCTGTCAGAATTACGTTCGGCCTCTGATTGATAGATGGATTGTCTTCCAGGAACATCTTTCTCTCTTTCTCCTCCCACTCTCTCTCTTTCTCTCTCTCTTTCTCGATTAAGCCATCAGGCACATGTGCAACGCTGTAAAACATCAAACAAACGCGTTGCACAATAGGAACCACAGACACAGGGAATTTATTTAAAGGTTTGACCCAAAAGAAGATGCAGGCTAGCACGAGACGACTGGACCCCGATGCTGCAGCAGCCGCAGCAGCATTTCGACACGTGCGTAAACAATGCCCCGAAATGGACAGTGGAAATGGGAAAATATCGTAGAAACAGGAAAAACACACAATACTCATACTCGTACTCGTTCTTGTATGTTGCAATATAGTGCACAGCAGGCAGTCGGGTAGTCGGGCAGTCGGGAAAGTTTCACAATTTCCCTTGCCACACACAGCAGCACACAGATCTTGGGGATTCCCCTGCAACCGATTTCGGGCTTCATTAGAAATTTCCTCGTGGCGTGGAAATATAATTTATGCATGTGGCTGTGGCAGTCCCACAATACACAAAGGGTTCCTGGGAGCGCTCAGGGTTCAGGGTTCTGGGCTCTGGGTACTGGGTTCAAGGCAACCGCAGGAACAAGGACAACATTGACGCCGACGACACTAATTAAAAATGTTGGCCAACCCTTCGAATGCCTCATGCGGCGACTGACAACAGCAGAAGCAGAGCCATCCAGAACCAGAGCCAGAGTCCGTGTGGAGGCTGAAATTGAAAAGCCGACTAAGCTCCCAGCTCCACAAAATCCGCTAAATTCCCCCAACAACCCGTCACAAAAACAAACACGGACGGACGCAAGCTATATTCGGTGGGAGGTGTGTCCAAATCGAGAGAGAGAGAGAGAGAGAGAGAGAGAGAGATAGAGGCAACCCCTCATTACCCTCTCTGGCAGGAAGCCTGCAGCGACCCAAGAGAGACAGGGACACCTTTCGACCTTGCGACCCGCGACCTGGCAACCTTCCTGCCTGCCACCCATTGATGATGTTGTTAATGGAAAAAATCTCAACACCCTTCTCGCACACACACCAGAGAGATAGAAAGAGAGAGAGTCAAACAATGGCGCGTAATTTTACAAAATTTACATTCCTTAATTAATCTTGTTTGCGCTGCGGCAGTTGCTGCCAGTTGTCTCCCGCTCCCCTGTGGCACCACCCCCGCAACCCCTTCAATGTGTGTGTGTGTGTGTGTGCTTGGGGTTTTTGGCTGCGCAGCTTTTGGGAAGTGCCTCAGGGGCAACTAACACCAGGATCCCCGCTAATGACATTCAAGGCAACAGCAGCAAGATGTCAGCCAGATGGAGGGATACACTGCTTTTCTGTCTTATTAACCCACATATATATTGTGTGTACGCGGATGTGTGGGGAGAGATGATAGCCCTCCTAATGAACCCTTCTTCCTGGCGATTCCTCGGAATCGGATTCAGTCTAAGCTTTCAAGAGGCGAATGGCAGTGGGAGTGGGAGTGGCAGTCTCGCTTTAATCAACAATTTGCGCGTGCACGGAGGAACTGGGACCGGCTCTCCAGACCCCGGGACATGTGACATTTATTGAAATTCTAGTTTCAAGAGGAGAAAGAGAAGCAGAAGGAGATGGTCCTTGCGATGCGTGGAATGGACTGGAGCAGAGCAGCTGAGAGCAACCTGAGAGCAATTTAAACTCAATTTCGTGTCTCAGAGACTGAGTCTGAGCACAGACTGAGCCGTAAATTGCTCCGGCAAGATGAGCCGAAGGATGAGCTCCCCCGCTTCTCTTGTGTGTGTATGTATGTGTGTGTGTGTCTCTCTGTGTGTGTGTGTGGTACTTTGTGTATGAATAAATTGGATTCAAGTCTTTCAAAAATTGAATTGGAATTACGCTAAACGAATCCACCATATGCTTTGGTTTCCTATGCTTTCATATGCAGCTAGAGCAGTTCCCATTAGAAATACATAGTCGCTATATATGTAAAATCCATCAGATACTTTCACTTGCACTCCACTCCACTGCGCTGACCAAGCCCCTCAAGGCGAACGTGACACGGGGTGGGGCTGCTGCTGCTGTCCAGGAAGTGCGGTCCGGTCCGGTCCGGTCCGGAGATAAATGATCTGCAGCCCACGCAGCGGATTAGAAAATGTGGATCCGCCTCCTGGTCGGATGATGCTCCAAATGTAGATCCGCCTATCTTTCGTTTTCTCGCTCTCTTTTTGTCATTGCAACACTTCGCGGCAAATGCTATACCACTGCATTGCCTGGTTATGAATATGCAACATTTATATAAATTGTCACGTTTATTGCCGACTCTCTCTTTCGCTCTCTCTCTCTCTATCGCTCCGTCTGTCTGACTGCATCTGTCATTCCAGCAAATCAAAAAGGAGAAATGTATTTGATGAACTCCGACGAGTGTGTACCCTTATAGCTTTTGTTCAAGAAAAAAGCTTTCAAATTGTCCGAAAACAATGCTACCCTGTGTCAGTATAGAGTATCCGCAAAGCAGTTTACAACTTGGTTGGGTCCTGCCTCTGCTGCTGCTGCTGTTGGTACGCTCTTTTGTTGCACGTTGATTGCAATCATAATTTATAAATGTTGCCGACAGTTTGGCGGGTGCCTCGATGTTGCAGTTGCAATTGCTGCTGCCTCTGCTGCTGCTGCTGGCTTCCATATTTCTCCATCAATAAATAAATATCATTTGTCTGTCTCCCCGACTCCTGACTCCCTTTTGGTCATCTCTGGACCTGAAAACGTTTCTGTTGTCGTGGTTGGATCGTCATGGACGATGATGATGATTTTTTTTGGGGAGGAACAGTCGCAGCAGCAGCCGCAGTCAAAGCCAAAACCAAAGCCAAAGCCATTAGCAAGTGATTTGGTGACTTTTTCAATCTAATTGAATGTTGCACAAACGAAAGAGAGAGAGAGAGAGAGAGGCAGAGCGGCAGAGATTCAAGAGCTTTAATGTGTTTGAAGTTGTTGGCCCCGAAAAACGTCAAACCAAACGGATCAAAAAAAAGCACTTTAAAACAAAAGTGCGAAAAGGAGGATGGAATTGTTTCTGTGGGCTCCACAGAGTTTTTTCATTCATTCTCTGGGGGGATGCGCCTCTATGCTGTTCTAGCTGTTGTGAGACTCCTCCTGGCCGCCCATCAAGATCCCTGTCCTCCTCCTCCTCCTTCTCCAATGCCTCCCTGTTCCTGTTTCTGTTCCCATTTCGCGCTGGTCAAGTGTTGTAGTGGGAAGGAGGGGAGGGGTCTGCGCCATTTGTTTGTGTGCCAGAAGGCAGCAGCAGCCGCAGCAACAGCAACAGCAGTGCTGCAGTTTGGAGTCGGGTTTTCTAGTGATTTACAGCGGGGCTTCCAGGTTCCAGACGTATGAGTGATGCTCTCTGTCCATGCATATTCATACACATTGAGATTCATTGTATTTGCGCTGCATTTCCGCAGTATTTTGTATTTTATCTGGCTTTCCGCTTGTTCGTTCTACTTACGACACTCTTGCGACGTTTCCCGCAGTTTCTGTTTTCTCTTTTTTATGACACTCTCCGCTCCACTCTCTGGCACTCTGCGGCACTCTGGTGCAGGGGAGAAGCGTCTAGTCTACACTTCGCAGTGAGGCGGCACTGAGGCTTTAAGCAGATTTATTTTCAATTAAACAAGCTCATAGCTTGTCCAACCACTTGGCCTGGCCAGACAGAACGACAAAACTTCTTGTGGCTGTCTGTCTCGCTGTAGCCCTGTGTCGGGTGTCCTGTGACCTCTATGCTCTACCTCCTTGTTTGGGTTTAATTTACGCCACAAATTCAATTTATTTGCGATACACCTAATCCACAAAAGCAAACTTGATTTATCAACATAAATATTTTGCATGCAGGCGGGAGATGTGGCAGGATGCGCTTGGGAGAATGCATGCAGCATGCAGTAGGGAATGCATTTTCCTTGGGTTTTTGCGTCCCATTGTTGTGTGTTGTACGTCTCTCCCTATCTCTCTCTCTATTTCTCGAATGAAATTCAATTTTAATGCACTTGAATGGATTTGAGCAGCGCTTAGTTGACTTGATTACGAGACTTGGCTCTCAGTCTGGTTTCTGGCATTGGCTTCGGCTCTGGTTTTAGCTCTGGGTTCGAGTTTCGGGTTGCTGGTCGAAAATTTCATTTGCTTTATGGATTTCGAAACCATTTTTCCCCATTTCGAGCTTCTTCAACTTTTGCCTGGCAAATCAAACACTTCACAGAGCGAACGATTCTTCAGAGTTTTGTCAAGCTGCCAGCAGCACCACGAAAGCCACTTGGCCACTAGTACACACAACCCAACCAGAGACAGATACAGATACTACATATATCTGACAGATACACGCACATACAAACATACATACATATACATACATACATATGTACATGGGAAGGAGTATTTGTCATAACGCATATAATTTCAAGAGCTCTCTGGTGGGGGGAAGGTACTCCGACTCCGACTCCTCTCTCCAGAGAGATATGCAGATGCGAGGCAAGGCAAAATGCTAAATATGTACATGCAGATGATGATAATGCAAATGAAATTATTTTTACAACATTTACTCCTTCAACATGGTATCCTCTGACTCTGCCACACAACCCCCGACGCACTGCCACCCACAAGCACTGGGGGATAGAGCTCTGCTCCGGCCAGTTGCCATATAAATCATCATTTGCCTGATGCTCCGCAGTGCTACGCCGCTGCTTCTCTGCTCCGCCTCATATTCTCTCGTTCTCGTTCTGGTTGCTGGCTCACACATGTAATGTCCTCGGACGCCGCATTAATGTCCTGGTTTGTACATTGGGATCCCAAAAGGAGACGAACAGCGATAGAGAATAGACCTTAGATGTACCCTAAGCCAGCTGCAACGACTTTGCCTCCAAAAGCCATATCCTCTCAGAAGCTTCATCGAGAGAGTGTGCAGAGAAAAGAGCAAATAAGAGCATGCTGAACGTAGAAAAAATTCTCTCCAGCTCTCCTTCATAGCTGATGTACCCGATCCAGAGTTGGGAGTCATAGAAAGAAACGTTCGAAATGACTGCCCCGCAGTGAGATGCTGTGGGGCAGAGTGGAACTGCTGGCAAAACTAATAATGTGGCCGGCCGAGGTGGGGCCCAGAGCTTTATGGTAATACCATTCCCACTGCCCCTCCCACCATCCTGCTCGCTCCCCGCATACGAGTCATTCGTGAAAGCAAAAACAAATGCTCTGTCAATTGTCGGCCAGCCGCAAATGCTATAAAGCTGACAAATGTCGAGCAACCTACCAGATACGTTGTACGACAGATACGAGTATGTGGGAGGAGCAGGGGATGGGGAACAAACATGGATCACAGGTACTCATAAAACTGTCCAAATGTCAATATTCCAGTGACAATCCCCCCATCCCCCCAACCACTCCCCCCTTCGATACAAAACAAAAAAGTATTTTGCAGGCCGCGTTCGCTTTGCTTTTGATTTGGATTCTGATTTCCAGTGGAGGGTGGAGGGTGGAGGGTGATGGGTGGTGGCTGAGGGGACAGTGGCTGTCTGGGAAACACCTTGGCCAAGCAATTTCAATTTTCCCAACCGCCAACAGCTAACAGCCCTCCCACCCCCTCTCGCTCGCAGAAAAAGCCAGCAAGAAAATGAACATGTCAACAGCACACGTCGGATATGGACTTGGATTTGGCATTGGATTGAGTCCGGGATTGGGTTTGGGCTTGGGCTTGGGTTTGGCTTTTGATTTTGCTTTGGTTAACCTGTCGGCGGTTCTCCTCGTAGAGTCGGCTCGGGATTCGCCTTCGATTCGGTTCGAGCGTTCGTGGGGTTTGGGGAGGTTTCGGGGACTTCGACATTTTTGGCAACTTTGTAAATATTACAAAATTTAGGTGTCTCGCTTTGGTGAGTGCGCCAATGAAATATTTATGCCCACACACACACACACATGCACACACACAGAACATGTACTCTGCCAAGTGAGAGTGTGTGTGTGTTTGTATTTGTTTTTGCACGAACGTCGCCCCGTTTTGTGTAAATATAAACCGACCACAGAGAGATCCCAAAGAGAGAGAGAGAGAAGACAGAGCGGGAGCGGGAGCGAGGGGCAGGGCGATCCAATGAGTCCCAAGGTATATTCAATAGATAGGGTAAGGCAGGGCCTCTGCAATGGAAGCCATAGGTCACTCTGCCTTGTCCGTTATGGATTGTACCCTGGACTGGAGTCGAGTCGAAACGGGACCTGGACCTCGGCCGACAGACAGACGGACGGACGTACCGACTGACTGACTGGGCCTGCCAGTTGTCTGATAAACAGACAATTTGCCAAAGTGGATACGTGCATGGCGCGTATAATTTTGGGGCACACCTGAGCCCCTCTACCCGCGTGGAGTGGAGTGGTGTGGAGTGGAGGAGCAACAGGAGGAGCCGCACCAACAGCAGCAGGAGCAGCATTCTGTCTGTGTGTCTGTCCCTGCAGCCCCTCTGTGGCTGTATTTTGTGGTTGTAGACTTTAGCTTGATGAGTGTATCTATGTGTGGAGTCCACACACACACAAACACACACACGCTCCTCCTGTGTGTCTGTGTATCTATGTGTTTAGTTGGTTAGTTGGGCTGATGAAGCGACATTGACAGGCTCCTGACAGAGGGGCCCAGACTTTAAGTTTAAGCCGCTTTAAAGGCGCCGGGGAATGGGAGGAAAAATATAGTATTTTCCAGACAATTTTCCCTCACTAAATGGTTACCTTTGGGCTTAGTCAATGACTAAGTTTTAAGTCATTCAATTTGTCTTCCTTCCGTGCTACTTGTATGCGTCAATGCCTCGACCACACGACGCCCCCACGATGCCCCCACGATGCCCCCACGCAGTAGAATCTGCCGCGTAACTTTTACGATTTTAATCGTGGGAAATTTATGGCATTTTTCCCGCACAATTTCCCCACAGACCCACAGAGTATACAGAAATATAGAAATAAATAAATGATGAAAACAAACAAACAAACCCCCGAAAAAAGAATCCCCAACGCACACAAAAGCATCGCCTATAAACTAAACTTTTGCCGCACTAGTTTCCATAGAGATACACGGCTATAGCTGCAGATACAGAGGCAGCAACAGATACAGATACAGACATTTCCATGGGAAAGCGAGAGAGTAAACATCCGCCAAAAGCCAGAGCCAGAGCCGGAGCCACCGCATCCGCATCTGAACGGATTCGGATCGCTGCCTCATAATTTTTGCAGTTGCAGCATAATAAATTCATTCTGGCCGGCCCCTGGCCATGAGTTATGGCCCAAATTGAAACTGAAACTGAAACTAACTAGGAGCGGAGAACTAACTCGAGAGAGAAACTGGGCTCGAATGCTGATTTTTGATTTCAGATTCCTGATGTTTCTGTGTATTTTGTGTTTTGTTGCAGGTTAACGCTGGCAGCTTGTCCGAGCAGGCTGGCCTCCAGCCCGGCGATGCGGTGATCAAGATCAACGACGTTGATGTCTTCAATTTCCGGCACAAGGATGCCCAGGATATGGTGGTGCGCTCCGGCAATAACTTTGTTATCACAGTGCAGCGGTAAGTGGCAGTCCTTAGAATATGCATATGCATATATTTGTGGATTCCCTTAAACGAATGGCTCTCTCTCTTTTGTAGCGGCGGCTCCACTTGGCGGCCACAGGTGACGCCCACTGGCAACGTGCCGCAGGCAAACTCCCCCTATCTGCAGACGGTGACGAAGACCTCTCTGGCTCACAAACAGCAGGACAGCCAGCACATTGGCTGCGGCTACAACAACTCGGCCCGTCCATTTGTAAGTTTACTAATTTGGAATCACACAAAGTGTAGCACACATTTGTGGGCAGCCCATCCTACATCCTGCATACCACATCCCACATCCCAGGAGCCCCTGCTCCTGGTGGAGTGGAGGCGGTGGAACATCATTTATAAAATTCATAAACTGCTGAGAGCCCAAAACTTGGGAATGCTGAAAGTTTTAGGTGGAACAACCACTGCCAGGCACAGTCACACAGCTGATGCTGATGCTTATGCTGGTGACGTGTCCTGATGATGACCAATGATGTTGATAGTTGGAATCCTTCCAAGCAAGGCTCCCGCCCCCTCCTCCGAGGACCGAACTTCCTGACACATTTTCCGTTTATTTTGTTGTCTGTCTGTGGGTTTGGTTTTCCCTATTCATTCGACTAGGGTTCGGTGCCCTCCTCCGCCACCGCCTTTTGTATGAGTTGACAACATTTGCATTTATACGATGTCTGTCTCTCTGTCGCTCTGTTTGTGCGTAGTTTTGAAAAGTGTCAGAATGAGTAATGAATATGAGTGCTAGGATTATTTGCCTGGCAAGAATTAATGTGCAAAAGGTCCCACCACAGACACACACACACACATACACACACACCCACACTCCCACCCGCACTTTGGGGTCATGCCATGCATAGTAATGCCAATGTCTATCTCTTCCTCTCCTCAATGTCAGTATCTGTGTGTGTGTGTGTGTTTGTGTGTGATATGCATATATTTTCGTATATTTTATTGTTATGAATTTGTATAATAATAGCCAGCCCCCCCTTTGAGCCCTGAACCCTCCGAATGACAACAGCAATAGACATGAAATTGATTTGGGATAATTTAAGGCGGAATCATTTCAGGGGAAAGCCCTGCGGCCTGGTTTTACCTCTTTTATAATTACGAGAATCACAAAGAAAACAGAACCTCCAGACTCCTGGAAAAAGCACAGCTGGAAGAGCAATCAAAGATTATCTGAGATAACTCCACCATTCGAATCATTTTGCTTATTTCACACTTCTACAGACTTTGAAAAATGACCTCAAATATATATTTCCGTTCCTTATCCTCTCCCATCCTCTGACTATGATTTCAGGCCAATGGCGGCGGCGATGGCGGCGTGAAGAGCATTGTCAATAAACAATACAACACCCCGGTTGGCATTTACAGCGATGAATCTATTGCGGAAACACTTTCGGCCCAGGCGGAGGTATTGGCTGGCGGTGTCCTCGGGTAAGTTTTCCCTTACCTTCCGTTCCGTACCGTACCGACAAGGGTTAATGGCGGGAAAAGGCAACAAACAACTGTCTGGGCCGCAGCCGTGACAGTGCAAAATATCAGGAAAAGTTTTACTTAAAAATTTCTTGTTTTTCTGTGCTTTGGTTTGCTTTTTCCCTTCTGTCCGTCCGTCCGCCCTCTCTCTCTCGTTCTCTGTTCGCGTGCTTCTTTTGTGGCGCCAAGAAACAAAAAGAGAATAGCGAGAGAGGAGAGGAAGAGGGAGATGGTAAAAAAAGTAGAACTAACAACCGCAGGCTGGTCTAACGGTGAGTGCAATTTGGCAAATGATAGCAGGACGGAGACGGGGCTGGAGCTGGAGCCAGGCCAAGTGCCTTGTGCCAGTTGCCGTGAAGTTCTGTGTGGGCTAGAGGGGTGCCAAAACGAACGCGTGGGACTCGCACGCCTTTTGCGCTTAATTTCTTTGGGGGATTTCTCACACTGGAGTCCGGGTCCTTTGGAGTCGTCTCGAGTCTCTTCCACGGGCCAACGCGTCGGATGCGTAACGTAACGACACGCTCACGCGGCATACTTTCGGGCTGAGCGAGAGCGCTGAAAAGTATATACTCCTTAATGTCTAACAAAACCTTTCCGTCTCTCTCTCTCTCTTTCTCTCACCTGCAGCGTCAACTTTAAGAAGAACGAGAAGGAATACCAGGCTGATCGCTCGGAGGTGCTGAAGTTCCTGCGCGAGGAGGAGACCGGCCAGTCCACTCCAGGTAATTGCCCCAACTACGAGCTGGCCCGCCTGCTCCTCATCCTGAACGAAGGCGCCAATCCGTTTGTGAGCGACACACTGGGCGACATACTCTAGCAAGAGAGGAGGGTGGCCGTGAGCCGTGGGCCGAGTGCCAGCAATTTTCTATTTGGTTTTCCCTTTGAGTCTTTTTTTAAAACGCCCAGCAGAGACCTTGAAACTGCTCTAATGCGAGTGCTTCTCAACGTAACTTAATTTTCTGTTCTTTTGTCGTTCAAACCCTCAGACCAGCACAAGGAAATGGACTTTCGTTTTCTCTATCTGAAGACACACTTCTAGTCCAGTCCACACACTATCAAAAGTTTCCCCCAGTCATGTTCTATAAATATATATGTATATTCTCCAACAATTTCAAAGTCATCCGATACAGATTCGCTAGGTTTAAAAGTATTATAGTTTGGTCATTGAGGAAACACACATAAAATGATTAATACGTCATCAATATTTTACGAGAGTCCATTGGAAGTGGGGAAAAAGTAATGTTTTAAATTGGTATTGCTAGACCTTAGGTTCTGCAGTTTTTGTGGACTTTGATTTCATATTTTCTTTTAGTTTATGTATTTCGGTTTGTGTTCTAAATAGATTGGTTCAGTAATTGCTTTAAAGGGGACAACTTTAAGCGTAGTTAGTTTTGGTGGAATGCAGCTGCATAGATCATCTCTTCAATCCATTGAATGCTGTCGCTACAAGAAATACACTATAGATACCCAGAAACTTGCGCATTCGAACTCTTTCTGTGTATGTCTCTCTATCTATCTTTCCGTCTAACTCATGTTTTGTGTTTAAAATCTTTTTCATATGTTGAACATAAATCTACACCTACAACACGAACAATCAACAACATATACATACACCAACGAACTACATATACAACACTTTCAACAGCTTTCGGCAATTATGAGCATGATGTTCACCAACAACAACACCAAGCACAACCCCAACAACAACAATACAATCAACAACAACAACAACACCAGCAACAACAGCAATATCATCAACAACAACAACAATACCAGCAACAACAACAACAATCGAATGCTACTCGCCATGTCAGTGCCCCCGTGAACACACCAAAGCCCCCAAGCACCGGCGGACTCCCAACAGGCCAGAACATTTGCACCGAATGCGAGCGCCTCATTACGTAAGTCGTGTTTGTCCCTGGTATCCCCATTCCTTTCTCGTATTATCATCAGAGCTGGCAAAGAACTCTCAACCCTCGCTAAAAACCAGCCGATCTGTTACCTCTACCTAAATCGAAAGCACTTCATCTTACGTCGCTTGTGTTTTCTGTTTTTGCTTTCGGTTGTGTATGATTGAACACGTCTGTCTCCCAATAGCCGACGATCTATTTGCAAAAGCTTTTCTCTCGAGCGGAAGCTTACATGCATACACATGCGAAAAGCAGAGCAGAAGCAGAAATTGACTGTCTCTTTTCTGTTAACTTTGCATTATTGTTGAGTGTTGAGTGTTATTTGCAAGCGCTCTGACTATCATTCATGTAAATTAGCGTTTGTGCATGTGAAAACATTGTCTAAGGGCAGTAGTGCTTCCCTCTCTGTTATGGCGCTGTTAACCCCATTAGTAACTAATTTAATGCAATTATCTGACAAGCAGAGGGCAGAGGTTAGTGGTTGGACCTTATAGCAGTAGTCTGTAGGCAGGGGGCGCGGCTCAGGCGGATATACATACATACATATGTATGTATGTATGTTATTCACCAAACACATAACTCCACAAAAACATACATACACATACTGGAAAACACCGAAAAATCCTGAAAAATTATCTAGATTACTGATTGAATTTTCAACACCGATTCAAACGATGCCTATGATGACGATGTAGAGCCTCACAGTCCGGCGAACTTCTATTGGACACAGAGCCATGCCATCGGAGGCAATGAGCGACGCACACCGCTGCACCACCAGCATCAGGATGAACGGATTGGCATGCCTTTGCAGTCGAATTCTTTGGCGCCCGCTGCTCCACATAGGCCCAGTCTGCCGGTGGCCAAGCCACAGCCACAGCCCCAGGCAGGGGCAGGCCAGGAGCCGCAGCAGGAGCAGGAGCAGACTGATCCGCGCATCATTGTGATGCCGATTTGCCCGGCCCTGCAGGGTCCCGAGTACAAGGCCGACATGGAGGCGGCCGCCGCAGCGTTGGCCAGCGACGAGGGGCGTCCACGGCCATTGTCAGCCAGCGGACATCCGGCGTGTCAGTTGTGCGGCGTGGGCATTGTGTAAGGATTTGTTCGATGTTCAATGATAATTCATGCGTCTGCATCCCGCCTCTGTTTCTGTGTCTGTGTACGCGTCCCTGTCTGCCCCCCACGTGTCCCCGTGTGCCCGCGTACGAGACTGTGCATTTTAATTTGGTTTTATTTCATGGTCGCCCAACGAAGTCAATTGTTTCAAATTGATGCAGTCCTCCGCAGTACAAAAGCCCGTCCGCACACCTGAGCCCACAGCCAGACCAGACCCACACCCAAACCCACGCCTTCTGCCGTCCCTTCCCCATGGGAATCATCATTTGTATTAATTTGTATGCCAATTTAATTGGCTCCCCCACCCAAGTGCCCCCCGCACCATACCCTTGCGCATCGGAGCTTAATTCGATAATTCATTATAGCTTTTTACACATTTCCTGCATTACCTCGCGACAGATGCGCTCTGTCTGGCTATTCGGGGATCAGCGCACAGAGGCTGTCTTTCACATACACACACACGGATGCAAAGAGAAGAATCATTGAGAGAGGAATTCATTCAGTCAATCATAGATTTATAATCGATCGAAAGGCTCGATCATTCTCCCCCCACAAATTTAAGTAATCATTGTAATAATCAAACTATTTTCTATTTTTCCCCCTCCCTTTAGTGGCGTCTTTGTGCGCATCAAGGACAAGAATCTGCACGTGGAGTGCTTCAAGTGTGCCACCTGTGGCACCTCCCTGAAGAACCAGGGCTACTACAACTTCAACAACAAGCTCTACTGCGACATCCACGCCAAGCAGGCCGCTCAGAACAATCCGCCCGCCGGCACCGAGGGCTACGTGCCCGTCCCCATCAGGCCGTAAGTGATCAAAGGGGTATCCATCCATTCATCCTCTTTCCCTCTTTTCGGATGCAGTTGCACTCGGTTGTGTCCGATTGCACGGCCAATTGGTCAGTGGCCAGGGTTTCAGTCTTTCAGTGGCAGAGACAGGGGGGCCACAGATGAAAATGAAATATAAATAAATGCGAATGCGAATCGGTGAATGCCAAAACACGTCTGACAGGCAGGCGACGAAATTCGTCCATGCACATATTTACATATATGTACATATGTATGTTTGTATGTATGTATGGTAGGGCACCAATTGGGAATGCCCTGTCCATGAGGTATATTAATTATCTTGGGGAATGCCAAGAGAGTATGCGAATATTCAAGATCTGCCTTCAAAGTGGATCCGAAGTGGAAGAGCCATTCATTCTGGTAGAGTCCATCTCCTTTGGCACCTCTATAAGGCATATCCATAGTCGGCTTTCCTACGACTCACTGGTTCTCCCTTTGGCCTTTTGTGTTATGTTTTGAGGGGAATGGAGGCGACACTGATTGCTCTGCTGACGTGTCATCGTCTGGGCCACAAATTTTTTAATAAATGAATTGGCAACATGTGTCTGCCTGTACCCCACGTTCGGCATTTGGTCTGGAGATGGGGCCTCCATTGGACGCACATAGATAGTTGTCAGTGCATTCGATATGATCTTCGTAAGGGTGTGCGATATTTCCGGCCATCCCGGCCCCCCTACGCCCAGGCGGTCGTCAGTTGTAATTTGCATTTGACATTTTGGAATTTATTGTGGGGTTTTCCGTGCTATTTGCTAAATTTCGAATTGCATTCAAAGTCAACTTAATTAAAAGGCTTGTACTATGTCGCCGGGGCAGGTCTAGGGCAGTGCTCCCATTGGGGGCAATTAGGGGAATCGCCCCTATGATAGGCAATTAAGGCAGATTTATCGAGTGGCAGTCGAACAACAATAAAACCTTGAATCTCTCTTTTCCATCTGATTGCAGCAATACCAAGCTGTCGGCCAACACCATCTCGTCGGCCTTGAGCTCGCACGGCTACGGCAGCAACGGCTACTCGAACGGCAACTCGACCCCGGCCCCGGCACCGGTAAGTAACGTTCCAGGTCCCAGCCGGACCTGTTAGCTGTTAACTGTTGCCTGTTAACTGTTCCTTGCCATGGCTTAAACAATTCTGTCAGACACACACGCACGCAAACAGACACAGGCACACACACAGACACTCTCAGATACAGAAACAGACACAGACATGTGTTCGGGGACCTCAGACAAGGCAAATGCTTCGGGCCAGGTGAAAACAGAAAGAAAAACCAAAGGAAAACCCCGAAAGAAGCTCCATCTGAAAAGAGCAGAAAACTCTTCAGTGGAACATGAAGCTGGTTTTATACCGTTTTCGAGAGGCTCTTTCTTGTGGATACATACCTATCCTACTGAAGGGTATCCAAAGCTTCGAACCATCTCGGGTTCTTTTGTTCTTCAATCAATTTTATCATATTGCCAGCGAAAATGTTTGCATAAACTTGGCAAATTTCGCCAGCAGCAGCGGCAGAGCATCTCCCAGACATATGCTAAAATGTTGAAAATCATTTGAAGAAAAAAGAGATTCCGGAGGAGGAGGTCGCTGGTGTCGTTGGAGGAGGAAAAATGCAATATAATGCAAAGAGAACAAAAAAGAGTTCGCCGGCAAAGAAGTTCAAACATATTTTGCAATTTTATCAGAAGCGCTTCTTGTTTACTATTTTTTTGTTTGCATTTTCTTTGCGTTTCGTTACGTTTTCCTCGGCTTTTCCTCGCACTTTTCTTTGGCCACAAAACGATCAAATGAAAATGGAACAAACGCCTGAATGCATTTGCCTTGTCTCTGCCTGTGTCTGTATCTTTTCATGTGTTTGTTTGTCTGTTTACGTGAGTGTGTGTATGAATTTTTGCATGGAATTATTGCTTCCGTTTCCGTTTGAATGCGATTCGGAATGGAAATGCGAACGGGATCGAGACCTACGGTCGATGATTGGATAACTAAAGATCAGAAGATCGAGGGACAGGGCTGAGAGTGTCAAATCAATTGCGGCAGATCGCCAGAATCAGATTGATTGCATTACCTATAAATAGCATTGGGGTCCGCAGTCAGGCAGTAGTCAGTGGGGTTTTCATTTGTTATTTGATTTGGTTTCGTGTGAATTTATTTCACTTACTGACTCTTCTTTCTGCCACGCAGCGCCAGCGCATTTCGCGAAAATGTGCAATGTGCAATGGCTGCGGAATCGAAAAGCTAAAAGCTGAAAGCTAAATATATATGCCTGCCAAGCGGTACTATTTTTTATTTTTGATTTTCGTTTTTTGCCATAGAGTTCTTCTGGCTATAAAAAAAACACCCCAGCTGTCACGTCGACCAAGAGACACTGCCAGATAGTGCCCCCAGCTGCAGTTTGGCTGCAGTTTGGCATCAGTTTGGGCCCGATTTCTCAGTTTCATTGCACCTTTGGCGCGGACAGTTCGTCGACAGTGCGCCTCTAGTCCTCGAGCGGGTGTCCCCGCTAGCGTGTGTCGTCCATGTCCCCGCGGACACTGGAAAGCGATAGGATATAGCATAGCGATATATCTGCAACGATCACCGAATATCGAATATTGAATATTACCGAAACGAGAGGGAGTCGCGACTCCCAAGTGCAGTATCTGCAGTGATTTGTAGTGGATTTTCCTGTTAATTTACTCAGCAGTGGGTGTTGCATAACGCCAGACTTATTGGAATACCACACGGATATAGGATATAGTACATACTACATAGGATATAGAATACAGATCTTTCTTACAGGTTTCATTTTCGGGCTTACTGCTGTTCCCAACGGGGGTGTTCTTTGTTCAGCTAATTGACCTTGACCTATTAGCTATTTTTAGAAAACAAACACACACACACGCAGGCAGACACACGTACAAGTATCGACTGTCAGCCGTAGTCCTCGTTGCCCTCCACTCTACTCGCATTCCGTATCCGCATTCGCGTCAGCTTGCATTCTCATTAACTGCCTTTATTAACCCGAGTTCTGTTTCCGTGTATCCCGCCGAATCCTGAAACAATGCCTGCCCGCCTGCCTGCTGCCCATTAACATGCCTGTGCTCGCATTAACCCATTAGCCCGAACCCGAGCCAGAGCCTGAGCCAGAGCTCGTCGAAGCCGTCGGCGAGCTGCCCCTGCCTCCGCCGCCATCGCCCACCCAGCTGCTGCAGTACGAGGCGGAGGCAGAGACAGAGGATGAGTCGCAAGAGGCATTGCCCGCGACAGCAGTCCAGGTCCAGATCCAGGTTCAGCCACAGCAGCAACCGCCGCATCAGCATCAGCAGAAGCAGCAGCAGCACACACGCACCCACAGCAGCCTCTCGTCCATCTCGAGTGGGTCCTCGTCCTCGGGCGTTGGTGGGAGCGGGAGCGCCAGTGGGGCGGGAAACAGCCAGCAGAGCTCCTCGACGCTCTCCCTGGACCTGGACCGGGACCGCTATGCCTACGGTTCGCCCATGCACTCGCGCCAGACCTCGGCCTCGTCCACGTCCCTGGACGTCAGCGCGGTGGGTGGCAGTGGGGGTGGTGTTCAGACCGATAATTACACAATGCCGCCCTCGCCGCCGCCGCCACCCCCTCCACAGCCCCAGACAGCCCAGACTCCCTTCCGCGTGGAGCGAACGGAGCGAGCCGAGGCGAACAGCAGGGTAGGGGCGCAGAATGAGAACGACATGAACACGCAGAACAAGAGCCATAATGCGTACAACCAATTGCTGAAAGAGTATTCCAATAAGCTGCAGCACCAGCAACATCACACCACAAACAACAACACCACAGCACACGCCCCACCCAGACACAACAACAACAACACCATGGCCAAGCCATTTGCAACGTCATCCGTGGCAGCCACAACGCAACAGCAGCCGCTAGTGGCAGCGCTGACGGCGACACTTGCTAATCAATTGAAATTTAATTCGCATCAGGTTGCAAGCCCCCAAGCAGCGCTCCCAACAGCAGCAGCAGCAACAGTAGTTGACAGCTCAAGCACTAACCCCACATCCACAGCAGCACCAGCAGCAGCAGCATCAACAGCAACAACAGCAACAGGAGTATCCTCCTTCACAGACAATATGTCCGATGAGCCGTCATCGATCTACGGCCAAATGAATGCCCAACAAACGGGCGCCCCCGGCGATCCGGCCTTCGAATATGTGACCCTCACGGGAAACGTGATACGCAGTGTGCAGGCACCCGGCAAGGGGCCGGGCATCAACTACAAGGTAGGTGCTCCGCAATCCGCTCTTCTCGCGCCGCGCTGCAGCTCAGCTCTCAGCTCTCCGATCCCAGCCAGAAATTATAAACAGAATAACTAACCGAGCAAGTTACGTCCAGTGTTGTGTAAAGTGTTGTAAAGAATATGCCACAAAGAAAACTGTACATTAATCCAGGCTCTCTCTTCGAAGGTCAACCAGGGCTATGCTCGTCCCTACGGAGCCGCCGCCGGGCCACCGAGTGCCGCACCCAAGTCGCCGGTATCGTATCCGCCGCAGCAGCAGCAGCAATCACCACGCCCAGCGGCTGGTGGCAACCCCTATGCCACCCTGCCCCGCACCAATGTGGGCCAACAAGGTAAGGCTGACGAATCGCCCGATTCGGAGGGTGAATGGGTCTAGTCGATAAGCTAAGTCCCTAAGTCGCTAAGCCACCACGAATACGATTACGAATGTAGTACTATGTTTATATGAGCGTGATATATCCTCCAGTTGTAGTTCCTTTTGTTTGTTAGTTAGTTAGTTAGCCAGAGACACGGACTCGCAGACGGACTCCAGGACAGAGAGAGACAGACAGATCGAGTCGATCCATTGAGATCCATTCATTGTTGTATAGTATTAACCGGATTTCTCTTTATAATGATGATGGAGTTTTTTTATTCGAAATAAATTGCACATGACTTAACCAACTTAACCACAGAGTATCGCGCAGAAAACAACAATCGAACCAAACCTCCCACCCACCCAGAACTAACCACAACAGTCCTTACTCAAACGATCGAAATTATCGAAATGCTTTTTGGCAAAATTTACTAAAAACTAAAACAATTCTCTCGTTATATTCCCCGACGGTACCCCTGAGTCCCTGAACCCTGAACCCCTGAACAACTGCATACTGTGCTCGTAAATGAGAAACTATTTGGCAAATGTGGCTGCAGCAAAACATTTTGGCATAGTTTAAGTTACACTTCTATCCTACATATATTCCTACAAATATATCTATCTATCTCTATGCTGTATATATATATACACATGTAGGTCGTAATGTAAGATACCAACAACAACAACAACAGCCCCAACAACACTATCAGCAACAACAATACCAACAACAGCAGCATCAGCAGCAAAAGCAGCAGTATAGAAACTCTTACCCAATGGGATCTAATTATAATACTCAGAGTCAGTCCCTGTCTCAGACATCATTCACCAACAACAACAACAACTATAGCACTTACAACAACAACAACACCATCAATAGAGGTAAAAGTGTTGCTGCCTGTTGTTGAATTTTAAGCAAAAAAGTTCTCTCATTGCCGCGCTGCCGAATCAGTAGATACTTGTTTGCTCTTCATTCACTTGTTGAGTCCGTTGCCATTCAAAATGAGTTGCTTTAAAGCGCCCACAAACACATACACAAACACACCCACACTCACAAATGGTCACAAATACTCATTCAGACAACAACAAATGAATTGCATTAGCAGGACTCAGGATTCAGCAATCGGAATCCCCAGCGTTAATAATGGAAACATTCTGTTGACAAACTCAATCAATAGGTGGAAACATTTTAAAATATGTTTATCATTATTATGGGGCTTCCCAGACGGGAAATTAAAACTGACACAATGGATGCCAGAGAGCATGGGTTGGAGGGGCGAAGAGGGCCTAGAGGGTTTGATGCAGTAGGAGGGGGTAGCGGCATATTCAATGCCAATGCGATTGCAGCACCCATCTTCCGATTCCACTTCCGGTGGTCCCGTCGAGAGTGCTGAAAGGCGAATGCAAATGTGAATGCAAAACCGAATCAGAACAGAAAGGGGGGTGTAGGGAGAGAGAGATGAGGAAAGAGGGTAAAACCAAACCGAAAACCAATGATACGTTGCGTATACGTAAAATGAAATGAAACCCGGGACGGGACCCATTCATGTATACAGAAATAAATGATATAAAATGTATTCGCTTGTTGCCGTTCGGTTGTTGCCACCAACGCCGCCGCCGCCACGTTCCGGCATTGCATCTGCGGTTGCCGGTTCTTGGGTTCTTTGGTTCTTTGGTTTTTTCCCCGAACCGAAAAGAACCAATTCGAACAGCACTTTAAATGCATCGCAAATACTCGAAGGCCAGCGACAGTGAGCGACAGAAGCATCTGCACTGGCAGCAGTAAAATATTTCTCAGAAATTGGCATGTGATTTCATTTCCATAAACGACCATATTAATACATCTACTTCTTTGACGTATTCCTCTTAACTGTCCTCTGGATGAATACTTGCTGTGCTCACTGTGCCTGTGAAGCAATTTCTGATATTTTTTACTTCGGCAAATTTCCGTGCACATAAATATACGAGTACATATGTGCATATACATATCCCTGTTCCCTCTCGCGGTCTTGTTTGTTTGTTGGTTTATCAATTACGGCGCTACGATGTTGGCTGTCATAACGGAAATGAATTAACAACAAATATGGCTGCCGGGTATACGGAGGAGAAACAATACTATGCTCTCAGGCACTCGCAATTTATTGAGCCAATTTTTCGAGTGCCATTTTCGTTAAGCAATTAAAAATACAATTAGCGCGGCACAAAAAGGATGCTCCTTTGGTGGGTACTTTGGTGCTTTGGTTCTTTGATTCTTTGGCCACATAAATCTTCATTCGGCTGCGGAATCAATCTCCTAATCAAAGCGAAAATCACGCACAACCGCAACAATCATTTGGGGTTTTCGGGTTGTGGCCTTCGTTCCATCTGAGAAGCAACTGGCAAAAGCCAGCAGCTAAAAGCAAATCCACTTCCAATTTGCTGCCTCGTGCCACACCAGAAGCCACACCACAGTGTGGCATCCGCCCGGTGATGCCACCGGGGTGGTGGGTGGTAGGGTGGAAAAAATGTGCGCTGGCAAACAAATGTTTGCGTTACACAAATGCCGACACGCACAGACAGGCAGTCAGGCAGGCCCCACGGCTCCACACAAACACACACGGTCCCCATGCTCCACACACACTCTCTCTTTCTCTCTGGCGGGAAATGTAAACGAAAGCAGATAAATTACCAGCCATTATTATCCAAACAAGCATCCGACTCCACCTATGGTGGAGGGAGTGGGGCGTACCACTCGAAACAGAGCCGCATGCTGGAGCGTGCCAGGAGGCCATACATCACATGCCTGGCATTCGTCAAAGTTTGAGGCAGCCGCAAGATTTATCGGTTGCATTTGGCTGCTCCGCACCACGCCACGCCACGCCGCGCCGCGCATCTCGCTGTTGGTTTTTGGGGGAAACTATTGTCCAAGGACCTAGGCTGCTCTGCGAGGGGAGGGGGCTACGACGCTTGCCTTGCTGCTCTCGAATCATTAACCATAATCCCCGGAATAACTTTTGGTTTCTGCTTCTTTTAGGTTACGGTTACCAATACCAATCGTATTAGGACAGGTTCGGTTACCCTGTTGCCAAGTCCAAGATCCGATCCCCCACAGCCCCAAAGCCACCAGCAAAAGCAAAGGGCATGCAAAGGGGAAAGGGAAAGCAATCTTCAGATGGACACACTTTAAGCGGTTTCTAACTAGAATATCTAAAATCAAAATTTATTTCGAAAACTGATGAATTGTACTCAATAAATTTGCGACAGTTTAAAAATATCTGTATTTCCCCAATACTTCCACAGATCTATCTCAGCATCTGTACCGCCTCTCTCTCTCTCTATAAGCATTCATTCTCTCTATACTTTAAAGTTTAAACGCTTCAAGCCTAACCTTCAAGCCAACTGCCTAACGTCTGTTTCTCGGTATTTCTCTCTCTATATACATTTCTGCTAGTATATATACTAATCGAATTGTGTCCCGGATTATGCCACTCGTAAGAATTTTCCATCTTTGCCCAACTTTGCATGCCTTTTGTCTCGGGGCAAGCACGAAAAACGAAGAGCAAGAAAGAAAGCAATAATAATAATAGAATAATAAATATAAAGAACGAATGAGAGGAGAAAAGTTTCTCGAATGAATGCCCTGGCGGCCTCTTATTATGGCCAAACTTTCTGTTACTGTTGCCAACATTTTTCATATGACAAAATATTTGCGGCAATAATTTTATTTCATTTCGTATCGTTTCATTCGTTTGTTTGTTTGTTTATTTGTATGGTGCTCTGTGCCACGCTACCCACCGTTTTTCCCGGCTCCCAGTCTGGGGTCGGTCCCCGTCGTGGATTCTGCTCCACGTCCTTCTCCTGGTCCTGGAGCTGGTCCTGGACCAGGTCGTGTTCGTGTGTTTCTGCCATTTTCAATTTCTGCAAAATTACAGCCAATACCAAATTATGCATAATAAAATCCAATGACTACCTGTCGACGCCATTTTTCCGCACAGGGTAAACGTGTGCAGGGGATACTATACTGAGGCGAAGCGGGGTAGGAACGGAGTTGCAGGCAGACGTGGGCCCATAAAAAATGGAAGTAAATATGCGTGCCTAGCACATGGCCCCCACCTACGTATATGTGGTGTGTATATGAACAAGTACAGAGGGTATAGTCAGCGTTTCGACTAAAAGATACCCTGGATACTATTTTCTGAAGTTCCAGCAGATCGAAAGGTATCTCTGATCCCTCCTACTGTTTCCCATACTTTCACGCAGACGTGAACACCCTTTTTGCGTGCAATTAAGGGGTACCGGTACAGGACTCCCGCTCCTTCTTCCCTGCATGCGTGTGTTTATTGTTGCGCCACATGAAAACGGCTCCGAAAATAAGAAATAAAAAATGTACGAGTATTTTCCTCGGCAAGGGGCATAAAGCGCTCTGCTTCCACTCAGTCTCGACTATTGTTTTATGGCATTTAATATTTTCCCTCGTTTTTTACGGCATTCGAGTGATACGGGGGAGTGTTGCCCGGCTCCTTACCTTTGTTTGTCTGTCAACAAATTGCACAGAGAGGGGACTTGGGGGAGGTCATAGTCAGTCAGGATAGCTGATGGTCAGTGGAACTGCAGACAAGGGTAAAAGTTTCCGTTTCGCTTGGGCTGTTCCGATTCCTTCGAAGTTGACCACTTACGCCACTCCACCGCCCCTGACCTTCAAGAGCGCAAAGTTTCCTTCCGATGGAGTCCTTCGATTGAGTTACCGCTACCACATCCCCATAAATAGGAGCAACAGACCACACAATATCATATCACACACGACACCATATAACACCACAGCACACCACTCTGCCCGATTGTTGAACCACACACTAATTCCATTTGAGTCTCTGTAGAAAAAGGCTACTCGTAGACCACACCGAGATTACATTGTTGCCAAAGCCTTTACCGCCGTTTACTGCTGTTTTTTGCTGCCTCTTGCCTCATGGTTTAGTTGTAGTTGTAGACTTTTCTCTTGCCCCCGCTGCATTCCGCTGCCACCGCTTTCACCAACGACCGACACAGCTGCTGCCGCGCCGTCGCCGCTGCTGCCGCTTTCACAGTGCCAACGTCTAACAAGCGAATGTCTTTTATTTCTTTCTGCTCTTATATTTGCCCCACCGTACAAACTAACCGCAATCACCCCCCAAAAAAAAAACAAAAAAAAACACCCCACTTTGCAACACACGCAAACACGGAACACTCTCTGCTGTCTGCTTCTGTGTCCGCGACCGCATTGAAGGAGCAAGCGAGGAGGAGCCGCAAGGCCTGCAGCCGGAGTATGAGGAGGAAGACTGCTTCGAGATGGACATTGAGGTGGCCCTGGCCGCCAGTCGGCAGTCGCATCGCGGCTCCAGCTTCGTCTGGCCCCCGCCGCAGGACGACAGTCATGCAGCGCCCACAGCGGCACCGCTCTACATCGCACCCCCTGAGACCCAGCACGTGGTGGTAGCCAATCCCGTGCAGCAAGTACCGCCGCTGCCACCCGGAAGTGCCACGGCGCGCCTCGATCCGCAACCAGAGCAAGTGCCACAAGCGGCAACAGTGCCACAGCCCACTCCACAGTGGCAGAGCTACTCGGCGCCTCAGCTGACGAATCAGCGGCTGATGGAGCAGGAGTCCAGCTCGGATAGCTACACCTCCACTTCGACGACTACGACGACTACTTCGGAGGAGTACCAGCGCATGTACGCGGCCCAGGTGGCGGCCTACCAGATGCAGGAGCAGTCCGGCTCCGAGTTGGACGACTACCAGGTGGACTACGGCAGTGCGCAGGACGTGCAGGAGTACGCATCAGGCAGGCGTAGTGCCCAGGAGTGCGTAGACTCGCTCTCCGTGCCCCTGAGCACCTACAAACTAATCGACATGGTAAGGGAAGTGACACCCAGTCCCGTGTCCACACCAGCCCCGGCCCCGGCCCCGTCCACACCTCAAACCACGCGGCATGTCGTCTTCAACGACGAGCCCGAGTACAAGGAGCTGCCGATGGTACTGCCCACGGAGCTGGAGACCATACCAGAGGCAGGCGAGGATCGCGAGGGTCTGGTCATTGAGCACCGCTGCCAGATCCTCGAGAGCGAGCGCCTCTTCCAACCCACGCCCGAGATTAAGTTCGAGATAGCGCCCGTGCGCCAGATACCGCCCACCAAGATACCCAATCCCATGCCCAAGGAGTGGATCAATCCCATGATCCGGGTTCTGACCACGGCCCCCGAAGTGCCCTTCCACCTGGTCGAGTGTCCCTTCCCGCGGCCCTGCGGCGACGATTTTGAAGCGGAGGCAGCTGCTGCAGAAGAAGCCGCTGCTGTAGCTGCTCCGCCAGCGCCTCCACCACCGCCTCCTCCTCCTTCCGCTCCTGTTCCTGCTCCTGTAGCAGATTCACCAGCACCCCTGCGCGAGTCACCACCCCGCGGATCCCGCCTCAGCCAGGCTATGGTCACGGCGCCAGAGTTTGAGCTACGGTTTGCCCCGCCCGCCGACCAGGGCATCCCTCTGCCCGAAGAGACCGAGCCGTACATGCCGCCGCCAATGGACATGAAGCCGTACATGCGTGACGACTATCGTCCCAAGTCCCCATTCGTCAGCGCCCTCACCACTGCCCCCGATCGCCCCTTCGAGGGCCACTTTGATCGCGACGTGCCCATCCACCTGATTGACCTGCCCACACCCAAAGAACACCTGAGCATGTGTGACGCCCTATGCACGGCCCCGGATCGTGGCTACACTCCCCTGAATCCCGAGAATGCCACCCACCGCGTAGATGAGGAGCAAAAGCAGCAAGAACTGAAGAAGCATGAATTTCAGGTGCTTGACCACGAGGAGGAGCTCGGCATTCGGCCGGAGCCGCCCCACTCTGTGGAATACTTCACCACGGAATCCCAGAAGCGACGTAAATCTTCGGCATTCGCGGCCATGCAAGCATTCCAGCCGTCCCGCGAACCGCTCTCCTCCGCCAATGCCACAGCCACCAACACGCCGCGTGCCTCTATTTGCTCCGGCTCCCGTGAGACGGAGACGGATCTGGAGTACCAGAAGTACTGCAAGGCGCAGCAGCGCAACCAGAAGCGCCTCGACTACTACCACAAGAAGGAGGAGGAGCTGCAGAACTGCTCCCAGACGATGGTCCAGCAGAGTCAACAAACTGAGCAGCAGCTCCAACAGATACAGCAGAATCAACGGGAACTTCAGCAAAATCAGATAAACCAGCTGCAGCAACACCAACGAGACCATCAATCTCAACAACGAGCCCAACAGCAGCTCCATCCGCGTCAGATATCCCAGCAGCAGCAGCAGCAGCAGCAGCAACAGCAGCAACAGCAGCAATCTCAACAGGAACTCTATCAAACCCAACAGCAGAAAGAACAGAGTCAGAGAATTCAACAACAGGCTCAGAAAACTCAACAACAGACACAAAGAACTCAACAGCAACACCAACAAGCAATGTCCCAGCTCTCCCAACAGCAGGAGCAGCAGCAGCAGCGGACCTCCGCACAAAAGACACTCACAGAGAACCAGACACGCCAGGGGTACTCCGATTCTCACACGACCTCGCTTTGTTCCGCTTC
Source organism: Drosophila algonquin (assembly GCA_035041765.1). NCBI lineage: Eukaryota > Metazoa > Arthropoda > Insecta > Diptera > Drosophilidae > Drosophila > Drosophila algonquin. The sequence continues at coordinate 2,082,933 of JAWNKY010003561.1, forward strand.
CGCTTCCTACAGCAACAACTCCTCTTCCACAGTCCAACAGTCCACCATTACCAACAACAACAGCAACAACAGCAACAACAACAGCTCCTTCAACGGCAAACCCTCCCTCGCTGCACCAATGCCCACCGCTTCCTCCTATGCACATACATCCGCCCTAAGCAAGTACGAGGCCCAAGAGCTGATCGAGGAGACTGCCGAGGAGCTGGAGCACTCGGAGATCCTCTTCCCGCCACCATCACCCCTTAGCCACCTGAAGGGCAAAGCCGTGCAATCCGGCCTCCACAAGGCGGACACTATCCCCAAGTACCAGCGCAACTGGACATCGCTGCCCACCCAGAGCCCCATCCGTACACCGGAACCCCAGGAGCTGCGCGAGAATGTGCCGCTGGCCTTTGTAGATGCCCCCAAGGCGACCCCCAGTGCCCAGTGCCAGATCGATTCCACTGTACATAGACCCATAGCCCAGGTTTCGGGATCCGGATCCGGACCGGGACCAAAATTAGCGCCAACGGCTGCGGCTCAGACCACTCCCAGAAGACAGCCAATGCCGCAGCCGTCGGTGCCCATCATAATCGAGGATCGCTCGGGTCCAGTAACGATGGCTTTCCAATCGCTAGATGAGTTCGACCGTCCCGACCAGGCGCAGACGCCCACGCGGCCCTTCACGCCCTCGATGATCAACAAGCCGGCGCCCATCATACCATTCTACCAGACGCCCGAGAAGCTCTGCTTCGAAGAGTGCTCGGCTACCCACGCCCGTGCGTACGATCAGCGGGCCCTCTCTCCCTGCTTTGATCGTTCCCGCTCGCCAGCTCCAGGACCGCCGCCAAATCCGCTCTCCGCCATACGAGCGCCACGCATGAAGGAACCGGACTCGAATCTACTCTCCGTCGGGGGCCCAGCACCACGCCTCCAGGCCGGCTCCATAACCACGGGCCAAAGCTACCAAGGCCAGCTGCTGGCCCATTCCGAGCAGAGTTCCCAGTCCGGCAGCCAGAGCTTTTCGCAGCAGCCGGAGACGATCACGGAACGCCAGATCGGAAATCTGACAGTGCAGCAGCGGGAGAAGGCCTCTCAGTTGCAGCAGCAACAGCAGGCACAGAGCCAAAGCCACACGAAGACCCAGGTGGGCAACACTCAGATCGAGCGCCGTCGCAAGGTCACCGAAGAGTTTGAGCGCACCCAGAGTGCCAAGACCATCGAGATCCGCACCGGGTCACAGTCGCAATCGGTGTCACAGTCACAGGCCCAGTCCCAGTCGGAGTCCACGGACCGTCGGTCCTCTTATGGAAAGACCGGATTTGTGGCCAATCAGGCGCGACGCTTGTCGGGCCTGGAGCAGGAGATCACTAGCCTGACCAGTCAGTCGCAGGCCATCAGCGCCCGCGCCTCGGCAATGGTTGAGGGCAACTTTCCGCAGCTGCGATCGCCCACCTTCGACTCGAAGTTCCCGCTGAAGCCGGCACCGGTGGAGTCCACTGTGCCCGGATATGTAACTATGCCCTCGGCCAACAAGTTGGTGGCTCCACCGCCGGGATTCCTAACGCAGCAGCAAATGCAGCAGCAGTCTTCGCAACAGCAGAGGTCCGCATATTCTTCGTCTGCGGTAGTACAGCAGCAGCAGCGCAACCAGAGCGCTTTCTCGAGCAGCACGAAAGCCACCTCCTCACCGCTATCATCAGCATCCGCAATAGCATCATCATCTGTATCAGCATCCGCCTCCAGATCAGTGCAATCCGCCAGTCTAACCAAAGCTTCTGCTATTACTACCACGACTAATAACCAGGCCTGCTCGGCCTTCCGGAGCAACGTCCCTGGAAACGGCAATAACAGCAAACCTAATCTGGCCTCTCGGCCATCCATCGCTTCCATCACAGCTCAAGCGCCAGCTGCAGCTACCGCTCCAGCTCCAACTCAAGCTCCAGCAGCGCCCAAATCAGTCATCGCCGCCGCTCCATCAGCGCCAACTTCAGCGCCAGCTTCCTTTCCGCCAAACTTGAGTGACTTGAACTTGAACTCTAATGTCGATGGTTCCGCAGGTGGTGGCGTCAAGAACGGCAAAGGTGGCTTCGGGGCCACATCGGCGCCCAAGCGCGGACGCGGCATCCTCAACCAGGCCGCCGCACCAGGAGTGCGCATACCTCTGTGCAATAGCTGCAACGTGCAGATCAGGTGAAGAGCAGCATCCCCAGCTCGTTGTGTTCTCTGTTGATGTTCTCTATGTTCTTTAAAAGTGATTCTAACCCGCTGGCTTATCTAAGGATCAGATCGAGCCCTCTCTGTATCAGCTTCCTCCTGAATAGCTGATTTCAGTTGGGTTCTCTGTTGCCTTTTGTTTATGTTTTATTAACTAAGATTTAAGCGTTTCGCCAACTAATTTGCATGCCTCTGACCTAACCCGCTCGCCCTGTGTTTTCTCTCCGTTTGTTGCAGCCGCCGTCAAGCAAACTAATCCGCATGCAAACCCCCACCATGCCACACTGCCCCGACCCGTCCAGCAGGCAACTGACTTACCGGCCAGCCAAGGCCATCAGGCACAGGATGTGGATGCGGGTGCCACGGCCATGCTGGCCGAGTCCATTGGCAAGATCAACATGGGCGACAAGACCAATGCCTTCATGCAGGAGGCGGGGAAGATCATCTCCAGCATGCTAGAGGCGCGTTTAGCCGGCAGTGGATCAAACGGTTCGAGTGCTCCCCTCTCGCACGCCGGCAGCACCCTGAGTCTGCGCAGCAACAGTAGCTCCAACCTGTCCAAGAGTCCGATGATTGTGCGCAAGCGCTTGGATCTCGACGACTTTAAGAACATAGATCCCACTCAGCCGGTGGCACTACAGTCCGTGGTGGCTCTGCATCCCCAGAAGGAGCCGATCACAGAGATGGGCATACAGAAGGCCCAGCCACAGGTACCGCGTGTCGAGCAGCAGCTGCAAATGGAGCTGCCTGCCCAGCATCCAATGAGCCGGATCCTCGATATTTGTGATAATGGCAAGGTGACGCCACAGCAAACGCCCGAGCCAGTGGCATTTAGGAACAATTTAAGGCGCACTGGTGCGACCCATGCCGCCGATCGTAGATCATACATCGAGCCAAAGCAGGGCTCCAATACAGTGAATGCCGTCAGCTCAGTCACCATACCAACAGCGTCTGCCTCTGCCACTCCGACTGCCAGTGCCACAAACAGCACCACTCAGCAGCATAGTCAGGGAAGTGCTGCTCCCAGCTTCAGCGTAAGCGTTAAGGCCTTGGGACCACACAGCGAGGGACAGACCACCATGTCCGAGGAGAACGAGAAGGCCGTAAGTCAGTTGCTCAAGGATGGTAAGCGCCCCACCTGCTGTCAGTGCAATAAGGAGATCACCTCGTAAGTATCACTGTCCCCGCTTGCTTCTGCTCTTTGTTTGTTGGATATTATATATGATTAAAATAATCAAAAACTAACACGAGAAACGGCTTTGCAGAGGACCCTTCATCACGGCTCTGGGCCGCATCTGGTGCCCAGATCACTTCATCTGCGTGAACGGCAACTGCCGCCGTCCCCTGCAGGACATCGGCTTCGTTGAGGAGAAGGGCGATCTCTACTGCGAGTACTGTTTCGAGAAGTATCTGGCCCCCACCTGCAGCAAGTGTGCGGGCAAGATCAAGGCGAGTCCCAAGCTAAACCCACTTGAAATTATGTTTCTTACAAAAGATTGCTTTTTTACAGGGCGATTGCCTGAACGCCATTGGCAAGCACTTCCATCCGGAGTGCTTCACCTGCGGCCAGTGTGGCAAGGTCTTCGGTAACAGGCCCTTCTTCCTGGAGGACGGCAACGCCTATTGCGAGGCCGACTGGAACGAGCTCTTCACCACCAAGTGCTTCGCTTGCGGCTTCCCCGTCGAAGCCGGCGACAGATGGGTAGAGGCCCTCAATCACAACTACCATAGCCAATGCTTTAACTGCACTGTAAGTACTCTCTGAGGGTGGACACGGACACTCCTTCGATGAGCTCTCCACTAATTTCTCGTGCATCTCCCACAGTACTGCAAACAGAACTTGGAGGGCCAGAGCTTCTACAACAAGGGCGGACGTCCCTTCTGCAAGAATCACGCGCGCTAAGCCGGCGGCCAGCTGATTTTGTTTGACTTCAGGGACCACGCACACTAACCAATCAATCAATTAAATCAACAAACAACGATAATCAAGAGCAATCTTAGACGGATTGTGGGAGCGCTATTGCGTAATTATTATTATTTCTATTTGTTTGAATTGTACCGCACAAATGTTATCCTATTTTTAAAACATCAACGACCCACACGCGTCATATCAATGAAATATCAACGTAAATTAAATCTTTGATCAGTTATTCAAATCCGAATGTATGAAAAACTAAAAACGAGACGAAAGCGAATTAGCTAGCAAAATACTATGTCCTCACACACAATGAACTATTATTTATTCAAGCATCGTATCATAACCGAACCAATTTTACCTTACACTAAATATGTATGTACTGTCGCCAGCGTTAATTTACTTAGTTCAAGCGACCAATCGAGATACCTACCGAACACTGTTGATCAACCCAACTAAACGCTAACTGATCGCGAAGCGCGAGAGATTTCCAAGATAGATTTCGATTGGCATCAGAGACGGAGACGAGACAGAGTCGGAAGCAGAGTCAGCTTCAGGACAGGTTGTCAGCAGGGAGTCGCATATTTATTATTTAAAAATGTATGTTGTAAATTATCCATAATTTGAGTGTAAATTGTCATGATCAGCAAATGAATAAATTTTGAAATCTTTTTCGCGTTTAATATGTACATGTCTTCTTTGGCTGGTATCTCTTTCAGGATATTGCCTAGAAGAATCCTTGTTGCTGCTTGATAGTGGAACTCGGCGGGAGCCCAGAATGGTATTGCATTGGTGAATCGGTGGATCGGGCTCGCTTTGTCCGACATATATCTTAGTTAACATTTGATTTTGTATTGCCATCAACTGTTTAAATGCCATTACATACTTTTGGGGTTTCAAAAGAGAACTACGTAATCACGTAGAAAAGCTACGTAAGTCCGATCCCAATTCATGATCCGCATCAAAATTTCGATTTTTTCAAAAATCAGAATCAGCCTGGCATATCTTTTCGTGATCGGGAGAGTCCTGCCAATCAATTGGCATCAGGAAAAAACGAAAAAATCGTTGAATTTTACAAAAATAGGCCTGATTTTCGTAATCGAGATTTTGATATCGATCTACAGTCTGGATCCTCCTGATCCTAGGAGAGCTATATATTCATATCTGTATAAACAGAACCATACGCAGAGCTTACCACACGACTCTGGGACCAATTGGGGCAGCCGTGTATCCAAAAGCACGCACTTTTACCGCAATTTCATGCTTAACCAATTTTTGTTGTTTCCATTTGAGCCTCGTATTTTATTTTTTTGGTGTTTCGAGAAGAGGTGTGAGGGGGAGGTGGTTGGGATGCTCTGACTGGGAGTTCTTTTCGCATTTTTGCGTTTGGTGTTAATCGCTGGAACTCTCACCCGCTCCTCTCTATCCGCACGCTATGCCCCGCTTCGGGACCGCTTGCGGCGACTACAAAGCCTCACAGGCCTGACGATGCCAACAAAATTTACGCTAGATTAAGCAGGATCGGGACGTGGGAGTATGTGTGTGTGTGTCTGTGTGTTTGGCCAAGGGACATGGCATGGCATGGCTGTGCTGTGGAGTGTGAGAAAGAAAAACAATTTGAGGTTTTTGTGGCATTTTTCAACGATTTGTTGGGTTCTTTTATTTCATGTTTAGTTCACTTCGCCCCGCACATTACAGAAAGGACTTTAAGTTAGTGTGTGTTGCCTGTGTGTTGTGTGGTGTGTAGCGCATAGCTTGTGAATTGTACTCGTGCAGGATGTGTCGGGATGTTTGACAGGGGCCCGGCAGGACACACCCACGCAGCCAACTAATCGCACAGCAGCTACAATTTTGTTGTAATTTAACATATCATTATGGGGTAGCTCTACCTACTATTTGTTTGAAACGCGAATTGTTCAGAAATCGAAATCAGATCGAATCGAAGTTTAGTATTCAGTATTCAGTTGGATATTCGTGTTTTCCGAAAATGCGCGCCAAATTTTTGTCACCGTAGCGTTCCGTTGCGAATTTACACAGATATATGCACTGGCCGCATATATCCAGTAGATACAAACTCATACATGTACACCTACTATATATGTATATATATTATCTCTTTGTTTAATAGTTTACTTGAGTGGGTGTAAGTGGGGGAGGGGTATGGGATGGGGCCTACTCCTGACACATGCTAGAAATGCACTCGAAATCTCGTATTTACAGTTCGATAGTGGGTTGAGAGTCTGTGGAGATTGGTACACTTCACAGGGTATGTAGGAGGGTATATATCTTGTGCTGTCCGCTGTGAAGTGTACGTTAGCTTCGGACCTGGCCGAAGTCTCTTCTAAAGATTTGTTTGTATTTTTTTTAACCTTTTCTTTCGTTTTTCTTTTGGAATACGTATGTTAATACTTTCAATGGGTATGTATGTATAATTGCCTGTATCTAGAATTCGTAATACCTACGCTGCGCATTTCCTTATGCTTACAAAAATAAATTCAACACATTCAAGTACAACAAACATCTTATCAGCTAAATGCCGCTTACAGAATACGAACTACAGTTACAGTTACAATTACAGTTACAGTTAGAGATTAGCAAGTACGAATTAGATTATTCATTTAGGAGCAGAGCCTTAGTTCCGTACAAATAAATACCTTTGGGTTAACACGAGTGAACGAACGAGTTGAACGAATCGAACAAAACTAACTAATCAACATCCCCCGGGGCACCGAGGACCGATTCGCTCGGTTACAGGTGCGCCAATATATCGATCTGATCGAGTGCACTGGCCTGGCCAGGTGATTGGGTCTGGGTCTGGGTCTGGCTGTGCGTCGTCTTTCCAGCCGAGTGCCTTTGGTGGTGCAGGTGGGGGCTGTCGCTGTCTGCCTGCGATATGGTCACAATGGTCACCAGATCCTTGCCCTTCGTTGATGTGGATGTGGCTGTCGCTGTTTTGGGTGTGGGTGTGGGTGTGGATGTCGTTGTGGCAGTGGCAGTGGCTGTGGCTGTGGTAGTGGAATCCCGCTCTATTTCCACAATGGCCGACGTGAGCAACGTGTTCGACTGCAGCGCCGTGTAGTTCGTCAGTTGCTCGGCTAGCGACGGCTCCGGCAGATGGAGGTCCTCGTTAGCCAGCAGCCTACCAGACGGCGCCGTCTCAATGTTCCGCTCGCCGCACACGAAGCTGGCGGGGGTGGCGTTGCGCGACCGGTAGCTGGGCGGCAGGCTGTACTCGGATCCGCCCATGCTGCTGCTGATGGTGCCGCCAGCGCCTCCTCCACCCATTCCGGAACGAAGTGTGGTCAGTGGGGCCCTGGAAGTAAGTGAATCAAATGCATGAATTATTTACACAGCATGAAGATGAGCCAAAGTCAATTCGGTATTGTTTGTGCCTTTTGGCCATAAGAAGATGCCAAATATGTTAACCAAATGCACAAATTTGCATGCAAGAGAAGGGGGCCATGACTAGAGCCTGAGCTCTGTCTATCTCTAACTGCACAGGACGGCAAAGGATGAAACCTATTCAAATATCAGCCTCTATCCTATCTCCCAATCTCAAAACACTCTCCCCATATGAGAATACTATATACATATATAGTCTTTGAATCTTTGTCAATTTAAATAACAAAAGGCCGCTGTGGCAATTGTTGCCATGTGCCACGTGGCATGCACGAGTACGAGTGGGCATTGGGTGGATGTGGGGTCTGCCTGTCTTTCTGTCTGGCAGACCCAAATCACAGCAGACACTTCACACTTCAGTCGCCAGGGCACAAAAGTCAACACTCATACGCTCATCTGCACATAATAACCCCTCTTCGTCGCTCCCCTCGCCTCCCATCCCATCCTATGCCATTCCCGCATCCGACTAAAGCTGGCTTATAGACCTGTACGACTAAATACAGATATACATACATGTATGTAGCTATAAGTGGGGCGGTGGGCGTGACTTTTAGATATCTCAAAAATCCCGAAAACTTGCACAAATTGTGTGAGTCAATTTGGAGTATGTAAAATGGCATTTAATTGTTCCGACAAAGGAGCAATGGAATGCAGGAAATAAAGGAAACAGGAAAATAAGTCATTTGCATGGGAATAGTACTGGCTGTCCTGTCCTCTATCTATCTTATACCATATACCATTATTCTATTGTGCAGCACTCCATTCTGGTCCACACTATCCGTCGCTGCCATTCACTAGTCCTAGTCCTAGTCCTAGCCTTCGTCCATTCAAGTCCCTGCTGTGATGTGCTGTGCATAACAGGCAATTTTCGCAGCACTTTCGGCCCGCCTGCCCGCCTCTTTGTTTGTTTAATTGACTTGGCCAACAGCCTAGCTCCAAGTTCTGCTGCTGGCCCTGATCCCCGGGCCGAGTCCTAGCTGGCTGGCTGGCTGCTTGCTATGCAGCTCGAGAAGAAGCTCTTCAAATGTGCGCGCGTGTGTGTAAATATTTTGCAAAATTTCCCTACAAATTCTTTCTCCTGAGCAACATCATTTGAATACGCCCCCAGCCAGAGAGAGGGAGCGGGAGAGAGACAGCCAGACAGACACCCAGAAGGACGAGCGGACGGACAAGACACATGGAGACACGCACTTAGGGGCCCGCCTAAAAGTATGCTGTGATTTCTTGCCGCACACTTTGCATAAGTTTTGCTTTTTGACATACTTCCTGTGCCTGCTCCTGCTTCCTCCTCCACTTCCACTTCCACATCCGCTTCCTCTCTGTGGCATTGCGGGAAAACCCCCAAAAGATGCCACAGTTGTTGCTTTGTTGACTTTCCATTTGCATTACGCACACAACACACTATAAATATTCAAGTGCTACACACACTCCTCTCTCCTCTCCTCTTCTCTGCTCTGCTCTCTCTCTCTAGCTTTAGATGTCACTTGAAGTAAATTAATTTGTCATAAATATGTTTGAATTTGAATGGCAATTGCCCTGCAGACTACTTTCGACGATTATTTGCATAAGAAATTCTAGCAAAATTAAGCTTTTGCTTCTGCTTCTGCCTCTGCTGCTCCCCTTGTCCGTTGTGTGTGGCCACAATTTGCAGGCAATAAAAGTACAATTCTCTCATTAGCCGACGACATTATGCGTTCCAGGCGACAATTATCCGCCCACTTCTCGGGCCCACCACCACCTCCCTTGTCGTTTCAATTGCTTCCTCCAAATGGTTTCTGTTTCCCGGAGAATGGGGGAATGGAGATGCCTCCTGTTTCGTAAGGGGCTTTATCCCTTCAATTAGTTTCCAAGTCAATTGCCGAATGTTTGGTTCCATCATCAGACAAGCCGATTCAAGCCATCCGTTTAATGCAGCAGCAAAGCAAAAAATTGAAAATGCCCCAGAAACTTTTCATCCAGCCACTCCCCCGAGCCAGAACCCCACTGAAGGAGGAGCCCCTGGAAAAGCGATGTGTCAATGTTGACACCCTCGAAAACCGCACAAAGCCAAAGCCAAACCACGGACGCCGATGCCAAACGCTTTTGCTGACGCTGCTGCTGCTGCAGAAGCAGCAGAGCCACCCCCGTATCCTGTCCTGGGACCCACATCACAGATCCCCTGGCAATCTTCCTCATGCTCTTCCTCCTTTCTCCTTTCTCTGGCCTGGAAAACATTTTGTGGTTTGGCAGGCGCCAAACTTTGCAAATAACTCACGAATGGAAGGGGAAATGGCTGGCAATGGCAATGGGGATGGGGATGTGGTAGGGTGCAGGGGGCAGAGGGCAGGGGCATTAAGCGTAACGGAAGCGGAAGTACTTACCTCAGCAGGCTGCCCGCATGAGATCGATATGTGGGCGGCGGCGAATTTCCACGCACCACCCCGTTCTGGCGATCGCGGTCCAACAGCAAAAGTCTGCGAAAAGCGGAAAAGAGTGAAACGAAAAGAGAGAGAGAGAACGGATTGAGAACGGTTCTGGTTAATGCCGCGCGACAGGAAAAAGGCGGTCTGGACTGGTCTGTCGTGGAATAGCTACTCGCAGTGGCAGTGGCAGGCGCAGTCACAGGCATAGTCCTTCGGCCAGTCCATAATTATGCATAATGCAATTAATTGCGGCAGGTCATGCGAGTGGCAGCCACCGCAGACCACATCCGGGCCACAACTGCTGCCTGTCCTTGCGGGTAATTTATGCCCCCTTCCCCTCGCGCACTCTACTCACCTCAAACGGTACTCCTGCATGCTGGCCTGGTAGGAGGGCGGAGGCGGCCGGTGCTGAAACTCGGGGTAGAGCAGGCCGTGCGGCGCCCCGCCTCCTCGGCTGCACGGGCGTCGTCCGCAGCGGCCCAGATCCACGCTGGTGCCCAGGCCCAATCCCAGGCAGCTCTGACCGCCGGGCGCCGTCATCCGCCAGGCAGCACCACTCACCGTCACCAGCACAACGCCGACTCCTGCGGATTGGAATGGAGGGAAAAATGGAAAAACTTAATTTTAGAGCTTGTTCGAGTGCCGCCCCACAAATGGCTAAATGGATAGATGGCTGGCTGGATCCATCCGATGGAGGCTACTGTCTCCTGTCTCCTGCCTCATATTTTCATTTAGCTGCAGATTTAATTAGCGTTGGTCCGAGTGGGCGTGGCCGCAATTACCGACTCACTTAGACAGCTCCCAACTCCAACCTGCAGCCTAATCAAAGTGGCAGGCAGGCAGACTTTCACTTTTTCATTTCATTTCATTTCTGTTGTTTTCCTTTCTTTCGGGCCAGGATGGGACAGGGCGGAGGTGGAGGTGGAAGTGGAAGTGTTGCTGGAGCCAACGGAGCATGTCATGATGGCAAATTTGAACCCGGGATAGGCATACGATTTTATTAGCGAAAATTGTCATGAGCTGCTCACAATTTTGTGGGCCTCATTGTGACATCTCAGCCAGAGAGACCAGAGACCTCCTCGCCCCATAACAATCATCATCATCATCATCATCTTCGTCATGATGGGGCTCTCTTTCTCTCTCTATCGCTATTGCTATTACGAGTATGTAGTGCTCGCACGAGCAGCAGCGGCAGTGCCAGTGCCAGTGGCAGTGGCAGATTTGCTGACTGGTTGGCTTGATTGCCATTAAATTATGTAAAAACTTTCGGGTAATTGCCGCCGAAAATGGCGCAATGTCACGCTCCGAGAGCGCAAAACTACGAGCAACTACGCCGCGGCGGCAATTGATTAGAGACGTCGCATTTTGTGGATACACAGTGGATACACATACTCGCACACATGTGCGAGTCGGCTGGGGCCGACTGCACTTGGCCCCGTCCGTCCGTCTGTCTGTGAGTCTGTCTGGGGGGTTATGTAAGCTGTGAGCAGCAGCCGCATGAATGATTCATGCATGAGTCGAAAGTTCAGAATCTCCGACAAAGAGGAACAAACGAATGGAATGGAATGGGAGGGAATCCCTGGCCCACCTGTTGATCTCCACAAATGGGGCACCTGACGGCCAGTAGCCTCGGTGGCACCTCGTTCGGGGCAAGTCCATCTCCGCCCCAAACAATGCGAAGAAATCGCAGCCGGAACTAAATGCTTTGGCAATATTGACACATGGACACAGTGCTGTCTGTCTCTGGTCGCAGATTTGTTTGTTCTGCGAACTGGGTCAGATACACAGCCAGTCATAGATACACAGATACATAGATACACCGATTCAGCTGCCTCTTAGGCGGCAGAAGAAAGAAAGAAACGGACAGCGGACAGCAAACATTGGAGTAATTGTAACAATCGCAACAATTGCCAACAAGAGACCTTTTCATTCGGTGACTTGGAGTCGTGTAAACATCAGCAGACATCAAAAGGCGGTCGCTGGCGCTTAATGCCCTTATTTCCCCTTCTTCCTTACGATTCCCGCCCCCTCCCCTTTACGATTATGTAATGGTTACTCACCAATCATTAACAGGGCGGCGGTGAGGTGCGAATTGGGGGGACCTGCCAGCCCGGTGGCACCCAGAGCCGCACCGCCCAAGGCGCAGGCTACGCCGCCCAGGGCCACGACGGCGATGAGGGCACGCAGCGGAGGTCCTGCGAACCACTGGCCGCAACATCCCTTCCCGGAGCGCTCCGAGGGGGATCTGCAAAGAGAGAGAATAGTATGCGAAGGGTTAGTGCACAGGATTCGCAGCTGGAAAATGTAAGAATGCTGGACAGGGAAATGGAAAATGGGTATTTTTATTGCGCAGGTGGGCGGAACCGAGGAGGACGGAGGACAAAGGACGGGACAGATGTTTTGGCTCGTCGTCTGTGCAAATTGGCAAAAAGGCAACGTCTCGTGCTTGTTCTCGTTCTCGGACAAGGACGTCCCTGGTGCTTGGTGCCTGGTGCCTGGTGCCTGGTCCTGGTCTTTCCCCGGCGTTGCCGTTGTCGCCTCACAAAAGCGCAGCGAGTGTGCAATTGTTGTAATTTGATGATTTATGAGCCCAAAGACCAAAAATTTGCGCACTGTCCGCCAACACAAAACAGCATAAAGGAGAAGGCAGGCAGGCAGGCAGGCAGGCAGTCGGAGGAGGAACCACAGAAGGACAGAAGGACCCGTGAACCGGTCTGAGAAAAGAGACAACCAGACGACGTGAAATATTTTCTGCGGAGAAAGGACAATTTATGCGACACAGTCGAGGACGAGGACGAGGACGAGAGGCGGGGGCATCGTGAAAGGAGAGAAGGAGTCTGAGAACGGAGTCTGAACGTGTGTGCGTAAATTCATTAGGATCCTGGGGCATCACAGCAGCATCTTCTGTCGTGCAAGATGAACCCCTTTTGTGGAGAAGTTCAAGGACTCGCGGGGACTGGCGGGGACTCGGGGGGTTCGGGGTTGCTTGCCAAACAATTAGAGGAGGAAATATTTATAGGCGGGCAGCCAGGACGCACGGACCCAGAGACCCAGGGGGTCCTTTTGGCGCTTTTGTTGTTTCGTGTGTCATCGAAGCAATTTCACAAAAAGATGATAAATTGTTGGAAAATTACGTGCACACACACACACATACACACACACACACAAACAAGAGTATTCATGAATGGATTCATGTATTCGTACTAGAGATAAAAGGCAAACGGCACGGCCGGAAATTTATGTTTAATAATTTGATGCTGTTCTCGCTCGGAAAAGGATTTCCATTCCGGATTTATACTTCTTTTATGGCATGCCATTAAAAGACAACATCTACTCCGGCAAAGGGGACAGCCCCTACCAGCCATAGGGAGGGAAGGGCCCCCAGGGGCTGAGGAGTGTCTTTGCCACTGCGCTTTGTTGTTGTTGGTTTTGTTGCTGCTGCTGCGGCATGAATGTGTTTCATCAGTTGTCATGTCATGACAAATGTGATCTTTTTAGCTCATCATTGCTCCGACTCCGTCGACTCCGACTCCGACTCCAACTCCGACACGGAAATGAGCGCGCAGAAATGCCCGAAAAGGTAAGACCTGCTGCTGCTTTTTATTTATTTTTTTGAAGTTTCCGATGTAATGATGCTCCATAATATTCCCAGATTCTCAGTCTCTCAGCTGAAGGCCCCCATGCAGTGACAAAGTTCAGCGAGAGATCTGGAATCTCTCGATCTCTGTGGGGGAGATCAAAATACGCTGCCAACAAGCAGATGATTGATTGCCAACAAATTAGTCGCTCAGCGGGGACAGCAATAACCCAAATCGAAAGAATCCCCATTACCATTTTCCTATTTCCATTTCCATTTCCATGTGCGTGTGCATGTGCATGTGCATGTGCATGTGGAGGCCTCATTAGACCTCGCGTAGAACATTGCATTGAGCAAACATTGAACGAACGAACTGCGCACTTGTTTCGGATCGCCAGATGATGTGCAATCCATGAGTAGTACGAGTCTATGTACGAGTAAATTATATATCCACACATCCATGTGTCTATAGCTTATGGCTGCGGCTGTTCCAAGTAGTTCAGGGGCGGGCAGTCGTTTATCGAAGGCTTAGAGGCCTGAGCGGGCGCTCAGCATTCACTCACTCATGCACTCAGTCATGCACTCGATCATTCACTCACTCATTCAAGCCATTATTCAATCAGCCTCTGCCGTATTTAATTTTCATTTATTAATTGCAATTTGTAATTGCCGCCAACATTGACACAGTTTCTGTTTCACAGTTTCTGTGTTGCAGCGTTCGAGTATTTACTTGCATGCCCCATGCCCCATGCCTCACCGCGGCGCCGTTTACTTATCGAATGGAAAATGAACTTTCATTTTTGCAGAGTGTTCATTTAAATGGCGGCACTTCCGCTCCTCCGTTTCCCCACCCCACCCCACCCCACCGCATCTCCCCTACAGTGCGTTAAGCATTGCCGGCAGCTGTCAGATTGACATTTGCATGCGAGTGAACAATTTCCAATTGATTAAGCAATTTGCAGTTCCACAAAAGACAACGCGATAGCGGATAGCGGACGGAGCAGTTGGGGCAGCAGGAGCAGCTCCGGCGCCAGCGACAGCGACAGCGACAGCTTCATCGCCCAACGACAAAGGCTCGAAGCTTCAGTACTCTGATTGGGGGGCTTTTTATCAGCAGAGCCTGCCACACACCCACATCCGGGACGACAGCAGGCCAGGAAGGGCATCCATAGTTCGTGTCAGCAGCAGCTGCCATACGCCATACGACATGGTCTTGCGATCAGTCGAAATAAGCACTCTACAGGGTATTCCGTCTCTGTGCTGCCCCCTTTGAAGAGGAAAAGCTCGTTAAGGGGCGAACAGACAGAAGAGTCGTGAGGGCGGCCGCGACGCACCCGTGCACCAATTAGAGGAAAGAGGAGGCCGCACGGGGACCTCTTTAAAGTTTGGGGGGAAATCTTATTTTATTTATACGCAATTCCCAGCCCCCTCGGAGAGGCCGACCCAGTCTAAGGCTGGGGAGTGGGATAACTCTAATTAAAAGCGAACGATGGAAACAATGGAAGCGAAATTCGTGTACAGTGAAATTTACATGAATATTTGATAATTTATTTAATTCCCCCCTGCCCCCTGCCCCCTCCCATTTCCCACCCTCTCACTATCTTTCTCCTTTTTAGTTTTAGTTTCAATTTCATTTTCTTTTGCAGTGAGTTTTCCTTTCATTTCTTACTTATGCAATTAAGTGTGGAAAATGAGGCAATCACCGCGAGGAGCAAATGAAAATAATTAGCTGGAAAAACATATGAACAATTGGCACATTTCCACGTAGAGTGGAGGGGAGATGTAGAGCCGAGGAAAACCCAAATAATGCCTATTCTAAAGGCCTGAAGCTGAAAATGTTTCTGGATTTCCATTGGCCCACTGACATGGCGAATTTTGGGGTTACAGCTGCAGCTGCTGGATGGATGGATGGATGGATGGATGAACAAAACCCATTTTCAACTTTCAATCAAAGCTCTGCTCCCCTGCCCCGCCCCGCCCCGCTCCGCCCCGCCCTGCCGCTGTCACTCCCCTCTCTCAAGCCCTGAACCCGAACCCAAATGAAGGCATAATTACAGCGCGCTTTTCAACTTTTGCCCCTCTTCTGTTCCCGTTTTCTGTTTTGTTTCTGTTCTCTGACTTGTAATCGCAACTTCTTCTTTCCTGTTCTCTCTCATTGTCTAGCGGTCTTTAGCTGTTTTTGTTTTTGTTGCTTTTGTTCTTGGCCAGGGGGAATAGCTGGTTGGTAGATATTTTTGGCTAAAGTTTGACCAAATCTCTGGGCTGGGAAACTTTTCTAATTCTTCTTTCAGAAATCCATATTTTGCCCTCAAAGAGACAGAGAGAGGGAGAGAGAGAGATCGGCGAGAGGTGTTCTATTAAATTGCATGACACGGCGACAGCTCTCGACAGACTCGACAGAAAGAAGGCTTTCGCTTTGTAGCTAGACTGTGGACGGACAGTCCGTCCGTGTGTGGGTTAAGATACACCGAAACACCGAAACACAGATACACCGCTCTCGTACTCGAACTCGTTGAATGAAAACCAGTGGCAGTGGCAATACAGAGGTGGAGATGGTGGCGGGGGGGGGCAGTGGAGAACATGACATTCACCCGACATTAAAATCGCAGTTGTTTGCTTGCCTTGCCGCATGCCGCATGCCGCATGCCGCATATTCTCTCTGCCGCGCCGCGTACGCTCGTATATAAAAATGAAAGCAAACAACAGTCTGGTTTGCACGGGGACTGTCTCTATTTCTCTGCCTCTGACAGACGGCAATAAAATATCCCAGCGTCAGAGACAAAGTCACGTTGTGGCTCCCCACCCCCCTCCACGCCAGCAGAGTGCAGGAGAGCCCGAACACACTCCATGGGTGCTGCATGTGGCAGAGCGAGGTAGAGCGTAGTATCGCGACTCTCTCGCAGAACTTCTGACCTACTAACAGCCGGAGAAGACGCGGACTCAGAGGGGTACGGAGGGGCCGAGCGGGAGTCTTAACTTGGGCAACGTTTTTCCAGTTAACTGCGAGCGCTTTGACGCTTGAGTGATGCCAGAGCCAAACTCTAGTCTAGTGCTGCGACTGCCGCCAGTCCACCAGTCCACCAGTCCGCCAGTCCGCCAGTCGGTGGGCGTTCCTCGTACCTCCAGCACACACGACTTTGATATCGCCCAAAAACGGGTCCCAGCTTCAGCTTCAGCCTCAGCCTCAGCGTCAGCCCCGAGTGGAGTTGTCAGTTGGAGTTGGAGCTGTCGGAGCTGGAGCATGGAGCATGTCAGAAGGTGCTGGAGCAGCGTTTCCTCCCTCCTGCCATTCTCTGTCTCTGGCAAAGTGAGCTTTTAATGCGAGTGTAAAAGATTATACGGCGGGGGGCCAGACTTGGAGCTGCTGCGAGCTGTCCATTGACTGTGGGGCATGGCGAAGGCTACACTGAGCGAAAAGCCTGGCTAAAGGCGGGGTGTGGGGTGTGGAGTGTAAAGTGGAGCGGCTGCAGACAAAGTTTTGGCAAACGTTTATTGCCAATTTCTGAATGCATAAAATGCAAGAGTTGCCAACAATTGACGCCCACACGCATGGCCCTGCCCTGCACTGTCTTGCTGCCACAGTGCGTCCGTATATGGGGCAGCATGCCAAGTTTGTGGCAGCAACAGCAGCAGACATACGGCAGCAGGAATATACTACATCTATATATACATATATATATTCATATAAAAACACCCACACAAATGGAGATGGAGAAAGAGAGGCATGCTTCATGATGTGGCAGCAGCAGGGAACAAGTGCCAAACATCGTGACGACAAATACAACGAGAACTGGATAACTGGAGAACTGGAGAGCCGCCACTGCGTTCGGGTCTGAGGCATTTCTAATTTCAGATCCGTTTCTAATTTCTGGCTTTCATGTGGCACAGCCACACTCCACACTCAGCCAAAGAGGCAGAGCGGCGGAGAGGCAGCCAATGCAGCAATGGAGTCAGTCAGTCAGCATCCGGGTTGGCAATTACTTTTATATGTTGCCGCCGCTGTGGCAGTGGCAGTGGCAGCGGCAGCGACAAGAGCAGCCAGAACCGCAGCCAGTATGGCGCGCACTCCACTGCACAGATACTCGGATACACATATGTACGTACATGTACATATGTATATGTACATGATACGCACACTTGCAACGCGCTTAAGTGGCTGCGTCATTAGGCTGCAAGAGCGCTGGCTGATGTTTCTGCTTCTGCTGTCGCAATGCCAGAGGATAGGAGATTGTGTCCTCTGTGTCCTCTGCATCTGTATCTGTATCTGTATCTGTGTCGCGTATACGTATCCATAAATTAAATTCTTAAATTGCTCGTTAGATCATCATGAGGTTTGCTGCTCATTCATTCATGACATCCCCATCCCCATCCCCACCCCATCCCCATCCACGACTGTCGCGCCACAAAAAAGGCAATCCAGTGCGGATCCCGACTGAAAGATACCCACTAATCGAGTTCTCTTAGGGGTGTTCTCTCTTCGGTGTCCCCGCAGGGTCCAGTATGCTCGTGGAACCGACGAGTACCGCGCACTACACATAATCATGCCACCAGCAGCAGCACCCAACACAGTAGCTGAAATAGCAGCAACAGCAGCAACTTTGTGCTGCGTTGCTTGCCACATAATGTAGGTCACTTCTGTTGCTGCCCCCGCACTTCCACTCCCCACCCCTTCTGCTGCTGCTGCTGCTGCTGCTGTAGCTGTAACCCAGCGATTTCCCTCGAATTCTATGCGCTTTTAATATCGCGCGATGGCATCTTCAAGTGATTTTATTTAGCACCCAATGGGCATCCATTCTCCTCCCTCTCTCGCTCTCTCTCTCTCTCTTTGTGATCTAGGGATTCAGAGTGGACAAAGTTATGGGCGACACTGTACGGCGGCCTCGCTTTGGGGTGCTATTATATTTATGTTTTTATTACGAGTCTTTTCTGGGCGAAGCAGCGATGCGGGCATTGGCAGAGGCACTCGGCGCATCTGCTTTCATCACCCAAGAGATTTTATCGCCGAGGAGACTGTCATTAATTAGAATACATTAATGCCCCCCAAAGACAGTCCAAAGCCCAATGCTCCCCCATTCCATTCCCCCGCCCTCCATTGAGTTTTATGAATATATCGCATTTCGGCTATTAATTGTCAGATTTCCAGTACAGTTCTCACTCAAGAGAGGATCCCTGCTCAGCATTGCGTTGCTCTCCCTCGCTGCTGCTGCTTCTAAGATTTGGGAAGTCTTCGTAAGATGCAGGACATTATCTACGACGCAGTTCGGGGCCACATAGTGTCCTCTCGGTCGCACTCGCACACTGATCAACATCGAGGGTCTTCTCTCTAGCAATGGAATAGGAGCGAAATGGATTGCCTGCGAAGATAACAAACCAATATCAATTAACATCCGCATGACACCAGCAGCGAAAGGATTCAGGCATCAGGGGATCAGCAATCGGTATGTTTGTCGCTTATCATCGTGTAAAATCAATTAATAATTAGCCGCTTCAATTAGGCACCACACGATTACATTCATTCCTCATTCATCCAGATATTGGCTCACGGGGAAGGTGCTGGAGCCTGAACCCATTTGAACTCTGTTTGAACGGGTTCTGTACCCTAAGAGAGAGAGAGAGAGAGAGAGAGAGAGAGGGGGGTTCAAGGGGTACGCGTACGAGTAAGAGATTATTTGCTTCGAGTAAACAAAAGAAATCCGCAATACCCGGCGATTGGTAGAGGGAGGAGAGGTCATTACGCGGCTGCTTAATAAACATTTCTGGATCGGTAACCTCAGAGGAGTTCTTCTCTTTCCACTCTTCCCCGTCCTCTGCTTTTGCCTTTGTGCGGGGGGAGGGGGAGGGGGGCTGGCTGTTCATACATACTCGTATATTTAATTGCTTTGCCGTTTGATGTGGAAGTTTTATTTGATTATGACACCTGAATGACCTGCGGCCGTGTGCCTTGCGTGATGTGGCAAGGTGTGAAAAATCCACACACGGACCAGCGCAAACTGAGAGCAGAGGACCGAGTAGAAAGTGTGGATTTAAAGGGAAAGAGAGAGAGAGAGAGAGAGAGAGAGTGGTGCAGTAATCTCCTCCTGTGTTTGTTTAAGCCATTTTAATTACCGCTAAATGCTAAATGCAGTTTAAGCCCCAAGTTAGGAGGGAGATCGCAGGGCAGACGGAATTTTGCAGAAAACTCGACACTCCAGAATCGGGCGAAATTCGAGAAATTCTGAAATGAAAGACAATAAGAGCCAAACATCTCGACGAGTTATGCAAAAACTTGGTCCCCGCCAAGCGTCGAGCAATTTCTATTGGAATGTGCTCCCAAGGAATCCAATCCGCACTGCCATCCACCCCCTGCCCCCTGCCTGCTCTTCGCAGGTCTCTTCGCGAAGGTCAACCGAAATGGCCAATAAAATGAAATTCCAGTGCCACAGCCAGCTCCAGAGCCAGAGCCAAAGCCAAAGCCAAAGCCAAAGCCAATAAAAATGCAACCCATTTGAAATCGTTGACAAATCGAAGAAGCATCCAAAGGAAGGGGGCAGAGGAGGTAAGGAGGAGTGGCAGGAAAGGAGGAAAGTTTTTGCAGTTTAGGGCGGGATTTTCATGGCTTTCTGCCACTGCAAAAGCTGTGCGTAAGGACCCAGCCCAAGGAACTGAGAAGCTGAAAATCTGTAGATACCGTAACTGCGCGATGCTCTTGGATGCTCTCCCGGAACCACCTCCATGATGGTTGGTCCCCCCTCCGCATGGAGACCCCACTTTGAGTGGCTTCCAATTGAGTTTTCCCTTTGTTTTTCCGGCCAGAAGCAATTTTGAGGCGGCGGCGGCAGATTCGGGAGTTTGTTTTTACGACATCTCTCAGACGGACGGACGGAAGTTTGCGAGGAAGCGGGAGCGGGGACACAGGGAGGCAGGGAGGAACGTGGTCGAAGAGGGATCACAGGAGGCGTTCTGCCATGTAAAGCGACCATTTCGTTTGGGTTTTTCTCTTCTCTTCTCTTCTCTTCTTTTCTTTATTGTATTTTTTGGTTTTTTGGTTGGTCCCCGGAAATTGCTGCCATCGATAGCCCGTGTCCGTCTCCGTCTCGTCTCCGTGTCCCCTCCGCCCTTACAGGTCCCGACCCTGGCAGACGACACTTTTGCAATTTATTTCCATTCTTTGGCTGCGATTTGCATAAGCGCCAGTCAGTACCAGTCCGTGTCCCAAGTCACGGCTCCTCCCCCGGAGAGAAGGAGCATCCAAAAGGAACAGATTAAGACAAATACAAATCAGTGCATAATTTTTCTATTAAACAATTTCGGGGGCAGTCTACGGGGGAGAGACTCCCACTGGGAGTGGGGGCTGTGGGCTGAACGTGCACCACCTGGATCCCAGTCCGCATGGCTGATGCCGATTCTGTTGCCGATTCCGAGTCCGCTTGTCGGTCACGTGCCAGCCATCTATATGCACGGACTTTTGTCAGACTTTTGTCAGCGACAGGCACGGGCCATAGACACGGGACACGGGACAGGGGACAGGGGACACGGCCACGTTCCACGTTGCACAGTCACAGCTCGACTTTTCAATTTTGGCGCAGTTTATATTCAATTTTTGGTCACTTTAATTCGATGGCCAGCCTCCTCCTCGCTACCACCCCCTCAACAGACTGAATACGAGTACTAGTCGCACTATTGCCATAGTTTCCCCTTCGCCATAGATTTCTCTCTCGCTCTCGCTCTCTCTCTATCGTTCTCTTGGCCATATGCAAATCAGTGCGAAAGTCGGGCTGAAATGAAAAGCACCAACAGACGGCGATTGAAATGAAATACACGGCAGAAATTAAATGAATACGTGGGACAAATGTTGCTGTTGTTGCTGTTGTGTCTGCTGCTGCTGCTGCTGCTGCTGCCTTTATATGTCATACATATTCAATAAAAGACGAAAATGCAAATGCAAATTTGCAAATGTCGAAAATGGAAAGTGATGGAAGGCAGAAACAGAAACAGAAAAGCAGGCGACACAAGCAAACAATCGAAATCTGACTCCGACTCTGAGTGTTGCCTCTGAGGGGCAGAAATAGAGAGAAAGAGAGAGAGAGAGAGCGAGAGCATAACTTTTCATTTCGAGAATCATCGTCACACACACACACACATGAAGCGTCAGGCAAATACTCGTACACGAGTATCTAGATACTCGTACACATGTTCGACTTAACTCCGAACATGGGGCCAGCATTTGGAGTCAGACATTAGGAAATATTGTGTGCTCCGACTCCGATTGAAGCGTTTGCCAGAGACACGGCTTATGGATACCCTACAGCCCGAGAGAGGGAGTCGAGCATGTGCATGGGGCGTCATGTGGGAGCCCGGGAACAGCTGGAGCGGCTGGGAGCAATTAGAAACCCTTTGGAAGAGGCACATGCAACATTCGACTGCGAAACGCATGCGGATGCGACCCTTTTCAGTTGCCACTAAATGTAGACGAAAGTCGAGAGGTAGCCACAGCCACGGTAAGTGTTTGCCTGGTGCTCCATGCGACTCCGTCCGTACTCGACTCGCATCCATGGCCAGAGCAATAGTTGGCTTCAAAACCTGGGCAAACATCGCATCTCAGAGTTGCTGCGGCTCTCCTGGAGAGAACGATCTTTGAGTTCAATACCATGAGGCCCCTCCGCGAGCGCACTCCAAAAGGAGGAGTGGGGTGTAAGGGGGTGCTCATGCTCATGCATATTCATAACTCGGCACGAAATAAATAAAATAAATTGTACGCCGCACTGGCGGGGGGAGGGAGGGAGGGAGGACTGTCGATGATATCAAATATCAAGTGCTGGCCATAAACAACTTGACCTTGGGCACGTAGCAGTCCCTCCCTCCCTCCCTCCCCCAATCCCCCTGGAACTGTGGCAGGGAGCTAGCTCCATCGATGGCAGCTCAGCCCAGACTCAGCCGAACCGAACCGAACCGACGGCCAGCCAAGACGAGCCGAAACGCTCCGATCCAGTGCTCATCGATTACCAATTCACGTTCACACGTTCACACAGAGAGCGAGTGGCTCCGTGGCTCCGTGGCTAGAAATCCGCTTTGGTCATGCTCATAAATGTGGCTAATTTTCAGCGCAACTTTGCCACACAATGGTCTGTGGGTCTGTGAGTCTGTGAGTCTGCGAGTCTGTCGACTCTGTGCCGATTGGCGATGCTTCTAAAACACCTTGCCCCTGGCACGTTGCCGAACTGTTGGCTGATTGAAATGCTGCCGCTCTGGCTGTGTCCCTGTCTCTGGCTCTGACTTTGGGATTGGATTGGTTTGGTTTGGTTTGGTTTCGTTTTGCTAGCAATTGGAATACTGCGGGGCTGTGGGGGGCTGTCGAGGGCTGGCGGGAGAGAGAAGTCAAATTGTACCAAAATCGTGATTCAGCTAAAGTTTCTTTTACAATTTTTTGTGTGCTTCCTCCACTCCGAACCGAACCGGACCGAACCGAACAATGGCCGAACAATGACCGAATGCCGAATTCTGCAATAGTATCTTTAAGTATTTTTGGCACGCAATTGGAGCGTTTTCCATTACCCATTACCCATTACCTGCTGGTACCCTTACCCCTTCGTTTGCTTCCATTCTCTGGACAATTAGTTTCAGGAATCGGTAGATCCCTTCCAACGGGAATTGGATGCTGCCTCTGCCGTTGCTGCATCCCAAACGATGATGATGCCTCATTAAAGACACGGCACTCACTTTTCCAGAATAAAGTCTCGTAACCGAAAATGGTTTTCCGTAACAGGTACGAGTACTCGTATTATTATATTATATGGGTTATTCGATTCATTTCATCATTTCACACACGAGACAGAGGCAGTGGCAGTGGCAGTGGCAGAGGCAGTGGCAGAGACTGTCTGGCTCAAAGGCCGCATATAATTTTAATAGAATTTCCATAATGATGCATGTGCTACACGAATGATGGGGCGATGGTGCGAAGGTGCGATGGGGCTTGGCTTGCAATAAAGCCAATTTATGCTCATCAAAACGAGGGTCGGGGACCGAATTCATTTGAATGCCACATCAATGACGGCTCCTGATGGGGCGTGTGGCAACCAATCGAATCCAATCTGAAAAGTGCATCATTTTCAGCCTCCGATTCGCAGTTCCAGCATCCCAGAGAATCGCAGCGCATCCCAGCAATCCGCAAGCACATGGCACAGCAATTACTTTGTCCCCCGGTCTGGGTCGTCATATCCCTCCATGCCACCCCGTAGCATGGCACTGTTCTGTTGTTCTGCTGCTAATGTGCAAACGAACTCAATTACGCAGATAAAATACTGGTGGTGCGGAGTGCGGCAGGCGGCAAAACAAGCACCGAACAAGACAAGCAACAAATATCGTAGATGTCATGGATGTTTCGACGATGGAGTACCCACTACGCAGGGTATGCGATACTCCTTAGCCGCAGGAGGCCACAGGGCAAGCCAAAAACAACAACAACAACAAAGCTGGACTTGGATTGAGGGTAGAGCAGGGGAGGGGGAGTTGGGTTTGGGTTTGGACTGTAGAGACCCAAGCAAAAAGCCATAAAAATGCGCATAAAGCGCAAAAACTGATTGAGAGTTATACTCACAGACAAAGATGCACAGATACATGGGGAGCACACACAGATACAAGTATGTATCTCATGTGTGTGTGTGGGGCAAGCGTAAAGGGACATCACGCCACAGCCACAGCCACAGAACATTAAAGGAAATTGACGCGGAAACGAAGCGAATAAAAACTACCCGAACTACTGCCACAGCCACAGCAGCAGGGTGGGGAATGAGGGGGAGGGAGGGGAGAGGGAGAGGGAGAGACCGGCCAACAAGCAATTTCCAGCTATCACCAAATACACACACACAGGCACACACACACACAGACAAACTGATAAGAGTCTCTTCCATCGACAGACATCGACAGAAAAGTGCTTACTTCATTACGCATAATTTCCTTCTGCGCCTTCTTCTTCTCCTTCTTCGTCGTTCAGCTACAACATTTTCATTTTCCACATCTTTCCACACACACACACACCACACACACATACACGCCCCCTCTTCTATCTCTCTCTCTCTCTCAGAATGACACACAGAACATTGCCAAGAGAGTTGCGGTCCGTCCTGCCCCGCATCCTGGCAGGGAAGTGCCCCTTATCGTTGCCACTAAATGAACTACGAGGCCATGGCCCTGAGATACGATGAGGGAGTCCCAGTCCAGTCCAGTCCAGTCCAGTGTCCGCAGAAGGCCACATGCCACATGTTGTTTCGTTGGGCAAAAAATTATATGCTGATTGCAGTCTCCCGATAAGCGGAACGGAATGGAACGAAAACCCAAACCCAAAGAAATTATGACCATGCGGGCGATTTGGCTGCGTTTCTCTATCTCCCGCACGCCGAGGAGGGGTGGAGGAGAGTAGTGGGGGCAGTGGAGGTGTCGATCGACTGGCTGATACCCTCGAGACCTCACATGCGACATGCTAAGAGCATCAGC
This sequence comes from Drosophila algonquin, assembly GCA_035041765.1. NCBI lineage: Eukaryota > Metazoa > Arthropoda > Insecta > Diptera > Drosophilidae > Drosophila > Drosophila algonquin. Next base: position 2,107,891 of record JAWNKY010003561.1, read on the forward strand.
TCAGACTTGTTTCCAGTCCTGCCATTCAATGGAAAACTGCGGATGGAATCCAGGGAACAAGCAATTTAGGTGATTCGATGGCTCTTCGCTCTAGGAAGAAACAAGGGACAGGGCAATGCCACTCCTTCTCCTGCTGCTAGACTTCCAGAAGAGGGGAATCCCAGATGAGGAGGGGCAGCACCAGATGGAAGGGGAAGGGGAACCTAGAAGTAAACCGCAGCTGTGCCAAAGATTTGCAAAAGTTGCATTGTAAAATGCAAAAATGGCTTGCCCCTTGGGCCAGGGGCAGTGGCAGTGGCAGTGGCAGAGGCAGAGGGATTTGGGATGTAGCATCAGTGGCGTGTCTGCGTGTGAAAAGTGTGCGACGCAAGTGTGCGTTTAATAGCTCTGCGGCTGGCGGCTGTCGGCTCTCGGCTCTCGACTCTCGGCTAGCGGATGCTGCTGTAGGACCGGGGGGAAGCTGCCTCGAAAGGGGTAAAACCCCAACTTGGGGGCTCTTTAACTTGCAAAGTACACAAGGCCCTGGCCGACACACACCAACACACACAGGGGCAGAGCGGCGCTGAGCAGAGCAGAGCAGAGCAGTGGCAGAGGAGATGCAGAGCCTGAGCCAGAGCCAGAGCCGGAGACGGAGCCGGAGAAAGTTTTCTCTATGTCTTGGCCGGGGCCTGGCTTTTGTGGCTAAGATGAGAGTTGTCGTTGTAGCTTTTGAATGTTGTTATTGCCGTTGCTGGGGATGTTGCAGCTTCGGCTTTAGCTTTGGCTTTGTTTCACTTCCACTTGTCTATCGCTTTGGCTGTCTGTCGCTGGTTTCTTCTTCGACTTTTTTGCCCATCGCCTCTGCCTTCGTCTTTTGTCTTTTGCTTCTTCTCTCTCTCTCTCTCTCTCTCTTTAGCTCTTTTGAGGCACGCTCTTTCTTGGGTTATTATAGCAAATTATTTGTTTTGACTTTTAGTTTTTGCCGTCAACTGAAAGGAGTGGGTGTGGAAGGGGGCGGAGGCATTGTTTGTGTGGTTTGTTGCTGCTGCCGCTGCCGCTGCTGCTGCTGCTTCCCAGCTGCGTCAAATTACCGCCTTTGTCTTTGTCTTGCGTGCGGTTTCTACCTCCCCCCGCCCCCTTTCCCGCTCGCTGGCTGTCATTTCTCATATCTGAGGAAATCTGCCTTTGGATTCCATTCGTTCATCTCCAATCTCCATTCTTCTCCTCCATTAGTTTGTGGCTTACGGAAAGTGCTCCCGCTCTCTAATTAAGCCCCCCCACCTCCCCCTTTTTTTGCCACTGCAACATTTATAGTTGTCACTTGGCGCAAACTTCCATTCGAGTGGCATGGCAATGCCAACCCCTTCAGCGGAAAAGGCTAACATCACGCATACGCACCCCCACCCCCCTTCTCTCTCTCTCTCTCTGTCTATGTGTCTCTCTCTATATGTATTTATGTAATTATAAGAGGGGGATCAGAGAGAGAGGGCAGGGGGGGTGGCTGGCATGGTAACAGCCGAAGAAAAACAATAATTTATGCATTTTATTTGCTCAAGAGCTAAGGGTATCCCAAGGAAGGGTACAAGGATGCGGATACACAGATACCACACACACACACATGAACATCCATACATACATATGTGCACACAGATACAGTTACACATACAAGGATAAACAGATAAATTTGTGAAATGTTTTAATTAATTTACGGAACGAGCATTTGTTGTTGTTTTGACTTTAAAGTTGCGACAAAGCAGCAGAGCAAAATCCCTTTCCCCTTTTCCCTTCCCTCCCCTCCCCTCCGCTCCCCTATCCACGCCTCCCCTCACACCGCCGAAAGCAAAACAACAAATAAATATAACAAATAAACAGTGTAAACGTTACCCCCGTCCCCGACCCCGACCCCGACCCCCGTACCCCATGTGGCAAGCAGATTTGCAGACAACGAACAAATAAGCTTTGGCAACAACTTTGAAGCGGTGCAGCAGGACGGGGAAGGACGGGGCAGGAGAGCAACAGGGGCCACAGGGGCAGCAGAAAGAGCCACGAAACTGCAAAACTCATTGCACTTTAAATTGAAATCAGTGCAGGAGATACAAGAGGTTGCCTCCCAGTCCCCAGTCCCCAGTCCGTGCCCCCAGCTCTGACTCTGACTCTGTAGATGCCGCTGGCTGTTAGTGTGTGTGTGTGTTGTTGCAAGTTGATTCTTTTTCTGGCTGCCCTTTTTTTTAGCGAGCGCGCGCGCATTTTGCGGTTGACAGTTGACACAGTGCTCTGTGGCAGTGGCAGTGGCACTTTCGGGAGGACCTGCAACAGGAAAGGGTGCCCAGCACCACCCCCAGCCCCTGCCCCTGCCCCTGCCTCTGCCCCACTCTCCATTCACCGAATGGTCCTGCCAGCAGCACTGGCACTTGTCTGGCAATTGGTTTTTGGTAAATGTTGCACTGTTTAAGCTCTAAAATGCTGCCATTAAAATGTGCTTTTCTCTCCCCTCCCCTTCCCCTCGGGCTCTCGTATGTGCCTCCTGGCCACTACTGTCTGTGTGTGTGTGTGTGTGTGCCTCATTACGTTTGCGCATTTGCCATATTGGTTTTAAATATTTAAGCGCCTGGCATTTGTTGTAAACGTTAATTGAAGTCAAATACTACATACGTGGATCCCCGAAAAGGTAGTGGCAGTGGCAGAGGCAGAGGCAGAGGCAGGGGGAATGCCAGGTGAAGCAGAGAGTGCGGGGGCTGCCACTTCCACTCCCACTCGCCCCATCCCATCATTATCGTAGACGGAATCTACTGCCCCCACCACCTACCTAATCGTGGACCGTCGCTGGTCATCGATCAAGAGATTTACGGAATCCAATAAACCACGCAACAAGCAACGGGAAAACAGACACAACTTTCACCCGAAACACACAAAACACAAAAAACAAAAAATCAGAAACTGGTTCGCCAAATATTACCTCATGGCAGCAGAAGCAGCTGGAAATCGTAGAAGATTCAAATGAATCAGAGATCCAAAGTGGCAGCGAGAGAGATTCACAGAGGCACACAAAAGGTAATTAACACTGCCCCACACTGCTAGGCCACACTGCGAGAGAGAGCAGACGCTCTGGCGATGGGGGATGGGGGATGGAAGATCCTCCCTTTCTCTGCCTGTTCTGGAGAGAAGGATGCTCTCTGAGTCACTTTTATCTGTGGCATGTACGTTTCCTGTGGCCACAAAATCAAGTCGAACTCAGGCCCTGGCTGCCCCTCCCCACTCTCCCACTCCACAGTGCCAATCCCCAGTTCATTGCACAAAAGGCAAAGCCGCAAAGCAACAAAATAAAATTATTGTAAAAAAAGAGACAGAAAGACAGAGCGAGAGAGGGAGAGCTGTATCCGCGCTTAGCCATAACATAAATTATGGACTTTTGTTTAAAACCGCAGCAGCAGCAGCAGCAGCCGCAGCCGCAGTAAAAATAAAGATAGAAAATCAAAGCTGGAAAGACTCGGTCCACGGATACCCAGGGAGGATCGAGGGGGGGCTGTGGTCTATGAAAGGGGTAACCGCATCCCGGGAATCGTGTCAGAGAGACAGAGGCAGAGACAGGAGATACTCCAGTGCTAGTCAGCAGATGAGACGGCAGACACGTGTGTGGGTCATGGATACCCCAGTGGCATATTCTGGAGACATATCCTGGAGTGGCCGCCCTCCGTATCTGCCCCTGCCTCTCCGATTGAGTTCTTTTCGAGTGTATTTATGCGCTCATTTCAAAATGATGCCCCCACCATCGTCAGCATGGGAATAATTGTATTGTTCTCCTCGCCTCCATTTGGCATTTGTTTGGGGCCTGCCTTTTGTGCGAATTTCTGAATCTGAATCTGAATGTGAATCTGAATGTGAATGTAAATCCACAATGAGCTGTTGGGCTGGCTTTGTGCTGCTGCTGCTGCCAGAGGCATTGAACTGTAATGGCCAGAACCGAAAAGCCAGCACACAAGACGGTCAAAAAAGAGGGAGAGGGGCAGGCAGGGCCGCGTTTCCCACTGCTCAAGGCCAGGCACAAGCGAAGGCCCAAGCGGAGACTCTCATTTATGGCAGTTAAAAAGTTATTAAAACAATTTTAGCCGCAATTAGTGGGGAACCTAATGGCAATGACACAATTGTCGGGGCCCGAAAACCTCGTTCCTCCTGATCCTCCTGATTCGATTTCCTCGGCTTTTCTGGGCCACGCTCTCTCTAGTCCGGACTGAATCGAGTCAATCGAATGGGGCAAGCATCCAATTGAATGCATCGCATTTTTGGGGTGAGGTGACAATTTAATAAGCCAGAAGATTGGCTGCCACAGGGGCTGCCCTTCCAACGGCCGTCCATACCACAGCAGCAGCAGCAGCAGCAGCAGGAACAGCAGCAACTCTCTCTGTGCCTCTGAATGTGTCTGTGTATCTGTGTCTGCAACTGTCCGTCTGTGTATCTAATCTGTCCACTCTTTCGAGATTGGTTTGGCAACTTGTTTGCGACTCTAGTCTGTCTGTTTGCTGCTACTTCTGTGGTTGCTGCTTCGACTGCTGCCTCTTCTGCCGTTGCTGCTGCATTTTGCCGGCTCATTTCAACTTGGCTCGAATGCATTTTCCATACAAACATAGAAGCGACACCCAGGCAGACGTGCACAGATGAAGGGGCAGGGGCGGGGGAATGGGAATGGGAATGGGAATAGGACAGAGGCAGAAAACCGCAATTTGGTTGGGGAATGGGGCATAGAACTGGCTGCTGCGCCTCTTCCATTCCTTGGACTGTGGCAACGTTTTGCTTTATTGGCTTTATTGACTTTTGGCAAGTCCTTTCTTCCCAGCCCCGCTCTCTCCCTTCCCCGCTCTCTCTGCGGCAGAGAGCACAGTGATTACAGGGTATCCCCCAATTCGTTTCACCCTGATTGCTGCTGGCTGCCGACTGCCGACTGCTGGCTGTGTTTATTCTCTTATAAAAATAAATAAACCCAAGACACGGGCCCGAATCTGTGAAAGATTCCTCGGGGGCAGGACAGTGGCTGTGGCAGCCAGAGCAGGACAGAGCAGCAGCAGCAGCAGCAGCAAGCCGTGAGGCACCGCAAAACTGGAAAGTTGTTTGGTCAGTTCTACTGCTTGCAGCAGCGGCCACAGTCACAGCGACAGCAACAGCCACTCGTACAGCATTTAGTGTTGCAGTGTTGCAGTGTCGCGGAGTGCTAGCTGTTTGGGTTTTCTTTGAGGGAAACTAATGGGAAAATCACTCAATTTCGCGGCAGCAGCAGAACTGCAGCGAAATGTGTGTCACACGCGGAGATGCGTGCCACAGCATCCAAAACTGGATGCTGCCCCAAGGCCCAAGATCGCAGAGCGTCCCTCGCTCTCTGTGGCTCTCTGTGGCTCTCTGAGAGCGGAAGAGCGGCTCGCTGTGTTAGAAATTCAGATACAGGCCTCGCGAGTCGCGACTCCGAGGTTCTGTGCCACTCGAGTGTTTTCTGGCTTTTTGTGGATGCTTTTCCATTGGGTTTCGGTCGAAATCTGGTTTTTGTCTCTCTGTCTCTGTCCCTGTCTCTTTCTGTTTGGCTCTCTGCTTTGTTTTGTTGTTTTCTGCTTCTGATTCTGTTTCTTTTTTGGATTTGCATGAAGCTGCAAGTCGAGACTGAAGTTGAATCACCGATATCTTGCAGATACTTTTTTTACTGCAAAATTTCGTATCTTTTGGGGGTTTTGGACTCTGTCAAACTGGTTTTTGGGTTGGCACAGGACACATTTCAGTGTCAGGCGTGAAATCCAACCGTTCAATCCAGCAATTAGCTCTCAAGAGAGAGAGAGCGAGAGAGAGAGAGAAAGAGCCATAATTAATAAAACGTTGCCCGAATCCAAATGTTGTTTCGGCCAAATTGCTTTTGATTTATGCCTAAAGTCGGGGGTGGGGCAGAGAGTGGAGTGCTTTGGCCATGGCTCTGGCTCTGGCTTCCCCTTTAAGCCAAATTTATGACGAGCTGCAAGCGTTAACCTTAGCCGGCAGATACACGCGCACAAAGCCACAGAGATAAACAGATACACAGATACAAAGGCGAAAGTGAAAGCAGCCAAAAAAAGAAGCAGAAACTTGCACTCTGCCGATCTGTGTCTCTTTTTCGCTCCCACTCTCTGCTACATCCCTCTCTGTCGCTGTCTCTGAAGTGATTTTATTACCACTTTTGCTGCTTCTTTTGTCTCTGTTTCTGTCTCTGTTTCTGCCTTGCCTTTGTTTTTTGTCATACCCTCTCAAAGTAGGGGTATCTCTGCACTGCAGAGAGCAGAGAGAGAACAAAGGAAGGATATTCTTTTCGCATACGAATTGGAACATAAGAGATCGAATCCATCCTAAAACTAGCCACAAATCTCACCAGAAATCCTACAGAAAACAACCTGCAAGAGTATCTATGTCTTCGTTTTGTTTTTGGTTTTATCCAAGCTTCAAAATTAAATGAAATGCTAAGAAACAAAAAAAAACAACAAAAACAAAGGCTACAAAAAATGATTACAACGATTTATACGTAGTGGCGAGGCGCAACGTGAGTTTCGGCCTCACGTTTCCTCTTTATTGCCTCTGCGGCGGATTCGTTGTTTCTGCTTTTGCCTGCTCTTGCCTGCTTTTGTTGCCTGCTTTTCATGTGGAGCTCCGTTTTGGGCCGCTTGGCTATTTTCTCGTTCGGTTATTTAATGATTTAAAGATTATGCACGGCTCACCAGGCCCAGAGACCCTTTTACACTCCTGGCCCCCTCTGAAGGGGACTGGACTCCTCTCACTGCCTCTATCCCAGCTTTTTTCGGTGGCTGCCACAAGCTGCAAAAACTTTCGCTTTTTTTACACCTTTCTGGGACCAGAAAGAGAGAAGAGACTGGTAAGGGGGTGGGGGGAGGGGGTGTTGTGTAATGTTAATTTTGGGACGAAGACCGAGAAGGTGTTGAAATTGCAGATAATGTCTGCGGTTTGTTGTTGCCTTTTTGTTGGATCGGATCTCTCCCTCGCTCGCACACATCATCTGATTGAAGGGGCGGGTGGTAGGGGGAACGGACTGCTGTTTACACTCGAATGAAAAGGAATCTCTATTAAGCGACCCAATTAGAGAGTGGTTGAGTGAAGGGGGGAGCTCTGGAGAGGAGCAGCCACTCGGAAGAGGTTTTCTTAAATGGTTTTTCCGCTCTTTCGTCCTTTCCTTCTGGAACAGCTGAGCAGCAGATATGTATCTAAGATCCGTGTGATCCAGAAGTATAAATGGTACTAAGTATATGACAGAATATGAAATGGGAATCGGAATCGGGGAACCTCCAAAATATGCTAATCGAGGGCAGAGTACTTACCCCACACACACCGACACCGACCCCCACCACCCACTCCGAGACAAAGGCTGCTTAAGGGAGAGACAGACAAACAAACAGATAGACAGACAGACAGACGGTGTCTCTGACACAGTTTTGCAATTGTTCAATGGGCAAACACAATTAAAATTGTGAAACACGACTTGGGTTTTGCTCTTGACGCTGCTGCTATCGTTGTCGTCGTAGTCGTTGTAGTTGTTGTTGGAGCCACAGAAATGTCAAATGTTCATAGCGATTCTCGTCGAGCTGTTGTGTCGTTGAGTGAGAGCAGGGAGGGGCTGGGAGCAGAGAGTTGGCCATATAATGAGACGTTTAGGCAGGCCATTAGACAGATAGCGCGCGCATCCGTCAGATACAGCTACAGCTACAGCTACAGCTACGGGGGGAAAGACGGAGAAAGACAGCTGCAGATACGAACGAGAAGTACACGCGGCATCGATTATTTGCTTCAGAGGGAAAACTGGTTCTTTGGCAGTGCCCCGTGTCCCCGTCCCCCCGTCCCCACCAACTATGGCGATAACTATTTCAAACCATAAATGCGTGGGAAACCGCGACTAAGGCAATCCGCTAGCCGGTTCGCTTTTTTATTCGCGTACCGATGGATAAGGTATCTATATCTGAGGCACCAGCGCCAGTGCCCCCCAAAGAGAGCCGTATGCTTCTAGATTTCCTTCTAGATCTTCAATTACAGATAAACCAGAACTCATTATAATAAAAATGAGTTATTAAAACCCCAAAAAACTTTTCGCCGAAATCTAGTCATCCGCCAGAGAGTAATGGGGCTTCAACCCCGACCCCCGACCACCGACCACCGAGCACCGACCTCCGACCACCGACCATCGACCTCCTGGGGTTTCGGGTTGAACTTTAGACCAAAGACTACTCTTCCCTACCCCGCTTTTCTTTTGTTAATTTCTTGGAAGCTGTCAACGATGAGAATTAATTTTTACACCAGAAACATAGTGTGTCTTCCTGGTTGGTGGGGAGGAGTGGGAGGGGGAGTGCCGTGTGGAACAGGAGGAGCATCAAATCATGCAAGAAATTTGTTACTGACATAAAAATTACCATCATTATAGTGTCTGAGGCACACAATCCCCTCGAACCCCATCCCCCATCCACCATCCCGAGACGAAAATACGAAACACGAAACAGGAAGAGACAACATACGAGTCTACGGACAGCGGGACAAAAGGCAATGTGTGGTAATAGAAAATGTCGAAATATAGGAGGAACGATGGGGAAGCGAAACCCGAGACGGGGACCATGCCAACACAAAGGAGGCATGAATGGAGGAGAAGAGAGCCAGAGGATGGACAGACGTATGAATGGATGGATGGCTGCTGGGTGATCGATGGTGCCAGAGGTAGAGGTTACTCCGGGAAGAGCTGGGAGCTGGAATAGATTCACGAAAGAGTGGGTAAAGAGAAAAGACTCACCTGCGCATGATGGGCAGCGGCAGCGTGAAGCGTCCGTCGCTCATGAGGGGTGGACCCGCTGGACCCGGTCCGGGGAGGGGCACCGTAGAAATCACGGATGTCAGCATTGCAGGTGGCACGGTTGGTGGTAGCGGCGGCGGGGGTGGCGGTTGCTGTGGTGGAGACTGCTGCTGCTGTGGGGAGGGAGGCACCACTGTGATGGGCACGGGCAAGGCGCTGTACGGCGGTGGGTAGTGCGGGTGCAGGATATCCGGAAGGAGGGCACGCGCCAGGCCCATGGCCGCGGGATGTGGGTGGTGCAGATGCGGGGGCGGGTGCAGCTGCGGAGGGGGTGCTGGAAGAGGTGCATGGTGACGTCTCGGGTGATGCGGGGGAAACTGCTGCTGCTGCTGTTGCTGCTGCTGTCGCCGTTCCCGTCTCTCCCGACGTCGCTGCTCTCGTGTGCGCATCTGCTGCTGTTGCTGCTGCTGTTGCTGTTGGTGCTGCTGCTGGGAGGAGGGGGATGCGGCGAGGTCATCCGTTTGGCATTCAGTGGAGGTGAAGGTGCGTGGGGGGGTGGCAACGGTTGTGGCATTCACATTGATTATATTGACACTGTTATCATTCACGTGATTGTTGCTGTTGCTGTTGCTGCCAGCTGCCGCTTGTGGCGCTGCAACATGCGGCTTATCCACAGTGGGACTCGTATTATTATTTAGCTGATTTTGGACACTTGTTGCACTAAACACTTTTGCAGCTGCTGCTGTTGCTGCTTCTGTTGCTGCTGCTGGCACACAATTATTTATCTCCACCACACAAACACCGTTATTGTTGTTGACAATGCTCGACGAGGGCGGCGACGACGACGACGCGACCGAGACGCGATTGCTGCTAGTACCGTTATTATTATTATTATTATTATTACTGTTGTTGTTGTTCACTTGAATCGTGAGACTCGGCTGACGCTGGCAGGACTTTGCAGTTGCAGTTGCAGTCGCAGTCGCAGTCGCAGTAGTCGTTGACGCTGACAGCACAGCAATGTTGCTAACGCTCTGGCTCTGCTCTGTAGGACTTTCGCTCTGATTGTTGTTGCTGCTGGGAGCATTAAGAAACACGCTGCTGCTGCTACCCGCATTCGAATTCAGATTCGGATTCGCAATCGCAGTTGCTGCTGCAGTTGGCGACACTGCCACTGCATTGGCTGGCACATTCAAACGCATCTCGACGTTGGCGTTATCAATATCCGACTGGTGTCTCACCTCGCGCTCAAATTTACTTTCACTCGCGCGAAATTCGGCGTACAGACGCTCGAGTTCTGCCAAACATTTGTTGGGCCGCAGCAGGCTGCCGTCGCTGCTGTTTTTATACGACGCCGACGACAATGAATAGTTGCTTGTGCCGCTGCTGCCGGTTGTTGTGAACGCGTTGAATTTTGTCGAGCGAGTGATCGTTGGGCGCTCTTGGCTGATTGTGGTACGTTCGTGACTGTCGCTGTCGCTCTCCCTGGTTCTCTCTGGCTCTCTCCGCTCGCGGTCGCGCTCTCGCTCTCCGGCTGCAATGGCACAGGAAACAGGTTGAGTGACCTGGCGGCCTGCTCTCGAGCTGGTTTCCTCTATTCCCGTTGTTGCTTTTGCCATTTCGTGCTCATCGCCAGCTTTGCCTCTTCTCTGTTCATTGATAATGCAATTCGCTCCGCTGCTGCTGCTGCAGTCGCTGTCGTTGTTGTTGTTGTTGTTGTTGTTGCTGCTGCTTGTCTTTTCTCTGATTTGTTGTGATCTTGCATTCGTTGCTGGACTTTGTTTTTGTCTTTGGCTTATTTCCGTTGCTTTTGTCGTTTCAGTGTCTCTTTTGTTGCTGCTTTGCTTTATTGCTGGCGTGAATGAAGCGCAATTCTACAAAGAGAAAGAGAGTGAGAGAGTCAAAGGGAGAGCATGTGAGAGAGGTTATATTAAAACAAAGGTAAAGCGAGAGAGCCGGCACCCACATTGAACAGCTCAGCGTACTTTGAAAACTTTGCAGAGGAGACAGCATACCTTGTATTTGATATGCCTTGATTTAAGTTTTGAATCGTAATTAATGCTAATTGCTGAGGGATTAACCCCGCAACCTGGGGGAGTTCTCCCATTTTCCCAAAAGCAGGAATGGAACCAGGAAAAAAGGTGACTCCCCCGTCCTGGTGTGGGGCAGGAGCTGTGGCATGGTCTGTGGCAGGCGCATAAATGTGCGCTTAATTGAATTAATTAAGCCAACGCATAAACATAAAACCCGTCACAAGTAATTGTTGTTTCTGTTGCGGGTGCTGTTGGTGATATCCCAGGCTGGGTCTCTACTGATAAAGCTGTTGCTATGCTCCCTCCTCCCTCGCACCGGATAAACATACAGACAATAGCATCATCCCCCATCCGCGACCTCCCTAAATCCGACCCTGACTCCGGGACTCCGATTCGACTCTGATGCCCCTCTTACATACATCCACAGAGATGCGATGTGGGTTATGGGCCATGTGGATGGATATGTACGAGCAGTGTACACTAAGCAAGGTAGTCGCATAGAGAGCAGCAAAGAAGGTATTCGTAAGTGTCAAAATGACAGAAGAGAGAGAAGAGAGCTCACAACTGTTCACAACAGACTGAATCGAAAGAAGCAAAACAGAGAGCGAGCGAGCCGATAATGCTACCTTGCTTAGTGTACACTGTGTACGAGTATATTGTGGAAGTTGTGGATGTGAGATGTGGGTTCTAATTATGTTACGCTGTGTTACTTGCATTAATTGCGTCACAGAAATATAATGTGATTTACTGTTAGCCCTAGCCTTCCCCCCTCCATTCTCTCACTCCCTGATTGTTCCAATGGAGAATGGAGTCGCTGCTGTTGCTCAGTCGACTGCATTACGATTGCGATTGTTCGTCGCCTCACACACTGCAATCACAGAGGCAAAAAGAGTAGGAGAGGGAGAGAGCAGACCCGACCCGACTGCACAACCGAAAACCGAAACTCATCCTCACCTAACGGTGCTTGTGAGCTTCTTTGGTTCTTGCTAGAGATGAGCGCTGACCTAGCTAGGAATTCCGTCATGGCACGAAGATTAATGTGCATAAGCACGAATATTCAGCAAACTCACAGTAACTTTATTCTTTTGTATAAAATGTTTACATGGTGGAAAATAAATCGGGATAATCTTTTCAAAAGATCAAATAAATATAAATATGTGCAAGACACGCACGAATTGGAGATCTGCCGAGCACGGCCCATGTCCATCTCTAGTTCTTTCACATAAATCACTCGTCATGAGTCAGTCGCCAGAGCCACATACGCGTCAATGGGGGTGAAGAGAAAAATGTGGGGAGCGACCCATATGCGGATGGGGAGCGTTATGGAGAAGAGCTCTGCTTAACCCATTTGTTCCTGCTTATAATGCTCGGCGATCCGTGATGAAGAACAGATTGAACAGATCGGATCGGATCGGATCGGGAATATGTACTTATTGCGCTTGATTGAATACCTGAATGGTGAATGATCCCCCCCTTCGACACTGTTCCAACTACTGTTTATTGTTCAGTAATGCATATTATGCATTTTCAGTGGTGTCCCCGCATCTGTTCCCCTTCCCATTCCACTTCCCTACCCCAGCCTTTGTTCTTTGTTTGTGTCATTTTTGTGCGGTCAATTTTCCGTTTCGCTGACGCAACATAAACAAATTATGGATTATTCACAGAAAAACAGACCACTTGCGAAGGGGTAGGGGCGGATGCAGGGGTTGCTATATCTATACTTTATATTACAATATGAATATATGTATATGTAGATATGTATGTACAGTGGAAACAAATGGGGAAGTACAGCCCCCGACTCCGTATTCGGTATTGATAAGCAACATATGGCGCTTATCGGGAGGCGGAGGAGGGATGCTTGCGGCACTTAAGGGCCTAAGTGAAGCATTAGCCCTTATCGGGTCTTCTGTGTTACAAGGGGGGATGTTGGAGATGGGAGAGGGGAAAGGGGAAGCTGTCAATGGGTCCGATAAGGCGACAGTTCGACTTTGCGTTCCCATTCGACATTGGCGGCGCCAACATAATGTCTGTTGAACCCTTGACATCAAATTTGATGGCGCCCCATTAAGCAGCTAAAAGCGTAAGTACTCTTTATAGATGGGGTGTGGGTTGGGGGCGAGGCGAGGCGACAATTTTATGGGACCCCGGACTCACCTGCGATATGTAGTCGTCCGTGAAGGAGCGCACCAGACGCTCAGCGGGAACATTTGCCGTTAGTGGAGCAGCCTCGGCTGTCGGCGATCGTTGCGATCTATCACATGGTTCGGTCTCCGGCTGGGATCCACTCCTGGGGCGAGCCACGCTCGACGTGGCCAGGAGGGAGGTCGAGCCCTTGGCCGCGTAGAGCGACTCGTAGGAGGGCGGCTCCTGGATAGCCGTTGCCGCCGAGGAACACCATTGGGTCAGAGTGTGGGCCGGACTGCCGTAATACGAGGGGTAAGAGTATCGGTTGCGCCTGCCCCCTCCGGCTGGGCCACTTCCCTCTGCGGTGTCCGCCTGTCCGGCTTTGGCCAAGTCGAAGCCGGCGATGGCCGCATCGAATGCTCTAAAACTAAAATTGGGATAGGAAGGCACGGGGGGTAGCGGCAGCGGCAGTGGCAGTGGCAATAGAAGAGGCAACGACTCCCCTGCTGGTGGGTGATGTGCGTAGATGGGGTGAAGGTGGGAGGAGCGGGCGTGTGAGTGGATGGGAGGCTGGTTCAGGGCCGAGGCCTCGTAGCTGCTGTGCGATTTGTGGAGCTTCCGGTTGAGGCGCTCGTCATCGTCCTCCTCTTCCTCCTCCTCGCCCTCCGAGGAGCTGGGCATGGGCGTCCGCTCGTAGGGGGTCCAAAGCATGGAGGACAGGGCCTCCTCCACATCCGGCGGCGGCCGTTGTCGGCCCGCTCCCGATCCTGATGATGCTCCAGCCCCATGGCTGGGCGTGTTGCGTTCAGACAACGACATGCTTGCCGCTCCCTCATCGCTCAGCGTCGGCGGTGATCGGAGGAGCACTCGATTCGGAGTCGGAGTCGGACTTGAAGCGAGGCCAGCATTCTGAAAGGAAAAGGAGGAGAAACGAATGAAACAAATCCAAATGTAAATGGAAAACTTTTAACTAAGCAAATGGCTGACAAATTAAACGCTTACAATGCCCCAATTCCTCAGTTAAAAAAGTTTTTAGACCCACCCTCCCTACCACCCTCCCCAGCTAGCATCCATCCTTCCATGGATCCCACCCATTCCACATCCAATTTGATAAATTGCGATTAAAGCATTTAAAATTGGAGAAAAAGGTTCCCAGACTGGGTATCCCCATCGAGAGCTGTCGTCCCACTAAGTGAATATACCCGCTGGCAGGGGAATAAACCCGAGAAAAACCCAAAAACTGAAAAACCCCAAAACGAAATAAGCCAGCAGACATGAAAAACAAGCTTCCGTTTTGTGGAAAATATATGCAGAAAAGTTTGCGATGCAAAGTTTCTCTGGCGTGCCAGCACAGCCTCCTTCCTCCCGCCCTGTCCCCTGTGCCTTGCTCCAAGGAGGCAAGTAAAACTTTGCCGCACACACACACACACCCTCCACTCATGAAGGGAGAAAGAAGAGTAGGCTGTGAGCCAAGTTTAAACTGGCATCGAGTGGTGGGAAAATGGCTTAACGGCCGTCGTTCTAAGCGGGAGACATTGAAACGGAAATGGCTGGCCATGGACGTCACTCGATGCCATCAGGAAGGGGAGCGGGAGTGCAGGGGGAATGCACTGGGAGGCGTCCATTGACTGCACCACCCACGGAGCGAGCAGCCGCAACAATAGGAGTGGGGAGTGGGGCAAGTTTAAGCCGCATGAACAGGACTGAGGACTGGGACCCCGAAGTTTTATGTGTTGCATATCCTGAGGCGCTTGACTGTTCTAATTTTTTCGCTCGCCCGCTCGCCCTTCTTCCCCGGCGAGCTCTCTCTCCTCTCTCTTGTTGTGCTTCTTCCTCTCCATCTTTTTGGGCGCTTTGTATGTTTGTGGGTTTCCACCATTGAATTGCTTGCTTTCTTTCTTTCTTGTTCTTTATTTCATTCTCTTCTTGTCGTATCCAATGCTCTTCGAGAACGTGAGGCATGCACTATTCATGACTGTGCTTGCAACAGGCAGAAGTTATCAAGCCATCAAGCTCTTTGAATTCCACATATTTTAAGGAAATGAGGAACTCTTCTTTGGAAGACCATCATACCTTAATCATATAATATTTATCTAGCAGTCTATCATATTTAGTTGCTGCTCATTTTGAGAGGTTTCTTGGGGTATCTTTTAGTCGCAAACGTCCGCTAAGATTCTCTTTTTTTCGTGTGTGTTTTTGTGTTATGCTTAAATAAAGATTTGTGTTAGTGTGCTTCATTCATTCATTGTTGTTGGGGCGCACTTTCCTCGATTGTTTGTGTGTGTGTGTGAGTGTGGGGCAAGTTTATGTGCATTTCTGGCCTGTATTGTTGTCATTCTCTTTGGTCGCCATTTCATTGTTGTGTCGAAGAGGAAGGCAGAAGGCAGTGGCAGAAACAGCAGAGGAAACACTCATTCACTCACACAATGGCATGCCTCGTCGAGTGGCAAGCGCACAAATTAATACGTATGTGCAACAATTGAGAGTGTGCGATTGTGTGAGTGGCAGAGTGTGTGTAATATGCATGCATGTTACCTACTTTTGTGAGCTTTTAATTAACAACAGGCTTTCCACAGAGAGAAAAGCGGAAGAAAAGCCTTGAAATCTTAAAAGGCTTTTGTGCGGCAGGCCTTTGTGGGGATTTGCAATATGTGGCATCCCTGTCCCTGCTCTGTCCCTGCTCGGAGCTCGTTAAATATTCATTTTGCTGAGAGTTGCATACATATATAGTATAATGTGACCCGATTCAGCTGGATTTGCAGCAGCTTTGATTTCAAAATCTTTCGGAAATGAGAATTTGCTCAATTCTTAAAGCTCCACAGAAATATCTCAGAAAAAAACACACCGGCACCAATCCCCAGAGCCAATACAAATATTTATCCAAAGTTGTGGCCCTGCGATAAAGAAAACTCTGAAGAGCCCCAGCCCCAGTCCTAGCCACCCACCCCTCCGAAAATGTCACGCAAATGAGCAAAATTTGTGCAGCTCTTTGCAGCATGGCATTCAATGAAATTATTTACATAAATATTCAGAGAGAGCGGGAGGTTCTTTGGCATACTCGTATTTTGTATTCTTCATTTTTTTTATTTTCTATTTTCATTTTTTTATTTATATTTTTATTTTCATTTTTATTTGACTAGACGTGCGTCAGTCAATCATGGCCCAGAATGGCAGCGGAAAACTTTTTGCCAGCTCCCCCGCTGGGGAATTCGCCAAGAAAAAAGTTGGATTGGAGGTGAAGCGGGGAAGGGGAGGCCATCGACAGAAGTAGCAGCAGACGAGCAAATTGCTGCCAGTATGTTTGTAATGCAAACAAACTTTATCTAATTAAAGGAACACGTGTTACACAGCGAGAGAGGAGACGCAGAAGGAGACTGCTCTGCTCTTCTCTGGCTCTGCCTCTGCTGCCCCTGCTGCTGCTACTGCCCCCATCTCGTCTCTCGTCTAGGCAGCGTCTTCATCTTGAGCATCCTTCGAACCATCATCATCGTCTTGGGGATCGACATGGACAGCTTCATCTGGGCGTTCGCCCTTACTGGCAGCTGCTTTACATTGATGACGACGCACTCGAAACGCTTTTGATGTCTCACTTTGCATTTGCCGATTCGACATATTCTCGCTTGCGACTCTGTCAATGAATGTGTGTGTGTGTGTTTCTCTCAATGCGTATGCGTCTGCGGGCGCTTCCGCTTCCTGTGTATGTGTGTGAGCCGAAACTCTGCCGAGACCCCCTTAGGCCTCTCATGGCTGACTGGGTTTCGTCTCTAGTCCCGGGACTGGGAGCTCGACTGCCTGTCGAGTGCCTTTTGAGTTGTTTGTCAATATGTAGACCATTATTCAATCAATATATTGACACACATTTCATTTCCTCTTCGCAAACGCGCCACCCCCTCGTTCCCCTCGTGTCCCGTGCGGTCCCCCTCCCCGTCTCACGCCAATAATCCGGCCAAGTGCTAATCGCAAACAAAGTAGTTTTTGCTTGAGTTCCATTTCAATTTCTTTTGACGTTTACTTCGTCCCCTCGTTTTGGCCTATTTTTATGGCTCGTGGCTGTTTGCTTTTCTTGCTTCTCCCTCGTTTCAGTCTTCGTCTTCGATTCGATTCGATTGATTCCCTTAGCCAGTTTTACGTACTTTTGACACACTTCCAAGGCTCTGCTGCTCCGTCAAGGCGTGCCCATGCCCCCTGGGACATACATTTCCGCTTAACTATTGTACTCGGGATGAGGGCCCGAACCCGGCACCAGGACTATGCTGCCCTTAAATTCAATTTGAAGCCAGAGTCCTCTTCTATTTGCACACGAGTCGGGACGGGACCCGGGCGCCGATTCCTTGGCATTTTCCTACTCAGTTTCCCATTTTTAATTTAATTCTGCGCCTTTTGCTGGGGCACTTAAAAAGTTTCCCTGCTCGCGGCCGAAAAGTAGGCAACGATGCGGCGATCTCTTAAGCCATTCCAAGGATTCATTTCCTTTCGTTGCGATTCGTTTCATTTCGCTTCGATTTGAGGAGAAAGGAAGATGGTGAAACAGAGTAGGGATTACCACTACGACAACAGTAGTTAGGGGATTTGTTATGCCAAGCCAAGAGTTGAATCCTGAGGCAGATCCGGCACCTAATCCTTATTGAATCACTTGCCTCTTCCCCCCACAAGAAACGTTTGATTCTGCGACTGCGATATTCAATTTAACTTTTTCAGGCTGCTACGGGGTACGGGCCCTTCTTCAATTAACCAACTCTAAAACACGATGCAAACTTGGCCAAAGCGAACGCGGCCAGTCGAAAAGAGTTGAGTGGCCTCCGGTACTGGGTACTGGGTACTACTCACCTTGCCGTCGACGTCCACTGGCAGCAGTGTACTTCGCTCCACTCCAGTCCTGTGAGGGAGCCTTTAAAGCTTCTGCCTTTGACTGCAGCGATCTCTTGAAAGTTTTGAAACCAAGGCCCTGGCCAAGTTTTTCCTCTTCCTTAATTATGCTAAAAGCAGCAGCAGCAGCAGCTACAGAAGCAGCGGCTACCACTCTTCGCAGCGGGAGGAATGAATATTTACACCTGCCCCACGGCTAGATGCAAGTGTGGCGCCAATGTCAAAGCCATCAAGTGCGGCAAATGCGGAAAGTGCGGCAGGGGGCAGATACGAGAGGGCACACAATTTGAAAAACAACACACACGACTTGCGGCTGGTCCTGACCTTCGCAGGAGAGTTTCAGTTTGATTTGCAGCTGCTTTTTCTGTTGGTTTTCACTTTTCACATTTCACATTCCACAGACACGTGCAGTGCTTTTCGATTGCTTCTCAACTGTCTCTGGCGGAAAAGTTTCGCATCTTTCGGAGACACACGCTCGACCTGAAGCCGGGACTCGCGGGCTCTAGCTCTGTCTACTCCGGCGGACAAAATGAACTGACGGTAGTCGGATGGAACAAAGGCTTTTCAATGCGAACCTGACTTTAGTGGAAGCCCCAAAACCCAACACGGACGCGCTCTCCGCCTGCGAATCTCTCTGGTGAGTCTGCGCAGGGGCACCTTCGATTCTCAGAAGTTGCACGTGCTTCCAGGCATTTCCCTCCATTCTCTCTCTCTCTCTTTCCCTCTCTCCGCCGGTCTCTCAGGGAGTGAGAAATGTTTGTTTACATTTGGCAAAATAACAAGGAGATGGAAATAGAGGAGTAGCAGCAGGCAACGCTGCAGCCAGAGCCAGAGGATGGGAAGTTGGATGTTGCCTACTTTTGGGGCAGCAATGAAATATGACTGCTGCAATTGCATTCGTCTCTTTGAAAGACAGGCGCCCGAAGGCCCCTTCTGTGGCTGCTGGAAATCGAGCAACAAGCTGCTCCATCTGTATCCCTATCTCTCAGATACGAATGCTACAGGCATCGATTCCACATGACTATATGTGATTAGTTTTGAGTGTTCTTTTGATTCGCAATGATTCCATATGGATAATGCAGTTTAGCGAACTATGGCATTATTTCTAATGGATCTCTCCCCCACTGACTGGCTAGCGTTCATGCATGGAGCTTGAGCCAGGACTCTGCTGGATCGGAAAACTTTTTTAATTATCATTAATGAACACGAAGTGCACAACAGCCGCAACGAACAATCATTGGCCAAGTTTTGCACTGCAATTATTTTAATGTTCAATGAGGTTGCAGCAGGAGTGGCAGCAGCACTGGCAGGAGGGACTGGAGCAGTCATCGCCAATGATTTATTGCCTGGGCCCTATTCTGAAGTTTCCGTTTGGCTTTCGCTCAGGGCTTTTCTGGCCAAGACCAAGCCCATTCATTGGATGTACGAAGTATCTGTGTCTTTGTGTGTGTGTCAGAGTGTGTGAAAGTTGCCGGGCTTTGGCAATTAGATAGCAAATAGGAAGGGGGAAAGTGGCACGGGGCACGGGGCATGGGCCATGCGGCATACGATAGTCCATGAAACAGCGTTTATGTTTAATGCGTTATAATGGCCGTTGTAAGTGTACATAAGTTGATATAAAAGTTTTATGGCCGGGGCGTGAGAAGCCTCTGGATCCGCCGATAAAAGGAGCCGCACGGTTTCAGAGTGGAGTGTAGAGTGTGGAGAAGGAGAGCGGAACATCCTTGTTGAGCAAACAAATCGAAGAGTTATTCCGAAAGTTATCACAACAAAACGAAATTTGCGATTTAATTCAACTCTCAACACCCGAAATGAAGCATAATTTATGGATTGGCAGCGAGAATTGAATTAGGATCGAACATTTATTAGATATTTATTGGTCTTTTTAGTGGGTTTTCCATTTGCAAATCCATGGCCTAAATGGTACGAAGAATGGGGACATTTTTGAGGTTTCTCTCTAGATAGATATGGCAGGGCTATGGCCCGGACCGTTGTAACTGTTTATTGAATTTACTTTCATATTGCCAGCCATAAATTATGTATATACAACAATTTTCCATAATTTATGCCTGCTTCAAAACAATTCGTTCCCTTTCGCCCATAAAACCCATCGAAGGGAAATAATTTCAATGGAAAAACCTAAACACGCCTGAATACCTCCCCGAGCACGGACGCACATGCACACGGACACGCACTCGCACTCGCACACGGAGAGGGAGAGGGAGGCGGAGCAGATACATGTGTTTGGAACGATATCCGTATCTATAACTGCCTCACAATTGCAGCTCACTTGCCGCAGAAGGCCCGATAAAGGAATAAACAAGAAGTTGGTGCTAGCCGGGAGCCGCCGGGGGCAAGCCGAAGTTCGTAAGCTTTTCGATAGCGTCCCTGCCTGGCGGCTGGCACCAGGACAACGATCTGGGCCGCAGGACTATGCCCGCTGGTGAGGGTATTACAGAACCATTTCCATTTCGCTGTTACACTCCTGACGACTCTCGAACTAGACCCAGGCCGCATCTATGACATATGCGCAGGCCGAGAGGAGCACAGTGGGATGGATGGATGCGTGCAAAAGGCAGACGCATCACCAGCCCCACAAAAAAAAACCTTCGATTTGAGCGCTTTTCGCTTCGAGGCAGGTTTTTCCTTTTGATGCCAGTGCATGGCAAATGGCTGTATCTGAATCGGAATCCACGGCTACACGGATCCAGGCATCCACGCATCCACACCTACCGCATATTCCAGGCTATGCCCGTGCCGCCCCTTTATGACAAACCGTGGCCAATGCGAGAGGGAAAGGGAAGGAAGGAAGTCGCAGGAGTGCTCTAGGTAACCGTAAAATAGAATCAGGGATGGGGATGGGGCGGAAAAGGAAGAAAGGAGAGTGAAAGGAAAGAATTGCAATAAAACATAAAATTGCTGACTTCAATTCGTTTGCCATTTAGGTTTCGTTTTCCCTTTTTACACCCGTCATTCGGGCAGAGACCCAGAGAGGGTATTCCGGACTCGTGGTAGAACGCGCAAGGGTAGACGAATGCATGTGTTTCCGATTCCCGGTTCCGTTCGTCGGATTGAAGAACTATCTCTCATATTTTTCACCATTATACAACTATCTTTTGGATTTATTTTCTAATGACTTCATGGACAGCCTCCACGTAAAGGGTATCTTATGGTCGTAGCCCTGATTATGGTATGCTTTTTTTTGCCATGCTCATCTGGGGCATTGTGTGGACGCATCTGATGCGTGTGTGTGTGTGTGGGTGTTTTAAGTGAGAGGGTGGCATATATGCTAGGGTGAAAGGGTGGCCTGGAGGGTGGCTGTACGGCAACCTGCGAACGCCCCTTTATATATTTTATTAGGTTTTATTTGATTTACACTTGTTTCGTACTGAAAGCATTCGCATTGCCCCTCTCCATCCCCCTGCCCAGCTTGCCCGCGTGTGTGTTGATAACTGTTGGCTGGATGCTATCAGAGTCATAGTCGAGAGAGGCGATTTCCAAACGATGAGCATTTATACGAGAACACGAAATAAGCAGAGACCAGAGAGCAGAGGCCGATCCGAGTGGAGATGATCGAATTTGAGCGAAGCTTTGGATCGTAGCAAAATCTATGCATGCCTCAGTTGCATGGACACCTCGCTAGCGACATGATCGGCTTTTTCCTTCTGGCAGCGCTTATCGGTAGCGGTTTGGGAGAACAAATTTGTAAGCAGATAGGTCATTGAGCATCTCTGATAGGCGGCCACTTATAACGAATTATTGTACTATTGTTACAGATCCCGGCTATTGCAGAACCTTCGAAAATAAGCCTGGGCAGTGCATCTACTACAAAAAATGTCCGCCCATCAAGCAAATCGTGAACAAAATTCGCAATAGCATCGAGCTTACGGATAGAGAGAATAACACCTATAGTAATGCTAGATGCTCGACGAAACATCCGGTGAGTAGAACGGCTGCGATAACTTGATGGGAAAACCCAAATGATTCCATGACGTGGTACGTGGCAGAGGTTTGTGTGCTGCGAAGATGAAATCAATGCCACTGGACTGGAGATGCTGAAGAATGAGACCGAGTGCGGCCGATTCATAATACCCAAGGTCACGAATGGTCGAGAGGTGACGATGCGCTCACGACCCTGGATGGCCCTGCTGAAGTATGATAACAATGAGACGCGCAGATACGATTTTTTGTGCGGAGGCACGCTCATTTCGAAACGTAAGTAGGATCTCCACTACCCGTATAGCCATCCCTGAACCTTCGATCCTCTAGGCTTTGTACTGACAGCAGCGCATTGCATGAACCAAGCTTCTCCGTGAGTATACAGACATTCCATTTGACCTCTAACGAAGCCTGATTCTGCCACAGAGTCGCGGTTCGATTGGGAGAGCACAGCATAGAAATGGAAGTGGACTGCGTCATGGTGGGCTCTCAGAAACGGTGCCAGCCGCCACACCAGGATATTGGTATCGAGAAAATTTTCACGCACGAGAGATACCAGCAAATTACCAAACAGAACGACATAGCACTCATAAAGCTGGACCGGGACGTGGTATACTCGAGTAAGCAAAGCCCATTCGGCCATCTGTCCATCAGCAGCCTCTTAGCAAAGAAATCAGCTAACTGCCTTTTTTGCAGATCAAATCAAATCCATATGTCTGCCCCTGAATCAGCAAATTCAAGAGTTGGTGCTGAATCAGTCTACCTACGTGGTGACCGGCTGGGGGCGGACTGAGAAGGGCCTCCTCTCCGATGTGCCCTTGGAAGCGTTTGTCAATCATCTTCCACTTGAGGACTGCGAAGAGGCCTACAGGCATGAAAACACAATCGAGAAGAATCAGGTCTGTACATCTGGCGATAAACAAGATAGCTGCTCCGGCGACTCTGGCGGACCCCTACATTACCCATTCAACTTCGACGGACCGAAGCGCTTCGTGCAGGTGGGGATCGTCAGCTTTGGAGCGGGTGAATGCGGTGCTGGACATTATCCGTCCGTGTACACGGAAGTTGCGGCATTTCTGCCTTGGATCATGAAGCATATTGCGGAGAACAACCGAGAATAGGATGAATTCTGCTGCGCACTCTCCTCCTCCGGGGCTGCACGAATCCTTTCGCCTGTCCGGCCTGAACTGGCACTCGAGCGCAATTAATTAAGTACGCACAATCAAAGCACAAAGATTTTAATTAAAAATTTTGCCGAAGCTCCACAAGTGTCTTTCATCTCCACATCCTCCTCGTCGTCTACCGTCGTCTACTGGCTGTCGGCCTGCCCACCGGCAGTCATTGTCCGGGAGCAGCACTTTGTTTCATTATTTCATTACATGCCTGAGCTGCGATTGTAAGGCTTTCAATTTAAGCCGAAAACTGTTCAACGGCAATTGGTAATTGGCAATTGACAATTGACAACTGAAAACTGGCAAAAATCGTATTGTGGCAGCACTGCCACTCTGCGCTTCGCCTGCTGCACCTTGACACACTGAACTAAGCTTGGAGAGGAAGTGCCGTGTGTCATGTGGCGAGTGGCCTGTGTGTATGCCCCACTTTTTGTGTGTGTGTGTGGGAGATAACCTTTATCCACTTAGGCCCCTTGCTCGTGAATGCAATCCTCCGGCAGCATCGGAGGCCGACGAGAAATTCTAAAGAGTGACGGTCCAGGCCCACAGGGCAGCCAGGTGTTAATGAGTGCGATAAGATCCAAATTAGAATATTCATAATTCATGATGTTTGTCGGAATATTTACCACACGCTGTCAATGGAATGGGCTCCATTGCTCTTTGCCTTTGGCTTAGCTGTCCATGTTTGCTACGGCTTCCGGCCACCACCGCACTGTTTCTAGAAGCCCGTTTGCTTCGATTTATCAAGTCCTCAAGTGCATTGATTTGGACTCTAGAACAAAGGAGGAAAACCTTCTTCAGCTGGACCACAGCCAACCCCTTTATTTCCCACTTTCATTTCCATTTCCAGTGGCTGCAGTTCTCCAGCTCCAGCTTCCCCAGCGGATTGAAGAACTATCTCTCATATTTTTCACCATTATCCAACTATCTTTTGGATTTATTTTCTAATGACTTCATGGACAGCCTCCACGTAAAGGGTATCTTATGGTCGTAGCCCTGATTATGGTATGCTTTTTTTTGCCATGCTCATCTGGGGCATTGTGTGGACGCATCTGATGCGTGTGTGTGTGTGTGGGTGTTTTAAGTGAGAGGGGGGCATATATGCTAGGGTGAAAGGGTGGCCTGGAGGGTGGCTGTACGGCAACCTGCGAACGCCCCTTTATATATTTTATTAGGTTTTATTTGATTTACACTTGTTTCGTCCTGAAAGCATTCGCATTGCCCCTCTCCATCCCCCTGCCCAGCTTGCCCGCGTGTGTGTTGCTAACTGTTGGCTGGATGCTATCAGAGTCATAGTCGAGAGAGGCGATTTCCAAACGATGAGCATTTATACGAGAACACGAAATAAGCAGAGACCAGAGAGCAGAGGCCGATCCGAGTGGAGATGATCGAATTTGAGCGAAGCTTTCGATCGTAGCAAAATCTATGCTTAGCCTCAGTTGCATGGACACCTCGCTGGCGACATGATCGGCTTTTTCCTTCTGGCAGCGCTTATCGGTAGCGGTTTGGGAGAACAAATTTGTAAGCAGATAGGTCATTGAGCATCTCTGATAGGCGGCCACTTATAACGAATTATTGTACTATTGTTACAGATCCCGGCTATTGCAGAACCTTCGAAAATAAGCCTGGGCAGTGCATCTACTACAAAAAATGTCCGCCCATCAAGCAAATCGTGAACAAAATTGACAATGGCATCGAGCTTACGGATAGAGAGAATAACACCTATAGTAATGCTAGATGCTCGACGAAACATCCGGTGAGTAGAACGGCTGCGATAACTTGATGGGAAAACCCAAATGATTCCATGACGTGGTACGTGGCAGAGGTTTGTGTGCTGCGAAGATGAAATCAATGCCACTGGACTGGAGATGCTGAAGAATGAGACCGAGTGCGGCCGATTCATAATACCCAAGGTCACGCATGGTCATAACGTGACGATGGGCTCACGACCCTGGATGGCCCTGCTGAAGTATGATAACAATGAGACGCGCAGATACGATTTTTTGTGCGGAGGCACGCTCATTTCGAAACGTAAGTAGGATCTCCACTACCCGTATAGCCATCCCTGAACCTTCGATCCTCTAGGCTTTGTACTGACAGCAGCGCATTGCATGAACAAAGCTTCTCCGTGAGTATACAGACATTCCATTTGACCTCTAACGAAGCCTGATTCTGCCACAGAGTCGCGGTTCGATTGGGAGAGCACAGCATAGAAATGGAAGAGGACTGCGTCATGGTGGGCTCTCAGAAACGGTGCCAGCCGCCACACCAGGATATTGGTATCGAGAAAATTTTCACGCACGAGAGATACCAGCAAATTACCAAACAGAACGACATAGCACTCATAAAGCTGGACCGGGACGTGGTATACTCGAGTAAGCAAAGCCCATTCGGCCATCTGTCCATCAGCAGCCTCTTAGCAAAGAAAGCAGCTAACTACCTTTTTTGCAGATCAAATCAAATCCATATGTCTGCCCCTGAATCAGCAAATTCAAAAGTTGGTGCTGAATCAGTCTACCTACGTGGTGACCGGCTGGGGGCGGACTGAGAAGGGCCGCCTCTCCGATGTGCCCATGGAAGCGTTTGTCAATCATCTTCCACTTGAGGACTGCGAAGAGGCCTACAGGCATAAAAACACAATCGAGAAGAATCAGGTCTGTACATCTGGCGATAAACAAGATAGCTGCTCCGGCGACTCTGGCGGACCCCTACATTACCCATTCAACTTCGACGGACCGAAGCGCTTCGTGCAGGTGGGGATCGTCAGCTTTGCAGCGGGTGAATGCGGTGCTGGACATTATCCGTCCGTGTACACGGAAGTTGCGGCATTTCTGCCTTGGATCATGAAGCATATTGCGGAGAACAACCGAGAATAGGATGAATTCTGCTGCGCACTCTCCTCCTCCGGGGCTGCACGAATCCTTTCGCCTGTCCGGCCTAAACTGGCACTCGAGCGCAATTAATTAAGTACGCACAATCAGAGCACAAAGATTTTAATTAAAAATTTTGCCGAAGCTTCACAAGTGTCCTTCATCTCCACATCCTCCTCGTCGTCTACTGGCTGTCGGCCTGCCCACCGGCAGTCATTGTCCGGGAGCAGCACTTTGTTTCATTATTTCATTACATGCCTGAGCTGCGATTGTAAGGCTTCCAATTTAAGCCGAAAACTGTTCAACGCCAATTGGTAATTGGCAATTGGCAATTGACAACTGAAAACTGGCAAAAATCGTATTGTGGCAGCACTGCCACTCTGCGCTTCGCCTGCTGCACCTTGACACACTGAACTAAGCTTGGAGAGGAAGTGCCGTGTGTCATGTGGCGAGTGGCCTGTGTGTATGCCCCACTTTTTGTGTGTGTGTGTGGGAGATAACCTTTATCCACTTAGGCCCCTTGCTCGTGAATGCAATCCTCCGGCAGCATCGGAGGCCGACGAGAAATTCTAAAGAGTGACGGTCCAGGCCCACAGGGCAGCCAGGTGTTAATGAGTGCGATAAGATCCAAATTAGAATATTCATAATTCATGATGTTTGTCGGAATATTTACCACACGCTGTCAATGGAATGGGCTCCATTGCTCTTTGCCTTTGGCTTAGCTGACCATGTTTGCTACGGCTTCCGGCCATCACCGCACTGTTTCTAGAAGCCCGTTTGCTTCGATTTATCAAGTCCTCAAGTGCATTGATTTGGACTCCAGAACAAAGGAGGAAAAACCTTCTTCAGCTGGACCACAGCCAACCCCTTTATTTCCCACTTTCAGTTCTATTTCCAGTGGCTGCAGTTCTCCAGCTCCAGCTTCCCCAGCGGCAGGTACGTAGATCCAGGTGTTTTCTTTTGAGCTTAGCGCTAGCAGCCCCAAAGACAAAAACAACTTCACACGCTCCGTGTCTGCCTCTGGCTCCTGCTCCTGCTACTTTTCCCTTCTCCTTACCTTTCTTCGGCTCATGTTCATCGTGAAAGGGTCCGCAGGTATTAAGGTCAGAACTATAAAACATGCAAAGCACAGGAGGCCAACAGCTGCCGGGAGTTACCTCCAGTCCATCACAAAAACAAAGACACACACATACCGAGAAAGAGAAAAACAGATAGACAATGAGTGAAGGAGAGAGAGAGAGAGAGAGAGAGAGAGAGAGAGCGATGCAAAGCGATTCAGACTCTGGACTCTGACTCGGTTACGGTGAGTCAGGGCACTTATTATTTTAACAGGAAGTACAGTGACTCCCAGAGCTTGAACCATAGTCAGGTGTTCGCTGATCAAAACAGTCAATGCTATCGCTTTTGCCTGCTTGTTTGGTTCCAGGTTCCAGGCAGCTCATGGAAGAACTGACATTGTGATCTGGAAAAAAATCTTTGATAAACAAAATCAACGACTGTATGCCACCAAGGCGTACACTTTTAGCTGTTACTGTCCCGTGACCGTGGCCGCACAGGATGCGGCGCCCATAAATATGCTACACTTTGGCGTGGTGGCCACCTATCCTATCCTCTCCAAGTACAGCTTCAACTCCGTTTTTGATGCTTTCGTGTCGGAGCAGCGACGGACCCACACACTCCCTTGTCGTTTGTGGCTGTTCTGGTTTCCGGTTAACGCACACACACACACACACAAATGCACTCTCTCATATGCATATGAAAGTGTTCCCGTGTACCGTTGAGAGTATGTGTGTGTGTGTGTGTGTGTTTTCGTGTGTAGAGTTTGGCTTGTCTGCTTTGATCCCTTGTTAATAATATAAATGATGATTTATGACCCTCAGAGGAGCAGAACCACAGCGATTGTCGAGGTTCAGCAGTCCTGCAGCTGGGTCAGCTGTGACGGGGGGTGAGCGCAAGGGTCAGGGGCCAGAGGCCAGAGTCCAGAGTCCAGAGTCAGAAACAAATGCCTAATGAATTATTGATCAACTTAAAGATGGCCAACTCTCAGCGTAATTGACAATTACTCTCCCAAAAAGGCAAGGATGAGCAGCAAGAGGAGCAGGGGAAGGAGGACTTTTATTTTTTCCAGAAAAACAACTTAGAGCTCAGCCCCTCCAAAGAGCATAAGCAAATATTTAAAGCATTTGCCAGAACATTAAAATCGAATTTCGCAACGCAAAACAACAAAATAAAAAAAGAAATCGAGACATGCACACACACAAACACACACACACACCCTGCCAGAAGTAGAAGAAGCAGAAGGAACCCCCGACATGGAAGGCATAAAAAAGCCGCAGGACTCGGTTTTGTGACCCACCAAACCAACAACAAAAAAAACAACGGAAATTTATGCAAACGAATTAGATCGGCAGGCTGGCAGGAAGCCAGAGACAGAGCCACAACCAAAATCAGTAGCAGAAGTAGGACTGGGATCACGACCAGCAGCAGGAGCAAGAGCAGGAGCAGGAGCACCCCATGCTGATTGCGCATACTAAAGTATAATGATACAATATATATTATTTGTAGAAATTTAAATATTTTTACCTTCGAGGCGATGGCCGAAAACCAATCTACTTACCACCGATAAGCTCTCGGGGCCAACTTTGGCAATTAGCCTGGAACCCCTGGTGCCGGAGGATGGAGCCGAGCCCATATCGAAGACGGGGCCTAAAAGTGCTACTGTGGAGCATTCATTGCCGCAGCTCGAATCGTTTATGGGAAACATCTAGCGGGCTGTTTGCCTTCTTATGAAATTGAAAATTGCAAACAGCGATAATAATTCATGCCCCATAGAAGAGGAGGTAGGGAAGTGGAGAGTGGGGAGCGGCGAGCGGGGAGCAGGGAGCAGAGGCCATATCATAAGTCAGAGTCGGGGCCAGAAATATAACAACAGGCGACGCATGCCAGGCACATATATCATTCTGCCAGTTGAGCGTGAATCAGAATGGAACTGGAATGGTACTGGAACCCAGTGAGAGAGAAAGAGAGAGAGATGGCATGGTATGGGAGCGTTGAATGCAGGAAAATAAAAATAAACAAGCTTGAAAGTGTTGCGGTGGGGGAGGGATGGGAAGGAAAAATAGCAACAGCAACAGCAGCAGCAGCACAGAGGTATTCGAATAGGAAGATACCCCTCGGAAACGATGTCCGTGTGAATTCCAGGGACATCAGTGAAGGAATTTACTCCTAAATCGATCAATGCTATGCAGATATAGAAGAGGTTCCAGTGCTGCTAAAGAGAATATAATTTTCATTCTAATACCTTTTGGCACATTGGGTGGGTACCAATGGTTTTTTATCCTTTTTATAGGGGGATACTTCAATGGGCAGTGGGTATGAGGAGTCGACGAAAGTTCAGAAATGTTTGAATGACAGAGAGAGTACCCTGTGCTGCCAGTGGTCCCTGTCGCTTCCCCCTCTCCATCAACCTGCTTTTCTCTCTCGCCCTCTCTCTCGTGGCGAATTCTCATTGTTGGCAACATGAAGTATCCTTAGGCCAATGCATTTGATTGTGTTTGTTGGCACACAATGAAGCCATTTGCCTCTGCTGTGTGTGTGTGTGTGTGTGTGTGTGCCTGTGTGTGCGTGTCGCTGTCTTGACTTCCCAGGGAATTGTTGCTGCCGTGTTCCCATTTCCCATTTACATGTGCGCCCCCACCTCCGCCTTGCCCCCGGACTCGCTCCTGCTGTAGCCTGCTCGTCCTAGCCCCTGTCCTGTTTCTTGTGGCGTGCCCCTAACACGGTTATTGCATTAAGCAAAGTTGTAGCCTAGATTTGAATGCCGCACGGCCGTGGCAGGCCCTCTCCCTCTCCCACCCCGTCCTATCCCCATCTATTTTGCGCCCCGGCATTGTCTAGGACGTTCGCTTTGTTTAAACATTCAACGTTCGTTATTTCTCCATCGTCAGTTGTTTCTTGCCTCCTGCCACGCATTCCCCATTTCCATTGCTACTTGCCTTTCACATTCCCCCACCCTTCACGCATTTCCCGCTGTTGCATATTTAATAAACTTTTCAGTTAATTTTCATCATTCGCATTATTTTCGCGGCACATGCGTGTTAACAATTTATTCCACGGCCCCATCCTTCCATCCTCCCATCACCAGCTCCATTCATCTTTTTTCGCTTTCAGCTTCCTAAATATTTATGAGCCCGCTCTTGGCTCTTCAGCGCGGTAAATATTTAAAGCGAATATTTTGGCCACACTGCTACTGCTGCCCCAAAGTAGCCTTTAAAGCGGCACACAGGACACGACACGAGACGAGACGAGACGAGTCGAGACGAGACGAGAGAAGAGGCACACCCCCATTTCACCCATGATTCCAGGAATATTATACTGCTGCTCCTACACGTATATGGCTTCATTATTGTTGGACAAACGTGTAATTTCCTGTGGCATAATTTGCTGAAATAAAATAATTAAATGTGACAATGTGCAGAGAGGCTGAGGTCGGAAAGTGTTGGGGCAAAACACTTTAATTGATGGACAGCAAGGATAATGGTGTTGGTGTTTTGCAGAGTTTGTGGGGGTGTAGGGAATGGGGTGGGAATGGGGATGTGGGAATACCCTCGTGAATAGAGGCCGTGACATGACAAAGTCATTCGCGTTGACATAAACAAGCACATTGCGACTCCTGCTCCTGCTCCTGGAACATTCAAACCGAGGGCCAGGCCTGATCCACAAACTCTCTGATTCCATTGAACACACTCTTGCCGCCAGGACGTGCTCTCTAGAGCAAATGTCGAGCACTTTGTGGAGCCCCGGAAAAACGAAAAACGAAAACAATGTCAAACACATCAAAGTCAAGCAGCGATTTTCCAGTGCTACAACGCTCCAGCGCCACCACGCCCACTCCCACTCCCATTTCCATTCCCCAAATGGCAAATGGCAGGCAAATCAACTGAAAAAATCACAACAAAAAATAACAGAAAAGTATATATACGGAGGGAATCGACGAGCAGCAGGGAAAATCGGTTGCACAGGGAAAAAGTAAAAGGAAAACGAAAAACGAAAAAATCGACAGGGAGAAAAAGTGCAGTTTTGGCAAAAATGGAGAACGATGTCAAATGCAAATTGACAGCTTTCAATATCAATTCCAAAACAATCGCGAGGGAAATGAAATGCCAGCGAGCGAAGTAAAATCAATTTTCCTTGTCAAGTGCAACAGACACACTCTCTTGCTCTCTCTTTCTCTCTCTCTCGCTTTGTATTTGTGCACTAAATGCCTTGCATGTAACACTTCAACTTCATTCGATTGAAGCCATTCAAATGCAATCAAACGGCTTGACAGGTTAAATTAATTAAACCGGATTTATGTGGATACATCAGAAGTTGTCCGAAGAGGTCCTCTCTCGACTCCTTTGGCTCCTTTGGTTTGCTGGCTGGCTTTGCTTTGGTCGGTTCTGTTGCTTTTGATGTGGTTTCGGTTTATATTGGTCGCATGCCCAGGATTCCAATGGCCGGCCAGTCGTCTGAGCTGAGCAGTCACCGGGCTTGATGTGTGGTTTAGGTGCATTTTGCAAATTACCCTTGCGGTGCCTCAGAGCAGAGAACGAGAGCAGGAGAGCAGGAGAGCAGGAGAGCTCTGCCCTGCACTGTTTGTCAATGGAATAAGTATTTAATCATCAGATGAGTAATTTGCATAAATTAAGTCTGCCCCGAGTCCAAGTTGGGCCTGCTACAGCAGCGATAAGAAGATGTCTCTCCCCAGGGACCAGGAAAATCTTGTTATCTCAGTATCCACCAGCCTGCACTCAGTCCAATTCCGATTCCAAGTCCCATTGCCATTGCAGTTCGGATAAAATGCGCAACTTGCAGCATTTCAACAAGCAAATTATAAAGCCAGGAAAAGGGAAAACTCAGAGGAGGACGAGCAATCGAAGACATTGCGACTTGTGGATACCAACATACATCAACGTTTTTATGGATTCCAAAAAGACTCCCATCATTCGCTTCTTGGATACGAGTATAACATACCCTTTCTGCTCTGGCAGTACCGTGTGGTAAAATGGGAAAAGGGCCGAGGAAATATAATGCGAAGGGGCATAAATTCAGGGCATAAATTTCAATGCCCCTTATGCGCATTTTTCTTATCGGCCAGACATTCCATATAAAAGCCTCACAGACCCCTCACAGAATCGAATCGAATCGAATGGAATGGATGGCATCGATATCAACCCAAGGGGGAGGCTGCCAAATGGCAACGTTATGAGAATTATGAGGGCCACAAGGAACCGAAAGGAACGAAAGCGCCGCAGTATTGATTTTCCTGCCGAGTCCTGCTCCCACCAGACCTTGACAGAGAAGAGAAAAAGAGAGAGTCAGCCGAGCAGTGAGCCATAGATTTGTAATTACAGGATTAGTCCGGCTCTGGCTCTGGGTCTGGCTTTGGCTCATCTTCGATTGGCTTCAGCACTTTGGCCCTCCCGCACCCCCCGGGGTCATGTGCAAGCACTGAGGACCACGACACGTGACCTCTCGCATGGATCTAATTTGCAATTAGATATGTTTCGCCCCTCCCCCGTCGCAGTATCAGCGCCTTTGAAGTGGATGATGAATCCAGTGGGGCGCTAAAATTATGAATTCCCGCACCATGTCGTACACAGAGTGCCGTTTGGCAGTTTGGACCGCCTTTGGCCATCAATTTGTTAACAAATCTCGAAAACAAATCATCAAACGCATCGGCTCACACGATTTAAATGAAGTGGCCGCCGATTTCCAGTATTGCGTGGGGTAGTGGGGCTGAGATCTGCTTTCCATCCGAGTGCCTCTTCAGCAACGCAGCAGCCAGCCGTAACGACTGGGGAGGGGAGGGGAGGGAGGCAAGAATTTCGGGGCTGCGCTGCCACAGACGACTTCCGTTTGCTGGGAAATTTATGGAAAATAAACTTTTCTGCTTTCAGGGGCAGGGGCAGGGGCAGACCCACTCAGTGCACAGTACAGTTTTGTGGCATGTGCAAGAGACTGGCACACCCTCTCCCAGTCTGTGTGCCGTTGAGCCACTACTAGAGCAGGGTATGCGCTCTTCGTTGCTTTTACACAAAGATGTTCTTCTTTATAATTGCGCATATGACCCTGTTTAATACAGTTCGCTGAGCAATTTGCCGAGCAGCAGACTTTTGTGAACTT
This sequence comes from Drosophila algonquin, assembly GCA_035041765.1. Classification (NCBI taxonomy): domain Eukaryota; kingdom Metazoa; phylum Arthropoda; class Insecta; order Diptera; family Drosophilidae; genus Drosophila; species Drosophila algonquin. The sequence goes on from JAWNKY010003561.1 coordinate 2,140,826, forward strand.
CCGCGGCGTATACTGAGGCGGGGGGATTATCCGATTTGAGAGACAGCAGGGGAGCAAACGGACTTAGGGAACGGAGGCAGACTGACAATTGATGGCTAAATAAATGGCAATTAGCTGACATTGATGTAGTGGCCAAAACTACGATTCTTTATGGCCATAAATCAAAGGAATCCGCCAGCCATCAAATGTCAGTCCAAACTTTGACCCACAGGTGCGTTCTCCAGATCTACCTTCCGTCGCAATCGTAGTCCTTGGTGATACTGTTTTCGGGATTCGGGATCCGTTTTAATCTGGTAAGTGAATGTGTCAACTTTTTCTCACTTTATTTGTTTGCTTTGGGCCGCGCACACCCCGGGGAGAGGGACAGAAACGGGGATGGGGATGGGGACCGTGTCGGATGGCAGGGAGTCAATGGCCAACAAAGAGCTCTATCCAGCAACTACAATGGGTCTCATTTGGGTTGTTTTTCCTGCCTCATGATGTTCTATTATTCATTTCAATTTGCGTGTGTGTGTGTGAATGTGTGTATGGGGGGGGTGGAAATGGGGGAGTCCTTCAAAGGTATATTTTTCATCAGAGCTCGTAGTCAGTCCCACGACCCGCAAAGGTCAGTGAAAGTTTGTTATTCTTTTCTGCTAGCTCGTTTATTAGATTGTGCTCCAAACCGCCCCAGCTCAGCCCTCGCTTAGCCCCCGCTCAGCCTTCGCTCAGCCCCCCGCCCTCCTCTGACACACACACATCAAAAACTTGCCAACGGCAGCCGGCTGCCCCTGACAAGCCAATGTTGAAGTGGCATCAATGCCGAAAGCCTGAGGATGGTATCGGATCGGATCGGATGGATGGGACACCATGCAATTGGGTTCGGGATGGGGATGGGGATGGTGGCGTGTCATAAACATGACAAACTTTTCCTTTCTCTTCTCAGACTGTCGAAGGGTGTTCATTATGGCCAAGTTTGGCTGCTGTTGGCCACAAAATTGTAGAGTGAACATCGTCGCCTTGGGTTCACTTTATTTTTGGGTCGCGTACAGCTCATAAAACTCTATGTTGGGTATCGGGTATAGAAGGGATCGATTAGATGTACCCCTACCTTTCCTTCTTTTGAATATACCTCCTATACATCCTTACTAATGTCTCCCTGATGCCACTGCCAATCAATTGTGGGCAAGTAAATATTTTGTTAACATAATTGCATAAATCACAGTCAATTTTTCATGACATATAGCTGCGTCGGTCCTTGCGATAATTTGTGTGGCTTCATGCACACATGGGTACTGGCTGTTGGCTGATGGTCCTCTCTACTCCCGAACAGTCCCCCAAAAAAACATTGACTGGCTTGTGGTAATGATGGCGTTGGGTAAATAAACTGTCAGTTCATATGATTGCTGCCATCACTCATACTCTTACGCATACTCATACTCATACGCCCTGTGTGCCACAAGCGAACCAGTCCTGGCCTGTCTCTGCCCTGTCTCTGCCTCTGGATCTGACTTGAGCTGAGATTGTGCGCTGAGAGAATTACCACGCTCGTACGCACTTCTCTGGCAGCAACAAACGAAGTTTGCCACATCCCCATCTTCATCGCCATCCCCATTCTGGCCCCTCGTATATGCAATCATAATGAAGACATTTCCGGCTCATTGAACACCAAAGCAACAACAGCAACAACAGCAACAGGAGCTACAGGAGCCACAGAAACAAGAACAACAGCATCAACGCCAGCGCCAGCCCCAACCCATCCTAATGAAGCCGTAATCGATGCACATTAGGGGTACCCTCCATGCCGTCACCTCTGCTGTAATTTGTCATCAGTCGAGCGCATATGCAAATACTTCCGCGGCCTTTTTCCGTTCGGAAAATGCAGTGATGGCTGCGCTGCTCATTAGGCGACTCCATGCTGGTTGAGGGGCGTGTCGCTCGGGCTTTATCGTGTCTGCAAAAGATTTACGGGAATGGAATAGACAGGGAACATTACTTTCTGGTGAGTCCCCCATAGGCCCTAGTCGTATCGCATCGTATCGAGATAATTGGCCCGAAACGGCTTCTGCCTCTGATTTCGTATGCAGATTGAAAAGTGCTTCATGCATGCCCCGGTGGAGTCGAAGTCGGAGTCCAGAGTCCAGGGGAGTTTGGCGCAGACAAGAGCAGACAATAAATATCTCTGCTGTAGGGAAGCACTTTAAAATTGATTCTGTTGAGCCCTCCTCTAAGCGCTCCCAGATGCATGCTACTGCCACTACTCTTCTTCGGTCTGGCCTGCGGTGTTCAGCTCATTCGTGTCCTGTTCTGTGCCCCATTCCCAATGGCCAAACAAGACACGACAAATTGCCGGGAGAATGCCTCGGAAAATGCCTGGGAAAACTTATGCGCATTGGGCACAAGTCAAATTGCATTTAAAGTGACAAATGTGCCTTGCCTGGTGGTCGAAAAAGGGCGAAACGGCAAGGAAGGGCAGGGAAGAAAGAGGAGCTTGGGACAGGGACAGCGACAGCGACAGAAGTTGACCAAACACGTGCTAAAAATATTTCCTCTTGCAAACAAAAACCAAATGGCAGTTAACTTCCTTTCTTTATTCATTTCTTCGGCTGGCAGCAAACAAAAAACCAAGGAAAAACCCAGGGAAAACTCCGGGACAACGAAAGAAAAAAGCCACGGAAGCGAGAGCATTTTTCATGCTTTGGTCAACTACGCCCCCATATACGTATACTCACACATACATATACACACACTCCCCGCACGGCAGCCAGGAGCGGGAGCCAGGAGCAGGAGGCGTGTTCGCTGGGCTGGCAGTGCTGACCCGGCATTAGAATTTATCGCTGTCAGCACTTGGGCGGAGGAGAAAGGTCTCCTGGTGGTGCCTCTTCCCGTGGCTGCTGCCCATACCCTTAGAGCGGGGCGGCTACAACTTTTACCAGCTGTTTTCGCCACAGTGAAGGAAGAATTTTCGACCCCCAGAGTACAAGAACGATCCATTGATCAGCAGCAAAAGACTCCACCCTCAGTGCCTTCTGTTCTCTTTCATTCTGTGACCCACATCGTAAGGGTATCTAAAGATTCGGCCCTCGCGGCTATATCGAGGTATGCTTCTATAGGGACGGTTTTTGTTTTCAGGGGGGGGAACTAAAAAACTAGGCGACCCAGCAGTAGGTAAGGGAAAAACTGTCGCTCCATGTGGTATCTAGAAGGGGCGTGAATGTGGATGTGGATATGGATCCCACTCCCCCCGGCCACTCCTCCGGCTGTCTCCGTCTCTGCATGTGACATGTGAGTTGGGGAATTTGGTTGGGCGTTGGGCAAAAACCTAGCTAACAGACACACACACACACACACTGGGCTGGCCTGGCCTGGCCTGGCCGTGCACCTTGAGGCGCCTTGATTAATGGCATTGTTTGGCCGTCTGTCAGCGAGATCCATTTGGGTCCGTCATTGATAGGGCGCCGTAGCTTAAAGCCAACTCTGGCTAACATTTGCCACTTGCCACTGCCGCTGCCGCTGCTATAAGTATCGACATTAAGCACCAATTAGCCGCCTGCCAAGAAGATGGAACCTACTTGAGAACTTGGCGGATCTGCCCCCTATCTGCTCTGCTCGGCTCTATAATTCGGCTTATTAACAGTGCGTGTAGCGTGTACTCGAAATTGTTATTGTTATTGTCGACAAAGTTGCATACAACAGCAGAATCGGGGCCGCCCGCGAGGCTGGGCAGAGGATAGGGAACCAAAATGATGCTGGAAATTAACTCAGAAATCTGTTGTGAGCTCATTGTCAGCAGCCGAAAAGTTTCCAGCGGCAGAGCCAGAGACAGGGACAAGCACAGGGCCGCCTCGAAAAGTTGGCCAGAACGAGCAACTTTCTGAATGCAAAAACTTTTGGCGAGAATTACAATCGTGATAAAAATTATGAAAATATTTGGAGTGCTCAAGTTTTGAGCGACAACTTGGCAGGGAGTCTGGTCTGGTCTGGTCTGTTCTGGTCCTGGGCAAAATGTTTGCGAATCAAATCAAATTAAATTACATAAATGTGCAGAAATGCGAAAATGCAGCAGCATGCCGCATGCCGCTCCTCTGAACTACTCTCCTCTCTGCCATTAAAATAGTATTTCAGGCCGAAACAAGCAACATTTTCCACCTGCTCGTTTGTGGAAATGTTCAATTGAAAAACTTTTGTAATCAAACTATTGGAATTGCAGCACACACAAACACACAGCATATACAACGGACAAATCGGACATGGAACTATTTTGCATGGGGAAAAACTCATAAATCTGGGAAGAAAACTATTGCCGGATCGAAACTGGGCTTCGTCTTGGATGTGCGGATGCGGGTAGGAAATTTGCAATGCAGAGGGAAACAATGGCAAAGTTATTTACTTATTTATGCAGGGTACATATTGGACTCTGGCTCCTTGTCCTCGTCTTTGTTCTCGTCCTCGTCAGACTGCAGCTGTCAGCAGGAGAGAAGGACAGGGCAGGACAGAACAGGAGAGAATAGGACTTGGCTTAGTTTCGAGCCCTAACCGACCCGAATTCAAGAGCTCAAGAGCCGGGGAACGCACTTAGCGGCCAATTAGAAAAGTTCTCGAGGAAATCTCAGCTGCAGATGCCGTTGAAGCTCTTTCCGGGCACATCAGGCACGCCCATGGAGGCTCTGGCTCTGGCACTGGCTCCGACTGACAATATTTAAACGTCTGCAGTAAATATTTGATGCCTAATTGAATCATTCATTCGGCTGGCGCTGCTCATTGCTCGGCACACGCCCACACGCCCACAGCCGCCTCACTTTGGGCCATTTGCAACGAGTTGATTTGAATAAATTTGAAATTCTGCCGAGTCGAGTCTGCTGTGCCAGCATTTAGGATGTCTGCCGTTGCCGTTGCCATTGCCATTGCCTGGCAAATTTGTCTGCATCTGAATCTGCATCTGCATCTGAATCTGGATCTGCATCGGAATCTGACTGTTGCCACTGTCATGGGCGTGAGCGTGGGTGTGGCATTGACTTGGCTTCTATTCTGGTGCAGATTCAAAGAGGCAGCCGCGCACCCTCCGCATGGCATCCTTTGCGGCCCATTATGCGGCCGGGCGACAGAACGCGAATTGAGCAAATTAGCGGAGCGCACTTCCTCCGCACTCATCAATATTTGCACTTCAATTAGTGACGATATGACAAACAGTGCTTACATATCCGCGCATTTTCTGCTCAAAGGTTGCCCAAACAGTGTAATAGTAATAGTCGTAGGTCCTTGGGTCGCTCTTCGATGACTGCACTGCACTGAACTGCACTGACGCCATCGATGAGCAGGGAGTCCAATTATGGAAAGGAGCTGAAAGAGCGCCTCCCAAGGGGAAGCTTGAATTTTCACATAATTCACATTTTTATTGCCCGGCCGGATGGCCAAAACTTTTGCCATTTCCTAAGCGATGGCAAAGAATGAATTCCATTTTCGAAATTCCAACTAAAGGATACCCTTTAGAAGCCCATTGCAATGATTTGAATGGAGAAAAATACACAGGAGATTGATCCAATAATAATAAATTTAAATTTTGGGGTTTCTATGAGGAAGCCATAGCCTCAGCTCCATAATTTCCAAATGGGGTCTAAGTATACCTGATCTGGGAAGTGCTCTGTCCCATACCATATACGGTATATGAAATACCCGTGCACTCTACTGCTGCTGAAGGGTAGCACAAGTAACAAGTAACAAGTTTTGGGCCTGGTCCTTGGCTTTTGTTAGACCCAAAGCTCATTACCTTATTGCGTTGGCCTGGCCATCTCCGGGTGCCGCCGCCTGCACCCGCCTGCCGCTGGCTGCTTGTTTGCGCCGCAAATGAACGGAAATGGTGAAACTTTTAATTGAAACCATAAATTTTGCGTGGTTTCTGTACTAACGGAATTTGTCGTGCCTCACTGCCATGCTCCCGCTCCCAGCAACATCTCAAGCCAAGTGCAATTAGCGCTATTCTCGAAAAGAGCCTTAGCCCTGCACTTCTGACCATCCAGCCATCCGCCAGCCAGTCAGCTACCAATTCGGCCAGGTAGGGATAAGGGTAAAAAGCTGAAAAAGTTGTCAGATTTCCCCAGAAATGTTCTCAACTGACGCATTGGAGAGCATTTACTGCATGGACGAGGACGAGTTTCTGTGACGGAAATGGCGAATGATTAAAATGGGCGTGCCGTAATTTCCGCCCCGCTCCGTCGAACGGGAAATTGTCGAGAGCTGTGAGGAATGTGAGGCTCCTAATTGACAGGACGACCGAGAGGAGAAGCGTGGAGTCCTGCTCCTGGCTCATACAACAAGTTGTTGCCGCATCCAAGCCACGAAGTGATATCACAGCCATCGCCATTGCCATCGCCATCGTCGTTGAGTGCTTGATGGCAGCATTTCAAAATTTAATTTCCTGCACTTAAATGGCTTTCCAGTTACCTCGAGAGGCACTCTCTGTCGTTTGTCCCAGATATTTTCCACTGCATATTGAATACTTGAATCGTTCAAGATAAGAACACATACATATGTATTTGTGTACGACGTAAATATGAGCATTCAAATTGATTAATTCTATACGTTGGGGTCGGGAAGGGCTCCGCCTCAAGTGATAAGACAGGAGATTTCATTGTTCCATTAATTCTATCAAAACAAAAACACACTCTTTGCCATGTATACGAATTTCAAATTTATTACACTGTTGACGTCAGTAACCGCCTGATCTGCTAACAGAGGGAACAGAAAAGAATATGCAAACAACAACAAACTCTGGAGACGGAAGCTCTCCACAATAAGAGGTTGATTGATTTCTTAGAAATTTTTTAAAATTATTCAACAGCTTGCAGATTTCCTCCGAATCATAGATTGAAAGATTTGAATTAAGCAAAAACAAATCCGTCATTTGATTGCATTCAAGCATCAAATGTTTTGGTTTTCAGAGCATCTCTGGTCCATCAACTCCGAAGAGGTCTGGTCTCTAATGTGTGTCAATCTGTACCTGTGTGGCGATTTCGGAGTATACGGAGCATCGCGCATTGGAAAATATTTCGTTCTTGCTAATATTTCAAATGTCTCCCCGCTTCCTCTGTATCCCCCCGTTTGTGTGTGCTACTTTTGATATTGATTTTGTTTGGCATAAATATCCCGTGTTCGCTCTTTTTTGCTGCTGCTGCTGCTGTTGCTGTGTCTGTTGCCACTTCCACTTTGGTTACGGTTTTATTATTTTTCTCTTTTAGTAAGAGCAGTAGGAGCACCCTCTCCCAAATAGTCGACCCCCAGTGGCAATATTTTTAATTTGCCAAATGGCCCAGTCAGCCAAGTGAAAGCCATGCCCACAGACACAGACACATGCAGGAGCAGACACACATCCATGTGGCAATGTGGCAGGATGGCATGTAGAGCAGAAACCACAGCAGGAATTTTAATAATTCTAATGCGAGTTTTGTGAGTTATGCTCTTCTTCCTCTCCAGGCGGCAGGATTGGCAATCGATACCTGGTCGGAGCCGGAGCCACCAATCGAATGATTTATGGCAACAATCGTTGGACAGTAGCTTCCGCCGGATGCAGACATTGGCTGCCACAGCTGGCTGCATCATGGTTCGGCTCGCATCATGGCGCTCATCATTCCCGCTCTCATTAGTAGCGAAATCATCGAGTGGAGTGTGGGGTGCGGGCTACCCCGCTAATGGTGCGAAAAACCGCAAACTTTTATGGCGAAGCCATTTTCTTTTACTCACACACATTCTCTCACACACACACATGAACATCTGTCGAGTGGAGTGAAGCCGGGTGAAAGCTTAAATTTTAATGCGCATAATTTACAAAATATTACGAACACTTCATTTTGGGCTGCGCGACGGCAGCCCCGCATCCTCGCATCCATCCGCTGGCAGTCGGATGTATTTGGCAATAAATTCGACGAGAAAGCGAAAAATCTGAATGGTAGGGCAAACTTTTTGTTGCTTAAGTAAACTTGAAAAGTTTCAAGACACAAAAGTTTGTTGTGAAAGTCACACGAAAGTTGAATGCAATAAATCTGCTCACTGCACGGTGGTGCCACCGAAAAAAGAGACCAGGACTCACCCGAAAAGAATCTCTAAAATTGTGCAATGCATTGCCGCTGCTCGCGAGCCAAATCCGTTAAACCCCGTTAGCACCAAAGAACCCCTTCTTCTCAGGAAGGCAGCAAGGAGTGCAAGGAAGGAAGGGAGGATGGCAGCTGGGAAAATGGGGGAAATGGGGGAAATGGAGGAAATGGTGGAAAACTTTCAGCGCTTTCTTGGCTGATAAATGGGCAGCGAAATCTTAAAATACAAGCGCAGATTTCGCACTGTATGGCAGAAATATATCAAAAAGCGCCAACGTCATGACCAGAACTGCAATGCAGAGGCAGTGCAGCACGGTGTGGCAGGAGAAAGTCCTGCTCTTGACCAGACCTCCGAAACGAAATGAAACGAAACGGCCTAATTATGCAGCCCATATCTGAGGAGCGGAGCTGTGGTCCTGGCTGGGTCACGTGGCTCAGGTGCGTGAAAATGCAGATTTGCTGCCGCATCGAGTGTGAAAATGGGTCGTTCTGCAACTGTGACTTGGATGCTTATTAAAAGTTCAGTGGCAGCTGCCACACATGAGTGTGTGTGCGGCTAGTGCAACAAACTTTCAGAGCTGGAAAGCAATCAAAAGTTGGCAACGCTGCCTTTTATGGCCGCCAAGTGGCAGACCATCGAGTCGAGTTGCAAGTTGCAAGTTGCACGCCGTTTAAGCAGCCGCAGCAGGCCAAATTAAATTCGTTGTACTCGTATTCGTTCGGGGCAGCGTAACCCAGTTAGAGGCGGTAGCTGCGTGTGGCAAGCGGCAAGAGGCACATAATCCGGGTGTCCTTGCGCCACATGTAAAATAAGGCAACAGGAAAGCAACAGAAAATAAGAGAAACAGAAAAAGACCTCGTCCAGAATGCAGAGTGAGGTAGGGCAGTGCCTCGCGGTCCTTTCAGTCCTTTCAGCCCTTTCAGCTGGCTCTCTTTTTATCATTATGTGGCAGTTGCAGCTTAATTGCAATGAAAGCACAGCTTCCTCCAGCAATTTGCAGTGCAGTGCCATGCGGCCCAGACTTAATCACGTGAACGACACGGCGCCACATAAACTTAATCTGTGTGCCAGGTGAGTGATTGCGAAAGGAGCCACATGGCCAACAGTTCAGGACGCACTCTCAGGGCTCCGAAGCCAGACTCATAGCCAGAACCAGACAAGAGCCAGAGCCTCAGTCCTGGCTGGTCCTCTGTGGCTGTTGCCATGAATGCAATGCATTGCTGAGCAGGCTTTCACATGCATGACGATGATGATGATTATTACTATGTAGTATTATTGATGCAGTTGCAGCAAAACCCACCTGCCCCATCCACCTTCCTCTGGCTTAAAGCGGAGCAGCTCGCCTACTTTCCTGCGTTCGCTGCAGACGCGTTCTTGAACTAATTAGCCTCGTTTAAGTTACAGTTTTCGAAAGTTAAACACGCTCGCAGACGCAATTAGCCGGGCTACGGTAGGAGGCAGGGACACGGACACGGGTCCAGAGAGGGGGAAGAGCGCGGAGGAGGCGGGAGGGGAGGCTTACCAAGCTTATGGAACTTTTGCCAACACTTATTTGGACTCTCGCAGCTAATTAATTTCGTTACTCAACATTCAACACTCTTCACAGTCACAACCAAAGTCACAGTCACAGTAGCAGTCACACAATTACTCTATTTAGGAGGACATGCATTTGGGGCACCGAAAAAAGGCAGCTCCTGCAATGATAATTTTCATGCGCTTCGCAGGCAAGTGTCGGCCGCTCTTAATTGGAAAAGTTTCTCAATTTTAATTAAAACATTTTACTCAATGCAAAATTCAACCAAATATTCAAAAAACAACAATAACCCGAAAACACAATACAAAAAAAGCAGGCAACAATGGGGAAAGTTTCTCAGGACCAGAGCAGAGCAGAGAACGGAACGGGTAATGTGCTGGACATTTTGAATGAGTTTTTCATCGCTCATACGCCCTGTGTTTTTTTAATTATGGAATGGGTCTGGGTCTGGGTCTGGGCTGGGGCTAGAAATCTCTGGATCAGTAGAGCGCACGGACCATCATCGCTCACTGGCTGTCGGATCACAACACATCACTAGTACGCCCCGTAGAACACTCAATTTGTTTTGCCATCCCATAGCTCTCCTCCGCTTTCAGCTCTGCCATGTGGGTATGTGGCATGTGGCCGCAATACAGATTCTACTCGCAGCTTATGCGATTTAGTCGGCAAGACAAATAGTTTCATGTAATTTGCTTGTATGTCAAACGACTCGCATATGTCAAATGTCAAATGGTCTCCCAGTTTTTTGTTCCCCTTCTTCACTTCGCCCCTTTCTGCGCTCCCAAATCGACAGTGTCGACATGTGCGAGGAGCTGGCAAAGTTTTTCCAGCAATAAATTACTATTACAATGACAATTCCACCCGCATTCGCACTCGCATTCGAAGCAGAGCGAACATTTTTCATGCTTCGCTTCCAATTCCAATTCCGTTTCTGTTTTCTTTTTCTGCTTGCTACTTGCTGCTTTTTCAGCATGTGTTGCCACTTTCCATGTTCCACACTCTTCTATGTTCGATTTCCCTATGATCGATGATCGATGCGCGATCACGTTCTCGTGTCCTTCTGGCTAGGAAAATCTTGGCTTAAAGGAGTAAATCCCAAATAGGAAAGTCTTGGCGACTAAGGAACTGTCTGACTGGCGCTACATCCGGCTAGCCGGATTTCTGGCCTTTCTGTCTTTCTGAATTAACACTCGAATCGCCATGCAAAAGGGAAGCAGCAGGAGCAGCAGCAGTCCAGACACATCGACCTATGCCCGACTGAGCAAAGAAAATATTGTTCCTTCCAGACCTACGGTCCTTCCGCCCCAGGCACGCCCCTGCTCTTGGCCTTGGCTGATGCCAAAATGTCAAAGCTTAAAGTCCCGGCCAGAGCTCTGGCTCTTGCTCTTGCTCTGTCTCTTACTTTGCTAATTCTGCCGTATTTTAATCAGTCAACAGCCGTCAGAAGAAGTAATTAAGTAAGTGTGGGGGCGAAGGAGGGGGCGAGGCCCTGGCTAGTAGTTGCTAATTGAAAGAATTTTCTCGACTTAGGCCGGGTCTCAGTCTCGGTTCCACTTCGTTTTGCGTTTATTTGATTTATTAATTCGGCCAGTCCCAAAGCCCCACCCCTTCCCACAGCCAGTGCTGTCCGAATCGATTCCAATTCCAACTCAGAAGTCCTTCCGATTGCGGTCCTTGGCTTAGTGATAGCCACAGGAAGTTTGCGTCAGCTTTTATTTACGCAAACCGAAACATATTAAAAATTTACGGCTCGTTTACTGCGATTTGTTCAATTAAGTCGATACGTTTCCTGCCCCAGTCTCTGCTCTCGCACCAGCACCAGCTCCGTCTCCTTCTCCATCTCGAGCCCCTTCCTCATCCCATCCTTAGGGCTATCCTCTGTTCTCCATCAAAGTTGGATGGCAACTTGAGTTTGCTCCGTCTGCTTCTCTTGGCTGCCACTTTTAATTTTCTTCAAGTTTATTTGCCGCTCTCCTGTGATTGCTTCATCCCTTTCAATCCGCTTTCCCCAAGGCTGTCGAGCTCCTCCTGCTTCTGCTCCTGCTCCTTTTCTCTTTTTTTTAATTTTTTATTGAATTGGCTCTTGTTACTGCTTAGACTTTGGATTGAAATTAAACGAGCGTGGTTTATGGCCACAGTCGCCGTCGCAGTCGCCGTCACCGGGAAGGAGTGAAATTTAATCAAGTTATGCAGCAGTGTGGCAGGCAGTGTGTTTGAGAGGGGGGCAGGAATAAAATGGGGAGTGGGAGGTCTGGTAGCAAGCAACAAAGAAAACAAGTCTCAAGTGGATGGCCATTGTTTAAGCCAGGCAAAACTTTGCCAACTCGAAACTTAATTAAAAAAGAAAAAAAACTCAGGCTCATTGATGCAAGCTCTAGGCCCCGATCCATAATTACCATTAGACGAGTAAATATATTGTATACCATACCTGTGTGGGCCGTGTAGGCCGTGTTGGAGTTATTTTGAAAGTCATAGTAGGAGCTGCCTTTGGCACCTCTTTGAGCTCTCGACGGATATTGGGCCACTGGTCAAAGCTAATGAAAGCCGCGACTGCGACTGTGACCGCGAAATTGCACGTAACTTGGCATAATATTGACCAATATGGTTAATTGCGTATACGCCGTGTGCACACACTGCACGCAGCCAACTGGAGTGCACTCGAAACTTCAGAGACTGCAGCTGGAAACTCCAACAACCGACCTCCGACCTGTGACTCTGACACCGCACACTGACCGCAAATATGCAAACAGTACAGAACTGAACCGAACTGAACAGAACAGAACATGACGAGGATGGCCAGGAGGCACATCAACGTAATAATTGTAATAATACAAATGCCGACACTTGCGGACAACAACTGCAACAATGCGCACTCTGCACAGCCGTGTCTGAGTTTGTATCCGTGTCCGTGTCCTTGTCCATGTCCACGAGTCCATGTCCATGGCAATATGCCAAATTGTGTGCAGTACCACAACGACATCATCTTCATCACCATCACCGTCACCGTCAGCATCATCATCATCATTATCATCATCATGGAGTTGCGAAAACGCAAACGCCAACCCAAGAACAAGAAGAAGACATCACCGGGTTGATAATGCTGTTGCGTTGCCCCTGAAATGAATTTGCATAAAGTTCGAGTCTGAAGGAGGTGGAAAGGGAGCATGAAGTTGAGGATGAGGATGCCGTTGTGCCCGTTCGAGTCGCAAATTGAAAGATGCCGGGCTGCCAAAACAAAAAAGCAGAGCACGGCAGTGCCAGCAGGTGAGCCCCTCCCCCTTCTCCGGCTGCCGCTCCGACCACAAGGCAAGACTATAAGGGTTAAGAAATAGGTTTAGGGCTGCCACGAAGACAGGATGACTTTATTTGCAATATGGAAATATTTTTCATTACCTTGTCTCTGGGCACAGCCTCATCTCCTCATCTCCGTGCCTCCCTTCCCCCTAGTGTCAATCGGCGTCAGTCAAGATGCCAAACTCTGGCTGTCTCCCCGAGAGATGCTCCACGTACAAGTACGAGTATCTCTGCATCTGCCTTGCTGGTGGTGTATTCCGGGGCTTGTTCTGGCACATTTTATGGCAATATTTTTGATATTCCTTGTTAGTCATGTGACAGACACACATCCGAAAAACCACTTATATTTGCAATTTTGCAGGCAAAGTGAAGCGATATGAAGCCAACACGGTTCGGGGCTTTAACGTTGATTAAACAAACGGTTGCTGCTGCTGCTACTAGAGTCAGCTTAGAGGATACAGTGCCTCTCGATCCTTCAGAACCATATGGCCATATGGCCACATTGAACTCGGATAATGTGCACTTGACGCCACTCGACGCGGCTCGCATGTTTGCTCTGGCCTACCAGCTCCCACTCTCACTACGATGACCGGGCCATCGACGCACTACAACGCATGCACTACTATTGGCAGTCTCGGGTTCGGATGTGGGTCGAGAGTGTGTATGCCAGAGAGAGCGAGCGAAAGTTGACGCTTGTCAGAATCGATTTGATGAAGTCATCCAGCAGTCATCTGCCATCCATGCCACTCATCACTGAATCCACACGCATTTAAAAGCCAGAGATACGTATATATGCGGAATTAGCGGTAGCGATAATTCGGAGGTTTGCTCGAGCGTCCCAGATTGTGTTTATGGCACCAACGGAAATTGAATTGCCTTCGCCGAGGAGCTTCTCTGGCGACTTTTAATGTGTTTCATGCAAATACGAATGGTGTCGGCTATAAGCACTCCGGTCTGCTCCGGCTTGCTCCATTCCGTTCCTTATGCCAATTGCCGGGCACGGACAACAATTACGCGCATTATCCTTTCGACTGGACCTGAGCGCGGACTCGGACTCGGACCCGGACCCGGACACGGATCCGGACGATAACACGGCATTTGCTTAAACAAGCATAAATGTGAGATGCTAAGAGGACGGCAAGGAAAAAAATGGAAGGAAAACCCTAGCTTCTGGAAACCGAACTGGCAATGCTCTACGAAAATCCAAGGATCGTAAGGATCATATCTCTGCCGTCTGGCCATCCAGAAGACGAATGTTCCATATCAAACATCCAATCCTGTCACGCCTTTAGTCCAAGGAACTGGACTGCTAGAAAGGGTGCAGAAAGTGCTCTGCTTTGCAATTTTAATTTGGCTAAGTAGCAGCCAGAGAATGACAGCGGGCCCAAGGAGCCGAATACCTTGTTAGCCATTCTGGCCGGAGATCGACCCAAGGATACCTAAAAGGATGGGTTGTGATGGGCAGCACCTCTGCTACCGTGCTACCCAGCAGAGTCTGGAAAAAACGCTAATTTAATTTTAACTTTCTGCAGCCTTTTGCCGGACTTCCTCCTTCCTATCCAGCTCTGGCCCTTTCCCTGGCTCTGGCCCTGGCTCTGGCGCTGTGTTTGATTTCGTTGTCAGCGACTTTGGCACACTCTCGCATCGCATTAGAGAGCTCAGGCGGGAGGAGGAAATTGGGGCGGAGATGGAGATGGACCCGGAGCTAAGCGGACAGAACGGCGAAAGAGTAAAAGTAAAATATTTGTCCTGCCAGGGAAGTTGCAAGTGAGCAGCGCTGATTGCGGCACTAAAACGAAACGAGTTCTTGTGCGGCGATAAGATTTCACCCTGCCTGCCCCAATGTAATCGGCCCTGAAGTTTGTCCATTTCTTTGCACCCAGACTCAGATCCAGATCCAGCAACCAAACCACCCCACCCGACTCCACCCTCTGGCCTCTCTATCTAATGTTGTTGGCAAACTTTTGTGACTGGCTTTGAGGCAGTTGGCACCTCGGTCCTCTGTTATTTACGCTGCCACGCCTGGGCCCGACAATCAACGGCAATTTGCCGCAGTTCCCCAGGACTCAGGACTCAGAACCAACCCCAATTCCCAACACCCAACGTTGACCGAATCCGAATCCGAATCCGCATTCGAATTCGTATTCACAAAGCATCCGATAAGCATAACAGTTGTCGTCAGGAGTGGGTCTCGTCGTGTCGTGCCGTTGGCTCTCACCTCTACTGAGGATGCGGGGCGAAGGGGATAGCGTCTGGGAGCGGGAGTTGATGGAGGTGCGTTTCCAACAAATCGTCGCCAGATGCCGGGGACAATAAAACGTTTTACAATGTAACCAAGGCGACGTAACCAGGTCCTGTCGCCATGTTGAGTACTCCTCTCTCTCTCTCTACCGTCTACACCACCCATGTGGCAATAATGCGCAACAAAGTTAATAATTGTTTATGCGACGCCTTCGATTGGCCGACCTACAAGTCCATTGAGTGACCTTAGAACCCGTATAATCACAACACCGTTTCTATAAATACCCCGTCAGCTACGGTCCGCTGCGATAGCAGTCTCAGTCTCAGTCCTAGACAAGCCAACATATCTCGAAACATGAGTGCGATCCATTGTGGCACACCGATTGATCGGGTCATTTGGTTCCCCCCCCTTTTCTGCCGGGTACCCACCCTCAGCAGGGATATCCTTGCATCCTGCCTGGCTTCATTATATTGAAAATTTTACGTCGTTATTTTGCATAATTTGCGTTTCGCTTGAATGCAGCAGCCACGCCACGTTGAAGTACATATATGTATGTATATATACTAGAGACTAGAAGTGGAAGAGGATGCTATGCGTCGCGGTTGTCAACGCTACCTGGGCACATGCGAAACGTGAACTTTGAGGCATCAAGTTAATGATTTGCACTTGTTAGTGCCCCTGCTCTCACGCCCGTAGCAAGCAAAGTAATGAAGTTGATTTATTGTATTACAATCCGACTGCGGCTTCCTTCCACCTTCCACCTTACGCCATGCCATGCCGTGCCATTCCGTTACATTACGTTCCTTGCTCTACCGTTTTCCATTGTCTGAGAGCATTGAACTCTCCCCAATTGAACGATAAAAATAGATATAAATCCATTGTGACTGTCACGCCCTAAGAAGATCTGAGTACTAGGCATCTGTCTAGTTCCGTTAGAGCGCAGCACTTCCTCTGTGGCTATAAATAAACAGTGGAGTCCCATCCACAACCCCTACTCCGATTCCAATTCCGACAGCGCCGGCAACTCCGATTCTAGAGCGGCAGACACGCGTCTGCGATCGTCAGCTGGCGGAGCTATATATAGAAAGTAGTGCCAGGCCAAGACAGCCACCCAAAAGTGGAGCCCAATCGAATAGACGAGCGGGCCAAGGGCTTCATTCAGTGTATCGACGTGCGCGATGGAGTGTAGAGGTGTTCCCGTTCTTCCGACATACGCCCAAGCCTGGTTCGTATCGCCGTTTCCCCTATACCCTCCTCCCGTCATAACTAATTCATCCGTCTTCCGCCCCTTCCATCTCAGTGGGGATGTGAATGTGTCGCCACTGCCACAAAAGCGATCTTTGTGCCACACGCTGTTCGCCTACAGGACACTGAACGATCCCGTCATCATCCTGATCACCTTGGCCGTGGTCGTCGGCTCCTTCTGCCTGTTGAGCGGCTTCATTCTGCTCTGCGTCGTCTCCAAGGCCTGGCAGGACGAGACCTCCGAGGCCATACTGCTAATGGGTAAGTGCCTCATTGCCGTCCATTCCATTCCATGCCAGTCCATTCCCGTCCTAAAGTATCCATCGGTTTCTTAGGCATTGGCTTCTTCATCACATCCCTGTCCTGTGTTTCGTGGAAGCTGACGCGAGCCCAGCGCCTCGCTCAGATCTTGGAGGCCATCACTGATCGTGAGCCGACGGAAGCGGCTTAATCGGTATAATGTTAAGCGTTAGCTGCCCAATTAATCCTCAATTAAATTATTTGCATATAATCCAGATAACGGTGTAGTTTCTAGACTATTTTATATAATATGGTGCATCAGGGCCACAGTCTGGGTGATCCAGGGAATGAATCTGCTGACGTTCGTGTAGACTGAGTACTCTGAGTGACCACAGTGTATGAAACCGTAGCTCACGATGCCGATCTGCACAAAGCGCTGAGAGCCTGTCATGCTTTTTAGCCTGAAGGCGTAAAACAACGGGCCTCCAGAGTCACCATTGCAGCTGTCGCTGTGGGAGCCGCTGACGCAAATCTGGGTTTCGGCGATTTGCTTGTTTCGAAGCGGGGGGCAGCTTTCGGGTGGCCGGAGAGAGATCCAATTCTCCGTGGGCACATCGGAAAAACTCCTATTGACCTCCTTCCTGCCCCAGCCCGTCACTAGTATAATTGTCGTGTTCCGGATACTCTCTTGCAGCTCTGCGTCGTGAGGCAGGCATATGGGTCTGATATGATCTGCCATAGAGGAGCCTGCATTACCACATGATATACGAGATCCCCTGGAGGAAGCGCTTACCCGTAAACTGCACGTCCTTTTCCAGCTTGACGAGGGCTATGTCATTCAATTCGGTAAGCCTCGAGAATTCCTCGTGGGCGATGATCTTTTTTATGCCTATGTCCTGGTACGGCGGCTGACAAACTTCCTTCCTTCCAAACATCTGACAGTCCGCCTCAGATGTGATATTGTGTTCTCCAAGCCTTACTGCCACGCTGCTCAGAGATCAGACTTCAACGATGCAATGGTGGACACAGGCCTAAATGTACTTACGGCTCTCCATTTATTAAGCAATGCGCAGCGGTCAGAACGTAGCCTTCTCGCGAAAGGAGAGTTAGAACTGCTTGAACGATTCTTTAAGAGATGTAGGAAGTTCTACTTACGTTTTGTGATAAGCGTGGCAGCACATTGAAATTGGTCCCTTCCCTGGGTGCTGGTATTATTGTACTTGAGCAGAGCCATCCAAGGTCTCGATCCCATCATAATTTCATTCCCGTTATACACCTTGGGATTCTGGAACTTGCCGCACTCCCCCTCAGACTGCCTTAGCAGCTCCAGCCCGCTTTCGTTCACGTGATCTTCGCAGCACACAAAATTCTACGGGTCGTTGATTACACAACCCAAAGCGAATCATCTTTTGACTTACCGTATTTGTGGAGCAGTTAGCGTAGTTCTTCATCCTCGTTTCCCTTTCATTTAGCGGTAAATTCTTCTTTATTTTCCGATTAAGATCCCAATAGTCGGTACATTTACTTTGGTGCTTACAAAAGCCGGGCTTGTTTTCAAAGGTTGTGCAGCATGAATAATCTCCTCGACCGTGCACCAGGCACAGGCATATACCCAACAGCCCCAACAGTTTTAGCCCTTCCATCCCATATAGAAGCTCCGCACGGACTGAGTCTCGGCTGTAGACGGATGTACTATAAATGTTATATACATATGTACAAAGATTAACATGTGATCTTGCATAAGCGAATTTAATGAAAACAATTTCGGACAGAGCCATTCATCGCGCGCTCTTCTCTGAAAAACATTCTCTGGCTCTTTTCTTGTTCTCTTTATTTTGCGAGTGTTCCCACCAGACTACAGATTATTGTTCAGCCCCCGGAAGCAGCCCTACAAAGGCATGCAGCTGTGGCCCGACAAAAGGCAGCTGCAGCTGCTTAGCCTGCTGGGCTGACAGAATGAAAACCTACCTGAAGAAGGACTGTCCTATCCGTTCGCTTTCAGTTAGAGTCGATACTTTGCCGAAAGATGCCACGCTTGCAGCGACTTGAACCGAATTTGCCGCCAGCCTGGGCAAGGCATCCCATCCGCATCGCAAGAAGCCTCTGGCGCCGCTGCACCCAACTGTCGAGGAGTCCAAAGTTCCAGCGCTACGTGCGGTAAGCGGAGTTCAGTCGTTCTCCCCATAAGAGCCATCGCCAACTGATTCGATTTCTTCAGATTTCTAGAGTCAAACCTGTGCCCCGTCTAATCTGTGCCGCGGTATATTCGTGGAGAGTCGTTTAGGAAAAGATCAGGGCACGTTCACCGGATGACAGCATCGGTAGCAAACATTCTGTGATTCCTCCACAAAAAATTCGCATCAATTCGAATTTTGTGGCGTCTGCTATTGCTGCTGCTGCTATCCACTCTGTGGATTTGCGTACTTTAGAAGTCGCTGCACGTAGAAGGGGTTGATGGATGCCGAAATTTAGCACACACTGCGCATTATTTATAACCCATTATACTCCAAAGAAATGGCCAACGACCTTCACCCACTCCACAGCAGCAGGTCCACGAGAGCACTTAGATCTGCTGGAAGGTTATGGAGACTTCTCGTATTCCGAATTCCCGAAGCCTTGTCAATATTGCAATGAGTTAGTGATATAGAGAGTTCCATCTGTGATCGATGCATTGCCAGTCACTTGATGACGACAGCGGGATCAAACGGGGCAATACCATAGCACTGACTGGGAATCTACCTATCTCTCGAACAGTAGCCGCCCCAGCAGAGGCATGCCTTGGCACCGCCTTGGGGAAAACACAGCGAGACGAGACGAGAACGCTGCCAGTGCAATAAATACTGAGCGCGAGTATTCATTAGCATTCAGTCTCGTTCTAAGCCTCAGCCCGAGCGTTCCGGTACAGCTTTCTAGTGACAAAACCCATAAAGACAGCGAAATACTCCGAAAATGTTCATGTCGATCAGATCTCACCAGCATCGCGCCGTCAGCGTGATCTTACGGGCCCTCGTCGTTGGCAGCCTACTGGTCCTGATGAATGCCATCCACCAGGACAATGATGACTCTGGCTCCCATTACATCCACCCGCGGCACGCCATGCAATAACAGCGACCAGGCTCGTCGGCATTGTAGCCAGACTACTTAGTTTTACTCATAATAGGATTAGGTTAAGTGCATTAAAAGTGTAATCTGCAGTTCACGGTCCGTTTCCGGATAGTCGCGATGATCGTGACTGCGCTCACCTACTAAGCGTAGGAAAAGCTGTAAAGAATAACCGGTTGCGACGAGTGCGTCGTTCAATTAATACATATATGTATCTAATTGCTACCTGATACATTTTTAACCTGTCCAATAACTCTTGGGCTGTGGAGCATTCCTCAAGTCTCTCCAGTCTAATGTGTTTATTTATTTATTTATCTAAGTAGCAGCACATATGTACATAGTATGTATGTATGTATGTGCCAGCCACCGAATACCTTTATTTTTCCTTAAATCTAATTAATTTAACTTGTACAGTACTAAATAAAGTTAAAGAGTTGAATATATTTTTGTTTTTTGAAAACGATAACAAAAACATTTAGTATACAATTCGATTGATACTATCGATACTATCGATTGGATAGCGCTCATTCCGATATACACTATCTGACGCCACCTATCGAACGTGTCAAACGACTCATAAAACGTTACCGTTACCCTGTCCAGCTCACACACCTTGCAACTTCTTGGAGATACGCGTTTTGTTGCAGTGAGACTTTTTGGCGGGCAAACTTTTGGCAGTTTACAGTACTGCTCAGCTAACCATATGTACATATGTCATACAGCTTTCAGCACTTCCATACACCCATGTCTAGCTGACAGTGCTACCCATTGGCAAATTATACTGCCTCGAATGAAAAAAAAAAAGATAATTTGATTTAATTAAACAATGAATACGAAGAAGGAGGATTTCGTGGACTGGGGCTCATTCGCCGAGAAGGCCTCCGAAAAGGAATGGGTCGAGTCAATAATCTTGGAAGAGCCGGAGGAGAAGCCAATGAATCACCACACACCAGATCCTCTGACAGAGCCTAACGCGTCGTTAGAGGAGACCGACGTGTCTACTTTCATAAAGGCGATGACAGAAAAAGAGGAAGAGGTAGAGGCAGACGAAACCAAGGAGTGGACAGTGGTTGCCCTCGAAATCAAAGTACTTTCGCAGCGAGTGGCTGCGTACGCCTCCAGGTTAAAAAAAGGCGTCAAGGGCATCGAGAATCGTAAGCACGAGATCCAGTTGTGTTGCTTCATCTGCGGAGTACCGTACACGCATTGCTTCAATTTGCGCGTCCACTTCCTGGCCATGCAGCTGCTCAGGTGCCCCAAGTGCCCCAGCATCCGCTTCAAGTACCGACAGGAACACAAAAACCATCTTCGGACGCACATGGACTTGAGGCCCTACGGCTGCCACATCTGCGGCCAATATTTCACCCGTGTCGACAATCGGAACAACCACTTATACGTGCACAGCATCAATTTGCCCTACCGTTGCGTCTGCGGGACGGAGTTCCGCCTGAAGCAGGCTCTTCTAAAGCACATTGAGTTCAGTAACCACCCCAACAATGTGATCATACGCCATAAGCCCAATTTTTACGACGTTGGACGACTGAACAAAATGGATGCTGATATGCTAAGAAGCCTGAAGACCCAGCTTTTGGAAGAAGTTATTTTCAAACTTTGGGAAGACCAAAAAATATAATATCAAATATAGAGGAATACACAACTTTTACTTCCTTCATTAAAGGTGAAGTTTGGGATTTTTTGGGGCAATGATTTTTGCTAAACAAGAACACAATCTTAATCTGATCTGCTTGTTCTGTTTGCATACAACTCTACAATTATAATTATTTGGAATCAACTAGCAACTTTTCCATCATTATCTTTAGATTTTATTGTCTACGGAATTACGTGCTCATTTGGATCACAATCGCACTCCCGTAGGTTACAAATTTAGCTTTTTCTCACTCTCACGCTGCATTCGCTCTCGCTGTAGCAGGGGGGTGGCAATACCCTCGAAACAGGGTCAAACACAAGGTAGAACGCCATGGCAACGGGCGCCAGGACACATGACAGGTGATTCGGGGGTTGGTTGACTGGGTTTGGGATTTGTTTACTTCATGGCTACAGCAGGCCAGCAGCCCGGGCAGGAAGTGTCAGGATTTGAATGAGAAAATCATTAAAATGAGTTCTCGGAGTGTGATGATCACGGATTTGGACCAGACCGACCACGAGGAGAGGATGGTAGAAAGCCCGCCCACGCAGCCGAAGAGGAATCGTAAACCGCTCCAGACGCTGTCAGCAAACTTCAGTCGCCGCTCAAGGAGTGTGGAGGTGGAGCAACGCCAGCAGGCGGCACCTGCCGCGAGAAAGGATCGGAGGGATCGCACGCTCAACGGCCTGGTAAGCAGTCCCCCCAACTCAGCCAATCTGCTCAACTCCGCATCCCACACAGTTGCAGGCCAAGGACCAGCAGCTGGAGCAGCTGGTGGAGCGTCTCTCCACCCTGCACAAGTACAACGAACAGTTCGCCAAGGAGAACGAGCGGCTGCGCACCGACAGCTCCCATCTGGAGAGTCGTTTGGCGGAGGCGGAGAAGCAGGTGACCGATTGCGACCGCTGCCAGCAGCTCAACCAAAAGTTGGGCGTCGTTCTCGGACAGAATAAAACGCTGGCGAACGACGTGGACATGCTGAAGACTCTCGTCTTCCGTCTGAATGTGCAGATAGAGAACTATCAGGATCAGCGAAGGAACGGGGAGAAGGAATTAACGGGCTCGGCAGCGGCTGCCTCAACGGCCTGGTAAGCAGTCCCCCCAACACAGCCAATCTGCTCAACTCCGCATCCCACACAGTACCTCTGGCTCCACCAGCTGTCAGCCCCTGCCCACGCACACGCTGGGCCCGCTGCTGCAAGCCTACGACGAGTCCATTCGCGACAAGGACGCTCTCCTGTCGCAGTACAACGCGGAGTTTGAGCACTTCACGGGAGAGCTGAAGCGCGCCTTGGAGGATAACACAAAGCTGGTGAGTGACAACCATATACATATGTACATATGTATACCCCGTATCCGTAGGGTACTCACCTGATCACTGATATCTGCTGACATCTCCAACAGCTGCAGTCGCAGGAGCAACTGCGCCGCGACCTGGGGGGCTGGAAGACAGAGCGTGTTTGCCTCCAGGCGCAGTTGGGCGTTTGCCGCACAAAGGCCGAGGCGCAGACCCGCAAGACGGACCTGGCCAAGGAGAAGTTGGTGGAGGTGATGCACTGCTACGAACAGCGTATGCAGACGCTTCTTCTGGACATGGACCATCTGCAGGCGGCCTATGCCCGCACCAAATCGGAGCTTGCTGCCATTAGGAGCACTGCCGCCCCCAATGCCACAAGCGCACCCAACGCAGCAGCAGCACCAGCTGCAGCCGAGGCGGAGGCAGTGCATCAGTGCAAGACTCTGCTGGAGGAACTGAAGCTGGAGCATGTCAGAGAGCGCTCCGCTCTGCAAGATCAGCTGAAGGCGAGCTCCATGCGGGCCGCCGCCCTAGTCCGTAGCACGGAGAAGGCCAAACACTCTCGGGACCGACTTAAAGCCCGCCTTCGCATGGCCCTGCAGTGGGCCCAGAAACTGGAGGCGGGCCAAGCAGAGATGAGGGACACATACGACGCAGTGCGACGCCTGGAGGTTCTCGTCAAGCACAAGGAGTCCCAGATGCGCGGCCTGCACGCCCGGAACATCGAGGAGCTGGACAAGCTGCGTCACAGGCTCGAGCAGAAGGACGAGACTATCCGCACCCTTCTGCGCGGCAATCTGGAGCGACGCCCTGCCGTGGACTAGACCTATTTAATGCGCATTGCGCATGGTTAACAATTAAAAATATATAATTTCAATACAAAATACATTAATAACTTAGCGTAGAAAGCTTTCGAAGCACAGCAATGCTCGAGTTGCGGAGAGGATCAGTCGGACTCCACCGGCTCAGCCTCACCAGGGGCCTCTGCTCCTGAAACGCCGCCACCTCCCCCGCCGGCGCACACCACGCAGGCTTTGGGCACCGTCTGCTCTATGTACATGGTGATCCGGTCGAGCACCTCTGGGACGACACCTCGAAGCAGCTGCTGATAGCGGGCGGCGCCCAGCTGCGACTCGAGCGCCTGCAGCTGCCACTTGAGGTACTCGGTGAGAGGGATCTTGTAGACGGGGTCCTTGAGCACCAGCTGCCGGTGGCGGTCGTCGTGGTACGTCTTGGCGGGATAGCCCTTCGAGTGAAAGTCTTCGGTGCATAGCTGCTGCTGCAGCTCGTCCAGTTCGTGCTCGTCGTGGATGACCAGTGAGTCATAGTAGCGTGGCGTGGTCCTGGCAGCGCCATCCTCCGCCGCCGCGAATTGCTTGTCCATGACCTCGCCGAGCGTCTCGTCCACTAGCTGGAGGATGTGTGGCAGGCGGGCCAGCAGCAGGTCGTTGTTTCCAAAAATTGAAGCAAAAGCCAGGCAGAAGAGCTTCCTCTTCTCGGCGTGAGTGTCCGGCACCATGGGAAACATCTCGATCCAAACGTCCAGGATGCGGGCCAGGGCGTCCGTGTGGGGCAGTTGCTGCACCACCGACATGAACACGGCTTGGTCGATGAGCAGCGTCCTGGCCACAATGGTCAGGTACCAGCCCATGGTCATGGGGTACTCCTGCTTGAGGCACACCTGCTGGAAGACAAAGGGCAGGGCGGGGCGCACCAATCGCAATCCCATTGCCGCGTCCGTCTTGAGACAGGTTTCGAAGATCCGCAGCATGGCGATGATGCCCTCCACACGTATGTCCTCGAAGGAGCGCACACAGTAGCCCACGAACCCCTCGCCGTACCGACTCAGGTAGGCCTGGGCGTCCAGCAGGATGTACGCGTGAATGAGCTGGAGCACCGTCCGCAGATTCTCCGATGACATTTCAATAATGGGCAACAGGTGGTCGCATAGCGCCAGCAGTTCCGGGGTCAGCACAGTCGAATTCCCAATCACAGCCAGCCACAGCATGATCCCATCCTCGATGAGGTAGACGTGCGAGCGTTGCTGTAGGGGTGAATGAATCACATTATAAATCTCGTTAGTCTGACGCAAAAAATAACAATGTAGATGCAATATATAAGTAGAGGTAAATATATTATTAACAAAAATATCTAGCATTCATGTATGCTGATTACGTTAAGCTGCGTCCAGTGTCCAGTATACGAACATTACATTAACCCTCTCAGTTAGGTGAGTTTGGTGTGAGGTGTTTAAAAAAATATGATGACCCCTAAAAAATGAAGACTCTTCAATATCTCGCTAATTTGTCCAATATTAGTACAAAGCTCACCAGGGCCGTAACAGTTCCTTTCTTCTACGTGCGGCCTCGTAATAAATTAGTTGTAATATATTTCCCATCCAAATTTAATCGTTGCTGTGATTTTTATGCGCAATTTTATAAAGTGTAGCAGACGCAGATATTCCTGATTCACGATTCCTATTCGATCCACTAAAAACTTTATACCGTTGCCCTTTTTACTTTTTAGATCGAACTATTTGGGCGGAGTAGCGGCTCGAGCAGCTATACAATGCTAAGAATACTTGGCAATCAAGGGGAAGGTCTGCGTGTATGCCATATTAATGCCCAAAGTCTAACTAAGAAAATCGAGGAATTTAGGTATCTATTTGTCACGTCCAATATTGATGTCAAATGTGTGTCAGAAACGTGGTTTTCGTCTCATGTTAGTAATTTGTTAGTAGAGTGTACTGGTTATGATTTGTTTCGATCTGATCGAGATAGTCACGCTGCAGGTGTAGCTATATATGTAAGTAAACGTTTAAATGCTAAACTTGTATGTAATCACCCAAGTGAAAGTGCAGTTGAGTGGATATTTGTTCAAGTCACAAGCACAATACATTCTTCCAAAATTTTAATAGGCTGTGTGTATAGACCTCATCGAATTGTAGAATATCAAAATTTAACTGACGTATTGTCTACCATGTCGTTTGCCTATACAGATGAAATATTAGCTGGGGACTTCAACAGCAATGTCCTGCGAAAAAGGCAATTATCGGACGACATATAATCTATGGCATTAAAGTTAGTAAATTCGTCTGCACCCACGCATTTCAAATCACTGTGATACCTTACTGGACTTATTTTTTGTAACCGA
This sequence comes from Drosophila algonquin, assembly GCA_035041765.1. Classification (NCBI taxonomy): domain Eukaryota; kingdom Metazoa; phylum Arthropoda; class Insecta; order Diptera; family Drosophilidae; genus Drosophila; species Drosophila algonquin. The sequence goes on from JAWNKY010003561.1 coordinate 2,166,645, forward strand.
CTGTCATAAAATTTCTACTTACAGCCAACTATCAATGCCAATGTTTTCGAAACACGACCTAATATTCTTGACCTATAATTTTCATACCGACTTAACTGAAAGCAGAATAGTTTATAGAAATTTTAGAAACATTGACTATGCCTTGTTAAGTGCTGACTTTATTTCATGTGACTGGGACTCTATTTATGACTATGCTAATATTAATTCACAACTGACTGTCCTACAAAATAATATAATGTATCTATATAACAGGTCGATTCCGCTGGTGACAAAAACGGTCAACCCTCGTGGAAATCCCTGGTTCAATTCGAACATTAAAATATTAACTAACAAACGTGATATCGCTTTTAAAAAATGGAAGCGTTACAGAACAACCCACCATGCTGCACAATATAAGATAATTAGGAAAAATGTGATACAGTTAATCAACTCAGAGAAAAGAAAATACTTTTGTAACAAATTTAACTTAGCGAGATCGAATCAGCAGAATTGGGCGTACATTAAAGAACTGGGTGTTGGTAAATCCACTACTCCTACTACTGACGAACTTAATAGAATTTTTTTAGACTGTAAAATACCTGAAGTGACCAAAACTGACTATGTTGAGTGCGTGCCTCAAAATCTCTATAGTAACTGTGTAACTGCTTCTGTGATAATGGTACCTGTGATAATAGTTTTAGTTTTTCATGTGTAACTGAGTCAGATGTCCTCGAATCGATGTTAAAGATTAAGTCAAATGCCACTGGAATTGATGATATTAACCCGAAATTCATAAAAATGCTTTTGCCAAACATATTCCGTACATAACCTACATATACAACACAGCGTTGACTCAATCCGTATTTCCTGATTCTTGGAAAGTAGCTAAAATACTTCCAATTCCAAAATCAGTCAATGAATACAGGCCAATTTCCATTCTACCATACTTGTCAAAAAGTAGCGACTTATGCGACTTAAGCGACTTATGGCTAATCAGATGACAAATTACTTGACAACTAAAAAACTTTTGACAAATAAGCAATCAGGTTTTCGAGTGGGCAGAAGTTGTACAACAGCAATAATAAACGTAGTTGAACGTATAAGAGAAAAATTGGACTCGGACAATATAACGTTTCTGACCCTTCTAGATTATAGTAAGGCTTTTGACACGGTTAACCACGAAATTCTTTGTTTTAAGCTAAGTCATCAGCAAGACTAATTGTTTCGTACTTGAGTAATCGTATGCAGTCTGTGTGTATAAATAATATGTACTCGTCATTACTTTGTGTCAAGCGTGGTGTTCCTCAAAGATCCGTTTTAGGGCCATTACTGTTCTCTATGTATGTAAATGATCTACCGAGTATATTGTCAAGTTGTGACGTTCATATGTATGCCGATGATGTTCAAATGTTTGTTAGTCGTCCTATTAGTAGAGTTAATGACTGTATTCGTGTCTGTAATAGTGAATTGAAAAGTGTAAGTCAGTGGGCTAAAATTGATGGGCTAGGATTAAATCCAAAAATGTATAGTCATAGGTAAAAGAAAGTTCGACACTAATGCAATACAAAAATTGACTATTGAAAACATCCCCATTGAATATGTAGAACGTGCAAACCACTTAGGTTTTATGTTTAACCAAACTTTGACATGGGATGATCACATTAACAGATCAGTCGGAAAAGAAGTAGAAGTATTTAGTGACAGTAACTCTGCCAGCCAACGTAAGCTGCAAGTTGCTTTTAATAATATCGCGAGATATATATTTATAACAGACGTAGAACTGACCATATTTCGGACGTAATGATAAAAATGTTCGATATGCCACTTAAATCCTGGATAGAGTTTAGGGTCCTAGTATTACTGCACAAAGTTATATATACCAAAGAGCCATCTTACTTATATGAACGACTTAAGTTTAGCACGTCAAGACGGACGAAAAATATTATTTGCGTTAAATACAGGTACACATGCACAATGAAACAGTTCTTTGTATATGCTGTTCGTGTTTGGAATCATCTTCCCCACGCCATCAAGGCAATCAGTGGGGGAGTGCAGTTCAAAATCGCACTGGAGAATCATCTACGCACTACATAATTTGAATTTATGATAGGAGGGAGGGGTTGAACGGAGAGTAAGAGTGAAATTCCAATAAACTAAATTAAAACTAAACTAAATATTATATTATTAAAATGTTAGTATATAAGTTCGAATGTATGTAATTGTAATTGTAATCACTTCTTAATGTTAGTAATTTAAATGTCAAAAGTTAATATTACACTTGTTGTGACTAGCGCCCTAATTTATAAGTATAAAATGCTTGTCGCGCTAGGATGAAATAAATAAATAAATAAAAATAAAAAAATATTTTCTGCATGAAACTTTTAGGGACTTGTGTCTGGATCTACCATATTATATCTATGGCTAATACCCTTCCTCACCTTAAATTACTAATATGTACTAACTTACTTAATTAGGATCGGTTTTTGTATTTTGAATAAATGCTTAGCTTTACTAGTCAGTTTAGTTCTAGCCGCGCGAAACATGAATGGGTCACTTGATGGTGCAGTCAGATTGGAGTCTGCCGAAGAGTTACTCACCTGAAGGTCAGTGCTCAGTCTGATGACGCTGTAGAGGAAGGGCTTCATGGGCTCGGGAACATCGCGGATGGTGCGAACCAGCTGCTCCAAGGTGCCGATGATGGCACAGCGAAGTAGGTCGTACTTTTCACTCTCGCGCCACAGCAGGGGGAGGTAGGAGATGAATTGGAGGGCCTGCGGCTCGATGTACTCGCTCATCTTCTCCACTAGCAGCGTCATGGTGCCCAGGACGACGATCTTGGTGTCGCACTCGCCGGCCTCGTGCAGCAGCAAGAACAGTGCCTCAAACAGCGGCGAGAAGTACGGGTGGAAGGCCTCTGGCATGAACTCAAAATCGTCTATCAGCAGGTTCAAGGTCCGGGCGGCAGCCAGTCGTGTGGGCATGTCCTCCTGGGGACGCAGAAGGTGAAGGCACGCCTCGTAGGCCAACGGACGGAGCTCCCGCGGTAGCTGTACGCCCACCCAGTGGCCCACCATCCAGATGATGCGACGCCTAAGAATTCGGAAATTGGGGGCCTCGATGCGTAGTTCCGCCAGAAGCTGAGAGGTCAGCCAGGAGCCAAAGTCCAGCTTGTTAAAGAAATGGAACGCCGCTTGACCCACCGCATTATAGATTGCGTCCTTCAGCAAGATGGCCTTGAGGTCGGACTCCGGCGAGAGTTGCAGCTGTTGGGCCCGTCGGACGAACTTCAGGACCTCATTTATCATCACCGTCGAATGCTGGGTGAAGCAGGTGAAGTAGAGCGTCTCCACGCTGGGTCGCAGGGCGTATTTCCAGGCGTCGCCACCGCCGTCGTCCTGGTCATAGCCCTCGGGGTCCTGCTGCCACTCCTCCAGTTCCTGCTGTGTAAGTAGAAAGTAGTGGGTCACGATCTTCTCGCAGATGTACGTCATCCGCTCCACAGTGAAAAACTTGGCGTTGCTCTGGGCGGCCGAGGCGAGCAGTTCGTCCTCTAGGCTAGACACAGCTCCGGCTCCTGTCGCCAGCTCTGCGACCGCGGGGGCACAGATGCTGTCGTTGCCGCTCAACATGATGCCCTTGAGCATGTTCAGAGCCTGGATGACAAAGTTGCTGAAGTTGATGCGGTCACCGGCGTCAAAGATGAGGGCGGTTCCCTCGTGGAACACATAGTGGAAGCTGAACTCCAGGGCCACAGGAACAAATCGAGCAAAAGAGATGGAGTGTCGCTCCATCAGCTCGTTCAGCGCCTTCATCATTTTCAGGATGAAGCGCTCCAGCTCGCTTATCAGTTGCGAGGCTCTGGCCGGGTTCGGCCCCATGCGCAGTTCATAGCGCAGCTCCAGGCACTGGCGCAGGCGCTGGAACAGCTGCTCCACGAAATTCATGTGGTCGGTGGACTTGTACGGCTTGGAGCAGCCGTAGACAATCAATTTCCTGAGGGATCGCATCACAATATAGGCCCGCTGCAGGGCGCTGAGGGCCTGGGCCTCCTCGCCGCTCTTTACCTGCTGCAGGAAGCGGCCAGTCAGTGTGGCCCATATGTCCCACGCCAAGTAGCTGAAGATCTGGCTGCCCAGCTCCTCGAAGGCTCGCTGCTCGGCCATGAGGCGGCGCGAGGCCAGGGCTTTAATGACGTAGTGTAGGACTAAGAGGATTCTCTGTTGCAGTGCAGCGTCCGTCTCGCTGTTACACGCCTGTAGCTGCTTCATCAGCGTGGGGAGCAGATCGGGCCAAAAGCGTGGGTAGTCTGTGCGGGCGAGGCGCCCGAGCAGCACGGCCACCTGCAGTGCCACCTGGGGCACTTCCTCCGCGTTGTAGTGCTGCAGAAGTACGTCTCGTATCTGCTGCTTCTGCTCGGCCGGCAGCTCCTGTCGCGAATTGGGCCTCCAGTAGCGTTCGACGCCGTTCTTCAAGTAAACGGCTGCCATCCAGCGGACCTTCAGCGCCACCTCCGAGTCGATCGCGCTGCCCTGCGCGCTTCCGGGCAGCTTCATGCTCAGCCTGGCTATCGTGGGAAAGAACCCCGGCTGCTGCTCCCATTCGCTAAGTTGGGCTTCGGCTTTTTGCACAATCTCGTGGCTGGGGTTTGTGGCCGCCTGCAGGGTCTGGGCCACCAGCTGCTCGACCGCAGTAGTCGCCGTTGCTGTTCCCATTGCCGTTGCCATCTTCTTCCGCCCCACTTCCCAACGTTGATTCGATGAAATGGATGCAAAAATTATTGGCAAAATTATACGGCGCGTGCTGCTTCTTTCTTGAATTTGATATCGATAACGTCAATAGCATTAGTGATTTTAGATATATATCCTTTTGATATATCGATAGTTGCCCTTATTACCTTAAGGCACTAACCGTACAATATATAGACACGACGTTCCATATATTAAAAATGGTCGCACCAACAGGGCAGGCATCAGCTACCCGACGAGTCATGAGCATGCATGTACTTTGCGTGTTTGCAAGTGTGTATGAGCGCACAACTGATATTTGTGCTCTCTCAACTTTGTTTTGATTTTTGTGCTCGCGCCACCCTTCAATTTAGCATTTTAAGAGTCGACCCTTTTTGAAGACGCTTGCCTTATAATAGCAGAATAATTGTTATTTTGTACATGCTTTAGATGCTAACTTTGTTTAATATAGCTCTGTATGTGAGGCTGAGCTTTAACTGTATGTGTGCACATATTGTAGGTCTGCTTTGGCTACTGCCTTGCCATTGGTCACAATAATGGCACATTTTTGTAAATTGGTGAACCGGTATGCTTGCGCTAATGGGCTATGCAGCAGGCCACAGGGGTAAGAATCGCATCGTTTTCGCTATTCTCCATTGTGCCCTCGCTGTCTTCTTCTACAAGCAGCTGATTGTGATTATAGTTTATTATATTTTTTATTTATTGTTTCTATTATTACTTATGCTTGCGCCAATGGGCTATGCAGCAGGCCACAGGGGTAAGAATCGCATCGTTTTCTCTGTTCTCCATTGTGCCCTCGCTGTCTTCTTCTACAAGCAGCTGATTGTGATTATAGTTTATTATATTATTTATTTATTGTTTCTATTGTTATTTATTTATTATATGTTATTTTTTAAGGATATTGAAACTCCGAAAATTTAATTAATTGTTATATTCAACTCGGTATATTTTAAATATGAGAACAAATATTTACGTATGTATGTATATTTCTAAGGGACAGAGAAAATTTTCTTTCCATAAGTCAACTGCCATGCCATTGGTCACAATAATGACATGCTCTGCACAAGAACACGCTCATACTGGCATACACACACGTTCTTGCAGGTTCTGTCTTTGTATAAAGATAGATAGATATAGATATAGTATACAGATGGGACAGTTCATACATGTAGGTGTCTGCAGCGTTTGAACTGGTATCAGTCTATCTGTATCTGTGTGTTCATCTTAATATATGTATGTATGTACATAATATATGTATGTACATATACACGTTCCCGAGGGATCGTAGGTGGTACCTGGATCTACAGCTGATACCTGGCGCCTAGTCTCTTCCTGGAGGCCTTCAGCCGCACCATGGACGAGCTGAGCTGCGACCTACTGTAGTATATCACCTATACGGATGAGCAGGTGGTGGGGGTATTCAGCACGAAATGCACGTGATGGCTCCGGCCTCCAAAGTCGGTAGAGTAGGGAGGGGTGATGAAAGGAATCGCGCCGATACGGTACTCACTGACATTAAAATACAATTATTGTTCACGTGCTACTAAACTCTATCCACAACACATAGCACAACACTACACAATGGCAGGAGCAGACATAACAGAGACGGACAAGGTCATAGTGGCGCATATCTCCGCAGCTGGTGTTATGCTAGCGGTTCGCCCTCCCAACCATGATCATCGGATCCACTTCCACGTTTCGATGATCCCTTCTACCACAAGGATTAGACAGACAGCGACTTCAAGCTATGCATGGCTCCCAATACAAAAATTAGCACATTGCAAACATCATCTAGACTAGGAAGGAGAGAGCGCTTTCACGCTCTCAATGCACCTACGCTCATCCGCACCGATACTAAATTCCCTCTCTCGCTCCAGCGCTTGGCTTCCCAGAGCGCGGGAGTAACGCTCCAGCTTGGCGGGAAAGGTTTTGGCGGTAAGCGGGAACAACGTGGTAGTCGGGGGCGACTTCAACGCCTGGGCCATGGAGTGGGGATCCACTCGCACAAACGCGAGAGGACGCATAGTGCTGGAGGCTTTTACGACGCTGGACCTCGTCCTACTGAACAAAGGATCCCAGGAGACCTTCAACAGGTCAGGAGCAGGGTCAGTAATTGACCTAACATACATACGCTAGCAGTGCGCTGGCTCGCCACGCCCGATGGAGGATATGCGAGATATTCACCGCCAGCGACCATGAGGCCATCTAGTGCTCTCTGGGGAGGTCTACCCGAGGGAGAGGAGTCCCACCCCGACCCCGACAGGGGAAGGCGTAGTGCCAGGTACTGTCCTGTCCCCTGTCCTTCGCTAGATCACAGCGGGGCTCTAACTCAAGCGAGGCAGTTGGAGCCAACGAGGAGATAGCCGAGATCCGCCGAACGTGCATCCGCGCCAGAAGGCTGCTCCAGTAAGCTCGGGGCACACCGCGAATAAATAAATAAATAAATAATATAATATAATAAACTATAATCACAATCAGCTGCTTGTAGAAGAAGACAGCGAGGGCACAATGGAGAATAGCGAAAACGATGCGATTGGCCTGCTGCATAGCCCATTGGCGCAAGCATACCGGTTCGCCATTTTTAAAAAATGTGTCATTATTGTGACCAATGGCAAGGCAGTAGGCAAAGCAGACCTACACTTTGTGCACACATACAGTTAAAGCTCAGCATCACATGCAGAGCTATATTAAACAAAGTTAGCATCTAAAGCATGTGCAAAATAACAATTATTCTGCTATTATAAGGCAAGCGTCTTCAAAAAGGGTCGACTCTGAAAATGCTAAAGTGAAGGGTGGCGCGAGCACAAAAATCAAAACCAAGTTGAGTAAGCGCGAATATCAGTTGTGCGCTCATACATGCTTGCAAACACGCAAAGTACGTGAGAATGCATGAGCACACATCCACTCTCACGACTCGTCGGGTAGCTGATGCCTGCCCTGTTGCTGCGGCCATTTTCAATATATGAAGTGTCGTATCTATATATTGTATGGTTAGTGATACCACTTAATAATACTACAACTCCCCAATATATCCAGATAAAAATTCGAAAGATTCGTCAAAGAAAGATAGAAAATTTCCACACTTCGCTCGTTTCCATGGGTTGATTAGCTAGTATTAACCAGTATTTTTTTCGGTACAACTCAAAGAAAATTATGGACGATTTCGTATCGTTGCCATACGAATATCATCCCTGCCAAGTCTGATCTGTGTCGGTACCATTCATTCAATCAAACAAATAACGGGAAAATGGAACGTGTTGCGACTGTCTGTGTTGTTCTCTATGTAATTTTACTAAAATGTACGCACTGTTACAAAGAGATGCCCGGATTGAGTGGCAAGATGTTCCCGAAGACTGCAACGTTCCACTTCCCAGAGTACGCCTACAAGGAGACGAGTAAGAATGTGAGTCCACGGGGTTATTGATTTTTTCTTTTCCGTGGCTGAATCGTTCACGTATTTCACAAACAGGAAATAACCTACCACGAACAGGAGGTGGCCTGCGAGCAGCACACCCCGTGCGTCAATCTCAATGTGGGCGTGACCAAGATAAATTGCATAAGGCGCTGCATATCCCCATCCTGCTACCAGGACATCTATGCCTTCAACGAGGTGAGTAAAATCAGCGAAAGGACTCGTTTTCAAAACTCTCACCCAATTGTGCATTTTGTTTAGCTGGAGGAGGGTGAAATTGATGTCAGACTGAACTCCTTCAAAGGGTGTGTCATCCAAAGAATGTAGCAGAAGTCCCCGCTCCTGCACCATCTATATCTCACGGATTACCTGCAGGAGATACAATGGAAAATCACCGAATACCTTCGCCAGTGGATCCCCCTCGCCTAATCCCCTAACATTTGCCTTAAGTATTCAGATGCAAACGAAGTCCTACGCTATTTACGATAATTTATACATACATACATAAGTTAGCATACATGCTAGATTCGATTGGATTGCCCTATAAATACAATAGCTTAATAAACTGCCATGTTAGTATATAGTTCTACTTCGGTTGAATGTAGTTGTTCATATCCCCAATTATTGTGCGGAAACAACAGACAGCCCTAAAGCAAAAAAGTTGTCAATATACGACTGCATTATGGGTAATGTAATAAATAATTAACTACGGTATGTAAACGGCCACCGATTGATTCACGATAATTCCCTCCCTACGTTACACCACTAACCACTACGGGATGCTTACCCAATGCCATTAATAGAAGGTATTTTGGGAAGGCTGCCGAAAGCAGAATACATTACGAGCCTCGATTTAAAGGACGCTTTTTGGCAGATTCCTCTGGATCTGAAATCACGGGACAAAACGGCCTTTACAGTGCCAGGTAGGCCTCTGTATCAATATTGCGTTATGCCTTTTGATCTCTCCAATTCGTCACAAACGTTGTGCAGGCTGATGGACAGGGTAATCCCACCTGACTTACGAACCGAAGTCTTTGTGTATTTAGACGATCTCTTGATCGTTTCAGAGACATTCGAGCGACATTTGGAGGTTCTGAGAGTGGTGGCAGCAGCTTTGGAACAAACCAATTTGACCATTAATGTGGAAAACAGCAAGCTCTGCATCACCGAAGTCAAATACTTAGGCCACATTATTGGAAATGGCACAATCGGCAGAGACCCGGCAAAAATATCGGTCATTGTGGACTTTCCGGCGCCATGTTCGCTAAAACAGGTGCGTCGATTTTTACGGTTAACAGGCTGGTATAATAAGTTTATCCGTAACTATGCCGCAGTGGCAACCCCAATCACGGACACTCTTAGGAGTAACCGTAAGTTTGTGTGGACCAGTGAGGCGCAGGAAGCATTTGAAGCGTTGAAGCGGCAGATGTGCACGGCACCCGTTCTTCACAGTGCAGATTTCGGTCGGCCAATCGCTATACATTGTGATGCTAGCAATACAGGCGTGGGCGCGGTTTTAATGCAGACAGATGCAGAGGGAAATGAAGTCCCTATCGCATTTATGTCCAAATAGTTGAACCGCTGTCAGAGAAACTATACGGTCACAGAGAAGGAATGTCTAGCTGCTGTCCTGGCCGTAAAGAAATTCAGGGCCTTTGTTAAAGGGGAAGAATTTTCGATTATCACCGACCATGCTTCGCTAAAGTGGTTAATGTCGCAATCAGACCTCAGTTCCCGGTTGTCGCGTTGGGCATTAAATCTTCAGGGCTTTGGTTTCAAAATACACCACCGCAAAGGAAACCAGAATGTGGTACCAGATGCGTTGTCTAGAACTTTCACAGATTAAATTCCGCCAACAATCAAATATCTGATGTGCAGATTAAAGATAGGTGTATCTATCGTCGAGCGGAGCACGCGTCGGATGAGAAATTATCGGACAACTCGTGCTGGAAGCTGTGGATACCCAAAGGGTTAGTTCCACAACTCTTACAGAAGGCCCATGAGCATCCGTTATCGTCGCATTGCGGGATAGAAAGATGCTGGAGAGTTTAAGGAGGTATTACTACTGGCCCAATTTAGTGATAGATGTAAAAGCTTACGTAAACAATTGTGATGTTTGCAAGACGACGAAACACTCTAACCACATCTTAAGGCCAGCTCTGGGGAAATCGGGCAGTTCCGAAAGGAACATACATATGTATATGTATACAGCCTTATATGCTCCACAGGCTAATGCGTCCGAACGAGTAAATCGATCGGTACTGGCAGCCATCAAGGCCTACATACACCCGAATCAGAAAAACTGGGACGAGAAGCTCAGCAGCATATGCTGTGTACTTCGCTCAAGCTTGCATTCCGGTATCAAAACCAGCCCCTATAGGATGGTCTTTGGACAACATATGATAAACGATGGGAAGAGCTATCGAGTATTGAGGGAGTTAGACTTGCTAGGGGACAGGACAGACCAACTGGACAATGATGATTCCTTGGATCTCATCCGTCAGTCAGCTCGAGACTCCATGCTTAAGCAACATCAGCGGAACGAGCGTGCCTATAACTTGCGCAGCAGGGAGGTTTCATTTCGCCCAGGGCAGGAGGTGTTTAGGCGTAATTTCCAGCAAAGCAACTTTGCAAAGGGTTTCAGTGCCAAACTGGCTCCAGTCTTTGTGAAGGCAAGGATTAAACGCAAGTTGGGGTCAGCGTATTATGACATCGAAGATCTGCAAGGGAACTTCATTGGGAAATACCACGCCAAAGACCTGAAGCAATGACGGAGGCCTGACAAGCCGGGATCTCCCTTGCGTGAATTCCATTCCCCTCAAGTGTGATCTTGGTGGGGGGGAAATTGTAGTGTGGCTTGTCGGTCAAAAAAGGCCTAAAAGTATGTGGGGGAAAGCGGTACTACAGCTGTCAGTTTGAGTGAAAGAGCCTCGGGAGAGGAGTAGAATTTACCGAATGTTTCGGGGCTGGAAGTAGTTCGGGAGGTGACCCCTTTTTGGGATATAGTTGGGAAACGAATTGAAAAGTGCGCGTCCGGGGTGAACACAAAGTAACCGCGCCAGCGTGAGAGAAGCTTCAGCGTCCGCGCAGCGCAACATCAGCGCTAGCGCCTTATCGGGATAGCGCAGCGTCAGCACAGAGCCCGCCTCGGCTTCGGCACCGCCCCAACAACAGAGTAGACCCAGCAGCAGAGCAGCCCCAGCAACAGCGCAGGCGCTTCGGCAGAGCAGCCCCAGCAACAGCGCAGGCGCCTCTGCAGAGTAGACCCAGCAGCAGAGTAAATCCAGCATCAGAACAGATGCCTCAGCAGAGCGGCCCCAGCATCAGAACAGGCGTCTCAGCAGAGCGGCGCCAGCAACAGCGCAGGCGCTTCGGCAGAGCAGCCCAGCAACAGCGCCCTACAGCGCCTCTGCAGAGTAGACCCGGCAGCAAAGTAGACCCAGCATCAGCTGCACCATCATCGGCAGAGCAGCAACAGTAGAGATAGATAGCTTAGACTAGCGTAAGCGCCTTCAGCGCAAACAATTGCTTTTCAAGGGAGGGGAATGTAAAGCAGGGAAGGGCAGTAGACCAGCCACGAAGCAGGCAGAAGTTTAGCCGAGGTAGATTTTCGTATTCCCTCTCCCACTTCTCTCCTTTATTCCCTACCCGCTTACCGCCAAAACCTTTCCCGCCAAGCTCGAGCGTTACTCCCGCGCTCTGGGAAGCCAAGCGCTGGAGCGAGAGAGGGAATTTAGTATCGGTGCGGATGAGCGTAGGTGCATTGAGAGCGTGAAAGCGCTCTCTCCTTCCTAGTCTAGATGATGTTTGCAATGTGCTAATTTTTGTATTGGGAGCCATGCATAGCTTGAAGTCGCTGTCTGTCTAATCCTTGTGGTAGAAGGGATCATCGAAACGTGGAAGTGGATCCGATGATCATGGTTGGGAGGGCGAACCGCTAGCATAACACCAGCTGCGGAGATATGCGCCACTATGACCTTGTCCGTCTCTGTTATGTCTGCTCCTGCCATTGTGTAGTGTTGTGCTATGTGTTGTGGATAGAGTTTAGTAGCACGTGAACAATAATTGTATTTTAATGTCAGTGAGTACCGTATCGGCGCGATTCTTTTCATCACCCCTCCCTACTCTACCGACTTTGGAGGCCGGAGCCATCACGTGCATTTCGTGCTGAATACCCCCACCACCTGCTCATCCGTATAGGTGATATACTACAGTAGGTCGCAGCTCAGCTCGTCCATGGTGCGGCTGAAGGCCTCCAGGAAGAGACTAGGCGCCAGGTATCAGCTGTAGATCCAGGTACCACCTACGATCCCTCGGGAACGTGTATATGTACATACATATATTATGTACATACATACATATATTAAGATGAACACACAGATACAGATAGACTGATACCAGTCCAAACGCTGCAGACACCTACATGTATGAACTGTCCCATCTGTATACTATATCTATATCTATCTATCTTTATACAAAGACAGAACCTGCAAGAACGTGTGTGTATGCAAGTATGAGCGTGTTCTTGTGCAGAGCATGTCATTATTGTGACCAATGGCATGGCAGTTGACTTATGGAAAGAAAATTTTCTCTGTCCCTTAGAAATATACATACATACGTAAATATTTGTTCTCATATCTAAAATATACCGTGTTGAATATAACAATTAAGTAATTGTCGGAGTTTCAATATCCTTAAAAAATAACATATAATAAATAAATAACAATAGAAACAATAAATAAATAATATAATAAACTATAATCACAATCAGCTGCTTGTAGAAGAAGACAGCGAGGGCACAATGGAGAATAGCGAAAACGATGCGATTCTTACCCCTGTGGCCTGCTGCATAGCCCATTGGCGCAAGCATACCGGTTCGCCATTTTTAAAAAATGTGTCATTATTGTGACCAGTAGGCAAAGCAGACCTACACTATGTGCACACATACAGTTAAAGCTCAGCCTCACATGCAGAGCTATATTAAACAAAGTTAGCATCTAAAGCATGTGCAAAATAACAATTATTCTGCTATTATAAGGCAAGCGTCTTCAAAAAGGGTCGACTCTTAAAATGCTAAAGTGAAGGGTGGCGCGAGCCCAAAAATCAAAACAAAGTTGAGAGAGCGGAAATATCAGTTGTGCGCTCATACACACTTGCAAACCCGCAAAGTACATGAGCACACATACACTCTCACGACTCTCGGGAGCTGATAACACATGCAAAGCCCACAAAGTACGTGAGAATGCATGAGCACACATACACTCTCACGACTCTGTGCGGAGCTGATCCACACATGCAAACACGCAAAAGTACGTGAGAATGCATGAGCACGCATACACTCACTCACTCACACACACGACTGGCTCGGGAGCTGATTTCTGATTTTCGTGCGGTCAATTTTAGTGTATGAATTGTCCCGTCTATATATTGTATAGTTAGTGGTTACACACCTTAAAACATATCTGTTGTTGATGTTTTCTCGTCAGGTGGCGCGGAGAGAATTTCATCCCTGTGTAGTTGCCATGAAGCAACTCGAATGGAAAGAAGAAGAACGGTCATGTGATAGACACCAACCAGCTGACCGAACAGAAAATAAAGTTTTTCTTCAACTTGCAACCCTTTGAACTAAAGCTAACAAATAACATGGCTCTACACTCTGCGATCAAGGGAAAGCTGATTTCCGTCATCGGTGATGAGGACACTTGCGTGGGATTCTTGCTGGGTGGCGTGGGCGAGATAAACAAAAATCGCCACCCCAATTTCATGGTTGTGGACAAAAACACTCCAGTCAGCGAATTGGAGGACTGCTTCAAGCGGTTCCTGAAGCGCGACGACATCGACATCATCTTGATTAACCAGAACTGCGCCGAGCTCATTCGCCATGTAATTGATGCCCACACTTCGCCAGTGCCAGCCGTCCTGGAGATTCCGTCGAAGGACCACCCGTACGACGCCAGCAAGGACTCGATTTTGAGGCGGGCCCGTGGCATGTTCAACCCCGAGGATCTGGTGCGTTAAACAGCACTTTGGTATTGTTGGCAACCATAGAGTATTGCAGTTAGAGCCACCAATTCAATCCAATCTAATCCCCCACATTTCGTTTAATCAGCTTTGAGATATGTATTAAAGACAAGTGTTAAAGTGGTTTTTGTTTGCAAATAAAAAATATATGTATATGTATGTAAAATCTTTAATTATTACAATGCTTGATCAAACGATTAAACGATATAAACATATCAGACTGCAGTAGCCTTGCAGGCCGTAATATAGAGCTCTAACTGACTGCGACACCTAGCGTGTTTTCAGCGTACTACACGCAATCAGCTGACCGAGAAGAGAATTTTTTCCTTTGCAACGTAAACACAAATAGATATAGGAATTATTATCAATTGGTGGACTTATTAGTCACAAGCTGCCCATTCCACGCACATTATGCTCAAGGCGGTTATTCTTATCGGCGGACCCCAGAAGGGTACTCGCTTTCGTCCACTCTCCCTCGACACACCCAAGCCGCTGTTCCCGCTGGCCGGTCGACCCCTCATAGCGCATCACATTGAAGCATGCGTCCAGCTGCCGGAGCTCAAGGAGATCCTCATCATCGGCTACTATCCGCAGACGCAGATGGAGGCCTTTGTGGGCGACATGCAGGCCCTGTACAGCAGCAGCAACATCAACATCAGGTAAGCGACAGTCGCGGCAAGTGGAGATGAAGATTGGATGGAGTGACGTGTCCATTTGGCAGGTACCTGCAGGAGTTCACTTCGCTGGGCACGGCAGGCGGCATGTATCACTTTCGCGATCAGATACGGGCCGGCAATCCGCGAGCCTTCTTCGTGCTGAATGGCGACGTGTGCGCAGACTTTCCGCTGCAGGAACTGTATGACTTCCACACCCGACGCCCCTCTAGCGCCTTGGTCACCATCATGAGCACGGAGGCGACTCGCCAGCAGTCCCTGCACTACGGCTGCCTCGTCTTCGATCGCTCCAGTGGAGCCGTCTCGCACTACGTGGAGAAGCCGAGCTCGTATGTGTCCACCTTCATCAACTGCGGTGTCTACGTTTGCTCCATGGACATTTTTACCCAGTTGGCGCAGATCTTCCATGCCCACGGACAGGAGTACGGATGCGCGGGCTTCAGCAATGGAAACGGCAATGGAAATGGCCGCGATCAAGGCCACATAAAGTGGGAGCAGGAGGTGCTCACTCCCCTGGCGGGCACCAACCAGCTCTTTGCCATGCCCGTGCCCAACTGGTGGTCCCAGCTGAAGACCGCCGGCTCGGCCATCTACGCCAATCGTCATTACCTGGGCCTCTACAAGCGCACGCATCCGGAACGGCTGGCCAACGTGGGCTCGAAGCGCGGCGAGGGCGACGGCAACCTGATCTGCACTGTTCTGCCGGATGTCTACGTGCATCCCAGTGCCACGGTCCACCATAGCGCTGTGGTGGGTAGCGGATGATCTCAGTTTGTAAATCTCCGACTTTATCCATCTCCCTTTATTCCTTTCAGCTGGGCCCGAATGTGGCCATTGGTCCAGGTGTAACAATCGGCCCTGGGGTCCGTATCAAGGAGTCAATCGTGCTGGAGCAGGCCCAGATTCAGGACCACACGCTAATCCTTCACTCGATTGTGGGGCGGGGCTCAACCATTGGAGCCTGGGCTCGCGTTGAGGGCACTCCCAGTGACCCAGACCCCAACAAGCCCTTTGCAAAGATGGAGAATCCGCCGCTTTTCAACAACGAGGGCAAGCTGAATCCCTCCATAACGATACTGGGTAAGTCGGTGAGTGCTCTGAAATGTGGCCTGTGACTTTCTGACACCCCCTATCATTGCTCATTGCAGGCTGCTTTGTACAGGTGCCCGCCGAGAAGATTCTACTCAACAGCATTGTCCTGCCGCACAAGGAGCTGAGTCGCAGTTTCAAGAACGAGATAATTCTGTGACGAGAACCAAGCTTCCAGGGCATGTTCCTTCCCGTAGCCCATATCAGTATGCCATTTTATATGAATATGTATATTGTGCAATATTCTTAAAGATTATTAATTAAAAGCTTATCACATCGCGACACGACTTTTCAGCCTGTAAGTCCGTGGGTGTCGGTTCTTTCAGGTGTAAGCCGATATTTATCGTAGCTTACAGTCGTGTCACGCGGCCAGCTCTAACGCACAGGTAAGCGACCCACGCACACACACATGTTCTCTCTCTCTCTCTCTATATATCTACTGTTGCTCTCTGCCTCCCGTTTAGACCAAAACGCGTTTGGATTCCTCAAGTGTTAGCCATTAGGTCGCCGTCGTTGCTTGTTGCTTGTGGCGCTGCAGCAGCTCTTCCAATGATATAAATAGTCGTATAAATAAGTAGTGGATTAATATTCGAATATATGTATAAAATAGTCAACCGATGACCAAAAGTGAATCTCAATCCACCAACTGCCGCTGATAATGTATCTGAGTCTCCAGCGCTGCCCCCGAAAGACAAACAGGTATGTACGTAGGCAGTTTTGTTGGTAGTTGAGCAAGCGAAGAGGAAGAGCGGCGGTGCACAAATACAACGTGAAAAGTACAGGTGTATGCGTGCGAGTGTGCTTGTTGGTGCTGGTATTGGTGGAGCGGAGCAGGCGGCGCAGGTAACTTCTCGAGAGAGAATTACAGAGAGCGAGAGCGAACGTGTCACGCTCATTGAGCGTAACTGTCTTGCGTAGCGTGAGAAAACTACAAGCGAGGAGGGGGATCGGACAATGGAGTAGTAGCAATCACAGCTCAAAGCTTGCCAAAGCTCTATTCGAAATGCAGTTCCAGCCGAGCTTTGTCAACTCTCTCGTTTCTGCGGAGTTTGTTTACGGGCCACCAACCAACTTCAAGGTACATGTACATATGCCTATTGGCAAACAGACTCGAGAGAGCAGTCGGGTTTTACATGGACTGCGTGTGCGTGCTGGAATCTGGCTTGGCATGCCACCACCACCACCAACTCTCCATACACCTGAGTTAAAGGCGCAAGCTCTCGCGAGTGTGCGCTCTCTCCAGTAGGTTGCGCTCTTGCGCACAAACACTCGAATCACACACATAGAGCGCAGCTCATTTACCTTCGTGCTTACCTGTGGGGGGAGGGGGGATCAGTTGTTGTCCTCTCTCGGTGGGTTTTGCTCTCTCGGATATGGTGGTGGCCACGTATATACATATATACATATATGCACCATATAATTTCTTGTTTCGGAAAAGAGCGCGAATTACCGTTTGAATTTTCGTCGAGGCAGGTTCGATGCGCGCGCGCTCCATCGTCGCTCGTTTAGTTCACATCGCAGGAACATAAAGATTCTTAACTATCCTATGGTTTTGAAACGAATTAAATAAAATTATACCTGAATATCTGTGCAGTCTTCCAGCTCGGATCAAAACGGGAGCGACGGTCGCCTGAGTCGAAGTGCTGGACACACATATACGCAGACACACACTCACTAACACACCTCTCTCGGTCCGGCCAAAAACTAGAAAAAAAGACAGCAGCTAAAAGTGGTAGTAACAGGCGAAGAAGAAGCAGCAGCAGTAAAAAGTGACTTGTTTTTTGTTTGCTTGTATACGCCGTCGTCGGGGCTGACTCCCCGCACCATTCCCACTCTGACTTCCCTTCGTCCGTATGGGATGTTGGTATTAAGATCGCGGTCTAAGCAAGTGTACTAGTCTCTAGTCAAAGCAACTAGACGCCACAGCAGTGCAGGCATTGGGTGCGAAATAGCATACACACACATCCAAACAACTACACACACTTGTGTGTGTACGTGTAGGCGAGAAAAGAAAGTGCAATAAAAACCAAAAATTGTAAAAGGGCCACAAGTGCAATATGAATACAACGTGTTAAAAGAAACAAGCAAAGAAAAAACAGTTAAATCGCCGCGCATCGAGAGAAAGAGAACAAGCTGTTACAGAAGGAGGAGAGAGAGAGCAGAAGACGATATCAATTACAAACCAACCTGTTGCATCAAGGAATCCGATTGAGAAGAGATTCTACTGCCGTATGTAGGTGAGAAATCTAGTAGGCATCATCACAAAAGAGTGAATGAACAAAGACAACGGCCCCGCCGCTCAAAGGTGGATGTGCAAACAAAGTGAAAACATATTTACAGTTAGCAAATACCAAGACGACGGAGAGAGAACTGAGTAAAGAGCAGCAGTGGTAGAGGCTGGGACTTGTTTATGATACCGATACCCTACTCTACAGGGTCGGACATATAAGTTGCCCGGTCACAGTTAAACCTTAAATTATAATTTCATTCGGATAAGATAATATGAATAAAGACGATCCGACTGTTAATGCCCAAATTCGATAAGTTCATGAATGCTAGTAGGGTATTTTGGCGTTGACTCGTCTTCGGAACAAGAACCACAAGCTGCACTTGTTGCTTGCGTGAGAGCGACCATAAGAGCGAAGAGAGGGAGAGAGAGAGACAATATGAGAAAAAGAGCAGTTGCTGCTGGGGCTAACGATTTTCTGGCCAAATAACTTTGGCAATTGGCATTTCTGGCCAACAATTTGCGCAATCATTAGTTTCCTGTTGCCCCAACGGCCAGAGGCACACGCCAGCCAGCAGATTTGCGAGCGGGAACAGTGCATAAAACAGAAAAACTTGCGCAATTCATAATTTAATAAGCAAGACCGAAAAAACGCTGTAAAATGTACTACTCGCTTTCTGGTTTACCATTCAGGAGGCAACAATTCATTAATTGCATTGGTTTTTTGTTGCTCTTGTTGCTTTTGCTGCTGCGCCTGTCACTAATTTATATTTAATCACCAGCTTTATTGTATTGTCTTTCAAAAGCGTAACGGCCACCAATCGTGTTTCGGTCTTCGGCTTCGGCTTCCACTTGAGCTTTGTCTCCGTTTAGTTTGATTTTGCGTTAGAGGCGGGTATTTTGAGTTTCTTCTCTTAATGACTGCTCCAGCGCTCTTCCATTGTCTTCTGACCCATTCTTGCGGTCCATCTTAATTGGGCCCAAACACATGAACCGTTATTCATTAATAAAAAGCGTACGCTCAGGAGGGGAGATTTTCCCGGTTTCCCAGATTTCTCAAGTGCACAACGAAAGGGAAAACTCTCATATATAACAGTACTGATGGGTTCGGGTCTTCTTTCCCCATAACCTGCACCGACTTATGAGAAAAGTGGCCGACAGCAGTGGTAGATCAAGAAGGGCCAGTCCGGAACAGGAAATAAACTACTTTAGAGAACTTTTCTATTGAGACATTGAATCGGGGGGTCAAGAGGCTGACAGTTGCCGCGAACCGGACCCCAAGGATCACACACGGAGGTTTTTGGCTGTCTGAAATGCCCAGTAAACCAGTTTAAAGTCGTAGCCCCTCCCAGAGAGTTCTTTAGGGCGTTTCTGGGGCTCGCCAAACGTGGGAACCCACCTATCCGGCGCCCATATGCTATATTGAGAATGAAGATTTCCCGATAGCAGTAAAACGGAGCACAGGGCGCACTGGGGGGGACGGAGATGCAAAAAGCTGACAGTAAAACAGTAAAAAGAAAACGTCACATATGTATGTATTGCACAAGACACGACCGCAAGCGCTCATTAAGAGATAGCCACTCTAAAGCCACCAAAGATGGGAAGAAGGAAGCCGAGAGTGAAAAGGGTCAACCAAGCATGCGCTGCCTCCCCATCCTCCCTCTCTAGTGAGCTTTCGACCAGGCGAAAACAGGGCAAACAGCGAGAGAGAGAGAGAGAGAGGCAGAGATGATAAAACAGCTTGGGCAGTTTGAGTTATTAGTCAAGTGTGGGACATTAAAGTAAGCCGAGCCGAGCGATATGCCATATATGTATGTATAGTACTCGTAGTGCGAAGATCCAACTCGAATCGGATCGGATCGGACCCAGCTCGACCCGCGGAAAGTGCTTTTGCTTCTGGCTTAATTACGAAAGCTTAGCCTTTTGCACGTACATATGCATTATTTTAAAATTTAATTGCAACAAAGAGTAATCTCATAAAGTTCGCTCCGCTCCCCACAGAAACTAAGGACAGAGTAGAGAGCAGAGAGCAGAGAGCTGTGAGCAGTGAGCAGCGACAACGACAGCGCCTGCGCGCCACGATTAGCCCATGAGCGCCATTTTGATGAACTGAACTTTGCCAGTAAGTCAGCGAGCCAGTCGGCCTGCGAATCCGACAGACAGACAGACGGAGAGACAGTCAGCTGGTCGATTAGCTTGGGCTCAGATGTGTGTTTCTGTTTTCATTAAAAGTAAAACTTTTCACATTAAAAATGCTCATAAAATTGCACTGTAATTTTTCGTCGTTGTCATTTTCGTCGTCTTTCCGTCTTTCCACTTTGTCGTGGAGTGAAATTAAATTTCAAATCGCCATGCGGGTTAATACTTTAATTTCAATTTGACCCTTTTGACGTCAATGGCAGCAACAGCAGTCTTAGAAGGTACTACAAATGCAGGTGAACGGCGGCAACGCTGCACACTGAACATGATCCAGCTGGAAGCTCCATGCACGGGAACAAGGAAACCAGAAAACTATTGGCAAAAAAAACTGAAAACCTGGACAGCACAGCTGATTGAATTGCATATTCAAGGTGTCAAAGTGTCAAAGTGTCAAGCGTTGCCAATTTTCACGAATTGTCGTCGGACTTTGACTTTCTTTTTTGAATTTTCGTTTAAAGCTTTCCGTTGTTTAGCTTCGTTGTCCGTACTTCGTTTCCCGT
Source organism: Drosophila algonquin (assembly GCA_035041765.1). Classification (NCBI taxonomy): domain Eukaryota; kingdom Metazoa; phylum Arthropoda; class Insecta; order Diptera; family Drosophilidae; genus Drosophila; species Drosophila algonquin. Next base: position 2,187,491 of record JAWNKY010003561.1, read on the forward strand.
TTCGTTTAGATTCGATTTGTTGGGTTGAAAATGTTTTAATACGAGCCAATTCGCTTTGTTTGACATTTCTTGAACGCACTCGTAATTAGTGTTTTTATATGGCCAGTGGCCGTTTGTATACGCTTAAAGTCCAAGTGCATTGTGCAATCATCCCCACTCTCGTTTTTCCATTCCATTCGCAGGCACAGCCAATGGCCGAGAAGCAGCCGTGAGATGCAGTCCCGCTAAGCCAGCACAGCAAGAGAGTGCTCGAAGTCCGTAAAAAAACACAGAATCCCACGGAACTCCAAACTCCAAAGCACTGAACGCTGGAATGTAGCCAAATCATCATTATCATCATCAGCAGCCGCAGCAGCAGCAGCATCAATAGCCAGATCGCTCTCCTCAAAGACAATTAAATCATCATCAAGCATCAACTACATCACTAGCTCCAGCGAGAGAGAAACATAAGATGCAGGTGCCCGAGCACGTAGTCTCCCTGTACATCGCCACCTGCGGCCAGAATGGACCCGGACTTGGATCGGACGAGAAGGAGATCATACTGCTCGTCTTCGTTCTGCTGGAGGTCGCCACGGGTCAAGTGAGTTATTGAGCCTTCCCATTCCCTCTACACTATTCATTAGGGCATACCGCCACCGTCCCTCCCTGATCTTTCTGGCGCCGCCTACTGTCCACCATTTTGTTTGACGACTGAGTATTGGCCCGACTCGGTCTCGGGCTCGGGCTCGGGCTCGGGCTCTCGTCTACGCCTTAATTAATGAATGCTGTGCGATAACGGTCCCCCACTCACACAACGACACACACACACACACACATCGTGAGCATTCTGCACTTTCAACTGTGTGTCGTATGATATGGTATGGTGTGGTGTGGGGTGTCGGTCGTGGTTATGTTACAAAAGCAACAATAACCAAGCTCTCGCCTTTGATTCGCCACCAAAAAGCAATGCGAAGAAAACGCAACATAGAAAACCGAAGCCTGGAATACCCTTTATAATTTTAGAACATTAATCATCAGAGATTCGAATGAAAATATATTTATGTAATATATACGTAATATATATACATAATATGTATGTAATGTATATATATGAAAATATATGCAACTATAAGTAAAGACTGTTAAGAATCTAGTGATCTTTATCTATTGGGATTCTCCAAAGTGTAAAAGCGTATTCCGCTTCAAGTATAAGTGTTTGATTATGTTTCTGAAAATCCATCCCGTACGGAGGAGAGTCAGAGGAAAACATTATAGAATTTACATACACATATGTATATACATATGTGCATAGATGGATATTTGCATATTTTCAGTTTGCCAAGCGTTTGACACTAATTGTTTGGAAACAAATCTCTAAACATCCGAGGGAAGGCGGTGGCGATGCAACCTTGTCGTAGACCCTCGCCACACCAGAGGCTTGAGGAACACGGTACACGGCATTACGAAATCCCTCAACAAACTATCGCCCGAGTCCGACTCGACGCGACTCGACTCGAGAAACAGCCATTAAAAGCTGTTTGCTTTGGCTCCAAAGCTAAGTTTTCCAAGAAAGTACACAGAAAATCTAAAAAATGAAAATGATGTAATGGATTTGGTTTTGGTTTTGGGATGCGATTGAAATGGAGATGTCTCGAGAATCCCAGTGTCGTCAGTGACAATTCCCATCCAATCCAAAGCAATCCAAACCAAACTAATCCAATATAATCACTCTATTAGTAGCATCTGCTTTCCCCCACGAGAGTCTCCCTCCTGCCCCTGGGCTCGATGTTTTTTTCAAATCGCAATTCTATTTGCCCAATACTCGACGACAGTCTTGACTGCACACAAACTTGGATGTCGCTGGATGTCGCTGTCTCGGGGGCTGGACAGAGTTACGTGGCGGCCACTCAATTGACGGAGGAGGCTGCGTGTTCGGGCTCTAGACATACATAAGTACCAACCGATATAAGGTTGTTTTCTCGCGCCCCGTTCTCGAGCCGATGAAGGAAATCGCTGGCCATTTTCCGCCATTAGGGATGGGGGGGAGTCGGAGTGGGAGTGGGAGGAGAAATAGCTCTTGAAGTTATTTACGGGCATTTACCTGATGTTTGCCTGCACACGAGGTTGACATTGTCTCGATTCCATGACTGGCCGGAGGGAGCACGCAACATTTTAGCGAAGGCAGCCTCTCCTCCAACTTCTACTCCTCCTAAGTGGCATTTAATGGCGGCAGGGGCAGAATCAGAGACAGTATCTGTGGCAGTGGCAATGGCATTAAGTGGCTCGCAATTATTTGAATCTCCGGCCAAGTGGACCCAGCCGAAAGCCCTGACCCTCTGTGCCCTCTGTACCATCTGTGCCATCTGTACGGGGTGTCATAGCATCTAGACCCCGTCCATTTGTCCGGCTTTTGTTGCTGACGCAGCTGCCAAATGACTATCTATCTATATAAATTAATTGCTCCGCTCTTCAGCTCTGGCTTTGGCGTTGCTCTGCAGCGGCTTTCGAAAAACGTTTCGACTTCGGGGCCAATTTTTATGCTAATCTCTGCGGTGAGTCCCCGAGCTGGAAGCCATTCGAAGAGATGTTATTAGTATTATTATTAGTATTTCATTTTTCTTTTTCCAATATTCGCACAGGTCATGGGGTCAAGCTTCGCTCGAATTTCTCCGAAATCATATTCCTCCCCGTGGGCACCCCTTTCTGCACGCTTTAATGAGGTGTCTGTAGCCGAGACCAGACCCCAGACCAGACTTCTGAATAAAATATTTATATAATTTACTGGAATATATTTTAGGAACATTTGAATACCAAATAGAGTCTGCGCGAAATTCATGGTAATTTTGTAAGCCACATAATGGATGAACGGTAAAGCGAGTCTGGTGGAATCCGCCTGGATCCGACGCGATGTCCCGATTGATATCTATCTATTTCGGAAGCATTTCGGTCTGATAGCGGAATGAAGTGCCAGTGCTTCGCGGCCGGGCCGAGGTAACCATCCGCAACGCAGCCATCGTCATCATCATTGCGACGGTAATCGTGAGGGCGAATGGATTTGGCAGGCAAAAATACCATGTATACTATGGATATGCTGACGCGTCTGATAATGGCAAATATGCTTTCCGATTCCGACAGCAATTGTACTGCCTAATGAGGCGGACCTGGACTGGCTGTGATACTGTGGTACTGCAAAACAGAATGGTATACGAGTATTATATACATATGTACATATCTGAACAGTCCGATGCAGAACTACGCAAAGGACAGTGTGTCGCTTTCCAAAATGGAGACTGGCTTTGAGAGTGATCTCAGGCGATGGCGATCGCGATCCGTTTCCATGTCAATTGCATTTCTCTGTTATAGATTTCTTGTTGGAGAGCAATTTGCTTGATTTGATACGTTGCACACGTACAGCACACAGGCGCAGTAATTGGCATGTTAATTGCGGGCTAGTTATGACTCGTATGCCAACAATTAAAGTTAATTAACATTCGAAAACAAACTGCAAACAGTCGCCAGAGTCGGACGAGTGAAGTGCAGTGCGGGGAATCTCTGAGAATCTCTGCTCTCCACTGGCACCACTTCTCCAATAATTGGAACTCTTGTCTCTGGCGAGAATTCAGCTTTAATTTAGCTGCAAATTTATAGCCACATATCACCTCGTGCTGGTTATCGAATGTGGCTTAATGCAAAGGTTTCTCAGCCATTCATTGCATTCGGGGACATATGTACATTGGAACATTGGGATCGGCATAATTAGGGGCGCGCTTAACCCCAAACCCAAACCCAATGTGTGGCGTGTTGTGGTGTGATGCGAGTGCTCTTCGATGAATATAACATGACCGACACTCATAAATATTTCATTATCTCTCTGCCGATCCATCCTATCCACCCGTCCCCACCTCCTTATTGTTCAGGTATTCAATGGCTATGCAAATCAATGGCACGCAAATCGAAAAACAAAGAAAAGTACAAGTTTAGTTCTCCTTTTGCCTCAGCCCCACCCACCCCACTCCCCACTGAGCCCAGATCCCAGAACCCAGCCATCCATTAGCATAGGGCCCAACTACCTGCAGGGGCTCCAGCTGGCTTCATTCCGATTTCGAAGCCGATTACGAAGCCTATTCCGATTCCGATTCGGATCGTCTCCTTTGCATATCCGCTGACGCTGCCGCTGCCGCTGCCGCTGACGCAAGCCCCGATCTTGGCGCCCTCAGGGGTCGGGGGAACAGAAGGTATTCGTTTGGAGCTAAGAAACATCCAGAAACTTGGTTGTGGGTTTCAAGTGTAACCTACTATCGGATGTTATAGATAGGAACCGTTGTTGTGGCCAAGAGCAGGTTCCCGTGCCACACCTGATAAGCGTGGGGGGGAACAGCAGTCATGCTTACACAGACATTACTTTGATTAGGAAAGCACTTAGAGTACTCCCCACTAATGCTCCCATCCATCTCTACTGTGCACAGATCATTGGCACCAAGCAAATACTCGTCCGGCCCGATGGCTACTTCATCAAGGACCGCACCATCTCGACCTCCTCGGACAACTCGAACGTCACCAGCAATACGGCCTGCTCGCCGCCCTTGGCCATCGGCATCGGAGCCATCGATGGCAATGGCAATGCCAATGCGAACAGCAACGCCTCGAGCAGCATCGGCAGCGGAACGGGGAACGGAAGCAGCTCTGCGAACGGCGTCCTGGAGAACAGCAGCGAGCTGATTCTGCCGATAGCCGAGGCACAGGCAGCGGGAAAGCCGCTCAACGAGGCCATCGAAGAGGTACGTACATTACATCTAGAGAAGAGAAAGGTAGGATGGGAGAGGTAGAGCACGTTGTGCGGGTTGTTTGGGTTCTGTTTGGATTTTGTGTTATCAGGTGGAACCGGCACCCAAATCCGATAAGATTAGGCCTGCACCACACACCGAACCGCTGCAGATCCAGAGGAGTGGGGGGAAAGAGAAAGAGAGGGAAGGGCAGGAGAGGGCTATTTATGGAACCCACCCTCGATGTGACACGCTGCCAGAGCTCTGAACCCACTCTCAAGTATCAATAGGACGTGCATCGAATTACGCTCTGCCAAGAGGCAAAGATGAATGACATTAATGGTGTTGCGTGGAAAAAGAGGCATCGATTTATTTGATAAGCATCGATTCGGACTCGAGTTCGGATTCCGATTCCGATTCTAGAGAGTGTCACGATGAGTGGACGGAACGCATTTATTGCCCCGTCACGAGAGATTGCTTTTACTCTTCGATTTCACGTAACCTTTGGGTCTTCGGATAGATCACCTTCCCCCACCCCCGCGAGTCTTCTTATCTGACTCTCTGATAAGTCGGAGGAGCACCTACTGGGGCAAGCCTCCATCCAGAGACAACCGCCAGCTGGCAGAGCCGGGAAATGTCGTTCTGTAGAGACATATTTACATTATTGTTCGACGACACAGATAAAAGATCTCGATACGGACGCGATAGTGAGAGGCACAGCATTTCGAAATGTTGGCCATAGCTGATTCATGGCGGTTTCTAGTATTTGCGTTTCCTCAGATTACATCTGATAAGAGCGAGTCATCCTGAGTTTTCCTAAATCTGTGTATGTCTCTTGAAGGGATTTTAACAGATCGAATGGTGAAAATGAACTCTAATCTATATATTTGCGGATGGGATTCCCTTTCATCCATTAATCTACTTTACACATACATAGTTAGGTGCAGACTGGAATCAATCCCATTGGCCATGGTATTTCTCACTTGGGAGTGCACCCGGTGAGCGTCTCGTGACGAGATTGTCAGAGATGTCAGAGAGAATGACAGAGAAAAGGGCAGGGAGCGCGAGATTAGAATACTAATTGACGGAATCAATATGGCCAATAAAAGCCCCCTCTCTTACTCTCTCTGCCGCGGGTGGTTGCAGATGGAGGGGATAAATACGAGAGTCAGGTACGAGAGCAGATGCGAATGAACCCCTGTAATCCAAGGTGGATGCTATCAGTGGATTTTGTGACTGGATCGCTGTGATCTGGCTGGCGATTTCTTGGGGCCTGCCCCGGATCGTAATGCGACATTAAGCCATGTTATATTTACTCACGATGACTAGCTGAAAGGCGCTGCTGCTGGCTGCTGGCTGTTGCTCGTTTAATTGACAATAATTGCCAGCAACTATGGCGGCAGCAAAGCCGACTAAACGGGTTTAGGCAAATGGCATTGGGGCGTAGTCGCAGCCTAGAAATGTGGCACCAACTGTGACCCGAGAAACCTTTCGCCGGTTGGAATGGGAAGCATTTCCCTTGCCACTGAACCTTGCACCTCGTTCTCTCTCTCTCCCCTAATTGAGAATTTCACTGAAATTTTCACTCCCGCTTGCAGTTTGATGCCTACCTTCGCTCCCTGTCGCTACATGACACAGAGATCCAGCTGATCACGGATGGGCAGCTGCCCCTAAGGCAGTGCCTGCACCGCGAGGCCTGCGCCAAGGACGTTGAGCTGCCCGCCTACTACAATCGGTTCAGCGACCTGCGCAAGGAATTCCTGCGCTACAAGTCCGGGGATCTGTCGCGGGCCCTGGTCCCCGTCAAGGATATCAAGAAGATGTTGCAATCGCCCACACTGCCAGTGCCCCAGTCCATCGGAGAGATGCTGAACGGTGAGTGGCGGTCGATTTCATCTTGATTTTACCAAGTAAACGATCCTTTTCCACCTCTAACAGAGCTCAATACGACATCGGTGGAGGACAACGACTTCTATATACGCGAATCTCGCGACATGGTCACTGTGATCCAGACCCTCCTCCAGGCAGGTGAGTAGTCGATTCACTTCGCTTTATTTAAGTGAATGCTCTAAGTGAATGCTCCTCTGTTTCTCAGGTCACAAATTCGCCTCAAACGAACTGGTCACCCTGATCCTGGAACCTGGAATTTGGTGAGTAGCTTCCCTCTCGCTGCAAAACGCGATTATTGTCGAGCGCATCGAGTCACTTCTTCGAGTGCCCCAATAATACTCACTCAAAGCAAAGCCGAGAACCGAACCCATAAAAATCGACTCAAAGAGACCCCAAAACACTGGAAGGCGGCACGAAGCTGCGCTGGAACATGGTCGTCGGTGTCGTTGTTGCCTTCGTCTTCGTTGCTGCCTCGTCAGTTACCGTTTGGATTGGGAAGCGATAAGAGCTCGGTCGCGTCTTCAAGAATATCGGTCGAGTACGTACTGCCAGCCAAGCCAGCTGTAAGGCGATCACCGGGTCAGATCGGATCGGATCGCCTCGTAACTGTGGACCAGAGCGGCTGTTTGTGTACTTCGCGTCGAATGAATGCACTGCTCTTGTTATCGCTATCGCCCTGAAAAATTCTACTTACCTAGAAAGAAACGCCTCTGTAGCCTTCGGCCGGGACCCGGGTCTGTTTCAGACTATATACTCGTAAAAATATTCAATTAGTGGAAAGGTAATCCGCTCCACAACCCAGTCCCACAGCCCCCTCCAACTCTTTTGGAGTGGCAATTAGTTGGAACTCCTGGCAGCCAACTGATTTCGTTATTCGTCGTCTGTCTGCCACCATTATTCATGTTTTATTTGTTTTCGGCTTCGGTTCACGTTTCATTTCATTTTTTTTGCTGCTTGGCCCCTTTTCTGGATGACATTCTCTGTGATTTCTCTGTGTGTGTGTGGCTCAATCTTTAGTTTAATGTGTGTGTAAGCGTGTGTCCATCTGTGTATTGGGAGAGTCAGCAAAAAATGTTTATACTCGTATGTTGTACGACTTGGCTTGGTAATCGTCAAGAACTTTTGGTGCACATCGAAACGTTGGCCAAGTCACGTTTCGCGATCGAGAAGTACCGACAGAAAGAGACGCCACGCCACAACGCCCCACCCCACCCCACCCCCACATGTTGCATAACGTAGTCCTCTCTTCCCACTGCAATACTAATTCCAATTCGAATGTCCTCAAATTGCAGCTCAATAGACGACGAGGTCGACGGCAACTGCATCGTGCGCGCCCGTGGTCTCCCCTGGCAGAGCAGCGACCAGGACATTGCCAAGTTCTTTCGCGGCCTCAACGTAGCCAAGTGAGTAGCGGTGCGGCCAAGCCAACCCAACCCATTGATAAGCCTGCCCCCGAATGGACGCGGGTTCGGCGGGTCAGCTCAGATTACAAGCGATCGTCTCTAATCTGGCTCTCTTTCCTTCCTCTCCCCTCCGTCCATCCACCAGGGGCGGCGTCGCTCTTTGTTTGTCTCCACTGGGCAGGCGTAACGGCGAAGCTCTGATCCGCTTCGTATCCCAGGAGCACCGAGACATGGCGCTGAAGCGGCATAAACACCACATCGGGGCTAGGTACATCGAGGTTTACCGCGCCTCGGGCGAGGACTTTCTGGCCATTGCCGGAGGTGCCTCAAATGAGGCGCAGGCCTTCCTCTCCAAGGGGGCCCAAGTGATAATTCGGATGCGGGGACTGCCCTATGACTGCACGGCTAAGCAAGTGGTAAGTTTTATCAGAGATCCTTTCCGAGGGACGAAACTGATCCTTTCGCTCTCCTTCGATCCACAGCTCGACTTCTTTACCACGGGCGAGGCGCCGTGCCACGTGCTGGATGCGAACGAGGGCGTACTATTCGTGAAGAAACCAGATGGGAGGGCCACTGGAGACGCCTTCGTTTTGTTCGCCAATGAGGGGGATGCCCCGAAGGCGCTGGGGCGGCACCGCGAGTCCATTGGGCAGCGATACATTGAGCTCTTCCGCTCAACCACCGCTGAGGTGCAGCAAGTCCTTAACCGCTCCATGGATCCCAAGACCTTTGAGACGAGCAGCCACAGCCAGCCCCCGTTGATAGCCCAGCTGCCCACCATGCAGCTGCCCCTGCTGCCCCAGGTGGGTGTCGTCACCCATGGCCATGGCCACGTCCCAGTCCCAGTCCCAGCTAACCTGTGCCCACATCCCCATCCCCCACAGCACCTAATCACCTCGGGAACGACAAAGAACTGCATCAGGCTGCGCGGGCTGCCCTACGAAGCCATGGTGGAGCACATTCTCCACTTTCTGGACGACTTTGCCAAGCACATCATCTACCAGGGCGTGCACATGGTAATCAATGCACAGGTGAGTCGAGCATCTAGCTTCAGTTCTGTTTAGGACACTTTGGCTCATGCATCTGCCATTCTAGGGCCAGCCAAGCGGCGAGGCCTTCATTCAGATGGACTCGGAGGACTCCGCACGGCTCTGCGCCCAGCGCAAGCACAACCAGTTCATGGTCTTCGGGAAGAAGTTCCGCTATATCGAGGTGTTCCAGTGCTCCGGCGACGACATGAACATGGTCCTCAACGGCGGCCTGGCATCGCCCGTCGCCCAGGCGCCAGCTCACCACGGTCACGCCCACAAGCAGCCCTCGCTGCTATCCACGGGTATGTTAGCTCAGTCGCCGCAGACCCCAGCCGGCGCCCAGTCGGCCTTCTCCGGCTCCCACTCACACACACATTCGCACGCACACTCGCATTCGCACGGCCAGGGCCACGCTCCCGCTCACCATGGCCTGCCCACGTCCCCAGCTCTCCTGACGCCCCTTAGCTCCACCTCAGCCGCTGCTGCGTCCGCTGGCGGACTAGCCTCATTCATTGCCTCCCAGCCATCGGTCGCCGCCACCGCCCACTCTTCGCTGCAGAACGCAGCAGTGGCCCTGGGCTCCCTCTCCGGCCAAGCTCCACCTGGCTACCCCCTCAACTTTTCACTGCCGCCGCCCTCACCCCAGGCGGCCGCCAGTCCCGCCTTGCTCGCCCAACAGCAGGCGCAGTTCATAGCCCAGCAGAGCCTCCTGGTGCGCCAGCAGGCCGCCGCCGCCCTGGCCGCCGAGCAGCAGCAACAGCAACAGCAGCAGCTTTACGCCAACGCTATGCTACAGTCGCACCCCCTCTACCTACAGCAGCACCAGCAGCAGCAGCTCTACGCCAATGCAATGCTGCAGTCGGGCCAGCCACAGTTTGTGCTCATGCAGCGGCCCTATATGCCGCACTTTCCCCTTGGCTACATGCAATCTGGAGCGGCTGGCAGTGCCTCCACCTCGGCCATAGCCCTCGCCCAAGCACAAGCACAGGCTCAAGCCCAGGTCCAAGCACAGGCCCAAGCGCAGGCGCAGCCGCAGTCGATGAAGCGGTCGTACGAGAACGCCTTTCAGCAGGAGGCGGCTGGAGCAGCGGCTGCAGCCAGTGCGGCCAAGCGGGCGCTCACCCGCGCGCCCGGTAGCGTTTACTCGTACTACAATCCGGGTATTTGAGGCAAACCTCCGCTTACAAGTCGATTGAGATACATCTCCAGCACTTCGTGCACATTCCGCTCCATTCCGTTTGCAATCCAATCCATAGTGTGTGGCGGCGGAGTGCTATATAAACATAATACATAAACATAACCACACATCTATCCACGCATATCATGTTTCATCATGGCAACCCACAGAGACACACTCATGCATACCAGACATATTTTAGAGCTTTATTTTATAGTGCATCGATTTCGTTCCCGGAAGGGAATGGAATGGGAGTAGCCTTAAGAACTTGAGTACTCTTCTTGTATGGAGTACTCGTAGCAGCCTAAGCATTCCTGTCTATGGTCTAAGCATATACTATATAATATCGTATACACACGCGCACACTCACATACACATACAGTCGCACTGCTCCTCACTCACACGCATATGAACACCCGCTAACAGAGGATCCTAGAAAGATACCAGAATTACTTGCTCAGTTTTGTTCCACATTCGGACGCTTGGTATGTGTGTGTGCGTGTGTTCGCGTGTGTGAGTGAAAGTGAGGGAACTGGGACGCATAGATATAGATGCTTCCCAGTCCCCAACCTCCCCCCGATTCGAAGGCGATCAACAGAGGCTAACGTCATTCGTGTAGGGAGTGCGGCATGGCCTGGGCCTGGGACTCGCCCACGCCCTCGCCCATACAGTGCAATCTAATTTTAATGTCCAACTCCTGTCCAAAAAAAACCACTCCACTCGCACTTCCCCCACGAACGGCGTCAGGTGTTGGCTCATGCGCTCAAATTTTAACGAAATTCTGTAAGACAATACATATTTGGAATATCCATAATAATCGATACACGCCTAGATATAAGATCGTACCACTTGTAAAATTGGTTGGCATTAATTTAATCAGTCTGCAATCCTTTCCTGTGTCTTTCGTGCTCTGATCTGATCTGAAGGCAGAGCTCGGATGCGATGCGAAAAGCTAACCCTAGATCTAAACCCCAATCCAATCCACCCAATCCACTGACATACGTTAAGTACTTTAATAATCTCATTGTTTTTTTAATTTGATATCTTGTGTACACACATTGTATATTTAGCATAATCTAGATTTAGATCTATGGTGTACTTTTTAAGTGTGCGTAACTGGTGTTAGTCGCAAAGGGAACGGGAACTCTAATAATTCTATCACTCTTTCTATTACTGTCACACTCATTTTCTGTGTGTTCTCCCTATCTCTCTCTGTCATCACTAATTTAGTTGTTAGCCCTTGGAGGGAACTACATACATACATATGTACGTACATAGGCCTAAAACTGCTTTTCGTTCGTTCGGGCGCTTTAGTGTCTAGTATGTCTGGTAATTGGTGTCTCGGGCTTACATCCACATACACGCACACATGAGAATACGTCGATCGATGAACGCTGAGAGCAGAAGGATGAACGATGAAAGTCTGTTTTATACGTGGACCCTATCCCCTTTTCACTCCCCCTTATCATAACTGTCTCACCCCCTTCGTCCTGTTCCTGATCCTGACCCTGCTCCTGCTGCGTCTAACATTCAGTTTCGTAATGCCCAGCATAACGAAAGAAAGGCACGGGAAAGATTCGCCTAGCTTTTAACCCTTAGCCTAATTTTACCTTTAGCCTTTAGTATGAGTAGTTTCTATGCGAGTGCGACTGCAATTACGAGTATATGGAAATCGTGTGGCTTCCGAGTGGTTAGGGTTAACAGATCCTTTCCAGCGGCCACTTTAAAGATCTAAAACATTTAAAAATATCAATTATCTACTTAACTAGTTCGTACGCAACCAACAATCAACATTTTATTGTGGAACACATTTTACGATTTTGATATTCCATCTTTTTACCATTAGCTGTTAGTGATCAATCTTTGATTAATTTTTTAATTTTTTAGTTTACATCAATAAAATACAAACATACCGCCTAAAAACTATCAACGCTCGCTCTCTCTCTCTCTCTCTACTACACACTTTAATTCACCCGCCCCCCTCTCTCTCGCTCTTTGATTATGTGTTGAGGATCGACCCCTTCCACTAATGTAAACCTTCAAAATATACCCTACCCCCTCCACCAAAAAAAAATTTCTACTAATCAATCTATCAATCGTTTTCTGCGGGATAAATTTGTAAGTGTAACCCTCATTCCCTGTACCAGTACACAGCGCTAAATCCCTTCCCACCCTCCCCCTTCATATATGTAAATGTAACTGGGGTATCGGGCTTGGGCTTAGCTTTACACTCGATCGCGTTTTCAGCGGGGCTGCTCCGCCTCGGAGCGGTTGGAGTTGGATGGAGCGGAGATGGAAGCGGCATTGGATGTTTGTGTTGGGCTCTGTTTCCGTTTCTGTTTCTGTTTTGGTAATACTCTCGTATACGTAACCCTAAGTGGAATGTCCATCATGATCGTACTAGTCATAGACGCATCTTGTATGTAACTATGTCCGCTGGCAGGCTGGAGGCTCTTCGGGTGCATAATCAAATTTTGGCTCAGAAGCTGGTGCTTGGATTAAACAAAAAAAAAACCAAAAGAAAATCGAAACAAAGAAATTCAAATCACAAATACAAAAATCGGCAAATGTCTAAACTTATTCGTAAGTGCGCAAATGTTTCATGGTCTCTGGGTGATAAGAGGTGGTAAGAATACCGATACAAATACAATACCAAAACTATATATGTATGTCTCTCCTACCATTTGCAATGTCTAAACGGTGAGTGTTTTGAATACAATTTTACCTCTACTAATCCCAACCTAATTACTTGTACTAAGATAAGGTCACACACTAACCGAAAAACAGCAACAAATACTATTACTGCAACGACAACTGAAACGAGAACTGTGGGACCGCTGCTAACAAAAACAAGAATAACTGCAACAAAAAGAATATCTTCTCATAATCCGATGCGATATATACTATAGCATTATCTGTATATGTAGACGAATCTGAATCCTCGCATATGTATATACATAGTATATGGTATATGTCTAGCCCTTCTTCCTTTCAACAAAGCCATACTCACAACACTTACCCCCGCCCCCGCCCCCACCCCAAATTTAAATGCCCCACTCTGCCTAAGAGAAATTTCCCTTCCTGTCGGACTAAAGCTCCTCCGAATAACGCCGTCTCCTGTCTCTACACAGGTGCCACTGTGATGGGCGCCCACTTTGGAACCCCCTTCCAGGCCTACGGGGCTGCGCCACCTCCACCACACACGCCGCTCCTGGCCACGCCCCGATCCCACCACGCCCACCACCATCACCATCATGCGTCCGCTTTCTATCCGCCCCCGCTCGTCTACTGGCCTTACCCGAGTCCGCCCGTCTCGCCCACCACCTACTACAGTCAACCTGGAGCGCACTCGCCCTCGCAACCTCTGGTGAGTATACGTACAATGTCCATACGATCCCGTATCTATTTTCATTCATAATATGAACCAAAGAATACAAATTTTAATTATTTTCAGTATCCGCTCGACTTCTTCCCCCCCTCACCGCTGTCACCGCCTAGCGTGGCTATTCCTCATACCAGCGCCGGCCTGATACTCACGACCACCAAGGCCGCCGTGTCCTTTGTGCCACCAAAGCAGTTCTCTATAACGACCACGGCCAGTGGCAGCAAGCTGCCCGTTCCGATGCTGGGCTATGCTAGTCCGAGTCCCAGCCAGCTCGGAGCCCCACCAGCACCTGCCTTGAATGGATCCGGAGCAGTGTCCTCGCCCACGGCCTCACCAATGGCCTCCGCTACTGGGTCTGTCTTGACGTCGTCGTCGACGCTGCTTAGCATTGATACAAACCATGCCACGCCCACGCCCACAGCAACGCCAACGCCAACGCCCATATTGAAGACCAGCAGCCAGGGGGCGACAGGAGCTGCAGCCACTGCTCTAGTGAGCAACTCCTGCGTAGAGCTTTTCATATCGTAGGCTCTCTATGGCTCACGCGCACACGTTTTTAGCAAAGCTTTTGTCTTGCCAATGGAAGAAACTTGTCTGTAGTCTATTTTAGAACCAAACCCGCGTTAGCCGAGTCGAATAGCGAAAAGTGGTGAAAGCGGCGAGAGTACGGCGAAAGTCGGACATTTCTGCCTGGAAGGAGCAACGAAGGAAAAAATCTCGCCGCCGCCGTCTCATGAATTTCTATATACTATATTACCTTATCCGCTAGTGTTAAGTAGGTAGAACGCCCAGTGCTATCCATTCAAGATTTTATTTATTCAAGTTGCTGCACTATATCCAAATATACAATTATTAGCCAATTAGAAAAAGAAAAACGAAAAGAAAGGAAACCAGCGAAACCGCAATTGCACAAGAGCAGAGAGCAGAAGCTGATAGCAGAAAGCAGATCGCAAAGCAAATACGACAAATTTATCCCTAGTCAATAGTCAAATTATAATATTTATACATTTATCTATTTTTAGCTTCATGTTAATGTTATTGAAATTGTACGCGAGTGCACCTGTAAAAGTCCGCCAAGCTCAAATCCTGAGGCGATTCTCATGTTGCACGCCTACCGTAAAATTTATTGTTATTCTTTTGCACGCTGTACCCAGAACGTACCCAAAAGCGACCGTTTCAGATCTGATTTGTTTGTTACTCCATTCGCAATGAAAAGATATTATCAATTGTTTATATAAATATACAAATAAATAATTATAAATACATCTCCCGATTGACTTTAAATAGTCGAAATAATTTAAGTACTTGTTTTTTTCCTTTACGCTATGTCTGATCTGAGCTGCCTTCTCCAGAGATAATCGAGATGTTGAAAATAAAATAATATGGGTCGATTGGTGCGTGGTACGTCGTTTCGTCAACCGAAGACATTCTACCAATTGCCATCAGAAAATATAACATCCGTTCCGTCACGATTTTCGCAAAAAATCATGCTGGATCATCATTGAATTTGCCCGGGTTTGAGGCCGATCGACAGCCTGGATACTCACTATCCTGGGTAAGCAGGTCGTTCTCTAAACTGACCCTGTTTTCCCGAAATATAGCGCATTGAACTTTTGACTCAGAAAATAAATAAAATACTGGTTTTTCCCTTTTGGCTGAACATCGGCCGATCTGCACGTGTCTTCTCTTGATCTGCATGCACGACAGATCTATATCTTCTCTATATTTTCACTAATCAGGGCGTGGATGTATTATATATATGTATGCATAAACCTTTATCAAGGGACCTGTGAATATAAGTACGTGTACTGCCTTTAAAAAAATAAGAACAACACCAATTGATTATGTTTCAGTATAAAATCATTTATTTCATCAATTGTGAATCACTTAAGTTATGAAATTGTGAATCAATTAATTCTTCTATCGGTAGAGGACATTATAAATAGCAGGTGCGAGGACAACATCCGATAAGGTGGGATCATAAATAATCCGATATGAGCACTGGGGCGCGACGATGATGATAAATCGCTGACAAATGGCGTTACAAACGGACGAAAGTCCCACCGACCAGTTTAAAAGACACGGTCGTTGTGAACCATCGTCCGGTCGCACCGTACCATTACCGTTGCACATTTAAAATAGATTAAAAGTCACCGCAGGTGGTGCTGCTGTACTCCTGGCGGCAGGACGGCAGTACGGCAGAACGGCAGGGAGGTTGGAAGAGGGTTAGTTCTATGCAGAATCATTTGCTGCAGCTGCCATCTGCATCCTTCTGCTGCTCACATGATAATTTATCAACGGCTGGCGCTGCTGCAGTGGACATCCGTTGGACCTTCTCCTAGCCGGGGAGGATCCGGATCCATTCAAAAGGACATTAGGTGTGCCTCTGTTGACAAGTCAGCCTGCGAACAAGAGAAGTAAATGAACATTTGTTGGTTAATGCGCTGAGGGGCAGACGGAAAGATGAGAGAGCGAGTCGCAGTCACTCGGGGCCGAGGCATTTTTATGGCCGCACACTTGACTACGCAGCGCACTGCACTTCCTCTAATGGCACGGAAATGGCCGTATAAATCTCATTTGTAATCGCAGAACCGAAAAAACTATCGCTAGACAACGCCCCAAATAAGCAGCCCAATAATAGAGACGCCGCGCAGAGTTGGCTGGCTGTAAGAGTTGTGAAACTTTTCGGTGCTGCCACTCGAAACTAAGTCAATAAAAATATTCCATCCTCCTATCCCATCCCAAGCCATCCCATGCACAGCCAGTGCAACGGGAATGCAATAAAAGGGCGGAGAATTGGCGTCGGCATATTTTCGGCAGCCGAGTTAGCAGCGACTGCTGTCGCCACCACATCCAGGAAGTTGGGCGAAGGACCTCTTCCGCTTTGGTATTAAGCCATCGAAACTTTTATTGATTTAGGGGATTTCGTTGCGTTCCAGCGAGCATTTCAGCTGACAGCGCCAGCGCCAACGCCGAAACAAATTCCACTTTGCATGGCGACAGTCTCACTGTGACTGAAAATTTAAGCCCTTATCCTTGGTGTCTTGGTGTCCTCGCCAGATTCACTGCAACTGCCTTGAAACCATTCCCGACTCCAGCTCTAAACTCAAACAACACTCAAAAAACTCAACACCTGCAAGGCAATTTTTTGACCAAATATTTACCGAGACATTCCGCCGCTCCCCGTAGCCAATTGTTGGACCTGTCTCTCTCCCTGGTACTGGTACTGACTCTGTCTCCGCTTGTTGTCCTGCTGCTACAAAAAATCAATTTCAAGCACATTACCAGCTTGCCAACTTGATTTTATTATTTACTCGTATTTGCTGTTTGACAGATTCGCTTGGCTGCCCTCAAAATTTCAAGCGCACTCGTTCACATTCGCTTACAGGGATTGCCCAGAGTTTGGCTAGATATAGGGATTTTGGGCTAAGACTGGGACTGGGCCTGGGCCTGAGACTGAGTGGGGGAGTGGGGAGGAGCTTTAAAATTGCCCAAGGGGGCCACACAAGTAAAATGACTGCAGTGCGCAGTTTGCAAAGCGAAGGGTGAAGGGTGAAGGCAGCCAGAGGAGATAAATCGAAATAATAAGAAAGAACAAGCTGGGAGGAAAAAGTCTGAAATCCATGTATGTTTGCTCACAAATCTTGGGCAAATAAAACAGCAGGAGGAGGCCGGTCTCGGGGCGGGACCAGAAGAGACCAGGCAAGACCAGGCAAGGCGAGGCGAGACGAGACGGGGGCAAGTGCGCCAAGATTTTACGTTTTCATTAGAGACTGTCTCGGAATCCTTTGCCCGAGATCCCAGTTTACTGCAACTTTATCTTATTTTACAAACTACTTTAGGCAATTGATTGTGCGCGAGCGTATCTGTGTGTGAGAGCACAAGTATACACACAAGTGCATGAATGTGTGTACGTTGAGTATCTGCGAGTGTGTATCTGTATCTGCGAGTGCTAAAAGGTGGCGGCAACTGAGCCAGCGCTTTTTGATGTCTGCCCCAGTGTGCCCCGTTTGCTTCGTGCTCCCGGTGTTGTGTGTGTGTTTTTTTTCCACTTTCCACTTTTCTCTTTGCTCTTACACGATTTCATTTACTTTGTATAGCACAAAGCCTAAGCACTCTATACGGGTGTGCATGTGTATGAGTGCGAGTGCTAGTGTGAGAATTCCGAGCAGTATGTATGTATGTGTCTGTATCTGTGTCTCGGAGGCAATGAAGTGCATTTGAAGCGCACTTGATGCACGTACAGCACGCAGCGCCTTTTTAGACGTATTGTAAATGACTGCAATGGGGGGGACCGGGCGTGAGAGGACAGCGCGGTTCGTTAGTTTGACACACACACACACACACAGATACATACCCGTACGGGCGGACGGGTAAACAGACATACCCGTACGACCGACAGATATACAGATATAGCATCGGGGCAGACAGGAAGTGTGTGGGCTGGGCTGTGCATGTGGGCGTCTGTTTGATAAGTGGCAGCAATTTTTTTTTGCCCCCCTCAGCTTTTTTCTATTTTCTCTCCCCCACTTCTGATGGGCCTGATGCTGCTGTTCTGCAGCTTTCCATTTTCCCTGGCTTTTCCTCCACTGGCTGACACTACGTCATCTTCTCCAGCCATCCTTCATACACTCCTGCAACGGGGGCCACTAATGAAATTGTTAATTTTTGTCGGCAAAGTCACGTACACGATGTGTTGATGACGCTGAAGAGCCGTCGACGCTGATGCCGCTGGCAATTGGCACGGGCCAGACCACCTTCCAAGGAAGAAGAGGTGACCCGAGAGGGGTCTGGGGCTTGGCTTGCCAGGGATCGGCGTCTAGCACTCATAAGTTAAATGGCCCTTGTAGTTTTTACGGCCTGTTCTTGGCTTCGGTTCTGCTGCTGCTTCTGCTCCTCCTGCTTCTCCTGCTGATGGTTTTCCTTCAACGATTTGCGGGCTGGCATATTTATGAGCAACAGTTTTCCATTAGCATTCGATTACTGCGAGTTGCGAGTCGAAAATCGAATATCCCTAAACTTTCAAGTGATTTGTATGTTGCTGCACTGTCTGCCACACACTCGAGAGCGCACGGACTGACACAGAAATAGTATGGTGCACGTGCAACATACAATACATAAAGGACATCAACAGCCAAAAAGCGAAAAAGTCGCATTGCAGCAGTTTCTGTTACGCTTGCCAACTGCTGCCAAAAAGAAGGTCCTGTGTGCTTGTGCTGCCCATTAATACCGTTTACCCTTCTCCCTGTACTGCATCGGGCCATCGGACCTGGTTCCCTGGCACGTAGCCCAAGCTGCTTGCTTCTTGCTCCTGGCCCTGTCACTGCCACAGGCATTGCGATTGTTGTTCGTGTTGCCGCTGCCGTTGCCGCTGCCCAAATACGTATTACGTATACGCCAAGTGGCTCGCTGGCTGCTTGCCTGACTGCACCCTGTCGCTTCGGTCGGCCTGCTCCGTCTCCGTTTCTATCTCCATTCCCATCTCCGTCTTCGTTTGGCTTGCAGCTCAGCTAGGAACGGTCCTAAACAGCTCGGTTCGGTTCAGTTCAGGTTCAGTTCAGCTCAGTGCAGCTGAGTTCGGATTGCCATTTCGGGGGCTTCTCGTATTGCATTTTATTTCAGTTTTTGCCCGCTTTCTTTGGCACTTTTTTTGTATTGTTGGCTTTTGGCATTGTGCTTATGCACAAGTGCAGAACGAAACAAAACTGAAGGCGCAATGTGGCAGCCATTCGAATGCTTCTCGCCTGCTGGGTTGTCCGTGTGCCGTGCGGTTTCTGCTCTTTCTCTCACTTTGCATAAATTAGAATGCATGAAATTTCATTGCAGAACCACCCGGGCCCGAGTCCGTGCCCGTGCGCCGCCAGCAAGCGGCAAGCAGAAGCAACCACAGCACTAACAACAACAACAACAGCAATTAAGCGAGATTTGTGGAGCATATGAGGGAGCTGAATTTCCATTTCCATTTTTATACTATAGCACGGACACTAGATCCTAGCTCCTAGGCAGCTAGGGTTACTGGTCTCTCGGATTTCTAGTTGGGGTCCGGTCCTGCTCTTGCTGCTGGTCGTTGTCGTTTTACCCGTCACCATCATCGTCATTGCTTGTCGCTTTTTCAATTTTCAGTCCGCACAAGCTGTTACTTCTGACGCTTCTGCTCCTTTTCCCATTAGATTTGTTAATCTTTGCTCCGATCCCACTGCTCGTATCCGTCCCCCTGCTGGCACTGCTACTGCCACGCTGCGTATGCGTAATCTGTTTAAATACACAATAAATAATGGAAAAATGAGAAGAGAAGCAGCAGCAGGATTGCATATGGGGAAATTTACATAAAAAGCCAAGCCGGAACAATGTGCGATACACCACATACACACACAGACACACACACACACACACACATATCCACACAAGAATCGCTGGGGAGCGGTATGTGGCACGTATTTTTGGGGGCAATCATGAGCATGCCATAATGCTTGTGACCACGACTATTAAATCAACACGCGGCGCCAGGACCAAAGCATTGGCACAAATGGCAGAACTCTGCCCAAACACAATGCCTGTTCCCATACACATACTCATACGCTGGGCCAGAAGCAGGGCAGGGGCAGGGGCAGTGGCAGTGGCAATGGTGGCATATGTGTGTGTGCGTTCTTCTGCTCTGAAAATATATATTTCACATGATTTATTATTATTTCGTGCGGTTGTTCTTTTTCTCGCTGTATTCTGCTATTATTTAAATTTTAAATAGCTGTAAAGTGCACACACACACACACACACACAAAAACACACATACACACGCACTACAAAGTCATATACAAACAGGGGCACACGCACACACACACACCTACTAAAATGTGCTTCAGCTGGCCAGGATTCAGTGGCGGTGGCCATTACAACGGGCTGCCTTTTCAGCTGTTGTTTCTTTTTCAGTTTTTTGTTGCTGTTGTGTCATTATTATTATCGTTCATTGTTTGCTGGCATGTTGTTCCACTCGCTGTTGTTGTTGTTTGGCAGCCATTTTGCGGTAAATAGAGTCGTTTAAATGCATACACAGACTGCACTCGTCCTGGCCTGGCCTGGCCTGGCCTGGCCTAGCCTGAACCGACCGCATCCCCAGTCCCAGAGCCAGCCCCGGCCCGAACTAGCGAAATTTTATAATAACATTCATAATGCAACGTTTGCATGTCATTCGCAACTGAAACTGCCACAGCCACTGTGCCCTACACACACACACACACACACAGGATAGAAGACACGCAAATTGTAGTTTCAGCGGAGCACACATTTCGGGGCACTCGCTCTCATAATAATGCAATAAAATCAAGGCACGACAGAGCTAATGGAATCAGCCGAATCTGAGGGATTTAATAAACTATGCAAAATTAAAGACACGATCTAATGGCACAGCAGAGAAGGAGGAAGAAAAAGGGCAGGCAGCCAGGCAGTCATGGACGTAGGGAGGAAGGGAAGGTTTTCCGATTCCGCCCTCAGCTTTTGGGCTCATTACATGTCATGACGATGAGTGTGTGTCTGGGGCGCTTAGCGGATTTTGTGACAAGCAAGTGGCAGCAGCCACTGCTGTCGCCTTTCCGTCTTCGCTTTCCTAACGTCTCCCCCTACTCCTGCTCAACGTACTCCTTCCTCCCTGCAGCCCCTTCCGCAACGTCCAACGCCAAACCAATCATTTACCATGCGGCTCTTGTTGAGCTGTATCGATTTTCCAGCGACTGACGCGCAAAGACAAAAGTTATTAGCGCCTGAAAGACACTTAACGGGGCACACGGGGCACGAGGCAGGGAAAATTGAAAAATTCCACTCTGCCTGCGACTGAGTTTGCAACAGTTGCGAGTGTGCTCTAAACAAATACAGAAATTCGTAGAAATACCCATCGAAAATTCCAGGGGATTTGATTAAGCCCCGCCACGGGCGAGTGTCCTTCAGCTGGCCACCGGAACAGGAACAAATGCGACTCGAGACGAGTCGAGTGCCCAACGCAGATCCAAGGATCTCATAGGATTCAGTATGCAGTGCATGAAGATGGGGTTGGTTGGGTGCAGGTGCAGGTGCAGAATGGGAACTGGGGCCTGGGGCCCGGGCCCGGGACTCCACAATAACTGGCATTCTGTAGTTGTGCCCCTAGGCAAGAGTAGGGGCAGGGACAGGGGCAAACAAAAAAACATAAAAAAAAAATAGAATGGCAAAATAAAACAAATAGAAATTTATTGCCTGGAATTTATGACAATTCTCTAGCTCTGGCTCTGCTTGCAACCCCCACCCCTTGCTCCGTTGCACTTGCGCCTGGTTGCATGTGGCACAAACCGTTTGAATGGTAAACGAAATGTTTTTAAATTTAGCCGAGGAAATTTTATGAAAGAGCAGACTTTACGGCGGCCCCGTGCTAGGGGAACCTAGCACCTGGAGGTGCTCGCGGAGTGCTGGAGACTGCCACGAATATTGACTGCATGTTTCCCGCAGGACGTCTCCAGTCAGAGATGCCCCATAATTATCAACGAATCGCTGGCCTCCAAATGCTTTTCCATTCCACGCCATTTCCATTCCCCCAGCCATCGAGATGGCCCTGGACAGAGATTCGCTGGCACATGTTCAAGAGCGGATCCGGGGCGAATCCGGGGATTCCTTCCTCTCGCCTCCTTTCCTTTCCCCTCGGCAGCATATTCGGTGTGGTGTGTATAATTTCTTTTTTGTCTTTCCGCTTACGCTGCTGCCAAGTGCCAAAGTTCTCCACAGCCGTCGACTGCAGCACTTAAAATGCATTTTGCCTCTTGGCCAAGGTCCGCCTGGCCTGGCCAGGCATCCGTCTCTTTCTCTTGGCCCCTTCCGAGTCAGCGTCTAATTCGATTAAAATGTTGTAAATTATTGCACTCGCATGGAGGGGCTGAGACCCCATGTGTGTATGTGTGAGTGTGTGTCTGTGGGACTTGGCAATATTATATAATGCTTTATTGAATTTGCAATTCCAGGCTCCAGCTCTGGAAGCTGTGCAAGGCGCCACTAGCCAGAGTGGAGGTGCAGATGGCGGTGGAAGTGGAAAGCAGAGTTGCCAGAGAGATGGCCAAAGATGGAAAATGTGTTTTCAATGAACGTTTTTGTGCGTTGACTCATAAATCTTTGCCAGCAGCCGGGCCTGGGGGGTAGCAATGCCGTATGGGGATGCTCCTTGAGGACCCTTGCAGAGAGAAATTGAATTGCAATTCCTTGACATCGACAGACGACAGAGGACAATTGCCAAATAAATGCGTATGCTCGTAGCTTAAAAATCAATTTCGTAGAGAGGGGCGCAATGAGGGTTGTGTCGGCATACATAATGCATCCATTCATTTAGTCATTTACGCATTCAAAGTATGACAGGAGCAGGGACACAGAGACAGACAGACAGACAGACGGAGACACAGACACAGACGGAGACACAGACACATACGGAGACACAGACACGCAGACACATGGGGAATAAGTAGTCCCAGTCGTATCAAATTTGTTATGGAGCTCGCCAATCAACTGTGGTAATTTAATTTCTGGTTTATTTGTTATATGTAACTCTCAGGGAGACTGCAGGAGCAGGGCAGCATCTGCCGCAAGGAGAGTAAGTAAATAATTGCTGTCCCTGCCGCAGTCATAAGCCGAAGGAACAGATGAAGAAAGTCTGATATTAATGAGTGTTTGTCCAAGGCAGCCTTTTCCTTACCTGCTCCAGTCCTGGGGTCGCATCCCTCGGGGCTGCGCTGATATCAAGATCCAGAGGCATCCGGGCCATCTGCAAATATGAGTAGGATTGATAAACGGAAATCAGTTAAATATTCAGCTTATTCGGATTACTCCGCATTAAGCAGTGGCCATGAGTGGCCTCTGCTTTTGTTGCGGTCGCCGATTGAAAAGTCAATCAACTTAATTGCAAATAAATAAATATTTTAATTAAAAATCAATCACAGAACACGCTTCCTCCCCGATTCAAAGAGGCAGCCAGCCCCTTCAGAGATCAAATGGCAATGGAAATCCAATTAATTTGGCACGGGAGGAGTGTTAGTCGAGCGAATATCACGCATACGCAGCGTATGCAGTCTGTCTGTCGCAGGCAATTTAATGAAAATCGCTGCTATTCTGATGCTATTCGATTATGCATGTTTCATTGAGCAATATTCAAGGAAATTATGGCTTATAACGCGCGCGGCATGCATAAATCATTGCATTGTTTTTAGATATTTGCACCTGGCCAGAGTCGCAGGAGTCCTTTGGCTGGGCTGAAGTAGCGGCAGGAGCAGGAGCAGGAGTAAGAGCCGCCCCGGCGACTGTCAAAAAGGAACATAATTGTATGCGTTCACAATATATATTATTTATCACCTCATGCAGGACAGGACATGGTTGAGAAGGACAGCAAAGCACAGGACATGGTTGAGAAGGACAGCAAAGCACAGGACAGGGCAGGACAGCACCCGATCTGGGTGCGTTTGTCCTCGTTGTCCTCGCTGCTTCGTCGCTGGCCACGCTGCTGGCGATAATGGGAGCAAGTGACTTTTAATTTTAATTTAAAATGCAGTTTGCCGTTGCATGCGTTGCACCACCCAACCACCCATGTGGTGCCTATGTACCCATGCACCCATACACCCACTGGCCTCATCCGAGCCACCAGTCCCTTTCGGGTTGTCTGTGTTTATTCACGAAATGCGTTTTAAATTAATGCGATTTTGTTATTTATGAGCGCAACGCGGCGTATACGCAGTGTTAACTTAAAGCTCGCCCACTGACTTTTGCATTAAGTTTGAGCCAATATCCTACTCCTCGTCTGACCCGCATCTGTAACACAAACAATTGAACTAATTTCCCAGCAGGGTAGCAGGCAGGCTCGCAGGCAGACCGGAGCTTTCGAATCGAGTTCGCATCTAAATTGCAAACAAATCAATTGCTAGCCACAAAACAGGAAATCGCCAGAGCACACGCACATGCACAGACAGAGGAAGAGAATCACAGAGAGAAGGATACACACGTATATACCCACACACACACATTCACACAGGCACAGACAGAGAGATAGTCAAAGAGAGAGAGAGAGAGAATCATCCCCGAAATTGCATTGCATTTCATTTCTGCCTGAGCTTAAACTCATTAAATATGCAATAAATTTCGAAGCTGCAAAGTGGAATTGAATACATTTGCTGCCTTGACACTGCCAATGCCCCATCGTTCATCTCCCCATTCCCATATCCATTCCCATTTCCATTCCGTTTTCCATTTCCACCACCTCTTTCCCCTTTCTCATTGGAAATTCTAATTGTTTTGGAAATTCATCAATGAAGCACCACTCGCTCCTCCTTTCATTCACTGAGTTTGCACAGAGTTTTCATCCCTTTTAGCGCAGCAATTGATTTAAATGTGTATTGCGTGAGTTTCAACTCCTGCTCTTTGTGCGCCAATTGATAATAAATTGCTGCTGTCAGTAATTTTAATACCGTGTGTCTATCACATGGCCACGCCCTAGTCCTATCCTCCCAGCTCCCAGTGATTGATACATATGATGGATTTATCCCCCAGATTTGGAGCCTAGCTCTGGCTCTGGCTCTGTCTCTGGCTCTGGCTCTGTTCCGATTCTGATTGATAGGCACCGAGGGTCGGCTCGGTCCGCATCCTGTCCTGCTTTTTCCAGCTTGCGGGGCATATGCAAATCCGTTGTGGAATAATTTCTGGCTCTCGCTCGTGGATGCCGCGGCCATGCAAGACAAGGCCAAGTTTAGGGCCGCGTCATGCCACGCACTTCCGCTAGCGACTGGCGGGCGTGTGTTTGATTGCGGCACGAAATTCATGGCGTGTTGCATGCAGCCAAGCGTGTAAATATGACAGGAAGACGCCTCGAGCCAGAGGCAGGAAGATGGGCTCAAATGCTTGAGTGCAGCTGCTCCCAGCTCCAGCTCCCGTCCACGCTCACGCTTTGGCTGTCAATAAATCCCGGATGCCCCATGGCTCTGGACATTTCCGTTTCCGTCTTCTGCCCTAAATCAAAGGGAGAGGGGAAAACCGCTCAGGGTCAACATTTACCAAGCAATTTGCAATATAATCAATGATACTCGCATTTGCCACGAAGAAAACTCTATGGAGCGGAGCGGATCGTTCCTGCTGCTATCCTGGTGGGAGCTACATAATCTTCTTTATTTATAATCACTCACATCCAACCAGAGGCCACACCATTCTTGGCCTTTTTTCTTGACTGTTTGCTTTCTTTGGCGGTGGCCTCTTGGCCCCTTGGCCCAGGGCGCGGTCGTGGTCGGGAGATTATGTGGCCCTTTCATTTGCGTGTGGACCCGCCCGGGGCCCATTTAATGATGCGTGCGGGAAAAGTGCGAGTGAGAGTCCGAGGTGGAGAGAGAGGTACATATGTCCTTCGCTTCACATCAAAGACACGTGCCTGCAAAGGGAAATTAATGGAGCTTGAAGGAGCGGGGAGTGGGGGCCCAAAGAAGTTTCAATAATTAAAACCGACTGAATCTGGAACCGAAAGGCAAGTGGAACGCACCGCCTGAAAGAGTAGAGGGATGGGGGGACACACAAGTGGAAGTGGCCAGAAAGCGCTTAGTCTTGTCTCCGCCAAAAAAGTGTCGCCTGCAAGCGGCGCCTTGCCTTCTGTTGCCCGCTCTGAGCCCCGCTCCTTCACACTCCTTGCAACTTTATGCAATTATGATAATAACAATGAAGCGCAGTCAACGCCTCTTTGTGTGGCAGCAAAGGGGAGAGGGGAGGGAGAGAGAAGAAAAGTAAATGAGAATGAGGAATCCTGCAGCCATGTTGGAGGCGCCGCTGAAACTTTTCGAGTGCATAATTTCCAAGAGGCGGAGGCAAGCAGAGGACAGGAGAGGAGAGGCTGAAGGAGTCCGAGAGGGAATCTTCAGTTTGCTTTAGTCGGCGGGGCCTCTCACACATAATGAAATAATTGCTGCGACAGCCCAAAGCATGCAACGCCATTTGCCAGCAGTTGCAGCAGCAGCAGCAGCAGGAGAAGCAGAGGCAGCGGGGACAGTGAGGAAAAGAAGCAAAAGATTGCCAACAATTTTAATATTGCAAAGAAAGTTTGCTTTGCAGCCCCAACATAATTTAATAAGTAATCCATGCCCCATTCCCCACGCCCCATGCTGATGCTGCTGCTGCTGCTGCAACACCTCGCTCCCTCTCTAAATTTATGCGGCATGCAGAATATTCAGAATTTTCACACACACAAACACACAATCACGGATACACATGTGTGGCTGGAATTTGGCAAATACCAAAAAGTTCTTTTCGGCTTTTTTCGGCCGCTGAGTTGAGCAGATTCCTTGGGAGCTTAACTTAATTGCCAGAAGCTGCCGACCATAAACTTCGGCTTATTGGCAGCCAGAGATAAACTTGGCTTGTAATTGAGACACCAGGGTAGGGGAGGGGGTGTAGGGGAGGTGTCTCTCGACAGATAGCAAGATGTAGAACATTTGCAGCTAATAAATTGCAACGTCTCCACCCTCTGTCCCCCATCCCCATCCCGCATCCCCCTTCCTCTTACATATGCATTACATGTGTAATTTGTTACGAAATTAGAACTTTTCTGGAGCAAAGAATACTCTCGTACTGCTGCTCGTACTCAAACGAGATTATAACCAACTTTTTTGCCAGTCTCTGGCTAAGGAAATGAACTGAACGAAGGCGGAGGCGGAGGGGCTAGGGATGATCCACATCCTCCGACATATCCTTTTCATCCTTCTCACTTCGTTCCCGGCCAAGACGGATACCAAGTTGAGTAGTCTCTGGGCCAGATTAACTTGTAGCTGGGAGGTCATGCCCAACCCCATCCCCAGCCCCAATCCCAGCCCCATCCTCGACTGTGCCAGAATGCAGTTCAAGAAATTGAAAAACTTTTCCCTCTCTCTTCTTCTCTGTTTTCCGCCCGTCTCTTTCGAGTACGAGGATGAATGTATGTATAATGTGCAGTTCATGCAGCAGTCAGTCTGTCCTTCATTCTTGTCTGCGGGCAAAAGAAAACTGTTGAAAAGGAGAAGGAACAAAAAAATAACACACACACACACACACACATATGTATGTACATAAAGCTCACACCCGCACCCACACACACACTCACTAAGCCACGCCTCCTGCTGCTGCTGCTGCAATGGCAACATGTGTTGCACAACGCCTCTCGTTGTAGAAGCGTTTGGGTGCTGAAATTACACAACTTGACTGCTATAAAATTCAAATTAACTCCTTGCCCCAGCCAAAGGATATCTCGCACTCGCTCTGTGAGCGTGGTCCGTATGGCACTGCTTTATGGGGCAGCAGGCACCGGCTCTGAGGCGGCAGGACCTAACGTTGCTTCGCTCTAATATGAAAAACGAAAACAAATCTTAATTAAAAATTATTGTTGACATTTGGCGCAACGCGTTCTTTCTGCACTTTTCTGCACCTCACCCCCCGCTCTACCGCTCTCCATCACGACTCTTTTTTAAATGCGAGGATGCAGAACTGTGTGTGTGCCTGTGTGTGCATGGCTAACACAGATGAGTAGGCGGCAAACGAGGCGACTGCGAGGCGAGGCGAGGCAATTTAAACGGCAGCCAGCTTTCCGACTTCAACAAGTGCCGCCACTCCCCTTTCCGCTAAAAGAATGTTCGAGTGAGTGCTGAATAAATACCCGAAACACTCGAAAATACTCAAGGGGGAAAGACGGACGGGAAACGAAAACGGCAGGCGGGAAACGGGAAGCGGGGACCTAATGTGCTTCCACACTTTTTATGGAGATTCCTAAATGGGGAATTCTGAAGTAAATATTTTATTGCATGCATAAGGAACGCGTCTCTAATTTGGCCATCATTTGCGGGCCAGCCGCAGAACAGCTCCCCAGAGGTGGCAGTGGCAGTGGCAGTGGCAATAGCAGTGGAAGCCAGCCAACCGCCCCAAGGTGGAGCCGCACTTTGATCAATCGAATTTTGGGGCATATTTACAGGAAGCCGCGCAGGAATCGTACATGTATTTGATTTCAATGAATTTGTCGCTTACTTGAAGTCGGGTACGGAGTGGAATTGGGTCGGGCGCAGGTTAAAGCCCAAAGTGGAAGCCATTTTGAATTTTGAAGCAAGTCAAGCGACTCTCTCCTATCCTCCCCTCGCCTTCACTCCCAGAGAGACGAGAGCGAAAGAGAGATCGAGAACGCTGTGGCAACTCGAAAGTTTTGTTGCAGCAAAAGTTTTGTTTAACTTTGTTACGCTTCTATTTTTTATGTGATATTAAGAACGCGTTTAACCCCTTGCTACCCTACCCCCAGGAACCCCAAGCAAACTTTCGACTCACACACAACTCATGTATGTAAATGTATGTGTTAGTGTGTGTGCTTGTAGGACACAATGTCGCATGCAAATAAACATTCAATATACAAGAGACAAACATGTCCCTGGCACAAGTTTTCCTTTGTCTCCCTCTGTTCCCTCTGCGTTGCTGTTTCTCTCCATTTCCCCCTTCATCTCCCTCTCTCACTCTCCCTGCATCTATTCGTGACTCGTTTTCAATTGGTTTTTATCACTGCATTTTGATTTTCTTCCTCAATGAGTTGCTCAATTGTTTGCCTTGTTGCAACTAGCAAGCAACTTGCAACCTCTTGCAACCCGGCACAGGCAACTCCGGAGCTGCGGAGCAACTTGTGGCAGGAGCAAGTTTACTTTTATTGCATTGTCGTGCGGTTGCAAGTCGCCGAAAAGTATGCTTTTAATTCTCCTCGTTGCATGTCTCCACTGCGTTGTTGCAAGCTCAGCTCCGCTCCTCCTCCATGGCGTGTGGGGAGTGAGGGGAAAAGCCAAGCCGAAAAACTTAAGCCATTTCAAGTAGCGAACAGAACTTGCAGCTGATTAAGCTCTGAAATATGACTCACTTAAGAGTGGCAAGTAGTCGCGAGGCAGTCGAGAAGCCGCATCCGAAGCAGTCTGGACCACCAGAGGAGCCACAGCCACTGCCACATTCATGAGGCTGCCACCAGGTGAGATCAATTCCTGGCTTCGTGTGGCAACAAAAGACATTAAAGCTGGAGCGAGAGATTGGCAACATGCCCCCAAACTCGACTCCGACTCGACTCAACTCGTGTCGTGTCGATGGCTGGGCGTGCTGGGATTAGGTGGGTTGCCGTGATGCCTCCCTCTGTCGCAACCTCATAAAATTGCTAGGGGGTAACTTGTTTAACCAGCAAAACATTATAAAAACTAAAGTATTATGAATCCGGGCGGCAGTGAGGAGGGGGCAGAGCCATGCTACGGCAGGGCGTGGCAAATACGCATCGTGTAATTAGCTTTGGAATAAAAACAGAGGAAACATAAGAGCGGACCGTAGTGGAGTGGAGTGGAGTGGAGTGGAGTAGAGAGGAAGCTGAAAACTGGAAACTGTCTGATAAAAGTTTTAGTGCGAATTGTTTGCCATTTAACGGCAACTAATTAAAATTAATTGCTAAATAAAACTGAATACTGAATACTGAAAACTGAAAACTGAATTTCGCAGCAACGCTGGAAAAGGGGCGTGCAGCATGGGAGGCAGTAAAATATTTAGCCCCAACCTACCTGATGTCTGTGACGTCCATAACATCCGCACTGTCCGCAGCGGCCAAATCGACAAATCTGCAAATGAGGTTGAAATAATAATTTTAATAATTTAACGAGAACCAAGAGACAGGAGGGACGAGCGGTTGGGGTTGGGGGTGGGGGAGGTGGATAAAGTAGACCGCCATTTGCATAAATATGTTTTTTAACGCAGGGCCACCTCGAGGAGGGAGGAGGGGGCTGGAAAATATAATATTTTTCCGCTTTATTGGCTTGCGAGTGCACGACTTTGGTTTTCCTTCACTTCAGCTGGTCTAAGCTGTAAAAAGTTTTCCATGCCGCCTCCGGCTGACTCTGCCCCCACACCCTCACCCCTCACACCCCGCTCACCCCCTTGAAGGCCTTTGGCTATAACTGTGTATATATAACAACGGGCGACCTTCAGTGCAGTGTGAGAAAGCGTGCACCTTGCCAAGTTGCATGAGTGGCACGAAGGGGTGGGGCCCGGAAAAAATAGGCACAAGGCAAAAAAGGTTTATGCAGTTTTACACTGCTGCCAAGGAAAATGCATCGAGCAGAGAGCGAAAGAGACAGCGGGAGGGGAAGCGGCTTAAACTGAAAATCGCCTTAAATTGAAATTGAAAAAGACCGCGATATAGAATTATTTACATAATGGAATCGAATCAACCCGAACCGAACCAAACCGCATCGAGTCGAGTCGAGTCGAGTCGAGTCGAGCCGTATCGGGGAGATCTCCTCCAAATGCTCCTCCACCTGCTCCTGCTCTTGCTTCGGCCTCTCCTCCTGCGCCGGTGGGGCGGCTCCTTGTCAGCTTTCGTCTGCATTTTCCTGCTTGATTCAAGCGCGTCCCCGTATTTTACATAACAATTTCAGATGCAACGTGGCGCCGCCTCTCCCCGGGGGAGATTGGAACACAATTGATTTAAATGTTTGCGCACATGTTCAGGGCAGAAAAAGTGCTGAAATTTTGCGACGGCCCAAAAGGATTCCACGTAATAATATGCAAAATGGAAACAGAGGCGACGATGCGGATGCGGATGCGAATGTGGATGCAGATGCAGATGCAATTGTCGCAACATGTCGCCACTGCCACTGCTACTACTACTGCTACTGCCACTGCCACTGCCACTGCAATCGCTACTTCTCCGTGCGGTATGGGCACGATGTCAACAACATTTTTCCAACTCAATTACCCGGCTGCCGCGACGTGTGTGGCATTTGGAAAGAGAGCGGCCTCTCAAGCGGCCAAAGTCGGTTATTGAGGTGGGGCCTTCAAGGCTTAAAGTTCGTTCAAATTTAAAGGTAAATATCTGGCAGCAGCAGCATCAGCCGCTCCAAGCTTGGGCACGTGCTGATCCCGAGCAGGAGCAGCTATGCACAATTCAGTTGTTTGCTTGCCACAAACAGACAGTGGGACAGACAGAGAGACTAAGAGACAAACAACACCTTGCACTAATAAATAAACAGCGCACAGAGAGATGACATGAGCAGAGGAAAGGATGCGAAGGAGCGAGGAAAAGCTCCCGACACGGGCTAATCACTCATATAAATAAAGCCCCCAACAAAGCCTCGACTCACCTTCAGTGCACCGCCCGCCATCTGCCAGCTGCCACCTGCATCTGCCGCTGCCGCTGCAGTGTGCTCTGCACTCGAATACCCTTGCCACGAGGCAGGGTGCAAAGCCGCAACGGATGAGCAGGGATACCCGGGGATTTGGTGCATCTCTGGGTTAACCCTCGCTTCAACTGTTACTACTGCTGCTGCTGCAGGAGCAGGAGCCCTGCTGTTTGGCATATGTAAATTATGACAGTGCCAAGTCAGGCACTTAGCTCGAACCTGTCTGTGCCTCAACCTGCACGAGTGTGTGGGCCTGTCACTCTGCTCGGATATTTGTGCTCCAGCCTCGCATCCACATCCACAACAACCATGAAAAGGAGCAGCAGGAGCAGCTGCATCCTCGCCTGCTGATTGCAAAAGTCAACTCTCTGCCTTCGCCCCCTGCCCCACTGCGACAAGTGTGTTTGCTGGCTGCACTCGAGTGAGCAAATACTTTATTAACACAGTTTTTGGGGCAACATTTCAGGGCGGCAACAAGCAGACTGGAGGGAGGAGAGCAGACTAATGAGCAGCTCTTGTGCTTGCATTTTGTTTTCAGTTTGGTTTACGGCTCTCGAGTGTTCTTTGCCGCACTTATAAACCGAAACTTAAACACTCCCCCACTCCCGAACAGACCCTGGCAGAGCAGACAAGTGTGTACAAGGATGCAGAGGGAAAGGCAAATTATAATTGATATCACAGGAAAGGACACAACGGCTGAAGGAAGAAAGGACCCCCTCCCCGCGCTCACTGATAGTAGTATTAGGTTGCTGAGCATATGCCACACGAGTCAACAGCTTGAGGAGATTTGTATGGAAGGAGCCATAGCCACAGCCACAGCCACAGCCAATCGAGGGTCGAGTGCACTTGACTCTAGTGTCCTTTCTTGGAGAAGGACTCTTTCTCTTTCTCTTTCCCTTTCCGTATCTGTTTTTTCTACCCCTCTGTCCAGCGACAGGCTTGAGTCTATTTCTATCTTTCCATCTATCTATCGATGTCAGCTGCAGCCGCTGCTGTTTGTTTGTTATCTCCTGCCCTCCCCTCCTCTCCCCGATTACCCTTACCCTTTCCTTTTGGCTTGTCAAATTTTTTGATTGCCCCTTGCTTCGAGCCCCGGCCGTTTGCATGTTAGCCACGCCCCATTACTAGCAGTTCGTGTCACTTCGAGGGCATATTTGATCGCACAGCCAGTCCATGCCACTATTACCATACCTCCCTCCCGGATACCGCTTACTGGCGACGGCGACGGCGACGACGCCGTGGCAGTTAATAGGAGAACATCGCCTGACTTGGTATCGGATGTCTATCTATAGATATCAATCCGTCCATCTGTCTATCTGTCCATCCATCTATCCATCCTTTCCATTCCTGCATGTCTGCCGCGCCCTACTTCCTTCCTGTCTCCCATCCCCGACGACTCCCCCGTCTCATGTTGATTTCTGACATAATATTGACAGCTAAACAAATCCAATTATGCCCGACTGCCAGACTCCCCAGCTCCCTCGAGGAGCGAAATTGCTTGCGAAATATGCTAAATGCAGATGGAGATGGAGAAAGCTTTAATCTCCCTCGCGCCCTCTCTCCCTGGTCTCTCTCGCTGCTCGTTCGACTGCTCAGTGGAGCGCTTTAAACGCTTTCCATTCCAAGGCATTAGCTGTTGACCAGCAGGAGAACGGGGAACGTGAAGCTCCTCTTTCTCCTCCTCCTCCTCCTAGCCGGTAAATTGCGTAGGTGTGCAATTGAATTATTGCACTCGATGCACAAATACCAACACCCCTGCAGCATGCAGCATGCAACATGCACAGTCACAGATATACGGACTCTTGGCTGGTCATAAATATGAAATTTTCAGCAGAATGACTAAAGAGAAGGCGAGAAGCGGGAGAGCCGGAGCGAAACGGAATGGATCCTGCAGCAATTGCAAGGCCTAAAAGTATGCAGCACCATTCGGCCAGGCAGTCTATCTCTCTCTCTCCTTCCCCTACTCGTGCCACTCACTCTCGCTTCCTTTCTCTTTCTCTGTGCTACAATTTTACGGTATATTTTTGGACATTGAATGCAAATATTGGCATAAATTTCGGGCATTTGCGGTCACAGCAGAGCCGGAAGCGGGACGAGGAAGCGGAAGGAGGGTGTGACATGCCCCAAGCCGAGTGGGGTAGGAAGACTCATACTCATGTGACTGCTGCATTGTTTACCCTGACTGACAGTATTCTCTCGGATTTTGGATATGGATTTGACTTTGGATGGTTTGCCTTCTCACAGAATTGTGGCTTCAGAGCTCCACTCTCGGGATGGGGCTGGAGCTGGGGCTGGGGCTCTGGCTCTAGCTGGGTTTCTATTTGGCTTGGTGTTCGGTTCAGTTGAAATCAATTGGCTTTTGTACTTGCCCCATCTCTGTGTGGCACTTTGTGGCTGGCCGTATGTACATATCTGGGCCTGGCCAACAAATTTAATAACATTTACATGGCACCGGAAGCCGGGGAAAGAGGCAGGAGAGTGGGACCAAGCAGGCATCGGCTTGTCATTCGCATATGTTTGCATGCGGCCGACCAGTGCGCAAACTTTAACTACTCGCCATTCGCCATGGATTCTGGGGCATTCTGGGGCATATCAGGTCCCAGTCACATATCCCATATCCTTCATCATCAGATACTCTGCCTCCCAATCGCATTCCCATTCCCTTGCTTCTGTCTCTGCCTCTTCCTTATCCACACATGCGTGTGATTTATGTGCTTGTTTTTGGCTGCCTGCTGCTGGACATTTATCAAAAGGAGAGGACAAAACATACAAAACAAAGGAGAACACAACAGAGACCGGACAGCGGACCATGGACAGCAGGCGGATAGCAGGCAAGAGAACATTTTTCAGTTAAATTTACTTAGGCCAATTTTGCCAGCTCCTTGGAGGGTTTATTTAGGGGATGGCTGACTATGCACAAACCGTTTAAATTTCACTCAGAGGCCATCCTCTTCCCCTTCCCCATTCGATTCGATTTGTTTTCGATTCGATTTCGATTGGATTCCATCTTCATTTCAGACTCAGTTCAAAGTTCAATTAGGCGCACATTTGTGGGCTGATTTCGATGTTTTTGTTAAGCCCTTCCTTTGACTGCCATTCAGAACAAATACATACATATATACTCCCGTACCGCCTCCTGCCACCCAATACACAATTTATCTGCGGGCAGCCCAAATCAATAAATTAAACACTCCGCACCCACCCCTCGCCTGCAGCACAGCCCCAGAGATGGTGGTCGGCCTTTAAAGTTGCCCACCAAAACTTTTTCGACCACGATGTGTTTTTGGGGTTTTTTCGGAGCCCGTAAATTGTTGACGGAAATTGGCAAAAACATGGAAAAACTTTCGCCCGCCTAAAACTATGCTAATTTCCGACGTGCGCATTGTCTACAGTTTGTTTCCTATCCATCCATATCCCCAAACTAGACCTCAACTCCTTCTGGGGCATGCGATGCGATACTGACCAGACCTCTGCGATTTCTTGACGGGATCAACGTACGAACCAAGAGCATCGGTTCCATAGCAAAATACCCCACAACCATCTCACAATCTCAATGGACAAATGATACAAATGTTTCTCCATATCTGCATGAGTGTAGAAGAAAGGTATACCATATAAGGTATAGAAGAACGAATGAGATATGTCAGCGGTCGTGTTCTCATATCCAATTAAAATAGTGCTCTCAAAGCTGAGTTTTTATTGTGTAATTTGATATTTGTTCGCCCACCCTGAGAGTGGTTCTCATCTGCCCCTGTTCCTGCACTGCCCCTCGTTGCTGTGGAAACTCTCTTCTTTGACGGCTGTCATTAGGTGCAGGAGCTGTGGGCAAAAAAGCATAAATAGCAAACGCAATTCGCAGACTCTGGCCTTGAACACATTTTAATTAGCCAACAGCTCATTCCCACTCGATGGTTCTACTCCTCCTGCTGATGCTCCTTCTGCCACTCTTGTTACCGTGAGGAGCCTGCTGTGCCGTTGCCAGGGCTCAGCGGGTCTCTGATTTCAGGCAACAGCCTCAAAGAGTGATACAGATTTGTTCGTTTCATTTCATTCGCTTGTCGCTCGTCCTTCGCTTCCTGCCTTCATTTATAGAAAAGCTACTTAGACACGACTTTGGCAGCAGCAGAGCCAGCAGCAGAGGCAGCAGCGACAACAATGGGGAGCAGGATGAAAGGCATTCCTCCGACTGATGTTTAGTTGCAAAACAATTAAGCTGAAAGCAAAGCTGTGTATTGAAGTGTGGCTGAAAGGAGACGAGGCCAAAAAAGAAGACGAGGCGGCCATTGACAAATGCAAAGAGAAAGGCGGACGGACGGGGATGTGGATGTGGCACAAACCGATGCCAGGAGATGCCAGGGAAGGAGAGCGATGTCCCGACATTAGCATTAATAGTGTGGCATTAATTCTGCGGCCGTGGCAGCTTTAAGAGGAGTGTGTGCTTCAGCTCTTAGCCTGGCAATTATCCGGAAGAGGAACCTCTATTAATTTTGCAGACCTCGTCTGCAAGCCCCTCCCGGCCCTCCCCGTCGACTCCGCCCCAACTTGGGTCTGCCTTTAAAATGCATATAAACCCATTAAGTATACCATGTACGGAATGGAGATGAAGAACAGGAGGGCTTCCTGTTCGTGAGGAGCCTACTTGACAGGACGAAGTCGAGGCCGAGGCAGCGGCAGAGTCAGAGGCAGAGGCAGAGGCAGAGAGAACAAATGTTTGCATATGTCGACCCCGCCCACCCTGCATAAATAATTAATTTAAAGCATCCTTTTAGGCGCCTACCCGTAAAACTGTAGACAAAACTGCTTAAATATGCATAATTACCTGAAGCGTCCAAGTCAAGTCTTCCGTGCTCCATGGAAAGCCCCAAGATCCCGGAACCCAGAGCCTGGAGCCACCGGGGGAGAGGAGAGGAGAGCTGAGAGTCAAGCCAAGTCAAGTCGGGGCCATCCATTCCGGAAGTGGCTACGTGTACAAGTATGGAGGGCTCCATGTCTCTGTGTGTGTGGGTGGGTGAGTGCGTCCTGTGTGGCATGCAGCGTGGCTTGAAAGAGCAGAAAGGCAAAATTAGTTGCAGCTGAAATACAAGCATCAGCGATATTCATGAGCAACAATCCGAGAACCATGAGAATTTACACAATTCTCGAATACTTTCGAGCAATTTGCAGCGACTCTGAGAAATATTCGACTAATTGTCGAAACCCCTGCCCCCTGCCCCTTTTCCCTGCCCCACCCCACCCTGGTTGCTGCCACTCGACTGCATGACTCCCGACTACATCAATAAAAATCAGTTTAATGTACTGCTAATGCGATTTAAGTCGCTCTCTCAGCCGCCAACCAGCAATAGCCAACAGCAAGTCGCCCCAGTCTTCAGTGGCACGCAACATTGTCATGGCATGCCACACTACCCCGCATTCCTCCTCCGCATGCCTCTTCCTTTATCCCCATCCTCAGTCACATTCCCATAAATATAATTACAATAATAAAGGAAATATTTACAACAATTGTAAATACCTCGG
The DNA here is from genome assembly GCA_035041765.1 of Drosophila algonquin. Taxonomy (NCBI): domain Eukaryota; kingdom Metazoa; phylum Arthropoda; class Insecta; order Diptera; family Drosophilidae; genus Drosophila; species Drosophila algonquin. The sequence goes on from JAWNKY010003561.1 coordinate 2,224,809, forward strand.
AGTCGACTCTGACTCTGACTCCGACTCCGACCCTACTCGACTCGACACGCACGGCCTCAAATTAATAAACTCCAATTGGTCCCATTCCCCTTCCTCCTCTCCGTCTACGTTCTCATCCTCTTCTGTCCTGATTGCCGGGGCTTTCTGACGAGCGTGTGAGCCCATAAAGACTTCCTGCCTCCGGGGTAGGCCTCCAAGGGTGCGTGTGCCGAGGAGGAGGAACAGAAGTAGAAGCAGGAGCAGAGGAGGTTATGGGGTGATGGGGCAGGCCGCATAGGGCGTGTCGAACAGTGACACTTGTCACTGCCACTTCCACTGGGAGAGCGCTGACTGTTACTTTTACTGCCTTTTCCTTTGGCCTTTGCCGGAGAATAATTGCACCTTCCTAGAGCGAGTGCAAATCTCTACAGGGATCGGTAGGGGCGTTTGAAAAACCCCCCGTCCCGTTGCGACAGTAATATCGTGATTAAATTGGAGGAACACGCCACAATGTCATCATATTAAATGTAGTTAAGAGGCTAAGACCACTTGACAGGAGGAGTCCGAGTCCGAGTACGAGTCCTCTCTTTGATGGTCAACCCTCCACCCACTCTGTAGTACCCTCTGGGCGTGGCATCTGTGCCCTCTTTGCTGGACAATGGCAGAACAGATCCTTGTGGAACGACACGACACTTCAGCCGCCACGAAATTTATGATTAAACCAAAGCCATGCCAAAATCTGAAAATCTGAAAGTTGGCCAAAGGTAAACCTCTCACCGCTCACCCTCCTCCCTGCTCCCTCCTCCCGCACCCGGCTGCCCCTCTGGCTGTATGCTAAACAGATCAGTGCATGGGAACAGTGGGCCACAATGGACGACGTTTACCGCAGGCCAAAGTGCCACACTTAAGTGAATTACAAAGGCAGCCGACTGGGGCAGGACGGGGAGAGGACTGGGGCTGGGACTGGTCGGATTGGGGCAGGACTACTAGAGAAATGGAGATGGAGGTAGAGCAGTCAACGCGTTGACAGCCACAACAAGCGGCTTAATCGCGTTAGTGCGCCAGCCACCCACCCAGCCAGCCAGCCAGCCACACAGTCAAGAACAGGGAAGGGGGGTAAAGGGGGGAACGGGGAGTGATCCAAGAGGCAAGTGCGAACTGTGAAAACTGATTGTGCGGCGCCTCCAGCTGGGGGTAACCCTAAGCTCCGGCATTGTGAGGCAGCGTCACTATTTATAAAGGAAAAGTCAGCAGGGGGTAGGGCCAGGGCCAGGGCAAGGGCCGGGGGCACGCAGGCAGCTACAGTTACCAGGAACGGCAGCAGGCAATCCTCAGGACACAAAAGTTCAGCACGAAATAAAAAATTCGTATTTATATTACACAAAAATGTTTTTTCCAGCACCAGAAAGGGAGCGGAGAAACGGAGGGAGCCTCACCCCAAAAAAAGCAATTAATCTACGACACAAGGCAGGGACATGGCAGGAGGCAGGAGGCAGAAGGCGGGAGGAGGCCTAGGCAGTCAGTGGCAGAGAGAGCGCCAGTGGCAGTGGCAGTGTGGTAGTGGCAAGGGCAAAGGCAAAAAGTGCTTATTCCTGCTTCCTGCCAGCAAATCCAATAACTTATCTTGATTTTATGGTTATTTCAACAAAGGCCGGAAGTTGTAGGTGCAGTCCCGAACCCAGGACCCGGATCCGGACCCGGCAAAGACGACAACGAGGACGAGGACGAACAATTGGCGAAAAGTTCTGTAGAGTCCGGCCAGAGAAGGTTTTGCATTTTGCACTTGACATGTCATTGTGTGTGGCATGGCAGGGTCTTTGAGCGGGCTGGGGGTGTCTGTTGCAAGGACTATCCAGACTGTCTGGCACTTGTTTATGCGACTCTGTGCAACTGCAATTGACATATGGCTTCTATTCATTTCGCTCTCCGAGTTGTAAATTTTAAATGAAATATTTTATTAGAACTGTCCTACAAATGCCCCTGTCCCTGCGCCTGCCCCTGCCACCAGGACCCCGTGCACTTGTGTGTATTCTCACAGCAGGTGATGGGACTCCGATTATTGACTTTGTCACCTGTTCCCCCCGCAGTCGCAGTCCCAGTCTCACCCGTAGTCCGACTCCTTAAGCTGACATCAAGAAGATTAATTGTGTGGAAGGTTACACGGAGATCTGTGCAGGGCAGGTGCGTGGTGCATGGTGCGTGGTGCATGGTGCGTGGTGCGTGTACCGTCCGGCTGCCTTTGACATTTATGAGCCGCATAAATCTCTTGGCCCCAACCATAAAACCCAGAAATACACAGCCTTTAAAAGCAACATAGTTCGCCTGACACTCATACATTCATACTTTCCACTCGCCACTAATTGATTGGACAATCCCCTGCCACTTAAAGAGTCTTCGTCTTCGCCCTCTTCCGCATCTGCCCTGCCCCTAAGTAGTCGAAGGAGAAGCGGCCCGAGATTAGTCGGGGATTAGTCTTAAAGAGTCAACAGGCCCCCGGGGGTGTGTCTGTGTCTGTGCCTGTATCCATGTCTCTGCTCCAGAGGGAGGGTTCTGTTCTGAGAGCTGGTTCAATTAATATTTAAATATTTCCCCGCACTCGACTTCAGCCCCAAAAGTTAATAATCAAATTATTTTTTATGCAGCTCCTAAAGTACAGCGTCAATTACAAGTTGAGATTGAAAAACGTAGCACAGCAGTGGCATGGGGTGGGTTGCTGTGGTAAGCACTGGGACGGGGAGACGAGGAGAAGGGAGGACGCACCCAAAGGGAGGCGCAGGAAGCGGGAGCAGCTGCCAGCAGCAGAAAAACAGAGCCGGAGATGGGACTCTGTCTGATAAAGCATTGTTATTGAGCAACTTTTGGGGCAGATTGGGAGACTTGGAGGTTGCGAGTAGAGACAGTGCAAGGGGCAGGGGCAGAGTCATGGGCTGATAAGAGGCAACTTTTTTCCATCCATTACATATTCATTAAATTGGAGCAGAGAGCAAAGCAGACACGGAGGAGGAGCCTTAGATACTCGTGCATTTTCATCTATTCCACGGAGTCTTGTCGTAAGTTGCAAAGATCTAAGCATTATCGTAGTACCTTCTGCAGCGTGAGAGTATAATGCGAGTGGGGAGCGCAGCACCAATTCACCTAATTGGTAATGGGACAGGCCTCATCCCCATTTCTCCTTACGGGCTTTACACCTCCAGGTCTGGCCTTGTCAACGCGTTATTGCCATGTTGGCAACGGCACAGATGGACGTAGGAGGAAGCGGGGGATTCGCTTTTGTATTTGCGTGGTAAATAATTGAAACCAGCTCAAAACTCGTTTCCGAGGCAGGGCAGGCAATGACGCAATTTGGACTCTTGGCCGAGAGCTCTGAGCTCTGCCATATGCCATCCGCGACGCGGAATGGTAGCTCTGAAATCATTGCACAAATATTCTCTCTGGAACCACACTGATGTCATTCTGGGGAATGGGAGCCGAGCTGCCGCTACAGATTGGCCTGCAGTTCAATCGAGACATAAATCGCATCGCTCTCCCGTTAATTGCCAATATTTTCTAATTAAATGACATTAAAGGCCTGCTATAGCGCGGCGTTTGTATGTGATAGAAAACCGTATAAAACCAAAATCAAATGATATGAAATGAAGCGAACGAAAACCGCGAATGTGCGAATGTGCGAATGTATGCGGGACCATCATTTTTCTCATATAAATCGTGCGCCATGTTGTCTGTTGTCATAGATGCAATCGGGGGCCGGATATCGCGGATATACGGGAGCTTGGGAGGGAAGTGCCAGTGCCTGCCGCTCTTTAAAAGGAAGGAAAATTCTGTACAATCGGAAATGATCGCCAACAAATGCGTAAATATTATGAAAATATCAAAAGCAAACTGCAAAAAGTCAGTTTAATGGCCAATTGTGAATTGTGGGCGCTTGATTCATGGTTCATTGATATGCAAACAGCAAAAACAACAGCCAATACCAGTACTACCAATTCCGATTCCGAGTCCTCGGTCAGGATATGCGGCATCGAAATATTAAATAAATACAATACCAGCAAATAATTGTCAACTGGCAAAGTGATTTAAACGCCTATTGACGAAATCAGTGCTGCTAATTTGTTAAAGCGGCGGCGCGGCGGAGGGGATGGAAACTGAAAAATTGAAAAACTGATTCTCATATTGCAATACATATTTATTTATGCACGTATCGCGTATTCACATATGCGTGGCGCGTGTATGTCCATGTGTCTGTGTCTGTGTCTGTGCATGGCTGCCGGAAACTGCACACAAAATGGCCGCAATTAAACAATCAGCACAACAATTACTATTGTTGAGTAGGAAGTCGATATATCGCTGACAATGTTGTTAGCTGGCATTAATTTATTGGCCGTGGCCCGAGGCACGGCAATTAACTTTTCAATAAACCGCATGACAATTGCGCCGAGGAGTTTTTAGTGTGGCTGTCGCTGAATGGCTGATGGGATACCATTCAATGGATACCATTCAGGATTTATGGGCCAAGTTTTCTGGCTCTATGGGGAGGAGCTGCAAAATCTTGGCAAACATTCATTCATCTTTATCGCGCTCGGGCTCATTCCATCAACTAAATGTTTGCTCTGCTCCGAGGAGCCGTCGGAAGGAAGAAGGGCCTCTGCGACTGCCACTGCCACTGCCTCTGCCTCCACCTCTGTATGATTGATATGTTAATGCAGCACGTATACGCCGCGTGTGCGCCGTCATCTTCAACGCCCTCGTCTTCCTCTGCTGAATGCTCCTGCTGCCTCTACTCCTGTTTCTCCTCCTTTATTACAGCTCCTCTTCTAGTCTCCTGTAGAGATTTGCATATAGACATAATATGCAAATATCTACCGCAATCTAGAGATGTGTGTGTGTGTGTGCTCAGAGGAGCGTAGGGCGTAACGCGGGAGAGGCTGAGGCTGGGGAAGAAAAGTATCTGGCAAGTTGTGAATATGCTGCAGATGTTGACAAAATGTGTGTAAGCATAAATTTATGCAAGTGCAGGATGGCGCCAGGCCATCAGCCACACCATTCTCGAGTTGGATAAACATTTTCCGCACATTCCATCCCCAAACCGCCAAGCCGCCGCCACCAATGTCACCGCTCGATTATCATTTTCCGACAACTCCTTTGAATTGGCTTATTAGACGCGTCGTTGACAGGGAGCTACGGGGACTTATTTAACGAGATGAACTGCAGGTGGCCGCCCTTCCAGTTCCAAATCCGCCTCTGTCGCTATCTCTGCTACTGACACATCCCCCACCCCCAGACTGCAGTGTGGCATGGCCTGCCGCTGACAATGTTGCACGCTTGTTGCCATGTGAATCAGTCACATTCCCATCCACGTGTGGATCGCTTTTGTTTGTGCGATTTGCAGTGATTTGTTGGGTCGCCTAAGTCCATGGGCTTGTTTTTTCCGGCCCAGGTTTTTGGGTCACTCCATGCCACAACCGTACCGCCCCCCCGTACCTTAATCCACCACACATCCTACGTACTGTCCTGTCCTGTGCTGTACTATGCTGTGCAAATAAAAAGCCGCCACACAAAGGCGAGATTCAGAGACAAAAACAGAGACAGAGCCAGAGCCAGTCACGTGGGTTCTGCTTTTATGTTTCACGCTGTGTGCCCTGGTCCATGCCACATGTCCATATGTCCTTTGTATCAGCCTCCATTCCCCCTCCCTCCCTTTGATGCTGTTGACTTTTTCTTTGCCTGCTGGCTGGTCCTTTTTTTAGCCATTTCCCCTAAGCTGATTTGGGGCTGTTGCTGTTTTACCTCTCTTTTTATGTCGGTATAAATGGGCGTATGAGCAATATTCTTGGCTTTGTGTGCTCCTTTTGTTGGCAACAATTGATTGATTGATTGATTGATTGATTGACTGATTGATTGAGCGTTTTGATAGCTGCTGTCTGTCTGTCTGCCGGTCTATCTGTTTGTCTGTCAGTGGGTTAAGCCAGGACTGCCTTTTATGGACTGCCCCGACCAAGGCGCAGCGGACGCTTTAAGATTAAGATCTCCGTCCAGGATTAACTGCAGCGCTGACCCCATTGGGGGATCTCTCCGGCCAACAGGAGTCGTCGATGCAAGAGTCCAGACAGCAGGACCCTCGACACAGAGCACTCGAAGCCAGTCGGAGCACTCGAGAGCTGGGAACTTGGGAACGAACTCGGAAGAGTTCGGCCAAGACAAAGAGTGCAGACTCCAAACGCACTCGAAACGGATTTCCTTGTTATGCAACCAGCCTAATAACAATGTGCCAGGCGGAAGGGGGAAATACGAGCCAGGAGATTTTATTCTTGGCATAGACTTCAATGCAAAGTTGCAGCTGCATTCATGCATTCATGCGGAGCTGAGCGGAGCGGAGCGGAGGAGCATCGCCTCGCAATTAGCACGCATCAATAGGCACGCTCCTCCACTCCACTCTACTCCGCTCGAGAGGATGCTGCACGCAGAGGATGCACGCGGCACAAAGGGAATAAAATGGCTAAGGCGAATGCTAATCAAGTGCCGAACAAAAGTCATCTACCTCTAGAATAGAATAGAATAGAATAGAAGAGCCAGAGCCAATTTCGTCTCCGCCCGTGTGGTCGACACATGCCAAGTGCCATAGATCATAGTCAGCTCCAGCTGAGCGCCACAAAAAATAAAGTATACGCCAAGGCGCCACTGTAAGAGAACTGTAGGAGAACTACGCGAGCTGTGTGTGGCAGCAACCGCAGGTGGCACATGTTGGTTGGGGCTATGTTGTTCCTGGCCAGAACTTTCGGCACAACTAATGTGAATGTTGAGTTTGTTTAATTGTCGACAGGCATGCCATAACAGGGCTGTGGATCACTCCCACTGGATACTCCTCTTGGATGCTAATTTCCCTGCGGCTACGAATAAGGTTCCATCCGTTACCCTCCTTCGGTGACAGCAGAAGGTTTTACGGAGCTAAGAAAATATCAAGCTTTATTCTACTATTTCATGCTCCAAAAGCGTGCAAATTAAAGCGCGCCACCAGAGAGAGAGGGAGACACAGACAGAGGCCACAATAGTTGCTGGCGACGTGGCTTAAAGGGTTTCAGGCTGGAGTTAGGTTTAATTTACAATCAATTACAGTGGATCCTCTTCGCATTGTTAACCTGTCCGACACATTTAAATGCAATTTAATGCAATTTATGGCCAGGGAGTCTCTGCCTCCCCCCTTCATGGTTTATTGTTATGCAAAAGCATATGCATGCCACACTGCCACAGCGACTCCTTCTGCTGCTGCGGCTGCGGCTGCCCCCACTACGACTGCTGCTGCTGGTGTTGCCACAGAGAACAACGACTCTTATTAAAAGCGGAAACAATGCGCACTTCCGCTTCAATTGTGCGTGTATGCGACCGAGTGTTTGCGTGCGTGTGCGTGTGTGTACGTCCGTGTTGGCTGTACATGTGTTGAGCTTTCAGAGCCTGCCTTTCGCACGGGGCAGGCACGCAATGCAAGGCACTGACTTATTATTCATGCTGCTGCCGCCGCTGCTCCTCTTGTTGCGGCTGATAAAACTTAACAATTTATGGAGGGGGCAGGCAGCAGGGGGCGTGCCCCATTGAAAACACTTGAATGCACTCAAATAACGAGGTCCATAAATAAGCAAAAGTTCAATTAAGCGGGTCATTCGAGAGAGTCCAGAGTCCAGAGTCCGGAGTCCGCCCCACTACGCATACGCACCCAATGAAGCAACGAGGCAACGAGGCACCGAGGCAGCGAAGGGTTAACGTCCCAAGAAGTTGCTGGCCAGGCAGAAAACTTAATAGTCTTCCAAGAAATTCTGCCACTTACCTCATCTGGAATTTTTCCGAGTCAAAAGCAGACGCGAGGAGCCAGGAGCCAGGAGCCAGGGGCCAGGGGCAGGAGCCGGAGAAACATCTGAAGAAGAGGAAAAAGAAACAAAAGAAATATTAGCAAAAGTTCCCGCTTTTCCTTCCTACAGCTCAAATCAACATAAAATTCACATTTGTCACGAAAGAAATCTCAACTTTTAAGGAAGCCATCCAGCCAGAGCCAGAGCTAAGCAACAAAACCGCTCAGGGATATATGTATCAATCCGAAGTCACATGGGTGTTGGGTGTTGGGTGGGGGCGACGCCAAGCCACGCCACGCCCACTTGTACGACACAGCCAAACGGGTGTAACTTTATCAGAGCTGGAGCTGGAGCCCCCCTCGATCCCAGCATTTTGCGTTTTGATTTATTTTAAATTGCGTTTAGTTTTTTGTCTTTTCTTCTCTTTAGGAGAATGGAGAGTGCGGGGGCAAAGGGCAGGGGTTAAGCGGCCGGCGGTCAGAAGTGACTGCTGGATGTCTTTCTAAACCTATTTGGGCCGATTTTAATGCCATTTTAAAGACAACCAACTGACAGCCAAGATGCCAGAACGAAACGAAAGAAAACCAAACCGAAAGCCATGGAAGCGGAAGGCCCGCCTAAAACTTGCCACACACACACAAGGCAGGGACAGAGGCAGGGACAGAGGCAGAGGCAGAGAAAGAGAGAGGCAAAGGTGGAGAAGGAGAGGGAGAGTAGTGGCTGTGGGTCACAAAATATGCTGTCATCACGATTATCCTTAACGTCGTATGGCTGCCAATGCCAGTTGTTTCCTTTTCCGTTATAGCCATGACCAGGAGACACACACACACAGCCTGACATATGGAGAGACGCCCACACACATGTGATTCTATTGCGGATGTGTAAGAATTTGTAAAACGAGCCACAGAAGAGGGAGAGACAGAAGCAGAGACAGAGTCCAGGGCGAGGAACTGTTTGGAAAAACGCATGGAATACTCTTCGATAAAAGCCAAAAAAGTAGAAGGCACATGGCAACGAGAGGCGACCCAATCATCTCTTTGGAAAGTGCGTTAGCTACCGTTGATCCCACACCCCTACACACACACACACAGACACACACAGACACACTCTCCTTTCTGGCAGCTCCCTGTGTGGCCTCGAAAAAGGGTTTCGATTGCGTCCTTCGACTCCCCACAGAGAGCGGAAGAGGGAGAGGAGGACGGAGGAGATGACGATAGAGGACTCTTTGTTGTCTGCTAATTTCGTTTCTGGCATTTTTTCCGTCCTGCAGATGTCTCGAACTTTTCCCCCATTCTCCCCCTCCGCCAATTCGTTCTGTTCTTTTTGCTCTTTATTTGCTTTTCATTTCTTTTCTCGTGGTATGCATAATATTTTCTTCGTTTTCTTCGTCGACTGCAAATTGAAATTTAAAATTTATGCAAATTTTCATGCTGTCAGCCCCGAAAGGGTTTTCCAGTCGTGAAGTGCTTACAGCCGCAGACGCACACACACAAACTCTCGCAGTGGAGGAGGAAGACGGCAAGGACTTACATTTGATTCCATTTTTGATGGTGTTGGTAATTGTGCCACAAAGAGAGCGAAAAGCAGCGGAAAACTCTGCCAAATTAATCGAAATGAAGTCTCGACATTTTTTATGGCAGACTTTGCGGCATACGACACTCCGCTAGCTGCCATGCCACGCCCCGCGGCAAGAACTGGGCAAGAACTCCTCCGGGCAGGAGGTGAGGAGTGCCGCCGGGGGGACTCATATCTAAAATCTCCTGGCATGCCAAGTGCCATTTCAATCCGCTTAATCACTGTCCCGCACGCAGTCCCCTGTCCCCTGTCCCCTGTCCCCAGTCCCATTCTGCCATCCTGCCGTCCACCCATTCAACATTCAACACCACACATGACCAGGGGATCGCCATCGCCGCGTGCAATTAATTAAAAACAAACAAATTTGAAAATGCACGACAGGCACAGAGAGGAGAGGAGAGTGGCGGCTTAAGAGGATGGGGATGGGGAGATGGGGCAGCCAAACTGTCAATGAACAATGCCAGCAGCCTGCGGCGATGACCAGCACTGCCAGTCTCAGTCCCAATTCCAGTGGGCAGTGGGCAGTGGGCAGTGGACACTGGACTGGACTGCATGGCAGTCTGTAGTGAGTGTAGTGTCGGACGTGGAGCCTAGCAGGCGACAAAGTTGCTGCCCTAAGCGTTTTTTAATGCACAGCGCAGATTTCCTGCAGCTGCCAGAAGGAGTGCTCGGACACTCTGCCTCTCTGCTGCCGCTGCAGCTGCTACTGCTGCTGCTTCTTCTGTCCCTGCCACTCCCTTGGGCCCCTTGGTAATTTCGTTTTATTATTTTGCAGTTTTCTGCTGCCATCTCGCCATCGCGTCCTGCGTCCTGCCCCACTTTGTAAATATTAAATTATGAGAAAGAGCGCAAAAAATCGACCAACTTCTGAAATTTCCCAAATGGAACAGGAACACGGCCAACGGCCCACGGACAACGGACAACGGACACCAGCACGGACGGAGACACGAACAGGGAAGCAAAAACAGATAACAGTTACGCTTACGGCCGTAATAACTGCAGTCTGCCATCTGCAGTCACCGGTTATGGGACCAGGTGGATCCTTGAAACATCTCCTGCACTTGCCCTCTCTTGCTCTCTTGCTCTCTTGCCTTCTTGCCTCTTGTCACAGGCAAGCGGCACTGCACCGAGCAACCCCCACTGGTTTTACTCTGTAATAGCCAATTTAAGGCAGTATTCAGCTGAATTTATCTGGAATCTGGGGTATCGCGGAGTCGGTTCTGTAGCCCAGAGTTTTTGCTTAGGTACCGAAAATCCTCAGCACTGAGGCAACGCTTCGTATACGTAAAGCGAATTCCACTCGTTGGTTCTGCTGCTGCCTCCCCCTTGCAACCAGTGCCATATGCAGCAAATGGCACTGGCCAGCGAGCGGACAGGAGCAGAAAGTACAGATTCGGAGGGAGAATTCATACATGGATATGCCAATGATGGTCATCGTACTAACTGCTTTAAGTGCAGACAGAGGCAGAGGCAGAGGCAGAGAGACAGTATGGAGGAGGAGCAGCAGCGGCAGCAGCAGCGGCAGCGGCAGCAGTAGCACCAGCAGGCACTTCAGTGAAAAATTGAAATTGAAAAAACGACAAAAGTTTGCGGCCGCATCCGGAGCAGAGTCCTCATCCGAGTCGTCCCCATCCGAGTCGCCATCATCCTCATCCGTGTTCGTGTCCGTGTCCGTGTCCGTGTGCCTGCTGCTGTCGTTTGTCGCATGCAATAAGTGCTAGTTGAGTGGCGGCACTTGAAACCAGAGCCACACATTCAATTGGCCATCTCTGTGCCCCAACCCACTGCCTTTCCTGCCATATCCTGGCCTCGATCCTGGCCTGGCCTGGCCTGGCCTGGTCCGACTGCATGTGTTTTCTAGCCGCGCTTCGGATTTCACTTTTGGCCCTGGGTGTCGTTGCTGGCGACCTGACGCCGCCATTTCCGCCATCCAGCACGGAAGTGGCAGCAACTCCCATCCCCACACCCTCTGGTCTTCGTGGGGGTTTGGTGCCGCGGCCATTGCATACAAAATGTGTTGCATACATTTGCAGGAAGGAGTGCGGACGAGAGCGGCACCACCGACGAGAGAAGAGAGAAGAAGGAGGCAGAAAAAAGCAAACCACACGCCAAAAAACTCCAGCAATCAAAATGGAAATAAAACGCGAGCGGCCAGGGGATAACCAGAGCGAATGTCGACCGAAAGTTTCGTACTCGTACAATAGTGGCCGTGCCGGAGATCTACGGAGCGGGGAAGAGGAGCACAAGAGCAGAGCCACACAGCAGACAGGACATCAGCCGCTTAGGAGCTTTTTCTTTCGTTGCTTCTTTCATTCGCTGTGGCAGGTTTTGTTCCTGCTCAAAGCCGCCGCTTTATATGCATATACAAGGGACAGGACACCGACACCCCCCCAACCACGTGTGCCCTCACTGTGTGTTCTGTAACGAGCCTGCTGACAAGGACAGACCAGCAGGAGCAGGAGCAGGAGCAGAAGCAGAAGCGGGAGCGGGAGAAACAAGAACTGGTAATGTCCTTCAGCAGTGGCAGCCATTTGCCAGTTTGCGGTTTCCGTTTCGCGTCCTTTCGTCGTGCAATTTTAGTTTTAGTTGAGTTTTTAGTGGCGTCCACAACTCGGCCATTTAAGCACATTTGTCGTTTCATTGTCCTGCCCCACAATACCCCACCCTACACTACCTTACCCTTCCCCGCCATCTCCTTGTGTCGCTGACCACCGCTGACAGTGTGCTAATTAGAAGTCCTTGTTGCTTGTGGCCACAACAAAACAGACGTCGTCCCTAGACCCAGTCGTTGCCACAGCACAGCCCCCAGACCAGACCAGACCAGACCAGAACAGACCAGGACATAAAACCAAGGCAGGGAAAACAATGAAAACTACTTTCAGGCCAAAGTCACACTGTGGCAGAAGCCTTCGTTTTTGGCCATAAAATGCATGGATGTCCTGGCCACTTGAATATCCTGGCACGTTCTGCGTGCACTGCAAATTTTTATTGTGATTTCTTCTCCAGTTCCTTCCAGTTGTTCCTTCAGCTGTTCCTTGCGCTCCTGCTTTCCTTTCGATATGTGACTTTAATATCGCCCCAAAAGGGTGGGGTTGGGGCGGGTTTGGCCGTAAGAGGGCGTGTACCCTCCCAAAAATCCCCCATAAGCCACACGAGAGAAATCGTTGGCCAAAAAATATAAATAATTGCTTTGCTCGCTCAACTGTGAGAGGGCGATGCGGGGATTGTGGCTGGCTGGCTGCCTTGCATTGTCTTCCACATGCAACGCACATTAGTTCTCGTCTCACCCAATCCCATCCTGCCTTGTGTCTCGTGTCTCGTGTCCCCCCAACCCCTCGGCACCACCACATGACTTCATTTCTCCTCCGCCCGAAAGAACATTTATAAAATAAAATTTGTTTATTATGAAAATGCAGCGATGCGAGGATAAGCAAGTGCCAGGCCAAGCCGCAACAGAGTTGGCCACTTCACTGGCCAAGAGGCGAGAGATGCGGGATCTCTCGACTGCCCCAGCCCCCAGCCCAGCCCGTTCCCATGGCCGTGTCTCCTCCTTGTTAATTGCTGCGGTTTCCGGCTCCATCTCCATCTCCTGGAGAACCTCCTCCTCTTCCTTCTGCGCCTTTGGTTGCGTTTGCCAACAGAAATAAATGAATATTTTTGCGCCAGCTTAGACATGAGTGCAGAATAAATTGCTTGGCATCTTCCGAGCTGAATTATGCTGCATTTGTATCTCTGCCTCTGCCTCTGCATCTGCATCTCCATCTGCATCTTCATCTGCATCTGTAGCTGTAGCAGTCAGAGAATGGCAGGGAATGCGCTGGCGGCACTTGGCTCAGACTCTGGACTTGTGTGAGTAATTGCCCGGGCATAAATAAGCAACCCCCAGCTCCGCTTGCCCCCTCCCTCCTCCTTTGATAACTCAATGAAGTTTTATGCGCTTTGTTTGCTCCGCGTTCGAGCGGAAACGGAAATGCGAGCTTAGCAGCGGCTTCCAGGGTGGGTGGATGGATGTATGGATGGATGGGGGAATCGCAGTGGGAGGTACCCATGCCATGACATAAAACTTTAATGGCTTCATAAAGAAGCTAAACATTAAAGCAGGAATCAGGCAAAAAGGTTGACTGGCCCTGGCACTGGCACTGGCACTGCGGAAGAAAACTCACGCTCTTTAATCGATTGTCGAGCATTTTGCGTAATACACGGCCTTGCACGGCCCGTGATCAATCGGTGCTGCTGGTTCTGCTGCGCATAATTTATGCTGGCCATAATTCAGAGTGGAGCTGCGACGCGGATTGGTTAAAAATGTCTTCCAAGTGGACCCATAACTCGTGCAGCCCGAAAGCCGTAAATCATGGAATTTCCATCTTGCCTTCGGAATCTCTGGGTGGCAAAAGGAAAAGGACGAAATGCAATGCGTTGCTGCAGCCACACCACATGACATTAACACGTGACGCAGTCAGGGCGGGGTGTGCCACACATCTCCCTGTTGCTGTTGCTGTTGCTGCTGTTTGCCATGCTGTTAATTTCATTCATTATTTACGGTTTACCTCGAAAACGCATCAGCCCGGGAGGAGTGGGAGGAAGCATGCCACATACTTAGTTTTACATGAGACAACGGCATAAAAAGAGAGAGAGAGGTTGCTTGGAGCGTGTGTGTCATAAGGAGAGAGCGAGAGGTAGAGGTTAAAGTGTCACATTCAAGAGTGCATTCATGCAGCGGAGGGAAGGAGGAAGGCGGGCTCAATAGGAAGAAGCATGACTTTGGTGTTAGCCTCTCATTACGTATCCGCCGTGAGGCCCGTCTTGCAATACGCCGACTCCTGCGCGTCGAGTGCATTGTTGTGTGTTCCTATCTCCCGTGCCCCGTGCCCCAAGTCCCTATTCCCCTGTCCTCTCCCACGCTCTCCCTTCCGCGCAATTAAGAGCTCGCATTAATCAACAGGCAGCCATTGCTAAGTGCGAAAAGACCTCTCTCTGTGATTGGAGAACTACTGTAGTTTTTGGCATCCTCTCTTTGTCCCTGCCCCTGTTCCCGCCTCTTCCCCTCCACTTGCCTCACTGCTGCTCTCGCGGGAGAATGCTTTAATTTATTTAGACCAAATACAACGCAAGCGAAAAATGGCAAACGACAGAAATTTATCTCCTGCACGCCTTGTCGCATAAATTATGTCGAAGAAGAATTCCGCAGTTTCCCCCTCCCCCTCCCCCTCCCCCTCCAGCACCGCCCCAGCCCCCCTCGTCCACCCTGCTGTCTGGTGAAATTAATGAAAGCAGCGCAGCGCAGGCGAAAAGATGCCGAAGCAGCGTAAAACATGAGACAAAAGACAGTTAAAATGAACTAAAATCAAATGAAATGTGGCTTCATGGAGGAAGGGGAGATGGTTGGGAGGGGGTTGGAAGACCGGCGCCTAATGACAACCACAATGGAGCAAAAAGAGAGAGCGAGGGAGAGAGAGAAAGAGAGGAGAACAGGAATAGGAAATGAAAGCAGCGTTGCCGCGTTGCCCCATAAAGAGAATGAGAAACGACAAGGACAACGTCAAAGATGCGAATCAGTGGAAAGCAGATGAGAGACAGAACGTGGCGGGGCGGGGCGGGGGCGGGGCGGGGTAGGGAGCAATGGGAATGCAACAAATCACAAGTGCACCAGCAGAAGCAGCAAATGTTGCATGGAAAATGCGATTGTCAAGCAATGACCTCATTAAGGAGGCGCGGCAGAGAGGCAGGCACACGACTCTGTAGACTGAGGGTGCACGTCCATCCTCGCACCTCCTCCCCCTATTAATAGCTGCCAACCGCAAACAATTACTGCGCGGCAGGGAGAATGGCAGGAAGAATGGCAGGGAGATGGCCAACACCTCAGATCCAGTCTGATGACTGTTACCCCAGGCAGAGCTGTCAGCATGCATACAACGTCATATACGTCAACTGAATGAAGCGAGGAAAATGGTGAGGGTGAGGGTGAGGGTGAGGATGAGAGTGAGGCTCTAATAACGGCGATATAATCAGTGCTAACAAAAAGCGACAAGGTTTTCCAGCAGTCACCACCATCAGCAAAGGGAAGGTAGCAGCAGCAGCAACAGAAGCTGGGGGCAAAAGGAGACACCATGCCACACAAAGGTGACAAAATGTGACAGTCCAAAAAGGGGACAATGGGACAACATGGCCAGGGAATAGCACGACTCCCGCAAAGGATTCAACTTCGCTCCTCCTCCTCCCTTTTCCACCCGTTCCGCCCACAGACACCTGTCAACCGCACTCAGAACTGTAAACTGTCATATCCCTAAAACGGGCT
The DNA here is from genome assembly GCA_035041765.1 of Drosophila algonquin. NCBI lineage: Eukaryota > Metazoa > Arthropoda > Insecta > Diptera > Drosophilidae > Drosophila > Drosophila algonquin. The sequence goes on from JAWNKY010003561.1 coordinate 2,240,496, forward strand.
TAGCTACCCTGAAGAAAACCAAAGAACAAATTACGTCGCATTTAAGTTTCATAATATGCTTAAACGCAAAAACTTTTCCAGACTTTTACCTGCCGAAAGAGATCACATAGAGGGAGAGGGAGGGAGCGGATCTAATACTTATGTATTTTCTTTGGAGTATTGTCAGGAACTAAACCCCAAAAAAACACCTGCAAGCTTACAGAATGCCACCTGACAGACCATGAAAACACTCTCCGAGAAGGCGGAGCGGAGCGGAGCGGCGAGGAGTCCAAGTTGGAGCCAGACTCTGCCTCTGCCTCTGTCTCTGGCTCCGTCGCCGTCTCTGTGTCCTGGCCAAGACAATGGGCTGCGACAAGTGCAGGAGTCTATAAAAACGGATGAGCTGCGCGGAGGGAGGTAGAGCGTGAAGAGGACGGTTGAAGGGAAGGTTTTGGGGCAGACAAAAACTAAAAACTTGCAAATGCACAACAGAATGAAAAGGAGGAGCAGGAGCAGGAGCAAGGGAAGAAGAAGTGGAGTAAACCGCATGCTCGACATGGAATAGAAAGAATAAACCAAAGAACTTGCAACTACAACAACTTTCTACGTATTCCCATAGCTCACAGATAGACAGACAGACGGACGGACGGACTAGCCCTGGAAAGGGGAGGCAAGGGAAGGGAAGGAGGTGGGGTGAGGGCCTGTCTCACATCCCACATCTCATTGTCTGTTGTCGACGTCTGCCGCAGTCCCCGCAGTCTCCGGGTTCTTGCAACAGCAACAGACAATCCACCGAACAAACATACAATTGTGTGGGTGTCGGTGCCGCTGCAGCGCTGTTTCGCTGTGGTTGTTGCTTCTTTTGCTTGGCTGCATCACACACACACAAATACTCGTAAACAGGGGGCGGTGAGCACACGACTCTGACAGCTGTTGGCAGTACATTTTGGATGCAGTTTTATTTGCACAGCATTGACTTGAAATCAACATGAAATGTTCTCCTGAATTTAATGTTTAAACAGCTGACAGCACACAACACACCCCTCCTTTCCCACACCCTCAAGCGGCAACCTCCACCCCGCTCAAGGGCTAAATAAAGCAAAGTTCATTAATTGACTTTCCATTTGCTGTTAATTTGTTTTCCACCATAATTTTCCTTGGGGGCGGAATGTGACTGGAAGCTTGAACTTTGAACTGGCGAAAAGTTCAGGCACCCCCGCGGACTCTCCTTACTCACCGGCCCCCCCTCCCACCACCCTCCTCACCATTCTCTAAAAAATATGTCACCTGCGGCGCAATGAAACGAATCTTCTAAGAAATCCCTCTTTGAAAGGCTCTTCACCAAAAAGCAAAGCAGAGAAAAATCTCGGAAAAATTCCATCTCTTCTTTTGGGTGCAGTTTTCATAAATCATTAAAAAGGACACGTAAGCGTAGGAGCACAGTGTTTCTGTGTGTGTGTGTGTGTGATAACAAACATGACCACATGCAGGGCATGCTCCTGATTCTGGTCCTCTTCCTCCTCCTCGTGGGTCACTTGGAAATTATGACAACCTGGAGCTGGATCTGAACTGGAAAGGGAATAGAATAGAGTGGAGTGGAGTGGAGTGGCGTTCCATGGAGTGAAGTGGCGTGGCATGGAATGGAGGGAGTGAAATGCCAAGGGCTGGCATGGCATGGCATTGTGTGTGTCCTTGTTTGGCTGTTCTTCTTCTCGTTTGCTAGGGAATTCATGTGCTCTTGGCAGGCAGCCCAGCAGATTCGGGCAGATGCAACAACAATGAAGCGGAGGAGGCAGGACCTGAGGCAGAAGCCTACGCCAATTGGCAGAAAACAAAACACGGCAGGGGCAGTGGTAGTGGCAGTGGTAGTGGCAGTGGCAGGAGGCAATGCCGGAGGAGAGAGGCTGCCTGCCACTCATTGCCAAAAATGCTTTCCACCTTTCTGCATCGGAGGGGTAGGCGTGGCACAGTTTTTGCCTCCTGGCCAAAGACTACTTCTCCTTCCTCTGCTCTACCCAGCTGCCCATTGCTTGGCCCATTCCTGCTCCCATTTTTGGCAATCAGCTTCATCTTGCTGCCGCTCGGCTCGTTCTTGCTTGTTCCTTTCATGTTTGCCAAACGGAACTTTGGCTCGTTAATATTTTTGCACAGCGGGCGTAAAAAGGATTCCTCCCGTGCTACTGCCACTTTTTGTTGCCACAATGAGGGTGTGTGCTTGTGTATGTGTATGTGTATGTGTGCAACATACAAACAAAATCAAAAAAGTTCGAGACAAACGGCCCAAGCGATGGAAACAAGTTTTATAAATCTGCATAAACTAGAAGGAGAGAGGCGGCACCTCCAGAAGGACTCCTCCTCCTCCTGCAAATCCTTTGAAAAGTATTTGCAATATTAATTTTCCAAACAGCAAGCTACTGCAAGGCTACATAAATTTTGTGACTCGGCCTTTTGTCAGTTCGGAAAAATGTGTCACATGAAAAATTCATTTGGCGACGCTCAAAAGTAGGCAACACAAAAACGAAAAATACACAAAATATTTGCACGGCACGAAAAGTGTCGAGTAATGGAGATTCCTCACAGAATTACCATGCCCCATACCATACAAACACACACACAAACACACAGAAGGGTGTTTCACCCAGAGGATGGATGGACGGAAAGAGAAAGAGGAGGGAGTGCAAAGGAGATAGAGTGAGAGAGAGAGAGAGAGAGAGGAGAGAGCTGGATTAGAGACTAACAAAATAAAATGGCGCATAAAATTTTAATGCATATCAAATGATTTAATTTGACGCCACATAAAAATGGACACAGCCCGGAAGAGTGGCCGGGAAAACTGTTTGAATTGCCAGCCAGCCAGCCGGCTAGGACGTGGACGTGGACGTGGACGTGGGCGTGGTTTTTTATGCGTGTGTGTGGCTTTATCCAGGCCGAAAAACAGCAAAAAATGTAGCGAAAGCAATGCCAGGCAAAGTCCCGTAATTACTTTGATGAAAAATAGCAGTTTCAGTGATTAAGGAAAGCCCGCGAAAGGGAGGGGGGCGAAAGAGAGCACTAGCCTCATGCGAGTGTGTGGCATGTGGCACCATTCACTTGATTACACATACACCATGTTGTACGAAGAGCGAGAGCAGGAAATTAAGCCTGGTCTAACCGGAAGTAGCCAAAGCCAAGACCCACATATGTAAGAGCGTGTGTAACTGTATAAGAACGTCTGCGTGTGTGTATACTCGTACACGAGCCTAATGATGTCAGCAGCAGAAGCCGCAGCAGCAGAGAGCGACGTCAACACGCAGTTGCCGCATTAGTTGTAATTGCCGTGGCATGTTCTTCAATGTGGCAGCGCCCTTCCTCCGCCCTCCGGACTCCCCTGCCTGTCTCACATATATCCGTTGATTTAAGGATCCGCCATAACTCAACAGGAGCTGTGTCCTCTGTGAGTTTTTAAGAAAATATCGACAAAATATGCCCGGCCACTCTCGTTCACTGACTGCAACCTGCAACCTGCAACCTGCAACCCGTACCCCGCAATGCGCACCACACTCTCTGGCGCCCATTCTCCACTCTTACTCTAACTGAAAAACCCGCGAGACCAGAGATCCGCGACGACATGAAAAGTCTTGCGCGAAAAACATCTTGCCATAAAGAATGCGCCACAAAAAATTGCAATGGCGATAGGAGCAGCAGAAGAACGGCAGCAACGGCAGCAACAGCAGCAACAGCAGCAGAAGAACTGCAACAGCAAAAATGACAATAAATTGCTGGAAAAATGAGCAATGAGTAATTCATATGCTGAGACAGAAGCTGAAGGCAGTCAGGGGAATAGATGGGGCAGCAGCAGCATGGGCAGCGCCAGCAGAGCGAGCAATTCAACGGGCCATCAATCTTGACTGGCTCTTGCTCCTGCTCCTGCTCCTGCTCCTGCGCCTCCTCTGATGCTCCTCCTGTTCCTTGACTCTCGTTGGCGCCGCAGAGTCTGCATCAATTTGGCAGGACCAGCAGCAGCAGCAGCCACCAGAAGAGCGGACTCTGCGGACAGACACGGAACGGACATGACGCGCTTTTATGTGGCTGCTGGGAATTGAAGAGCCAGCAGCAGGACAGGGAGCGGAGCTGTACGTGAGATCTGAGCGTTTGTAATATGCTTGTAAAATGCAATAAATTTTGTTAGCTCTCGGACAAAGTCAGGGCCCAACAGCAGAGGCAGAGGCAGAGGCGGAGAAGTGTGGTGTGGTGTGGTGTGGTGTGGTGTGGTGTGGTGGCAGTGTGGTAGCAACAGCACCAACATTGACGATGGCAAGCCATAAAACGCGTTTTTGATTTGCCCCAAAATTTATGTGAGCACATTAAATGCGAGGCAGCCAAAGACAGAGCCAGTGGCAGTGGCAGTGGCAGTGGCAAGGGCTAAGGCTGAAAGGAGCCGCCGCCGTCAAGCAACAGATTGTTGAGCGCCATAATCTTTGCGTGTTATCAGTCTCTGACACCGAGTGGCAACAACAGCCACGAGCGACAGGTGTTGTCGTTATGAGCCATAATCTGCCTGACAGCCGGCTGCATATTAAGGCCACGCCCCCCGCCCCCCGCTGAGCGACACTTGACAACGATGACGGACTGGATAGGGTTGCCAGATGGTGTCAACCTACTCTTGTAGAAAGCCCATGGAAGGTTCCCCCGTGATGCCACTTATTCGCAACATTGGAGCAGCGATGGTTACACACTCTCTCGCACATTTTCCTCTCTCTCTCTCTCTCTACCTCTCTCTATTTCCCCAGTTGTGTATAGCGAAATCTTCATTTGTTTATAGCTAGTTTTATGCACTGCCCGAATTCGCAAAACGGCGAACATGTGGCTCTACGAGTATCATCTCATCAAGTCCCGGCACATCTGCGCACGCAGTCCGCTGTCCGATGCGTTGACGTAATATGCATGGAAATAGCCGGCAATTATTCAGGCTAAACATTTTCAACCAACTCTTTGTTTATAGCCAGATCATGTTGGGATTGGGCTCCCACTCCCTGCGGACTTGAGTAGCAGCCACGGCTGGGCGGGGACCATGGGGGAGGGGAGGGGAGGGGAGCTTGAGCTGGGGATTGAGTGGAGCTGACTAGCTAAGGTCATGGCTTGGGCAAGTCGAAAATTGAGATGCAAAGACGGTCAAGAGGGATCATAAACTTCACAAAAGCAGAGTTGGGCACTGAATGTTAATGGCGGATCATGCGATGTCCTTGCCAGACTCCTAGTCCGTTTCACCCGCAGAGCAGAGCAGAGCAGAGCATCCTTGATGTCAATTTAGCTCTTGCCCCACACACAAACTGCAAATTGCAATCAAATTCTGTGGACACTTCGACACAAATTACACTCCTCCGCCAAAAGCGAAGAAGCAATTGCCATGGATCGCTGCGGAATGGAATCGAATGCAATGGAATTGTATATTTATTCAGTTCGCCAAAACTTGAACCAAAAATCATGCAAATTGTTATATATTTCAATATTTTATTAGCTCAGGGAAACGGAAGCCAAATCCGAGCTTGGGGCATGGCCATAAATTGCAGCAGTTGTTCCTATTGGACCGAGGATGTAGGACGGAGGAAGGAGGAAGGAAAGACTTGCTGGTCATAAATATCGCAGCCATTACACAAAATAAAACTGCACAGAGCGACAGAGGGAATCAGAGAAAGAGAGAGCGAGGGAGAGAGAGAGAGGGATAGAAAGACAGAGACGGATTCGCAGAGAGATAGAGAAACATGAATGGCACAATAAATAAATCGGGAAGCGGCGTTTTAAAACAAATAGAAAGAAAAATATTTACAAATATAAAAACAAAAAACAGGAAAACAAAACATTTCCAAATGCACAACACCGGGGTGGTACACGAGTGCCAGAGGGTAGACGGGAGAGGGGAGAGGGGAGAGGGGACCAGGCGCGTCCAAAGAGCGAAATAAAATTTGCATTTTTTGCGCTTAAAGTCTCGTATCAGCAAAACTACGAAACGAATCAAATACAGCCGCAGCCGCAGCCACAACGCCCCGAGATGTGCAAAGTCAAAGTCGGCAGAAAGCAGAAGCAGAAACAGCATGAGAATCAGAATCTGAATCTGAATCTATATAGGCAGAAGCTATAGTGCGGGCATGTTATCGGCTATTGAAGAAGTATCCCTCTGGCTGGAGGGAAGCGGATGCTAATGAAGATGCTTTTTATGTGCATATTCCGCTGCTGTTAGGCTCCGAATCCACCGGTCCCAGTATCAGGTCCCAGCTCTTCTTTATAAATAAACGTCTCATCTTTATGTATTGTATTTCTGTTCCCTGAAATCGGATGTTCATCACGATGATGATGTTGATGTTGAAGGTGTGGCGCATGTTGATTCCCCTCTTGTGCTCCCCTTTCGCCTACGTTCTCTCCTCGGCTTGGCTTTTAATGAGAGGCAACCCACCCGAGTACAAGGCAAACTTTCATTCCCCTAAAAAGTGGGGGCAGCACTGACCCACCCACTCCACTCTCTCTATCTCTCCACCCACTCTGTCGCTCTCTTTACAGAGTCCTCTGTCCTTCATCAGGAATCATTTGATGTCCTATTCGGACTCTAAAACTTTGCCAAATCGAAACATTTTCAATACATTTGATTAAACCGGGTGGGTCCTGGGCGAATCCTCTGCTGCTGCTATGCTATTACATCCTGCACCCGCCGCTGCCCCTGTTCAGTGACTCCTCATCGTTGATGATGGCCGTGCCATAAAACGTTTATCTCCCACACTTTTCGCTCTTTCTCTGCCGCCTCTCCATATCCCGCTCCTACTCTTATCGCAGTATCAATAAATTAATTTGAAAACTTTGTCGCTACCATTTGATTCGGGCTCTCTCTCTCTCTCTCTCTCGCTTTATCTCTTTTTATGCCCCTGCTCTTCGCCTCCATCTTTCAGTCCTTCGGTCTTTCGGTCTTTCTTTCTTTTTTGCCTTTTAATTTTTTGTGTGCAAATTTTCATCTGTTTCAAATTCGTTTCATCGTCGGGGTATCTTGTATCTATAAGTTAGCATCGCTCTCGTTTCCGTTCCGTTCCATTCCGTTCGGTTCGGTTCTGTTCTGTTCAGTCGGCGGCTCAATGTAATTTCTTTTCTCTTCTTTAGCCCTCTATCGCTGCCCCACATGCCACACATCTTCTGCCTCCGTGCCATTCTGTCACTCTTCTCCTTCCGTTCCGATACTTGTTTTTTGGCCAACTCGAACAAGTACTGGAACATCAGGGGCTACAACTAGGACAACTATGGGTTCCAGTGCGATGGCAGTTTGCTCGACAGACAGTTAACATGCTTTGCCATTGGCTCCATCTCCTACCCTTCTCCCCATTCCCCATTCCCCCTACATGCCACATCCTCCTGTTTGTGTGTCTGTGTTTGTGTGCGAGTGTTTTTTGGCTATTGAATTGGTTTCATGCTCATGCATTTTATATGAAATTGTCTGCATGTCTGTCTGACTTTTTGCCCATCGTGTCACGCCCACAACCCCACCGAAAATAGTCAGTCAACTACTCCGCCCACACTCCCTTCCTACAGGACTCCTCTTTTCCTTCCTTCCTGCCCTTTGCAGAATCGCTGCACCATTTAGAGCCCAAAAATTTACATCGCTTAATTCGTTGCCCGAGAAAATGTTTTTCGCCTGCAATTAGTGGACAACATTTGTTAGCCAAACACTTTGGCATGAATGAGAGAAAGAGACGGAGAGGAACGGCAGGGGAGGAGGATTGCAAATGCGGGAGAGAGGAGAAGGAGGAGGGGGAGGAGGCATTCCTTCTCTGGCAATAGGCAATGCAGGTAGCAGCTCCAACTAGAGCTCTTATCTTTATTACAAAAAAAAACGAAACGAAACGAAACGAAAAATGCCAAAATGAGAAGGAAAATGTGGGCACGGAACACAAAAAAAATATAAGAAGAAAAACTGAAACCGAAATAAGAAAGAATAAGAGATGAAGAGTGAGAGGGGTTTGAGGGGTATGGGGGAAGGGCGGAGGAGTAGAAAAAATGGCGATATGGAGATGGGAACATTTTTTCCTAGTACGAGTACGAGTATGCTCGACTTTTATTTAAAGTTGAATTTTAATCCATGGTTTTTTAATGCGGGCGATAAACTTTTACGGCAATTGTCGACGGCATTAGCCAGGGGTAAAGGGGACCCACCATTAGGAGGGGTCGGGTGCCCGGAATGAAGTGGAAGCGCTTTTCATTTTCCTTTTGTTATTTGGCAGCCACCTAGCTGATCGGTCGGTCGGCTTTTAGTTCCGTTAACTCTGGCAACTGTTCAGGTGATTATACACCTTTCCACACACACACACACACACACACACACACATACGTATACATTCCCTCCCCTCCTGCTAACTCACAGGCAGACAAACAGACGGACAGTCAGGCAGAAAGGCCGTTTCATTATGTTCCCTCGTTGTCGCTTTTGATGTTTAATGCTTTAATTAAATGTTTCATTAGCACGCTCCTGCGGGGCGTGTCCCCCCCAACTATAACTATATCTAGAACTAGCGGAACATGCAATGGAATGGCAGTGGTAGTGGCAATGAGATGTGGCATAATGGAAGGCATTTGTGCTAAAGTGTAACTCTTAATTGGCAAGTTTTTTTGGTTCAATTCTAATCGTAGTTGTTAAAGATTGTAGGTTGAATTACAATTTATGACAGAAACAAATCAGACATCAAACTTTTATTAAAACATACAAAACTTAAATATTAAATGTCCAATAGATGGATGCTTTTGATTTCTCTGGGATAATTTTGAACACCATTTCAATACATATGTACATATATGATCGGTCGGATACATATAAATGATTACGCTCCCAATTACCCTCTTATTCGGTATTTGCGATGTGCTTACAGCTATTTTAGATATGGCTTACCCGATTTTCATTCAGATCTATTGATTTGTTTCCGAAACGAAGCCCAGAGATCATTCACTATTTCGGCTTCTGCTGGTTTTGTAAACTTCAGTTGCTTTATATGCTTTTGATTCTGTTGTTGTTTATTCGGGGCCGTAAAAAATCCATTTTGGCCAGGCCAACACGGCAAACCAGTCGTCAGTCCAATCGAGGCGGGGTGTTGCGGAGTGGAGTCTAGCATTTGTTATAAATTTACGACTTCACGGCAACTCTTTGCTCTCTCTCTCTCTCTCCTCTCTTTTATTCTCTGGGTTACTCTGTGCATGTCTCAACGTGTCTCTGTTGCTGGTGCTGCTGCTGCTGCTGATGGTGATGCTCGCTGGGAGGACAGGAGCGACCTTAGCCAAGGCTGAGATTCGAAAGATGACAAAGATGGCTGCTCGTGCCTGTGCCTCTGCCTGTGCCGGGGTCCAGAGTGTGTGCAACATCCGGTTAGCCGTGGCTGCCGCTGTTTCTCTCGTTTGTGTATGTTCGAGTGTTTGTGTGTGCATATGTGAAATAAAAATTCCAGACAGTGCCAGGCGACGGCAGTGTAACGCCGGCAGCGGCGTCTGAGTCTCATTCTGATAACTGTAGTCTGCAGCCAGCCTCTGCTGCTGCCGTCTGCCGCTGATGTCTGCCGCTGCTATCTCTGCGTGTGTGTGGAGGTGAGATGTCTGGCCAGCCGGTCGTTTCGCACTTTGTAATTGTAACTGTTCAACTGCATGCGTGTGTGTGTGTGTGTGTGTGTGTGTGAGTCTGCTGCGATAGCAGAGCTTTTATTTCAAGATTGAGTGAATGAGCGAGTGACGCATTGTCTGACTGGGCTGTGTTTTGTTGTTTTATTTTCGACTCGACTTAATGTTCACTTTTCGCACTTTTCTTTTGCACTGTTACTGTTTTGTTTTATTTTTTCGCTCTGTGTTGTCTTTGTTTAACATTTGCACTGACTGGCGGCTGTTTCGTCTGTGTGTCTGCTGTAGGTGTGTGCGAGTAGAGTAGAGTAGAGCAGGGGCGAGAGTGGAGAAGAGGCGGCAGTGGCAGTGGCAGTCCAGTGTGAAGACGAAGCGGAGATACCAAAAGAGCCAACCGGCACAGACAAGAATGAATAAACGAATGAATGAAGTTGGCAACGCTGGGCAGCAGCAGAGCGTTGAAACGACAAGCGCCGACGACACGACGACACGACGGCGAAGAAGACACGAAGGCAAAGCAGCATTGGTGTTTTCGCTCTCTCTCGCTCTCTTTGTCCCCCACTCTCTGCTGCTACTGCTCAGGCGTGTAGGTCGTCTAGAGGCCGTTGTGGCGCTCTTCTCTTTGGGGCCAGCTCTCTTTGCTGGCTGGCACAACATTCTTTGGCCCGCTGCTTGGCTAAAAACTGCAAATCAAAGTCGAGGTCGTTGTACGAATGAAAGAATGTCGGCATGTGCTTGTTGTTGTTGTTGCTGCTGCTGCTGCTGCTGCTAACGACTCTGCCGGCGTCGCAGTTGCTGCTGCTGCTGCTAGTTGTACTGCCTCTGCCGCCGTCGCTGCTGCTGAATGATGTTTAATGCTTGGGTCCGATCTGCCTTCTGCCGCCACTCAACTCCCACTTTGCACTCTCCTTCTCTCTCTGCTGCTACTGCTGCATTATGCTACCATGTATCTGTCGCTTCATGTACAGTTTTGCGTGTGTGTGTGTGTTCCTCTCTCCCTCTCTTCTCTCTTTCTCTCTCTTTCTGTGGCATGCCTTAACTTGGCTTTCTTTTGAATAATGTTGCTTCATGCTTTCGCAGTCTTGGTCTTCATCTGTCGCCCTCTCTCCATCTATTCCTCATCCCGCTACTCACTCTCTCACTCCCTCTCTGTCCTCGTCTGCCTAGGCAAAAATGCTGTTACTTTTTATGTGCAACCCCTTGCCTCACCGCTCCCGTCGGGCTCATGGCTAAGAAGGAATTCAGTTAGCCCGCTCGCTTTGCCCATTTTTACTTATTTTTACTACGTTTTTTCTTTACTTTTTCCCCTTTTTTTAATACATTTTCGGCAGCTTTTCGGGAGTCTCTCAGCTTTCGCGCGTTTGTAATAAAAACTCGTTATAAGTAGAAATTCTTTCTACTTTCCCCTCTACCATGCCATCTACCATACCATTCCTATACCTGGCCACTATCCATCTCCATCCCTTCCCCCTTCTACAGTTAGCACTCATCTATTTCCATTCTTTAAGCACTCTTTGCGGCCACTTTTCTTTATTATGATTTCTCCGTCTCTCTGTGCTCTCCTCGACCACTGCTCTGCGGCCTGTTCTGGCCATAACAAATGTGAGAACCGCCTGTGGCAAAAAGACCGAAAAAATAGATCGAGATAAATAGAAGCAGCGGCTCACGGCCTTAGAAGTTGGTTAACGCCCCCAATCCGATGCTATCTCTACTCACCCCTAACCTCTTCCCCTGCCCTGCCCTGAACGCTCTTTCAGGTGCTCTCGTTGGGGGGCCCGGAGAAAACTCAATTATAGCCCCGTTTGCAAGCTAATTTGCTTATCAGCACGGAGAGCAGCAGATAGGGGCGAGATGTGCCCGCCAAATGGAATTGTCACCTTCGAGCAGCTGATAAGAGCGGCACGGCACGGGTTCCCCTCGCTGATAAGATACTCCCTTAAGATAGGGGGTCCCCTAACCACTCACCGCACACAGCACAACTCATGCCGCACACGTGTTGACCAGAATCGGGCCAAAATTAGTTTCTTTTGGCCCGCTCGCAAACTGCAAAATCATCTCGGCCACGGACTATTTAACATCATTTATCGTGAGCCGTACACAAAGCGCTGGGAGGGTGGTTGGTAGGAGGGGCTGAGACGCATGATTGGGCAGAAAGCTATTGGCAGAAGGCTATTGACCATCATCGGGCTATCTGGTTATTAGGCAGTGGAAAGAGCGAAACGGAATTTGCATTGGGCCAAATATATGTATATTGCCATTGGCTAGGAGGAGCTAAAGGAATCTGCTGATGAATAGGTTCGGCTGAATGGTTAGATGATGATTCGTTTGTGGCATGTAAAAAATTACTTAAGTAATGCTTTTGGGATAGACTTAGAGAGAAAGGGCGGAATAAAGGATCCAAACTTAGGAGGAGTAGCATCCATATTAACTCTTCAATTTCTAATCGAATGCCCTATCCATTCCCTCAGAAGGGGGAATCTCTGAGGAACTGCACTTCGAGCTCTCTGTTTTTCTTTCAGCACTTTTATGACTTAACTATAACAAATGTTGCATCTGTATCTGCTCACTCACCTGTTATTGCTCGGGGCTCGGGAATTTTCAGCACCTGAATGTAATATTTAATTTTTCATTCTCTCTCTTTCTCTCTCTCTGTCTCTTTTTGTATTCTCTCTGTCTCTCTGTTCACGGTGCAGTGTGTGTGTTTGCTTGTTGGGTGTCTCGTTGACGTTTATTGGCGGCGACGCGACGTGAAATGTAAATGGATTACTGCGAATTGATTATAGCCACGTTGGGTCGAGTGGAGTCGAGTTACGCGATTACCATATGAGAACTACACACACACACACACACACACATACACACACACACACACACATATACGCACACACACACACACACTTAGAGAGATGCAAATGCAAATACAGATCACCGTACAGTTGGTGGCATTGTCGTAGGTTGCTGCAGCAGCTGTGTGGCATCGCTGATCACTTAGTTTGGCTTTTGCTCTCTGGGGGCACAGAGTCAGAGTAGTATTGGTTTTTGTCTGGCAAACAGTGCGTATGCGCAACATGATATGCACCCAGATGGGGCACCGCTTGGGTCGACTGTCTTGCCCCAGCACCGAAGCTCGACTGTCGAGGCTCTTCTCGAGGACACACTGGGAAAGTGTCGAAACTCTTTGGCAAATTTCTGTACGACAACGCTGTGTGTGGAACTCTGGACAGTGGACAGTGAACAGTGGATTGCCGCCGCTGGGCAACCTCCACTGGCGGATGTGCCATTTCAACTGAATGCCAGCTTCACGGGGACTTGCCCAACGAGAACTGCTGTGTGCAGTGCCGCAGTCTCTGCCACAACTCCGCCGCAGTCAGCGCGGGCAGTGCCAGTACCAAAGGTGAAGGTGGGGGCCCGCAATCAATGTGAGTCAGAGAGAGAGAGAGAGAGAGAGCCCTCTGCTACTGCTACTGCTTCTGGTGCTGCTTCTGCTGGCGTCGGTGCACTGCTGCAGTGACGCGAAGCGGGGGCTTCGGGGCCCGACTGCGCCAGACAACGAGTGCATTGGCATAGTAAACTCTTGCACGAGGCGCCAACATCGCACTGCCTCTCTCTTTCTTTCTCTCTCTGTCTCTCTGTAACTCGTTGTGGCGTGGCGTGGCCCGGCCCGATGCCGTTAGATGCGCACTTGACGTCTGGCGTCGCAACAAGTCTGCAGCAGCGGAGCAGCGAAGCGAGCAGAGCGCCCTTCGACTGTCTGTCTAGTGTAGCGGCACTTGGGTGTTCGGTTCGCATCCCTTCGGTTCAGCTCGGCTCAGCTCGGCTCGGCTCGGTTCGTTTCGCACAAAGGATGAACCGAACAGGGTGCGTCGACGCCAACGAAGTTTTCCTTTGACTGTCGCTCGGGAAACTTCTTTCTATTCAGTTCCATCGGAAAAGTGGAAATCATGCTGAAATAAGAGGGGATATGGATTAGTCACAGATTAGGGGACAGTGGATAAACCACTCAAATTTGAAGGACTCCATTCGGAGAGATCACAAAACACTGCAGACTGACGTGCTGTGATGGATGACCCCACAAATTATACCGCTGTAATCCAGCCGAGTATAGATTACAATACAATACTTGGCTGCGGCAGCGGAACGGGGCAAGCGGCGAAAAGAGCGCACTGGCTGAGACGCCAGCAGCGGAAGCACACGGAAAGCTTCAATTTAGCCGGCATTTTGCAGTGCATCCGCTCGGCAATCGGTGGCTGCTCAGCTCGGCTTTTGTTCAAGTCTCTGACTCTGCCGCTAGCCACTGCCGCTGTGGCTGTTGCTGTCGCTGCCTCTGCTGCTCAGCCTCGCGGGGTTGATTGAGAGCCAGCCAAGGAAAGAGAACGGAGGCGGAAGAGCGCAGGACTTAAGAGAGAGAGTGCTACGCTCTCTTTTATTGCGGCTTGGGGCAGGTCAGTCCGCCTAGTGACAGATAGAGAGAGAGAGAGAAAGAGAGAGAGAGCCAGTAGGCGGAGGTAGGAAGCTCTGAATGCGGCGCTCAGAACTTAAGGCAGACAGCCCGGACCCATCCCCGGACCCATCCCCGGCCACCGGCCCGTTATTAGATTCATCTTGTTTAGAGCTTAAGCAGCTGGAGTATGCTCCTGGACAGGGCTTGGGTCTGTGTCTGGGTCTGGCTTGGAGTCTGAATCGGGGGGAATCCCCAACTGACCGTAAACTCCTCTTGCCCGCTTGCCTGCTTTATGGGCGCATTCTCGACCTCTGCTTTACTCCTCTCGGCCACTTTGCTCATCATTATGCCACGAGGATTTTTATGCTCGGCATCTGCATCGTTTCATTAAAATGATTATTAGCACATCTTCAGCCGAAGACGGAGATGAAGATGGAGCTGGAATGCACTGGGAGCAGCTCGGAGCATTTCTCGTGCCAGAGAAATTTGGCGGAGTATTGTTGCATTCAAAACATCTAATTAGACCGCTCCTCAAGCCTACGCCTGATTAGGGCAAGAGTCCTCCAGTCCAAGCCCATCCAATTTGCATTGTCCTGCTGTTGGCCTTTAATTCCATTCAACTGTCCACACGCTAGACGACAGCAATTAAATTATCAAACAATTTCCAAACTGCAGAATTACTATTAAGTTTTGCACCGCTCTCAGATACACATATACAATGTACATACATTTGTACATATGTATGCATATTTACATATGTATGTAAGGTTCAGATTTGGTCGGGAATATCCCACACCCTTTTGGGAGGTCATTCTGCACACATGTCGCCTATTAACCGCGTACAATTTTCATGTGCAAAATTGGCAAAATTCTCGATATGACCAGAAATATGCAACAAAATAGGAGTGACAGTGGGCACTGTCCCCGAGGGATTACAGGAGGAAGATATGTTGATATGGTGGGGTCAAAGTACAACCATATGGGAGTGGAAGTTTCTGCTCTTTGTTTTCCCAGACATTTTGGTTGAAGTTTCCATGACTGATTTTTTTGGAAGCTGCAAAGTATTCCTTTTGCTGATTGATATGATTAGAACCGTTTTCCTCAACATAATTTTCCTATTCTTCACTTAAGGCCTCAAATATCTGTTTCTACTGATGATCGATCATATCATTACCGAATCTGGCGATCTGATAGACCAATTCTAAGCTCTGGAGTTCTTCGTTACTGTTTAATGTTCTGACTGACTTCAGCCCTCTTTTTGCGGATATCCAAGAACCCCCATCCACCATTACAAGTACTCACTGTATCATTGGCATCATTGGTATGCGGGTGTTTGTGAACTCTGCATTCTGCACCGGAGCTGTCCCTCCACAATGTTTGAAACTGCATTTTAGGCATTTTGTCGCTAAATTGAGTTCCGGTTTTAGATGGCTTTTGTGTGGGTTTTCCAACAGCTTCCAATCCTCCAATCCACATCCCCCCGCGGATTTCCACTGCATGTTTCTCTAATTTTTTTTGCCTGTGTTTATTTTATGGCCGTCGCAGTTTGTTTTACAAATATTTTTATCCCGACAAAATAAATTCGCATAAAATGGCGCGCTGAGCGGCCGAGAATTGGCCTGCAATTAAGTCCGAAATGATGCTGCCAAAAATAGCAGCCAGACTCAGTTCCAGTCCCAGACCCAGACCCAGAACCAAACCCACTTCCAGTAACAAGAAGTTGGCAGCAATTAGCGATGGACACAAATAAATTATTTACAAATTTTTGCCTGCGCCCCAAACAATCCATAACGGAGGGCCAGGAACAGGCATAGTCACTGCCACAAGAGAGGGGGAAAAACTCGTACGAGTATGTATTTTTATTCAAATGATATTTAATGGGAAAAAGAAAAGCGGAAAAGTGGCGGAAATTATGGCCGAGGCCACGAGAGCTTTAATTAAACATTAAAACGATGCTAATCAGGCGATCCCAGGGCAATTTCAATTCGAAACTAAAAGCCTGCATTAAAGCCATGCCGTTCCCTGCTAGCCTAAAGGGTCTGTATCGGCGGGCCGGTTGTGGTGTGGCACAGCCATTAGATGTTGCACAAATAGCTGGATGAAAAAAACGCATATACATACATATATGCGCAAAATATTCAAATGCATCTAAATAAATATGAAAATTTTATAATTTTATACACAGATAGTCGACAGCGGTACAGGGCGAAAAATCATTGTTGTTGTCTCTGTTTTGAACCCTTCCCCCCACCCCTCACCGTTCTGAGCCACCCCCTCTGGTGCGACGATAGTGAAAAGGATTAATGTTGATCAGAAATGGGGGCCCTGGACAGGGGCACAAATTAAGCTAATTGCGCGCCAGATATGCAAACAGGAAAGGACAGGAGGGACTCTACTCAGGCGGAACTAGGTGAGCCACTGGGCGGGGCGGGGCATCAGGGCAGACTGGCGCATCACACGCACATTAATAGCCGCATTTGCATAAAGTGCACCAGACACACACACACACGGACTCGGCACACTCTCTCTCTCTTTCGTTGTCCGCCTCTGGGGCGGCGACCCGATGATGAAATGTCCTGTCAAACTGACAGCAGGCCAGCAGCACCATCACAGAGTCCCAATACCCTTCTAGATAAATCGAGGACATAGTACCGTCGTTACAACCCAAAGGAGGAAACACTTCACTGATCGCAAACATATACTGAAAGTCAAGCTACCCTCTGCTAGGGTATAAAATCCGTCTGTCCGACTAAGCCCGAGTGCGAATTGCCTAAAGCTCTACACCAGACTATATAATGCCTGATTGACAGGACAAGTCAATCTTTATTGTGGTACGAATTGACTTTGAATTATGCAAAAACTTCGACAGCAGAGGAAGGAATAGAGGAATGCCATGGGAAGTCAGCAGATATCGGATGGCTCAGGCGGCTATAACTCAGACTGGATAACGTAGAAAACTATTCCCAAAGCTCAGCTAGAATGCAATAAATTCCCCGCTTAAAGCTGCCTGATTCCGCCTAATTGATTTGATTTCCTTGAGCTACAGTCAAAGTGGGAAAAACTCTCAGCCAAACTCCGCTCCCACTCGCCCCCGGTCTCTTTGTGGCAGCAGTAGAACTCAATTAGTTCAAGGTGGTAGCCGAGTGAAAACTTTTAAGCTGCCAAATTAAATGAACTGTGGCCGTACCGTACCTCATCCTGCCACTGTCGCACGCAACTTCCGCACAGACTGATTCGTAGAGAGCAAGAACTCTCAGGGAGAACTCTCACTGAGAATAGACCGAGCTAATTGGAAAACCAAATGCCTCGTGCAACTTGACGTATACTTAATCTTTCCGGCACACAAACACACAATGGATGGATGATGCAGTGGGTTCGGGGGCGTTGAGATAAGTCTTGTGTATTCCGGTGTCAGGACATCTCAAATGAGTTAACAGGAATCTCTCAGGACTTGACACACTCTCCAGAGCTTGGAGAAGATTCAATGCAAATATAAACAAATCAGCGAACAACGAGAGGAGTCAGCAAAAATGGCAACCAACCGACCGGCGGAAGGGATAACGATAGATGGGATAGGATGGGGGGTGCTTACTTTAAAAACTTGCACATCAGCAGAAACTTGCAGCAGCTGCTACAACCCCCTACACACACACACATGGACACAAGGACTCATGGATTCGTGGAAAACATATGGAAATTAAATTTCTTCTACACACACAACAAAAAGAAGGAAGGAAACGGAAACCGAACGAAAAATGAAAAATTTTTGTTGCAGCAATTTTGGCGCAGCCTGCCGCAGATATCCTCGTGTACGTGTATGATGTACATATGTATATGTGTGTAGGCTGTGTTTTCCATGTAGGTTTTTAGAAAATGAAACTTTCCACGGATCCTCTTCCGAGCGCGAGAGAGCTCCGAGAGCACCGCTTGGAGCTGAGAACTGAGAATGCTGCCCACACAACTGCGGCTGCGAAAGCACTTAATCATCTTAAACCGTTGTTTGCACGGCTTGCCGCAGACGTGGCTGCCACCACCAACTCCACCCCCACCCACACATGGCAATGCACACTTTGTTGGTCCTACACGTGTTTTTCATATGCTGCGTCGCACGCAAAACAAAAACAAAGGTCTAAAAAAGGGAAAAACGGTAACTGAGTGAACTGCCACTGGAACAGCAGCGAAGACTGGATGCTCTAACTCTTGGACACTCGCCACGAAGTACTGCCACAACAAATATGATTAGCTTATTTGTATATTCAATGCCTCCCAAGTGCCCACTCTGTTGCAACCTTAATGTTCGAGGAAGTATGCCCATTCCCAGCTGCCACCGTGTAAAACCCGAAAACAGTCAAGCCAACAAAAAGGGGAAACTATATAGAATCCAGCTCCAGCTCTGTTCCGACTCCGTCCCCGGATTTGTGCCCACATTGACCAGTTGCACAGCGAACTAAACACGTGGCAGCACCTGTCCAACCGTCAACCCGCCCTCACCCTCAGGGGCAACCACATTTCATACAGTTTCCAAAGCTGAACCGCATTTAGCGCGCGTTTAGTGGTCGCCATTCTGTTTGCCGTCACCGTTCCACGCGGTTCCGTGCCGTGCCCCGTTTTGCAGCACAGATTTATGCAATGGAAATATGCCACTGTCTAAAGTTTCAAGTGCCATTCGGGCACTACCTTTGGAACCCAACCCCCCCTCGGTGCCCCCGGACAATCCTTGGATCATGGCCCACACATGGCAGAGCAAACATAGAGACCAGATTGTGGCCCAAAGAGGTAGAAGGTGCAGTGGGAAGGGGAGGGAGGAACTTTGCCTGGGTTTTTGGTAATTAAAAAAATATCTTGCTTATATGCAAATCAATTAGTGTGAATCCCCCCCCCCGTCGCACACAGGAGGAGGGGCCAAAAGCAATATATGCCAGTCAGCTTTGTTGTGCCGCTTGCGGCCTTCGTCTAATTTGCATCTGTGGCAACATTCGGCGGCGGCTGGTCCCCAGAAAAGGATGGAAATTGAAAGGGATATACCATGCCGCACGACGGAGCGATCCTCCGACTTATGAGCCTGATTTACCCTGCTCTTATACCTTACCATATCCTGAAACATGAGTATCCCACTCCACGCATATCCCTGACAGGGAATCGACAGATACTCGTCTCGTACAGGGCTCATTTGATGGCCCGGAGGCAGCAACAGTTTGCTTTGCACTGCGGCCGTGTCCTGTGGCCAGGGTGAGGGTGTCTCTGCATCTGCCTCTGCTCTCGGCAGGATGCTTTGCATATTGTGTACTTAACTTGTTTGACTGCCACTCCGTCCTGTCCTGAGTAGTGGATAGGGGGCAGCAACAAGCGGCAAACGACGGAAAGTTCTACTCGCAGCACCGCACGACTCAGAACTCTTTGAAGCCAAAGGGCACAAACTTGCCATCTTCTGTTGCTGTTTCGACTACTCCTGCTGCTCCTTGGGCCCCGCCGAGGCAGCTCGCATTTCAGCAGCAAGAAAACAACTAAAAGTCAAATAAACAATTCAACTTTGCGCTGTCAACGGGTAAAATGCAGCAGCAGACGGGGCACGGGGTAGCGCGGAGGACGCAAGAGTGTGGCAGGAGCAGGCGGCAAGAGCAACATCATCATCGCTCATAATAATACGAGTACAAGGAGCCAGGGAGCCAGGAGGCCACTGGAAGAGCAGCCATCCGACCAGCAGCCTGGCATCCTCCATAGTTTCTTATTTCGTTGCTTTGCATCTTTTATTTATTGTTCGCCAGCTTCTTCCTTCATCCTCCATACCCTTCTTTCTATATGCTGCTCTCCCTCTCTCTCTCTCTCTAGTGTCGACGGCAAAGGTTACAGCTCTTGACTTTAATTGTTAACAAGTGACTGCCGTGAGCTTGAATTATTGAAGGGCCCGCAGGACAACACTGGATGGGACAGAACACGGCACGCGGGACATGGAGCCCTGGCACACCTACAAAACGCAGAGATCATATTTCAAATTTCTGTCCGGCCCTGCTCCTTGGACATATTTTCTGCTTAAACAGGCACTGCAGATGATGGTGACAAATGCCAGATCCTGATTAGATTAGCATTAAAAGACGGTAACACATCATAGCTCTTCATCAGGGACACAGCGTACACGCTCAGAGATCCACCGACTCACAGATTCTCGGATTCAGAGATTACACACTTATTAGGCTGAAAAGGAGGTAGCAGGTGCGAGGTGCAAAAGGGCCAACAAGAAGCAAACAATGACAAAGGAGAAAAAAATAATTAATAGTTTTTGTGTTTGCGGGAGGAAGCCGGAGCACGAAGGGGAACGGTAACGGTAAAGGGAACGGTAACGGTAAAGGGAACGGCAACGGTAAGAACGACGGAAGAGATTCGAGTTGAATTTCCTTTTGTCTGATTTTGAAGCGAATGAATCATGAATAGACGGGGCAGAGCAGAGGCGAAAGAAGAGAGGAGAAGGAGAAGGTGAAGAGAAGAGAATGCAAATTGAAGTGGCAAACTCGAAGCTGGCCAATTGCCGCTACTGCTGGCTGATACTCGGAAAAAAGCGTCCGAGCAATCGAACAGAGTCAGAACAGAACATTTGAAATTCAATGAATTTTGTACCCAGGTAAGAGGTTGGATGGATGAATGGCCGTCAAGAGCGTACCCCAGGGGGAGGAGGGACGGGACCATGCCATGCCATGCCATGTCAATTGGACGCCACTTGAGCAGAGCGAAGCTAGTTCCACTCTTGGAGGTGCTGCAACATGCTGCATTATGGATGACTCTGGTCAGCGAATGGCGCACAGCACAGCAGCTTCCCCTCGGATTCAATTTGTGACAGCCCGGTTGAGAAATTTCCTCTCAAAGTGTCATAAATTGTGCAAGGACTCTGCTCTCCGCTCCATCCCCATCCGGGGCGGTTGGTTGGATGCTTGCTAATTATCAATAGTGCTCGACGAAATGCATTAAAAATGCCCGGACTTGGCCTCGTAACTCATCTACCACTCTTATTTATGGCCAAAAGGGATTATTAAGGACAATTAAAGCACTGCTGTTTACTCTGGCTGCTGGCTGCTGCTCCTGCTTACAAATGCAAATTCGATTTAAATTTTAACACCAATCGCATCAAAAATGCAACAAGATTTTTAGCCCCAGTTCGGAAGCCAATAAACAAAGTGGCCCCAGGGTCTCGGCCATCTGATAGCATGGCCTACGCAATAACAATTAGGAAGAGCTGCAAAGCCAATTTGCAACAGAAACAGAAGTCGAAGCAGAAGCACCAGCACCAGGAGCAGTAGCAGTAGCAGCAACGAAAACTGCAACAACAACTAGCTCCAGTTTTGGGGCAGGAAAATTCCTTGAGGACCAGGACAACAAGCAGCAACAAATTGAAATTAATTTGATTCTCCTGTTGTCTCCTGCCAAGGAGCCAGACTTTTGGCCTGGCCTGGCCATGCATATCATTCCCCCAAGATAGGGAAGGAGACGGACCGGACTTTAGCTCCAAGGAGCTGGCAAGAGTCAGTGCATCGGACAGGACAAGTTGTCAAGTTGGCCAATTAATAAATCAATTGGTTTTCTCGTACTTAATTTTGCATTTATTTGCTGTCATTTATCGTCGGGCCTGCAGCCCAGAAACACTTCGACATCGAATTGCATTCCGATATCAAAAAATCAACAACTGCGGAACTCTCTCTCTCTCTCTCTCTGCCTGCCTGCCTCCTGTCCCTTTCTCCAGTGGAGAAGTTAAACCGAGACACCGCCAGAGACACAGGAAATTCAATTTTGGTAAATAAAAGTAAGAAAAGCATTCATTGGGGGAAAGGGAAGACGCGTGAGGGAAGAGGAAAGAAGATTCTGGTAATCATGCAAGACACGCTTAGTTCGTGGTGATGAAGTCGCAAATACACATAAATCATGCGGCTATTTTAAGACCCCGAAAAAAGAATCAGCCTCAAAGAGGTACAAACATTACACACACACACACGCTGTATACCCTTGTAGATATCATATGTAGATTGTTTGAATGAAAGATATACCTACTATATATTACATATAGTAGGTAGTACATACATACATGTACATATGTACATATATACATGTATGCAGAGTAGGAAAGAAAACTGTCTTCAGAACTAGGGGATTTTTACTGTTGACGCTACTCTCTTTATCGCTTTATGACTGCTAAAAATAGAAGTAGTATTAGTAGTAGTATTAGTAGTACCCTCTGCTAGGGTATAACCCTGCCAAACAGATGATTAACAGTTAGACTATTCCGGCTCTGGATCCGGTCGTCGCCAGGTAAATGAACTAAAAGTGCGAGGCGGCGCGTGCAGAGACAGCAGCAGCAACAAAGAAAACGATCAGCGAGCGAAATGAGATTGCCACACTTTCGGTTCGAAACGGGCCAATCCAGAACAGAGCGGGGAATACAGCAGAGCGGTTGATAGATAGGTAGATAGGCAGGGAGGTAGGTAGGGAGATGGGGAAATCACGACATTTGAATGAACAGCGTCGACGCTGCCGCACATTTATATTCATTCATAGAACACTCGCACACATGCAAACAATCAAAGAAACCAAAAAAAGCGTAAAACAGCTGACAGCAGTCGACGCTGACGGCGATGCCGACGTCTACGGTACGCCTCTGCTGACGGCGGCTGCGATTATGCAATCGTTAAAACTGTAAACAGTAAAAACGCTCTGCCCAATGTCCAGTGGCGGCATCAGCACCAACATCACCACCAGCAGCTGGTGGCGGCCTCCTCAAGCGTGGCCAGAGTCTCGACGTGGATTGGGGTCTCCCGAATATGGCACGCCTCAGTTGCCGCACCTGAGAACTTGCGGTAGTTTTCTGCTACACTGGAAGAAAACGTTCTATCCCCTTCTCTCTGCGATCTCCTGTAAAGTTGCAACCTTTACTTCCTCAATGACTCTGGCTTGTGGTTTGTCTAGTTTTGCCGGCAAAACAGCTCTTCGCTCCCCATCCCCCTTCCCTCTCCGCTGGTGCGGTGCGCGGCTCGAGCTGCCGCGCTGGCTGCACAACTTGGCCATCGCCGTCGCCGTCGGAATGTGGAGAAAGTAGGCCGCGATCGTTGAGCCACAGCCAGAGCTGGAGCCAGAGCCAGAGTTTGAGTCCAGAGTCTAGGCGCTGCCTCCGTCTGGCTGGTCTGGCTGGTTCCACGCATTCTGAGAGCGCGACTCAGCTTGTCGCGTGCATGCAACATTCCATGCCACAAGAGCAGAAGCAGAAGCCGATGCTGGGGCTGCGGGCGGGGCACAGCGGCAGGCTAACAGTTAGCCGCCCGTTGCAGTTCCGTTTGCTGCAAGCGGATTTCTGAGCCACACTAATTGGTCTCAATCTGTCTGAGGCGATGGCAGCGATAGAGAGGCTCTAGCCAGCGACTATGACGCGGCAAGGTTGTTGCACGTCTGAGTTATTAGCGCAACATTGTTGCAGCCATAAAGCTAATGTCTTGGCCATTAGTCTGGCGGCTAGGCCTCTATCAGGGGAGGGCTAAAAAGAGATGAGACAGCATCTTACGAGCGGTAATACCGCCTTTCATTTGGTGTCTCGCAGTGTATAGCCACCCTCCCCTTTTTTGCCGAATTTCCGCTTAGAATATGCAAATAATTATCGACGACCGACTGGGTGTGCGTGTGGCTATCAGCAGAATCTTTGTCGTTGGTCAGGCCCCCGCCGGATTGAATTTGCGCAGCAGCTTGCCAAATAAAACGGAATCAACACTCAGCAGTCAGCAGTTGGAACGTGCAGAACGAAGTCCCAATGCTCTCTCCGAGTCCCTGACCTAGGAGGAGTCTGTGTATCATTCGTGCGCGTATCCAAGATTAGCTTAAGCTTTAAAGTTCTGTATACCCTGATTTTCCCCTCATATACACGTCCCCATACCCGTATGCCTCCTACGTAGTAGTAGTTGCTGCGTAGTAGCCAATCGAGAGAGCAGAGCCGGTCCCCGCCCTTCCCCTCCCAGCACACCGCCAACCCACCCACTCACAACTAACAGACAGACAAAGTACTTAAAGTTTTCAACTGTTCCGAGAGTGGGGTCGACTGTGTCTGTGCGCCGTGTCTGAGAGTGTGTGTGTAGGTAAACCAATTGTACAAATATAGAGATTTGCGTTTTGCAATTGTCGACTTTGACACACACGTTTCATTCAGCATGAATGAGGGAGAGTGACAGGGAGATAGGGAGTGGGAAAGGGGATATCGGGTATCGGCAATTCAACCAAAAACTTTTCTTTATCGCATTTATGGAATTTCCAGCGAATCGGAAGTTCGTTTACCTTTCGAAAGTTGCCTCGCAAACTAAACGTAGATAGCCACGGAGAGGCAGCTCCAAACACTGCCAGAAAAGAGAGCGCTTGAAGAGAGCTGTCGCAGCTGTAAATGGCGGTGATCTCTCTTAGTAAGATCTCTACCAAAGCAGCTCTCTTTGAGCACCAAACGAACTTGACATACTGACGCAGTTAAGCGAATGCCTGCGTTGCAGCTGCAGCTCTGTCGACGCAGGCAGCGGCGCTTTCTGTGTGTCGTTTGATTTATTTGGCGATTGCACTTGAATATTCTCTGTGCTCTTTTCTCATCTGCTGTCTTCTCTTCTTTGACACATCTTTCTCCTTACTCTTTCTCTTTCCAACTTGTTTAACTGCACTTGTCTGCTGCTGCTGCTGGAAATTACAGTTAAGCGCTGCCGTTAATCGGCTGCTCCCGCGGTCCAGGTACCAGTCCCCAGTCCCAAGTCTGTCTGGAACAACTGAGATGGCTATGAACAGGAGAACTGGCACAGCACTGCCTACTGCCCGTTGCCCCCGTTCAACTCTATCTGATATCTGATCTAAAATTAAAGTGTGACCATGCTCGCCAGCTAATGTGACGTCATTCGCATGCAGAGTGGCTGCACAACAACAACTTATGGAGTTTAAGCCCCCTTCAATCCACTCGATATCCACTCACAGCAACTAGGGTACAAGAAAAGAGAACGCGATCGATCGCGGAGTACCCTGTACTCCGTTGCTCTTAGAATTGGCAGCGCCTGGTCTTGTTAACTGTCTCACACGACGACCAGAATACCCTCGTACGCTGCAATTATCGGGTATGAAAGGGAGAAAGAATAGAGCAATGTCCCTCCGTCCCTGAGAGAGATAGAGACAGAGAGAGAGAGAGGGAGAGAGTGAGTGGATCTCGCCCATAATTTACAGTTTTTAATGACAACATTTACCGCAGCCTGCCCACGGTGCCACAGGGCCACCCACCCACACAAAAAGGAAGTGCGTGACGTGCCACAGTTCAGGGCACAGCATAGCACCCGACCCTCTCGCAACTCCCTCGCTAGCCTGTTCCACGGGCAGCAGTGGACACATTGTTGTGTTAATTAAATGTCATACGTGAGAAAATTGGCGCCATATTGGATTTTATCTGTGGCTAGGCCTGGCCAGCAGGAGTAGGAGTAGGAGCAGCAGGAGCCCGGGGGAGCGCAACTTTTGCATGCGGCATGCTGCAAGTGGAACAGCAGCAACAGCAGCGGCGGCTGCAGCATCGGCAGTCGCCGTGCTTATCTGGCTTTGGCTTTTGGCAAATTAATGAGCCACCTTCTGTACGGGACACACAGAACCCTTTAGCTGCACTTGCCCTCCCAATCACCCGACGGCCCTCCCATTCTCCCCCTCCGTCTCCTGCTTTTGCTGTTGCTGGTTTCGTTGGTTTGTTTCGTCCTGCGCCTTGTGGCCGGGCCAACCAACTTATAAGTAAAACATGTAATTTCAATTTTGTGGCTCTTGTTCTTTCCTTTTGTGGTTGTTGCTCCAGAGGTTGTTACTATTGTTGTTGCAGCACATCACGTATGCAGCGCAGGTTTTTTCGCCGCTTGTTGTTGTCGTTGCTGCTGTTGTTGTTGATGTTGTTGTCGTTGCCACTTTTTGCGGCAGCAACCGAACGACGAACAACGAACGTCGACAACAAAATTGAAGTTGATAATAATGCAGTGCGATTTCTTTTGCGGCTCCCGCTCATGATGTAAGCAAACAGCAGGAGAAGAACCAGTGGAGGCGGCGGCAGCGGCTGCGGAGGTGGTGGAGCTGGGCAGAGTAGAGCAGGGTCGGGCAAGGCGGGAGGCGTGGCAGCGTTGGCGGCTGCAGTTCATATGTCAAATTTTTGGCACATGTCCAAAGGAGAAAAACAACAACAAAAAAGGCAAGGCAAGAGGCAGAAGGGTTGCGCGCGGACGGGCGAGGGGTAGTCCCACAAAAACTGGGCGGCAGACTCGTAAAAATCAACGAGCAGAGGCGTAAAGGGCAAGGGACAAGAGGCAGGGGCGGCAAGGGGCGGACTGCCTCCGAGTTCTTGGTGAGTGTTGGAAAACGGCGGCACTTAGACAGAGCCAAAAGGGGAGGAGGCATAACAGGCCAAAACAAATGGACAAAATAGATCCATCCCGCTCTCCACACCCAACATCGCCCCCTCCCTCATCTATCGCCACTTTCAATCTTGCTCTGCCGCTCTCCTCCAGTTTGGCTTTGGCTTTGCTTTGGCTGTGGGTCGGCCTTTGGTGATGCAACGGAAGCGGATGTTCGTATTTGCACTTTTGCATTTTCGCTAAATGCGCAATTTTGTTATGCGCCACTGGCTAACGGGCCAGACCAGGCCACGCCCACAGCCTTTCACCTATACACCCACACCATCACCCACGCCCAGTACTTCTCCTCTTTTTTGGACAGCTCGGCATATGCGGCGAATGTGTAATATTTTTTTGGGGCTTTCCGCGCGGCAGGAAACGGAGACGGAAAGGTCTGTTGGAGCTGTTGTTTTTTGTGGACTTCAAGTATTTTTCTAATTAGTTGAAAGCCCGACTCAGCTGCCAAAGCGAAAGACCCGACTGACTGACGAACTGAAGAGCTGACTGACTGATTGACAAACGAGTGTTGTCGGATTGTCATAAGTTTTTATCGCTTCAAGAGACGACGATGATGATGCAAGTCTTTAGGCTAATGAACGGTTCTGATGAATAGAGCAGAATGGAAGAGAAACGAAGGAAGAAAGAGACATAGAGATGGAGATGGAGAAACTGAAACTTAGACAAAAGGCAAAAGTTTTCCTTGTCCTATAATCAAATTGCATTTTGTGCAATCAACGCATATAGATGGAGAAGTCGACAGAGAGAGAGGAAGACAGTGGGAGAGAGAGAGAGAGAGAGAGAGAGCGACAGAGGACCAAGAGAATATGACAAAAATTTAAAATGAAATACAAACGTTCTGGGTGAATGGCTTGGACATGGACTTAAACCGGAAGCGGAAACGTAAACATTACTTTCAATATTTGGGGCCCAAAGTGGCTGGCAGTGCCATCCTGCCAGGACGAGAGGCAGGACTAGAGGCGGGGTCCTGTGCAATGAGCGTATGAAAGCTGGGCCAGGTCCTGTGTCCGGGCCCTGTCCATTCCTGCTATGGCAT
Organism: Drosophila algonquin; assembly: GCA_035041765.1. Classification (NCBI taxonomy): domain Eukaryota; kingdom Metazoa; phylum Arthropoda; class Insecta; order Diptera; family Drosophilidae; genus Drosophila; species Drosophila algonquin. The sequence continues at coordinate 2,267,986 of JAWNKY010003561.1, forward strand.
GTCCTGTCAGGCCACAAACGCAAACTGCATACCAAATGCGTGTGTCGCAAAAAAACGAAGGAGAAAGGATAGCAAATGGAAAGGCACCAGGGCAGAGCGGTGGGCAGGAGAGCTGCGGGAGCTGGGGAGGTGGGTAGGCCAGTTGGGCAATCTTTTTGCTGGACATTACAATAAATCTAAAATAAATATACAACAAACGAAGGAACTCAAGGATAGGACACGACATCCCCAAACAGGGTAGAGCTGGGACGGCGGGGAAGAAAGGAGAATACGTTCGGACACGGAAAATGACTTTTGGAAGTTCCTTACTTTTCATTTTTATTCCTTTTTCAACTCATTTCCTCGGGGGCCTCCTTCGAAATTAGGTGCAAAATGAGCACACAAAATAAATTTTCAATTGCAGTTCACCCTCTCTCCCACCACGTCGCATGCCGCCATTACCAGCAAAAGGCGAAACAACAGGGCCATAAAAATGGACAATAGAGTGGGGAGCGGAGGGAGAGTGGGGAGTGAAGGGTGGACGGAACCCCCTAACGATTTTCCCCATTTGAGCCGAATGAAAGGCAACTTAAAGAGCATCCAATGGATGGAAGAAGGGTATATTTTGGAAAGAGGTAAGGGAGAGCCTGGTAGCCCCACTTTAAATCTATTATACCTTGGCTGGAAGGCAGCATGGAGCTATAGTCCACCTCCGCAGGTGCTGGCATAATTGTTTATCGAAATATGAATCCCAAATAACCACTGCCCATCCCCCCATCCTCCCTTTTGGTGGCATGCAACGCACACGACCGAGGACAGAGACATCTTTACGGCTACACACAAAATGTATGCGTGTTTAGTGCATGGAAATGCATAAACCAGAATCAGAAACCAGAATATTTCCCCAGCCATGTGTGTGTGCGTCGTGTGTGTCGTGTGATTGTGGGAGTTGTAGAGGCACTGTTAGCTCAGGCAGGGGAAGCAGAAGAGTAGCCTGGACTTGGCAGCCAGGAGCCACAAGCCAGAAGCCCAGGACTTGCAGTGTAAATGCGTTAATCTGCAGTTTTGGCAGCAAGCGAGCTGAAACCTGAAACCTGGTAACAAAACAATTAAAACAATATGCAATTTTGATATGTTTATTTGTTGCAGCTTGTCTGCTCCTCAGGGGAAGCTGGAGGCAGCCACCGAGACAGGCAACTGCAGTTAGATTACATTAGAGGTTAGTTCTCCTTGCCGCCCCAACGCCCAGGATTCAGGATTGTGTAATTGCATTCAGTTTTGGACCACAGCTCTCGGGGCAGCTCTCATTCTCTAATGGGAAACGACAGGATGAGGTTGAGCACGATGATGAGGAATGAGGACACTCTGCGTGTTGGATGGTTATTTGACATAGCTTTTAGCTCAGTTTTCGAAAATGTCTTTCAGCCTGGTGCAGCAGCACAAGAGCATTCTTCGGAAAAATATGATGTCACAGTGGGATAAATACAACCTCTTCAGACCCCAACTATTCCCTGAGCATCACTCAAGCCGGGTAGAGCCTGTTTCCACTGTACCTTTGGCAGCTTTCAAATAGAAATAAATTAGGAAACCGCTAACCGAATGCAGCAGAAGCTTTTTAATGCCCCACCCACCAGACAGTCCACATTGCCTGCCCTTTTAATCTTTGAGGCAATATATGAATTGTCAACAAATTATCTGCCCCTTTGTTCATTTTGCTGATTGCAACTGCAGCAATTTGCAGATTTTCAAACAATTTTCCACATAATTTTTGTGGTTTGCTGCAAAGACCTCTTTCCATCCACCCCAGCCCATCCCAGCCCGGCTACGCCCACTCATCAGCAGGGACTATCGACCGATAAATGTGATTAACTTTCGAACATTTGATGCACCACTCACCCTGACAGGGACGGCAGCGTCAACTGCGGTCGGGTGGTGCGCTGGTTAATTGTGGTTTGGCTGCCGCCGCTGTCTCATCTTTGCGGCTCTTGCGGCATAGGTTGTTGGCATTACTGACTTTTACGGCTTGATTACAGTACAGTGTGGATTCGTGCAGTAATGGGAGTGCAAGTAACACCACGTGGCATTCTGTTTTATAACTATCTTGACAGTCGCCAAAGTTCTTTCCGCTATGCCCAGAAGTATGCTACATATTCATCTCTCCTTGTGGCAAGCTGTTGCCTGATGGCGCTCTCCTCCCCATTCTACCAACCACCAATCCGTGGATCCCCATCCTTGTTGGCAATTTAACAAACATATCCGCATTAAGGTTAAAAACTTTTAATTGTTTGCTTGTTGCGAGACACTCTGCCACACACACAAACAGTGGCAGCAGGGACATAGTCCAAGGGTCGCAGCTGCCACTTGCCATCTTCCAGGGGGACCGGTGAGGGGGGGACAAAGAGGTGCAAAGGCTTGGGCTGGGCCGAGAGCAGGGTACAGCCCCGCACTAATTAAAATTCGCGCGCATTTCGCGTTGGTCAACCGAAAGGCCGAAACGGCAACAAGAACAACTTTTGGCCCAAATGGTGTTTCTTTTTAGGCTTTTTCAGAGGAGGGGAGTGATACGAGAGGGTGAGAGGTAGGCGCTGCAAATGCCCGACAGCGTTTTCCACTCTTATTCTTTCTTTTCATCCTGCTTTTTCGCCCATTTTTTTGTTTTGTTTTGGGCTTGTTATTAATTTTTCTCTTTTTTTTAGAGTTTGTGTTTGGACTTGTGGGGAACTTGGACTCCCATCCCATGTCGCTTTGGCCCCACTCTTCCCGCTGCTCAACCCTGTGCCCTTTTCCATGCGACTTGTATGTCACTCTCGTGCGATTGTTGCTGTTGTTTCTGTTGTTGCAGCCGCATTCTAATGAAGTTTACCCACAGCAATTGTGTTTAGGAAACGTGCCTTGGCCTGCGTTTAAACGATTTTTTGTCAACGCGCGCACAAAAATGGCTAAGACCAAAGGGCCTGGAGGGACAGGGAGGGAGAGAAAGGGAGAGAAAGGAACGGGGAGAGGGAGACCATTGTTTGTCTTTTGTTGTTACTGTACTTGCAGTAGTAGTTGTTTGTAGTTGTCCTGCTGCTATTGCCGCCGTATTGTGTGCATGTTTGGACTTTTCCGAGCAGAAAGTTGTTTTTTGAGTTTATTTCTTGTTGTCGTAAGCGTAATTTTTTTGTGCAGCCTTCTTTTTCGACCTCCGCGACCCCCTCGACCTCTTCTGCTTGATTTAATAGAATTTAAAGCTGCCAAGCAGCGACACATTTGCCAACTGGCCGTAAAACAGACACAGTCCGTGGCCAGCGGGGGAATCCGGCGAGAAGGAGCACGTCCTTTGGCTGCTTTATGTGCGACAATAAACATGAAGAGAGCCATAAATGCTTTTTCTCTCCTTTTGTAACCAATTCCCCAAAAAAAGGCTTCAAATCAAATAAAACAAGCAGCGCAGATTATCCCCAAGAGAAAACGACCAGAGGAACACCCTATCGCGGTCTTAAGAAAAATTTGAGTTCCTTGAAAATATACTCGTATCAAGGATATATCCTTGAAAATATACTCGTATCAAGGATATATCTCTCTATATCTATTGCCTTGAATGCCTCGCATAGTGGTCTTCCCAGTTATCCCATATACTCGTACGGGAGGAGACACAAAGTCATACCCTACGACTTACAGTGCTGCCACGCACTGTACCAGTTCAAGAGGCAAAAAGTGGAAACATGACAAAAACCCAATAAAGTGTAAGTAACGACAATGGGAAAACGAAAACGGTTCAAATGGGAATGGGAAAGGGATAGGGATGGTCATAGGAATGGAGAGAAGGGGTGGGATGGGGAAGGGGAGTATGCAACGCGGAAATAGACACCAAAATATTGGCAGCTTGTTTAAGCTTTTTGGCCATTTGGCATTTGGCATTGTTGTGGGGCTCTTGTTTCTGGTAAGAGGGCAGAGCAGCAGCTCTGCTCTACAAAAATGTTGTGGTTAACAACACAGTGGTCAACCGCAAGTGTGGTGTGGCAGTGGCTGTAGAAGGGGGAAGGCGTGGCAGAGAGTCGAAGAGGAGCAATGGCAAAAAGTTTCATTTATTAAAAAGTTTGTCACGCGTGTATGATGCTGCCTTCTGTTCGTTGGCTGCTTGTTTGTAATGAGTGGCAATTTTTCACGTGTTTGCCATGACAATTGTACTGCTCTCTTTCCCTCTCTCTCTCTCTTTCCCTCTCTCTCTTTCTCTCTCTCTCTCTCTCTCTCTCTCTCTCTCTCTCTCTCTCTCTCTCTCTCTTACTGTATCCCTCTCCCTTCCACCCAGTGGCTCTGTCTCTTTCCAATTAGTAAGCAGTTGGCCTGCAACTCATTTGCTGTTTACACTGCCAAAGACAATTTATCTTGCCATAACGCGAAATTGTCGCGCCCTTTTGCGAGACGTGAAATTCGAGACGGGAGACTGGAAAGAGTAGGCAACATTCAATGGAAACATGCCGCAAGTTCATAAATTCACTCCGCAATCTCCTCAGCCCTTGTCCCACCCTCTGCGGTGGCAACACAGCTGTAAATTTGGTGGCGCGCATGTGATTTATAAAAATGTTGATTGGAATTTTCGAGCATCGCAAATGGGAATGGGGAGTTTCAAGTGAATATCGATAGCACAGCTTTTGTGGCGCCCTCGATGAAGCACGATTTTTCATAATTTTTTATGCCTTTTAATGTGTGCCTGTGCCGTTGCTGCTGCTGTTGCTGTTTCTGTGGCTGCTACGCATCCGGAGGAATCAGCAGCCGTAGACCAGCAGCTGAGCCCGTGCACTGCGGCGTATGAGTAATATTTGTTATTTATGCAAATGAAGTTGGTGGAAGTGCCTCGGGAATGGGCTTTAAATGGTTGAAAGTAGGAGTGGCAGGGGCAGCAACAGCACAAGCAGCACTTAAAGACTTCCGCTTGGCATTCGTGTACTTCAAACGCCGTCCTGTCAAACACCGAAACATCAAAAGGCGAACTGCAATAAATTGCATAAGTGACAAAATGCATTTGCTGCCAACGCCGACAGTCGACTTGCAACATAGAAACAACACCAGCAACAACTGACCATTTTATTGTTGAATGTTGGTGGTGGAAGTGTGTGCTTCTGTGTCTGAGGCAAACAGTTGGCAACTTTTTCTTGACTGCCTCCGCTGCAAGTTCTTGTTCCTGTGCCTCTTGGGGCACCGGCACCGGCACTGGCACTGGCCGTGGCTTGTTGCTTTGTTTTTTGCGCCCTTAGTTATGTGCTGCAGATGCACTAAAAAATGCCAAAGTAAACACGAAACGAAACTAAACGAAAGGAAAGCAAAGAAAAGGGTTGCCCCCAGCCACCAGTCCCGTCTCCATCCCCATGCCCATGCCGTTTGCCACCCACTGGCCTATGGTACTGCTCCTGCGACTTTGCTACGTGCAACATGCGCCACGCAAATGGAACAACTGCAACTCCTTGCTGCATGCGAAATTGGTGGCGTATCTGCAGCGTTAAGTGGGTCGTCGCCCAACAGGACAACACTCCAGCTCACTTCTCTCGACTCCACTCGACTCCAGTACACTTCTCCCGCCCAACCACCACCCCAGCCCCTGACACCACTCGTGTCCTAAGGCATAGCAGGCCCAGTCAGGCGTTAAGGATACACGCAGTCAGTAAGAGAGAGGGAGAGGCGCGAGGGGCAGAGTGACACTGGAGGCCAACTTCCGGACTGATGTTGTCCATTACCAAAAAACTTGTCTCCGCTCAGCCGCGCTGCCCGCTGTCCCGCCCCCACCAAAGACTTGCCGCAACGATTTATCAAGCGAGTCTGAGACGAAGGCAGCCAGCAAATTGATTATGCTAATTACAGTCATCCGAGGGCTATATCCGACCTATCATTGGGTTTGTGCAGAACTAAGGAAAGCATTTTTACATATTAGAAGAGCTCTGCTGAAAGTCTCCTGATTGCTGGCAGGGTATGCGAGCTGTGGCTTGTCCTTCCCGATGCCACTATACTTCATGGCAAGCCACCTATTAAGAACAGTTAATGATTCTCATTATGTAATGACAACTTGGAGGGGATCCCCGGATCTCCTATCCAACAAACACAACTGCTACGTACTGCTCCTGTTCCGGTTCCTGTTCCTGCTGCTGTTCCTCCCCCTCGGCCAATATGGAAAAACAAAGCGGGAGCGCAAATTGTGCAGAACATTTAATTTGCATATAGCCAAGAAATTGGGAACCGTTGTCGTGGCTGTGGCCGAATGGTTGGTTGGATGGATGGTTGGATGGCTGGCTGTTGGTTGTTGGTTGTCAGAGAATGTGCTGACAGTTCGCAAGTCAGTCAGCGGAGGCGACACAAGAACGGATCCTGAACGGAATGGGAGAGGGCGTGCAGGGGGATGGGGACGGGGACAGTCAATTGTTTACTTGCCAGAGATGATGACAGCAGTTTTGTTTAATTTCAGTTTTAGTTTACCCATTGCTCTCCCTTTCCTTTACTTTCCTGTGCCGCCCCCCTTTACCCTCTGGCAAATAAAACAATTTATAGGCTGGTTCCAGGGGCAGGATGGAACAGAGAGGTAGAGCAGGGGCCTGTGCAAATTAAAAATTTTTGCACAAATATAAAAATCGGCAAAAGTTTTTGTCGTTGCTGCTGCCGCTCCTGCTTCTGCTGCATGGCACCAAAAAATGTTGTCAACTTTTATTATAACTTTTTAGTTGTTGCAGCCACTGCCACTACTGCCACTGCTGTTGCTGTTGCTGCAACTCTGACACTTAATTGATGGTGGCAAGCCGTGATTGGTGCCAGCGGGCGCTTAGCGGTGGGAGAGCGGCACGCTGGGAGTGAGGAGGGTGGGCGGACTAGCAGGCAAAGCTATCAAATGAAATTGGCGCGAAAATCGTTTTAGCAATTGCAGTTTTAGTCAGTTTTCCCCGCCATTAAAGCAGACCAACAACAGCAGACGGCAGCCGGCATCCAGCAGCCAGCAGCAGGAAAAGCGAAAATTGAAAGACAAATGGTGGGGAATGCGTTTATGCTACTTGTCTGTTTAGGTTTTTTATTGAAGCATTCGAAGGAAGCAAACATCACTGAAACGAATCCATCAAATGTAGAATAAATCTAGCACTACACATACGCAGCGTGGGCCACTTTGGAGAGTCTCCATCTCGCTGTAGCCTGTCCAAAGGGAAGCAGCAGAAGAAAGAAAAGGAAGAGCACGAAAGACAGGCCGTAAATCAAGCTGGACAATCGGAACACCTGGCAGCTCGTTGCCGATTCCGCTTTCCTTTTAAATTATGTTATCATTGAGCAGAATGCAATTAAGGACGATGGGCCTTCGGTGTGTCAATCAACGGCAAATAAAGCCAGGTAGAAGGCAGGAAGGCAAGCAGGCAGGCAGGCAGGCAGGCGGACGGGCAGCCGGGAGCCGGGCTCAATGTTTAAGCAGATAATAAAGCAGACAAGAGAAGCGAGAAACCGAGTGTCTGCCACAGAAGGATGGGACGTAGAAGTCAGAGCTGCCGCACGCAGAAGCCAGAGCACGACCACGGACATGGGGCATGAGCAGGGTTATCATTCCTGCGGTAACCAACGACCCTCGCACAGAGCCACATTTTGCATATTGCCTTGCCACACAGACATGAACCGAGAGGGAAAGAGGAAGGGAGGAGGGCCTAGAGAGAGAGTGCCGCCTGGAGTGCACAAAATTGACTTTTGCCATCCTGCAATGCATTTATAGCTCCAGCTGCAGCTGCAGCTACTGTTTCTGCCTCAGCCTCAGATTCAGATTCGGATCCAACTGCCGTTGCAATTGCCACGAACACGACACATGGCGACAACTTGCAAGACAGCAGCCACAGCAGGAGAAGTTGAGAGTGAGAGCAGAGGCAGAGGCAGATAGTTGCCCGCTTCACGCACTCGAGTGTAACGTGATAATTTGTCTGACGTTACGTTGATGCCGCCACCGCCTCGTCTCCGTGACGAGAGAGACAGATTGCGGGGCGAGGGAAGGCGAGGCCAGGGGAGAGCATGGCATGCTCGACTCGTCTCGGGCTGGCTTGTTTTGGTTTTCCACTTGGCCCTTGGGTTCTTCATCCGTCGTGCTACTGGCTCCCATGCTTCTACTGCCGCTGTCGCTGGCTGCCATTCAGCAATCTGTCACCTGAGTAACAATTATAGCTGCTGGCATTTTAAGTGTGCGATTGTAAGGGAATCACCGACTGCCCGCCTTCCTGCCCGCCTGACTGCCTGACTGAGCATGTATCTGTGTGAAGGATCATCTCTTAGTTGGATATGTGTGTTCGTTCGTTAACTGTGCCACACTTGACTTGCCACTTACTGTTGCCTGTGCGAGGGAGGGGCAAACAGTGAGAATGAGAACTGGTAGGACCCTGGAATCAATCAGCAGCCAGAACAAAAGTCAATCGCAATTGGAAATTGCTGTGAAAATTTCTCGAAGCGAAAATTGACTTTATTAAAAGTTTCCAAAAGGAGCGAAAGCAGCAGCAACGAAGGACGACGGAGAAGGAGTTAAGGGAGCAGCTCAAAGGATAATAACTGCCGTATATACATATTCATACGGCCCGTTTGGGATCAAAGGAGTTCATCGGATTAGTCTGGAAGTGCGAGAGCTATTGAAAGAGCTTCGTGACCATTCATTCGAATTAACTCGAAATAATCCCCAGTTACGATCCGAAATAAACAACTGCTGCCCCAACGCAATCGCCACAAAATGTGGTCGTTAGCAATCGTTGGAGTTTCGAGCATTCCATCGGATGTCGATTAAATCAGAGACCAGAAACAATCCACCAAAGATGGCAATCGCCGGACAAGACGGACACTGTCTGCAGCGAGGCATAGAAAGCCGCCAACGAGCAGCATAAATCAATTGGTTTTAATGCGAGTATCGGGCCTAGGATAAGGATGCGGATGAGGCTGAGGCTGAAACCGAAGTCTGAACGCGTTTTCGATCATAAATTATTAGCTGGCCCAGGAAGGCAGGTAGGCAGGATGTGGCTGGCTTCCAGCTGCTTCTGCTTTTGCCCCAAGGATACACGAAAACCTGAGCCAGCGACAACCATGACGACAAATTCCCGCTGCCCAAAAACCTAATTAAGCCAGGAGCTAGTAGGGGCGGGGGGCAGACGGGGGGATGGGAAGGGATGGGCCAAGCCAGAGTTGCCTCAACCGGAAGTGAGGAGGCGCCATGAATGTGCCTGTTACAGCTCATGTTGTTGTTGTTAGTGGTGTCAGTGTTGGTTGGTGTTTGCATGGCGCCAACGCCGCTCAAGTGTTGCTTTCGTGGTTAATGCTTAAGTAATTACAATGCCTGGCCAATTAACTATGCAGAGAAGGGAGCCAAAGCCTGCTGGGCAGAGGGAGTTTGGCCGGGTAACTGGCCAGTGTTATTGGCCCAAAGGCTAAAGCTGTTCCCTGATTCTCCCCGAATCTGATGCTGATGCTGATGCCGATGCTGTGGCCAGCTAATGAAGCCTCCTGACGTTAACAACAACAACAACCTCTGGACATGGGATGTTGCAGCAGCAATGGTAAAGAACACGGGGAACAGAGGGAGACAGACAGAGAACTCTGATGTGGCACAGCTTGCAGCTAATTATCACACTTGAGCGAAGCTCCTGACTAGACTTAGATTCAGTGCCTAACAAATGAGATAGAGTCAGTCACAGACGCAACGTTTTATAGGAATTTATTTATAGCCAGCACGGATTGTTCACGGATGCCAATGAATTGGATATGATTCTGCCACCGAGTTAGGACCGGCGTGGAGGCTACAGGTTACGGGATATCTGTGCTAAAGAGTATAGAGAATATAGATAGTATTCATTACTTTCGATCTGTCGCCCAATTTGCCAAAGCGGATTTTTATGGAAATTGATGTTATGAACTCATCGGCAGGCGACTGGCGACAGGGGACTGTTGACGGAGAGCCAGAGCCAGAACCGGAGCCGAAGCCTGCATCGATCTCTGCTGCCGCCGTTGATTGATTGACACTTGGCGTGAGCTTCATGCCGAAGTGTTCCAGCTTCCCATCCCCAGGCTGCAGTCCAAGCCAGCCGAAGACTTGGCCTCAGACTTACTGACGCTGCGAGTGTTGCCCATGATTATTTTTCATGCACATCGCACATCAGCAGCCAGCTAGCCCTATACCCTCTCGAGGGGCAGCCACAGCGTCGTCCACTCATCCTCATCCTGAAGGGACAGGACCTGTCCCTTCTCGTCCCTTCTATACCAAAGTGGTATGACTTTCAGTCTGCGGAACACATCATCGAAGTTTTTTCCGCATATCCGATGCCTCCTCCGTTTTGCTGTTTTCCTTTGCCCCGTTACTTGGTCAAGGGTATTCAGGTTTCGTCCTTGAGGCCCTGGTCTCGGTATCTGGTTTATTCTTTATGTTCCCAAGAACTGTTGTTGTTTGTCCCCACGCCCCGACCCGACTCGGCCGCACCACATAAGCCACTTAAGTTTTTGTGGAACACGCGCCTCGGCCGCAATTTAGCGCCAAGTTTTTTTGGGGCGTCATCGATGTCGAGGCGTCTGCCAAACGCATTTACTAGAGAAAGGGGGAGGGGGGGGGGTGGTAGAAAGAGGAAAGGGGAAGCGACAGCAAAGGGCGCTGCATACTTTAAGGAAGTTCTGGCAAGACAGCCATGGCCCATAAATTGTTGGGGCTGCAAAACGGCTTAAACGAATTGCCGCAGCCCGCAACAACTTGGCTTGGCTCGGCTTGGCTTGCCACCGCGTTGTTGCCACTGCATCTTCCTACGCGCTGTCCATTTGGAGCAGCGGCAGCCCCTCCTCTGTTCATTACCAATGCGCCGCTCCGGTTGCTGTTTCCACGCTTGTGGCAAGTTTCAGTTGGTCTCGAGTTTTGCGCAATTTATAAATAGTTTGTTTAGTTTTAAAGTTTTCCTCCTCCTGCACAGTGCTGCCCTGCTCCCCTCTCCCCTCGTCTGATTCCGCTTAGGCATTATCTGCTGGCTGCCGCAAAGTGTTCTTTAAAGTTTTGATACTTTGCTCAATATATACATACGTAAAACGTACCTCCTCCCTCTCCCCCTCCCCCCAGTTTTTAAAAGACGAACAAAGGAATTTATTGGCAAATTAGATTTGGCGCAGAAATGTACACAATGAGGGAAGTAATTTATGGTTGGCCCCCATCTTCTTCTAACTGTCTTTGATAGTGTAAAGTTCTGCAAAGTGAAAGCGGAAGTAGATGTGATATGGGGATAAAGTTCTCCCACTTCATCAGGGATAATTGCGGATGCTCCCTAGTTACTGCGAAACTGGGATACTGGGCAGAAATCAAGTGAATCTCAAAGAGAAACATCGACCGGAACCGGGATAAATGCTAGAGAAATATCTGAAATATTTCTCCAGCGCCAGCAACTATGCAATTGTAAAATGTTCAATGAGGCATTCGAGGCATTCCAGCTGCTCTCTTCTGCAGCTTTCCCCATTTCCACTCTTCGCCCATCGCTGATGGTTCAATGCAGAGAGAGAGAGAGAGAGAGAGAGAGACAGAGCGTTTGACAAAACTGACAACGCGACTAAGCGACGCCTTGCCCTGCCCTTCCCTGCCACTGCCACTGGCACTGGGAAGTGGCATGCTTTTAACATATTTTACATGCCAATCTCTGGGGCACTGCGACTGCAGTCAGAGCCAGTGATGGCGTGGCGTGGCGTGGCGAGGCACGGCTGTAAGCGGGATGCGAGATGCGGCAGAGTGGCAATGACTGCATTTATGCAAGTCGTAAGTAAAACTTTTCTCACGCAAAACGCAACTCGTAAAGTAAACACAGTCGAAAACTAAGTTTTCCTTACCAAAAGGAGACTGGGCAGGGCAGGGCAGTGAAAAGGGACAACAGTGGAAGAGTTGTGGAAAATGGGGAAAAGCATAGCAAGGCTTTCGGGGTCTTTCTGGGTCTTGCGCTCAATTTGCGCATTTTTTGCGCGCAATTACTCAGCGAAGGCTTAAAGTGCAGCTCCGGCGTTGCCTCTACTGCTGCTTCTGCTGCTGTCTCTGTCTCCGTGCCTCGTGCCATTCCCTGCCACGTTACCCCTCCCTGCTGGCTGGCAGCGTACCAAGCAACCAACCAAGACGACAGGCAAGTGAGCCCCGGCTTTGGCACTGGCTTGGCTTCGTCTCCACCCTGCGTTACCATAAGCCGCCTGAAAGGTGCAAAAGTAACTGCCTTAAGCGGCTTTCGGCCTGACCATGTCCCAAGTCCATGTCCACCACGACTCACCTGCATCATTTTTTATGCCCCGCCAAGGGGCAAACATTGTTGTTGACAGTTGTCACATGGCGTATGCGTAATTTTTGGCGCAGCGGCAAAACTTTGAGAGAGACAAAGACTTGAATTTGCATTTCCATTAACTGCTTTTTAATTACCTACCAGCTCCCTGCCCTTGGCCACATAAATCTTCCCAGAAAACTCACATATATGCTCAAGCACACGCACGCACATGTGGCATGCCACTTGTCTTTCACTTATTCGGGCATCCTTTAACCGCCTTCCCCGGGCATTCAACAGCTTGTCAAATCGACTTTTAATCTTCTGCATATGGCCAAGACCCAACTGACCGACACTAATACCCGCAGGCCCCTCCACCTCGACAACCACACACCCACAAACACGTCCTGCTGCTGTGACAAATGCGGCACGTTCATTAGAGAAGAGAGAGGAAAGAAAGGGCAGGGCAGAATGGAGGATGGAGGATGGCACGAAACGCTGAGATACGCATTTTTGGTTCCTTCTTTGCTCTAACGGATGCAAAGGTCTCGGATGAAGGTTTTGATCTATGGGGCCCGTCCAAGGAGCTCTGACTCATTGTCCTGCATTCTCTCTGCAGTAGCATGAGAAGGAACAGGACCGGAGTACGAGATGCACTCAATACCCAATGGCTTTCCGGTCAATCAACCCGTGCATGTGTGATCAAAGCCGATTCCTTGAACATATCAATTGGAATTGCCTTCCATTCGCCAAACGATCCATTCCGGGACATCCCTTTCAATGGCCAAGGGGTATCCTTTTTCTTCTTCGAGAGAGAAAGAGAGGAAAATTACAGGCGACACACGGCTTAAAACTGCTCCTTGAAGAGGGAAGGTCCTTCGAGTTAGCCAAATTTATGCGCTTGTTTATTTGGGATGGAGAACGGAGCAGGACTAGGAAACGTAGCAGGCAGGACTATTCATTTAACGTTTTATTTATTGCGCATTTCATTGCGGCCAACGGGATGTCAAGTACAGGCCGCAGTCCTTCGTCCTTTCTTTGGCTAATGGATTGCGGAACACAAATCTTTAAAATTACCCGTCAAACTTTGAAATTAGCCAAACAGACAAATAAGCATCGGCTGGCCCGGAACATGGCCAAAATAGCCCAAACTGTAACTGCCTGTGGTCGCCGCCTGGCAGCCGTCTCCGGAGCTTCGCAGCTAATTTGTAGTTTGAATTTTGATCAAAGGCCAAGTACAGCCAGGACTCGAACCGAACGAGACAGGACGGAATGGGGCGGGACAGGACGGGGCTGATTGCCTCTTGGCCGGCAGCCGGGAGCCGTGAGCCGTGCTGCTGCACATGTCGCTGGCAATTTCGTGCGCCGCAAATTGTTTGTACTTAAAGTTCAAACACTAATTGAAGGCCAGGCCTGAGCAGAGTTTGACTTGGCACGCCCCAGGATTCTGCAGGTCACTGCTACCGCTGTGCATGGATGGAGTCGCTGGGAGCGGGAGAGCGGATTAACCCTTGCAAATAAATGCATAAACCATCGGCCGATCCAGACAGATCGGCTCAGGCCCAATGGCTGACAGGCTACACAACTTTTGCAAGCCCCAAATCGCAAAATCCCAGGCATATAAAAACCGGAGAGGACCCGGGACCCGGGACGGGAGGACACCACTGCGAATAAGTAACGAAAGAGTCCCCGCACACACACACACATCCGCATGGCCAGAACGTAGCGTAAAACGTAAAATATTCCTGAATGCAATTCCCATGCAAACCAACAACGCACACACACACACTCAAACCAGTGCCACAGTATGCATGTGTGTGTGTGGAAAAAGTCAAACTACAGCATTGCGGATGTTTCAGGACATTCAACTGCACTTTGACCCATATTCCATTCCATTCTGTTGCAAATACGAGTCGCTCGCTGCAGTAGCACAGAAGGAGGAGCAGGATCCGTAGCAGGAGCAGGAGGAGAAGTAGAGGCGATGCAGCAGCAGGACCACACCTCTTTCCCACTCTTGGAGCAACCACAGCTGTGGAGCTGTTGGCAGGCTAAAGCGGCGACTGCTGCACGTGCAGGCCATGGAAGGCGATTTGGGTTTGAGTTATGTCCCACTACCGCCGCATCAGAAGCCCAGGAAAAAGTACTCGCACCTTGGACGCCAGAGACAGGGGATGGGATAGCTGCTCCTCCTAATCCCAGCAATAAGTAAACGCCATGTGATTTGGTCCAACCCAGAGCTAGTCGGGGCGACGGGGGAGGGGGCACACATAACCCATGGCTACATGGCCAAGGCTAGCTAAATACTTGGCTGACACTTTAACATGGCTGTCTATGTTGTGCCCCTAGAATTTGTAACATTTTCCTCTTGCTAAATATCGTTTGATGAGTAAACAGCTGAATTTATGGCTTTGCTGCTATAAGATATAACAGATCCAACCAGATTGCTGTCATACGCAGGAAAATAATCAAAATATCTCCACAAATATCTGTATGCTTCATATAAACTGGAATGAGAAGTGCTTTAGCAATTAAAAGTGCTTACAGGATATCCCTTGCACTTGCCAACTTCAAACATTTACCCTACCCCAATCGCTGCCACCTGTCCTGTGCCCCTAAGCGAAGGACACTGCAGTTATTTTTGGGTGCACTTTTCGAAACAAACAGAATCATATTTCATCAAACAAAAGGCCGAAACGACAAAACGGATAGCAATAAAATAAGAGCCAAAAGCCAGAGACCCGAGACCCCGAGATCCCAGACCGAATCCGAGACAGAGACAGATACCGGAAGAGATAAAGCATTGCTTATTGGCTCGTACGCAGGCGACAAACGCTAACCAGACCTGGCCACCATTAGAGGTACATATGTATGTACATAGGTTGTGGCATGGCCGGCGGAGATGGCTGCCCCCGCTTCCCCTGCGTCGAAGTGTGGGGGCCTGGTCAGGGGACACACACACATTACAATTTGGCAGCCGGCACAGTTGTCGAGCACATCCGCAATGCAAGGTAATAAACCAAAAAAATACGTCAACAAAGAGGCCAAAAACCAAACCTTCAGAGAGTGGGAGTGGTGGCCCAGCAGCGGCAGTGTGTGGTAGGGTGTGTGGCAGGGTGTGTGACAGGGTGTGTGGCAGATCCACATACGTGACAGGTAAACGAGGTAATTTTAATTATGGCCACATTGGATCCGTACGGGGCCGAGTCGAGCCCAATCGATGTCGATGTCTTCCTTGGTTCATCAGCATGCCGCCGGCGTGTGCGTCTGCGGAGTGCTAACCATGATGAGGTTGGCAACACCCACTCGTGCTTCCTCCATGTACGTTATGGATGCGCGCCAATTGCGAATGGAAGGACCCAGCATTCGGCTGACCACTGAGTTCAGTTGTGTCAGTCGCCTCTTAGCCAAATTACATAAATTAGCCGCGGCCTTTTTTCGTGTCCGTTTTCGGTTATTCAGTTTTTTGGTTTTTCGCTTTTTCAGCTGCCACTCGCCAAATCAAAGCTGCCAAATTTAATGGACTCCTGTGTAAGAGATTTCAAAAGGACGCACTGTCAGCGAGAGCGGACAGACAAACCACATGGGGCGAGAGTACGGGAGGGATACGTGATATTTTTGGGGCTGGCCAGAAATGTGCGGCCACCAAATGTTTAATCCAAGTCCAACGGGAGTATGTAACGCACAGTGGGAGGACTGAAAGGGGATGAGAGTGATGGATGCATCCCACCTAGCAGAACGAGGACAAGGATCAGAGCATCATCGGACTCCCTGCTCCCCATTTTAATTTTTTCAAACCGCTACATTAATGTTACTGATTTCATTAGAATCCATGTCTCTCTGTTGTTGGCCGTGCTTCGGTAGTGTACCTTTTTTTCGGTCGTTTCCTCTTTTGGCGGTACACCACTGCGTATACGTAATGTTGCATTTTTAGTCCCCGTCGCAGTCGTCGACATCGTCGTCGTCGTCGTTGTCGTTGTCTGCGGCTGCTGTTGTACATTTTTGGTGCAGTTTGGGAATTGGTTGCCCCATCCTTGGCCCTAGACTGCCCCGCCGCGCCACTGCTTGTCCCCGTTCCCATCACCGTCCCCGTCTCCTTTCCTCGCTGACTTTTCTGTTTGAATGTTTTGTGCATTTTTGCGCATACCTTTGGCATTTTGACAAAGTCAAAGGTCGCCCCTGGACCCCACTGCCTTGCACCGCCCTGCCCAGCCATACCCCTTTTGACCATTTTCTTGTTGCGTTTCTTTTGCGGTAATAAAATGGAGCTACGGAGCCAGGTTGGTCCTGCTCCCAGTCGTGGTCCTGGGCAAAATATGGGCCCAGCTCTCTCGCACATCGCATCGAAAGAGGTAATTTAATTTATGATGCAGTAAAATTGAAAATCCTCCCGGGCATAGCACTGCCGAGGGAAGAGTGAAGAGCCGGGCAATGCGGTGGGGGGCACTAGTACACTCGTATCTTGTGCCTTTTGGTGACATGCTGCTCGGTAGATTGTGGGCCTGCAGAGGGATGCAGAGGGCAGGTGACAGCCACAGATGCCCGACTGGTTGGCCAACTTAGAGGTGAGCGTAGATTTTGCATGAGAACGCATGATGGGCCCGGGGAGATAGGGATTACACTGAGCGAAGCCATGATATGCAAAGGCCCTGCATACGAGACACAGGAATGAGACTTCATGACATTGATTCTCTCAGTGTAGCTTTTGTCAACGCAGCAGTCCCCAAGGAGGCCATGCAGCAGGAACCATCAGCCATCAAACAGCAGCAGCAGGAGTAGATGGAGCAGCCACAGCAGCAGTAAGGAATATAGCCTATCATTCTGCAGGATAGCCCCGAAACAGGGAAATGAAACCCACAAAAACTACGGAAAACTGATAACACACTGCCCACAGCATCGCATCGCATCGGTTGCTCCTGCTCCTGCTCTTGGTATATTTTCATTCTTCTTTTTTTGCTGCTGCATCTTCCGCCATGTGGCAGTGCATCCATCTGTGGCTCTGTGGCTCCGTGGGGCTGTGGCGGTGGCCCTCATGGCTTTGCATATTAAATATGCAACGGAGGCACGCGCAGAGCTCAGCTCAACCACGACAAGGCCATAAAGTACCTGGGGCTGCCACGGCAACGACAACGACAACACGAGACACGCAGCAGCAACAGCAGAACTTGCAACAGCAAAAGCAACAAAAACAATTGCGCCTATCGCAGGCGCCGTAAAAGAATTACGGGCTGGCAGCGGACAGGACAGAGTACAGGACAGGAGCTAAGGCTGAGGCTGCTGCTGGTGCTGGTCCTGGTCCTGGTCTTGGTCCTCGAGCAGGACTGTGCAGTAGATATGACGTGCATCCAATCATTTTAACGCAAATAAACCACAACAGATGGCGATGCGTGTGCCTCTCGTAAGTTGATGCACGAGTAAGCGCGTGAACTGGCGGTGGGGCGTGTGGCAGAGTAGGGCACGGAGTGACAGACAAGCACAACATTGGGCACATGGCTGCTACATGGCAGCTTATCACGGCAGCAAGGGCTCCTGACTGAGTGGCCCTCGCCATTCCTGCCCTCAAAAGATGGTCCTGGTTTATGCTCCTCGCAGCAACGGCCTGCGGTCACTTGTGGCATGCGCCCCTCTCTTCCGCTCACTCTTTGTTTGCTCTGCGGTTGTCCGGCGCCGCCTTCCAATTGGAATTTTTGTCGCATTTACCAAAGTGCAGCAGCAACAGCGACGGCGGCGGCAGCTTGTGGCAAGAGAGCTCTTCTGCTTCTGTTTCTGTTACTGCTACTGCTGCTGCTGCTCTTGCTGCAGATAAATCTCATGAAATAATTACACGTGTTACAGTAAATGCTGTTAAATTGCCATACTCCTGCCCCTGCCCCTGCCACATGCTTCCTGCCGGCCAAAAGCACTCCCGATGCAGGCGAAGGCGATGCCCGGGCCGTGTAAATTCATTCATGAATAAGTGGACTCTCCTCTCCGTTCGTGCGACTGTGGACAGTGGACTGCATAAATGCCGACGAGGACGAACAGGATCTGCGAGTGTTTCAATTTACACACAGACGGAATGGGGCAGGGGAAGGGCAGCCGCAGGACTTATGCCCAATTGGGAAAATTATTTTGTGCCAATGCGGCAAAAAAAGAAAAGCGGGAGAAAAAATAAACACCAAATACTATATGTATGTATGTATATATGGAGCAGCGTGCAGAAATAAGGTCTGGGTTTCGTTCCGGGATCATAATGGAACAGTTCTCTGTTCTCTCTCTCTCTGTTTTACAAATTTAAATTGAATATTAACTGCGGGGCGACTGCGGACAGGCGGTGGCTCATTAGCGGTCAGCGGCGAAAGTGATGCAAAAGTGAGCGACGCTACGAATGTGCTGCAAGAGTGCCGCAAGAGTGCCGCAAGAGTGCTGCTGCCTACATTTGGGGGCATGTTAATTGCCATTTAGACTGCAGCATCAACTTATGCATATTTATTTCGCTGTTGACAGGCGACCACAGCTTCCTCCCCAACCGCAAAATGTTTGCAGTCAATGGATATGGATGTCCGGGATTCCCACTCCAGTTTCCAATGTACATACATATGTATATACATATGTACTGTATCCCCATCTCCTGGCCGGGAAACGGGAATCAACTTCATTTTTTCGAGTTTTGGCGCAACGCCGCCGCATCGAAGTAATCACATAAATCACGCAACGCTGCAGAGCGGGGAATCCCAGATCCGAAATCTCGAATCCGGAGCTGGTCTGTAAAACGTCGCCGGCGCCCATTATGACTCGGAGATAAAACCCTCCGCCAGATGCATAGAAATAAAAAGCCAGTAACTGTGGCAGAAGCACTCACTGACTGCTTTATTAAGCATAATGCGGCCATAAAGCCCTTCGAGCCAATCGAGCCAGTCGATCCGGTCGAACAGGGCTTCTGGGCTTCGGGGAGGTGGAGGAGAGTATATTGGGAGGCAGATTGGGGCAGTACTGTAGCACTCTGAATCCTGAGTACTCGCAGCAAAAGGATTACGCAAAGGTATGGACAGGCAGGCGGCTATGATTGATGGGGCATTGCGGCTAATTCTTGGCGCTGCCTTTGTTTCACCGCCTGAGGCGTCTCTCAATAAGCTGTAAATCATGCTCCTGCTCCTGCAGCTACAGCTGCCCCTGTTGCGTGCCAAGTCATAAATACCCCCCAACTGCACTGCCTCCTCTAGAAACTTTTCCTAAAGTGGAATGCAGCTTTTTTAATTAAGGCACAAGGATAGCCGTGGTGAAAAAAGCACAGCAAAAGGAGCAACCATCCGCGGGGAGCTAACGATTAGAAGATACCCTAACTGGGCTACCACAGCTCATCGGGACAGACTCTGCCACAAAGCTGTGCTACCCCTCGCCCGTGCTGGAAGCACTATCAACTACAAAGCGAAGAGAAAGACAAATGGCCAAGGCGCGAAATGTTTGACAACTGCGTCGGACTGCAGGCCGCAGGCCGTGGCCATCCATCAAAGGGGCCCGGGAATGTAGGGTGTAGAATGGGGGGGTAAATTGAAATGACAGGCATTGCAATTATCGCCTTACTTGCCCCTGCCTCCAGCTCCTGGCTCATCGGCAGGCCATTTCCCGCTAGATTAGGCCCGCTGACAATACATAACCGAATTAGCGCTACGGGGTCGCATTTTTATAGGACAATTCCAGGACTTGGGGCCCATATTCCGCCCCATCGAGAGTCTGCCTGCCAGTCATGCATCATTCGTGGCTGCAGCCTGTAATTTTTGCAACTTTTTGGGGCGCCCGAGAACCCGACTAAACCAAACCAAGCTCCACTCCACTCTACTCCCCGGTTTGACTCCACTAGAGTGGACTGCATCTTTTCGTCATGGAGCTAGATTTATGAACCTCGGGGTCCGGGGCCTCTTCCTGGCAATATTGTAAATCATTTCCAAATTATTTAGTCGTTCTCCATTCATACACATATATATTCATATTTTTGGCGCCTTTCCTCTGTTCCTCTGTTCTCCGGGGCTCTGTTGCGCCGTAGCATTGTGGAACGGGCCTCGAATGTGGCACGTGATTGCGTTATAAATTACAAGCCATTGGCTGCCCCTTCCCCTTCGCCCCGACTGATAGTTAATGTGCCGCAAGGACTCCCCGAGCTACGTCGAAGCGAAACAGGATGAACCCAAAAGGAATTTGGCATCACGAGTGCTCATATGATGGTCCAATACTCCAGCATATACATATGTATAGGTATATGTGGTATGGTATACACATATCCTTCTATCGAATCAGCTGACAGATGTCGCTTTCGCATGCCTGCCAGCACCAATAGGTAGAGTAGCACCAATGGATCGCCTCTCTCCTTACAGCACATTAAATGCCGGTCCTGTTGTAGCATGTAATTTAGTATTCATTATATGTATGTATGTATGTTCATATGCACAGTATGTATAGTTAGTATATGCAGCTATTATGATTGCATGATCTGTCAATCTGCCCAATTGCTGAGCCCCGCCCTGCAGGCGCATGAGTCCAGCTCCAGGTGCCGGTGTAGTGGAGCAGACTTTCCCTTTGGCCTTTCAGGCGATAAAAACGAAGCGAAAAGTGCCGCTATCTATTAATATCGCTTTTGGCTTTTCGCTGGCGGTAAAATGGGAAAACAGGAGAATGAGAGACGCTGAAAACTCCTAACGAACGACACCTGTACGGAGCGAGCGAAGTTTCCATATCCTCATGCAATGGCCAACGTGTATGCCCCTGGTAGTGGCGTGTGTCCCGCTTCTACTTGCTGTTTGCATTGGTTGCCCCTTTGTTTTTGCGATACACTGAATTTGCTGCCCCATCGCTGCCGCTGCCGATGCCCGTGCTGCGCTGCTGCTGATGTTGCACGAATGTTGTAAATCAAAAGTAGGCGAGTCACACGAAGGCTCTTCCTCTGGCGGCAGCCGCTGCTGCGCCTATTGACTGGCAGGCCGAGCGGATAACGCTGGCAATTATCGCGCTTGTGTTGCACGAATGGCGGAAGCGGCAGAGGCACCACATCATGTTACCATTCCCCCCCTCCCCACACCCTCACCCTCACCCTGCTTATCCACATCCACATCCCACCCATGTTTGCCGGCATCCTCTTTGCAGTTCTCTGCTTTCTTTTCTGCCTTGTTCAGCCTTTTTCTTTGTGCAATCCAATTGGCAGCGAACAAAGCAAAACAAGTTGCACGTTGTTGTGCCCCCTGCTACAAGTCCCAAAAAAATATGGCCATCCTCCCGTGCACACATTCCTGCTGCTGCCTCCTACCCCCGTCCGGTCAGTCATGCAGTCAGTCAGTCATTGAAGTCATTTATTGCCACCAAAAGTTTCGCCTGGCTTTTTGTTGCTGCCCCAAACTGTACTTGCTCCAGTGGTGGTTGGCCAAGAGCTGGAGCTGGAGCTCGTGCTGGGACTCGGGCTCGCTCCGTTCCGTTCCGTGTGCAGGATGTGTTTACAATTTGTGGACACGCCGACCACCATTTGATTGTTCCCTTCTCGCTGCCGCAGTTACCCTCCCCCACGTGTTGTCAATTCTTCCGTTAATTCGCCAGGTGGCCCGAAACTGCGCATTGCTTTGATGATTGAAGAACCGGCTATCCCCAGCATTTCATGGCCCTCCGGCACACCCCTCACCGCTCCATCCCTCAGTGGATCCGACCGGCCGTGATAAGCCACTCGTTTGTTTGCTCAGGAACGGCACGGAAAATGACGTGCCTTGGATTGCCCATAAATGAGACTGACTAAAGCAAACATGCCACGTGGGATTGTGCATGGGACAGGGCCTACGTCTTCTCAGACGGAAGGAACGGAAACAAACCCAAGAAGACAGGAAGAAGCTATCCCAGTATATACAGATATTCTTTCTTTTGCTATTTTGGTTCGTTTGAATTTTCGAACGATTTTCAAATCACGCGCGTAAAAAACACTGTAGTCTACATGTCAACTACACGTGCGGCTACACCAGAGCCCAGTGTGCGTCGATCTTAATCAAAATTTAAACGTCAACCACATAGTTTTGAGCAATTCAGCAATACACACACAAATAAATTAGTCTGTTAATTTGGTTTAAACACAAAATTTAAATGCGACCTGCCGATTTTCTCCGTGTTTTATTGTTTTTCGCCATGCGTTTCGCTTTCAACTTTTACCTACTTTACCGTCGAAAAAATGCTGCCAAAAATCAAAACGAAATGTAAAATCTTAATTTATCGTAAAATGTGTAAGTGTATCGAATATTCGATTAAATGTATAACTCAATCAGCTGTCCACTGCACGCATTTGTTTTGTTTGAAATTTTAAGTTACGTTTTTAGCTGCAGAATGGAATGTGTAATTTGCGCGGAAGCTCCAAGGAAATACAAATGCAGCAAGTGTATGGCTCCCTAGTAAGTAACTCTCTGGATGTATTTCTGTAGTCTGATCAATGCAATCGTCTATGCGCAGCTGTTCAGTGAAGTGCTACAGGGTCCACATGGATTCTGTGGAATGTACAGCAGCTTCGACGAAAGAAGACTCGCGGAAGATGGTCGAGGAAGAACCCACGGTGCATGCCCCCTTCCCCAGCGATGACACTGTTCTGCCAGAGAAACTGCAGGAGCTAAGTGAGTCGCTGAACGCATCACACTGTAATTTCCACTAACTTGTTGCTTCCCCCAGATACCTGCGAGCTCCTGCGCCAGCTGCTTCACAACCCGCACCTACGAGATCTACTCAAACAGATCGACGTGGCGCACAACGTCCACTTGGCCATGACAGCGGCCATGCAGGAGCCTCTCTTCCTCGAATTCGCTGACGCGTGCATGCAGGTAGTGGAGCCCATGTCCCAAGCAGAGTGCGACGAATACAAGCTATGCTCTTAAAATTTCCAGTGATTTAGTAGCTAATACATCTTTATGTAATGTTAATTAATACGTCCGTATATTTGTGGATAAGTTGTGCTATGAACATGATACACGCCATGAGAGCATGGATACGAGATCTATATAGACGCAGGAATACATTTGGGAGTGGATACAGTCGGAATATATGTACATAAATTAGATTATCTATATTGCATAGTTTCCTAATCACTTTCACACTGTTTGTAACTCAATATTGCGCTCTACAGCTCGATGTGGGCCTGCCCGGTCCGGCTTGAAATATACACATGCAAATGCTTTGGCAGGGAGACTTTGTCTAACTCTTTAGCGAGGGCAAAGTACCGCCAGCGCAGAATATGGGCCACCTCCTTTGGCTGTCGGGCACGCGTAAAGACACCCTTTTTATTGCCCCCCACTCGGGTGTAGGCTGAAAGAGAAAATGGAAAGCATAAGATCTCATGAGGCGCTCGGGCATAGTTTCTTGTGGCACCCACTCTGGGCCGTCTTGAAGTCGGCAAAGTTCCACACAAACTCTCCGATGAACCACTTCTGGCTTCGCAGTTTGTCAAAGGCCTTAAAGTGCTGGGAGAAGAGCGCCACCTGATAGTCCTCGGACCAGATGAAGGCTGGGAGCTACAAAGGATCAATCAGAGCAAATGCAAATCATTCTACAGCAATTTTCGTACTGAGTGCTGTCCTTCCATGGTGTCGGCTCCGTACTCAAAGAGGATCACGGGTTTCCCGAAGTTTTGGTGCCAACGCTGGGCCTCCTCTGTAAGTAGACTGACGATCATGTCCGTGCGTCCCGAGTTTTGGTACCAGGCGTTGTATCGGTTGAAGCCTACGATGTCCAGAAATGGGGCCAGGTGGCACTGCTTGGGCGGATCGGGGCTAGCATTGATAGCTGCGGTTATAGGTCTTCCGTGAGCTATGCTCCTCGTGTAGTTTACCAGGGCCCTGGATGGACAGATAGTAACTAACCCTGCTTTACAGAGGCGATGACACTTACTGGAAGTAGCCGAGTGCCCCCTTCTTGAAGGACCGCGGTTCGTTGGCCACCGACCAGGCGATGACACTAGCGTGGTTGCGGTCCCTGTGGATGAGCTGCTCCAGCGCAGACATGTGATTGCTCAGCAGTTCCGGCTCGAAGATGTCTATGTTGACTGCGGAGCATTCGTCTATGACCATGATCCCGTGCTCGTCCGCGAACTGCATCGATTCTTCCGAGTAGGGGTAGTGCGAGGTTCTGTAGGCGTTGGCCCCTACCCACTTTATCAGGTTAAAGTCGCGAGCAAGAAGTGCATTGTCCAGACCTTTGCCCCGAATCTGCAAAGTGTTAATTAGAATGTAAGGAGAGATATGGGTTATCGTGTGACTCACATCGGAATCTTCGTGACGGCCAAGTCCTCGGAGGTACAGAGGTTTCCCATTCAAGAGCAGGGTCGTGTTCGTCCAGCTAAGGGTGCGGATACCCACGGGCAGTCTATAGGCGTCTAGGAGCTCTTCCCCATTATCGCCCTTGTCGCTGGACATGAACAATTTGAACTCCAGACTGTACAGGTAACCTGGCTCGGGATGCATAAGGTAGGGCCACCAAGGCTTTGCTCCTGGCACCAAGAGACTACCATTGTACACAGCGTGGTTGATTTGGTGTGCCGCTACAGCTCCATCCTTGTCCCGCAACTGAACGAGAACATGCGTTGGCTGCATCGTGGAATTTTCCGTGGTGCCATCTAACCAGATGCGGTAGTCAATGCGTCCTACTTGGTCGGAGGAAAGCTGCGTGCTGATAGCGATATCGCTTATATGGACCGCGGGCGTGGTGTACAGGTGGACGGAGCGGTGTATTCCGGCGTAGTTGAAGAAGTCGAAGGTGTAGCTCTGGATAGGAGTCTCACCATTGTCCGTCTTTACTGTGGATACCTGACCCTGGGGAACAGTGCGGTTGGTCAGGCGGTTGTCGCACATGACCGTGATCCGATTCTCGCCGCCAAAGTTAAGGAGGTTGCTGATCTCTGCCTCGAATGGTAGATGGCCAATGCTGTGGCGCATGGCATTTCTCCCGTTGATCCACACGACCGCCGCATAGTGGACACTCCCGAAACGCAGCCAAGTGCGTCGATTTTCCGTCCAGAAGTGGGGCACGAAGAAGGTTCGCTCGTACCAGACGGTGCCGACGTGGTCTCGCAGGTTGTCCGTGGTTATGTCGTTGTAGGAGGCTGGGACTGGCATAGGGATGATCTCCTGGCCAGTCTTCTGTAGACTGTCTTCGTACCACTTTTCCCGAACCCCCTGATGCGGATCACTCGGTTGGCTCATAAGCAGGCGCCACATTCCGTCCAGACTGCGCACCTCCCGCATCTCCGATTCGCGTGGATACAGCAGTCCCTTGGTGGCGATAGGCGCTGTCAAATTCTCGTGCAGAAACACTGTGCTCTCCTCCGTTTCATCGATTTCGTTGTTTTCTACGTGGCCAGCGACAACCAGGACCGCAAAAAGGCCGGATAGAAGCCGCAACGAAGACCAAGCTCGCCTTCGCATTTTAATAGGTTGTCTACCTAAAAAATTGTATTTATTTTAATTTGTATCAGAAAATGTATCAACAAGTTGGATCCTCTGCTTGCCCTTCCCCGCCCGCCAACTGCTTATTTTGATAAGACCAAAATGATAACGCCTAGTACTCAGATCCAGCCTATCGGAAAAAAGTGCTAGCAAACAGAATCAGGGTTTATATTCGTATGAAACCGATAAAAAAATGTTGAATGTAAAATGCGTTTGCTAGTATTTCATGGTATACACACAGTGTGTGTGGCGAACTCGCATATCGATAGCATAGCGCGACGATTTGAAATTATGAATTGCGCTGGAAAATGCCACGGCACGGACGAGCAACAGCGGGAAGAACTGCAAGAAGAACTCTGCAAGAGCTCTTGGAAGAAAAGTGCTCAGCTCCACACGAGCATAGCTGGAGAGTGCCGCTTCGACAAGATACGCTGCCGATATTCGCATGGCGAATATGCCCGGTTCCTCCATTAGGAGCTACATTCCCCCAGATTTTCCCAGGCTCGCTTGAAACTGCCCGCTGCTTGCCAAGAGCAGATCGCAGCAGTCTGTCCCCGTGCAAGTGTTGGGAAGCCATGTTGGCAACGAGGTGTGTTATGTCCCAAACGGTGGGGATCAGGGTGCTGAGATTAGCCCTTGCCGTCCCGTTAGCCCGGTTGCCGTCCGCCACCACGGCCAACAGGCGGGACTCCATCCCTCGCCTCTTTACTTCGTCCAACACCAGCTAGACCCCTTCATTGATTACCGATGCGCCGAGTACCTCCACACTCGAGACCTATTCAAAGAATATAAAAGTTTCATAATAATTTATATAAAATACATTACATATATTACATTTCATCCTTACCACATGGAACATGAGGAAATGGAAAATGTTTCCATCTAAAGATTGGGCGCCAACGGCGAGGATCTTCCACTTACTTGCTCCGGCGCATTTAGTAAGTCGACGGCCCTGATAAATAAAATAAAAGAATATTGTTGAGCTACCGAGCTTCTTCAGCAGCGTATTTTTACGAAATTTTATTAAAACAAATAATTGGTTTGATTTCTATGAGTATATTATATTCGTACATGTTCAATTTAGTAGGGCTTGGTAATGCGAGCGATGCAACAAATAAAAACGGATTACAGTGCCAACGAAACGAAGAATAACTATGCGACGATACGAGCAAAACGCTCACGAAGATGATCAATTCTGAAGTAAGTGCTGCTCCGAAGATATGCCTCCCACGCAGCTCTTGTTGGACGACGAACGACGAAGAAAGGGCGATGTTGCGATAGATAGTGCAGGGCGACAGTAAGTAACAAATGACTAAGAGAGATGCGCTCTTCATGCTGCCGTGGGCCGGCGCTATGCCGAACAAATATGATTATATTATAATAGTCCTTTGCGAGCAGGACTTGACTTACGAAGTCACCTAGATGGAGTTCATCGAATGTGATGGTGAAGGCTCCATCGAAATTTGCCAAATTTCTAGTTACATCTATCACGCCCCTTTGCGTTATAGCGGGGCAATGGATGAAGTTCACAACACATCGCAAAAGTGGTTCTTGGTCAACGTGAACGCGGCCATAGTCGCGGAAACCTCGAACCCCTGGCATATTATATTAATTAATTTATTAATAAATTCAAGTTGATAAATTTCGCTTCGTGAATTGATATTTGATGGTCAATATTCGATAATCATTTAATAATCAATAATCATTCATTCTATGCATTCTTCACACTTCACCACAGCGGGAGGCTCTGGTTAGGCGTGCCGAGGACGACCGAGGATATTGTCAAGCGCTACGAGCTAGGCCTTGATCCCACCAACATAGTGGATCCGTGGGAGAATCCCACATTCGAAATCTATCACATAACTGACAAGTAAGTTCTTGAGTTCTTTAATCGCTGTCCCTTAATCTACTGTCTGCTGATATCTTATCGCCTTCTTTACAGATATGGCTTTATGCACGACTCCCGCCTGCCCACAACGCGCGACTCTCAGGAAATGCAGCTAACCAAGATTGAGCTCGAACGTGATAAAAAGTGGATGAAGATGCTCGCTAAGTGGCCGCCACCTCAGGACAAGCTGCACACGCGTGTGTACAAGGGCATCCCCAAAGCCGTTCGTTGGCCAGCCTGGAAGAAGCTGCTCAATGTCGACCAGTCGATAGCCAACAATGTCGGCGTTTATCTCCGTATGCTTCAGCTGGCAAAGAAGTACTCCACGGAGACGAGACAGATCGACGCCGATGTGAATAGCCAGTTCAGAGACAATCTTGCCTATCGGGAGCGCTACAGCATCAAGCAGTGCTCGCTGTTCAATGTGCTCAATGCTTACAGTATCTACAGCTCAATGTTGCGGTGCTTTATCTGTGTATTGTCGTTCTCCGGCGCCACAGCGCCCACAAAATAATACATTCCTGCTTGCTTTTATACAACATTTGAATCTTTAACGGATTTTATTTCTGCATTTCTCGAGTTCTTCTATCGATGAGACAAGTTTCAGCCGGTAGTACGTTACATTTAGACAGCGACCTCCGGCTACCCCTGGTCGGGGATGCAATGAATGCTCTAACTGAGAGGTATCACACTTAGCTCAGGTGCCGCCCAAACGTCCTGGCAGGGAGGCTTGCAGGGAACAAGTCCCAACGCAGCCTAACAACAACTAACGTTGACATAATGATAAAATCTATCAGAAAAAGTTCGTTTAGTTCCAGCGCAAATATGGTGTGGCATAGTGTAGCCAGCGGAACTATAATAATTATAATTAATAATAAAATAAAATTGTTCTTTAATTTTGAGTAGTTCAGGCTGAGCTGAAAGTTGAAGGGAACAATTAATCTCTAGCGTTTGATTATTCCATATTGACCCAAAATGGATTGAATGAACCACAATGGATGGCATTAGGTGGTTAGGATACTATATAAGTGAGAAGAAGAAGAAGAAATATATACCACACATTTCGATGCTGTTAATACCCCTTTAAATTATATGCATAAATTCGCAATACAAAAATACTTTTAGTACATGTTCTTGTGGAGATGGGCCTGGGAGCCTTAAATGCCTACACCTCTTTCTAAAAGTACCCTCAAAATTTCCAATCCATATTTTAAAACTATAATAAAGCAAGTCATTTGTGTTTTCGATAAAAACAATAAATAATGTACTTTATGTTCATTTTAGTTTAGCTTATCAGTACATATAAAAATATAATGCACTAAAACTATAAATTTAAGATTGTACAAGTCAATGCAACGGAATGAAAAATGCAACTATGGCAGATCAAGGATCACACGCATAAAAACATATTTACAGTAGCCAAGTGTCCGGCTACTACTACGTATTCTCCACCTTTCCCATGTCGGCAATGTATGTGAAGAGGTCTTCCGGGAAGCTGGAATTGTCCAGCTCCCGGGCAAGAGCAAAGTATCGCTTCCGCAGCAGGTGAGCCGACGCTTTCGGCTGTCGGGCACGCGTGAAGACTCCCTTCTTATTTCCACCTACGCGAGTGTAGCCTGAAAGGATGGGGAAAGAGCTTTAGTCTTGATAGATTCTATTAGAAAAAACGATGACACCCACTCTGGGCCGTCTTGAAGTCGGCAAAGTTCCACACAAACTCGCCGATGAACCAGCCCTTCTTCCGCAGGATATCGAAGGCCTTAAAGTGTCGCGCGAAGACCTCTGTCTGAAACTCCTCTGACCAGACGTAAGCCGGTTGCTGCAGGCGGAACATGAAAATTAAGAGAAAGAGTCCCAGCGAAAATGCTTCACAACTTACCAGGTGCAGTCCTTCCAGTGTATCGGCTCCATACTCAGCCATGATTACGGGTTTGTTGTACTGTTTGTTCCAAGCAACGGCCTCGTCAACCACCTTTTTTGTGACCATGTCAAGTCGACCCGTGTTAGAGTACCACGCATTGTAGCGATTGAAACTGATTATATCCAAAAAGCGTCCCTGCAAAGGAAAATCGGTTACACGGACCAAGGGAGAATCCGAAGGGCCATACCGCCTTGTCATCGCTCCAGGAAGTGGCAATGGCTGCCGTGATTGGCCGTGTCTTGTCGAGGGAACGTGTAAGGTTGGCCACGAGTCTGTAAATATATTTAATTAAAAAAAACAGGCGGAGAGCACTTCGGGAGTCACCACCCACTGGAAATACGAATCCGCATTCATTTCGCGGGTGCGAGGCTCGTTGGCTATGGACCACATGACCACGCTGGGATGGTTGCGGTCTCGGTGAATGAGCTGCTCCAGCGACGACTTGTGTTTTCCCAGCAACTCCTGGTTGTAATTTCTAAAAGCCGAGAGCAATCACAATTACACTCTGTTCTGCAAAAATTCACCGCAGACTCACTCCGTATCGACGCTGGGACACTCGTCCACAATCATGATCCCGTGTTCGTCCGCAAACTGCATCGATTCTTCCGAATAGGGGTAGTGCGAGGTGCGGTAGGCGTTGGCTCCGATCCACTTAAGCAGGTTGAAGTCCCGCACCATCAGGGCATTATCCAGGCCCTTGCCTCGCACATCGGCATCCTCGTGTCGACCGAAGCCGCGGAAGTAGACGGGCCGGCCGTTTATCTGGAATGTGGCGTTGCTCCAGCTGAGGGTACGCAAGCCCACCTTCAGTCGGTAGACGTCGAGTAGCTCATCGTTGGAGGTGTGTAGCTTCACCTCTAGCTGGTAAAGATACCCCGGTTCTGGATGCATGAGGTACGGCCACCAGGGGTTTACATTGTCCACCTTCAGACTCCCACGCAGCTGCTCATCCGAGGTGCCATTGGCCACCAACTTGCCCTCCCGGTCGTACAGCTGGGCTCGCACGTACAGGGTACTGTCTGCTTCGTTGACTGCGCTTCCATTAAACTTGACGCTGTAGATGACTTCACCCTCTAAGAAGCAAATGAAGACTAGGTGATAAGTGACAGGACCTTTGACCTTTTCTCTTACCGACATTGTCCTTGGACAAGTTCGTGGTTACCACTACCTCCTCGATAAACGTTTTGGGCGTGGTGTACAGATGGACGGAGCGATGGATTCCGGCGTAGTTGAAGAAGTCGAACGTGTAGCTCTGTACAATCGTCATACCGTCGTCGTTGGGTAGCTCCGTTATTCTACCCTGCGGCACAGTGGTCTGTATCAGTGCGTTGTCGCACATCACCGTGATGCGATTTTCTGCGCCGTAATTCAGCAGATCCGTGACCTCCGCTTCAAACGGCAGGTGCCCGATCTCGTGTTTGACCACCTTTTGGCCGTTGACCCACTGCGAAGAAGACAACAATTTATAGATGCTATATTGTGTTGACTATCCCATCTGGTGCTTACCACATAAGCCTCGTAGTGGACGCTGCCAAATCTCAGCCAGACCCGCTGATCCACGGCCCAAGAGCGTGGGGCAAAGAACTTGCGGTCGTACCATACGGTGCCCACGTGGTCGCGAAGATTGTCGGTAGTTATATCATTGTAGGAGGCGGGCACGGGCATTGGGATGGTGGGCCTGCTCTTGCTCAGGTCCTTGCTGTACCACTCTTCCCGCACACCCTGCGTTGGGTTCGCCTGGTCGGAGCGCACAAAGTTCCAGATTCCGTCCAGCGAACGCACCTCTCGCGTTTCTGACTCCCGGGGATAAAGCATTCCACGCGACTGTGAAACCTCCTTATTGATCAAAATCAGAGCTATGGAGAAATGCAGCAAATACAGTCCAGAGACGACCGAGAATAACCAGAGAGCTGTAAAGACAAGCAAAAACAATATTCAAATAGGAGTATTTGTATTATGGTATTTGAAGCGCTCGGAGAATATGTTTATACATATGTAGATAACAGCCTCTAACTGTAGTTTCCACTTGTTGATAAGCTGGAATACATGACTGAAATCGATCGGCACGATGAGAGCGGAGGGGCGTTGGGGATCGTTGAGACCCCTCTTTTAGAATTCCTCTAGGGCCAAAGTCAACCTCGTCTCTGTTGTAGCAGTAATGCTAAAACGATGTGCATACTCACATTGAAATTAATTGTTTATGTTATTCTCAAAGTCGGCGTGCGAAACGGAACGGAACGATACGCAGCGACTCATATGAAAACGGAAATGAAATTGTATATTCCACATTCTTGTGGGTTAACAGTTGCATGCAACAATGCAACAAACAAAAAGATTAGACAAAAGATGAAACAAATGCCAAACAATGCCATAGCCAAAGAGAGAGTGAGATTGAGATATATAGAGAGAGAGAAAGCTTTCCAAGGGCTCAGATGAAGCACCTGGCCAAAACAGCTGTTTCTAAAAGCTTTCTCTTTCTCGCGCGCTCTCTCCCCCTTCTCCGCTGAATGTGTCATCAGACAGGTGAGAGCGAATCTGTCTACATTCTGTTTTGGTTCTGGTTTAGTTTTGTTTCGATTCATTAATGGTAATTTAATGTTATTTTGCACTTCGTTTTGCTAATAAAACACGTTTGGCATCGCGACACAATGAATATCGAGGCACCAACATTTCAGAAATCTCCACAAGCCCATAATATTTTTGGGGTGGAGTGCGGAAAGCTCACGTTTGCCCGTCGGAAACACACTGTGCAGCACACGCTTCCTCTATTTATTATTTATCTATCTCTATAGTGAACGTTACCGTCTGATTAGACAAAAGCTCCGAAGGAAAAGCTGTCGCGATTGCAGCGATCGATTTGATTGGGGCCTTCTTCTTACACATTTTAATTGATATCTTCCACAATAGTGACGGCGTTATTCCCAACATTGAAGAGAAGAGAGATGGATACCCCTCGAATGTGAATATCTCAAGGGATTTTGACAAAATTTACATGGGTTCCTTTACTGTAGTAACGGTCGATAACGAATACAACTGGCTTACACATTTCGGGCTCCGGGTGCGACTCCCTCTGCTCGGCGGTCTCAACTGCGATTGCACTTATTGCGGTTACCCGCTTTTAAAGCGGCCTGGTTCTGGTTCTGGGTTTTAATTCTGGCTCTGGCTCTGGCTCCGACTTCATTCGGTGCAGCGGGGTAGGTTTGGCTCCAATTGAAATGCCAAAAGGCACCGCAGGTGTACCGTTCCGTGCGTTATTTGCATAACATATCTACGGGTGGGGGTATCAATGTCACCCAGAATGTGATGGAGCTTACCCCAAATTTCATATTTGCGACACTTGAGGCGGATCTTGAGTTGCATGATGGCACAGGCAACTGGACTGCTGCAGCTGCTGCTGATACGTCGGTGGGTCAGTAGCTACTGGGCCAGTTTCTTGAGGCTTCAGTCGCACGGATCCGCGGCAGCCCGAGCGGATGTCATTAGGCAAGGTAATTGTGAACTATGCTGCCCGGCTCTGTTTCAGTTTCTCTTTGGGGCACACAAAGGTCGTCTCACCCTGCGTCGTTACCGGCTGTAGATGTTGGGGGTTTGGGCGCATGGGCGGAAGCTCAAGCTTAGAACACGCACGCACCGCACAAGCTAAAGCCAAAGCCAACCGGTCTCAGTGCAATGAATTTGCCCCTAATTAAGCCCTGCCCCCAACCACTACCGCCCTCCGATAGCACGCCCAGTCGATAAACAACTGCGTCCCAAATCCAGAAGCCACTGTGCTGCCTCATTTGGGGTCAACGGCTAGAAAACGAGTGGAAGCAGCTCCTAAGGTTGGAGGGTGGTAGGGTGGCAGGGAACCTCAAGGAGCCGTAGCAGGGGAATAAATTTCCAATTAAATGTTTCTGCCTCGGACATGGACTAGACTGGAGATTAATTGGTCTTGATTGGGAACGAAATGCGGAACTTCTTGCTCCAAATGGGAATTCTCAATTTCTTCACCCTCTCAACCTTCCATCTCTTTCTAATCTCCGAAAGATCCCATCGATGTGCAAACACAGAGAGGGAATTTACTAGGAATCACGTCGAATCGGGGGCTCATCAATCATCTGTTCGGACACCCCGATGCCAGAAAGTTTATCAGGTCTTTGACCTCCTCTGCCTTAGAAATCCAATAAAGTGGGATCTTTATCAGCATCTCGTTTACGCCAGGGATCGATCTCTGTTCTGTGGACTCCCATGGAATGGGCCTTAGGGTATCGAAACATGAGTGTGCTAATGGCATTTTCCTTCATGCTGCTTTCACTTTCAAGGCCCAGCCGCACCCATCCCACTACAGAGCAGCACAGAGCCAGCCCCAGCCCAAGCGAAAGAATCAATGAAAGAGCGCACAAGAAAGTGAAAATGTCAGCCAAAGTAAATGATTCTAATATTAATTGAATAGTTTACCCATTTCCAGTCAGTCGGTCGCACCAGGAGCGCGATGTAGTCTTGGAAAGTATCCTTCCTCTATGGCAACGGAACTAAGGAACACTTTTGTTAAAAACTAAAGATCACTTCTTTTTTTTCGCTTTTTTTTAATTCGCGTTTATAAATCAACACAATCAACACAAGTAATAAACAACGATTTCATGCCACTTTTGGGATTGGGTTGGGATTCAAGACTTGACTTGTTAGGCACCTTTAGTCATAAATAAAATAAAGGCGCTCGCATATAATTAATTTAACACGGTGACGAGCCACCTAAAGTTATTAACGAGACGAAGCGACGGAGACGACTGCAACAACGGCCAGCTCGCTAGCCAAGTGAGCTGGAATCAGAATCTGAAGCTGCAGCCCCGCTGAGAGGAACATCTTGAATGTGCTGCACTGTTAATCTTTGGGAAGGAGGGGCTAGTTAAGCCATGCTGCAGGGCAGTGGGTGTTTATTTAACTTTCTAAAGTCTCGTCTCTGTTTACTGAGCAAGCCAGTGTGCGTTACAAACCAGCATTTGAATTTCGATAATTTCTGTTGATTTCAGGGCGCTGCAGCCCTGGCAGAAAGGTAAACAAATATCAGCTGTTGCTCATCGATAAGTACAGAATAGCTCAGTCATGTTTTCACAATAATCTACAAAATCGCGTAAATAATGTTAAAAGTCACGTAAAGTCCGGAAGCTGAAGCTGCGCCATGTCTCTGTCCTTCGACCTGAGCAACTCCGGCGACGCTTATCACCCACTAGACAACGGGAGCGTTAGAGACGTGGCAACTGCGGTCCCACAAAGACACGCGACGAGCATGAGGGTCTCGTGGCTAAGACAATGTCGCCGCTATAAGCTGCCCGGCCTAGTTCTCATGATGCTGTTTCTGATGTCCTGCCTTGCGTACCGCATCCTGAGTGTACGTAACTATCTTTCCTAGGGAGACTTATCAAACGTTTCATTTCTGAACAGGCCGAACGGGATGCTCCTCCCACGGACGTGCACCGCAGCTCCCCTCTGCTGGACGCTTACGAGGATTTCAGTGCAATGCGGGCCGGCGACCTAAAGATGCGCATCGAGGAGATGGTGCGAATCAAGGTAATTTCCCAACACATTGGAACCCAAAATGGATCAAACCTTACCCGATTTTTCCCAGAGCACTGTGTCAGTGGAGCTGCGCGAGCTGGAGTCCCGCCGCCAGAAGCTGCAGTCCGATATTAGTCAGTACAATCAAAAGATCGAGGAACTGAAGCAGGAGCTGCTGCGCGAGCAGACCGAGCTGGAGCGGCTCAAGATGTCCGTGGAGCAGGCACAGGTGGCCCAGCGGGAGGCAGTGCAGCGCAACACTCCCGATCTTGCCCTGCCGCGCACCCTCCTGCCCAACTCCCTGCCACGAAATATGAATCATGTTTCCATGGGTGTAGCTGCCTCCTGTGCGATGCACAACTGCTTTGATCACTCCCGTTGCAGCCTTACCTCCGGCTTTCCAGTTTACCTCTATGACCCCGACGAGCACAACGTCCAGAGAACTGGGTACGACATCGATGGCTTCCTCAAGACAACTCTCAAACAGACTCTGGGCTACAACGCGCACATCGTGAGGGATCCAAAGCAAGCCTGCATCTACTTGGTGCTGGTGGGCGAGGCTCTCCTGGAGCAGGACCTGCTGCGAAACAACCGATATGCAGCCCAAGAGGCTGAGCAGCAGCTGCAGCAGCCGACCGCTCCCAGCCAAACACAAGACTGCCCCATCGACATGCAGAAGCTGTACAACCTGCCATACTGGGGCGGCGATGGCCGCAACCATGTGCTGCTCAACCTCGCACGCCGTGACCTTTCCTCCCGCAGGACTAATGCACTGCATCAGCAGAACACCATGCGAGCCATTGTCGTGCAGAGCGCCTTTGAGCTGGACCAGTTCCGGCCCGGCTACGACCTGATTGTGCCCCCCATCCTGGGTCCGCCCGGTGGAGACGTTTGGCAGGAGTGTGCCAGCATGGTGCCCGCCCGCCGCAAGTACCTGCTTTCATTCCAGGGAGAGATGAGACCGAAAACCGACCCCCTAGGCTCCCATCCGCTGGACGACTTTATACTGGAACATTTGACGGACATGTCCAAGGGACCCACTCAGGATCAGTTCGAGCTACAGTTCCAGTGCGTCCCTGCTACAGAGCAGCAGGATGCGGATGCCATTTCCGACTGGACGCTCTGTGGATCGGATTCCTCTCGCAAACAGCTACTGAAGGACTCTACCTTTGCGCTGATCCTTCCCCCGGTCAACAATCGCGTGTCTTCCACCCTCATGCTGGCCCGACTATACGAGGCGCTGCGCTCCGGGGCCGTTCCCGTCATTCTCGGATCAGATGAGCTTCGTCTGCCATATGCGGAGACCCTAGATTGGCGTCGGGCGGCACTCCTGATGCCCAAGGCTCGCATCACGGAGCTACACTTCCTCTTAAGAGCCGTCCAGGACGCAGACTTGCTTCTTCTGAGGCGCCAGGGACGACTTATTTGGGAGCGGTACCTCAGTTCCGTTCAGGCCACAGTGGACACGGTGATAGCCAGCCTACGCGACCGCCTGGGGATACCACCACGCCCGGTTCCGCCAGTGGTGGCCCAGAGCGTCTTCAATAGCACATTTATACCGTTAAAGTCCGATCCGCCAGTGGGACTCGATACGGAACCGGAAGAGTCTCTTGGTCCCATTGAGCCGCCATATCCGAGCCCCGCCTTTCGCAGAAACTACACAATTCTTCGGATGCAATCTAAGGAAGCCTGGAACGACTGGGTAGATCCTTTCTACATGTATCCCCAGCTGCCCTTCGACCCGACCCTTCCTTCCGAGGCCAAGTTCATTGGATCCCACACAGGATTCCGGCCAATTGGTAAGGGCATTGGGGGCGCCGGTAAGGAGTTTAGCGAAGCACTCGGCGGAAACTACCCTAGGGAACAGTTTACCATCGTTATATTGACCTACGAGCGGGAGCAGGTGCTTATGGACTCGCTGGGGCGCCTTTACGGGCTGCCGTATCTGCACAAGGTGGTCGTGGTATGGAACTCGCCAAAGCCGCCGCTGGACGACCTTCGCTGGCCAGATATCGGAGTGCCAGTGGCTGTTCTGCGCGCCCCGCGCAACTCGCTCAACAACCGCTTCCTACCATTCGATGTAATCGAGACGGAGGCGGTGCTCTCGGTTGATGACGACGCCCATCTACGGCACGACGAGATCCTATTCGGTTTCCGTGTGTGGCGCGAGCACCGCGACCGTGTCGTCGGTTTCCCTGGTCGCTACCACGCTTGGGATGTGAGCAGCAACAACATGTGGCACTATAACTCCAACTACAGCTGCGAGTTGAGCATGGTGCTCACCGGAGCGGCCTTCCTGCACAAGTACTACATGTATCTGTACACCTATCACTTGCCACAGGCCATCCGCGACAAGGTAGACGAGTATATGAACTGCGAAGACATCGCCATGAACTTCCTCGTCTCGCACATCACACGCCGGCCCCCGGTGAAGGTGACTTCTCGCTGGACGTTCCGCTGCCCTGGATGCCCGGTTTCGCTCAGCGAGGACGACACCCACTTCCAGGAGCGCCATAAATGCATAAATTTCTTCAGCCAGGTGTTCGGCTACACGCCTCTGCTGAACACCCAATACCGGGCGGATTCGATACTGTTCAAGACTCGCATTCCGCACGACAAGCAAAAGTGTTTTAAGTACATCTAGATCTAGTCAGGGCATCCACAACTGTATCCATCCAGAAACGATGAACCACAACGGCGGCCGCTTCACTTATTGCGCTAGACACCGGCTCCAAGTCCGACTAATAGTTCTAAGCACAAAGTTATGTATACACTACGCAGCCCTCTCGACAACTTTGACTCAAAGTGTAGCTACTGATAAGCTAAATGAGATTACCCAGTCCGCTTTACCACGCAAGTTCATTTTGTGCTCACTTATACTCATGCATGTGCGTGGTCTGCTTCGGCCTGCCGGAGATGCTTTGAGATACCAAAACAGATTGTAAGTCTTTTACTTATGTGTGTGTATGTTTGTTTAATTATCCTAAGTTACTATGTATGTATGTCCCTCACTTGACTACTCTGTATATAGCGCCTAATGAACGCATCTGCAATCTGTATCGATAAAGGATGATCAATTAGACGAATCATTTTCTTTTTATATAGAAAAATCCGTACATCATCATCTTTATATATTAGGACGTTGACAGCACCATCTACGATGCTAATTACACGCGAATCCCTGGCAGAGTCCAACCGACCGTGAAGCACCGCCGGCCGCCGGTGAAGTTCACTTTGTAGTGTGGCTTGTCGGTCAAAAAAGGCCTAAAAGTATGTGGGGGAAAGCGGTACTACAGCTGTCCGTTTGAGTAAAAGAGCCTCGGGAGAAAGGTAGAATTAACGAATGTTTCGGGGCTGGAAGTAGTTCGGGAGGTGACCCCTTTTTGGGATATAGTTGGGAAACGAAGGGAGGCAGGTCAGTCGAGAGACAGAGCTACAATTGAAAAGTGCGCGTCCGGGGTGGACACAAAGTAACCGCCAAAACCGAAAAACCGCAATAGCAGCGCTGTCCGACAGCCCAGCCACTGAACGCGCAGTCCCGGCGTCCGCGCCGTCCAGCATCAAGCCGCGCTACCCAATAACAACACCGCGCCAGCGTGAGAGAAGCTTCAGCGTCCGCGCAGCGCAACATCAGCGCTAGCGCCTTATCGGGATAGCGCAGCGTCAGCACAGAGCCCGCCTCGGCTTCGGCACCGCCCCAACAGCAGAGTAGACCCAGCAGCAGAGCAGCCCCAGCAACAGCGCAGGCGCCTTTGCAGAGTAGACCCAGCAGCAGAGCAGCCCCAGCAACAGCGCAGGCGCTTCGGCAGAGCAGCCCCAGCAACAGCGCAGGCGCCTCTGCAGAGTAGACCCAGCAGCAGAGCAGCCCCAGCAACAGCGCAGGCGCTTCGGCAGAGCAGCCCCAGCAACAGCGCAGGCGTCTCTGCAGAGTAGACCCAGCAGCAGAGCAAACCCAACAACAGCGCAGGCGCCTCTGCAGATTAGACCCAGCAGCAGAGTAGACCCAGCAGCAGAGTAGACCCAGCAGCAGAGTAGACCCAGCAGCAGAGTAGATCCAGCCTCAGAACAGAGGCCTCAGCAGAGCGGCCCCAGCATCAGAACAGGCGCCTCAGCAGAGCGGCCCCAGCAACAGCGCAGGCGCCTCTGCAGAGTAGACCCAGCAGCAGAGTAGACCCAGCAGCAGAGTAGACCCAGCAGCAGAGTAGACCCAGCAGCAGAGTAGACCCAGCAGCAGCGTAGACCCAGCCTCAGAACAGAGGCCTCAGCAGAGCGGCCCCAGCATCAGAACAGGCGCCTCAGCAGAGCGGCCCCAGCAACAGCGCAGGCGCTTCGGCAGAGCAGCCCCAGCAACAGCGCAGGCGCCTCTGCAGAGTAGACCCAGCAGCAGAGTAGACCCAGCAGCAGAGTAGACCCAGCAGCAGAGTAGATCCAGCATCAGAACAGAGGCCTCAACAGATCGGCCCCAGCATCAGAACAGGCGCCTCAGCAGAGCGGCCCCAGCAACAGCGCAGGTGCTTCGGCATAGCATCCCAGCAACAGCGCCCTACAGCGCCTCTGCAGAGTAGACCCGGCAGCAAAGTAGACCCAGCATCAGCTGCACCGTCATGGGCAGAGCAGCAACAGTAGAGATAGATAGCTTAGACTAGCGTAAGCGCCTTCAGCGCAAACTTTCAAGGGAGGGGAATGTAAGGCAGAGAAGGGCAGTAGACCAGCCACGAAGCAGGCAGAAGTTTAGCCGAGGTAGATTTTCGTATTCCCTCTCCCACTTCTCTCCTTTATTCCCTACCCGCTTACCGCCAAAACCTTTCCCGCCAAGCTCGAGCGTTACTCCCGCGATGCAATGTGCTAATTTTTGTATTGGGAGCCATGCATAGGTTGAAATCGCTGTCTGTCAAATCCTAGTGGTAGAAGGGATCATCGAAACGTGGAGGTGGATCCAATGATCATGGTTGGGAGGGCGAACCGCTAGCATAACACCAGCTGCGGAGATATGCGCCACTATGACCGTGTCCGTCTCTGTTATGTCTGTTCCTGCCATAGTGTTGTGCTATGTGTTGTGGATAGAGTTTATCTATATATATATAGTTAATTAAAATAATAGTTATTTGGCGCCCAACGTGGGGCCCGAAGCTGTCGTAACTACAAGTCGATATGCCCCGATCTATTTTAAAAGTATACGTCCATAACATCAGACGTTACATCCACGACCTATCCACAATAATGCCTTTTATAAAAGAAAGGGAATTTAAAAGAAAGCCCAAAGCCGCTGGATAAGTTTTAGCTATCAAAGCTTTAACGCTTTATAAGGGGCGGTAATGCTAAAAAGGTATTTTTTTTGTAAATAGGTGTCGTTAATTGGTTTTTACGCGGACAATTGAGCTGCAGCCATCCCATCTTATGACAATTAATACTAATGGAATTAGCGTGTGTGTCTTCTGTATCTCTTTTCTAGTTCGTGTCTGTTTTACTGGAGTATTAACGTGACTGAGTGTCCTGATTCGACAGAAACTAATTGTTGCCGTTTGCCTTTTGTTCCTGTGTGTAGTAGTTCCGTCAGTGATCCGTAAGCTCGTATTAGTAATATCAGATGGTCGTTATATACAAGGTGTTTCGTAACGGTGTCATTGACAATATTCCATGTTGATGACAAGACATCCGCTTAGACGTTTATACCTCTCTTCAAGACGAACAGGGGACGAGGGGAATTGTTAGGACAGTGACGGAACCCGATTGCATGGCATCCAAATTATATATTTTTTTCGATTTTTATAGTGGTTTAGCAGTTAACGTTTGATTTTTTTTTACATTTTTCTTCCCAAAATTTATAGACGTACATATTTTTATTTAATAATCATAAACGATAAGTAGTTATGCCCTTAACTCGAAGCCCGGAGAACTTGTCCATACAGTCCGACACGGGAAAGATCTGTATTATTTGCTGAGAAGGGATTGCCCATCAAGCCCAGTTGCTTGTTCCCAGCTGTGGCCACGAGTTCCACAGAGCCGATTTCTCCTCCAGAACGGGAAAAAGCAGGGTCTGTCCCGGGTGCTCTTGCCCACATTTAAGCGCATCTCTCGAGAGTTTGACCTCCGACCTTCAGCTTTCCGGTTCCAATTCTCGAGCTCCTTCTGTGGTGCATTCCTTATTGACGCGCGCGCAGGTTAAGAGAGCGACGGAAGCCAACATTCCACCAATGGCCTCATCCTGGGCTACCTCATCTGGTGACAGTCAGGCTTCCATGGTTGACAGGCATGGTTGAGGCAAGCTATTGCGGAGGCAATGACGGCGGCCGTGTCCCAGCAGACAGACTTTCTGGCTGCAGCCATGCAACAACAGACCGATAGGTTAGCGCAAGCCATGGAATTGGCCTTGCAGCACACAGCTCGACCTCCAGCTTCACCGGTTGAAACAAGCCGGGGAATATCCCAACAGCCTATTTTTCAGCCAATTGATCCAATGGTTGATCCTAGGTCTTCGGAACAGCAGCCCAACCTCTACTCGGGGCGAAGTGACAATCTGTCACGCGGCACATCGATATATTCGTTGGGGCCAGACAAGGTCACCCAAATCATGGCTAACTGGAAGCTGCGGTTTACTGGGAAAGGCCCAATGGCGGTAGAAGACTTCATCTACAGGGTGAAGGCATTAGCGGCCCAAACACTGGGAGGGAAACCTAGATCTGGTAGCACAAAATGTGAACAATCTTTTTGAAGGGATCGCCAGTGATTGGTATTGGCGGTATCACAAAAGTGTTAGGACAGTTCAATGGCAAGCTTTGTTTTCTTCATTGAGGGGCCAGTTCATGGACGATCGTACCGACCGGGATATCAGAGCAGAAAGGGAAGATGCGGGATAGGGAAGATGCTGGAGAGTTTAAGGAGGTATTACTACTGGCCCAATTTGGTGATAGATGTAAAAGCTTACGTAAACAATTGTGATGTTTGCAAGACGACGAAACACTCTAACCACATCTTAAGGCCAGCTCTGGGGAAATCGGGCAGTTCCGAAAGGATATTTCAACGATTGTATGTAGACTTTTTAGGCCCATATCCGCGAAGTAGCTCAGGATACATCGGACTTTTTATAAAGTTTCCGTTTTTAAAGCCCGTGAGGAAGTTTACAGCAGACGCAATAGTTCCTTTTTTAGAACAAGACATTTTTCACTGCTATGGCATACCGGAAACGCTTGTGTCGGATAATGGCGTTCAGTTTAAGTCCATTGTCTTCAATGCCTTGCTGGAGAAGTATAGCATATCGCATATGTATACAGCCTTATATGCTGTAATATGCTGTATATGTAAAAGCTTACGTAAACAATTGTGATGTTTGCAAGACGACGAAACACTCTTACCAAATCTTAAGGCCAGCTCTGGGGAAATCGGGCAATTCCGAAAGGATATTTCAACGATTGTATGTAGACTTTTCAGGCCCATATCCGCGAAGTAGCTCAGGATACATCGGACTTTTTATAGTCGTCGATCATGCGTCAAAGTTTCCGTTTTTAAAGCCCGTGAGGAAGTTTACAGCAGACGCAATAATTCCTTTTTTAGAACAAGACATTTTTCACTGCTATGGCATACCGGAAACGCTTGTGTCGGATAATGGCGTTCAGTCCATTGTCTTCAATGCCTTGCTGGAGAGGTATAGCATATCGCATATACATACATATATACAGCCTTATATGCTCCACAGGCTAATGCGTCCGAACGAGTAAATCGATCGGTACTGGCAGCCATCGAGGCCTACATACACCCGAATCAGAAAAATTGGGACGAGAAGCTCAGCAGCATATGCTGTGCACTTCGCTCAAGCATACATTCCGGTATCAAAACCGCCCCCTATAGGATGGTCTTTGGACAACATATGATAACCGATGGGAAGAGCTATCGAGTATTGAGGGAGTTAGACTTGCTAGAGGACAGGACAGTCCAACTGGACAAAGATGATTCCTTGGATCTCATCCGTCAGTCAGCTCGAGACTCCATGCTTAAGCAA
Source organism: Drosophila algonquin (assembly GCA_035041765.1). Classification (NCBI taxonomy): domain Eukaryota; kingdom Metazoa; phylum Arthropoda; class Insecta; order Diptera; family Drosophilidae; genus Drosophila; species Drosophila algonquin. The sequence goes on from JAWNKY010003561.1 coordinate 2,310,959, forward strand.
CGTCAGCGGAACGAGCGTGCATATATCTTGCGCTGCAGGGAGGTTTCATTTCGCCCAGGACAGGAGGTGTTAAGGCGTAATTTCCAGCAAAGCAACTTTGCAAAGCGTTTCAGTGCCAAACTGGCTTCAGTCTTTGTGAAGGCAAGGATTAAACGCAAGTTGGGGTCAGCGTATTATGACATCGAAGATCTGCAAGGGAACTTCATTGGGAAATACCACGCCAAAGACCTGAAGCAATGACGGAGGCCTGACAAGCCGGGATCTCCCTTGCGTGAATTCCATTCCCCTCAAGTGTGATCTTGGTGGGGGGGAAATTGTAGTGTGGCTTGTCGGTCAAAAAAGGCCTAAAAGTATGTGGGGGAAAGCGGTACTACAGCTGTCCGTTTGAGTGAAAGAGCCTCGGGAGAGGAGTAGAATTTACCGAATGTTTCGGGGCTGGAAATAGTTCGGGAGGTGACCCCTTTTTGGGATATAGTTGGGAAACGAAGGGAGGCAGGTCAGTCGAGAGACAGAGCTACAATTGAAAAGTGCGCGTCCGGGGCGGACACAAAGTAACCGCCAAAACCGAAAAACCGCAATAGCAGCTCTGTCCGACAGCCCAGCCACTGTACGCGCAGTCCCGGCTTCCGCGCCGTCCAGCATCAAGCCGCGCTACCCACGCTCCTGCTCCTGCTAAACACCCAGTATTGGGTGGACTCGATCCTCTTCAAGAAACATTTAGATTTAGAAAAGGCGTCTAATAGAGATGGTGGATTAAGTAGACAACTCGTATTGAATCAGTGTACTTCATATAGTATGTATGTATTTACCTCATTTGGACAGAGAATGAATGTGAAAGTGTGTGATTTGTTAATACAAAGTAGTGTTAATGCTGATTAGTAAATACAGATATATAGTGTATATGTAGATACTAGTAGGTGTCAGCCAAAGATTTTTAAACTGAACGAAAAAAGGAAAATGTGAATATCTGAGGATATGTGACATTTGTTCATTTCCACACGCACTTAATGCTAAATGGATAGCAAAAACTACGACTACAAGATCTACAGATACACATACATGAAAATGAACGCTTATCTGTCGTACATTACATATATACGACATTTATATATACATAATATATCATAGAATAGTATAGAGGTGTCTGGTGTACAAATCGTATAGCTGTGGACTCTGTGTGTATTCGTTATGTTGGGGATTCGCACGCGAGTGGACGAGCTGAGACCAGATCAGATCAAGCCAGGCGGATCCTGCTGATGCTGCTTGTATCACAATTCAAAAAAGGATCCAGGAGAACGAAGAGGGGTTGGAACTTAATAAGGCAACTTAAATAATATTTATACAACTTAGTCGAAAGTGTTACACTAGAAAATAGAACTTGAATTTTGGAATCGATTACGCCACAATAGGAAAAACGAATGACACTTCGTGATTGATTTGGTCGAGTGGTAATTGGTTGCTCCCTGGGACGATTGATTAGCTAGTGTTCCTGTAAGCTGAGCTTGAGCGCCTGCTCAATCATCTCCTGCTCACGCTGCCGCTCCAGCTCGTACTTCTTTTGGTCCTGCTGCGAGAGGCGCATGGCCATAGCCAGGTCGGGGTCCACGTAACGGAAGCCCCCATCATCGTCGTCTTCGGAGGCGGGCCGCTTGCATTGGCGTGGGCCCCAAGCAGCGACTCCTGCAGCACCCTACGAACGAAATGGAACACGGACACACACAAAGCTTGGATAAGATGCGATCTAGCATTACAGGCGTAGGGGCAAGTGAAAGAGTGTGGGGGAGGACTACTTGAAGATCTTCTTCATGTAGCTGAGGTCGTTCTTGAACTGAGCCCCCGCCGAAGAAGAGCGGCCGCGGGGCTGCGGCTCTAGGAAAGAGTGGGGAGACGGCGAGTGCCGTCCGTACTGCTGGTGAGGGGAAAGCAGGTGCGAGGAGAAGCGAGGGTGACTAGCGTGGGCGGTTTGCACATGTTAGCATCCTGTAAAGAGACCAAAACTGTGAATCATAACTTACCGCTGCAGTTGCTCGTCGTCCTCGGGTAGCATGTCGGATCCAACAACGCTCTGACCGCGGAGCACCTCCCAGATGTCCACCTTGTCGTCGGCCTCGGCTCCGCAGGCGCCGCTGCTCTCCACCAGACTCTGCTCGATGGCGTACTGCAGCATATCGTCCTCATCCAGTGGGATCTGACGCCGGGAGTCGCCGCCCCTGTTTGTGTAGTGACTGGGTATATCGAAACATCGGTCGTCTACCAGGCAGGTGACGCGGTCCTGCTCCTCCAGGGTGGCCACGTATTCTACAGGCGTGGTCATGGCGAACACGTTGCCGAACGTGATGCAGGCGTTGAGGACATGGAAGAGCGGTATCTCCACCTTGACCGGGAAGCCGGCTGGCAGCTGCATGGTTATAAAGTCTTTCAGTTTTGACACGTGGGGACTGGCCATGGTAGACATAAGGTCCAGGATCGGAAGCACCTGCTCCTGCAGTCGTATCGGATGTTCCTCGGCCAGCCATAGGTTGGCCTTAAAGCGCTGCACCTTTGTGCTCAGATTTTTGGGCTTGCCCACGTCCCGGCCATGCAGGTCGACCTCACCGCTGAAGTACTCCTCGGGCGTGACCAACGACCTGGGAGTGCTCGCGCCTGATGCGCAGCCAGAGCCGCCATTGCTCTGGGGAACGGCGGGTGAGGAGCGCCCACCGCTTTCGCTGCCCGCCAAAAGGGAGGCTGTCTCTCCAGGACGCGGCGAGGGTGTCTGCAGTAACAGGTGGTTAACCAAGAGCGAAATATGGACCATACGATAGATGTCTTCTACTTACGCGCTCTTTGATTGCCGCGGGTACATCTGTGGGGGGCACGTAGTCCTCATCGGCAATTCCCAGCAGACTGTGAAGAGGCGTCCGTGCTGTTTTGTTCTGCGGGTTGTTGGAGTTGCAAGAGATTCAATGGAGATTGTACAGGGGAAGTCTTCACCTTGATTTGCTCCTCGCTGAGGTGGTCCATGCGCGTCTTTGTGACAAACTCCACATTGCTGGCCCCATACACCTTGCAGCTGTAGCCATTAATGGCCTCGGACTTCTCGCTGCGCCAGCCCCAGATGCCGCACTTGTTGCGCTCAAAACTAATCTTTTCCATCTCGATATTGTTGGTGATGACGGGTGCATTGAGGCGGGCGCGCACAGTGCCCAGGGCGGGGGGAATGGCCACAATGTCTCCGATATCGCTGCTCATCTGCTCCACCATCACTTCGTTCGTGTCGTGGTCGATCTCAATCATAGTGGCAGTCTCTTCTGCGGGGAAAACGAAAGAGTGAGGCCAGCTTATAAAGAACTAGGGCTTGGGGTCGGAAGTGGGAGTCTTACTGGCACCCTTGAAGATGTACGAGCGGTTCCCCCTCTGCCAGGTGTTGTTGTCGAACCCGAGCAGGGTGGTGTCTATGCGCACATTGGCCCCCCGCTTATAGACCTTGTAAGTGTCGCTGGGACAGAGACGAGACATCAGCGGCACCCACGACGTGAACTCCCATTTCCCATTGTTGATGACAAGACATCCGCTTAGACGTTTATACCTCTCTTCAAGACGAACAGGGGACGAGGGGAATTGTTAGGACAGTGACGGAACCCGATTGCATGGCATCCAAATTATATATTTTTTTCGATTTTTATAGTGGTTTAGCAGTTAACGTTTGATTTTTTTTTACATTTTTCTTCCCAAAATTTATAGACGTACATATTTTTATTTAATAATCATAGACGATAAGTAGTTATGCCCTTAACTCGAAGCCCGGAGAACTTGTCCATACAGTCCGACACGGGAAAGATCTGTATTATTTGCTGAGAAGGGATTGCCCATCAAGCCCAGTTGCTTGTTCCCAGCTGTGGCCACGAGTTCCACAGAGCCGATTTCTCCTCCAGAACGGGAAAAAGCAGGGTCTGTCCCGGGTGCTCTTGCCCACATTTAAGCGCATCTCTCGAGAGTTTGACCTCCGACCTTCAGCTTTCCGGTTCCAATTCTCGAGCTCCTTCTGTGGTGCATTCCTTATTGACGCGCGCGCAGGTTAAGAGAGCGACGGAAGCCAACATTCCACCAATGGCCTCAGCCTGGGCTACCTCATCTGGTGACAGTCAGGCTTCCATGGTTGACAGCATGAGGCAAGCTATTGCGGAGGCAATGACGGCGGCCGTGTCCCAGCAGACAGACTTTCTGGCTGCAGCCATGCAACAACAGACCGATAGGTTAGCGCAAGCCATGGAATTGGCCTTGCAGCACACAGCTCGACCTCCAGCTTCACCGGTTGAAACAAGCCGGGGAATATCCCAACAGCCTATTTTTCAGCCAATTGATCCAATGGTTGATCCTAGGTCTTCGGAACAGCAGCCCAACCTCTACTCGGGGCGAAGTGACAATCTGTCACGCGGCACATCGATATATTCGTTGGGGCCAGACAAGGTCACCCAAATCATGGCTAACTGGAAGCTGCGGTTTACTGGGAAAGGCCCAATGGCTGTAGAAGACTTCATCTACAGGGTGAAGGCATTAGCGGCCCAAACACTGGGAGGGAAACCTAGATCTGGTAGCACAAAATGTGAACAATCTTTTTGAAGGGATCGCCAGTGATTGGTATTGGCGGTATCACAAAAGTGTTAGGACAGTTCAATGGCAAGCTTTGTTTTCTTCATTGAGGGGCCAGTTCATGGACGATCGTACCGACCGGGATATCAGAGCAGAAAGGGAAGATGCGGGATAGGGAAGATGCTGGAGAGTTTAAGGAGGTATTACTACTGGCCCAATTTGGTGATAGATGTAAAAGCTTACGTAAACAATTGTGATGTTTGCAAGACGACGAAACACTCTAACCACATCTTAAGGCCAGCTCTGGGGAAATCGGGCAGTTCCGAAAGGATATTTCAACGATTGTATGTAGACTTTTTAGGCCCATATCCGCGAAGTAGCTCAGGATACATCGGACTTTTTATAAAGTTTCCGTTTTTAAAGCCCGTGAGGAAGTTTACAGCAGACGCAATAGTTCCTTTTTTAGAACAAGACATTTTTCACTGCTATGGCATACCGGAAACGCTTGTGTCGGATAATGGCGTTCAGTTTAAGTCCATTGTCTTCAATGCCTTGCTGGAGAAGTATAGCATATCGCATATGTATACAGCCTTATATGCTGTAATATGCTGTATATGTAAAAGCTTACGTAAACAATTGTGATGTTTGCAAGACGACGAAACACTCTTACCAAATCTTAAGGCCAGCTCTGGGGAAATCGGGCAATTCCGAAAGGATATTTCAACGATTGTATGTAGACTTTTCAGGCCCATATCCGCGAAGTAGCTCAGGATACATCGGACTTTTTATAGTCGTCGATCATGCGTCAAAGTTTCCGTTTTTAAAGCCCGTGAGGAAGTTTACAGCAGACGCAATAATTCCTTTTTTAGAACAAGACATTTTTCACTGCTATGGCATACCGGAAACGCTTGTGTCGGATAATGGCGTTCAGTCCATTGTCTTCAATGCCTTGCTGGAGAGGTATAGCATATCGCATATACATACATATATACAGCCTTATATGCTCCACAGGCTAATGCGTCCGAACGAGTAAATCGATCGGTACTGGCAGCCATCGAGGCCTACATACACCCGAATCAGAAAAACTGGGACGAGAAGCTCAGCAGCATATGCTGTGCACTTCGCTCAAGCATACATTCCGGTATCAAAACCGCCCCCTATAGGATGGTCTTTGGACAACATATGATAACCGATGGGAAGAGCTATCGAGTATTGAGGGAGTTAGACTTGCTAGAGGACAGGACAGTCCAACTGGACAAAGATGATTCCTTGGATCTCATCCGTCAGTCAGCTCGAGACTCCATGCTTAAGCAACGTCAGCGGAACGAGCGTGCATATATCTTGCGCTGCAGGGAGGTTTCATTTCGCCCAGGACAGGAGGTGTTAAGGCGTAATTTCCAGCAAAGCAACTTTGCAAAGCGTTTCAGTGCCAAACTGGCTTCAGTCTTTGTGAAGGCAAGGATTAAACGCAAGTTGGGGTCAGCGTATTATGACATCGAAGATCTGCAAGGGAACTTCATTGGGAAATACCACGCCAAAGACCTGAAGCAATGACGGAGGCCTGACAAGCCGGGATCTCCCTTGCGTGAATTCCATTCCCCTCAAGTGTGATCTTGGTGGGGGGGAAATTGTAGTGTGGCTTGTCGGTCAAAAAAGGCCTAAAAGTATGTGGGGGAAAGCGGTACTACAGCTGTCCGTTTGAGTGAAAGAGCCTCGGGAGAGGAGTAGAATTTACCGAATGTTTCGGGGCTGGAAATAGTTCGGGAGGTGACCCCTTTTTGGGATATAGTTGGGAAACGAAGGGAGGCAGGTCAGTCGAGAGACAGAGCTACAATTGAAAAGTGCGCGTCCGGGGCGGACACAAAGTAACCGCCAAAACCGAAAAACCGCAATAGCAGCTCTGTCCGACAGCCCAGCCACTGTACGCGCAGTCCCGGCTTCCGCGCCGTCCAGCATCAAGCCGCGCTACCCACGCTCCTGCTCCTGCTAAACACCCAGTATTGGGTGGACTCGATCCTCTTCAAGAAACATTTAGATTTAGAAAAGGCGTCTAATAGAGATGGTGGATTAAGTAGACAACTCGTATTGAATCAGTGTACTTCATATAGTATGTATGTATTTACCTCATTTGGACAGAGAATGAATGTGAAAGTGTGTGATTTGTTAGTACAAAGTAGTGTTAATGCTGATTAGTAAATACAGATATATAGTGTATATGTAGATACTAGTAGGTGTCAGCCAAAGATTTTTAAACTGAACGAAAAAAGGAAAATGTGAATATCTGAGGATATGTGACATTTGTTCATTTCCACACGCACTTAATGCTAAATGGATAGCAAAAACTACGACTACAAGATCTACAGATACACATACATGAAAATGAACGCTTATCTGTCGTACATTACATATATACGACATTTATATATAATATATCATAGAATAGTATAGAGGTGTCTGGTGTACAAATCGTATAGCTGTGGACTCTGTGTGTATTCGTTATGTTGGGGATTCGCACGCGAGTGGACGAGTTGAGACCAGATCAGATCAAGCCAGGCGGATCCTGCTGATGCTGCTTGTATCACAATTCAAAAAAGGATCCAGGAGAACGAAGAGGGGTTGGAACTTAATAAGGCAACTTAAATAATATTTATACAACTTAGTCGAAAGTGTTACACTAGAAAATAGAACTTGAATTTTGGAATCGATTACGCCACAATAGGAAAAACGAATGACACTTCGTGATTGATTTGGTCGAGTGGTAATTGGTTGCTCCCTGGGACGATTGATTAGCTAGTGTTCCTGTAAGCTGAGCTTGAGCGCCTGCTCAATCATCTCCTGCTCACGCTGCCGCTCCAGCTCGTACTTCTTTTGGTCCTGCTGCGAGAGGCGCATGGCCATAGCCAGGTCGGGGTCCACGTAACGGAAGCCCCCATCATCGTCGTCTTCGGAGGCGGGCGAGCCGCTTGCATTGGCGTGGGCCCCAAGCAGCGACTCCTGCAGCACCCTACGAACGAAATGGAACACGGACACACACAAAGCTTGGATAAGATGCGATCTAGCATTACAGGCGTAGGGGCAAGTGAAACAGTGTGGGGGAGGACTACTTGAAGATCTTCTTCATGTAGCTGAGGTCGTTCTTGAACTGAGCCCCCGCCGAAGAAGAGCGGCCGCGGGGCTGCGGCTCTAGGAAAGAGTGGGGAGACGGCGAGTGCCGTCCGTACTGCTGGTGAGGGGAAAGCAGGTGCGAGGAGAAGCGAGGGTGACTAGCGTGGGCGGTTTGCACATGTTAGCATCCTGTAAAGAGACCAAAACTGTGAATCATAACTTACCGCTGCAGTTGCTCGTCGTCCTCGGGTAGCATGTCGGATCCAACAACGCTCTGACCGCGGAGCACCTCCCAGATGTCCACCTTGTCGTCGGCCTCGGCTCCGCAGGCGCCGCTGCTCTCCACCAGACTCTGCTCGATGGCGTACTGCAGCATATCGTCCTCATCCAGTGGGATCTGACGCCGGGAGTCGCCGCCCCTGTTTGTGTAGTGACTGGGTATATCGAAACATCGGTCGTCTACCAGGCAGGTGACGCGGTCCTGCTCCTCCAGGGTGGCCACGTATTCTACAGGCGTGGTCATGGCGAACACGTTGCCGAACGTGATGCAGGCGTTGAGGACATGGAAGAGCGGTATCTCCACCTTGACCGGGAAGCCGGCTGGCAGCTGCATGGTTATAAAGTCTTTCAGTTTTGACACGTGGGGACTGGCCATGGTAGACATAAGGTCCAGGATCGGAAGCACCTGCTCCTGCAGTCGTATCGGATGTTCCTCGGCCAGCCATAGGTTGGCCTTAAAGCGCTGCACCTTTGTGCTCAGATTTTTGGGCTTGCCCACGTCCCGGCCATGCAGGTCGACCTCACCGCTGAAGTACTCCTCGGGCGTGACCAACGACCTGGGAGTGCTCGCGCCTGATGCGCAGCCAGAGCCGCCATTGCTCTGGGGAACGGCGGGTGAGGAGCGCCCACCGCTTTCGCTGCCCGCCAAAAGGGAGGCTGTCTCTCCAGGACGCGGCGAGGGTGTCTGCAGTAACAGGTGGTTAACCAAGAGCGAAATATGGACCATACGATAGATGTCTTCTACTTACGCGCTCTTTGATTGCCGCGGGTACATCTGTGGGGGGCACGTAGTCCTCATCGGCAATTCCCAGCAGACTGTGAAGAGGCGTCCGTGCTGTTTTGTTCTGCGGGTTGTTGGAGTTGCAAGAGATTCAATGGAGATTGTACAGGGGAAGTCTTCACCTTGATTTGCTCCTCGCTGAGGTGGTCCATGCGCGTCTTTGTGACAAACTCCACATTGCTGGCCCCATACACCTTGCAGCTGTAGCCATTAATGGCCTCGGACTTCTCGCTGCGCCAGCCCCAGATGCCGCACTTGTTGCGCTCAAAACTAATCTTTTCCATCTCGATATTGTTGGTGATGACGGGTGCATTGAGGCGGGCGCGCACAGTGCCCAGGGCGGGGGGAATGGCCACAATGTCTCCGATATCGCTGCTCATCTGCTCCACCATCACTTCGTTCGTGTCGTGGTCGATCTCAATCATAGTGGCAGTCTCTTCTGCGGGGAAAACGAAAGAGTGAGGCCAGCTTATAAAGAACTAGGGCTTGGGGTCGGAAGTGGGAGTCTTACTGGCACCCTTGAAGATGTACGAGCGGTTCCCCCTCTGCCAGGTGTTGTTGTCGAACCCGAGCAGGGTGGTGTCTATGCGCACATTGGCCCCCCGCTTATAGACCTTGTAAGTGTCGCTGGGACAGAGACGAGACATCAGCGGCACCCACGACGTGAACTCCCATTTCATCTCTATGTAAAAGTCGGGGGCGTCCAGAAGGTGCTGCAGCAGCTTGGGCACGTGCGTCACGCGCTGGACGTGCCGCTGCAGGTCACGCACCTCGATGATGGCAGTCAGTATGTCTACGTCGCCAGTGCACACGGCCTCCTGTACAACTGGGGGAGAGATGATCGTCGGAATATTACATCTTTATCAACCAGAGCTTATCTAATGGTGCACTCACTTGACCAGCCTTCATGCTCATAGGTCGCATTGCACTTGGCTGCTAGAAGGCACTTGACACACGGAAGATTGGCCAATCGCACTGCCAGCATCAGGGGGGTGCGTCCCCGCGGATCGATTTTTTCCTTATCATTCTGAAAGTTGACGAATTTTGCCATTTATGGTTCAATAACAATTTATTGCACTGCTTTCCCTCGGGTTGGTTGTCGGGGAACGCGCTAATTCAATTAGTTCGCACACACACCTGTCCGGCTTTGCCTTCAGCCACAATCACAGCCCAGCCACAATCACAACCACACCCACCTCCCCCACCACTTACCTGCTCGATTTGCAGCTCGGACTGCAGCTGCTCCACGTCTCCGTGCCAGATGTACCAGTGGAGCGGATACTCCGCCTTGATTTCGTCCAAGCTCTTCATGTCGTCCAAGTTTCGGCCCTGCCGTTGCCTATTGCATTCCCTCTCGCGAGTCGCGATTTTCTTTCTTTCTAATTCGCAATTTCTTCTGTATGACCGCGGAATTATCGATGAAATATACCGAAAAGAACGGTCTCACCTTAAAAATATACCAACGAAAATACTGACGAAAATCATATTCCTCGATTTTGATATTCTGCTTAATATTACTAGCTAACTAGGACCCTTAGGCCTAAACACATAATTTTATACGATTGATGAATCAAATGTCTACAAGATTGACCAGTTACAAAAATATCCGCCTATTGGATTCGCTCTGAAATAAGGTTTAAACAGGGAAGGTCAAGGCATTAAACGTAAGTGAGTATGAAATGCGCCGTAAGAAAACGTAAGCGAGCCGACGCCGCTCTGAGAGCGAGCCGACGCTCTCTCGTATCGATTCGTTTCACGGCGAGCGAGCGAATTGGCTCTCCGCCAATTCGTCGCAACATATTCGCCTTAGATTTCACTCTCACTTACGTAATTCGCCGTAGACAACATTTTTCATACCCTCTACGAAAGGATGTTATAGAATCTAAGAAAAGTTTGTTTTACTAGGCACCAATTATTGCAGAAACTAGTCTGTCTCTATCTCAGACATCTTTATGGTTTTTGGCCTTGTTATAAAGACTGAAAATGGGTAACGGCATTTATATGTTAATGATAATAAATTCATCAAATGCATTGTTGGTCAACAATTGTAAATATGTGCAAAATACACTATTAATTACGCTTGAAAGCAGCTAGGAAAAAATAATTATATCAGTAATCAAAGGTAAAAAGGGTATGCAAATTGTCGATACTACCGGTTAACTTGAAACAAGTGTTCAAATGACATAACATTTCATGCTCACTTACGTCAGATTTCAGTCTCACTTACGTTTATGCGGTTGTTTGAACAAAGTGCCTTGTGCGTAGCACTTAAAATCAGAATAAAACGAAGATGCACAAGGCATTAGGATCGTACAACCGCAGGCCTGCCAGCTAATAAGACAAACTTTGAAATTAACTGAACTCAAAGAGCCCAATTAAAAGCTCGGAAAAATGTAGATAATTATATGTAGTCAAATTAAAGCCCAGATGGTTTGGAAAATAGGTTTTTCTACAGAACTATCTACATAGTTCTAACAGACCAGTCTTAAATTATCTCAATAAAAAGTATTGATAGCAATGAATATGTCTAATACAAGGTACCAAAAAATGAATCAGATTTTATATAGTTTATTTTTTATTATATGTATTATATATTTTTGAACATAGAAACATTGTACGTACATACAGTTGCGAAAAATAGAATAGCACCACCAACTTTCGCCGAATTTGATCACTTTCAAGGAATTTTCTTAAATAACTTAAAAACGTTAAAAAGGAAGACGATTTTTTTTATATTCATATGTTTATAAGAGTCTTCCATTTCTAAAAATGTGCTTAAAGTTTCCTTAAAGTTAAAAATGTGAGTTTGGCAACTATTTAAAAATTGCTTGTGGTGGTGGTGCTATTCTTTTTTTCGCAGCTGTATGTGTGTGTGATAATTAATTTTTGTGTGATTTTTTTTATGTGTGTTTTTGTGTTTATGTGTGCAAACGACAAACATCAAACTACAGCAATGCAACAAAAGGAAAGAGCAAGTGATATTCAACGCTTCACTTTATAATTATGGGATCAGGTGAGTCTCTCTGTTTTGGTTTACTCCTTATACTGTTTCTTCTTTCGATTTCCTTTCACATATTTTCTTATTTTATTTATTTATTATCTTTTTAGCTTATACAGACACATACATATGTATATATATTATATTATCTCCTCCTTCTTCTTTAGATTGCCTTTCACATATTTTCTTATTTATATTTATTTATTTATCCTTCTATACATATATTATTATATTATATTTATTATATTTAATATATTATATTATCTCCTTCTTGCACTCCTTTTTCATTTAAAGGCTTTTTGTTTTTGAACAGTGGATTTATTCCGGTATGATAGTTACATTATTGTTTCAGGTGGGGTCGGGTCGGATATTTGTCTTGGATCATATGTAAGGTGCAACATCATGGGAGTTCTATGCAATTCTTAAAAGCTTCACTTTCACGTACTGGGGGGCTCTTTTTCAGGTTTAATTTACCCGTAGTACTTGGTGTTTTATTAAGCGTTATACTTCCCAATCAAAATGCGTGGGAACCGCGAGTAACAGCCATCTGCTGGTGTCGCTTGGGCCACTTGATGGTGCAGAAATTGCACGTCAACGTCCTAAAGAACCACAATAGCCACAAATGGTATCCGCTGGATACAGGACATATTGCATCCGCTGGATACTGGAACTGTATTGGAACCCTCTCTAAACGACTTCTAAATGGGTCAGTTAATGGTAGAACTTGTAGTAGTAGATGCATGTGTAGTATTTTGCAAGTTTTAGAAATCCCATTGAACCACGAATGGATTCACATAATCTGTGGGGTTGGGGTGGTGCCACAGATTATCAAAGCATATCAGGTGGAATTCGATAGGTGGCAGCACCGATAGAACTATGTACATATATTATCCGGATAAGTATAGCATATACTCTGAAATAGATGTGGTAAAAAGTGTACCTTTTGGAGAAACCTTCGGAAAATTTGTATGTATATGTATGTATGTTTTTGTTCTATTTTCCGTTATTTTTCCTTGGATTTTCAAAATGCCATAGAAATCGTAGATATATTCGTTTCGGTTCAGTGGTCACACCCACCCCCACCCCACCCGACCCATCCTGCCAATTCTTCATTTATTTTGTGGCGGTAGGTCAGTTCGTCAACAAGCTGAAGAAGAACACCCCTGCAGTACTGCGTACTAGTTCGGCGGTGGTGATATCGCCAACCCCTAACAGACCACCGCTGGTTCGCCGACAAACCCTACGCAATGCTTTACTTCATTTCCATTTTTACCCGCAATGTCATAGGACATGGGGACCAGTGACACCACTTCGTTTACCGCGTACTAGTGATTTAGGTGGTCTTCTTGGGTAGTGAAATGGTTACCCGCCAGGTGGGTTGTGAAATGGGTACCCATCGGGTGGGCTGTGAAATGGGCAACAGAATATTCCAGCAATGGAATGTCTATCTGAAAGCATAAAAGAAAACAGAAAACAGAGCAGCGCCCACCGAACTAGTACGATGGGTGGTACGCGGTGGGTTGTGGAGTATACAGAGCCGAGTTTCGTGCGCTCTTCGTTCTTTTTTCGTTTCTGTTGTCTACTGGTGAAACGCTGCAGCCCACCGAACTAGTACGATGGGTGGTACGCGGTGGGTTGTAGAGTGCACAGAGATAGATTTTTCTCTATTCTTTGAGTGGTTCGGCGTTCGCCCACCAAAGGGTTACTTCGGAAGGTACCCATGTTCGAACCACCCAAGTGGGTAGTTCGGCATGGGCGATCGCCACTGCCAGTACTGCATCATGATGCCCCGGTGTAGCTGATGCCTGATTTTGGTGCGGACATTTTCAATGTATGAAGTGTCGTGTCTATATATTGTATGGTTAGTGCTGGAAGGAAACCCATAAATTATAGTAAAAAGATAACATAATCAAATAACTAATCTTCCATGAAACAGTTTACTTTGATTTCAGCAATTTATCCATTATTTTAGTAACTCCCTTGCTCATTTCAAATCTGCCAGCAGCAAAAAAAAAACAAAAAAAGCTAGGAGAATTTCGCGACGACGATATAATGACAAAAGGGCTGTCGAGAAGAGGGGATTTCATGAAATTTAGGAGATTTTTAGCAAATTTATGAAAAGGGAATAAAATATTGTTTGTTGCATTTCTGTTCAGCAAAATCGAGACAAAATTTAAATTTAAATACCGCAAACACATAAAGTTTGCAAAGGAATTAAATAAAAAAATTTCTTGACATATTTTAATTAATTTTTGTTTGTTGATGCAGTAGAAAGTTGTGTTAATTTATTTTCCTACTTTAAAATACATACAATGTCTGGAAAAAGTTGTTGACGTTAATATCGTGACAGGTCTGCAGCAGCTCTGATAAAAACTGTGACTGAGTTCCAGTGACTTGTGGAGCTGCTTTCTCATCTCTAACTGGCATCGATAGTCAATAACAACACAGCTGTTCGCCTGAAAAATTCCAATATTAATTAATTAATTACTTAAAACCTGGATTCGACACAAGCTGCCAAGTTTTCCGGAACAAAAATATAGCAGCTGGAATATCTCGGCTAGTCCTGGAGCGTATGTGGTGAGAACACAACTGCTTTCTCGGTTATCCTTTGATTTTATTACATAAATTGAGTGAAAAGGCAGCGGAGTGGACATCAAGAGTCCTTGAATGTAGAAAAGCTCTTAATGCCATCAATGAGGGGCATAGTGAAAGCCACTCCCCTTCCTTGACACATACATGGATTCCACTTGCCCCGGCGAAAATGTGGAATTGCTGGGTACATAAGTAACTGCTGCTGCACTACGACCATAAACCCTCCCCCCGCCCCAACCTCACCACGCATCAAAGTGTTGAAAACAGTTTTTCATTTACTTGCAGGCCACCATGCAGCTGCTGGACTAGAGGGATTACCTAATCAGACGATCGCACCGCACTGATTGCATTTTCTTGGCACTCATTTCCACGGACTGATATTATTAAGCACTTGGCGGTAATTGAGATTAATTGGCCACAAGTGCATCCCAACTAAATGTGTTATTCATGTTTAATTCAATCCGACCTACAACAGCCGCGGGGAAAGCAAGCGATCAGCTCAAAAATTGTGGGGGGGGACTGGCACACCATCGTCATTCTCCTCCAGTTTCAACTGACGCGACACCCACAACGCACCGCGCACCATCCACGCGAGCGCGAACAGTTACAGTCATTCTTTTTAATCAAAAAGAAAGCTTTGCAGATCCGTTAGTGCCTCCATCTCCCTCTCTCGATCATCCGATTGACAGTTGACAGACATGAATATTGGCTGTGGATATCGCTTGCGCTCTCGGCGGCTGTTTGAATTTCAATTTCTGAACTGGCAAACTTCTAACGCTCTCACTTTCCCTCTCTCTCTACTCTCTTGTTCACTCGTTGCAGCTATGCTCTTTGCGCGTAGGCGGCATTTCTTCAAGAGGTGAATCCCTGTGTGTTTGTCCCTACTAACCGATCCCCGATTAATTTCCGTAGTTTGCTTATAGCCGTACGAAATCCGTTTGTGTTCTCTTATGATTTCGATCTGCCCTCGGGCGGCAACCTATCGTAGTAGTTCCATTAGTCACGGTCGTATTGCGTGGATATCTCGGCCGCTCTGTCTGTCATTATCAAATTTCCTCACCACTTACTCACTGCCTCATTGACCTCATATGTACATATGTAATTCCACTTGCACCACACTGTACCCGCGTCGATACTCACCGCCACTATCAGCAGTATCAGATCGGGTACAAAGGTTGGCCTTAAGGGATTTTTGGCAAAAGAATGGGGATCAGTTTGTGCTACGCCCGGGTTCGGTTCGGTTATCGCGGTGCCTTGCATGCCTCCCGCTTTTGACAATAAACGCTCTCCCTAACAAACAACTCCACAAATAACAAACTAATAATTTAGAAATCTGTTTGCTTCTCTCTCCCTACGCGTCAAAATAAATACTCGAAAATAAATCAAGTACGCATCCGGTCAGAATTATTCGAAACCGTTGACTCCCGATCGAATCGAACAAACCATATCTTAATTCCCGTAAGCATTAGACCGAAAGAGACCAAAGCAATGAGTGGGCTTTATAGTACTATAAACACAATTTGCTATGCTACAATCATTCCCGGAACGATCTTCATTAGTTGGCTAATTGGGCTGTAAGTATCATCAAGCTTCTCGCAACGATCTCGAGTTCCCCGGCTCGATTAGATGTTGTAAACGTATCGTATCCCTCTTTCATTTGTACAAACCTCCTGATTTCTCGTTATTTACTTTTGTCATCGTGTCATCGTGATACATTGACATTTCGGGCACCGCCGACTCTGCTCCGCTTCCGTATTCTGTTTCCGCTTGTTCCCACTGTACCAACTCATACCACCTCATCCACATAGCCACCATTCATCTTCATTTTATATGTCTCGTTTTATGGTTATAGTCCCCTTTCGTAGTCACCACTCCCCCGTCATTTCATCATGAAAGCAAGCTGAGATAGCACGGGAACACTGACAACTCTTCCTCCACAGGGTGGGCCTGCGCTGCCTACAAGTATGCCTGCTGTTCTTCATCTTGGTGTTGGTGGCGCTGCCACTGGTTTTCCGCTACTCGGTGACGCTCCAGCGTGGCATCCTCTTCCTCACATTCAGTAAGTAGTCTTCCCCACCTCACGAGACAAATCTAAGCCATGCCTCTCTATTGAAGTCACCTACCCAAAGGGCCTCGACCTCACCAATCCAGCCGGCATCGGACTCTACGCGACACGGAACTTCTACATAACCGTCAAGGAAAATGAATCGGACGAGGATGGGGTACGTATCGGAGTGTGGCACGTGCTCCCGAGGAACGCGGTTCGGCGCTTCAAGCGGGAGCTGCAAGTGGAGGAGGCCTTCGACCAGGACATCACACTAGATGAGCGCAGGGACGACGACTACGAGCAAGAGCTCAGGCGTCTGGCTCCGGCCATAAAGTCTGAGTTTCCCTCGATCGTGCCCGAGAATCAACAGCTTTTCTACGAGCGTCTTCTGCGGATGCCCGGCGGTACCGTGATTATCTACCTGCACGGTAACACGGCTACGCGGGGCAGCGGCCACCGCTCAGAGGTCTACAAACTGCTGCGAAACCTCAACTACCACGTATTGTCCTTCGACTACCGTGGCTACGCCGACTCTGATCCTGTCTCGCCCACGGAGGAGGGCGTGGTCCGGGACGCGATGATGGTGTATGAGTACATAGCGAATGTGACCTCTAACCCGGTCATCATCTGGGGTCACTCGCTGGGCACGGGCGTGGCCACGCATATGTGCGCCAGGCTGGCCCATCTGAAGGAGCGGGCGCCACGAGGCGTCATCCTAGAGAGCCCGTTCACCAATATCCGAGACGAGATCCGGCTTCACCCCTTCTCAAGGATCTTCAAGCACCTGCCCTGGTTTGACTTCACCATCTCGAGACCCATGTACAGCAACCACCTGCGCTTCGAGTCGGACATCCACGTGCACGAGTTTCCCCAGCCCATTATGATCATCCACGCCGAAGACGACGTTGTAGTGCCCTTCCACTTAGGCTACCAGCTGTACCGCATCGCCCTGGACAGCCGAAATCGCGCGTGGGGACCCGTGGAGTTCCATCGTTTTGAACGCAGCAAACGGTACGGTCACAAGTATTTGTGTCGGGCGCCCGAGCTGCCCGGCCTGGTGCAGAATTTCGTAGAAAACTATAGCAAGGCCGTCTATTAGACTCAAGAGGAGTTCCCCTCCATTTTATTTATTTTAATTACTATACACAAGTTAGTCTTAATTTAGTTTTCTACCACCACTACGTTACAAATTCTTCACCTTGTACAAGCAAATTAAAGGAGTCATTTGGATAGAAACAAGAAAAACGATCGTTTTTAATTCAAACGAGAGGGAACGTTGTGAGCCGCGGCAAAGGCCGCGGCTCTACCTTATACCCGGTACTCAGTCAGTATATACATACATACATTTATGAGCCTACGATTTATGAAATTTATTATATGTTCTCAAAAGGGACGAAAATAATATTTAAATTAAAAAAATGAATTTTTTGGAATTTTTATACATGTTTCCATTTTTGTTTACATATGCTTTGTATATCTGCGCCTACATTTCTACATGACATGTATAACTACATATTTGAGACGTACAAGTGTTTAGGACAGAGCGAGAGAGGGAGGGGGCATGAGTCAGCGCTTGGCAGGCGTTGCGTAGCCACTGAAATTGAATTTGTTTCTTCTGGCCATAATATTGATCCGATCTGATCCAGATTCGGTAATCTGGTAGATATGGTAATTTTTCATGATTCTGCTTTTTTGGTTTTCATTTATCTTAAAAATTGTGGATTCCACAGATTTTCGTCTTTTGTGGGGGCGGAAAGGGGCGTGGCAAAATTTTAAAATACACTTGTTCAGGTTTGGTATCACAGGAGCTTGGATAGAAAGTTTGGTTGCTCTAGCTCTGATAGTCTCTGAGAACTAGGCGACACAAAATACGAATGGGCAAAGCGGATGGGGTCGCGTGTGAGAGAGAGCGAGAGGGAATGATGACTTTCGAAATGGTTTTCTTCATTGTAGCTATAATAATGATCCGATCTGATCCAGATTCAACACTCTGATAGAAATGATTATTCGCTATAATTCTGCGTTTTTAGTTTTCTCGTATCTTCAACATTGTATACGCCACAGACTTTCGTCCTTTGTGGGGGCGGAAGGGGGCGGCGTGAAATTTTGAAATTTATTTGGAGTAGTGTGATCACACAGGAGACTGGATACAAAACTTGGTTGCTCTAGCTTAAATAGTCTCTGAGATATAGGCGCAAATGAAGACGGACGGACAGACGGACAGACGGACAGACGGACAGACGGACGGACGGACGGACAGACAGACATGGCTATATCGACTCGGCTATTGATGCTGATCAAGAATATATATACTTTATGGGGTCGGAAACGCTTCCTTCTGTGCGTTACACACAACCGTTATCCCCACAAATCTAATATACCCCTATACTCTTCGAGTACCGGGTATAATTACACTAGTCAGCACGACATGTGGAAAAAAAAGTGAAAAATTTTGAAATTAAACTATGGATAGATATTTAAAACGTAAGTATTATAAATAAGAATTTGTCGTTTTCAAACACAGACTAAGTTTAATGTCCTTACATGATTTTTGTTTTTGACCAATAAAAATCTTTAAAATGTATGGCAGTTACATTATCATTTTCAAAAAATGTTGACGATTGGTTGAAAACAAAAAGTACGTATGTATTACGTATATCCGTTACAAAACGATTGTTGTAATTATATTAAGTATTTGTACACCATAATAATGTGTTTTCTCTGCACATACTGTTCCGGACGTACAAAAAACACTGTTTTTTTTCTTACGTGACATTCTATGCTCACTTACGTTTACGGTTGTTTGAACGAAAATGGGTTTGTTTTGTAGGTATGCTACAGTGGTTTTCTATGAGAGAAAATCGAGATGATTGCACCAGGGCATTTGGTTCATACAACCGATCGCACCGCTGGCTATAGAAAGGTGTGGACAACAGGCAAAAGCAGGCAAAGAAAACTGCAAGGCCCATACAAACCTCACCTCCTCACCTGCTAACCTACATTGACATGAGGTGACTCTATGAAGATTTCATCCCTGCGTAATTACCAGTGGCGTAACTATCACCGGTCTTGCCGGTCTCAGAAACCGGGGCCCCGAGCACCAGGGGGCTTCCAAAAGTGGCAAGATAGAAAAATGTTTTTCGTCTTTATATAGGAAAAATGTTCAATATGGAAAAATAAAAATGTTGGTGTTCTTTCGTTATAAATATTCGTTGCCAGCTTAATATTATATTTCTATCGTGTGTTTCATTTTTCAAATTTTCGCGCTATTTCATATGAGCATGTTTCATTCTTGCCAATCTTTTTTTCTCGCTGTTTTTGCTCAATCTCTGGAAGTTTGTGACACTGAGTATCAAGTGAGTAGTGACAAATATGGTACAAAAACAAACTTGCGTCAACAATCCTTGCTGTTGCATATATTATCATATTTTCAAATCGAAATCATAAGGCTTTGCGACTTGTATGCGGTTTGAATTGCTGGAATTCGAGTTTAAATGTGAATTGTTTTTTGAGGCGCTAATTTTATGGTAAATTTTGGAGTGACGTTCCTCTGGTAAGTGACTGTTATCCTACAAATATTACAGATCATAAGAATAATACTCCATTATTGTGGTTATGTTCTGACATTTCCTTCATTCAGTTTTATTTGTATAAATAAAAAATTCTGCCGGACGACAAATAAAAGTTACACTATCGGGATCGATACAGATCGATAAGTGAAAATTATTTGTCCTCCGTATTTTCAAATTTTCTCATTCTGCAATTTAGTGTCAAACGTTAAAATTGAAGAAGAAAATTCAAAAATTAGAAGTATGTATTTCAAATTTCAATTATTTTCAACAAAACTAAAATTTGGAATCCAAAATTAAAAGAAATTCAAAATTTGAAATGTTAACAACACAACAGGATCTAAAATGTGAAGTTTAGGGCAAGCGTATCAAGAACTACCAAAATTCCGAAATGACTACGAGGGAGCAAAATCACAGGCCATCAAACTAAGTGCGGATTGGAAAGTCAAGGTTGAGTTTCATAGCAAGCGGATCAAGAAAACCATAAAATATTTCGAAGAATTGTGCCAGGACGAAAGACTGTCTGATGGAGAGGCACGATTCCGTGTAAATATTTTCCATGGATGTCTCGATATAATTTGCAATCAATTACTAAATCGGTTTGAAAGTTTGAAGAACGTGATCAAAACTTTTCGAGTACTCCAACCTAAGGAATTGACAAAAATGACGGACCAAGAACTGCACAGTGGAGTGAGAAAAATTTAAATGATTTAAAGAATTCTTCTGATAAGGGCCCCTTAATGAAAATGTGACTGGGGCCCCCATTTCTATAGTTACGCCACTGGTAATTACCATATAATATGTGAGTGTCCTCATGGTATGCTAGGCAACCGGGTGGATTTTACCTTGCATGCGTTGTATTTTCTGGGCCCTTTTGCCTGTTGTCCATACCCTCCTTTTCCTTAAGGGAGCATTTTATAAACTACCATTCTACGGAAGGGCATAGGAATTGATTAAATGTTTGTCCAACGAACGCAATAACTGAGTTTATAAACTTTTTTTTGTATATCTAGTAGGTATGCCAAAATAATCTCCACAATGAAATGTAGTTTATAGTCTTCCTGATACCAAATGTGTCTATCGGGATCGAGACCTACGCGAATACATGTACGGAAATCTAGTTAAATGCATGAATGGGTCAAAAACATTTCAGTACGAGAAAGACGGGTATTTTTAACAATGATTCAGAAGTAGGGTATACCATAGCCTATACTCCGTAAAAATGTGTGCAGTTACCGTGTAGATGCATGCAAGAAAAGGGACTTTTTGTTAACCTTCCTTGCTTAAACCTTGTCTTTGACCGAATCCAATAAACGGAGTTTTAAGACTTGGTCAATCTTGTAGAAAACAGTTTTATTATTTGTTCAGGGCTCAGTATCCTATTCAGCTAATAATATTCGACGGAATATCAAAGTCGAGGAATATGATTTTCATTGGTATTTTTACGGTATATTTTTTAATAAGACCGTAGTTTTTGGTATATTTCTAAAGGTCGGGCGGTATTTTTATCACTAATTCCATGGCCACACTGCCGCAAACAACAATACGAAACAAACAAATTTTTCCTGCCGCTCTAACTGTAATGCTGAATGCTGTCGCGGAAAAATGTCATTGAAAGAATTGAATAGCGTGTGTGGAGTGTGAGGAAACGAAAAGAGTGTGGTGGGTGTGCCGTGTGTGAAGGAGGTAAAACAAAGTGCGGATGCGTTTTCAGTGAATATTAGAGTTAGATTTTAGTGCTGAAATCCGAGGCGTCGCTCCACCGAAACATCCTATCCTCCTCTCGCAAAAAGGTGCATACAACCAACAACCGACAGTGGTGTATTATTATATATGTGTGTGTGTGTGGTGTTGGTGCCGCTCTCCAGCAGAGTTAGTATTATTAACCAGAATTACAACTCTCCTTCGTGCTAAAAAGATCTAAATATACCCAAAACGAAACTCCATTTCGCGTCCTGCACAGCGTTCGTGTAAAAGAGAGGGCAGAAAAAAATTTCGTGTCTCTACTCCTTGAAAAGGAGTTCGCTATCGCTGTCGCCGCCGCCGCCGCCGCTGCTTCTCTTTTTGTCGGCTATCGGTGTTTGTTTCCGTGAATGTGTGTGTGTTTTGTGTGTGCTGGGGAGTAGAAAACCAAAGAAACAAAATTTAATTAAAATAAAAAATTTTCTCAATTACCACAGAGAGTGTAAGAATCAAGTTTCGCTCTGCCAAGCAGAGACGCATTTCTCTTTCTCGTGGGTGGAGAGCGACCCAACCAGCGAGTTATAGAGTGAGGGGGTGGACGAAGAGGCCGAACAGACCCCGCCACGCACCAATACCAACGCATTTTCGCTGTGGAAACGGAATTAACCAAAATGTTGTGGTAAGTTTTCTTTTTGCAACATTTATTTATAACTCTGCAGCTCTGTTCCTGCACTTCTCTTCTCTCCTCTCCTCTCCTCTCTCTATCAGCCAATCCAGTCCAAAACTCCACTATACTTTCTGCGCATGTTTTGTTTTACTATTTTTTCCCTTCCTCTTTGCGCCTATGACTTCCGCTTCTTGCTCCGGCGGCGACAGCGGCGGCGGCGGCGGCTGCTGCTGCTGGTTCATCTTCCATGGCTCTGCCCTGCTCCCTTTCTGCTTCTTCCTCTCCTCTTCTTCTTCTTTCCATACAAACACGCCCTTTTTTGCGCACCTCGTATGCGTCTGTGTTTGTGTGTGTTGATAGAGTGCAGTTTCTAGCCGAATAATTTATGCTTTTTCTCGCTGATTTCCCTATTAAAACTTAAAGTTGTACAAATTAGTGAAATGTTTGGTCCTAGTTTCAGTTCAGTGGTTCCCTCTGCTGGCAGCTTGGCTTCGAACAGCTGTCGCTCTGCTGCCGGCCACAAAACCTGTTTCCCTGCACCTATCGTTTCTGGGTAGGGGGAAAGAGGAGCTGTGCTTTAATTGTTTCTCATGTTACTCTTCCTTCCAGTTTACTCCAGTCTGTCCTTCTTTTCGGTGTTGTTATTCTTCCTCTTCTTGCTCTGTCTAGCTTTATAGAGCATCTGCATTCGCTCTTGCTGCTGATGCCTGCTGGTTCTTCCCCCTTCTTCCACAGTTCTGCCACAAAAACAAACAAAAACCTGCCAATTGAGTTAAGAGAGCACCAGCAACAGAGAGCCAAAGAGAGAGAGTGTGTGTGTGTGTGTGTGTGTGTGTGTCAGAGAGTGAGACGGGGGGCAGAGAACGGAAGATGCGCAGCATGTGCGGGTGGGGCAGCCTTATTTTCTTCCTCTTTTATGTTTGTTTGAACTTTAATTTATGCCCAGGCCCCAGGCCCCAGACCCAGCCTCAGCTCCAGCTCCAAACTGCGGCTTCCTTGTGCCGCAGCCATAGCTGCAGCCACAGCCGCTGGTGCATTGACATTTAAATGTTGCAACAGCAACGATTCCAGCCAAGGCCTGAGCCCATGAAATGGCAGCCAACTTCCATGACTCATTTCTTCTTTTATTTTTTGTTCGCTTTTTGCTGCCAAATGAAGCAGGCCAAAGACCCGCCACAGACACAAACACACACACACCACCAATCGTGGATATACATATAGGGCCAAAACAAAAACCCGTTCAGAAATAGACGAAAAATCCGAGTTACAATTGTAATGGACAATGAGCCGAACGATGGACGCTACAAAATTTGCATTCGACGTGGCTCTTCTTCGCGTACCCTACTGCAGCTACCTACTTGCCCTCCTGGTTGCCTACGTCTGGCGATTCCGCGGGCCAAACCAGACGCAGAATCTGCCACCTGGTTGCATGCAACGAGAATTTCGTCATTGTTCCATTAGAACAGGGGAAAGCATATTGAAGAGAAGAGACCGGTAGAGAGCCAGCCGGCGAATGTCGGTAGCCATTTCATGGGTGTGACGACACAGTTATTTGAACACCGTTAGCCCAGTTCCAGTTCCAGCTGCAGCTCCCTGCCATCACGCTTTCCCTCTCGCTCCCATCAACAGCTGCAGTTGGGGACGTCTGAAGATAAGATAAAAACCAAAGCAAAGCAAAACCAAAACCAAAACCAAAAACACACATGTCCCTCTCCCTCTCCCATCACCACCTTCACCTCCTCAGTCCCTTTATGATTCGCCTTCGTTAATAGCAAACACACAAAATTGTTGCTCCATTTCCATTCCATTCCATTTTATCAGCATGGCATACATATGTATTTTTTTATGTATGCCAGAGAGAGAGAGAGAGAGAGAGAGAGACAGTTGATAGGACACCCTATTCGCTCCCTACTCTACCCCCTCGCTTTTGTTGTTTACATTACGCTTTTGGCAGTTTTACGATGACTACATTTCGGTGAGGGGGTACGCAGGGGGTACGGAAACGAAGTTTTATTCAGAAATTCCAGGTATTTCTCATTGATGCACCACAAAAAGACTGCGGGGGAAAAAAGAGTCGAAAATCTGAATCGTAAACCTGCTCTGTCAATCAGCTCCGTCTGTGACTAACGTGAGTGAAGTGTCGCAGCAGACAGCTTTTGCACGTTGTTTTTGATGAAACAAAAGCAGAAGGGAAAGAGAGACAGAGGTAGAGAGAGAGAGAGAGAGAGAGAGAGAGGGAGAGAAAGAGCGATGTAGAGGCTGGTCTTGTCAATGCATTGAACTCTGAACTCGAGATGCTGGCCCGAGAGTCGAGAGTGGAAAGCCGCCACCCACCCACATGGATGATGCCACACACACAAAATCCAATTAACATTTCCGCATTGTGGCTGGCTATCCACTTCCTCCCACGTTGGCAGTCCAACAACAACAAAAACAAGTGAAATCCAAGCCCAGTCCCAATCCAATCCAATCCAATCCATTCCGTTCCAATTCCAACCGCTTTGTTCCCTCCCATTTCAGTGTGATATATGGAGATGCGGGACCATCATGAGGGGGGAATCAGAATCTTGAGACATCATGCACTCTCTGTCGCTCCGTTACCGCTAGCTTCCTTCCTACTTGAGAGCGAGGAAATGGCTCCCCTGCTGGTGGCACACTTCTGCAGCCTAATGGTTCATTCTTGCCCCAACTGCAATAACTGCAACAACAACAGCATTTAGCATTGCCATTTTCCGATAAACATTTCTATTAAGTATTTGTGGTATGTGCGTCGTCCACTGCATAATTCATGATCCACAGGCAGGCCGCATCGGATCGGATCGTATCGGATCGGATCGGCAATCGGATGTGTGTGGAACGTGTTTGGGTTTGCTTATTAGATGCCAGAACCCCCTTTTTATTCCTCTCCTACCATCTATCCATTCCCCTTCCTCGTCCTCATAGCCATCCCCATTCCCCTACTAATTAATATCTTTTCTTTCACTTCTCCGCTTGTTGATTCAATAATTTGTTATTGTTTATCTTTCTGTTTGGTTTCTTTCTCTTCCTCTTCATCTGCCTCTGCCTCTGCTGGGTTCTGCCTCAATTGAGGAAATGATTTGAATTGATTCTATTCCAACTGGGAATCGGCGAAAACTCTCTGGAACATGAGTCACATGGAGCGTAATGCGTGTGCGAACAGGTTGGGGAATAGTGGGGGAATAGATAAAACGATTCACCTTATCGCAGCGGAATTTTATCATACCGCTTCTATGAGCAGCGTCATGTCAAGCGGCAATTAACTCACAGTTAATAGAGCCCGGGGGAGAGACAGAGAGAGATGGGCCAGAGAAGGCTCTGCTGGAAGATGGATCTACCCTGTAATAGATTGCAATGGATCGACTGCTCTGGGGGTAGCATCATCGTTGAGCATCATCTGCTCCTCTGAGCTAGAAGTAGAATTCACAACGAGGAAAAGCCGCAACCGACTCTGATTAAAAACGAGCATTCAATGGTTCTTTGTGGGGTTGTGGTTGTGGATATATGTATGTATGTACATATGTATGTATGTAGTATGATAATACGATATAAATATATACAGCATAAAGTGTAGATACAACTGAAACGCAAAGAACTGCACAGATAAGCAGAACTGTCGGCAGAAATAAAATTTCGCTTAAGTGGGCAACATTTGAGGCGTTTCGGTGGCATTGTCTTGACGCGGAGCTGCCTCTTCCTCCATAAGGGGAATGAATACGGCGGAGCGGAATAGAAAAAAAAGAGTATACTGTGCAAAGTGGAAGATGAAGCCAGAATGCAAGCCATGAAATGTGAGAGAAGATTAAATGAGCATCTTAGGGAGGGGGTTCCTTCGCCTCCAGTTGCTCGATTCGAAATCTTCGCAGATTCCGCTCTCGCTCAAGTTTTGGACTTTCGCGCGGGAGCTCCACTGTACTTGGCCATGGGCAGCGCGGCATACTCAACCAAGTTGTTGGCCTGGTAATTGCTCTGGCGTTTAACCATTTTTTACGGCCTAGATATTCTCTGCCACAAACAAACACAGAAACCAGAAACGTTGAAAACACGGACCTAGCCCACCATCATTTCTCCTACCTCCTCCTCCTCCTCCTCCTCCTACTTCCCCTGGCCTTACGAGTTGTGTGTGCTTCTTACCACTTCACGGTCTAACGCTTGGCTTGGCTTGGCTTGGTCTGGTACGCGTCCCACCACGTCCCGTTCTGTCCTCGGACCACCGGCAGATGCAGTGCCTCAGATGTCCGGAGCCATACAATTCCCCAGAGTTGAAGATTAATTAAAACGAAATGATGATCTGCGGCTAATTTAGGATTATCTTAAGAGAGTCTTCAGAGAGTAGGGGAAGGCTGCCGTTTCCCATTAAGTCATAGAGTTGGCCAAAAGCATTTTATTTCACTCATAAACAAATGGGTATTTTTAGCCTCTATTCTGGGAACGCATAAAAAATTGAAAGCAAGAAGTTCTGGCTGCTCTTTTTGGATTTTCAAGGTAAATTACGATGTGAAAATTGATCGGCAAAGTGTGTAGAGTGGATGAATGTTGGATCGTTGGGTCGAAGTGCGCAGAAAATTCGTAGAAGGATTGGGACATGTTGCAAGATCGCAGATTCGGGGCTTTTTGGGCGGGCAGCAGCATTGACATGGAAACCCCGAAGCAAGTCTGATAAAAGTGTGGCGTGCCCTATCGTCCGGGGGCCTCGGGGCGAAGGCTTCCCTGTGCCCCGGAAAGAGCTCTTGACTGAGATAAAGCCTATACTTGGCACTGGGATGGAGTGCGATCTACCCGACTGGCAACTACCCTGGAGATACGAAATCTGAGTTGGAATTGCAACAGCCAGCCAAAGTTCCCGCCGAAGCTGATTGCAGAGTCAATCTAGCGACCCTCTCTTGCTCTCTCTCTCTCGCTCTCTCTCTCTTTAGTGCCTTCGCACTTTGCCCAATGGAATTGCAAGCACTTGAAGTGCTTCCGGTCTGAACTTTCCAGCACCAGCACAAGAAACAGAAACAGAAACAACAAATCGCAATGGAATTTCTTTTTGTTTTCAGCTAAAAGCTTCCATAAAACTCACTCTTTGTTTTTCATTCCATTTTCAAGCTTCGTGTTTCTGGAAACGGAACGGCAGAGAGAGGGAGATGCTGCAGCTGCTGGAGGTCCCCACAGGTGGCGCTGTGTGGCTTACACTCTCTCGCTCTCTCTCAATCGGTTCTATTCTTCTTCCCTTTTTCTGCCTTGCAATCTTTCCTGCATTACATTCAGGGTGCATTACGTGGAAGGTGAGGAGCGATCGCTCTGTTTGCCTGCTCTCTTGCACTGGCTTTACCTTCTGAGTGGAGTTTACCTTGCATTGGACCTGTACTTTTTGTAACTTGAACTCTTTTTAGTTTCCCCGCTCTCCCCCTCCGCTACCTTCCCTTCACTATTGTTATTTTTCGCTCAATTGCTGTGACTTGCATCTGCATTATTCCCCTTCCCTTTCGCCCTATGGCGGAGGGCGCCCACCTCCCTCTCTTCTGCTCTCCTTTAGATTATATTATGATTATGATATTTTTATGACGCTCCTCACTTGAACTTTGTGTGGCGGATAAAGTTGGAAGTTGGGGGGGGCCGTTTCATTGTCCCAGAGTTTCCCCTCCGTCTGTCCCCCCTCTGGTCCAGCATTGTTCGAGTGACAGTGTAATAATTTAATAGAGTTCCTCGCCTTTTGTAGTGAGAAATGTTTCACATTCTGTTCTGCTGGTTCTGTCTGGTCTGGCTCTCTTCATAGCGGGACCTTCAATACAAATACATTCTTCGCCACTACGCCACTACGCCACTCCGCACTGACAATTGAAACATTATTCAATAATTATCGGCGTTCTTCCACTTCGAAAAGGGCAGGAAAACACGAAAGATACGATGGAAGAGAAGAAACAAAGATTTGCCGCGCTCCATTAAATGTACGCGTTGTCGGTCGCTGATGCGAGACATGCGAGCGAGCAACAACAATAATCTGAAAAATAATGTTTTCCAAATATGTAGACACCACTTACCCCCCTCCCTCTCCACTCCACTCCCTCTTCAGAAATGTCCGGCACGAATCAGAGCGGAGATTATCGACTCGAGAGATCGGGACGATCGGTTGGCTAGGGTTAATTGCAATGGTGGAGTCTGATGCCCAGCCACGCCCACAATCGAAAGTCAGTGACCCACAAAATGTTGAAACAGCTTCAGCTACAGCTTTGGCAAATTAATATCTTGTAGATACATTTACTAATTTGCAGCTACTCCCGAAGACAACGACAAGAAGATAATCATCATCATCATCATCATCATCATCATGGGGGAGACGATGATGATTTGCCGCTTGGTCAGCTCTGTTCTTCGATATGCCTGGGAGTTTCACTGCCTCACAGTGGCATTCAGGTCATCGGGAATAGCTCCCCATCCGTGCTATGCCAGGCCATCCCATCTATTCCACACATCTCATCCATCCATCCATTCAATTAGTCGTTCATCCCATCGATCGATTATCGCATGTTCTCTTGCCAAATCGATCAATTAGATCTTTCTCCAGCGGCAGTCGGGAGTTCTTCTGACGTACCGCGAAGTACTTGTTCGACCCAAATATGCAGCCAAATTGAAGTATAATTCGACGGGGGCCAACACGTGCACCCGTCCGAGTCCGAGTCCGAGTCCCAGTCCAAGTACCAGTTCCAGTTCCAGATGAGAGACAAAAGCCTGGCCCCAAAACCAGTTACCAGCACCTCCATTGGGAACGGCCCGGGGCCAGCACATCAGAGCAGCGCAGAGTGGTGCAGGGGGTGGCGCATAACAGAAATTATCGCACAAAGCGAGTGGCAAGAAGACAAATGGAATGGGAGGGAATGGCAGCAGCAGCAGCAGCCGCAGCCGCAGTCTAAAGAAAGCCAGCCGGACTTAATAAGGATTTGTTTGGACATTTATGAGGTGCAACTGGCTGTAGGTGGTAGCTGTAGCTGTAGTACTGCAGGAGTTTGGATGGGACATGGGACTGACTTGACTCACCGGAAAGGCCTTTTTATCCTGTGACTAGGACAAAGCGGTTGCTTTTCCCTGACAAATCGTTGGAATCACGCGAACGAGAGGAGTGGTGTGGTGTGGTGTGGTGTGGAGTGGCGTCGGGGGAATGTCGGGGCTGAGTCAACTCCTAACCCACTACCTGACATCATCGCGAGCCGAGGGAAATTCCATGGAAACCGTTGCGTACCGTAAGGAATCCCAAAGTTCGGATCGCATGGTCACGTGCGTGTGAAGAGTTATCGGAAGTACTGCAACCCTTGCGGCGAACTCGCTTGTGCCTTCAGTTCCGGGCTAAATGTCGAAATTTTAACTTGCATTTTGTCATTTTTGCACCCCAGTAGATCCCTGATCCCGCACAGAATGTACATTTACGGGTACCTTCTCCCCCGCGACTCACATAGAGAGAGAAAAGTAGAGAGCATGTCCTGGGGTAGTTGTCCGAAACCACCCTTCTGTGCCTCTTTCTTTTTGGTCTTTCTGTCCTCCCCTTTGGGAGAGTGCGAAATATTCCACTTGTTTTTAATTTTCTCTCTTTCCTACTCTGTGTTTTTGTTGATGTTGTGCTTTTTTTCAAGTGTATTTTTTGGGTAATTGGCCCACCATATCGCTTGGGGATGGCTGCAGGAGGAGGAAGAGCTACATGTGCGTCCTGTCCCCCAGAGGGTGCATGTCCTTCAATGGCTTTTGCTTACAGAAGAATCATTTGTGTGTTTGTCCAACAGACGGAATACGGAATATGCGAAAATTAGCTCGTAAAATGTTATCCCATTAAGAGGACACCCACCCCCACGAGTATTTCCCATTTCCAATTAACGACGGTCGTGCAAGCAACCCTCGCTGTGCCGCTGCCGCTGCCGCAGCCGCAGCCACTCCCACTTTCACTACATCCCTCTTCCGTTGCATAAGGCAAGACTGCAATGTTGCATCAAGACTACTTCCGGCTCCAAAAAAAAGTTGAGCAAGTGCGTGCCACCAGTGAAGGTTTTTCTTTTGGAACGGAACTATGACGTAAGCAGAGTGGGAGAGGGCCGTGGAGCAAGGAGTGGGGCAAACTAGGTCAACATTCTTAGGAAAAAAGCAGAATCAGAAGCTGCTACTGCTACTGCCGCGGGGCGTGGCCGCTGGGTGGGCTGGAAAGGAGGCTGCTGGGCTGCGAGGCTCACCTAGATCTTCTCTAGAGCTCTGACCTGATTCTCTCCTCTTCTTCCCCCTTTCCCATTTCCCAGTTTGTCTCCACATTTGTCATGTAAATTTGCTACCTTTTCCCTCTCCCTCTCCCTCTCTCTTTCTCTGAGTCTTTTGCCTTGTTCTTCATTTTGTGGTCTCTATAATGGAACTATCTTTTGTCCCTGCCCCAAAAGAAAGAAAAAGTAAAAAGCCCACAGCCCCCCTGAGGGTGGTGGGAACAGCGATTGTTGCCGATTGTTACTGGGATTGGGGGGATTCTCGTTCTGGTTCTATTCCAAAGTTGATTGTTCCGCGTCTCGGGGTCGCGGGGTCGCGGGGTCGCGGTGTCTCGTGCTTTCAGCTTTCGATTCGCTGATTATTAATTCAGAGTCGAAGCTTTCACTGCTGCTTCCACGACGATGGTTAATTGATGATCCATCCTGCTTGCTGCCTGCCTGCCTGCCTGCCTGCTGGCAGTATTTTTCAAGGTTCCAATCCATCGATTTATCGATGGAACAAACATGTAGTGGTCCTATACAGAAGCCAGAGCCAAAGATGATTGAAGTTTGTTAGATTCTCAGAGTTTGTTGACCTCCATCGACCTCTCTCTCTCTCTCTCTCTCTTGGCCAGCTTCCACAGAAATTGGTTTGCTCATAACGCAAAATGGCTCATAAAAAATGTATGTGCTACATATGTACATATGTATACTCGTATGTGTACGTAACTATGTATGTGTGCGATGTGTGGCCAAAACGATTTGGCCAATATCAATTCATGTCCATCTGAACAGAAAAACAGAGAAAAGAGTGCGGGCTGCGATTGAATGGTTCCCTTTGGAGAGGCCATAGTAGCATCCCTCGCATCTCTGCTCCTTTAGTGTCTAACGGAAATTGGCAAACATATTGCAGGGTGTGTGAGAGTATGTATGCAGATGGGGATGGGTTTTCCGTTTGGATAAAGGTGTATCCAGTATCCAGACACTCACACGTGTTTGCCTGCAGTTGATTTATGAGACTACACTCGCTTGTGAGACTGCCACTGTATCCTCGCCGACACTTCCTCTCTTCCGCAGATCTCAGAGCTCCAGAGCAGCAGGCAGCCGCACGAGGAACCGACACTCCAGCTAGAGAAACGGTACAGAGCAACGTGGAACGGGATCTGGGAGAAGCAGTGCACTATTCCCCTACCTTTAGAGAGAGAGTGAGAGAAGCAAATACCAGAACGAGAGCCACATCCACAGAAGAAACCAAATTGAAATGACGTAAGTTTACATTCCAGCACTTTGGCAATCAATAGATACTTTTTCTACCCCCATTCATTTAGAGTTCATTCATTCACGTCAATCGCCCGTGAAGGACATTTTAATTATGAATCCCATTCAAATTGAGTTCAATTCACAGATTCCTCCTCCGTCTCCAGATTGATTTTCCTCCACTTTCCACCTTTACGAGTCTGCTTCTGGGCCAGAAAATAACACCATCTTTCAAGGAGTTTATGGGTCAACTTTCAACCTTTTTGTGGCTCATTTGCCCTAGAATTTATGCGAAAGCCCCACCCAGGGGAGAGGAGTGGACGGTGGACGGTTCCTTCCTTTTTTTATATAATTTATTAATCTCCATAATTTGTTTGTTTGGTCTAACGCGGGGTGCGGCTACCCATTTGGCTTCCCGTTTGGGGAACTCTCTCTTCCGATCCGATGTCTGTTTGCTTAGTCAGGGCTAAAACAGCCCCCCACCAACCTCCCAGACCTCCCAGACCACCCAGACCACCCCAACCCCCTACTCTCGATAACGGAATTGTGAATAAGCAAAAACGCAGCCAGTTTGCGTTTTATTTTTTGGGCGTGTCATCATTTTGATGTCTCCAAGGAAATCCGGCCCTCGCTTTAAACTGAATTTCAGCTCAGGGGCTGCTTTATTCCTCGTATTCCTCGTATTCCGCGGTCCGTGGTCCGTCTGCGGTCTATCGTATTTCGCTCATAATGTGCATGTGGATCCCAGTTCCAATTGCGCCGCTCGATGGGTAACATTTGTCCCACGGACCACGGATCGCAGCTGCTCGGAGAGGGTCCATTAAGGTACTCGTAAAAACAAAGAGAGGGGCGGATGGGATAGATCTGGCGCCAGACCAGACCCAAGTGTTTTGTTCGCATTGGATTGGGATTGGGATTCCCCTCTCATTGTCAAATCATTAATTGGAGGAGCTCTTATCGATTGCATTAGTCGAATGGATTTGAGTTTTGAGTGAGGCCTAGAACTTCTTCTGGGAATCTGTAGAGGGACGGGACCAAAAACAGAGCCCAAATATTCCACAATGTAACTGCTCTTTATTTCGACTTTCGACAAACGAAATGAGTTTCGGGATCTTTTATTTGTGTGTTGACTTCATCCACAGAAGAGTGCTTTGTAAAAGTAAACACCGTACAGTGTGTACAGTGTGTACAGTGAGCCCTCCACAAACAGACAGACAGACAGAGATTGGGGTGCAGGTTGCTGCCCACAGATGAGGCAAGACTTCAGAGTGGAGAGGATAGTGTGGAAGAGTGCGACGATTCAAGTCGATTCCAATTAGCTGACTGCACCACAGCACCAGCACCAGCACCAGCACAAGCACTCTGCACATGCATTCATCTATCCATTCATCCTTCCAACTCATCACCTGTGTGTGTTTGTGTGTGCGACCCAAATTGCAATCTCTTGTCGTCGTAGGGATTATATGATGGAGCTGCCATGGATGTAGCGACTGGCAGCAGCAGGAAGCGCTCCTTCGTGTCGTGCTTATCGCGCAGTGATATTCGATATTGATTCCGGGACGCGTTCCGTTCCCTATGGCTGTTTGCCTTGAGTAAACTGTTGCCAACTCCTGACTGACTCGTCGCCCAGCCATGCCCCGTCCCGCCCTGCCCTCCGGCTGGCAACCTACTTTCTGTGATTGCTCACATGTGGGGCCTTTTGTTTGGCTTGTCGCTGTCTGCCTGCGGGTCCCCGACCCCCCATATGGATATGGCTGGCCAGACACACAAGCAATGGAAAAGGTATTACCGAAAATCAGACAACAGAAAAATATTTAGTTGCCAAATCATTTAAGCCGCAGCACACGCTTAGGCCTAGACCACCATATTCTCAGAGACCCCGGACCGAAGCTCAGCGGAGAGGAGTGGAAGGGCGTCGTCGACGAGTCCATTCTGACAAAGCCGTTAAAGCTATACGATAATCTGCTGCCTCAAATCGGGGCAGCAGCAATAGCAAAAAGCATTCAGAAGGGTCCACAATAATGGTAATTGGAAATTACGTTTAAGAACGTAGAAGAGAAGAGAAGTTGAGGGGAAAAAAGCCGAAAGCCGAAAGCCGAGATTCTGAAACGCTGAAACAGATCTGAAGCTTAAGACCTCTCCGGACCAGAGCACACTGAGAGCTCAGCTCCGGCAAGTCGCGAGATTTAAAAATTGTATATGAATTTTTCATAGCATGCCACAAGCTCTGCACCGCACCGCTATCCCCCCCTTCGCTTTCCGCCGCCAAAGAACAGTTGAAAGAGGAAAACAGAGGGAGAGAAGGGAAAGAGAAGAAAAAATACTTGTAATAGTCACTCGAGGGGGAAATACGAGTATAAATTATTGAGCTCGTTTCTTAAGTAATTATCGCACTGACGGACGAATGAATCCAACAACTGACTAACTGAACGGCAGACTGACGGACTGACTGACGGTCATGAGACGTTGTCGCTGTCTAAACCAAAGATTGCCAGCATAGGCTGCCCTCCAGCTTCACTCTGAGGCTTTTTGTTTCTGGAGCTCTCTTTGTATACCCTTTCGAAATGTAATATACATTTTTGAAGAGACTTGAACTATTCGTAAGAATGTGAGTGTATGCATACTGTCCATTACAAGGTTCAAAGATCGTCTTCCTATTAACCGATCTGCTCCACTACCTGCGCATCTCTCTGGGTCGGTTCCCATCGTCGGTTACCATCTCTCATCCAACGTCATCTCATCATTTCTCATTATTTTATTGACTTTGAAGAGTAATTATTTGCCTTTTAGACGGCCTTAAAGTACTCAAACAGAGCAGGTATTCCACTCCCGAGAGCTATAGGTTGTGCTCTCTATCCATCCTCGCACTCCGGCTCATTCTCTCATACTCTCTCGCTCCCGCTCTCTCTGTTGGCGATTGGCTTTGCGAGAGAGTGAGAGTGAGACTAGTCGTCAGGGCAGAGAGTTGTCTTGGCCTCGACTGGTGCGAGTCGAATGCCAGCAGCCAGCAGCCAGAGCCGTTTCGTTTCGTTTCGAGCCGCAGTCTCAATCTGAATCGCGGTTTCAGTTGAATCGGACGTGGCACAAGAGCAAAGACACCGGACGCCTGATAGATCCAAGATCCGAGTGGGAAGAGGCAGAGGCAGAGACAGAGACAGAGGCAGAGGCAGCGGAGCCTAGACAAACATAAATTGGATATATCTGAGATCTTTGATAGCTGATCGTTGATCGTCGGTCGTCAGTTTCCGAGTGTTTTTGTGTGTCTGTGTGCGTGTTCGTGTGTGTGGGATCGTGGGATCCCAGCTGTGTGCGTGTCTGCCGCCTCTGCAAATATTGGCCAACAGTTAATGGCCATGAAGAAACTCTATGCCAAGACCTCGTTCAGCAGCAAGAAACCCAATGCCGTGGTGGCCTCCTCGGGCCCCATCCTGGCTTACCACCAGCCATCCGGCCTCGCCGGCGGCATATGCGAGTTCCAGGCCCAGAAAGGTGCCCCAGTGCCGGCTCTAGGTACTGCCTCACAGCCCGCCGCAGAGGTGATCCGTCGCAGCCAGAGCCTGCACCGCGCTAAGAGTCAGGGTCTGTCCGAGTACTATAGCATCGAGGAACTACAGGAGCTGGATCTGCTCGACTACCGCCACCCCATGTATCACCATTACCAGCAGCAACAGCAGCAGCAGGAGCTGCTCCTTCGCCAGCGGTCAGCTTACCACGAGCACGAGCAGCTCGTCCTTCAGCTGCCGAAGGCCGCCAGTGGCGCCGCTCCCATCTACGAAGCTCCCCACCAACAACACCAGCGATCCGTCCATGATCAGAAGTTGTATGTACAGCCATCATCTGTCACAGTTGCAGCACACACGATAGCCACTCCAACCACATCCACATCCACATCAACATCCAATTCCGCCTCTGGATCCAGTGCTTCATCCTCCTCCTCGTCGTCGGTTATATTTTCCACTCTACGCAAATGCGTTTCCCCCTCCAACCCAACGAACTCTAGCACGTCGGTTGCTCCTACCTTCTGCCCCACTTCTTCCTCGAGTGGCGCCACTTCCTCTTCCTCCACTTCCACTTCCTGCTCCTACCCTTCTAAGGCTGGCCCATCGAGACTTGGCTGTTCCATGTCGTTCTCAATTAGAACAATCCCATCATCATCATCATCATCATCAACACAGCATCAACAGCCGCAGCAGCATCCATACAAACAGCATCTCTATAGCAACATAAATCATTATCTGCAACAACAACAACAACACAACAACATGCAACACAACATACAACATCAGAATCAGCGACGAATCCTCCCTCAGCGTCGCCATAATTCGGTCAAAGATAAATCCATTGGGGGCATGACAACAATTTTTGCGTATGTTTTGAGCCCCGATTCCAATCAACAGTACTTACTACTACTCTTTCCCCTCTGCCCCTCTTTCCCCTCTGTGTGGCTTGCCCTTTGGCCAACGTCCTTGGGGGCTTGGGTGTTGAATGGGTGGGGGGTGATGGGTGGTGGGTGGTGGGGAATCTCTGGCACGTAGCAGCATAGTATGTATGGCAATGGCTGAAAGAATTCGTCATCTCAGCTTCGCTCTTGATTCTGTGGACCAGTGAGAAATCAAAGAATTGGCTTTTACTGCTACGTACACGTCACTATGCCCCATCCCCACTGCCACCGCAGTCATAGCGGCCCCCACTTAATCATAATTATAATTTAACGCCAATTAAGCTAAAAACCACTTTCGTGTGTGCACCACAGAAGCACACAACACAACGAATCTGCATGCAGCTTAACGCACGAATAAGTAAAGTACCCCGCCGTGCCCAATTTCACCTGCCACCCATTCCCCTTACCAGTCCCCTTACCAGTCCCATTCCCATTCCCATTAAACACCGCCCGCTCCACCTCCCAAAGAGAGCAGCTCAGTGCACAGCAGCTCAGAGCTCGCAGTTTTAGGCTCCCAGATCTTGAGTGCGCTGCAGAGCCACATGCTCATTTGTTTGCCAATTTTCGTTTTCTAGGATTACTCACCTATTACCAGGGGTGGCTGAGGGGTGCTGAGGTTTGAGGGGAATCACAAGCTTCACTTCACTTTCGTTGAAATGTTGCAACGAATTCGAACCAAATCGAAGCCTCAGCCACAGCCCCAAAGCAAAGCCCCCGTCTGCTCACCCCGCGACTTGTTATAGTCGTTATATAAGGCTACGGACTGGGGGTCTACAGCACAGCTGTGGCCAGAGCTCGGGTTCGCACAGAGATTTCTGGCGTCTGGTCTGTCTGGTGTCTTCGGTCTGCTCCGTCTCTGCTGCGGACTCCATTTAAGTGCAAAACTACTCGCGGCTTTTGGCTTGGACCAGGTCTCGCGAGTCTCAGCTCAGAGCTAGAGTCTGGCTGAGGCGAGAATTCTGCAGACTCGACTCGTTTTGTGGTCGTTTCTCTCGCTGCTGCTGCTGCTGCTGTCATTATCTCTTTCCCCCAGTAACACACAACTCGGAACAGTGCAAGACAGCAAAAAATAAAACAGGCAGAACCGAGTCGCGAGGCAAGTCAACAACTCGTCATCGCCTTTGCATTTTTCCAATGAAGGCGTTCGTTCGTTCGTTCATTTGTTCATTTGTTGTTTGCCTGCCCCATGTTTGCTCAAGTACCCGATCCGATCCGATCCGATCCGACCCGATCCCCTTTCCCCTTTAATTGTCAACTGAAGAGAAAAAGGAAAAATGCTAAAGGTTGCACATCAGAGCCGCAGCATATTAGAACTTTCATTAGAATCATTTAATCGCTCCGTGAGACTCAAGTCTCAAGACGGAAGACTGTAGACTGTAGACTGTAGACGGTAGACTGTTGCATGACAGGTGTGTGAGCAATTCCCTTCGACGGCAAAGAAATGCATTGCACTTCCTGTGTTCTCCAGTTGTGCAGTGGGGTGGGGGGAGGGACTGGGGGGATAGACATATAGATAGATCAGCACACTCGGGACGTGGTGTCTCGTGTGAAAAGTGTATGTATCGGAGCGGAGCGGATCCATAGAGGAAGAATGTCAAATGACATGCTGTTTCTCGGAACTGTCTCTGGGATATATGTACATCCATTTAGAAATTGTTATTGATTCCTCATCTTGAGAATCTCTTCCTTTGAACTCATTGCTACATCCCTCATTATATGTATTATCATTCTGCGCTCACCATGCTCCTCTCCTCTCCAATCCTCTCCTTCTCTTTCTTCTGATTCCAGTGAGCAGAGCATTATCGGGGCACGCGCCTCTGTGATGGTCTACGACGACAACCAGAAGAAGTGGGTGCCCTCGGGAAGCTCGTCGGGACTGAGCAAGGTGCAGATCTACCACCACCAGCAGAACAACACATTCCGGGTGGTGGGACGGAAGCTGCAAGACCACGAGGTGGTGATCAACTGCTCGATTCTGAAGGGGCTAAAGTACAACCAGGCCACGGCCACGTTCCACCAGTGGCGCGACTCCAAGTTCGTCTACGGCCTAAACTTCTCCAGCCAGAACGATGCGGAGAACTTCGCCCGGGCCATGATGCACGCGCTGGAGGTAAGTCTTGTCACTCGGGGCGCTTCCTCATCCATCTCTAGTCCGTCTCTCAATCGCTGCAGGTGCTCAGCGGCCGGGTGGCCAACAACCCGGGCGGACAGCCCACCAATGGCAACGGATACGAGGAGGATATGGGCTACCGCACCATGACTAGCGAGGATGCGGCCATTCTCCGGCAGAACAATGGCATTGCCGGCCACATCACGCCCTCGGCCCAGACGCCCACTTCACAGACCAACCAGAACAACATACCCCAGAGTCCGCCGACGCCCCAGGGCCACCATCGCACCAGCAGGTGGGTAACAGTGCCATTCCTCATCCATTGCATCAGGGATCGGGGATTTATCTCTCTGATTCCGCACTCAATCGCGCACTCATTAATCCATACTCTCACTCTCTCATCCTCTTGCTCATGCCTCATCCTTGAACGTGATCCTCCGCTGAAAATTGCTCACTAAAGGAATTCCCTTAGCGCACCGCCAGCCCCCCAGGCACAGCAGCAGCAGATGGCCCCACCAGGCCCCCACTACGGTCCAACCACCGGCAACGGACCCACGCCCAACGGCCTACCGTCGCAGGTGAACCCACAGATCCCTCCGGCCCCTGGCCAGGCCCAGCAGCAGCAGCAGCAGGCGCAGCCCCAACAACAACAACAGCAGCCGTACCAGCAGCAGCAACCCGTCTACGTCGCCCAGCAGCAGCAGCAGATGGTCCAGGCGGGCTATCCGGGTCCCTCTCAGGTATGTCCCAAGCATGTCCCTGCCAGATTCCTCATTTCGATGCCACGTGTTTGTCTTTCTGTTTCATTTCATCCGCAATTGGCTTGATCCACCCCTCTTGATCCACCTGAACCCACCACCAATGCTCCAATGAACCAATGAACCACCAGCAGTACCAGCAGCCGCACTACGTGCTTTCCAATTCTAATCCCAATCTCAATATGCATCAATACCCGACACAGCCCCCACAGCAGACTCTGCCGCTGCAGCAGCCCCAGCCGCCGCATCAGAACGGGGGCGGACCAATCTACGTGGTATCGCAGCCCGGCCACGGACACGGTCACATCCCGACTTCAGCCAGCGCCAACAGCGTCGTCTACGCCAGCCAGCAGCAGATGGTCCAACAGCAGCAGCAGCCGCCACAGGCGCCGGCCATGCCCGCTCCCGGCTACGGTCCGCCCCAGCCACACCCACAGGCGCCGCCGCAGCAGCAGCAGGCGGAGAACCCTTATGGCCAGGTGCCGATGCCACCACCCATGAATCCGTCACAAGGCCAGATCCCTCTGAACCGCATGAGCAGCCAGGTCGGCCAGCCCGCTGCTCCAGCCCTACCTCCGCCACCACCCACCTTCGGCGGAGCTCCGCCAGCGCCACCACAGATGTTCAACGGAGCCCCGCCTCCGCCACAGCCGCCGGCTCCACCGGCGCCGCCAGCCATGGGCGGACCACCAGCTCCGGGTGGTCCCGGCGGTCCTGGCGCCCCTCCTCCACCGCCTCCGCCCCCGGGGATGAGCGGAGCGCCCAAAAAGGATGACCCCCAAGCAGATCTCATGGGCTCGCTGGCCTCCCAACTGCAGCAGTTTAAGCTCAAGAAAAATAAGGTTAGTGGAGGACTCATCTTCCAGCATTTTATTATAACATATAATAATAATATTACCCTTATCCTTCACAGTCCACGACCTCCGCTCCGGAGAACAGTGGCAGCAGCACCTCGAGTGGAGGCAGCGGAAACTATGGCACTATCGGACGCAGCTCCAACGGCATGGCCTCCATGATGGACGAGATGGCCAAGACGCTGGCGCGGCGTCGTGCCCAGGCCGAGAAGAAGGAGGTGAGCGCGCTGAAGTTTTTCCAGCTTTTCCAAGAAGCTCATTCTTTGTTCGTTCCGTTTTTAGCCCGATCCTGAGCCCGAGGTGAAGCAACGTCCGTGGGAGAAGTCCAATACGCTGCCCCACAAGCTGGGCGGCGGCACCGGAAGCGGTTCTGGGACGAACGGTCCGAACGGCAGCTCTGGTGGAGCTGGCAGCAACACAACGAACAGCGGCGGAGAATCGCCACGACCCATGCGAAAGCGCTTCGGCAGTGCCAGCGAGGAGACCATTCTGAAGGTGAGAAATCTCTTGGATTTCGCCTTGAATTCGGCACAAGATGCTAATTCTTTCTATTGTCTGACAGGTGAACGGCGATGGCCTTTCCCTGGCACTGTCTAATGGAGACTTGGACTCATTGAAGGCTGAGATAGTACGCGAGATGCGACTGGAGATCCAGAAGGTCAAGATCGAGATCATAGATGGTATGTGGATCTATTCCTTCTCCGATCTGCGGATGGTGCCCACTAATACTTGTATTTCTTACAGCTATCAAATCGGAGTTTAATCGCAGATAGATCAACATATTATCAGGATATGCGTAGCCCACGCACTCCCGATGGTCCAAGTCGAAGGAGCAGCAGCAGATGTCGGATGCACTCGGGGATCGAGGGAATGGAGAGTGAGGGCATGTGCATAAATACGTACACAGAAAAGATACATACGAGTAAATATGTATAAAGCATATGCTCTAGGTTATATGTAGGGTTACATAAACACAAAAACACACACAAACGCAGAATAGGCGGATGAGGAGGAACTTTAGTCAAAGTAATTATATTTTTAGTGGGAACTGCTTACCGACTTTTAAGTTACGTCTACGTCAATATACGGCGACCCTAAGTATGTATGTAATTAACTCTACAATTGTACATTATTTTGCATAAGTCTAAACCAATTTTAGTTTGAGAGCCAAAATTCTTTCGTTTCTGTCCTCTTCTGTCCTCTCCCAATTCCTCGCTCCCACCAGACGGATTCGTTTTAGTTTGTCCTCTGTCCCTTGCCCTACCTGCCGAATGTTTTTGAACAATTTTTGTAATACATACCATTTTGATGTATCCCTCTGGATCGGTGCACGAATACACACACACGAATATCCTATATGCATACGTACATATAGAAGGACACAAGTTCATATATACATAACTTTATATAGTACCTATATATGGTCATGGCATACTCATTAACCAAACCTAAAAGAAATTAAGTATTACGATTCGAGACGAAACAAAACTATTCCACAAATGTCATCCATCAACGCTCTCTCTATCTGTCGATTTATCCATCTCTCATACTCCACCAGTCTGGTCTGTGCATGTCATGCATTTCCCTCGGATATACCGACACCAATTTCCTAAGCACACGATCTCATACGAACTCAATTTAAGCCACATCGGAACAAGAACCAGCAAGTCTTCAGAAAAAAACAAACATCAACAGTTCAAAGCGGAATTGAGTGCGGTGTTCAGGACTCTGACTCTCGAGCAACTTAGCGTTAGATACACAAGTAAACATGCATAACCCCTGCGATCTATACGATCTATACAGCGAAATTAGAAAGCTAAATTAACAATTGACTGCTGCGTATTATACATAAATATATATATACTATATATATATAAAGGAAAGCCACTAAATATTGTACACTCCTCCCCAGATTTGGCGGTGGGCGAGCGCCTTCCCGCTCTATCTTGAACATATGAGTACCGATTTCAACTTCCATATACATACGACTAAGACTAAATAGTGAAATTATTGAATGAACGCAGATAACGATGATGCGGTTGAAGATGAGGCAGAGGAGGATGCGTAGGAGGAGCAGGAGAGTTTAGTTCTTAAGGCATAAAAAAGTGAAATTGTTTATTAAGTGGACAAGAAATTTATTTATACATCGGATCGGATCCGATTGGATCGGAGTAGTTGTTTATAATTCGAATGCATACAAATATTTTAGTTTTCTGTAATTTAACGATCATTTTATGTCGTACATATGTATGTATATTGACTGTGCAAGATGGCGTCGATATGCAGATGTGTGCGTATGAGTATATAGATTATATGGAATACCTAGTTATATGGCGGCCAGACGCGGTCAGTCCGAGGCGTATGTAAATGTTATGATTTTTGTATTTTTATATATGATCTTTGCTGCAGCATTGCGGCAACAATGGCAGGCAACAATTTAATATTAAAACACACGTAAACTATTTTAAACAAGAGAGGAGATCGAGGATACCGGTGCGCGGAGCGAGCGCATACTTTTTATGTATTAAATTAAATATATATTATACACTTATATACAAAAACAAGAATATTCAATATACATACGTGGCGATGCGGATGCAGATGCCGATGCAGACAAGGATTACGAGGAAACATTGAGCAAACATTGACTTGAGATCAAAATATATATAAAATAAATCAGCAACGGATTCATTTAGAACTGTAAGACCGGATGTGTAGCGGCGGAGGAGTCGAGGCGATGCGAAAGGGATAGAGGCGCAAACATTATATGCATATTCAACAAAAAGAGCATACACTGAAATAAACAATCAACGTTTGTATGTGAAAACCAATTGAGAATGTTTTTTTTCTAAGTTCTTTGCGGTAAACAGTGGTATTGATATATATATATATATATATATTTATATGGGGTAGCGACATATCTCCGCGCGGAGATATGACGCTTTCAAACGACATAAGCCCTCCCGAAAAAAGCGACATAGCTCCGCCGGCAAAATGTACTGCGCGGAGATATGTCGTCGGAGATATGTCGCTATGCCATTTATATATCATCAGGTGTCCCCCACTGTCAGTCATGTCATGGTTCCACCTGACCAACGGAGCCACAGGCTCAAAAGTAATCTGCTGAACAAGGCAGCAGATGAGAGAAGCTCCCACTAAGTCGAACGTCAATTCAACGGAATCAATGTAGTTAAAACGGAATTTAATTTCTGTGCCAAACTGCATTAACACGACATTTTAACGGTAAATGGTGTATTATTTTAGTTACTCCTCGACTTCAGAATCCTGTGGGAGGCATAAATATATAATAAGATGTGTCATATAATAATAGAGATATAATAAGATGTGTCATATAATAATAGAGCAGGCCACGCGATTTTTTTTTAAACAAATTTTTGCCTGCGGCGCTATTGCTTCTCTATTATTATATGACACATCTTATTTTATAACTAAGTTTTGCCTTTTTTTAAAGACTCAAATAGCAATAAAAACAAACTGCACAAATATTTCAATTGCTTTGTTATTCATTGTCAGTTTTCCTTAAAATTAGTGAGCTGGGATGGGCTTGGCTGGGCTTACGATTCAAAGAGCATCTCCATGCACATGGTCTTGAGTGATCTGTGGCGACAAGCAACAGCCATAGGAGGATATCGACCAATATATGGAAATTGAAATAATAATTTGATTCATTTAAGGAAAAAAGGAAAAAAGTTACCTCAAGGCAATCGCGAAAAAACAAACATTTAAAACAAAGTTTTTTAGATCGCGATAGATCGCTTGTGCAGTAGAGACGTATCAGCGGACGCATTCATTTCGTTTTCGACTATTGTTTTCTTATCAGCTTCGCAGCTGCAGCTGCAGAATTCTATAAATATAACTTTGCGGTATATCTGTAAGCAACAACAACAAAAACACGAGCACATATTAAGCTATTACTTCAAAAAGACATTTATATTCTCCGCGGGTGCTATTGCACTCAGGGGAATATATAAAGCCTGCAATCACGATGCTCAATAGTGAAAATATCGATATGGCTACTGAAGCCGAAAGGCATAACGCAACGCTCCAAACTCAACCTAATATTTTGTACAAATCAATAGATTTGTCACTTGGTGCAAGACTCCAGCGGTAATAACCCAAAGCGAAAACTCGGCTCACCACAAGCCATTAAGAAAAAATTGTTTTTGAATAAACAACCTAGCACCAGTAAAGCTGCAGCTGAAGCTGCAACTGAAGCAGCTTCGCAGAATCGTTATGCGCTGTTGGACGACGACGACGAGGAGGAATTTAGTGAAACGCTTGAAGCCCCGATATTAACTGGTCAGCCAACACAACAATCAAAGCCTCGACCTCCTCCAATTTGGTGCACAAGTATCAAAAGCATAGTAAAACTACAAGAATTAGTAGACCAAGTGATCGACCC
Organism: Drosophila algonquin; assembly: GCA_035041765.1. NCBI lineage: Eukaryota > Metazoa > Arthropoda > Insecta > Diptera > Drosophilidae > Drosophila > Drosophila algonquin. Next base: position 2,355,311 of record JAWNKY010003561.1, read on the forward strand.
AAACTCTTACGTCATTAAACCAAGACGAAATGACATTGGAATTCTAACCAGCTGCAGTGATGACTACCGTGCTGTCATAAAACACCTCTTCCCATTGGGATTGCAATTTCATTGCTACCAACTGAAGGAAGACAGGCATTACAGAGTCTGCTTCAAAGGACTTCACTCCAGCACAAATTTCCAGCAACTGAAAGAAGAACTCGAATCTAAAGGTCATAAAGTTCAAAAAATTTACAATCCGCTAAGCCGCATTGACAAGAAACCTCTCAATTTATTCTTTATCGACTTAGCACTGGCTCCTGATAATAAACAAAACCTACACCTGCGCGTTGCTTGCAGGCAACGCTGCACTGTTGAGCTTCCGAGAAAGTTTAATGTCCTGACACAATGCCACCGTTGTCAGGAGTTTGGACATACTCAGAGATACTGTCATAAAGTTGCAAGATGTGTAAGATGCTCTGGTAAACACGCAACCATGGACTGTTCTACGGAACCACCAACTTGCTTCCACTGTGAGTTAGACCACCCAGATAATTACAAGGGCTGTAAGGAATACAAACGCCTACTTAAACTACAGACTCCAGCTCGCAAACTTAATCCAGCATAAAAGCCAGCAGTAGCTCACAATATCAGAATTATTGATAACAAAAACAACAACACGGCCGCGAAAGTTCAACAACCGCCAGGGGAGTATCTTATGCGCAGGCAGTCCGAGGTGAAAGAGCACGCACAGACACTAGCACTACTGACTCAGGTATCTTGGAGATTTTAAAACAACAACAGAGGCAGTTTGATGCCATTAATGTAGAGCTCAGGGCAATGAGGGAACTGCAATCCCAGCAAGCAAACATACTGACCAGCCTTATGGCTCTCATCACTAAACTAGGACCCAAATAATGACTCTCCGTGTGGGCATATGGAACGCCAATGGCCTTAGTAACAAGGCTCAGGAATTGGCCGTTTTCCTCTCACGGAAGCACATAGACATTATGTTAATAGCTGAAACCCGAGAATGTCCCACAACAAAAATCTTCGGATACGAACACTATCAGGCGCACTTTTGGTGTTCTTTCGTTATAAATATTCGTTGCCAGCTTAATATTATATTTCTATCGTGTTTTTCATTTTTCAAATTTCATTTTTCAACCTAAGGAATTGACAAAAATGACGGACCATGAACTGCACAGGGAAGCTGTGCAGATACTTATGCAGAAGACATCGGCGACAAATTTCCTGAACAGTTGTTATCTCTTCTATCATGTCTCAAAAAACAAATTGAAAAACTCAGTTCTGTCAAGCAACTTGCAAATTTGTTAATTATTGAAAATGCTGCTTTATCTTCGAGTTTTCAAGAAGTTTGCACAGCTTTGATTTTATTTTTAACTATTCCAGTTACAATTGCTACAGCTGAAAGATCCTTTTCAAAATTAAAAATCATAAAAACTTATCTTCGAAGTACCATGGGCCAAGAGCGTTTGAGTAATTTGAGTATTCTGTCCATTGAACACGAAATGGACGTGGAGTGGGGGTGGAGTGAGAAAAGTTTGAATGATTTAAAGAATTCTTCTGATAAGGGCCCCTTAATGAAAATCTGACTGGGGCCCCCATTTCTATAGTTACGCCACTGCCGAGGTCACACTGGGATTTCCGATACCAAGAGCCACCAAAGTAAAATATCTGGGCGTCACATTTAACAGACGACTGGCATACGGCCGAAACATCACTCAGAGAGTCAAAAGCTGCAAATTAAAGTTAAAAAAATTGGACTGGATGCTGAAAAGTTCTAGCAAATTGTCGCTTCGTAGCAAAAGAACAATTTACACCAGTCTTCACATACGCTCTGGGGAACTGCTGCGAGGACCCATATAAAACGACTGCAAACGATGCAAAACAAGGCCTTGAGAAGATGGACTGGAGCAGAATGGTTTGTTAGAAACGAAGTCTTGCATAATGATATCAATATCCCTACCACAGCTGAAGTAATTGGACGACACAGCTCAAGATACAGGGATAGGCTTACTACTCATCCAAACCAACTTGCAACAAGCCTAGCCACAAATACAAATAGGCGAAGGCTCAAAAGACTGCACCCATTACACTCTCGAAATGAAAGCCTTTAGAAACTGTAAATTGTAATTTGTAAACTAAACAGTCATAAATTTCAAGTTAGAGATAAGTTTGATACTCATAGTTACAAGGGCTCAATGTTAAGGTTACCTAGTTATAAATGCGCTATAGAGTTATAAGACAAGAAGCTGCATCAAATAAATGAAATTAAATTAACAAAGTTTTGTTCAAGTTCTCCCGCACTGGTGCGTCTAACAGCACGCTGTAATCTATTAGATTTCCCTAACAGTGCGCTGTAGTCTAACAGAGAGAGAAAGAGATAGTAGCTCAAAGTAGAAAAGCAAAACTCAGAAAGAAAATTAACTTTGGTATTTTTTCTGCATTGCACCAACAAAAAAAATCTATACTAAAACTGAACTTTAAGATACAGTTCAAGCTACTCTCTTTCGCTTCATTCGTTTCCCTCATAATCTCCCTTGTTAAATACTCACAGTTAACGGGCTGTGAGCAGTCTCTCTTTCTCTTTGAGTGGGAAAAATTTAATGGGATTTAAAAAAATCCCTTACCATTTGCCGTCAGGAGAAAAAATCCCAAATGAACATGTGAAATGAAAACAACCAACCGACGAACCAAAGCTTATTTCATACACCCCAACCGACAGACCGACAGCTTATTTCATACACGAAAAATTTCATGGAATTCGAAGAGTAAGGTTGGTTTTTTTTGCTCCCGGAAATCTCGTCGAAAATTAAATAAATAGCAGCGGCAAAAATTGTACCGTACCATTCTTAAAAACAATAAAATAATTAAAACGAAAACAACTAAAAAGTCATCAAGTCAAGTTTATTCGTGTGTGATTGTGTATACGTTGGACTGCATTGGTAGTGGAATTTTGGCAAGAACCGCAAATATTTAAAAGCGTTGCAAAAACAAAATACAATTTACATATAAATGTGCACATAAAACAATATGTGTAGAAATGTCGAACTCGAAAAAAGCTAAAATCAAACGGTATTAGAACTACTGAAACAACAACAACACATCCGCAGCATCTGCATTGAAGCTGCAAACAGCTGATATCGTTCTCATAGATACTTTTTGCCGCTGTGCCGCTGTGCCGAATGTTGGCCAAGTTTTTTGTTCATCTGCTGGCCTGGCCTAAACTGTGGCTGGTGGCCCAGTAACGTGGCAGTGAAAACTAGATAAATCTAAATAACTAAGTCATTCGTATGCCTCTCTATAAATGTTTGGGTGTGTGTGTGTGTCAATGTAACGGCAAACACCAAGCAAAACAAGTGGAGCTCCAAACATTACGATTTCTTATCGCAAGACATTGAGCATTTGAATTTGAATAACACGAGAAACGAGTTTCAACAAGCGGAAGCAACCCTCAAATGCATATACATATGTAGCATTGAACTTTATTTATGTTTTATGTGAAAAAAAGATGTGACAAAAGATCCATTTGTGTGTCTCTCTCTTTTAGTTAATTTTACGTGCCTTTGTAAAATTCACCACACCTCTACTCGCCCCGCCACGCCTCCTCGACGCCTCTAATTATTTGGCATTCAAAGGAGCAACGAATAAAGTGATAAAAGCACGAAATCCAACATCCAAAGATCTTTCCCGCTTTGCCGTCACGCAAACAGTGCCTTAAAAAAGAACGAAAGAGATTACTAAACGGCGTTATTACTAAACGAAAATAATCGGCAACGTTTTGGTTGATTCGTCCCATTTGTGAGAAATAGGCAGTGCTAAAGTTCTGGCTAGGAATACTTCCTTCCTCTACCCCCCGCCGGAGTGCTAACGTGGCCTTTGGCAGAAGCTGATTGGTGATTGGTGGTGGCCCGTGTGAGTAGATAGACAGAGAGTGCACGATTTGCTTACCATGTGTTCCAAGCTTTTTGCCACCCCACTCCCCTACTCCCCTATTGATTTGCATTACAACCAAAAGCGTACCCGTACCCGTACCCCCAGCCCACAACCTATCCCAAAACACAAGCAGAGAAATTTGCGGCCCAAAAGTTTCTTTCATTGCAATTTATCGACATTTTTTGGAACCCCCTTCATTCACATGGCACGTGGATTGGGCATTCCACACACAGACACACACATACACACAAACCCACACATCTATTACATATTGTTGTCACTAATCAATCACAGAGAACTGCCATGCTGTTTTCCCCTCACTATAAGCAAATGAGGAAATTTTGGCTCAAAGTCGAAATATAAACGGCAAAAATTACCATTAAAATAACATAAACAAATTATGTTAAAATTCAGTCCTCCTCCGTGTTTCTCCTCAATAATGCAATCTATTCTTACTTCCACGAAACATTACAACGCACATCCTTCGGATAAACCAACAACAACAAAAAAAAAACGACATCAAAACATATTACGCCGTGCTGCATGGTAAGTAAACCAACCCCCTGTCCCTATGATGTTCCCGCTATCCATCCATCCCCTTTTTAATATTCGTACAATACTTAAGTGGGGAGCACTCCCCTGCGGATGGGATGGGCTGGATGAACTATTTTGGGTGTGTTTTCTGCGCGGTAGGAAGATGTTACAGCGATCGCCTATGCGTTAAGGGGAGGTCGGGGGAAATGGGAAGTGCGTGAGCAGCGTCTCCAACCCCCATTCATTCATTTTAAAAGTCACCCCCAAATGGAGAAACTGTGTCACAGGCTGTTGAAGCTACTGACGCAGGGAAAATGGGCCAAATTAAAACTTTGACGGCTGCTGCAGTTTTCCGGTCTCCACGAGCCAGTGACGTGTCACTCTTATACTGCGGCCTGTGTGCCGGTAGGAAAAGCTCCGCATCTGAGGCAAAGCTTTCGAAGGATAAAAAGTACGTTTTGGGTAAACAAACAATAGAAATGGACCCATAAAATATTAATGAATTCTCCTCCGAGGTTTCTTTGCTTGGAGCGAGGCAACGTTAACAAATCCATTCTAAGTGCCACACTGTTCACACGAATCTTCAATTATTGATGGTTGGCCTAGCAACCCCGGCCGCCCGAGGGTCCTGGACTGGTCAAAACACTTAGCTGGGGTTCAAATACCTCTCGCAGTCACAGAGGACGAGCCAATTGCTCTGCCCAATCAGTAGACAGAAAATCAATAGAGGACATTTCCTTGCAGCCATGCGTAACCCGTTCGCTTCTCTTGTTCAATTTTCACACTCCAATCGATTGGGTCTTTGTGGCTTTTGCGAGCTTTAATCGATAATTGGTATATGGGAACGGAACGAGTTTTCACAGAGCGCAGAGCAAAGTCGAAAGGTTCTCCAGAACTCACTCGTCTGAGCGTTGTGCAAAAAATGCTGTATCAAAATAGCTGTTTCTGTTGTTGTATCTTTTGAACTTTGTCTTTTGGCTCGAACTCTCGCTGTTGTATTGTATAAGCACGCAACTCTGCCTCCTCTTTGGGGTGGTCATCAGGGTGCATTGGGGAGTAGAGTGCTTTCGTGCTGATGTCGGCCCCATAAAACTTTACTTTGTCCCCGTGCCTCTGTGCCCCCATTCCCCCATGCCCCCGTGCTCCCGTGCTTATGTCGATTTGCTTGCTTATGGTTAATATTAACCATAAATCCTCGTTCGCATATTACGCATACGCCCTGTTTGTAATTTTCTTGCCGTCAGCTGGTAATGGAGTAGAGCATCCAAAAATAGACTCAGCCTTGGCTCGCTCGAATTGCAAAGCAGTCAAAGGTCAACCGATTTCGTGGAATCGAACGAGCCAAAATTGGAGTGCAATTTTTTTTTGCCAGACACTGCACGGCAGCTCGATTAAATCTTGATCCCCATGCCGTCCCAGCGGCATGGTAGGCAAGCCAGCAGCAGTCGAAAAGTCGTAGAAAATCTTGTCCGATGCCTTATCAATTAGAATGGAAATACTCGCATTGTACACCCTGAATAGTCGACTGGATGACATCATCGAGTGTCTGTTCCATGGTCCACAGTGTCGTAATTTGGCACATTTTATTGACCCATTAATAGGTGAATGAGACAGCCTGTTGCTGTCACTGCTATGGCCAACTCCCTACAACCGTATCGTTCCGCACTTCACATTCCTTAACAACAATTAAATGCGAAAAACGGGGGAAGAAGGTGCATCGATAAGATTAGATGTCCGGAGTCAACAAAGGTGGAACCCTGCCCAATGAGTCAAGTGGCAGACAGATAGACCTAGACCTATCCCTCCTGAGCAGACCCCACAATTTTGATTCATCTGCGCGGTACGACCTTCGTCTGTGCTGTGGTTTGTATTCCGATTGCCGGCTTCGGATCGCATTACCCCATCATCTCTATTTATAGCCACTTGCCGCCTAGCTACGAAATCAACTCTCAATATTAAATACTCATTATTCAATTCAATATTTATTCGCATTTGAATGTGATTAGCGACTCGGAGGTGCTCTGTTTGTATTGCGAATATTTTAAATCCCTCAGCCGCATTCCTTAAGAACTTCCAATATTGCAACACTCTTTGGACGCAGGTAAAGTAAGCCGTTCAAGTCGTTTAAGAAACTCCAACTCCAGCTGCTCACCTGAAGGGGGCATTCAACCCGAACCCTTTCGACCTTTCGAAGCCAGCAATTAAAACGGAAGTGCTGGCAACCTTTTGCTGTTGCAAGCTTCGAGCAGTGCGGCTGTAGTGGCTCATTAAATACAAGAGAAAGAGTGGCTTCTGGGCTGCTCAAGAAAGAGTTTTGTTTGCGTGTGTGAGAACTGGAAGTGGCAGTGGCAGTAGCAACGAAGAGCTCTGCATTAATTAACTTGGCCCAGTGACTCTTCTGGCGAAACAGGCCACATGGGCCATCATTTTGGTAGAGCTTCTTTCGAGCAGTATCCCCTCTAAACTGTGTGTTTTCCCAGATAAGATGTGGACACTGTTTTCGCATCCATCCCCGTTAGAGGATGGCAGATCGTAGGTCGTACATCGTACATCTACTGTCAATCGTCAACAACGAACCTACGATGTGAACACATGTCATGTGGCACTACTGGGGCACTGATGGGGCTGTGGGGCGTGACAGACTGCTGCCCCTTTTGCAACAGGCGGATTCCTCTGCTTCCGCTGCTTTCCCGGTGCTTTTCTTGGTTAAAAATAACCCAGAGAAGAGTACTTGTTGCTCTCGTACTCGCCCTCTTGACGCCCCATTCAGACCAGGGCGAGTGCCCCCGCCGAAGGGGTCAATAGACGCGCCAGTGACTGTGAGTCTCAGCTGAAAATGGTTCTACTTGGAAAACCCAGAGCAAGAGCCAGAGCAAAAGCAAGAGAATGCCCAAAAGTCAGCAGCGCAGAAAGCTCAAGAAATCAAGAAGCTTCTTCCGAGCCACGAGAGAGAGACAAAAAGATATATAAATATATAAATGTGTGCATATGTATATATAAATATATATATATATTGAGAGAGAGAGAGAGAAATGGACGGAATGGATAGACAGAGACATAACGGTTTCTATTGATATAAAACAGATTATCGCATGCAAAGTGGTATTTTGTTATTGTTTTCGCGGTTGAGCGATGGACAAATGGCCGAAATGTTTCGCTCGGCATTTTCCTCTTGGCAATGGCAAGCTTTTCGTGAAAAGCTACAGCAGATTTGATGGTATAGGATGGGGAAAGCAATCGATGGGGCACGAACTGCACAATGTTCAAATATTAACTGCAACAAGTGCCAAGGCAGACAGACTCAGGGGTTGGGGGGTGTGGGTGGCACAAGTATTTTATATATTCGTTAGCCGTTTTGTTGAATGCAAATTCTCTCGAATGGTTTCTAATAAATCCGTGAAAAGGGGTCGCATCAACAGTAGGAGAGAGGGAGGGTTTGGCGAAGGTGGAACATAGAAGTACAGAAAGATCTAAAAATAAAGGCAGAACAAGCGCAGTATAAACAATCGGACGAAGTCGTAAAAAGTGTTTCCCATTCCAACCCATTCCCATACGAGCCCAACCTCTGATTCCCTTACGTCATTTCTTCGCTGTCTCCCTCTCTCTCTCTCTTTTGCTGTTCCTCCTCCTCTACTTTTCGGCGGTGTGTCGTTGCGACCTAAAAAATAATAAAGAACTATGACGTCAGCAGCAGCCCCATAATGGAATCGTAGAATCGTTGGAGTTGCGAACGTGCCCAAGTCACGAAGCAGCCACAAAAGCAGATGACAGGGGATAGGGGCAGGGCCAGGGGATGGGGATGGGGCTCCTATCCCATCTCTAGGGAGAGCTGCTGGCGTCGGCGCAGTATACGCATTTTCACGGATACACTGAGAATGACTCTCGCGTACGAGAGCAGATCCCATCCCATGGCATACCATAGAATCTTATTCGGACTCTGATTCGGATTCGGATACAAGCAGACAGTTCTGTTTCGGTTCGGTTTCTGTTCGGTTACGTTTTGCGAACGCTTCTGACTTCTAGTTTCTCCAAATCCCTTTTTGGGCCGGAGTTCGTTCTATTTATATTTGAAAGATAATAGATGCACTCCGATCTATAAGCTCTTCATCAGTGAGTGATCCTCGTTTAAAAAGTGCTTCCAGCTAGTTTCTTTTTCTACTGTGGACACGACTTTGTGAGTGGCGATATTTTTCATATTTTCATTTTCATGAAAATTGTTCGACTTCTATAAATAGACACGCCCAACGGTGTGGCTGGGGGGACGGAGGTCTTTCACGGCATACAGAAACCATCGCATCTCTCATCCGTTGTTCTCTCACTATCAGATACTACGAGTACTATGGCTCGCGTATAATACAACTATTTCTTTATGTCTGATCTGATCTTCGGCAGAATACCGACTACGATGATGATGAACCATCGCCTCGACCTCGGCTGGAACTCGTCCGTCTGCTGCTAAACGATGGATCTGGCAGACCAAATCGATGACTATATCTGTTCGTTCGAGGGACTTGGTGACTTAACAATGGACTCCCTAGCCATCTTCATCTTTTTGTGGGCCGTGCTGGCCCTCTTCTCTGTCTGGCTGTGCAAGCTGCTCTACCACAAGTACCTCAACAAGGAAAAGTCACCCAGCGCCGCCAACAGTCGCCAGAGCAGCGTAGCACCCGGGGCGGCCGCCCTCGCCAGCTCCTCCAAGCCGGAAAAGCGACTCTCCGAGCCCAGGGACATACTGGCCACCAAGAGCAAAGTCGACGATATCTCCAAGCCTCTGACTAGCGCCTCGGCAGGCCGTGGTCGCTCTTCGGTCTCGGCAGGTCGTCCCGGTCCCGACGCCGGCCCGCGTCGTCGAGTGGTGCGCCAAAGTTCAACAGGGCCGGAGAATCGCAAGAAGCGCTATGTTCCCCCGCCCTCCAATGTGGTTGGACCCGAAACGGTAAAGAAATTCATTTCTAAGAGGAGCTCACTCTCTAATCTGTAGTCTGTGTCTCTTCTATGTCTCTTCAGAGCTCTGTCACGTGGACCAGCCAAGTGTTCCGTTGGCTGTACAGCGATCTAGTCATTGTCAACGAGCTGCTCATGTCCTGGGTGATAGCCATCAATGACTCGCTCCGCAAGTCTGTGGAGGAGGTGAGTGTCTGCCCACTCTGGCGGATGGGCAGAGTGGCCAGACCCGTATGAATGAATGACATCAGCAGCCAGCTCCCGGCTTTGACATCATCCACGTCACCTTCCTGGGGTCTGATGTCATTGCCTAGCTCCAGTCTGGTCTCCACCGTCCATTGACCTTTGTTCTTCAACTTGAAATCAGTGTTCGCCCGTCTACTACCTTCCACCTCCGTCTGTCAGTCTGCTCGCCTGAGAACTCGCTCAGCCGTAACCGATGTCGAAACGTGTTTTTTGATTGTTGTTTTTTTCCTCTTAATTTTTTTTATCGACTTTTACGCGCTCCCCCAACCCCGATGCGGAGGCCAAGGTCAGCGCGAATCGTTAGTCACTCTCGACTGAGTCTCTGACTCGCCCCAAATATGCTCGCTTCTGAGTTCCAATCCCCAATCGCCAGTCGGCGGGTTACGTAATGCGCAATGCCAATAACCAGATCGCTGATCCTCTCTTTCACTCGTTTGCAGCATGGAGTGGCAGTGGAAGTGGTCCGGGTGCTGCCCGACAGCCCTGCTCCGGGTCTGAACAACATATTCTGCAACTGCGATGAAAACAATCCTGCGGATATGGTAAGTAGCAACCCCCTCAATCGTTAGATGAGACCTTCGACTGGACTAATTTGGAGTTTCTACAGCTCATCACCTTCGACTGCGATGCCATGCCGGTGCTGCAGGTCAAGACCTTCCGCCAAAAGTCGGGCAAGGTTGAGACCTCCCACTACAAGGTGACCGTGTCGCGGTTCCGCGCCCGCATGGCCATCCCCATGAACTACAACACTCTCAAGGGAGAGATGCGTGTCGAGGGCTATCCTGATGTGAGTGTGCTATGTCTGTGTGGCCCCTGTCCATGGGTAACCTTTCTTCTTTTGTCTCGCCACAGGTGCGCATTGCCATGAACAGCGTGGGTGCCATCAAGGCCATGGACCAGGATGAACAGCATCTCCAGACGGTCATCAGCGACATCTTGACGACGGCCCTGCGCGACACCGTCTACCCGGTGGACTTCTCCATCTACTCCACCTGCCCCCGGGCCGAGGTGGAGCCCCTGGATCTACCCGTAATCTATCCTGTTCACTATGACTCCCTGGCGGTGAGCGTTGGGAGCAGTGTGGAGTGCTGGCTCTGTTTGTTGTTGTTTCTGTTTCTGTTCCTGTCTCGTGTTTGACTATCTTTGTCGTCACTCGTCGTCCTTTCACACAGAACTCGAAAACAGGACTCTTTTTCTGTACAGTGATACCACTTTGTTCCTTCTTGGCTCCACAGACAAACACAACAGACAAACAGACACTTTTTATTGCTCCCTCTGTCTCTCCCTGACGCCCCCTACATATCTGTATATCTGTCATATGTTGGACTCCCTTTGTTTATGGAATTCGCCTTCTTTCTCTGTCCTCATCTCCCTCTTGTTGCCATTTTCGTATCCTGCGTTTCCTGCAAGTAAAGAATTCTCTCTTTTGCGCTCTCTCTTTTCAGGGGAACCAATATTTTCAATATTATTACAATTTCTAGTGAATGTCACACAAGTTGCTAATTAAAGGCGAATTTCATAAGCCCTAACCCAACAACCTCAGTGTTCTCTCTGTCTCTGAGCCCCCTCTATTCCCACCCTTTTTCTCTCTCTCTCTCTCTGTCTCTGTCTCTCACGCACTGACTCATTGCATGCTCTGCCTCCTCCACACACAGCACAACATGGAGCACCACCTGGGAGGTGTGGGACTGCGGGACTCACAACACATGGTGTCCGGCAGGCGGTTGCTGGTGAAGATCGTCAAGGGCGAGGGCCTCAAGGACGCCCACGACCCTTATGTGGTCATTGAGATGGACGAGCCGGCCCAGAAGAACCAGACGGGCACCCAACGCGGCAGCAGACCCTACTGGGATGAGCACTTTCTCTTGTGAGTCTTTGAACAGCCGATCTTCTGATGTAGATTCCCGGACTCATATTCCTTGTTTGTTTCCAGTGAACTCTCCCCACAATCTGCTGAAATACTCTTCGAGGTGTACGACCATCCAGTGATCGCATCAGATCCGCCCAAATTCCTCGGACTCGGCCTGGTCGGCATCGACGAGCTAGCCGTGGGTCCAGCATCGACCCAGCTGCTGCAGCTCCAGCCACGCCCCTACGAAACCCAGCCCGTGGCCGGGGCCATCACCGTGGACTTCGTGTTCATCGAGGGAGCCGAGATCCCGGCAGGCGCCCGTCCGCAACGCCTTAAGGAGGCCCTTCGCCTCAGCACTCCGGCCATCAACGAACACATCCGCAACGGAGCGGACCTGGCCGATGCCGCTGTCCGCGCTCTCCAGGACGGCGCTCTCTCCGCCAGCGGTAGCGGGGGCCAGCCCAGCAAGAGCACCCTCATCATCCACAGCGTGCAGCGGGTGAGTGGGATGCTGATGCTCCAAGAGCATTATCTACATCATCTCCGGCTCCCGTTGTCTCTTTGGTTCTATAATTTCGTTCTTTCTTCGTTTTTTCATTCCATCCCCGATCCCGCATAGAACTCGAGCAATCCGAATACATTTAAGGTAATTCCAGACCCGATCCGACTCGAACCAGCCTCGGTCATCCGTTTCGTTTTGAGTTCCATTGAGTTACTGCGTCTCTAACCCCCCACCATCTCTGCCCCTCATGATGAGCACCGTCATGCAGGATTAGGATCTAGTCAAGCTAATCTCAACTGTTTCTCGTTCTGTTTTATTGCTCGTTCTTGCCTAACCCCCGCGCTTCTCTAACCACGCCCACGCCCCCGTCCAGGTCGAGTTGAACAAGGATGGTCGCATCGAGGTCTTTGAATCGCCTACAGAGCTGGACCAGGCCGTGGCCCAGGCCTTCGAGCGGGCCGCCAGCGAAGCAGCGGCCGCCAAGGCCGAGCAGCTCCAGCTGGAGCTCGAGCTGGACCCCGGCGACGAGGCACACAACGAAACAGGTAACGGTACTGGTACCGCCAACGAGGACAGTACCGCGGAGGTAAGTTCTAGAGAGTTCCCAAAAGAGTTGGACGAGTTCCATGGCATGGCATGGCATGAAGTTTGCAGTTTTCCCCGCACCCCACTGAGTTCTCTGCTAATCTCTGTGAGTGTTCTTGCAGTTCGGGCAGCCCAATGCAGCCTCCTCGCCCAACGGCAGCGGCTACCACAACAATTACAACCTCAACGGGAGCAGTGGGCTAGCCGGAAACGGCAATGGCGGCTCCAACATTAATGGTGGGGGCTACAGCTCAAACAGCCTGCCGCGGAACGGAGCCCATCTGGGGCTGCAGGCGGGCGAAGGCATGGACGTGCTGGACGACCGCGGGCGCAGCAAAAAACGTAATTTCTTTGGCACCCTGAAGAAGCGGCTCAGCCGCTCCAAGACACGCACCCTCTCAGCAGATCAGCCCAATAGCAATAACAAATCACTATCAGCCACCAACTCGAACTACGCCAATATTACAACAACATCGACAGGACTCCCCCGAACCGCCACCGGAACCCTCAATGGTGATTCTTCTCGTTCATTATCTGTCGATCGTGCCACTCTGTCCAAAAGCAATTCACTTGGTAATTACCCAATCGTTCACCCAGTCCTGGTACCAGTACCAATCCCCATGCACCTGCATCACAGGCCACGCTCTAACCAGCCATGCATCACCCTGAGCTTGCTGCACATTTCTGACTTTTCCTGCATTCTATCCGTAATAATTGCATCAAGGGTTGGGATAGCCAAGACCAGGACATCCATCCCATCTGACATTAGAAAATGTCCCCCGTGCATATCCGAACTATTGATTCTTCTTCCCATCTGTATATATATATTTATGTATCCTAATGTTTAATGTAATTTATCATCTATCGGTTACGCACTTACCATTATATTTAAATCTTTGATCGTTTCATTTGTATCTGTATCTGAATCATTAACTGTCCTGTATCTATATATCTTGTTTGTCTTGTCTTCTCTCTATCTCCACACTCTCTCCCCATCAACTGCTAACCGAACTATGTCCCAACACAAATCTGTATGTATTCCACGGTCCTCTACCTACACTACACTACACTACACACACACACACACCAACACAAACACGTTTGAATATTTTTAAACATTTTTCAAACATTTGGCTTTATATTGGATTTGGATATTGCGTTTTTGGATCTGCTTCCCTTCGGTTCGCATACGGCATTAACGATCATAATTTATAATTATTTCTCACACTATCTTTTGGTATCTTTTTTTGTTCTTTCTTTATTTTCATATGCAAAAAATATAATTTGGTCTAATCCGGGTGCTTGGTTTGTGTGTAATTCTCCAACCTCCACTCTCTACTGTGGGATATTCGAACACACTATTAAAACAAACACTAAATAACGCAGGACCCCGCATGGGCATTGGCTCCGCGATCACCGACCATTCACGACGCTCTTCAATTTCAGAATCCTCGGCCATCTCAGGTTTCTCCTCGGCCAGCAATAAGACCTACGTGCATGAGGCCTCCACCCTGGTCCTGGAGACCATCGAAAACGGCGTGAAGCGGTAAGTCATGAGCCGAATCATGATCTTCACTTTATTCTCATGCCTTGCCTTCTTTTCAGCCACTTTATTGTGCCTTTGGCCATTGCCCAGAGACCGCGCTGGCGGCGCAAGGGTACCAAGCTGCACATCTACAACGATCATACCTTCATAGCCAAGCATTTGAGCGGGTTAGTGAGCCTACTGATACCTGGCTCCCCTCTAACCTCTAACTTCTAACCGCTTATTTCCTTATCCCCTTCCTCTGGCTCTTACAGAAGCGGCCTGCAGTGCTCGATCTGTATGAAGTCCATACCTCGGAGACCGGGCAAGCAGGGATACGAGTGCCGCGACTGCCAGCTGATCTGTCACAAGCAGTGTCACATACGGGCGCCCCAGGCCTGTCCCAATCCCACGGTGCTCTCCATGGAACTGTAAGTGGCCGGGGATCGTTGCCATTGGGATTGGTTGCGCCCCCTCCTTCCCTTCTTTAACTCTGACTTTGGGGAGTGGCCCCATACTAATTTATTGATTTCGTTTTATTTTTTCTCTTTCCACATCCTTTTAGAAGCTCCTATCCGGTACTCACAGAGAGAGATTTGAACCTAGTTATCTAAAGCATTATCTGTCCAAAACAATCTAAATACTCGTACTTCTTCTTTTGTAAAATCCGCCAAATGCAGTTGAATATTTACCACGAGCAATTGCCATTTTTGATTTACTTTAATCGTTTAATTGGCTTCGGACGAGCGTTTATAGCTCTGTTTAAATTTTGCTTTATTTATGTACTATTTTGGTACGGCTTCTGCTGACTGCTTACCATACACAACAATCATCCGATTATCCGATCATCCGATATCCGATCCTCATTCCTCCATCGAGCTTGGCTACGCTATGAACTGAATTCAGTTCCTTCTGTTGTCTTCTGTTTTGACACTAATCCGAGATCTTCTCTCATCGCACAATTCGACCACCACACAACCACCTCGTCGCATCACCACACGGACACAGGATGGCCAATGAGCAGTAGGCTTAAGTGCAGCACAATCAACTTAAATACAATATTTTAGCTAGTTTGAGGGCGGCAGCCGACACTTAAGAAAACAAAAATCCTCCTTCTGAAACTCCTCCATCGGTCCTTCGAAACAGCCTCAGTTATAGATTCGTTCGGCTATAGGAGGTGCGAGAGTTATCCACTCCTTAGGCGGGTAAGCCAACTGCATGGAAGTTCCTTGTTCTGCTCTTGCTCCACCATTGTGTTGTGAACTAAATTAACACTCAGCTCCGTTCCGTTCGGTTCGGTTCGGTTTCGATGGTTCAGGCTTTTGCTTGTGATTCGGCAAGATCTGTTGTTGTTTGAAGCTTTTTATACCCCTGTTTGGGTTTGATTCTGTTGGATGTTTTTGCCCCTTTAGACTCAACTAACCCGAGATCTCTGCGTTTCCTTCACAGAACCAAACTTAACTCGACTGCGGCTGATCGGAGTATACGGAAACTGTAAAGAACCCCCATCCATCATCCACACCAGCGCCGAGGACACTTAATCGAATAATTATGTTTAGAAGGAGGAACAGCAGGACACTTCGGCTATCGAAATCTTTGATACATTATGTTATTTATTTATACACACACACACCCACGTGCAATACGTTTTTTGGTTTCATTTTTACCCTTTCTCTGTGTCAACAAGTAGACCCCGTTGATATTTTGTATTTTCTACAAAAACGAATAATAATTGTACAAAATAAGAACGAACTAAGAATTTTTCAATTAAAATTACTGGTAAAAGTACAAACGTTATTTGAATCGGAGAGCGTCGGGCGCCAATGCAACAAAGAAACATTCGTTTCTGTAAATTTTTCCCAGTTCCAGGAATCCAACTCTGAACGAGTTTCAAATGATACAAAAATTATAAGAATATGCAAAGTGCGTGACCTAAACCGGGAACCAATTATCTTTGTTTAAACCTAATTTTATAAACAATCCAATAATGAGAGTCCTTAAAATTAACCAAAACCGCCCGTTTATGATATAGGAACTGAATATCCGGTATCCTGATGTCGAGTCACGTTTGCCTCAACAGAACTCATTCCAGACTGCCCTCATCGTCACATGCGATCACATATCGATCTATAATTCTTTCACTATCCCATTACCACTCATATCATTCTTTGAATGACTCAATTCCCAGCAATTTGTACGTAAATTTTCCTTACTCACACCACCCTACTTCAGCGCTCTTTTTCCATACGAAATATCCTCTTAACCTCGTTACCATAATGATGCTTCACTTCAGCACCTGATCGCTGATCTCATCCAATGCACAATAAGTGCCAATAGAGAAGCCTAATCGAAACAAACCAATTCAATGGAAGTCCAAAAGTCCATATACTACGCAGTTCGTGGCAGATCTCTTTGCTCGGCTCGGCTGGTGCTGAAAATGTTTTACATATAAACAAAATTTCCACAGCCACTTTGGAGCATGAGATTCTGTGCGAAAAGTGTTGGAGAGATTAGGCTAAGGGGCTGGCAGCGGGAGGACCAGGCGATGACAGCCGAAAGAGTGCGTTCTGAATTGAAAGCATCGTTCGCTCCGAGAGAGCGAGGAGTCTTGGCTAAATATAACACAAAGAATCTCTGAGAAATTATTTTTTTAATATTAAAAGAAAACTCTTGGAGATGGACGGAGGTGGGTGGGGCGCTGCTGCTTCTGGTGACTCGCAAAGGTGCGCTGCGCTGATGGTTTTTCAGCGCTTTTCCAATGTGAGGGTCGCTCCTCGGCTCTCAGTTGAGTTTTCGCACGCGTCGCGTACGAACACGGATGAAACAGATTCGCAGTGGCACGCTCCTCCAATGGGCATCCCCTGGCGTTCCCCTCACACGACGATGACGCACTGCGTCGGCCTCTGCCTCTGTCTGCTGCTGCTTCTCTTGTCACACGTGAGGGCATCAGCAGCTGACGATGAGATGTCTTCCGCCTACGCGTCCACTTCCACTTGCGTCATACGCGCCACGCTCTACATGACGCCAGCATGGGATCGCAGTGGCCAAGACTTTGGCCTGCCCCTGGACATTGATTGCTCTGGTAACAGCACGCTGGAAGTACTAGCCGCCTTCGACCTTGGCGCCCAACGGGTGGCCGGCAAGACTCATGTTCTACTGGATGGATCCCACACGCCACCACTGGGTGTCGCCAGCTATGGCCTGGAGTATCTGGATAATTGTCCCCATCTGCAGAGCATAGAGATTGAGCGATTCGTTGGTGACTCCACCCTCAGACTGGGCTGCGGTGGTCCCATTCTAAACAAGATGGCAGCCGTTTTCATTAAGAATAATGAGCTTGGCACGCTTAGTGGGAATAGTTTCGAGCAGTTGCCGCATTTGAAGCTCCTTCAGATTCAGGGCAACTGTCTGAGGTTCATCGAACCACTTTTGGGCTGTGGGGAACTCCAGGAGCTGACAATCAGGGAGGAGGAGCATCTGGTCTTGAGAAATGGTGACATCACTGAACAGCTGCCGAAGCTAGAAAGACTTCGCCTGTGTCGCCTCAAGATGATTGAACCCGAGTTCTTCAATGTTGTGCCAGAGAATCTCACAGAACTCGTTGTGGAGAAGACACCAATCGAAGACAAGAGCTTAATCCTGGCGAATGGAACCTCTCATCTGATTAATGTGACCATTGTCGATTGCCATCTGAACAGCTTTGGCCTTGAACCATACGGAAATCAGAGCATACTCCACTTGAACCTGAGTGGCAATGCCCTGACCTCACTGGAACTGGGAGAAAGCTCCCTCCTATCGTTGGATCTCAGCAGGAATCACTTAGAGAACCTAACAAGTGGCTGGTTCAGCAGTCTAAAGAAACTCCAAGAGCTACGCTTGCAGGAGAACCTCCTCCACACGCTCTCTCTGGTGCAATTACTCCGAGCTGCCTCACAAACCCTCAAACATCTCGATCTGAGATCGAATCAGTTGATGACTATGAAAGATGTGGACGCCCGAATGGAGCAGCAGTCCATGCAGCTACGTATCTTCATCGATGGCAATCCCTGGAGCTGCCAGTGGCTACTCAATTTCTCCCACACCCAGCCGCAGATGTTCCGGCTCTTGCAGTACTCCAAGTACATTTCACACATCAATGTGAATGGGCTGAGCTGCAGTCCGCATGAGGCACCCAAAGAAGGGCCTACGAAGACAGAGCGGCCGCCTGGGAGGATTATGCATGTGGTCCGCAATAACTCCTTCGTTCCGGTGCCACATCCCAACACGAATGTCTCCAGCTTCACAGTGTTGTACGGCAATCCCGTGGAGCTGCATCGCAGTCAACGTTCGGGGGCCCTCATTATTGTCTTCATGCTGCCTTTGGGGATAGCCCTGCTCTTCCTGCTGCTCTACCTCTATCTGCACTGTGAGCGGCTCTTCCACTTGTCCTACTACATGTCGGGACTGTCGTGCTTTGGCGATGGCAAGTCCTCCAGCCAGCCTCGCTTCGTGGATCATGTGGATATTGTGCGTTATCCCATTTCCAATGGCAATGGTGCAGCTCCCCTGGATTTGGAGACCGCTCTGACCGATGGTTATGAGACGCCAGTGAGTGGTGGTGCCTCTATATGCAACTGCACGGGCCATAGAGACTCCTCGTGCTCGCGCACGCATCATGTGACGTACGAGTCACTGCCCACGGAGCTGCCGTACCAACTGTACTCCGAGATCAAGGAGCTGGCGGAGAATGTCGACGGGACGAAAGAGATTCTGGAAGGTAGCGCCCCTACAGCGCCCATCTACGACCACCTGTCGTTCGCGGAGGAAGGAAAACAAGAGGTGCAACTAAGGGACAATTCGTAGGTCTTCTCCATTCTGTTGCTTTCTTGTTTATTTTTTTTCTTTCTTTTGTTTTGGTGTTTAACTAATGACTAAGTTCGTCGTGTAAGGTCTAATTAAAGTTTCTTATTAAATGTGATGCCGTCACTTCTTTGGCTGCCTGGAGCCGATGACAAAGCGTCTGATAATGTTCGGCTTAATGTTTTCGCCCCCAGCGGCAGCTGTTTTCGGTTTCTCATTCTCTTTGGCGTCTAGCGTTAGCTTCTCCACGGGAATTGTGTACCACAGATGAGCTGCCGCTGAACTGGACAATCTTGCGGAGCGTAGGAGCGTACATTCTTGTTGGTGCTGTGTGTTACTCCTAACAGGAGTTCCCGTACATAGTGGTTTGGCGGGGGTCATGGTGGGGCCTTCGACTCGATTTTGTTGGTGTGGAAGAGTCGATGCACTTCATGCTGTCATAATCCTGGTCGATGAGCTGCTTTTGTTTCAGGGGAGTTCCCTTGCGACGACTTGACTGTCCATTCTTCCGGCTCTTGCTTGGCCATTAATATTTCGTTGAACTTAGCCTTGATGACGCCTAAATGGGGCTTGATTAGAGTTTCACTGGTTTTGCTGCATTACTGATTGGCCATTCTTTCTCCGCCACCACTTTGCTGAACTCTTTCTGCGTTGTTTTATCTTCGCATTCCGTTTTGAGGTGACCCTTGATGGGAGTTCCCTTCATCTGGGGCTTTGGTGCTTCCACTTCCGTGACCTCCAACGACAAACATCCGGCGTTTTCGAACGCAGTTGGTCAAGTTTCTGGGCATCGTTTTCGGTCTGGGTTTTCTGCTTCTGATGAAACTCGTGCAGGATTTTGTACTCCTCGACAATATCGTCGACGTTTAGAGCGTGCAAATCCAAAATACAAATTTATCATTTTTAACGATCCCCCACCAGTTTGAAAGTTTTGTAGGATTTTTTAGGGTATTTATAAATGTCATGAGAGAAGGGAGAAGTCATTTATCCATCAAAATCAGAAATATACCGTCATAGTACCGATGAAAAAAAATGATATTATTCCAATGAACACCCCTCTATTAAAACAGGTGATCAACTTTAGTTAACACGCTGAATAAATGAATCGTAATCCGATCCCAACATGTGTTTTTTTCGTAGTCTTTCAAATGGTACAATAATGGTTTCAATGGTTTCATAGTACAATATTAAATGGTTTATTTAATACAAGGTAACGAGACATGTGGTATAAAATTTCTAAATTAGGAGGAGACCCTAAGTTATTTGTAAGCATTGCCATTTGACACAGAAAACTTTATTTCAATATATAATCTCATTCCAGAAATTATGGTCCTTTTTATGGATTTTTGAAATTGTGTATCGCGCTACAAATCAGCTGTGAAATAACCTAACAAATATGTACTTCGTATTTCAGTATTTCAGTGCAAGGTGTGTGACCTAGGGAGGGTCCATACGAATACGGTCAGTCAGGAGCTCTGCACTTTAAAATCATGGAAAGTGAATTGGGTCTTGCCTACAGCAACATCTGGTCACACTAGAGTGAAGAACAACAACTTTTGTGGGCTGCGCGACGAAGTCACGAAAAATTTTTCGTTCGTGAAATTATTATAAATCAACCAATTGGCAAAATTCTCCGTCAGCCAAAAAATAAAATAAAAACACTCGTCAGTAGTCACGGGGTTGCGTCGGGTGCGTTTCTCATAAATTTACATGCATCAGCCAGAACAACAACAACACAGTGGTCAGGCGACAAAGCGACACGCCTCGCCTCGCGTCGCCCATGTTTTTGTTGTCGCGTGTGTCGTCGCAGTTCCGTCTGTTGTCTGTCCATATTCCAAATGGGCCAAGTTTTGCCTGCAGTCGAGCGCCAAGTTCAATAAACATTAAACATTAAAGTGCCTACGGAAAAGAAAAATAAGAGAGAGATTTTTGGTGCTGTTGCCCCCGCAAAGCGCAGGGCGCTTACCACCCCCCGCCAAAATTCGCTTTCTCTCACTTGCCCACTGCCAAACGCTGCAATGCGTTTATCATTCTTCGCAAGGTATTTTCAAGTAGAAGGTGGAACCAGTCCCACCTCCCAGATTTGGGAGGCCGCTCTTCCCAACTGGCATACCTTTCCAATTTCACATTCCTTGATTCTACGCTGCCGCTGACGCCGCTGCTGTGGTTGTAGTTGTTCCTGGCTGTGTGATTTGGTTTTTGTTCCATCATTTTCTGCGTCATAATCTCGCGAGAGTCGCTGCCGGCGCTGCCGTTCCCCACACCCGTATTCGATCCCGTTCGTGTTTTCTAATTTCGTGTTTGCTAATTTCAGTTTGGGATAATTTCGATCTATGTTTGTGCTCCGGTCTATATCCAGCACGGTTTATAGAAGACAAAGAAGTCCAGTTAACGTTACGCAATTGAAAGTGTGTGTCCGCGTCTGTGTGTGATTAATGTGTGTGTAATCCGCCCGCCTGCCCCCTCTCTGCAGTCGGACAAAATGCATCACGATCTTTATCGATGGGCGCCCACAAATCATCAGTAAATTAAAACCAAAGAAAAGGAGACGACAGTGAGTGAGCGACAGCAAAGTACGCGAAAAAACAGGCCAAAAGAAGAGCCAGACAGACCATCAGCTGGTAGGATTCGAGCTCGATTTCGGACTCCGATCGGGGGACTCGACTCGGCCTCAACATGGCCGCCGCGCACAGCCACCACAACGCCAACCTCCTCAGCTCGGACATATCGCGGCGCAATCCGCAGGACGAATACGAGCTCATTCAGAAGATTGGCTCCGGCACCTACGGCGACGTATACAAGGTGAGTGATGCCAGACACGGGGTACGCGCAGGGGTACGGCACGACTCTTACGCCATGTTGCACACAGACGGTTGTCCTGCGGCAGAATAAGCGCCACTTTGCAGAGCACGGCATGACCTACGCTCGCCATCTATCCCGGGAATGTTTCGCACACAAAAAACCAACTGAAACCTAATGAAAGAGTGCCTCTGATTTAGAATGCTTCTCCTCCGCGCCCCATCTGCCGCTTTTTGTTTTCTTTGCATTCCTGCTGCCAGCTTGGGTGTGCATGCGCAGCCCCAGCCCCAGCGGCATCGCCAGTGCCCCTATCCCTCCCCTCCCCTCCCACTTGGCGCACTCATTGTACATCTGTTTTCCACTGCATGCATGCTCCACTCTTCCCGACTCCGCCTGTTTTCCCCCAGTTATTCCAGCACAAAATATGCGCAGCTTTAGTTTTAGTTTTCTTTATTTTTCCGCCACTGGTGTCTCCCTGCCTGGCTGCCTGGCTGCCTGGTTCCATGTTTCATCTTGCTGCCCGTCGTTGCCTAGTGGAAATATGACAAATGCTCTCTGCCCAAGAAGCTGTCCTTGGTCCTTGGTCTACTCTGTGGGGCGTAAGGCGTGGCACAATGCATTTTCGCTGTTAGGGGTGGCAACTCTGCTGTAAGGAGGAGACAGTAGCACTGATCCTGGAGATCTTGAAGATCCCCTGGGATATTCGATTGGGGACCTAATTTGTTATCGGCTATCGGCAATGGGTCACCCCCTGAGTACGATGCCCGTCTTCTCCCCTCTGTTTTTCCATCCTTTGAACCGCTCCGGCTGGCAGGCACGCGCTTGCATTGATTATGGGGATTAATATTGGGAATGTGTTATTTATTTATGTTTATCCACCATCCCTCCTTTTCTCTCATTCTGGATTGTCTCTCGTGCGCTCTCCCGGCGGAGGAGAATGCGTCATCCGCCAAGTCGGCGGCGCATGCTTCAGCTTCAGCTTCAGCTTGGGTTTCGATTTCGGTTTCGAATTCAGTTTCAATTCCAATTCCAATTACATTTCCCCTTTTTCCATACTTCGTTCCCTTTTCTTTTGTTTTTCTTTTGCGGAATTTTGTTGCCAGGGGAATGTACGGGAATGTATGATATGATGCTACACACTCACACTCACACTCACACACAGACACCACATCATCAGAACATTCCGCTGGCAATTCTCATTTCATCTCATTCCTCCACACTGTTTACAAATCTCTCCTCTCTCCCTTTTTTGTTTACACAAAGTTTTGGCATGGAATACACTCGTTCGAATATTGTACAGATACATATATGGATGTATATATGTACATGCATACATACGTATCCATAATCGTACAGACGGAACCTAGTCTACTATATATTTATACGATACGACTATGATAGGGAATGGGGAACGGAATGGGGAACGGAACGGAACGCAATTGAAGTGCTTGGGCAATCGAAAAGCGTTCTCTCGTTTGCGCTCTCTTTTGAAGCTCGTTTCGCGATATCAATTTACAATGGAAATACATACATATGTATGGATATGTAATATGTAATAATATAAATAGCAACAACAACAATAGCACCCATGTTGACAGGCTATTATGCCATGAGAAGGGTAGGCAGGGCAGGGCAGGCATTGTGGCTCCACTGTTCCACCAATTGCTCCTTCGCCTCATTTCTCTTCGATTGATTCCTATTAGTCGCTCAAATACTCCAGTGCACCAGAAAAAAAGAGCGAGAGTGGAAATGAGAGTGAGAGGGGAGGGGAGGGGGAGGGGAAGCAACTAAATTGCACCTGTCAAGGTGTGTTTGTGTGTGTGTCTGAGTGGGTGGGTGGTTAAGTAAGGGAGAGGTGTTCCAACAAGGCTTTCATTACCGGAAATTCGAGTGCGAAACGAAGCAGAGGGAAAAGTCCAATAAGTGGACTCTGCCCCAAGGAAAGCGCACAAAAGGAAAAGTGCCAGGTTACAGTTATGCAATGGAAAGTAGTACAAATACAAATACATACATATTTTATGCGTGCCACAAAACTGAGGGTGGATGTGTGTGATTGCCTTTGCCAGGCACTTGACTTCGCTACACAATATGGCCATTGTTGTTGTTGCTGCCTCTGCCCTGCCACACTCTAACAATCATCCTCGTCATTGTCGTTGTTTCTTTCTGGTTTTATTTTATACCCTCGCATAGGGTACTACGATTATCATGAACTCTTTGCATCCAAAGAAGGAGGTGTGTAGGAGGTAGTAGTACGATCGGTAGAAGCTTCAGGGGCAAGTACTTCGACATGGATCAGTTGGAATGCCCAAATCTCATGCATGTCCATATCTGGACTCAGATGCAATTGGCCTGCCAGGAGGGTATCCAGGCGCTTCTACTTGGAGTTCCCTCCAATAGAGCCTTTCTTTCTTGCTTTTATTTTGTTTGTGTGTTTTTGTTCATGCAACACGCATGAAAACATGAAAAAATTGGCGCAAAGCTCTCCAAACGGTGGAGAGCGGGGGTGGTGAGGGGGAGAGGCCGAGAGAACCCATCTAAAGAACGAGACTTAGACGGCGGGGATTGGAGGAGGCTAGAGAAAATTACTAGAGAAAAGAACGAAGTGAAGTGAATTTGAAGCAGCGCCGAGAAGTGGCCAAGTGCGGCGGAGGGGTTGATGGGGCAGCGCCAGGGGTAGTCAGGGGGAAGGAGGTCACGTAGCAGACGCATGTGTGGGCGTGGGCGTGGGCGTGGACGGGAACATGCATTCGTTTGTATCTCTGTATCTGTGTTTTCTGTGAAAATTGCAGCTCGTTTGTTGGTTTGTTTTCCCTTAAATTTTCCGTTTTCTCTTTCTTTCCCTCTCTTACAGTATATCCTCTCTCTCGCTCCATTTGGTTTGGCATTTTCCAAATTTTTCACAAAACAAAAACAGAATCAAAGCCAAATCATTTGCACCCAAAAAACTGAACAGCTTTGTCAGGCCAGACAAGAGAGGGGGTTACGGATGGGGGGATGCGGAGGAGGAGGAGGAGGCAGAGGCAGAGGCAGTGGCATTGTCTGTGACTTGCCGAAAAATGCTTGCCTTGAACTACGTTGCGGCACAGCAAACAAGAAGAGAGGCAGCAGCCAGCAGGAGCCAGCCAGGAGCGCAGAGTGGTGTGGTAGGGGTGCCACAAAAGGAAACTAGAAAATGTCAAAGGGTTTCGCTAGTCTTCAACCTGGTGCTGGTGCTCCCCCCGAGCCGCCCTCTTGGGTGTTCCTTATGCAGAGAATAGCGAGGGATCTTCTGGGTTTCGCTGGATGAATGAGTGAATGGATGGACTGAATGGACCCTGATGGTACTGATGGTACTGATGGTACGCGGAGGAGAAGGCAGATATGCAAATTGGATCTTGACACGCCTACCTCCAATGGCCGTTGAGCAAACACTGAGACAGTTTCAACGCCTCCGCATCCGGATACGCACAGTAGCACAGTGCTACGTCCACATCTAGTGCCACATTTAAATGTTAAATGAGAAACGCGGCAAAGTTTTTCCTAGGAAGGGAAAACAAAGCAGAAAATGTGTGCGGGACTACTGAGTGGATGGTTGGGCTGTTGGGCTGTTGGGCTGTTGGGGGGTGGCAATGGCAACGGCAACCCTTAATTTAGCAACAACAAAGCACCATAACAATACAAGCGACGACTGGGGCAACGAAGAGGAGCAGTGGCAGTGGCAGCAGCAGCGGTAGAGGGACGTCGCCATGTTGACCTAATTCTGCCGTGGCAATAATTTGCACGTCTTCAACGGGTTAGAGGAATTGAGAGGGGGAGTAGAGGCGCGTCGCGGCGCGAGGCAATGGTGTTGCCGGAGTAGAGTAGAGCTGTGGAAAGCGCAGGGGAAGGGCCGAAAGGGCCGCCGAATGCGGGGCAGTTAGGGGTTTCATTCCACCCGACTGTTGCAATGTTTTGTAGAGGCTTGTGGCTGTATTCTCTCTCTCTCTCTCTCTCTGCCTGTGCCCCCACCTGACAAGGGGTGGTGTTTCACAGTAGCTCCAGCTGTGTCTAATGTGGATGCAATAACAATTGTGGCAACAATGGCAACAAGCTGGACGGACACAGCGTTCGAGTTAACTCGATACAATATGTACATACATAGTCCATGTTCACTCATTAGTTCAGTGACTTGGAGGGAACTAGGGGCCAGATATCGATTGCTATATCCAATGCCATATGCTCCGAATTAAAGAAGAGGTCACAGGTCGTGCCAAAGGTCTCTGTAATGAGCATATCCGTAAAGATCCGCAAAGATCCGCAAAGATCCGCAGATCCCCACTCGTTACCCTGGTCTATTCTGATCGAAATCGTTTAGGAGAACCTTTACAGAACCTGGGGGCTGGGATGTAGCGTGTGGGGGCTGTGGGTGGGCCTTGGAACAGTGCCTTAATTCGGTTTGAACATAACATGGTCCGTTCGTCATGGGGCAACACGAGACAGGAACATCAACAATTTGTGGCAATTAGCAGGGACAATGCCAATGGGGACACGTGTCCATTCCTCCCATTCCCAGCAGGCCCAGAGAAGTCCAACAGGAGTCCAGCAGTGTAGACACAAATCCCTGGCACCGTGCCACCTCTGCCGCTTATCATCTGTGTGTCTATCTGTGTGTCTCGGTGCTCCTTCTGCCCTCCTTCTGCTTGTCCACTGAGCCTAAACTAATCCACTCGCCAAATCAACTCAGATGTACGAAAATTTAAATAAAAACCCAACTCCAGGGACCCCTGAACCTAAAGCCCAACCCAACGGGGGCAGCGGGAACCCAAAACCACCCCCGCCCCCCTGAATCTCGCTCTCCTCTGCCGCGAAACCCGTAAAATCCCAGTTGTGCAAATATTAGGATTGCCTGCGGAAGAAGCCTCTCCTCCTCCTACTCCTGACCGTTCCTTCCATTATCCTTTCGCTTTAAAACATATCAGAAATATCGCAACGCCGCACAGACAGATCCAGCCCCCGTTCCCCGTTCCCCGCTCCCCGTTGGCCCCTTAGCTATCACCACCGACATCAGCAGACGTCCCCAAAGTCAAATAAAAACGAGGGAAAACACAAAATAAAAGAGATTTCCCTGAGTCTAAATCGGAATTTTTTATATATTTTCTTTGCCGTGTTTAAAGTTGGGTTTTCTTCTGGGGAGAGGCAAATGGGTGGCGGAGTACGAGGAACCGTACTCTTCCTGTCGGGAGACAGAGCGGTATTGGGAGTGGGAGTGGGAGTGGGGCGTGTCGCTTTTTACCGTTGTTTGGAACTTGTCACTTGTCCTCCCCCGGCGCTGTCCCTGGCTCTGTCTCTGGAAAGGAACAGGGGCAGGACCTAGGAAGTGGCAAATGCTGCTGGCTAATTTCCACTACTTCTGTGTCTGTGTCTGTGCATGAGCCTGGGCCTGGGCCTGGGCCAGTGGATCCTTTCCCATTTCTCCTTGTGGTCTGTCTCTGCCTGTCTTTGGTCTTGTCTTTGACCCTGGAAGGCTGTGCAACGTCTAAATGTCACCATTCATCTTGGTCCAAATGTCTTTCGCAGTGAGAAGGGAAGAGAGGCAGTGGTCCTTCCTGTGGTTGATGCCGCTGCTGTTTCTGCTATAGTTTTTCCCTTCATTTCCTCACTCATTTCCGTTTGACATTTTCCTTGAATATTGAACGGCTCCTCTCATCTCCTCTCTCCTGCTTCGACTCATTCTTCTGCTTCTGCGTCTGCTTATCCGATGGCTACTTCGCAGGAGAAGTTGGAGACGGACCCGTCTGAAGAGCGGTCCCATCCCAATGGGATGTATGCCAGAGCCCCATCCTCCAGCCCTACCCGCCGCGGGGAGTGGGGGGAAGTGTTTACAGCTTTTCTAGCTCGTTATTTGGCCAATTTCGCAATGGATTTAGCCAGGGTTTCCATCTTCTCGTAGTCTTTTCCCACCATCTTCCTTTTTCTCTCCCTCTGGTGCGAATGCATATGTGTATATGTATGTACGTGTAGCTGCCAAAACTTTGTCCTTCATAATAACTTGGCTTTGCCCCCATCTTCTGCCCCATGCCCCATGCCCCACTCGCCAAGTTTTTCCATATTAAAATCATCATCAGCGGCGTCCAAACATAAACTTATGCGAGTGAAGACTTTTCTCGTGCCTTCCCTGCTCCACACACATCCCCCTCCCCCTCCTTATCCCGCGAATGAAGTGGGAATAAAAATCAAACGAATATTTCAGACACGAAGTCACAAAGTTGTAGATGGTGGGCGTGGCCGCAGCAGCATCAGCCCACATGCAGCAGCGTTGCGCAGGCGCCAAAGAGTTGAATGCCACAACTGAAACTGAAACTGAAGCTGTCGCATGTTGCATGTTGCATGTTGCATGGGAGAGAAGAAAGTATAGAGAGAGAGAGAGAGAGAGAAAGAGCCAGCTATCGATGTCATGCTGCCTGGCATCCGGTTCTCGCAGTTCAGCGAACCAGTGGTAGCGGTTCTACAAGTGACAATTGTTGTTCCAGGAGAATCTTTTGCAGGAGGAAAATGTGCATTCCATTCCCTGCCCTATTGCCTGACGGAAGAGAAAGAGAGAGAGAGAGAGAGAGAGAAAGAGATGAGATGATTAAAAACTTGTTGAATTATGCAAGTAAAATGAGCTACTTAAAAACTGCGGCGACTGTTCGAGGGGACGCGAGGGGAGGGTTCTTCATCCTGCCAGCTAGCCGTTTGTAATCGGAGGCCAAAAGTTTTGTTGTTTGTTGCTTTGCATAATTCCATTAGCCACCAAACCAAAAAGTTGCGACGAGTCGAAAACTTTCCGGCCAAACTAATTCCCATTAAAATGTGTAATTCCAATTTGCAGTCTGCTTTCAGACAGAAGGAGACAGAGAAATGGAAAGAGAAAGAGTTGGAGGGAAAGAGAGTAGTGGGAGAACAATGAGGTTGTCAAATGCACGGGAAACCGGCGTCTGGAAAGGGGCAATCAGTGGAACGGGTGAACGGGAGATCTCAATCGATCTGCCAGAGCCACTTTGGAAGCCAGCTGGTGGGTCTACGAATTATGGAATCCACAGGAGCGAGAGAGAGCGAAAAGCAGAGAGCGATGCCAAGTGCTCTGCCACCATTTTTTAACCCCTCCTGATGGGATGATTCCCGCGCCAACTTCTTCTTGAGGATGTCTGCCCCTTAAAGCAGTTGACAAAATAATCAAAACAAACAAACAAAAATAATGATTAACCTTTAAGGAATTTGCATAAACTGAGGAAGGGCTGCGGCGGGCCTTGAGAATAATTAATGAGTGACCAAATCCCAGAGAGAGACTCTCTCTGCTGCTGCAAGAGAGAGAGTGCGAGAGAGAGTGAGGCTGGCCAGGGCTTAAACCGCAAACATTAAACTGACTTTAATTGAGGGAGACATGACGAAATTATTACAATTATTATGACAGTGTGGAGGGAGGAGATGAAAGACAGGGAGAACATAGAGGATGGAGTAAAAGGGCAAGCAAGAA
The DNA here is from genome assembly GCA_035041765.1 of Drosophila algonquin. Taxonomy (NCBI): domain Eukaryota; kingdom Metazoa; phylum Arthropoda; class Insecta; order Diptera; family Drosophilidae; genus Drosophila; species Drosophila algonquin. The sequence goes on from JAWNKY010003561.1 coordinate 2,384,550, forward strand.
GCATGACGAAAATGTTTGGAGAGGGCTGTTGACACTGGAAACTGGAAAAGGGAAACTCTAAATATAAGGAGAACAGGAGGCAAAGGCAAAGGCAGAGGTATTGAGCCTGCAGATAGAGGGGGATTTGGGAGACACAGAAACACAATTAAATGAAATAATTACGCTTGAAGTAAACTTTTTCCCTTGTAGTGCAGAACAACAGAAACAGAGAGAGAGAGAGAGAGAGAGAGAGCGGAGTGTATTCTTAGAATACCATATGTGAGGGGCTCACAGCTGTGTTCAATGAAAAAGCAGTGCAGTCACCTCCCTTAGAACCGTCTAACTATGTAACTATGTATGCTAGATTTTTTATTTTGTTTGAGGTTCAATATTTAGTTCTTAATCAATCTGTAACTAACGGAGAGATATCAATTTTTTTTCATAATTTTTGAGGATACTGGTTTGGTCGTGCTAGATCGCTCCCTTTGACCATCCTCTAAAATAAAAAAGTACCGAACATTTGTTTTATATTGAGCTTATTGGTGGTGACTTTTACAAATTCATTCGATTTGTTTTTTATCGAATTAAATGTTATGGGATTTCTTGAGGATTCTAACGCTTACATTCCAGGCTCTCTAAAAAGGTATCATTTGTTCAATTTAGAAGACTCGAAATATCTTCAAGATGAGTACGAGTTTGGGGGAGGCGACGTGCAGCTCTGCTACTTCATTGGACACAGATGTGTGTATACATACATACATACATATGTATGTGCATATTTGTCTGTGTAAAAGAGCCAAACCAGATTCACCGATTTTTAAAACAGTTTTTTATTAAATCTGAAAACTGAAAACAGAAAAAGAAAAATTGAGGAATAAGCCATTAATGGTGTGGTAGGAGTAGAGGGGTGGCGCCAGGAAGGGGGAGGGAAATACATTTGCTGGCAAAATGGACAACAACAAGACCCATCGAAAAGCCGTCGGGTCGTCAAAGAACGACCATGAAAAGTAATACCCGACGAACGAGGGGAGAAATAGGGAGGGAATAGGTCCCAAGAAAAAAAAAGTTATTGAAGTTTTATTTTTAATAGTAGGGCAACGAGACGCGAGGGGAGAGAGTGGTGGAGGGAGGCCAGGGTTGGCCAGGGAAATGGGTAGGAAAAATATGATAAAAATGGAGTAGTCGCAGACAAATGGCACTGTGAGGCCAAGAAATCACAGGAGAAACCATGAAGCTAGTTGGGGAGGGGGAGGGGGAACAAAGAAAGAAATAAGCAGCAGCAGAACAAGCAACAAAGAAAGGAATGAGGAAAAGAACAACAATAAAAGTAGAAAGAATAAGCAAATGAAGAAGAGAGGAGAGAGGAGCGGAGCAGAGCAGAAATGAGCCAAAGGAAACTTCAAGTCAAATAAAAAGTCTTTAGCAACGTTTTTGCCTCATCTAATGATTTATATATGTATGTATGGTATGTACATTCCCCCTCTCCTTCACCATCGCTCTCTCTTTCTCTCTGTTTCTCTCTTGCAGATTGAGTCGAGTCTCTGCCATGGCGGCGGGGTCCAATAATGAACATTGTTTGCCTCAAGTTCAAAGTTTGCTGGCGAAATGCGCTTCATTAGAGCGGGAGAGACAGTAGCGTAGAGCAGGGGGTGGGTGGGGGATGGAGGAGTGGAGCGAACAACGAGATACCTAATTTAAATAAAAGTTTTGCTATATTTTAAAAACAATTTCTACTCTGCCACCCACTGTACCCCCTCTTAGATCCACGCCTCTGCTAGGCGCTGCTCTCTTTCACGCCTCTGTCTGCTGATGAGAAGAGTACGGTTCTGTTCTGTTCGCTTTTCTACATACATACATATGTACATATGTATGTACATGTGTACCTTTTATGAACTAATTTTCACGCTTTCTCATTTGGGGGGCGAAAAAAGAGAACCACAGAGAGAGAGAGAGAGAGAGAGAGGGCGAGAGGCGATGACCTTGAGCTCCAAGCAAAAGCCCAGCCTCGAGCGAAAATATAAAAGTGTGAACGAAGCAATCCAGATGACGGATGACGACCGCTGAGCTGTAAATGATGATGAAGCGGGCCCAGACGGAGCTCTTTGGAAAGTCGCGCGACTGCGTGAAAAGCTTGAGTTTTCCCTTTCTCTCTCTCTCTACCGTTCTGGCTACTTCTCTAGCCGCAAAAGCGGCTGCTCTTGATTTATGCCTGCCTGCGGTGGAGGAGGTGGAGGGACATGTTGATGAAGTTCCTTTTCCAGCACATTACGTAATTTAATGCAGAACGCAAACTGTTGTCAAATATTTTATGTTGCACGCCCCCCCACAAGCATGCAACAAATAATATTCTCGCAGGAGGGGCCTCTCCTGCGGCACAGGCACAGGCCCAGGCCCAGGCCCAGATCCAGGCTTCTGCTGGATTTTCCAGCTCCGACGGAGCAAAAAAAGAGGAGGATGGAAACCACTGACCAATATTTCACAAACAATTCAGAAACAAAAGGGAAAAACGCAAAAATAAAGGGCGGAAGTTACCAAAACCCCAGAATGGAGCACAGACGAGAGAGAGAGAGAGGGAGAGATAGAGAGAGAATTTCCATCAAAACTGCAGGAGGCGCCACTAACCACAGTTGCTGCCTCTCTCCACCCCCCTTGTGCTGCCACAGCCAACCACAGCCACAGGACGGGGCAGGTTCCTGCCATCGCACTATGGAGGATCCTTCAATTATGCAATTTTCTATTTTTCAACAAATTCAAACCGAAGTTCCATCTCCGGCCCCCTACCTGCCGCCGCCCTCATTCCAATGAAAAACCATCGGACTGATGGCAGCCCCACATTGCCGTTTGCCACCAAAGAGCGACTGTGACAGCAGCAGACGCCCCTACTCCATCTCTGTCGCTCGCTTTCGCGAAGGGACACCCATTTTTGGCTCCTTCTCAAAAGTGGGCATTGTTCCTCCTCTCCTCCCCCAGCAAACCAGCAAACGGCCTCAATCTGGAGTCCTCAATGCTAATCTCCAATATAAATGTTTTCCATTTGCGGCAGGTAAGCCGCACGATTCCTCTGCCTACCCTTATCCGGCCTTATCCGGCCTTATCCGGCCAGCTTCCGCTTTGGATGCAAATCAATTTTCCTCTTATCGCTTTCGGTTATCAATTTGGGGAAGGACACAGAGCGGGTGTGGCTGTCAGGGACGTACCCGAAATAGAAAATAATTGCCTCTAACATGGCTTCTCCTTTCTTGCTTGCCGCTTGCCCCACATTAGAACCACTCAGACGCAATTGTGACAACGAGACGAACATCGGCTTGCACACAGGCTCCGATCTAAATGGATGGAAATTTTACACCCAACGGAGGAGAAATTGTCAACTATCGAGTTCTACTTCTCCCCATCCTGCCACACCCTTCCACTTCCCCTTCCACTGTTTGTGCCCCAAATTGGCGCCAAAAGTAAATAATAAAATGGGAAATCCTATGGAAATATTTCCAACGCTTCGCCTCTGCCTCATTTGCTGGGCCACAAGAGGGGGGGACTGGGACTTGCCACTTTCTGCTGCCTGCCGGAACTGATAAATATTCTTTTGGGGCAAATAGTTGCTGGGCGAAAACTTTGGAGCTTGGGGCAGCAAATGGAAAGTTTTCACAGATTTTGCCTGGGCTTAGGCTTAAATTGTAAGCTGGGGAGACACTTTCAATGAATTTATGGCCAATATCCAATGGGAGAATTGTTTTCTGTCTTAAAACGCAATAACCGTTAAGAAACTGTTCTGCTGGCGACTGCCGACTGCTGACTGCCTCCCTCTTTGGCTTGGTCGTTGGTCAAACGGTCACGTTTCGATGGGGAGCCTGTGGTAGGTGCACGCGGAGTAGAGGCGACAGAGCGATTGCTCATTTCAAAGGTGATTGATGAACAAAAGGTGGCTGGCAGGGAAGAGGTGGCGGGGGCGGGTGGCGGGGAGAAAGTGATAAAAGTTGACATTCAACGCGTAACAGGTGTGCACGAGGGATCGATGAGACGGGGGAATCGATGTACCGATGAGGCTCCCCAAGCACCCACACCGCCCTCATCACCACCACACAAACACACACACACAAACACAAAGCTGTCGTATCTGTGTGTCTATGGAAGGTACTTACGTGCTTACGTGAGGGAGAGGGGTTGGGACATTCCCGAAAGTGTGCCATTGGCATTCCCAACGTGTGTCTGCCCCTGCTGCCCCTTTCACCGCTCTGGCATATTAAAGACGCCAAGAATCCCGCCGCTTGATACTCGTTCATTCTTTTTCCCCATTCACCCGGTCCTCCATTGACTCCGAGACCTGACGACTCGTCGACGACAGAGGCTTGCATCAAACAGCAAATTAGCATACACTCTGGGAAGGAACAGGGAGAGAGGGGACGATGATGTTGACAAAACAACGTTTGCCATTTATATAGGCTTATGGCAGAAGCAGAAGCAGAAGCAGGGCAGAAACAAGGCGGGGGTTCGTAGGAGGCGGAGCGGAGGCGAAGGCGGAGAAGGGCTTTAATTACGCTGCCTCTTGGCTTGAATTTGCCTCTCCTGGCGTACTGGCCGTAGACACAATGTTGTGGCATCAACTTTAATGAGGCTGCTTGCTGATGCCTCTGCTTGTATGCCGCTGTTGCATATGAAACGCACTCTTTGTTACATAATAAGAGATTTTGTTGCTTTGCTTTGCTTTGTTTGCTGTGGACTCTAATCGGATTTGGACATTTGGTTTATTGATAGATGGAAACGGAGATCTTTGCAGCTTCCGCACATGCCGCACATGCTGCACATGGCTTCCGACCTAATTCCATTATCCCCACAGGTCCCCGAACGCACCCCGAGCACATCCTGCGGTCAGAGGGCACCGCTTCAGTCCATCAATGCAGCTGGGAAGTGCAATTCAATTTGTTATTCTGATCAGAGATACGCCTCCTGCCCCACATGCAACACGAAATATATGTTGAATGTATTGTGGCTATGGAAATAATAATGCGCACTGGAGGGTAGGGAAGGAGCATTAAGTGGATATCTGCAAATGCATTTTCCATTGCATCCTTTGGGCCATGTACGAATACGTCTCTTGGGGCGAGGATAGGAGGGGGGAGTGAGTCGTGCTGTGGGATAGAGACGGATTTATCCGGCGTGACAAACTTCGTTGCGTGCACTTTAGTGTAAAGAGGAAATTCCTGAAATTTGTTGGGTTCCGTCCTTCGTTACGGGATGGGGCTTGTGACGGGACAAGGACAAGGACCTTTCACCTCTTTGCGTGCATGCTGCCAAAGGCCAAGTGGCACCCACAAAGTGGAGGGAGGAGGGTTCTACCTTTTTTACACGTGTCTCCTACCGAGGCACACACAGAGAGAGGAAGAACGAGAGAAAGAGGCAAAGCCTTCCTCGTCCTTTTCTGAATGAATATTTGAGTCCTGGAAACTTGTTAATATTTCGACAACGTTTCGGATGGATTCCATAGAGGGTGTGCATGGGGGGTGGTGGTGGTGTTGTGGACAGGACATTGAAGGTTGTGTTCGTCCCTTTTGCAGTTGTAGACTTTTCAATTTGATTGCTAGACGAAAGGCGTTAAATTGGTCCAAGAAGAGCAGGCGGGCAGGTGGGCATGGTGCCCCATGATCCCCTGACCCCCTGACTAAAAGTAATTAAAGTATTTTCCCAGGTCGGAAAACAAGGCTCTGAAAAAGGTGGGGGAGGGAGTGACCCGCAGCTGCGTCAAATGATATTCAATTTGTTGGAAATGTTTTCCAGGCATCATCAGGCGGACGGGCAGGAATCAGACCAACAAAATGGTAAATGGAGGCTAACAGAAAAAGCCATAGCAACTGGAGGGTAAAGAAAGGAGTGGCGGTGGCAGTGGCAGTGGCAGTGGCAATGGCAATGGCAGAGGCAAAATAATATGCATAAAGGAGCGATGGAGCCGACGAGGAGATAGGGCTAGTGGACGACAGCTTTGATGTCTTCATTCGTGCCTGTTGTTTTGCTTCTGTTCGGGCCAACTTTTGCCAGGCCGAGGAGCAGCAAAAACTTTGCCTAGCACTCGACATTTCTCTCCATTTTGTTTCTATCCCTTGGAGAAGTGACCAGGAGGTCCAGGAGGTCGAGGATCGGGGGCAAGTCCTGTCCAATGAATGCAATTTGGCTAAGTGAGCGGCCAAGTTGATACTTTTACCGAATGCCCGCCCCCGCTCTCTAGGCGGCTTACGGATGATAGATGATAGATGTACGGTGGAACGAAAAGTGAAATGGAAACATAGTGGAGCTGGGATTAGTTTTGGCTAATTGAATCGTGCGTTGCACTGACCCAGTGGGAGGGCAGCACTTTTCCTCGGAAAAGGTTAACAGACTGGAAAAAGTTTGGATAGCTCCATCTTCCAAAGGGTGGGGCTGGGAGGTTCATCAAGGTGATGGTTCACCGAAAGGGGAGGGGGAACAGCATCCACCTACCCTCGTCCCCTCCTCTATCTGTCCATCGGTCGTATCTGTGAGTTTTCTAAGCCCCATCCAAGAGAAGGTTGGGAGGGAGGACTTCTGCATTTGGCCTTACATTTTTGATGTCCCGACACAGCATGTGTGTGTGTGTGTGCACTCGTGCGTGTGTGTGCGTGTGTATCTGTGTGTGTCCTTTTGCTAATCGTTTATTTACGAGCCATAGCCAAAGCCGGAAGAGCGTGTCTGGGCCATGTTGTTGGGGCTGCTCCTTTGCTCCTTTGAGTCCTGCGAGCCGTGGCAATTAATAAAACATGAACTCAATTAGTTTAAAAGGCTCACCGTGATCGAAAGGCATAAGCCACTGACGGGTGACGGGGTGAGGGATTTCTGGTCGAGAAGAGCGGAAATTACAGCGAGAAACGTTGACAAATGAGAAAGCATGAGAAAGCGCACAGAGAGAACAGAGCGGAGCGAGAGATAGAGATAGAGAAAGGAGGGGCACAGGGAGTGGGTGAGAAAATAGGTTTTCTTCAATTAAACAGTCGCCGCGACAGCGAGATCCTTTCACCTTTCACCTTACTCATGGCTCCCGGCTCCCGGCTCCTGGTTTCTGCTTCATTTTCCATTTCCGTCGTGTAATTTGACCTCCTCGCTGGGGCATTTAGAGACGCCAGGCAGGCAGGCAGGACCTTGTGGCAGGAGACCAGACCATTCGCTTGACAAAGGCTCACAGAGCGAGAGAAAGCATGGCAGGAAAATCCTTCACCATCGAAATTAATTTACTTCTTTCCCAATTTTCTTTTTCAATTTCGCTTTCGTTTAAGTTTCCGCTAGGCTTTAGTCCTGTTTGTTTTTCTTTCTTTTCTTTTCTTTTCTCGTTGCCACTCCTCTTTCTCCTCTACCCTTTTGGCCTTGTGCAATTAGCCCACAAATCTCCCCCTTGCCATGGAAACATGGAAACTCAGTAGCAGAGAGCGCGTTGCAAACGTCACGGCGCAGCAGTCAAAAATTAAGTCTGAAATGCATTGGATTCCAAACTCCGAAGAAAGAGAGAGAGAGACAGAGAGAGAGAGAGAGACAGAGAGAGAGCGATTGCTTCTGGGCAAAGTTTCTTTTGGGGCGACGGCGGAGACGAAGGGTCATGGGAAGCTTCCCTCATTGAATTTTAAATTCATTTTAATTAAATTTATAACTTTTCGGTCGCGTTTTAATAGTCTGGCCTAATCGGGGAGGCTGAACACGGATCGGGGCTGGGTGGATCCCGGAGGCTGTGGTGCAGGCGCTCGTTCGTTCCTAATTGGGAAAATCGGCTCGGAAAAGTTTCCCGGCTCTGCTCAAAGGTATAATTTGATTGATGCGACCTCGCCCAGGGATTCATCGCCGGCCCATCAAAGCGAACGGAACATCTTCAACCCCCCGGCCCCAGACCCCAGTGGGGCGGCAGATTAAGTTTTAATTGCGCAGCCGGACAGGGGGCAGCAGGACAGCATATGAGCAGATTTGAGGCGCCTCCTTAACGTGACGTTGCATAATTTACGATCCGGGTAGTAGCTGGAAAATGAAGGAAAATCTAAAATCAATAAAGCGGCAGCGACCACAACAGAAGAAGACCTCGTGCAGGCGAGAACAGAGCGGAACAGAGCAGAGCAGAACGGACCTGTGTTAATAACGAACCTCTCCGTTAGACAAAAAGAAAATGGAACAGGAAATGCGCGTCCGTCCTGGTGGCCAGGAAAGTAATTTTGCACGCAAGCCCAAGCTCTAAATGCCAATAACCAGCGAAGTAGGAGGGGGAAGTAGGAGCTCTCCTCCACAACAGGAAGAGGAGGGGATAGGTAAACGGTAACACAGCAACACAGCAACACAGCAACGACAATGGGAGAAGGGTAATAGGAATGAGAACGGAACTGTGGGTGGTGCTCTTGCCCCTCCTGGATTTGCACTCTACTTTTTCCCGTGACTTGCCAGTTTTCCCCTTCTCAAACTGATTGCCAGGACAATGAACTTTGGCTCTAACGTTGCAGAAGGAGAATGGAGAGAGTGGGGGAATTAGTTTTCCGACTCTTCTGCCTTCTATGCGCTGATCGACGCAATCGAAAGATGATTCGTTTTCCAATTTACGGAGATATATGTATGTCAGCTCCTCGAAACTCCCTCCTTCGTTCTCTCCACTTCTCTGGCTTCCACTTTGGCGAAACTTGTTCATTGCACTTATTGGCGGATGGACAAAGTTTTTGGCCTTTGTTGTCGGGGACCTTAGAGCTCAGAGCTCAGAGCTGGTTGTCGGATGCAGGAAAAGGGCGTGGTTTATGCGGAATAGAAGTGTGTGGTTTCAATGTAATTAAGTGCGACACTTAATGCCTATTCTGCCCCGCCCATATCGCAGCTCTAATGTGGCCACAGAATAACTTTATTCGCATGTGCCTGTCTGTCAGCCTCTGCTGCTTGTCTGTGTGTGTGTCTATCTGTCTGACTGCGGTGGTGACGGTCCTTTGTTTGTGCATTGAAATCATTCGCCTCCGCGTCTCTGTGCGGCATTGCCCCAAAAAAGTATTATCATTCGCAATCCCCAATCCCCGCCTGCGTAGAATTTTAAAGGAAATTTTTGCATAGTTTTTTCAATGGTCTCTTATTTCTCTCTGTGCCATTTTAAGCCGAGTTTTCTCGCTTTGTTTTCCTTTGTGTTTTTCCTTTTTCTCAGTGTGTTCTCTGCGGATTGTTTTCATCCGTTTGCGTGGCCATTTTCCCACTAATTTCCCCAATTGTTTATAAACACGAAAACACATATGTGTAGTATATCTGTCACACACACACACAACACAGACAAATCCCACCGCAGGCGTCCATGTTGTCGACGCTTTTTGCTGCATATTCTCGGGCGCACAACTTTTTGCGGTTTCCCCCGCCCTCCGGTTTGGGCACCGCTCCTCAACGCCCCTCAGCCCTTTGTTTTAACGTATATTAAAATTGAGGTTAGTTTTTGTTGATGCCTCGAGCATCATAGTTGCTCTTGCAGCTCTTTATTGCTGTTGCTGTGGCTGTAGCTGCACGACCGATAAGACAATTTAAAGTTTTTAAGTGGTTTAAGTGCCACGCCCCGAAGGATGTCGGAGGATGCCCGCTTCCCTCCCGCCTCCCCTTCTCTGTGGATAATGTTGGGGGAGGGACAAACTTTCCCGTTAATGATGATGGAGCAGAAATGAAGTGTTGTTCGATGGGGGGAAATCGAGAACGCCGTGGAATTCATGGAACTCAACATACATATGATCGGGTGGAGCGGCAGCTACAGCAGGAGCGAGAAATGGGGGAAATCTGGCAATTTGGCGAAGCGCGCAGAACAAACAGCCAGCAAAACGCCAAGAATTTTACTCAACTCAACTCTACCGTGATTCTGCCGCTCTGCCCCCCACTTGCTGCCTTTGCCACTGCTGGCGGTTCCCATTCTGTTCCTCCAAAAATAAAATGCGCTCTGCGTAAACAAACAGTTGGTTGCCACTGCCTCACTTGCCTCTGCCTCTTCAGCATGCCCTTGCCTGTTTAAATACCCTTGCATATAGAGGGTATTACAAATATGTACAAAGTCATAGCTACACTTCGAGTTCTATGTGAGCCCCAAATAGCCCTGCACACATTTCTGTAAAGGTGTGTGTTTGAGAGAGAGAAAGAGATAGAGATAGAGAGAGACAAACAGCCGATCTCTTGTCTCCCCCGGAATCATAGCTTCGCTTGTGTGTTCTTTGCTTCGTGCTTTCGGTTGAGCACGATTGGACACGTCTGTCCCACAATGAGAACTTTTGTTGTTGTAAGAGATCGACAAGAAGCCGAGAGCTTTGCAAAGCTCCTCTCTCGAGCACAAGCACGCAGAAACATAATCGAGTGTTGTTTTCGTCCACTTTACATTGTTTCCGTTAAGTAACTGATTAATGGAGGTTATAGGGTATCTAAAGAGTCGAGTTTCCCCGAGGCTGGCCTTCATTTCTTCTGTGTTTTATTTCTTTTCTTCACATAGAAAGAAGAAGCCTATGATATACAATTTTTGTTTATTCTGCGGGGAAATATGTGAAAGGTCGATGGATCGTATGTATCTGCGTGTGCGTGTACGTGTGATGGATGCCAGAGATGGGTGGCAGCGGTTATGCCGAACAGCGCCAAATATCCAACAGAAAGAAAAGAGCAGAAAATACGAGGAAATCTTGTTTCAATAACGGATTATTATTCGTTTTAGATCCATCCGTGCCTCACCGAACCCGACTCCGACTCCGACTCAGATCCAATTTGGGAAATATGTTCCACGCTTTACTGCACCACCCACTCCCACTCCCACTCTCCACTCCTCTGCCCCTGTGCTTTGACGTGGGCTCTCCTTTCGCTTGGCTTATTAGATGGAAATATTGCTAAAAACTAAAATTATATTTTCGACCTCTTCCCGTTCCGTTTTAGGTAAGCATCTATGGGGGCATCCATGAACATCAAAGGTAGACCATCCCGCAACGCTGTAACTATGCGAATCTGTGTCCTGGCATCACAGGTGAGCGGAAAAGTCGGCTTTTAATTATGCCCTTCAAAGGCGGCAAATTCGAAGCGCCAAAATATTTGAACTGCGATGGAGAATTGCATGGCAACCAAGGAAAAAAAGGGTTGTGGATGGTAAGGGGGTGAAGTTGGGGGGGAGGAGGCCGATAGTGGACCAGGCAGTGGCGCATACGGGCAGCCGAGCAGCTTAATTAAATTGCAATTTTCCCGCCGGCGACAGCGACAGCAACCTCGATGGCAAAGTCAGCAGGAAAATGGAAACTGAAAGCTGGAAACGGACAATGGCAATGTCGAGAGTCAACAATAGTTCGGGGTCTCCGTCCTCCTGCTGGTGGTGAGCGTGGGGCTGGGGGTGGCGCTTGGGGCATAACACGACGCGACAGAAGAGTCGTGTGAAAATGGTGGAAACAACAAAAACAGCGGCACAACGGCAGGCAAAAACTAAAAGTGCCCCAAAAGTGGAAAAGCAACAAATGAAACAACAACAACTACAGTGGAAAAGCGTGAAAATTCATTATTTTCCCCGAGGCTCTCGAAGTGGTAAAAACTACAACAAAAGCGACGGTAAAGGAGGCATGAAAAATGCAAGCAATGTGCAACAACGGAACAAGTGATGGAAAAAATCTAGCAAAATGCTTCAAATGAGGCAAATGTAACAAATGGAAGAAGGTAGCGAGTAGAATGTTGAGAAAGGGAAGGGAAGGTAGGGGAGGAGCTGTGAAGGGAGTCAGAATATATAATATTTTCCACCCTTCCCCCTTGCCAACAACCAGGCCATCGTTCTGTTCCGTTTCGTCCTCCACTTGAGAAGAGCAATCCTCAACTCAATCTCAATCTCAATCATCTCTTGTCGACAAACTAATTTCTCTCCCGTTTGCTTTGTTCTTTTCATTCCCCTTGGCTTTCCCTCTCTTTCTCTGTCTGTCTCTCTTTCTCTCTTGCTTCATCTGCCTGGGTCTGGGGGCCTCCTTTCTCTGCTCTCACGCTCGCACGCGTTTTATCGCTTCGTTCCGTGTGCCAAATCTGGATGAGAAACAGTGAAAATAATTAGAATATTGGCTCAATTGTTCGGAAAATGTGTGAGAGCAGAGCAGCAAAGCAGCAGGGCAGGGCGCGCGCGTCAATAATCAGCATAAAAATCGATTGATTCGTGGACGACGAACCACTGAAGAGGCCAGAGGAAGAAGCCATTGATGGGGTCATCACTGGGAACGATGTCGATGATGCTGCTGATGTGGATATAGATGATAATGTGGATATGGCGGTAGATGTGGAACTGGAAGTGGATGAACTAAATGATGTGCATGCCCATACAATTGGGGCTTCGACTCTGTCCGCTGTTCCTCCTCCTCCTGGTGATCCAAATGAGCCGCGCATTTGGCTAATATGGCAAAACGAAATGTGAAATGTGGGGAAAATAATGTGAAGGCTTTTCATTTCGCATGCTTTCCCGCTTTTTTTTTGTTTTGTTTTTGTGTGAGGCTCAGCGTGGGTTGTCGACGGGAACAAATCGCTGGGCCATAAATCAAAGGAATTCTTTGGCCCGAACGGACCAGACAAGCGCCTTTATAAATGGATAAATGTATCTTCGTGCCACACCCGAGCCTCCTGCTAGAGGGGTACTGTGCTGGGGGAAAGGGTATTTCCCTATCTTAGGGCTAATTGAATTGGCATCTGATATATGTATGTATACAAAAATCTACTTATCGGATGTGACAAAATTGAGTGGGACGGGGGCAATCCTTTCTATAATTCATAACACCGCAGTTTCCTTTGTGTTCGTCGCGTTTGTGCCACGGCTGTCCCTCGGAGCGGTGCGAAAAACCAATAAAAATCGCACATAAATTGCGCACAGGCACTGCCCCTCCTGCTTCTCCTGCTCCTCCGTATGTCCTGTTGGTCCTGGGCTCCTTGAGGAGCAGAGAAAAGACAAGGAGACAAGGAGAATGGCTTGCTTGCGTGAGCTTTAAATATTATGGCATACTTTTCGGCGCCACCGCCACTACTGTAGAGGCGTTCGTGCGCAAATCCTTGCTGGAGAAGGAGAGAATGAGAGAGAGAGAAAAAGGCAAATGTCGGATCCGCAGCGAGACAGCAGGAGGGAGGAAGTGGCGGGCGAACAATGACTCGCAGCTACTCCAATATTTACGTAATAAAAAATTCAATTTAGCGAAAGTTTCAAAAAAAAAATGGAATGGAGAGAATGGAGCAAAATTGGCATCGATGCGGATGCCGGATATGGAGTCGCGTCGCATGAGGCAGCTGCAGCAACCTTAGGAGTAGCAGCATCACTAGCTAATGCGGATTCCGCTCCCTCTGGACCCCACATCCTCCTGCTCTCTGCTCCTCCTTGGAGTCCTGCGCGGAGCACATCAATTTCGATCCCCTTCCAATAAATTCGATTTGCAAGTGCAGGGCAAACAGACTCCCGCTTGGGTCCATCGATTACTCTCGGATAGTTTTCCCCCCGGGGACTTCCGTGCTGGCTTCCTCCTCTCCCCGGCTACCCTGCTCCGCTGCCCCTTCCCCTCTGCCTCCCTGCTCAATTTTCAGCTTCAAATGTAAAAAGTAAACTACGCAAAATTCGAAACTGATTGCGCCTGAGGCGGATGACAAACGCACGCGACGGACGCACAGACGAAGCAGCACCCACCGAAGCAGATACGGGACAGATATATGTAAGTATAAGTGGAAGCTCTTTAAGTGTCGTGTATCTCAGTATGACTGCCAGTACAGCACAAGGATGGGTGTGTGTCCTGTCTCGTGTCGTGTCGTGTCTTGGCTTCCACTTTGACAGAGATTTTCCTGCTCTTTTTACTGCTGCTGGCAGCGAGAGGACGCAAGATCCTTGAGAGCTCGTACACATTCGCATTGCTCCGTGGATTGCCGCTGGGCAGCCAAGGGTGAGGACGAGGTAGAGGCTGAGTGCTCTCCCTCGAGGGTTCATGGTCTTTCACTGGCCCCTCACTCATCCATTCATTCAGTCAGTCATTCAGTCACTCTTAGTGTGAGTGTGTGTGTGTGTGTGTGTCTTTCTGTCAGACGTTGCTGATGTTGTGCCAATCCGTGTGTAACACGCTCTGCTCTGAATGCGTATGCGTAATGCCAGACATTTCCCCACTCTTCTGGCCGCTAGTTGATAAGCCATTTATGATTACGGAAATTGATTGGTGACTCCCCGTCTACATTCCCCGGCCGATTGATGATTACAACACGAACAAATTGAGCCGCCACTCCCTATCTCCATCCTACCCCCATTCGTATGCCTATCGCTTTCAGGGCCAATAAAATACAAGTAATAGATGTCTACAGATATATCTGAGAGATACATTTGCAGGATGCTGGATGCGATTCCTTGTCGATTGGTCAGGCAGACGGTAAATAAATTAAATTTCCGCCATACTGTCATCAGGTGGTGAATGGTGGGGAGGATTGACGGGGTCCCAGACCCCATGAATATTTCATTAATTTCTTCGACCCTAGCTCCACGATCCATTGGTCTTCTCTGCTTGTTTGCACTTTGCTTTATTAGCTGAAAATGTATGGGGTATTTTGTATTTCCCGTGCGGCAATTGCATTGAAGTCACTTCCTCCTACCCTTGCCCCTGCCCCCAATCCTGCCCATACCCCTGCTCCAGCCCTTGCCTATCGCCTGAGGTGACATCTGCTGGAAATTGCTTATCAATTTATGCAACGGAGGTGATAAATTTCTGGCCCGCTGCCTCGGCATTGTATCTGCTTGTTTATTCCCTTAAATGTGACAAGAGATGGGACGGAGGGAGATTATGCAACCGCAGCTGCTGCCAACTGGTGTCACTGCTGCTGATGCTGATGCTGCTACTGCTGCCGCTGCACTGCTGACCCAATTCGCACTCCGCCCAGGATGGGATATGAGATTCCTCTTGGCTATTTCTGTAGCTGACCGCAAACGCGACTCTTTGGCCATTTTTAGCCTCTGTCCGATGCTGCTCCCTGCTACACCCGGCTGCTGCTGCAATTCCCCGTTATTGTTGCTATTCCGCGGCTATTTTCAGGCAGACAGACGGGAAGCAGAGGGAGACGGACACTTCTTGGATGCAGTGCCACAAATTCCTTCTCGCATCATCATCATCATCAACTCGTTCAATCGGAGTGGATGTTTCAGTTAAAACAAACGCTTAATGGGAATGCGATGTAGGAGCACGAGGAGCAAAGGGAGCAAGTGGGGCAGGAGTAAGCCAGGTGTCACAGCAGACAAGAATCTGATACAGATGGAGGTAGAAGGGAAAAACCCAAGGAAATTGCCAAGAGAAATTATTTTAATTCCATCAACATCATGACAAAAGCACGCCAGAGCAGAGCCTGAGTCTGGGCCAGAGCCAGCCACCACGAAGACAAAGACAAAGACAAAGAGGGGTTAAGTGTGGGGCTGGATGGGAGCAAGGAGACCCGAAGAGCCGGAGCGGGCTCCTTGGGCATGACAAGTATTTTCATTAGTGTGGTTTCTCCTCGGGACCCCGTCCGTGTCGACGACCTACCACGCCCTCGTCTCTACGCTCTCGACTGCCGTCTCCTACGGCCAGGCATTTTATTTTCCGTGTTTGTTTGCCGTGTGCGAAAGTTGGAGCCCCGGAGTCGGTGGTGTATCCCGTGCGATTTGTAGTTAAATATGCATGGGAAAAGCATAATTTAATTTCCATGATTATCCTGCGGGATCGTGACCTCCTCCGCTGCCAGCTGCCATGTGCCATATGCCTGTCACATCCTAAGCCTTCTCTCGGCACAGGGAAACGAGAGAGAGAGAGAGAGAGAGAGAGAGAGTTCACCTTCTTCCATCTATACAAATGTACCTAGATACATGTGTACCCACGCCCATGACTTAGTTTCAGTTTTCATCTCAGTCTCAGAATCAGGTTTATCCCGAGTCTTTGGTGGTAATCCCTGCCTTGCCTTGGGATCCCTTTGGATTGTTGCGTGCGTGGCCAGGATTTGGGACTAGGGCACAATTTCATTTGTCCCTTTCCTTTGGCTTTGCTTAATTTGCCGTCTAATTGAAGTTGGACGCTGGCAAATGGCCCAGAAAGGCTGAATCGTCGTATCATTCAGGGCATGCGAGTAATCTCTGGCAGGGAATTGGCTCGATGGCCTCCCCTAAACAATCGTACTTGTGGATTCTCTTGTTGAGGGAGGAACATGGAATCCTCTGGAAATCGAATAGAAGAGGCTCTCGATCGATCAGATCAGCAATGACCAAATAGATCTCTCTGACTACCGTTCTGGGGATGCGGATTGGCCCCCTTAGCATTTCCCTGCCCTGCCTGCCTGCTCAGCCAACGTCTTTTATGGCTAGCTGAAATTTTATTCAGCTTATCATCTATTTTCTGTTTGGCTTCCATTTTCCATTTTTTCAAAAATGAATCATACGCCGCGTTGTGTCGCCGAACCAGCTGCTCGTAAAGCACTGTGGGAAAGAGAGGAGACTTTTGTGCGTCGCATTTCGCACTTTGTACCTTTGCGTCCCTTGCCTTCTCTGACTTGTTTCTTAGTCGCTACACGAAATTGCTGTAGCGGCGGACATCCGGAGAGACGCTGCCTAAAAGCCGGCAGCACAGCACTCAACTGAAAGGAGAGGTGAGGCTGGAAAGGGGATGAAGGAGGCTGACAAACTTTAATTCATGCAACAAAACAGAGCGACTTGAATCTCTTTTAACTATCTTCCCCGCAACTCTGCCCCGTGCTCCTCGGGCTGTAAACGTCCTGTCGCAACAAGCCAACTTCTTGTTTTATTTCTCACTCGAGGTGCCAACCCGAAGAAGAAGAGAGTAGACATGAAGCAGGCAGGAAGGAGGCACGAGGCAGGCACTCGACCAGAGCAAATTAGTTTAGCAGCATGCAAAATGTGCGAGAACTTTATGTGACTGACTTAATGAGGTGCAGGTGAAGGGTTCTCTGTTCGCCTGTCGCCCTGTCTCCCTGTGGCACACACACCCTATCCTGCCTCCGCTCACTGCCTCCGCTCACTGCCTCATGCATATATGCATCGGGTTGAAAGGTGACTGAACATCCTTTTGACTGAAGGAAAAGGAAAACACAAACACCACTCGAGTGGTCGACACACTTTGTGGCAGCCTCTCGGCTTTCCTCTCTGGAGGAGGCCTCTATTAAGTATCCCCCACCGTTTGATCCTCGCATTCTTATTGCCTCCTGACCATAGCCGGCATAGGGAGAGTGTAATCCGTCGCTCCACTCTGCTTCCAAGTCTCGTCAAGGTTGCTGCTGCTGGCCCTCCTGCAGCCTCGTATGTGTGTATGTGGGTGAAGGCTGAGCCGAACTCCAGAATCGACTGGGACCCACGCCCCAATGTTGTCAATGCATAATGTTGTGCGAGTAAAGTAGCTCATGCATAAACCAGTTCGTTAAAAATTTTGTTGGTCCCCAGAGCGCAGGGCAGAGGGCAGGCATGTGAAGGAGTGGGGGAAGTGGAGCAGAGGTTGCTGGGGCTATGATAAACTTTTACACTGATAACTAACGGCAGGTGCAAGTGGGCGTAAAAAGGCAAAAAGGTTTCCGGTCGCCCGCTCTCGCTCCCGTCGAGCCGTAACCATAGACACACGAGTACGTGATTCGCCTGTGTTATGACAACTGCAATAGATACACACACTAACAGATACATACATGCATACAAACTGATGGATACTCCTACAGCTATACGTACATATGTTGATGATGATGAGTTTCCCATCCCCCATCCCAGCTTCTGTCGTATGTATGTATATTCCGTCCTCACTGACCTTCACCTGAGAGGCGATAAAAGTTGTTACCCTGCTCGACCTGCTCCTGTTTTCGACCTTGTTCGGGATCTAATTTAAATTTAAATGATATTGTATTTTCAATTAGCATTTCGATGGCTGCAGCTGGATGAAGCTTTCGACCGGCTCCTAATACTTTAGGGAGAGTATTCTCCACCTCTCACGCTTCTCCGCCAGCCCGCCCACTCATCCACTCCCTCTTCCTCTAATTGAAAGCCCAAGCTTAGGCACTTATTGAAATTTATGAGTAGAGCTCTCGAAATGAAATTAAAGCGCTAATTTTGAACCTGTTGACCGACGGAAGCCAAACCAACATTCCTACTGGTCCGGTCCGGTCCGGTCCGACGGCCGGGCCTCCGATACGCGTGTAATGTACATAAGTATATGCGACGCCCACGCTCCAAGATGGGGCCATCGCCAGCTAATGGCGATGGGCGATGGGCGATGAGGTCGTTGCGAATGATGTGCAGAAAACGTTGGAAATGAAAAGCAAATAGCAGATGGCTATGGCTATGGGGGGGTCAGAGATGTGAATGGGGAGGGAGCGGCACAAAGAACACAAATTCTACGGTGATTGGGGGAAGGCTGGGCTTTCCAGAAGCCAAAAGCTGTTTGTTTGAATACGAGAGAGTGAGAGAGAGGGATTATGTGTGACACATAAATACAGAGCAAACTGTAAACGAGCTCTTGAGGTGCGGATACAGAGGAGAAGATGAGTGTAGAGACAAGGCGAGGCGAGGCGAGTAGAGAAGAAGAAGTCATTAATAACTGTGAAACGGTTGAGGCAGCAACGGTTAATCAAAAGACAGTCGAAAAGTGGAGCAAAGCATAGCCAGTGGCGTGGCGGCGGCCGGATGGGGGTTGGGGGTTGACCCACTGACCAGGACAACACATTAAAGGACTCGACAGTTTGCAGCATAATCCCCATGAATAGTCCGACAATCACTCGAGCCATATTTCGCTGCTCTCTCGCATGTCGGGCAATGGAATCCCATTGCCCAGTAAAATATAAATTCTGAGCTTTACGTGACCCGCTGTCTGCTGTCAGATGACCCTACGCCCTCCCCTCGCCAGCTGGAACAGAGCTGCTAAGTGGAAAATAAAAATGGCAGCTGCGCCTCTCCCGCCTTGTGGTTGGGGGTCACATGCAAATCATAAACAATAATGGATCTAATAAGCGCAATGGTCTAAGGGAACTAAGCGGTGGGGTAGAGTCCTCTTGTTAATGACCCTCTGAAGGGTTCAAAGCACTCGGGACTCGTCTGCCTGGCAGAGCGAGAGGGTTAACTGGACATTCCGCTCGTTTCCGCCGATGCTTTGTGCATGTTCAGTCCTGTCCTGCTCTGCTTTATCTTTGTTGTCTACCTTACCGCAGCTCACCCTCACCCTCATTCTCTTTCTCTCACTTTCCCTCTCCCTGCATTCTGTCTGCTGTGTCTCTGAGCCTGCCTCTGTCTCTCTCTGCTCTCTCTGCCTGTTTCACATTTTAACTCGTTTTATCTGCTGGCGCCGCGTTCGAGCGAGCGCTCATTTTGAATATTATCGCACGACTGCAGGCTGGTCTGTGTCAAGGTATGTTGGGGGTAAGGTAAGGAAAGGTAAGGCATAAGGAAAAAGACTCCCACTGTTTCCCGCAGAGTGGTAGTGCCTTACCTTTCCATTAAAATACCCTCTGCTCAATCGTGACAGACGTGCGGGGGTGAGAGAAGAGTTACAGTTGCACACTTCGCATCTCTTTGCTTTGCATCTCGTTCTTTTTAATCTGTTTATCGACTGTTGGCTAATGAGGTTCTCTTATTTCATTCGTGGTGGCGCGAGGGGAATGCACCAATGCATCTATGCACCTCCACGGATGATATCTGCTAATTTCAGCGAATGCGCACATGACGATCCGAGCAGAAGGGTCATGAGGGGTCGAATGTTGGGCACAAAGCAAAATTCGGGTTCATTACCACCGCTCCCTCAAATGACCCTGAATGAGCAGAGCCACTGCTTAGGGGGATGTTAGGGGTTGCGCAGAGAGCACCCCTCCAATCACACCACATTCCGCAATACACGAATAAACAATTTGAAAAGCTGACATAATGCCCGCATTAACCGACAAAACCGACGGCGAAAAATGGCAAATATTTGTAGCGGAAAGTACAATATGGAAAAGAGAGAATCTCTGGAAGCGGAAAACAGAACACGGAAAATAGAAAACATACATAAGAGGCGACCCGCAATACGCCGTGGAGGTGGAGGTGGAGGGGGAGGTGGAGGAGCGGCGGAAACGGGAAAAGCGGAATGAAAAAGCTGTTCTATATTTGGCAGACGTCATGCGTGGGCGTGTGGGCGTGGGCGTGGCTGATACGACAAACACAGAAATTGTGCTCTGAATGAAAATACTGCACATTTTTATCGTTCGCAATGTTGATTCAGTTGAGATAGTCCCCTCCTTCACCGTGGAGGAGCCCGATCTCCACTTATCCGCCCTCTGACGCTGGCTCTTCTCTCAGCTGTTGTCGGCAAATATTCAGTGTAGCATCGATTGGGGGGCATTATGATTGATTGATTGTATCGTATTTTTTGGTCATCCAATAGCCCATAGCCTTTTGTCTCGCCACAGACAAATTCGTGCAATTTCTCGCCCATCGATTGAGCCCCCTGAAAGTGTGCCTGGCGAAGATTACACACAAAAAATAAAGCTCGTCAAGCTGCCAGCATTGTCTTGGCAATGACCCAGACCCCCACCAATTGCTGGGGTGGCGGCACTTGAGCGCGAGTGAGTCTGACTATTGGCTCCCCTTCTTTGTTTTCTTTTTTTGTTATGGCATTGCGTGAAAATTGTCGGGAAATTGCGAGCTCATCGATAAACTGGAGTGGATAATATGAGTTATCGCAGCTGCCGGAGAGACTCTCGAGTGGCACGCTACAGAGCTCTGCCTGTGCCTTTGCCTTTGCCTCTGTCCAGTGTCAAGTGCTCGTCCGTTCGAAGGGGGCGGAGAGGAGGCCTCGATCGATATCGATTCGATTTCAATTGAAAGAGAACCAAACAGCGAATTGCATTTAAATTGCTGCAAATTGAATCATGTTCCTGCGTTGGACTGCTATCACCTAGACCTTTACCCAGTTGGAATAAAATCATAAGCAATTTGCATCACATAGAAAAAAACGAAAGCGCCACTGGAAAGAGGACGAGTACGAGGACAAGGACAGGTGGACACCACAATATGGACGTGGACGTGGACAATTTAAGCTCATTTCATGTGACTTGTTAAGTGAATTTTCACCGGAATCCCTGAAACTGAATTAAGTCTGCGTGTCCAGCCAACGTGCGCCCACGTGCCTGGCGGAGCGGAGGATTCTGCTTATTTTACGCAACCTGAAATGTTTCCAAGGCTGGAAGAGAGAATACATTTCGTACAGTTCTATCGGGTCATCCAAATAGGGTATGCCCTCGTCTAGCACTCCGTTCAGGAAATTCAGTCGGGGCTCAGGCGGTACATATGTATGTATGTATGCACATATGTACGTCTGTATGTAAGTTTTTCCCTGCACTCGTGCAATTAGCAAACAATCCGGGAATGAAAATTTGTGCTTAACGCGTAAAATGCATTATAATAAATAATATAAAAGGCTCCGAGGGCAACACACAGTCCGCAGGGAAATGGGAAGGTATCAGGTTAGCCCCAATCCCCATTTAGGGTCAGACGCAGAAGAGAAGGGGAGGAAGGCTTGCGTTGCTCCTGGATCTGGGTTGGTATGCTTGCTTATTCATGCATATATGTGCATATGTCGGAAATTGTAACGATTACACGCCGGACACACACAGGAAACGGCGTAGCCAACCAACCAGCCAACAACCACTCCTCTCTGATAGCTCCTCCTCCTTCTCGTCCTTCTCAACCCTCTCTGGCTCATCCGATCATCAGCCATTGATTGGTTCGGTCTCGGGCTGCTTTTCCGCAGCATACATTACGGAGGGGGAGACATACTCGTATGTTTTTCCTTTGTGATGGCTGTGGCTGAGCTGGAGCATTTTTCATAATAATTACACGCTGAAGGGCCGGGCATAAATGGCTTCTTAATTTATCGCTGCTTAATGGCCTTTGGACAATGATTTAATACATTTTTAATTAAAATAAATATGGAGAGCGGCGGTAGAAATCAATCGCAGTCAACTCCAGAGGATGAGGACCCTCCAGAGCAGAGCGGAGCGACAGGCAGTCCTGTAATTGAACCCCAAATAAGTCGTTAAAAGTTTGTTTGCCATGACTTTTGCAGTCGGAAGTTGCACAAGCTAACGCCGCACCGCCCCACCTCACCGCCCTCATGTCCTGCCTGTGCTGCATCCCCCGCACTTGGATGCCACTAAAACTACTGGTAGCGATGCCACTCAAATGGGTGATGAAGGGGGAAAGACGTTGGCGTTGGCGCAGCTCATTATAAATTTGTTGATGCTGCATATCTTGGGTGTATCTGTGGGTCTATCCTTGAAGGATAGCAGCATAGCAGGATGTGCTGCGCTCACTTCCTGACAGGCATCGGAGCAGAAGCAGAAGCAGGGTCTCTTCTCCGGCTCTTCCTTGGCTTCTGCATATCAGCAGCTTTTTATGCTTACCACAGCTGGGGCGGGAGCAGGAGCAGCAAGAGTAGGAGGGAGAGTGCTGCCCCAGCTGCTGCTGCCTCAACACATTTCATTTTCATCTCGGCTGCCAGTAGCCAACAGCCAACAGCCGCAGGGAACTTGTCTAAAAATCACGCATAATTTATTTACCATAAACAAGACGAACAGAACAGAACAGAACAGTAGTGAAGAACAAGAGGAACAAGAAGAGCCGACGATGGCCGCCGCATGACAAGTCGAACAGAAACGCAGTGCGGATGGGGATGGGGATGGGGATGGGGAGAATGGAATGGAATGGAAGGAGCGCACGCCTCCTGCCGGAGCTGCAGCTCCGCTGCTGTAAAAAGTATGCAGTACAATTTTTGGAAGCAAGCCCAGATTGCAATAACATCAGAAATGCAACAATAAGGAATGGGAGGGGAGGGCAAGAGAGACGGCGAGAAGCAATCAGCGTCGCATAAAAAAAGAACCTAAGCACGATTGAAGCTGCATCGCAATAAAAATCGCTTTATCTTCATTAAGTCGAGCAAGATATCATTGCAAGTGCACCCGCCACCCTCCACCCTCGACCACCCCACTTACATGCACACACAGATACACCGGTGGGTTGTAAGAGGGAGGGGTGTTGAGCAGCACACAACAGGACAAACAACAAGGTAGCCACAGCCAGAAGCCAGAGCCAGTGCTGAAGCTCCATCCTGGCTGGCTAGCAGCCACAGCATTGAATAATAAATGCAACGAAAATAAAAATAAGAGCTCTTGCTGCTCCTCCCCCTCCTGCTCCTCCGCTCCGGAGAAGGCGGAAGCTAGCAAAGGAGCGAAGCGAAGACAGCAAAGAGAAGATGGGTGAGGGAGGCGCAGTAGAGTATAAAGTACATGACGCAGGGATAAATGGTGGAATCATGTACACATACACCCACACACGCTCGCACACAAACAGAAAGGCACACAGACTCACGTCAAGGATAAACAGAGCCAGCCGCATGTCAGGTGAAGGAAGGGCTAAAAGGATGCCAGAGCCTCCGAGTGGATACATACATACATACATACAACAATGCATTGTTGTCGCAATGTGCGTGTGTGAGTGTGTGTGTTCTGTGTGTCTGCAGCTCCTGCAGACCCTCAAGGCTGAGGGCTGACGGGGCGGACAGGCGGCTTGGAGCAGAAGGAAGCGAAGCGAAATTATTGCAACGAGCGGCGAAGTGGAAAGCCAGACGTGGAAGTGGACGCGCGGCTGCTCTTAAATGGAATCCAATGGTCACTGTGGCTGCTCCATGGCCATCGAATTCCATTTAAGATCTACGGGAGGGTAGAGGCCGGAGTACGGGGAGGAGGATGTTCGGTTCTGGTCTGATTACGATTACAAAATGAGAACACGGCAGACACAAGTGTGGGGGCCCCCCCATCTAAACCATCCCTATCCCCGTGGCAAAGGTCAAACAGATTAAAGCTCCATAATTGACTGTAATTAAAGCTCTGTTCTGTCCCCCATCATCTCCACTGACTATTGGCTATAGGGTTCTCCATCTCCTCTTGTATGAGAAAACCAATTTAGCTCAGTTTTCCGCTACGAAAGGAGCATTTTAACATTCTGCTCAGGCGATGACGATGATGATGGTGCACCTCCATGATGGTGTCCCATTTCATTGTTCTATGCAAATAGTACGAACGGAAGAGAAGTTATGGGATGGCAGGACTATGGGGGGATTGGGGGAGGCGTCGTGGCTACAATGCATTTTTATGGGGAACGCTTGCTAAAAATTTATTGAAAACGAACCAAAATATTTGCATGAATGAAGATGAACAGCGATGGGATGTGATGTGGGATGCCTGCCACCCCCGCCCGTTGCTCCGCAGATGCAGATGGTGCAGGTGCAGGTGCAGCTGTGCTGCCGTTACAAGCCAATGAACAGGGATTGCAGCCATCATGCCATACCCATCAGCACTTGGCGAGTGCTTTCATTGCCATTGTTCCATTCATTCCTTATTCATTCATTATTCACAGCCCAATTCGTGATTCGTGATTCTCGATTCTATATGCAGTCTTTAATATCCATTCTAATTCCTCCCTTTCGATTCTTTCGATTCTTTGGATTTGCAGGCAAAACGAATACAGAGCAATGAGCTGGCCGCCATCAAAGTCATCAAGCTGGAGCCCTCCGATGACATACAGATTATCCAGCAGGAGATCATCATGATGCGCGACTGCCGGCACCCGAACATAATCGCATACTACGGCTCGTACCTGCGGCGGGACAAGCTCTGGATCTGCATGGAGTTCTGCGGCGGCGGCAGTCTGCAGGACATCTACCAGGTGACGGGGCCCCTCTCCGAAAATCAGATCGCCTACATGTGCCGCGAGACGCTCAAGGGCCTGGAGTACCTGCACTCCATGGGCAAGATGCACCGCGACATCAAGGGCGCCAACATCCTGCTCACGGAATATGGGGACGTCAAGCTGGCCGATTTCGGGGTCTCGGCCCAGATAACGGCCACGATCAACAAGCGGAAGAGCTTCATAGGTGAGTTCAATTTATGCATCCCCTGCTCTGCATCCCCTATTGACAATCTGCTGCTGCTCCCAGAAGCTATTTGCACATCCTCGATTCGTCCAGCATGAAGCATCTCTGCAGTATCCTCTGCAGCAGTCTGCTATTCGATTTATGCAGATTCACAGATCGATTCCGATTCCGATTCCGTGGCAGGACATGCTGCTTCAGCACGCTTTCCTTTTTGGCAGACGAAAACGACCACACTTTGTGGTGGGGGGGGGAAAGCTGCGAAAAACGTTTTGCGTCAAGTACATTGCCAGGCAACGAATAGCCGGGGATTCAGAGTTCCAGTTAAGGATGGACACACGTCCATGGAAATGGAAATCGAAATACTCTGTGGAGGGTAGCGAGGGGAATGCGCAAAGTGTTTATCATTATGGGAACCTGTTCTGTTTTGTGCAAATATTGCAATCCACCAGGGCGGGGGCAGAAGATTGTCCGGGTAACGGCAACAATTGCGTTTAACGCTTCTCGACTCTGGACAGAGGAGAAGCAGCTGTCAGAAATGACGGAGCACAAATAACCAAAAGGAAAACATGAAAACCAAACGACAAAAACCAGCAAAAAGCAGCAGGACAAAGGATGATTGGGGAATACGAGTACTCGTCCGTAAAGCGAAACGTCGAGCTCCACTTTAAGGGTATTATTCGAATCTCCAATGCACAGTGGGGATGGGATGGTGCTTTGCTGTCCCCCCAATTGAATGCAATTCAATTAGGAGCACGCATAATAATGGATCCCGCAGAAGGAATTCTGAAATATAATGAAAATGTTATAAAGGTATGCGACGGGCGATACGGTCCTGGGATCCGGACAATGCAGGAGCTACCATGGGGGAACAATTCAATTTGCAGGATATTTCAAATGCAGACGAAGATGCAAGGTGGAGGCAGATAAGGGGAAAGGGAAGGGCGCCCGACAAAAGTAACCGACCGGCCAGCAGGGGGCCCGGTCTTTGTTTGGCATCCTGCTGGGAATGGGGATGTGAAGGAATGAAATTGGAATGAGAAAGAAAATCCTTGTTGTCGACCAAAACACCAGCAGCACAACAGCAAATAATTTTTGAAAAATGTCCTCAATTCAAGAATCTTTAGCCGACCGACCAGTCGGTCCGTCTTAGTTTTCTGGATAGTTTCTTTGTGAATCTCCGGCTGCAGTTTCTCTGCTTGTATTCAAAGTCCTCTTCCATCCCCCTCAAAGGCCGAATGCCGCTTCAGCTGCTTATTTTTTTCTGCACTAAGAGATTTCTCCATTCAGTTCTGTTCTGTTTCTGCTGCACTGAGTGGAGCTAAGCGGCTTTCAGAATCCCACAGAGTAGGAGGAGTTGCTTAATGGGAGACGGAGATATGTGCAGGCGGAGGCGGAGGCATGGTAATGGATGCTTTAAAATGCTTACCAGGGGCTTTAAGCCGAAACTGAGGCGAGAGCCGACGATGGGGCCACGCGTGGTATACGCTATTTGAATGTAAATAGCAGTTTTTCAGTCAGCAGAGCAGCCACCGTGCGGATGCGAAGGGGAAGCGTACGAAGAGAAGTGTCTGCCACTGCCACGTTTTCTGTGTAGTTTGTCATGACAACTTGCAATCTGTTGAAGCGCAAAAGGAGCAGCAGGATGATTGGCATGAGTCGCGTCGCCCGGAGGTATGCCCCACTATTCCACTCATCCATCCCTTCTTTGGATTGTGCGTTGTGCGACGTCATTGCAGAACTTTTAAGACTTGCCAAATGGGATTTTGCGGCTACCCAACTTCACGAACCATCGCTTACCCGCCTCTGTGTGTCCTCGCAGCTCGAAATTAATTATTTCAAATGCCTTTCTCTGCACTTAATTAAAAATCCCTGACCTGACCCCTTCGTACGGCCTTTGACACTCTCCGGCTAATTAAGTTATGACAGCTGCCTCTACAGCTCCTCACGGGCATCGAGTCCCAGCAACCGCGAGGATGCGGCTAAGAGTTCACGAGCCAATAAAAGTAGAGCCCGCCGGAGTTCACGACATTTTGAGTTGGGAGTGGCGTTAAAAAGGAATCAGATTTGATTTAATTTACGCCAAATTGGATTTATCCGCATAGAATGCGTTCCACTCCGCTCGACACTTTGCAGCCCAAGCAGCACGACAAAGCAGTTTAACTTTTAATGCCGTCTATTGTCCTTTGTCCTTTGAGCTGGCTGTCGTAAAAGATCTCAGCCCCAGCCTCATCTCTGGATCCCATAAATTTCGCCAAGCGCTAATTTGATTTCTGATTTATACAAATGGACCCAAGGTCTATCCCACTTTACGGTGCATCGTGGTGTGTGGTTAATGGAATGCAATTTGTGCATCGGTTAGGAGGGGGATTGTAGGGGGATTGTAGGGGGTTTCATCCAAGTTTAACGACCTTAAGGTCACGCTTCTTCTCTCTTTCTCTGTCTCCCAGTGCAACACTCTGTTTCTTTGTTGCCACTTTTGGGTTCCTTTTTGTGACGTTTTAGAGCTGAGCGAGCATCTTTTGTGGCACATGTCAATGACGAAGCTGGAGGGCAGGAGGGACGAGGAGGAGCCAACGAGTGTGCAGTGCTGATGACAGCAGGAGAAGAAGGGTGCTCGTAGGTGCTGTCTAGGACATGTTTGTGTCTGCCCGCCTGTCAGTATGTGCGTCAAACAATGTGACGTCCGCTTACTGTTATCATTTCGAGTAGTTCCCCCTCAGTGTTGTTGCTGTAGCTGCTGTTGCGACCGCGGTGACAAATGTGGTGTAAGTACACACACTCCGTTCCAGAGACAGGAACACGCCCACGCCCAAGCCCACTCTCCACCCTGCCATTGTCTGTCTATCGCTCACTGTCTGCAGAGGAAGCCGCAAACAGAAGGGAGGTCAACCCCGAATGGCTTATGCCTTATACGATATTCCATCGCTGGGCCATGCTCCCAGATTGATCAAATGGCAGGGATAATGTGGATTCTAAGTTAGCTCATTTTGGTTGCACATTTCCTGGCCTAGCAGACACTCCCCTGCCTGTGAAGGGAATGCCACGAAGGAGCTCAGAGGGAGGCATGGAGGAAGGCGACAGCCTGACGCTTTTATTTTTCAATAAAAAGGTGCTTACGTTTGTGTTTAGTGTCATTAACGAGTCAATGGCAACAAACGATGAGCAGCAGAAGAGGAAGCTTCCACCTCGTTGCCTCCGAGATGTGGCAGCCACCGCGCCCATTACCCTGCCCTGCCGTGACATGCCCTTTCCTCTGCGGCACAGCCGCAGTTATGCCATAAAGATGAATGCGAATGTGAGTGTGTGAGTAGGTGGGCTGTGGGAAGGCGTGTGTTGTCTTAATGCCTCCCAGGACGCGAGGCTGACGGAAATGTGTCTTGGCATTAAATGGGATGCAGCCTAAAAGCCTGCCAAGGCAGCATTCCCATCATTTTCCCTCACATCCTGTGCCGTTCTTCATCTCTGCTCTCTTCGTACAACTAGCTCTGCCCCTCCCTCTCTCTTTGCTTTTTTCAGTAATTAACAAAATGATACTTGACTTTCTCTTGCCTCGTGTCACTTTGCGGCTGTATTTGCATTTCTGTATCCGAATCTGATTCTGTTTCTGTATCTGTACATCATGCTGTGTATCTGTATCTGTGCTTTCGTGTGTCTGTTTGTGCTGTGCCTTTAATTAAAGTGTGCGAAACACTTGGCTGAATCCTTCATCGATGAGCTTCCATTCCGGATCGGTTCTCCATTAAGAGCAGAAACAAAGCCGAGGCCTAGGCCCAGGCCCGAGATTGAAACCAGACCCGGGGTGAAAACTTCCACTTGCAACAGCAACAGCAGCAGCAGCAGGCCTTGGCCCCCCCATCAAGGAGCAGCCATTAAACTTGATTTTGCACCTTCGTTGTGGCTTAATTAAATTGAAAATACAATTAACTGTGAGTTCGTGTTCGAGTTGCTTCACTTTGGCGGTGGCTTTTCCGTTCACCATCAAGGGAGATGGAAATTAATTTCAGGGAACTTCGGAGAAACTGCTTCAACAGATGCTGCTTCTACAGGAGGGGCGACATTGTTGCCTGGCTGCAACATGGCGTATGAGTAATGGACGCATTAGCCTCTTCTCCCCAACGCCCATTCCTCGTCCTGGATCATAAAACGTGCGCCAGAAATGAAGCGCAAAATGTGTCGCTAGACCCCTCAGCCTGCTCCCCATCCTGTTCTCCATAGTGCCCTGCTCTGCATAATTCAGCAATTTGTTTATTTGCACAATTGGCAGATTGCACGTAAAAAAGCAAATTAAATTATATTAAAAACAAAACGAATGCGTATGAATAAATGACATTGTAACATAATCTGAGGCAATGAAATTAAATGTGTGAACGTTGCATAATTGGCAGGAATCGCATGCCCCATCTAGTGGCAGCTGCATTAAGTATCGATTTTGCTGTGCTAATCTCTCCGTATCCGCTCTGCTCTCTTCCATCCGCAGGTACACCCTACTGGATGGCTCCGGAGGTGGCCGCCGTTGAGCGCAAGGGCGGCTACAATCAACTATGTGATATTTGGGCATGTGGCATTACTGCAATTGGTGAGTGCGATTCTTGAGAATGGCTTATCTGCCGCTCCGACAATAACCCTAACATTTGACCCTCTGCAGAGCTAGCTGAACTCCAGCCACCGATGTTCGATCTGCATCCGATGCGAGCCCTGTTCCTGATGTCGAAGAGCGGCTTCAAGCCGCCAACACTGGGCAACAAGGAAAAGTGGAGTCCCACATTCCACAACTTCATCAAGACGGCGCTGACGAAGAACCCCAAGAAGCGACCCACCGCCGAGCGCCTGCTGCAGCACCCCTTCGTCCAGTGCGAGATGTCGCTGCGGGTGGCCAAGGAGCTGCTCCAGAAGTACCAGAGCCCCAACCAGCAGTTCTACTACTATCTCGATGGCGAGGAAGAGGTAAGGAGGCGCTGGTCAACTGGTAATCTCACCTACGGATATAGGAAGAGCAGTCAGAGAGTAGAAGCTGGTGCTGGCACCTTTTCTGTAATTTATTTACGCTTTTAGTGTTGGCTCGTTGACTCGTTCCCATTTTCCCCTTATCCTCTCTCTTTCACTGCGTTGGGGCTTGCGGCTTGAGTCCTTGCGGAAGGAGGGTCATCCACTGAGAGACCAAGGACCAAGATTGCTTCTGCTTTCTCAAGAACATGGACGCGGACAGAGATTTACTGCGCCATTAGACACCTTGGGAGCCCTAACTCTAAGCCCTCTAGCGTCGCATTGGGGCTTGGTCGGCCACTGCCCTAATTAATTTCCCCCCAAAGTCGGTCGAACTAATGCAGCTGTCTAGACAGACGGCCAACTCCGATTACAAACTTATTCAACGACAAATGCTAATGCTAATGCAAATACAAAATCAAATTTAAATTTAATGGGCAACCATTTTAAAGACATTTCCCCGCACCAAAAACAGCAAGCTGTGTGTGTTGGTGGAACGGGGAGGGTCGTGGGGCTTGTCAAGTCATAAATCTTCAATTTGTTTGGATATTTTGCAAACTTTGAACGAAAGCGTGCACGGGAGCTCCTCTTGCTAGACGTAGGAGATATTCAAATTTTACTTTGCTCCCACATTCCTCACTTAACTTGAGAAAGTAACGAGTGACGCTCCAAAATCCCAATATGATTTTGATTTATGAGATATTATCGCAGGCTGAAACTTTACGGCTGCAACTGACTGACGATGGAGCTGATGTTGTCGCCTCTTTAGCGCTAGCCCATATCCTAACGTGTCTCCTCTCTATCTGTCCCTCCCTAGACAGTGGCCAGTGTTCCGCAGCGAATTCCCAGCAAGATGACATCACGCACCAATGGAGCTCCAGGCCAGAACCATACGCTGAAAACAGGCAAGACTCGGAGGCGTTACCAATCACTTCCATACGTTAATTTTCCCCTCCCACAGCCATGACAACAAACTCCATGTGGAACGAGCGATCCTCTAGTCCCGAGACGTTACCCAGTGACATGTAAGTCTTCCCTTGCACCGCGATCCTCCCGTACATACATATCTCTGCCTGAACCTATGCTACAGTTTATCCTTTATTTCTTAAGTACTTGCGAGACAGCTGGTTCACTTCGCTTCAGTTTGGTAATTTGGTTTCAGTTCTCACTCTCTCACACACACACATACACACAAAACAAAGACACACACACGCACTACATACTATATATGTACACACACTTGTAAAGCCGGAACTATTCTGAATCCATCTATCGGCCATGGATCCATTGTTATCCACTTGTTTTCTCTTCTTTTGTAGTCCCAGTGCCGAGCGATCAAGACCAAAATTAACGGGCACCCTGATTATGAACATGTCCTTAAGGTTAGCGAAGGCTTCTTCCAGCAGAGCGCCAGATGGGGAGTGGCAGGGTCCCCTCTGGGCGTTCATGGCGTTGTAGTGCACTAAGCTTCCACGGCGTGTTAATGTCTTGTGGCAGGAGTGCAGAGGAGCCACAGAACTTCGCACTGCCTTGCCTTGCGTCTGCGTTGCATGTTGCGCTTTTTATGCTCCGCCTGGCTGCTTCCCAAAACTCGAAACTATCCACAAAACAGCCCCCAGAACCGCGGCCCGCCGCAGCACGCGCGTTATGTAATTTGCCCGGCTTACAACTTGCCACAGTCAATTTTTAGCTGCACGTATCCCCAGAGCTGTGTTTACTTTCGTATTTTGCAGCATTTTCATGTGTATTGCAGTTGCACACGCCTGCGCTTAGTTGCAGTTACGTGCCAGAGCGCTTGTAAGGTCCGCTTAGGGTCTGTCCGGACTATGAAACTTGTGCATTTCTCATCTATTCCACGGAGGAGTCCGCATCAGAGTCCGAGTACGAGTACGAGTCCGCGTCTGGGCCAGTCTCTGGAGTGTGTAGATATAATTGCAATCTGGCTGCCAGGCTGTATGTTTTCCAATGAGAGCTTCAAACTTGTGGGCTATTTAATTGGCAGCCAGGCAGAGTAATTTATTATCCAGTACAGGGGTGGAGGATACGGATACGGGGCAACATAATAATGAGCAGTCTCAGCGCGGATCAACGCAGCTGGGCACAGGTGGAAAACTGAAAAACGAGAGAACGGCAGATAGATGAGCCAGAATAAGTTTTGGAGAACTGGAAACTAGAAATAAATTGAGTTCAAAAAGAAACTGTCCTTAGAAATCAATTAACGACGAAACGAAGCGGCACAAAGGATGACATCGGCATCAAGCATACGCCATGTTGTGCGAAACTTCAAGGGGAAGGAAGGGTAGCGAAGGCAGCGAAGGGAAGGGAATATGCCACGAGACTGTGGATGATGCGCCATTTGTCATTTTAACCGATTACACATTGTTGCCCGCTGATAGCGGACGGCTCCACAAGGAGGCACTCGCCTAATAAGCCACCCCCACGCCCATCAAGGGGCAGTATGCAAAGTGCTCGCTGTGAGTTGTGTGGCAAACACTTTGCGTCAGCCGCCACTTGAGCGGCGTCCCAGACAACAAAGCCAGAGCCACGCTGTCTATATGCATACGAGTAGAACTCATGAGAACACAGTCATTGGTACTGCTATTGCCACTACCACTTTCACTCCCACAGACAGGCGGCTCGGCTGCTGCCCTCTCTGTCGCGATTCTGCTGCCCAATTTTATTGAAGCCATAAAACCCATTGGCTGCGCCAATTTTTATGTACTGAGAGCCGCTTACAAGCGCCAAGCGACTTTCTGGCTAAGTGCCACACCCCCGTTTCCGCTGAGTGGCGCCTGAAAAGTTTGTGCTGCTCCTTGGGCTGCTCCGCATCCTTCCTCTTGCGGTCGTCATTGTTAATTTCATTTAAACCGTCATAAGCAGAAAGTACAACAAGGATATTTTTTCCTCTTTGTTTACGCTTTTCGCGGAACCTCCCACAAAAGCAGCGCTGGAGTGGAGAAGGAGAAGTGAACATTATTAATTTCCAGGGCGGATCAGTTTGGTAAAAAAAGGAGCAAAGAATCCCACATTTTGAAACATGCTACTCAGGGGATGCGAGAAATGACATTAGGAGAAATTATCAAAATTTCAGATTAGCTGATCCGCTTAATTAGGCTTCAAGGAGTCCTTATTTCCTGTTACTGCTTTTCCGCATGGGAGATACTTTGTGAGGCCTTCCTCTCCTCCCAACAAAAAGTACGACACGAACCACAAATATACTCCGATATACTGATACATACGTACAATACACAGATATTTATAAGTAGTTAGATTCTACATTTTAATGCTTTCGATTCACAATCTGGCAGTAGCTTTAGTTTCGTTTGGGGCTGCCCTGCCGTTCCGAGTAATTTTCTAAACTAAAGAATTGCGTTTACATTTTCTGAATTTTTTTTCGCTTTTGTTTTTTATGCGAAACTTAACACAATGAAATTTTTGTTTATTTTCTTTTCCTTTTTTCCGTATCTTTGTTTTTTGTATTTGATTTCCGTAGGAGCCTCTTACAGTATATTGATGAGGAGCTAAAGCTAAGGTAACTACACCCCCAAATATATTGCGAGCAAAATGAACATCGAAAATCAAGGCTCTCGGTGTCCGTCCCCCTACCTGTGTCCCCATACCCCACACCACACGTACATAGATCAATCTGACCCGCACTCTAACCCCAGAAACTGCACCTTGTCACGCACACATGCTCATGCGCACCCACACTTACACACAGTCTACATTTGACTTTGATTTAGCGTTAAGTTCTCAAAATTCTTCCACTTCTACTTCCACTTCGTCTTCCATTTTGCACGAGAGAAGCAGCCGGAAAAGAAACGAAACTTTCGGAGGCACCTGCACATGCATACACACAAATGCACAGATTTTACATGTGTGTGTGTGTTTGTGTTTAATTTTAATGCACGGAGTCCCTGGCATCTGTCGCGAGCTGCCCAGACTACACAGGAATATATATGTACGATTCCTCTAGCAGAGGCAGCATCATTATCGTTATGAACCAGCAGCGGTAGCTCATCATGTGGGCCGCCTTGGTTTATTACGAACGGCCGTCCCATCCCGTCCAGTCCAGTCCAGTCCGACTAGCTGTCCTGTCCTAGAAATAGCAACCTTTTCATTACGGTTTTTTCGTCCTTCCTCCATTTAAACCATATTAAGTTACGGCTGCTGTTCGGTTCTGTTCGCCTCTGTGGTCTACCCCTCCATAAGTTAGTTCTTCTTGTTCTCGTAGCATTCCTTCTTTGTTTACTGAACTTCTTTTGGGCCCGTCCTTTGTTTTGTTGGTTATTGTCTGGGACGGGGCTTTGTTCATGCCTCTTATTCCACCTAAACTTTTTCCTTTGTCCATCGATAAAGAATGAGGGAGATGCAGAATGGCGGAGAGGGTAAGAGGGGGAAGCAGGAGGTGAGAGATGGGCAAAAAATACAGAAGGCATTTTAAGCATACGCACAGTGGAACGCACAAAATGGCCCCATCGATGGCTCAATTATATTCCGGGCCACCAGAAAGCAATTCTCAACTAATTTATACAGAACAATTGGTTTATAGTTTGGGCCAAATTTATGCCCCGATGGTCCCCCATGAAATGCGCTCGATTTGTCCTTTGTCGTCTGTCCGTGTTCGAGCCCATATCCGTTCCCCAAGTCCGTCTGTCCGCGCACCCTTTTCCCGCGTTTATTGTTTATTTATTTGATGTGTGTGCAAATGGGCGTCACATTGGTTTTATTGTTATTACTACGATTATTTCTGGACATCCTAGTGGCTACTCCTAGTGCAAACAAGTAATCCCACGGACCTGTAGAGACTGCCTTACGTAAGTGTAACTTGGTGCTGACATCTGTCCCAGGACTTGCTCCCTGCACTAAAATATGCGGAACCCTCCCATTGCCACAAGTAGGGGCACATCCATACTGTGATTGAAGATGGAGATGAATACCAAGGAGCAGGGTATCTTGCGTGGAAGAAATGATTGCCCAAGGGAATGGGGGAAATACGATGAAAAGCAAATTGCAATTATGTTAACATAAACTGAAAATTCAAGAAACTTATTCGGAAAATGGGATTCCTCCGGTCACTTCCCTACGATTCCCGGCTCTCGGTTCATCCTCCTACTCTCCCCCAAACTCTCTCCACAGCCGAACAGCTGCTGAGATTTTTCAGTAAATTGTTGCCTGCCTCCTGTTTGTTTTTCGGTGTATTTGTTCTCGTTTCATTTGGGGAAAATTGTTCGCATTTTGTTTTTCGAATTAATTTCCCAAGCATTTCTTCGTTTTATTCGTTTTCCGTTTCATTTTTCTGGGTCCTTTCTTCTCCGAGCTTTCACATCTCTTTTGCTCTGGCTCTGGGCTTTTCTCTTTCTGTTGCTGTTTCTGTGCATTCATGTGCGAGGCAATTTTCTATTCAAGCATTTCCATCTGCATGTGTGTGTGTATCTGTATATTCATATGTTTGTACTACATATACATATGTATATATCTTTTGCATTTGTATTTTGCATCTCATGCATAATTTATGGCTTTATATTAGTTTATTTATTTATCTTGCGCCCAATAAAAAAAACACACTTTACCGCCACGAAAAACCAAATGAAACCTCCCTCAATGGGCGGAACCAGGAGATCCGACGCGTCGGCTGGGCCGCAAATAATTTCATTAAAAGCGTAATCCGCTTACCCGCCCGTCCGTCCCTGGGATGGGGGAAGGGGCAACGGGGCTAAGAGCTTTGCGGTTACCCAAGAGAGTTTATCATTTCGATTGCATGCATTGCACACAGATACACGCACACTCGACACACACATGCATGCCTTCTAACAAGGACGTGGAAAACAGGAACAAGAACAACATCATCATCCAGGGAGAGGGGCTCACAGAGAGATGAAGGATATACAGCGAAACTCTGCTGCCTTCTCCGTTCACAGAACACACTAGACATGTCAGACCCCACCACCCAACCAACCCCTGATCCCTGACCACCTCCAAGAACAACACCCCCTTCATGCTCACCTGTTTCCGAGGTTATCGATCGAAGAAGCTCAAACACTTGGAATTCTTTTCTCTCTCTCTCTCTCTCTCTCTCTCGTCTACCTTCTTTGTCTCGCATTCTCTCTATCTCTTGACGTCTCTCCGTGTGTCTGCCGTGTCGCGATCCTGCTCTGCAGAGCCACTCTGCCCTTGCACGACACGGGATTGAAAGATTCGATTGGCCCCGAGTGCAGCTGCTCTTCCCACAATGGGATAGTTGGAGTTGGAGTTGGAGTAGGAAGAGGAGGAGAAGGAGTAGGAGGAGGAGGCGGGGCAAATGGTAGCGGCAGCGGAGGCGGTGGCGGTGCCGGATATGCAGGCGGAGTCGGAGGAGGCAATCATCACCAGCCCCACAACCACCATCATCATTACCATCAACTGCAGCAGCAGCAGCACCCACAGCCACAGCTGCAACCACAACAACCACATCAGCAACCACATCAGCATCCACAGCATCTCCATCAGCTCCATCAGCAGCAATCGACCACTGCTTTGACATCGTCCAGCACCAGCAGCGCCTTGGCCACCTCGGCGGCCCACAATCCCAATTGCAACTCAACCCCTATCAGCTCTTCCGCCTCGCTGGCCTCGATGCCGGATCTGAGCGCCTATCTGGGCCTGGGCCTAGGCATGGGCCTGGGGTTGGGATTCTCCAATCTCCGCACCACAAGCATTGGCGATGGGGACGACGACGATCTGGTGGATGTTGACATTGCTATGAATAACGCGGCTCCAACGACCTCGGCTGCTGCCGCCGTCCCAGGTTCAGGTCCGGGAGCGGGCCCGGGCACGGTCTCTGGGTCTGGCTCTGGGTGTTCCGCCTCTGCCGCGCATTACCTGAGGCACAGCAGCAATTATCGCTCCGCTGCGGCTGCGCAGGCTTCTCAGACCGCCCATCCCTCGCCAGCATCTACGAATCCGAATGCGAACGGGCATGGGCACGGCCAGGGCCAGAGCCATGGCCATGGGTTGATCTCATCCAGCATATCGTCCTCCGCGTCATCAGCTTCGTTTTATAATCGCCTACTACTCCTCGATAATTCCAGCGGCGATGCAGTTGGCGGCAGCAGCGGCGGCGGCAGCTGCGGTGTCGTTGGCACCAATGGTGTCGAGACCGATGCCACACCCCCGCCTGTGACGCAATCGAGCGGTGACGGCTTCATGCATTCCAGTTGCCCTACGGCCAGCCTCGTAACTGCGGTGGCCGACGATGCTTCAGCCAGCAGCTCCTCCCATCTCTATCAGAATCTGCTAAGGAGCAGCTCTGGAGAGACACCCGGTAGTGGAGCGTCGGGTTCCTCAGCGGGCACCAACTGTGATTACCGGCACGAAAGCAACCAGGTGAGAGAGAGAGACTCAGGTGATATAAAAGGGAACTTCCATTAAACCTTCTAAACTCTTCTCTAGAATGGGCTTGAAGACTCGCCACGCCGGCATAGCTCCATGGATCAGTTGATCGGGCTGCTTAATGACATGGGAAAGTCCTCACGGACACGCAGTCTCAGTGATGGCGGCACCCAAGACGACGAAGAAGGTGAGTACACAAGGAAATCTCCAGAGGAGTCCATTACTAATTCCATCCCATCCCACCACAGTGGAGAAGGAAGCGCAACCAGATCTCTTGAACAATACGCCTCCTGTGCCGCCAAAGCGCTCTCACAAGCGTCGCCACACGCCGCCCAGGCCCATCTCCAATGGACTGCCGCCCACACCCAAGGTACATATGGGCGCTTGCTTCTCGAAGATATTCAATGGCTGCCCCTTGCGGGTGCACTGTACTGCCTCGTGGATCCATCCAGAGACGCGGGACCAACACCTGCTGATCGGCGCCGAGGAGGGCATCTACAACCTGAATATGAACGAGCTCCACGACGCGGCCATCGATCAGCTATTCCCGCGCCGCACCACCTGGCTGTATGTGATCAAGGACGTGCTGATGAGTCTATCTGGTAGGTGGCCGCTAGGCACTAATTTCGTCGGTTATCGCTAACGATTCCATCGTTATTCGCAGGCAAATCCTGCCAGCTGTACAGGCATGATCTGGTGGCTCTGCATTCTAAGCAGACTGTGCGGTTCTCGCTGCACATGAACAAGATCCCCGAGCGACTGGTGCCGAGGAAGTTCGCCCTAACCACCAAGGTGCCCGACACAAAGGGTTGCACCCAGTGCTGCGTTACAAGGAACCCCTACAACGGATACAAGTATCTGTGCGGGGCGACACCCAGTGGCATCTTCCTGATGCAGTGGTACGATCCGCTGAACAAGTTTATGCTGTTAAAGCAGTGCGAGTGGCCGGCCATCAGTATCCTGGGCGGAGGTCACGGCTGCGTCCAGAACGGGCACACGCCCGTCTTCGAGATGATCATCACGCCGGAGCTAGAGTACCCCATTGTGTGCACCGGAGTGCGCAAAGCGATGAACGGCTGCCTCAAACTGGAGCTGATCAACATGAACAGTTGCGTTGTGGAAGCTGCTTCGGCAGAGGGCATGGGAAAAGGAGGTCTAAACGGGATTTGTCTTGCAGGTGCCAGCTGGTTCCACTCGGAGGACCTGGAGTATGACGCCATGGCCACGATGGTGCCGCGACGCGACCTCCTAAAGGTGGTGCGTGTGCACCAGGTGGAGAAGGACGCCATTCTCGTCTGCTATGGCAACGTGATGCAGGTGGTCACGCTCCAAGGAAACCCGAAGCAGCACAAGAAAATGGTATCGCAGCTTAGCTTTGACTTTAACGTAGACAGTATTGGTAAGAAATGGCACCACCTTCAAGTGGAGTGACTTCCATCAGTGACTCTCATACGTGCCCATTCCAGTTTGCTTACCAGACAGCGTTTTGGCATTCCACAAGCACGGCATGCAGGGGAAGTCGCTGCGCAATGGAGAGGTGACACAGGAGATCAAGGACATGAGTCGGACCTACCGGCTGCTGGGCAGCGACAAGTAAGCATGATCCATTCCATTCAGTTCGTATCAATGTCGGAGCCGACTCACATTTGACTTTTTTTTTGCAGGGTTGTTGCCTTGGAGAGTCAGCTGCTCAGGACTGGCTCCCTGGGCAGCGAGGAGGGACACGATCTGTACATTTTAGCCGGCCACGAGGCCAGTTACTAGGCGCCCGCGTAATCCACTTGTTATATTTTAAATATAATACGCTACACAATACGTTTTAATGGCAAGCAGTCGCCGTCGTCGTCAACTAATAACTGTAATTTAATTACTCTTAGAACTAAGAATTGGATTACTGATGATATATGGTAGATGATAGAGTCACTTATCCACATGACGAGAGTTTGATAGCTACTTATCGCAATTTTACCGCACATAGAGGCAGCAGCAGCATCAATACGCAAGAGATCCAACACAACCAATACACAAAAGAGTCTTAATCCCAATCCCAATACTTTGCCGATACACTCGATATAAATACATACATACAATAGATACTCGTAAGTCTCACAGTCTACGTCTGCCCGTTGATTCCGTTGTAGTTATATTTTTGTATTACAAAGAAATGCTTTAATTTATACAACTAACTTTAATGACCTACGGTAATCAGTAGTTATGCTAGAGATTTGTGTACACGTTTCACAAAGCCAATAAATACATTTAAAAATAGTCAGCTGCGGGCGAAAGCAACAGAATCCAATTATACATATTTATACACACAATTATACATACATACTTTACGAGATCCACTAAGGCAATTAGAAACTAATAAATATTACATAGTCTTTAGCAATTGTAAATCGCAATGTTTTTAGCTGGTTAAATCTGCTTTTCAATTAGCTCAATACCGAAATGGGTAGAATGCGATGGAACTGTTACACATCGTGAGAAGGGGAGGATACAATGAAGAGTATTTAGGAATGCAAAGCAGATACGGTTTGTTGGGAAACAAAATTAGAAATTAAGAATTTTCTAAACTAATAACACACAAAAATAGATGAAAATTGAACATATAAACTAAATGGCTGAAAGGGCCCCTATCTGTATGTTAAATTGATTGTCGTAGTCACGGTTTTAGGCTATACCAAATCAAAAGAGAAACCTTTCCGAGCAGCACTTTATGTCGTCTTCAGTTGTAAAAATATTCTCTAGACTTTAAGATATTTAGTTTGTATGACAAAGCGTAAAACCGAAAATTATAAACTAATACAAAAAAAGAAAACCGAAACACAAAGATTTTGTGAAAAAATTGTTGAACTCTAGTTTAGTGCAAAAATAAAAAGTATTTGAAAAAACACTGTGCATGCGGATTAATTTTGAATATGGCGCCCATCAGAACGCGCTATGGTATTTCTCACCAACGCGTTATGCCATACTTAAGCGCATTAGTCCATTGATTCTTCGGTCTCACGTGTTCCACACATTTGTTTACAAAATTCTGTTAAAGATGCCGTTTGAAGTTCCTCCCTGGGAAGATGGAGCCGAAATAATTGACTTTATCCCCATGAACTCGGCAGGAAACGGAGCTGGTGCTACAAAGAAATCAAAGAAAAAAAAGCCCAGGAAGAAGAAGCCAAAGGCGACAACTGGGGCAGAGCCGACCACGGTCAATAGCGAATTTCGCTACAGACCAGGTGGGGGACCCTTAGCGCCACCAGCGGACACCTCATCCGACGATGAGGCAGATGACGAAATGCGGGCCATGCACAAAGTGCGATCTGGTCGCGTGGAAAAACAGCGTCCTCCAGTTAAAACCACGAAAGGCGGCAAGAAACAACTCGGGCTGAAGCAGGAGCTGGCGCAGGCTGCACTGGAGGCAATGGAAGTAACACAGACAAACGCCGAGGCGGTACCCTCGCTGGCCAACAAGCTGCAGACGGAGCTTCTTGGTGGACGTTTCCGATACATCAACGAACAACTCTACACAATGAACAGCCACAAGGCGGAGGCCATGTTCCGATCAGATGCTTCCGCTTTCGATGCCTACCATGCCGGTTACCGCCAGCAGGTGGAAAAGTGGCCGGCGAATCCGCTCAATCGCATCATCAAGACTGTTAAGCGACTGCCCAAGACAACAATCATTGGGGACTTTGGCTGTGGAGATGGCAAGCTGGCTCAGTCCTTGCCCAACAAGGTATTCTCTATGGACTTGGTGGCATCTCGAGGCGACATCATAGCGTGCAACATTACGGACACTCCGCTGGAACCACAATGCCTGGACGTGGCTGTCTATTGCCTCTCGCTCATGGGTACCAACCTGAACGACTTCTTCCTGGAGGCGAACCGCGTGCTCAAGCTCCATGGAAACGTCTACATTGCGGAGATTCAGTCGCGCTTCGAGGACGCCCGAGCCTTTGTCCGCAGCGTGGGTGCCTGCGGTTTCGATCTTGTCAAGAAGGATGTGGCTGTCAACTACTTCTACTTCTTTCACTTCAAGAAGATGCGGCATGTGGACAAGGCGGTCAAGCTAAAGCCGTTCTCTCTAAAGCCTTGTCTCTACCGCAAGCGATAAGGATAAAAAAGTAGGAAAAATGCATACATACATTAATTAAATGTAGAAAATAGAAAGGCGCAATAAAATTCAAACTTGTACATCTAATCAGCTGAATCGTTTTGGACCAAACAGACATAATCTGAGCCACCTAAATATCGTTGAAATTAGTATAATTTAACACATAATTTAGTTATACCATTTACCATGCGTTCAAAGGCCCCTATCACCGTACCTTTTAGATGAATTTACCATGGGCTGACGAACCACCCTCAAATAAGGCCATGAGAACTAAAAAAAGAGAGGACTACTCAGTTTTGCGTTTCAGTGAAGTATCTCAATCTTTGCTCTCCCAATATTTTTTCAACTGCGAATCCGAACGGTTGGGTTTCGGCCTACTCGAATATTTTTAAAGACGGTACGTTTCGGGTTGCCAGCGTTTGGCCGAGAAGCATCTGCGATCCGATCCCAAGATCCCCATTGCGAATAGAAAACCGCGCAATTCGGCAGTGTGTTTAAAAATAAATTGGAAATTAATTTGTTAGCTACCACTTACCGTGCAGTTTTGTAGTTCTCCCACTCGCCCACGCCTATATTCCCACCCTCGCTCCCCCTGCCCATCTCTCTCTCTCTCTCTGTCCCTCTCTTTCACTATAGTCTCTATTACTCACTCAAACTCACGTAAAATTTCAACAGGTATCAACGACAACAACAAATTATCTTTTTTCGCGTTCAAAAAAGAAAAAAGTGTCCAAGAATTTGTTTATTTGCATATGCTTGTGAGAGTGCAGTAGGAATCGAATCGAATTTGAAAACGGAAATCGGGGAAAGCAGTTGGTGAAAAGTGAAAACAAGGAAAAACAACAGAAACCACAACTACTGAGTATCTTCGGCTACGTATCCTTCCCGTGGATTATCAAAGGGATTCTAGAGCGACGACTTCTTGGTGAGTATCTGAAAGTTCCACCAGAATCGCGCCTTTTGCTGTGCTGCTTAGATTTTTTTTGGGCTGTGGTCGGGAGTTTTCTGTGGCTTTCGTCTCCGTCTCATTTTATGCTTCCGACACACACAGATACACTTGGGCCAGAATGACTTCATAGCCACTCACTCACAAACACATATACACGAGCTGAGAGAGCCGCTCTCCTAAAGAGCCAAAGAGCGGGAGAGAGTTG
The DNA here is from genome assembly GCA_035041765.1 of Drosophila algonquin. NCBI lineage: Eukaryota > Metazoa > Arthropoda > Insecta > Diptera > Drosophilidae > Drosophila > Drosophila algonquin. Next base: position 2,427,050 of record JAWNKY010003561.1, read on the forward strand.
TTTTTTGGCCATAGTTGTAGTTGTAGCGCTTGTCTCTCTATCTGTGAGCTATCAAGCTTTCGAGTATCTTTTAGCTCTGTATTCTTTCCATTTCTTGTTTTGTCCACTGTACGTGTATTCGTCCCACATTGTTGCTGTTGCTTTTGTCTCGCCTTACTCCACTTTTCCTTTACCGAATTTTGTGTTTTCCTCAGTTCCTTCGCATTTTGCCATTAGCTGTGCCGCCTGCCAGAGGCACGGGTCTTGCATTGCAACAGGGGAGGGTTCCAATTGGGCAGTGGTAGTCAAGGAAACGTTCCACAACACCGATCAGATACAAATGTATCTGAAAGCAAACGGTGCCCGTGTGCGTATCTATACATAGAGGCTTTTGTAATTTTGGAATGCGACACATTTCACAGGGTGGATAGATGCCATCCAACTGCGTGTTCCATTAGTCCCACGTCTGTCGCTCTATAGGGGCTACCATGTCGACGTCACTGGGACCAAAATAGATCGCCTGGTGCCATGGGAATCGATCGCCGTCGTGCAGGTTTTCGAGTGCTTATCAACTATTGAGCGGGTTTTCGCATTGGCATTTTGATATCGATGGCCTAGCATAGCAGGAAAACTGCGAAGCTCTTAGTCGTACTACTAGGGAACACGGTTAGAATGAGGCTGATAAGATAGGCACCAAAACAAAGGCCATGCGTGTGTGTATTTATGAGTTATGAATGGCAGGTGACTGTGCCCCTGCCCTTCTCGCAATGCGTCATCGAAGACCAAGAACGATTTTCACAATCCCCGGAAAACCTGGGGCGTTGACTTGCCAACGGTGCTTAGGGGGGCCTGGAAAGAAGTTGTTTACGTGGCTGCGACCGCACCGCGAAAGGGGCTGATGAGCTGTGGGCTTTGACCCAAATAGTTGTACACATTAACATAAAGACTTCTTCATGCAATGTACATACAAATGTACATAAGTGGAAGCCAGCAGGGAGAGACGCGAGAGAGAAAAGTAAGGCTTGCATTAGAAACCGGTTGCAAGCCAAGAAATTGGCTGCACAGCAGACAAACAGATAAAGCAGCCGAGCAAAGCAAACGAGCGCTAGACCTGGAGCTGTTACTGGGGTTCGGGCTGGAGTGAGGTGATTGCCAGCAACTTAAAGCTAATAACTGTACAACAAAAACGAGCTACGAAGCAAGTAGAAAATTATCATAAAATCCGAGCATACCCGTAGTGAGAGACAGAAAGAGAGAGGGAGAGAGAGAGAGAGACAGACAGCGAGAGCGCTAACTAACGACTTGGCAGCACGCAAACATGGCCAAACAACAAAAGTCGGAATCAGAGTCAAGTCAGAGAGTCGAGTGGAATGGAAAACCTGAATTCGTTTGTGGAGAGCCAACAAGGTGTGTCTGGGAGCGTTAGAAGCTCACCAGAGAGCGTTCGCCAGAGAGAGAGAGAGAGAGAAAGAGTGAGAGCAGCTCAAAGAGAGCGGAAGAGCAGGCCTGGCTTTGAGAATTTAATTGCATTGTAAACTGATATTTTAGGCCATGGGCCAGAGTGGTAAGATCGCATCAAAACTTCAAAACCACTAACGGAGATGGGGATGTCCACGAGTCCGAAAGTAAACCAAAATCTATAATGATTCCTCATCAAAGACGGATGACTAGCACTCTCTACCGCCCCCCTGCTCTCTCCGCTCTGATGAGGGAACCAATCTAATCTGTCAACAAACTCAATCAGACGGAAGGCAGCTTTTCCAGCTCGCTTCCAGCTACTCTGCCCCTCTTCCTTGCACCCAAACCCCCCTCCCCATAATTTTGCATTCTATTTTTATTTGTTGTCGCATCGATTTTTACTTTTGTTCTGGAACGGAGGTCGTGTCGCTGGTGGGACGTCTATAGGTCTATGATTTATGTAAAAAGCGCTGGAGTGGACAAAATTCTCCACTGTGGCGGCTGTTTGCTTGCCAGCCACAGTTGGGCTCCGCCTTCCCATTCCGGATGAGCAGAAATCAAATTGCGGTGATGTGGGGTGCGGCAGCAGCAGCAGTAACAGCAGCAACAGAAGCATCGACTGCATTCAGAGTTCGTTGGCCAAGTAGAGTCGAGAGCTTTAAATAGCTATTGACAGTGTACGGGTGTGTGGGTGAGTGCCTCTCGCGGTTATGCTAGCTGTCAGCAAACGCCGATCATAGCATGCTGGTATTAGCCAACTGAAACTGGGTATAGCATAGCTGCCACTTGAGCTGGCCAAAAGTGGTAAGCGATGACAAGAAACAAGTACGGTCCACTTTTGACGATGGCCAGCGATTACACTTCGTGGTCATCCCCGCTGCATGCTTCAGACTTGTGCTTGATACGATACGGTTGCAAAATGAGAACGGATCTGGCTTATCTAAGTCGCCTTCCTGTACGGCTCCCACAAATGGAATTAAGTTCCGTTCTGCCGATAAGTTAGTGTGTTTTTCAAGAGAGAACACACCCTCTTGCCGACTGTATTGATTGACCCACATACACGCTCGTCCAGAAAGCGCGAATGTTTACGCATTTCTCATTCGATTTCCCCTTGCTCGCACCCCAAGAAAACATCCAAAAAGAAACCAGAGAGACCTCACGAACTCCTCCATCATACATTCAGCCCGGAAATCCAGTCAAACTTTCAGTGTTGCGTGAGTCCAGAAATAACTCCCATACGAGATCACTTTGGTATTTGAGCTTTGCTCGCGGAAGCGGGGCCATGTTTATGAACGGACGGATGTAAAGCACTAGCCTATCAAAAAGGCACTTTGTATAGCAGCACATTTTAAATAAAATTTATTGGCAACGGTTCGTTGATTTTGGAAAATGGCAAGTCCGACAAGTTTTGTGCATTTACCGGCGAGGAAAAGCGTAATGTTAATGGGCTTAAAGCGAAAGTTCATTCACAACCGGGGTACCAGCGCGTCCAACGGGGTCCCGAGGAGTGTCAGGCCTGCAAAACCGATATGACAGCAGCGCCAGGTGACATAATGTGATGACAGAATGTTGGGTGGAGTGTGAGAAGTAACTGAAATGAGTAATAAGTAGAGAAACATTAGCAATTCTTTATATATACTCTCTTCCCTCGGCAAGTGTTTATTTGTACAGCCCAAATGCAAATTTAATTTGATTTAAGTTTTATTAAATGAAACTTAATTTAGGGGGAGCAGACGCAGCAGACTACGCCCAGAAGCACTCAGAGTGGCAGTCTCAATTGGGATGACCAGCGAGGCCTAAGGGCAGGCGACTGGATGGAATGGCATCTTTTGTTGTTCTGTTCATTGTACGTGGACGGAACTTCATACATTACATTCATAATATAGAGAAATATTCTTCTATATGTACATATACACGGCGATGTGTGCCGCATTGTTTGTCCGGCCATCTGAGTCTTTTTCATATAGATGTATCTTTTCGCACCCCGACTACAACATCGACATGATTAGGCATTCGCCCAGAGCCAGCTTCTGGCTCTCGCACTTGATGAATTTCACCTCGACCTCCTTCAATTGAAGCGAATACTCTTTTGTTTTTGGGTGTCGGCACCTCTTGCAAATATTTCAATATACTCTAGAAATAGCTCTCTCTTCTATGGCATAAGCTGACGCTGCGACGATGATGTCATCGTTAATGCGATATGAAAATAAGGAATATGCTCGTACACAAGTAATACATGCTAAGAGTAAGTATTCCCTATCAACAACTGCACGATTTGTTTTGGTTTTGCTGCCAAACTAATTTGCAATGTGGCAGCCAGAGATAATGACGCTGATTCACCGACGATGATCACTCAAGTGTGCTCTCAGTCACATCTCGCTACCGCTCTCAATCGAATTGACTCCAATCCAAGCGAATTGCAATTACGAGTACCGAAAGCAATCTAACAATTGCAACCTTCTCTCGATGATGTCAGCATTGCGTATGCGCAACCTTCAACTATGGGAATAAACACACAGCACAGCCGAAATAATGCTATATAGAGCCAAACACACACACACACACATTCACACACATGCTCCTCGTGATATACAGAAGAAAAAATAAATAAAATAATATAAATTAGATGTTTGTCTGCCTTTCTGGTTCTGGGTCTGGTGTGCTTCTCAACATACATATTTTGTGAGTTTTCGTATAATTTTGAACGCACGATGACGCCACCAGAGTTTATTCTCTTTGGGGTCGTGCTGCCGCTGGCTGTCCGTTGTGCGAAATTGAAATGTTGTTGCGATGTTCTTTGAGAGTTTGTTTTTTCGTTTATAATGTAAAATTTGATCGCTGGAAATAGTTGTTTTCCGCAGCTGTTCCTATAAGCTGTGTATGTCTGACCCATCAGCATTGCCTTCGGAAACCATTCCCCGTCTCAATAAACCTCTGCAAAACTGGTTCAGCTAGCTCTCTCTGAGAATAGTCGTACCGCACCCCTCCCTTTTGGATCGTGGGCTTTTCAGCAGCACAGAGTGTATCCCACATTCGAAATCAATTAAACACTAAATTGAACTCGCAGTGCAATCGGTCAGTGCATCTTCTGCCAATTGACGTTCATTCCTTTCCCGTTAACAAATTCTTCAATCAACGTTCATTGAAGGCTTGAAGTTCTCTGGGTGGGGCTGGATATCTCGGAAAGAGCACACCCATAGCAAAGTTTCCGAATGTTTCATGGAATTATTTTCGCAATTTCAAGTCCCGCTAAACGCCAACCGCAAACGGAACGAGAAACGGGAACGGGAAAGGGAATGGAATGGGATAAGAAGTAGAACATGACGCAGCCTCGACTTGTCGACTTATATAACACGAAACACACGCATACATATATTCGTATTCGATTGTATCCAACTTATGTCGTTGCTGAACTTGAATCAAAGACTCGAATCAGAAACGTGAGCTTGAAAAGATCATTTGACTTTCAGCTTATGCAAAGGACTTCCGCTGAAAGTGCTCAGACATCGTTTCAGTCATAGAGCAGCACTAATTAGGATTTGAGAATCTTTTGGTCTGTGGGTTCCGACGGATGTGCTGTTTATGACTCGATTCAGGCTGCACTAGTTAGAGGGAATGACATGCGGCTGTGACTTTCGCTAGTTAAACTTTAACCATTGCAATTCAACTTTTAATGGGCCTTTTCTCGACTTCCCCATCTTTGCAGCTCTTCAACAAAGCGCTAAATCATTGGGAGCTGTTGCAGAGAAATTACTAAACCAGTTTCAAGTAAGTACCGACTAGTGCTCCGCCAGCGCCGTGTCTTCGCATGACATCATAGTCGCCACAGCACCAGCACTGGCTGTCCCAGAGGGTTGAAACCCCCGCTAGCTGCTAGCTTCCTTGCTGGTCTGGTCTGTGCCCCATTTTTGTTTGCGAACTGGCGCCAGGCAAATTGAACAACTTTATGGCATGTTTTATGCTCTAGCGGCAGACGCCTAATGAGCGAAGGCGCCCACACACACGACCAAAAGGAGTGGGAACATCCGGCAGTCCTATTCTGCTGGGAGCCAAGGGCATCTACTGCTGCACCAACTAAAGTTTTCCCTTTCTTGCAGCGTCCTCCAAGCTGCAGTCGTAGCGAGCTCCCGAGAAGAGAAAGATGCCAGCGGAAATTAAACCGTCCGCGCCCGCTGAGCCGGAAACGCCGACCAAGAGCAAGCCCAAGAGCAACTCGTCGACATTCTCAAAGGCCGCTCTAGCCCGCGTTACCCTGCTCGATGGGTCCATTCTAGACGTTACCATAGATGTAAGTAATTAAAGTCACCCTACCAAGCAAGACTTATCGCAATGGCAATCATCTATTTCAATCACACAGCGGAAGGCTAAGGGTCGCGACTTGGTGAACTCCATCTGTGCTGGCCTGAACATTATTGAGAAGGATTACTTCGGTCTGACCTATGAGACGCCCACAGATCTACGTACTTGGCTGGACTTGGAAAAGCCTGTGGCGAAGTTCTTTCGTACAGACCCTTGGCCCCTGTCGTTTGCGGTGAAATTCTATCCCCCGGAGCCGTCGCAGCTGCAGGAAGACATCACGCGATACCACCTGTGCCTGCAGGTTCGCAATGATATCTTGGACGGCAGGCTGCCATGTACCTTTGTCACCCACGCTTTGCTCGGCTCTTATCTTGTCCAGTCGGAGATGGGCGACTATGATGCCAAAGATATGCCCACTCGTGCCTATCTCAAAGACTTCAAAATCGCTCCTAATCAAACGCCTGAGCTCGAGGAGAAAGTCATGGACTTGCACAAGACCCACAAGTGAGCTCAACGCATAAAAAGTTAATGATGGTCATTGTTTAACAAATCCAATCCTACTTTTTCAGGGGCCAATCGCCTGCCGAGGCTGAGTTGCATTACCTGGAAAACGCCAAGAAACTGGCCATGTATGGCGTGGACTTGCACCCGGCCAAAGACTCCGAGGGTGTAGACATTATGCTGGGCGTGTGTGCCTCCGGTTTGCTGGTCTACCGAGACAAGTAAAGCCTCTCAAGTTGAACCCCAACAATTCGATAATGGGTCGTTTTTTTCCTTTACAGACTTCGCATTAACCGCTTCGCTTGGCCGAAGATCTTGAAGATCTCGTACAAGCGTCACCACTTCTACATCAAGATACGACCGGGTGAATTCGAGCAATACGAATCTACCATTGGTTTTAAGCTTGCTAACCATCGGGCTGCCAAAAAGCTGTGGAAGTCCTGTGTTGAGCATCACACCTTCTTCCGCCTGATGACGCCGGAGCCGGACAACAAGTCCACCCTCTTCCCCAGGTTCGGGTCAAAGTATCGCTACAAGGGACGTACCCAATACGAAACCAGAGCTACGCCCGTGGACCGTACGGCACCCAAGTTTGACCGAACCCTGTCAGGGGCTCGCCTCACGTCGCGCAGCATGGACGGTACGACTCGACATGCAATTTGTTAGCTACATATATAGCAATTCTGAAGTGTCTTCTCTTTCGCATTCAGCGCTCGCCATGGCCGAGAAGGAAAAGGTGGCTCGGAAGAGCAGCACACTTGACCATAGAGGAGACCGGGTAGACCGGGGAAACGATGCGGACGCGCACAGCCGCAGTCCAATTAAGAACAAGAAGGACAAGGTAACTGACGCTGCTGACTGAGGATTCCTGCTGGCATTTGCATAGCTTGACTTTAACTTGAGATGACCATGTTTAACGATTTTCGGATTTAACAAAATATTTTTTGTACTTTCTTCTCGGTTTGTTACTAACTCACTCAAAAACCAAACAAACACACGCACACGCACTCAACCCACTAAATACCGATACAACAACATGGTGTACGTCTTCGTCTACGTCTCTGGTGACCCACCGTCCATGATAATGATAATGATGTGCTCGTAATTCCGCTGCCCCCTTTGTGGCCTGAACTGACTCGCCCTACCACTTCACACTAAAACCCCGAATCATAAATCCCACAAACTAACCAGTTAATTCGCCAATCGAGCACCGGCACAGGTTCGGCCTCCTCGCAGAGCTCCCTCGAGGGTGACTACGAGACCCACATCGAGGCGTCCGACGCTGGCTCCGCAGAGATCGAACTGTCGCCTCAAGTTAAGGTTAACGTGAGCACTTTTCTACCTAAACCGTATCAGAATCGATTACTTCCCTCGATTTCTCCTAATTTACTTCTTTTCGGCTTTGAATTCTAGTTATCGAATGTTGTGAGCTTAAGTATGGAAGAATTTTTTTTAAAACACCGCCAAGGTTTATTTGTTTCGTTTAGGGCTTACCATTTACATATATCTATATATATATACATATTATTGTATTTAATTAATCTTATGAACATATTACTTTATTTTTGTTTTAATTTCATTAACGACTTCCCCAAAATCCGGTAACCTCTGAATGCGCAGTTCCTTGATCTTGAGATGGTAATTTCTGTACAAAAAAGAACTCCTAACTGTGCCGTCAATTTTACACATTGTCTTTTTCTGTGTGCATTCATTTACTCTATCTTGAAATCCTACTTATATGAGTGTTTACTTCTATATTTTTCGTATTTTGTGGCGTCAATATCCCCACCTTTCCCGAGCTGTAAATATCATCTAACTTACTGCAGGCCAAACAAGTACAGTCTACACAAAACAATCTTTGACCAAGTAGTGAATATGCATATCCTCGTATCCTGAGATGTTTACTGTCTCTCCATTACAATATCTGTGTATATTACTTTTCATTTTGTAAAGAAAGCCCCGCCATTATATAGCATGTTGCTTTTTCTCCCGAAAATTCGTCTATTCCGTCTATTGCGTCCCCAGCTTTGGAATGTTCTCTAAAAGTTTTCTTACTTCCTGTAGGATGAAGAGAAGGAGGCCAAACTCCGCGAGAAAAAGCTCAAAGAGAAGGAAGAGAAGGAACGCAAGGAAAAGGAGAAGAGAGATCTGGATGAAAAGAAAAAGGCAGAAAAGGCAGCCAAAGCAGCTGCCGCTGCCACTGCCGCTGCAGGATCGGGAGTTAATGGTGAGTATCTTTGATATGAAAAGTAAGTTTAGTCTTATCCTTCTGAAATTTTTAGGCAATGACGAGCTGAATGACTCCAATAAGTCCGACAAGTCCGGCAGACGTGTAAGTATATTCGATGCTTAGATATTAAGTCTTTTAGCGTAAAACCTAGGTGTATAACTTATTTACTTTTAAACTAATGGTTAAACTCGCACTGAATGCGCTCGTCCTTGTGTAAATATATCCCATTCCATTCAATCCCAAACCAACCAAGCCCCAATCACCTCACTTAAGTTGAACCCGTAAGTTCCGATAGTTTGTAGATAATCCGAATTGATCTTAAGTTCTCCTTATTTACGTTGTGTATGAATTTTAATTTTGTTTTTTCCCCTCCAATTTATCTTTCATTTTATATTTTCAACTTTTGATTTGTCGCAATTTGTGACCTTCCCATGCGACCAGGGCGTTGGCATATTCTCCTCGGGTCGCAAGAGCAAGAGCGGTTCACCATCGAAGGATGGCAAGGACAAGTCCGGAAAGGACAAGGATAAAGAAGTGGGTCGACTTGGTCTAGTAGTTACTTCTGGTCTCGAACAGGAACAGGATGAGGCCAATAAAAATGCAGCCAAGAATCGGGGTTCAACGACTCCCGGCGTCACTCGTCCCTATGAGTACGCTGTTGGTGCCGATGGGAACACTAGCCCAACACGCAAATCGTACACACCTGGTGGCTTCCGCTACGACCAGGATCCCAATGCCAAGAATCTTGGTGCCGATGGCCAAGAGCAGCTTTCGCCGACGTCACAGCAAAAGAAGATTGGCTTGGCTTTCAACTATGCTCCGGGCAATGAAAATGCCCTGAAGGAAACGGCTGAAAAGCTCAAGGCTGGACAGCTGTCACCCCGCACGCAAGATAAGCTGAACCGCGGCCAATTGTCGCCCAAGTCTAGAGCCAAGCTCCTGAAGGACGGCAATCTTTCGCCTACCACCAGAGCCAAGCTCCAGGGCAGTGCCGTAGATGCAGCCGCTGTACCCCTGAGCGATTCCCAGAAGCGATCTTATTCACCAACAAAGGGACCTCAGGGCTACTCTTCCGGGGCACCGGGCAGCTATAAACCCATATCTGATCCAACATCAGATTTTATTGAGTCGCAGCGCTACAACAAGGAGCCTGGCTATGTGGGCTTAGCGGGTACTGGTGCAACTGGTGCTGCTGGAGCTGGAGGTTCTAAGAAGCCTGGCTCGCCCACAAAAACTGGTCCTGGTGCAGTTGCCGGAGCAGGAGCAGTAGCAGCAGCCGCTGCAGCAGCCTCTGCTAAGCCTAAGAAGAAGCGAGTGAAGATAATGGTCATTACCTCAAAGTTCGATCCTGCTACAAAACGCATTGATGCCGAAAACGGAACGATTGAACACTCGACAGGGATCCTAGATCCAGCTACTGGACGTATTGATACCAAGTATGGTGTGATTGACCCCAAGAAGGGCACCTTAGAGGCCCTTAATACTAAAACGGGAAAGAAGGACCTGTTCCAGGGCGATGTAGACATTAAAACGGGTAATCTTCACTTGGTTTCCGGCGTAGCAGATCCAAAGACGGGACGCCTGGATGACACGCTTGGGCAGATTGTTTGCATAACGCCTCAAGACAATCCAGTGGTGGAGCTAACGGTCATAACCAGCCGCATTGATCCCGCCACTGGCAAGATCGACACCGTCAACGGGGAGGTTGAGCGTTCTCTGGGGGTCCTGAATTTGGATACTGGCCTGCTGGATACCAAGTACGGGGAAATTAATACCCGCACTGGTGAACTGAAGGCCATTGATCCAAAGTCCGGAAAGATCGTGGTGAGCAAGAACGTTAAGGTTGATCCAGGCACTGGCCAGATCACCATTTTGGGTGTCATCGATCCTAAGACGAATAAGATTGATCCCAGCCAAGGCCGCATAATCGAAGTTGGCCAGCAAATTGACCCGATAGTGGAGGTCACCTCATTGGTTGGCAAGTTCGACTCGAAGAAGAACATCATAGATGCCAAGACAGCTCAGGTGGAGACTTCCGGCGGTCAGTTTGACCCAAAGGCTGGAAAGATCGATACGAAGTACGGTCAAATCGATTTGGTCAAACACACCATCACCTTCAACGACCCGAAGTCGGGTAAGACAGTAACGCGTGACATTAAGATCGAGCCTGCCACCGGCCAGATTGTACTGAAAAACCAGATCAACCCCAAGAACAACAAGCCAGACAAGGACTATGCCAGGATAATCTCGCTAAGGATTGTGCAACAACGCGTCGACCCCGCAACCAAGGCGCCCATTGCCCAAGTCAGCGCCGCCAAGGACAAAGACATTATTGTGGATCCCAAGTCGAACCAAATCTGGGTGCCCACGGGTGCCAGCGACCCCAGTACTAAGGAGCAGCAATACATTTCCAGCAGCGTCGATCCTAAGACTGGCTACGTCATCACTATCTACGGCTACCTGGACCCCAAGACCAACGAGATCAAGAAACAGACCAAGCTAGACCCCAACACGATCAAGATCGAACCCACTTCTGGAAAGATTTACACTGCCACTGGCGAGGTGGACAAGGCCACGGGTGAACCGCTGTATGCCGCAACTCAGGTGGATCCAGAGTCCGGTGAGGTGTACACGAAACTGGCTCGCGTAGATCCAAAGACCGGAAAGATCGTCATCGTTCGCATTCTGCTCATTTCCAAGACTGATGAGCGCGGACGCCCAGAGGAGATCGACCCAGAGACTTGCGAGATCGATCCCGTCTCTGGTCGTGTTCTTAAGTTCTTCAACAAAACTGTTTACGTTTATAATATGATTGACCCGGTTACTGGTGAAATTGTGCAGGTCGATCCTAACGATTCCCGCTTCGCTGGAGCCCGCACCACTGTGACACATACGATGACCCTTACCGGCGAAATTGACCCCGTGACGGGTCGCATAAAGAGCGAGTACGGCGACATAGACCCCAACACGGGAGATATCGACCCGGCCACAGCCGTAACTGACCCGGTCACGGGAAAACTGATCCTCAATTACGCTCAGATTGATCCTTCCCACTTTGGCAAGCAGGCGCAAGTACAGACCACCACAGAGACGGTGCCCATCACCCGGCAGCAGTTCTTCGATGGCGTCAAACACATTGGCAAGGAGGCATTGCGCCGTGACTCCGAGGGCAGTTCAGAGGATGACATGACTCAGCAATATGGGAGTGATACAGTCAAGGACATTGTGCTAAGTAGTCCAAGCCAGGCGGGCGCCAGCTCCAAGCTGGGGAAGCCAGTGAGCACGCCCACCGTAGTGAAGACGACAACAAAACAGGTGCTGACCAAGAACAACGACGGCGTCACACACAATGTGGAGGAGGAGGTACGAAACCTGGGCACAGGCGAAGTGACCTTCTCGACACAGGAACACAAGGTTAGCAAGGGATATACTCTTCCTCTCTCTGTCTCTCTTTCTCTGCCTGTCTCTGTATTTCACTGTCGCCTTAATTCTAACTCTGAACCTCTCAGACGTATGCCTCCATCTAAATTCACATGAAATTTCTTTTTTTGCTATTTGCTGTTGTTGTTGCTGTTGTGTTAAATGTTATTGAATTGTACGCACTAACCCCACCATCATCCACGCAACCACCATAGGCTGATGCAACACCAACCGATCTGAGCGGCGCTTATGTCACGGCCACCGCTGTCACCACCCGCACAGCTACCACGCACGAAGATCTAGGCAAGAATGCCAAGACTGAGCAGCTGGAGGAGAAGACCGTCGCTACCACCCGAACGCATGACCCCACCAAGCAGCAACAGCGCGTCGTCACCCAGGAGGTGAAGACGACGGCGACGGTAACTAGCGGAGACCAGGTAAGACCAATCATTGGATCCAAGTGACTGCACTTTTCGTTTTGCATGAATTGATTTGATTTTCACTTCTTGATTTGTATTTGCCTCGCTGTTGTGGCTGTTTGTGTAACTTAGTATCAGAGACGAGACAGTGTTTCTTCGACCAGCTCGGGCGATTCGGGCACGCCCATCGATGGGCCATATGATGGTTCTAGTGTGGTGCGCACAGACAACCAGGTTTGTTTTGCATCCCCAAACTATCTTTTAAATCATAGTCGAAGGTTGTGTATGGCTTGGATGTTCGTTTCTAATCTTTGAACTTGACTCGTACTCTCGACAGAAATCTCCGCTTTACTCGAGCTCCGCGGCCACAACCACTGGCCCCCATGTGGAGAGCACCCGCGTGGTGCTTGGTGAGGACACACCCGGATACTCGGGACACGGCGAAATCATCTCAACCCAAACCGTGAGCAGCAAAACCCGCACTGTGGAAACCATTACCGTAAGTACTTGTGGGCAACCGATTAGCCCTGGCACTGAACCTATTTGCTGAGTGCGTAAGTATTCGGAGGTAGGCTCTTTTACTTGACTCTCTCTAAAACCTATTTCCTGTGTTCGTACGCGCTCCACTGTACTATATTCCATACATCAGTCCCCCGTTCAAATGGGTTCAGGTTGAGGCATCTTCCACAGATCACGCTAATCAGATTGTTATTGACTCACATCATCACATCCTTCCTTCACAGTACAAAACCGAACGCGACGGGATTGTTGAGACCCGTGTGGAACAGAAGATCACCATTCAATCCGATGGAGATCCAATCGATCATGACAAAGCTTTGGCAGAGGCAATACAAGTGAGTATTATGCGGAATGCTTCAGTATACTAGAAACCCAATGACGTAATTATATTTTGCAGGAAGCGACGGCAATGAATCCGGACATGACAGTCGAGAAGATTGAAATTCAACAACAAACACAGTAGATTTTATACCTATTTCTAAAGATTTTTGAAGTAAACAGCACACTCACTCCCAACCCAACAACATATACACCAACCCACGCATAAAATTACAAATAAAATATCGAGATACACAGCACAGCACATGCAGTACACCTTTTATACAACCTATACGAGTATCTTTATATTATTACGATTACGAGCTGAAGACCCACATGACATAAACACTAAGAAGTTTTAAAGTATCGTATCCGCAACCGTCTATGAGAAAATGTATCCACATGTTTATTATTTTTTTATTACAACTGTTGTTTATAATTACTTTTTATTATTAAATATTAAATGTGCAAGGCAACGTTGAAAAGAAACTCTATATATTGTACACCACGATTGCATTCAAATACAAAAATAAAACCTAAATGTACACACAAAACAAATGCGTTTATCATACTGAAACAATCGCGTTTTAAGAACGACGAGGACTATTCGCACTTGCTGAAATTGCTATTCATTTTCAATAAGCTACAACATCTGAATATTTGATGAACAGCCCAGAAGAACCGACCACGGCGGGGAAGATATGAATCAGTAATGCAATGGGGCTGAACCTCACTTCCATGCTTTTTGCACGTGTGTCCAGGGTGCTTAAGGCCCCACCCCACCACCAAAGTCATCGCAATTAAGTGAAATTACCGGCAAAATAGTACACAAATGCGACCATTGCGACCCGTTCAAGCGCCCAGCGATAAGGTCTCTGCATTAACATGAAATCCAATTCGCAATTGCCTGCCTCAAAGCACGTGACGTGACAACTCGTGAGCTCCGAGGGAAAACGATTGTAATGCAATATTTGTGCATCCACGCGGACGAGAAAAGGGAAGGAGATTGGGCCTTGCTAATAATATTACGTCCTGGGCCAAGAATTTCGCTTCGCCATTTTTTGTTTCACTTTTTCTGTTCAATTTTAAAGTCACGATTAAAATAGAGTGGAACTTGTGCTGGCAAAGGGTGTGTGGAAGGTAAAGGGCCGGCAGAAAAAGCCGTAATTAAAGTGGAGCGTACAAGGTGACTGACTAATGCATTGATTCATAGTTTAGATATAAACTGCGCTCCTCACCGATAAAATACCGAACGAAAGGCGTTCAACTTCTGAGCCATGCCGTCAATTCGTCAGTCTGTCAGCCAGGCAGTCAGTCGGTTCAGGTTGCCTAGAATTTGCACCTGCATGTTCATGCCAGTGCCCATGCTCATGCCCATGTCCTTGTCCAACCGGGACTGGCCACCACACACAGGGACACGACAACCGCATTGAGTGCTCTCTGCTCATGCATTTTTAAATGCCCCGTTGGAAAAATCCTCTTGCGAATATTTCGTTTTTCGTTCATGTAGCTATTGTTTTGACGAGCCTGTTGTTTTGCTTTTGCTGCATATTGCATGTTGTTGTGGTCAGTATAAAAGTTGTGGCAAATTATTGGATCAAGTTGTTGCCATTGTTTTAGTTTTTGTTGTTCTTCGAGTTGTTATTAGTTCAAAGGCCAGCCCATTCCGAAGAACCCAGGAAGGTTTCCAAAGTAATGGAATATCTAAGTAATGCTTCTCTATGTGAACCTGGTGATTCGTTGATCGTTGATTCAAGCAGCAGAGCAACGTGTCCCTGCCCAGCCTTGGCGTCCGTTATCCCCAGTTGGTATCGAAATCAGTGCAAAAAATCAAATGCAGACCGGCAATTTCAGGCACTCCGACGCGACAACGCCAATTAGATTTGATGACGGTTGCGCTTAAATGTTATAAAACAAAAGCTCAGCCCAGAAGGTGGAGAGAGGGCGTAACGGCGATGGTGGTGTTATCGTACAAAGCGAAAAAGAATGTTAAGTGAATGCAGTGGGACCGCAAAATGTCATGCGAAATGCGAAGGACCACCTATCGTGCCACCCCCAGTGGTAGGAGCAATCCAATTCTGATTCATGAAACTGCAATTTGCATGTCTGTCTGGTCATGTTCCCGCAGCCTGTCCACGTATCCTTCCCTACCCACGTAGTTAAGTAATTGCCTTCGAATAGACTACATGAAATGGACAAGTTTTTCGAGTCCTCCTCCTTCGAGGTGCACATGCACATTCGGAATTGCGCAACAAGTGGAGGTAATTATTAAAAATATTTGCATGGCAGCTCCCCCGACCCGGGATAGTGGACCTTCTCGTACTGAACCCGTTCGGTTCTCCAGTTGTTTGTAAACAAATGCCCAAACTCCCTGACGGATACGAGGAAATTTCCTATCGCATTGGAAGTCCTTACGCTCTGAACTAGGATGACGCATGCGCATATGCTGTTTAACTGTTATACAGGTATATATTTCCCCTGCGGAAATTCACTTCGGAAAATGCTCATAGAGAGAAATAACTAGATATTAGAGTGGGCGATGGTGATCCTTATGAGTCTTTAGATAAAGCAGCTGTACTCGAGTTTTGATTGAAGTGCAATACTCAATCTCGTTTAAAACAGTATCCTAGAACCCCTCATGCTGGCTCTTATGCGTCAGCCTTCAGCGTGCCACCCACAACCACTTAACACATTATTTTTGGCTAATTAATAGACCATACTCTAATGGAATTTTCCGACAGCCAGGTAAACTGTTTCACTGGCCAATCGGCCAAGAAATCATCATTAGGCCTTTGACAGTATATTTGATTTGGAAGAACGAACATGACGTCCTACAACTCCATGGACAAATATTGAAACGGACGTAATTAGCGCTGGGCACATAATAAGGCATGCGAGTGATTAATTAGTCTAACCGAACTTTTCCTGATTAGTAAGAAAGCATTTTCAATCGAAGCACTGACGAATATCTTTCGAATTCTCAGCACGCAGATCGAATAAAAGCACAAAAAATGAAACAACTGTAACCAAATTTGCAATCAAATTCAGAGAACGATAAAGGCTTAACTGACCACTGGAATCGGGCTGAGCAATTTGGGTTTATTGGGTGCCCAAATATTGAAAAGAAATTTGCGCTAAACGCCTCAAATTTTCAAGGATGATAGCCACACGTATGGCAATAAATGCAAATGAAAAACGATAAACACATATCCACACAAGCTCACAGAAGTCAGGCCTACCTCGGCCATCTAACCCTTATGAGTCTGACTCCCTGTAGAGTCAATTCGTGCAAGAGGGTTATTGTTATGAACAGAACGGGTTAACAAAAACACATTTTCAATAAATACCGATTATGATGAGCCGTTTCCTGCCCCATTCGACCACTTGGACGAGGATTTGACTTTGGCAGTTTCGATTTGGGCATGCGAAATATTAGACTATCGCGTGGACTCCGTGGACTGTAGAAGTGGAGGGAATGGAACATATGGCTGCTTTCAGGTGGGTCATTCGATGGCCCATTTATGGAATTATGCCAAAACATAAAAATTTGATGAGCTTCAGCGTTACAAGTGCTCTGGTCCCTGACTATCTACCATCAACCCACTAAAAAGTTTACAACAAAAGTAAGAATAATTTCCCCCGTTGGAAATTGTGTAGGCTCTTACGTAAGTTGCGAGCCCCACTCCTTGAACTACATCTATTTTCTATCCAAATTGTCAGTTGCCGAAAGCATTTCATGTCTTTGGCATACGTGTGCCATGAAAAATTCATGGTCTCCATTCACTGTAGTCCACATAATTAGACAGGCTGCCAAAAAAGAAACCAATTTCGAAAGTATGGCATTTTTTGTCAAACTGATAGATACACTATTCTATATCAGTAGTAGCACCACTCTACAATTACCTATGAATCGTACTACTTTACGAGTATATGAAAGGAACGCTGTTCACTTGTCTAGTATACCCCTTCACTTCATTCGGCAGCGGGTATGCAAATGGAGAACATGTCCAGTCCGGACCTCCCCTTGACAGGGGACGATTAGCTTTGTGTATTGGCTATTGTACTGAACCCAATAGATGTAGCCCATAAAAAACAATGCGGCAATCGTTAGATTTCCCCACGAAGATTGCGGGCGTTCCATGTCCTGAAATTTGCGCGCTTATCACTTTAATGTCAGTTGGTCGCCCTGTACTATGTGGGGACAGGGACACACGTTGGTCGTTTCGCGTAAAGGTCATTGTGTTATTCGGCCCCAAAGCCTAGCCCCAGCCCCAAAGCCTAGCCCCAGCCCCAGGCCCAGGCCCAGCCCCAGCCCAAACGTCAACCAACGTAATAGCGCACAATTTATATTATTAATGCTTCACATGAGTACGAGTATGAGTGCTCAGCTGGGGAAACCCTGAAGGTTTCCTCCAACAGTACCAAAGAGGTTCGCTAAAGGTCCTTCGGCTTTGGCTAGCTATTATTCTAGCTGTACCGCCTCTATTAAAACTACGTTTTATCTATATTTAAGTCGTTATTTATATTTTTAAAGCAGAGCTTACTTGGAAAGCAATCTGAGTTGAATTTTAATATCGTATTTAAATAGAGCGAAGGATAACTTTGACGTATCCCGCTGGGTGGACAGGTGTTAAAAATAAAAGGCTCGTCACGGCAGCTAATTGACGACTTGGCGGTCTATTGTCCAGTCGCTATAGTAGGTTCTCAGGTGGGGTGTACTTAGCAAATTGCTTGGCACAGTGTTGCATAATGAATGAAGTGCAAAGATAGAGTGCTTGGAAAACTACGCAATGAGCTGTGTCCACATACTACAACGCCCGAACTTGGACTTCATTTTTCGCGTTGCTAAAGAGGTCACCATATCAAACAGAGTTGGGTCAATAAAGCGCCAACCACCAGGTAATTTTGGACCTTTGTGCGATTGACACACGCATGTCAGTCCCCATTATTGGATCCCCACTCCACTCTACTCCACTCCGCATTACCATTACCCCACTCCTGTGCTCCATCCCGAAATTGCGCATTGCTAGCAGCGTTTTCTTTGCACCTGAACTGGACTGACACACCTCCACCCCTAAACCAACTCCTACTCTAACCCCCTCCCATTTCCATTTGGGGCACACGCCCACCCTTCGAAAAAGATAATTTACCAGTCGCCCATATCGATCGTGTGAAGCTCGCAATGCTTTTCCTTTCCAAATTGCGTGCCGTGATGTTCAATTTTCCGTAGAGTGGACAAACGAAACCGCAAATGGAAAAACTAAACCAACTATTCTAGATATTCCAGCTAGGAGGCGGGACAAAAGCAGTAGGTGGAGCGCGGGAGGGTGGGGATAGCTGAGGGTATCCGGCATGTGTGCCACACACATGAATTATTAATCGACAATTGCCGAAAATGTCCATTAACCATCTGGGGGTAGGAGAAGGAGGCCACGAAAATTTCAATTGCTGACTAATGAAAATTATGGCAAACGGGGTTCCTTTTTCCAACCACATGCAGGTGTTTTCATTTCCTTTCATACCCTTATACGGGGTGAACTATTTGCTGCGTATTTACAACCATAACAGTTTTTTTTGATCATGTGAAGGTTCGGATCCTTACGAGCTGATGATAACGAGCAATATCCGAATATCTAAGCATGGTACACATTATTTAGTATTTTGCAGTTTATTTCAAATTAAGCGAATTGGCAATTAAGGGTTTTCCCAAAATGTATTAAACTTGCCAAAAATCGGTCTCATTTTTGCAATCGAGAATTTGCTAGTTGGCAGGGTATATGGATATCGGTCTGCCAAATTGACCTATTTCCATTTGCAAATTACCATTTTCCAGTACATTCTTCTCTACTGTCATTATATTGCCTATATCTAATTACCCCGGGTCACTGGCACGCTCTAATGCCCAAATGATCAATTTTGTTGTAATGAGTTTTCTATCAGCATCGAAGTTAGTGTCCAAAATGTTGGATGACAATTATTTTTAGATTTGTGTAGTGCACTCAAAAGCAACGAGCAAACGTAAAGTATATGGCATTACAGCATAAATCTCCCTTAGAGCAATATCAATACAGACGACGAAGCAGCTGAATCAACACGAAGAGTTGGCCAACAGAGACTCGGCCGGTTTTGAGTGAGTGTAAGAGAGAACTGCTTTACTGACGTGTCATTCAACTCGATCGAGAACCAGAAGTCGCTGCTGAGAGCCTCACAGGTGAGCGAAGCGTAGAGAGACCCGCGTGGCTATAGCAACTAAACAATATCTGTTGAGCGCAGCTGAAAAAATCCAAGAGGTAAGAACAGAAACACTCCGTCTCGAATTTACCTCGACTTTGCTCTCGCTTCCACCCGCAGTCAGTTCGCAAAGAGGGCCAGCAGAAGAAAGGTCAAGTTTATATATTCTGGCACAAGAAGATTCTGCAAAAACAATGATGAGGATACTGGTGATACTGCTACTGGCGGCGGTTTTGGTGCGGCATGCTACGTTGGCAATCTCGTGTGCCGGCTGTGTGGACTTGGACGAAATCAACTTTCAGAACACCGTCGAGCGCTTCCCGTACGCTGTGGTTAAGTTTGACATTGCGTTCCCATACGGGGAGAAGCACGAGGCATTTGCTGCCTTCTCCAAGGCAGCCCACAAGGTAACTGGAGAGCTGCTGGTGGCCACTGTTGGAATCAAGGACTACGGTGAACTGGAGAACAAGGCACTGGGTGAGCGATTCGATGTCGACGACAAGAAGTTCCCGGCCATACTTCTCTTCAAGGGCAGCGTGGGGCAGTATGTTAAGTTCCCCAGCCACTTGGATGTCACACTGGACAACCTGAAGGCCTTTGTCAGCACCAACACTCCGCTATATATCGGTCGCGATGGTTGTCTGAAAGAATTTAACGCTGCCATCAAAAACTACGCGAACTTACCGAACGAAGCTCAGCTTAGCTTGATTGAGGAGCTGGAGACCCAGCAGGAGAAACTTTCTAAACCGGAGGAGAAGCTGAGTGGCAAATATTACGTGTTGTACATGCGGAAGATCAATGAGAATGGATACGATTTCCTAGAAGAAGAGACAAAGCGACTGCTGCGCCTCAAAGCCGGAAAAGTAACTGCCGCCAAGAAGCTAGAGCTGCAGCAAAAGTTGAATATTCTGGAGGCCTTTCGCGTCCACAATCTAACTAAAGTAGCGCCCGAAAAGGAGTCGTCAAAGGAGGATCTGTGAGCCGCCAGTATCTTCTATACCCTTCTGTAAAAATACACAACATTTTAGTGATCTTCAAGTACACTCAATCTAGGGAATTAGATTTGTATGTACATTAAAGCTTAGTTTAAACATATCTGCGTCAATTAAGTTTTTTCATTATGGCTGTACCTAATCTAATTAGACTTTGCTGACTGACTAGCTGCAAAAAAAGAAACAGCCTTTTGGGAAAAGCATGCTTTTTTTTATTGAAAAAAAGAAGTATAATTAATAAAATCTTTATTTGAGTCGATGGAACTATCTATAAAGTTTAATGTTTAAAGATGATTTCATGTAAATATTGACCGTGGCTGCTCATCATTTGATGTGCATACGGTGTGTCTTATTTTGGCATACTCACTCCAACATATCGGCTGCTATGTCACGAATAAATTCTTGAATATTGGCTTCCAGTGCTTCAACTGTATCGGGCCTGTCTTATTGCTATAGGCATGAGTTTTAACATAGACCCACAAAAATAGTCCAAATGTTAAATCGCTTGTTCGACCAATTGACCGACCCCAAATGTGAAATAAAGTGTTCACCGAACTCGGCTCTGAATTGAGCATGTGGCACCGTTTTCTTGCAACCACATTTCAGCCAAGCTCATCCATTTTGGGCAAAATCGTTTGTAAATATAATAGCCGCACCAGATTTTAAAAACCATCATAAAGGCTAAAAAATGTTTCAAATCTAATCAGATTTATCAGAAAACGTTGGTTTTTGTATGTATGTATATATACTTTATACGTATTATACATACATAGGTGTTAGGTGGCGCCAATAGAAAATAACGCTACGGCCAATTCTCGTACTAACACTGAAGATCAATAAACGTTTGATCTGTCAAAAAGTATGCAAAGATTTTTAAAGATTTTGGGAGTTTTTTTTTAAAGTAAAATCGCGTAATTTCTACGTAAAATCGCGTAGAAATGCCATTTTGGGATGCCCCAAACATGACATGCGTCCGACCCCCCCTTCCTGACCACTACCGGGGTCAAAATTCCGATCGATTGGCTGATGCCAATTGATAAATTATATAAATATATATGTATAAATTTCAATTTTTAAAAAAGGGGGTTTTGGAATAGTGTAAGCCCTTAAAATATAAACGTTTGCATGCAGTCATGTACTATGTACATACATATGTACATATGTATATTATTTATTTCTTTTAGAAATGATATAATAATAAAATTAAATAGAGATTAAATAGGCGAGACATAGTCAACGGAAAGTTCACATTATTTGCGTCGATTCACAATGATTCCTGTTGTATGGGGAGGGCGGCCAAAAATACTTCTGGTTGAGGTAGAGGCTTAAAACTTAACACAACATTTTTATAAAACACAGGCAGCCTCCCACAGGGCACTGATGCACAGGACATATTTTCTATGATTCTGCGTTTTTAGTTTTCTCGTATCTTCATGTGCGTGCCACAGATTTTCGTTTCTTGTGTGGGCGGAAAGGAGCAGGGCGAAATTTTGAAATACACTTGTAACAGTGTGATATCACAGGAGTCTAGATAAAAAAATTGAGTTGCTCTAGCTTTTATAGTCCCTGAGATCTAGGCGCTGATGAAGACGGACGGACAGACAGACAGACATGGCTATATCGATGCTGATCAAGATTGTATATACTTTATGGGGTTGTAAACGCTACCTTCTGGGTGTTACACAAGTCGAATATACCCCTATACTCCTCGAGTACCGGGTATAAAAATGGCTGCACGGGCCATGCAGTTTTCCAAAAAGATCGCATAGGGCCAGCGGGAAGAGGGCCGAGAGGGGCAGCCGCTGTTGCTTCTCTGTTGTTTACTGTATCTGGTGGCGCTGTGTCATGAGCGCAAGTGTACTCGTACGTGTGGCTGTATCTGCTGGGGCCTTGCCTGCTTGTGTTTGTGTTTGTGCGTTGTTATCGCTCATTTTCACTTTAATATAATTTGTTGTTGGTGCTGCTGTTGCACTCTCTTGGAGTTTGCTCTTTTGTGCACGCTGTTGGGGCGGCCATATTTATTTTTGTTGTTGCTGTTGCCGCTGATGGAGGCAAACAGCAGCAATAAAGGCACTAAAAAGATCTTGTTGTTGCCGTAGTCATTTTTTTTGTATTTTGTATGCGAAAGTCAATGAACTTTTTCGGTGTCTACGCATTCTTCGGATAGATATTGTTGTTTCTTCTATTGCGATAACTATTTGGGTGCGCTCTGCTGTTCGATGCAACGAATTTAGGTACACACGCAGAGAAATGGGTATGAGGATAGTGTCTGGAGATACACAAGTTGGCTATCGCGAGTCGATCTGCAGAAAATGCATTCAATGAAAAGTCCCAGCCAGCGCCCGCTTTTGCCAATGGTCACCCTTTTTTAGTGCTTCTCAGATAAGCAACCTTTGACCCGCAGCTCTGCCAATTGGCAATCGCCGAAACAAAAAAGCGGAAAACTCAATTGGAAAAACGGCAAT
This sequence comes from Drosophila algonquin, assembly GCA_035041765.1. Taxonomy (NCBI): domain Eukaryota; kingdom Metazoa; phylum Arthropoda; class Insecta; order Diptera; family Drosophilidae; genus Drosophila; species Drosophila algonquin. The sequence goes on from JAWNKY010003561.1 coordinate 2,449,881, forward strand.
GCCACGACTGAGCTACGCGATGCATTTTCTGCTGGTGCTTGCGAAAAGTATTTTCACACACTTTTAACCACAGAACGAGCTCGGACTTCAATTCGGATTCCCACTCCTAGCTCTTCCCCATCCTCAACGCTGACTGGAGGAGGGGCAGATGATGCAAATGTTTGCCTTTCCACGCAAGTGCATCCGCATCCATCAGCTAAAATCAATCAATCGCGTGCAATCTAAGACAACCCTTTCGTTGCCATGGGAAATTGGGAAAACATTGAAAGCAGATCGCCCACGCAGGCAACCAAGCGCAGACATTTGAACCCTTCTCCACCTCCTGCTGTTGATCCGGCATTCTTTCACTTGCAGCTGAGTGCGCAGTTGTATATAAGAAATTGGTAAAAGTGCAGACAGGATGATAATCAGGATCTGCAATCTGGAGCAAACCCAATCTCCCGAAACCCAAGGAAAAATTTAGAAATTTATTGTCGCCAGCGACGCCCTGAGCCAACTCGAAAAGTCATCATCAAACGTAATGTTGCAGGTCGCCATTGCCAAGCCAGGTCCAAGTGATCTTCATCTGCATCATCCGGGGACTACCTGCTGCGAGATTTACGTTTATGCATTTCATTTTGTCGTTTTTTACATTTATTTTCGATCGTTTTTTGGCCATAAAACAGGTTCGGCCTCGACGATTTTCTTTATCTTCCTCTGCAGATCGCTGCACATTTGTGTAGCACAATTCCAATACCAGTGCCTGTCCAGTCCTGTCCCAAATGCATTTCGACTCCAAACTCCATCTCTCGCTCCAATCCAATCTTCCTCAGCGATTCAACACGCCTACAAGTTGTCAACCCATAAAGACACGCAGGCCCTGCTCCGTATCAATTGCGGCCCTCGATCGAATGATAAGGGTAAGGGTTCGTTGAGGTCAGTCCAAAGAAAATGCATAAATTGTGTAATCCCCAGCCAGCGCGATACGAAATCTGGTCGGCTGTCTCTGACTTTGATGATGATGCTGACTGGGTCTCAGCTAAGAAAAACATTTTCACGACTCTCTCCTGACTCTAGTCCCCTACTCGTAGTTTTTTGTTGTTCCTATTGCTGTTGTTTTTTTGCGGCCTCTTTTGGGGCACCGGGACCAAACCGGCACAGGTAGCCCGTTCAAAACCCGATTTTCTTCATCGTGTAATGCGTTTTTCTCTCTAGGTTTTTGAAAAATGTTTCATTTTGAGGTTTTTGCTTTCCTCCAACCTTCTTTGATTGCATTTTGTGGCAGCGTCAGCGCAGCTTCAGTTTGGTCTCATGGCTTAATTGGTAGACTAGACCGCTTAGATGACGGGGTAGGGCATGCGTAGGGAATGGGCGGGGGCAGAGGCATGGCCAGCGTCTTGGTCGATTGGCGTTCTGGGCCGCCAGCGTCAACGGCCATATCCATCGCACCGCATGCAGATAGATACCTTTCAAGAGTCAATGACTTGTGAGGCATTTTCGTGGGCACCCAACACCTAAGAAACGCTTGACACATTTATTCACGAATATGTACAATGAGAGAGGCAGGAAAAGGCTTTGGGATTGGCGTTCTCAAGTGGAAGGAGCGAAGTGCAAACCGCCATAACCGAACAGATCCAATGTAGTATTGATTATTGATTCATGAGAGATCCGATAACACCAACATTCCCCTGCCCCCTATCACCGCACAGATTTCATGTTGACAAGCTGCACAAGCTGGAAGGTAAACCTTGCTAGTGAACCTTTCCCCAGCTTTCCAACCCTTCCTCGGCAGGAGCTCCAAGGAACGCCCATTCAATTCATCCTCGAATCTCGCGGAGTTTTTGCCCGCTGACCCTCATTTTCCAAGACCTCATAATTAATGTCAAATAATTAGCGGAAATTTGTTTGCCGTTTAATTGTCTGACTTTCACCATTCACACCGCTCTTCCGTCCACCCCCTGCCACGGTCCCTCTCTATCTCAGCCCAGCTTTAGGCCATTTCCAATTTAATTTTCACAATTTCTCAATCAATTTTTCTTTATTGACAAAGATGCGGGCGAGCCCAAGCGCAACCCGCCAGCTAAATTTGTATTTCAGATATCTTTTGGATTGCAATTGCAACATTTCATTGAAGCTCTTCCCTCTATAGTTCTCTGCGTATGTTGGCATGTTTATCAGCACCCGTCGGGGTCATTGACTCGAGTTTCGCTTGGTGGTGCTTATGCGTACGAATGCATCTTCTTAGAGAGCGGGGTGCGTAATGAGGGCGGCAGAGGGAGCAGCCAGTCTTCACACTCGGTGCAAATAAATTTAACCGAGTAGCTTTCTCAACATCCCACGAACGGATGTTCATAAATAGTGTGTGTTTGGGTGTGAGTATGTGTGCGTGAGTTTTGGGTGCGCCTCACTCTCACCCCCCAGACCTCGACCGAGGGTCACGATCCAGCTGCAAGGTCCCTTTCCCAGGATCCTATGGAAAACCCAGACAACCTGCATCTTTGCGGTGCATAGCAGGGTCCCGCTGTTTTGGTGATGGCTATCAAACCACGTCTTTGTTCTTGGCCAGGATTCGCGTTATTCCCACAGTCAGCATCAACTGAAACAACGAAAACTTTTGTCTGTATCGAGTATTTTTATATCAAAATCAACCGCCAAAAGTGCCAAAGAGACTCCGAAAAGTCAGAGACCCAACAATAGGGCCCAAAAGCAGAAGAGGAAGGCCTGGCCAGTGGTTGGCTCAGGCAACGGATAGACGAAGTCAGAAATCGCTTAAGGTTAACACATCGCAAACAATGGCCGTGCAAATGGACGGAGTGACGATCGTAAGCCAAGAGAGAGGAAAGGGGATCGTGGAGCTATGCTCGAACACGAGGACAAGTGTCGCAACCACGATGAGGGTAAGAATAAATGGAAACCTGTTTCTCGTATCCCTTTCTTCGAGACTGCGTCGGTACCTGAGACCGACCTGTTATGGGATGGATGCCTTCGAAGCCCATTCCTATTTAAGGGAGGGGAAAACGCTCTATGTTTCGGATGCTGAGTCAGCAGCAATTGCTAAAAAGTAAATAAAAACGCTCATCGGGACTCTCACGGAGTTGCAAGAAGATCGCGTAAGCATCGGGCATCGGGCATCGATAGATCGACCAACTCGCAGCGTACAATCAACCATTCCTAGTCTGGTGCAGGTGCGGAAGACAAACAGCAAAAGTCACATACTCGAAAACACACGGCGGACAATGGCCACAAAAGTCAGTAAGGGGACCTTTGCCGAAGGAGAAGAAAGAAGGGAATGGAAAGGTCCAAAGGAAAACATAAGGGACGGGCCCAAACGGACGCTCTGCGAGTGCGCATTCTCGACTATAAAATTTATTCGCATTAATCGCCGTCAGAGATAAAAAAATGAACGAAGAATGGTCGTGGAGGGGGAACGCAGACAGAGGTCCGACACTGGGATGATAAGGCAACATTGACACCTCCACCAGGGACTACGGGCAGGTAGTCCCATTGGCATTGTTGGCATCTTCTGATTGCGTGAGTGCTTCGCTTCCCTGTGTTCCTATGAGTTTTCTGGACTAAAGAGAAAATAATTTGCAGTTCTACGAGTCTTAGGCAAGGATCTGTGCCGAGGACAGGTCTGTACTCTGGATGTACACCTTGCTAGGCATCGTTTCTATTTCTGGTTTGGGCCTGTCCCAGCTCGTTCCCGACTGGGGAGTGGTAACAGTGGAGCGGGTGGAATGGTTCAGAGGACTATGACGGGGGCGGAAGTATCGCAAAGTGGAATGAAGCGTATGCGTGTGTAATTAAGTGTCGCAAAAAGACGGAGGAGGCTGACAGTGGCTGGTGTGGGCGTGTCTGTATGTAGTACACCTGATGCGAGTATAGTATATGTATGAGTAAATAGAAAAAGCATGTTGTTGCTGTACTCCTGGTTGGATGGTGCTGTCCTGACAGACGGGGGTGGGTGGGTGATAAAAATGTTGATGTAAATTGCAAAAAGCAGTTTTTATGTCCCGTTACCACATTTCGGTAAGGGGAGAGTCTCTGCCTGTGACACGGGCGGAGGCGGGGTGAAAGTGAAAGCCTCTGAAGTGGTGCAAAATATTAGACAAGGGCGGTTGCCTGTGGGTGGCGCGGTGGGTGAGGTGGTGGTGTAGATGGGGTGGCTCGCTGGCTTTGATGTGACATTGTTTGTTTTAGTTTTCTATTCTAATAATGGCGCATCGATGCGAATGCTCAGCTTTAAATCGGCCAACACTTATAGGCTTGACAAATCAGTCCAGGAGAGTTAGCAATCGTCAGAGCAATGATGAGCAAAATCGCTCCAACCGCTTTGACCACCCGAGCTAAGTCAACTAAACCTGCCGACTCCAATAATATTCGGTCCTTCAATTTGAATTTGCCCCCCAAACAATCCCCATGTTGTTCAAGTGCTCTAGTAGTGGCAAACAGTCAACATTGTACATACATATATAAAATTCCAAAATATATGTAGTCTCCAAATAAATCTACTTAGTATATTCTATTACTTGCAATAGAGATTAGTGCGAGGAGTCATTGACACATCCAAATGTGCTAAGGTTAGATGTCAAGGAACGGAGATCTACATAGGTACATATATGAAACCTCAAAAATCGTTGATCGGAGATTTCGGTCCTGGGATATCTATGCTGTCTTTGCACCGATCACGTAGCCGGCAAATTTTCAAGAAAATTATGCAAATTTTCCAAGGTTCTCACGATCGTGGAGACGATGCTCAGTGTACCTGACACCCAGCAGTTAAATTAGAGCGAAGATCCCGCAGATCAGGCAGATCTCGCATCTCTTCGGTGGCAGCAGAAAGAGTTTTCCACAAACAAGAAAATTTGCATAAGGTTTTCACTTAGCGAAAATAGGGTAAAAGATGTTCTCGCAGCCCCTCCTCTCCATCTCCTTTCATTTCTATGTTTCCTGATTTGCATAAGATACCTCGACTTGCGAAACTGCCAAAAGAACCTAAATGGAAACGAAAGTGAAAATGAAAATGTGAAAAGGAAAACAGAGACAGGAGGACCAGACAGGGGTTAATTATGCGCACAGTGGACGTGGACGGCGCCTCAGTCCCAGCATGCCGACACGCTCGCACACCTGAGTCTTGGCAGGGGGTTGAACATTGAAGAGGGACAGCAACAGTGACGCTCATTTGCATAACGTCCGTATGAGATGTGCATGCAATTTACTTGGTTAAAAATTATGTAAATTATGCGTGCAAAAACCACCGAAGGAAACGTTCTCACGCTCTCAACTCCTTCGGCCTAGTCCTGGTCCTTTTCTTGCCTATCTTGGGGTGCGGTGTTTGGGTTTCTGCACACCAGGCTACAAATCAATTTTGATCGATTTTCATTAAGATCTCGATTGATTTGAATTTGCATATTCCTTGGCTTCCTCTCGATTTCCTTCCTGGAGATTCTTGATGGGGTTGAAAATTATGTAAATTATTAAATAAATCCTTTCTTAGGTTCGGACGCAAGATCGACAGCGATGGACAGTGCATTTCCTGAGGGTGGCTCCGTCTGTGAAGAAAGCACTTCCAGTTTCTGCCCGTTTTCCATTTTGCGCATTTCGCAAACTGTTAGCGAGATGATTCGCTTGCCAAGAGCTCCTCCCACCGTCGAGCTACCACCACCAAACCCTCAACCCCTGAATCCCAGGCGAGAAACTGCCAGAAACTTTGCAAAATCGCCAATGCGATTCGCCAAATCCTATCGAAGAGTCATTGCATGTTGCAAATTGCAAAGGCCAGCCAATGCGAGGCCTATTCTCCACAGTCAACGCAACCACACCACCAGTCGAGAAGAGCCCTCCGCCTGTCGCTCCGTTCCTCCTCTCCTCCCGTCAGGATAGTATGAACTTTGGTGCTGCCACTGCCGGGTCAGAGCATAAAAAATCCGCAAAATGAGGGTTGTCTCTCGTAAAGTACTTATCGAAAACACCCCAAAACCGACCCTCCCCTTCTTCGACACATACACACACACACACACACACACACACACTCGCACACACACACACACTCACTCTTGCATTATTAAAAGTGGATTGTGCGTTACGTGTATCTTGTATCTGGCAATTTCGCAGCGGCAGCGTTAGTGACAGCGGCCACATGCAAATTTTTTTTTGTCGTTGCTGCCCAGGGGTTGATGTAAATGGAAAAACAAACCGGAAAATTTAGCTAAAGCCAAAACCAAGCTGCAATACTAGACGGGATAGAGCCAGACGCCGTAGAAGCCCTATTGCTACCAACCCCCCAGACGCACCTTCTGCGAAGCTGTTCTGTGAGCGTTGGTTGTTGTGTGGAAAGAGCTTCGACACTTTCTGCTCTTTCCTGCTCTATTGCGGTTTGGTTTTCCGAGGGGCCAGGGCTGCCTTTGCAGTGGCAGAAATAATTATCTTTATTCCAAGTCCTTCCCTCAATATTCTGGTATCTTCAAATCGAAAGCCAACTCTAAACATCCAAATATTATTTTCCCTGCAACGATTCCTTCTGTTTAACAATCCCCTAGAACCGTGGAAGCCTCTGGTTGAAGGGACAGGACAGGCTTTCCTTATCACACTCGGATCTGCAACTGTCACTTTTCATATGGAAACACACAAAGATTGAGGAAAATCCGGGGAAAACGTGATGTCTGTAAACACCCACGACAAACATTCTCTGCTATCATATTTGGCATAAATTACACGCCGTCCGCCATATCTGTCGGTGCAGGGGAGTTATTCCTCGGTTTCGTTTTCAGTTTTTTGTGCAGCAGCGCCATAAACAAGGAAAAAGGAATAGGAAAACCAGGGGAAATGAAAACAGATATGAAAATAGAAATACACGCACTCGTCGCGCTTCACACGCACAAGGATCTCGGAAAGGATCGAATTACAAAGAACGTCTGAGAACTTTGACTTGAACAAAGCAACATACACACAAAAAAAAAGAAAAACTAAAAAACAAAACAAAACTGTTTGAATTTGTCGCGTTTTGATGCCATTCTCTCGATCCTAGGTCCATTGTCTGGACATGGACAGCGTGTGTCAGTCACTCGAATCGCTCGAGTCGTTCGAGTCGCTCGAGTAGGGGCTATCCATCTAGGTTTCACTTTCGTTCGGCTCGCTTCGGTCTGAGATCCTTTTCGTCATTGAATGCTGGTCCTGCTGGACGAACTGAGGGAGACAGATATAGAGTGAGGCTGGAGCCGACCATTGTTTTGACTTATTGACCTTTGCGGGCCAATTAGGCACATTCAATGAGCTACATTAGCGAGATAGATTGCATAGGCTAGCAAGCAGGGCAGTTATGCAATCAACTGCAGCGTTTCCAGCATATGAATACCTCGGGCTAGAAAACTCGTGATCTGGCCTGGCCCAGCAACTTGAGTAAATGTTGGTGTAGGGCCGCCACATGAGGCATGCATCCAAATTTGTATGCGTATCCACAAGTACGAGTATCTTGTGTTTTTACCAATTTCCCCTTGCTATCTATCGCAAAGATGGCGTCGTCAAAATCGTTGCTGTCTCTTGCGCCGATCATGTACTTCCTCTCCTCCTTCTCCACCACCCCACCTCCTCACTCTCCTACATCACAGCACTCTTGGCATTTTATTTTTCTTTTCGTTCCCTTCTTCTTCCTCTTCTTCTCTGTTTTGTTGACATTTCCAAAAATGTTTTATCGCGCTGCCGTCGTTGCAGTTGTTGCTTTTGCTTTTGCTGTGGATGCCACGTCTGTTTCAATAATGGGTGTGTGTTTGTGTGCGTGTGAGTATGTGCAGTGCGTTTTCCCGAAATTAAATGCAACATTACGTCGACTCACTGCCGCTTGCACTCAATTGCGTGGTTAATGCTAATTATTTGTTATTCCGAAGCGTATTTCTAGCAATGAGGAATGGGAAAATGGTAGGAAAACGAGAAAATAGGAATAGGAAGACACAAACAGAAAAACACGCACAACAGACGTGCAATTGCTGGCGATTTCCGGCTGCACAGCACCCAAGCCAAACAGCAGAGAACAAGAAGTAGAAGAAAAACTAACAATAATAGAAATCGTACTGACTGTACCACCGATCACAGTGAAAATTTAACGACCTTCAAGTTAGCATTAATATTATTCGTACTACCACAAAACGCTCAAGGACGAGTTCTAAATGGAGAGTTGCCTGGCACTGATGCACTCGAAATACCATCCGACATTGATAAAACGCTCCCAATCTCAACTCTGTGTGTGTGTGTGTGTGCATGTGTGTGGCAGTTTGATTGTAATTAATGAGCCGCAATATTTATTTAATAGCAAAGAGAAGGAACGACACTTGGTCTACTACTCCTAGACCACTCCAGGATTGCTATAATGGCCTGTCACTCAACTGCAACCGTAACAGAAAGAACCACTGCAACTGCAGCATCAAGGCAACTGTCTTTGTTGGTCCAAGAGGACAATGCACGACAATTTCTCGGCCACTTGTCAAAATAATTTGCGCCTCGCTTGGACCTGGATGGGTAGTCGATAGTCGGATACCTGCCGTGCAATTGTTGACTTAGTTGGACTCCCACCAGATAATGATGAGATGGGAAATGTGTAAGCAATCCGAAACAGAGGCTGTTCAAAGAGGTGGGAGAGTAACCACTAACTCACTTTTGGTTAGGTGCAGCTCAGCGCGAACCCTAGTCTTGGTAGTAGTTGTAGATGCAATTAATGCGATTATGACAATCCACTCCCCACTCCCCCAGTGCATTTCCCACCTTCCCCCTGATGCTGCGACAAGTGATCACGCAGTAAATTCTCTAAAAATTATCACCTGTACAGCGAATTCGGGGAATCAATGGTTCAATAACCCAACAAAGGAAAACCAGAAGAATGACGAGAAATTATGGCACACACAAAGAGCATTAGACAGAGGATGCGGACGAGGGACGAAGGACGAAGGACAAACCAAAGCGAATGTTCAAATTGATTGCTGCTTCTGTTGCAGGGGCGAAGTGGAGGAGGACGATCGTCATGCGAGGCATGCAACAGGATACACACACGCACACGCATAGGGACGCGCATGCGGGATGCAGACCCTGGGAAAAGTTAACTTTTTGATTCGATTGGAGAAGGAAAAGAATCACACGGAAAAGTCACACGGATTGAGGGAAAAAGGGAACATGTTGCAAGTCAGTTGGTGAACAGCAGCTGAACTGAAGCAGGTTGCATCAGTTGGGGAAAGGGGAAAAGGATAATAAGGCAGAACAATAGCCTGGGCTGAATTGGCTCCGCGATTCCCTGAGATTGTTGTTCTGCGTTCTCTACTTTTACTCTACGCGTACACATGTCACTTGGCCGTCCCTGGTTCGCACCCCAGCTAGATCACTATCGTTCCTATGTATGTATAAGAGAAAAGCTGTCAAAAGCCCAACATTTTGGCAAAAGCTTATATTTGCAGTGTTATCTGAAACTATCTGCGTTTGTTTTCAAAACGATACATATGTATGTCATAGTCAATAAGAGAATACAATCTTCGCATTTAACACCATTTTATGTATGTACATATGCATGAGCATAAGCAGCAAAATGTTCAATCTATTGAAAATATTAAAAAAAAAAAACAAAGGTCCAACTCAAGTCAGAATATGTCTTTTTCTTCTCTCTCTTAGTTTCGCAGAACACACAGATCAGATCTCTCTCTGTTCAGAAAGCTTTCTGTCTCTATTCTATTATTCTTCCGCCCCCGTACCTACTGCTGCTTCCACTCTCTTTTCCACATCAACAAAACTGGCCTGTCTAACCACGTGTCTGCGATAAAGTCTACTACTCACTTAATACTAGCTCTCAAATGAACAGAACACGGTTGTAGAGAAACTTTAATTTTTGCGCAAAAATGGCGATTGAAGCTGTGCCAAAAATAGGCAAAAAACCCGCTCTCGCACACTTCGGTACACTCTGCACGCACACAGGCAGACCTACTCGGAAAGCTTGTAGGTGAGCTTTTTGTTTTGCTCATTTTGTTGTGTTGTGTTTTTTGTTTTGTTTGTTTGCAAAAATGGCCTCTGATTGGTCGGATTGCGAATTTCGTGAAATTTCGCGAACGTCAGAGCGAATCGAAAACTTGCACAAAAACCCGATTGCTACTCGGCTCCGAACGGGAGAGAGAGACTCTCTCCGATAGAGAGTAAGCTTGTTTACGTAATTTGTTGTTGTTTGCGACTAGTTTTTTTGCGTGTTATTTTTTGCCGGCATTTTGCTCTTGAATTTTTGTTTTTGCAGCATTTCAAGTTCAAGTTTAGGGACGGCGGCGCCGCTCTGCTCTGCCTAGCATTGCTGTTGTTATTCAGCTAACCGTGCTTTCGCACGCCGTATCTATTAATCTGGAAATGTGAATGTGTGTGGGTTCTGTAGGGTACTGCTTGTTGACGCAGCTTGTTGCGTGGTGGTCGCACTGAAATTTTTTCCTTTCCGCAGACATTCCATCTTTATGCATTTGGCATTGGACGCACTGTCTTTCCGTGTATTCACGTATCATATCAGGGTGGGGTGGCCCTGTCCCATTGAGTACTTGTTTTCGTTGTAAACAACTCGAGAACCTGAACCTCCGAATCGTGCTGCTCACAAATATAATTTACAATTTTTGCGCCAGCAACAACAGCCAGACAACAATTTGCTGTAAACAAAAATTGTGTAATAATCAAGAGTGTGACCATGAAAAGCGCCCAACAGATAAACAAGCCACCAACTGGCGGTTTTTTCTGCTTCTGCTTCAGCTTCGTTTTCGGTTTTGTTTTCGATTCTGTTTTTTATTTGCAAAATACTTGCGTTGACTTCTCTCTAATCGTGTGGCACATAAGGGCCGAACTGATAATTCTATGCTCTCAGAGAGCTTTCCGCTTCCCAAACCAAACCTTGCCTCACCGCACTGTCTCTTCCCCAGCTCGGAGGTGTAGATTCGTTGATTCTTTTCCTAGTACGAAACTTTTTGTTCAATTTGTGAGTCAGCATACATACATACATATGTACATATGTATGTATATGAATATATGTACATAAATTTATGTACACACATCCATGCATACAATATGTGGTTGTGTGTGTGTGTCTGTCATACATAAGTATTTACATGCACATGTACAGTCAGAGCTTTTCTACACACGCCATTTTTCGCTGCTCTCTCCAGGCGAGAATCAGCAAGAAACACAATCAGTCGGTTAAACAGCCCAGACCTAGACCCATTCCCCAGACCAAATCCCTTGGCTAAATTGTGAACTCAAGGTCAGTTCTCGTACCGCTCGCAGAACGCTGTGTTTCAGAACTTACATCGTCGCTCTCTCTCTCTCTCCCTCTCTGTCGCTTGGACATGTAACCTCGCCCTACCTCGCCCTGCAGGGTCTGGTCTAAGCACAGATAGAGTGTGCGGTCGTACATGTGTAAGCTCTGTGAAACGTTTCTGGGAAGTTGTTTTTCGCTGTTTTTTATTATTTGTATCTTTTCGGCATTTTGCATACTGAACGCGGAGTGTTCGCACCGATCCTCGCGAGTTTTCCACCAGAAACAAAAGTTAACAACAAGCTGAAAACACAGGAAAGAATCGCATCGCCCGCAGTAATGCCAGTGAAAATGGCGGGCTCCAGCTCAAGCGTATTGGAAACGTGGCGAAACTATTTGCGAAACTGCGAAACAAAATATGGTTAGAATCGAAGTTCTAGCTAGATCGCACAGATACATTCGTGAAACGTGTTCTACGGCTGGAACGAAAGAATCGAAAGGGCAGACCGTGTCTCCTCCATCCACTCGGAGATACATACATATTGCAGAGCGACATATAAAACTACAAGATACAAGGTATGTAAGATCGCTGGCGTCCCCACCCCTCACCATGTGACCGTGGCCATATGAATTCAGAAGAAAATTCACAACGCTCGACTTGAAATTTTCCTCAAATTGCTAAAAATAAAATTCGAATTGCGTGCTTGTGTCTGTGTCTGTGCCTGTGTGCGATAGTGACTTTTTGGTGAAAATATCGTGGAAAACGCACCCCATGCGCTGCTCTGAACGCTATCTGTACTTCACGACCAGGAGTTGGGGGCGTGGCCGCAGCCGGAGCTAGTGCCGGGGCCGGGGCCAGGGTCTCGCAGCGTTTACATTTCCTTTCCAAAATTTCCACATGTGCATGTGCAGCAAACTGCAACTGCACACTCGAGTGGTGTTGGCGGCACAAATGGCATGGCCATGGATCGCTATTAATAGCAGGCGCATTAGTATCTGCATGCTACATGGAGAGCATACATATGTACATACATATACATACATACATATGTATGTATATATCTGTATATTTCTCTGTGGAAAACTATCATTGCAAACATATTTTAATTTCATCCGAAACAGCGTCAAAACGCGCCCAGCACAAGCTACAGATACTCGTACAATTGGGTGCTTCTCTTAAGCCATCTACATATGTATGTCTGTATGTATGTACATGCATACATACATACATATGCACGAGTATAAATGATTGTATCTCCATCTGCGTGCGCGAGCAAAAAGAAACACGTTAAAAATGGCCGACCAATGCAAAGTTGCAGTTGCAATCGTTTCGCTCCCCACATGCCGCATGTGTGTATATGTATATGTAGGCACATGCATATGTATGCAGTGTACACATGCACACATGTATCTGTATCTGGTTTGGGGCCCCCGCTCTCGCTCTCGCTCTCTGCCTGCTTCTCTGTTTCTGTTTGCTTTCGCCTAATTTTTTGTGCCTTTTTTACACAATTTTCGTTGAAATGTTGCCCTTTGCTATCTATCTATGCCTGTGTTTGTATTTGTATCTGAGTTATGCCTCGAGTCTGTGTGCGTTGAAAAAGTGCAATGACCCATGCGTAGCGCGAATGGGCAGCTCTTTGCTACCCGCTCCCCTCACCCATACCCCTCACCCATACCCCTCACCCATACCCCTCTCTCACTCTATCCGCTCTGCGCCCCTGCCACCAACACAATGTCAGCGGCGACGCGTCGTCGGTCTACGTGCTACTTTCCATAGTTGCAGCAAATGACGCGCGCGATAAATTTTCAACGTTTTCGTTTCTTTGCTGCTTTGCTGCTCTCTGTTTGTTTCCCCGTTTCCTCCTCATTTTCATTTTCGTATTCGTCTTTCTTGTCTTCTTGTTGCATTTTTATTAATTTTCGTCGGCTGCAGTTTTTGTTTCTTTTTTGACTGTTGCTCGTATAGAGATACTCGAATAGAAATGCGTAAGTAAATATAAACGAGAATCTGATAGATATTTCGCCGTTTTCCCGCATGCAATTGGATGGGGGTGGGGGAACGCATTGGATGCAGTGCCGTCGAAATGCAACCGTGGAGATAATTTTCGCATCAATTAGCACCAAAGTGCGAGAGCATTTCTATTGCCAGGATAGAAGGTCCTGAGTAGCTCAGTGCTGCTCGACAGGTTGCCGTTGGCCTGCGGCGGCTCCTGTTTACCTTTGACCCTTGCTAATTGCTTTTGTATGGGAAATCTGGCCGTGGAGAATTTTCACGTGCCGATGCAACTTCAAAGATGCGTCAACAACTTCAAGCTACAAAAGGCGACACTTGAGGGCGAGACCAGGACCAGGCCAGAACCAGCAGAAGCAGAGTCTGAACAAGGACCACCGCTGACGATCTGTCAAGGGATCAGCAAGGAGCGGTGAGCGAGGGAAAGGGTTGTCTGGTAAATGCGGGAAATTACAGCTACGTTTCGCTTCATCGAACCGGTTTCTTTTGTTTTTTATATTTCCTTAGTTTTGCATTTTTTGCATGACAAATGAGGAATATCCATCGTGGCTATTAAGATCCTCAGACATTGATTGAATCACTATCACCGCAGGCAGACTAGCCCAGTTCCAGGAAAATCCTTTTCTTTCCATCCTGCAGTTCTACTGAACTATTTTGGCAAATTTTTGTGAGAAGCAATAAAGACATAAACCTTAATTTTCCATAATTAAACCCTTTCGCCATGAATCATAAACACGCATGCAGCAGGTCAGTGCAATGGTCGCTCCGAGCGGTACCGTCCCATGTGCCGACCATAAGCTGCACAAAGAACCGGGTCCGATAGAACTTATCGCGAAAATTCCGAGACGCCTGTGAACCTGAGAACACATCGTCGTGCAGTTTGCAAACACAAATACGCGATAAGAAACAACATGAGAACAATGCAAATTTGAGGATCGGATCTCACTTCCAAAGCCGAATTTTCTACTGCGAATTATAAATTGCATCCAACGAGATTTCTTAGTTTCACTGTGGGAAGGGAAAGAGTAGTCGCACTCCACACATGCCCACACCACACCAAAAAATTGCATTAGTTGAAGACACCTACATACCTGATCAGGCAGTTCATTATGAGGACTCAGCTTCATTGACTGACTGCAATGCGGTTGGATTATGTGCGGATTCTCTCAGCTAATCCCCTATAATGATCGTTGGCTCAGAGCCGAAAAACATCTTAATCTTGGTCCTCATCCTTTTCTACGTCTTCATCTTTTAGTCAAAAAGTCAGCAAAGTCAACACTGACCAAAAGGCGGATAATAATTTAGGAAAATTCACGATGTTTAACACATGTAGACAGTGGAGTGCCAAAGGGGTTTCTTAAAATGCGACTGTGCGTCCTTTCGTGTCCTTACACTTCCCATTGATCGAGACGAATTCTTGACGTAGCGACCAGTGCATTCGAGCTTTGGTTCGGCGTCCTTTGTTCCTTGTTTTACACTTTCACTAACACAATGATTATGACAGGGGGAAGCGTTGATAAGATTAAAAACGGAGAAAAGCCGGGCCACGCTGAGTACCCAGAGCCCATAAATGCTCGTGTCCAGATTATGGAGCAGCTAGTTGCTGCAAGTTTTCATTTTTTATACTCGTGCTTATACTTTTATGTTGCACTATCAGCTTCGTGCGCCCCGTGGTGGGGCGGGGGAGGTGAATGCACTTGCGAACTAGTTTCGGTCGAAGATAGCGCCCAACGAATCTCGCAGCCCTGCCAAAAAATGCAGTTGAAAATAAACAGATAGAAACGGCTCCGTGAAATGCGGTTGACCTTAATTTCCAAACATGATTAATGGGTTTGGCAACCCAGAGTGGAGGCCCAGAGGAGCAGAGGAGGACTGGGGAACAGAGTTTTTGAGGAAACGGCGATGGCGAGTCCCAAAAAAATTAATGACGAACAATTAAAAAATGTGAGTTACATACATACACACATATGTACATATGTACATACATACACCAAAGGTGGAGCGCAGACGAGACGAGAGCGATCATTTGGTACAGCTGCATCATGATTCTAGTGCATAGATGACCCTATAAAAAAGACAGTCTATTTCGCTGAATACTGCATGAGATGGACTGCAGGTGCATTGCAGAAATTACTGAAGATTTGGTATTCCACAGTTCTGTGCTTGTTCGGTCTGTTCCTTAAATGACAACCCCGTCGACCGTTATTTTGCGATTTGCATACTAATTCAAGAAATCGTGAAAGGGTTAGGGTAAGATAAAGGGCAAGCCCTATGCAAATTTATCGCAATCGACCCCGAAACTGCATTCAATTATGCATTGATTGCTGAAGGTCGTTACTTATCTTTATACCATTCGATTCGGAATTTGCATAACTAAGACGAAAGCGAAGAAGAGAAAAACGGAGGCCGGAGAAATTGTCCTTTCCTACCTACTACGCACGATTAGCGAGAGGGGAAGAGATAGAGAGAGACTAAACAGAAAGAAGAAACATAAACATAAAAATAAAAAAAAATAACGACAAAGCGTGAAACGCAGTTCAAAATGGCGCCCAGCTTCGAGCTAGAGTTTGCGGGGAACGGCACCGGGGCGTGGAAGGGGTCCCGAATAAAAAACCAAAAACGGAGAATAACCGAAAATTCACTAGATACCAGTTTTCCACGCACTGACAACCTGCCGACGTCCGTCCGTCCGGCCGCTCAAGCGGTTTGGTCAGTTGGAACAGCACAAAAAATGCAGTCGCCAAAAAAGGAGCACTGCAACTCTCTCTTTCCCTCTGCCACCGATATTGGTGCCAATGACAGCAGCAGCAGCCATATGCAGCCCACACACACAAACACACTAACACACGCATGCACAAGCCAACACACGCACATCACTCTCACGCACTGCAAGACACAGAGAAACAGACTGACAGGCAGAGAGGGAGCGAGAGAGAGAGAGACAGAGGCCGAGAGAGTGCAAGCGCAAAAAACGCACAAGACTGCAATCAGGGAATGCGTGCGCGAGCGAGAGAGCGCGAGGGTGCGCCGAGCTGTAGGACAGTTTTCCTCTCGACGCGTCGAACAGTTTGCTTCCCCTTCTTCTATTTCCGTCACCGTCTCTGTCTATTGCTATCTCGCTCGGTAGGTCGGGAAATTTGGTCTTCAATGACTTGGCTGCATAGAGCGCCGTGGCAGTTTTATTCAACTTTGAACGCTCGAATCTGCAACAACGCAAAACCTACAACGCAAGACCAGAGGAAAACGACAAACGTGTCGCAGTTTGTGGAAACCTAAAATTTTAAGAACTCCATCTGGGATAAGCATGAGCTGCGTCCTCAACTAGTGTCTGTGTGTGCGGGTTTTAGTGCAATTTCGATTTGGATTTATGTACCTAACTTAACAGTCAACGATAACTAATTCTAAACAAAATAAATTAAATCAATTGAAATCGAGCAATGTGAAAACTTTTAAAACAAGGCAAAGTAAAGTACGAGCGAAAACCTAATTGACAAACAATCAAAAAAATTTGTTAAAATATCAACCAACCGCTGCAAGAGTCCAGGACGGGACTCTTTTTGGCCACTAAAAAAGATTGTACTTCGCCTGTGGCGATTTCATTATTTCGTGGTAAGCCTTGATTATTAATCAGATATTTGACTCTATTAAATTAGTCTAGTTAAACGGCTCTGTAATAGTTTTTTCATTCGTTTGGGTTTCTAAAATCGTTTTGATATTTTTGGTTGTAATTTCGCAATTTAAATTCGTGGTACGTGTTCAAGAAATTGACACAAAAAAACTGGAAAACCCTAAACCGGTTTCCAAGTGCATTCGTTTCAATGACGTCCGTCCG
Source organism: Drosophila algonquin (assembly GCA_035041765.1). Classification (NCBI taxonomy): domain Eukaryota; kingdom Metazoa; phylum Arthropoda; class Insecta; order Diptera; family Drosophilidae; genus Drosophila; species Drosophila algonquin. The sequence continues at coordinate 2,466,954 of JAWNKY010003561.1, forward strand.
TCCATCCGACTGTTATTTTTTGATCATTTTTAATTAAATGTTTTATAAAATGGTGGCCCACTGTTAGCCAAAGCTGCGAAAGCTCAAGCTCTGAGAGCTTTGGCGATCACACGACGTATACGCAATATTGCCTTAGTATAAGAGTTTCTGTGGGGCCAGAAACGAGGCGTTAATGCGCTGCCCGATGGCTTATAGCCACATCTAATGCGCTTACACGGCCAACGTCAATCTGCAGACAAGAATTCGAAAACGCTTACCTGCTCAGAAAGAGACAGAGACAAAGACAGAGATGGAATCAGGCAGCGACTTCAATCTGTTGCGCAAAACGGCAGCGAAGGATCGGGGGATGGGGAAGGGATCGCTGCAGGTTGCCCATTATCCTGTTGGCCAGACAATGGGCAGATAACAATTGATGATCTCTTGCGCATTTTCCGCACTCCACCTCCATCACATCACCATCCCCGACAATAATGCGATCGTTTGTTTGCCTCCTTTGTCTGATTGTCCGCTTTTCTTCTCTGCCCTCGTCGTCTCCGTCTCCGTTTTTCCTCTCACCGCTTTCAGGGGTCTCGCCCCTTTGACATTTTCCTTGTTGTTTGATTGCCATTATCTGGCCTGGCTTCGCTTAGTTTGCAATTCCGCCGATTGCTCGACTGGAGCCTCGCTCCTATCATACCTGTTGGTAACTGGAGACTCACATATACACTCGTACTTGGGCCGGCACGGACGACTCACACGACACATGGCAAGGACGGGGACGGGAAGGCTGCCCGATGCATGATGCATGTCCAACACATGACGCAGATGGGCCATCGGTTCGGCATATGGCGTCCACTTGAGTCTGAAATTCGACTACGACTACGACTCGGGCCTCTCCATGGGCAATCGAAGGGTGGGGGCATATGGCCTCCCTCGTCCTCGGAAAATGAACGAAAATTATTGCAAGTTTTTCAGTAACATTTTTCATTTTCCTGTGTGTGAGTGTGTGTGTGTGCGTTGGTGACTTGCCCTTCCATTTCCACTTTCCAGGCGGCGTAAAAAAATTATATACATATACCTCCGTACGTATAAGTGTATGTATGTATGTATATACATATATATGTATATGTAAAGTAAAACGCGCGAAAAGCAGCCGGAAAAATACGCGCACACATCTTTCGAGGGATGTTTGCATATTTTTTCCCCCATTTTTTCTACACGTTTTCGTTCACCCTCCTCTGTCTCTGCCTCCTTCATTGGCAAGGAGCGCTTTCACTTTTTATGGCGCATAAAACTTCAGGGGGTGGCGATGGGCATACATTTTACAGGCAAGATTTTCCGCCAAAAAACAGAAAAGCAGAAACAGGAATGGGAACGGGAACTTTGCAATGGTGAAGAAGAGAAGGCGATGGAGATGGTGACCATCCCCAGTTTTGCACACCTGTAAATATACGCGTGTGTACGTGAAGGAGGCAGAAGAATATAGAGAAAGTTAGGAGGGCGACGAGGAGCACATAGGCCAGCTTGTTTCCTGGTTACCCTGGTTTGAGAAATTCACTCGTTGAACGTCACCTTGATTTTAGCAACCCATGCGAAATTTGAAATTTGCTTTCCGTTGACGTTTTGGGAATGGAATTATTTGTGCAAACTCTAAAAAGCAACAAACCGGAGCGAAAATCTTTTACTAATTTTCACGGAAATATTTTTCTCTCCCGCGGCAGGCCCTCCAGTGATCCCGAAGCCTTAAACTGGCGCTCAAGGTCCGGAAGCATCTTTCCTCCTACTCGCCAACGCTGCTGAGTGCCGCGTTCACCAGCCTGAACAGCGTCTATCACAGCAGCAGCGACACCGCTCCTGACGAGGAGCCGGACCAGCCGCCAGTCTATCACCAGGGACATCGCCAGCGGGTAAACAGCCACAGTCATAGTCACCGGGATCGCAGCCACAGCCAGAACAGCAGGGCAGGAGAGATGGGCGGGCCCACGGCGCCCGTGGCCAGTAGCGAGGGCCAGACGTACTGCCTGCGCTGGAACAACCACCAGACTAATCTGGTGCAGATCCTGCATGCGCTACACGAGGTCGGCAGCTACGTCGACTGCACCCTAGTCGTGGACGATGAGCAGTTCAAGGCACACCGTGTGGTGCTGGCGGCAAACTCGCCGTACTTCCAACACATTCTGCAGGACGTACAACAGGACCAGTGCAGCATAATCCTGCCGGGCGTAAGGGGCTTTGAAATCGCAGCCTTGCTTCAGTATATGTACACGGGTGAGACCACGGTGACCAAGAGCCAGGAGCCGGAGATCCTGCGCACTGCCAAGGAGCTGCAGGTCAAGGGTCTCTACGACAATCTGATGAAGTACAATCACAAGTCGGCCAGCGCAGTTGAGGAGCGAGTCCAGAGCCAGTTCCATGCCAGCATCACGCCAACCTCCAGCTCGGGATTAGGCGCTGGCTCTGGAAAGCCCCTCAACGGGTCTTCTGCCGACGGCTCCTTCGGTCAGCAGCACCACAACTCCTCCTCCGTGATCTCAACGTCCACGCACATCTCGCCTAGCGCCGCCATCTCGAGCAGCTGTTCCCCTCCGCCGCCGCCATTCGGAACCTACCAGCCGCCGTACACAAACTTCACGCCTGGATCGGGGGCTATCAATTCACATCCTCACATCCCAGCCGGTGAGACTCCCCTGACGCCAACCCATGCAGCTTCACACGCCGTAGCCGGTGAGGCAGGCCAGTGGCCCCTCTCGCCCTCTGCTGCCGCTGCCGCCATGCTAAACTCTGTGTATGAGTCCGCAGCTGACATGAATCCGCTCAAACGCAAGAAGCTCTCGGCCATCTCCAGCATGCTACTCAACAGCACCCGGGACACGCCCATTCTGCGCAACGTACTGGCCCAGGCCAACCCAGCTGACTCCTCGCAGACCAATCCTCTGCTGCTGAAGAGCTCCTCCACCTCCTCCCTAAACGAAAAGACACCCACCCATCAGCACCAGCCCCCGCACCAGCACCACAGCGGAGGTGCAGTGGGAGTTGGCGTGAGCGGCGGAACCGGTAGCCATAGCTTTAACGGCTCAGACTACGGAGGCGACAAGGAGCCCTTATCACCGCACACGGACCGTTCCTTTGATGAGGAGACTAGCGGGCCGGGCGGAAAGAAGCCGGAGTGGAAGCGTTATAAGCAATACACGCGGGCGGACATGATGTGTGCCATTCAGGCCGTTCGCGAAGGCATGAGCGCGCTTCAGGCGAGCCGCAAGTATGGACTACCCAGCCGCACCCTCTATGACAAGGTCCGCAAGCTGAACATCACTACGGGCCGGGGAACGCATCGCACTCCCAAGCGCAGTCCACCCGGAGTCGAGTCTTCCGCCGCCTTCCCCTACTCTGCGGCAGCCGCTGCCGCAGCTGCCCACAATTACGGACATGTCCATGGGCATGGCCAGACGGATCTAGAGCGTGAGCCAAAGGAGCATGGCCAGCATAGTGGACATGGAGGCGGCCACCACGGTATGCCACCCACCATTCCCCACTCGGCAGCCGCCCTTCTCGATCACGCCTTTCTGCAGCAGGCCCTAGAGAATCGAGGCGGGGATATGGCCGGACGTGAAGCACTCCACGCAATGGCTCTGGCTGCGGCCGCCCACGCAGCTGCCAACCGAATGTCTAGCAGCCCCCAAGAGTCTGGATCAAATGGACATGCAGCCAGATCTCCAAGTCCAAGGGCTCGCCACTACTCCGATCACGAGGCCATGGAGTTAGAGATGGAAAAACACGAGCAGCGCCTGATCAAGAGGGAGCATGACCAGGACGAGCGCGAAGACGCTGACGATGAAGATGATCATGACCAGGAGCAGGATCACGATCACGACCATGTGGAAGATCTCTCGCTGGCACGCAAAGAACGCCCCGAGTCGCCCTACTCTCCTCAGCCCCCACGGGCCTCCTCGCCGGTCGAGAGCGCCAGTGTGATCATGCACTCCAACAGGGCCTCCACCAATGGAAAGGACCACGAGCATTATCCCCATTCACCACCGCCAGTGGCCCTGGGTCTGGGCCTGAAGCGGGAGCTACTTGGCAGCGAGGAGTCGCAGCCCAGAACCGATTGATTGACGCTTACCATGGCCTGGCAGTACGCGGCGGACAGCTACGATTCCATATGCTAGACCAGCTAGGCCTGATCCACGATCCCAGTACACCGCCCCAATGTAGTTACCCTCCCCTTGTGTTATTATTTTCTTTTCGGCGTACAACGTGCGACTAAACTGTTGTTTTCTCAATGGCATCGACATCGATCAGCGATAAGTCGATCTGCGTTGGTGAAGCTTTAAATGAGAACCCCTCATCCCAGTTGAGGCGGGTGCACACCAGCATCTGCACCTTAGGAGGAAATCAATTCAAACATACAATCTAAAATAAAATAAATTGTTGTCAGCATCACTTTGTGCCTAATACAGAAACGTTAGCTTAGAATAGGATATGCATAGGTTACACACACACACACACACATAGGAGACACCCCCACTTGGACACTTAGGCTAGGCACTCGATGGCCATCTTAGCTAAGTAGCTAGCTAGTTGTGGTCTTTGACCCTCAATGGTCGGAGACGCAAGCTATGGATAAGGAAAAATATGTAAACTATACACTTACATAAGACTGAAGGAAGAATCCGCAAATTAGAGGCGATCAAGGGCAGAGCAAAAGAGGCTACCGATACCCTGTAGGGTACCAACAATTGACACGATCTGAATTGATCTGAATTTAAGGTCAGATCAGAATGAGTTATCGAGTTAGCAATACTTTATACAACTTTGTTAATGCCAGTGATTTGTTTTAAAAATTATTAGCACTAGATATTTATAATAGATGCATACATACATACGTACATACGTACAAAGCCTTATGATTTCCGAGACCTCTATAAGAACAGAAACAGATATGAACACAACTACCTCAATAAAGCCTATTCTAGTTTTTTTTTTTAAGAACAAACTTTTTTGTTACCTTATCATTATCATATTAACGTTAAGCACTGTCCTGGGTTGAATTTTATAAGACTGACACCGACTCAAACGGCTCAAAAATAGCACGAGAATATGCAGCAAGAGCCGAGCACATTAAATACAAATAAAAATAAAAATGGCAACCTATAGAGTTGAGCGTACCAATTCAGAACCATAACTTACTTAGTTCTAAGCCAACTTAAAATGAATGAATTAGTCCATAGGCAACAGCAACAAATACAACTATGACTCTACACATAAATATAACTTAATCTTAAGCAAAACCAACAAACATGCGCTGGGGGCAATGCAATAGGCTCTTTAAATTTAAACACCTACACAGATACAATTATGTAGTCGTACGGTTGATAATGTTAATTTGTTATACAAGTAACCTCTGTACATAGAATCTTAGTATATACACACACATCATACATACATACATGCACATCCATACAAGTTAAAGAATGATCGAGGTGCAGTTATTAGATCTAGTATTAAGTAAAGGAAATTGTAATGCAATTTAAAGTATACACCGGACTTACATTATGTAATGATAAGCGATCGAATGCGAAATAAACTGACTGAATCAATCAAATATGAGAATCTAACTATACCTACCTCCGAGTCGCAAGATTAAGAAATAGCCAAGCAGCCATTCAGTCTGGAGTTTATCTTTATTACAATAATTTGTTAGAAAAATACACACATCGTTTTACTTTGACCCAGAATGGACCTGGATCGCATCGGGACTACGATGAGGATTCGAATGGGGATTCGAACCGGACTAACACAATAGACACGAGACTATCTATCTAAACACGAATATTGCAAACACTGAGGTACAAGTCTTGGCATACAATTTGGCCCTCAACCATTTTCATCCACTTATATCCACTTACTGGCAGCCCACACAATTGGGCTGGTGGCGGTTTTCAAAATCGCAGATTCCAATGGCGAAGCGGAAGGGCTTATGGTTGGGCAAGTGCATGGGTCTGCTGGATGGCTTGGGTACTAAGGGCAGGAGCAGCTCTCGTTCCTCGTACTCCCACTTATGGTAGTTTGTTTCTGGCTGGGGCGGGTAGTTGCTGATTGAAAGTGCGCGATCGATCTGGATGAGAGGTGGGTCGTCGTTGGGACTGTGGCCGCAACGGGCGCAGTGGGCCAACAACTTGGCTTCACTGAGGAAAGCCAGGCGGCAGAAATTGCACTGGTAGTTGATTCCCTTGTTGTGGAGCACCAGATGACGGTCCAGTTGATGCTGGAATTCGAACTCGTCCTGGCACTTGTGGCAAATATACACGCCGCGGTTCTGCCGATGCAGATGATAGTCAAGGAAGACTCTGCAAAGTAGAGAAGGCCATGTTAGAAGGCAGGTTAACCGAGGGAGTTGTACATACTTGCTGGTGAACACGTCGCCGCACTTCTGGCAGTAGAACCAGCTCATCTTCCAATGACGCATGTAGTCGTGTTTCATCAACTCGCTTAGGGTATCCGTCTGGTAGCCACAGGCTGGGGTGAAGCAGGAAAACTCATTCAGCTGCACCTGCGCCTTCAGCAAGTCAAGCATGTATAGATCTGTTGATTAAAACAAAAAAACGGTTTCATTTTAAAAGCTGCTCTTCGTCCCTGAGATGCTCTGGCAAACGCCGTAATTCGACTATTGGATTGTTAGGTCGTACTAAAAATAGTTAGTCTTGGCTTAAACTTGATGAGAATAACACAGAATAACACTCGGAAAATTAACTCTCCCAGCTTAGTGGAAAATATTTGATTTGATTTTCCTAATCTGGAAAAATCGAACCGTGCCGTATAATCGTAACAATATATTATTACCGTACTCCTTGTTTGTTCTTATATGTGACTCCTCCAGAACGTAGTTATCGTACAGCCGGGACAAATTGAGGGCACTGTTGCTGTTACTTCGACTGTGGTTCACAATCCAGTCGCCCGTGAAGTTCATTCTCCGTGTGTACATGGTATCTAACTGCTCATACTGTTCATTTTCTTCCAGCTCCTGCTCGTCGCATTCGCTGTCATTGTCCTTCTCCTCCTCGACATTGGTAGTGTACTTATTCCAAATTTCAGAACATGCCCGCGAACGCGAGCGCATCGACCGTGGCCTTTCCCTGTGAGTAGTTTGTTGGTGCTTTAGAGCCTGCGAATAGTATGTTATAACTCCTGTTCGTCAGAAAGGATCCGAAGTGGTACTTGCCTCATGCTTGGCACTGCAAATTGTGTGGTGCAGCTCCCACTCATACTTGGTGTCGAAGGCCTGCCCGCACAGACTGCACTCATGTCGGGTCTGGTGGGTGTTACGCTGATGCTGGCGTAGGCTGATTAGCGTAAAGAACTCCTTTTCGCACTTGCGGCAGTGAAAGGTACGGTTTGGCCGCAAGGACGGCTGCAGCGCACGCGGCGACACAGTGTCGTCATCGCTGCCGGCTTCATTAAGTACACGGCACCTAGCCTTGGGCAGACGTTGCTGTGACCTGCACCGGCGCGAGTGCATAGTGAAATAGTCTTTGCGGAAGTAGGCTCGTCCACAGTGTTGACAGACGAGCCGCGTGCGCCACTTCCAGCCGTCCTGGATATTGACACTGTTGTTACGAGTGCCGCCCGACTCGGTGGCTGAAGGAGATTCAGGTGGCTGGGCAGAATAGGCTTCTAGTACGGAGCAAGACGAGAGTGAACTGCGACTGCTGTGATCATTGACAGCCACTTCGACTTCCTGAACCTCTACCAGAGTGGTGGACACCTCGGCATCCGCTATGGGAGGACTTAATTGCGTGGGCGTAACCGTTGTCGTCGTCACGGTGGACGTGCCGCTCCCTGCTTGTTGCAGCCGTTGCATCCGCTGCATCAGGGAGCGAGTCACCTCCGAGTGCATGTTCAACTTGCAAACGCACTCTACGCATATGGCCTTTAGCGTAGACCGAATCACATCTGCCTGCAATAGTGAGCGACAGTCATTACTTCGATTGCGCGAGTAACGCTGCGGAATACTCACCTGCATCTTCCAATCACGACTGAGGCGGCGCTGCATTACTTGATTAGACCTTAAGTCTAGCAGGGCGGACGACTTCGCGACCCCGCAGATGGTGCAGTTTTCGGCCTCCGCCTCAATACTCCGCTGGCCATTGCACTGGCCGGCGAGTCCTTTCCCGTCGAGCCCCCCGCCACTGCTACTTGGCTCCGGTGCAGGGGCATCGGAATCTCGCATAGTGTCACTTAAATCTGCATTGCAATTGCAAAATCTCTTGCATTTTTTCTATTATTCCCTAAAATTGTTTATTTAACAGAGTACTCGAAGCGTAGTTTTTGTAAATATTTATATCGGGTTATTTAAAATATGTTGACTACCCTGACAGCTAGCTATCGATAATGGCATGCGGAATTACCGGCAGCCGATTGTTTTATTGGGCGCAAAAAAACCAAATCAAATGGATTTTTGGAACTCAACTTCCAAGCAGCTCGATTTCTAAATAAATAGCAGTGGCGTAACTATCACCAGTCTTGCCGGTCTCAGAAACCGGGGCCCCGAGCACCAGGGAGCCTCCAAAAGTGGCAAGAGAGAAAAATGTTTTTCGTCTTTATATAAGAAAAATGTTCAATATGGAAAAATAAAAATTTTGGTGTTCTTTCGTTATAAATATTCGTTGCCAGCTTAATATTCTATTTCTATCATGTGTTTCATTTTTAAAATTTTCGCGCTATTTCATATGAGCATGTTTCATTCTTGCCAATCTTTTTTTTTCTCGCTGTTTTTGCTCAATCTCAGGAAGTTTGTGACACTAAGTATCAAGTGAGTAGTGACAAATATGAAACAAAAACAAACTTGCGTCAACAATCCTTGCTGTTGCATATATTATCATATTTTTAAATCGAAATCATAAGGCTTTGCGACTTGTATGCGGTTTGAATTGTTGGAATTCGAGTTTAAATGTGAATTGTTTTTTGAGGCGCTAATTTTATGGTACATTTTGGAGTGAATCGTTCCTCTGGTAAGTGACTGTTATCCTGCAAATATTATAGATGATAAGAATAATACTCCATTATTGTGGTTATGTTCTGACATTTCCTTCATTCAGTTTTATTTGTATAAATAAAAAATTCTGCCGGACGACATATAAAAGTTACACTATCGGAATCGATACAGATCGATAAGTGAAAATTATTTGTTCTCCGTATTTTCAAATTTTCTCATTCTGCAATTTAGTGTCAAACGTTAAAATTGAAAAAGAAAAATTCAAAAATTAGAAGTGGGTATTTCAAATTTCAATTATTTTCACCAAAACAAAAATTTGGAATCCAAAATTAAACGAAATTCAAAATTTGAAATGTTAACAACACAACAGGATCTAAAATGTGAAGTTTAGGGCAAGCGTATCAAGAACTACGAGAATTCCGAAATGACTACGAGGGAGCAAAATCAGAGGCCATCAAACTAAGTGCGGATTGGAAAGTCAAGGTTGAGTTTCAGAACAAGCGGATCAAGAAAACAAAGAAATATTTCGAAGAATTGTGCCAGGACGAAAGACTGTCTGTTGGAGAGGCACGATTCCGTGTAAATATTTTCCATGGATGTCTCGATATAATTTGCAATCAATTACTAAATCGATTTGAAAGTTTGAAGAACGTGATCAAAACTTTTCGAGTACTCCAACCTAAGGAATTGCCAAAATGACGGACCAAGAACTGCACAGTGGAGTGAGAAAAATTTGAATGATTTAAAGAATTCTTCTGATAAGGGCCCCTTAATGAAAATCTGACTGGGGCCCCCATTTCTATAGTTACGCCACTGCTAAATAGCATTGTATTCATGAGTCTCAGCCACAAATCAGGAGTCATCGGAAAAAGTCGTGAGGCCTTAATTAATTGCTTCTCAACCGAGGACGTGATTATCATGGCCTCAGCTGCGTCAAGTGATTAGTGAAAAAGGAACTGATTGCCTTGGATACTTTGAGTGAATTCTATTGGCTGAATTTCGCACCAGGAGAACTTTCGGGATACCGAGATTCAGTACTGACTATAAAAATCAACTATGTCGTAAGGCATACACTGAACGGCAAGCCAATTTCGTTTTAAGATATTGCTATATAAAATTAAAAATAAATGTTACATTAAAAAAATGAACTTGTTTAAATGTTTAAATATTCTGTCATCGATAGTAAGCCGCCATCTAACGGCGCACAAGGTCCTCATGGTATTTTAGGCAGTCATTTCATACATTGCGTTTTCTGGGCCGTTTTACCTGTAGTCCATACCACTAACCACACAATATAAATTGTATGGTTAGTGTCCATACCTGATTCTCCATCAAGGGGCATTTTATAAACTACCCTTTTACGGAAGGGCATAAGAGAGTTGATTAAATGTTTGTCCAACGAACGCCATAGCTGATTTTATAAACTTATTTTATATAGTTTTTAGGTATGGTATGTCAAATGATCTCCACATATGTAAGCTATCGCAATGAAATTTTGTAGTCTTCCTACTGATACCTACTACTGTATCGGGATAGGGACCTACGGGAATATGTATACGGGAATCTAGTTAAATGCATGTATACGTTTCAACACGAGAAAAATGCATTACGACTTCAATTGGAAAACAGTATTTAAGCATTTATTCAGAAGTAGGGTATAAAAAACGCCCATACTCGTAAAAATGTTTTTAATGTGTGTTTAATGTGTATTTACCGTGTAGATGCCATGTAAGAATTGGGACTTACGCATCCAATAAACGGAGGTTTTAAAATTGGTCAATCTTGTAAAAAATTATTTTTCAGGGCTCAGTAACTAACAGTTAGTAACATTTAAAAACGGCTAAGAAAAAGAATTTCAACATAATTAAAACTGAAAAAAGGTATATACCACCGGTTAAGTTTCCAATGACGTGACATTGCATGCTCACTTACGTTATCTCACGGCGCATTTCATGCTCACTTACGTTTTATGACTTGACCTTTATTGCTTAAACGCTATTTTATAAACAATCTAAAAAAAGAGTCACTAAACTTAACCAATCTTTTTGAAAATTGATTCATCTATCGTATAAAATTATATGTTCATGCCTGAGGGTTTTATTTAGCTAGTAATATTAAACAGAATATCAAAATCGAGGAATATGATTTTCGTCGCTATTCATACGGTGTATTTTTAAAATGAGACCGTAGTTTTCGATTTATTTCTGATGGTTGGACTGTATATCTTATCGATAATTCGGCGGTCACAAACGTGCTATTTGTCAGGTCGGGATTTCGGTGAAAAAAAAATAGTGAAAATGGGCGTACAAGTTGTTCCAATTGCTCCTGGTGACGGTAAGATATATATGTAACTTAAATATGTGCAACATATTCTGGCAATGCAGTCCGAGGGAAGCATAACCTTAGAAATGCTTGCGGTGTACATGCTCGGAAAATTACTCGAGCGTTGCCTATATCCATCTCGCTCACTCGCATCCATTTTATATATTTGCAGGCAGCACATTCCCCAAGAATGGCCAAAAAGTCGTAGTGCACTATACCGGAACCTTGGACGATGGCACCAAGGTACAGCTCCGCTCCTGCATTGAAAAACTGAAAAAGTAAATCTAATAATGAATTCTCCTTAGTTCGATTCGTCCCGCGACCGCAACAAGCCCTTCAAGTTCACCATCGGCAAGGGCGAAGTCATCCGCGGCTGGGACGAGGGCGTTGCTCAGTTGAGTGTGGGACAGCGCGCCAAGCTCATCTGCTCCCCGGACTACGCCTACGGCAGCCGTGGACACCCCGGAGTCATCCCTCCCAACTCCACCCTGACTTTCGACGTTGAGTTGCTCAAGGTCGAATAAGTCTCCGGAGCGAGAGTGCATGTGTGTGTGTGTGTGAGCACGGCCCGACTGCAGTTGGGTGTGCGTGTGTATACCATCATAAAGACGGACAGGCGCACACACCAATCCAATCAATACCTAGAACATGAAGACACGGCGACACAACACTACCAAATCGGAACAATCCAGCAGCATTTGAACTCTACTCAAAAGAAAGCTAATTAGACATAATTTAATCGAAAGGGAAACGCATCTTCTACGCATACTAAATAAACTAAACATTTATTCAAGATCATTATTTTCGACTATTCATTTTGTTTGGACACCAGATGCATGATCTGGTCGATGACCTCGTAACGATCGTGGTTGTAATTTTGAGTATGCTCTTGCCAGTGGTCGCGCACGCGCTTCCAGCGAGCCATATTGGCAGAGAGCAGTTCATCCTTGTCAGCCCCCTCCAGCTTTTTCTGCTGCAGCTTCTCCTCCTTGGTGTACTCGAGGCGGGGTGGTACCACCGGCAAGTTGGTGGAGCGGGGCTGCGGCATTTGGGTCAGAATTTTTATCTCCCCGCTCTTTAGCTTCGCCAGAACTTCCTCCGCATCGCTCTCACGTTTTACGGTGGAAGTGGAGCCTTCGGTGTTGTAAGTGGATACGGCGGGGTTGCGTGGCTGGTTTGCCATCCAAGCGCGGCAGATCGGGTACAGAGGCGTCTTCTCGTTGTACTTCGAAAGGTCCAGGCTGCGCTCGAACAGGCGCATGACATACGACTCGCTGGGTGATTTCTGGTTGCCCGAGCCGTGGCCACTCTTCTTGTAGAGCGCCCGTTTCACCTTGGAGCGGTTCGGCGGCAAGGCCGTGGCGCCCGCCGTCACTGCGTTCAGCTCCGGCTGCAGCTTCACCTGGTATTGACTACTTGGTACCTGGCGCTGCTGTTGAAGGATCAGCAGCTTCTTCGACGGGCGGCCGCGAATGGGCAATTCGGATTCTGTGTCGTCGTCGTGGTCGCTCACCTCCGGTTTTGGTTCTTCCTTCTGCGGCTCCCGTAACCTTAGCGGGAGCTCAGACCCCACATTCTTTTGCAATTTTCTGGGCGATTTCATTTTATATAGTGCAGGTAAGATTTTTTTGGAATATTGTATTTTTTTAAATAGGGCTGTGTGCAGTGTGACCGCGGAATTATCGATAAAATATACCGCCCGACCATATACCGAAAATTACGGTCTCATTTTAAAATATACCTTAAAAAAAACGACGAAAATCATATTCTTCGCTTTTGATATTCTGTTTAATATTACTAGCTAAACAGGATACTGAACCCTGAATAAATAGTTTAAACTGATCGATAAAACAATTTTTTACAATATTGATGAATTTAAAAAACTCTTTTTATTGGATTCGTTCTGAAATAAGGTTTAAGCAAGTAAGGTTAACAAATACGTCCCTTTTCTTACATGGCAACTGCACGGTAACTACACATTTGCTACACATCAGTAACATATTTACGGAGTACGGACGTTTTGTATACCCTACTTCTGAATTAATGTTAAAATAATGTTTTACAAGCTACTTTGCTCATCGCTCATCGTACATTTTTCTCGTATTGCAATTTTTTTTACCTATTCATGAATTTAATAGATTCCCGTATATATTCCCGTAGGTCTAAACTATTTTTTTCAAGCTGCTTTAAAACCTAATTAATATTGTACTTTGCACAGATTGACATTTTTTGACCCAATAATTTAGTAATTTATTAATATTAACAAATCGATCCAGATACCCATTTTCAGTCTTTATAAGAAGACAAAAAAACGTAAAATTGTCTGAGTTAGAGGCTGACTAGTTTGTGCAATAATTGGTGCCTGGTATGACAAACATTTCTTAAATTGTATAATTTCCATGTCCTAAGGGGTATGAAAAATGTCGCTCATTTCGCGGCACATGTTGCTGGTCCCTACAGAGTAATGTTGGCAATGGTAAAAAACGTAAGAAAGCATGGAATATAAGGGAAATTGTTGGGATGAGGTTGCCTCCACAAAGTCACTCAAAAAGTCCCTATAAAATATACGGTCTGACCTAACATATTCGTCGATTTTGATATTCCGTCTAATATTAATAGCTAACCAAGACCCTATGCACTGACCACATTATTTTAACTGACAAATTAATCCGTTTTCTACGAGATTGGCAAGTTTTCCTTCTTGGCAAAGGTATAACAACTTTGAAAACATCAAAGCGCCGATTAGGTTCTTCAGAAATACCAGTATATACAAAGACAAATTAAAATACTTTTTGCACAATTTCGGCATCAAAAAATAACATAAAGTATACCATAAATGGTCACGCTGGCCGTGTGGGCCTCACCTAACAAGTTATACCATGCGTCACGGTAAATTCTCTTTTACTCGTTTGCGCGTTACAAAATAGAGCGAAGAAGCCCTTTGACTTTGATTAGGAGAAAAAATCCCAAACCATTTCACACATCAGGAGAAAAAATCCCAAACGATTTCACTCATCAGGAGAAAAAATCCCAAACCATTTCACACAACAGGAGAAAAAATCCCAAACCATTTCACACATCATGAGAAAAAATCCCAAACCATTTCAGTCATCAGGAGAAAAAATCCCAAACCATTTCAGTCATCAGGAGAATCGAGGGTGAACGTTGTGAGCCGCGGCAAAGGCCGCGGCTCCACCTTATACCTGGTACTCAGTCAGTATATATGTATGTACATACATACATATATGAGGTTGCGATTTATGCAATTTATTATATGTTCGCAAAAGGGACGAATTAAATTTTGGGCAAAAAATAATATTTCAAAATATGAAGTCAAATCATTTTTGGAATATTATACATGTTACCAATTTTGTCTGCATATGCGTTTTACATCTGCTTCTACATTTGCACATGTATAACTACATATTTGAGACGTACAAGTGTTTGCGAGAGAGAGAGGGAATGAGAAGCGCTTGGCAGGCGTTGCGTGAAATTGTGAAATTTAATTTGTTTCTTCTGGCAATCTGGTAGATATGGTAATTTTTCATGATTCTGCATTTTTGGTTTTCATTTATCTTAAAAATTGTGGATTCCACAGATTTTCGTCCTTTGTGGGGGCGTGGCGTGGCAAAATTTTGAAATACACTTGTGCTGGTTTGATATCACAGGAGCTTGGATAGAAAGTTTGGTTGCTCCAGCTCTTATAGCCTCTGAGAACTAGGCGTCAAAAAATACGAATGGGCAAAGCAGATGGGGTCGCGTGTGTGAGAGAGCGAGAGGGAATGATGACTTTCGAAATGGTTTTCTTCATTGTAGCTATATTAATGATCCGATCTGATCCAGATTCAACACTCTGATAGAAATGGTAATTCTCTATGATTCTGCGTATTTAGTTTTCTTGAATCTTCAAAATTGTGTACGAAAGGGGGCGGGGCGAAATTTTGAAATACACTTTGAGTAGTGTGAGAAACACAGGAAACTGAATACAAAACTTGGTTACTGTAGCTTTAATAGTCTATGAGACATAGGCGCAAATGAAGACGGACAGACGGACGGACGGACAGACGGACAGACAGACATGGCTATATCGACTCGGCTATTGATGCTGATCAAGAATATATATACTTTATGGGGTCGGAAACGCTTCCTTCTGGGCGTTACGCACAACCGTTATCCCCACAAGTCTAATATACCCCTATACTCTTCGAGTACCGGGTATAAAAATCCCAAACCATTTCACACATCAGGAGAAAAAACCCCATACTTTTGCCATCAAACCATCCGCCATCCGTTGCCATTTCAAACAACCTATTTCATACACGAAAACAACGCCAACCGACGAACCACAGCGATACACCGATACAGCACGAAAAATTAAAAATGTATTTGAATGGTTGCTGCGCGCGTCGTGGATAAACGAAATTTGAAAATACGAAATTCGCAAAAAGTGAATTTGCAAAAACAACGGTAACAGTAGTGCGTGTGCGTGCGTTTCGTTTTCGTTATCAATTAAAGAAACCAATCGAGCCGAGCCGCGTGTTATTCAGTAAGTTTGCATCAGAAATAATATTTAACAAGAAGTGGATAGAAAAATTCGGGAGTGCGTAGTTTCTCTGAACGTTCCAACCTAACAATCCAAATCCACTTAATATTGTTTGCCAAACTTTGCCAAACAAAAAAAACAGAGTTCAGAGTTATTGTTTGACTAAAATGCTGCTGTGATAGTGGCCGTGGATGCGCACAGCATCCTTGACGATGACGTCATTCGCTCACTGGCCAGTTCCCGTGTGCATGTGTATGTGTTAAATTAGAACGCCGACGAACCAAGGCCACAAATCGGCTGCTGCCGTACCGTTATTCCCATATCTTCTAGGCGCCACCGTCGAACAATCGGCTTTTCGTTGTACAAATTTATTTTTTGTCTCTAATTATGGTTTTTTTCGATTCTAGGTTTTCGCAAACGAAAGCAACGGGTAAATCGAGTTCGAACTAACGGCGTAAAAGTTTCAGTAAAAGTTTTATTCGGTAAGTACCGATTTTCCTCCCATCTGATATTTGAACTGGGTCAAACAGCAACAAGGTGGCTGTTTCTCTCATTATGAATACATGCACCGATATTTCTATATTTCTATTGTTCATGGCCTCATTTCCATGCAAAAGGAACCTAACCTGCTATTATTTGCGTCAAATGCCATGTAATCCATATGTATTGTATGTATGTAAAGCTTTTAACTGTCGTGTGACATGGGTGGGGGCCTGTGATAATGCATTTTTAACGTGTGCTGCTGGGTCGCTGGCGCCAGTAAAAAAGTAAAACTCACATAAATTAAACATCCAACATCTTCAAATGAGCCAGGCGTCGGCATGTACCAGGAGCATTCGGAGTTTGCAAAGTTTCGTTCCCTTATGCTTCGCTCCTCGCCGCTCCTTCCACTTCCTGCAGAGCAGCCCCAAAATGTTGTAGGTTTTTATTTGGGGAGGCTGTAAATAATGAAAGGGCAGACAAGCAGCAGACTGAACATCAACAACAACAATAACAGCAACAGCACGAAGCTTTGCTTCCTGCAGGCTAGTCCTGTGCTGTGCCCCCTAAGGGATAAGGGGCAACATAATCAAAGGCTTTTATTGCGCCATCGAATACCCAGAGAACTGTTGCCTCGAGTGGGTGTGTGGGCTGGCGAGGAATCGTTATTGGGCCAGGAGGAGGCCGGAAACCTGGGCACAGACAGTTTTCCTGCTCCTGGTGTCTCGTGACAGGGCACGTTCGACCTAATAAGCATGTGGAGGGGATTTCGAGGGTTGCCCTGTATGGCATGGCATTTATGACTTCGACTACGACTCCGACTCCAACCCCAACTCGTGCTCCACAGAGTTGTAAATGCTTCCGTGTGCCTATCCTCAAGCTGTAGAAATCGACTTTCGATGATAATCGAGTTGAATGCACTGAAAATTTGGTTAAGTTTCTGCCACCTCTGCGGGGATGAAACTGCTGGGAAATCGCCTTTTCTGTGACGCTGACTCAAAAAAACCATTTTTAAGGATATTTGAGTTGAAGAAGAATGGAGCTGATCTTTGATAAGCAGTAAAGTTCGTTCGTTCCTTTGTTTCTGTCCTTGCTTCCTTAGGTCCTGCCTGTGGCGACAGGGGAGTCTGGTCGACTACGGCTGAAGACGTCCCTCGACGTGCTATCTGCTACAGAAATTGTTTTATTTCATGGATTTATCTAACGATTGCTCTTTTCCTCTCTCTTTCTGTAGCTATCTTCATAGCTTTTCTCTTATTGTTTTTATTTTAAGGTAGGTTGCAAAGGTTATCAGTATTTGAAGGGTATTCTGGTTGGGCTGGGTAGAAAGTCAAGTGTGTCTGCTTTCTATAGATCAACTTGGAGGTAAGGCAGTGAAGAAGAGAAACGACGAGAGTTCTTGTACATTTAATTTTCTAAAATGCACCTTTTCACACATTTGAAGCAAAATTCCCACCTCATTACCGCAATCACCTCCATGACACAAGTATAATGGTTTTAGTCCCCAAAAAGCACATCTGGAATACATTTATTAACCATATTATTTCCTCTGAACTCGGAACGAGTTCGAATAATGTGCAATGTTTTTGCACAGAAATTCTTTGGTCAGTATGGAACTTCATCACCCTTATGATATTATTTGATATGTGTACATTCGTATTTCTTGCATTTGATACGGAGGATACTCATATTCCTTACATATCCTCACGTAAGAGCCCTTGGCAACGCGGGTGGCATTAGAGTGGCGCCAAGTTGCTGTTGGCATGGCTGTCGCCTTGTGACCCTCCTCCTCGTCAGCGTCAGAAGTTTGCGAAACGGTTGGTGAAGGAACCTATTTGTGGCACGCAAACAGCTGAGACAGAGGCAAAGGACAACCGCACGAAAACAAACAAATGCTCAAGGAGCATGAAGCCAGGGACAGGACGGATTCGGGACAAAACGAGGCAGTTGTCTGCTCAGGAAAGGGACCATAAAGGAAGGCAGAGCTTGAATGAAGGAAACATATGAACAAAAGTTCGCAGTTAATTCGTTTTGATGTCGCTGCTCAGACAAGGTCTGGCCCGAATCATTCTGAAGGCCGCAGGACTCAGGAGCACTCGCCGAGCAGGCCTTATGGGATGCGCGATGAGTCATCCTTGGGCACGCATAACATCTATACCGTTGTCAGTTCTTTATGGCCTCAGAAAGGAGTCCGTCCACCCGGGGAACATCGTAAACTTCCCATTGCCCGTCGTTCGTTGATTATGAAATTTTATTCGCTGCTCAATTAACTCTTGTCGAGCACGCGATGGCCCACATAGCCAGCTCTGCCCGAGCTGCCGCTCTGGGAGATGTATGCAAACAGTCCGATGTCGCTCAGTGGGGTGTCAGATTGCGGTAGGTTGGTTTTCCTCCGGTCCTCTAAATAGCGTCGATTGGCGTCCTTTTAGTTGTGGATATGGTTCCACGCCCACTCCGACGCTGGGTAAGCCTCCTTTCCCCAGCCGAAATGTGCAATTC
Organism: Drosophila algonquin; assembly: GCA_035041765.1. Classification (NCBI taxonomy): domain Eukaryota; kingdom Metazoa; phylum Arthropoda; class Insecta; order Diptera; family Drosophilidae; genus Drosophila; species Drosophila algonquin. The sequence goes on from JAWNKY010003561.1 coordinate 2,485,769, forward strand.
GTTTCACATGTTCGCTGGGAAGACCTTCAAGCGGGTGGAACGCACTGCCGAAAATAAAAATCGATGCGGGGCTCCAGTTTGACGGACATAACAGGCATGTGGGGTCGTGAACTCCGTTGTCAAAGGTCAATTCTGTTGGCGTTGAAGAGTTTCTGTTAGGGTTGGGGAAGAGAAGAAATGTGGGGAGTGCTAAAATATAATTAAATATTTTACTGACTTAGGTCCTCCACCTTATATTCTGACGATGTTTACAATATGCAGAATGTTGCCTCTTTGCTGCACTTCTGGCATTCCCACCCATTACAACGTAAACGCATACCCCACTTCACACCCTTCCGCTCTATCAGAATAAATTAAGTTAAATTGAAATTTTTGCACAAACGTAAACTCTCTTCGACCGCCGATAGCCGCCGCTGAGCAATGGCTTGTGATGTCATCAAATCGAAGATGTAGTATAATGGCAGTGTGAGAGTGTGTGAGGGACCTTGAGCCCCTATGATCGTGACTCACTCAATGACTGCTGTGCCTTGCTCACACCAGTATGTAAAGTGGGCTGACTTTGCCTCCTTTTATGGCGTTGCTCTTGAGCTGTGGCGTCTTGATTGTATTAGATTGATGGATATTGAAGGATGATTGGATGGGATGCAATATGTGCGAATTCTGTAATTGCTTTGTTGAGGTATCCAGTAGCTTCCAGTAATTCCCAAGTGAGAATCTGCCCTTTTTGTCTTTGCAAGACTTTTGGCATCGAAAAGTAACGAAAGTTGCTTAAGCTTATTTAAACCCAACAGAGCCGGATAATTAGGGTTAATTTCCACCTCGACTACAGGACTGGGACTGGGCCCAGGCCCAAACAAACTAGAGCGAGCGGCAAACAAACAGCACGTGATTCTAACCAAATAAGTGAATTCCGTGAATGAATCACGTTTGCTGGAATTTTTGCTCTGCGCTGATGAGTAGCCATCTCTCTCTCTGCTCTGCTCCTGGCAATCCTGCTCCTGCAGTGCATTGGAATGGGACGAGCGTGTTCTCCTCCGACAGAGATTCAGCTTCAGATGAGGATGAGGCGATGACGATGACGCGTCGAGACAAGTACGCAAAAAAAGGAAGAATGGAAAATAGGAGAGATGGGAGAGTAGATGCCTGCAAGCCAACTAAAGGCAGCTGCTTCTCCTGGTGGCATTGTCCTCTGCCACTGTCCTTGCAGGGACAACGAGAGAGAGAGAGAAAGAGAGGGGTGGTTTGGTTCAGCTCTGTGTAGTGCAGTGCGGTGCGGTGTCTGGCCTCGCTTACAGCATTTACACGTCCTTCGTCCTGCGTCCTCCTCTCCGTCGGTTTGTCCTTAGCTTGTTGCCACTCGCAGAAATGTTGGCTTCAATTTTTCGGTCTGCAAGGGACGCAGCAGCGGCAGACGCGACAGGAGCGAATAATGTGCGCACATCCCGCAGACAGGGGGTTGGCGCTGGCATTCGGTTATTTCGTTATTTCGTTATTTATTTTCTATTTCGTTCTCTATTACGCCTCTGTTCTTTGCTTCTCCTGCTGCTCTGCTGCCTCTCTGCGCCTCTGTTGTGTTCGCCCGTTCGTCGTTGTTTTGTTTTGTGCTTGTGTTCGCCACTCAAAACGTTTCGTTGAGGCCTCTGCTGCCACAGTGGCGGTCAAAATATTGGGAGCGGGTGTTGGAATGGGCAAAACAAAATAGCAGCAACGGGAGAGGATTGTAATCGTGGTATTATCCGCATCCGAATCCCTTTGGCTCCATTGATATTTCATCTGCATTTCCGGCGCTGGGAAATTGGATAAGTGCTTTGCTGTTTCTGTATATTTGCCAAGCGGCAAGTGCCAAAAATGGATTATTATTCGTCTGGCTCCTGTGCCCTGACAGTTTTGATTTCCATCCTATCCCCATCCAATCCCCAGCCACAAATGGTGCATCCACAACCACAATAAAGCCCCGCAGGCGCCATTTGCCGTTAAATTTGGAAACCACACGCTTCCCATTCCCGTTGTCCGTTCCGGATCCTTATCGAGATCCTGATATTGGTGTCAGCGCACCGGTACTCCCGCCGAGCGGCGCCCGCCACCAATTATTTCACGTTTCTGTAAACAAACAAACAAAGGAAGGAGAAACGGGCCTATAAAATAAAAATTAATTTCCACACACTTTTCGAAATTGTTATTTGCCTCGAAATTTCTCAGCACCGTCCCGGAGTCCCATCTCGTGTGTCCTGCGGCGCTGGTGACTGGCAACAGAGAAACCACCCCGCAAATAAATGTCCCGTTTCCAATGCATCCGAATCCATCCCCTTTGTCAGTGCCGTTTGGCTCCTTTGCTTTTTGTGATGTGTAACGCCTGGAATTGCCCTCATTGTTGCTGGACTTATTGGCTGCGCTTCGGGGGCGTCTTTCCACCCACCACCCCTACTGCCTCCAGCGTGGGCTCTGATCCCAGGTCGCATGGGTCGCATGGTTTGCATGGTTTGCATTCTGCCCATTAACATACTCGACACTCTCACACTTCCCCCCCTGTGGGGGGTGAGGAGTACTTTGCTGAAGTGCTTTACGTGCCTTTGAAATGGTTGTTGCTGCTGCTCCTGAAGAGTACCTGGAGTTTGTTTAAGGCGAAAACAATTTTGATTCCAAGAGGGAGGAGGGGGAGTGATGGGAGGATAATCAGGATGCGTTTACTGTGCGGTGATCAGAAAATCGGCAAGTTTCCTTTTTAACCTCCGATGCACAGCTTAAGAACCCGAGCGTAAGAACTCTCCCAGCGTAGAAACCCTTTAGCTCCACTCTTAATGGCGCATTCAACTCTAGTCCCTGACATTGTCTGAACCAGTGCCAGTGCCAGTGCCACGGCCATGGACATTATTTCCAGCATCGGCAGGGAAACGGTTTTTCTCAGATGGGGAACTTTTCACTTTCCTTCAGGGATAAAGCTTGCCAGCAAGGCAGGGGGAACAGTAAGTAAGGGAGCCTGCAAAAGTTTACGCTAAATTTCAAAACAACAAAGGAGCAGAACACAAAAAAGGGCCCCCAGTCCTCCAGTCAATGTGTGTGCGCAGCTGTTCCCAGTTGAAACTCAGACTCAATCTCCACCTGGAGCAGTCGTAAGCTGCTGCGCTGCGCGTCTTAACCCACCCACAATCCGAGACCAACAACAAAAACAGCAAAAACTAAGGAGCCCTGAGGCTGAGGGAAATTCGATATACCCAGCCCTTGTCGCTCCCCCACGCCCTATAATCTCATCTCCCAGTCCTCAGTTAATGCTAAATTGCATTTTCGCAGAACGACCGCTGATGGTTGCAGTTGGAATTTATGAAACCTCGGCCAGGCCACGGCCAAGGTGAGGTACTCCACGACTCGATTGGAGTTCCGTCAGCTGCTGATAAGAGCGGACCAGCTTAAAGCTGCCCGAAAGCAACTCGGAACACTCGGAACACGCAGAGGCAAAAAGAAAACGAACAGCCCTTACGAGGTATCACAATAACAAATACTTGACGACAGGACAAAACAGGCGACGAAAAAGTCCATGGACATTGGAAAATCAATAGACACCGGACCGGACTCCAAAGGCGGACTCTACGCAGTTTGAATGAAGTCTCCCCTAGGCCTCCCTCCCAACCTTTCGCTTCCCGCCCGCCCGCTTATTTGTGTTGGCGCCATGTCATGTCGGAAAATGTCTCATGTTTGGGCTCCTGTCCTGCCACTTGACATCGTGTACTGTACTGGCTGTTCTGCACCCGCAGCGTCCCTCGGACTTGCTGTTACTGCAAATTAAATATATGTACAGGTTACATAACTCCGTCGAAATTGCTATTATAAACTGTCCCCTTGGACCTCGCAACCCCGCACTCCCGCAACGGAGGAGTCTATGTCGTAGTCGGCGGTTGGCGGTACCAATTTTCCATGCGGCTGGCTACCAATTGTTGCTCTATGGAATCGAAGGGAACCCATAAGTGGCCTGGCCCGAGTCCAGGGCTGCTCCATTGTCCGGTTCTGTTGTGGCCAGGCCCAGGTTCCAGCCTAATGGACTGGGTCACTGCAATTGTGTGTTATTGATTTATGGGCACAGTACGGGGAGTCGTGAGAGGCATGGACATATAGTGGGCCTGATTGAATTTGTGGTTGGCTGGGAAGCAGAAACCACAATTCAGAATAGAATTCTGATAGAACTGGCTACCGAAAGGAGATGATGAGGGGACATCCAAGCAATCATTGGCAGACCCAATGCCAGCTTCGACTGCCACAAATCTTATCTTGCACTCTGGCATTCTGCATGTCTCAGCAGAATGTTGTCACATGTCCGATATCCAATCCCCTGGCACCCACAGCCACTCCCTCGCATCAGAATCAGTCCCACAGAAGGGATAGATATCAAGTGTTATGTGCCACATTTCAAAGCGTCTGTTGCAGACATGGACTTGGGACATGGGACTACGACTGGGATTGGGGGCTACTTGGGTTGAGGTGCGATGCTGAAGCTGATGCACAGCGGGAACACGCATCGGTATGCACGAATGAATGCCAGCTCCAATTAAAATGCCGTTTATCCGATTTATTTTCTGTGTAATAATAATGAACGTAATAATGAACTTCCCCTGCAAACTGTGCAAACCAAAAGTATGTGGCGCCAAACAATCAACCGAGCGATAAACATCCGCATCTCCACGTGGGCGTATCTTGCAGCATCAGTAATTAAAGACAGGCCCAAAACCAACCAATTAACGGCCATTTGGGGCTGGCTTCTATAATTCTTTCAGAATTTTTTCATCAATCCCTTTCTCTGCCAATAGATCCATCGATTGTGTGTGGAGCCGTCGCCTCCACCGACATTAGGGTGCGCCACTTATTGGTTTCGTGGCTGGATGGAACATCACCTGGCCACCTGTCCTGTCGATCAGATGGAAGAGCTGACCTCAAAAATTATGAAGTATTCACACCTTTAATGGCCCCAGATAGCGGCCCAGCCGGAGTCCTAGGCTGGGCCAGCAGCTCACATGGCATTTCACCGTTCACCGGCAACATTATAGCATTTTATGGCCTGGCCGTTAAAATATCCGTGGTTTCATAATTAATAAGCAAACAAATTTTATGTTCCTGCAATTTTATGGCCAAAGCCATTCATTTGTGGATGTGTGATGGACGGTGCTATATGCCAGGGGCGGGGAACGCAAATTTATTGAGTTCTGACCTCACCTCATTGGCACCATCTATGACTACTCCCAGCCATGCCACTGCACTCTTCCTGTCTGCCAGATCCCATTTCGGTGCATGTATCGTGCCACTCGAGCACACAATTGCACTGCCACTGCCCCGGTCCCTTTCTTTCCTTTTCCTTTCTCCGGCGTAAGCCTCGTTTTCCTCTTGGCGGCTTCTTTGTTCCAGCTGATTTTACGGAATGCCCCACGTGCACCGAAGATTACGCTTGTTGACTCTAAGCAGCAAGCAGCAAGCGGCAAGCGGCAAACGGGTTTCATTGTACATCTTGAAAGCAAGGCCCAAGCCCAAGACCAAGTGCCACATATGCCACACAGTTGGCAGACCGAAAAGACAGACACTGCAATTAGTCTGGCTCAAGTCGTGGCTAACGGTGTAGCGTATTACCCCGGCCACTGCTGCCGACGCCATAAGACTTCATAACTATCAGTTTGTTGTGGCCTAATCTTTAATCGCATGAAGCTCGTGAGATTTGGCGTCGATAATGTCGGCTCAAGTGATAGATTACTATGTGGAGCTCTGACTCTAAGCTCTGGCCCCAGAGCGACTTTTCACTTGATGGCAGCACGGAAAGAGCACTGAAAATAGAAAATGGAAACTGCACTCGAGAGCGGTGGCTGCTGAGATGAGGAGAAGGATTACCGCTGCAATCCTCCTCCAAACGGGTGGGAAATTCATCTTTAATGGCGTTTCAGTGTTTGTTAGATAAGCCCCGATTTCCCATCGATTTCCAGTGTAAATAATATGCTTTTCTTGTTCACTTGTAGATTAATTGAATTGGCTTTCGGAATCGCAACAACCGACTGGTAAGTTAAGAAACTTGTTTGCCATCGGATACCCTACCCATGGCAAGGATCGACATGATAAACAGATCCATCAAGAATGATAATCACTTGGGCTAAAGCCTCCTTACGGCTTGAGGGGTGTGACTTGCAACTCCATCTCTCCTTTGCGGTAAATAAATAGTAAATAACTTTCTGTGAATATGCCGCTGTAAATCCGTTTACGGATGATTTCGTTTCGTTACATTGACAGTTGCGGGGGGAATCAACTGGCGACTCAATCACCTGCTCATTCGCACCATTTATGAGTATTCGCCATTTCGGGGGATCCGATTGCGGCTCCTTATTGGGATGATGAGTACCGTCGAGTACGTTCCCCCTTCGTATGAGATCTTGGAATGACGGACTCCTGCTTGCATCACTTTGTGTGTGTCAATTAAAAAGGCTTCATTACCATCAATCTTAATTGAAAAATCATCGAGGCTGCTTATAAATTCAGTGAGAAGGGGCGTCTCCGTTCCGGTCGTCTCCTGCACAGCCGCCTGCCCAGTTCCCGCGATGATTGGCGATCCTCCGCCTCCGACTACAGCGCTACAACTTAAGTAGTCTGAGTTATGGGACAGCCTCCACGGCAAACAAGTCGGATGGCAGATGGAGACATGCCTATAAAGTAGCTGCGTTTCCAGCGAATGCATCTCTATCTGCCACAGTGATATCTGTATCTGTATTTTCATCTGCTTCTGCTTTTGCTTTTGCATTTGCATCATTCTGCTCCCCTGCGTCTTGTCTGCTCGCTTCTCGTGTCGCGCCTTGTGCTGAGCAAATTGTGGGCAATCATTGTCAATTTACAATGCATATGCACAGCGGAGGTTTCTGACTATGGACCTGTACTTGTCGGACGGAAGAAAGTGCAGAGACAGCAGCAGTGGAGCCTCGACAGTGCCACCAGCATAACCGTGGCTAAAACATCGTTGCTCTCAGGCACACTTCACTGCTCCTACTGCTTGCTCCTCTCCACAGTTCACAGCCGCGCCTTGAACTACAAGCAGCGGCTCTGTCTCTCTCTCCGGCTTTGGCTTTGGCTTTGGCCCCAACATGGGTATGACGGAGGTGACGGAATAAAGGGGAGGCTGTTTCTGTTGTTAGAGAACACTTATCAGAGCTGGGAGATCAGTTTGTGTTCCGAGTTGCGGCTCTGGGGGTCGTGGGGGTTCGTTCGCTTTTATTTACCTTGTCTGCGATTTGGCGAGCCCTCCGCCCATCCCCTTTCCAGCTCTGTTTCTTTCCCTCTATCCTTCCCCGACTTTTGGATGGATCTTCGCTTATTTATTTTTCATTTTTATTTTATTCTATTTGTATTTTGTCGTGTACAAAATTTGTATGTGTGGTGCGTCTGCCTTTGGCGTTTATTTATTCGTGCATTTGTTTTGAGCGCTCGCCTCCAACGGCTACACTTTTATTGCTTTCGTTTATTGCAATTTCTTTTGCTGCTTGTTTCGTGCGAAAATAATTCAAATTGGTCAAACAAATTGTCAGGGGAGGCGGCTCCTCGAGTAGGGAGAGTCCCAATCAGTAGCGAGTGGGGTTGAAGGTGGGGGTGTATGCCAACCAATCTATAAATTGGCGACAGCTGGAGTCTGCGACTAATTTCCATGTGGCGACACTCGGTAGTTATCAAAATTTACGGCTCCACTGCTACACATACATGTACATACATATGTATACGTATATCTTTTTGTGAGAAAGAATCAATCTGTGTAAGGGGTTTCATGGAACGCCGTTTAATCATGAAGTCACTTTCCAGAGTCGGAGTCCGTTAGGGGAGTCTGTCAGGGCTATCTAGTAGTTGCTCTGACCCACTCAAAGACAATCAAAGAGCTCGATGCTCTTCACTTAGTGGGAGTAGGTTGCGTAACTCCCCTTTCGAGGGTGGGAAGGGAAAGCAGGAACGACGTTTATCGCGTTTAACGCGCCATATCATCCACCGCACAGAGAGCTCCCAAGAACCCGCAAGAACAACGACCCAACCTACAACCTACACAGAATAGAGAACAGAGCACAGAGAGTAGAACAGAAGCACTCCACTGGAGGAGCTGTTACAGGCCATTAGGTGCTCGCTGGCATCCATTGGATGCGTGTCAGTGTTGTCAAACGATGTCATCAGCCATTGCCGATGCCAAACGCGGAGCGTCGGCAAATTCATTCGTTTAATGTCAAGTGTCTGACATACATTTTTTGTCCCTGTCCCCTGTCCACATACTCGTACTCGTACTCGTACTCTGTCCACATACTGACTGGCGCGTATCTGGAAGATCATCGCAGATTACGGCAGCGCAGCCTTAATTAGAAATGCAGCGACTGCTGCTCTCGGGCAACCTCCGGAGCTCGCCGATCCGGTGTCCAGACTCAATTATATAATAGCTCTGGCTGACATTCTGTAATTGCAAGCAATCGTCTGCTGCGGTAGGAATTGGGAGTGGAATGGTAATAAGAACCCGGTCTTTGTCCTCTCCAATTATCTCTGGGGCGTGGCTGGAAGGAATGCCACGAATGCAGCAGAAAGAACCACCTGCCGTCGCCCATTAATATTGCTTGCCATGACTTTGCCACTTCAATTGTTTCCATATCTGTGCTAATCGTGCTCCAGTTCGACTCACGGACTGCTTATGTTGCGGATTGTTCTGCCACTGTTAAATGTTGCAAATGTTGGTTGCATGCAAATGTTTGCTAATAGCATGACTCCGTTTGGGGCACAGTTCTAGTTCTCCGCCACTTCAATGGATTTTCCATTAAATTCGGAATCATGTAATTGGGGAAGCTCTCGCTCCGTCATTAGTCACATATAGTCATTGCTGGGACCTCACATCTTCCCAGATTTCCCTAAATATGAGCAGAAGAAAGAACCAATCCGATTATTAGCCTGACTCAACATTGACTAGCCTGAGAAATCGAATACTTTGTATTCGGGATACCAAAATTGTTTCTGGTATTTGTGATTATGACTGTATTGGAATTTGCGTGGTACACAAAACCATTTTAATAGCATCTGACCTCATTTGACGGATATGCTCCATAAACCCCGTCCTCGTTGCCGACCACAGCCACAGCAACAGAGACGACAGAGGCAGAGACACGCTTTAAACTAGCGGCAAACGCGAATTAAATTGCTAGAAATTGAAAGTGACACTGAGAGCAGCGCACGAACTCAAATTCTGGCCTGTAGCGGCCATAGATACATAGATAGATTCTTCTATTAGAACAAATTGCATGGCATCCAGAGCCAGAGCCAGTCCCTTCCCGCCTTCTAATCCCGCCTTCACTCATTCCCGAATCTCCCATTCGGCGACCAGTGGGGCATACAAATTGAACGTTTTAAGGGCTTAAGTAGGAAATTGTAGGAAAGAAACCCAAGAGGAAAACAAAGTCCCCCAAAAGAGAAACCAAATTGCAAACGACACTTGTACTGCGTCTTTGCCAGCTCAAGAGTTGAGTAAACCAAATAATGTGTAAACAAAAGGGGTGACACCGAAGAGTCGTTCTTATGTTGTTATGGGGCTTAGCCAAATGCAAATTGTCTGTTAATTACTACAGGGGGTTGAGCTGGGGACTATGTAGGTCGCTTATTGGAACCAAAAGGATCCAATGATAAATGTGAGAAGTGGAATGGAGCCCAAGGCCCACGCCGGAATGTTGTGTGTTTTGCTCGGACACTCAAAAGTGTTCAAATGTTTTCCGGCGACTAAGAGTTGTCGTTCGATCTAAACTCGTAATGGAATTGAGAATTTAAGTTGATATGCTGCTGTTTGATTGTCAGCTCAGCCTTGAGTCTGAATTGGATAACAATGAAACGCCATAAAAACCATTTTGTATGGGATATGTTTACCCACAAACGGAACTTGTGTCCATCAAGCAAAAATCATCATGTCAGCGGGGCGTATGAGCGATGTCCGACGAATATTGATGACCTGTCAAAAGTCATCGTTGAGAGCTCAGCAAACACTTGTAAGCACGAAGGATAGGCTGCTGCTCACTGGCAATACGATGCGATACGTTACGATGCGATGCGATACATGAATAAATCGTATCCCAAAGATACTACGGAATGAGTGCAGCACGCGATATGGCAGTCGGGCAGGTCTGGTTCTTACCGGAGCGTAACGCCCAAGTGTATTCTGGACCTGCGTCGCTCCCTGCCTCTCTCCCAGCTAGTGCGTAACTTAATGCCTCTTCGGCATGATGGCTGTCAATGAGGTGCTAATAGAAGAGCCCTGGCATTGAGGCGCTGCAGCGCTGTTGCGGCGTCTCCATGCTCCACTGCAGCGCGCAACACGCTCCACACTCCCATCTTGGCCACAGCGTACAGTTAGGCGGCATGTACATATGCCGCAACCGCAGTTAAGATCGCAGTTGTTGCTTCCTCGACAGCTTCCTCCCATTGACTCGCCACCCTGGGAGTGCTCTTCTTTGGGCGTAATCTGAGAAAGCGTAACTCATCAAGGGACCCTCAAGATCGTTTGTGGCCGCAGCAACTTTCAAACAAGCGTAAGCCAGATGTAGACTTACAACTTGCAACTCTCTGGCTACTCTTACTCGTATTCGTACGTGAGGAACACTCATATTAACGTGCTATATTTCATTGAAATGATCCCAAGAAGAGGTAGGTATTGCTGCCTCTGTTTAACAACACACAGTGCTAGATCTACCTCACGTTCCGTTGATCTATGTCGTATCAAAGCCCATTTAAATAATTAAATATCTAAATTGCAAAGTAAACGGCAGCTGTCATAGAGCTCGTTCATAGATGAACAAAACAAAAAGCGCCGGCCTCCACAAGGTTTCTCAGATAGAGACTGCCGCTGGCGTGACGTCTGCCAACGTTACCAACGGTTTGAAACTCGAATAAAAATAGAGCCCGCTCACGCAATTTATATTCGTAAGAATATTTTGGAACAGCATACAGCAATGTGGCAGATATAGATACTGATACATTGTGTGCCGTAATTACACTCTTTCGTCTCCGTTTCCAAGCCCCAAAATTATTTGCGATGTGTACTCGTACAATATTATGAACTTATAATACTGACAGATGCGATTTTGAGGCCCAATGCCGGCTTAAGGCTTGAGGCGCTTCGAGCGCATGCAAACGAGCGAGAGAGAGAAAGCGACTTAAAAAGTATCCGAGTACGGAACGACAGCGTCTGGAATGACGACATCTTGATATAAATCTGGAAATTCGATTAACTCTGCTGCCAGTGCGGATTGAGTCGGCGATAGAAGTAAGCACTTTGACGAAGGAGTCACCTTGATACTGCTCACAATTCAGATGTAGTTATCGAGTCTGAGATACAAAGACACAGCTTTGTGCGTAATTTATTCCTTTATTTTGTTACATTGAAACATTGGCAATGCGTTCTATGTATACGATCTGGCCTTAGGACTTCATGATACTCAACGCTGATGCTTCAGAATTGTAGAGAATCGACCTGTGAGGGGCATCTGGAGTATCTGCCAGAGTCGAAGGTTCGATTCTTCTGTGTATCTAATGGGCGAAAACCAGTTCAAGTTTAGTCTCAGTTTTTTCGTGGCTGTCTTGTTTTGGCGGTAACAATTTGAGATTAGCACGTGGCTGCCTTCTAGAACGCAGGACCGGTTTTGGTTTGTTTTTGCCCCCCTATCTGCTGCCTGCCTGCCTCGCTTCCGATGATGACGTAGCTCGCAGAGCTCTCGGAGCACATGTGGCCTGCTCTCAAACGGCCCATGACCAATTGGGGGAAACTGCGCAATCCCCGAGTGGGGTCAATGTGTTCGCGGTTCGCGGTGACCGGTGAGGGGAGAGCACAGTCAAAAAGTAGCAACTGTTCAGCGGGAGCTGTAGGGAGAATATGTGGAAAATCTCTTATTAAATTATTGAATTCAATTAGTTTCTGTTCAAGAGCTTTGAGTGCTTTTTATCTAGTGCGGGGCTCATGGTCGTCGCGTCTTTTCGTGCATAATTAAAAAGCAATTATAATGAAATATTGTCAGATGTTGCAAGTGCAGAGGGTTCAACAGCATTTGGGGAACTCTCCCCCAACTTGGCCTTGTGCAGATTGTTTCACTTGAGTGGTTCTGAGATGTTCGCCCAGTCTCCCGACCCCCGTTCCCCGCCATCCATCTTCAATGTCAATCAGCGGAAATTTATCTCAAAATGGAACAATCTTTTTTTTGGGGGGAGATGGAATAAATCGACTGGAGCAGGCATTTTCATAAAATCTATTGTACGTCATTTTAAAGTAATACCAGAACGCCACCGATACGTAAGACTATACGACAAATGCCTTTTATTACATATTTGCCGTTGGCCACGTTTCAAATGAACGCCTGTAAATTGGATTTTCGTGGACATTTGTAACATGACATCCGGTAGCATGAGAAATGTAGTCAGAACTCTTCAAGTCTTTTGCAGCACAAAACTCTCTCTGCTTTGTGATGTCAATCCACTTTTAAACCTTCCCATTTAGAGCTGTGTGCAGTCTTAACTGCACGTCACTCAAGATTCTTTTTTCACTTCAAGCTAGTCGTTACGTCATCGACAAGTGCATGACAGCTGCTAGAAGATGGCTTTCGTTTCCCATTGTGTGCGTGCCCTTGGCTAATGGCATTTTCCTTTCTGTGTGGGACACGTTCTGCCGTCAAATTCAATGAATTCTTAACCTCCATATCCAATAAAAGCTAATCGAATCGAAAGACACGGCGTCATGTCCAAGGCCACCAAAACTCGTATTTTGGGTATTTAAATACCCATTTTAGTGCATTGGGAAGCCATTGACAATACTTCAACTAATCTTGGGGTATTTGAGTACCTTTAAATGAATATAAATTACGAAATCCCCGGAATCAACGCATAAAAAATGCAATGGGACTAAATGTATGTATGTGTATTTATTAAGTTTTTTCACGCCTAATTGCCTTTGGAAGAGGCGGAATGAGGGGCCGAATTGAAATTGATGACAAATTTATTGGGCATTACGAATTTATTAATTAGCAGCTCATTTGATTGTCTAATTTCCATTTAATAAAACGTGGCTTCTGCTCGTAGTTTTCCTGCAGCGCTTCCCTGAAGCCAGTTTCAAAACTGTTTGAATTGCCGCAGGGAAATTTATGAGTTGAGTCTAAGATTAACAAAAAGCTCAGAAAAACTTGATATCTATTAAAAAACTAATTGAAAACTGGGTTGGATATGAAACGAAAGAGATCTGAACCAGTTTTGAAAGCAATCAGTCGAAACATCGAACGAAAACCTGGCTTTATTCATTTCAGTTTAATAAAGTCCGAGTAACTACGATATTGCCCAATTTCAGTCCCGGATTGCTCACGCTGGGCAGCTTTATTCCACGCCAGCTTTCCAGGTGGTGGTAATTAATGGAATGCCGCCAACAAAGCGGCTCTCTTTGGCCCGGCGATCGATTGATCCATTAAATTAATTGAGTGTACTGGAAACGCTTGGCAAACAACGTGTGTGTTCGGGCAGACGGCAGACTACAGACTACAGGCGAGAGGCGGAGAGATGACAGTGGGGCAGTGAGGGCTCTCAGTTGTCACGTGCCCCTAGTGAAGGCCTGCAACAAATTAAATGGGGTTGAACAGCCGACGTGTCAGTAGCGAGTAAACCTGAGCGGGGCGCCTCCAGACGCTCTAATTGATGCAACATGCAAATGGGCAGCCACCAGAGTGGGAATGGGTGGCAGGGGAGTGTGAAAGGGCATGTGCCGGACTTTCGGCCATACAAAATCTGTTGTCGCAGCTGTCCAAACACCCCAGATGCCCTGAAGTGGGGGTGAGGTCAGTAGAATGGGTCTCTGTTTCCAAAAAAAGAGTGTGACTTGTGTGCGACATACGTGAGGTACGCAAAAGACAGGAGGGAGACAGGTAGCAGAAATGTAGCAGAAGTGGGCAAACAGCAGATGATATCCAGATATAATGGACAAGAAAGTACAACATTTGGTTTTATAATTAAGATGTTTTGATGTGGGATCGATAGAGATGCTGCTTCGGAATCTCAACACCCGTAGGGTACTGCTGGCAGACCCACACGAAACCTCAGTCAAAGTGTCCGCCGGAACACGTGTTCTAAGCGGCTGCTTATCTCTAGTTACCTTTTGCGCTGGAGGCACTTTAATTAAGTTAACAACTGTTCCTGTAATGCACCGGCACTAGCACTAGCACTAGCACTAGCACTAGCATAGTAATTTCCCTTGGTTTTCGTAGTTTTTCTTTGGTTTAGCTGCATTCGCAGCAAACATGAAAATACCGACTGGCACATGCCGCAGTGCGCAGTGCTTGGATGGTCAGCTGCGTTTTGGGCCGTGCTTGGCTGCTTAACCGCTTTGCTTGGCTGGGCTTGGCTGGGTTCCGTTTAGCTCCGATGAGCTGCCTCAACCGGCGAGGAGAGGCACTTACAATCGATGGCGTGGGAAGGAGACTTGCCAGAGAGTGGCTGCCTGTTGGCAGTGCTGTTTGCAAATTAATAATCTGGTAAGCGATGCCACCGGGAGATGTAATTGTAATTGAGACCCAGCTTCAGTTTAGCATCAGCTGAACGGTTGAGATCAGCTTGCCACCTGCCTACATGAGTATTGAAAGACGTATGTAATTAGCACTCGGGCTGGTCTGGTTATTCGCTCAATGATTGAGGAAATGCCGGCAGTCCAGGTCCAGTGGCACGCAATACAAACTATCAATTAGGTCGCCTGGAAAATTGAAAAACACTAGACAAGCATTCACTCTGGCCGATGGGAAATTCCGAGGCCAAGTCTACGGATACACATAGTCTTACATAGTTCCACAGTCCTATTCATACCCGTAACATGCAATTTGCAAATAGTTTTCGAACTGGAGCGATGGCAGAAATACTCATAGAGAGACAGAGAAAGAGAGAGAGCATTAATCAGTTGTATAAGAAAATTGTTATGTTATGCAGTTAGTTGGAACTATCTCCGACTTATGGTTAATTGCTTAATATATGTATGTGTATGTGTAGAGAAACAATCAATAGAGAAAATACGTACAGCTTTAAAGCTAAGCGGAGGAATCTGCTTGACCACAGCAATCGCGGGTCAATTCAATTGCACTGATTGGAGCTCTTCGTGCTCTGCTGTTCTCTGTTCCAAGACAATGCAATTGATTTTGACCCATGAACCCAACAAAATTACTCTCTAATTCAGTAAAGTAACGGAGTTCTATTGAATCCCCTGATTTATTGCGCAGATCCAAGGGAAATCAACATTTTTACTTCTTTTTTTCAATTGGGAATGGTAATTGAATTTCACAGCCAAGGTATTTTGGCTCCCGACCCCCAACCATTAGCCATCTCCCAGAACTGTCCCGGAATAGCCATCAATTACTCGAAAATCTGAAAACTTATTTTGGTTACAATCCCATGCCCATTCCCATTCGGATTTTCGGATTTTGGGGCAGCATCACGTACAGATATTCCCGGGGAAACTTTGCAGCCATTAAGCGCTTTAATGGGTTTCTAATTAATTTTTGTTTACAAGTAACGCCTCAGGGCAAGGCAATCGCAAGTGCACTGAACTCTGGCAACAGCTTGGAAGTGAGAAATGAAGTATTGAAACGACAGTAGGCCGTGCACCGGACGCTGGATCATTGTAATGTCAAAGTCATAAAGCACGAAGCCAAATTGGTTTGATTGAAGAGCGGGTCGGGCCCTCATAATGAGAATGAGAACGAGAATGAGAATGAGAATGGTTTGGATATGAGCAGCGACAGTTACGGCGACGACGAAGGCGACGACAGCAGCGATAATTCATAATGAACTAGCAGCTGAAACAATTGTGTGTGCAACCTCGGGTTGCACATGCATGAGCAACAGCAAAAACTTGTTGCAACTATCGTGACCATGAGGGTCGGAGTCAAAGTTCAATAAAATCCAATTAAATGGCCACAATGCATCCCTCCCCTGCCTTCCGTCTCTCCATCCCGTCCCTCGAGACAACCCTCGCACCCGCAGACCTGTTCCAACGTTTCACTATGCCTCAATCCCCGTTGCACGTTCCCCGTAAATCTACGAGTAAATAAGCCAACCTCCAGTAAAAACTAAAACCCCGAAAACAGCCGACAAAGTTGCAGGGCATTTGATTTAATAAAAGGCCACGTGAACTTTCACCAGCTCCGGCTCCAGCTCCATCTCTGGCAGTGGACCAGGCAGTGGCAGGGGCTCTCATCTCCTCCCTGAGGCGCGACTCTGATCCGCAGCCCGATTGCCTTCCCGCACTACAACTGCAACGCCGCTCAATTGAATTAGGGCGTGGCGGCGAGCGAAGAGTGGACGGCGGAGGGTGCAAGCTCCTTATTGTGCAACTATGCCTGTGCGAAACTTAAATAAATTATTTTCTCCGTTGGGTCCGCTTAATTTGCCGGGTCGGGTCTTCGCTTTGGCTATTTTTAGCATATTTATTGCATGCGCAAAAATCAACAACAATGCCAACAATGCGGTCGCTGCCGGAGTCGGTTACCAGAGGTCAATTTATGCTTGGAAATGTGAATCTTCCTCAAGTTTTGGGAGTTTTTTTATGACAGCTGCTTCCGGCGATGGGCCCTCAAGCATTCTTCGGCAAGTGCCTCAAGTTGCAGGTTTGCACTGCGGCACAGTGGAGCGCTGTGAATGTGATAGGGTTGAGAAATGCAAACATCCGAATAGGGGTAGAATAGATACTCGTAATATAAGCATTTATCTACACAAAGTGTGAGCTGTATAATGCTTCATTGTCAATGTAAGCGGTTTTGTTCATTACTCATAGCCAGCCGGAGCCTTAGCAGGGGACAAACACAAGCTGCTCCTCCTTGGTCGATCCTCCCCGCTGCTGGCTCATGCATTATTTAAATTTCGACTCCGTCACTTGAACTCTTGACACTCGAAAGTTGCTTGGCATCCCTGTGCTGTGACTTTGGATCTTGCAACACTATCACAATAGCGCATCATTTGTCAGGGCAAACAAACGATGTTATATGTAACCTTATCATCTCACATCCGTTACAGACAGACAGACGGACCGTTGGCCACTGCTCCGGGGCTTGGGTGGGGCAGGTGGAGGTGGAGTAGCCACGTGTACCAGACACCTAGGTCAAACGCTTGAGGTTGGTAGACAAGAAAATGTGTACAATGGCCCACAAGACGGAGAGAAACTGTAGTCCTGCTGAAGTTCATGCCCTGTGTGCCCTTGGGTCCCACAAGTCCACAAGTCCCCACGTCCTGGACACAATGGCTGCTAATGAATAAACATGGCGTCCATTCACTTCCGCTGCAGTCTTCTTCTCACAGAAATGGAGTAATAAAGTTACGTATACACCATGTGTCAGCATGAAAATTGAGCAAACCAGCGACAAATTTATTGGGAATACTCTCCATGGGGACAACGAACAGACGTACTGCATGTCCAGCCCTCCCCTCCCCTCTTCTGGCTGAAGTGGACAAGTCTGTGACGATACCGGCGGCACTGACGCCTCTGATGACTGGGGAGGGGCAAGTGAATATCCACATGAAAGGAATCAGTTGTTAACTGCAGACACGCCCACTTGGCCAAAAACAACAGCTTGCTTGTACCCATTTAAGCTTCTAATGGGAAGCCTTTTGCAAATTTTTACCCTTTTGGGTGAAGAAGATTTCAGAGGCGACCATATGAACTTCCGCAACGACTGGAGGCCACGGTCCCGACATTTGGACTATGACTGGGTGGGACACTCAAGAGGCCGTAAGCCAAATTTTCTATGGAGAGTTTTCTCATTTCCGGAGTTTTTCAGCCGATAGCATTGGTAAAAGATACGTAAATAATGTCTTGGTTTTTTTTGTGTGTCATTTTCAGATCGCTTCCCACCTCACTTGGGCACAAACTGGAATGACGAAAGTCAGAGTCCACCAACAACGAAGTATAATCAGCAGAATGACCTCCAGCATTAGTGTAATAACATTTGGTTGTCTCCTGGCCCTAATCCATATTCTGGCGCCCACCGAGGCCAACGTGCACCCAGTGCTCACGCACAAGAATGCCTCCTCGGTGCTGGGCCAGTTGGTCACCTCGAGCACACTGGTCTGGGAAAGCTACGATCAGAAAGATGCCACCCAACTCTCGTTTGCAGTCGAGGGCGGAAAGTACATCACGGAGGACGAGCATTATCCGATTTATGTATGTCGAGTGACCATCGACGGGGTCCCTACCTCCGGCCACACTGAGAAGATCCTGCAAAAACACAGTTGTGTGGCAGCCCACTACAAGCACGGAAAGTATGACAACTTTGATGTCCTGATGAATAAGGGACACCTGGGCAAGGTCGGCTGGAAGCACTGGCGCAAGTTTGATGCTGGCGTCCCAGTGGGCGCTATTCGCATTGGAGACGACTCGTTCATTGGCCGCCATCGAGCCCCCCATCCGCACAACTCGGAGGGCATTGCAACACATTGGGGGGCAGACTTCAACCTGGGTCGCCTAGATCCCCTAGGTCTGGGCAAAATTATGGTCATTGAGAACGATCGCGAGAAGTACTACGACGATGGCGAAGTACTGATCGAGACAGAGCCATTTCGCTATGAGCTGAGGGACATCAAGTTGGACCGCTTACGCACCGATCTTCGCCAGAACCTAACCGAGCTGGGTAAGCAGACTATTGGCTTCCATTTGGAATGTGGACACTTAATTTAGCTTTCTCTTTCCTTTTACAACGGTAGCTACGGGTAAGCTGGAGAACCGGGGCGACAAGTACAGCACAGTGGAGACTGTGATGGCCTACAGCTTCGACTATATTCAGTATTGGGGATCCCATGAAGGTGTGGCACGTGGATTGCCTACAAAAATATTCGAAAGGGATATCATTATCCCTGCGGAAATCAACTGGGCGTTGAAAACTAGCGAGCAACGGCAGGAAAACAAGGCAGTGCAAACAAAACTGTGGCCAGGAACAGCCATCAATGTGACGCTACGTGGAACCTATGTGACCCTGGAAGCGCCCTATACTGCCAAACTGTTTGCCTTCTACTATGGCAGCGAAGAGAGTGTTTCACGGAAGATAAGCGCTGATGTAAGTGATAAGGTGAGATAAGCCTAGATCAGAGTCAAGTTGTAATCAATCCATCTATTTCAGGTTCGCAAAAGCTACTTGAAGGAAGTTAAGCTGGAGTTTAGCCCTGTGTACTGGATTGAAAACGGCACGCTTGTACCAATAACGACAACAACAACGACTACCTCCACTTCGACCACAACACATGCGACCACTACCAGCACCAACGAACCCACACCCATAAACGAGCCTCCACTGGTACATGTGAAGCATATGGGGGAGAAGCACTCGGGTCCCGATACCCTGGAGAAAACATTGCACGATTCGCCGGGGAGCAACGAGGTGAACTCGCATGAGGCGCCTGAGAACATGTCCTCCAATCCTGGCAAGGATGTGGCGCTGGCCGGTTTTGGAGTGAACGCAGCGGGCTCGATAGCAACTACAGGATCTGCTTTCATGGCGCTTCTCCTAACGCTGTACTTGAGTCTGTAGATGGAATTGGAATCCGGACATAGTGTAGCGTTTAATTGTTGTTGTTGTACCTGTTGTACCCGTCTTTGAGAGCAAATGGAGAAGATAAAAAATGAGATATGAGGAAATTACAAGAAAAGTAAACGAAGGAAAGACGCAGCTAGAAAGAGAGAGAAATAGGCATATAGGAAATACTCGTAGAAATCGGGGAGATGTTCTGGCAGATGTGGAAATGGAAAGCAAAATTTGATATTTTTTATACTTGTCTCAAGGCTTCTTCTTCTACAACATACCCATGAAAGTGGTAATCAAATCCAAGTCCAAATTGAAATTGAAATAAAAAAAAAACAAGAAACAAAACATTCCTAAACCAAATCCCTCACAAAAGGAAATGAATCAAAAGTTTAGATATTAATACGTACTGTACTACTTTTACTCGAATGAAGAATATTTGAAACGTTTTTGAGTTGCTTTGCAAAACAGAATGTTTAATGATTTCAAAATGGCTTCTCATTTATTTAGTTTGCTAAGCGGTATTCAATAAAAAGTAGGAAAAGTAATGACTAATGAAATGACAATTGAATAAGCGACGATATTATTTTATACGTTCAATGTATGTATATGTCTAAAAATTAAAACCTATGTAAAACATAAGTATATATCTACCGTATAAGTGAAACACTCCAAATATGTAAATTAGAAACTATTTCTTTGAATCATTCACTTTAAGTATGTTTTGCTCGCTAAACAGCCTTATTTAAGTTTATCCGAAATCTTCGATCGATTCGGATCAATTTATTTAATTAGAAGGGATTAACTTTTTTTCGATTTAAAATTAAATAAAAAGCTTGTAAATTGTAATTGAATGAAAATGAAAGTATGTTTTATCTGCCCTGAAAACTAAATTGGTACTCTCATATTTTTTTTCATTATTTCAGTGTGTTACACGTCAAAATCAAAAACTTGTTACTTTCATTAGCATCTACTTTGGAAATATTGATGAACGAATCTTTTGCACAAATTAAACAATATCTGCCAGATAATTTGAATAGGTGTAGCTCCTTTTTATACTATTCCAAATAAAGCAACGAATCCTTTTCTTGGAAAACACTTGAGCCGCAACAAAAGCGAAGAACACTAATATTTTGAAAATAAGACAGTATTTTGTGGTATTACTATTTTTCAAGCTTTTCTACGACCAATTTAATGAACCTTTACAATCAAACAAAAACCTCAGTCGGCTTTAGAAATACTATTTGAATAGATTCTGATTACTATTATGAATATGCAAGGCACAATCACATTAGCCCCGCATTTACTGCCCAATTACAGGCACTTCGAGCAACACCTGCGCCCATCTATTTATTGTTACTGCGACAACCATTTATGGAAAGACTTTGACAGTTAGGCGATAGACCATTGGTGGAGGCGAGTGAAAATAACACATTGCATGAGGCTCGAAAAAGGCTACAGAAGCTACCATATTCTGTTAAGTGAAGACTTGCTTCTCAGACTTGTTTAAACAGCAAATGATCAGCCCGTTGGCCATGATTTTGTATTTAAATTCGATTTTTGTTTGTATACCTTGTCAGTTGAAATTTAAATAACTAATTAACATAGTCGACAGCCATGCAGTCTGCTGGGCTCGATTATAATGCAAAGCACGTTGAGTTATGCGGCTGCGATAGTAAAATATACCACGATGTTTTATCACACATCAATTCATTCGTTCGTTCTGCTCTGCTGCTGCCAGTATCATCGCTCTACACTACGCCCAAAGCCCCCAAAGCAGGTCTCACAAAAACCTAAACAAAAGTGGATTTTTTGCATGAAAAACCCATGCTATTCTTGTTATATGTGCGATATTTTTAAAGCGTGACCACATGACGACCATTTGGCCGGGGAACGGGTTCCAGCTTGAATGCCAGGCAATTGAACTTCTGTTATTATTCTTTCCATCGTTTGGGGGTGTCAAAGCAAATCACAAACGTGTCTGCTGTATTCTAAACCTATTTTGTTTTGCCTTTCATGATGTTCAGGTTAAAGTTCTGTGCTAACTCTTTGATCTATCAGAGCTAAAAAAGATCCAGCCACGCCCGTCGGAATGGATTATTTGGTCAATTTTTAATAGATTCAAAAGCTCTCAAAGCATTTCGTTATTCATAATTGTGGTTGTACAGACAAAGTGAAAGCTTTTACAAGGCTTATCGGTGCAGCATTAATAATTCATGTACATTTACAGCTTGTGCCGTTTTGGAGAGAGTGTTAAGGTTGCTATCACGAGCCTCTTAGTTCATCCTGTTTCTCTGGTCTGCTGATCAAATTTTATGCTTGGCTTGCCTGAAAGTAAAGCCGCCCGTGACCACAGGCTCCAACCCTTTTTTAATGCTAGTGTGGTCAAGTGAATTTTCCTGACAGCTTTTCGCCAGTCGGCTGTATCGAATGCAACCTGTCTTCTGCCCCGCTGCGGCTGTTGCATTCAAGCGTGAACATAACCCAACCCCAGCCCAACATAATTCCACTGACCAACGCACATATGACCATAGGTGCACTTTGCGTAACTTTGAAAGCAGCTGCCAATGATTTTGGCTAGAGTTAACGTCAACTCGATGCGGCGTTTATGCGGCGGTGGTTACGTTTTATGTGTTTACGCTTCATTATTTTGTTTTCGTATTCAGCAGTTGCATAATTTCAGCGCTCATATTATTGCCCATCCACGTGTGGGCGTCGGTGTCCCTCAGATATGGTTCCAGTCTCAGCCGTATGGATTTTTTTTGGTTTTTGGGAATTGATGTTGATAAGAAGATAAACACACCTCTACTCTTGTCCTGTGTAGGAGTGTATCCATGCTTAGGAAGATTACGATCTATGTGCGTATTTATATTTAATAATAGAAAGGTTACATGTCCTTTCTAGACATAATTGATGATATGTTCGGCAAGAAGTTAAGGAATATTGAATGTGATTGATGAATGTATTGCCAGCCCATTGATAAGCGATAATCAAACTGAAAATTAAGCCACAAGAACTCGACTCCTAATTAAGACAAAAGTCAAAGACCATAAATGTACTCAAATATTCATATACCTATTGCATGAAAATATTCCTTTAGGAAGCTCTGATTGTATGTATGGTTTTAAACATTCAAGAATAAAATATATTTAAAAAGCGAAAATATACTTAGTTTTATCTTCAAGTACATTTTCAGCCGGAAAGTTTCATTATAGAACAACCACAGAAATATGAGATTCCAAATGATAGGGAAAATCGAAAAGTATTTTCGAGCTTTCTGCACGGGAAATCCCTTTCCCATACGTTCCGAGTCGCCGTCCAAACTTTGTGTTATATATTACAAAAACTTTACAAGTTCATGATTCGCCCAAATGATTACCAGTCTTGCCCTGAGCTCAACTGACCCCCACTCAAACCATGGTCCCACAGTGCGTATTGGTAGCTTGAATTTCCGTATCGGCTTCGCATTTAATTGAGTGCCCAGCGTTGCGCAAGTGCTCTGGCCAGCTGCTTAGATGGCGATGGTTTGGATAACAAATAATGGTTCCTCCCAGAGGGCAGACACATGAGAAATTCCGCAAGAGAGTTGAAACTGTACTCTCTTCGATTGGTCCCTAAGAGAGTGAAACGACACGCTGAACAGTGGGCAAAAGTTAAAAGGGCGAATGAGTGGTAGTGAAATATGTATTCTATTCGGCTTCATGCATGAAATCTTGATCGTGTCCACTGTGCTGCGCGCTTGGCCTCAATACCATTGACTCGCTAACAAGTAACATTTGGTTTGCAGCCTGCTATGACGTCATTACCTACATAGGTGCCCAGAAAACAGGACATACCACGCGCAACAATTCCCACGGCCTGTAAGTACGCCGCCTGCAACCAGCAACAGTTGACGGCTGTTATCCGAGCCCCGCAAAGATTCAAAAGCTCCCGAGAGAGCAACTGCCCGAGAGAGGAGCAGCTTATCCGTGGAGTAGCTCGGGTATAAAAAGTCGAGTGTCCTGGCAAGTGGCAAGGCAGTCGAGTGAACGATTCCGTTGTGAAAGTATCTAGGACAGAAGCTGAGTTACTGAAAAGCCACGCGTGGTCCGTTATTATTTCCACCAGTTTCAATGAAAGTTCTGAGGTACTGAGTTCTGTGTACCTTTAGATTCGAGTGATTCGTGATTTGATTCGTGAAAGAGTCCGTATTCCATCCCTGCGGTCGTTCGCGTCGCGTGTCGTCGCGTTGATAGAAGGAAGGAAAACCAATTAACAGAGACTTAGCAGTTGAATCTTTTCGGAGGAGGCCATCTAAAATGCAGGCGGTGCACAAAACTGCACACAGCAGCAAATGGCTGATGCTGTTGCTCTCTATGCTGCTCAATGCCGTAAGTCCTGGGGATTATATTTTCAATTTTCAAATTTTTACTGCTATCAGCAGCATTTGGTCTTTGTGTTTCATAGACTGGTGCTGCTTGTCCCGTCGCTACATTCTCTGCTTGCTGCCTTCTCCTAAATTTATCTTTTTATTTGTTGACGTGTGTGCGGTGGAGCATGCGATTCTGTGAAATTGCTTTTTTCGAGTTTGTACTATTTATGTGCATACATATCTCGCTCTGTCGGTCGTCGTAGCATGGTCAAATTGCTGGGAAATTAAAAATGGGATATAATAAAACGTTGTTAGCAAAAGGACTTATAAAATTAGCAAAATTTTATTTCAACTGATTAAGATGTTGAGCTTCAGGAGAATTAGCCGCACCTATCAGAACATTACTCAATTGAACTAATATTGGAGTTAAAATATTCAAGAAATCATCCTTCAAGAGCATGACTCTCCGTTCCTAGCCCCTACAAAATGAGAGTGTCCACTTACCATTAATTAGGTTGTCAGAAAATACGAAATTGTCTGCAGCTGAGACTGAGAGCCAACAAGAGGACTAAATTGGAATCCATTTTTCAAGGCACCGCCACTTTGTAGTAATCTATTTTAGCCAAAGCCACGCCTGTTCTAGCGATGGGCGGCTGCGTTTAACATTTTTCTTCTAAAACAGTTGCCATTGCGGTTGCAACAGCGACATGCTGACCACTTCCGCGGTGGAACGACATATGCGGTCCAAAAGTGTAATTTTTCAGTTCACATTTCTTCATTCTTTTTTTATTGTGTATGTGTACATACATATGTATGTGCAATGCGTGAATTTCTATTGTTCGTTGGTGGCATTTGCCGACATTTTTAAACATTGGTGTGCCTTGCTCCCAGACCCTTTATCCACAGGTCCTGTATAGCCGTTTGTCATAGCTGGCTGCCCGACTTTAAACTACAACTGCACTGACAAATTATTATTTTCTTGCAGACGACTTTTTGTCGACCTCGCCACTGAAATTATGATCTCTTGCAGTAAGAAAGGTCCAAAAACGTTCCCACGGCAATTGGTCTAAGCCTCAATTTGAGTGAATGCTGAAATGAAAGGAAGGCAATTGCGGTTGAATTCTTTTTAAGTTTCTGGGTATTCTAGCAGAGAGACAGCTTTAGTTCTTGTGGTATGGACCATTATTAGGCCTATTTGTGGCGAAAGTGACATAAATGGAAGAAAATAAATTTACCTAGAGCTAAAATGCAGCTGAAGTTTCTTATTGGTTTATTAACACTAGCTTCCGAAAAGGATACGTTTGAGTGCATCTTCAACTGTCAACAACTTTACCATAAGCGACTGCTGCGTTGTCAAAAGATATTCAATATTGAATACTTACAATTTGAATGAAAATGCACCACTACGGGAACGACAACAACTAAGTTAGCAAATGAAAGGGACATTTATACGAATGCAGGAGTGAGTCGTACTGTTGTGTGAGAGCCTCCCACTTGCAGCAGACGAGATGCACGACTTATGACGCATCACCCGTCAACGTCAATTGCGAATGCGGTTCTGTGAAACAAAGTTATGTAATTAGAACTGGAATCGATTAATGCTGCATGCAGAGCATCATCTGCACCGAATCGATAGCACTGATTCCTACCGTGCCCATTCCATCATTCAACAGGAAATCGCGTATACGAAACGTTGACAGTAAAAAAAACCCCAACATGAATTATCTCAGGCAAGCCACACGCACATATGCATCAGTGTGTCTGTTAGGAATTAACTAATTCGTTTATAAGTTCTCCTGAACAATCAGAGTTTAAATCGAATTGCTTTGCTTTAATCTTGTTTGAGCCATTTTTAAGTATAGAGGGCATTGGGCCATCAAAGAGCCAGTCTACAAATAAGGGCTATTGGCAACGTCTGAAAACTTTATTCAAAGTAAAAACTCAAATTTGTTCAATTCAAATGACGGAATAATATAAACATAAATAGGTCAAACATTGACAAAATACATATGTTCATCTTTATTTGGGAATCAAAATAATTAACACTATGAAAAAATTAACATATTTTCATGTCATACTTTATATCAATTTTGCCGCTGTTAGGTTTACTAAGGTTAATCATTTGAAAGCGCTCGTGCTTAAATATTTCCTTTTCTTGACATTTTATCTTATTCCCTGACTCTGCACTTTTTCAATCAAGGAAGAAAAAAAACGTTGTGCAAGTATCACATTTTGTCAATAATCGAAGGCAGGAAAATGTAATGCAAATATGTACTTAGACATGTGTATGTTCAAATGACTGAAGAGAAGTTTGGAGAACAGGGACTCGCAATGTGGAAAGATATCAATATCGTCTCATGTTTCTGTTACCGCGCCAGTTGTGAGCGTACATTTTCATTAAAATGCCGAAAAGTCAAAATGGAATTCAATGGGGCACAATGGTAATAAATTGTACCACACCCACGAGAGAAAATCATTGGGTGGGGATTGCCGGGTGCTGGTCCACAACATCACTCCCCATTTCGCTGCGGCATGTGCCGCTCTTTGCTTTGTCTATTGCCAAAGCCGAAAAATCATTTGTTGCTTTTACGCTTTAGAAAATATTTGAGAGTAAAACGTAGCACACATTTGGAAGCTGTGAAAGTAAGTGTTCATAATAGGTCCTTGAGATGGCTTTAAGTTACGCGAATGCCTTTTGAGTTTCTGGAATCGTCTGTATGCCTTTGCTTGCAGATTGGCCACGACCATGAAAGTTATGTAAACATATTCAAATTTACACTATAGTTTTCAAGACACTTTTCTCGACTTTGTTTGAGTTTCAGGGTGCTTGGCACTTGGTTAACTTTACCAGCTACTACCCAAAAAGCGGTACAATAGAAAACTTTATTGATTATTGTTGTTTTTTTTTTTTTGGTTTTCTACAAAATAGTTGACGATGTGCTCAGCTATCAATTCAATCTGAACCTTTTCCATAGTCAATGTAAAGGTCGCCAAAGCGTAGGACGAAGCTCACACACTCGCCACATGTGTGTATGCATGTATATGGATCCTGCTTGGGTGTCAGTAATTACTGACTCGGCCAGAGAAACATGGTCCGGCATACATACACAGCATATGTATGTTGTTTCAGCGTTTTTATTCTCATGTAAAGTGAATAAATGGAGTTCCATGTGGGTTTCATGGCATCCACGGGCAATTACAGTTAAGAAAGGAATTCCACCAGCGTGGGCGAGTCACAGTTGGACATTACGATAGATGTAGTGGAAATAAATGTGGAGGCGGAAAACGGAAATTACCGGGCAGGACTAAATATGAAAAGGAAAAACTATTCGACAAAATATTTTAATCGTAAAGCACCTACAAAATTTAATCAAACATGTAAATTGGTATTTCCGTCCCCTTATACCTTACATGAAAAAAAGCAAATTCCACAACAGCAACCCCGTCCTTTTATCCTTCAATGTCCAAAACATTCTTGTAGAACAAATAGCTTGGATCTTCGAACCTTTTTTTCAACTCACCTTTTATACAAATTCCATCAACGCAATGCAGGTTTTAAGTCCCTCCCACCGCGACTCAGACACTCGGTATTCTCAGGAAGGTCAGAGCACTTAAGTTTTAATATTGCACACAGTATTTATATAAGTAAAATAAAATCCAAACGAAAACAGCTACATACTGCGTCATTAAATTTCCGAGGAAAGCGAAAAGGGGAAGCTGGGCGAGGAAATTACCCACTCTGTCTGCACGGTTTTCTGCGATAACTTGCTTGTGGCTGGACACTGGCTCAACAGCCGACAGGAACAAACCAGTAAGCTTGCGCAAATGGGAAAAATGGGAGATTGCGAAGTTCGCAGCCCTTAGGCACTACGTTGAGCATCATTAGGATGGCCAGTACATCTAAATGTCAATAGACTCCCGGCTATTCTGAGCTGATACTTTCGCTACATATTCCTCTGGTCATTGCAGTTCGTGAATAATCTTATGCCCAATTAGACAAGGCATCTGCGTTCGAATCAATTGTTTGCCGTATCGTTTATTGGCCACGTCCTGTCGGCTTTCCTCTTACTGAGCGAATCGGGCAGTTTGGTAAAGTTTTGTTTTATTTGCGTATTGATTTTCTCCTCTTTGTTCCCCATGAAGTATAATTGGATTTTCATTTACGCGTCCCAGATTTGCAGATGTAAGGACATTTGGCATTCTCTGTTCAAATCCTTTTTTATTACGACCCTGCAGATAATTAAATATTATCACAAAATCAACACAGAAAGAGTTTGGCTGTCAGAAGCAGATATAAAACCACCAGTAAAGTTGAGTTGAGAGGAAAGGTAATTTTGATTATCCTGCTAAGAGAGATCTGGTGCTCCCACATTCAACATAAAATATAAAAATAGCGCAGCGACGCGAATTTTGAATATGTGTCTGTGCAGCCTAGAATATTTTCGCAAAATTAGCGAAATGAGGTGGGAAAACTTTACCAACGAAAAATGTTACCCACCCCAGTGTGCCGTTTCATTTGTCCTGCCTTGAATAAAGACCATGGCCAGGTAGCACAAGACTGCCACGCTACGCAGTGTATCCTCTCGACATTTAGCTTTTTTTGTCGTTTTCTTAGGAAATGCCAGCCAACCAGTTGCATAGAGACCAGATCCTTAAAGCTACCATTCAGTCGCATGCACGAGCAAAGGCCAAAATAAATGCCAAATATGCTCTTTGTCGCTATTCGAATTATCGATATTAAAAAGAATATTTATGGACGGAATAATTTATGACTAAACACTTTAATTGCCTGTGCGTGACCAACCAATTTGCCCCAAAATAAACGATTTTATAATGATTTGTTGCTCGAAAATAATTTTCAGAATGTCGGGGCCTTTTGAAACAGTTTAATATTATCAAAATATACATATACTAAATATATCCAAAGTATATCAAATGCAGTTGACTTAACAAACACCTTCGGGGCATTATTTCGAGTGGTAAAAAGACATGAGCTCTGGCCAGTCGCTCCAATAATAACAACAGCTTCGGTTGCGGATGGGTGGTATGGTATGGGTGCAATACCAAGAGTAAAACACAGAAGCACACACACACAGAAGGTTCGGGTGTCAATTTCTGCTGGTGATTTACGAACTCTGGCGCCGCCAGCGAGCACATCCTAGAACACATCCTGTGCGCCCTTGTGCTGCAGTGCCTGGCCCCACTTCCGCCTTCCATTCTCTCCGACGGTCCAGTTATTAAGTACGGAAGCATTGTCTCCTGCTCCACTCTCAGCTCACAGTTTGAGCGGAAGCCCCACATGAGTATAAACACACACATAGTCGTGCGTTTAAGATATCCATGAGTTAGCTCCAGTGACTGGGAATTATCCTTTCACTTGAACGACCATTTTCCCAACAAACTGTTTCGACGTCTTGTGTACTTGAAAAGCAAAATATTATGAGTTTGGCTTAGATATTTACATTGCGTAGGTACTCACAAAAGCGCTCACAGAGGCAAACTTTGTGCTCTCCAGATTATTACTTTTTTTTCTTTTTTTCTGTTAGACACTTTCTTTCTAGATGTGCAAAGAGGTATGAAAGTCAATGTGACAAGTCGATGAGAAGCTTTCGATTGCCTGTTGCTCATTCCTAAATTGAGTACCAAAGTAGACAGCTAACAAAGACTTAAGAAATCCGTTTCTGAGGAACAGTGGGAAGTTCCGAAAAAGTATTACCCCGATAGTCTCCAGTTCAGTTGGAGTCTTGGCCAAAGCACAAGTTCATTGAATTTTGAGCTGAGAAGTCGCATCCACACATTTCAAAGTCAATTTAGCTTAAATAATTATTTAAGAGGTAAACAGTAACCTAGATAATGGACTAATTTAAAAGATTATGTGACTGAAGATTCCGGAAGAATTTATTGCAAAAACCTTTTGTTGATCCGGGGGAGAATTTAAATGTTAAAGTACTTCTTTTCTCATCATTTCTGTTCGTACCTTTAGGCTTTTCAGCCGCGCTCGTTTGCCGTGAGTGCCACTGATGATGTTGCAAATGTGTCGCCCTGCGAGATGGAGTCCATAATAAATCAATTGATGAACCCCAGCACCGAGTATCAGCTACACGTAAGTCACCTGCCCCAATTCCAAACGTATTTACTTTTGACGTGAATGGATTTATTTACGCCAGTGCAGAGCAACATCTGCACAAGCTTTGAGTTTAAATTGCTTTTTGTCATTCCACGAATCTTCCACCTCTGTAGGCCTCCGCCTTGCGTAATCAGCTGAAGAACTTGCTCCGTGAGCGTCAGCTGGCCGTGGGAGAGGAGCAACCGCTGGGTGAGTACTCGGACTACATTGAGGAGGACAAGCGCTCGGTAGCTGCCTTGGCTGCACAAGGTCTCTTGAATGCCCCTAAGAGAAGTCTCGCCACCTTGGCCAAGAACGGACAGCTGCCCACCGCGGAGCCTGGCGAGGATTATGCAGATGCAGATTCTGGTGAGCCCAGCGAGCAAAAGCGTTACATTGGTACCTTGGCCAGAGCTGGCGGATTCATGACCTACGGCAAGCGAAATGTGGGAACCCTAGCTCGCGATTTTCAGCTTCCCATGCCTAATGGCAAACGGAACCTGGCTACCATTGCGCGTCTTCAGAGTGCTCCAAGTACTCACCGGGAGCAGCCCAAGCGGAATGTGGCTGCAGTCGCTCGCTACAACTCGCAGCAGCATCACAATCAACGCTCTGGAGCTGAGAAACGCAACTTGGGGGCTCTTAAATCATCGCCGGTGCATGGTGTGCAACAGAAACGCGAGGACGAGGAGATGCTGATGCCCGCTGCTGCTCCCGACTATGCCGATCCCATGCAAAGTTATTGGTGGTATCCGAGCTATGCTGGGTACGCTGATCTCGATTGGAACGATTACCGTCGGGCCGAGAAACGTTTCCTAGGTAAGTGCGGTACCTACCTCGTAGGGTACCTAAAAGAAAATATCGACCTCGGATAGCCGCGGATTCTTTTTTGTTAATGCAATCGGCACGCTGCACCCTCGAGCACAGTTTTTGTACATACGTTTATATATATTATTCCATAAAAGACACTTCCAAGGATCCCGAGTTGTTCGGCATTGAGCATGGCCATGATGCTGAATTCAATGTTGCAGCTTCAGATGCGGAGGAGCCGGACACGGACACGGTGCCAGGAAATGAGCAATTTACATCTCCGCAGAAGCGTCACATTGGCGCGGTGTACCGATCGGGCTTTTTACCCAGCTACCGATATCTTCGCAGTCCCACTGGAGGCGGTGGCGGGGGGCGCTTTAGTCGATCAGGACGTGACGCCAGGCAATTTGTATGAGTAAATGGCGATGGTTCGATGTGTGGTCCTTAAGTGTATTTTATTTATTTATAATTCATTTCCTTGTCATGAATGTGATTGCATTTTTATTTTAATGTTTTGGTAACTGGAATGAGCTAGAAACAGGTTGCATTATGTTTCACGAGCAGTTTATAGCACTTTTCTGCCAGAGAACCTTCATCTATGTTCTATCGCCTGGCTACTGGTAGTGAAAGTGTTGTGCTTAAGTCCACTTTTGTATTGAGCATGATAGACGTCGCCTTGTACACGTTGTAGCTTAAATATTAACTGTCACAGTTGGAAAGATTTATTTGTGCTCATAAAAACAGGACAAATAAGCGAGTTTCCAAATTTCCTATTCGCACATTTGCATTTTAACTTCTTCTCGGAAATTCCATTTTCTGCCTCTTGTGACGAATGAGCTCAGGAAATGTTTTCCATTTTCTTCCTCTGACGGCCTTGCCACGATATTGAGTGTTGAGGATAATCGGCTAATTTCCGGCACATTGTCTCGTATTTGGCTTATACATCATCCTGTTTCATTTTGGCAGCCTTTTCAGCTTAAGCGCTCTCGTTGTTAGTAGAATGAAAATGAAAAAGTATATATTGTACTGGTTTAGTCTTTTCATGAAAATGTTGAAATGTTTACCGCTTGATAAAGTCCAGATTGTAATGCCCGCGAATCCGCTGGAGATGCAAATCCTGATGCTGCACACAGGAACCTGTTGTGTTGGGAGGGCGGGCAAAAAGAGAGGCTTGAAACTTAACACAAAATGTTTATGGTTCTATAACGATGATGAGCCCAGAGGCTGTCTTTACAGCGGACCCCGAACTTTTGCCCAAGCACCCAAGTGCGTTACATAAGGACATCCGGTTGGCAGGACTCTCCCGATCACGAAAAGACATGCCACGCCCAGAATAGGCGAGATATAGCCAAAAAAATTCAAATCTTTCACAAATTTCATGATAATTACACGCTAAATACAAATTTGCTACAAATTAGCTACAAATTGCATGTAATTAGCAACGGAGACACCTGACGAGGAAATGTGTACGTTTGTTGACAAGTTTCGCCGTTTTTTTTTCATAGGAGCCCGATGGAAGCGCCACTGCGGAAAACCTCCGTTAGCCACTTTTTTACATGCCTTTTTTTGCGACATTTTTGAAAAAATTGAGATTTTGATGCCGATTGGATCGATTGATCGGAAATTCAATTCTGACCCCGATAGGGGTCAGGAAGGGGTCGGACATGCCCAAAAATGACATTTCTACGCGATTTTACGTAGAAATTAAGCGATTTTACTTTTAAAAAAGCCTAAAAGTATGCTCCATTTTGATGGATTCATACTTTCGGGCTTTAAATTAAATACCACAGTGGCGCCTTGCAACATTTGGAAAATATTCAAAATGTTGCGAAACATTCCCGCAACATTTCTTACTGCCGTGACAGTAAAAGAGAGTAAAAAATTAGTAAAAGAGCGCGTCTAATGTCAAGCCGATCGGTTTTTTGGGCTCGACACTACTATTATTGGGTTGGATAACGGGCCAAGGGAAATTCCATGGCTCGTTCGATTTTTACCTTACCCGAATTTTTCCCCGATATGAGATGAGGCAGAGGCCTGTCCTCACGTCATGTAAATCGGTTGGGGTGGATTTTAGCTTGCATGCGTTGAAATTTCTATGCCGTTTTGCCTGTCGTCCATACCCGATTTTTTCTGAAGATCTTCATCAATTTCCCAGGGAAAAATATCATAAACTTCCCAGGACGGCGAAAATTTTTTACAGCGGGCGGATTTGAAATGAGCAGAGTTACTAAAATAATGGATATTGCTGAAATCAAACTTTCCCCGCAACATTTGAGTATTTTAGATTTATGGATTTAGATTTTCGTTTCTGCTACTAAAATTCTTAAAAGAATTGTGAATTTGTGTCTGCAACGCATTTTTTAATTTAAAGTTTCCAAACAAACATAAATTATTCGCCTTTTTTGTTTGAAATCGTAATAAATCAATTTGATTTGTGGAGGCTGTGATTGATATACATACATATGTACATATGTATGTACATACATGTTTATATGTTATCATTTGTATATAAATTCACTTAAAACTGTTTATTATTTATAAATTTATAAAAATCTGTACTCTTTATTGGCATGCTACGGCTAATTGGCATGATCGACTCCATCATTGCAATTACTGTTGTTTACACTGTCTTTTCAATTAGATGAAACCCCATTCTTCGTACTCCTATTCTAGTAGTGGAGCTTGTATGAGATACAAATGTCTCCAATTTAGTAGGTTATGTACTACTACAAGTAGTAGTAAATAGTATTAAATATTATTGAACTTTTATTTTATGTACATATGTACGTCTGTAGACCTTTATTAGTCAATCGGTTAGATGCTTTATGGGATAAGACTAATTTAAATCTTCGCCCCGGCAGGTCGCGTACTACCCCCAACACGAGCGACTGCGTCAACCCGCAGCCGTTTGTAAACGCTGTTTCCTACCTACTCAACCAAATTGGAGCGGTGCTGGCATACGCGGTCGTTTGCCTAAACTATATGAGGACATCTCCAGCAACTCGTTGCCCACGGGATCAGCGAGAAGCCCTAAGCGTCCACTTTCTCGCTCTGGTGCCCCTGTGTATCCTCCTTTCCACTCCTGGGGTACTCCACCGCGCATTACAGCACTGCATCGACGCGAATTTCGACGTAACATGGACAATTATGAATACTAAATATCGACAATATACTCTATATAAAAATTATGCTATATCGATTACAATAATACTGTTAATGGATCTTTAAACTCTCCAGATTTAATGTAGCTCCCCAAAAAATGTATTGACTTACTTGGCAAGCACACACAACCACCGAGTTGTAGTGTAGTTGTAGGTGCCCCACTCAGCACATTGTATCTGTATCGATGTATTAATAATATCTACAATCTGAAGTAACTGATATCAGTGCAAAGCGAAAGAACGTTTAATATCAATGCAAATCATATCGCCATTTATGATTTTTATATTTGAATATATACATATGTATGAATATGAAATTAGTGCCAATGTCGTACCTTAGCAGGAAGTGCTAGTGTCTCAATCGAACTAGAACTCGGTGAACTTTTTACCTTGAACGATAATATACCCTTTACCTTACCCTTTTAAATGTATTCCATTTGAATTTCTCCCTCCCCCCTTTTATGTGTATATGACAATAACGATTCCCCTGTTATATATGTATGTATATGGGACAACTGCTTAACGACAATAAAACTTTGGTGAATATCTTATATAAATATATCAATATACACGTTAACTAATACAAATATGTACTTCGGACAATAAATCAAGTATTGACAATAAAGCATTGATCTATTTCAAATATTTCAAGTATTTCATTTGTAAAGGTCCCTGAAAAAGGAGATGCAAAAAAAAAAAACAAAATCAATATAATGCTAAATATGTATACATATTCACTGTGCGTAATTATAAGTCTGATGTTGTCAATATTTAAAATACACGTTTCAATTCAAAATATTTAAATTTCAGACGGTTAGAAAAATTGTATTTAATATCAAGTACTATTTACTTCGTTTATATATTATATGTAAAATACCCACGGAAGCAGAGAATTCGGTCTAATGAACAGCAAAAGCTCTGAGGACTCACTGTGGAAGTAGGAGTAGCATTAAAATATCAAAGTTATATAAACAATATATATATACACACATATTAAATACCAATCTAATAAAAATATATACATATTACTGGTTTGATCTTACACCACTGAGCCAGAATTGTGTCATATCTTATTTGGGGGCTTAAAAAGATCAGGAACAAGGCACAAACAATGTGGAGATCGTCCGTTTATTAAAAATATTTTTTATTGTATATGCTTTCTTTATGTTGAACAATATCGCGTCACGTTTAAAGTATAAAAATAAATATTTATGTCTATCTGCATATACTGCTTAAATAGAAACACGTTACCAGCCTTAATGCGCCTCTAAAAGCCATGTAATTCACATGTAGTAAGCGGAGTAATGCTAAATTATAGCCAAGCCAATATTTTCCATATTCACGTTCACGGTGTATAAATAGTTGCCTAACGCTTACATGTGCCTCTGCTGATAATTGAAATGCATAAAACTGACACGAAAGTCGAATGGGATTTTGTCTCTGAGCGTGCAAAACGCTCTAGGAGTGTCGTCACCGGATTCATTAACTCATGACCAGTACTTGGCCTGACCCTGCGCCGGCAACGGGTGATTGTAGGCAGCGGCCGCTGCTGCATTCCCATGTGCCGCTGCTGCAGCATAATCATTGAGCTGGTGATGGGCTACATGGGCATTGTAATTGGCTGCCGCTACAGCCGACTGGTTGAGATGGTATGCAGCCTGCGACCAATTTGAGGGCGATTCCAGCTTTGAGTAGTTATCGCTTAAGTGCAAGGATGGCGAGATCTTTGAAACGCTATCGGCGGTTAATTTGGAGAAGTCATCGATGGTCAGCTTGGAATAGTCTGCATTGGGATAGAAAAGCCAGAAATAAATTAGTCACAATAAGATGTAAGATTGCAATGAGGTGGGAAAGTCTTGGTTTGTAAAGAATCGACAAACTGAAGGATCGTTGCAAAACTGTAAGTTAAACTTTTATATGTTGATGTACCTTGGTGATAGTAGTTTTGACTGGCAAAGTGTCCGGGCTGGGCAAAACTTCCAGGGAATCCGTGCTGCGCCGCACTTTGGACCAAGTCGTAGTTGCCCATTTGTGTGTGATGATGCGCCGCTGCCGCAGCAGCTGCTGCACTGTGGTGGGAGCTTGGAGCATGAGCGGAATGATGAACACCATCGTTAATGCTTGCCCCATTGGCGGTGGTCCCTGCAGCCGGACTGTAGCCCGCCATTGAGCCAACGCCGAGTGAACCGAAGCCGATGGGAGCCGTCGCTCCACTAGGACCAACACCCACTCCAACTCCCACACTGGCACTGCCACTGTTCATCGGCGAAAGACCGGAACTTGATCCTCCAGAATGCTTACGGAGACGAGCCCTTCGATTGGAGAACCAGACTTGAATGCGGGCCTCAGTTAGGGCTGTTGTTTGGGCTAGCTCCTCCCTAGTATAAACGTCTGGATACTGCGTGCGAGCAAAGGCCCTTTCTAAAGCCTCCAATTGCTCAGCGGTGAATGTGGTACGGGAACGTCGCTGCTTGCGTTTCAGCGGAATCCCAGGCTCAGACTCCGTATCACTAATATCCGAATCGCGGCCTGGAATTGGATGGGAAATTATCATTAGCTGGAAATCGGTTCTTTATTAAAAGGCAACAACAATTATTAACGCCTCGTAAGAAACCATAAAATTCTCCATGCTTATTGTATTCCTACGAAACTGAATCATATAGCGTGGTTCGATCTTTGGATCCACCGCGTAGGGCCACCGACGTAGATCGCAGCGATTGTGTGACCCCAGATCAGTACAAAGTCATAGCTCCATATAAATGGGAGTCGACGTTCAATGCGCGCCATTGCATATTAATTGAAATGTTAGGGAGCGCAACAAATCTGTCAAAAGCCACCGAAAATCACACAGAAGGCAGCAAGATGACGCGATCGGCACTAAGGAGGGTGGAAGGCAAGCTGCTGTGGCGAGGGGCGTAGCCGCAGGCAGCTCGTAAAAGTCACAGCACTTGACAAGTGACACAATATATCACATTACACAAGAAGATGATCGGCAAGTTGTCAGCGGCGGCGGCCATGGAGGAGTGCGCCAATTAACTTCGGCATCTATTTACAAAAGGGAAAAGCCGCTGTCATTGGCAATCGGGCTTGAAGCGCGGCGTGTGGCTCCAGAGCCATGCCAAATTATTTGGAGAGCTCATTACACAATAAACTGAGTTTTCAAGGCGGGGCGGAGTCGCAGCCTTGCCGGCTTAGGATCAAAGCGGAGAAACTATCGCCTGAAATCGGAATTATTCAACAAGATCACAAGCTCATTTTTCAGAACAATAGGGACAGGACATGTCTTTCCAGCAATCCTGCTGTGTATTATTCGTGTGGGTGCTGATGTGTGTTTGCAAGTCAAGCGGAAATACTTTTTAGTCCGATTGAATTGATCGTCCTTTGACCTGAATGCAATCGTATTTTAATGCACATATTTATATGTGGTTGTGTTATGGGTACTGGATCATTAGGAACGCTGACCTTTTTCTGTTGCGGTCACTGTTAGAGTTAATCGTTTCCGGTCTGTCAAGTGAAATTTTTGATTGGCGTAACCACTAAGGTGGAAGTCCCATATCTTTAGACATGTGATAAATAGGAGTTTATACAACATGGCAAATACAAGGGAGATCTATCGATAGGAGGGAATTATTTGTAGATATCCTTAACTGTTTGTTTTATTTAATATCCAATTTAATTTAAATTAAATATTTAAAATACTGAAAATTGTAGTGCTTTAAAGGTACCTTCTCAGTAGTAAGTATTTAGTATTTAAATGTAAAGTCCTTATGTGTCGGATTCGCAGAAGCCAAGTTGAGTTATCAAATATTCGTACGGAACAAGCCCTAAAACGTATGTTAAATACACTTTTGGCACGCTTATAAGCTCCACGACCCTCAGACCACTCCCAAAATCCTCTCAAGTGAAACCGCCGAAGCGCAGAAACCTCGGATTTCGGAACGCCCACAGATTAGTGCGATCTGTGGTCCAATAAAGAAATCGAAAAGTTCACATGCGTATTAAATAAAAACGAATGGATATGAATGATAAAATACAGAAGTCACACTATTAATCTTTCAACACACGAAACAATAAAACTTAATTATACGAAATAAGGGGAGTCGATCCCAGGAACTGCAGAAGCCATGGAAGCCATAGAAAGAAGACAGAGAAAAACGGGTTCGAGAAACGACACCGAAGCAAAAGTGGAAGGTAGAAAAATCAATTAGTTTTTAAATGTTAAACATTTTATTAATTTGTTGTTACTTGCCCATTAATAATGCTCGTATACCGAAAAGAGAGCCAACCACACTGGCGGTCCAGAGAGAAAAAATCCAGCAGCGCTCAAAACAAAGGCCCCTTTATTATTTTGGCACCAGCATCGACAATGGCTCCGGCACCACTTTGGCTACCGTGGTGCTGCTCTGTCTTTCAGTTTTGGGGCTTTCTTTTTGGTGACTGGACGCTGTGGAAAATCGTCTGGAACCCTAAGCTTTGATAAATTACTGCGGTCTTGTAATCTGGGAAGGGTATTCCATCATTTTTGACGACGCGTCATTTCAAGTTGCGTTTTTGGACAGCAGGCAGCAGGTAGTACTTCAGAGGGACTTCAGGGAACCGACTTCCCTCCTGCTGTCTTGTGTGGTCAAATAACTTGAACTTGAGGTAAAGTAAAGTGCAAAAGGCAAGCGGGCAACTTTTTATATTATTTTCCATTTGTATTATGTATTAGAGACCAATCACTTCTGTTGGGCAATTGCTGCATAACCTTTGTCTGAGTTGTGGCAAAGATCAATGGGTTTGGCTATTATCTTATTCGAGCACATATCATCAATCAACAATCTTGACATTGACTCTACCATTTAAATTGGTGCAACTGATGAAAAACAATTTGGGACTGCAGGCAGAATCAAACTACAATTGAAAAAATTCTTAAATAACGCTTTCTACTCTGCCCTGCCGGAGAGACGGGGGTTGGGTTGCGCCGGCCCAACCTGTCAGTTGTCAGTGTGAGACACGCGCGTTCTCTGTCGCCGAACATCAGATTTGGGATTTGAAAAATCTTGGGGCCGTATGACGTGGACTTGGGCATGGTTGAGGGGGCAACCCAACTCAGCTCGGTTCAGTCGGATATGTTATTTTTTAAGTCTTCAGATTCATGTCAGCAAAAGGATTACAGGAGCTTTAAAACTTATGCCGCTTTTATGTTTAACAAGATCTGAGTTGAGTGTATGTATGTCCAAACGATATATGGAATATATAAAATTTAGAATATTATAATACGAGTATATTTTCAAATTAAATAAGTTCAAATGGAGAAGTCGGCTTAGTGCTGAAAACCCGAATAATTATATGAACTTTAAATTATTATTTAAATGCTTGTACCGAATATTAATATTTCTATCGATACACAATTTATGCTCTCAACGCCCTCGCAATGGGAAAGCCATTCCGATTCTGGCCCAAAATCTAAATTCAAATGAGTGGACAACTAAATACTCTCATCAGATCCAAAATCATTTCCCACTGACGCCCATTTAAACCCATTTACAAAATTTGTGCAGCCTTCGATGAAGAATGATGGCAGATGGATGAAGAGGAGGAGAACATGAGACCAAAATTAGCTATAATCATAATCCGGCGGCAAAAGAAACGAAATCGTCAAAGGAGTAGAACTTGGGGTCACAATGAAACTAATTTAAATAACAATGAATACAAACACTTGATCAAAACAAATCCGAGATGATGCGCAGCTTGGCAAAGGCGAAGTGAAACGCACCAAAAGAAAGAGAGTGGGGAAGATGCTAAGTTTCAAGGAGAAAGAGACACACAGGGAAGAGAGAGAACGAGACAGAGAATTCGGTTAAAGTGTGATAATGCGTTAATAAAATATTTTGTAACTCATCAACACGAAAGATGGACTCGGGGGGGCGCAACAGTGTACCGACGGCGGCAGAAAACAGACAAGAGTCAGGCTGAGATGATCAGGGCCACAATGAGATCAAACAGAACGCACCAGGATACCCTGGTGGGCATTAAAGATGCCGCTCAAGATCGGTGCATTTGAAGTCAAAGCGATGCTTTTGTTACGTTGACACTTTTTTCGGGCATGAACGATTTTAATGGGTTTTCAAGTCGAACAAATGAGCCAACCACGAGATCAGGCCATATGGTGTGAGCGAGGGACAGACAGGAGCAGAGGCAGGGGTAGGGTCAGTGCTGCGGGGATATATCCCGCACGCACATGCATATGTTAGGGCCGGAGCAGGATATTTTTGCGCAATCACCGAGAAGCCTAGCTCTTCCTCGCCATGCAATCATTTGTCATGTGACACTGCAAGAATGCGTTACTGTCTTTCCATCTCGTTTGGCCTCACGTGGCGATGCATTAGAGAAGGTGTGACCTTTTATAACAGGATTCCCTTGGGCGGCGTCCGTTTGTCTTCGTCGGCTATAGCGATCTCGAAGTTTTTTTGCAAATAATTGAACCTGTTTGTATTTAGACTTGAAAAGGATCTGCCCTCGTATTGCTGCCGCATTGTCTAGACCAGATCACTGAGGTGGGGGAATATATTTTGTAAATATCCTTGGCCATTCCCACGGCGGTCTCTCTTGATGCCATTGTTCTACCCACTAATTGCCACAAGTGTTGGCCTCGTCTTTTCTTCTTTCTTTCTATCGCTGACTTCTTGTCGGTGTTTTGGCATTTGATTTCTTTGTGTTACCTTACTTTCT
Organism: Drosophila algonquin; assembly: GCA_035041765.1. Taxonomy (NCBI): domain Eukaryota; kingdom Metazoa; phylum Arthropoda; class Insecta; order Diptera; family Drosophilidae; genus Drosophila; species Drosophila algonquin. The sequence continues at coordinate 2,526,446 of JAWNKY010003561.1, forward strand.
TTCTTTGAGTGGGTCGAGCTGTGCATTCCCAGGGCTGTGGCACTGAGCTAAATAATACAAATCGCACGCGTATTTATCAGGCAAGCGGCTTGACTTTGGGTTTCGAAATCAGACAGACAGACGGCTATTGTCGGGATATTTTGCGAGGGCGTAGCAAACGTTTAGCGGTCTTTTTTATTATGTTGTTTTTTTCAGTGGGGCGGGCGATCAATATTTATTAAGCTGAGGTTTTCCGAGAAGAAGGAAAAATTCATCTTAGGTTGCAGCTGAACTATAATCAAATACGAGACTCGCTAGACTCTGGCAAATAAATAGTTTATAGATACACTATACGATATTGTTGTGGAGGCATGCACCAACGACGTTGGCCAGATTTGTATATTAATTAAGATGGGCATTAGTGAATTGATGTCTTACCTTCTGCTGCAGGTTTAGAGACTTAATTCTATTTTAATTGGTATTTAGATGAGGTCTGTATCGGCATCCCTCAAATGCCATCAATGCTCTTAATAACGTGTTTAGTTGACTCACTTTGTGAGCTTTGCTCACAAATGTATTGATTTTTTTCATCAAAAATTATAACAGCATTTTTGTCACCAAAGTTTCTTCAATAGCCCCCGCACAATTTTCTTTTTTGGGGTATTTTAAGCTATTATTTGATACTCCACGTCTTTTCATAGTTTTTTCGGTTTACGAAAGATCAAAGCGAGCCGCCGATAAACGCAGTCAGCGACAATGAGCCATCAAAGTCGGAGAGATGGTCGTTGGGAGTTCGTTGATGTGGCTGTGGAATGGGCAGTGCAGGTATGGGCTGGGACTTGGAGAAGTCGACGGACACGGACGTGTCCCTATAAGTTGTACAAAATCCAAATCAAACGAAATTATATGCGAAATAAAAGATGAAGCAACATATTTAATAATGCATAATTTTATTTTTGGTGTCTTCAGGTGAGGGCCAGAAATCATTCAGTCGCCGGCAAAGAAGGCGTTGATTACAGGCACCGGCACCGACTTTGTTATCCCAGGTCCCAGGTCTCAGATCCCAGAGATTCCAACGCAGTCGGGGTCTGGCCAGTTGCATCTTTGGATGTGTCTCTGTGAAGCCGGCTCCGATTGGGGCTCTGATTGGGACTTGAGGATGGGTAGATGGTTCGGTACTGTTGCTGCTACTTTTGCTGGACGTCCGTAATAATGGTCTTAAGCATGGGGATAGGTATGGAGATGCGGACAGAGGAATCAATTATGATGGGAGGGCGTGAGCTTATTATACGCTTCGACAGCATAATGACTACCTTGTGCCAGGGTTATACAGATTAGGCTTAGTACATAATTAATGCACCTCGGAATCGGCAAAAGTCAAATGGGTTATGTCAACAGGTGCTGAGAGGTCAGATGATTGGGAAGGATAGAAAATACAAATCTTCATGATCAATTTATAAGAAACTGCGCCATATTCAATCCTTAAATTCAAATTTTAGCCCACGCTTTGCCATTCAAGCGCACCCCTCGCTCAGAATTTCACCTGTGATCGGCAGATCCGAGCATTTATCTCGTCGTTTTGTAAAATCGAAAAAGGAAATATAAACAACATGACTTCGTTTCAAGGTAACGGAAACCCCTTAAAATTCTTGTATTATTCATTGCAAGAATGCAACCGGCTACCATCAGCAGCCTGGACTCATTCAAAAAGACAATGTCAAGGTGACAACTAAGGGTTTCGCCCACTGAGCCATTGTAAGGCGGGATATATGTTGTGACAGGACAGGCGGCCGAGGCCGGCAAAATATCACAGAGTGTCGGCAAACTGAACAATTGCCAAAAACCTGATTACAAATATCGGCTGTCGGCCCTAATGGAAAAAATCCAAGTACAGTGCTCTCATAGTGTTCGTCTAATGATGCATCGGATACAAAATAATTTTCTACTCAATTTCCAACCAAGCTCGCTTTGACCCCGCCGATCGTTTATCGAATGACTTTGCATATTTGGTGTGATTATTGGATCCGCTCAAAATGTGAGGGTCAGAAAGGGAGAGAAAGATGAGATCTCACGAAAGGCAGTGGAAAGCGGTGTTATTAGCTGGGACTGGATCTGGCACTGAGACTCGGTTTCGGTTGTAGAAAGAGAATCTTGTGTCTTGTGTACATTTGATTCTCAGGTGTCATCATCTATACCTATTTCGGTTGTGTATAGCCAACAAGCGATCGAGATCGTTATCGTATGGGCAGAGCGGTCTATTGTAGTCTTTTTCCCTTTTCTGAGCGGCTTTGAGTTAAGTTTAAGTCGCTCGTTCTAAGACGATCAAAGCAATGTTGCCGACACAAGTTTGTTGATTTGAGCTACAAATGATTTGATGATGATTTTCCGAAATTATCAAATAAATGATCGGTGGTTTTCACAACGAGATTACCCATCCATATTCCCAAATAGGTTTCTCTATCATGGCAATCTTGCTTTTCTTACCGCCAAGTATTCCATGTATGGTGTAGTCCTTGCGACCGTCTTCGCTACCGCGATCGTTTCCTCTCAACAGGCGACTGATGGATGACGTTGATGGTGGATCAGCAAAGCCCTCCTGTATTTAACAAATAAAGTTTTCTTATTAGACGAAAAGTACAAGTTCGATTTATAATGAGCATTATAAATTTGGATTTAGAGAAAACCCTCTTAAGCCAATTAAGATAAACGAAGACCGGCTAAACATTTTTAGCTTCTGTTGAACCGATGGATGTACAGTGTACACCCTACACAGATGCTGGATATCTTGGGTACGATGCATTTTGAGAGCTCTGACATTAATGCTACAGTTGCTGGGCAGCTCTTTGTGTTTGGACAATTTTCATGTAGCTGTCTTTCTCTCCACTTCTCCTCATCATGGTCGTGTAATCCAATTAGGGAAATGTCAAGCCAGGCATGAGAATTTATCTCTACCTGATGCCGTTTGCTCTGCCTGTGTCGCGTGTTGAATTAAAAAGCGAGACAAGTGTTGAGATTTGAAGAAACTAAGAGAGAAGTCTGCGGCGGAAAATCAAATTGCAAGCGATGGGCCGGCATGAAGTTAATCTCTTAGGTGCACAGTTAAGCTCTTTCCTTGACTTGATTTCCTTGATAGAACCCGAGTCAAGCTCTACTGTTTCTGTTTGAAAATATGTAAGTGTAGCATAAGACACATATGTATGTTATCACTTTATGTTATCAACTGATCTGAACCGATTAGATGAAATTCTCATATACTTCCATACATTCTACTGAAAACATAAAACGTATCCCGAAATCAATTCTAGAACCAACCAATTCCTCATTCTAAGCCACCGAAAGCTGTCAGTTTTCATTAGAGCAACATGTCGACTTCAACTTTAACTCCAGGTTCCAGCTAATCGCTGCAAGACGAGGCGCAACTGTGCGACGCGCCGTCAGATCTGGAATGAGAACTGAGTAGATTGGATACTGGTTACTGACGCAGCCCAGAGTCTGCTCAATTGGAGTGGCATGTGCCGCAAACATTTTCATGATTAATAATAATATTTTTCCACTGACGAAATGATCATGACTCTCTCGCTCTCGCTCTCGCTTGGGGTTTGTGGTTAATTCCTGAGCGAACAAAGGTGGCATAACTGGCACCTCATAGACAAGACAGGGACCAGACAAGACAAGACGCCGAGCACGGAAACCAAAACTGACATTTTGTCCAGTCTGGAACGGGGTACGGGTTGTGCCTCGACCGCCGTGGGCTGTCTGGTTGGTTCGCTGGTGTTGGGCTCTGGCTACCGACTCCTATTTCTATTGAATGTGTCATATATACAATAACTGAAATGTGTTTTGATTTTCCACTGGACTTTGTTACGTTATTTATGAGTGGGGCAGCGACTGGGATCTACCCTACCGTACCGGTTGTCCAGCTGGAATGTGTGACGGCTTATCTTGTAGCAACTGACAACTGGATCCCAATTTCAATTCCAAACTCAAACCCAAGACCATTCCAAAACGATCTGGGTCTCGATCTCGGTCGAGCCCCCGACTGCGAGATACATTTTTGCCTTCTCTCTTGGATTCTGCCTTAGCAATTTCAATTGAAATTTAATTAATTAGTTGACAGTTGGATTGACACTTGACTGCGCTTTATTCGGAGCATATCGTATAGAAATATTTATGTACATACATATGTATTATTTCCCTTCTGCGATCGTATTTTGGGGCTGCGTTAGCGTGTGGTTTGAAAGACAGGTGTAGGCTGCATGTAGTTTTTAATTAATCAAGTTACTTGGAAATCAGCAGTCTGTCAGCGAGTCAAAAAGTGTAAGAGTGAGGAACGATTCGATATTAGCGGGCAACGAAATTTGAGCACTTCCAAATCAATACCAATGTACAATAACTACTAGTAAAATCAATCACGATCATCGATGGATACGCTGCCTCCAACCAAAAGGTATAGGGAGGGGCAGATAGGGAGGGGCAATCGAGTCAAAGGCAGGGTGGCATACAAAGAGAGAAATCGAGATAAGTTACAAGCAAGAGAGGTGCCGAGAGCGCATTCTAATTCAGCGTGGAGCGCACCTGGAGGCTGTTTTTACGCCTACTGCCTTGTCAGAAAAGCCAAACAAAACAAAACTCAGGCAAAGATGCACAGTATGCACCTCACAGATGCAGGACAGTGATGTGATGCAACCAGCGATGCAATTGTGTGCGTGAACGATATCTGGCCGATCATATCGATGGTCGCTTGAATTGGTATCGCCACATAAAGTGTAACTAATTGCGGCTTCAAATAAAGAGCAGGCAGGTACGAGCCGCCAAAAGAGGCTGGCGCATGAATATGCGAATACAATGTATCTTTCATCCTCTGTGCATATAAACTTGCCGAAAGGCGAAAAACGACTGAAACTCAGCCGTCATCGGGCCATTCATCCATCCAAACAGGGATCCAAGGTGGTGCTCTGCTAGTAGGCCGTATGCCAACATCGAAATATTACACGAGACAGTTGGTCTGCTCTGGGTGTTCATGAATAAGCTATATTGGCGTAGGTTCAAAAATCAGTTTGAGCTCCGTCTCCACTGACTTAGCTTTCCGCTTGTCTGATTCAAGTGTTTCTGTGTGTTTTTTATCTGCCATAAAGTTCTACGCTAATTTGTGAAAAAATAATGGCAGAGCATGTGCGATTGTGACTAGCTGCTTGGGTTTTTCTGCTTTGATTTTCAGGTTGACTGTGTGTTGACATATTGGAATGGATGAAACAGGGAAAGGGGGACACTCCGTACAAGTTTTTTGTTTGATTTTTAAATCGTGCATTAAAACGTGACATGAATTAAGTTTATCTGGTAGGCTGAGATCACAAGTAAACGTGTACTCTGCCAAAAATGCACTGAGAGGTTGAAGTCGGAGAGTCACCTTTTTGCCAGGTTATTCCTAGTACTGGTGGTAAAGCAAAATTCTATATTACACCCAATTTTTTGGAGTGTAGGAAATGTTAAGTAGGTTGACTATACCCATTACCTGATTCCTTTTTTCTTGGTGTAAAATTGCGTGACAAGCCGGAAGTTAAGAGCGAAGCCTCAAAGCCAAAAGGCAAGATAAATATGTATTTATTTTTCGCACCTTGTTGCCTCAAGGATGAAACACAATCGATGCCGACAAGAAGACAACAAAAACAGCGACAGGAACAGCATCTGCAACAGCCTTCTCTTTATGGTTTAATCGATTTCTTAACGGTATGGGTGGCATGCCAAAATTTGTCGTCGCCGTTGTACAACAAATTTGTCAATGGGCGGCCAAGTTCAAAATCGCTCCTGGGGCCATATGGACCATTTTTGCTACGGGTCAGCCGGCATATGCAAAGGGCCGAGATATGTTACCGGCAACGTGCCACAACAAAGACAGCGGGCGGCCCGAGTCTGCCACGTGACTTTTCGGAAAACGGAAGTAAACGACCGGCGAATGGTCTTTTTGAATCAGTTAGTATTGGTGCATCTCTTGTCTGGACATAATGTCATGCGGTTATGACTACTGGTGGGCCTAGCAAAGTCCTTGGACCCTTTGTTTTGGCACATTTTATTGTCTCCTGAAACGTGCAGGTGCTGCCAACTATGTAACTCACCTTGATCAGCTTCTCCCGTATCTCCCAACTGAATATGCCGGGATTCTCCTTTCGCAGCTCATCGATCCGTGTTTCGATCTCAGGGGAGGTCACCTTGGGCTTCGATCCACCTATGACCCCTGGCCTAATCGAACCCGTCTCCTGATAACGGTTTAGAATCTTTGACACACATCCATGCGAGACGCGCAACTGACGTGAAATCACACAGGGACGAACTCCGCTTGCCGCCATTTCCACGATCTTCAGGCGTATGTGATTGGGCAGCGGGCGACCATTGATAAAGACTCCTCCGAGTTGGTTAACGCGACCTTGTCCTGTAAATGGGAAAGAAACAAACATAGAGTAAACAAACATATGTATGTACATATATACATAGCGAATTTTGGTCTAAATATCAAAATATCTTTGGGAAGTAAAACGGTATCAAAATGCTATCGCCATTTCTTGATTGTAATCCCATTAAATGTGAAAAGACTACGAATATGTCCAAGCTATATTTATAGTGTGTCGAATTGGACTTAATGAAAGTTTCAGACTTCCATTCTCTTGGTACGTGATAAGCCCACCCGTAAGCTTACCTTGAAAGGGATAACCTGCAAATAAAGGCTGCAGGGAGTTGGCTCTAGACATATCCATATTTGTCCAAATCCAATTGCTTATACAATAACTTAGGAACTAAATCGATGCAGCACTGCACAAAGAAAACGGCTTTGGCCTCGACTTCAATCAAAGTGCATTAAATTCGATAAACCTGCACACGTTAAAATGAGAAACACAAGCGAAGTCGCCAAAAGGCTCCACCTCATCAACAAGAAGTCTGACACATGCGATTTCCGATTCCGACGGAAGTTTGCGACTCTCAACCCGATAGCGTGATAGCGGCGACAATACCGCTCGGCGCAACGTGAATTTTTCTTGGAATTAAGCGCGCCTCGGCGATCAAACAGCACGAGACTTGCAAAGCAACTAAAGAGAAGCGCGAGCATAAATTAACGGAGGCCGGCCGGGACCGGGTGATGTCGACGACTACTACGGAGACAGACGAACAATGAGATCGCTCCATAAACTGGTTTCCCGCATCGGGCAACTACCACCACTGGTGCAGATGGAGATGCTGACGAGGAGGGAGAGCGAGAGTAGCTTTCGCGCCCGCCCTTTCTGTGTTTGCTGCCTGCTCGGGCGCCAAAGCAATATGGCAACGATCAAAAACTTCAGTGTGGGACAGAGAGGGAAGACAGAGTACCGAGCGAGACCAGAGGGAGCGCGGAACTCGTCTCTCTCTGGCGCTTTAATCGAGCTGCATTGCCACGCCTCGAGAGAGCTCTGATTGGCTGAGCACACTCAGGGCGGTTCAGGGCTGAGCTCGCCACACGTTTGATATTGTAAGATATCCGTTATCCATCCGCACGTACATATATACATACATCAACCCCCTGCCCGCTGCCATTTGGTCGATCATTTTGGCTGTGCAGCTGTCCCCCGGGCCCGGGCTGGGCTCCTGTCACGGCCGACACATTTGTGTGAATTGTATGACTCTTTATTTTGTCGCTGGCAGCCAATTAAAGCGTGAAGGCTGCCGTCGGCACAGGACATAGACCGGCACCCAGGCTCAGATCCAGCGAGAGAGCCAGACCAAGCCCAATCCCTTAGGCAAGACCAGGACGCATTATCAATCGTTCCGGTTTTGGCATTTTTAGCACCCACAGTTGTGTGTCGTGTGTTCTCAATGGATGTATGTTTATCCCACTTTTCCCTATCGACCTCCATCTTCTTTTCCCCTTGCCGGTGTGGTTGGGCTAGGTCTTTGTCATCAAACTTTATGGGGGTTCGGGTCCCCTTTAGCTTCTTGGCTTATCCTCTCCTGCTAACATTCGCAGAGACACAATGCAAGTTCATGCTTATTTACGATGGAATCATGTGAATGTTTGCCAGAGTTTTTCCCTCTGTTCGGTTAGCAGATTTGATTTACGATATGCAACGTAATAATGACCTTTGATAAGGTTGCTACTTTGCTTCAAACTCATTATGAGTAAATATGTCGTATCAACGTTCCATGATCCTTGCATCTATGATTGTATTTCTGGGGTATTTTCCAGAGGCCGGTATCGTACTAGAACCCTAGGCCTCGAGTTAATTTCAAACTGGAGCTCGACTCTAATCCTGCCCTGATAAGTAATTTTCCAAACTTCTTCCCTCAACAGCCAAAGTCATTCACCGATATACAAACATAAAAATTTATCAACATCCATTATAGCAAACGAAAGTCACACCTGGTACGGTTTGGACTGTCTGCAGTTTTTGAAAAATTGAAAAACCAACGAACAAAAGCGAAAACAGCGAAAGGACATCATCGTACTATGAAGAATTAAGCGTGAAGTTTACGCATATTAAGGATACGCACATGCCGCCTGCATCTGGCTTCGGAAAAGGCAGAAGGGACAGGGGGAAATTTACAGAGAGACAAAATGGCTGGTCGTTGCCTTTGTATGTATACATCTGTACATATACATATGTAGTATGTCGGCGTGGGTCTGTGCGGAGTCCGGCTACATGCAAATCTCTGATCTATAATAATATTTCAGCAAAATAAATTCCATTGAGCGGAATAAGCTGGCCATGCTGAGGAAACAACCGTTGGTCATTGAGTGGAGGTTAGGGGTGAGAATTGAAATACTCTGCTGGTCTAGGCTCTTCGCTCTGCTGTCTTGCACCAAGCGATAATCAGTAGAAAACTAGTTGCTAATGAAGCGTTATGCAAGTACCACTTGAGTGCACTCGCATGCGTCATTTACAATGGCTATGGCAATGCAAATGAGCCACACAGGACATTCCCGAAGAAGAAATTTATTTTCTCCCTGTTCTCCACTGCTGCCGTTCAATGTTCTGGCTGAAGCCACAGAAACTTGGTCACGATACACATGACAAATTATTTAATTTGCGTATTGACAGTTTTCAATTACCGGAGCGCCTCAAGCGTGGCAACGTAGCCGTCAGAACTTTCGATAAGAAGCAGCCTCGGGGCAGGACTTCTGTTTATTGCCCTGTCCTGTGAAAAGGAAGTCCGCTTGTATACTAGTATGTGGGCGTGGCAATTTGGCTTCCTGTTGGGGAGACTGAGGCGTCAAACGTGCGTCTTGATGAAGGGAAAATATTCGGAGGAAATTCATATTTGGATATCGTTTTGCATATAAATCAGTTAAATAAGAACAAAAAAAAGCAAACAAATTTCTTAGAATGACTGAACATGAAGCAAAAAGATAAGTGATTTTTCATCTCAAAGAATACTTTAGATTTAAAAACTGATCATAAAACGGCCAAACATGTAAGAAATACTACATACACCAAAGAAAACAGGACTGCAACGAATAGTGTGAAAATGACAATTAACACTCTTTGGGACACTTTCCAGTTAATATTGCGTAAACAAAGCCTTCAATTAGGGTCCCATAAACAAAATTCGAAAATCAATAAAAAAAATATCGAGTCCTTCTTGGTTCTTGATTCTTGACTACTGACAGGATTTTGTGAATGCTTTGAATTGCAGCTAAACTGTAGGCCAATACTTTTCCCTGAATTGATTCACATGCTAGCCATATTCTGCGCAATGATTTACAAGGGGCTGTAAATTGTGTCGCCAAGCAGAGAAGACATAAAAGTTGTTCTATAGATCATTATAGGAGGCAGTAAAAGGCAAAATGTGCGTATAGTATAATTCATTCAAACTCACGAGATCATAAACCTCTCTTGTAACTGGATCGGAGTGTGAACTTCTTAGGCCGGGAAATGTGAGTGCTTCTAAAGGAAATCATCATCTGTGAATAGTGTTGGCTTCCCAGAATGAAATTCTAACTTTGAGTGGGACACGGGATAGTCTGCATCTGGTATGTTCTGGGGCTAGTGACTACTGAATCACAAACGAGTAGCTAAATGTCCTTGCCCAGATCTTGACGCTTGCTGTGCTACCGTCCATCGAGGCCCCCCGCCGATGTGACACCTTCGTTCTCGCTGGTGCCTCATGCCTGGCCCGGCGGGACCAACGACAGCGTTTGTTTGCCTTGCAAATTTAGCATGAAGGAGTGAAAACTGTCTGACCAGGGTGCGTGTGTGTCTCCAGTTTTCACTTGTACACTTCCTAAGCCTAGTCCAGATGGACAAGCGATCTGTCATATGTGATTGTTCAATATTTGTTGGTTTGCCAAACTGTTTGTTTTGCCTTCCGTTTGGTCAACATGTCCTTAGCTACTGCTGCATCTGTATACTTTAGGGTTCTTGTTCATCTGTTGACAGTTTTCTAACGGAGTTTTGATGGATCATTTTGTGGAACTTCTTTATAATATAAGACTAACGGATAAGTGTTTATTGATAGATTGTAAAGGATTGCTATAAAGAACTTGTTCCAGGAATAAAAAAATGATGTGGCCTCTGGTCTGGATTTTGAAACGGTTTAACCATCTAGTGCGGCAGAGTGACTTTAGATTTTAAAGGTACAGCCGCAGACGGTTAGGAAAAAATTTCAATTTCATTTGGTCATTTCGTTACCTACATATGCTTATTTTATCTTTTGGGTGCAGTCAGACTCTTAAAAGCGAACTGGGAGAGAGAGCCAGAGACATCCTCTGGCGACTTTGATGGATCCGCCAGGGCAGGAAAGTTAAGCGTGTTTCGCTTAAATGAAGTACCAAAAACTCAATTTATTTGCAATTAAATTGTGAAACAAAACTGTATGGAACCCGGGGCTCAGTCTGTGCAAGGCATTTGCATTGTCCGGTCAAAAAATAAGACTTTGGAATTCTCTCTCTCTCTCTCTCTCACTCTCTCTCTCTCTGAAACTGTGTCTGCGTCCTTTTCTCAGTTGCAAGTGCGTTGCTGCGGCTTGAGCTTTTGATCTTGCCTGTTCACACGCATGGCCTTTTCACTCAACCCCGCTCTACTACGGCCCACTCCCCACTCCGTCGCCACCCATCAGCAACTCATTTGAAAGCTAAGGCGCTTCACCGTGGGCCAACTCGGGACTGGGCTATATGTCATTGTAACATAAAAGTTCAATTTTAATTGCCGCGCTTGACGTGCCCAAGGTATTTGGCTTGGCATTTTTACGATCACTTTGGCAAATGTGCGCTTCAAAGCCATTTCGGTCAGCTCCGAACTCGAAGACCGCCAACCTCCGAGCGCACGGATCACCGACCGACTTTTGTCGGCCACTTTGTCCAGTCACTGCAAGATACCGACACCTCAGACACCATCTCCATGTCCGTCCCCATCCCAGCAGTCCTCTGAAACTCTGTGTCAAGTCGTAAAACACATCAGCATCAGCGTCAGCCACAAGATGTCGTTCCGAGCATGGATTTTACATATGTATGTTCATTTGTTTATGTGACTGAAGTTTGGTGCCGACTCAGATTGGCACTCAAGTTAAGCGATTGCAAATCCGTAACTCTTTTCGTTTCTTTTTTCTTCATTTTTTTGTGGAAATTCTTACGCAAAGCTTTGAAGTGCAACCTTAACCGAAATTTTGAATATGCATTTGCGTGAGCAGTGTTTTTCACCAATTTGCAACTGACCAAGGCTGGAGCAGACCAAGGCAACTGACGACGGGATGATCTGCTCATTGAGACAATTCCAGAAAAAAATATTTTTACGACTTAAGAGTGGTAATCTTAATAGAGAGACTGATCTGGGGTTTAATGTGTCCATGTATTAATTTCTCCCAGTGCATTACATATATCTTTGGCATCAATAACATAAATTACAAACTCAGCCGAAAGGGGAAACTCCCAGCGGCATCTGCTCTGAGCAAGCTGCTGACATATGCAAACCTTCTCCGCGAACTCTTTGCTTACTTGCTTTGCTTCAAGCTCTTGACTTCCACCTTTTTGCTTGTAGCCCCAACGCCGGGTCGGAAGAATCTCCAGACTGCGTGTCGTCTCCCACATGGGCTGGCGAGCAGACTCTGGAAGTCCCTGGACCTGGACCTGGACCTGGCCCTGGCCTGGCAGTAAGCAATTTGTTTGCGGCGGTGCCCATTCCGCTTAGCGTCTCAAGACGGGGGGCGTTCTTTGGCGGGCAGTTCGTTATAATTTATTTAATGGCCAACCATCGCGTCCTTCTTCCTTCCACCTAAAACTTCCCGGCACAGCTGTTGAGTAATTTGCTAAACATGCAACCGCCAATCGATGGAGCGAGACTGCACAGATTTTCGCAGATTTATGAGACGAGCGGGTGTTTTATTTCTTGTTTGGTGATTCCTTTTTTTTTTTGGTGTTTATCAGTTTGCATCGGCAGTAAACTTGCTTACAGGCTGCCGAATGTGTTTTTAAACAGTGCATCTTAAATCAAAGATCTGTGAATTTCGACCGCCAACTGTCGATTTCCGGCTAAAATCGCGTGCAGTTTTAAGAGATAACTAAATTACGCTAAACACAACGACCACAGGCGTCATAATTGCGGTAAAGCTGACGGGTGGCGGAGCGATATCGGGTGGGCGGAAAATCGTGTTTGCTGTGTCGTCTCTGTGACCGAATAGGAGACAGCGCAGGACGCAGGAGCAAGGACACCGTCATGTGCTAACAAACCATTAACACCCGAACCGCAGACTGACAAGTCGAGAAGAGATGTTTCAGTTGCCTTAGCTACCTGAAAACGGCGGTAGGTCCTGAACTGCGGAGACCTGTTTTCCAGTCTTCTTCTTTTTGTCGCATGATTAGAGGCCATTACAAATCGTAAGTGTTACGCTCTTCTCTACGCCGGCGACTCTCCGTCTGGACAAGGCTGGACATATCTGTCGGTGGTCCTCGACTATGCTTGCCTTTGTTTTGTTTCCTGCTTCCCTTAGTTACCCAGTCAAATAGACTTGTCAAACTGTGCCAATGATCGATTTGACACGCCAACTTAGTCAACTTCTGGATCTACATCATGCACTGGCGTTTCCAATCGCTTTAGCAGCGCTTTTTAGCCTAAACGAAAATACAAAAATACGAGTATCTACGCGCAATCTAGAAGATACGCATCTGCTGGTAGGCGGTGCCGCCTTAATATCCAAAAAAGGTGTTGCCAAATTATGCTAATTAAATTAGTCGCGTTAAGGTGGAAACAGAGAGTGGGAATCTTTGTGGTTTCCATCCGAAATGGCGAGTTACCATAAAGCGACAATAACAATAATGATGATGGCGATGTCTGATGTGTTAATTGACCTAATGACTTTTAGTTGCTTATTGCAAATTGATTTTCGTCGCCCACTAAAGAAATCAAAATATTTCAATATAGAAAAATATATTAAAATATTTTTAAAAGTAAATGATCTTAAAAGATGGAAACAAATTCCAAAGATTTGATGGCTTTCAGGCTAAAAATCAAAGTTATACAAATTTCTTATATTGGCAATGCGTGTGTGACAATTTTGTCGAGAAGCAGTATCATTCTTATATCTGATGAATACTCCTAAACTACAAAACACAAAGAAAAATAATATAATTTCAGAAAGTTAAAATGATATAATATAATAATAAATTATTGGTCTAATCTGATCGGCGGCATCTTCACAACCAGCTCAATAATAATCTTTGATTCTGGAAACTTAACTTCAATTAGATGCGAAAAATGCCGCAACAAATCAAAATCTAATTAAATCAACTGAAGATAACATGCAGCTTAATTTTTCACACTCCACACTCAGTGTGAAAAAACGATCCACAAAAAACCGCTGCAATTTGTTTTGGAAAAGTCGGCACGAGACTGGCCGTTTGACTTAACGGGAACGGGACTTGATGCCACTACTTGCAGTTCAGTAACTCCCAGCTTTGACATGTGCCGACTGACGGATCGATTCACCTGAGAATAATTGAAAATCACGCTGGCCAATTGTCACTTTTTTAAAAATCAACGAAAATTGAAATTGTAGCAAATCGATTTGTGCTTGCAGCTGGAACAAGAGTGGGGAGACGGGTTCGAGGTCGAGGAAATAGAAATAGAAAATACCTGCACATGGAAGCCAAGAAATGCGTCTTTAATTAGAAGTAGAAGCCAACATATGAAGCTTCATGGAATTCCATGGGATCTCTCTATGGGTTTTTAACCTTTCAATAATTATTTATTTTCCTATTTTCACATAGCATTTGCTGACGATAATTTTTTGAGAGCGGTGGCGGCCTTTATGCAGAACTAAAATCCATTTCGAATGCATTTATATTTACTATGGTAAATAAATCAAGTCGGGAAAGCGACGCGTACGGAGACGGTTCGGTGGCCATCGTACAGTAAAACAGATTCCTACTTATGTAGATTATTTATGTATTTGTTTCTCAAATGGTACCTATTCCCCTGAACAACTTTGCATCATCGTAAGAAAGGATTGATTGCGTTTCGTGATAATTTCGTCTATGATATTTCGGTGCATTAATTTTGGAAAATTTCCAATATTTCAATGTCAAATTAGTTGTAATCATATCTGATAAATATATGAATTATTTCGGTACGGATGATGAAAAATGGAATTGAAGTGGATCGGCAAAGCATAATTTTCCAGGATGGGCAAAGATCAAAGTAGCATAGGAGCATTACCTCCTTGAAGTGCCATCCCCATTCGGCTTCCTTCTGTGTGCGTAGCTGGGAGTCAAAGTACAATGAGTATCTTGCAATTGCGCTCAGAACTCGGGCTGAAACTAATCCTCAAGTTCATGACGATCGATTCTGTGCGTGTCCGAAATAGTCGGTGAAGCCCTTTTATTAAGTCATATGTATGTGCAGGCGTTATAATTATAATCATTGATATCACACCTACCGCGGTCGCGCAGGTGTTAAACGAATTTTATGGCTTGACGCCACACACCGAACGATCTATAGGGCCGTGATGCTGGAGAAGGAGTTGATGTCCCTATCAAAAGACGAGCGGAGTGTTAATCAAGGATCAGCTCAAAATTAACAGTAACGCGATAAACGAAGGCGCTACGCCGAAGCGCAATTAAGGTTCATCATCATCTTCATCCTGATATCGGACTCATCGTTTCTCGGCCTTTCCCTCTTTGTTTTCAAAGAATCCACCACATTTCAGCGACTGTGACTTGAGCTCAAATGTTTTATTTACGACGGCAACGCCGACGAGGGCTGTTAGAATTCACACTTCGATGGTGGCGGTCCTCGCCAGGCAGCGGCTTGGGTGTCCTCCCTCTATTTCATGGACTCACTTCACTTCACTCCCCTCCTTTATCCACTCTTTTGCCGACAAAGCGCCGCAAACGGAGCAGAGTTGAAAGGGAAACCACAGATCATGCACATAATGGCATTCTTTGTGTGCTCATCTAAAAGTCAAGCGATCCTTATGCTCTATGGTTGAGGCATCCTTTTGCCATATCATCGTGGAGATACACGTGCCCGCCTCTACAACAATCCTGATTGGCTACAACTACCCCCAGGATTCTCTTCAATTAGATGATTCTCTTTTCGTTAAGCTGACCAACTGGCATTCCACATTTTGGGGGCGTCATCCGATCACACATTATTAATTCGTTTTTAACCGTTCCGAAGGAGTGATATATTTGTACATATTACTCTTCTCACCTTTTGGCCCAACTGTCCGATCGGGCTGTTTGCCCGATCCTACTCTGGCAAGTAGCCGCCCTAATTAATCATCTTTCTCCTTTATTTCATTTCTGGGATTTCAGCTTCAGTTTGAGGCTCTGTTGAGCCGCCCCTTCGTGGTAACATTTGCTGTGTAAACAGTTGCGGTTGAGTTTTAATTTAGTTTTCTTGTTTCACCGTCCGCAGTCGCGTCTGCCCCCACAGCTGTTGCTGTTGCCGATGGCTCGGGTACAGGGGAATCGGTACAGGGGCTTTCGTTTAAGCTGACATATGGGCGGTAGTGGTAATTTTTCAGAGGAATTTATTGGGAGCGCTTTAGGAATCATTAGCCCAGCATTTTGGGGATCTTCATTTCTTACTAATATACGACGTTTTGAAAAATTGTTGCTAGCCACAAAATTTCTAGGGAGTAACTTAAATCAATATTAGAGCAGTCTTCTTATTCTCTTGTCACAGTCCGTCGACTTGACATCGAAAAAAACTCTCCCGTTTTCCAATAGTCGCAGAAATCGAATTCCACAGCATTTTAAAGGCATCACTCAAGTCAATTTCAAAGGCGTATGCAGGGTTTTGTTTGTACAAATGAATTTTCTAACTTAAACTGATACCCGAGCAATGTGCAACCCGACAGCTAGGCCAATACATGGTCTGTCTGGGTAAAATATTAAAAAATTCCCACAAAAATGCCACAATCGTCGCGACGACTGAAACGTATTTTTCATACACTCAAGAATAGTTGGCTATTTATTTTCCTAATAATATGAATTGAAAGGCAAGCGCCCAAATAGGGTGAATAAAGGAGAAGCGGTAGTCAAGATGGAGAGACAGACAATAAACAGGCCGAACACTTGCCATTCGAAAGTTCAATGGATACAGATACATCACTGCCGCAGACAAACAATCTGTATCTGCATCAGTATCGATAGCGGCAGCGGTACTTTTGCCAATCGCACCGCACAGTAGCAGTTTGAGTTGTCATAAGAATTGAGCGATTGCCTCGAGGCGAAGCCACACACAGAGCGTGGCGGCCAACTAAACAATAGCCTTACAATTGCCTTATTGCCAAATGGCACACATTCAACGTCACTGTCGGTGTCGGTGTCGGCATGGCACCCACGCGAAAAGTATCTCACAGATACACACTCGCAGGCCTCCATCAGCAGTGGCAACAAGTTTGCTCATACTGTTCATGTCTCCAGCCTTGCCTTGAATATGATGCCGCATAATTTTCGATTCTCGCACACGCGGCGTATACGCAACATGCCCAAAAGTTCTTTGATTTCGACCGACACTCCGAGCAAAGGGGTCACAGCTGTGAACTCGCAGCACAGATAGAGCAAGCAACAAATTAACCAAAAGTCATGCACTCGGAAATTAAGTTTTTTTTCATTTTTCCTCGTGCGAAAATCTTCTTGTCAGCTTCCCACTCGTCCACACATATTAGTGGCCTTTCCGGGTCTCTGTTTCCCATGAATATTAATTTTTTCTGTTGTTTTGGGTATCGGGTTCATTTCAATTAACAAAGGCAAACAATAGCAACAACAGCATGCTTGTTGGCTAGCTTCAGTAATTGAATCACATCTTCGCAGTTAACAAGAGAACATGTAATGGAGCAGACCTAAAGTATGGTAACTGTTGTACCGAAATACCTATGAGTTATATAAGAGTTATGAGAACCTGGCCGATACAGAAAATACTGATGAAACCCCCAAGCTGGTCCCCTCTTAGCCCAAGGCCAAGGAATTCCTGAAGGCGTTTTCCAGACAGAGAGGAATGCAAATAAAATGCCATTCTAAGGTAAAGGGGGGGGACACGCTAAGACCTCCCTGTGACGTCGTCGGGAACTTGTGCATCCCGCTTCCACTTTTCTTGGAGTGGAGAGGTCTTAGTAACCTTTTTCACATTTTGTTATTCTTCCTTCAATCTTTCAAAGCATTTAAATTGAGAAAAAGTATTTTTATTTTTACAATAAGTCTTTAAACGGAAAGTAAACGGAAATCCTGTACATAATATGATTACAACATACCCAATCAACTGAAACGCTAGTAATTCACCAACGCCAACCGGAAGCATAAAGTGACTGGTGCTAAACTGGAAACCCTAGAAACGCAGCCCTAGGTAAACACAGGAATTCGCATAACTCCAAATCAAGCACAAATAAAATAAATAAGCGTAGTGGAGTACCGGCTCTAAGCCCACACGGGCTTATCAAAAAATCAGCTCCACTGAAAAAATAAAACAACATAAAATTCGGTTTGTGTTCCGGGGGCGGAGCTACGGCATTGCAGCCATACTATGAAAATTCGTGTGATTCTCTTTCTCGTTTCTTGTTTTGCTTATCTCCTCTAACACAGTGTAGCAAACAGAGCTGCTACTGCTCTGCTCTAGCACCAGCCACGCTCTCAGCGATCGCTACCTCTCGCTCTCACTCCGACTGTTGCCTGCTTGCACTTCCACCCTCGCTCGCTTGGGTTTTTCTCTGACCAAAAACTTGTTTCCTTGGGTCTGAGAATCTCACGAATTCGTTTTAGTCTTGGTGGCTGACCATTTCAAAATCAGTTTCGAGGTGTCAAGCAAACGAGCAGCATCACTGAGCATTGCGCATTCGCATTAACAAATCGAAGGGAACAAATATTGTTGAGAAAATTCTTACTTTGTGGATTTCCTAGTGATTGTGAAAACTGATAAAAAAAAGTAGAACACAAGTGTTGAGCCAAGCCAAAAGAACGGATTACTAAAAGATATGGCTGTATCGGCTCTCAACATGACTCCTTACTTTGCTGGATATCCCTTCCAAGGTAAGCATGATCTGCTTTCATGATCACATTCTACGCACTGCCCTATTACCAATTACCACAATTACGAGTACAAAACGTCAGAGTCGGACATTGAAAAGTGCTGGCTCATCATTTGGGGCAGCGCTTTCGCCCGCTGTTTTCAAACGAGAGATCATTACCCGGTCGGCAGCATGATCAGCTTATTGATTGTGATCGGGGACTTGCAGACCGGGCAGCATCCCAGCATCCCAGCTTCCAGCGCAGAC
Organism: Drosophila algonquin; assembly: GCA_035041765.1. Classification (NCBI taxonomy): domain Eukaryota; kingdom Metazoa; phylum Arthropoda; class Insecta; order Diptera; family Drosophilidae; genus Drosophila; species Drosophila algonquin. The sequence goes on from JAWNKY010003561.1 coordinate 2,545,154, forward strand.
TTTGCAGACTTTTTGGCGCGGTCGTCTTGCCAGCTCTTGGCTTGGCTCGTCTCGTCTCTTGCCTCTGTCGGCTATTGCGCTTTGATCTTGGCTCAGTGTCTGCGTCTGAGCTGGGGTTCGCTTGTGCTTTGGGTCTTGTGTATCACGTAGCAGTACCGTCAGCGCCCCAAACAACAGACCCAAGCCCAGGCCTGGACAGGGACTGCGACTGGGACTTTATTTCTCTTTTTGGTTGTTGGCCGTTGCTATGTTTTTTGGGCTGGCCTTTATATACTTGTATTAGCTGGCACAGCTGGGTGTCCATAGCGCTTATGGATTATTATTTTGATTTGATTGCATGGGCCAACATAGGATGCAGCTGTGCCGCATCATTCTCCAACCTGATCGGCAGTTTCAGTTTATCCCCCCACTGCCACTGATCAGCGCTTTCTTTTCTTCTGTTCGAAAAGACCTACGCAAATTGGCAATTTGCGTTTTGTTATGTTTACAAATGACCAACGAATCATTGGTAGCTCAGCACAACAAAAGATCGTGCGAATTGATCCTTGGGCTAATCCTGCTTAGTGAATTTTCGAATGCAATGCAGTGAAGTGGGCAATGCAGTCTAAATAGATTACTTATTGCTGCTCAATCGAACCCATAAGAAAAGTTAATTGAAAGACAGACCTATGAACAGGATCACAGACCGGCCACACACATGAAATATACATGCAACAAATCCTGCTTTGTAGATTTTCAATACGATTCATAGAGATGGATTATCTGAAATTGAAAAGAACTCTTAGAACTTGATACTAATCATCCTATCTTTTTCGTTTACTTTTAGGACAAGGTCGGGTAAATCAACTTGGAGGCGTTTTTATCAATGGTCGTCCATTGCCAAATCATATTCGTCGCCAAATCGTCGAGATGGCAGCAGCTGGTGTCCGTCCATGCGTAATCTCTCGCCAGTTGCGTGTCTCCCATGGCTGTGTCTCCAAGATCCTCAACCGCTTCCAAGAGACCGGCTCCATTCGCCCTGGTGTAATCGGTGGCAGCAAACCTCGTGTGGCCACACCTGACATCGAGACCAGGATCGAGGAACTGAAGCAATCGCAGCCTGGCATCTTCAGTTGGGAAATTCGCGCCAAACTGATCGAGGCCGGAATTTGTGACAAACAGAATGCCCCCTCAGTTAGCTCCATCTCGCGCTTACTGCGCGCCACTTCTGGTTCAGGAGCCTCCCACAGCATTGATGGCATCCTCGGAGGTGGCGCTGCCTCGGCGGGTAGCGAGGACGAGAGTGAGGATGATACCGAACCCAGTGTGCAGCTGAAGAGGAAGCAACGGCGCTCTCGCACCACTTTCTCCAATGACCAGATCGATGCCCTCGAGCGCATATTTGCTCGCACCCAGTATCCAGATGTCTATACACGGGAAGAGCTAGCCCAAAGCACCGGTCTGACTGAGGCCCGTGTCCAAGTCTGGTTCTCCAACCGTCGTGCTCGTCTACGCAAGCAACTGAACACTCAGCAGGTGCCCAGCTTCGCATCCACAGCCACTTCCTATGGAGCCACAGCTTCGGCTTCCTCTTCCACAGCTCCCAACATGGGCATGAGCTTGTATAGCTCCCAGGCGTGGCCTGCATCGGGAGCGGCCTATGAGACACATGCTGCCTATGGGGGCTCGGTTGCTTCCATGTCACCAGCCAGCAGCACTGGCAGCAGCTCCGCCGCCCACAGTCCCGTTCAGTCGCACGCACAGCAGCCAGCCAGTGGCAACGATTTCATGAACTCCCCCTACTCCATGGGATCGGCAAGTGCTGCGTATTCGGCAACTGGATCCGCCGGAGCCTACACAATGCCATCAACTTCTTCCGCAACATCAGCTGAGCAACTCCGTTCGCAGTTCGCCTCCGCCGCCGCTTCGGGGTCTCATCACCCCTCCTCGTGGGACAGCTACAACTTCGCTGGCTCCTTCTTCCCCTCTACTGCTCCCACCGCCAACCATATTGGGGGCTACCACCATCAGGTTGAGCAGAAGAGCTCCATGGTCCCAGCTGCTCCAGCCTACCCCTACTTTGGCTTCTAAGATAAGATTGCCTATAGCTGGCACTACGTAATTGGAAATTTGATTCGATGTTCGTTGGTTTAACAAATAATGTTTTATTATTATTATTTTACTTATAATATACTGGTAGCATTATATTATGTAAAGAACCTAAGACTGTTTATAAATATTTTGAATACCTAGTAAATTTAAGCGAAAAGCGAAAATCACAACAATAAAATTTTAAATCTAAACTGGAGAAATTAGCCTTTCTTTTATTATTATCGAAACAAAGGGCACCCCCCCATTACAGAAAATTTAAGTTTCGTTGGGGCGGACTTTTGACATTTGGCTTTTGGTGCCCTTGATTTAGATCACACATTTAAATGCTTTCCATGGCGTTTGTGTGCGTAGACATCAGACGAAATTGAACTTTTTTTTGGTGTCCACTGTTCTACATGGGTCCTTGAACGGCAGCACATTAGATATGGTCTTGCCGATCGCTGATTTAAGTAAAGATAGTTGTTGAGTATCCAGCCTTAACAACCCAAGTAAGAGTAAGTAAGTGAATTCGGATTTGTATCCGCTCAGAAAAATGTCTTCGCTAGAGACAATATTCTCGCACTTAAATATACTAATGGCATTCCCCAGGATCTTGGACCACACACATGTGCTGTTTCGCTCATGTACTATCGCCTGGACTTGGACAGGTTGACAATCAACTAATCCTTCAAAATCGAACAGAAAATGTCCCCTAAACTGACAGCAGAACAATGAACTTACACAGGGATTCGCCTGGAGCTGAAATATCCCTTGTAGAGTAAGCATTTCTCATGGATGGATATGGATGAAGAAGGCCTACCCAGGGTAAGGGCGCTCTCTTGACATATCCAGACAACAAGCCGGCTCATGATCTGACAATTAAACAATTAGATACAAAAACGACAAGCACGCACTGCGGATTCGATAATACGAAAATAATTTAGGAATTGCCAATTGTTTAAAGGACCCACACACATAGCAGAAAAATAGAGCAATTGACAAAGGAGCAAAATATGAGCAGAGAATCCAGCGACCACCAACGTCAAATAGTAGGATACTTTCAAGATGCCGCCAAGTTGTGGGCCTGGTCAAGGATGAGAGGACCCGAAACTGGAGAGGAGAGCACACGGGAGTGAACAAAGCAATTGACAAAATGCGGGAAGGCAGAGGGATGGAAACTACATACTCGTTTGGTTAGGTGCATGGTCTCCTCATGCACTAGTTAGGTCCGACCGAAGTCCTGGCTGGTGATGTAGGTGTAGGTAGCCGATCCTCAGGATATGCCTTCCCTTCCCCGTTGCTCTCAATTATGTGTGCACAGCAGGCGTCGCACTTACCACCTAGAATGAATACGTTCTCCGAGTCGTCCGAGTGCCCAAATGAAAACATCAATTAGTTCATATCGCTAGGGTCTTGAAATAATGAAGAATAGGAAGAGTCCTGCCAAGACGACAGGTTTCCTAACTCTCTTTCCAGCACACTACGTCACTGCGAGGGCGATAATGTGTGTCAACTGTGACAATCATAATTGATCGCATAGCTAGTCCTAGAGAGTTCTTTCCTGGCTGGGGCCGTTTCACTTTGTCATTGCACTGCCATACAGTAGCCTGCGGCTTCGTTTGTCCTACCGACTCGTACCCTAGGATGGGTCCCGGGTCCGGGCCCGAGCCCGAGTCCGAGCCCGAGCCCACCAACTTGGATATTTTTATACAAATTTTATTTGTGTGCCAGTCGAGAGCTGAGATACCCGAGTGTGAGTTCCGATGCGGCACATTTGACAAATCTGTTGAAAGGCAATTGCCGACTGAAAATGATCGTGATTTATGCGTTTTCGATAGTCAGCCCACACTCGCCGTCACTTTTAGTGCCGGTAGCATGCGAATTTTTCCTTCCTTCTTTTGCTCAAAGCCAACTTCCTGTGTGGCCAACTTGTCTGAGAGTGTAGCTCCGGTAGCTGCGTTCACTTTGTGGTCGCTTTGTTTCGAAATGCTGCATTTTGATTGATGTTCGGAGACCATGTTGATGGACGACTTGATGAGGAATTGCAGTTAGTTGGTGGATGATGAATTTATATTAGGTCTCGAATAGATAAGGTCCAAATCAGAAATTGTTGAGATACCAACCATAAAGAAAATGCTAGACCTTAATCCACAGTTATCCCAAATTGCATACATATTCTGCTGAACAATCTGGCAGCTTGAAAGCTTAATCTTTTCCCAAATTGTATGTGTCCAATCCAAAATGCAACCGTTAATCGCTAATGATATCCAAAATTGCGATCAAATGATTCGCGCCAAAACAAACATCAGCAGCCGAAAAAAACACAATAATCAAGTGTTGACGCTGTGGAAATTTTCCGCTAATTTTTCACGTACTCATGCGCTTGTTTTGTCCATACGCCAAAAAAAATGTTTCATATATTCATTAAAAATTATTTACGTATTAAATGGCGCAACCGAGCAACAAACTGTGAGGGAAGTCGGGGGGGAGAGGAAAATGAACAATATTCGTTCATGTGCTCATGCTTATGCTCATGCGAGAGAAGCGAGCGTTGATAAAACATCAAAACCAATCTGATAAGAAACGCTTTAAATTCCGTTACGTAACGCAAATTTAGAGCGTATCTCTTTCTGCTTCGTTTCGGGACTGTGTGAGGACTGACATTTAGTTCACACAACCTTTGGATGCGGTTCCTCTTCGTGTTCATTTCCGAGGGTGGCATTTTGATGTTCCTGTTCCTGCCTGCTTATTTCTTTTCTGCACCGCTCCAGGGCAATTACGCATGAATTTTGATCGATTCGCGTTGAAAATTTGATAAGCCTGGTGTTTGAGTTACGCATGCGAGCTTTTAAATTAGACCCTCAGCATGCTAGGGAGTCGCAGAGGAGGACTGACATGTAATAGTAAGTTCAGCAGGTGGTTAGAACTCAAGAGGGTTACTGTACAAAATCGAACGGCAGTCAAAGATCGAATGATCCTGGTATTTATAGGATTACTCTCACTTTGCCATCTGAAATGTCTTAATATCCCACTGAAACGAGTCTTAACCATCGATTCGGAGGGGATGCCCTTAAGCAGAGGTAACTGCTACGACCACCAAATAACATTATAATTCAATAAGAAACCACTTCGACCGGGAGAAGACCAGACACCGAACGAGAGACCCAATGCCGAAGCTGAAGCTATGGAAGACCGGCTGAATAATGGTAATGCAGCTGTGCTGTGATTTCGTTGCCGGCTTGGACCAATTGGTCGGGCATGCAGCTTGCTTGGCAGCCAGCTTGTCTGCAGCGACTACAAATTGTTGTTATTGCTGCTGATGCTGGTCAGCAATTGTAGAAATCATCAAAGTGGGAAACATGTAATTTACATCGCTGATGGAGCTGGCGACGCAGGGGGGAGCCAATCCGTCGGTGATCTTCTTTGAGCCCAGCACTCGGCTGCTTTAAGCAAGCGTAAAAATATGCTCAAACGCCAAGCGAATGAGCTAAAGGTTTTCGAAATATGGATCGCGAAATGTGATTACAATCGAGTACTTTGAATTTTTATTAAAGCCTGCTTTTGGGTGAGTATCGATCAACGCTAAGCCAGCGGTTGATGCAATTGCTTGATCAGGTTGCACAAATTGAATGTTATTTTGCAAAATGCGCGCACGTAGCAAGTATACGTGCAGTATGCAGTAGAGTCAGGGGAGAAAAGACAGAAGAATAAAGTTCTGTTTCTGGGGATGGAGAGAAGGGTAGAGTAGAGAACGATTGTAGACTTGGCATAGCGCGCGAAGAGTCTTTGATCATTTTACGCTTATTTGCCGGCACACACAGTCACTGACACCCGAATGATCTTTAGCATATTTTACGCTCAACTTGTGATCAAACCGTAGCTTTGGTGTCGTACCTGCTCTCAGTTTGTGGTATCGTGGTATCCCATCCTGGTATCGAGTGAGTGGCCACCACTGCGGATGACTCATGAACCATTTGGCTGTACCATCCATCAGGGTAACTAGCCGGCTATGATATATTTGCATATTGCTTGGGAAAGTTGTCGAGTCGAGTGGAGTTGAAATCGGTGTTGTGATGCTGCTTGTTGCCGCTGTGTCTGTGCCATTTTTCTGTACATTATTTTTCCTTGGCTTATATTTTATTATTTTTATCTTTATTGCCATTGTTATTGTTGCACGCTGGCAACGTTTTCTCTGTTATTTCTTTGGCTGCGCAGCATTTTTGCCTCGCTTTGATCTTTTGCCGACCCAACAACTGGCATTTGTAATTGTGCTGTGCTCTCCCGAGCAAGAGTACTTTCGAGTAGTTTCGTTCGCAGTCTGGGTTCGCTCTTTCTTTATCAGAACACGCAGAGTGAAACGGGCGTTTGTTATTATGTCAATTGCTTGTAATCTTCACCATTTTCAAAGATGACTGCAGTTCCAAAAGCTTTCACATTGGATGCGCCATGTGGAGATCACGTTAAGCATCAGTTTTCTGCTTAAGCGATCTTTGATCTATAACAGACGGCAATAGTCTGGTAAAAATTTCACTTAACAAACATACGTATATGTAACGTACATCAGATATTCAGATATCAGTTGAAGCGAAACTCTGCGAGCGATTGGAAAACTCAGTTTCCACGGCAACCATTTCGCAGCTCTCCGTTTTTCCCCCTCACTTCCATAAGTCTATACAAACAACCCAATCATTTAAATGAATTATATTTCGGGCCATTGAAAGTGATTCCCATACCCAGAGTGAAAAAGGGAGGATAAAATGGGAACAATATGCGAAAGGATGTAGTAGTTGAAGCTGATAGCGATTGGAAAACGCGTACAGCACACTCGTACAATTCTGGGAGCGGCCTAAGCGGAGCTGCGTATACCACCACCATTACCTCTGCCGTCATGTAGTTGATAGGCGCACAAATTGGCGTGAAGCGTGCAGAAATCATGGAAAAAGGACAAAGACGGGAGCATTATTTTTCAACATATCTAAAACGAAACATTTTTTGACACTTTTAGTCCTGCTTTGGTCTCCCTGGCAGCTGCCTACCCTGCGGCTCCTGATGACGGAAACTGGCGGTGGCAAGGGGGACGAGGTCGCGCCAGGCCGTGTGTCAAGACAGGAGTCAGCGTCAGCACAGCGTTCTGCAGCTTGCTTAGAAGAAAGATGGATTATTTTTACGCTTATTTTGATCTGCTCGGTGGATGTTTGCTTTGGGCAGTTATAAACGCTTGGTGTGACCGAGCTCCTGCCAAAAGTCGTTCCAAGTAGTACGACACTTTCTGTTCGGGGTTGCAAACTCTGATTTTCTCCTCAATACGGCAACCATCATGAAAAAAAAACCAAAACAAGAACGTGGAAACGGAAGCCATTGCAATTCTGATTAACCATTTATGGGATTTTATATTATGGGATTTCCTTCAATTTGGAGAAGAGTCATGAGAAAGAAATTTCTCTCAATAATTAGAATGTAAAAGCTGTAAGCTAATACAATAATCTAAAGTACTCGAAATCATTATTTCTGTAGTTACTATTAACGAAATAACGATTTTTAACTTATTTGTTATTAAATTACCAACATTTTGCTTTTTTTCCGGACAAGATTCCCTGATCTCTACGAAAAAATATGAGAAGTTTTTGATAATTTGAGAAGATGTAATACGCCATGACCAAGTTTAATTTGCTACGCACGAGGAGGTGACAGGATGAAAGTCATTGGGGATGTCTTGTACATTTATTCCGCTTTTCCTCATGGTAGATTCGCATCCAAGATTGCGCACTGCACTGAGCCTAAGCTGAAAATCCAATAAAACCAATAAATATTGCCAAACTGTAGCGGGCTCAGGGCTTTGTGACTACAAGGATCAGAGTACGGATTTTGATCTATGGCAGGTTGCTTCCACCAACAACTACAGCAAAGACAGGAGGTGCAAGAAATTGTGTCAGTGGCAGGACAAATCCTTTTTGCCACAACATGACATGACTTTTGAGCCTGTAGGCGTTTACTCGACTTAGGAGCGGCTCAGGCAAGCAGTGCCAGGATCAGTGCCACGGTGTGTCTGCCGATCGACCTGTCTGTGATGAGTTTATCTCAAAGAGCTCTTGCTCTTGAACCTCTTTAAATTTTGTTACTTTTGTCGCCTTTCCGTAGCCGACTCCCGAGACCTGCCTCTGCGGTCGTCAACTATAACAAGTGCAAAGGATAATCCGCTGCACACGCGCAGCTGACGAACACTTCGTCCAATTTCGAGGATGCTTTCTTACCTTTTCGCTGTTCTCACACGCTTGGCCAAATAAATAAATTGTAATCTGCTTTTGTATTTGATTTCAATCAAAATGCAGCAACGCCCACGTTCTCTTCGGTCAAGTCTTGATGCCTTGATTCCTTGACTCGTTTTCCCCTTCTGTACCCTCGTCGGATTCGGATGCGAGCTCGGACTTAAGCTCGGCCTCCGGCTGAGCCATTCGAACGTTTGACAACATGCCGTTTCTTGTATTTTTTCGCCAACTTGTTTTCGACCGCTGATCGCATTGATCTATATAATCGGATATTCTGATTTCAACAGAATTTCAGAGGCCCTAGGAGGAAAAGACTTAGGCAGTTCCAGAAAAATATTTTGGTTGATTTTTGATTTTGTGACGATTTAGGGATTACCTTTGGATTACCTCAGGTTGTGCTATTCTTTCGTTGGTGAATGAACAAGGATCGTGTGACTAAGATTGAGTTTTTACTCACGACAAATACATTAAAGTCCATCTTAAATATAAATATGTAGATATGTATATTTCCGGAGAACGATATTGCAGCTATGACTACGGCTTAGATTCCCGTTGCTAAAATATAGTTCACATAAACTTAAAAATTTCGATAGTAGGAGAGATGGATCACTTAACGGACTGATTTACAAAATCAAGATCGAGCAGTGAAATAACAAAAGACCTCCGCTAAATTGCCGTTAGACTTCCCTTTGTAGTTGAGCCGACAAATCAGCGCAATACTCGCCCATTTATATTCGTATCAGCGCACAATCGACACGATCGCCATCAACAGCAAAAGCAACACCAAGAAAGATGGCCTGGGGAGAGCACTGGCCTATGAATCACTCAAAAAACAAGACGGAGGAGCCAACCAACATATTCATGAGCCAGGACCTTAAGGCTAACACAGGTTAGCATAGATGATGGCGTTGGGTTGTCCGTTCATCTAAGCTGATCCTCCGCAGAGTGAAGCACTTAGTAAACCCACCAAGCTGCCAATTGAAGGTCCAAGGGGGCAACCCAACATTAAGAGCACTCAAAAGCAAGTTAAGATATCGATTTTTTCGGTTGAAATTGGAGCAACGTTTTTGTCAAAGGCTAGAGGCAAAAAATGTAAAAAAAATAGGAAACCGCAACATGGAAACCTCTATTGCTGTCTGGCTTTTGAAAACAGCCAGAACATGGATAAAAAAAAATGAAATGCAAGCTAGCCTCGGCCACTCGTAATTCCGAACACGCTGGGTGGTGAGGGGGTATAGAAGAGATGTGATTGAATGTGGAGAAGCATATGAGAAGTCAAAGGATTGATACACTGTTGACATGTGCGGGCCCCGCAGCGCAGAAAATAGTGCGAGATATTTTCTATTCCAACAATTCTTTCACGGTGTGCGATAGTAATGACAAATATGCACCCTCCCGTAGCAGAATGCTCACTGCATGATGTAATAGTACGAGCCAAGCCGCAGGACAGGACAGCATGACAATATGCCAATACTGGAAGAGCGCGAGCAAGATGGCAATACCATAGAGTCGACAATAGTGACACCACACCACAGTTTCAGCACGCCGCCCTGCTGAGGGCCGACAGTCAGGTCAGGGTAGTTCGGTAAACATAACAAGTCAGCGCATCGAATCGCCATTTTTGCGCTGTCTTCTGCCATTTGGCGATCTTCTTGTCCCTTGATCAGTGAATCTTGCTTGGACTGTTTGCTATTTGCACAATAATTTTAATACCAAAAGAGCTCTAAATAAATTACACATACATCGAAAACGACCAAACTGCACTGCCACTGTGTCTCTCTCCTTCTCACTGTTTGTTAGAGCATATACTCGTATTTGGCGAACGTTCACTCAATGATTGGATTTACCTTCACACTTCCTAGGGACATGGAGAAGAATGATTTTATTGTTTCCACAATTAGTTCCGATTGGGAGGAGGAGGATCCATCGAGCATATGTATGTAGGATCGTGAGGCCTAAGCCTCACTATTTGAAAGCAGCAATGATTCCTTCCCATTGCCTCATGTTACTCATTTACAACAGATTATCGACGGCAGTGGCGATCATTTTGTAGAATGACCTGGTCCTAAACCGTAACGGAGCCACATCTGCCGCCCGTGCGATTTGTTTCACCTCACTGGCATTGCCTCCTACTTGCCACGTTATCACGGTGCATTGTTTTTGTCGTGTGTCTATTTATTTATGGGATGAAAGCCAAAACAGGAAAGATACTCTGGTGGCTTACATCCTGAGCATATATGGTCCTGATCTTTGGAAAAAAACTTTAGATAACCTAAGATGACTGGAATAAGTTTCTTAGTTCAAAGTCCACACATGAACTGTATGTGAACATTCGTAATCGTCTTCCTCAACTTACGACTGCAAAGAAATAAATGCTCGTATTCTTAAACCCTAATAGACATCAACACCTTCAAGGGATATATTTATGTAGATGTCGTCCCCCTTTATTTTGTTTTTGTTTCTGTTTATGTTTCTTACCCACGGCTTCCTTAAAGCGGCGGCGTGAAGCTCCAACAATATAATAATTTTATCATGAATGTGCAGTGTAACGCCCACCTTGGTCACGCCTCTTGTGCCTTAAGCTAGCTGAAGTCAGCGAGGCGGCAGTCTGCTGTCCGATCTCCGAAAAGGGGGGAGAAAAACTCGTACGTGCTGTCATCGATCGCGATCGTGGGATATGCAAGAAGGAGAGGAATCGATGCGGAGACCGAGAAGCGAAGCTCCGTCAGGTGATAAAGCTGCAAAACTTTGGCCAGCCGGAGCTCTCTGACTACATGCCCTAATATGATTACAGACTTTAAGTTTATAAACATCGAGGGGCCATGCCATGATGACGACGACAACAGCGACGGTGCTGTGGCTGCGGCTGCTCAGGTTTGCTTCTGGACCAGGAGATCTTCGGCCCTCCTGTTGCGTTGCAATTACGGCGCGTGCAGGGGACGCTGGTCGGGTCCCTGTCCCTCTACATGGGAGAGTTTCTACCTCTGCCTCTCGTTCATGGAGCACATGATGAATTCTTATTAGCTGTCGTTGGCCGCGGCAAACTTCAACCGCTCAGCTTCCTCATAACTTCTGCTCTATTTCTCTTGCTCTTCGCTTTTGGTGGGATCAGAATTGGGGATCTCCCTTTAGCTGTCGAATTGGGGCCCGTCTGCAGTCTGCCGTTCCCTGACTCCTGCTGCTGCTGCTGCTGCCTCACTGTCTGGTCAGCGTAAGAAACAACAGCATATCACTGGTATGTGATCAGCAGAGCTTCTTTCCATGTTGGAGGCATGCGCAAATCCTTAATGGAATTCGCCCCAAGTTTTTTATTTGAGGTCAAGAGAAGTGCGCAGAGTGCTAAGTAGAGAGGGCATGGTCGCGCAATTTGTCTAAGCAAATAGCATTTTCACTTTCAGAGAGTATAGGGCGCATACTGGTAACTGGCTATCACTATTAACATTTTATTAACAATTTCTATTACACGAGAATATTCTATACAATATATTTTATACAGTTGCGATAAAGAAAAAATAGCTTGAGGAATATAATTAGGCAACCCCTAAACCAGTTCATTCATTGAGATCGACACCTTCACCATTCACCTGAATAGTGATGCATTCTCCGTTTCCGTTTCCACCGACCTCTCTCTCACGATTTTCTTGGGGAGGAGGTGGAGCTATAGCTCTCCCACCAGTGACTACCGTACCCCCTCGCCTGGGTAATGAGCGCAAGGATATCTCATCGCTCTCCCGCCTCATAAAGCGACGGCGTGTTCTAGCAAAGTCGAAGGTTTCCCGCTGACGCTGACTTGACTGGGCGTACGAAGCATCCGTTAGCTGTTGCAGGGAGTGGGAGGAACTCGATCGAGGAATCTGAGGGATATCCGGCTGAAGCTGAGGGTGCACTTGCCCAGTCGCCTGAACTGAAAGCTGTCGCTGTCGACCGCCAAAGCATCCGGTGGAGTAGCGACCATCCGCGGAACGTGAACGACGATGGCGGGCCGATTCCCGGGCGCTAAGAAGTTGCTGCGGAGAAATAATCGATAAATAAAGATGGAGAATAGGAGTTATTTGTGATTCGTAAGCTACCTGTTGCATTTCGTCCTTTCGCAAACGTCTGAGTCCCTGCTGCTCCTCCAGCTTGTTGGTCATCAGGCTCATCCAGTCTCGTGCCTGTCTGAGCGACAACGAACTCTGCGACCTCTCTGGTAATCGGCTGGGGAAAAGCATTTCACGAGCCCCCACCACGCTGCCACTTTCGAGGACGAATACGCGAGGAAAGTCTATCACGAAGTCGCGACTACGAATAAGATCGGCCAAGGCAGTGGGGCGTGTTGAAGGTGGGCCTGGGTTAGGTTCCCTGACAGAGTCCTGTGGGCCCAGGTCCACAATTGTTGCGACGTCCGTACGATCTGGTTGGTATTCCAGTATACTCTCTTCGCTCCCCAGAAACTGAAAAAGAAAAACGGGCTATATGGTACCCTTTCTAGCTCTGGTTCCATAAGTTTCAATGAGTTTAATGGTGCGATCGGTTCTAGACAGCAAACAAGCGGCAATTTTTAAATAATTTGTGTTAATTTATTGGTTTGGTTCTTAAATAGTTTTGGGTCCACAATTCATTTAAGGGTTCTAGCAAAAGAAAATCTTATAAGGTTTTCCGATACCTCTAACAGTACAATATCGCCTTATAAGAGCACTACCTTATTTGATTTTGATATAAGAGGGCAGTTGACATTTGGGTTATTGCGAGAATGAAAGCAAAAAAACCAAAAGATATGGATATTAAAATAGTCAAGCGTATCATTATACCCGGTACTCGAAGAGTATAGGGGTATATTAGATTTGTGGGGATAACGGTTGTGTGTAACGCCCAGAAGGAAGCGTTTCCGACCCCATAAAGTATATATATTCTTGATCAGCATCAATAGCCGAGTCGATATAGCCATGTCTGTCTGTCCGTCCGTCCGTCCGTCTGTCCGTCTGTCCGTCTGTCCGTCTGTCCGTCCGTCTTCATTTGCGCCTATATCTCAGAGACTATTTAAGCTAGAGCAACCAAGTTTTGTATCCAGTCTCCTTTGTGATCACACTACTCCAAATGTATTTCAAAATTTTACGCCGCCCCCTTCCGCCCCCACAAAGGACGAAAGTCTGTGGCGCATACAATGTTGAAGATACGAGAAAACTAAAAACGTAGAATTATAGCGAATAATCATTTCTATCAGAGTGTTGAATCTGGATCAGATCGGATCATTATTATAGCTACAATGAAGAAAACCATTTCGAAAGTCATCGTTCCCTCTCGCTCTCTCTCACACGCGACCCTGTCTGCTTTGCTTATTCGTTTAAATGAGCGCCTAGATCTCAGAGACTATAAGAGCTAGAGCAACCAAACTTTCTATCCAAGCTCCTGTGATACCAAACCTGCACAAGTGTATTTCAAAATTTTGCCACGCCCCTTTCCGCCCCCACAAAGGACGAAAATCTGTGGAATCCACAATTTTGAAGATACGAGAAAACCAAAAACGCAGAATCATGGAAAATTACCATATCTACCAGATTGCCGAATCTGGATCATATCGGATCAATATTATGGCCAGAAGAAACAAATTAAATTTCAGTGGCTCGGCAACGCCTGCCAAGCGCTGACTCATGCCCCCTCCCTCTCTCGCTCTGTCCTAAACACTTGTACGTCTCAAATATGTAGTTATACATGTCATGTAGAAATGTAGGCGCAGATATACAAAGCATATGTAAACAAAAATGGAAACATGTATAAAAATTCCAAAAAATTCATTTTTTTAATTTAAATATTATTTTCGTCCCTTTTGAGAACATATAATAAATTTCATAAATCGTAGACTCAAATATGTATGTATGTATATACTGACTGAGTACCGGGTATAAGGTAGATCCGCGGCCTTTGCCGCGGCTCACAACGTTCCCTCTCGTTTTTGGAATGTCACAGAGCAGTAAAACCAGCTCAAGATAACAAAACAACAAAAACATGTAAAACCAAAATATCAGGATGTAAATTGAAATACCTTTTTTTTGTAGATTTATTCAATTTGAACAACTAAAAGCAAATACTTTGGCACCTTCGATATTACTATAGACATTTATGAATAAGTGTGCGCTGTGCGATTGGTATATGTAACTATGTATGTATCTATGTCTGTATATATGTATATGTAATCGGCAGGTATTCTTAATGCCTTTGATCAGCAATCATGAGCGGATTTTGCTGCGAATGATTGCATTTAACTTTACATCTACTAGTCTATACGATATAGTCATTGTTTATAAGTGTAGTCATACATATGTAGGTATGTTAGGTAGGTAGAGTTATTGTAGTACGAGTACTCGCAAGTATTATTCCCTACGCTAGTTTTTTCATCTACTTTTATCGACAATCGGTACGCTTAATCAGAACTTAATCATTAAACTTAAAACTCTACGTTATTAAATTAAATTTCCGTTTTCAAGTTGAACTTCCATCGGTAATTTGTATTGGTTACACAAATGTGCGTGGGATTGTTGTAGAAACAAAAACTAAAGTCTTCTTATCAGCATTTTTAAGTACACTGTTTTCAAATGAACTTATTTACAAACGAGTGTATATATGTATGTATGTATGTATGTATATCATTTTAAATAAAGCCTTTGTGTTACTATCGATCAGCAACTGATAGATTGTGATGTAGCCGGTCCAATTCTTATTTCAGGAATTGGGAGTCTTTGTCAGGCCTATCATTCACTTGATCTTGATGTGCTGCTTGATGACTGCAATTATGCAGTTCGTGTCCTTGGTCCGACAACGGACATTGTTAAACAGGAACTTAAGCATCGTTTCATACCAATTTTATAAAAGAGTACCTAAATTTACAGTTTTTACTTACAAAATCTCATATTACAACTTGTGTTATCATAAATTATTTAAAATTAATAGACAGTTGCGGCTTAATGATGATTTCTCCTCTGTTGGCGGCTGGTAGGTTGCTCGCTCCTATTGTTTCCCATCCATGTTTCTATACAAATACAATACAAAGGCCCTGACAAAAAAAAGTGATGAACATTGGTCTGGTTTTATGACATTCAAATCTAACCGCTCACGACACACCACGACTGGTTACTCGAACGCCTGCACTAGTATCTTAGACTTAGGTGCTGCTGACATCTTAAACATCAGTGACAAACTGGCTGGCAGTACAAATAATGGCATGCGGCATTGTAGCTGGAGCTGAGTTCCGTCGAACGCGCTCCATAGCTCCCTGATGCTGCTGTTGCGGAAGCTGCTGCAATTGTGGCTGATTACTACTGCTTGGACTACGACTACGCTGATGAAAATAACTAGCACTAAACTCAATGGAGGGCTGGACGACAGCGACAGCAGCAATGGGCGCAGTATGCTGTGGACTGGGCGTTTGATAGATTTGATCACCCACCACATAGCCATAAAATTTGAGAACATCTAGTTTGCACATCGGGCAGGTTCGATGCTCGATGAGCCACGGATCGATGCAGTTCTTATGGAACTCGTGTCTAAAAAATGAATTTTTAATTCAATAAGTCTTTGAATGGATTTAAGATGCGTTTGCTTACTTGCACGGCAATATGCGTATTGTGTCAGTGGCTTTGTAAACCTCAATGCATATGGCACAGCAATCGCTGTCCAAGTCCTTCTCATCGCTCATTTTTCCTGTCTTCGTTGGAATCTTCATGATGGCTTTTTTGGTAACAGAGCACAGATTGCGCTAAAGGTAGAAAAATATTATAGTATGTGGAGACAGTCAAAATATACAAGAATGTTTCCTTACCGATTGTTGATCCTTCGCCTGCATGTAACGAAACCTCTGAATATAGTAGAAAATGAGCCACACAAGCGATATTATCATCAGAACGATGAATGATATAGAGACGAATAACACTGACGTTCTGAAAAGGAAATATGAACCGTTAATATGAAAATAGAAAATGAAACCCTATACTACCCCAAATCGATAAGGCAGATCTCGGCTGCTGGGAAGTAAAACATTTGGCTAGCACATGGGCCATGGGGACGTAGCTCAGTGGTAGAGCGCTCGCTTCGCATGTGAGAAGTCCCGGGTTCAAACCCCGGCGTCTCCATACAAACCACATTACAATTTTTTTTTAAACTTATTGTATTGGTTACAATTTTACTTTTTAACTTACTTTCGGTTCAATTCAATTCAAATTCATGTCAATATACCAATTATTGACGTATTCGTGTTGAATTAGAAGAGTATAAACTAGTCGTAAATACTAAGACTATTTACACTGCGTTACCGACGTTATGCTAATAAAGCAGTACTCGGTTCATTGTATGAGTTCTCCGGGTCCTAATAGCATGTTTGTCTCACAGCGAACTCAAGGGGACGTAGCTCAGTGGTAGAGCGCTCGCTTCGCATGTGAGAAGTCCCGGGTTCAAACCCCGGCGTCTCCAACTTCTGCTTAAAATTTCGATTTTTTTTCTTGACAAACATTTATTGTCGACATAAATAAGTACATAAATATTTTTGGGAAATGAAAATGTCCCCGGTATGGTATGCATATTTCTTGACAAACACATATTTTTGTAAGCTTTTTCTTTTTAGTTCTAAGCAATCAATTATTTGAATTTCAAACAAATCGACAATACCGTGGTCGTGACAGCCCAGGTTCGAATCCTGGTCACGGCAATGCTGCAATACGGTAATGCGGCAATACTCCCTGTCGCGGAGTTCGGGTTTTCTTTTTTCTCTTTTATTCACCAAAAACTTGGTTGCGATGAAATACGCAAATAGAAGACAGGCAACGGAGCATAAACTATGTTTATTAACGGGTATGGTGGGTATGGTTGGTGGTTGTTATCCATTTTCTGGAAAATTCACTTTTCTGGATAGTGATTCAGTCACATTTCAGTGACAAAACGCGAGACAAATTTATTTGCAGAGTGTTGATTGTGGAATACGAATACCCTACAGACAGTTATTCCACATGAGTAGGTTATACATTAATTAAGTATTTTTACATGCACATTAAACAAAAGTGGCATATGTATAAAGGATACAACTTCTTTTGTAATGTGGGCAATCAAAAATCATAATATCCAATGAATTCTAAGGGGTAGTATTTAGCGCGGTTGTGTAGCGTAAGAAGTTGATTCTGATTGGAAATTGGTCTGAAATTTCTTAACTGCATCCTAATAAAATAGTGCTACTTGAACAATTGCTTTGATCAGAGGACAATTTCAAGGGGACGTAGCTCAGTGGTAGAGCGCTCGCTTCGCATGTGAGAAGTCCCGGGTTCAAACCCCGGCGTCTCCATTAACATTGAGGCCTTTTTTTCCTGTTGTAGTTTTAGTTCACAACTTTTTTTATAACTTGGAGACACTTACCGATTTAAACTACTGACAGTTCGCACACCACGGCGTCCCTCGATTATGGATATGGTCACATTGTATCCCCTATCAAGAGTCATTGCAAGATCTTGTCCAATATTTTGATACGTTATCACAGCAGCAATGTTTCCTAAAAAAATTGAAATGTATTCCCACATCAAAGGCTTTTACTACAAAACTTACGCGTCTTGCCCTTTATCTGCATCTTCTCCAGCTGCATCACCTGCTTGTCGTTGTATATAATGACACCGGCTGCGTTCTGCTGATAGACATGCTTAACCTTTTCTTCGAATGTGCAGCGGCCGCGTCTAACCAAAGCAATCCAGACGACTCCCTTTTCGGGCATAGGGGCGCCCATAGTTCCCCGAATATAGGGTGTGCAGGCGTAGTCATCGCTAACGTTGTCAGTGGCACTGATGTGGATCAAACGGCCTGTTACATTCAGCACCCGTCCCTCCCCAAAGCGAGCTTGCTCCTGGGCAAAGTCCGTCTCACACAGCGTGTTGCTATGGTCCACATATGACCAGTTGAGAAAGGCGTAGTTGTAGACATCCACGGCAATCCTCTCCTCCATGCTGGCGAAGGTGTGCGTGGCATTGGCTGGTCTAAAGTAGCGCTCCAAATCCTGATTGGCAATCGACATGGCAGCTACCAGCGTGGTGGTCGTGGTTGTTGATGTGAGATGCGGCAGACCACCGAGCAGGAGGACCAGGCAAGCCAGTGTAAGCATTTCTCGTAAATACATGACGTGAACAAATTATGCAGCTGTTTAGGTATTTCTAATCAAATCGGGGAAATGCCTCTCCTCCGCGTCCACTCAAAATCGATTTGGCAGCTAAAATGAAAAAAGCGAAATCAAAATGAGAATTTTGGCTAACAGACTGGAGGGGTGTTTATCTGGCGATAAGCGGTCTATTCTAAAACGCTCACTAGTCAACGATCGGCCATTCATTTATGAGCGCCTATTTTAGTGCTGTTATTTTGCTAAACGTGATAAGTGCCTTATCAGTACTGCGCACTTTAGTCCACTGGAAACTCTCTTACAGTTGGAAGCTAAGTTCCAAATTAAGCATTAGTTGTCGATAATTCAAGTCTTGCTGGAGTCTACTAAAATGTTAAAGTTATGCCTACACTTTGGTTCTCGCCCGATGGAAGTTATTGTAAATTTAGCTTATTTCTCTTTGTCATTCTCGGCCATTTGGTAGCGCTTTAATTACAACATTCTGAAGGCCAAAGCCGTTTATAATATGCACAAAGACTGAGAAACGCAATGCGATGGCCCCGCCAACGGTATAAGGATGATGCTACAGGGCTACAGATACGGCAGAGGCGTGGGCGTGCGCCTGACACTGAGAAGTGGTTCGGTCGGACATCAAAAGAGTGCTAGTTGGACAGCAACCAGTTCTTTCCCACTACTTTTTATTCAAAACACAATAAGCAATTGACACAGACACCACAAACCATTTGCATGTGCACGGTGCATCTTGTGTTGCATCGCGGATCCGACTGAGACACCTACTGGGATTACTTTTCTCCTTCTCATGATGCATTAATAAGTAACTCTCCCAGTAAATTTGCTTGCAGTGTTCAGGTAACCAAGAGAAGTCCTAACCAGGACCCGGCCCGAGTTGAATACGAACTTTGTTTTGACGCTTATTTATGTGCAAGTAAGTGAGTGCCACCGATAGGGAGTGGCTTCTTAGAATTCATTTAACCAGATTTAGGGAGTTCGTAGTACAAATTTGGTTCCCTTTGGACCCTATTTATGCGTGTATTCTCTCACTCGAAGATATATATGTATGAATATGTATGAACATTTATTTCTTTAGTGTATTGCTCGGTGCGACTATAATCTCGTTCATTTGGTTTCGATTGAAAACTTTTGTAGCGATGCATATGACTTACTTATGTACATAGTTTTACTGTAGTTGTTGTTATATGGTACCGGCACCGCGGACTTGGCTCACCCCGTGAAAAGTCACCAAACAGGAATCAAAGAATTGTGTCGCAACGCCGAAACAACTACACCCTTGCGAATTTGGCTATGGGATCTGTGGAGGCATCAAAAATATTCCTAGATATTACGTGCATATGTACATGCATGTATGTACCATATGTATATGACCACTAAACAGGAAAAACATGGTGAGCTGAATAAGACTGCAATGGTATAAAGAACTATACGAGCGTGTGCCAAACAGCAATGCCAGCTCCAACAACAATCAGTTTGGTTAGGATAATGACCCTGACAGTTGCTGCCAAAAGTGTGCATACGAGTATAAGCATGAACTTCATATACATACATACTCGTACATATATACATTCGAGTATGTACATATGTATGTCTCTGGGTTGTATGCAGCAAAACAAAAGTGAAAAATGGCACGATTGATTTTGCTTTCGGTTTTTGAATTTGCCTCTTGCTTGTACAAATGAGTTGAGTGGATGTATGGTATGATAGCGGTATGCCACGATATATGGGAGTGTCACTGAGGGAATAATCTTGAAAATGCGCTGAATTCTCTAAAAAATGAACCAGGTGATCCGACCAAACGTAAAGGAATATGTTGAAGTGTGACTCTTGAAACGAACGTCTCATGATTCCGAATGTAATATCTTTTGCTTTATACACTATTCCTCCTCAGACAGTTTTCTGTCTGAAGACCTGCTCAACAACCTCTAGAAATCTCCAATATTAGTATTGACTTCATTTCGTCTTCAGTCTGTTTTGGCAACGTAAAATCATTATCATCAATTCGATTCGTGGCGCATCTTGGTGGTCATTGCACTTTTTATTTTTTGTTTTTAAAAGAATGTTTCTATTCATTTTGGCCAATTGCCAGCCACGGCACGAAATGTTTTCCCATCTAAATAAATAAAGCACATTTCTTTCTTCTTCATTATTTCTATTTAAATAAAAAATACATGCACATTCTTGATATTTATGTATAATGAGATAAGTCTTGAGTCGTCACTTAATATATTCCTTTGTTTACTTCGTTAAATGGCTTAAGAGATGGCTCTATTCTTATGGAAAGCAAGAGCCTTTTCAGCCTGAGATTTCTGTCTTGAGATACTTTTGCATCTTTGATAATACATTAATAATGATTATATCGATTTTATTAAAATTAAAAGCTAAAAATAAAATATAGACACTGGTAGTTTTTTATCTATTCCATTGTTTGCATGGCAAAACGTGATTTGCTAAAACGTGCTACGAATGATAATCATTTTGGGATATTTTATTTAAGTTTGTTTTTTAATGAATGTGCTGTGGCTGTTGGTTTGTTTGTCTCCCATATTTTCTTAAATAAATAAATATTTAATTTTCGAGGGGCTTTGCATATAATATAAGCAGAGGAAACCTTCGGTTTGAACACAAAAGTAACAAGAGGCAAGTGGCAAGAGATTTGATGTTATTAATGATGCCGGAACAGAACAAAATATTGGACAAATATTGATATTGATCAAGCAATTGCCCGATTTTTGGCGAATGTATTATTCTATTTTTTTAAAGAAGTGGAGGGAGGGTAACAGAATTATGTTTAGTTCGTTAAAGACACAATAATAGCTGTATACAATGAAATCTTCTGCTCCGACAATTGCAACATTCCAGCACTCGTAAATAACTGCAAAAGCTTTACAGCTTCCGTACAATACTGTTAATTGCTGCAAGATTGTTTTAATTGAAATTTTTTTACCATTTTTTATCCAGCAGCCAACAACAAAGTTTTTCTACAATTCCCGTTCAACATCTACCTGGGATCTGACACTAGAAAACATTTGAGTGATTTTGATGCTCTGTTGGGCCTAAAGCATTTCGCATTTCCACTCCCCACTGCAGGTGCGCGGAATTGTTTGGGCAACTGTAATCGCCCCGCTGATACTCGTTGCACGGAACTCTGCGTCGATTGTAAGCTTAATTTATTCAGCTGATGTTGTTACCGTATTTATTGTTGCGTACACAAGCAGCGTTACAAAGCAACAATAATTGTAATTATTACAACAGCCAAAGAGATGGAGCACAATGCAAAGGCTAAAAATGGCCAGCAGCAATTAGCATGTTGAAAGCGAAGCTGAATTATCTCGTATTTCCATTCAACTTGCGTCAACTGAAGCAACGCTCGAAAATGGAGCAGCTCAAAACTCTCAACTCTGCATCCCTGTTACCCTGCATTTCACTTACGTTTACCCAAAGAACTAGCAATCAAATCTGTATTCTTTTTTTATTTATTATTTTTATTCTTATTTTTGCTTGTCTTAAAGTCACAAATTATTGGTAAATTTAAAGACCCGTCACGCGCTAATGTACATATGTATGTACGAATACAAAATCGTATACATATGCATAGCCCGCAGAGTAATATGGATACTACTTTTCACTCTCGTGCGGTCTGTCTGGCCATGTCTGAATCGGCCATGTCTGGCCATGTCTGTGGCAGCAAGCCACAACTGAGACAACTGAGGAGAGTGTAATTTACTTCTATGCAAATGTTTTTTCCTATTTATCGTTCGGAATATAATCTTACGGGTATAGTATTTACGCAGCAAGAAATTGTTTTATCAGTTGTGGTCCGCCCCTGTTCTCTGTGAATGCGAGAGAGAGAAAATGAGAAATTGTGACTGCAGCAGACACGACACGCCGTCTGTAAAATTCATAGAAATGATTCAGCTTGTGAGAGTGCAGCCCCGCTCCCCTCCTGCGACCAAGGTGCAGCCACCTTGCAAGGGAGTTGTTCCTGCTGGTAGCTGCTGTTCTGCTTGTTTGCATATTGCAACATCTGTGCAAGCGAAAGCAATTTAAAACATACGACAGCACATGCTACGTCTGAGATGCACATGCTGTCCCACCCACTCACAGAGCATACAGTTCCCCTCATTCGAGTATGCTTCTAAAAATATCAACCGCAACACATTTTCTATTCTTCGTCTTTATGGTTCCGTCTTTACTGCACTTTTGCTTGAACTTCAATTCGTCTTTCCGCCGGCTCTTTCAGAACACAGAATTTGGTGACATGTTATGCTTAATTACTCGCAGGTTTTGCAATGTAGTACTCTGGAATTTTGATTTGATCTTGCCAAGGAATGTTAAACATTTTTAGGTAATCATTTTAAGAAGAGTAAGTTTTAAATTAGGATACATATGTATGTACATATGTATATTTGTTTAAGCATGCATTATGAGTATCCAAAACTGTGAATTTTGACGCCATAATTGCCGATTTTAACCTAAACTTGATTTAAAAAGAACGCAGAAAAGGCAAACGGCAAGATCTTGACCTACTTTTTCGTTGTTGTTTTTGTTTACTGTTTGTTTTGTTTGGCTGGAGCATTAAAACTTCCCGAGTGGCATAACATTTCTCCATACGCATACAAAACCCATTTGATGGCCTACAGAAAGATCAAATACGAACTGGATGCCCTTTTTCCAACAACTCGGCGGAGGGGGGTGCTGGGAACTCAACTGCAACATGAAGTCTTTACTTGTTTATTTTATTTTGACACAAATCGAAAGTACTCTGACTATGCTTCTTCTTCCGCCTCTGCCGCTGGTCAGACGAGGAGGGGAGGGAAGGGGGAGCACAAACAAACTAAAAGTTTCAATGGAGCTGGTGAAGCTTCCTCCCATGATTCAGCAACTGCGGAAATTGAAACTTGGCTAGTTCTGGTCGGTCTGATGGGCATAAATCATGCCCAGAAAAGTTCAAAGCAGCTCCATCGATAGAACTTATTGCTTCATATTCTGCCCACCGGAGTGGAGTGGAGTGGGACCGGACCGACACCGACCCTTCATAAGAAGCTCCCAAGAATAAGTGAGTTTCTAATTGCATACCAGCTGCCGCCGAAAAGATTTTAATTCAATTGCGAGAGACGAGACCCATAGAAGCATTCAGAATCCGTTTTATCAACTGTGTGGGGTTGGGGGTTCGTGTTTTGGGGAAAACTTTTTGCCTCTTGGCCGACTGCCCAGAGTTATAATGATCTTTTTTATTTGAATATGCATTTTAATGTCACTTTGCTGCAAATTGTCTTACAGCCGCCATTGATTACAGCTCCATTCTCCTTCTGCACATTTTCATGTCATTATCCGAGCTGCCTGTCGTCAATGTCATTGTTATGGGCATTTCTGAGCGGCTGCCGAAAATGGCCGAAACGGTATCTGCTCTATTGGGCCAAGCGATTGGGGGCTAATGGGGGCAAGGACGCGTTGTTTTATTGAAAGCCAAAGAGCTCGCGATGGGTCACTTAACAAAATGATGCTTAATTTTCTGGGAGGATTAAACTCGTAGGAGCGACGTCCAGCCTTGATTTGTAAGCCTTGAAACAATACGCCCTGCACTTGACCTTTTTGTTACATTTTACTTTTATTTGTTTTTTGTGTTTGACTGGCTTGGACCGTGGCCAAAATAAAACTCGAACAAACTGTCGCCGTAATGCGGTGCATAAATATTTATGATACCCTCCTTTATGACTCGAAGACAGAACTATTAAAAGTTCTGCAGAAGCTTGGCTAGAGATATCCAAGAGTACAGGTAGACAGACCCCTCGCACATGAATATAAGAATATTAACAGCAGCTACTGGGAAGCCGCTGGGAAGGCACTGTGTCCCCCGTGGTCACGTTTCAACCAGGCGAGGGGTGGGTGGGGGAACAACAAATATAGTCGCGAATTGTTATTCTTTGTGTGTTTGTCGTTCCACTGAGAGGCAGTGCCAGAGCGCAGGGGTGAGTGTGGAGAAAAGTGCATAGGCAAGGAGCACAACATGTGTAAGCCAGCGCCAACGACGTCATAAATCTTTACACACCTTCCGTGTGCTGGGCACCAACAGTTGCAGGTTGGCCCTCCCCCATGCACCATTTTTTCTGCGGGTCGGAAGCAGACTTGCATCGGCTGGTTTCATTTCCCCATTTCTTTCTACTCTCCTCTCTCTCCTCTCGTAACCTCTCTCTCTATCTCGATAGCCACTCGAACGTCAGCAGCGTAAAACGTGATTTCCGCTATTCAACTGCAACTATAATTGTTTGAACAACTGTACAACCCGCCCATTGTCGGCTGTTTAGTTTTGTGTTCGATTTCGATATCGCCTTCTTCCAGGGGAACACTCGCCATGTGCTGCCACTAAAGGAGGGGGGTGGGACGGATGGAGCATTCTAAAGTGCTTTCTCCGTGACTGATCCTGTACATATGTATGTATATATGTACATATGTGTGTCGCCACGCTCTCAGCTTTTGAGCGCCGCGAAACTGAGTAAGTGGCAATGACAGTTGCCTTACAGCGAATTCTCCTGCTGACACCTGACTGGCGGAGAGAACTTTTGAAAGGCTTTCAAGAGATTGCAGCTGCTTCTCATGCTGCTTGGCTTACGATGATTTACGGGGAGAGGTGTAAGAGATATGTATGGGTGCACTTGTCCGAGAATGGTGGGTGCTGCTTAAAGGTGATGCCTCGGGCGTCTCAGATGCTAGTACAGGAGAGAGCCAGTTTTGGCAGGAGAAAAGTCCCAAGCAGTGGCAACATTAACACATGCTGCCCTTGCTCCTTAGACAATCCATTTGCCTGCACAGGTATTGATTTTGAGCATTGTCAACTGCGACAGCCCAAACGAGTACGACAACGACAACAATAATATCTCCAGCAAGAGCAGTGCTAACAACAATAACCAAGTTATATAGCCATTGTAGTTGTTGCCAAGCCCCTAATCTATCACAACCAGAGCAGGCCTGGCCATCTTAGTCACATCCTGAGCTTCTGTATAGAGGGGGAAGCGTCATCGAGAGATAGGAGAAATCAGCGCACTCGACAGTTTTCAGTGCCAAGAGTGAAAACTGCTACTAATGGTCTCGCCTCCGTTCCCCGAGCAGTCTCCATTCTGCGGATTCTAAGCAAGTGACCTGAATCTGTCTATGAACCGAACGAAGCCGCTACTGTGCTTCGGGTTAAGGTTTCTGTCCAGATAGAGGCAGGGTGTATCTTTTGGTTGAATCTGTATCGTGTGCCAATTTTTTCCAGCCAGCGACAGTTTTGGTTTAATTAAATGAAAATTACGAGAGCTCTTAAACATTCTTAAAATATCGATTCGACATTTAGAGAATTTCTAAATAAGAAGAAGGAGAAAAAGTCAACAATTACGAGTGGTCGTGTCTTTGCTGTCTGTTTTCCATTGTCTATTTATAAAGTATTTGTCGTTCTTATTTCATTGTTGCCCCATTTGCCCATCCCCCACCATGCGAACAACGCCTGGTCCACCCCCCAGAGGCACAAAAGCCAATGACAACACACGTGGCCTGCCACGCGCTTGACTTTCGCCCGCCTAAGCCCCCTATAACGGAAGCCAAGTCATATATATAGCGGTTACTACTGTGCGCCGTAGGCAGGGTACTGGGGGCAGGGTACGAAAATGTTAAGTAATTATGTAGCCTTATCTGCGATTCAATGCATGAGCTATGAATATTCATTCCAGATCGGAGTGATTGATTGGACGAGGTGCGTAATGCGAATGGCCAAATGACTCCGAATGTAGAATTTAATTCGAGTAGGACGGTATTATCTGGAGGATATTTAACCAATATGCTGCCAAAATGCCTGACACGTGACAACATCGCCCCCCTATTCACTGGCTCTACAGTGCGTTGTGTCCTCCTCCCAAACTACCAGCTGCCACTACTACAGCTTATGGCCAAAGTTCGCTCACCACAGTTTCCAAATTCCTTCGGCTGTGCAATTTGTATTTAGTTTCGCAAACTGCAAACGAGAGCAAACGGAGAAAAATTCAGTCATTAAAAGAAAATTCCAGACAAATTGGATACATATTTAATTTAAATCTATTCCAAAACCAATTAGTATATCGATGTGAAAAGTTTATAAGATGTGTGTCACTTTGAGATTATTTTTGGAATGCGAATGAATATTTAATTGGAATATAAATCTCTGATAGGTTTTCCGACGTTTAAAGCAACTATCCTTGAACTGTCAGTGGTTGGAGAGATCTACAGTCCGGTATTACATCTGAAGAAGAAAAGACCGAATGAGCAATCCACCGGGTACCTATCCTGAGTATCTTTATCTACTATAGTAATATCTCAATTTGGGTCCACCTACGCATTGATATTTGTGCGTCTGCACTTGCCGCAAAAACGTGAAACCAAACCGCGTTAAGCAGACCAATAACTACAGATACAAGCCAGTAGATACGCAGATACATTATCGCCGGCACTAGCAGCGGGGGACGGACGCGCGTCAGAATGTTTAGCACTTGGTAATTAGTGAGCAGTCCCCTTATAAGCCACTTCTCACACCCCATACCTCCCCTGTTTCAGCCAACCACTTGCCGCCTCCTGCTGCCATGGCAACGTGCTGGCGATTTGCGTGCTGAGATTGCTAAACAATATTGATTTTTATAGTACGTCGAGGTATTTAATCATCGTCAGAAGGAAGCCTCATTTGGTCCCTCCCCTGTCCAAAATTCAATCCTCATCCCCATCGCCATCCCCAGCGACATCACACAATTCGCATTTAGTATCCAATTAGTAAAGGAGATTTATTTTTTATGGAGTGACATTTTTATCGATATTAAATTCCACGCACATGTCTCAGTCTCTCGGTGTCTGTCATTTTTGTGTCTGTCTCTTTTTGTGTCTGCCGGCCCCCGTCTGTCCGTCTTGCCTCCTCCGCTCATGCCCCATTGTGTCCGCCTCATGATTTTGCACTTAACATTATAATTAATTCACTATTTTATTTTGAGCATTCGCGTTTCTAATGCGGAAAATATCTGATTCTGTTTTGCTTCTCATATTCCGAATCGTCGATTCTCTATTTCTCCATTTGTCTATTCTCCGATGCAAATTGACAAATGTTCTTCTCTTCCCTCCGCCTTCCACATTTAATAAGCAAGGTGAGTAAGTTTAGCACCCGCTCTAATCACTCGTATTAATGCTATTGGGGTTGGGGAGACTGGCGGATTGGATGCTACGCTTCCTTGTTCTCTCCCTACACTCTGAAGTCTGAAGTCTCCATTTGGCAATAATCGTATCAATCGGATCTAATTTTCTTTCTATCAGGTAAAGATAATAGTTTCTATGAGAGACAAATTCCACTTCAATTCTAAAATTTCTCAACTTTTCTTGATTCAAGGGTCGTGGGAACATTTTCCTATGTTATAGGGATAGGAGGAGGCACTTTGAGCCAGACACAGATATTCGGAAATACTGATCCCAGAAACTGCTATGAGACATTTTTCGATGTCTGGCAACGACACTCACACAATCAATACTAATTAACCTCCTTGGTGCACACTCTTAATTACAGGGCGATGCGATGGAAGGAAGAACAGAAGTGAGCAAATAAAATAAATATTATCTTTAGCCAGAACGAAGCGGCGATATAGTAAGAGGGGCCCGTCGATCGCTTTCCACTTCAACACGCAGCTGCATTGGAAAAACAATGAGAAAAATGAAGCAGACAACACAAACAATTCCGACGAAAGGGAGCCGATGGGGAGGTCTCCCATTTCCAGTCTCCTTCCAGGCGTTTGTCGCCTCAATTAACGCTGACTCCGCCACTCTGCCAGGAAAGGGGGGCTTGGATCCGAAAGACCAACATGACTATGACTCACGGGAATACTTTACAGTTTAGTTTGCATGCAAAGGCGTCTCCTGCAGAGACTTCGCCCTGGCATGGGGACGGAGAGCGACGCACTCTCTTGGTGGTTGGTTGCTTAATCCACGTCTGTGTTTCTAGTCAGGCGCAGTGGGGGCGTTTCCGTGGAAATGTGAGTCATGGTCCAAGGCGTCAAACAGTGTCGAACGTATAGGCACAAAGCAAGGAATTTTGCATACCAAAGAAGATCTACCAGCAATGAAATAATACTCGAACTACATATGTATGATATACGACTGCAGTGGCGAATACTCGTATGTATATAATATTCCGTCGATTGGGCCATAATTTGTATAGTACACATTTTATGAGGTTCAATCTACATATGTGACTGCACAGCCGAGCAGTTAATTTTTCCATTCCGCTGGGAATTATTTACTCTTATCTGAGGAGTTGTCTCTTATCATTCGCCTCTGTTTAGCCTGTTAAACGGCTGTGCAACGAAGGCAAATATTAATCAAAGATAGGTACGAATCCGCACACATGCAATTGGCATTAATCGTTGATTCCGTACGGGGCTTTGTTTGGCCATTGTTTACATTTAATTAATGGCTTTTAATCGTTTCTGTGGCGGATGCCAACATTAATTTGGCATTATTAGTGTGATGTGATTCAATTCTGTCTGTGGCAAGTCATTCCCAAGGCTCAAGCTGATTGATGGGTCCTGCTAACAAGAGGAGCAACGAAACAGTTCGAATCTCCCATCATTGCACGGCAATTAAAACGGCAGAAGATATAACTTGTGCACACATAGACACGCTGTTGCTGCTCTCTTTTTCAGCTAATTGACACTCTCAGATATCTGACGATATCAGGCGATTGAAGCGCGACCGAAACTGAAAGCAGCTGTGCAAATTCGGGCTAAAACTCCGACTAAAACGAGAGTCAGTGGCCCCAGTGGCCCGCGTATGTGGCAAGCTTCGTTAGACAAAGGTCGCAGTCTACATGTTGTCAAAGGTCTTCGCCCTTGTTGGTAATTTTCTTGGCCATAATTTCATGTGAAATGCCACGTGTCAATAATTTGTCTTCTAAATCCGTTATATACCGTACGATCGCTAGTCAATATATTTTTGGAATAGATATCCTTTTATCCGCTCTAAGCCTTGCCAGAATGCTTAAGTGTACTTGCACTTTTTTTTGCATCAACGTCAACTTCCAACGAAATGAAGATGTATATACAGTTACGAAAAATAGAATAGCACCACCACCACAAGCAACTTTTAAATAGTTGCCAAACTCACATTTTTAACTTTATGGAAACTTTAAGCACATTTTTAGAAATGGAAGACTATTATAAACATATGAATATACAAAAAATCGTCTTCCTTTTGAACGTTTTTAAGTTATTTAAGAAAATTCCTTGAAAGTGATCAAATTCGGCGAAAAAAATAATAGCACCACTTTTCAAAAATTGAATTTAAAACAAAATAATGACCAAAAAGTAACAAATTCCTTAGTTAACTATTTTGAACTATTATTACTAAATCTATAATATTCATTTAACATTTAGTACCATGTCCTTTTTTGGCAATAACAGCTGCGTAGCGTCTTGGCATGGAATCAATCAAGTCCTGGCCTAGTTTTAGGACCAGGACCCTTCAATTTATACCATACCCAAAGTGATCCGATAGTGGCTGGCTTGGAAGTAGCAACCGCCTTCTTAACGTAGGACCACAGATTTTTGATAGGATCAGGTCAGGTGACTGAGCAGGCCACTCCAAAACGTTCACACAGTTTGCCCTGAACCATTCCTTTGCTTTCTTGCTGGTGTGTTTAGGGTCATAAACCTGTTAAAAGACCCATAAGAACGGACTTTCATATTCTGCAAAGGGTAGCATTACTGTCTCCACGATATTCACCTACACGTGCTAATCCATGATGGTTTTTATCCAACCTAGTCCACCTACTCCATAGTGGAAAAATCAGGCCCATACCATTACACTACACCCTCCATGCTTATCGGTTTTTGTGGTGTACTAAAGTTTGTATTCTACTTTCCTTGGACCTCTAACGTATGATCGAGATCCTTTTCCACCAAACATATCCAATTTGGACTCATCTGACCATAGAATATCCGTCCATTGTTGGGATGTCCGATTTGCTTGAGCACTGCCTAACTTCATGTGCTTAGTAATAATATGTGTCGCGTTTAAAAGTGGTATCTTTCTTGGGCTGCAGACTTTTATATTATATTGGCTAAGATATGTACTAACTTTTTGATCCATCGCATTTATTTTAACCTCTTCTTTAAGCTCGGTAGCTGACCTAAAGGGAACCTTCTTTCTCTGACGAATCCGTCTTTTGCCATGAAGAGGGGTCAAAGATCGTTTTCGTCCGCTTGTTTCAGCCTTTTCTTCATAGTTTAGGACGATTTTAATCATTTTATTGGAATATCATACTAATCGACCAACTTTTCTGTACGTTTTTCCGTTTAATATCAGTTTTTTGGTCAGACCTCTCATCTCCGCAGTGCAGTGCTTTCCACGTCCCATTGTAATGATTATTATTAACTTTTATGACAGAAAAAATGAAATCTTAGTCAAAACTAATGAATACGTGCCTTTTACAAAGACAATTTTGAGAAATATAGAAGCTTCACTAAGAAAATGGCTAGTGGTGCTATTATTTTTTTCGCCGAATTTGATCACTTTCAAGGAAATTTTCTTAGATAACTTAAAAACGTTCAAAAGGAAGACGATTTTTTTTATATTCATATGTTTATAAGAGTCTTCCATTTCTAAAAATGTGCTTAAAGTTTCCTTAAAGTTAAAAATGTGAGTTTGGCAACTATTTAAAAATTTTTTGCGGTGGTGGTGCTATTATTTCTTTCACAGCTGTATGTATGTACGTATGTATACATATGTACTTTTGTGTGTGGCGTAAGGCCATAGACATCATTGTTTTATGGCTGTTGGGGTTTGTCAAGTCGTCGCCTCGGGGCGCTTGAACTTTAAACGCTTTTCGCACTCGAATTCGCGTGTCCATTTTCATTTGGTTTTCCTCTGTCTAAAGTTCATTGTTAAATAGGTTTCCCCCCATCGTTGTGTTATTCTCTCTCTTTTGATGGGTGTGTGCGAGAGAAATTCTTCTCTCTATCTGGGTGTGCCAAAAGTGTAGGAATCGACTATAGTCTACGGGGGTATGGGATGACGAGTAGTTTGCAAACAAAGCAACATGAAAATCGATTTGTTATTGCCTTTAGGGAGAAAGCCATAGCCCACAGCTTTTGAAATTGTAAAAATTTTATTCTGATTGCGAAATGTTATATCTTTGGCAGCCATTAGAACAAGTTGAAAGAAACATACGAGTGCGAGTACATGCCACGACCGTCTAAATTACATGAGTGCAATATTTCCAATAGGCGAGGGAGGGTTGCCTAAAAGGGGAATATTGTCGTATACAGGCTTTGGTTGCCACAAAATTATGCCCCGTGATTTAATCCCACTGATCTCTGGGTCTCCATCATTTGGATCCGTTCGTTGGAGTCGATTGAGTTGACCGCGATTCCAGCCGAATATCCCCCGCCCCCAGCCCCCGCGAATCGATTTGCCAATATGTCACTTTCTCCCCCATTCGGGACTAGCGTGTTGGATGCTGGTTCTTCTTTATGAATGTTTTCCATGCTTTAAACGCTTTTTACTTTCGTTTCATTGGCGCCTCGTGTTGACTAAACGGTTTTTAATGAGTGACAGCAGCCACGATGTCTGCCCCTGCTCCATGCCTGCTCCGTAATTATGCCATAAACGATCTTCAATTAGCATGATTTGCGCTTCAACAGACATGTGCAAAGAGCCTCTTCGCTCCCCCTCCCTGTGAGTCACTTCGAGAAGTTATATTGTCGATGTCCGACGTTCGATTGGAGGTAACCTTGAAGCCCAACGTGGAATGTGTCTTCCACTTTCCCGTCAGCGTCACTTTTGTAATTACAGCATTTACATGTTACTGTAAGTTTAGTTGCTAATATTTACTTGGCACACATTTCTGCCTACACGCCCACACCCCGCCCACGCCTCCGCCATAATGAGCCATCAACAGTAATCTTTGTTATGACCGGTAAGTGCCTGACCTGGCCAATTTCTGCTGTTTTCTGTTCCTCAGTTTCTCTTTCGTGCTATGTACCGGTCCCGTTAGGAGGAACGACCATTGAAGCATTTGATTTCTCCCGATAGTTGCCCAAAGTACTCGGATAGGCATCACAGGGCAGGGTCATAGAACCGACGTGGTGGAAGTTTGAAGTAACCACGACGTCTAAGCTGATTTCCGAAATTCTTTGAGGTTTGGCATTGGAGTTTTTTCAAGGTTTTCATTTCGTGTTCCCAAATCCCAAAACAATCGTAGACGAAGACTAGTTGAAGACTAGTTGAATGCTGTTTGTGGTTTACACCGAAAACTAAGCCCCAATGCTCTGCTGTAATCTTTAACGAACCGAACCGGTTATGCAGTGAATTTCGACTGAAGCGAAGCTGAGCTGACCTCTGCACCCAATGAATATGTAGCATGTGCCCGAGTAAAGTTCCTGCCCGCTCTTGCCAGAAAACAAAGGGCTCCGAAGTGTGGCCGTAAATCAAATTACAGGCATAATTAGAATAGAGCTTTGGAGCCAGTTTTAGCTGTAACTGAGACGCTTTCAAGGGTATCAAAATCGCACTAGAGGGCCATTTAGGCAGCAGTTTAGAGCAAACTAGTTTGCTGCAACAATTATAAACAAATTAAGGATTGAGATTTAAGAGTATTTGTGAGTTTTCCAAGATAACAGATAGGATAAGATATCTGATAGGACGGCAAAACAATCAACAAACACTCCCAGGCCTATTCCATAGTTGATTCCCTCGAGTTAATGAAATAATTGCAATGCAATAGGAAATTTGTGTTCGTTGATATTTTATTGGAATGAACCGGTAGCAACTTGATTTTCACTTTTTCCTTTACTGAGCGAGCCACGCATTTGGTCACATGGCTACAACTACACCGCGCATTTTATTTTTTCAATAGGAGAAGGAGATGAAGAAGAACAGAGCCATGATGAAATTATATGACCACTATAAATGGCTCCATCTACAACGCATTGTACCTCTATCCCTCCCACTCCATCCCGCTCCCACCTACAGCATAACACTTTCGATCTCATTTTAAATAAGAGAGAACAAGACGAAGACGAGCAGAAAAAATCGGTCTCGTCTTTTGCAGTAGGAAAGGGAATGGAGGGAGACGAGGTACCGAAACTTTCGCTTTCATTCGTTGGAGAGCGATAGGAACACGAGCTCAATTCCGATACGAGAACAAGTGCAGAGAGAAGCACAAAGAGAGCACCCAAGCCCTTCCGTCCCCCGCACACTCCCACACATCGACAGGTGCTCGCGACCATACACACTTTAGATCAGTGTACACTAAGCAAGGTAGCATTATCGGCTCGCTCGCTCTCTTGTTTTGCTTCTTTCGATTCAGTCTGTTGTGAACAGTTGCGAGCGAAGCATCTCCGCGGACGATTTTTTCGTGTTCCCTCAGACTTTTTGCGTATTTACAATGTCGCCGCCGTATTGCTTTTTATGCAAGATTACTATATATACATATTATTGTCATTACATATTATTCTATATACATACATATGCATGCACGTACAAATTACTCCTTTGAGACTCTTTCGTACAACGCATTTGTGAGAGTGTCTCTCTCACTCTCTCTCTCTTCTGTCATTTTGACCTTCTTTGCTGCTCTCTATGCGACTACCTTGCTTAGTGTACACTGCTTTAGATCACTCTTTGTAATAGGAGAGGGAGATGAAGAAGAGCAGAGCGCAACTAGTAAGAGAAGCATTAAGAGAGCATGTAACGAACGTGTGCTAAGTCAGCTACGCAGCAGCATCGCTGTCCGAGTGAGTTTGTTCCTAGACACGTTTTATATAGCTCGAAGTATCCTTTGCTGAGAAATCCTGAGAAACCCCACTGAAAGTCAGCTCCGCGTTCTGCCGCATGACTGGGAACTCCTTCGCTGCCACACAGAGCTTGCGATACCACAAACAGCTCTGGGGATTAAAAATGTATGCAAGATTTTCCTAAAACAGACAAGGGCGCCACTGAGCGAGAGGTATAGTGAGAGTGAGCGGAGGAGAATGAGGAGGATTGGTATGCGGACGTGCAACGGCTCGACATGACGTTATTGATTATTCTGTCCATCCTAAATAATGTTAGCAGATGCCCTGGCATCTCTGATGATGGTGTGTTACTTGTTACCTGTTCCCAGCTTGCCAGCTTGCCATCCCCAAACACATCCCTGCCGCTCTGGATTTTGAATTTGAGAAAATAAAAGAGGGAAAGTGGTTGGTTTTAATTGGGAAAAACTGCACGTAGCTGGTCCCACTGGCACAATTTGCATGAGCAGTTGGCGGCAACTCGTTGGCTCCCCTTCGCCTTTTCTCTTCCTTGTCTGACGGCAGTTTTCGTCGACACATGAGAACGATGAAATGTTTTTCACTTGATTCCCCGGATGACTGCCATAGGGGTTCGATGCACTCTTCTCGATGCCCTAGCATGGAAGGTAACGACATATTGGCATGGTCTAATATAGACAATGACGTTGATAATTACAGATGAATTCAAATTGCTTGTGGTCGGTCGGTCGATGGGCGATGCAAGGGAGGGCCCTGAAAGAGCAAACGCAGACAAACCCACAGACGGTTCCCTATCTGTAGGTGCTGGCGCAGGTGAGGCAAGAGAACAATGGAACGCCGGAATGGATGCGGAAATGCTTTTCCATTTCCATTTCACTTTTCCTTGCTTCCACATCCCCATCCCCATGCTCTTTCTCTGTCTCTCTTTCTTTTTCTTTCGATATGATAAACGTATCCGCTCTACATGATGGCCTAGAGTTTTATTTCTATGTGGGTCACACTTGCAGCAGGCGATTGGAGATGGAACATGTTGAAACGCTTGATGATATCAACAGGCGCAGAGCCAGAGAAGTGGAGCAGTCCGCTGCCAGTGTCAAGTGGGGCTTGGATCCTCTCCCATTGCCCAAGAATCAAACTTTCACTTATAGAAAAGTGGATCAATGCAAAGTTCGAGCTGACAAATGCAATTCAAGTGAACATACACTTATGTCACGCTCCTGCCTCCCCCCATGATAGAGAAACCAGCAACTGCGAGGGGTGTTCTCTGAAATAAAAAACTCGTTTTCCATGTCAGTTTTCATTTGGCTCTTTACTTTAGCAGATGCAGATGCCATGAAAAGGGGACCAGAAACAGTGGCAGGCTAGGTACAGTGCAATTCGGAGATATACATACATACAGGCGACACAACTCGTTGCCAAAAATGCAGCATTAACAATGTAACAGCAGCAGCAGCAGATGGAGACTTCGCATCTTGGCCGAAACAAACGCGAGAGTAGAGAGACAGTAGAGAGAGCGGAATCCCTTCGTCTGCGCCTGCGCGGGGTCGTGCTCCCCTCATCTCTCCCTACTGTTTTTGTTGACAGACAGAGGTTGAAGTCCCAATCGAAAATAAAGATAAAATATTTGTTGCTTGTTTCCCTTTTTTGTTAGACGGCAACGACTCTCGCCGGATAAAACGGCAGTCCTTTCAGAAGGGCAGAACTGGGGGGAAGTACCTCCGACTACACTTGTTCGTTGCAGTGATGGAGCCTCTGCAACTGCTACTGGCTCTCCTCTATTTCGTTTAATTAAAACCAATTTCGCACTGCTGAAGAAGTTTCCCGTTGGATTTTGGCTGGAGGAGTAGAACTCCTCTCTCTAGCCAGCGGTGAGTTGGGCAAGAGCTAAGGCCGCTGGTCGCGTGCGTTTTTATTGATTTTTCCCGCAAGCGAATTCTTGTTGCCACTGCTGCTCTGCTGTTCTGCTTGTTGTTGGGTCATTAATGTTACGTACTTGTCGTGATTCCACACCCTGGCCAATGGTGGGGAGGAGTCAGGCTTCTTTGTCGCGAGGATGTGGGGCCTTAGCTTTAGCATTAGCATTAGCCCTACCTCCCCGTTAGTCTACGCAAATTGCAAAGGAAAGAGTTTGAACCAACTAGTTTATGGCTGGGGTATCAGAAGCTGGCCGTTAAGAGATTTCCCATTGCACTTTATATAATTTTAAGAGGGAACCCACACCCCCAAGGTGGCCTCGGATTGCATATGGTGTTGGTTGGTTCAAACTTTGTTTTTCAGTTACCTGTTGCATAAATTATAAAGCCATCAAATCATTGATTCCCCCTCGGGACAAATTTTCATCCGGGCTTTAAGACCTTCAGAGATGAGGTTCCCCAACCTCTAGCGAAGGCTATCGTTGAACTCAAACTCGCACCCCGAACCGTTGCTCTTATCACCTATCAGTCTCGTCGTCATCCGAAGTCTACACCGAGTACAAGAGTTTGCAAAAGCAAAAGAAAACGCAAAAGCAAGAAACAAATTTCAATATTTTATTCAAACAAACAAAATTCTCAGCGTAATAGCGACGCCAATGAGAATGAAATGAACTCACCTGCGTTGGGTATCCCGAGGGGATCCCGAGGGGAGGGTGCAGGGTGCAGAAACAACAAATTTGCGCCTCCTTGGGAGAATTTTATTGCTATGTTGTCGTTGTTGTTGTCGTTGACGGCTGCGGCTGCGGCCGGCGGCTTCTCGCGAAATTTATTCAACACTCAAGATAATCGTCGCCGCTCTGGCTTTTGTTGCACCAACAGCTGTTTGCCCTACACATACACACACAAGATAAATAAACAACATATACTTTCTTCTCGTTTCTCGTTTTGTTTTTTAATTTTCTTGGCGCGTTTTCGTAATATTCTGTTGTTTTTTTTTATCTACATATATTATTATTTCTGGTTGAAAAGCGGACGCGCTTGGAATTTTTTATTTTATTGTATTTTGCGTTGCGTTGCGTTGCGTTGGTGCTGTCAGAGTGCGCTGCGTATCTGCCATATACTTTGGCGGTGCTCTGCTCTGCAGTTGGCTTTAGATATTTCACTCAGCCAAAGCGCAAGCTAGTCGGCTAGTCGGACCTACTACTATTTTCCAATCACTAAACAAACTATTTAGCCGAGACACTCAGACACTCAGATACTGATTCACAGATACGCGCAGCGCGGAGCGGAGCGAACTGGCACAGGCGCCAGCCGACAATGAAATGGTATCCAACAGATACGAAAAACCCCAACTGACTCGAACGACAACAGAACGCGAAGTGAGAGCAGTCGCCGCGCCGAGTCGTTAAACTTGAATTTGAAATAACGCACGCGCCATCACAGACACAGAGAGAGAGAGGAACAGAAACAGAGAAAACCAGAGAAAGAGGGAGAGAGAACACACGGACACACGGAGGGAGAAACAGAGAGAGCGGGACGGAAAGCGAACTCTTGGGCTACCTCCAGCTGTGTGGCAAGATGTCTCTGCTCTGGGAAATATTTTCACCGAAGGCTTAGCTTATTTTTAGATCTGAGGCTCAGCTCTGGTGCACATGTCACATGCCCCATGCCCATTCCACTTTCCTTGTCTTGGCTCGGCCGCCATTTGGCAATGTGATCGATCAGCTAATCAGCAGTGTAGTTGGCCAATTCGGGTTGCCCCTCTCAGGTAAACAAGCCAAGACCTGCAGGCTTAGACAGTCTTAGTCACTGGCGATAAGACCATCATCGAGCTCTGCTCTGTTTAGACATCGCAGCGTGACGCAATGGCTAGAAGTCTCGCTTTATCCGTCTGGAGGGAAAATATGCATCGTCTTGGTCCAAAACAAAGGCGAGGCGCGGCTGCTGTCCGTGTCTCTGGCGCTTGAAAGTTAATGAGCTGTTGACGTTGACTGCCCCGAGGGTTCAATGGCTTAGCTTAGCATAGAACAGACCCTAACCGTGACAACAATGCGAGATAGCGGGTAGCAGAGGGTAAATCCATGACCAATCACTTGCATGCAAAAGTTGAGATAAAGTTGCGACTGATGTCGGTTCCGACCAGACACTGACGCAAAGGTGACGACAGTGCTTGGTCCGCCGTTCAGAAGTCGAAATTGAACATCGATTCGACCTCTGCAATCAAAGCAAAGCAGGCTAATGAAAATTCGCCTGCCTTGCCCCTTGTACTGTGTGCCACCACCAGTTTGGATTGCATCCTGTGGTCCAGCGATGGGTGGTGGGGGATTGGCCAGGATATGCAGGTTGTGTGTTCCATATTCTGTTCCATTTTGCGATTGGCTCAGTCGTCAGTGCATCGTAGCTTGGATTATTGGCCTTGCCCATCGCTTGCTTTGTGTTAGTCGGTTGACATAGTGAGTGGATGTGCAGTGGATGGTGAAGATGCCGTCTGGTGGGTGGCAGGAGGGCGACGGGTGGTGCTGGTGAATGACGAGTTTAATGTTCAAAAGCCACAAAACGATTGCAATGTGGTTCAGGCCAATGGTAAAATATTTTAAGCGTCAAATTTTTTATCTGCAATTTATTAACTTTAAATACGGATGATTCTCTCTTTCCTGCACCCCATTCGATTATGAATTGTTTCCAAATCCGAAGTGCGCGCCAAAGTATCGCAGAGTCGGCAGAGTGCTGTAAAACGCGCATAAGAATAAAAATTCGGTATTTCAGATTTCGCGCGCAATTGCAATAAAATTACAGTTTCATACTTGCCAGCTTCTGCGAGGTGACATACCGATTACTTATCGGTATGTTACCTCGCAGATGCTCAAGAGTATAAGTAATTTAAGTCGCCGTTCCATGTGAATGTCATATCGCAGAAGCTGATATTTTTGAAACTGAAATTTGAATTGCACTGCTTGCAATTCCGCGCGAAATTTCGAATTTTGGATATTGATTGCCAACATTTTCTTATTTTTATAACCCTGGTGGAACCCTGGCCACCAAAATTTGTTTTGAAGGGTTCTCTCTCCGCTCATTTTTGTAATTATTCAACATTTCCGTTTCTTTATTAATGGTGGGTCGAGTGGGTTGAGTAAAGTGAACTTATTCAGTTCAGAGAAAGAGAGAGAGAGGGAGAGTGCGATAGGCTAGCCAAGCGATAGATGGATATTCAAAGAAAACTATAATTTTAACCTTTTATTTAATAACTTTTACTATTTATTGTAATTCATACACTTTTTTTTGTTTTTACTTAAATACGTTCTTGTCTGCTATCATATTTAATATTAAAGTATTTTATGTGTGTTGTGTTTTATTTTGAGCTTATAAATTATTAACACTATGCGCGGGAAATCAATCGGATGATCGGTTTGATTGTTTTTCTTTCGATTTCTTTACAAAGTAGATTACAAAACGTATATGTAGATCTGTGCGGGAGGGGTTTCGTTCCTTAAAAATGGATGCCTTTGATTTACAAAGCGGCGTTTACGAATACATATGTATTTTATGTATGTGTATATTTGAGTGCATATGCTTATGCCATTGTGGTGGTAGAGGAGGGGAGGGATACGGTCTACTGGTTGGGTAGGGAATGGGCTGATGTGGGAGGGGGTGTGCATAACTATGAGATAGAGGAACAGGTGCAAATGCCTGCTATACAAATATAAATTGCCTACTAGAACACTTAGGACTACAACTAATGTTCATCTTCATTTTTTTTTTATAAAATAACATTAAAAATTTTGGTACAGTCATCGGTCATCGGTCTTCGGCTCTCGATAGATCGATATTATCAATACTACTAATTGCAAACGTTGCATTACAATCTACATCTGAGGACTGAGAGGGCTGTGGCAGCAGATGGCAGCTGTGGAATACGTCTTGCATCTGCGGATGGTCCACAGCCCCTGGACATCCATCTCCATCTAATGCTGTTGGTTTGTTTGTTTGGTTACTTCTGCTTATTTACAATACTCTCTTAGCCAGGTAGGCTTGCACTTTTGATTATATTCCGTTCAATACATACTTAAATAATAACATAATAATAGGTAATAGGTAATAATAGCAGATATTGCCTCAAATGCTTTGTAAGCTTTGTCGTATTCGATTACTTAACTTGAAATTAATCGTAAATCTCGAAATAATAATATCAATATCAATAAATACATACATAATATCATACAATCGGGAGTCGGGAGTAGGGAATAGGAACTAAAAGCACCAGCAAATCGTATTCTTTGCTCAAACGAAATAAAATTATAATCCTCGTAAATTAAATATTGTCTTTAGGGCTATAAACAAAAACCAAATAATCGGTTAAGAATTCACATATTGCATTTCGATTCTCTTCACAGTTTTCAAGTCCGCAGC
Organism: Drosophila algonquin; assembly: GCA_035041765.1. Taxonomy (NCBI): domain Eukaryota; kingdom Metazoa; phylum Arthropoda; class Insecta; order Diptera; family Drosophilidae; genus Drosophila; species Drosophila algonquin. The sequence goes on from JAWNKY010003561.1 coordinate 2,585,733, forward strand.
GGCGGCAGAGTGGCGTGAGTGGCATGTGGGCATGTCGCAGTCGGTGGCGGTGGCGGATGCGAATGGGAGCCGTGCATCTGCATCTGCATCTGCGTCTGGAGCTGACGCTTGGCCCGATAGCGCTTCAGCTTCCGCTTGGCCATAAAGAGAGGGCCGGGCTTAAAGCTGAGCTCCCGACAGGCCATGTGGTGCACCTGACCTGGACCTGCACCTGGGCCTGCCAGATTCTGCTCCTGGTCGAGCTCGAAAGGCGGGAAGTATATTGGATTGGCAGCCCCAGTTGCCCAATCCCGCCACATGTTTCAATCCTGCCCTGCCCCGCCATTCAGTTGCGTCAAGGGCGGTCCCGTGGCGGCCATCTCTCGCCGTTGCTCCAGTGAGAGGGAGAGGGACATTCCTTGTCCCGCAAAGTCGTCGTCCATGGACGAGGACTGCTTAGAGCCAACCGACTTGCAGTCCTCATCCATTGTCACTCCCAGATGATGCATGGCAGCCGCTGCATGGTGTCGTTCTGCCGGCGGCAGAAGATTCAGCATGCTCAATGGCAATCCCGGGAAGCCAGCAGAAAAGTCTGGGTAAAATCCCTGCGGATTGAAGGGATTGAACAGGGCATTGGGACCACCCAACAGATCAGGCTCCGAGCTGCCGCTTCGGGGCCCGCCAGGAGGACCCAGTGGCAGTCCCAGCTCCAAATCAAGTGGCCCCAAGGAACCCAGGTCACTGGGATGTGGCATGGGGGGACCATTTCCACTGGACGAGCCGCTGTGGGGACCATTGCCATTGCCCGAACTACCCGAGGTGTTGTTGCTCGTAGATCCCTTCTCCTTGTCCTTTTCTTTGCGGTCCTTGTTCTTCTCGCTCTTGCTGGAGCTGCCGCCGCCTCCGTTCCCCCCACTGATGCCCATCTGGAGCATTTCAATAGGGGGCCCGCTGATGCAATCCTTGCGGAGCTGCTCCAGCTTCAAGCTCTTTCCGTACTTGCCCCGGACATACATCAGCAGAGAGTTGTATGGTATGCCAAAGATGCGTGAGGCCTGCGAGGTGGTCATCTTCTTGTTCCACACGTGCTGAAGGGCCTCCGTTAGCTCTGTGTTGGTCCACGAACGAGGTGGTCCGCCCCGTGGTGCCGAATGCTGTCCCTTGGGTCGTGGCACTGCAAATGCAAAATGCGATAATGTCGATTAGACCAATGTCTTGCTTGGAAGGGATGGCGGTAAGGGAAATGAAGGGGAGGGACGGTTAAGGGCGCCACTAACACACACACACAGGCATGTGCAAATAGCGAAGCTTATCTTGTAGCTTAAATCTGCTAATGTTTCAATCTTTTGGCTCCATATGCTGCCTAGACAAGTCCGCTGAAAAGTCGCCCATTGTCTGACGATGTCTGCTACAACTCCAGTCCCGCATTCAGCTCGTACTCGTACTCGTACACACCCTGCTATGGTTTGTTCTTCGTGTGGCACCTACTCGCACAAAGAGCGATCACCTGGCAAACCGAAAACAAAAACAAAGGGAGAGAGCGGCAAACACTGCAAGCGCTGCGGTGGTTCCCATCCTGACCCGGCACAGGCCCCGGTCCCAGCCCCTTCTCCTGGCCGGCCTTCCTTCTATATGCAAATTACGACTATGCATCGACTGTGGCGTCACATGCACCGCTAAAACTCAATTTAGATCCCCCAGATATCGACTTGCAACAGCAACATCAGCATCAGCAACAGCACCGCCAACAAAGCCACAGGTTCCTTTCATGACTCTGTCGCTGGCTGTGTGACAATGGCCGCCCGAAGAGATCGACGCGAAAAAAGAGCAGAATGGATGGGCGGCAGATGAAGACAAGTTGAGGCTGAGTGTGTGGCTTCAACTGGCAAGCAGTACTCGTAATTCGCAGGGTAATTCCGTCTGATCATATTAATTTTCCTTCAATTTCGATTTTGAAATATTTCTGTTTTTTCCCGCTTTTTCGTTGACCTCTTTATGCCTCTCCACTGCAGTGGAATCTTAGGATTTTCCAGTGAATTTAGCTATTAGTAAGAGCTAGTACCAATACACACAGTAAATAGTCGCAGCAGCGACTATTGGTTCTTTTAAAATGTAGTCTTTCTATCGAAGTTCAGCCAGAGACAGCCTCCTGTTGGCTGTTGTTTGAATTTGGTACAAAATCGCGTTTCACAGACGGAGAACCCTTAAAAAAATCACCAAATAAACAAATGAATGTGAACAAATCAGTTAATCACACCCACACGGATGCAGGGAGGGCCGTCGAAGAGGAGATGGAGAGCGAAATGGAGACAACGTGGGGAGGGAGGGAGTCGATTGGTTGCATCGACCCCGCCAGTGGGGGCCTCAGCTTCAGCTCCTCTCTAGCTCTAGATTGGTATCATTGCTACAGTGAAACTGGTTTGCAGATTTGCAATAAAGAATATCGTGCTATACGGCAGATTTGCGTTTTGTTTACTGTCTTACATTGTTGTAATGGCTTTTGTAAGAAGATAAAAGATAAGATACCATTGAAAAGCGAAAATCTTCCAAGCTCCTCAGTACTCTCTGGTATGCGGAACATACATACATATGATCACGATTTTGGCTTTGTTAGTACTTCTATTGATGGGCTGGCTATTGACCAGAAAATGAAGCAATTATCTCTAGCGTGTATGAGACTTTGACCTCTTCCAAGCACCGCATGTATAAAAGTACCATTTCCCCTTTCAATCATGCCAAGCGAATGCTTGATAGAGCTTAAGCCGGCGCCTGCACATGCTCGAGAGCTTCAGCATCCCACACGAGAGGCTTCATACATGAAACAAGCTAATAGCCAGCACTTAGCCCCTCAACGACATACAACTGTCAAATAAACTGTCAGGGAAAAAAGCTCACATGCAGATTAAAATATCGACCCCTTCTTTCCGTTCCTGCACTTCCCGCTTGTCAATCACTTGGCACTTGGCAATCACGGGAGATAATTGATTTCTGAACCACATTTATGAATTGTAGAGTTATGGCCATTACAACAGGTACACGGAAAACTTCATTGCTTTCTGAGGTTTCACTTGCATCACATCGTCCGTCCGCAGGTGAACAAAGTTGAAAAACGATAGAAACATAGTCTGGAGATGGAGAGTCTTGAGTCTTTACCTTACCTTTCTGACTCGCTCGCCCATTTGTCAATCAGACAAAGCGACGTTTACGTTTACGCTTGCGCTTTCGCGTTTACGTTTACGATATGCATAGGTGCACATGTTGCCCCATTGAAGAAACCAATAAAGAAACAAACAAACACAATTTCTTGAACGATCCAGCGATCCAGCGATTGCAGTGAGCGCACAGGAAAACCACAAAAACAAATTTGCCGCCTCACATGAGCGCACGAGTGATCACTGATCAGTGATCGCATCTGGAACGATCTGGGGCGAGATGGAGGATGTGGGTATGGGTATGAGCGACAGGAATGTGCATAGAATATGCCCTCTAGTGCAAATCAGAGGGTACTCACTCGTATTCGTGTTCTTGGTAAAAGGTTTGTGGGATAATGGAATATCAGCGAATATTTGTTCTTTCGCTACAGAAAATCCTTATGTAACTTAATCGGCCACAATTTAGCCACTTTTAAACCGGTTATGACCCTTTCTATTTACTCTTCAATTACTCACAATCGATCTGGACCTGAATACCGAAGAGAGAAGAGCAACAGGAACCAAAGTGTTTTCTTATTGCCCCAAGCTCGAATACGTGCACCAAAGTGCAGCAGATCGAATGTGGGGGAGGGGTACAGCTTACTGGGTAAAGGGTATAGGGTACAGGAAAGCAGCAGCGAAAGATCAATCAGTCAGGTGTGAACTATTGCAACAAGGCACGGAACCCGAACCCGAGCCCCAACGCGAATCGTTCGCTCTACGAATGCCATGCCCCATGCCCCAACGTGATCGACGCCGCCAATCATGTGGAAATTAATTCGAATCTTTCTCGCTGCAGCGTAGTAGTGTAGTGTCTGCTCTGTATTGTCTACTGTCTACTGTTTGCTGTTTCTCCCGTTTCAGGCGTTCGTAATTGTCTCTCTCTGGGGTTAATTAGTTGTTTGCTCAGATCGGGGAAAGTTCATTCTTGTACAATTATGTGCAAAAGCTACTTACTTTTCTTCTTGAGGAACGGCGGTGGTCCGCCGGGCATGTCCCGTGGATCGCTCATCTCCATAAGCGGATTATAGAGCTTGCCGGGATCGATTCCGGGCGGAAAGAGGCCGAGTGGGGAGTCCAGGCCAAACACTGCGGGGAAGAGGGTATTGGTATTGTTAGTAAAAGCCAGTATTGATTACAAATTCAAATGAGTCCAAAGAACGAGTGCACTTGGCCCTGTCTTGTCTTTTACATAAGAGTTATTGCAACTGAGGAAAATCTCGCGTAAGCGTAAGCGGTTTATTTTCCGGCTCACTGATTAGCCAGGCGAACAATGCGACCGCCAACGCACTCAGGATCCCAACGCAGAGGATCCCAATGGATGGTAAACAATAGTACGTCGTTATCCCATTATTATTTTACGCTTGGAGTACACTTCTACACATGAGTGAAACAATTGAAGCTCTGATGAGGCGCCAACGGCAGCTGAAAGCTGAAGGATAACCAAGCAAGTTGGCCGTGCCGCAAGAGGCAACGCAAAATATTGACATTGTGTTGAATGATTTCATAAGTCGCGCCGTGGATTCCAGAACGCAAACAGACAAACCAGCACTGAAGGAGCAGAAAGAACGGGAAACGGGACGAAGACAATACAAGAGCAGGAGCATGTGAATAAGGGGATGGATGGATGGATGTATCTGTGTCTGGAGGATGTGTTGTATCTGCACCATAATGACACAAATAACGAGCGCACATTGTTTGGCTCTGTTTTCTGAAGTAGACATTACAACACGCCGTTCCACGTATACGTAATATTCGTAATTCCTTCGTTTTTTCTCCATTTCTTTTGACGGCGTGCAGAATTAGTGGATTTCCTCTCATATTTTTGAAGGGGTCTAGAACAGATAGACTTCATGCCTTCTTGCATCCTTGCCGCCTCCTTGCCGTCCCCCACACGTCAGAAGCTATTAGTTCAATGATTTTCACGCCGAAAATATTTCACCAGAAAAAATAAATCACATTCCCCATACGAGTGAGAAACGGTGGTAAGTCTCTTCTTGGGCTGTGGCTGTCTGCAAGTCTCCTGTTTTGTTCCTGACCTCGGGAGGGGAGAAAGGAAAGCAATAAAGCAAGTTCCATGAGGTTGTATGGGCTGGGTCGTATGGAAGAAAGCAACCAAGAGGTGGTCACATATTTGAATGGAATCTCCAAGAAATCCCGCTCTACAAAAGTACGAGTACTTCAAGCTACCAATTTACAGGGTAAGAAGAAGTCCATGCCACGACTATAACAAGAGTTTCCACAGTCCTTTGCATTTACGTCTGACTTGGCTGTATCCTTGTGCCTGGATCCTTCATTGCCTGCAGCCTGTTTATGCAGTAGTTAGCGATTTGCTCGCATACGACGCGACTTCAGTGCGACTTCAGTGCACCTCCACCTCCTCCACCTCCCTGCTGGCTACTACCCTTTCCACCACACAGTCCCTGATATGTTGCCTGAAATTTTTGTCGCATTAAAAGGTATTGCGCTTCCTGCCTTCCTCACTTCCACTTGGCATTTTCGTACAATTTTTCATATTTTTGTGCCTTAATTTATTTTATATCCTGTGTGCGCGCGTCCCGCCTGCATTCTCCTTGCTGCTGCTGCCTTCACAGCCCAGGTGAAGGTCCTGGGCTTCTGCTGCTGCTTCTAGCATGGTCTGGGTCTGGGTCTCCGTCTCCCCAAACGGATATTATTAATATGAATATCGCGCGACTTATATGCAAAAGTAGAATAAGGGAAGCCCAACCACGAGATGTCATTTTCTTTCTAGTCGCCTTCTACCTTCTACTCGTCGTCCCCTCCCCTTCTGGCCTTCGTATTCTTATTTATGCCACCGACGCTGCCAAAGTTGTTTGCCAAAAGGTTTAACTTGTGCGCTCCGGCATACTTTAAACACAACACATGGGAAGGGGAGGCGCAGGGGCCGTGGCAGGTTGGCAACTTAAAAGTCATTTCGCTAAACGTCTGCTGACAGTTTGAACCCGGTCTACAAGAAGTCTTCTCCTCACATGTTGCAAGAGACACAACATAAATTTCTTGCGCTTTCTGCACGCAATGTCAGAACCCTACCCCACTGCCCACTCCCCACTCCCCTTCCTGTCGCGAGGCTCACCTTTGCACCTCAATTTGTGGCTATGTGCGCGTCGCCTGACTCTCCCCATGACATAAATATAAAAAAATCATATAAAACGCAATTGAATTTATTTCGACTGCACTCCCAGCATGGGACTCCAACTCCGCCGCAAATGCTTTTCCACTTTCCCACTTTCCTATTTCGAAGTCTACCCTCAGACAGACCCTGCATGCATGGATATATGGGGATATGGGGGAGGGGCTAAACTGTCAAATTATTGGGAGCACATTGCCATGCTATTGCTTTTCAATATTTCTTATTCTCATGAGCTGTCTACTGTGCAAACTTTTTATGACTTAATTAGTCGCGGGAATGGTCTTCTGCCCCTACCTGAGTCAATCGTGTGTTGTAGGAGGCTTTAAGATCTTAAAGCCAGCAGCTAGAACCATTTCGAAGCTCTGAACAGGTGAAATAAATAAGCCTCAAAAGAGGAAGAGGGGGACTCAAAGGTGAGAGGAGAGGAACCTTAATGTGCTTAGAGGAGCTTTGCAACAAGAGGACTTCTCCAAGGATACTCGTCTCTTGAAGACTCTTTGATGTTGCACAGAGGCCACATGTTGCATTCCACTTCAACCTCGGGAGGAGTGTCCAAAGGGACGTACAAGCATATTGGAAGGAAAGGAGACTTCTGGGCACTTTCTGGGGAAGTTTATCGGGCGACGCGTGGATTCTTTGTACTGACTGTTGACTTTTGAGGAATGGTCTGCCGAAGAGTGGGGGACCTATCCTTATTGAGGACTTCCGCTGGAATGCACTTGCCACCTAAGGAGTGCAGTATGGTACATACCTGGCCTGACCGATAACCCAGTGACCTTTTTGGACTCGAAACGGATGAAGCTAAACGTAATCAAATCTTGTACTCACTGTGTGGCGGCGTCAGCGTCATCGCGGAGGACATGCCGGGAAAAGGAAGCGGCGATGGCGGATGCGTGTGCGGATGTCCCTCCTGCTGATTGAAGTGTCCGGGCAGACTCATCGGTGAGGACGGGCCAAACTCCTTGGCAAAGTCTTTGCCAAACTCCTTGCCAAGTTCCTTGCTCAGGCGGTTCATGCTCTCCTCCAGGCGTTCATGGGGCGCCTGTCCAGGACATCCGGTTCCGGGGCCGCCACTGCTGCCGGGTGGCCCCCCGTTGGGTCCCCCGAAAGGGGACATGCCCATGGGCCCCAACATGCTGTTGGCAAAAGCGTTGTGATCACGTGGATCTCGCGGGTCTCGTTGGTGCATGGCTGCTGCCGCTGCTGCCGCCGCCAGTGACATCTCCATCTGGTGCTCCATGTGATGGAAGGGATGCTCACCAGCACCGGCAGCAGCCACGGCGGCTGCGGCGGCGGCATGCATCTGAGCCTCCAGCGCCTCCATGTGGCAGGGCGGGCTGTCCGGAAGTCCTGGCGGTCTCATGCCAGGCGGAGGGAAACTCAATAGTCCGGTGCCCCCCGCAGAGCAGCTGGTGGGGGTGTGAATTGGCGTGGACGAGGAATTGGGATTGGCATTCAGCTGTCTGATGTCCTTTAGGGAAAGCATTATCCGTTGGTTGTTGTCCTGGAGTTTGCTGCTATTGTTGTTGTTATTGTTATTGTTGTTCGATTCACAATCGGATGAGTGGGTGGTGTGGCTGATGTCCTTGTCTTTTTTAGTGGTGCAGAGGTCCTCGGGTCCATCGCTGGGGCAGGGGGAGGGGATTGGCGACATGGCGGCCGCATTAGCGGCAGCCACAGCCGCCTGGCGCCTCAGCTCGTTCGTCGTGTGTATAAGCTCTTCTATGTCCTGTTCTTCCTCATCTTCGTCCTGATCCTGATCCTGGTCCTCTTCCTCCTCTTCCTCCAGCTCCTGCTGGTGCTGGTGGCTCTCGTTGAGATTCAGAGGTTGCTCACTGTCTTCGGGCTTAGGTTGATTCTCCTTGGGCTGCTCTGCGGACGCCTCTGAAGCCTGTAAGGAGTCCTGTTGGGCCTGAACCGATGCTGATCCGTCGTCCTCCTCTCCCCGCTCCATCCTCTCGAGCAGCTCGTGCTTGATCACAGTTTGCAGTGTTTCCGCCTCGGGCTTGTTCAGGGCAAAGTCGTGCGGGACATCGCCTGACCGGCGGCGGGGCCGCGCTTGCTTGCGTCTTGGCATCGGTGAACTCCCACCTAGCTCCTGGTCGCTCTCTAGCTCGCGATCGCGATCGCACTCCTGCTCCCTCTTCCGACGCAGACTTAGCGCCGCCATCGAGCTCGCGGGGCTGCCAAAGAGGTGTTGTCTGGAGGGCATTATCAGTTTTCCAGCTGTCGTTGCCTGAGATGCTCGCACCATCGATGGCGACTCCTCCTCAAAGCTAGAGGAGAGCATCGATGCATCCAGCAGACCAAAATCATCGGGCGACGCGGCTGGCGTGGGTGTGTGCTCCGGAACGGAGCTCTCGACGAGTCCCCGCACTTGCAGCGATTCTCCAGCCTGGATCAGTGTCTGGAGCCGTTGCTGGGGCACGCTGATCTCGCCGCGGTACATGAAGTCCACAATAGCCTGGACCACCCAGCCGCGGAAGTCCTTGAGCACAATCACAGGGTGCTTGCAGGGCGTCTCGGCGAACACGCGCTGGAAGAAGGGTGAGCAGGCGGACAGGACCATTTTGTGGGCCCGGATCGAGGTCTCTGCACAGACCAATGTCACGTCGACCAACGTTTTAGTCTGCAGTAGGGCATCGAAGGCCCTCAGGATGTGATTCTGATGGTTGTTCCAGCGCAGACTGTAGTGATCCTGTGGTGCAGTTGCTACGATGGCTCCACCGGCTGCCCCACCGCCTGAAGTGGGGGTGGCCGGTGGACTATGGCCTGCTGGAGCTGTGTGTGTCGCCAGGTCTGCTCCAGTGGCCGTTTGACATGTTGTCATATTTAGGGGCAGGGGGGCGGCGTGGGCGGCGTTGTGGGGGGTGTGGAATGCATTGGGCCGTGATCGCTGGCGCTGGTCGGGGTCTTGGCCAGCAATGGGAGGGGCAGCGGTAAAGTCGCCACCTGGCGTCCAAAGTCGTTCATGTGGCGCGACGTCAGTTTGCGGCGTTTAATCAACTCCTCGGCGTCCTTTAACATTCCCCGCTCCAGTCACGTGCAAAGCTGCGCTCCGCTTCTCTGTAAATGGATAGAAAGAGAGAGGGGGTATTAGCCGAGAGACGAATAAGCAGAGCTTAAGGATAATGCCAGGATAAGGCGTGCTCGTATTCTCGTAATGTATTCGTATTCATGACATATGCTGTGGGGCATGGCGTCGCATACTCGTTTCTGTGGGGCAATATGTGTGATAATATGTTAATGAGTCGCGGCATATATCATATTTTTTCGCTTGGAAACATAAGGCAACAAAGAGGCTACACGCAGCAGGCAGGAGGCAGCAGGCAAAGCAAAACAAAAGCTAAGGGCCAGACAATCACAGTTGCTACGTGTCGTGGCGTATATCCTTGAGGATATCACATGCAGATGTGTGATGTGTGATAATGGCTCTCCTCTCCCATTCTCATCTCCTGCCTGCATGACTCTCTTGTCTCTTCATTGAGTCTGTCCTGATTTTGTTTCTGTTTAACTCTACAGTGGCCTGAATCGTATTTATTCACTGAAAATCCCAACACATCGGAATAATAAAGGATATTTTGGTCACACTGGCTCACTTTCATTCCTATCTCCAAAAAGGGTTAATGGAATACAGATCCTTCATTTATTCATTCATGCATTCCTTCATTCATTCACTGTCTCTTAACTCGCTCCCACAGTGCAGTCGGGTGAGCTTTTCGCACATCTCAGTGCGTGGCATCTAATTAATTCAGCAACTGTATGTTCCCCTTCCCGTTCCCGGGGTGCTCCTGCGTGTGTGAATTTTTAAAAGAGTCACCAGCTGCCTGACTGACTTCGCTGACAGACACGGGGGTCCGCGTAGGAAACTTCCGAATCCCATCCTCCTCCCACCGACTTCTTGATGCAAAATTAAAAAACTTTACTAGAAGCGTAAGCAAAATAAACATTTTTATTTGCCGTAGCTGCTGCATCTTCGCCCGTTGGGGTAGCGGTTAAGCGGTTGGAGGTTGCTGCTGCTGGAAGCCGCATATTAACACATGCTTCTGGGGCCAGGAGCTACAGCTACAGCTAAAGCTGGAGCAGAAGAAGGGCCAAAGCCAAAGCCACAGTCAGAACCAGAACCAGAACCAGAGCGAAAGGATAACCACGCTCGAGTGCAACAATGTGCAATTAGCAGGGAACTGCTGCTCGGCTTTCGCTGCCTTCGCCTTCGCCTTCTTGGGTTTCGGTTCCTCCACTTTTTTGGCCCGGCCCGTATCTCATTTGCGGTTCTCGGCAGCTGAGACAACATTTTTATTTATTTATTTTACTTTTCTCTCGAGTGGTGCGACAGGTAAAAGCAAGTTAGTGGAACGCCAGGAGAAGAAGAGAAGCATTCGAGTTTTTTAATTAATTGTAAAGTAAGGCGGACGGTTTGGCTGGTTCCTGGCCGAATTTAATGTCAAAATTAAACAGGCGACATGAATCACCATATTCCGATTCCACTTTCGCTAATATCCTCTCAGTTAATATACCACTTACTAGTTTTTGCAGTTTTAAGTGAATATCCGTAGGATTCTCATTCAAACTCAAATATCATATTCCTATTCCACTTTCCCTAATATCCTCTCAGTTTACATAACACTTACTAGTTTTTGCCGTTTTAAGTGAATATCCGTAGGATTCTCTTTCGAACTCTGATCAATGCTCAATTGTCACATCCACTTAATAGTTTTTTAGAACTTAAACAGTTTGCACTTCAATTCTCACAATCGTTGATCCGAGAGTAAAAGCAACATCCTTAACTCAAATCAAATCCTGCGTATAAACAAACACAACACACATGGGGACAAACGATTTCACGCGTGTGCGGAATCTCCGGTTAACAAGCCTCTGCGCCCTCTGCGATCTCGTAACGCGTGTCCTCGTCGAGGGTTTGCAACAAACTGAATATGAGGTCTATGCAAATATGTTAATGCGCAGCAAGTTTCACCTATGACAGACAAGGCCTGCCCTCACCACACACCACACACCACACCACGCAGAACCCCGCACACACATGCAACCCCGAAACACCACCAGCTACCACTGCTCATACATATGTACATACATATGTATGTACTTCTGTCTGTCTGTGTGCGTGTGGGCAGGAGCAGGATCAGTTGAGATTTGCTCTCAAATTGCCCCTCGCTCGACCTGCCATAAAATTTCCATCTTTTTCGGCCTTGCAGGTGATAATCAGGTGCGTGATCATGTATATTGACACACACACACAAACACACCCAGTGTAATAACAACAACAAATAAACAGAAACAGAACAAAGACGGACCGAACCAGACACGGAATAGGTAGATGATAGGATAGAATAGACAGAATATTTATTCCTTAATGGCCGCTGACAGGTCTAGTTGTGGCCCATTTGCAAGGCTATATGATACAAACTATATATGTGTATGATTCTGCCGATCCTTCAATTTGGCCATCAATTTTCGCGGAATTACGGTTGGGTTTCGCTTGAAATATTTCGCATGTGTTTTTTTTTAAGACAGACAGGTTTTTAACAGGCACTTGTAACACTCAAACACACACTTTTGGCCAAGAAGTGCATTGTTCGTTGACGGGTTAGTGATTTTCTCACTCGTTCGATTCTGAATTTTTTATCAGTTTTAAATGTTTCAAAGTGCTTAAAACTAGATATACTAGATTGGATGCAATTTCATTTCAGTTTGGCAATAACGGCAATTGTACTTGTTAACCGTTGGGTGTACGACTTTAAAACACATTTGTTTCGAGTAAAAACTGCAGACACTTGTAATCAGCAAGAATCCCTTTAACATGCCTAGTCCTTACATTGAAGTTCTTCAAATCACTTGTAAACGATCGCGCATTATAAATCACTTATAAGTTATAACAATATATGTATTTAGCGTCATCTAGCGTGTCCCATGCAAGGCACGTGACGTCTCATGCAATACGTTGAACATACATTTTGAATCAACTCGATTATTAGATTGTATCGGCGTCGGCGTTATAGACGGATTTTAAACATCGTAACGGTGCGCGGTTGGCTGCGACCTGCGAGGTGTTAACGGGTAGTGGAAACGGCTAACCTAACGTACGAGTACGAGTATGGTATGTGTTGGCGCCGTGTGGGTCGTCGCGTGTAGATTCGAACCGTTCAAACGTCACGAAGCGACTAATTCAAATGATGTCGGCCGGGCCCGAAACACACAGTAACGTCGCAGCAAACAGAAGCAGCAGCAGCAGAGGCGGCGGTGGCGGCAGCGCCAGTACACACTCGCCACTCCCCACTGCCACCCCCAATTGCCACGCCCCTAGCCCAGCCCGCGTATGTTGCAGTCGCCCACGTACGCGCACACGTATGAGCAGCGGGCCACAAACAGTAAAAGCTTGCGAAACACATGAGGAGGATGCTACGTTCGGCAGGACGAAGCCAGTCCGGTCGGTCGGTCGGTCGGTCGGATCGGGCAACGACGAAGCGGGCAGACAGCAACTGCAGCAGCGACGTCGACGTCTTTACTCCTTCGTCATATAAAATATATGTATATTTTTTCCCTTATCACAACAACAACAACAACAACAGCAGCAGCAGCACGAGGAGCAGCAGGGACAAGCAGGGAAGAGCCAGCAAGGATGTCCTCGCACGTCACGTACACCGAAAAAAATTTATTATACATATATATATATGTGTATACGAAATACATCTGCATACACATGCGTACCCGAACCCGAAGGCCAAAGGACGAAAGCCGAACGAGACTGAAACGAACGGAAGCAGCACGAAGTGCACAAAAAGAGCACGAAAGAGCGAATCCCATACACACACACACATACACACATGTGGAGGCTGCCGGTCGTAAAGAGTAATAGCCACCACCAGGACACAACAACAACAACAACAACAATAATAACTGGAAGGACACCCACCCAGCAGCGACCACCACCCACCACCACCACCACTGGTGCTGTTGTTACTGTTGTTTTTGGCCCACATGGAGTTTACTCACTCGCAGTTGTCACACGTTGGCCGCCAACTGCGCGTGAGTGTAACATTTTTTAACGGGCCCCCGGACGCCCCCCAAGAACGTCAGCGTCGAAGTCGCGTCTCTGCTGCTGTCGCTGCTGGCGTCAACATATCCCTTTGCTGCCAGCTTATGGAAATTTCGAAAAGCTGCGAGTTGAGTTTTTCCCGTTGCTTCCGAATGCACAGGGGAAAATTGTTAGGAGAGAGAGAGTAAGCAGAATGTGTTGGAAAGAAGGAGAGCCGCAATCGGAAAGAGATAAAGAGAGAGAAAGAAAGAAAGAAAGTGGGAGGGGGAGAGAGATAGATAGATAGAGACCTAAACAACGTACGTGGAGAGGGTGTATCTATGTACGTATGTATGCATGTATGTATGTGTATGTGTGCTGCCCTCACACATGCACAACTCTTCTACTCATCAGTCTGGGGAAAACAGCAGCAGCGCAGCAGCGCAGCTTTTTTAAGCTTTTCCAGCTGTTGGAACTGCCAACTGGCAGCTCTGCTGTGCTGTTCTCTTGCTATCCTTGTCGCATGTGCTCAGTTTTTAATATGTTATCTATTTCGTGCCATGCATGCGAGCAGCGTTCTCTTACATAGAAGAGAAGTGGAGAAGTGTAGAGTCACCCCCCCCACCCCCAAAAAAAAAATCATATACACAACATATTGTACACACTTACATACTGTATATATTCGTGTATGTGCATACATACATACATATGTACATATGTCTCTCGCTCTCTGGCATGTGTGCGAAAGAGAAATGGAAAAAGTGTATGTACGCGAAGTTCGGAAAAACCAACCCCTAGCCAATCGCGATTTTCATCAAAAGCGGAGAAGCGGTTGTGGAAAATTCCACAGAGAAGGTGGAGGAGGGTGGGTCATATGAGCACGTTTTTGCAACATTTCGATTTGTTGGCGCAAATCTCTCACCCACCAATACAGGAATACATAGGACAGGATACGGCACATAGGATATACGTATGTATGTATGTCCATACACATACGCCCACATATGTGGAAGGATGGATGGATTAGTCGAGGTCAGCAGTGTGTTGGCAGCCGAAGCCAGACATTGGTCGAAGCGTTGTGTTCCCACAAGTGAGAAGGGTGTACATACGTACATACACATGTACGAGTTTTAGAAAGATGGAGGGAAACAGAAAGTGCATCTCAGAATGCATCTCTGCAAATATGTACAAATGATGTGGTTAAAGCCGAGATTGACTGAAAAATACTTTGCCGTAAGGAATATACGACGTCTAAGCCTAACAGGGATTCATTTCTGGGTTCTGTGTGTAACTTTTGCAGCCTATTTTCCGCGCTTTTGTTTGCCTCTGCTTTTGCATTGAGCGTTTTTTCTTTTCTTTTTCAGTTCATTTGCATATTATGATTTGTTTGCCTGCGCTTTGTTTCCAGCGTTCCCTTTTCGCCATAAATTTTAATTGTCTTTCTTCGATTTTTATTTTACGCTTTTATTTAGCTGGCAACGGCAGCTCTGCCGGAAAGTTGGCAGAGCAGACAGCGACAGCGAGGTTCTGCTACTGTGGCGCCCGGCTGCCATTTTAGCCTATGCTAAAGCAAGTGGCACCTTTGTCGTGTCTTAACTGCTCCGCTTATTCCTCATTCTCCACTTTCTCTGCTTAATTTCCGAACCTTCTGCTCTGAGCCCAACTTGCTCTTGAAGTCAAACAAAGCAAGTTTTAATATGTAACTTAGATTTGTACTTAGACTATAATATTTCCCCCACCCCCTAGTTTATGGAGAATGAAAAAAGCAGTATGGTAATTTATATGGAAGGAAATGTGTGGCAAGGATTTGTGTGTGCATTTCAATCAACTATAAAACTATCTGAAAAATGGTCCGCATATTTAATGAGCAGGAGGTACCTATATGTACATAAATAGACCCGCAAATCAGCTGGTGCGTATGTAGCTAACCAGACTCCAATTTTCAGATCAGATCGGATCGGATCAGAGCAATCTGTGGGGGTAGAAAGCGTACAATGAACGAAAAACTGAATCGAAACTGCACGCATGCGCGATTCGATTATGCAAATCCGGGAAACGCAAACTCAATGCAGTAGAGTGCTGCATTTCATATGCAAATGCAGTTCAAATGCAGACAAAGGACAAATAAAGGATACGTTTACACATTTTTTACACCTTCCAACAAAGCGTGGAGAGTGACTGACTGATAGAGAATGGAACTGATTCAAGGGGTTGGCCCTGTCTCCGTCTCCGTCTCCGTCCCCTGCCCCTGGTACCTCCTCCCTGGCTGCTGGATGAATGCACCTCTTTCAAAAGGGGTTCCAAGGGGATTTATTTCGAATTTATGCAAATTGGGTATTGGGTTTTCAACTATTTTGAATTTCAATTCGAGGGAGCGGTGTTCCCGTTCCCGTTGGTTCCGTTGTTGCCATACGCAGCGTGTGCCGTGTGCCGGCCGTGCTCGCTAAAGGTCTGCTCGCGACAGCGGCTGCTGCGTCTCTGTCTGTGCGGCTGGAAAGTCCGAGTGGAAATTTACATTTTCATTGCCCGAGCACGCTTTCCTCGCCTTCCACCCCTTCCGCGTACGTTTTCACAGCACACGTGCGCATGTCTTCGGCCCAGAACGCAGCTATATATATATATATGTATGTATTTTTTTTTTCGTATTTCGTATTTTCCCTGGCTGCTCAATTTTTCACGCTCGCGAAAATGAGCGCGCTTGAGAAGACGAACTGTGGTGGGTGGGGGTCTGGGGGAGGATGCGCCCTTTCTCTCTCTACATCTCGCTTCATATCTTTCTTCTCCCTCGTTATCCTTTAGATTTTCAAGCACATAGAGGGGTTGCAGTGAGTGGAGGAGTGGGAGGTGTGGGTGGCGCTTGTAGGTGCGCCCGTTTGTGATAAAGGGGTTCTTGACTCGCCTGATAATTATGAAATGTATGAAATTCTCTTTGTATGGGTTATATACGAGACCCACAGTGCTGGAAGGAGGATTATGATGAGGATGGGGAAAGGGAAAGGGTGACGAAGAAGCTTTCTGGTCTGCTTGCTACACGAGCCTCTCTATAGTGGTGGAGAGGGTGGGGGCGGTGCCGAGCAGGAGCCGCCATAATGGCCAACATTTACTAATTAAGAGCTCACAAGTTCCTCCATGTTGGCCATCCCCAGTCCGCTGGCCGTGGTCCGATGCCAGTGGCTGGCATCTGGGAGAAGCGTGTTTGAAGAGCTTCTAACTGCGAGTAACTTCTTTATCATTAAATGTGAAGATGGCCGGGGGGAAGGGAAGGGGAGACTGCTCTTGGGATTGGGTCATTATTAATGCATGTTAACGAGGTATCAGGTGGCCAGAGAAAGGCATCTGATGATTGGAGTATTGCAAGCTCGCATTCGCATCCAGAACTCTTTTGTAACACTAATGAGCGATTGTACTGACCAGTAATTCTATATACTTATGTATATCATCAAGTACATGTACATGTATATATCTGATATCACATGAGCTCTGTCTTGAAGATCAACCAACCCACCAAATGCAACTTTGAATCAGAAAACCTTGAAATATGAGACATATATTATTAGAAGTCTACTGATAAGAGCAAAAAATTAAAGAAAAGGAAGACAAAAATTAAGCCACGCACTTCTGTCAGACATTTTTCGTGCCACCCACTTCCCCACCTGCCGGAAAACTCAAAAGTCTGGTCAAAAGTTGACAAGGCAAAGACAAAAGCAAAAGCAAAGAAAAATTTCTATGGAAGAAAACGCATAAAAACAAAGCTCATAAAACAACAAAGAAATTACTGGGCGGACAGTGGGATAAAAACGCGAAAAAGAAAAAATAAAAATCAATGAGCTACAAGTGTAAATACAACTTGACCACAAGCGGAGGCGACACAGCTTGGGGCATGAATGAAGCGGAGGCAGGTTGGATGCGCGATGGCCGGCCACGTCCAGCAGTGGACCAGGAGCCCAGAAAGCAGCAGCAAGTTGCTTTGCAACGGCAAGAAAACTTGCGAGAAAAAGCTGCAAAGAGGACAAAAAAATTGAAGAAAAAACACGAGCCCGAGACAGAAAAAGCTAAAAAAATTAAATATGATTAAAAGAAAATAAAAAAGCAGGAGCAGGCAGCGCGAGGGAGACAGAGAAGGAGAATGAAATGAAGGAGGAAAGGAGGAAAGGAGAAAGGAAAAGAGGGCCCGAGAAAAGTTTGCCAAGAAATTCGCAGGGGATTCAAGAGCAACAAGCGAGCGGCAAGTGATCCAGTGAGGGGTGAAGGGCACCAGAAGGGAGGGTAATGGGAGTTTGGTCTGAGGCTGGGGCTGGGTCTGGGGTTAGGGCTGGCACTGCACTGATGCTGGTGCTGATGCAACGCAGGCACGTAGACCTACGAGGAGGTAAGGCAGAACCAACGAAAGGCGAAGGAAAAGTTTATGTCTGCCAGCGGTTGGCGGTGCTCCCGGTATTGGTCAAGTAGACGCACCATTGCCACCACATAAAATAGCAGGCAACAGGAACATGCATAACAAACGTCAACATCAGCGGTAGCGGCAGTGGCAGTGGCAAGGACAAAAGCAACACAAACTGCTCTGGCCGTCAACGCCATTTTCATTTTGCTACTGTTGACAATGTCAGCCTCCATGGCGAGCCTGGTTAGGACACGTTGGACACGGCTGTGAACCAGGCTGAAGGCTGAAATGGAAAATGACGAGAACAGAACAAAGGAAAGATGTCCAACAGCGTCCCGTTACCTTAATTGCATAACGTGCAACAAGGAACAGAGTTGCTGGAGAGTGTACTAGATCCACCATTTCATATTTTAAGAAACACCACGGTAGTTACTGGCTAGAGCAGATCTTCTGGACGATCGTTTAAGACCAATAAATGGGGTGTAACCTTTTCCACTTTGAGTTTTGTTAATGCAGTGCAGGATCTGTATCTTATTTAGAGGAATTTTCATTTTTCTCAATCTCTTCGCTGTGCCTCTGCCTCTGTCTTGTCAACTCAAAAATGTTGCAAGACAGTTGGCATAGCCGTTAAAGGCGTAACTTTCCTTCGTTGCTCTTTCGGTTGCTGTTTTTTGCTCGTTCGGTTTATTCATTAATATTGTTTACCAAAGCATTTTCCGTCCAAAGAGCAGCTGTCCCTGTCCTTGTCCGTGTCCAGGATTTATCCCTGGACGGCATCAACTTGAGAAACAGAAACCGTTGCCATGGCCATGGCCATGCCCATGCCCATCGGGTTGTCTTCGCCTCCGTTTTCCATTTGTATCCCCAGTCCCATTCCTTGGCCTGTCATGTCCGTCTTCCTCGTTTGTCTTAAGTTGAAATTTGAGCTCCAAAGACAATAGCCGAGTTTTTTAAATAACTTCCCGGAAGCTCAAAAAGCAAATAGCGATTTAGGGCTGGGTGGGGTTGGGGTTGGGGTGCACCAAGGGATACAAATACTCGTACGAGTATGTGGACAGTCCAGTTTTGGTGGTGGCTTTTCCTGAGCTTTCTTCGCTCTTCCATTTTGCCTCTACTTCAATTAATTTCTTCTGCTCAAGATATTCCACTTTCTTATTAGCCTTCTCCAGACATTCTTTGTGCTTCGTCTGGGTCCGAAAACGGGGGAAATTCCTGTCGGCTGGGATTGTAATTTTGAACTGTCGCTTTGTCGACTGCTCTCCTGGCGTCCAATCCTCCCCCACGTCTGTCTATCTTCATTAATGAGTTTGTCTCGTTTTTTTCATTTCGTTTCAGGACATGCTGCGCAGTACATGTGCCAACTTTTCAAGAAATAAAGGTAAGTGTATTTACTTTACTTCTTAATATTAGAGCAAGTATTTCCTTTTAATATCGTTTGAATCTTTGGTGCCAACCTATACTCACTTTCCCCCGCTTTCCCGCTTTCCCGCTCGACATTATCAGTTTAATAAACTTCTCAGCGTCCCAAAAGGGACCCAAGAAGTAGCCTCCAAGTCTTTGGTAAGGCTCGCTAATGCTGCTCCCACTACCATCACAACCCCTCACAGCCAACTCCCCTTTCCCCAAGAAACTCATTATGAGTCGACAAAGGAGCGAAAAGTGAAAGTCGCTCCCAGGACTCCCCAGACTCCTTAGAATGTGAGCCTGTTATAAAGGAAAAAGCTAAGACTTTTCGAAGGGGAGCGCACCTACGCAGACCCTTGCCGGGCGCCTAAGAGCCACCCGAAAGTTCTGCCAAGACTCTAGCGCAAGACGGCACCACAAGTGTTTTCCAACTCATCAGCGGATGCTTGGGAGGGAGGGACGATGAGTAGCGATTAGGTGGGCGGGGTAAGGGAATGGGTGTCTGTGCGTTAGTGGGGTCTACCATCGCTTTTCCCAACCATTTTTCAGCGACTGTCGCTGCGCACTCGCACTGGCACGAACTGGCACATACATACATACATTTAGAGGTACTCCCCTTTTCTCCGACCCCTCCCTCTCCCGTTTGCTCTTAAAAATCCTCGTGTTTCATCGTAGTCATCTATCTCGTTCCCGCGTATGTACCAAAGTTTTTCCACGAGCTGTGTTTTCCTTTTTTCCTCGTCTTTTCCACCCACACGAAAAAGTTCGCCGTTGTCGTTGTCGTTGCTGATTTCCCTCCGTTAGTACACACTCCGTTAGTAGATACACTTTAACATTTCTAAGTGTGCGTATCTGTGTATGAATATTATTGAATATTTGCGTATGTATGTGTGCCTGTTATATACAATACTTCTCTGCTCTGCTCATAGTTAAAAGAGTTATGCGCCCACCCATACGTCGCGGGGCCTTCTCGGACTCGATGCCACCTCCCCAATGGGGTCTGATGTTGTAAGCCCTTCCCTCCAATGGAGTGTGGAGAGAGTCCACTCCACATCCCTCTGCTTCGGATTGGAGTATAGGAAACTTGCACATGCAAAATAGCTTGGAGAACACTGGTTAGAGTGCGAGGGAATACAATTGAAAACCTTACGTTTATTACAGCGAGACCCTATAAGGGCGTTTGATATGTGACCATCTTTGGGCCTCTTGGGTTTCCTTTGGTCATTCTCAGACAATAACCCCAATCCCCCAGTTACGCAGTCAAACTCGATCATTACACATACAGCAAACCACATAAGAATTGCCATACTCCCACGCCCTTCCCTCACTCCGCTTTCCTTCCCTGTGCTCAAATGTGAACACGTCCAAGAGCGACAAGGGAAATCTTTCAGCTTTTCACACAATTGAATGACTTTTTCACACGCTTAAATTATAATTCCAGTTAGTTTCTTAATTCGGGTGCTGCCCAAGACGAACTGCGAGTAGGAGCATGCTTATACGAGCCGCATGAGTTACACATGAGCATACATTTCGGGGAGACTGTGAACTCTACAAAACTGCTGTCTTAGGCTAATTTAAATTTTCGTCTTCCCTTTAAGAAAGTTGACCAGGCCGTGACTTGAGCACTGGCTCATTAACTGTGGCACATAGTTTCGTGCTCAGCTCCCCCGGCCTCTTATCGCCGAGATAAAAATCGATTCGCGCGGTCGTCGCCACTACCACCACCACCGCCACAACAACTGACCAGCAACGCGGCGGGCAACTTTCCTAACTTAACCTTTATTGTCCGAAAGTTGTTCTTCGTATTACTCTGGAATTTTTTTCTTTTCTCCTACATTTTCTTGCACTTTTTCTCGCCTTGCCTTTTCTTCGGCGGGCGAAATATATTTTCGAGGTAAATTTACATTTAGCTGAGCGCCGTGCTGCGCTGCCTTTAAGGTTGGTCTGGTCATCCTCGACGTACTCCGGCGTCTCAGTCTCGGCCTCAGTCGCCGTCGCCGTCGTCCGCTTTAAACGATGGTTATCTTTGTCATAATATGCGCTGGGAATCACCTTAAAGTGATATTATCAGGGCCGGTTCCCCGTTCCCCGTTCTCCGGGTGATTCTCTCTGTCTGCTCGAATTTCTTTCCGCTTTGTTCGAGGGTGGAGGCGGAGGAGTTCTCCTGTATCTTCGTCGTCTTTCAGCTGGCTTCCTCTTGATTTGCGCTACTGTTGTGTGATTATAAAAATGTCTCTCTCTCCCTCTCCCGTCACTTTTATTGTGTTTTTGCTACATAGAGCTGGCTTCGGCTTCTATTGAGTCTTGTCTCTCTTTCACAAACATACAGTTAGTATTTTTCATGCGGACAATGGTCACTCATTGTTTTTAATTACATTTCGAGTTGTGTCTCCCAGATGCGTCTTTGAACGTTCGCACTGAGCCGCACTAGCAATTAAGATTTCACAGTTGCTGGCAAATGCAAAGATTATGGAGATATTAATATTTTTTTGGAAAGGAATTTGATTTCGTTATTTTCTAAAATGAAATATGAATATACGAAAACAAGATTAGAGAAAATAACGAACTTATGTCCCGTAAATTGAGAGCGTTGAGAATCCGATTCCAAAGAAGAGAACCAATATTGGTCCTTGGTCTCCACAAAACTGTCTTTGCTACTTGTTTCTTGGACAGGACATAAAATTAACTTTGCAACAACTTTGAAATCGCTCAGACAACCAATGGAAATGTTAGAGAGAAAAACTTTTAATTGACTCATATTTGTAATTAGAAAAGGCAATTAATCTTGACTTTTTCTTGAGCTAAACAAACTTTCAGAACGCTGCAGCTACAGTGGAAGACTTCAGTCAGAGAAAAACGAATTCAAGCTCCAAATTTACAAATCCAAAGCTCGAAAGACGCTAATCACTATATTTATGTGTTGGCCTGGAGCCTGGAGCCAATGCAATAGTAGCTATTTTAGCAATATTTTCTTTGCAACCTTCATGCCAAGTCGCCTCATACCTTCTTTTTATGCCAAGGCTATCAGTATCAAGAGTGGCCACACCCCACAGTGGAACCCATACGAATATCTGTACAAGCAACAGTCAGTCTCTCTGCCACACGTGCGCATGCGCTGAGTCCCCTGAGTGAACAATAGACTGGGATCATGCAGATCAGAACTCAATGCAGTTGGTCAATTGATGGCTCTGTTAGCCAACAAAGAAGACCAGGCCAAATGCCAGGCTAGAGCTAATCGCTAATCGTATGAAAAATAATGTAAAATAATCAAATAATATTTATTTATAGCCGCTCAAACGGGTTTATTGTTTGCAATGAATAGGAATACTCGCTGAATATTAAGACAGTTGTGTGTGCGAACCAGCTGCATCAAGAGATGCCCATGGGCGCCATATTCTATGAGGAGGGAGCAGGATAGGAGGTAAGTGGGTACTGTGGATGATGACGAGTGCGGGGTTGTCACAGGCTTACTGATCGGAACATTAGGCCTTACGACGCCTCACGCGCCCTCCCATCTCTAAGCCATACCGAAACCACACCGAAACCACACTGAAAGACCTTAGCCAAAAGGGTACTAAGGCGCTAAGGTATTCGGGAAATCTCGTTGTTTACCTTGGTGTGGTCCATTGTTCTCCCCATTGTCCGGGGGCTTTTGTTGACCCAGATGCCAGGAATGGAGTGGAATGGAATATGTGCTGCCCGTCTCACATAGGAATTATTATTTGTCAAGTGCATTACATCATCGTCACGATCATCTGAATTACATTTGGACACAAATTACGCTTATCGCGATACCTGGCGCTGACCATTGTCTAGACTGTTGTGACTGAGCCCTGTCTAAATAGAGGATTATCCTAGCGCCAGGATTAGCAAGGCCCAACCCAGGACAGGACCCGGTCCACAGTCTAGAATCCTAGTTCAGACTTGTACACAGATTCAGGCTCAGACAAAAGCGAAATCAAATAAACATTAGCAGGCAGAAGAATGCAAAAATCCTTTAGCAGCAAAAGTTAAGATTAGCATCGTCTCGACTGCACCCGAGGGGCAGGCAAAGGCGAGTTGCAGGATTTGGCTTGGACTCTGGTCTGTTCGGGTCTGCTCTGCTGGCATCGGGAGCGACGGAACACTATTAGTGACCACAAGACAGGGGCGGTTAATCCTCTACACGCCGAAAATTAGGTCAGTCTGGGGAGACTGAGACAGGAAAGTGCTGCTGTTTCGGAAGCATCGGATAATCATCACAATTAGGCAAGATCAGTTATTAAGTATCGTGTCTGGCGCTCCTCATTGAGCAGTAGATTGTCTGTTTGCCTGCTTAACCGAACTGAATTCGATAGTCATCGAACACTTGGAGCTCAAGAGAACTCAAATTTCATTTCAGTTTTCGGTAAAACATTCGAGATCTGTACTGATTGATGGCAGAATGGTTCTCAGCTTCCCAGTACATTGATTATGCGATCCCTGCCTCAATTTCCAACACTTCAGTCTGACCCACTCCATACAATACCCGTATATAAGCCCCCATGCGAATATTTTAGTGCTTTCACCGACAATAAATTTATGCACGCCCAACGGACGGCCCCCCATCAACACGTATCTCGAGTGAATCTGCCACTCGCACCGGCTACCGTTCTCGCCTAGCACCCAGCTCCCAGCCCCCAGTTGGCATCTGGGGCTGTCTGCAAGGAGCACACAGTGGACAAAAAAGTGGGAACCAAACCCACTATCAACATGCTGTCGTATCCTTTTGCATATCCTTGGGCTACAGAAGCAGCGACTAAAACAGAAAGTCAAAACGAATGCCGGCACTTTGGCTTTTATTGCTTCATTTCGCTGTGCGATTTGTTTTGATTTCAGCGTTTGATAACCTTTTTGTATGTTGCTGGTGCTGCTGGTGATGCTGGTGCTGCTGCTTTTTGCCTTTTTTGTTATTAGTAATTGTTGCCAATTCCCTGCGGATATGACGTTTTCTGGTATCCATATCTGCCTCAACTCGAATCGCATTGTTCAACTTGTCGGTTGTCTTTGCAACGCCACCCACAACCCGCCCACAACCGGCAATGCAGCCCCTGTTGACCCACCTCACCTCACCTACATTCTCCTTTAGCTCGACCTTATTCCTGGACTTCGACATTTGCTGGCAAAGCAGCAAAAAGCGGTTTTCGGTAACGGTTCTGTTTTCTGTTTTCTGATTGCAATTCTTTCTTGAAAACAGAAAACAGTCTACCTAACTCCAATTTATACTAAGATGCATCCCCAACATGCATCGTCCAACAAAGGTTACTTGTCATTCAAACCTTAACATAGAAAATCAAAAGAAATTAAAATACGAGTGAGTATATTCTTGAAGAGTGAAATCTGTCGAATATTCCGTTGCGATGAGAACCTATTGGCTTGCGTGTTGTGCATATTGTATTCTGCGGCCAAAGTTTATTGTCAGGGACAGAGCCAAGAGAATCAAGAGAATCAAGAGAACCCCTTAACCTCTTCTGCACAACTAGTGGGACTTACCTTCAGATTAAAGTTTCATGGAATATATTAAAAAACTGCAGTTGAACTTGTCCCTTGAATCATCGACGCGGGACGTGGGGGTGTGGGTGGCCCTCCTGCCTTGCTAGTCCCCACCATTAAAATTCAATTAAGAAATATTTAAAAATTAACTTAATTTGCAATGTGAATTTATGCAAATATTGGAAATATTTCAGCTTGCGGCCCTCACAAAGACACACGGCATTTCTGGCTTTTCCGATTTTCTATTCTTTGTTGCTTTTCCACTTTTAATTACATTAAAACTTATTGTATTAAATGATAAATGCTAAGTACAATGTTAGACATTTGCATTTGTATTTGGCGTATCGTATCCATACATATCCATATTTTCTATTCAATTTACTTTGTTCCTTTTACTGGGTAATAATCAAAAATTCCATTTTTGCATTTCGTGCATTCGCGTGAGCTTGGACTTAATTTATTACTACTCGTATTATTTTCGTTGCTTTCGAACTTTTGTCTCGCGAACTACCTAAATGGCTTGGACTGGCTTTCAGCTTTCAGGTAAGTGTCTGCTCACTAGATTAGATTAGATTTGTCGCCATTTTCTCGGACTCGGGATGTTTCGAACGGAGTTTCCGACGGCGCGTGTGATTGCGGTGCATTTACGATATTCGCTCACATTCTACGATATTGGCGTGGGGATCTTTTCCAGTTGGAACTGGACTCTGCGCCTGCGCGTGTGGTTCGTTTCGCGTTTTGACAGCAACTGTTGCAACTTTTGCTTGCCTCCAACGGAGACACTCAACAAGTTGGGTTCAGGCTGAAAACCAAGCCGGGCTTTTTGTGTGTGTTTGAGTGCTTTTCGAGTTCCCTGGTTGGCTGACCAATTCTTCGGACGCTGTCGGAACTGGTTTTGGCCGCAAGTTAGCCGGGCCGGGCTCCTCTCTCTCTCTGTTTTTACTCATTTCCTTCGCTTTGAAGTCGCTGGTAAGGTTTTGCTGGCCTGACTAATTGGCCAGCGGTCTTCCCCCGTTGGCTCTTGAGCAATTAGTTTTCGTTCTAATTGGTCAGAAATATATTATGACCGACATTTGCTCCGACCGATCGTTCGGGTCAGTAGCCAGCAGCCAGCAGTTCTAACCACAAAAACAGCAAGGAGCCATCTTAACCATCAACTGGTTCTATGTTGTCATTGCTCAGATTGGATCTTGGTCGAATAAGCAACGTGTTTTTTGTTTGTTTTTATAACGTTTGTATCATCTGATTCTAATGGGAATTAGATGAAAAATTATTCATCGGAGGTTGTATGCTAATTGGGGTTTCACTTGGTTCTCAATGGGCAATGATGCGGAAAGGTTGTGACTATGGAATATTTGTATTTCATTAACAAGGCTGTAATTTATTTGAGTTAAATTTAATGTTCATTTGATTATAATTCTCTGAGGGTTCACTGCAAGATCTCGAGTAATGGATGAAATACCTTGGAGATATTGAGAGGAAAATCAATATCCCTTCCATATGCGATAAAAACATAGTGTTTCGAATTGCTAGCGACAAATGATGAAAATGCGATCAGGCTGCATTGAAAAGGGTGCACCAAGGGAGCGAAATCAGTCAGAAACAGCACCAGACACGTTACAGCTGGAACGGCAACGGCAACTGCAACGAAAACAGCCACAGCAAACAACGGTTGCAGTTGCTGCTTCAGCAGCAGCAACACGCGGAGGTATTTAGACACAAACAAACTGCAACTAAAAAAAAAACAACAGAAACAACAATGCAAGGCAAGCAAATAAATCGTGATCACGTGGTCAAGAGGGCCAGGCAGGCCCAGAGCGAGGAATGGGGAGTGGGGATAGGCAGTGGGGAAGTTCCCGGTGTAGGTGGTAGGTAGGTGGTAGGTGGAGTTGCTGGCAGAGTCTGCGAGAAACTGAACTCAACTCCTTTTTAACTCCTGCAGCAATAAATGTAGTGCTTGCCCCGACTGATAAAGCCACACAAAGAGCGAAGTGATCTACTAACAGCCACAACAGCAACAGCAACAGCAACAGCAACTGCAACAGAATCTGCAACTGCAACAACAACTGCAGCAACAAGATCATGTTTGTCGTGTCATACGAAAAGAAAAATGGTACAATGAGAGAAGGGAGCCGAGCCGAGCCGTGCATTTGGACTAGAACTCGGGAACAAAACCGATCGCATACACAACTCGCTTCAACGCGGCCTCCTTCAACTCCTGCCACAGCGTCTCCTTCTTCGCTGTACCCTCCCCATGCTCCCCCATACATCCGAACCCAAACCCAATCATCGTCATCATCTTCATCGTCGTGGAGGGGCATTCAAATTTGGCGCTTGAATTTGTTGCAAGTTCAGAGTTGAAGCTGCAGCTGCCGCACCGGGGAGTCGTCGCCAGTGCACACAACAGCAACATAACAACAATGCATGTCGCTGAAATCGAAATCAAGATCAGAACATAGAAACTAGAAGATCAAAATCAGCAACATCATCGGCCACGCCGTACGTATCAAAATGAAGGGGAAGGGAGTACTTGGGGAGCAGCTTGAGGAGCGCTAGTCTCACGTGTGTGTGTGTGTATTGTGTTCCCCAGCAGAGGGAGTCGAGAGTCCGAGATCTCGATCAAAAGGCCGCATCGTGACGCACAATGTGGTCATGGCCAACCTTCCTAGTTAGATGCAGATGCAACACACAAGAAATGGAGAAAGAGCGGAGTGCCGCACCAAATTTGATTCTAATTGTCGCAGTTGGTTTTCTCGAGGGCCCGGACCTCGATTCAGTTCTGTTCGTCAGCTGTTGCCTCTGCCATCATCATGGCACAACTGATTTGTCTTTGGGTTTCCTTGAGTCGGCGTATAAAAGTTTTATGCGATCGCTACGGAAATCGAATGCAAAACGGAGGATCAAACGAATGGTTACCCAATCTAATTTGTAGAGATATAGATATTGCCCTTTACTCTGCCATTCCCGGGTCTCAGTCGAAAGTAGCTGACACACATTTCGCGCAATTCAAAACTCCAGCAAACAAAAGGCAAGAGAAGCCGTCAGAGGCGTCAGTGAACTTTCAGTGTTTTTACTTTTGCGGCATGTTGCACGCGTGATTAGCAGCTTAAGATGCGGCCACAACAGAAAAGAAGAGACGAGCTGAGATGAGATGAGACTAGACGACTACTCTCATCAGACATATGCGCTGATCAACGGTCGTCGGAGATCAAGCAGATCAGCGGATCAAGCAGCAGGCTTCAGTGCAAAGTCAAACAACAGACGAAACAGACCAGACCAAACCACGAAAACGGTTCAATCCCACTGAAATGATACGATACTCGACTCGTACTTTGTTTTGTACTTCTCGACCATGAAAGAAGTGCCCAGGGCACAGCATGCGAGCGCTTTCAAATTGTTTCAAGTGTGAAGATCAATTTCATGGCACATTACCGAGTCCCGAGTCTGGGATGGGGCCGCACCGGCTGTGGAGGGACTTCTTCTCGATCTTTCTCTCCTGTGCGCCACCTTTTGGAGATAGAGCTGGACCTATTGCTTTTTGCCCTTGCCCATTTGCATGAATTTGAATACAATTGACGAATTGTATTTTGGTTATTTGTCTGTTTTTCGTCTGATCTTGCTCGTATAATGTTTCTATTATAATTTTCAACCCCCATTGTTGTTGCTCGGGAGGCAGGGCAGTGTGAGAAATTTGTGAGAACGTGTTCTCCGTTGTGTGAACGAAGCGTGAAAATGAATCGACTAAACTGATACGTCTCTTCTCTTCGGTTTCGAGTCTTTGTCTTGGTCTGTGGCGTGTCTTGTATTGATCCATCATCGGACGATGCCTGAACTTTAACCGGTAATTAGACAAATGCAAATGTCAACAGAAAGTTCAACGTACCAAAGGGAAAAGGGAACGAACCCTCATAATCTCCACCGATAATTTATTGTTACGCGAATGAATTTCGACACTAAAAGAGGGCTGCAAACGGGATAGACGGAATGGACACAGGCTACTCGGCTAATCAGATTGACCCAGTAAACCAGTTGACCGAGTTGTCTTGGTTTTCGGTTATTGGGTCCATGCACATTGGGTCCCGTCAACATTATTATTTGCCTTGTTAACTTGTCTGCACGAAATGACATTTTACAGCTAAATTTTTCCGTCTGGACAAGATTTCCCAAGACAACAACAGCCAACGAGCCAACAGCCCGACTAACGAAGCGATGGCTTGGCTGGAACGTCGAAGATGTCCAACCGCTTGCTGGTGCTGGTGCCAAAATCGATTTTGCAAGCTCAGATCTGAGCTCTCAGCTCTTAGCTCTCAGCTCTTAGCTCTTAGCTTTTGGGCTCTCGGCTCTCAACCCCTATCCTATCCCTATTTTATTTGCAACTCCGTTTTTCACCTTCAGCTTCCGTCTGGGCTCGTTTAGTCTCTCTCCGATGTCTGTAACGAGCTCTCAGAGTTGGTCGACAGAGGCAGAGGCGCTCTAAATAAATCATGGTCGTCTTCTTTTCATTTCATTCTTTTCGAGCTGACAGTCTATCGATTCAACTCCTTTGTAGAGCCCCTTAAAAGCCAGCCAGGAGCCTCATCTATGCGGATCAAATGTCAAGCGAATCAATGCATCATTAGCTAATAAATACTTTTAAACAAGGTGGTATTACATATTGTATTACGGTTAGTTCCCAGAGTTGCTGTACAATTCCACGTCCTTAGATTCGTTAGAGCGAAAAAACTACTACTTCACTTCAAATCTCGTCTAACCTCATCTAACAGCAACCAAAATATCGCCAAAGTCATAAATTAAGTACGAAGTAGAAGACAGAGGACCTAATAGTACACAATCGAGTGTGATACCCTAACAAAGCAATTATATTTATCATTTGATATACAAAATATAAATTTACACGAAATATAATCAGATATTCTGTTGGTTTGATCGCTTCTTATGCACCCAAAAAGACAATGGTACCCTTTGCAAGGGTATAGAAAGGGTGAAGTCAACAAATGGCTAAACACTTCACAATGCCTGGAAGAAACAAAAAATGTGGAAAAGTGCTGCACCAGATGAAGGAGGTCGAAACGTTAGCAAAATGATCAATCGTAGCGATCACAAGCAACAAGCACGTTTGCATTGGTTATTGGTGGGGCTGCGGTGAGTGTAACTCGCAACTACTATGTCGATAGGGGCTATTACGTAAGTGAGCCCATTAATGTGAGTATTAGATCCATATTAAGTGAACCCTTATCCATTAGTTAATTGCGAACCTGAAACTATGGAATTAGCCCTCCAGACCACCCAGCGAAATGAAAATGGGTGCCAATGAAGGTACCAGGGAGTACTTTAATCATTTAATTGAACCGAAACCAGTGCCCACCCACCCATCTTCTCGACGTGATGGGGTGTTCAAAACCGTTTCCCTTTCAATTTGCCAGAGAAGAAAAATGTTGGAAATTAATTTTCCCAAATGCCAGGCTGATTGATTTGCATGGCGCAGAAGTTAGCCAGGCCATGATGATGACGATAATGGGGTTTTGAGAGGTAAAATTATCAATTAGGCTCTAACGATTTCATAGGAATAGGAACGGAGGCCACCCGTTCAACACCCATTGATCTGTATGAAAAATCACGGTTAATCATTCAGAGCCTGTAATGGACAGTGAAGATACTCGGCTCAAGGCAGCCAGGGGGATAGCGATGGGGATGGTGGGTGACCAGGTGTAATGGCTATGGAAAAAGGGTTAATGCTATTGTCAAAGTGGCTGGCCGCACTGAGCCTTCCAGCCAGTCTCTTTATTAACACTTCAAAAAAAACTGATGAATGAGAGGCGCAATTAGGGTTCATAAGATTCATTCTATGGTGATGTCAAATATACATACATATGTAGAAGTACTTTGGACTTTAAAGATGAACCGATTTAATTACAGAAAAATGTTCTGAAAATAAAACCTGAAAAGTCACCAGAAAAGTCAGATACTCGTACAAACCGCTTGGCCAGCCAGAAGAATTAATCAATAATTCATGCCAGAAAAGTTCAACTCTTAACTCTGAGCAAGTGATGGGGCTGAAGGGGTAATGGTCGAAGGGGGGTGTCTGGAAAGATCATAGGTTTTTAACCCTTTCACTGCACGTATACGTATACGAGAATGTCTCAGAAAGAGTATATAAGGAGATAAATAAACGAAAAATCAAGTCAACTCAGACAACACAATGGCTTAGAGAGCGAACGGCTCGGCTCGAAAAAGTCACTCACACGCTCTATACACCAGCTTTCTGGCACTCATTTTCTCTTTGACGCTCTCCCTCTCCCACACGATTGCGCTGTCTCTCGCCCGACAAACACAAGCCATTTGAGTGCTTTTTACTCACAGACAGAGCGTCGTCTGTTGGTCTCGACTTCCATTCAGTTGCTGCTTCTGCTGGAAAGCTGCTTTTGCTCCTACGAGTGGGGTCGGGGTCTGGCTTGAGTTCGAGCCCTTCCTTTCCCGTCCGCTGGCATATTTTGCTTTATTTATTTTTTTTTTTTTGAGGATTTCTCGCTTCCTCTTACAAATGCACAGATTTTCGCTATTCTTTTTTGCGCATTAAGTCAGATTTTTAATTTATATTCATTCCACCTCATCCCTCTTCGGCGAAAAGGCTCGCATTTGTTTTCCTTTTCCTCGACTTGTTTTGCTGATGGGAACATTTCCGTTCCGTATTTGCGCAATTTGCGTTTAGTCGCTGTTTTGTCGCCCAAATCTGAATCGGAAGAGAGCTGAAAAGAAGCAGCATGGGCTGTTTAGGCATTTCCCGTGCAGATTTTCAATTACTCTTCATTGCTGATATTATTCAAATAATTTTCATTAAGTTGCTTGCTCGGATGAAAATATGATGCTGAGATTTATATCAAACTCTGCCACTCCATTTAGACTCCTGCAAGAACTTTCTGCCGTATACCTACCATACCAAAACTCATACCTCAAACCCTTTCAATTTCTTTCTTATTCGATGGCTTGGAAGCTTCCTTCCCCTTTCCTCTACACAATTAACAGAATTGTATGCTTTTGCATATACAGTTAGATTTTATTCGAAAGCGTACAACCCCTTCCCACTCATCATTCATTAAGTTTTGGCCACATTCCTACACTACTCCTACACTTCCCTCCCAGCAAAAATAAATTGAAAAACACATGACCTCTACTACACCCTTCAGTCTACCTTCTCTCCAGAGATATGTACATATGTATGTATGTACAAAGATACATATATGTGCACATGTATGTATATGTATGTAGGTGCATATATACATATGTATGTATAAACATATAAGTATGTGTATGTACCAATGTACGAATCAGGCATCGTCATCGTCTGCGTTCCCTACGTCCCCAATCCTATCTTCGTCTCCACCGTCACCGTCACCGTCGCCAGCCACGTATGAGAGTGTGCAATGCGAGTTGCGAGTTGTATTCGTCATACACGCTGCGTCAACGTAGGTAGCGACGCTGGCTGCGCTGCTGGCTGCGCTGCTCGGTTTTTACTCGGCATTCATTCGCTTCATTTTTTTGCTCCATGCTTTTTTAGTTCCAAGCTCTGGCTGAGAGTAAGAGAGAGAGAGGGAGAGAGAGAGAGATAGAGAGAGAGAGAGAGTGGAATAGCGAGAGAGAGAGCTGCTCACACATAGGCACACACAAGCACACTTGCGCATGTTGTTGTTATTTTCCTGCACACGAGTTGGCGCTTTAATACATACATATATAGGTATATACGTGTGTGTGTGTGTGTGTGTGTGTGTGTGTGTGTGTGGCTGAGTCTTACATGTTTTTTATTTCCTTTTTTAGTTGACGTTGCTGCTGCTGTTTTTGTTGTTGCTGTTGTTTTGCTCCCCAGTTTTTAGACTCCGCCTTTTTTGTCGTCTGCATGTCTCTTGCTGCTGTGTTTTCGCCATCTCCCCCTTTTTCAGCGGTACTCCCCTCTTCGTACTTTTTACTGTTGTGGGATTTTTAAGCGTCGTCGTCTTCGCTGCTTTGGTTAGACGCGGCAGTGGGTGGGGTGGGTGGGAGTGGGTGGTAGCATCTGAAGCTGCCCGGTGAAAGAGTGAATGTATGTAAAAAGTCTGAATTGGGGGCAGAGGCAGTGGCAGGGAATGCCTCTGCCTGGCGCTGTGCTTCGGTCTCGTTTCGTTCCATTCGCATTTCGTGTGATTTATTCTCTGTACTCGTTGCGTACTTATGCTCACTTGCCCTATCTGTGTGTGTGTGTGTGTGTGTGTGTGTGTGTGTGTGTGTGTGTGTGTGTGTGTGTGTGTGTGTGTGTGTGTGTGTGTGTGTGTGTGTGTGTGTGTGTGTGTGTGGGGCTCATTTTAACTCTCATCCATTCGTTTTGAACTTAATGTGTTTCTCTGAGTCTCCCGACGAAGCGACGAATGGGAAACGAATGAGTTCTTCTTGCTGGTGCCTTGTAGCGTGTTTAGGTTTATTTAGCATACATAATCGTACATACGGTTGCTTCTTTATATACATACACATACATACCTTTTCTCTCCTACTTTGCTTATGTACTTAAATATTGTACCCACGCTGAACATGTATTCTGTCTCAGATGCGTATGACTGAAACGAAATCATATACGCTACGCCCAATGCTCGTTTCGTTTGTTTGTTGGAAAATGTTGAAGCAGGAAAGAAATGCATTCTTTTGCGAGTGGGGAGTATGGCTGAGCAGACAGCGGATACTGCATATACATATCACGCATACGACATGGTGACACAGCGAAGCATTTGTTTGTAAACTATTTAATTACTGACTCAGATGGAGGCCCTCGACTCTTGGTAACTCTATCCGCAAGAAGGCACAAAGGATGAAAAGCCCCCCTCAGTGAGCTCCTCCATGCGGTCCTAAAGTCTCACAAAGGCATCAAATTATTTTAAAAGTCCTTGCGATTTTCAGGTGAGGGAAGTAGAGATGGGAGTGGGAGTGTAGCACCACTCACAGAAATATGACAGTCAAAGGCGGGCGAGGCAAAGCGATTAACAAAGTAAAATGCAGCCGCAGAAAGCCTTTGAACATGAAACGGTTGTGCTATTAAATCATAGAAAGGAAAACTTTAGAAACGGACTGGAAAAATGTTTAATTTAATTTGAGCCAAGGCCAAGTCCCGCCAAGTCCAGGCACAGAAGGAGGACAATACGGAAGTTAAAATGGAGGAGAACAGCCGAAGCAGCCACAATGGGAAGCGGGGAAGCAGGTCACTTTAAGGTCATTCACACTTCGGACCAGGTCCGGCGCTGACCTCGCGACGTCGGCTACTTTATTACTTTAAGATTTTGCCTTGACTTTGAACAACAGTTCGCCGGATGGCTTTTCTTTTTGCTTCGCGCCGCCCTGTGCCTCTCCTCTCCCGACATCTCTTCCGCCGCACAATGGACTCTAAACGAAAAACGAAAGAGCGCAAGTTTTTCTCAAGGTTTTTTCCGTATTTTTCTTCTCTTTTCTTTGCTCGGCCATAATGACCAAAAGCCACGTGAAGTTTTCCTGAGACATTACAGAATGACCAATTTCCCGGGGAGCGCTGCGCTGGGCTGAGCATCTTTAACCAAAATAATCGAACTGCCCCGAAGATTAAATGATTATTTTCGATTTTTTACTTTAATTGGGGAAAATATTGATATTTTGTCAATTCTTTCACATCAAGTACACAAATTTCCTTCTGCCAGTTTCTTCTATGAATCTAAAAGGAAAGCGCAGAACATTAGTATTGGGACACGTGTGGGGAAATGGAAAGAAACAAACATATGTATGTAAACATAAACTTTCTGGAAGTTCTGTACACCATTAGTGCCTTCCGAATACGATCAGTGTTTTGCCGTCAATTTGATTTCAATTTACTTAAAACAGTTACACAGCAGGGAAATGCGTAAAGGCGCAGTTAGAGAAAATTCAATAAGAACATTTATAGGGAATGCAGAAGAAGAGGATGGCCATTGGCCATGCAAAAGGAAACTGTCAAGACGCCCATATTTTTCTCGATTACCGAACGAAACTCGTAACCACAGAATAACCCCCAAACCCCTGTCTGTTCCACTTCCATTTCCAATACCAATTCCAGGCTTACCAAGCTGAACAGCAGTTGGCTGCCATTAAATATTCAATTGAAGTTCTCTTCTCCACATTTCTGAGCCGCCTTATCGCTGTTCGCTGTCCCGCTCTCCAGCCCCCTCCCTTCGATTTGTGTCCAAATGTCATTTTTTATTTGGCATCTTTTGCATTTTATTTGCTACATTTCTCTACAATATACAGTATACATATATATACCGACGCGGATAGACACCGATACATACATATCTACAGACATATGTATGTATATTCGTATATATGTATGTACATAGATACTGCCGCTAGGGGCTGCCCATTTGGATACGCAACTCCATTGACAATCCATGTTCCATGTGTTGTACGATGGCCAATGAGAATCCTCCAAGCTGTCGAAGGACCTCGCCACACCGCCGGATTTAGTTCTCAATTTTTCCCATTTCTTTGTCACCCATGCGATGTGCGAGTATGGAAACGTTGGCAAATGCTTCATGGGGCGGTGTAGGGGTTGCTGTGTGGTGGGCGTGAGACTTTTCCGCGCCAGGCATCGGACAAATAAAAAAGTTTTTTCAATTGATTTTATGCTATTTTTTTCTGTCTTTCTCTTTTACTTCCGCCCGGCACGTATTCCCTTTCTTCCCCATCTTCCTCCACTTCTACCTCCACCTCCTCCTTCTCTCTTCTCTTCTTTTCCATTCCTCGTTTCTTATTTGTTGCAGGAGTTTGAGAAATTGGTTGAAATCAATTGGATTTGTAGCCCTGCAGAATTTTTTGAACGACAGCAGGCCGATGCACGATCCACGTCACTCGTTGGCGCCGCCATTAGCATTTTCAATCGAAGCTATAGTCGGAGCGGAGGTAGCTTCCGAACGTGGGAGGGGGCAATGGATGTTGCAGATAGGCGCTATGGGCTTTGTTTCTTATATCGACTGCCCGAGGAATTGAGATTTGCATAATTCAACGTGAATGGAACAAATACGAAGACACTACAAAGGGATTGACGAATGAGATGGGACTGCAGAAGAACTTGGTCTATGATTACAAGATTTGAGTTTGCCTAAATGGCCATCGATTTACTGAACCGTAAAACTCACAACATTTAATGATTTTTAAATTAAAGTATAGAGAGAAAACAATCTACAGGCTGAACATCATAAAATCAGAAATTACAATTACAATTACCTTTCCCTTTAGTCGATTAACTACCAAGAAAGTTAATCGAACCCACCCGAGGCCTCTAATTTTGATCGAAATTCACACTAAATGAGCATCCTTTCACCATTTTTCTTTCGTTTCCCTCAATACCGTTTCCAATGGACGCTTTGTTGCCTATTCTAATGCAAATGCGATTGAACCGCTTATCAAATATTTCCTGGTTACCTTGAACACCATAGCCATCGCCAACAACAAATGCGGAAAATACAGCAAATACAACAATGGGCGAGCCACAGAATCACAACACCACTAAATCAACAACCACAACAGCCAGCCAGCCACCCATCCACCCTCTGCACCCTCTCCGGTTCGGGGAAAGAGATAGGAAAATTGGCAAACTCTGGAAAAGGCGCTGCGCTGCGCACACATCCTCGTGGATTCGCGACAGGAGAAATTCGCAAGCCGAAAATCAGATTGTGTAAAGTCGAGTTAAGTATCCTTTATGGGGTTCGTTGAGCAGGGCACAGGATTAGGATATGGGTAACATGTTTGCCTAATACTTGTTGTGCCACACCCCTCACTACCCATCCCCATCACTACGCCATCGCTATCACCCCCTCGCCATTGTTGTTGCTGATTACGTAATGGTTCGGCACTTGATGATTGTTCTGCGGCGGCATGAAATTGATGTTTTTGCCAATTTTGCAATTGAATTGCAATCAAAGCGATGACGTGAAATAGAAAACCCAAGGCTCGCAGGGGTGGATGCTCACTTTACCAAGGGTCGCGTCGGTCGGGGCGGGGCGGGGCGGGGAGATGTAAGGAAAGAAAGTCCCTTCTCGCCGTCCGCCGTCTGCCGTTTGCCAAAACCGAGAGAATGCGAAAGTGAAAGCCAAACTAAATTAGGGTAAGGTTGATTCTTTCTTTCCCTGCTTTTTTGCAAAACATTCACTGGCCGTCGTGGGTTGCATATTCGGAGGCTGCCCAGGGGGGTACGGTACTCGCCCATCGTTTAGTTTATTGGCTGCTTCTCTCGACGTGGGAGGGTGTGGTGTGGTGTGGTGTATCTTTGTTTACGTATAGCGGGTCGGGTGTGCGAAGTTGCGTGTCATAAATTTTTGTTCTCAGAATAAATTTGCACGCCGACAAAGCAGAAGTGGGCTTTTCCTACTCCCATACCATTCCAAGCCATCCCCACAACCTCCTCGACGACAGCATGCGGAGCCTGTCAGCGACTCAGGGTTATAAAGGGAATTGTGCGTGTATCTCAG
Organism: Drosophila algonquin; assembly: GCA_035041765.1. Taxonomy (NCBI): domain Eukaryota; kingdom Metazoa; phylum Arthropoda; class Insecta; order Diptera; family Drosophilidae; genus Drosophila; species Drosophila algonquin. The sequence continues at coordinate 2,622,871 of JAWNKY010003561.1, forward strand.
AGGTATTATTATCTGATTGTCATACAATCCTGCTCTAAGGAGTGTGGGTCGTTGGGGGGGACTGCGTGGAATCCCCTGCTAAGCATTTGTGTCACCAACAGCACCAATCGTCTCATAGTTCCATCCGCCTGATAGTCACCTGAGTGTGAATCGTTGCCCAATCGGTGAACAAATAGCAATTTCCCAAGCAAACTACAACTTGTGGTCGAAAGGAGAGAGCGAGCGAGAGCATTTATGTATGTTCCACGAGATGTTGATGTTGACGCCGCTTCCCACACCAAAGGGAGCCACACGATCGAGTTGTGGGCAGACCGCGCCGCGGGAAGAGCAAGTGGCGCTACAAAGGCATTGCCAAAATGGTATAGTCCAAGGTCCCAGGTCCCTTTAAAAAACAAAAACGATTATCATCCATTATGAGTGGTTTCCATGGCGAACCTGTACCTGAACCCGAACTCTCGTTCTCCATCGTTCATGTATGCATGCGCTGGAGCTGGAGCTGAAACTGATGCTGACGTATTGCATTCTTATAAAAATGTTTGTTTACTACGTGACCGATAATTCCATTCCCGAGTCAAGACCGCTGCCCCTGTTGCTGCTGCTGATCCTAAAGCAGCGATACACACGCGAGGCGAAGCAGGGTACGAATATGGCATAGCGTTTATTCCTGCTTCTTGTCCAGATGATCTACATGAAGGTAGTACAGCACCAGTCCCAGTCCCAGTCACAGTCCCAGCGCAGTTGCAGGCCGAGCCTGCAGAAGCAACACGTTAGGCTGCAAAGTTCAATTAAGTTGACTTCTCTCCCCCTTCCGCATTTCCCCTTCTCATGCTGCCATGCTGGGTTCGTATGCATTTGCATTGGTCACGTTCTGGAGAGTGTAATGTTTTGGATCCCTTACTTTGCCTCTGCTGTGCTTATCTCTGGCTTTTTACAAATATGTACAAATATGAATTTGAGTGTGGGCGTGCTGGATACAGATACAGCATTCGAGGGTCTACGTATGCAAAGGGTCCAATTGAAAAGGCAGAGTACATCAGGGTATCTATTAAATTTGCCCCCTTTACAGCTAGGCAATATGAGCTTCATTCTTTCGTGTTTGATTTTTGTACACAATTTTCCTATTGGCTGCGTTTCCCAGACCGCAACCAAGTGCCGGAAAATCAAAGCCCAAATGCAATAAAATTTCTTTATATTTTGCCAATTTTTTAGTGCTGGCCATCCCCAGGGCCCAGGGCCCAGGGCCAGAACTCTGGCTATTTATTGTTCCGCCTACTCCTTCGTTGGCACTTTTGAATCCAATGCTTCCGTTTCTTTCCGGGTGCTTAATTTAATGGTCCTGCAGATTCCTCCTTATCCTCTTTTCCTCCCGACCGGGTCAACCTGAGAAAAAGCCAACGATTTAAAGCTCAGGAAAAACCGGTCCGGTCCGTCCGGCGCTTTTGATTATGAGTCGCCACCTAAATTGATTTGCGGGCACCGCAGTCACAGGAGCGACAAAGACCACAATAATTTTGAGTAGCCGCTGGCCTGCCTGCTTCTGACTCCCTGTACCCTCGGTACTCACCCCTGAGAAATATGCACACCCCTCTGCACCACTGTTTGGTTTTATTATTCCCCTACCGAAACTGAAACCAAAACTGAAACTGACCTTTACCGCCGACCCGTGTCCATTTATTTTTTCGTGTCGTGCGGTCAGTCTGCCGACACGTCGGTCGACGCCCGTTGGCCTACCTGCAATCCGTCGTCGTCGCCGTTGTCGCCGTTGTCGTTGTCCCCGCCGTCGTTATGGACATTGAGTGACCTTTGGCTGTCACCATTTCCCCTCTGCTGGTTTTCTCTCTGCTTTTGCTGCTACTCCTGCTGCTGCTGCCCTCCCCTTATACTCGAAACCCGTACTCGAAACGCATTCGTGTTGTGGGTCAATTTCTGATTAAGTTGTAATTTGTAGATGAGAGAAAAGTGTTAAAGAGAAGGACCGGGCGGCGAGCGGCGCTGCCACTGCCAGACCGGTTCCGTGGGGCAGTGTGCCAGTTTCGGATGTGCGCTAAGTGGTGTTAAATAGCTGCCGGCTATACGTAATACTGTGTGTAATCGAGAATGAAGTCGGAAAATTAGTGGAAGAAGTCCTGCGATATGGAGGATACTCGATTCTACAAGCATATTTTGTCGGAAATCTGTAATTTGAAGCGTACACGCGTAGAAAAAATGTAAGAATGCATCGAAATGCCTAATATGGAAGCGGTTCAGAGAAGGGGGTCAAGAAGAATGCTCCCTAACCCACGTCTGGTGATCCAGCCACATCAACAGTATGCCTCCTCTGCTCTGCTCCAATTTGCGCGAAACGTGCAGCGGCCGTCTGTGAAGCGATTACACTGCGATTATAATGCGCCTGATCCAAATATGCATCGTAAATTGTGCGGCTCCAAAGGAGAAGCGAACACAGAGCGGCCGACTGCCGACTGGATCGGAGTCGGAATGAATTACTTTGCCTTTGTTTGATGGTCATCTGGTCATGGATATGTGTGGCATATGTCAGTAATTGTGGGCTGCAAGTCTGTTTCCGACTGTGGCACTCGCCACGTACTCGCTCGCTGCAACATGGAAATTGCATTTGATTACGCATGGAATTCATTTTAATTTTTAATAACTCGTGAAAGCACAGAGTACGTGAATGGAGAAGCTGATAGTGCTGATAGAATACATTGCAATCTGTTTCGTTTAGAAGTCGTTTGCATACCCCACTCCACTGCCTCCTGCTCCCTTCTCCCTGCTTGCCAAAACCCACCAAGTGTCATGTTGACATTTCACGCATTTGACAGTTTAGCAGTGTCGCAGTGTCGCATGGAAGAAACCACTAACAAGGGTAAAGGCAAACAGCAGAAGAGCAGAAGAGCATCAGCACAAAGAAAACAGTTTTTCCAGTGGTTTTTCCACGACATTGCGAAAATTTGCAAAATCCCAGGCACACGTCAGCTAGTGGGGAATGACAAGGGAGTACAGGGTGCTGGGTGTTTCCTTCTTGTGTATGAGCAGATTTTGGTTGGTTGGTTGCACACTCTCCCCCCTGTGCGATGTCAGCAGAACGCCAGGACCCAGAACCCAGAACCCAGGACCCATGTACGGCCAAGGACGAAGGACGAAGAACGAAGAACTCTCCCCCTTGTTTCCCTTTTGGCAAAATGTTTTTATTGGAATTTTATTTTATTTCATTGGATTTTGATGGTTTCATTGTCTGTCCTCGAGATGCCCCGTAATGGAGTCACTGCGGCCAAACGATGCAAGCGAAATGCGTATGCAAATTTCTGAATTTCTGAATCGTCGTGTCTGGGTGTGGGGTGTGGGGTTTTGGCAAATGCCTCAGGGCGAGGCGTGCTAGAGGGTGTTGCTCGAGGGGTGGCAGTAGCCCTTCGTTGAGTAGGTGGATGCTGGCGCTTTGTTTGTTGTTATAAAAATAACACACGCACTCGCCATACATCGCAAAGCTTGACATTTACTGCTAATGAAGTCAATTGCTGTCATTTATCTTTTTTCTGCGACAAGAGTCGGAGATTGAAAGATGCTGCAGGGCTGGCCCTGTGGGTGCCTGCTCTCACATTCGTCGCACGATTCCACTAGGATGCAAAAAATGGCGAGAATTAGCTGAGATTTAAATATGTATGGCGGTGTTGTGGGTAGGAATTGAATATCTTTTAGCAAATGTTTTAGCGTTCACTGCTTCATACTTTTGGTCAGGGGAAGCGCCTGCCATCGGAGTCCGCCGCCTTAAAAACTTACTTCTTCCAGAGACTCCACCAAGACAGGACCGAACTTTATGTGGGCGTCAAATTACCAATCACACGGATTAATTGCCTACAGATAGCACAGAGTTCTCCAACTGCCAAGCATCTGTAGGGCCTTTAGGGGCTGTGCTTGCAAGTGCGCGTGCTCAAATAAATCATTTCGAAGACTCGGAGTGTCTGATCCACTGGCGATCTCATTTCAAGTGCAAGAGTGCCGCAAACGAAAGAACTGCAACGTAACTGCAACGTAACTGAGGAAACACAATTGTGGGTGTTGCTAACGACTGGCAGGCAACTGGAGCTTAAGGGGGCAGGGAAGGGGAAGTCGTATGTGGAGAGTGACGGGAAGTTTACCAAAGTGAAAGCCAATGCCAGCCAGGGAGGAGCCAGCAGCCGCAGCATTGCTGGACGGTGGTGCTAAGGATAACAATTTAGACACCGGAAAACAATGAAATTGACTGGAGTTGGGCCTCGGGCGATCATCTGCTCAGTCATTTGGTTGAGATTTGTTGTGAAATTCTTTTCCTGGCGTTGTCCACTTTATCAATGAACAGTGCTTAAATAATAACTGCGGTTCGCTAACGGCCAACAAAGGGTTGTGAGGGTGCCTCAAATCGAACCGCTTTTGAAATATGGTTTAGGAAGGAATCTTAATCCAATTCACCAACTGGTTTCCAACACGGGTTTTGTAGAATTACCTTTTTTGTTTTGTGGACACTCTACGCTTTTGAAAATCGACGCTTCGGCAACCCTGTCAGGGAACGTTTGCAGGAAGCATCGCTAAGCAGCTAACCAGCCTCAAAGTGGCAGCATCACTTGCAAAGTGTTGCCGAAAAACACCGCACGAACACGTTGAATCGCATTTAAGAAGCTAAATGACCCCGGGGTCCCTAAGCTTGAGATCCAGCTCCAGCTTCAGCTACAAGTCCAGCGAGCGCAGGACGGACTTGGGATGGACTTAGGCCATGATGATGATAATAGCCAGGCCAAGTGGAACCTAACAAGCCTTTCTGCAACTGCTGCAACGATTCGCAAACGAACTGCCTTCCCAAATGGACGGAGCATGTGCCCATAACGCATACCAATATTGTATGTAAGGCTAGACGAGTTCATGTTTCGTGCCAGGCAGGCATCGATACCTCAACTCCGATACGGTCGCCATCAGAACGCCAACTGCGCACGCGCACGCGCAACTTACAATTCCAATACTCCTGCTCCTAGAGCTCCAAGAAGAATGAACAGTCTAAACAGTCAGACTAAAGTTTGTGGTTGTATAGAGTTCTATAGAGTGTTTTGCATGTGAGATTCTATGATAGAGTTTGATCTGGTGTTGACAGCTGACTGGCACTGCCCTGCTTCTTGCGAAAGTCTATCTAGTTTATTTCCGATTGACATCAAATTGGAGATACTTTTTCTTCATTATCCCCACGGTTTTTCACGCGGTGTGTTCCCAAGCTTCAGACAAAGAAACCCCCAATTCTTACCACCAATGCCATTGCCAGGAACTCCTGTCGCACCGCTGCATTGTTTACATGCAATAAAAATTAAGGTGAATGAAGAAGGATCGAAGTGCGTAGATGAAAATGAATTGGCATCGCGCAAGCAGTGAACAGTGTCAGAAGAGCGCGATTCAATCTAGAAAATGTACCGCCACCCTCCCTTTCCTTCCACCATAATTGAAAACAAAGAAACGTCAAATGTATACTGAGGGGCAGCAACAGGAATTGAAAAATCCTTCACCTTCGTCTTATACAAATGACGCCCCGAGAGACCGAACCCAAACGGGACGCGTGGACAGGGCTCTGAGCACGCTCCCAACAGGAGCTATGGGATAAGTTAAGAAAGTGTACAAACATACATAAATCTACATCTATGTATATAAGCAAAGGACATCTAGGATGTGTTTGAACAGAATACGAGAAAGTAGCCAGGCTTGGAGCGACAGACGACGGAGTCGACGGCGGAAAAACAGTGAGATGAAAAAAATCATTTACATGTGGCTGGCACATTACAGGAACGTGGAGGGATGATTATTAAATGGGTGGCATGTTTAACTATAAAACGCACGCAAAGAGGTTGAGTACGTGGACGAGGCCAAGGGTGGGCGGGTGCAAACGAAGGACAACCGAGGTTTTATGTCGGCCACCCAACAGGACGACGTGGATGCTCTCAGAAACTGGGCACAGCAGAGGGCTCTACGCCGTGGTGAATGAATGGACACAAACAAGGCTGGGGGGCTGGGAAAGAGCGTGCGTGAGGGTGGTACATGTTGTTGGTGTGACAAGCAGCTGCTGGAATAGGAGTTGGGAAGGGGAATGGGAATGGACCCTCAAGTGGGCTTTATAGAGGACGAAACGACGAAACGGCAACGCAGTCACTGAATTATGCAAAAGATTTACGCGTTGCCTTCCTTCGACGACTTGGAAACTTTTTGGGGCGTTGGCAGCATTCTCTCTTCTCATCGTTGGATGGGTGCATATTGTATACAGCTTTTTAGCCGGACGCCAAGAGCGTATGACAGTCATACACTCACATTAAGAGAGCGTCGCCAGAGGACGAGACATAACTGTTTTCCTAGGCAGACAGTTTGAAGGAGTATGATTAGATGCAGCCAACAATTTGTAGGTTACAAAGCCTGGGGATTACCAAAGAAGGTGCTCAGCAGGCCTCTGGGCAAGTGGCAGGACATTTTGTTGACGTTGTATTGGAGCTTATGCGGAAGTTAATCATTTGAGCAGAGCTCTGATATTTCACTGCCTAGCAGAAGACCAAGATGTGCTCACTTTATCACACAATCCAATCAGTGACCGTTCACGATACCCTCTTCGATTAGACATAAATCGTCATCTCATCCAATAGTTGGCCAATTGTTTCCCATATCAATACTACCTGGTCGGGCTCCTTCCAGAGGAATAATCACTCAATTGAAAAGCAATACGGCGCCTAGCGGTCAAATGGCAATAAAAATCAATATTGAACTCCGGACACAGCACAACTGACGGCGAACGGGTATCGAGAATCGAGAATCGGTAGGGGATTCGGTATTCGGGAAACACTGGAGACTCGTGAACTAAAATACGTTGGACATAAATCGCATGCGATAGAAATGAGCGTTGAATTCTATTAAAAGGCTGCGAGAGGAGAGGAGTATGCAAAAGCTCTTTGATCGGCGCCGCATGCAGAGAGGAATCCCCTTTGATCCCGAAGACGGACACACGACGGCAGGTAGATGAAACCACAGGGCGAAAATCGTTGAAATATTTCAATTAACTTAAAGTGCGCCGCCGAAGCACTGGGTGCGACGGCAAAGGAAAATGAAAAGAACGACGTGGAGCTGGTCGTGGAGGATCGGGACGATCGGGACGGGACTTGGCGTCGACAATAAACAATGTTTTGACAAATCGCTGAAAATTGAGTGCGCAAAATTATTATTTTCAATTTAAAAATCAAAAGCAGGCGGAAGGTGCAGTCGGATCCGCAGATGAGCAGATACCCAGAACCCCTGAGCCATGGCCATCCATGGCCGTGTGTAGCAGTCCTTTAACAATATATGGGTATTAAATTCTGCCGCCTTGAGTTTGCTCTTGGCGATGCACAGTGTGTTTCGGTTTCACGGGATCATATGAAGAATACCTTTACTATTCCGACCCTGCCACATACTCGTATTCCACTGTGCGTTGCGACTTGCTAATGATTTAAAATTAAACATTTTTGTATCGGAGGATCGGAGGATCGCTTTACCATGTGGGTATAAATTTTCCAGAACTGCATTCGCTCTGGATGTGGGCCATTACAGTAAATCAGCTGAAGCAATTGCCCGAACTAGTGGGCCATTAGCAAGTGTAAGGAACTCTTTTAGGGGGCTTGACCCCAAAAATATCTTCACGCCTGGCAGCAAAAGGCAGCAACAGGCAGCAGAAGTTACTTTGGCAGTTTCGTTGGGAGGACGCCCGCCCACTTCAATCAAATTTTTTGATTGGATTGTTTCGGAAGCAAGTCGTCATTAAATCAAATATCATAATTATATAAACAGCTAACGTGCGGGAGAAAGGTCTTTCGATTGGGCAACGGCTCAGCATAGCATTTTGATTAAAATCGGGATCGGGTATCTATCGTTACTCTTGGAGTATCAGTATTAGTATCTGTATCAGATCAGCGTATCTCTGCGCTCTGTCTGCGGGCCATTCAGCAACTGAAAACTGAAAATGGCTCGCAGAAACTCAGCTCGAATGTTCACACATTCACTGGGTAGAATCCGGAGCTGCCGATGGATAAAATAGGAGCAGTCTACGAAGTGGCAGCAAATCAGTGGGTAAACTGAACGTTAACGTTAACCTGATTATGGTTATTAGAGCCTATAAGAAAGACTAGCGCTGGACTAGCGCTGCGTCTTGCGATTCTCCCGCTACGCATTGATGCCACAGGGGAGTGGGCTTCACTGATCCGTGGCGTGAACTATTGAGGTGTAAGAGAGTACACATTATGCTGATTACAATCAGCGAGGCCAGCAGAGCTGAATGATTATGCGAGGAGTCCGAGAAAAAAAAAGTACAAGTGCAGCTCATTAGCCGGCAACGGTATCGCTGGCAAAGAAGAGCGCCATAACCCAAGACTAACCAGGAAAATCGATAAATTAAAGAAACAGGCAGAGACAGAAAGAAAAAATTCCCCTCTCTCTCTCGTTCTCTTTCTCTTCTCTTACAGAGAGCAGAGCACATGCTAATGAGTGGAATGAACTCTCGGAACCCTGTTCCGAATTGTCCTAAGTCCGACGACCGACGACTGACTCCATCCTTGAATTGAGAGAAAATCCAGCCGAATAGAGAGAAGAGCGCAGCGCGTCTTGAAATTAGTTTAAAAATCTGTATATGTACGCTGAAAAACGCTGAAAAAAAGAAAATAACTTTGAGGGTTGCTGTTGTACGAGGAAGTCTGTGAACTGCTGCAAAAGTTGAGAGTAGAGTGGTAAAAGTTTTCTGGTCAAAACCGAAGTTAATGAGAAATTTGTGGGGAGTCTGGCGAATTATAAATAATTTAAATGTGTATTATCGCGGCCATTGTAACCAATTTGGCATACGGACATACGCTTTTGCATGAATTGAAAGAGACGAGACTGATGAACTGAAGACGCCTTTCAGTTGACATCGAAAAGGTTCACGTTCACCTTTGTTTGATTTCAAATGTGAGTATGAAAATGAATATCCCTTTTTTCCCCCTATTTCCATTTGAATGTATGTACATTCATACATATGTACATATATTGTTCGTTAGAAATGCAGAACATATACGCGACTCTACAGTAGTATTTGTGGCTGGCTGCGTAGTAAACAAATTTCAAGTCCACAAAAAAATGCCATACTCGTACGCACATATGTACATATACGAATGGAAATAGCCGTCCCACCACCAGTTCGTTTGTATCCGTAAGGACAAAAAAATTACGGGCTGTAATTATGCAAATTAGTCTTGAGCCTTGAGCCTGTACCTCGGCCTGTGCTCGCAAATGCGCGATAGCTGAGAATGAGCCACATTCTGGGCATCGGGGGGCAGCAGGGAAAAACTAAAGAATCTCAGACAATATTCATTTTGAATATTTACAGACAGGGCAGAGCACAACACGCACACTCATTAATTTTCATCAATGAGAAAACGAAACTAAGCCGCAGCTTAGGCGAATGTGAATTTGAATTTGGTTTGTGTTCTGTTTCCTTTTTTGCATACGTACATACGAGTACCTCCCGAATATTCTGCCCAGCCAATGACAGCAGGGGACTCTCTCGACTGTCGACTCTCGAATGTGCCGCGCATCATTAATTTTTAGAGCTTAGCCAGATGACAAGACCGAACAACAAACACAAGACCGGACGAGCCCAAAGAAGGAGAGGAGAAGCGAATCGATCCCGAAATGATTCTCAAAGCCGTAGGCCGGAGGTCTAGCTGTAGCTGAAGATATAGCTGAACTTTGAACGCACCATTGGAAAATCCAATAAAAAGGCAGCGGAGCGCAGACGAGGGCAGCACAGGAGGAACAGAACGCGTGTACCTAGACCTGGAGTATAACGTGAAAATCATTAAAAAGGAGGAGGCATCTGTGGGCAGGACCAAGGAACATCCAAAAAGCAACATCCTAAGCCGATCCACAACAGACCCAACCATCAACCATCAACAATCAGATGCGGCAAGCAGCGAGCGGCAGACAGCAAGCGAACAGTTTGGAATATTTATGATTTTCAAGGATTTTACATCTGACGTTTGCCGAAAAGAAAAAGGGAATTACAATTCGGTAGCAAGGGGGCTTCAGGAGATTTTACAAAAAATTACAAATTATTAATATTTTTGCTAAAAGCTAGACGTTAAGCCGCGGATATGGGAACCGTGTAAAAATGACTGAAAACTGGTCGCACTGAGATCTTCCAAATACATTGTATATCAATTAGAAATTCTCGAACTAATGAAATAAATCCCGCCCCATCAACTTCCCAGTAACTTCATAATTTGTTTGCCTCTTACATTTCTAGTATTGCGCCAGTATTTTAGTGTAATTTCGCTCAATTTGTAAGTACGAATTAGGTTTTATTCCCTATGCTCTCACATATCGACCATAATATAATGCGATTCTTTACAAGAATCACGCATTTCCTGCACGTATGGCATATCCGGCCGAACCTATGTCGAGCAGCATGTGCTTCCGTCCCTTTCCACCGCTCATGCTTACACTCTTTCTTAGGGGAAAATAGGAAAATGTTAACTCATTTGCTTGGAAAATGACTTTTTAATACGCGACACACTTTGACCAATACCCAACATCCAATTTGAATATTTATCAAAGTTCAGAGTCAGCGAGTCACAAAAATACGCATGAGAGTCCTTGAGCTCCTTGAGGGCCCAGCCGGAAGTGCGTAGTGGTCATTAGGCCTGGCATTATGGGTATGTGTGCCTCCCTTTGGCAGCGTGCCGGCTACTGGTGCTAGCTACTGGTGCGCTAAATGGTCAAGTGGTGGTCATTCGCATTCACCACATGAGCACAGAGCATGCACGGCACGGAATCTGACCCCCGATAATTGTTCAAGAATATGCGTTAGTATTTGTCAAGTTTAGTTACACCGTTCATTTGCATAAATGTCGCATTGGAGGGGCATGGCAAGGACAGGGGTATGGGCATGGGTCAGCAGGAGATTAATGAAAATGAACGCATGTTCAGTCATATTGTAGTAAGTAGTACGTGGTATTACCAGCGTGTTTTCCTCCAACATAAGTTTAGTTTATATGTAGTCAAGGGAGTAATGATTTTCAGATGGAAAACGGAAATGAGGTTACAAAACTTGTAGTGTTTTCGACCCAACGAAATCCAGTACTTTCTATTTTATACCTTTACTAATACTAAAGTGGGTATTTTCCCGAAAGTGTTTTGACCTTATGGTTAATAATATATACTCCCGGCCGTGGATCTCTCCAGGTCGTGTTGCGGAGGCGGACGCTGCAGCAGGTGTAGCCAATCCTGCTGACGAAGCCTCGCCAATGGATGCTCAAGGAAAACAAAACCCAGTCGTAGTACACCCGATGGAGCAAAATCCCAAGGCTTTTCATGTGTGGTGGGGGAGTTTCTTCCTGGGAAATCTGTTTGACACGCTGATAGTATCATACAACTATTACTTAACGCCATTAGCCCATCAATTACACTGCTAATTGGTTTACGGCCACTATAGAGCATAAAAACCCTCTTGTATCGCCCCGCTTTTTATAGCGAGTCCTAAAAATGCTAATTTATGCACTGCCCAAACGAAAAGTCAAACAGAATTAAACTATAAAGCTGAAAACACTTCAGAAGTCAGCGGGTCAGCCGTAAACCAGTTGACCCATCTAACCCAACCACTGACCACTTCACATTGGGTTGGTCCTGGTCATTTCCTGTTTGACACCGTCCCTCTCTCTTTCCTCTGTATCTGTTCTGTGTGGTCAAACAAACGGACAAACAAGGGTGTGATTAGGGCTATAGTGCCATTAAATCGCATTATCATTATCATTTTAAGTCTAAATAATTACACATTAGAGCGCTGAAAAGGGGAGAGGTCGCGGACGAGGATTTCGCAGTGAGGGCTCTGCGTTGACCGGTCGGACCGTCAGTGGACAGACAATAATTGACGAATAGGCCTTCGCATTCCGATGTTATTGATTGGATGGACTATAAGTAAATATTCCCTTATTATATTGATTCGTTGACGAACAATAGAAGCTATTTTCTTCAGACTTCGTATGATTCGTCTCCTTCGTAATGGAAGATTATTGACTTGAAGCAGGCGAGACAGAAAACCAGCTGGACCCTCACTGTACCCCTCATTATGGCGCTCCGCTCCGTTTCCAGCCACAATGCGAGTACACATCCACCTCCATCTCCACCTCCGCAAGTCGCGTCTGGCGGCGACAGGGGACACATTATTTTAATTTTACCAACAAAATTTCGTTGCTTTTACACAGAAAAATACCCCAAAATAATTGTAAGCAAGGCAAAGAGAGAGAACACAAAACTCATTCGAAGGGTGGTAAAGAAAAGCGAAAATAAAAATTGAAAATCGTAAAAAACGAATGAAGCTCCAGCAGCAGCACATTAAATGAGTCAAAATAATTTATACCAAAGCCAAAGTGTGGGGCAATATGTACGTAAAAGTGTGCGTGTGCAAGGGGTGGTCCGAGGTGGGAGAAAACACCCATAGCGACATGTGCGTGCATCAAATCTGCCCGCTGCTAGTACATTTTTTTTATCATTTCGCCGGGCAAAGATCTTGTATTTTTTTACCAAAAAAAAAAAACGCCTGAAAAGGACAAGCTATGTATGTTTGAAAAATTGGATGGGGAATAGGCTATTTGATACCCCGTAAGGCTAGTTTATACCAATAATACTCATGAACTACCGTCATTTACGACCCATCCCATTAACATTTCAAAGAGATCACTTGAGGCATCGCCTGCCTGAATGTCCAATCCTCTCTCGCCGCGTGCACGGTATCACAAACATCAACCCCTGCAGCAAGTGTAATTTTCGAGTCCCACCAACTCCCCAAAATCCGAAACATTTTTAAATATACATACTACGCTTTTGGGTCTGTATGTGTGTGGGTCGCTTATGCCCAGACATTAATATTTGTTCTTTCGGCTCTTGGCAACGCGCCCTTAACGCATTTTTTAATGCGTTTTCTCTCGTGTGTGTGTGTGTGTGTGTGTGTGTGTGTGTGTATTTGCTCATTAAGCAAAAACAAAGTTGGAGGAAAGTTTTTTACCATCTTCAGACATTTTTTGTTTTCCGTTTTGTTTGCATTTTTCTGTTCGTTGTGGGGTTTTCTTCGGGTTTTTTTTTTCATACTTCCTTTGCATGTGCGTCCATTGTTTTCTTGTTGGGACTGGGACACAGGGTGTGTTATGAGTCGCAGTTGAAATGTGATAAAGAGCTAGCTGTTCAGCGGACTGCTGCGAAATCATAAGGAATGGTTTAGAGGACCTCCTTGGTGTTTTCTGCGGAGCGCACCCTGTATTTTATATACTGCCCAGTGAACTGAAGCTTCCCTCATTAATTCTTGCTTATCTTGACGACGCGACGTCGAACTTTTGTACACACCGCCACTTGTTTATCTACGTGCTTACTTGTACCAGTCAGTATACATACATTGCCATGGACCTGTAAACTTTCATTCGATTTTAGGTTGAGAGCGACCAAACTAAATACTGGGCTACTCATACATATGCGAATGTTCTGTATCTATAAAGTATAATCAACTTAGGTTTTACCATCTAGACTGTTTCTCATTATCACTTCTCTAGCTTGATCTGGATGTTAAAGTGTTTACATCAACAATGCTGCCAACTCTTACCCACTCCTGGGACCCCCGTCATCCAATGACCAAAGCTTAGTCAACTACATCATAAGTCCGCTTGTATTTCAGTATATTTTAATAATCTTAATAACCGTTAGGCTTCCGTCCGCCATTTTGGGATTCATAGCTTACGGTTACAGTGGTGACGGCAGCGTAGCTCACCGCAGCAACAGCAGCAGCAGCATCGCATCCAGCGGCGTCGGTGGCCACCAAAAGTCAGCAAAGAACTCAACGAAAATTCACAGCATTTTCATTCGAAAGCCAAGTAATTACGCATTCAAGTAGAAAAAGTTTATCTCTTGTCGAAAAATTGAAAATTTTCATTTCATAAAATGAGATTAAAAACGCGAGTTCCTTGGTTGCTGTGGCCTGCCGTGGCCTGCCGAGAGGGCCGTCAGGGCTTGGGTGAGGGAAAAGGACGAGTTTACTGGGAGCTAACGTGAAAGCCGTGCAAACCACAAAACGCCAAGAAGGGCTTCGGGCTGAGGAGATGAGGAAGTGGCTTGGCATGGAAGGGCTTAAATATGGAAAGTTTACTGCACAAATATTTTCAAGAAAATTGTAATAGCGTCGAAGAAAGCGGCCTGAGAAAAAGTGGGAGTGCGGCCGAAACAAGTTGAAAAGAGCTGAAAAGGAAAATAATAATGGCCGCCAACGCGCGGCCGTGTACCAAGCTTCCCAGAGGAAGGGTTTCAGAATGGGAAGAGGCTTAGGCTGGCCGATGCTGATGTCGATGAAGGCGAAATGCCTTTGATGACAGTCTGGCAACGCCAAAGAAACTGTGAGTGTGTGGGTTAGTGCGTGTGGTGTGTGCGCTGCTGGGGTGTTTGTCCTTCCAATTCCATACGCACTTTCAACCCTTTTCGCGCTGGCGGGGAAAAACTGCGTAAAGTGCGAAATTTACTGCGGCGTGCGCTGGTGTGTCTGTGTCTGTATACGAGTACTTACATGTATACGAGATTTGTTACATTATATACTCCAAAATGTTTCATTTTACGGTAGTATATACCATGTACCCTCGTACTCGGCGGCCTCTGTTCAAGTAGATACAGACCACAGGCGGAAAGGGTTGCCTGGCTCGAGAAGGATTCCTCTTGGCAGTTATTGGATTTCAAAATGAAATCCATTTGATGGCAAACGAAGCTTTGATACGTGGGGTACACGCGGCCTTAGGATCTCGGTAGGTAAATAAATTAACAGCCAGCGGCAAGGAGAGTATTATCTAGGGAGGGGTAATGTAGCTGTCACAAAGGGGTTATATTTTCATTCACTAATATGAATTTGAAAGTAAATCTGCCCGCAGAGGAGGAGGAAGAAAGTATATCAATAATTACTGAATTTCAAACGAATAAGGTTGTTTTAAATGCTCTGTTTTAGTCCTTTGTATCCTTCGTATCCTCTAAAGAAAAAAAAGAACCACATACGGAGGCGACGTCCTAACAAAAAAAATCAAATGTAGCCAAATCACAGCATCATCCGGCAGCATCTAAGGCAGCTGCCACAAATAAAAAAACGAAAAAAAAGCAGCCTCTGATATGGTGGATTTATGGGAAAGAGAAAAGGTAGCCAAATTTGCATATATGTATGTACATATGTATGTATGTATGTAACCAATTGCCGAGGAAGGGAAATTGTGAAACGAAACTGATTCCCTGCGCGGATGCTGCCAGAAAACACGAGCATTGAGCATTGAGAATAGGGGAAACGCACTTCAGACAATATGAAAGCGAAAATAGGAATAAAATCATTTAGCGCTCAGAAAAGGAAAGGTGCCAAATATTAGACAGGACAAAGAGGGGGAAAATGAATCGCTTTCATATGCAAATTGAAGTGCAATCCGAGAGAGTGGAATAAAAATCATAACGAAAATCTGATTTTGATTTGGCACGTAGCCTACAGTTTGGTAGAAGGCTTCCCTGTACTCCAATAAAAGTGGAGCTCTTGAGTCCCACGTCTACTGTGCTCGAAACCAATCCACCACACTCCCCCCCTTCCCCTCTTTCATTCGTTCTATCTGTCTCTTTCGTCCTCTATGGACCCCCAAAGTCCCTGCTAATCCCTTCCAAATGAAAAGCAGCGTGCGGCCTGCCTGAATATGCAGTTAAGTTTTCCATCCCCCCTCTTCGGTGCTCCGTTATGTGTGTGCTGTGTTCTGTGGAAGACAAAATGGCGTCGCTACTCGAACTAATCCAATTTATTACAGCTCCATAACTTTTTCCTATTTGCGTTCTTCCTTCGTTGCCCTGCGTTGCGTTCCGTTCCACACTCGAAACTGACAGACGCTAAATGCGTCTTATTAGATGAGCTGTGTGTGTGTGCAAGTGTGTATGTGTGTGTGGGATGGCTTCCCCTTCACCAAACCTCTCCTTTCCCAGCGAACTTTGACTGCCGCCCCACCTCATCCTTTGAAGGGGTCGCTCGCTTCAATTTCAAGCTTCTATCTATTTCTCTTCCTTTTTTTTTTTGCTTTTTTATGATAAATTGCATTTAGCAACCACCGAAGCCAAGTTGCCACCACCACGGCACTACCAACCCAACACTGCCACCCTCTCCTAGACAAATTCAAAGGTAGGGGTGGGGATGGGGGTGGAGTGTGCATGCGTTGCCATTGTTGTTGTTAGGATATGGACACACTCGTGTAAAGGATTTAACTTTCGATTAAAACTAAGGCTACTTCCCCTACTCCTCACCCTTGAGAGTCTTCTTGTAAAATGGCCGAAGATATCCGGGTATACTCAGTAGCATATTTATATCAAAATATGTATGCTTAAATGCTTCCACTAAAGATATAAATAATCTACCTCTAGCTATATTTACATATATGTATGTAGATATAATTATTAGTATACAAAGTACGGACTGGGCTTGGACTTAATGCTTGGGTTATCCGCTTAGTAACTTTAATTTTTTTATTTTTTTTTTCCCTCCTAATAGGTATCCAAAGTAAAGGCGGAAAACTCTATGCAAACAAAGATATTGCACCTCCAACAAGTGACAACAAATTGCACGGCAATTTGTTTTTTTGTTTACATTTTAGCCGCCACAGCATCCAGAATCGGCGGTAACTAGAACTTTTTATAGATTTTGCTGCATTGGAGAAGGGAAAATATTAGCTTGGGTTCATCCATAGCGTCGGATGAATGTCTATATGCGAGGGAGTCTGCAGAGTCCACAAGAACTCAACTCAACTTGATTTTCAAGCTGATTTCCCGCTGACAAATATCGCGTGTTTGTCCCTGATCCGGTGGAGCGTTAAGTGCATCCTAGCGGCAGCTTAGCTCCGCTCTGCTCCTTTCGTGTCTGGGAAAACAATGAAAAATTCATGCAAATGAAAAATAAATGCACACAAGCCAAAAAGGATAATGCAGCATGGAGTACCGCAAAGCAGCGAGAAAATAGAAACACATTTCATGCAATTTCGGACTCGGGTGCTTCGTTCACGTTCCACGTTCAAGGTTTTCAAAGGAGCCCTGTCCGTCGACTCCTTTGTCTGCGGCACGAAATTTCAATAAATTATGCAAAAATTTTCGTGGTTTTCGCGCTTTTCCCTTGGTCCTTGGTTGGTTCCTTTCTCCGCTTTCTGCAACATTTTACTTGCTGTTTTATTCAAATTTGTGTGCATTTTTTATTCGCTAGGAAAACAAAATTTAACACAGAAGGATTTGGTTATTTGAGCGATTGTGGCGGGAATGATTGTGGAGGAACGGAAAAATCAACCCTTTGGACAGATCCGACACAGCATCCAGCTGTATCCATTGATCCCTTTTTTGAGCGATCCGCGACCTCCCCGGACATCTCTTTGTCTAGCGATCAGGTAAACATGACCCTGCTGCGTATGCAAATTAGTTTGATTAAATATTTAAATTAGGGTCTCTGCTAGGGGACCTTTTCCGTGAAAGGCCAAAAACATTGACAGCTGCGTTTTCCCTTCACGAATTTGTGGATCGTTTGTTTGAGTTTATTTCAGTTCACCTCTAGACCTCGCAGAGTTAGGTCGGACGCAAAAAGCAAAACGGGAGCGTACACCTCCATTAAATGTGAGCATCTCAAAGATCGAGTGGCAAGCAGAGGCTTTGCATCGCACATGTACAATTTTCAATTTTTCACTGTTACACAGATAACAGTGATTCGATCCGATCAATCGCATCGTCATAACTAGAAAGAAATTACTACCAGAACCTGCCAGATACAAGGCACGAGCGCTAGTCTACCCTCAGTGAGGACTTGGTGGCTTTGCTTTTGCTTTGTTGAGTAGCAGCCGCAATACAAATGATTATGTTTATACTATTAAAGTAATTTACTAAAAAATGACGCCCAGCCAAAACAAGATAATCCCCAGTGAGTTCTTCCATGGACTCTACTCTCTTGCTCTTGCTGATCGTCAAAGCCAACCGCTTTAGCTGGAGGTTAAGTAGCTTGCTGTCTACTTAAGCATAATCGAAGTATGGTGCAACGATCTGGCGATCAGACGATCAGACGAGTTCGATCTTCGGTCCGTCGAAGGCTCGCCCGGCTTTATCACAACATTTTGCTACGAAGATAGATTAGTCTGGTCAAGTGCAAGCTGCTGATCATGGCACCATGATCGTTTTTCCGTTCGCCTACTCTGCTACTCGGCTACTCTGCTGGTAGCCAAGGTGCGAGATCTGCAAATAATGTGGCAAACTCAGCCACAGCAGCAGCCCCAGACACAGCTGACACAGGCACAACTTGATGCCCAAGCCTGAGTCCGCAAGGCCAATGTGGAGGCCAATGTGTGCCGCTTGATCTCGAGCTCACCCCTCACCGGTCGTTAAGCGAAAAACGAAGTCGCCTCCTCTGTGGCCTCTTGTGTACGGCTCTATTAACCCCTGCCGCTGATTTGGTGATAACGATCGTAATCGTAGCGGTACTCTAGGTGCAACACATGTTGCACTTAGCTCCCCGCCCTCCAACATGATGGGGCATGCAGCGTGGTGTGCTATATTATTTTCCCTAATTTAGAAAATAGTTCTTGCAGTTCAAATTGGTATGATTCACTGTTCGCATTTATCGTACGTTCGCCTTGTTAAAATCGGCTGTGCCTGTCTTTCGTTTTCCCTGAGAAGCGAAATTCCAACCGAACCGTCGGGGGAAATATGTGTTTTGGCTCCTATATGGTTATGATTCCGGATCTACTGCAAGATTCGTAGCGAAACGTACTTCCGCATAGTTGGGCCAAACCTGATTCGTCGGTTGTTAATAGCCCTAATGCTAATGCAAACGTTCTCTGTTGTAGAATGGCTGTGGATGTCCTTAGTGATCCAAAATGAAAGCCAAAGGAAAGCTCCAAGTGAACCAGATTGGCCCCTTGCTTAAGCATTGCCCGCGACAGTGACTATATTCATACAAATAAATAAAAATATTTATTAAATCCATACTCATAAATATGCATGGCGTATACATATGTATGTATATAGCAGTTGGTAGGGAAAGTGGGGGAGAGGTCTTCTAATTACACCAAAAAAGGGGTTTGGCCTCTCAGAACAAAAATCAAACAAAACGTTATGCATATACAAATATACATATGTATATGTATAGTATGTACAATGTACATACATAGTCGTACAGAGTGAGTGAAATGAATACTCTTCGAATACATTTATTCGCTTAACGAACAAATTAAGTGCTATAAATATGCATGAGAAACCCCTTTACAAAAAATTAGTGTATATTTATGGAACGAAAGGTTCTCCAGGTTCTCCATTCCCGGTACTCCGTAACTCCTTTTCTCCCCCAGGAGAAAGTTGCCGCAGCTGAAAGCTGAAAGCTGTTTACATAGTTGCCGTGTCTAAGCAAATACGAAAGTTATTTAATGAGACTCGCAATATAACCGGAAAAGGTTTACAATTAAGAGAGGAAAAAACGTTGTCTGTCTGTCTGTCTGTCTTCATTGGATGGCATTTTCATGTATTTAGCTTTGCGGTTCATTGATTAAAATCAAACTGTTTATTAGGGGTAGAAAACATCCCCTGCCAAAGGCCTAAGGACATGCTCGTACTCCTACTCGTACCTTTTGGAAAACGATCCCAAAGTCTCGCTGTTTGTTTAATTGCGTTTTCTTTGTGTTTTTTTGCATTTTATTGTTGGTTTGTCATTCTCATTTACCATACGTATTCGTATCCTTCTCTGACAACGCGAGGGTGTATGCCTCCAAAATTCTCTTCCCACAATGTTTATCAATCGCCATACATCGTTCATCAATCAATCCGTCCATCCATCTATCGTTCTGCCAGAGTTGCTTGCAGTTGCTTCTCGTAGCAAAATGATTTTAATTTTAGATTAGTTAAATGGAAATAAAACGACTATTCCCCATACTCCGATTCTTGCGGTCTCCCATCACACACATCATCATCGTCGTCGTCGTATTGACAGGCATGTCAATATGGCTTATTACGAGTATTATTTGGCTTGCATGGCTCTGGTTACTTAATTTAAAAGACACCCAACGATTATTGGTTTGAAATTGCTTAGAACACGCGAGTCGAGTGAGTTTTTGGCAGCTTTTTCTGTTTTTTCTGCCAATGTTTTGTGTATTTTTATACGCTCGAGTAAATAGGTAGGCGTTGATCCAGAAAATATGTTTTTATATTGCTTGTTCATAGTGGAGGGGGTGTAAGTGGGCTGTTTTTTGTATCTTTTAGACACAGTACGTATAATATAATTATATAATATGGAATTGGCAGCACGAGTACACCTTTAGCGTATAAGCACAGAAAGCACGTTCAAGGAGACAGCTAATAAGCAACTCTTTCGGTGTCATATGTCCGCTTGCAACAAGCTCTCCAGTATATTTCAATGTCGTAGCAAATACAGGTCCATTAATCTTAAAGCCCCCACCACAAGGACCACTTGGCTACATTCTCATTGTCCAGTCACATGCACTCTTTGGTGCTACTTGTTGCCGCTGCCGCTGCTTCTGCTGATGCCCCTGTGGATGGGATGCCGAAGGAGCGGCGACCCAACATCGACCCAGGCAACACCTTTGGAGCGTGATATCGCCTCACCTCTCATGATGCTATTTGCATAGCGTTTAGCTTGCCATATCGTCGTGGCATGGCGTATTAATATATTTTAGTCATAAATGTAGCGCGCTCCTTTCATGCCTTGTTTAGTTTCACATCTCTTATCCAAGCCATTTGTGTTGCGGTAGTCTTCAGTAGCCGGTCGGTCAGAGCCGAGGCATCTCTTTTTTCGTTTCCCACGTGGACACGAAAAACTTTTTTGTGCGCAACAAGTTTTTAAAAAAAAATTCTCTGGAGATAAATGATATGGCAAACAATTCCTGACTCGATATGCATAGAACCGTTGTTGGTGGTCATTAATAATCGCTAAAGTAGAATGGAAGCTATGGAACGGAAGGCTAGCTAGGAACGTAGCGCTTCTGTTAGGCAAAGACCATATCATTTTAGTGGTAAAACTGCTGCTAAGTAATCGAAAGTAATCGAAGAACTCCACACACAACCAATAACTCCGATAAGCGGACTGAGGAGCAACACCGAAAGCTTCCACACGCTGCCACTTCCGAAGGGCTGGTGGCTGGTGATGGATTATTGGTACGTGTTGCCGGGTGAATATCGAGGATGTATTTTGGGATGCATGACAGCAACAGCAGCAACAAAAACACACGAGACTCATTAATCCTGGAGGCAAACGGAGGCCAGCAGGATCAGGACCCTTAGCCGCCGCATCGCCTCGCCACGACTCATTTGTGCTAAAAACTTTGCCACTTGATAAATTGCCCCAGCGCACCAGCACATGCACCACACATTCTCTCCCATCTTACCTCTTTGCTGGTGGGAAATGGGAAATGGGCTCCCTGTTTTGAGGTCGTACTGTTTTTTGCCTCCACAGTTTTCGATAGATAAATACTTAACACGTTTCTGCCAGTGATTTAAATGCTTCTCCCCTTCTTGTCAGCCCTTCAATCACTTGTGTGTGTGCGGCAACGACCTGAAGAGCAGAGCTCTTCAGCAAGGCAAAGGTTTTCCACATCCCACTGGCATTTCGATATGCAAATACTTGCTGGAGGTCCCATTTTTCCTCCCATTTTTCTCATTTGATGCGTTCGTTCTTTGCACTGCGATGCCTGTTTGACGCACCGTCACCGTCTCTGTCACGTTATCTTAAATTCATTTTTGTTTGTTTTGAGCCATTGTCACGTTTTTGTGTTGATTATTAAATGCGTTTAATAAAAGCTTGGGAGTACTGGTAGATGAAGTCAGAAAGCGCCTTCGGGCCTTAAATGTGCGGTTAACAAACGGCAATCGAGGACAAATGTTTTCTTTAAAGATTTTTTCAAAATATTGTTGAAAATATATCAGAATGGATGTTTTATTTACGTTTGATCAATCAGTATCACTATCGCCTTCGCTATCACTATCGGACTGTTCCAGACTTTGAGCTGCCTCAGAATCCGTGTCACCTGATTCTGAGCCGGTTGAAGAGCGTGAACTACTTCGTGAAGTTGCAGCTGATGTTTTAGGGGATGAGGGGGCCGAAAGGGCCTTGTAGTCTTCGTCGTCTGCACCTGAGTCCTGATCTTCAAAGCTGTCGTACTCAATGACACTCTCATTCTCATCATCAGTGTCATCCTCCTCGTCAGTACAGCATTCATCCTCTGTGCCACTTGATTCTTTCCTGAAAGAAATGGTTTTTTCAGCTAAGACATGGCCCTCGGGGCTTGCTTTAGTACTCTCGCCGATTTCAGCACGCCCCTATCAAAAAAGATTTAAACTGAATCATTATGTTGGCCAGTTGGCACCACTAATTTACCAATACCAAGCTCCGATTTCTGGATATAGTCTGAACATCATGTAGCTGCTTCATCAAGGCGTTTCTCTCCATTGAGTGGTATTCACGCTGGAGATGACACTCAGTCTGCAGCTCCCGGTTTTCCTTGCTCAGTTGGAACATTTCACTCAAGATCCGATGCTGCTTGTCCACTATTATATTCACCAGCTGCTCTAGATTCTCAATAGTGACCTCATAGTCCATAAGTTTCTTTTTCAGGAGCCAATTCTCTGCACGACAGTCGGCTAGATCAGAGGCCGACACTGTCATATCCGAAGATTCCTTGTCCACCCTAAGAGATATCAATGAAATAATACAACTTTGATGGAAATCAAAGTAAAGCTTACTCTTTTTCGTTTTTGGCGTTCTCGGATGGGCTTTCCTTATCAGTTTCCAAATGAATGGCCACTTGGTCCACGACGCTGTCCACGCCAGGCGCATAGTATTGGCAAATACAGGACATTTTTGGGTCAGTCGTAGAGTCTGTAGCAGATTTGAAAAGGAGCGATCAGGTAACTAGATAGTCGTAAGGTGTACCCAGCATTTGACAGACTTGGCAACGCTTAGACGCTGCCCCAGCGCCACAGCAGCCCCAAATGTACACTATTAAATGAAAACTCCCTGGCCAGATAAGAGTTTCAAGACCCCCAGCTCCCCCCAAATGTTCTCTATTTTACTGACTATACCCCCGACTACCCGACTACGCCATGGTCCGGGTCCTGGCCTGTGAACACTTTACGACTTGACATTTTCACACTTTGTTGGCAATGCTTTGAACGCTTCCTACATTTTCCTTCCTGCAAGCCAAGTTAACTGACTTTTGGCTCATCCTTGTTGCCGCGTCAATTTCGACGTCCACATCGATGCAAGCCTGCACGAACTGTCTTCCGCCCAGGATCTTGGATGTGCAAATGTGTGGCTTCAGTTGTGGCAAAGGGGAGAAGTGGAGCTGTGGAGCTGTGGAGCTGTGGGAGTTTTTTGTGTGTGCGTCGGTGGATTGAAGTGCAAAATTGGTTTAAGTGTTTGCTAAATTGGCAGCAAAATGGCTTTTTCAATTTATACTCAACGTTTATATGCTGGTAGATGCTTCCCAAAAGTTGCACCAGAAAACTCAACATTTACTTTCTCTCAGCTCTCCGCCTCTAATCTTTTTTGGCAACAAGTGGCGCCTAGCTGGGCAATTGATATTTTTTAAACTTGTTAAGTCTTTCAGAAAATTTCTGGGCACTCCCACTGCCCATTTCACACGCTTTGGATCGACTCTAAATGGTTCTCTACAGAGTTCAGTTCTCCTCACACATATCATTGATAGCTGCGATAATCATGGCTTACACCCGAGCATTGTATCCGTTGCAGTACCCGTACCCACATATACGCGCACTCGTTTTTTATAGCCCATTTAGGAATGCCTTAAAAGGCTGCAGTAAACTCAGTTGAAGTCGAAAGCAAAAGCAAAAGGTAATCGTGATACCTAAACAACTCCAAATTACATACCAGAGGGCGCTACGCAGACCATGTTAACATAAATTTCTTGCGCCTCCTCAGTTTGGCTACCACCCTGCCCGGATCTGCCCCTGCTGACCCTTCTGACCATCTTCCAGAAAGAGGATCTCCTCTGCGGTATCGGGCCAACCTCCAAACGCTGGAAACGCTGCAAACACACCAAACGCTCAACTTTAAACCAGACAACACATGCAAGCGCACATTTAAAAAGGCATAAGTCATACGTGGCTAATAAATTGATTTGCTAAAGTGGATTAGCGTTCAGTACTTTGACATATACAGGGTGTTTCACGCTTCGTTGGGGGAACAGGAAGTAGGAAGGAAGGAAGCTGAACAGTATTATCTTAGATCTGCAGCGAATGTGCATAGAAAAGCTTAATCTTATTCGTCTGGAATCAATTCAATCATTTAAGCACCCTGTACGGTCAAAAAAGAGCCAGCTATTTGGTGTTTGGGAGAAAAGTCTTCCACACAGAGTTCTACACATAGAGGAATGGAATGCCCGTACCCGTAGTGAGCTGGACTTACTGGACTCCTTGCAGACTCAATACTCACTCACACTCAATACGAAGACGTCGGTAGGAAAAAATAGAAACGCTTAAAATGCCAGTTTGAAGTCTATTATTTGCTGGACACGAGCATATATTGATTGCATCGCAGTCGCCTAGTCGCCTGGTCAGCCAGAAGAGTCGGTAAAGCAAATTGCTTCAACAAATACGAGTACTCGTGCTTCTAAAGAGAGGTGGGTAAAGGAGGTGGGAGAAGATCGGAGGGGATGTTGACGGGAGGAGGAAATCACATGGTAATCGGCACACTACGAAACAGAAACGAAACGTAAAAAGCCATCGAAGCTATGTTTTGGTTTGGGGAGAGCTGTTCAAAACCCGTTTGCAGGCACTCTACGAGTAGTCCAGCCTCCCAGAGCTTCGGCCAAAGTCTTCGGTGTCTTGGCGGCTTCGTGTAGTGCAGCATTTAGCGTCTTGATCGGTTTATCACCGATTAATTAGAGTTTGATAAATACGCGCACGCCGTGAGTAAATAAATCATGGCAATGGCAACAAGCGCAAGGTAGCGCAGCAGAGCTGCCAGAGCCAGGTACTCGCACAACCAGATGGGAAACGGGCCCCAATATTCAAACCAAAAATTTGCATATCCACTCATCCGTTTCAAAAAAAATAACAGTAAAATTGTAGAGGTAAACATGTTTTATTTTTGCGCATTTCCCTTTTTCATTTTTCACCGCATTTAGTATTTTGTTTTGTTTGGGCTGCTTCGTCGTTGCTTCTGACGTTTCCTCACAAACAGCAGATTTTGAAAGGCAAAGTAGGTGTAGTAGGTGGGTCGCTTGTGCAAAAGTGCAAAAATATCTTTGAACATTTTTCTCTGTGTGAGCATTAATTATGAAGGGAACGTTCTTTGAGATGCGCTTGACAGCGGTCCTGATGAGCAGGAGCTTTGTGAATGCCAATTTGAGGTTACTTTTTTCGGTTTGGATTTAGAACGGGGTTAGAAGGAGTTCTTTTGGTGGGCTCTTTTGACCCCAAGGGGCTTTTGCATTATGCGCTTGACGAATGCGAAAAAAATGAAATTTGTGGTTTTGTTGTTCAATTTTTCACACTTAAGAACCCCTTTGAGCACGGATGAACTATGAAGGGTTCCGCATAAGGAAAGTGTTGCATCCCTCGTTTGCATAGAAATTATTGTGGACCCTTTAAAACATACGTATGTACCTTTAGTTCTGGAATTATTGTTGTAGAATCTGCTGCACTAGTTTTCCTGAAGCTGTTTGTTCTTCCTAAATCCTCTCCGACTCTCGTTTTTCAGAAACTTCTGAACTGCACTCAAACTCGTTTTATTTCTGAGCTGACTTCTATTTTGGTTTGGCTTTCACTGCCACAATTACGAGTATATGCATTGAAGAACATCTTATGGTTTATTACCCTAAGATCTGCCACTGCACTGCTGAGCAGCAAACAACAGAAGCCATGGATAGAGGTTATTATTTTACTGCGACTACTCGGCACCATGATTGCTACCTTTTTGCTGCATTCGACTGCATTGGTATTGGTTGGGCGACGTCTTTTATTCTTGCCCATGGCAGTGGCAAAATTGTTGACCACTTTCTGCTTGGCAGCGTTTTTCACTCTACTTCAGTCCTGACCATTCACTCGCCTCCTCTACCATCTACCATCTTCCACCTACCACCTACCCACTCCCACTTTTTCTTCCTTTTCAGTTTTTGTCGCATTAAAATTGCTCTCAAGATATCTTCGTTACGGAATGAATGACTACTTGGGCTGGCCTGGCTGGTGAGTTGCTCTTGCACTGGACCCAAAGTATTTGCGGTTTTTTCTTCACATCCTCTTGCACAATTATCCTGATTTCAATATTACTGCTTCATAAACAAAGTCCAGGTCCAGGTCCGACATCTCTTAGATGTCTCGCAGAGAGAAAGGGCCGGAATCAGGGATTGTGCACAAAACATTATTATTATTATTTCTGTTATTTGTTTCTTGAGGAATTTTTAGTTGCTTCTGGTGGCCTGTGGGCCGGGGCTTGGGTTACACTCTTCGAGGCTTCAGTGTGCCTTTTACGTGTACTTTGCTGTGTCCGTTAGCCACAAGGATTGGGAATCAAGAGAAGGAAATTATTTTTCCGAATTCATTTGCCGAGTAGTGCATAGTTGGGATATCTTTCAGCTCTATGCATTTTCATGAGATTGCCCGGAAAACAGTGTAAGTATTTATTACGAATATATGGGTTATTTATGATAGCAATTTGTGCACTTGTATACTTGTTGTTGAGTTCTATACATGTATACAAGTAAACTATTACCCGGCGATGAATATTATGTGGGAGGGAGAGAGGGACTGTTTCCACACGCACAGACACACACACACACACACACACACACACACACACGCATGTAAAGAGTTCAAAACATAGTATCTTGTCATTAAAAATATTTTCTGTTGGCATTGACGGTTGAAAAATAAACCGAAACCATTCGGTTTTCGATATTCGATTACCTTTCCATTTTCATCTCTTGCTAAACCAAGTATCCTGCAGGCGAATTTGCAAATTTCTTTTAAATTGGCTTAATTTGCACAAAGTGCCGCCCTTAAATCACATTAAATAGCCAAAGGCAGTTCTCGGGGAAAACCGAGAGAACTTTCACTTGCCATTTTCCAAACAAACAAATCATTTCGTCTGTCACCCATACCTCTCCATCGCGGAGACATGCACCCCATGCTCTTCCTACGCACACGCGTCGACATTTATCAAAATTTCAACTGTCATTTATTGCATTCACGTTGCCTGTTTAATTTTTCAACTTCTTTGCCGAAACACGCAACTGAACATTCATAAACCTTAACACCGGCATCGCCTGTAATCCATTCATGACTTCATCTCCATTACCGGAACCCGCAAAAGTACACAAAGTACCAAACCCAATAACCCAAAATTTCGAACATTCGCAAACATATTTACGCGAAAGAGAGAGGGGAGCTGGCGTATGCAGGGTACTTATTCAGCAACGCCCGCAAGCCACTTGCCAATTTTCTCACTGGCGAAATTTTCCAGAAGAAAGCACTCAACAGGGACACGTGACAGTTGCTTGGGTTGCTTCGGTTCTAGTGTGTGAGCTCGCGAAAAAATTTTGCGATTATCCATTTCCCTCGATGTGATGAACGTGCGTAGCAGTCGCAGTCGCAGCCAAGTGTATGATTTGCGGTGGCTTTATAAGAGGGTATGAGTTCTGAATAGATTTCTTCATTAAGATTCGGTAGAATCAAGTGTGGAGTGGAGGCTATTTAGAGTCAGTCGTTTACTTGAATGTAATCTTTAATGAGAGAGCCAAATTCGTTTCATTTAAAGGTGCTTATGTTTTGAGACCTGCATTATTCTGTATTTCGACTCCTATCTCCAATCAATTACTGTAGCTCCATCGAATTTTCAGGGAATAAATTATAATTTCAATTTATTGTACAATTAAAAAAACCAATTTCCCATATCCTGTGAATGCATATATTTTTCACCTCTGCGTGCGTCTGCACTTTTCAGCAGCCAAAAAGGAAATTAAACAAGGCCCAGTCAAAGCAAATGGGGAAGGAAATCCTTCTATAAGAAAAGAAACTCTAAAAAAACACAAAAGTCTTTGCGAAAAATAAAAGAGAGCTCTGATGCAAAGGCGGATGCCTGCCCGTCCTGTGGATTCAGCCGTATTCGCATTTGCATGGCACAGTTGGCATCAAATTATGAAATAAGTAAGAGAGCACTCCATGCATTAAAAACCTTTTAATTTGCTAAATCGCCTTGCCAGACATCGACGCCGAAGTTGGGAGTTGGGGTCGTGGCTGGGCTGCAGTCGCCGTCGTTGTTGGATCCCGTCGTGGATAAGCGGGCGGAAACGGATGAAGCGGAGTCTGTGCACATTTTCGAGATTTGCAGACGCCTAAAAGAGCCGCCCAGCCTACGCCCCACCTGCCCTGTCCTACGTCAGAGCCAAGCCCAGTCTCACATAGACACTTGTTTCTAGGATTTTTATTTCCTTTTGGACCTGAGTAAAGTTGAATAAGCTAGGCAAACACTAGAAGGCAACGAGACTGCTTGAGTGTAAGGTACTTTCATCTCCATATCTGCATCTCCTCCCGCTGCCTGGCATTGTATGAGCCCTAGCGATAATTTTCTCTTTTGTGCTCGGAGCTGACTTCGAATTCCTTCGGGCAAGAAGGCAGAAGGTAGGGCTTCGTCTGGCTTAACTCAAATTTGTGTTTTTTATATCATTTTTTCTTTGTTTTCTGACAAAACGAAACGAGAAGAAGAAGTACTTATATTTGGTTCAATTTTTGTATCATACTCGTCTTGGCTCATAGTTTCGCACTTTAAGAGGAGCCTAAAAGCAGCCAACACAAAAACACCTACAACAGCGCACAGATGCGCGCTGCGCTGCATGTAAGAAAGTAATTAAACTTGGCCTGAACTTCAAATACAGAGGCGTTCATTTGGATGATAGCATGGCGTGTCCCTGGCAATCAAGTATTGTCATCGCATGACTCTGCGAAAGGAAAGCCGGGGGCCCCCAAACCACTCTCGAGGCGAAGATACAAGATGCGTAATCGAAATTAAACAAAGTCTCGAACTCGGACGAAAATCAGCATTTAATTTAATTGACAGCTGGCGGACAGTACTCTTGTCTACACCCCCAAGGGGCTGCGACCCTCAATTCGTCAATCCCTCAATCGCCCACACCATCCAAAGAATTCTCATTAAAATCGTATTATATAGATAGGTAAATGTTTGCAGCCATCCCGTTTCTCCTTGCTCCTTTCTCCTATCCCTGCAGATTTTTGTCAATTCATTACAAATTATTTGCAATGCAGACACAAAAAACAAGGAAATTTATATCCAAAAATAAATTGCAAACTCATTTGCCGCGTGAAAATCGAAACTTTTTCCTCGGCTGAGGAGAACTTTATTTATATTCGATACAAATGTAAAATCAACGAATCAGTCAGGCAAAGCATTGAAGCATCCCAGATGCAGGAAAAGTTTTTTTCTTCACCAAATTTTTCAGTGCTTATCCTCTGTGTCTCTCTGTGCCTAGACGGCCCAGGACACGACACCGCCCTGTGGTTTGCACTGGCAATGTCAGCCTGTGATTTTGTTTTGGAGCTGGAGCTGTTCTCTGCACTCAATTTAAATCGTGTCCATGGAGATTTGATGCAACATTTTGATGACTTTGCTATTCAGACTGGATTTATCTACCTCCATTTCTCGAGAGCCAGGTCCTCCCTATACATTTTGCGAAAATAGTAGCTTATATTCTTAAAATCGATAGAAATCAATTTATTATGAAGGAGAATTGCTTACAAGTTTAAGATTAAAGAACACAGACAGGCATTATACATTCATATACACTTGTATGCTACTTACCTCACTGGAATGATAATTTTAAAGTATTTCAATCTGTTAGATTTTCATTGCTGGGGTTTCTTTGAATTCGCTGTTTTTGCTTCGCAAATTAGCTCATTTAAGTCTCCACCGTTTTGGTCGTCCCAAAACAGAGAATATCTGAAAATGCACTCAAATAGAAAACGGATGGCCATACCATGCACTGGGTACATACATATATATAAAGGCTCCCAAAATGAAGCTAATTTAATGACAAAAAACCGAACAAACACAATCCACTTATCCAAAAACAAAAATATGAAAATATAAATGTAAAAAAAAGGAAA
Organism: Drosophila algonquin; assembly: GCA_035041765.1. Lineage (NCBI taxonomy): Eukaryota > Metazoa > Arthropoda > Insecta > Diptera > Drosophilidae > Drosophila > Drosophila algonquin. The sequence continues at coordinate 2,653,072 of JAWNKY010003561.1, forward strand.
GCGACACGCGACCACAGGCAGCGATAAAAAAAAACGCGCAAGGCACTTGGAAAATAAATAGGTATGCACGAACAATAAAAGTATGGGCGAATCCGAAGCTTATAATACCCTTGCCTTATTACATTACAAGAGTATGAATGTGCAAGAGAGTATACAAATACAGCCAAAGGGTACGTATAGTAGACATGTGTATTAAATGTTTAACATGATTTTTCACTCATTAACATTGAAGCGAAAAGGGAAACCGCACAACAGAACCCAGCGCAGGGTTGGCTTGTGTTTTTGGCATAATTTATGCACATTTATGCGTTCGGGCAATAGGGAGTATATGGAAGGAGTGGGGCCTGGCCAAGTGTTAATTTTGAGAAATGTGCAAAAAAGCATGGAAAAAATACATGGCTGTTGAGGAAACGAAGCGTGCGGTTCGTTGACTGCTAAGAAGCGTTTTTCACGCGTTTTAACGCGTCCCAACGAATCTGCGACTGGGGAGGATACTGCTTCCCATGGTCCACTAACCGACAATGGCGAAACCCGCCAGAAACGCAATTGAGTCACAAAGCCAAAGTGCAGACCGAAGGAATGTGACTTGACTACCGATTCCACAAGCAAACTGGGCCCATAATTCATATGCGCCACAAAGTCTGTAGCAATCAAAATGCCAAACAGAAGAACAGAGAGATTTCGGAACAGTGCGAAAAACTGTATACCCTCTCGGTAACGCTAAAATCTCTTACTATTCATTCGTTCTATTGAAGTTATATCACTGCCTGCGAGGGCAAACCGAATTCGAATGACTTTTGTCTGCAATGAGGTGGACGGAAAGGGGTTTCTAGACACTGGGGTGGTCATTGACGAAATACGCTTCTGTAGCTCCCCCTCCGCGGTGAACCCAGTGTGCACTTCGCAAACAAGTCAGTCAGCACCAGTCTAAGTCTCAGATGCCATCCAAGCCCCAAACGACATAATTGCAGCCTGTCTGCGGTAGCTAATGCAAACAAACATGGGGTTATGAGACCGAAAAGGCTCAAGAAAATTCACGACGAAGCTCGCTCTTCGCCTGACCCGTAACAAGTAGCTAGCGAAAAGAATTGGGTATCTACGTGTTGCCAAAGCAACGCACCGAGGGGCAGCGATCGATGCCCGATGCCCGATCGATTGCACAGATCGTGCCGATAGCATTTCATTTGATCCACCACAAATTGTGTTGAACTTAATGTTGAATTTACTCAGCCCAGTCCATATACTGACAGAGAGAAGCAATAAGGCCCAGCGGCCCAGTTACAGATGCATTAAAACTAGTGCACTTCAATCATGTGCATTGCGTTTGCCGAATCGATTGGCAACGCTATGCATCCTACCATAGTACTGATGAGCTCTCCGACTCCGTTGGCTTTTCAGTTGCACGAAATTATAATTTCACCTACAACAATTTGACTCCTGTTTTTTGTATTTGGCATCATCATCATCATGGCATCGTTGTTACAGCCCAGTGAAAATTTTTCATGGGAATTACATACGTGATAGATTGTTGTTCACCCAACCATCTAAGCCCTTCACCAGTGGCACAGTTGATTGGTTTTCTTGCTTATTGCTTCTCCTGTGATTGCCATGCCTCAGTCTTCATCGTCATCATATGGGACGTGACTGCGTTACGATTGGCAAGGAAATATGAGCAAGAGTGTCTTAAAATCTTAAAAGTATGCATGGAAATGAGATGAGTCTTACGAAGCTTAGGGTTGCATTGAATGTACATTTAATTCCGTTGAATATCTAGGCAGCAAGAGGTCATCGAGGTGCACGTTATAAATTATTCTGTTTGTTTCTTAACGTTAGATCCAAAGTAAAAAAAAATATCGGACTCGAATAACTATTAAGCGGAGCAATATGGAAAATAAATGGCTTACCATTATGCAGTCCATGATCATCAAGTTAACAAGCTTCGGATGCTCAGGCGCCCCAGTGTAGACATGACCCGAACTATCCGCTCAACAGGTGGTACGTTGTCGCAGTACAATGTCCCAGCTCCTACTCCCAAGCACAGACTGCCAAGGAAATCTGACAAGCCATTTCTTCAACCCACATGTAAGCACATTTAGCAAATCACAGAACATGTAAGCTGCTGAAACTTGAATAATCTCTGGTGCCTCAAGAGTCTCAACGCCGCGGCGTCTCGAAGTAAGATCGCAAAGAGATGTCTGGCAAATGGTGCCGCAATTTCTCGGCGCCCGTCAGTGTCGCAAATGGGTCAAGGGGAAGACCAGACGGTAGTCTTCTTTTGCGCTGGCAATAGAGTCGTGATCAATAGCCACGAAGGGGCACATGAGCCACAGATAAAAGAGAATCCAATCCAACTCTAGATTCGATTCCAAGCAGCCGACTGACCACCTACAAATATTTGTTTTCGGGCCTATGCTCTACTCCCTGCTTTTTTTTTGTTCAATTAAAGTTTATGCCAATAAATTGTGTGCAGTAAGTCGCTTAATCTGAATTAAGCACTAGTATCTGTATCTTGCGCTCAGAAGATGGTCGATGGCTCAGATCGAACGGCAATCTTCTGCTGCTTCCTCTGCTGCATCATGTGTCATAACCAAGTTGTAAGGCGCCGACAAAGCTCTGTTTTCTATTAGGATGGGCGCGTGACACGGCATATGTATAAGCATCTTGATTGGGAACAAGGAAACAAAATAGGCCATTAATGTGTTGATTATGTTTATCGTTAACTATGTATGTTGAGGCCAGAATTGAAACTGCACTCAGTGGAGAGCACCCGATTCCGAGCGTCCCGATCCCAATTAATTTCGTGCCATAGCTAGTCTTACTATTTCACGAGTTGTCACGCGCCCATCGATATCTCGAATACCCGGCCAATATAAAATCGCAAATGCAGATGCAGATGCAGATCTGCATTTCCAGTTTTCCGATTTCCATAAACGACACTACAGAACCGAGGTATCGGCAAGTGCTCATGTTGCTCGTAATCACCGCACGCCGCAGGTGGTAAAAGGCGTCGTGGGTAACCCCAACATCGCCCGCCTCTGTGGCAAGCAGGCGCCCGAGTGAATCTCCCCAAGAGCAGGGCTGCACTCCGCTGATTGAATTGCACTAATTGCATATTAAAGCTCAGCATTTTGAGGCAACAAATTGCATGAGTAGCAAATTGAATTGCAGAATCTGTGCAACCCACACACCACTCTTCCCTTCCCTCGCATCCCTCCTCAGCTCCCCCTTCCACCTTCGGCAAGCTACTAATGAACGCTACCGCTCCACCCGTTTCCAGCTTGTTTGGCTTTTATTTCGCTTAATTAATTGGCAGCACCAAAAGTCTAGAGTCTACAAAAAACGAAGCCAGGAAGCTGCCAACAAAAAGAGGGGAACGGAACCCCAGCCACAGTCCACAGTCCACAGCCCTTACCTTTCAGCTGCATCGCATCTCTCGAAGGCAACAAAAACGGGAAAGTGAAGTGTCCTTGGAGAATATGTGGCTTGCATTTTGCAATTCTTTCATTTTTTGGCATTTCTCAACCAAAAAACGAAGAAACTAATTTTTTTGTTCTTGAACCTTGTTTTATATCCTCATTTGTTCGGTCGGGCTCTCGTGTGCGATGGTTGCATTGGAGTGGCTGAGGAAACGCGAAATGAGAAAAGAGCCTCTTACATGTTGCTCATGCAGAAAGGGTTAATTATAACCCTTTATAAAATGAGTGCTGACTAGGGACCTTTAAAGGCAGTTGGTGAGGGCTAAGGGCTAAGATCGTATCAGTTTCTACTCGAAGTCTATGATTGTATTGGCAGTCCCTAGCAGTCGATGGCTAACAAAGTCCCAAAGTTCCCTTCTTCAACTACCAAGTAAATATCGTATGAACATTTCGGGGTAAAGAAACACAGAGAAGCTCTTTGGAGATTTCCTAACAGAGAGTTTTTTGCCGTCGTCCTGAAGGGTTCTTTTAATAACATTTTTGCTTAATTAACAAAACAAAGCAATGGCAGAAATATGGGAATTTTAAAACAAGGCAACAAAAATGTTCCCTATGGAGGCATCTTGTATTACCACCTAATGGGAGAAGAATGGATAGAATGAGTTAGGTGTGGTGTGCGGAAAGCATCATCAAAAAGCTCTCACAATGCCAGAACCTGCCTCCTATTGACCCCACACTCGTACCCCCAAATTCTAAGCTAACGGAACGACAGACAAAAAGATTTATGTTTTCTTTTCAATTAGATATTTCGTTTTTTGGCGAGCCCAAAAACAAATGAACAACAAAATTGTATACAAATTTTGTATAGCGTACTCAAAGTATACTTAAAGCCAAATAAAGCCACGACAGGAGGGAAATAATCAAGAGAACCAAGAGCACAAAATGAAATAAAAATGAAAATGTAAATCTCATGGCTAAAAAGTAAAAGCAAAAAAAAAGCGAAATGTGAAGAGCGAGCATGAATTAAAGATGGGTTTTCCCAATTTATAGTATATTTCCATGAATATGGGGAAAGAGAGTTCCTGCATAAATGAATTAAGAAAATAAATTTGTAGTGAATGTGGTTGGAATTTATCAGTCTGCAACGGACTGTCCGACAGTCTGGCGCCACGAGTACGAGTACTAGTAAAGCCCCACAAATCCACTGTATCATGCATGCAACCGACTTCATGTTCGACTCCAGCCTAGACAGCAATAGGCCAAACAACGATTTTCCAATTTTCACATGCGAATTATCCGCCTGCTACGCCCCAACGGATACTCTTGTCCAGCGTCCAGCCTCCACAGAGTAAGCAGATCCAAAATTTGAGTGATTGATAGCATGTTATGAGTTAACATGCTATTATTAGACCACAAGATGCTACCAAGCAACAAAAAAGACTAACCTGGTCTAACCAAATGTTTACTCACGACTTTTCGCGGAGTAATCCTCCGTGGGCTTTTTTTGACATATTTGGCAAAAGGGGAAAATTGTGCAAGGGAAATTGATTTCACATGATTTACGTGCACATTTTTGCCAACTGAAGAAAATTTTGAATGTCATGCTGGGGCTGCTGTTCGGGGTGGCCGCTTTTCCAGCTTCACAAATCAATTTTCGATTGCACCACAAAAGATAATCATATGGTCGTGGCTTGGGCTCGTTACCTGGTCTTACGGTCCTACAGTCTTAGATGGCACTAGTCAGTCACGCAATAGATGATTGAAGGATGCAAAGATCCAACCCCAATCGAAAGTTAACCCAAAGTGCATATCCAGAAATGAAAAAGGGACCCAAAGCAGAAATTTTCTTAAACGACATGCGAATACTCTATTAAAATTTTATGAATTGACGTACATATGCCTAACTGAAATCGTGATGCTCTTAAAATTATTCTCTTGAGCCATGAAATTGGCGACGTGTTGAGTAGAGTGCGGCTCTAAAGGCTTACGGCTTACACTGCGATATTGTAAGAGAAATGGAGAAGAAAACACCGTGTTCTATTTAAATACCACACGATCACTCGGCAAACAGGTTATAAACAATATCTAGATGTCTACCCTTGAGGCCGAAACCCTGTTCATATCTTCAGGTACGGTGCAAATATCTTTAGGCAATGAAAGTGTGCTATTTTCAACAAGCTGTTTCTTATTACAAAAAAAAAGGCCTGGTCAACCAACTAATTTTCTACGACACTAAAATGAAATCAAGACTCAGAAGTGCCCATCCTAACACAATGGTAACGGGCCCCTAAGAGCGAATAAAACGCTAGCTATCGCTATCAACAAACACTTAATATGATTCGACGGGCACTTAAACAGATTCCGAAAAGTGCAACAGCCCCAAAAGACCCGTCGAGATCGAGACGCCGCGCCGTTTAAGGTGACAACTTAATTAAAATTTTGTACATTTTTCAAGCTGCCTAATCGAGCCCCACAATAAAAAGTGAGAGTCGAGTCGAGTCTCCCTCGAAGACGCTCTCACAGAAATTATAACAGAGCTTAAAAAAGCGACGAAGCAGCTGGAGACTTAACTACGAGTATGCATTAAAATACTGGTTTTTGCTCTTGCTTAAAAGATACACATGAAATTGGAGAATTCAATGGTCGAAGTGTTGATACGCTGAAAGCCGGATTGAATACTGATTTCTAATTTCTGTTATCAAACCGTATTGTTGTACTGCATCCTATATCACTCTATTTACTACTATTAACGTCTGACGGATCTATAGTACACTTTGTGTTTTATTGAAACATTTTAAATAAATTCAACATACCCCCTTTGCAGTGAATAAACAAGAAACTAAACTGTCTCCCCAAGAGAGACTTTTGCCAGACCATTTCGTATATCGTACTTGTCATCGCCGTCGTCTGGGGCCTGTCTCTGCCTTCCAGAGTGTATATTGAAAACGAGCTATTGGATCTGTCGATGGTCACCGCTCGATCATACGACAGAGCGACCGCTCATCGACTGCTGGTCCGCTCGGAACTTAGCATGCGCATGCGCTACCGTTTTCTTGGCCAGTTGTATTTTGGCTATTAGCACGTACGGAACTGCGCCCGCGCCTTGAAACCGAATCCGAATCCGAGTCCGAGCCAAGTGTGAAAAACATATAAATGCGAGTAAACTCAAGTCAAAGCAATATACTCGAAGAAACTAAAAGTTAATTGAAGTTGGTGTTTAACAAACTTTCGTCGGTTTTTGCAAGAAAGCGAAAGTTGCGTGACCCAGTGGAGTTTAGTACATTTTTGTTTATTATCGAAACGAAAATTCACACCAAAAGAACAAGAAAAAAACTTAAAAATTCGAAAGACAAACCGAAAAACAAAAGCGTGCGAAACCATCGACTGCAAAGCGGGTCAGCAGCAACCTTCATTCAACCGATTCAGATTCCGATTCCGTTTCCGGATCTTGGTCTTCTCAAGATGCCTGCCGCTAGCTCACATCCCCGCTTGTTTTTCTACTTGCTGTGCGCTGCGTCGCTTTTTGCCGTTTCCAAATCGGATACCGGTAGTACAAAGAACTCCTATTTCACGTCCTATTTCTACTATTTAGCTATTAACTTTATTAATCCATTTGCAATGCCGATATTTTATCGCTTTGTAACTGTTTGCCTGACATAAGATACAGTTAGTGTCTGGAATATGCTTATAGTTGATTCTGATTGACGAATTTTCCTAAAATAGTGTTTTTATGTAAATATAGCCTAGCCGATCGTTGTACATATGTAAATATCTTATAAGCTTGTAAATACTTAAAGCTTTAAGTTTTAGGAATTTGGAGACTATAAAAAGCATCACTATGTCCTAGTTCGATCTAACTACCCGTAATACTTGTGATATTTAATATGAGGCACTGTGTTATTTAAATTGTACAATAAACATGTAATTTTTGTTGTTCTATATATGGGATGGTTTTTTTCGTGGAAAAAGGCGTAATTTAATCATTTGCTTTTCCAACAGCAGAGCTAGTACTTTTATTTGGAGTACTTATACTTATAGTGTTTCAGCATTTTAACTGAAGCACGTACATACAAACAAACGAAAAACTTGAATGTCAACCACCACCCGGTAAACTGTAAAGACTGCGTAGTCAATTAAATATTTAACAATTGTCGAGTCGAACTCGCAAGTTACAAAATGAAACGTGCGGTAAATTCAATGCCAGCCTTGCACTCGCATAATACCAATTCATAATCTATCACTAAAGTATTCTCTACACAGTGCGGAGAGTTTCTTCCGACTATCTTCTCTCATAATTACATTTCTTCTCTGCCTAAGAGCCAATACATATATATATAGATACCTACATACATACATATTTATATACGTTCATAAATACATTCCCTTTTGCAACTCATCTTAAAGAGAGAAGCCAGTGAGACTCACCGCTGTCGTCTCTCTGTTGTCCATGATCTTGACCACTTTGCTCTCGCACTTATTACCCAGCTCGTTTGAGTTTGAGCGGCTGGTTGTTTTGTTGGTTTCATTGACATCAAAAATTGTTTCGTTTCTTTGGCCCAGACGACTGGTTTGGTTATCTCTGTGGCGTTGGCTGCTGTCAAGGTTAATAGTTTAAACTGTTAGGCGCTAGCTGCGGCTGCTCTTGTATTGTGCTGCCGGCTACGTCAGCTGGTTGCTGTCTTGATGCGGAACTGTTGGACATGCGGAAGTTCGTCGAAGATGATTAGGCAAAGTTAGTTGGTTGTTTTTCGCCGTTTGTTTACGTTTTTTGTTACTTTAGTTTGCGGTTTTGTTGAGCTTCTTGAGCTACTAATCTCAATATAAGACGGAAGTTAGTTGGTGCAAGATTTAAACTTAAAGAAAACAAGAATAGTTTGGCCCCTTGGTATTTACTAATATGCCGTTGGTTTAGAAAATAAGGTAGATTACATCTGAAGCTGTCTGGATTTCTCAAGTATCCCAGCAGCCGCCGTATCGAAATTCGTACACCCTGTTACACTTCTCTCATGCCACCCCCAACTTAGTGCCGCTGCAGGCTCCTGCCGACGATCTAGCATACGACGCCGCTCTACAATTGGGCCTACTCAACCATCGCCTCAACCTGCTTGCCCATGAAGAGGAGTCGAGGCAACTTAGTTTTCCCAATATAACTCTGAACAATCTTGTGAATCGCATACCCTGTAGCTGTGACACTGGGCTATGCAAATGCTGTGCGGGTAAGTCGATAGCATTCCAGCAACTATCTAGTGGACCTTCTCGTACAGTGTAAAGGGTAATCTCTAATCCTCTATAGGTTTCCTCTCGGTTATCGGCATGAACAGTTGCACAGAAGTGGCCTATCGTCCGGATGAGTTTTCTTTTGAGTTGCGCATGCGCGTTAATAACAACATTTGGTTCCGTCGAAAAGTTTCTGGACAGAATCCGCCGCCGTTCTGCTTCAGACCGCCACGATTCAACTTTGCCAAGGCCTGCATTCAGTTCCATGACATTTGGTTTGTGGGCCGTAACATGCACGTCTGCATGTACATGTCTGGGGAGTTTCAGGGCTTTGAATTGTTCGAGAGGTGAGAAGAAAAAGGGAATCAATACAGGCTCCTGAATCCAATAACCTCTGTGCATTTTCAGGAACTTTGATTGTCTTTTGTTTGGGGATCACGGCGTAAAGATCGTCCCACCAGAGCAGAGCTATCCGACGAGACCCAATGGGGTGGACATTGACGAAGGAGATGACGAGATTGAGGACTATGATGAGAATGTTGTTCGCAGTTTAGCAGAAAGAATGATTGGCTAATCAGCACACCTTGACTAATTATTTATTTATGTATTTGCAAAAATTCCCACACTAGCAACTAATAAAATATGTGTAGCTGCAAAATATTAAAGGCTATTCCTCTGTCCACACCTGAGAGACAGAGATACAGGTGTTGCTCTTCTACCTCCCCGAAGCCAAGTGCGAATACTGCAAAAGGATGTGTGATGTACCCCTCCATGTGCCACTTGCAGCCAGCGCATTCTGCTGCGGCAGGCTGGAACGCATTCAAGTGCAAAATGAAAAATTCAAAACAAAACAAAGAGCGAACAAATTGTAAAGGATAATGCAAGCAAAGGATGCAAAGGTAGGACAGGGGCTGGGGTTGCGGCTGCAGCTGCACCGCATGTGCAACACGTCGAGAAGAGAACTTGGTGTAGTACTATGGACACGGAGCAGGGACAAGGGCAGACCTTTTACGTTGCATTGAAATGCATATGCACAAGCACGTTGACTGTTGCACTTCGTTTGACTCGCAGTTGACTGTAATAAAGGACTATTTAGGCAGCAAGGATGCAGTCCGCTGAGGCGCTACTGCACACAGCAGGAGAAGTGGAGTATTATTTCGCACTTGAATGCTTTGAATGCGAGTCAGCCTTTAGTCAAGTGGGGTGCAAAAGTGGGGTAAAAGCGTACAAAAGGCATAGGCCGTGCAAGGAAAAAGAGATGCAAGTGCAAGTGGGATATGCATTACATGCTGAACACCTGTCAAGCCTGACACAGGAAGCCTTTGATGAGGCAAATAATGATAATGAATAATGAATGAGGAGTAAGATGAGAAATTAATTGTAGAACAAGTGTATATGAAGTGGCTCTAGATGTGTGAAAATCACATGACAATGGGAGTGGCTTAATTAGCTTGATAATTAGCTTCACCCTGTCACTCGAATGTTAAGCCTTCAAATGACCAGCCCATTCAGCCATTTCAAAATTAATTTAAATGACAATCAAACATGAGTGACCCCTCGGACATAAAGGCATAAAGAGGTGTGAACAAAGCTGACCATAGAGCCCAACAAGAACAAGGGGAACATATCTAATTTAAAATGCAAATTCACGAAATGCATTTAGCGTCAGTAATTGATTTGTTTAAACATCACGCACGCGACACTGCAGACACAACAACTGACCAATCGACCAACCGACTTACCAGACCAGACCAGACCCTCGACCTCCCAAAACAAACAAACGCAGACCCATAGACCCATAGGGGAGGTACGGAACAATAAGGGCAGGGCCGACCAGGGCTCGACTGACCAGGACGACCCTCCTTGTTGCCTGTAACCCGGCGCAACAGATAGAGATACAAATCACTTAAGGCTTTGGTCAGTTGATGCGATTTGCAATGATACCTACCGCTTTTCCCCCATGTTTGTTCATTCCCCGAGGTCAATTAAGTTATTTCCGGTTTCATGTGGTCAACGGACAAAAAAAATTGAAATATCACGGTCAAGTGGTTAGATCCGTGGCAAAATGAACCCCAGGGAGTACGAGTGTGCCACACATAAAAGCGGATTGAATGTTACTTCCCCGCAACCTCTACATGCCAGAATGTACAATATGAATAGATAGAAAAAGGTAATTGAATAGGGCACGCTCGGAGGCTCTTTTTCGTGGGCAGGAGAAAGAGTCTACCTCTGACAAAGGCGTGCAAGCATAAGGGATAAGGGATTGTTGAGAGCATATTCTGAGATACAAGGAAAAATTCCATTACTTAAAGTTTTATGCCGCGCCGCGACTGTCTCTTCCACTCTGTCTGTCGAAAAATAAAGAGAAAGTAAATTCAAAAACTACCCCCAAAAGTAATTAAAGCCCCCGGTTTTAGCTGGAAGCTGGAGTACGGTGGAAGACTGTCGCCCCCATCTAGCATCCAGCAGCGAATGTTAATCAAAGCAGAATATAGAAAAATACAAGGAGACAGCATGGACAGAGACAGAGACACTGTCCTTGGGGTTTAATTTCTTTTAAATTTTAACATTTCGCTTAGAGCAAATGTGGGGTGGGAATTGGGAGTTTCACGTTCCAGACGGATGATGAGAAAATGAAAAATATAAGTGTAGTATACCTAAAAAGACGAATACGAGTAATAAATTCTTTAAAAACAGAAGTTTAACAGATAAAACAGAAGTTTGGCTCTCAAATAGGTTCTGGTGAGTAATGGAGCTTGCACATACATAGCTCAATTTGTTGAATGGAATGGTACCTATGTACGAAGAAAAATGTCAAATGAGAAATAAGGGAAATACTACGGAATTCGAGCCACATACACAGCTCTTGTACTTATGTATGTATGTATGTTTGTACAGGTCTATCTATGTACGCGACTTTCATGCGTGATGAGCGTGAAAATTTCCCCTCTTTTGTACATAGCAAGTAAATAGGTTGGCAGACAAAAGGGGTGGTAATGCTTTCAAAGGGTTAAAATCTGTGCCTACTCGAAAAGCGAAAACATGCGTGAGCAGTGTATGTATTTAAAAGTATGGATGTGTGTGTGTGTGTCTTTTGTGATAACAGCGTTGCCAGACTGTCAAGAGAGTTATCTTTGGGGGAGCCAAAGAAGAATGGAAGGACTAAACAAAGTCATTTACATAACTAACGAAGTGGGTGAACAAAGCAAAGAGAGAATGAGGGTGACAATACCTAGAACCGGGGGAGAGAGAAGGGTGTTGCAGACCAGACGTGGATGGCGCGTGTTGGCGGTTTATGTGGCCAAAAATTAAAATGGCCACCAACAGGCATCTTAAATTTTATGTGTCAATTTTTACTCTTTGTCGTTTGTTATCATGGAAAGAGAAGTGCGTTATTACGCATTCATGCTGGCATCCACAATCCTTTCTCTTTAGTGTTTCAAACCAGGAAAATGAGGGATACGTAAGGGCGCATAATGAGAGCCCATAATGAATACCCTAGCTAAAGGCTTTTCAGGACTTACTAAGAATCAGTCTTACATATATCTCAAATCCCTTTTTCCCCTTTTTTTCCCTTTCTGACGTCTTTCAATTACGTTCCACACTTCCCTTAATCAAAAAACCTTAGTTATAAAATTGTGTATCTTTTACAGTTAGCGTTGCGAAATTTTTATATTTGAATATTCATACACAAATCCATTTTATTTGAAAAAACCTTACCCCAGCGCAAGGGCATTGTTAAAGATTTTCGATACTAAATTGTGGAAATTGTGGAAATTGTGGAAATTGTTAGCATAACGTACATGCTGAGTTCGGGTAACCTACTAAACCAGGAGGGTTTACGATAAAGGAATTGGATGTAGAGGAAGCGCCTGCATTTGCGCTTGCTCCTCCCAGTAAAGCCTGCCAAAATGCCAGAGAGCCAAAGGCACTGCAAATCAGCAGAGCCAATGTTAGGATCAGCAACTGGAAAGAATATTAATAGGTGGGTGTATTTACATTTAAAGTATATTTGGGTATGTTTTCTTACCAACGAACGAATCATTATAGAAACTTTACTCGAGAGTCGTCTTGATAGACAGTTCCTGAACTGATAACCAAGAGGTAGCTCAGCTAGCGTTTATATAGAAACTAAGACCTACAATTCCAATTTAAATGCATATTGAAAATATGGTAATGCTAGTCGTAAAACTTTTGCAGATTTCTCTATTCTAGAAAAGTTGATTAGTTACGATGTTAGTATTAACATTACACACTTAAAAATATGGTATAGTTAGCTCTAAATCGGAGTCTGGCACTGTCCATAGGAAAAGGCCACGAAGCAGCGCAGTCGGCAAAGAAAATGAATCGTGTTGTTTCGTGTCTGTTGTCTGCGCAAACAAACGCACTTAGAACATGTCAGTCTCTGCGTGCCGACCTCTGCTCTAAAACCATTGAAATGTATAAATTCTATAGTAAACATGTATTATTCAAACGGGAATAATTTTTTCTAAATGAAACTAATCTCTCAATGAAACTTGTTTTGTACGTAGGCAACCCTATAACTAGACTAAGACGATACAGCATAACTTTTTATATCTTTCTGTTCAAGTGGTCTCAGGTTTAATATTAGACGACTTAAATATTACCCAGAACTCCTCTTACTTTCAAGAGGAGTATTTACACAGATACAAAAGTTTGCCAGAATGTTGAAAGTTTGTCTATAGCTATAGATCTACAAATGGGTGAAAATGCTGAAAATCATACGCGCGAGACACCCTGCCGGCAATAGCAGAGTTTGAATCCCACTAGGGAAAATAATTTAAGACCTATCTTTGTGATACTCATATGTTATCCGACATGTTATGCTTTACCTCCAATATTAAGTAACTTACTAATTACATTTTGAATTCATTAATTATTGTATATTAATATTCTCACACAAAAAATTTGATTACATTTTACATAAATTTTATTTGAAAATACCCAACCACAGCGCTAAGAAACTGCTGGAGATTCTCGCAACAAATTCGAGAAATTAAACAGCGTATCCAATTCCAAGCTGCACTTGTTTTCGGGGAATTCCTATCCCATAGCGGAATCCACCGTTTACACCGCCTAGGCCTAAACCAGCGTTCATGCCTAAACCACCGCCTAAACCACCGCGTAAACCACCGCCTAAGCCACCGCAGCAGCCGGCGCCGCCAAGGCCACTAACTCCACTGATCGCAGAAGATGTAGCTCCGGCTTGAACTCCAGCAGAGCCTCCTCCTAACAAAGCCTTCCAAAATGCGAGAGAGCCAAGGGCACTGCCAGTCATCAAAGCTAATGTTAGGACCAGCACCTAGGAAGAATATTTTCATTTGAATACACTATACAAACTATAATTGCGGATGTAAACTTACCATCAAACGCCTCATTTTTGAAATTTTATTTCGAAAAATAATTCCACAACTGAGTTTCCAGATAGCGTTTATATACCAAGTAACTAATCAAATATAATTCATATGCATATTGCATGCATAATATAAATCGTAAACCTTTTAAGAGAAAAGTTCATTTGTTGCATTTCACACTTTAAAATATCGTTAAGAGGTTTACAACAATTTCCATAAAACTTTAGACTGCTATATTGGCTTGGATTGGATATGTCGAAATATATGTATTATCTGAAGAACAGTATATTCATTCTTGATCATCAATAGCCGATTTGATGTAGCCCATAGCTGTCTATCCGTCCCGTTGCGCCTAGATCTCAGAGACTATAAGAACTAGATTCAGAGAAAAGCATAGAATCCCTCTAGCAGATTGCCAAAATTGGTTTAGATCGGATAATTATTATAGCCAGAAGGAACAAATAAAATTTCAGTGGCTAGCTACATTAGCACAGCCACTCATTTACTCATTCTCTCTCTCTCTCTTTCTCTCTTTCTATCGCATACTAAAGATGTAGCGATGTAAAGATGTATGTAGCTAAACTAGCTAGCTACATATGGATAAATTACATAAATTGATGCTTACATAAATGATTATGGGCTATATAGTAGAGCAACATTCCCCCTCGTTAAACCTTTACTTATGTGGATTGATGTGAAAAGTTTGAAACACAATGGCGTACGTACGCTTTTATGTATCTACCAATACGGTCTTTTTGCTTTTATGCCAATTAACTCAGTAGTCTGGCAGCTGGTACCACTTTCTGATAGATATAGCTTATGCCAGCAGAGCGTATATATAGGATTGGAATAGACCATTTAATTTTTTTAGCATTCGGACATATGTATGTACTCTTACAGATATTTGTGATGTCTTAAAGTATTTTCCTCTTCAGTCTATCGTATACACACAAACAAAGTGCTTCTTTTTTTTACTGGTCTTAGGTCCAAATCTTGGAGAGTCAAACCTGTGTGAAGTACAAGAAAACTTGTTCTCAAAAGATCAAATTTTTAGTGATATTCCGTCTATTGACGTCTGTACTGCATCTCTGGAGAGCGCCCTTTGCCATAGTTTTGTGGAATTCTTCCATCCATTTTTCAATATGTACTAGAAGATATGAACCATTTTTTGACAAAATAGAATCCGATGGATCGATGCTCGATGCTGTTGTCTAAAACGTTCGCTTTTTTGTTAGAAATAATTAGACTGGATTTGGAATGCTGCTTAATTTTATTATTGGGTATTACAATTACAAAGCTTGGCCAAGACAAATGTTAATTTAACCCAGACACTTGTCATTTCTTAATACTAAAAGATTAATCCTAAGCGTTAAACCGTTTCATTCGGAGCCGTTTTCATTGCAATATCCAATCAATTGTTCCTTACGTTACGGTGGTGGATGAGGCATGAATCCTCTACTAACCGAACACATTCAGAGCGGGGTGTAGCAGCCCGAGTATTGAGGGGGGTTCCAATGAGCCGTCGACATCGACAGTGATACTTCCTTGGACGCCTGGAAGCCCTAAATGGAGTGGATGTGCTCTGATTCCTGCTCCTCGTTTTACGCCTACCGCTGCGCCTCCTACTACGCCTGCTCCTCTAATCGGTTGGACCGGGGAACTGATTCCAAATAGATTCCCTAAGGATCCAAACATGTTTCCGAAGGGGCTTATGAATATGTCTGGAATTGGGATTCCGAATGGGTTGAGGATGGGACTCAAGGGCCCTAGGTTTAAAGGTCTAGCGCTTAAGAATCCAGTGCCTAAAACTCCCTTAGCGCCAAAGAGTCCTGTTCCAAATAATCCTCCATTTCCAAACCAACCACCACCAGCAATTACTTTTCCTGGGGTACGGATCCTATTGATCCCGACAGTTGTATCCAAATTAAGACTACCTCCACCCAAAGGAGTTTTAATTCCGATAGTTCTGTCCACAGAAAAGGCAGGACCCCTAATGATAGAGCCAGTACTTTTTTCAACCCTAATGCCAGCACCGCCAATGCGTGAGACCCCAATGCTGGGTATGGGTGAAATAGGTAGCCCACCCGGTCCATGCAAAAGAACTCCACCAGATCCAATTCGGATGCCCTTATTAAATGGAACTATGGGATAATCATACCCTGGAATTCCGTAGCTATATGGGGAGCGTGGGTTTTTGATAATGGTTATCAAATCACTTCCTTGACCCACGCCAGCAGAGATCTTACTGTACGGCTGATAGGCTCCAAGGTGAGCAGCAATCGCAGCAGCTTTCGCCGCTTGAATGGCCAATTCAGCTCCTGACTGACGAGGCACTATTCCATGGTTGGTGCCGAACAGTACGTCAAGGTAGCGTAAGGGTGCCAAATGAATGTCCGCCAGGCTCTGAACTGCATTCTCGCCCTGGCGGGCTAACTCGGAAACGATAGCATTGGAGCTCCCACAGAGCAGGGCCAGCCACAGGACGAGTATCTGCAAATAATCAGTTATCAGTTAAAGGCCAGGCCTTTAGTAAGAAGTCTGAACGGCTATTTTGGGTTTTTACAGTGACTTACCAAATGTCGAGCCATCGCAGAACAGGAGACTTGGTGATATGCCAACGAGATGCAAGACTGATATTTTCAGAATTCGGAGGTGTAGCTTTTATAGTAGAAACACAGTGTAATTAGAATATATATTAGAACTGTGATTATGCACAGTAGAGTTTAAAGTTCAGAAACCGTAGGAGGTGATTTTTTTATAGCTGTAGCTGTAGCGAATCATTAAAATTGGTTAATATTGGTTTGGGTTATTGAACACCTATTCAGAGTTCATCTAGTGTTGAAGCAGAGTTTGTACTATATGTAGTATAGATTAATATCTAAAAGAAAGGCAGTTGCTGATATTATATTTATATTTATATTTTATTTTTGACTACATTGCTGAAAGTTCAAAAAATAGCTGTACACAGATAAAGATAAAGATACAAAAACATTGATAGAAGTGTTTACAACCCACCAAGTCAAATTTACAAAATATTCCAGATAAAAACTGTTTTCCTTCAAGGAAGTAAGGATGAACTTTCAAATTGGTTGAGGGTGGTTTTATGTTAAAGATCCTTCACATAGATAGGGTTTGCGCCTTTGGTGCAGCATTCAGTTCCAAAAGCCGTCGCTGAAGAGCAGTTTTTTAAAACTGAATAATTTTAATTCTGCCTCAACTCTTCTCGTAATAATTATGTTTTTTTTCGGTTTTATTTTCCGAATATTGATGGTCCCATTTTCAAAACTAACGGTCTTTGACTGGATTAGATGGATGCGGCAATCACTGAAGGCATCCCTGAAGGCAACACTGAAGGAGTCTCCGTCAACCGCTCCTGTAATATAAAGGGCTGGCTACAATTTGTTGAGATAAAATCCTATATAATAATAAGTTCTTTGCATATTATTTATTGCCACCCATTTGGTTTTTTACTAAGCAGAAATTAAAATTACAAATTTGTTCTCCTATTAAACGGGTGTAAAACTTTCAAAACAATACATATACGTGAGAGCATTATAGTAAAAGACTGAATTTATTGATTTTGTAAGTTTTTAAGTTATCGGTAATTTGTTCCCACACCCCAAACCACAGTTGTGCTCTGGGTCCAATAAAATGTCAAGTTTGTTCAAAGAAAATATTTACAAACCGGCACCTTGGCACTTTAAAGGATGCTCCAAAGCACACACAAGCCAAAGAGGAAATGATGAAACACAGATCGAAGTAAACGAATGTAAATAGAAGATTGGCTCCCAGACAGGGTGAGTTTCTTGTAGGATTTTTTAAGGGATTTTCATTTTGAATGAGAATTTGGGGGTGGACACAGTACTTTAAAATGCGAACTCCAAATTCAAAACTCCACCTTCAAGAAGAAAAGTTTGAAGGTGAAGTGCGGCAGCTTCACTTAGCGCTCAAGATACTGGCCCACTTGGCTTTGATAAGCGTCAACACCTTTCCATAAGACAGCACCAGGACGAAATTTTAAACTGCAACATTCGAATGTGTTTTTATTGACGCGCCCTCGAGGGGGTCCGGATGTGTTGTCCTTTGGGCTTTCCATTCTAATATCCGCCGGTGATAAGTTGAATTATTGACAAGACTCTGGCAGTGGCAGAGTGGCAGTGGGAGCTTCGGGCGTTGTCCGGCCCTCGTTGATGGCGATGTCGATGTCCTTCTCAGTTTTCCTGTTGGCGACGGCGTTCACTCCCCACGTTCACTCCCCACGTTCACTCCCCACGTTGGCCGTTGATTTGATTTTGGTCTTTGGGGTTTCGTTTGCAAGCCGCATCTAAAGAAGCCTCGATATCATTTATCCAATAATATTTTTTCTACTTGCTTCTCACTTTCATCGAATTTTAATTCATGCTGATTGACATAGTTACATACATATGTACATATCTCTGCTGTAATTGTGGTGTGTACACATTTTATTATGATAACTGGACTGGACAGTCCTAAAGTATGACTACATGTGCATACATATGTACATATATACATATACATATATTTCAAAAACTGTATACAGTTTTGGGTGATAGAATGAGACTTTAATACCGTTTGTTCTCTAAAACTCATGATTTAAAAACCCAAGAAGAATAGAATAATCTAAAAAAAAATTTGTTTAAATCAAAATTTGTTTAGACGGTTATATACTCAGGTACTCTAAGGCACTCAGACACACCATTTACATAAAACGTATCTTGAACTAATTGAAAGCGGTCCAACATTTGGCCGCACGCATATATCATAAATGTCAGGCCATTAGACCGAATGACATCCTCACCTCACCCTTTCTACTTACTAGATGATAGGCAAAGTGCGAGACTGCGTGTCGTATGTAAATTAATACAAACGGAGAAATGGGTACATTTGGCGAGAAGAGAAAACATGCAAAGGACATCAAAAGGGCACACGCAAGAGTTCGAGTTCGAGTCCGAGTCCTCAAGTGCTAATAAACTACATGCATATTCCGAATACGCGTTAATAATTTATGTGGGCTAATAGACACCAGGATAAACATCATATGCAGGGAATCCATATCCTTCTGCTCTATCTATCTAAGTATCTGGATATCAATGGTAGCTTCGAGCTGGAGGGCTGAAACTGGAGTGGAGTGTCACTACCCGCCGAGTCTCTGTCAACGTCAACCCTTTCCTCTTAATTCCAGCTGTAAATTTATGGGACATAATTTGTTGTGTTTTTGGTCACCAGTAGCCACCAGCCACACTATCGGTTACTGTATATATTTATATGGAGGTCCTTGCGATGGATATCGGAGCAGGCGATACATTTCGTATAAGCTGGGCAAACAGTTCCCCTTTATTCTTACCAATTTGTTTGCTTGTTTGCATATCATCGTAGTACACACACGAAATGTCCTTCCATTGTCTCTGAAATTTAATTAACAAAAGGGTCAATTGTCGCGTGTGGGCGGCGACCCTTTACTCCCTCCTCTCATTCGTGCTAGAGGGCTGAACGGGCTGGAAGACTCTCCCGTCTTTGTCAGCAAACAATATTTTTGATTAATTTATGAATATTCGTGTGAAATTCTTTTTGTTTTCTATTTATTTATGCCTGCATGGATCAACATTGCGTGCTGTCCATTAAAGTTCAAGTTTATTGAGAGGAATTGTTGGTAGTTATACTTTTATCGTCCATAATTGTTATATAAAGATAGCGTAAGGCGCTATGCCACTAATTGTGGAACTCAAATTCGTTTTAAATTTGTATATTGTATACGTATATATTATGGGGATGTACATACATATGTATGTATTTTCATAAATGTATTGGCTAAATTTTACATTCACATTCGATCTAGGACATACAAATTCCCACAGTACAAAGGGCATTTCTGAAACGACTGCAACAAAATCATATATAGACACAAGCTAACAGAACGAGGATACTCACGGAACTCATTCCCTTAAGGGTTGGTGATGTGATGCTGCCCAAACTATTTTCGAAATCAAATTAGAAGTCTGAACTATTTCCTACACATATTTTCCATTGTCATGCCTTTGGGAAAGGCTGCTCTGCTCTTCTCGTTTGTCCTTCTAAGTTGACAAAAGTTTCGCATTCGAATAACAAAATCAATAACTGGCCTCTGAACTTTGCTTATTGCCGTTTTGTTTGGGCGCTTTAAATTTGTTGGAATTAAACCTTGATTTATTTTGGATTCAAGTTCTCTTATTTGGAACTTATTGGGAAAAGAACTTACACTTACCCAGCCATGTCCAGCACTCCAATCTGAGTCTTTATACCTAAGCACCTCAATGCGGTGTCTGGCCATGCATTTTTCATGACACCATTTTAAGCAAGGCGGGTCCTGTGTCCTGGCCCAATGCCGTGGTATAAGGATAATAGCTGGTTACTGTTATGGCAGCAAAGCACCTCAGGACCGTCAGCAAACACTGCAGTCAAATCAAATCAAGATACTCGTAGAAACCAGGCACAGGGTACACTCAACGAAGCTGTCGCTGTCACTGAAAAATGTTTGCCCTGGATCATGGACCAAAGTAGAAGTAGAGGAGTTTCAGTTATAGAGAGGGCGGGACATGAATAATAAATGCTCAAGCAACGTCCAGTTGGAATATGTGCTAAACTGTCAGTAATTGGAGACACGTCGAGCACTTAGCCATTCACAGACATCTCACACCCTTCAAAAGATACACACAACCGCAGTGAACCCTTCTCCCCTAGTATGAGCTTTCGCCACGGCAATTAACTTTACAAATCGCATGTGAGTCTGTGATTAATTATTCCAAAGCCGGACACTCACACCCGCTGAATCTCGCAAACCGGACAGTTAACCCATTTCGGCCTCGATAAGGGTTGCACTAACAGCTGCAGAGGAGGCATTGCGGGGGTGTATGCCCGAATTTTTGACATTTCACATTTCTGGAGCACAGCACATTTGATGAATGTTTGCTCATAAGGCGTAAATTGAAACTATTCTTGACCATGGACCCGAAACTTGCCCATTTGACCACATGCCACTTAGCACATGGGTTGGCTTGCGTACCACAGCCATCCATTACCCGAAGCGAAGGTCTTCAACCGACCCGTCACACATGTGTTGCCTGAGAAAAGGGTTTTCCGTTCGGGTCCGTTTTCTTACCGAGACATGCAAAAGTTTTGCATTAATTTTGACTCGGTCAACACTTCATTAATCACACCCCACTGGGTGCACGTATTCTAACGTCTTCTGGTCAAGGACATATTCGTGTGTGTCCGTGTGTGTATCCCAAAGTTTTATTAGATGCTTATCGCTATATTAAAGATTGCATTGGACACGAGGTCTTTTCCCAATTAATAGTAGGCATATTTTCATTTTAAGGCACGCACACAGCATCCTGTTTGGAATCATCCTGTCCTGTGGAACCCTCGTAGTCAAGCGAAGGATCGTTGTGGCATGCCTTTTTATATATTTCAATTCACCATTTTCTCTGATCCCTACCTGGCCCTCCTTGCAGCATGGTCGGTCGTATGGTTGTTCCTTCACTTGGTGAACAGCTGTTCGTCTAAAAATCTACAAGGCGGGAAGAGACTAAAAAACAAGACAAAAAGGGGTAACTTGGGGTTGATGACCGTGACAACATTGCCTATTTGCACATGCATTTAAGGTAAGTCAAAGCCGAAGCAGATGATATGATGCCTGCTTGGCATTAGGGTTAATCCGAAATAGGTTGCATGCAGTATTCAAATCGTCTGTGAATGTTGTGAATTATTTCCAAACTCAAACTTCTGTTAAAGTGTTTGCTCCTGCCTTGTTTTTAATTTGAAGAAGCAAATTTCTTTAAAACTCAAAAAGTGGAAAAACTTACTTTGCCCGGAGTGAAAAAAGCAAGCAAAAACTTATTTAAGCCTGTTATAGTATGTGTGTCTGTGTGTCTGAGGGAGCATCCTTCATCATTTGCAGCTTCGTTTGTTCCTTCTGTTGATGATGAAGAGGTACTACATACAGCTGCAATGTGAACTCTGAGGGAAAAACAAGAGCGAAAAAAATAGATCCCCTTCCTATTTTACATGCAAAAACAACTGCCTCGGGATGCCCTTTAGTTTTTCCAGTGGAGTGGCAAAAAGTTAATGGATTGTTAGCTTGCGGTTTCCTTGGTATCTGCAATTAAATCGCGAGGATACGGTTCTCCGTCTGCATGGAGGATCCTCTTGTGCTTCGTTTGCAGTTAATGAAATTGTTATGAGTGTTTGTTACTCTGCTTCCACTAAATAATTCTCAAAGGGTAGCATCTGCAAAATATGTATATGCATCATACCATGCGAGCGTGTGTATTCGCCGAAAAGTTTCAGTTACTGGCTACTTCCCACTCCTTGCGAAAATAGCCAAACTTTTTTGCCACACTAGATTTGGCCAGCCTTAAAAAATGAAACAAAATGTGATATTTCTGCTTTTTCCTTTGGGCCTTGCAGACCGTCGTACAATATACTACAAGCATCATTATGATAGAAAGAGGAATAAAATGGCTTACATATGTTCAAAGCCGTACAAGTAGTTTGAAACTTAATTTACAGTATTTTAATAAACATTAAGTCTTAACTTTACTTTTTCATTAAGTCTTAACTTTACTTTTTCATTGAAAGATCGCAAGTTCTGTTCCTCATAACTTCCTTCATAAATAATATTATCACTTTATTAATACTTTAAGGCAAAATCATGTGGACGTTCGAATTGCTTTAATAACGTATACAAAATTTATGGGCATGTCATATTTAAATGGAAAAATCGATAGCCTACATTTGAAGCATCTCCAAACAAAAAAACTGGGAACTGGGAACAATACCCAAAGAACAAAGCAGGAAATACAATAATTAAGGGCCCGAAATGGTTAACAACCCCCAGTTCCGACAGTGATGATGTTCTTGTATGATGCGGTGAATGTATGAGTATGAGTATGTTTTTTTTTAATTTTGAACAAAGAGAAAAGACTAAAACCAACCTCCTGCTTCAAATGTTGGAAAATACTCAAGGAGAGAAAAGTAAACTGTATCTGAAAATAGCGAAAACAGGCAACTTGCTCGCGATTTCGTACCCGCTAATATCAGCTGCCCAGCATATCTTCCACTTTCAATCAAAAGTGCCAGGTCCAATTATAATACACATAATATATGAATGGCAAATTGTGGAGCAAACAATGTCACGTGTCTTGTTGTTGAGTCAACATGTGAGCTTGGCCCCGCCATTCATAACGAAACTGCCCGAAGCACTCCTCTTTTCAGAATGTCACTGAGCTTCGTCCTTGTCGGTTTCGTCTGCTTGCCCATTCAGGTCAGAAAAGGATTTTTGGGTCTCCGGTCACGCCAGACGCATATGCTAATTAGGCAATTAATATTTGTGGGCGAGACAACTTAATTTATTTACCAAGAAAGCATATTTTCTGCTACGAAATGTGATATTGGTCCCTGGTCCTTTTTCACTTCCATTTGGTTTCGAACGTGAGTGTGTGCGTGTGCGACATGCGGTAAGACAATAAACTTATCACATGTTACCCATTGCTTGGGGCCAAAAACTTTTGCAGCCAGTTTGATTTGCGGTCGTCCTGGCTTTGTTCTGTATACTGTGTCCTCACTCCTGTGCCCGCCTGTCAGGACACTGATATGCGACTCAGACTCCTGTTCTATGTATATCGCATGTTCTTAAAGTATTTCATCAACTTTCGATACACAGTCAGCAATAATATTTTCTTAGACACATTCTCTACTGCAAATAAAGGAGAAGAGAAGCTTGGCTCGGGTCTGCTTTGCGGTCACAGCCGGTTGGCTTAGTCGAGCATGTATTGTAGGTCTCCTTCAAGACGCAAGAGAAGTGCATACTTATACTCGTAGAAACTCGAGCTTTTGTATCTCGGGGCGACATTTGTCAGACGCCAGCTCAAGTAAAATGAGTTGAGTTGGGCTGGACTGCGGTTTTCTGACAGATTTGATTAAGTTTGTTTTCCATAAGGGGGCAGCCAAATGGACAGCCGGGCAACATGATACATGAGATAAATATTTCCTATTCGTTTTAAGTGATTTTGCTGAAACATGTCATTTTTTAAATACACTCAAAACCAAAACATCATACCTACCTTGATTTAAATATCGAATTTTATAGTTTTACACAAGGATATACATATGTACATCAGCTACTAGAAAGTGAAATAATTCTGAGCTGCATTTCGAACTCTCATCCTTCCCCCGAACCACTGCATACAAAAATCGCCAACCCCCGCCCCACTAAAAGAAAAACTTTTCACGTCAGCCAAGACAAAAAGTTTGTGCCAGTAAATGTTGTGCTCAATTAAAGGAGAATTTTTTATATTTTGTGGGAGCGGCAATCGCCGACTTCAGCTCAAGTATGAGGTCCTTATATACATTGCCTTTCGGTTATATTTTTTAACTAACAGGACATAAATTTTCACCAAAAAACAAATTTTCCCCAAAGTCAAAAGTACTCAGAGCGTTCCCCTCCCTCTTGAGTGTGTTTGCGCTTCCGTTTCGGTGACTTTTCTACGAGTCTTCAGCGTTTTGTGTTCGGTTGCAGGAAAAGGGAATTCACAAACAAACCGGTTAATCCTGGTTAATGCTTATTGTCAAGTGGATAGGTTTCCAAACATAATGGCACGTGTGACAACGAAAACAAACAAACTATTCAGAGCTGACCCCTATTGCTTCGGCTGACCACTGCTAAAAATTCCGTCAATGAGTACATTAAAAGGATATTGTAAGTGTTGACCAATTTTTACTCGTGCTCTCTTCTTTTTCAATTTTACGCAACATTAATTACTGACCTGAGGTCATTTGATAACCGGCTCAATCCGTGCTCCGACAGGAAACCAGTTTTCAATACCCTCACATGCATTCCCATTCCCACTCGCCCTTGTCTTGTACACAATGCAAATGTAACCACCAAGGCAAGGAGGCGTCACTCGAAAATTGCTCCTGGACAGGGGTCAGGGATGATGCCAATTGGTTGCATGACATTTTGTTTTGTGGTTCGTGCTTATATTCTACAATTTGTAGAGGGGCAAATGCCACACTTGACATGTGCATGAGCCCTGAGCGACTTGGTTTTGTGTTTTTAGGGTGTTGCATCCAGGGTGCCTGCCAGACTGGGAGGCTGACTCGAATTTATTTAACATACATACATACATATATGTAAATTTACAAGGGCAAATAAATGGATAATATATGTTAGTTAACAGGTTCGTCTTAACTTTAAGTTCTTCGATTAGGCACATCTCTCTTTCCTATACTCCTCCCTTCGCACTGCAAGAGCACAAGCACTTCTGTCTATGCATCTTTTCGCTTGATTACAAAGATTACAAAGCCCCACAAAAACACCTCCCTACTCCTGCCGTCTCTAACAAAGGTCTTTTGTGCCCCAAAATTTGGTTTGCTGCCAAAGCAACAATAGCAAAGCCGTTGCCGCCTACTTGTGGGGGTTGTCAACATGTTTCTGACAAGAATTACATCTGAAAGCCAAAAATAAAATTGATGATTTTTGTTTTTCCGTGAACACTCCGAGCACTTGAATGCTAGTCGGTAGTGTGGAACTCCAAAGATCTTTAGATTATTAAAAATGTTACAGTGGCAGGACGACAGCACTCCTACTGGAAAATGTGACATTTCGTAAATTAAAGTGACTTGTCGCCTTACGGCTTCCATTATTTTTTTCACTTTTATTCCTAGCACCTCTTGCGAAAATTGTAAAAAAGATAAACGAGAGGGGAATATGTTCTTAGATTCGAGTCCGAATAATCTCAGCTTGGGGCTTTCGGATTCGCTGGCCCTTCCAGTGACGACAGAATCTCCAAAATCTGGAGCATATGCAGCAGCAATTTAGGGCCTACCGATGCCATGTCTGAAGTAGTTAGTACTACTAGCATTGACATAATATTTAATTTTATGCGACTTTGCCCACTTTGAATTTGAGCTTTTTACTTTTCAAGGACAGCCACACCGTTTTTATCCCAAGAAACCGTTAGGCCAAAGAAAGTATTCTTTTCATAGTAGCATCTTATCTACATTATTTCACATCACAGAAGGTCGTCCACATGTCCCAATCGGACAATAAATTTTAGTAGCAAAAGATCACAGAAACGAATATGTAAATACCCTGATTTCAGCAATTTATCCATTATTTTAGTAACTCAACTCCTTTGCTCATTTCAAATCCGCCCGCTGTAAAAAATCCTCGCCGTCCTGGGAAGTTTATGATATTTTTCCCTGGGAAATTTCTGAGGATCTTCGGAAAAAATCGGGTATGGACAAGGCCTGCAAAGTGAAATCCACCCCACCTGATTTACATGACGTGAGGACGGGCCTGTCCACCCCCAGGTGGCGGACGTATGGTTCCACGAAAAGCCGACAGTCGCAAAATGTATGCACAGTGGCGCTTAGCAACATTTGGAACAAGTTTCAATGTTGCGCAACATTCCCGGAACATGTTGCGTAACAAGTCCCGCAATGTAAACAACTTTTGCTTGTAAACAACTTTTATATTTTTTTATTGTTTTCGGGCCGATATACAAAACAAATAGCAATGTATCGCATATCGATAGCATAGCGCGACGATTTGAAATTTTGCATTGCGCTGGAAAATGCCACGGCACGGACGAGCAACAGCGGGAAGAACTGCAAGAAGAACTCTGCAAGAGCAGAGCTCTTGGAAGAAAAATGCTCGGCTCCACACGAGCATAGCTGGAGGAGATTTTTCCCTTAAGTGTGACCTAAAAATACAGTTGAAAGAGCTGACACTACCAATGATAGAGTCAACTGTAGAGCCATAGCGCCACTACAGCCGAGATTATTTAAGCTGATGATATATTGAGCTTCATCGGGCGTTTGGCATTCCGGATCAGTGCACGAGATCTGTCCAAAACTTTGAGCTTGCACGGAGAAATATAAAGGGGGGCACGGCTCAAAGTCATAGCCAGCGCAGGCGTCAGTCAAATCATAGCTATATGATCCCACCAATGCCGTCGACTCGCAGCTCTCACCATCCCTCAGTGGGGCGCTTAGATTTCGAAAAGGCAATGCAAGACTTCGGGATGTGCAGACTGTAAACGTTATTTGACTAACGGGCGATATTTTAAGGTAGCGCATGCTCTGCCTAACCGGCAAGTAGAGCGAGTCCAGTCGGTAGAAATTAATACTACCCAAACGTTCAAATTGCCTCAGAGAGTTCATGCCAAACTCACTTATGGCTCCGTTGGACGAGCAACGTGGATTGGAAAGACGACGGGGAACTAAAAAAATGAAAGACTTAGATGAAATTTTCCAATGTGTTGCCAAGAGATCTTACCCTGCCGAATACGTCTAATGACAGGGTCTCCACACTGCTCAGGTGGCTTTTCGGTGTTCAGAATAAACAAATCTTTACTAGGGTCTCTAACAAAGTCGTGGAACCTCACTAAAGCCCCACCTCCGTAGTAAATAAAATGCAAGTTTGGGAGACTCTCCCCAAGAAGCTCTATATATCGTTGGCAGTAGTCGTAGTCGTGCTCATTCACAAAGGATGTGGGACTTGGGATTAGCAGGGCAATTAGTGAACGTCCGCCAAGATTGTCACTGACTCGGTCCTCTTCTAGTAATTGCCCCACTCTAGTGCTTAGCGTATTCAGAATGAGCGGAAGATTGAAGCCCGTCGGGTGCCAGTAGTGTGATGTGGAATTCCATTCTTCATACACATTGATAATGTAATCCGTGGTATTAACAAGGACCGAGGCATCGGAAGCTGCAAATATTGTTACCTTGCTCGCATAGGGATGTATGTTTATACCCTGGAGTACATAAGCTAAGTAATCCACCACCCAATTGTAGGGCCAATTAGTATCGACAAACACATAGATATTCGTGATTACTGTTGTCAGATTAGAAACATCGGACGACCATTGCTGAAAAGGAAAAAAGTCCATTATCGCTGAAAATGAAACAAAAAACAATAGTAATTAGTTCAATTTCCTGTAGGGGGCTTAACTATCGGGAACCACTGTAAAAATAAGAGGGGTGTGCATAGTTCTAGTTGGGGACTTTATTCTATTTCACTGGAATATACAACTAATATGTTAAAAAATTATAGGATTAATATAAAACGACACAATAATTAACCCCACGGTTAGGGACGGGAAGGTATATTTTGAACTCTGGCACTTCACCACTGCCACTGCACTCCTGTAGCACTAATACTACGACGTACTGGCGACTATTGCACCAACTTTTGCAGAATACAAACGAACACTATTGTTAAAAGGCTGGCTGCGAGGCCCGAGACTCCGCTGTAGCAGCCCATGTTGGTCATAGCCACAATGTAACGCCATTGATCAGGTGTCTGGCATGCGTCCTGTGTGCAAGATGTAGTGTTTGTGGTGGCTTGAACCGACAAAAACAGATCAGGACACTGTGTGATGGTGTAATAGCCGTTGCAAGCGCTGGACAGGTCATATGAAAAGCTGTTGCTGGAAATCTGAGTGCAACTCTGATCTATTGTGTTTGTGTTGGTGGAGCTTGTCGTTGAGTTCTGCTGGGGCCACTGATAGCTGCGTGAAGTGCAGATAGTATAGCTCCCACCATTCTGGGACTGAATAGTCAAGAGGCGGTTGGAGCCAGTGCCGAAGAAATAGTTGGCTGATACCCGATAGAAGTTAACCATGCCAGGGCCGACATACTGGGCTGTTTGGTCAGTGCCCCAGCTGCTTGTGATCCAGGTCGATCCGCAGCGTGGATTGATGATGCGACGAGGTACTGAAAGATAAATATTATTGCAATAAGTCAAAGTCAAACAACACGAAACTAGATTTTTACTTTTAGCAATGCGCTTCGCAACTGGTCCTGCTGAACTGGCCACCGTACTACCCAAGGTTAGTGAGAACAAATCCTGGGAGGGATCGCGTACAAAGCTTGAAAAACGCTGAATGCTCCCGCCACCATAATAGATAAAGCGCAGATCGGGTATCTGCTCTTGAATGTACTCAATTTCCGAGGTAGCATAGGATGAGTCACCATCGTTGATGGTTTGCTGATTTGGTATGATCAGAGCCACCAAAGAGTGACCGCTCAGACTAGAATTCGTCTGTTCCGCGTTCATTAGATTCTGGGTAATGTTCTGAATCGTACGTAGCACGTTGGGCAAGTTCAAACCCTGGGCATCTGTAGAAGGAACCAGATAGAGTTAGACTTCAATCCAAATGTGTTGCCAGCAATAACCTACATGTTGCCTGTGTTGTAACATTCCACTGTTGGGAGACATCTGTGATGTAGTTTGTCGTGTTTACAATCACTGACCCATCTTGAGCCGACAGCAAAGTAACTGTGCTGGCGTAGGGATGGATATTTAGCTGTTGCATGATGTAGCTAAAAGAGATCATCTAATGAAATACAAGTTAATAGCGCAATCGAGAGTAAACTTACAACACATAGTCAACAATGGAGCTGTACTGCCAGGAGGTATCCAGGAAAATGTATAAGTTGGTCATTGGAGTGATGACATCCGTTAAGTCTTGACTGCTGGTCGCCGTGCAGGAAACATCGTTCAAGGATTGCGCTGATTCAATGAGAGAAATAAGAAGAAATATGGTAATCCAGAAGGACAGAAATGCAATAAAGTGCATGATTCCATCGTTAGTCTAATAAGCTCGCAAAGATACTTTGGATATTTATATAATAAATTTTATATGAAATACAGTGTGGTTCCGCGATAGTATTAAAATGATGATCAAGATTACTTACGCACATACGTAACCAGGGATAGGGCGGCTGTTGAGGCAAATTGGGTGATTGCAGGCGGCTGGAGGGTGACACGCAACTGCATCTCCCGGTCCAGAACCTGTGCGAAGGCACTGGTCTGCTCTGCCATTTCTGCCGATGGTGCCACATTAGGGAACTGGCTTTGCCGACTGCAGGCATTGACGCCAGAGCTTAGCACTCCATTTGTCGAGTAGTACATTCGAAGCAGTTGGGACAATTTTAAGCTAGACGCCTGAGTTCTCCAGTTGGCCACATTTTTAGCTAGAATTAAGCCATCAAGTCCTCCGCGAATCTCGGCATCGGTGGCTTCGAGATTTGTGCGCTGCGACAAGAAATACCAATGTGGTAGAACCGTATCATTCCACCCACCAGTGGCACCAACAGAAGCTGCATTGTTGGTAGACACCGGTACCTGCACAAGTGTGACTTCGGCCAGGTCTCCTGCCAGAGTAGCCGCCCAGCGATTGTCAATGCTGTTACTTGTCTGCGACTGACTGCGTCCTCGCCCACGTCGTTGACTGGCCAAAGCCAACAAGGTATTTAGTTGGACTGTCTGCTGCTGAACGCCAGCCGCTATTCCAGCTATAACAGTGCCAGCGGAAACAGTTCCCCAGGGGGTACGCACAAGACCGTCTTCAACGGGACACTGGCTGGTGCCCTCCGAACCCGCATAAGCCCAGTCAGACTCGTAGTCCAATTCTCCAAGCTGAACATATTTTGAGTCTGGGATGGCTGAACGTCCCCGCTTTGGACGAGTGTCTTCACTTAACCACTCAACATCGCTAATAAAGTTGTTCTCATCGTCGTTCTTCGCTGACCGCGGAAGTCGATGCGCTCGATATTGAGAGAGCTGACTACATACGTTATTTTCGTCTCCGCGTACCCTCGTATCGAAGGTGCTGGAAAGCATAAAGTGTAGCGAGCATCGTTCCACACTTGTTAGTGAGTTGTTGGGAAAACTATTAGCATTTCCGGGGATGAGGCGCGAAAGCAAAATACGAAACTTGGGAAACTGGAAGCCTGTCGGACTGTATGGTATAACGCCATCTACGGCAGTCACACCAGGGGCCCTCTTGATACCGTCTTGACGAAAGCGATGAAGCAAGGACACCGCCACTGTTCTAATGTCCGCCTGTACGCCTGAAGTGGGGTAGCTGTTCTCTACCTTCTCAATCAGCGATATGAGCGTATCCATGTTGGCTGGCAGTCGATTGTCTCGATTCATGAAATAGGATGTGTTGTAGCACTCTACGAGTGATGGTGGTATCTGGAGCATTCCATTTTCTTGTGCCTGCACAACCCCCAATATGAGGGTCAGACCTAAGCAAAGGAACATTTTGGGTATCATGGTGTGGTATGTCGTTTTCGTTTGGAACCTAGAAAAAATAAATCTCAATTAAGCTTTCGATTGGTTTTACAATTACACATGTATGTACATGTTTATAGGGCTTGCTTAGAGTTAGTCGCACTGGTTAACTTTTCGACTTGTTAAATTAGCCCTGACCCAAAAGCATTCTGACCAGTAATAAATTCTGATATCGTTACCCTACCAGTGACTCTATAGTTTTGAAATTAGACCTATTTTTCACATACATACATACATGGAGAGTGACTCCAAGTTCCGTATCGTTGCGGCCTTATCAATGACAAGCAAGCAGTGTGGGCTTTTAGATGTCTCAATGTTTACTCGCTGTAAATGCCAAGATATTGATAACCTCATTGTAAATATTAAAAATATTTCCTTAAAAACTTTACTAATCGGTTGATAAATGACTAATAGTTGAGTATTGATTATATCTGTGTAGGTAGGTAATGTTTAATTGAGATCCGTCGCTATAAAGCAATAATGTGTCACTTCCAGTTCTCGTCTCGCCCGCCCTTAAAACTTTTATGTTGGCTAGCTTGGTATAAAGCCATAATGCAGCATAGAGATTATCGAAGGACATGACGTCATGTCTTAAACATTCCTACACACGGAAAATAAAGAACTGTAAACGAGAATGAGTCAAGTGCATATCAGATGTACATACATATGTATGTATGTATATGGTTTGTACTGTAGCGCTACAGATATCGGTTATCAGTTATTATAAGATCAAAACCGAATTTTTGTACTCTTTTTCCTAGCTCATATTTATTGGCATTCCCATACAACAGATAATACCGCTAGTTTGCGATACGGGCTCGACAACTATGCATACATAGGAAAATGAGTCAGGTGTAAAACTCACAAAGAACGCTACAGACCCGCGCCCCAATTTATGAACTCACTATATATAAGCACACTACAATTTAAGCCACAGTGATTAGATAACGAACTTGTAGCAACTCTTAACTTTTAGTTTTCGAGGTAGTCTTAGCAATTTTCTGTAGCTGATGATTGCTTTCTTCATTTTTTTTTCGTAGCCCATAGCACAGTTAACACTTTTATTACAGCATATTTCCTTTTGTCGATCTATCACTCTTTGAAAGTCTTTTTTTCCATTTACAGATGTCCACAGCACTTTTCAGCATTACCTTGTTCCACCTGTTGGACTGTTCGAACTGAAGTTGGATTTTTGAACAAGTTAGTGCCTTGCCTCGCCCATGTGCAAACTGAGGCAAGGTAATCTTGTGGAGAAGCTTATCAGTTGTTGTGGCTATCTACAAATACTAATATAAGTGATAAGATATTGCCCGTTTGGGACTGGGTGAATAATTCTGACCAAAATGTGCAAAAAGGTGCAATTCAATTCTTTATATAATTTTAGTTAAAATAGTTTTTTCGCGCTATTCAAATATTTTCTGATACACTTTAATATCGTCTAACATTTAATAATAACAATTTAATATCTGAATATATTTAATCTTTTAGATTGGCGCGATTTTCAAATTATAAATAATCTACTAACGCGTGCTCATTTAGTGCTGTGTAATTTCTAGTGGAAAGAGTCACTGTATTGATTAAAAATATTCGGAGTGTCGATTAAACTAATCGGTGAGTGAACCGCAGGCTCATGGAAAATTAAGGAAAACAAAAACAAAAATCCAGCAAAATGTAAATAGTAATACAAATTTTCATAAATAATTGTACTTACGACCCTCATTGAATAAAGGGGAAAACACAGAACTGCCCAGCAAGATGCAATATTTATCGCCTTTATGGAGAGACATCCAATGATAGCCAAGAGTTACCTCAAGGGGGATAAACTGTCTGCTGAGGCTGCCTGGAAGCGGCTTTCCAAGGAGTTAAATAGCGTCGGTCCGCCTGTGAAGGAAGCTTGTGAGTGGAAGAGAGTAAGTGCCGAGCAATCGCCTCATGTTCCGTCATCTTACCTCGCCTGGCCCTTGATAGGTATGGAAAGACTGGAAAAGTTGCATTCGTAAAAAGATTACCAATAACAGACTAGAGGATTCAAATGCCAGCGGCAAAGGATCGCTGTATCAGGATACACTCACAGCTCTAGAGGACGCAGTGGCCGTGATCTGCGACTTGTATGATATGGCCGACAGCGTAGTCGAATCTCGTCCAAAGGCACGTCCGATATCCAACAGCTTGCAACTTCAGGACATCAAGACCGACCACGATGAGGTCACAGCCACAGATGATGGTAAAACTAAAATATCAGCCCGCATCCAATTAATATCCTATTCTGTATATAAAGATGATGAGGAAGATGACGACTGCGCCAGTCGGATCAATGTGGGACATCGTATGGGCCTGAAATCGGAGCCCATTAGCACCTCGCAAACAACTCATGCCAAAAAGCGCAAGCTGGTTCATAATGATGTAAATGCATTAGCAATTGGAAACGAAACGCTAACGGACATCGCAAAGGAGCTTCGGGACTTGAATAGACAGACTCGCTTGAATGCCCAGCGTTCGGAAGCCAACACAGAGGCGATTTTGGCTCTAGGTACACAGATCTCAGAACTAATGCAGCAGCAGCTGAAGGAGCGCAAGCGGCTTAATGCTATAATGGAGAAATTTGTTCTCAAAATGGAAACAACCGACTAGCTAGTTAATTCCACAACTTTTAGTTTGATTGCTAATGCAAATATGTAATTGTCCCTCAAAGCCAAATATACATATAACCAGAAAAGAGACTCTCACTGCAAGAGGGGTTCTCGTTCGTGGGCTTTGAAGTTGACATCGTGCTTTCAACTCTATCGAAAAGCATCTAGGAGGTCGCAGGCGTCGTGTGCGTTGCACATACAGTGTGCAATTAATGCACAATAAAATATGGTTTCGAAAGAAATCGCGCGATTTTTTTTTCAAAATTTTTCGCCTGCGGCGCTACTGTTTCATTATTTACCTCTTCGAAATGAACATCATTATTCGTCTGCATTCATATTAATGAAGGAGCTGATGGTGTGTTTGCAGCCTGTGCACGACATAATTATTCATATATATTTGACACGTCTGTATCCTTTGCTCAAGAAAATCAAATAGAAATGGCGGTAGCCGGCGCGACAAATATGGTAAATCCCATTGACCGTTACAATGTAGCGCCATAGTGTTGAGACGACTCGCATTCATTGTGGCCAGTTATCCTACTTAATAGCTAGTTTACAGCTACTTTATAGCTATTTTATTATGTGTAAAAATGAAATATAGCTTTAATTTCAAAATAGCTATTTTATATCTAACTTCGCAGCACAAAAAACAGAAAAAACCAACAACAACTGGCCATTTTTGGCCTGAAAAACGCTAATCTTTAAAAATTGTTTAAAAAAAACTAGAAGCGACCCCCACAAAATTTTTTTTACCAAAATTCATGATAAATCGGGGTCTATCCGGGAAAAAAATTTCGTTAATTTTGAAGAGGTTGTCCACGTAGTTAACATTTACCTATATACATATATCTGCTCAATATATTAGTATATTCTATATTAAACAAAGTTAGAATCTAAAGCATGTACAAAATAACAGTTATTCTGTTATTATAAGGCAAGCGTCTTCAAAAAGGGCCGACTCCAATAATGCTAAAGTGAAGGGTGGCGCGAGCACAAAAATCAAAACAAAGTTGGGAGAGCGAAAATTTCAGTTGTGCGCTCATACCACACTTGCCAACAGGCAAAGTACGCGAGAATGCATGAGCACACATACACTCTTACGACTCTGTCCGGAGCTGATCCACACATGCAAACACGCAAAAGTACGTGAGAATGCATGAGCACGCATACACTCACTCACTCACACACACGACTAGCTTGGGCGCTGATGTCTGATTTTGGTGCGGACAATTTCAATGTATGAATTGTCCCGTCTATATATTGTATGGTTAGTGGTGGCAGCCATGTGTTCGCAATATATCGGTATATTTTGGAAGCAGGCAGCTGGCGCGGATTTCTTTCGAAACCATATTTTATTGTGCATTAATTTAAAATGTCGCGGGGTTCACTAGAATTGCAGGTGCGAAAGTACGGCGAAAGAGGGCAGAGAGATGAACTGGAGTTGCTCATTAAAAATACTTCCGTAAAACAGGTAAGTCTCACATTGTATGTGCAACGCACACGACCCCTTCGACCTCCTAGATGCTTTTGCTTCTGTAAAAAGTACTATGTCAACTGCAAAGCCCACTAACGTGCAACCCTCTGGTAGTGAGAGTGGTGCATGTCAGCTTCCGGAATCCAAACTAAAGGCGACATCTGTCTTAAATCCTTAAATCCTTGCCTGGTTTAGGTAACAGGACAAACCTCTGTCATTTCCATGCTAGTGGAACTTTCCGTTCCGACATACACTGATATATGTATATATATACACTGATTGTATATCTATGTCGAGGACTTCGACAGCTATTGTCTCCTAGATGGCCTTACGGCTGCCTTGTTACCAAGCGCTTCCTGTATGGCTGTCTGTAGATCCTTGGTGGTAGGGTCAGAGGATTGTTGCACGTTGGAATGTGTTCTTATAAGTATGCGTTTGTAATTAGCGTTGTGTATGTACATATGTAAATGATCCCCATCATCTATATTGTTTGATCAGTTGACAGACACTCTAAATGCCACGATATACCGAAGTGAAGGTATCACATTCTGGAACTACTTTCTGCTCGCTTGCGACATTGAGAGCGAGGAGTCCAAGAATAAACGTTTCGCGCTCGTACGCTGCTTTATGGATGGTCTGCGTAGTGTTGAACTAAACTATAAACAATCCTTCGATTTGATCACACGATTGGCCCAGGACATACCCACCTTCTCTGCTGATGAGCTGGCCTGGATTATTGAGCACTGTGTGGATGGGATTCGGCAGGGAGATGCCAAGTGCGTTGGGTGGAAGGATTTGTTGCCAGATTCACTGGCTCTGCTTTCGGCAACTCCACGTTTTATACTTAATGGGGTTGGAACCGATGGAGCCGAGTATAGAAATAGTACAGTGAAAAATATATGTACCATGCGATGGCCTTCATCAATCCTGACCCCCATTGCTGACATGTTCAAGTAAGTTGCGATCATAGAATGCTAAAAAAATAACTACAATTTCCGGTTTTTTTAGGGCCATAAATCTTAGCAACGGAGAAATTTTGACAGTATTAAATAAGTTCTCCGGAGCTCTGCAAGAGCTATCGCCAATGGAGTTACCAGCTCTGTGCTTTCAGCTCTTTTCCATGTGCCGAAATGCCTCACAACTGATTGTTCCACTGCTGGCATTGGAGAAGTATTTTCACCGCAATTACTATAAGCGTTTGTTCTCGGACATGAGCAGCAATTCTACAGATTTTGACAGCATTGGTTTGGCTAATTATTTCAATAATTTACTGTGTATCTTTCTATAATTTTTAATTGTTAACATCAGATCCTTTTTCGGACAAAGAGCTGCGGGAGGCCGAAGAGACTATACTCCATCATTTGAATTACTGTACTATGTATAAGCTTACTGAGAAACATTTGGCTGCAATGTTGAGGGTGAGCCCGTCTTTGAACATCGTATCTTCTAAATTGAATGTCTTCTAATGTTAATTTGTATTTGCAGAACTTCTCACATATGCCTGATGTCATTCTTACGCCATTCATGCTCAGCGCCATTATTTCGATGACAAGCATGAATCGTGATCCAGAATCTGCTCGCATATCTCGATCCATATTGCTACCATTCTTGCGAAATGTGATTAAGAATAATGAGGAAGAGATAACATTAGCAGACTATTCCGTATGGTATCGTGATTCGTTACAGCGCAAACAAGTCGACTTGCAGCAGGTCCTAACGGTGCTTATAGATCAGAACAAAGATGGAAAAGATGTAATAACACCGGGGCTAGTCCACCTAGTATTTTTTCTGCTTAAATCGCAGTCGCCAAAAGTGCATACTCTTGCAATTACGTTTTTAACAAAGTTTATTCGCAAACGTTTCATCTTTGGGCAAGGCATTATTAGACTCCTCTCAGAGTGGATGATTGTATATCAAGATCAAAACCAGTTTTCGGGTTGGTAATCGATTTCCTAAATAAATTCTTAAATAAATATGTTTTTTTTCTAGAATGTTTAACACTATTAAGTGTAGCTGACACGTACACCGTCTCTGAATGCACTAAAACTATTCAAACAGTTATGGAGCATATGCTATGGGCAAGTCATTCAACTATATATACATATGTATATTATATGTATTTTTTTTCTATTAAAATGAATTTTGTTAAAGCTGCCTGGAGAACAAGCCATGCGCATGATGAACTTTCTTTTGCCCCTGTTGAAGATTTCCAATCGAGTACGAGATACCCTGATTGATGTGCTTTGCAAAGCAATGAGTTCTAGGTTGGTATTGATTCAACCAAAAATCGTTACACCCTTTCGCTTTACACCCTTTTACATTCGTACCCTAATAATATCCAGCGGCATTCAAAAACGTCGGATGGCCATTTACGGATTTTGCATGATTCTTAAACAGCTTAACAACAGTAACGCACTGCGTCAGACCTCAAGTGCAACTAGCTTCTGTACGCAGCAGAGCATTTCCGGGTACTCAATGATGACACAAAATAGTCTAGGCAGTCGAAGCAATCCGCAACGCAATTTCGACATGCTTACTCTGGAAATTATAGGAATGTTGCGAAATTGTTTGCAGCAGCAGTTTGACATACGATGTACGCTCTATGAAAGTAATTAACAGATGTGCCTAATGCCGAAATGTTTCTGATGATTTTGGAATGTACCTCTCATAGATCTGCAACGGGCCGTGGAGCTAAATGCAAAGCTTGTGCCTCACGTCTTACAAGTGATTGATTGGCATTTTCGAAGCTTTTTTGACACTCCCTCTGTAGAGGAAGCTGGCGATGATTTAGATAGAGTATTTCGTATACGCTACGATCAGCTGGTTAGTGCCAGCGACCCACTACATATGGAAATTCAGCTTAAAGATAACCTGGGAAAGTTGGTTCAATTTGTGGCTAACTGCTTGATAACCTTTGAGCGTGCTCCGTCGGGCTATGACACACGTGAGATAAGTCGTCTCCTGGCCTTATGCGTGCAACGAATGGTGGCTAATCGATTGCCAACAGACGACGTTGTAAGTTTAGGCGTTGTCTCATAGCCTCAGATAATCAACTAATGCATACATACATACATATATTCCCAGTCACCTCCAGCCACCCACTTAAAATGCGCTCTAGTACTGCAACAACTCAATCTTATTGAAGGAATCATTTCCCACTTATTGCTTAGCTCCAAGCCAAGTAACGATGCCATATGTCAAGTTCTGCCGCTATTTAAGCAGCATTGCAAGTTGCAAGACGATCTTAAGACTTTGGCTGGCTCCTCCAAAAAGTTACAGAAGCAATCGAAGAAAACAGTCGGTAATGATACCTCAACTTCCAGTTTTAATCTTACTGTAAATGGACTCCCAATGAAGAGTATGTGCACACAACCTGAGAATATATGGGACTTGTCTATATTGGATAAGCTACTTCATCTGCTGCTTGAGTGAGTTCCATTTTAACTGTGCCTATTCAAATATACATGGTTTAAAAATTAATTTTCAGTGACCTCGTTCCTTTTGCCGCATCTGAGAAAACTATTCAGTTGCG
This sequence comes from Drosophila algonquin, assembly GCA_035041765.1. Lineage (NCBI taxonomy): Eukaryota > Metazoa > Arthropoda > Insecta > Diptera > Drosophilidae > Drosophila > Drosophila algonquin. The sequence goes on from JAWNKY010003561.1 coordinate 2,691,862, forward strand.
ATCAAACGAAAGCCTGGTTCGTTATGTATTGCAGACTACAGCCGAAAAAGTGAAAAATATTCGCCTTGAACCTGATTATAAGCAACTAGCTTATAGCAAACGTACCTTTAAGCAGTTGACCGAAATCACCAAGGTTATTTACGAGCGCTGCATACGGCGGTTGCCTGAGCTGTGGCGAAACTTCGACATGCAGACATCCTCTCTGGCGGCTCAATGTTTTGTTGAATGCCTACGAACAGCCCACGAAACTTATCCTAAGAAGTTTAAGGAATTTGTCAAGGGATTTGGTAAGTCAAATGAAAAACCAATTTTTTAAGCAGAAATCGTATAAACTCAAAACTTTGTATTAAACGTAGATATGGCATCCCTGAACAGAAGCAAAGCAGTCACATATGTTGTTCAGGATGTGATAGACGAATTTATGAAGGAGTATGCCAATGATGACTCATTCAACAAAGATACCTTTATCGCGAAATTGCCTGTATCCCTTCTGGAGTCATTGGAAATTCTGTTCGACCATATAGATTACGGAGAGCGTGCGGCAACTGAGTCCTACACTTGGCTCCTCAATTTTTGTCGTACTTATGAGTTGGTAAATCCCGAAATGGGCTTAGTGCACCAACTTCTATTTATCCAGCGTCAAAAAACCCACTCGGGTCCCTTCTTTGATAGCATCGCCAGACAATTGGGGCATGTGCTTGGCGCTCTTAATGATGACATATCAATAGATCTCCCAGATCCAAGTCTAAGGTCAATAAGCACAATCACCGTTGAGAGCTGTTTGCAGCATCTCTATGCTGCCGTCCAGAAGCAGCTCCTAAATGTAGAATATTTCGTCGTAAAGGCCAACAATTTAAGCTACAAATGTCAGCTAGTGCCTGAATCGGATCAAAATTATTGGCTGGGAAATCTAGATGTCATGGAGCGTTCTATTTGCACTCAAATAATTCATATTACGCGCACATTACTGGCTCTTACCAATGTCTGCATTCCTCTGGGATCGTCTATGGATGGACTAATGAAATTGTTGATACAGCACTACATATGCCTGAAGAACCTGACAAGGCACTATTTGTCCTGTTGCACTTCAGAGGCCAGCATCGCTAACATGCGAAGCACGAAGTAAGTCCTACATGGAATTGTTTATCATATTCCAAGTATTCTATTCAGTTTGTTGTCACTCCTTACAGATTCGAACTGCTACTACGGGAAGTAGGAAAGCAACTGCCGGCCAATGTCTATGAACTTATTACTTACATAGAAGCCAATACTCTCGACGAGGACGCAAATCAGCATCTCACGACACGAATCGTACAGGCACAGCGCGCAAAAGTGCTGAGAGAGACTCGATTTATTCCCAAAGTAATAATGGTTATTGAAGACTTCAATAAGCACATAATTCTATTGTCTAAGAAAACCAAAACCTTTAATAGACTAACAGATTATCTCCATCTTGGAACCATGCGGGACTTTGATATCAAATCAACTGATCTTAAAGCAGCAATAGAACGTAGTTTAATGGATACCCCTGATACCCATGAGGTCGCTGAAGCTGATATGGAGAATGTTGATCACTCTAATGATCCAAATAATGAGGAGACAGAAGAGGCGGAACTGATACAAGTCTCTAACAAGAGACAACGACAAAGACGAACTCTTATTGGTAATACGGAGGAGTCGCAACCAAAGCGCAAACGGAGTCTCAAGGCAAAAGAAGTGCAGAGTGCCAAACCACAGAGTAGTGATGAGCAGGAGAGCAATGAGGAGCAGTTTGAAAACGTTCAGAAAACGCAGCGGTGTAAAAGAACTACGAAACAACAAACGAAAAAGTCCGCTTGTCTCTTGGATGAGGAGGAGTCAGCTGAGGAAAGAGGTCCGACAGAGCAGCACACAAAAGACATTCGTAAATCACAGGAACACGATACGGAGGCAAAGCCGCGTAGGCTCGGTTTGTTACGTTCTCGAAAGAAATAAATGCGATTTTTGACTGAATCATGACATGAGAGGATACTCTTAATGCGTGTACTTTTACCATCATCTTCTTCATCAGTGTTTTTCGTCATTTTGAGGTAAATCCATTTAAGTTTTTAACTTGTGTTTTATGTACTTGTGCGCAAATTTGATGCCCGCACGCAATAGAGACTTGTCCGCCCACTTATCCCACCCTAAACATCATAGCAGGGTCCAGCCATCATTTTATTGCACTTGAAAACTTAATTAGGCCAAAATGCGGTGTGAACGGTTGTTTCTGTACAAGAGAAAATTTTCCTTTGCCAGCTGTGAGAGATTTTTATTGCACGCATCAAATGTAATTTGTTACAAATTTGATGTGTTTCTATTTTCTTGAAAACGGCATAAATAAAAGAAAAGTTGTATGATTGGGGATGGTAGGTGGACCTGCTTTTTCTGATGGTCTGCCAACTGTTTTTATTTCACGTCTCTATCATCGAAATGCGTGGCCTGTTTTATGACCAGGTAACTTTTGATTTGAGTTGAGAGGGTGTGCAATTACTGTAAGCTTTCCTTTGGATTATCGACTAAACGAACCTCTTGGTTTCAAATATATATTCTGTTAACATTCATTTTTACATTGCAGTTGAAGAACTCGTCAAGTCAATTTTCGTTATCCCCTGCTTGGACATGCATATGCTACTGAGTGCCAAGGTTCACAGTGCTCGAAAGCCCGAAGAAAATTAATGTAGTATTGCAATCCATTTGCTGGGTTTCCAGATAAAAATATATTGAATTTAAATTCTTATACATACATATGTATTACTGTATTACTATTATTATTTTGTAGCGCGATACGAGTAGAGTACGATACGAGTACATGAAAATTAAAGTTTTATTCCGTTCAAGCTCTCTTTTATTGGTTTTTTTCTTGCATACATTAAGTTTTTTCACTGAGGGGTGGGTGTGGCCTAAAGAGTGTAGTATAGCCTTAGGATTCCTCTCATTGTCATAAGCACCTTTTGTCTTTCTCTTGTTTGCTTCGTTAGCGAATTGAGCATTTGCATCGAAAAATATAAACATTTTGTATTTTTTGTGATTGATGTAGATGCGATTCTCAATCTAGTTCTGTGCTATATTTGCGCATATTTAACAAGTTAGGCGTCAAGTGTTTCGCTCCCGGAGGAGGGTAGTCAAATTTATTATTCAAATTTCCGCAGCTGATTTGCCTGAATTTATTATTAAGCATTACAGCAGCAACTTGAGCTTTTTGTTTTAATTCACTTAAAACTACATAAATTTAACTTTAAATGCGAGGCGACAACTCACGTGCCCCTGAGCAGTGTTGGTCGCATGTGAGCTTAATTTCCAATAGATACAAATATATCTACGCCTTGTAGCGCGCTTACGGCCGGCAGCCCGGCCGCGTCGAGAATGTCGCCAGAGAGACTTTAGTTTACCTAGCTTAATTCAATGAAAAGCACAGTGTGAGACTTGACGAATAGTTAGTCGATCGGTCGAGCGCAACGACAACGGTTCTTTGCATTACCAGATCTACTTGTAGTGCTTTATAACAGCTCGTCCGAAGATGATCTCCGATTGGTGTTACAACAGTTTGGTGTTGCTGCTGATGTCGTTGACAATGTATCCTTGGACTGGCGCCAAGTTACGTAAGTGGCAAGCTGTGCGGACTGTGTCGGAAAGTGTGTTTACAGGAGGAGGAATTGATGAAGGAGGAATTGATGAAGGTGTTTCTCTGATTGAAGCGACTACCGACAAAAATGTTACTCAATGTCCTTGAAAAAGTCTGTGTAGTAGAGGCTCGAGCGTCAACCACACATAAAAATTTGCTGTACTGCGGCTATAGCACCTGACTTGCATATAAATTTCGTTTGTTGATACCTGAAAGGTTGACTAGTAGCAAAAAACAAGAAAACTTACTCAAAAACTGTTCCAATAATTAAACGAGAGGGAACGTTGTGAGCCGTGGCAAAGGCCGCGGCTCTACCTTATACCCGGTACTCAGTCAGTATATACATACATACATACATTTATGAGCTAACGATTTATGAAATTTATTATATGTTCGCAAAAGGGACGAATTAAATTTTGGCCAAAAAAAATTTTTAAAATATAAAAAAATGAAGTCAAAACATTTTTGGAATTATTATACATGTTTCCATATTTGTTTACATATGCTTTTTACATCTGCTTCTAAATTTCTACACGACATGTATAATTACATATTTGAGACGTACAAATGTTTGCGACAGAGAGAGAGGGAAGGAGTCAGCGCTTGGCAGGCGTTGCGTAGCCACTGAAATTTAATTTGTTTCTTCTGGCCATAATATTGATTCGATCTGATCCATATTCGGCAATCTGGTAGATATGGTAATTTTCCATGATTCTGCGTTTTTATATTTCTCGTACCTTAAAAATTGTGGATTCCACAGATTTTCGTCCTTTGTGGGGGCGGAAGGAGGCGTGGCAAAATTTTGAAACAAACTCGTCCGGATTGGGTATCACAGGAGCTTGGATAGAAAGTTTGGTTGCTCTAGCTCTTATAGTCTCTGAGAACTAGGCGTCAAAAAATACGAATGGGCAAAGCGGATGGGGTCGCGTGTGAGAGAGAGCGAGAGGGAATGATGACTTTCGAAATGGTTTTCTTCATTGTAGCTATAATAATGTTTCGATCTGATCCAGATTCAACACTCTGATAGAAATGGTCATTCTCTATGATTCTGCGTTTTTAGTTTTCTCGTATCTTCAAAATTGTGTACGCCACAGACTTTCGTCCTTTGTGCGGGCGGAAAGGGGCGGGTCGAAATTTTGCAACACATTTGGAGTAGTGTGATCACACAGGAGACTGGATACAAAACTTGGTTGCTCTAGCTTAAATGGTCTCTGAGATATAGGCGCAAATGAAGACGGACAGACGGACAGACGGACGGACGGACGGACGGACGGACAGACAGACATGGCTATATCGACTCGGCTATTGATGCTGATCAAGAATATATATACTTTATGGGGTCGGAAACGCCTCCTTCTGGGCGTTACACACAACCGTTATCCCCACAAATCTAATATACCCTTAAACTCTTCGAGTACCGGGTATAAAAAGCAAAAATCCTAAATGCATAATATTTTTTCATTTAAATCGCCCACAGCTTCCTCTATCAAACCATGTGCCCGTGATGATCCTCAGTTAGAACGCTGCATCATTAATGCAGTGTACCAGATAAAACCGCGACTTATGCATGGGGATCTAGGAGACGGCTATAAAACGCCACCATTGGAGCCCTTGTCTTTGGATAACATAGAACTCGGCCAAAGTAGTCAATTTCAGGCTGTGTTTACACACATCGAGGCTAGGGGAGGCAGCAACTTTATTATTGATCGTCTTATGTAGGTAGAGTTCATGGTTAAAAAAAGAATCTATCAATTAACTTATTTTCTTTTGACTAAAGTGCCAAACCAGCAGAAATATCTTACGACCTTTGGATAACTCTCCCGCGCATAGACTTTATGGGCAAGTATTCTATGCATCTTAATCTGCTGCTTTTGGATATCAAGGGAAGAGGAAATATGCATGGATACGCCGGTAAGTTTAAACATTCAATAAAATGAAAGACAACATGTAACAATATACGATACACCTCAAATAGAGAATGCTAAGGCTTTTGTCAAAATGCGTGGAACTCGCTATCTGAGAAACGGGCAAGAGTATGTTAAGTTCACCAAGATGACTATGCGCATACAATTTAAGGACTTTAAGTTGAACTTAGAAAACCTCTTTAACGGCGATCGGATTTTAGGAGAAGTGGGAAACACCCTCATCAACAGCAATCAGGAATTATATCTGAATGAAATTGTTCCTGGTCTGGAGCGTGGTCTATCTAAGAAATTTTTGGATGTGGCCAACGAAATCCTGGCTACAGCTACCTTTGATGAAATGTTCCCGCCAGGAAGGACTATTATTAATCCCATTTCTTTTCCTTCATCCTCAGCGGGACTCGGTCCATCTATATTTGAACCGCCATTTGCGTCGAAAAATCCTGCTGGTGGCATTTTAGATCATTTACTAATATCGTCTTAAGCGCTAAATCCAAACTTAATTTTGAAACTAATCTAAAAACTAAGTCTGTTAAGAATATATGCTTTGCTATATGATATTGTGCTCAGATTTTGTTCGTTTTAACCGATCTTCATAGGGCTTCTTCCTTCTGGTCGTTACAAAAATTTACTCAAATTAGTATTAACTCTGAAAGGGTATACAAAAGTTGATAAGGATTTTTTTTGTATCTTTTTATTTGATAAGGATCGAATAATACGAATTTTGATTGCCTTTTTTTAGTTTGTAGTGTATGTATTTATGTATTTAATGTACTTAAATTAACTTTGGTAGGTATGTTATAAGGCATATCTTATTCTCGAACTTTTGGCAGGCAAAGTATTTTTTATTTCCAATTTTTAATCGTGAATATTCTACTCAAATTTAACCAATACTCTTGCGTGTACCAATCTGCGGAGGTACAGTCAGCCATGCCACAGGCTAATTTGCCTTAGAGCGCTTAATGCCCTACTCCATTTGCTGGCGGAGGCTTTTGGAGAAGCTGGGAAAACTTTTTAATCCGCCACGAAGCTTGCCCTGTTTTTGCATATTAAGCTAAAAGTTTTGAAAATGTGTAGTCACCGCCTAACGGCACCGGGGGGACAGTTTAAAGGGAACGCACACACACACACTTCTCCAACATTACACCTGTTCAATGGGTCAGGGCACGTAGTTCCCTTTCAGTCTTCCTCTCTTTCCGAGGTTCTTGCTTGTGATTAATCACCGGCAAGGACAAAGATGAATTTACAGAGATTTTTTTTCGTAAAAGTTTTTACTTTCGTCTTGGCGGGGATGGGCAGTTAATTGCGCTGGACTTAGACTTGTGGCCAAGAAAAAGTGTTGGCTCTGTAGGGAAATTTGGGGTGGCCCTAATTAAATTCATGCGACGCAGCTGTCACGGGCAAGAAAAAAGCATTATCGACTTTTTAGGCGCTTAATATTTCAAACGAAAATGTTTTTGATGTAAACAGAGGGAAGTCAAAGAAAACCTTGGCAACATCTTCAGCTTCCGCGCTGGCCAATGCCTTGCGAAGTGTCGCCGGCATTAATTTCATTTATTAATTTTTAACTACGCCCGCGCAACAAAATAAAAGCAACTTGATAAATGGAGAGCTACCCAGTGGAAAGGACGTTGGGGGGTTGGGGAGTTGAGTAGGAGAAAATCTTTTGCTCTTCTTTCATTGTATGCGTCCCCATTTTTGTCTGCTTTCTTTTTACCATCGCTTTTCTTTACTGACTTTTTTTTGTTAATTTTTTTTAATTCTTTGCTTTTCACTTGAAAGACGCTCGAAACGTGGAGATGCGTCGAGGCTCGCTAATGTCCTTTCTTTTATCATTAAGTAGAAAACGTGGGTGCCTTTTGGGGTTGGTTGGGTGGTTTGTTTTGGGCGTGGCATGCCCATTTCGTTGTCCGAGGTATGGGGTAGTGGCAAGGCGCAGGTATTTTGGCGGCCATTAATGGAAAAGCTGCCGCTGTCGGCTTAAAGTTCTAAGGTTGCGATTTTTTACATTGCACAATGAAAGAAAATTTATATGTCAACTAAATGGAACGTTAATAATTAATAAACAATTAGTATTAGGCTTTTATATTTGTACCAGCCCTTAAACCTTCTTGAGCGTCGATTTTAACAAGAAAAATATAAGATTGTAATATAAGACCGAATATGATTCCTACTTGTTTGTTTTTATACCCGGTACTCGAAGAGTTTAAGGGTATATTAGATTTGTGGGGATAACGGTTGTGTGTAACGCCCAGAAGGAAGCGTTTCCGACCCCATAAAGTATATATATTCTTGATCAGCATCAATAGCCGAGTCGATAGAGCCATGTCTGTCTGTCCGTCCGTCTGTCCGTCCGTCCGTCCGTCCGTCCGTCCGTCCGTCTTCATTTGCGCCTATATCTCAGAGACCATTTAAGCTAGAGCAACCAAGTTTTGTATCCAGTCTCCTGTGTGATCACACTACTCCAAATGTATTTCAAAATTTCGCCCCGCCCCTTTCCGCCCGCACAAAGGACGAAAGTCTGTGGCTTACACAATTTTGAAAATACAAGAAAACTAAATACGCAGAATCATATAGAATGACCATTTCTATCAGAGTGTTGAATCTGGATCAGATCGGATAATTATTATAGCTACAACGAAGAAAACCATTTCGAAAGTCATCGTTCCCTCTCGCTCTCTCTCACACGCGGCCCCATCTGCTTTGCCCATTCGTATTTTTTGACGCCTAGTTCTCAGAGACTATAAAAGCCAGAGCAACCAAACTTTCTATCCAAGCTCCTGTGATATCAAACCAGCACGAGTTTGTTTCAAATTTTTGCCACGCCTCTTTCCGCCCCCACAAAAGACGAAAATCTGTGGAATCCACAATTTTTAAGGTTCGAGAAAACCAAAAACGCAGAATCATGTAAAATTACCATATCTACCAGATTGCCGAATATGGATCAGGTCGAATCAATATTATGGACAGAAGGAACAAATTAAATTTCAGTGGCTACGCAACGCCTGCCAAGCGCTTTCTCATTCCCTCTCTCTTTCGTACACACGTGTACGTCTCGAATATGTAGTAATACATGTAATGTAGAAATTTAGAAGCAGATGTAAAAAGCACATGCAAACAAAAATGGAAACATGTATAAAAATTCCAAAAATGATTTGACTTCATTTTTTGAAATATTATCTTTTGCCCAAAATTTAATTTGTCCCTTTTGCGAACATATAATAAATTGCATAAATCGCAAGCTCATATCTGTATGTATGTGTATACTGACTGAGTACCGGGTATAAGGTAGAGCCGCGGCCTTTGCCGCGGCTCACAACGTTCCCCCTCGTTTTATATTATGTATGTCCTGCTCTTTTTAATATTAGATACAAAAATTTAAATCAGGCTGATTTTTGTCTCGTTTCTAGCTATCTGCGCGCAATCGCAAGTGCAAACAAAGCCGGAATCCTTATAGAGGTCTACAATAGTTGGCGAAGCGACACGTTCTTCGAAAGAAGCAAAATGCCGGCTACGGTGAATGAATTCCAGACTGACCTTGTCATTGAATCGACGGCGAGGCTTTTCGCTGAAAGATTTGTATCTCTGGAAAAGTTCGCGCATTATTTCGTTGGGGTATTTTAGATAATTCCGTGGTATCGAATAGGGAGTGACTAAGACATGGCGTCGAAGAAGGGTTTCATCCTGCATCAGTGATGTCTTAGCATTATCGTTTTCCCACATTCCCTTTTGAATTTGACCAGTGTGCATATGATAAAACACACCCTCGCCATTTTTATATCCACGTGCAAAGTGTCCTTCGTAACGATTGCCATTAGCTAAGTTAAGGAATAGTTTTTAGTATGGAATCATATTAAGCTTATAAGCCATACAAACCATAAAACATGACACCCAAACCATGTCGAAAATCAGTCTCCCACTCTCCAACATAAATTCCGCCATCTCTGTACCATTGAATGCCAAGACCATGTCGTCGATTTCTAAGCCAGTTTCCGAAGTAAACACAGCCATCGGAGTAGAACTGTTTGCCCTCGCCGCACTTCATATCATCGTGCCATAGCCCCGCATATATTAGCTGTAGTTCTCCACCACGCTTGCGTAGCATCGATCCAATCCCTTGCCGTTTGTTCATCACCCAATGACCCTCATAGACGAGTTGACCATCGGGCTCCTTTTTATTGAAAAAATACTTGGCAGTTCGCTTTGCCGTCTTCTTCACGCCCCAACCTTGATGCTGGTTGCATTGCCAGTAGCCAGCATAGGTGCTCCCACCAGGAAAGTAGAACGTAGCTCTCCTCCCTGTACTGCAAACAGGCTTGTTAGGGCAAAAATAGCGCTCCAAGCAGGTACCCATTCTATTAACAACAATTTGTGTATACTTTTATGTTTGATTTTTCTAGTGTGCGTATTGAGTACTGAATATGTAGCAATGCATGTCTAGATGATTTTAGCCTACTTCGTATGTAAAATAGTATCAACTTCAGATTTTAAATAACTAAATTCCTTTTAGTTCAAAACATTCTTGAATGGAAAATGTCCCTCATTCAGTCTTCAGAGCCATCTTATTATTTTCATTACAACATTGTGCTGAAAATACACAAAATACATACAGACACATATGGTTCAAAGTCCTAAAATATATATAAAACCGAATGTAGAAATTTCTTGGACTTAAAAATGTCCGGAACATCAGTCCAATTTGAACTTTTCTTTTTATAAATAATGCGAATATAGAGTGAAATGTAAGTGCAGAGGACCTGAGCGAAACGTGTCAGCAACACACTTGAAAAGTTATTGGGGTTAGCATTTGAATGAGAATCGAACATAAATGTAAATCACAACGAACCTGAGGGAAGCAAAAAGGTGAAAGGTTATGCGTGGAGTGCGGATGGATGGGTCATCGGATGGGTCTACTCTTAGGTCCTGTTTATGTCATTCAAATTATACGTTTAATGGGGAAACCTACTATGTATGTGTCATTTAATGTCTCTGGAGAGCTTCGAATTTAGGAAATCAAAATACAGTTGTCCAAACCCAGTGAAGTATTTGAACAAAAAGATACCCGTTATTCATACAATTTTAAATTTAGTTTCGGTTTTCGATTGGACTAAGCTGCAATACGCTATTGGGTATAAAGAAGCATTCGTTCTTTCACTTATATACCTATCCATCGACAGGAAGACACAAAGATTTATAGAAAAGACCAAGCTGTCTTTGATTGAATTATGATGTAAAATAACTTGACCCAAATTTTAAATGAAGAGTGCGAGCTACAAATGGATATAAGGGAACGTCCAAAAAGTTTTCATTCATATATGTAGATGCAATTTGTAACATCTCTTGAATGTTGATTTTGCCTTTCATACCTACTGTCCGGAATCGATTCATTTCTTAGATCCGTTTATTCATCCTCACAATGGGGTTTTCAGCCATTGGATGAACAGCCATGAACTATGTTTCAGTGCATATTTACTTAGATCAAATAAAATGTTTGTATTGCTTTGGACCAAGAAAGAACGCTTAAATGGAATTTTATACCTGCGGCAACCCTTTTTTGTTGCATGTTTTTCGTAATAGGTGCCGATTCGATTTTTGGAAAGCTGCAGAAAACTCTATTAGTTGTATTCTTTGAGTTTTCCCACCTCGTTTCTGCTGAGGGCCCAAGGTGAGCCGGCAGGGCCTCTGTTTGCACCCTGACGGACCATTTGATCACGTGCCACCATAGGATACTTTTGTCATCCCTTTTTTTATTTCCGATTTAACTCATTTGCATAAACTAAAGCTGCAAAAAGTGTCGTGTCTTTTTTTTTAAATCAAATTTTGTATAACTCGGGTGCCGCTTGCCACCTATTCTTTCAAATATTAATAAGATACGACCACTTTTTTTTAAGCTCGTAATACCTAATGTACACTATTAAAGGCAGAAATCTTAGGTTGAGGACTCCTCTATTAATTAACCGTGACAGTCAAAATATAATTAAGTAACGATTCGCCTACACTGCTTTTCTAACTCAGCATCGGATCGGATCAGTTCAGTTAATTTTCCCATTTGGGGTGAACAAGTGAAGCGGATTTCAGCCTGTGGGCAAATAATTGCAAGTGACAGGCGCTTTAATTTTTCTTCCTCTTCGACAGCCTATTTTTAGCCAGGGAAATCTGGGACGAATACCCGGTTGCCATGTTTATGATAAACTTAATTCAGTGTAAATGAACGGCCCCATTGGCTGGCTGGTGGATAGGTTGATGGTGGATGGGGCGGGTAGAAATTTCCTCTAACCACAGTTAGGGGATACATTTTCTTCTTGATTTTCATTCCATCCATCTTCTTGTTTTGATAAACTTCAAATAAACAAATCAGTGAAAGAAAAGCAAAGTATAGAATGGTGAAAACTTTTTGCGTTTGCAGTTGAATGAAATGGAAAATTTTAATTGCTGTGCGGCGTATTGGAGGAACGCTGGAGTGCTGCTGTGGTTTTTGTATCGCTAAGGATATATGTACGTATGTACATACATATAAGGAAATAAATTCGTATATATGTATGTACATGAAAACTTTCACCAGGTTCTCTTGTTCCCAACAAAGTGATGAAGAACCCCAGCTCTAAGTAATTTAAATTATTACAAAACGCACACAAGCGCAAATGAGGACAGAACGCGAAACGCTCAAGAAGGACGCAAATTCCACTGATTTTTTCATTAAGCTCATGTCAGATTAGCAAAAAGGAAAGAACAAGAGTGAGACTAAGACAAAATGAAAGGGAATTGGAGCTTGGTTGAACCAAATGACAGAAGGGGGCACACACGGGAGTCATAAATTATTTGCCCTGAGCCAACCCTTGGAAAAGCGCTAAATTTTTTGTACATGGCCAGGAAGAGAAACAATACAACAGTACAGCAACGATATTTGTTATAAATTAAGTGATGGGGGTAAATATGTACGTTGGTTGGGTGATGGTAATCCTGTGACGTTTGCCTTTGCAAAACGTCACAAGGTCTTGCTATTCAATCGAGATGAAAAACTCATTGCTGTCCATCGATGAATGTATTATAGTACTCTATCTGACATTTAGTTCTGTTCAAAATGATAAGTACGGGGTTTCCTCTTAGAAATGAACTGATTTTAAAAAATTGGTTAAGAGGAATTCAATTTCAATATTCCAATTTAATTCACTTACTCCTCATTGATTGGTTACATTTTAAGCGGAGCACATAAATAAATCCATGAGATAAATAAGGAAAAAGTGATTGCAGTAGGGGATGCTTTAGCAGCTTACTCAATGACCGACGGTACAATGACGTGCTTTGTTTTAGGCATTTAACCCTTTTAAGCTTCACAATGCTGTCAACCCTTGGACAAGGGCTGGACAGAGAGCAGGCAACCAATGAGATTCTAGCTAACCCTTTTTCAACTCATAGGGGTGTACTTGAAGAGTGCCACACCCTCACCTCTCAACTCACCAGATAGGGCCCATTCTCGACTTTTTAAAAGTTTGGTTTTTCTTACGATGTTGGGTGTGTATTCAAAAACTTTGATTCAATTATTTGCATGCGCCAAAGTTTCTTCATCTGGAAAGAAAAACGGAAAAAGAGAGGCAACCAAAAATTGTGCTCGAAACAAATTAACAGTCCAGTGATTATTGTCAAAAGCAAAGAACGAGGAAGGCAAAACAAGTGCCTATCGAGCGGTCTGCCCCACACCGCTATTCCCTTCCCATCGAGCAATTCAAAAAATTAGAAAAGGGCATAATTTTAATGAACTTTTTTGTTGAGTCGTGGTCGCCACCCATATAAATACTCTCTGGTAGCCAGAGCAGCTGACGAAAAAGGACTTACAAGTTGAATTCTGCTTGCCCACTTGTCTTGGCTTTGAGTTGTTTCGTGAGCCTCTTTGATGGGAGTTTGTTTTTCAAACGGATTTTTTACTGAAACCAAGAAAATAAAGCAAAGTTACATGTTGAGTTCGGTTGGTTAAGAGAGACTGAGAGACGGAACCGCAGAGAAATACGATGATGGACAAGAAGGGCATCGTTCAAACTTCTATGGCATTAATCACTTCCACTCAAATGATGCTTGGTCCTAATTGCACCTCCGCTAGCCTCGTGCTCAGTATCTTTTCTATGCAACTGTAAATTGAAAAGGGTCTCAAATTGCAGCGGCTGCATGCCAAAAAAGGAGGAGAACACCTGCTTTTCTCATCGAAAACTGCTTGTCTCGGCAGTTGCCGACATTTCTAATACTTACGCCTGACTGCTGCCAAATGAAGGACAGCCGAAACTATTCAAGGTGGTACCCAGTTATTATGCAAAACAAGATGGACAAAGATACGAGTATATAATTGATCGACTTGCAGATACTCAAAGGGAGAATCAGCTGGCTGGTATGAGGTAACTGAATTCTTGTACAGAACTCACTTAACATACATACGTATAGCATTAGAGAGAGTTTTCTCAAGTTCTAAAATTTATGTTTTTGAATGGTAGTGTACATACTTATGTATGTACATTTTATGTGAATCCTTTAAAAATACATTAGATCTGCCTGCGAGTCTTTACAACGACATAGAGAACGACATTCCAATTGTCAGGAGACAAACACAAAATGATTGATTGGAGACCAGGCTGGACAGTCAGGTACCCATTAAGAACCTCATCCAGTACGCTCCTAAACACAATCTCGCCTAATATTTTACGCTCATTTAGGGCATCAGCTAACGGATTTTGTGCAACACACCCTGCCCCGAACAATAGCTAAAACTCTTGAGCCGGCCCGAAAGGAATTGCAATTGTGGATCAAAGGATCACAATGAAGCGGATGGGAAAACTAAAACCAACGCCCGCTTGACATTTGGCTGCTAAACAAACAAATACTGCAAAACAGAGGACTGCAAGGGGACAGAAAGAAGAAAAAAAACTGTCAACCTTACGTACAACCTTATGGGTGCAGAATGGGGGTGGAGTGCAGGTCAATGAAGGGATAGAGATAGCACGATGTCGAAAAGCAGTTGCACTCCGGTGTTGCCTTTCTAGAGAGGCATTTTTTGGTATAAAAAATGAAATTGAAATTGTGTCATTTCATGCCAAGAGCTGAAGGGAGCGTAAGGAGAGTAGCAAAGGCGGGAAGGGGAACACATACACCTGGCCTTCAAGCAGTTTTACGTCCTTTGTGTACTTTGCTTCCTCCTAACTGTCATTTTTAATTGTTTGTGTTTAATGGTTATCAGGCGAAAACCGAGCCGACGAAGACAGAGAACAGCAAATTTATTGAAATTTTTTGTTTTTCTTTGGGCTTTTTATGGCCTGAACTCTTGACGTGGCCAGTTGCCCATTAAGCTTGCTTTTAAGTGCCATTCTGCCCCATTCATCTGCGTCTCTTCTACTTGAAAAATTTGCGCATGTACAGCAATTTTTTGTCTCGCCTTTCACTTTGTTTCTCATTTTCGTTTTCTTCCTTCTTCTTATTCCAATCTTAATTTTTTTGTTGTTGCTGCTTTGGGGTTGAAAATAATTCATTTATGCAAATGAGGGGGTGTTTAAAATTAAGCAAAGAGCACGTAGGCCAAAAGTAGCGGTACCAACAACAACAAAGCATGATATCGTGGCTATAATGAAGGAGGTGACTGGATGGGTGGGTGGTGGAAAGGGAATAAAGGGAGAGCTGACAAGGGCAGTGAGGGCGTTGAGAAATGATAGAAACAAAAGGTTTTTCGTTCTCCCAAAAACCACTTGCTCTCCCAGTCCATACGAATCTCCGATTTTTTTTATGGGATATAAGTAACAATTTTTAGGTTTTAATGGTATCAGAAGACGTCGGAAGACACAAGTAATGAGAGTTGAAGGATGGGCGCGCTTTTCCAAAAATGTCCTACCTTAAAGTAGCCTTTGGCGATGCGATTCTTGAACACAATACTTCCAAATTAGCCATATTTAATTTATAAGTGCTTTTTATGTATCGGGCGATGACAATCTTCATCCTAGATTGTTTGCCTGCTTCCCTGATAGGCAGGTTAACTTCATTTATCAATCATCAATCTAAAATCATTGCGAAATGCCTCGCTGTATCAGCAAACCAACAGCTCATTCCCACAGAACAAAGGGGCGGGCGAAGGGTTCTTTTCACACATATGTATGTATGACCCTTTTCAGTACCAACAACAATCGAAATACAATGCATAAAAAAGAGTATCTCGGCCTGATCGGATCCTGGCGAAACATGACATTTATTACGCTCTATTAGCGACGAGAGCCGAGTCAGAAAGAAAGTAAATCGAAGGGGATTGAAGATTGAATGGATGTGCGTGTGTGTGTTGGTGCGAGGTCATGCGAATCCTTTACCATTGGGGGTGAACCGTATGTGCGGAGGCAGTAGGTGAGGGCAACGATTTGTAATGCTTTTGGTGCGAGATTTTTTATGCAAATACAACACACATGTGATGTGGCCACAAGGAGTATGGCAGCACTAAATGTTGACGCGTGCTGCTACTGCGGCCAACATATTCACATACATGTGTACATATGTGGATGCTCAGGAGGAAACAAAGTGGGAGTTCAGCTTTCCGTTAAACCAACGTTACGTACAAAGGGCGCTGGTGATGCCTCGGGCTCTTGTTTGTGTTTTCTCGTTTCTCTTCCACCACGCTGAAAGGTTAAATGTTGCCACTGGCACATAATTTTGTCAAGTGCTGTCAGGAACTCTCACTCCCCATCCTGTGACCTCCACATGTGTGTATTGTTTGTGCGCCTTACGTGGTCAGCCTATAGTGCTTAATGGGAAATTAACAACTTAATTAATTTCAGTGCCATTTATCTTCAGGCTGCGTTAGAAAAACTTCAACGTACCAAAGATCAACAAATTTCCATTGGTCAAACTTTAGCATCCAGGCCAGACCTGCCCGCGCGTCCCCTGTCCCCGCAAATGAGATTTATTTATGCGCGTGTAGCCAAAGCATATAAGAAGCGGATGTTTTGGGTCTTTACCAAAAATAGATGATACGTCTTGCCTTTCAAAAAATTAGTTAGGTCATATAATAGATATTATTTTAAACAGAAATGTAATTTGTTAATACATGTTATTCCTGGGTTGTTTGTTCGCAGCCCCCCTCCAATTTGGTATAGCGCAATGCCAAGTCTGATATTATGAACTATAAAATATTCATATGCACCTTACCTGTACCAAGGAAACACATTAACAAAATTTGTGTGCGTGGCCTGAAACGTCGTCGAAGTCGTCGTTATACCTCCCTGGCACTCATCTAATTGCATTAGAAAAAGTGACTGGAACAGGCACAGAGTCTGTCCGAAGGGTACCGTACCCAAAGCATGGGCCGGGGGAATTGCACTTTCTTGCTTGAAGCTTGCTAGGCATATGTATGTTCTCATATCGCTTGTCAGTCCGTGGTCCCCACCACCCCTCGCAGCTTGTCTGTCTGTCGGCTGCTTTTCAAATTTTATGACATTTTTATTTGCTATGGTTAGCAGTGGGTGGGTGAAGGACGCCGGCATACCTATGCGCTCTCTGCTGCTCAGACCTCTCATCCCCTCCATTACACATACCTCTGACTGGTCTTTTAACGCTGATTTTCGCACAAACAAAAACATTTTTATTTTATTTTTCCGTGTATTTTCTGTCTTGGTGTTTTTTTATGTAGCGGCTTTCAAATTTTTATAACTGTCATAATTGACGTAATTGTTTTGGTAGTTTGCTGTAGATCAACTCTAAAAGCTTTTCGCTGTCCTTTGAATATGTGCACAGCTTCTATGCCTATGGTGAATGCTCGGAAAAAATAACACTGGTCGACAAAATGCACCTTTTTTCTGATTCACAGATCAGACAAAGATATTGTTATAGGATTTTCATAGATGAACACGAATACGTCCTCCAAATGATATAGTCGCGTCGAGATTTTGAGAAAAATTCACTCACAGTCTAAAAAACCCCTGTTTTGGTCCATTTTCGATCACGTGTAGAGAATAATGCGTAGCTGCTAAAATTCTCTAATTAGGCTAGAATATTGTTGAACTTGAACTGTCAATCAAATAATAAAATCGAAAGAGCGTTGAATCAATCCAAAAATATCATATAGCGATGGAAAGCGCAGACTCAGACTAGAAGCGTAAATTGCAAACTTCATAACAACGCCATCACAAAGAGAGCACCAAGGGAAACAGTACACACAGAAGGGGTGAGAGAATAAATGATATGTAGATATGGATGGAAATATACAGAAGACTCCTAATGAAACCCACGAAAATGAACAAAGGCAGCATGTCTTTACTACACATACAGCCGAACAGAGGCAAGGAAAGCTACATCATCATCAACATCCTCAGCAGGAAAATCAAAGCAGCAAATGAGATAAAAAGAAAAAACCAAGCGAAAAGCCAAAGCTAAGGAAACGCATTGAAAAATAGAAAGAGAAATGGAAAATTAAAATATCGATCAACAGCGGTGGTAAAGAACTCCAACCCCTTTGCTTGGAGCAAGTCTACCAAATGAGGAAGAAGGCGAGGGGCTTTCTTTCTACGCGTATCCTAACAGAAAAAGAAGAGGGCTGGGGTGATGGGGATGTGAGAAAGGGCTTTGGGAATGTCCTCGACGTGCGCTCTTAAAATTAAAAGCATGTTTGATGAGGAAATTGAACTGGCATGTGAGAGCGAGACCTTGCTGTTGGGATATGTTGTCGACGACTCAGATTCCCTCTTTACTGAACAGAATGCCTATATGTTTAACAGAACAATGAGATACATGCAAACGAATGTACATATGTATATATCAGATATATGTACGGTTGGCTGTTAATGACGATGAACCATCAAGACTCAAGGAATCAAAAGCTTCCAACATACCCTCTGGGTACCCAACATACTCTAGATATCCAGGCCATTGCTCCCCCCGAGATTAATTCCTCAAAGCTGAGTTCGGCTTGCTTCCATCGATATCTTTCGTTTTTTCCTGCTTCTCATTTCTGTTAATTTCATTCACCCTTTGCAAATGAGCTAAATGTGATGGAGACGGGAGTACGGCGTAAGGGGAGGTACACCCACAAGCACCCCAACACAATTTTCCACATTATCCCCTGACGTCGACTTCACCGTCAACGCTGGCTGCGCCGTTAACGCCATCGTCGGCGTGGGCGCTATTCAAATTCTCTACTCTTGCTTTACACGCGCGATTTTCGTTGTTTTCGCTTTTACATTTTTTAATAGCAATAGAATTTTTCCTTGCGCCTGCCTCTGTTGCAGGGTGGCACATTTTTTTCAATACCCCCAACCACGACAAGACAACCCTGCCAGCCACTTTCGTCTGTGTGGGCTTGGCACTTAAAACGGTTGCCAGAAACTTGCTCTGGTGAAATTGTCGCTGACGCCGTCAACTGCCATCCCTCACACCCATTCCATTTTTTATTTTCCACGCGTTCACCCATCCCATCCCAACTTGCGGGTATTAAACTTAATGTTGATAGTGTAATTTTATATTTAAGAGAACCAGCTAAAAAACTTTAGGGTTGAGTGCTGAGTGTATTAGGTGTTGTGGTATTGTTTTGTATTGTATTATTTTTTCACAGCGGAGCACTCTAGCGCATATTTTTGGGAATGAGTAGGACATACATACATATGTACATACATATGTAGATCGAAGTGATCGGATTGTACAAAATATGTAAAGACTGTCTACTTTTAGCTATGACTAAACCATTACTGAAATGACTGTTTTACTCAACTCTTGCTTTAGGCGAATTGGCAGACCAGAAATCTTTTCCCTTCTGACAGCTTCTCTTATCCCTTCTCTTGCTTGCTTAAATAGAAATTACTTCATCGATTTTATTTTTCTCTCATTCCCTTACTTTTTTCGAAGAAGCCGCTGGCAACAAGCAGAGAGGAATAAAAAATTGAGCCTGCCGCCAACTTCCGCCGTAGTCACCGGGTCCGTCCTCCCTCATTTTGCTTTAGCTACTAAGGACCCACAAATTATAGAAGAAAAAACCTCTGGCACAGCTTTTTTAAGACATTTTTTATTTTTAAGGGTAGCTCTCAAGATTTTTTCTTTCTTTCACTGCGCAGCCTTTCGTATCCTTGCTTGGTTGCCTAATGAAAAGTCACCGTCAATTACAAAATCGCCACGCGCCGGCAAAAAAAATTAAATGAAATTAGAGAAAAAGGTACAAAGTTGCGGAAAAGATGCAAAAAACATGACCAAAAGTCAGAAAAGAATAGGGATGCGTATTCAAAGTCCTCTGTAAGCAAATTTGCGTCAAAAATGAATCGTTCAGCAGGGGGGACAACAAAATTAAAATGTTCAGCATAAAAAAAATCGGAAAATCTCACTGTTTAAAAAAACGAAAGACGTGACTGGGAATTATAGTTTTCTATTTGATATCCGGTAAGACAATCCTACCTACCACTTAAACTACGATTGTTGTGCTGATTTGGTAACTCTTTCGTTAGATTTTTGCCTAGGAAAGAAGATAAGGCATGTCTGCAATTTTTAGTTTTAGGGTCACGGATGGCTGTATCGGCTTTTTGGTACAATACTTCAAGGTATGGTCGATAATATCACAAAATAAAATCTAACACAAAATAAACTGTTTTCGAAATTTCACAATTTGCGGTATTAAAGCCTTCCCCTGGTCAGACGTTTTTCTTTGAACACAATGTTGGGTTTTATGCTACGACCTTTTGTCTTCCTGCTGTGCACGTGTGTTTGCCAGTTTTTCAATATTTACCTCATATGATGTCACGGAAACAAGCTGATTTCTTATACCAACTATTGGGGACTCATGGATGGGGCGATGGGAGTGTGCAGCACCACTCGGTTTCTGTTTGTTTGAACATGTGTCCTTCTTTTCAGATTGACCGTTCTATTTGTTAAAGGTATTTGGATCAGGATCTGCTTGAAAGTGGCTAGAGGGCCAGCGGGAGAAATCAGCACCGCAGGACATGCCAACGCCAATGGGCAGCTGTCAGGAGCAGGATTTAAGCCCGCAAGCCTTTGAGTTTTTTTGCGTTTACCTTGGCAAGCAGCTGTCGATATTGCTAATAGGCGTAAATGAGCCGCCCAATGTGGCAGCAAGAAACTGTTGAGGAAAAACTAATTTCCGCTGCATACAAAGACGAATGTCTTCAGCTATAGAGATAGACAAGAACAGGACGTGTGCCAGAAGTATTCTTTGCGCAAATTCCATATCTGATCCCTCTGCGTGTGCGGCCCCTAAATAAGGATTATCGTCGTATGCAAAGTGAAAAAAGAGAATAATGAAAACTACAAACTGCAGGCAAGTCAATAGAAACCGAAACCCTTTTCAAATTTCAAAATTCCAATCCCAGGTTATGCATAGATCTCTGCATATAGGGTGTAATTTTTTTAGCAGCCGGCATTTGCATACCAAAAAAATAAAACATTCAAAAAAAGTGAGGCTGCTCCTGGCAGGACACACGACAAACGCACCCCTCATGATTTTTTTCTTCTTTTGCCTGCTACCCAGATAACATTGAAAGTCCTGCGGCTGCGGCTGGGACATCGACAACCCTTTAGCACTTTTGAAACGGGTTTCCACAACTTTTAATTTGCATTTTGTTGCTTTGTGTTGCTGTTGGGATTTGAAAATCAAGTTTAAAAAACTCACCCCAGAAGTTGTCGGGTTCAGGGTCTATCATAAAAAACAAATGCTCGATTTTTTGGGTACAGTTTTTTTTCATTGGGAATTTGACAAGTGAATATTCATGTAAACTGTGCAAGGGTTAAAACTTTAGAGAGCTGCAGAATAGGTAGAAAGAAAAAAAACGTGGGTACTTTAGCATGTGCTCGGGCAGAATAATTTGGGATGATGTGGGTAAGGAAAAAACTTGGTTGAGAAAAATTCAGGCTGACAACAGGGTGATGACTGGAATAAAGATCACGAGCGGATTCATTAAGGTTATTTTTGAAAAGTTATTAAAAATATTTCTGACCCGTAGTGTACCATATGTACCATATACATATGTACATATGCAAAAGTATTAGAAGCTTCGGCTCAACTTTGATGAATAAACTACTTATTTCATCCGCTTAACATACTCAAAACTAAAAAAAGTACCCTTATGAAAAAATCAGGGTATGAAAGAAAAAACGAGCCAGACATACTCGTACAGAAGAACTCGACATCATCAAAGGGGTAAGCAAAGCACGCAGCGTTGCATGCAAAACGAAAGTTAATCACAAAATACATTACGGTGGATATAAAAAATGGATGAACAAAAAAATGAGGCAGACGCGCGACTCGTTTTTTTTTTGTCCTGAGAGGGGTTAACTTAATTTATGCGCATCGTTGAGTTGGAAGCGTGGCAGCGACGTTGGCTGAGGCACTACATTGATGCTGGGGTGATTATGCAGCACGGCAGCAGCACGAAATGCTTTCCTACGTTTTCTCAATTTTGTAATTTGGAAAATATGCCTCAGTTCATGGATCGCACTGAGCGTCTGCGATGGCAATGTCAAATGGTAGGGGTTTGGGTTTACTGGAAATTATTGATTTATGATTTTGCAATTTTATAGACATTGATTAGGTGAGGTGGGATGTGATGGAGTTAGTGCAACCACAAAATTTGGGCTCCAATTTCGTTTATTCTTTTTGTTTAGAGTATAACCGCTTGAGTTTAATTAAATGAAAGTGCTACCAACCGAGTAGAATGTATCGTCACTGACGATTCGTCAGTTACATGAAAATATCATTATCAATATTACGGCAAGGCATTTCCTTTCTGCTTTTACCAATCTAATATGAAAGTATTTAATATTGTGGAATGGAGTAGATTCCCCAAAATCCCTTTCTTTTAGGCACACTCGAAACACCAATTAAAAATTATAAGTAGTCTCCTCAAGTCAAAGGCTCTCTCTTAAAGTAAAGTCCCATATATATAATACCACCTTGATGAAAAAATGCAACATTAAGAAGGAAAAACTGCGTGGCCACCTGCGCAACTCGACGCCAAATGATGCCGTTAAGATGCTTATAGCAAAAGAAGAGCGGCGAGTGGGGAGTAAGTACTTCAAAAGGCATTTAAAACAAAAACGAAACAAAATGAAAGCCAAGTCCCCCACCCCTACAAATGGGGGTGGCGCTGAAAAGGGGTGGCAAACGAAATTAAATTTTGTACTTCGCATAAACTTAATTACTCGCCATGGCCGGCTGTATAGGATGGGTGGAGAGGAGAGGAGAGGGATGGACAGAACGAAGGACTATGGAGAGTTCTTCCTGCTCCTGAAGAGAGCCTTGCGCAGTCGCGAGATTCGCTTTCGCTTCGTTCATTAATGGTCGCGCTTAATGGGAAATATTAAATTATGCCCGCGCTGCATTGTGCTGTTGCTGGCTTCATTTTGGGTCCTTTGCTAATTTAACCCTCCAGGACTCCAGGACTCCAGGATGCCACTCGGAGACGTCTTTTGTCTTTCCAGTGGGATCCTTGCTTAGAGTTCGGTGTCAAACAAAGTCATTTCCATGTTAATTGCACGCCATTTTGTGCCTTTGGTCCTTGGCCCGGTTGATAGGCTGATTATCCTTTCATTTATGCAAAGTCCCAGCTCTTGTTAATTTGCTTATTTCGTTGCCGTCTTTCTAGTCCCTGGTTTTGTCCGCATCATAATTAATGTTTTCCTTGTTGTTATGCAAAGGAGTCTAGTTATTAAAAGGATACGACGTCGAGTCCCGCTTCTTCCCGGGCCACTTGGTCCGGATATGAAAGGTAATTAAAAATTGTTCATGGCTCTGTCAAATTGCGCTTTGCATATTTTGTGGCTCCTGGTTCTGAAAATGTTCTCAAGCCCCTCATCTGGGGGCTGTCTGTTGGTCGCTGCCTTTTATTTAGTTGCCACGAGTACATTGGGGTACAGCCACAAATTAGATAAAAGGATATCTGAAATAGAGCTCGCAACATGCTTACTTCCTTTATGAAGTGCCTTTTATTCTATAAGCGAATTACAAATCCATTAGGACATGCCCAGGACTGTATGAGTAAATTTTAGTTCCTCGAAGTGAAAGTAAGTGCGCAACATTATTAAATAATAAGCAGTTCTGAGCAAATCCTTTTAGGCCCATGCATGAGGTATAATTTGATTTAACAGCATGAAAAACTGTCCTCTTACAGAGACATCGGGTATATGTATATGTATACCCAAAGAACTACTAATAAAACTGACCTCAATCAATCCACTTCATCCCTTCCCGTACCCGTATCTACACATACGAGTTACACTGAAGCTCTGAGGAGTATGTGAGCGATTTTTTGCTTTGCATAGCAAGCAAATAAAAACAAGTGGGGCAAAGAAAACCCACAACAAATCGCTTAAATCGCATCAACAGTTTGCCAACACCCACAAAGGCACACATGCATAGCAGATACGAGAATATGTAGTGAATGATAGCTTGTTGATAGCTCACTTTCCTTCGCACACAACATGTCAACAAGCAGCACCCCTCCCCATGGGTCCTCCCAACACCGAAACCATCACCCCTTACATATGATTTTCAAACGTTTTCCTTTGCCTTTTCACTCTCAAATTTTTTGGCAAAAAAAAGGGGGAAGAAAGGGTCCACGGCCTCCCCCAGAGAGTAGCAGTAGAACTCATGAAAATCGCGTGTGTAGTGGCTTTTTGGCTGTTGTTGTTGTTGGGCAATTGCCGTTTCCGTCGTCAAAGTCGTCGCGGTTTATGCATGTAAATTTGTCCAAAATTGCCGAAAATTTGTGGCAAATAAAAAATAAGCATATGGGAGAAGACGGAAGGAATCACACTTGTCTAATGTTTTCGTAATCATCAGCATTCTTATCATAGAATTGCCATTACTCTTGGATGGCCGGTATTGCTACCGGCGGCATAGGAATAGAGTTGTTCAATTTGGCGTTTATGGAAATTCATGTGAATACTCCCCCTTTGGAAAAGTGGCGGTATTTTCGTTTACATATGTTAACCATATGTGGCAAGTGGAGTGGGGAACCGTGGGAAATTTGTTGCTTATGTGCATATCACTGTCAAAGGTCGGTTATATCTAATAAAATAGGCATAATGCCCAATGTTTTTTAATTTCTGACAAAACAACAAATAGCGAGAAGTAGAAGGATTTTCTATATAATTTCTTAATCGGTTACGCAGCAAACGCGACTGAAATTATTTAAGCTTAAAGATTTGTACTTGATTGTGAGGGGTTTGCAGCAACCTAACCTTTATTCTTTTTTTTCCGTACTTTCTACTCTTGCTCGCGACATTAATACCATGAATAATATACGCTCATTTCTTTTGCTTTTGCTTTTGCTTTTGCGTTGGCGTTTTCTTACCCACATCTTCTTTCTCGTCCTCTTCCATTTTTGTCCTTGCTTTTCTCTAATTCCAAAGGGGTTGTTTGTAATTTTCTTTAAACAAAAATATCCTTCTGCTTTTATGTTGCTTCTCGTGCAACTCGGGAGAAACAAAAACGGAAAATATAACAGTAAAATGAGTCAGAGCAAACGCTGAAAGCTGCTGCTTGGAAAAGCTTTGCCACAAAGGGGGTCTTATGGCCATAGAGAGTGGGGATGCAAAACGTCTCAATGAGTTTTACGCTCGGTGCTTGATAATGAGCAGAAAGGAAGCGAGTCAGTCAAAGACGAAGGAGATGAAGGAGCATCGCCCCAACCCAACCCCGTCGCCGCCCGAGCTCTACTCTGGATGTGGCTGCGCTCATCCAGCATTAAACTCTTTGATTAAAGCCAAGGTTGGAGAGAGACGCCAGTATAAGCGACCATCTCTTTTTAACACAGACGCAGGTGGTTATGCCGCCATGCCTGAAAACAACGAAGGTGGCTGGTGGTCTAGAGGGGTTGGCGGAGAAAAAGCGAAAGCACTTCGTATGCAAATGAGTTTGTCGTTATCGTTGCTGCTGACGCCGCTGTCGGCGTCGCAGTTGCTGTTCTTCGAGAGGGTTGTTTTTCAGTTTGCTTTTTTTTCTATACCTCATCTGCTATGGGGTTTACTTGATAAGAGAGAGAGCAGAGCTCGTAAATTCTAACCGAAAAGGAGTAGAAATGCTGACTGTGAAATTATAATGAGAGTTTTTGTTTTCCATTCTTTTTAGCTCTCTCTTTTTGGTACTTACAATTTTCGCAACATGCTGTGCTGTCCTTCACTTTCTCCGTGGCCGGCGTGCTGTGTAACTTTTCCTTCGAGCATTGTCTCGGTAGTCTGATCTTGATCCCGATCTTTGCTAATTGTGTTTGCCAAAATTTGCATGCCCTTTTTTTGCATTCCCTGCCAGGCACGGCCGGGGGTAGAAAGGAAACCGTAACGAGACCATGGACTCAATTTGGCAGAGTCTGTGCCTATTCGTGCAACATGTTTTCTCTGCTTCTTCAAACGCTTTGTTCTGATCTTGATGCAACTATTCCTTTCATTTTTCGAGCCATTTCGGCAATCCTGTGAGGCATCTTGTCAACAATACAAGTAAAGTTACGCTTTTCCGAATTTTCGAGTTTTTCATAATAATACCGATATATTTAAACCCGAAATACATACATATGTATGATTAAAATCTATCTTTTTAGGGCCCTGATATTCATAATAAAGAAGACCAACTAAGTGTTCTCACAACGGTATTCGACAAAACCTTCATATTAATATTACTTATAATTTTATACATTTAATTGAGGCGAATGGCCGCAGGATAATGAAAGCAACCGAGGCTCCCCTTTTTACATTCCATTCTACCGTCCATTGCACTTGAGGCAGCTTATTAGAATGGCTTGCGCCGTTTGGCGTCAAGCTTGGACTGGTCGAGTGGGGTTCCTCCGGCTTGTCCCTGCTCTCTTTTTCGGACTCTGGCGAATCGCGGGTGAGAATCATAATTTTTCAATTTGAATAATGAACGGCAGTTGCCGGCGTCGTTGGTTCGCTGCCAGCGAAGCCTTTAAATTTATTTTGAATTCCTTTTATTTTCTTAGGGTTTTCTTTCCTTTGCCACACCAAAAGGAAAAATCCTAACAGCCAAACACTCGTAAACTCATTTGAGAAAAAATGTTTCTGCCTCTCAGTCCACATAATTTTCTCGAAAGCTGAAAAAGAAGATGGGAAGGGAGAGAAAAAAAGAGAGAGAGTGAAGAATATAAAGAGAGACAGAGGGGCAGAGGGGCAGATATGTGGGAGTGGGGACTACACTTAACAATATTTTAACCACAAGTAATTACTATTTGATACTTATTTTTTGTTCTTATATTAAATAAAGATGATAGTAAAAATATTTATGTATCGAATATATGTAATTACATATATATATGTACGTATATTTTATGCATAGAACGTTGAATCAGTATTTAAAACCTTTCAATTTCAGATCTTCCCAGCCTTATTTCTTTATGTGTACGCTGGCAACTTTCGGCGAGAGCCAAGCGAAGAAAGGCTAAAATGCTAATAAGCAGCGCAGTACGCGAACATTTCCCTCCATTCCGCTCCCACTCTCCTTCCTACTCGTCTCTATGTAAGCACATAAGACGCCCTTTATGTATTACATGGTGCGTTTTTTACATAGAGGCTGCCAGGACAGGATGAAGCCTTTTTTGGCTGTTGAAAGGGGCACAAAGAAGTGGAGGCGTCAGTTTTGCTGGAAGGTTGAATGGGGAGCGGTTGGAAGCATGGGTGGGTTGGCGGTGGGAGTTGCCTTTCCTTCATTTCGTTGTAGTTGTTTGCTCTCTCACTGGAGATTAAATGGGGAAAAACACTGTGACATTTTCTGGCTGCGCGGCGCGTTTTTTATTTCTTTTTCTTGCTCAGCTGCTGCTTCCTATAGACGCGAATTCAAAATCCGGTGAGGGTATGATGGGAAAGGAGGACGTTAGGTAATGGGGAGGATTGGGGAGGGTGGTGGCGACAGCATTAGTGGGGCGTCTTGTGGCAAATGTAAAATATTGCGAAAGGGCTTCGTTTGCATAAATTAAAAATTTATATAATGCTGCCCGTTGACGCCTTTTGGAAGAAAGGAAAAAGCCTTGGGTCTCCGGCTAATTTTCTGTTTTGTGGAGGGGTTGTTGCTTAGATTATTGATTAAAAAACTCTTCGTCCTTTGTTTAACACAATAATCTAATATATTTATATATATGTATATATATATAAATATATATATATATAGGCATACATTTCTTTGCCTTGTATACACGAAATTCATTTGAAAACATAATACAATATAGTTTAAAACGAATTGATAAATCTTAAATACATATTTGAACGAATGCATATATTTATGGTTATACTGTCAGAAAGGACAACAACAATAAAATAGAAACTCAAGATGACAAAGGTGACAACTCATTATATAATATGAATTCATACTATTGAATCATATTTGGTTCAATTAAAATTCTTCTAATTCTGATTTCTAAATGTATTTATTAGTTTTTCAATGGTAAATGACGTTTGTTATATTCGTTAGATTAGATTCGTATCTTTGTATATGGTTGTTTATTTATGTATTGCACAATTTGAGCTGCAATTAGTATGATTCATATTAAGTATAATATTTACATGAAAATTGACTTTGCATTTACACAAATATGTATAGTTTAAGTATTTTATTACAACTAACATTTAAGCAAGCTAAGGTTATATAGTGACGATTTTATTCGTATAGGTTTTAAATGTACATAATCAATATGAAACATGTGTGAGGTCTTTTGTGCCATGCGCTGAATTTCGAAGGATTCGAAAGGCGCTCACTATTTGATTTTATTTTTTGTAATCATTTAATCTTGAGGAACTTGTATACCATACACTTGAATGAACAAAGAAAATTACACAATATTTTGTTGCATTTTTGTTAATTTAAAACGTCCGAACTAAGGATGCATCGAATAGATTGATTTCTTCTCGATGAATTGAACGAAAGGTTGCACTAAAATTAGTATGTAGTGTAAGATCGTATTTCTGACTATATACATAGACTAAAATATGTACACAAAGAGGCTCTGATGAGTATTTCATATTTACACTTAAATTGTATTTCATCAAATGCTCAAAAATTGTTTTATTAATAGGCCCCATCCATATAAAATATGCATCAAAATTACTTAATGTTAATGTTTTCCGTTTCGATATTTTTTGTCTAATGTTTGTATATAAATTCAGTTGAATTGTACGATTGCCAAATTGTTGTATATATATACGGTTTAGCTCACAACAATTTTGATACAAAGAGGTATTGGAGGTATTTGGTTATAGCATTTTTCCTGTTTACTTGGTTCAAGACTTACGATTAGAAACTGTATATTTTTACATTTGAAATATGTTCGATTACATTTTATCATTACAGTAATATTTTATTTATTGAGCTATGTGAATATCAAAGATGCCTTGGGAACATTTTTTTTGTCTTAAGTGCCTCTCAAGAGCAAAAACATAATCAAGGGTATTTCTAATATGGAAGAATAATGTGTAACCAATTTTTCTACTGTTACTTATTGCCGTGGAACATTTGCCTTTTAACGAAAAAGAAACCAATAAAGTAACATAAAATGTTGTATAATTTTTTTAATTTATTTATTTTTCTATTGCATTTAGCAACATTTCAACTAAACATAACTTTTAATAGGAAGATACAAAGTAATATTATATTTTCGGCTTTAATAAAACAAGATTCATGCAATAAAATATTAGGAACTAATCTGTTAAATAATGTTTTTTAAATATTTATGGCAAACAAAACAAATAGCGTAAAAATAATTTTGTTTTTATTGTTAACTTAAAGTTAATTTTGATTTAATGTTGATTGGCATTGCTTTCTTTAAGAATTCTTTAAAATATATTCAAATAATGTAGTCTATTAACCATTTGATAGATTTTATATTCTAAGTGAGAGTAAAATAGTATTTTTGGAGCGCTGTATAATTTACAATTGGCAGCTGCATTTGCTGGTATATACAATTTTAACTGTGTTGAAAATAATCTAAAACTTGTAACTTAAAGTAGGTTGGGTGTTGAAAATGGCACAACATGTTCGGTTCATTTGGTGGGTTTTGGCAGGGAAAGCTTATGGATGTTTAGCTAGTTTTGCACAAATTATGTGTTTTTTTTAATTCTGTGCAATTATTTCTCTAAAATATTTATATTTTCTTTAGTTACTTGTACTTAGCATTAAATTCCTGTTGCAAAATATGTTTACTCTCCACTTTGAAACTTCATTTTGTTTAAATTTTGTGTGGATTGTTGCCAGTCAACTTCATCAAATGAAGGCTGACGAAGGCTATGTACAATTTGGGCTTTGGCTGTGAGTTTAGTGATGACGTAAATATAAAGCAGGCGCATCATCCAAATCGTCCAAATCAATATCTTCGTTTTGTTCATGGGATTCGGTGGAGCGAGGCGAGTGCATGCTGAGATCCTCAGGTTCGGTTTGCTCGGGCATGTCACTGCGTACATGGATTATTTGAGGAGGAGGTAGACGAAATACACGACGTATGTCCTGGGCCTTTCGACGTGCCATGCTACTGTTGCAGTGTCCATCTACTGAACTGGCGCCATCCTCAGATAAATCCAATGGAGCCTCGTCGTCCAAAGAACCTTTTTCGAGATCAACTGACTCATCAGAGCCTCCATAGCTTGCACACATAGCCGCAAATTTGTTGGCGGACGGCTCCAGAGCCATAGAAGTGACTGCCATAGGAAAGTCTCCACTCATTGCCGGTGAGAGGGCAGGAGTGGGCGGCGACTGAATGCCACACTTGTGATTCATCAGATGGTGACGCCGACGGAATTTCATATGGCAACGGTCGCACTCAAAGGGCTTCTCGCCATTGTGGACCAGCATGTGAGACTTCAGCTGATTGGAGTCACTGAATTTGCCGTCACAGATCTCGCAAGTATACGGACGCTCCCCAGTGTGAACGCGCAGATGACGTCTTAGATTGGCCACCTGCACGAATTGTCGATCGCAGTGGGAGCAATGATATGGCTTCTCTCCTGTATGCAAACGCATGTGGGTCTTCAGATGATGGTCTCGGGTAAAGCGCTTGTGACACTCTGGGCATTCGAAAGGCTTCTCGCCGGTGTGTGTACGCTCGTGGTTCTGCAGGACGTGCTTGTATCCAAAGCTGCGAGAGCAGATCTTGCAGGTGAAGCTCTTGTCGCGCGAGGGATCTTTGGATGCGACGCCAGTAGCTCCCGCACCGACGCCTCCTACCTCGTGTGTAGAATTGGGTGAGCTGCCGCTGGAAGGCGGAGAAATCGGTCCACTTGGTGTGTGATACAGATCATTCACGCTCATTGTAATTTCTGTCTGAAACTCCTTCTTTACCGATAATTTGCGAGACTTCTTCACTGGTTCACGGTGCTGTGGTGTGCTGCTAGGAGAGGTCAATGGATGCTTGCCACTGCCCAAAGGTGTAGTAGACACGGGCGAGTGCGGACTGGCAGGCGGTGAATGCATATGCGTACCCTGGGGTGGCATCTGCGACTGTTGGGCAGCCCAAGCTCCAAACAAAGCCGCCGGATTGTGAGGAAACAGTGTATTGGCCAATGTGCTCATTGGAAGCTGTGCCATAAATGCAGCCGCCTGGCGGTTAGCAGCGAGCAGTTGGGTGGGTGAGAGCATGCCAAAGGCTGAGGCAGCTGCTGCCTGTTGTAGACCCATTCCCGGGTACATGGCCGCGGCGCTGCTGGCTGACGTGTTAGCCGACATTGGAGGCGACAGGGACATGGAACGGTCTACAGCGACTTCCTCCCTTTTAATTCCCGCTAAAGCAGCAGCTAAGCCTAAAACAAAAAATAAGAAAACAAAAAAGTTAGATAAATGTTTTTACCTTTCTTCTACTTAATATTGTACACTAAAACTTGACGGGGAACGTAATGTCAGAAGGAGAGCGAGCCAGAGCTGTCTTGCTAAGAGAGAAATTACTTAAGAGCAAACAACATCACATATGTTCATGTGTGAGAGTGTTGCTCAAGCTCTTTCTCTCTATATTTCTCTTTGTCTTGTGCTCTCAGCCCTTTGTTTTGGTGGGGACGTTGCAATAACGAGTTAGGTGCCGGTTTCATTCTGGCCAAACTTGTAAACAAAACTTAATTGCTCTATATGTGTGTGAGGGAATATGTTCGTCTCTGTGTTCTCATGCGTGTGTATGTGTAAAAATGGCGTTTACCATTAAGATGAACACATTCAGACGTCGTTATCACTGCTCTATGTTAAAGAGCAAGCTTTAATTTTTATACAGATCTAACATATGAATAGTTGACTTAAGTGAACATTTTGAACGTTAAATGTTCTTAATAGTTTTTGTTACGGATATTTCAAAATCTATACTTACTTCGTGTCTGTGCGTCCTGAAGCATTGATATAGCCATTAATCTGTATTCGATTCTGTGTTGTGGACTTCTCGTTTTTGCCTTGATTTGAGCAAAAACCAGTTGTAAATTCGCTTGATAACTTTTAGTTAAAACAGTGTAAACACACAATTTTCATTTGAGCAAAGTTTTATGCACTTTTCTAGGATATGAATAACTTTTTTGTTTCACGCACTTTTTGTACTTTGAGGTAGAGTGTTGAGTTTCTTTTTTTGTTTATATAAGTTCGCCGATTATACAAAATGAGGTAGATTGTAATTAATTTCAGTTATTTTATTAACTTTCTCTGCAGTAGTAATTGCCTTGAGGTATTTGATTTGTTGCGCGTTTTTGGTTTATTCTTTTAAGACACAAAATTCTTAAGATGTTGACGTGAGGAGAGTTCGCTGAGGAATGATATTTGAGAGTGACTGAACACGTTTTATATAGCTCGAAGTATCCTTTGCTGAGAAATCCTTTTTGAAGCAACAAATTTGCGTGTGTGTATGAGTTGATGGGGTGTTCTTCCTTTATCGAGGAATTATGTTGTTCCTCTCACCAAACCAAAATCACGAATGATACGAATTCCCTGCGTGCGCTAACTATAAGTACGCTCTGTTCCGTTTCGGCTTCGCCCTCCCTCACACATACACTCGCACACAGAGAGCGCACACATAGCGCACACACACGCTCACTTCGCTCTCCCGCTCACACACACAAGCGCAAATAGGCAAGAGCAGGGAGGGAAATGAAACGACGGCGAAAAACGATCCGAAGACCGAAGAGGTAAGGTGAAATACTTTTTACCTAAGAGACACTGTTGATTTTTCCTATGCAAATTGGAGTGACAGGGATAGCAAGCACGTTTAAAAATCTCAAAAGCGTGGTGTCCTTATGTACTGACATACAAACTTATGTACATATGTACATAGCTAATATACAGTTCAGCAAAACATTTTGACTTTTAGACATCTAAATTTACGCCGTACGTGTAAAAAACCTTCATGATTTTATGACACTGCATTTTTATTTTCTGCAGTCATAAAAAATAAAAAATCAAGACTATGCGCTACCTATGGGAGGCCTTAAAAACTTAAGGCCACTTCCGCTACTCTTTATTTTTTAGAGCCTTCATAAAAAATTGCACTTGCAGCAATTTAAAGTGGAGCAAGGATCTAGGACCACCATTTCGAAACGGGTAAAAAAATGAAATGAATTTCCCCTCACACGAATCTTCCCCTTTGTACATAAGCAAGAAGGGGAAATGAAGGGGATGAAACTAATGCTAAAGGAGAGTCCGGCGATAGGGCAAGAGAGAGAGAGAGAGAGCGAAAAACTCAAAACTCATGAAAAGAGACGTCATGGATGGGGTGGAAATCCAAGCGTGCGCTGTAAGAGTACATACATAGGAAGTTAACATAACATCACCTTCGCGTTGCATTTCTACTTGGTGAGCTATTTCCCCTCTTCTAGTTGCGTCTTTTGCTTGTCCACTCTTTCCCGCTCTCTTTGTGTCACGCGGCAGCTCTCTATGGGAGCGAATTATGTTGTAGTATTGCCCCCTTGGATAATTTTAAAGGATCCCCGATCAGAAAGAAACTGCTTTTATTACGTTTTTTCTATATAGACTGTGGTCAAGAATGTAGGAGGAAATATATTTGTGTGTATTAAGCGTAATAGGTCACTAATTGTTGGCACACGTCTAAAAAATTAGTCATAAAAAAGGAACTGATAAAAAACAGGCCAGGTAGAAACCAAAACCAAGTCAAATGCTCTGAATAAAAAACAGTCAACATACATATTTGAAACATGGATATTTTTTTGGTTATTTCAACGTTGTCAGTGACTTTTGCGGATTGACTTCTAAATCGTTTTATGTAGATTTTTATGGCAAGGACATGCTGTGCACAACTTATATTGAAAATGGGTCTAGATCTTCGTGATGGTTTGTGTAGGTAGGCCAAGGACGAACACAGCAGAAAACTCGACAGGCGGGTAATGCAAACTACCGTGGAAATTTTCGAAAGTGAAATTGAACAATAGCCAAAAGGGACGTAGATATCCTTGCTCTGCATAATGTTACGTAAAATTCGAATGGTTTCTGTCAACCAATGAAAAAGATCAGCTTCAGGGAAAAATTTCGCAAAACTCTCAATAATTCGCAGAAAGCATTTAACAAAATTCAAGCACCCAAAGTGACCCTATAGATAAGGAATTCTGATTTTTGAGTAGATCTGACTCGTTCGAGCACATCGTCAGCTAATTCCCAGGTTTGCGGATTAGTCAGACGTACTTTTCTACATGTTTGCTGCCTTTTGCTTGATATTGACAAAGAAACTTAGCTCAAATGATTTTATTAAGATCCGGCCGCATGGTATGCGATAAGACTTTGCCGATTATCTGTAAAGTATATAGTAGTGTCGAGTAAAAGTAAAAGAAAACGAGATTTTCAACATGAAATTTAGAAAAATTTGTCGACTGAGACTTTCACACACTTGTGTATGTTTAACCATAAGTGGGGCAGTAGTGCGTATGAAAGTGCGTATAGTTTGGTGATAAGGCTCGAACATGGAAAACTAACCTAGGTTAACACTACTTGGGTGACTATAAAGTGAGGTTTTTAATACTTACATACATATTCATATGTGCATATGTATAAATGTTTGTCTATATTTTAGTTAGTTGTGTCGATCTCTCAAAAAATATATATAATAGACCAGCATATTAAGAACCTCTAACTCATATACTAACCCAGCAGATGCGTTGTGTTGTAACTCCATCATCCTTTACGTGTCTAGTTTCATCTTCTGGCAGAAATTTAATCGCTATACATAACCCTTTCCAGACCGGACCTACTGAAAGAACACAAATAAACACAAAACGCACAAAGCTAAACAAAGAGGAAAACTCTACTTTTTTTATAAAAAAAACGACAAATTTGTACAAATATTTCGAGTGAAAACGAGGGGCTGTCAACAAAGAGACAATTGCTAGGCCAAAAAAGGGGGAAAAACGAAAATAAAAGCAAAAGTGAAGGCTTAAAAATCGCACGTCGCGCACACGCATGCGTCTAAAAGCAACCCTAGGGACCCATCATAGGGGTATATTTTTTATTGTTGTACGACCTATGAGTGTGCCCACAATTTTTTAATCATTTGTTACACTCGAACAGCTTGTGTATAGTATTTTAAAGGGTGCGGTTCCTTGATTTATAGGCAATCACGTAGTAACGATGTGATAATGTTGTTGGAAGCACAGACAAGACTATCCAGAATAAGACAGAGGAAGACAGACTATCGTATTCTTGATCTTGGGTTTTCTTGAATACTTCAGAATGGAGTTGGTATGAATTTCCATTCTTAATCATGCGATTTGGTTACTAATCCGAATACTTACAACCCAGGCTTAGATTGAATCCTTCCCGCACTCATTGGCCGCACCGCAATAATTGAGCCTAAGCCGCGGATGTAAACTGCGCAATCCTTGACTAGCCACTGATCAAGACATTGTTTAAATGTAAAATTACTCAAATCCCCATTTTTAATGTGGTGGAAACCCCTTGGAGGGCATTGGGTTGAGCCATAACCCTTCGTTCAGGGACCTTATAATCGCAGATTAGGTAGCGATTTGGAAGCGCTCTTCACATGATTGTCTGGAATCTGGCTAAAAGGATTGAAAATATAGCAAAATACTTTTTTCAGAGACTATATAACCAAATATAGCACCTAAAAAGGTTGGGAACGACAAAAAGAGGCGTACTTATTACTTTTTACTACATATTCATTTGTATATCAAAAGAAAGAAACAGATAGATCCTCCCTTACCGCATTTCCACCGTCAACGTCAGCAGCATCCCTAAAAATATTTTTCACGTCTTGTTTTTTAGAGCCCTCTGATGACGCGTGTATCATGAGAGGGACAGGATCGCTCCCGCAGAGGGGCAGGATCATGTTTTATATCAATTTAATGAGTACGAACCTATGGCTTGATCCGGCTTGTTCATCGCATGCCAAGCGTGCGCCATATCCAAAGGAGGGCGAAGATGACCACGTGGCATCTCAATTGCAAGGGTTAGAAGACCAGACTACTTAACAGCATTCTTGAATGAATCAACGGCTTTCAGATGTATGTAAATCTTAGGCTAATGGAAACGAACTAATCAGCCTCGGAAACAGAGATTAAGGATTAGTTGAGCTGGTGGTGAGAGCTGCACTGTGGACTGGGATTAACCAACCGCAATACAAGGACGAACTAGAAGAAATTAGACAACGCAGTGGCCAATATCATGTAAGTAAGTTGGTTTTATTTTATTTATTACATTTTGTAAATCGAATTCCTTGGAAAATTTGTTTCTTTTGCAAGCAAACAATCTAATTAAAATTGCTCAACATGTTTCGCTAATGGTTAGCAAAAAGAAAAGAAGGTATGAAAATAATACCTACGCAAGGGGGATTAAGAGGCTAATCCGTCTTGTTTCAAATGACCAGCGGAAAAGGTGCTTGCCCAAGAAAACAGACATTCCGGGTGTGGGTATATACTTCCAACATATTTTCGTTTTTCGGTGGGCTGTTCCTGAGCTAATTTAAATGACAAATATACTCACATAAAGTGATCTGGATTGGAAGAAACCCATACGAAATACATAGTTGCTTTGAAGAAAAATTGAAATCATACATATCTATTCGGTTCGTTCCATTCAAGAACAGTCCATTAAATTATTCACGGAACATAATAAAATCTTCGATGTTGGTCGGTTAAAAAACTCTAAGCAGTCATAAACCCCAGGTAGGACTAATCATAAAAAACTTTAAAATGCGGAAGCAAGTCATCAACAGACGGTAAAAAAGTCAAACCGCTCACTTTCGTAAAAAGTCAAGGCTAGACTATAAACAGTTGGACAGGACGAGGCATTTGACTGGGGTGGTTTGTATGTGCATATGTGAGTCTGTTTTCGCGGCGAATTCGTTTACGATCCATTGGTAATATGCAAATGAAAAATGCTAGGCACCGGCACCCTGACCTTGTTTATGATGGAAGGATCTTACGGACAGCCATTCGTAAGCCGGATTTAGTTCAGCTCTGCACATTTTTTGCATTGTTTTTCCTGCGATCTTTTTTCTTTGGTTTTTAAGCGAAATTTGACTTCTTAATTGCATTGCGAACAAACTCAAGGCTGGTCTGGTTCATTGCTTACCTGTGATAGGCGAAGAGGATACCCACGCTTACAGGTAGCCAAACTTCAGTGCTCTTTCCGTCTGCCTTCCTCCGTGTATTTTGGAATTCCATAATTATGATCCTCATTGGCCCAAAAACCTGCGTTCTTGCGAACTGAAGAAAAGGAAAAAAACAAAACAGACAGAGTCGCGAAAAAAATCGCGCCGCTCCCTAAGCCGGAGATTAGGATAAGGATTTAAAGGAAAATCCATCAATATTACGCCCATTGCAGGGGATCAAGCTTAATCGCCATGCTTAAGACTGACTTATTTGTTTGAAAAATTTAATCCGTCTCTGGAGGTAGACTCAATGTGTTTTTTTCTCTCGTAATCCGAGGCCAGCTGCTCAAAAGAGGTAAAAGCCTAGGAAAAAAAAAGAATTGCACCAATTTCTTTTTTATTATCAGGCATGAAGAAAAAGTTTAATCCTGGGATTAAGTTACACCATTTAAAATGTTCAAATGATCAGTGGACCAGGGCAGGTAAATTGATCACTTCGGTCCCGGAAAATGTTGCTTAGCCACTGATCCAGTGATCAGTTAAGGATTATAGTTAACTAAAGGGGCCCGATTACTACTACTTCATCTACGATTAGCGCCAGGATTTTCAAATCTTGTGGCGTAATAAGTAAACCGCAGTTCCGCAGATCAGATTAATCTACGGATTAAAGCATAGTCCGTTGTGGAAGGGCTTCTGTGCATTGCCTAACATATGTATGTAGGATTGGGAGAAAATACGACAGAAGGTATGCAAATCATTGATTGGCTTAATGGAAAATACTTATTTCCAGCACAAATATGAAGTCCATGAAGTCTGTATGTTTGAAGGAAGGAAATATTTTTGTAGTTTTTCGAGCATTATTCGTTTTGAAATTAAACATTCATATTTATCTATATAAAAGGGGGATCTCTATAAAGGCACCCTCCTTCAAATTTAAGCAGCCATCCAAGTGCAGTTTATCCAAAAATGTTGATATCATTTCCGCTTCGGTCTATTCATCTGCTTCCATAACTAGAAATCCCATTTTTTGCAATAACAAAAGGTTTCGGCTACCTTGCTGGTCTCCGGTCTCCGGTCTTGTTGTCCGAAATATCCACTTCCTGTGCTTACATAACAAGACTGAGGCTGTCACTCAATTATTTAGGATCAATTGTTTGGTACGATTTTTGTAAAGATGTTACTATATATTTTTCGTTTCGACAGTTATTTCCGACTTGATCCCGACCTAGTGTCTTATTTTGGTATTAGTCAAGTTGTCAATTGTTGAATTTCGTAATTTCTGTGCCATTCGGGAGCATTATTCTGGATTCCAGCTGTTGCCTAATCCGATTTTGTGGATTCACGTGCCTCAGTGAAGGAATAAGTTTTATGAACGCACTCCCAACAGAGACTGTCTATTTGCTGTTTATCAGCATGCAGATGCAAATGTCTCCCTATTGTATAATTAGGCACGCGTTTTTTGTTGGTTTTTGTTTCAGGCGTTCCTTTTCTTATCATCAAACAGCGTCGCCCGTCGGCTATGAAGCGCAGGTTTACTTTAAAAGCACTTGTTTGCTTATCAATTTCTGCTGCTATTTATTTCTTGCACTTCGATGCTGGGCTAGATTCAAATTAGACGAAGAAATACCTATCAAAAAATTTACTCGACTGCTGTGGGCAACATAAATTTGCCAGTTGAAACGCAACGTCAAGATCAAGGATTTTTCTGCGCTTATCAGTAGGTCGTACAATGCACCCGGGGCGCATTTTTAGTCAACCAGTTTGTTATCAACATTCAAAGCAATTTATTTTCTGGGGAACTTGCCAAGAGTCTTCTTTCGGTTTCAAAGAGTGGGGGAATGGTCGAAAACCTACACATGGCAACAGAAAGAGCTGGAATATATTAAGTACATACATAGGTAGTGAGTAGATCAATTAACCCATGATGGAAAGACGAATTTGGTCTGTAATATTCACTCTACATCTGGAAGAATTGAGCATATATTTAAATGAGTCGGCATTTATTGTGTTTCAATATATGTACCTACAGTATGTATGTTTATTTTTGTTTAACTTTATCTTTATAACTAGTACTAAAACAAATACATTCCAATCTTTTGTTGAATTACAAAGGATTGAAAAATGTCGAATGTCTTAAATATTTTTTAATAACTCACACCCTGATCCAATATTACAATATATTTCGATTTTCGAGATGGGTTAATCAAACTGCACCCATAATCTAATGCCGATGTTTTTATTTGTACATTATTGCATTATTTGCCAATTATATTGGATGTTTTTGATATAAGTACGTACTCTTGCAGAAAGTTAATACATTTTAAAGGAGATTCCGGCTTCCGTTTTTAGTCGAAACTTTTTACTCACCACTGTTGGTGACTATAAAACCAAATTAACTTTACAATTTATAAGATAACTATCTAAGGTAAACTAAAATAAATTCGATGAAGGGTAAAAGAGTATTCTATGTTCGGCCCGACGACTTAGGCCCAGCCTATTTTTGAACTGTTGCGATAAGGTCCATTCTCAGTCTCAGTCATGGCCGTTCATGGAAAGACGCGTTTTGCGTGCGATTTTGAAGCGGCGGCAAAAACAAAAAATGGAAAGGTGCGAAGAAGATGATGACGTGATGTCACTCACATGTCCCTAAGTCAATCCAATTAAACAAAACTACGCATTGGAAACCACACAAAAGTTGACGCTTGACAGGATAATCAGACGGCGATTGTTTGGCAATTAGACAGAAGCGAAGTCGTAGAAAAGTCAGCCAACGTAAAAGAGAACGCAAGAAAAGCATTAAAACTAAACAAAAAATATAAAAAAAGAATAAAAAAGTATCGCATTGCACGCGGTTGAGCAGCTTTTCAAGTTGAAACTTGAGGGACAGCCGGACATATCCTTTGTTTGTTAGTGGTTGCCTGTCAACAGGGCTGTCCTTGGTCTCGTCAATTTGTTCGTTTAAATTTGCAAAAATGAAGCTGTAAATTGCATTGATTGCCCGTTGACAGCAGGACGACAATTGATATGACGAGGGGTGGGAAATGGGCCACACACACACGTACTATTTATGTAGCTATGCTGTCGAAAAGTCATGAATTGCAAAGATACCTTGTCAAGAAGCGCGGCAAACGGCAATTTTGAACGGCCAATCCTTTTAAGGACGAAATCTACATCAATTAATCAACTGCATTGCCACCTACAACAAATGAAATCCGTCCCTGGGTGTCCCTAAATCAAACTGCATGATTTATGGTTTCAAAAGGAAACAGATTCTTCCTTTCGCTGCTCCTTTAAAATTGTATGAAAGCCACAGACTGCGATGTTAATTTTTTGTTTTTTGTCAATGGCCTTTTAGCTTTGTTTGTATCGGGGATCGGGATAGACCATTAAAAATTCTACAACGACACTCAGCCAGTTGACCAACTTATATTCTGGACGATTCATTAATCATAATTCTTGCAAGGCCCACTTCAATAGACGTTTTTACTGCGGGGTATTTTCATTCTTCGTGAAATGGCCCAAAACGCTATTACAGTTGAAGAATTTTCAATGGATGAAAATGTTTTTCATTCACCAACTCCTAAAACTCTAAAAAATTCCCGTCATTCGTTATCATTAGTTAGTCAACGCCAACCTTAACGTTCAAAAAAGGACCAAATGGATAGAAATCCTTTTTTTTGAGCTATTAATTCCGGAAAAGATATGTAATAATAATATGTCATAATCGTAAGAACTATATATGCAAGAGAATTCAAAGGCAGCTACCACATTATATTTTAAATTGCTAAGCAACTGTATAAACATAAGAACATACAAATGCACCAAATGTGTAACTGAAAACCAAGAGTGAAAGAAACTAAAATATCACTACTCACTTTATTAAAGAACAGAAACATGCGGAAGTGATCTGGTCCCGGTCTACGTGTAAGTACTCCAATCTGGCGCCTAGACAACACATGTGTTGAAATGTATTATTAGTCTGAGCACCACCAGGAGCATGGATTTCGGCACTGTTTTTCGCAAATGGAAACAGGCAGGTCACGTTGAGGTAGCAACTTCTCCGGCGTTGCTATGTTGCTAAGCACTTTGGCCCACTGTGTGGACACGTTTAATTTTGCTCCATGTTGCCCGGACAACAAATTGAGATGTCACCTTGCAGCATTAACATAAATTATCGATTCGTCTATGATTCTTACGTGATATTATAGAAAATTAACAGACATCCTCCCAACAAGATTAGCCTTCCTACTGCTTCTTTGATCATCCGCCCCTGAGATCTGTTTTGGGTATGTCTTGGTGTAGGTGGAGAACTTTCCAAATTTGAGTGACAAGCTGCTGGTTATGGGTATCAATATCTTTGGTGTCCTTAGATGTGTGCCGTAATCCTTTAGTTATTCGAACATACACGTAGTGTTAAAGGAATCGGTGGCAAATTGTAGCAGGATGTGACGAGCGGATATCATTATTCTTTTGTTTTAAATGGGCCAAAACCTGGTAGCTGCAAAGGAATACTTTTAATTTAAATTTTACATTCGATAGCTCCTGAAGTTACTTCCACCTTCTGAATAACAAAGATGCTGCCCTTGAGCTGAAAAGAAGGAATTTCCTTCTCTCTGCTTTCCATGAATTTGCTCAAAAGCACATACATACATACCTACATACGTACATATATGTACATATCTATATTACGCAGTGGTATTAAAATTCATAGCTAAAAATCGCAAAATTAAGCAAAGTCAATAAACTGGGGTTTTGACTGCAATTAAGTTGAGTAGGACTCAATAAGACTCAAGGAAAACGTAAAGATAGCCCATGTCAGTCTGCCCAGCGATTGTCGGTGAAAGCAAATGCATTTCCGGCTGTGTTTACTCAATTGCAATTACAACCGACTGTCACCGACTTAGCGACAGATAAGCAATAAGAAGTTGCTATGGAGATGGAGAGGGGAGTCGGTTGAAATGCATTTTTAAAAGATCGTTATTGACTAGGCAAATTAAAATGTTATTGAACTTGGGCCCTTTGTGCACGGTGAACGTGCACGTGGGTGAAAGCGGTGCAAGTCTAATCTATGTATGTCCAAGTTGCTCCAAAAGTGACTTTGGTCATTTAGCTGGGTTAAATATTTATCAACTTTGTGGCGCCAGTCCGAAGGGGACTAATGAACTTGACCTGAGAAGGTAAACAGCTGGAATTGAAGCTTAGGCAATGTCGACTTTAAATTTACAGAATGTTTGTTGGGGGTAACCTAAGTAACGCAAGAGAGGTTTATTGTTCACCTTAGCTCATTACTTTGTGTATAAGGAAAATCCTTTTGCAACCGAGATACTTCGTAACCCAAAAATAAATGAAAATAAAGTAGAATAAAATCCTGACCCT
Organism: Drosophila algonquin; assembly: GCA_035041765.1. Lineage (NCBI taxonomy): Eukaryota > Metazoa > Arthropoda > Insecta > Diptera > Drosophilidae > Drosophila > Drosophila algonquin. The sequence goes on from JAWNKY010003561.1 coordinate 2,734,317, forward strand.
AATCATGGAGCGTATAATACATCCTAGAATCCCACGCAGAGGATGTGCAATCTTGCGCAAAAGGATAACGAATAATATTAAGCACATGGGAAGGCTCTACATGCTACATCTCTAGCTGACCTGCTGACCAGGGTGCTGCTGATGAGAAATGAAGAATGTGTGCATTCAGGCAAGCATGCAAAATTCAAGTCCTGCCTTTTCCTACAAGAAATATAAGTTCAAGCGCTACAAAACACATATGCCTCGATGATTTTTAGGTTTTCCGTTCTTTTTTGTTAGCTGAAGGTCCATGTCCTTATCCCTCAAAACGTAACCTGACACTTGGGTAACTAGGACATAAAAACACAAATAAATCACAGAGGCCCTCGATAAAAGTGAAAACCATTTCCGGTATCAGCGTGGCGTCCAAGGCAACTTTCGATTTCGATTGTGTTTCAGAGACAGGGAGATTTTCTATAATTTCTACATCAAAATGAGAACAATGACTGTAGGGGACACGCCTCCAGAGACATTCAAATTTCCTTTAAAATTGTATTTCCACGTGGGCAGGTCTTTGGGTTACGATTGAACGATCGTATTTGTGGACCGATAAATAGAATCGGAATATCCGGCCGTTTTGTATTGTGTGGTCGATTAATGATCACTTATCAGATTGCAAAAAGGTGAAAGTAGGTTTCATAATAATAGATTTCGGAAGTGGTTAGCGGTTTGATTCCGCGGCACACTACATTTTTTGTATATGTATTACATATTCTTGTAACAAAGAAAAAATGATAGTGATTGACAAAGATGCATGTGGAATGGCCCGCATAACTTCCAATGCTTGCTTATAAAATAAACTGGCATATCCGGAGTGTCATTTCTTTAGTTTCTGTCCCCTACATTCGCCCTACATAGTAGCTTCTAAAACATTCAATGGATGCTTAAATCGAACGTAACTAAATATTTCCGCTTATTGCTAATCAATTTTTTCCTACACAAATTGCCCTTTGGTATATGTATGTACATATATGTTAAAAATGGACACCCTTACGTTTGGCCTGCTGTAAATGTAAGTGGTTCTAATTTACGTTATATGAAGGCGTTATAATCGAGAATAAGCAAAGTATTAGTTAATTTGCTCTTACATATATTTACATGCATAGTTTTTTAAAGATATTTTTGCTCTTGTGGTGTAATGATTTCTCATTTGTGTGCTATAGACATAATGCGGGCTTTTGGTTAAAAACAAAACTACCGCTTTGTAGTTGAGTGATAATTTCTTACAGCTTCGCTAGAACGATTTGGTAACGGATTATTTAGAAAATATCCACCAATCGCGATATTGCAAGAATATAACTATCAAATGACTACAAGATGCTGATGACGAATAGCGTGATCGCGATAATCAACAGTGCTAGAGCAGTCGGAAGGAAATCAGTAAATTCAAAATAGACAAGAATGATTTCACATTTTAATGCCGCTTCGTGAATAGAGACACGCTCGGATTTCTTAGACATGTTCTATTCAGTAAATTAAAAGAAAAGTATCGAATGACCCTGTTCCTTTTTTAAATTCTCATACAAATACGCATTCAAGAAAAAGACGATGAACCTGCTAGCCTATGGCATACATATTTTAATTGTCAAAACACTCCACTGCACTGTTTCCATTACTATACCCTTCGAAAAAGGTATTAGAAAACTATTCAGATGTTTGTAACGCACCAAAGGATTTTCGATCTTATATATTTATTATCAGATTGACAAGCAGAGTCGACCTAGCGACTTTCGGCTGTCCGTCTGTCCGTCTGTCAGTTTGTCTAGTTTTGTTCAACCAAGTTCCTCAGTGTTCAGGCTATGTAGTTGAAAGGGCAACGTCTCCTTTTTTTTTTTTTTGCTTTTGCTGTATACCGTTTATACATACATAAGTCGGCACCGGCTACCAAAAATCATTTCAAAATAAAAATACTCGAAAAACTATATCAAATAGCTTACATAAGAATCATCTATATCCAAGGATAGATAAAGCTTCGCGCCCAAAGCTGGCCTTCTTTTCTTATTTTTTGAATTGTCTCCTTTAAATAAACTGGAATAAAGTAATACGAAGCCATTTTGTGTCGCGCTCCGGCCCTTTCAGTCGTAGAACGGATAAACAATGAGTAAATCCTTTTGTATGCTTCGGGTCGGCTCGCCTGTAAGACAGTCCCATTTTTGTTCTATTGCTTTTGTCTGCTGGCCACATTGTCCAGTAAAAAGGTTTACGAGTGTGCTCTAAAATTTTCGCAACATGTTTCACATTATTGATGATGAGCCGGCTCCGTAAGAGATTCTTTTATTTTCTCGATCATTGCAGCATCTGACCCATAGTGAGCGTCCCATGAGGGTTCTGAAAACCATGTCTGACTAGTTCTCCACAGGATATCATATAGGGTTACTCGCCATTGTATAACCATTGCTTGACCAGCCGAGTTTTTCGGCGCGTTTTACCTCCTTCAAATTAGTTCAGTTGGTCAAGCATGAACCGAAGATTAATTAAGGTGCATACTACACATGGGTGAGATACTCTTCTTAAAATATATTCAAAAATGCAACGTAATAAATGTCTAAGGCTGTACATATATGTACAACGGATCATTTCCCATGTGTTACAATCACTTTCCCATGACATGCAGCAAGTGACGCAGCCTGAATCCTTGCATCATTGTATCCTTTCCACATGTGTGGGAAACAAACACTTTCACTCGTAGATGTTCTCACATTACACACTTTCCACATCCTGTGGAAACCTGCAAAGGATTGACATTCAGCTGACAAGTGTCGTTTGTTGTGAATAAGGGAGTCTCTACGGATGGGTCGGGGTAAGAGAAAAGTAAAGATACCACAAATTATGCACCAGCTGAAATAGTGGCGGAAATAAAAGCTAGTTCAGTGCTAAAAGGATATTAAGGCCTAAGTGTGCTCAATCGTAAAAATAGCCGCACAAGCCGAAAAGGCGACCAAGACTGCTAGCCTTGTGCCCAATACGCACCTTTTATACTCTTGCATTTCTATATGTAATAAATATAAATATTGCTGAGACAAATGTTCTATAAGACAAGATTGCGGATAGGAGCGTTTTGTTATTGTCTTGAAAATTTAGCTCCTAGCTTAAATTATTCCTAAAATAGTAATACCCTCTCCAAGAGTAGATAAACGCAAATGCAATCAACTGCAGACATCACAGAGCAATGGTTTTCTGTCCCCAAATATTTTTTCGCTTACACGCGCAATATGTATGTTGCGCTCGGCTTACGAAGCCCCTTCCCCACTCCATGTTTTATGCTCCTAGTGTTTTTATGGCAGCACATTGACACATTGGCGTGGTTTTGGCGCAAATTAGCTGCCGTTCTGGTTCTGCATCGAGTGTCGGTCAAGCCGTGATGCCAAGTTTCCTGTACTATTTTTTATGCCGTTTTACGCGTCCTGACTTACATTAAACGTACTATTAAGTAAGCCTGTAAGATGACTCTTAAATGGATTTCTCATTTGGTTTTTTATGGAGTAGCCTGTGAATCCTGGTATTTATGATATTTGGTTCTCTGTTATGCGGCGTATTTAAAAAGGGATAATATAAGTGAAGTGAGTTTGCTTGTGATCAGAATTTATGGTTCTGTTCTAGGACGAACAGAAGCAGAATGTATTGTTCCCTTGAATGTGTTGTCTCCAACAAAAAAAGTGCTATTTTTGTCAGCAATGCATTATTTTTCGTTTTCGTCCCCTCTTTTTTCCAGCAGCCGACAAGCGTGCCACTGCCTGCTGCATTTCAAATGTTAAAAAGTTCAAATATGTATCTCCTAAATAAACCCAAAGCAAATGTCTCATTTCCTGCAACAATTGTCTCCATGTGCTCACCACTTGGAAAATACGAATAATGATATTTTTTCTTATTTCTTGGTTGAAATATTTCAGTGTTTAAATACAGGAGCAGAAATACAAAGAAGTCTTCGTGCTTGAGGCATGTGCATGTGCATGGGCTCTGCTCTGCTCTGCACATTGTCACCTTTGCTTGACCTTGGCACGCATTGTGCCTAAACGACGAGATGCTTGTCTAAGCAAATATAGGGGGAAAATGGAACACATACATATGTATAGTTTGTCTGTCTGTCATCTTTTCACTTAGCTAATTTAAAACAAAAAAATCGGTATTTAAGTCGGGTTTTATATAGTGATCATCTATATAGGTCTTTAACAGCTATAAAAAACCAATGCAAGACTTCGTCTTGACCTATGATTAAACACATCCATGATTTATTCTCATATCTTCGAGAATACCTAAATTGCCTACTACATTTTGAAAGATTATCTCTTCAAAACCGGACAAAACACACAAAACCGAAACACCTGAGCACGACGAACACCTGTGAGAATGTTCAACAAAGCGCAAAAGATGCGCAAAAATTGCATGAAACCAGGGACTCCAAAGCAAACACCAAAATAGAGAATATGAGAACACTTAACTCAAACAAAACCACAAGAATGCTGCCCAATATATAAAGACGAGCTGAAGGACCTAGTGAAGTGCATCCGTTTGCAGTTTCACTTTCACAATGGAAACTAAAACCACAGAAAATGAACATATATGCACAGGATACGCTATCGTTATGTCCTTTTTCTAGTGTCCTACTTCTCAACCGCAAACAATAAACCGGACACTGCGATCAAATTGCCAAAGTAGACTGGGTTCAAAGATATCGAAAAATCTCTAAACGCTCAAACTCTCGCAGAAATTAATACACGCCTTAAAAATGCAGAAAGGGAAATAAGCGAAAACACGTTGATTTATTCGTTGCGTCGTATGTCTCATTTGCTATTTGTCAAATAATTTTACACATGACATTACAAATTTTCAATTCAACTCTTAACCTTGAGTACTCGAATCTCTGCCTATCTTATCGCAACATCGATCCAAAGGCTCAAAGGTTTTCGTTTGGATTCTTCCATCCATTCCTTCTACCCTTTTTTTGCTGCGCCAAGTGTCTAGACTCTAGACTGTTATTTTTTTCCTTTCTCAAAGTTGTAATTGTGTCTGGATCAGTCGACCCTAAAGGCAAGGCAACACCTTCATTGCCTGCAGATTCAACAAAAATGAAAAGATCATCTTTGTTTTGTTGCTTCTAACCTTTTACTTCCTCGGTGACTATTTGAGCATTCCTAATCCTTTCTAATGCTCTTTATATATTTTTATTTTATGGTGTTCAATTTATGTGTGTAGCTACGAGACCACAGACTTTGGTGACTTCGTGAGAACCGTATGCGATTTAATCCTTTGCGCAAGTTTACGAAAGACTGAACAACACTGAAAGCCAAAAACAAAACATTTTCTTCTTGGAGTAGAATAAAACAACCTGCAGTTTGTATAAAAGGTTGATTATCCTTACCCGCCACCTTTTCACCAACGTACTCTTCGAACAGCTTCCTTCTTCCTAAAACATATTTTTTTCGTTATGCACTAGTAAATCAGAGAGCCTAAGAGTGTTTAAAGATTTAAGAATTATGGGACGAGAGAGGGCTAACACATCCCAAACCTCCTTCTTGTAACTGACGAATGGACAAACACGACTGCACGTGCTTCATTGCCTTACGCCCACAACAAACAAATATGGCCGCCAAAACACAGACACACAACAACACGCATGTGCTCCACTTTAACACTTTCGCTCTCTTTCGCCCCCACATGTCGTTCAATTTAACCCTTTTAATGCCGTCTCCGTCTGCTTCAATGTCTGGCGGCCATTGACTTGCGCTCTTTCTTACGTTGGAGCTCGTGTCTCTTCTATCCATTCCAAATCACTTAAATATAGCAATATTCTCTTTACTTTCTGACACAACGCTGCCTCGCTCTTTGCCGCACTCTCTTTGCTTAATAAAAGGGGAAGAACGAAATTTTTCGCCTATACTACACTCTTTGACAGATGTGCGTGAGTGTATTAAAGCGGCGAATGCACACACGCTCACAAACCAAAACAGTTCTCTTTCATTGCCATTCGCCGTTTTATTTTGTTCCTTTATATTTTCTATTGAAAGCGAAAGGATTTTGTAACATTGAAAGGGGTGAAAGAGAGAATTTTCTGAGCTGCTTATATTTATCGATTTTTGTGGCGTGAATTCTTTAACTGTATAGGTGCGGCGAATACCACACACACACAGGCATACCCTCACTCTCCCCTTTTATTTCGATTCGCTGTTTCCCTTTAACTCTTTATTTAGTGGTCGGGCATTAATTTTATTTTGACAGCGTCTCTCGCATGTACGTGAAAGCCTGCGTTTGTGTGTGTCGTTATTTCTGGAGTGAGTTCGGTGGGCGGAGTTTGATCGATATTGTTTACGAAATGGCGTCAACTCTTTAAGTCGTGCGAGAGCGTTTTTGGAATCTAAAAGTTAGAACATCGGTATAGTACACAATAGGGAAATATCTTTTTTCTCGCATCTGTTTTATATAATTCTTATCATAAAACGTACATACAATATCTTACGTTACAGAAACATTTTGATGAATTAGTTCCATTTCAATGGGATCTTAGTTTTCTAAGCAAATATGTATACTTATACATATGTACATACAGTATATTTATTCAGGGGAAATGTATTTTTCATAAAACAGATACATCATCTTTACGATTGTCATATTGAGATGCGAGATGTTGTTAAATGAAAATAAAGAGATGATTTCCAAGTATCATCATCATAACGACAATGATGATGCAGGAGCAGAGAAGGAACGCAACCCTTAAATAGCAACGGTGATATAAGATATAGGGGGCAACTTGAGAAGCACACATGCGATCTGCCAACCGCCCTCTCATCCACCACCTATGCGTCTTTATCCTTGGCCTACACATAACATGTTCATTAATAACTAATATCCTGAAGCCACAAATAACATTAGCTATGTGAAGAGACGAGCCATTGTTGTTTTGCTTTTGGTTTTCAATTACACATGGAGCGGGAGGTGGTTGCTTAAATGACATGTGTGTATATGTGCCTGTGTCAGTATAGCAATCGATGAAAGTTTGAAATTAACACCCAAAATGAGCAAGGACTGGCCTGCGTAATTAATGAGTCCCAAATACCCCCGAAAAGCGAATAACAAACTTTGTCAGAGAATATACTATAAGAAAAACAGAACAGAGAGCTTGTCCATTTTAGTACCATAGTCTAAAACAAGACTTTAATAATTTTTCTTAGTGTATTAAAGTTTTTCTTTAGTCAATCGCTCAAACTGTTAAGACTTGGCAATTGACAGTCTTACAAGAAAATGATTTTATCCTCCCACTCTTTCTGCCTTTCTCATTCTTCTCATCCACCTTAATTTGCTTGTTCCCAGCATAAATTTCAATTACAAGATATTAGGTTGTAATATATGTATTCAACTCTAATTTCTGCTTTCCCACGCATAGCTCAATATAGATTCGATATATTTAAATTTCTTTAAGAGTAATAAATTTTGTAATTAGTTTAGAGTTGCGTGGCAACCCTAACAAATCGTAGCCTCCAATTGAAAGTGATGTGCTGATGACTACATTTGCGTGTTAAGAAAGCGGCTCCTCTTGAGCATAGGATGAGTTTTATGACAACCCCAATTCTCATTCACATATCACCACCATTTCAATTGCAATCCAACAATCCAATTCGGCTACAGGAAACGACAACGAATCATCTGAAATCAACAATCCGTTGCGTTCGCAGCTCTTCTTTAATCGGTCTCAATAGGATGTTTTATCGTGGTATATTCAAAGCAGAAAACTTTTTAATTCGTACACAAAAGATTCATTTAGTACAAGTATACAAAATATTCGTACGTACATATTTTTGGCATCCCATCCACACAAATACCAACAAACATACATATGTATGTACATAAGTGCATATGTACATACGAGTATACATACATATATGAAACGGATTGAGAATCTGCGACTTTTTTTTACTATTGTACTAAGTGAATAGCACTTGAGCACTGAGAAGTGTCTGATTATTTAGGTATTGGACATTATATGAGTGGGGTGTCAAATTCCGCGCATCCACAAAACGGATATATGTAATTATATTCCTAATGTGAGCCGCCTTTTGGCTAAAGAGGTCAAATTCCACAATAATGTTAATGCTGTTAGCGTATCTTAGTTATGAATTCTTTATCCGTAATTGTAAAATTGTCATCACTGCCACACTTTTAAAATTCCCACGATAAGGAACATACAATATGTTAACATACATACATACATACATACATATGTAAGCATGTATGTACATATGTACATACTAAGTATACATACATATATGTACATATATGCAATGTTAGTTATTTATTTGGGTTTGCCAGAAGTACACTCTCACCCTCCATCATGACATGGTCCATTGAAACTAACGATCGACACATGCAGCTAGTTAGAATGCTATCGAGAATATAGGGAAATATATTGATATTAATGTGCAATCAAACAGAGTTAACGATCAGATAGCTTGTTCCTCGTTGATTGGCTTACTAAGAAACAGGAAGTTCGAAGAAGGTCTTTATTTATGCTAAAAGGTAGTCCATGGGTCACCAAATTAGTTTTAGTGTTCAACTGAAATCGTTGCCCGCTTAATGCGGAGAACGCCTACGAGAAGACCAACCGAAACCAATTAATAGAGTCGCAAAACAAATTAACCCCAAGAAATCAACACGAAAGTTCTTCGGTCTGCCGCGAGACTGACACACGTCAGAGCGTCAAAACGATAAACGCCATATGGCGCTCCGTTTTCAGCCCCCGATCTTCAACTCTGGCTAGGTAGAGCAGCAACAACAACAAAAAACATAATAAATACGGATCCGAGACGCCGCACATGCCGAGATTTTGGTTTGAGAAAAGCGTGCGCTGTGACCCCTTTCCTTTCTTAAAAGATCCTCGAAGAACATATACAAACTATTTTGAAGAGGGGAAGGAATGCTGACTGCCAAGGATGATCACTAAATTAGGGGTAAAAAGAAGAGCACGAAGAATAAAAAACGGTGCTGAAGAAAAAAACGGAAGGCGAGAGAGTCACAAAAGGGTGCCATCGATAGGGAACAAAGCCAAAGGGAAAGGGTCGTGATCTCTAAACGCCTGATAATGAGTGCACATTTCCCTTTTCCTCTTCTGTGACTTTCTTACCGAATGGAGTTCAAAATTGAATTATCTTTTGTGGATGCCTTGTGGCATTTTAATGTGCCTAATATGTCACCCTTTGCTGCAGTCGAAAGAGTTGACATGGGGGACCGCCCAATTTGGAGTTGTGAGGTTATTCTCAAGTGGCTTCCTCGTTTATCCAAGTCACTCACATGTCAAATTAATCATTTAGTGGACTTTTTTCTTTTTGGCCGTCTGGGGGCACATTGTGACAGGCCGTTGATTTAGGACTCAGTTATCGATCGTGAGCTGACTTAGATCACTATCACGGAAGAAGTATTTGATAAACATACATACATGTGTACATATGTATGTGCATATGTGTGTATGTTGTAAGATCAAAGTACATATGGAATCGATTATAGTGGGGTGATTAAATTAGTTAGAACTGATTATATGATACATACATATATGTATGCATCGAGTAGATAGGGAGAAATAATGCAAAACCTGTATTAAGGATCATGCTAAGCATGTGTAAAAAAAAATGTGAAAAGAAGCATCTTGACCTGTCCTTCACCAAAAACGAATATTTACGTAGAAAAGATCATGTAACAATGTTTCCCAGAAACAATAGCGCAAACATGAACTTAACACTGCTTCCCGGAAAACGCCTAGCATCCAATTTGCATAAGCCCCTCCACTCGATCTTATCAAATTGCTTCACCTGTATAATGCACACACTGGCATCCTGTAATGGAAAACAGAACAATAGATCGCACAGCTCCACGACTGAAACTTATCTATAATTGAACCGCAGTCTTATCGAAAATTACACAAAATAAATTCTAAGCAAATAAATGCAGAGCGAAGCGAACAACATCCTAAACAAATTTCAGTTGGTCTTCAATTTTTATCAACCGCAGCCTTGCGTTTTTGTGCAATTAGGACAAACATCCTTTTTTGGTAAGCGGCGCGCGACGAGCCTTATCCTTATGCAAATATTGATGTCTACGCGCGTTCAAGTGCTCATAGGGAATCCTTTCGCTGCGCCGCAGCCGTCACATCCCTCTGCAGCGTCTGTCGCCTTGCTTTCATCTTCTGGTTTGCGATTGGTTTTGGCTAGCACCAACAATCACCCTGCAAATATTGACCCATTCTAATTAGTGATGTTTGAGTTTCCTTACGGTCCTGTAACCGCATATGTCTTTTGATCGCTTTTGGGTTGTTTTATTCTAACTAACCGCAACCCACTTATGAAAGTGTCAGTTTCGGGTTATTTTACTACATGTGCGCGCAGCCTAATGTACCAATTAATTCAAATATCTTTAATAAATAGAAATATATTTACTATTCCATTATTAACGTGAAACTATAAAATCGCGTGTGTGATGTAATTATTACGTGGTTCATGTGTTACGTGTCGTTTTATTTTGTATCTGTAAAGAATAGACTAATATGTATATTAAAGCTAAGACTAATTTTTGAGGTAGCTAATGATTGGTAAAATATTGGTTTTAAGGTAATATTTCAAAAGAATTTCACTAGCTCAAAGTAAAAGTGGTGAATCCACACAGCTGTTATATTTTCATCATAAAGAAAGTTACAACGAATGGTAAAGAAAATAGACAGTTTGCAAGTGCTACCACCAAAGATTCTGAGGCGTGTCGATCTCTAACAGGCGGCACACGGCAGAGAGAAGACCCCAAGGAAGGCCTAAATTGTGGAACATGTGTTTGAGTGGTTGCCTGGCGAAAGTGAAGGTGACTGGTGTGTTCAAATTGAAGCATTGATGGAAGATCCTAGGAAGGGAAGTGCAGACATCGTCGAAGTGAATGCTGTCGGTTACTTTCATTTTCCTGTAAGAAAACCAACCACTTTTCTTTAATGATTGGTATGGCGCAACTAATTGGTGGCATGTGGGCTACTCGATCATCTTAAGGGGTTGCATATTCGTTAAATGCGTCATATAATTTGGTAGGTATAAACTGTCAGTTGGTGTAATCGCAATTAGAGAAAAGTCATCTGTAATGCTGAAAAGACGTCCACAGAAACGGTCCCAAGCATGTGCTAAAAAGGATTTGCGTCTAGGCTTCACATACTACACGCCCCACACCTCACAACAGTTGCGCATTTCCAATTCCAGTACCGAAATAAGCCGCAATCCCAAGCTCAATCGCCGCGTCATCAAATCAGGCACCAAAAGCTCACGCAGCAGCTACGAACATACATGTAGTAAAAACTTGGTGTGTAGGCTAAAACAGATGACATTATTTGGTATACCATGAGTTCCATCTTGTAATCATTGGCGTTCATTGTCCAACCCTTAAATCACAGTGTACGCAATTTCGTTAATAATCCTCAAGACAATATCGAAAGACCATAACAATATCCTTTTCATGATTATCGGCTCTATCACTTGATAGTAAGATGCTCGGGGTTGTGGTTGCCTCGTTCGAAGCTTCGAGCCTCAACGGACTCCCGTCGCTTTTCTATTTTATTCTGACTCAACAGTAGCATAGATGTTTATTGGTTGGCTAGGACGAAAGGATAATGGCTACATACAATACACAACATAAAGTGACCTAGAAACATCTTGGCTGTCTACTTATTTTTGTGGGCTAGCTCAATTGTGGGGGACTACACAGTTTCTGGTTCATTGATGTGTTTTTTTTTAGTACCGAAAAATCAATGGTTGAACATGAAGTATAGAAAAAAGGAACTTTGAGTTATGATAAAATTAAAACAAAAAACTCAATTTTATTTGGATTGTCTTGGGTAGAATTGTGTATTAAATTCATTAATTTTATCATATTCCATAGAAATACTTGTAGTATGGTTGAATAGTTGACCATTGAAGGCAGCTGGAAAATATCTTTTTACCTGGCCGTGTGTCAATTATCCTTTTTAGAATGAATGAGCTCGAGTTTGAATCTCCCAACTATTGAACGGGAGGGAACGTTGTGAGCCGTCGAAAGGGCCGCCGTTCTACACATACACCCGGTACTTAGTCAGTATGTATGTACATACACTGGTGAGCCTATGATTTATGTAACTTATACAATTTATTTTATACGTAATTATATGTAAGCGCTAGATTCGGTATCGCAGCTTGTGACTTCCGCATGCTTTTTCTCTATCTGTCTTTTGGTACCGCAGTTTGCAAAAACGACGAATCGATTTTTGGTTTTTTCGGGGAGGGACAATTCGGCAGGGCAGCCATCTCAGACCGTGAACTATCTCAATATTGCTCGAACTTGTAATGTTCCGATCTGATCCAGATATGGCAGTATAGAATATACATATGGGCCTTCTCTAATATATATGTGGGCGCTCATCAAGACAGACGGACGGACGTACAGACAGATATGGCTGATGCTGATTGATGCTGATCAATAAGGTATATACGCTCCGGAAACGCTTTCTTCTGGGTAGTACGCACGTCCAAATACACCACAAAACTAATATATCCCTGAGCCCTGCGAGCACAGGGTGTAAAAAGGTCAGGGCCAAATAAAATTGGTACAAGAAGCACCACGAATGTGTATGAATGACAACGAGTTTTGGGCACACACACTTGTTTATCCTTGGGTCGTAGCTAAACGAAAGGTCGATTCCTCTGCATAATATGAAGTAAAAAGTAAAGAAGAAAAAAAGTAGCTCAAGAAAACATTTTTCTTCGACTTATTTATGTATAACCAAGGAAAGGAAATCCTTTACGCAGTATTTTTAAAAAGGGGGATTTGGGACGGACAATGGCCATTCGAGTACACATTCTTGCATAAAATAACAATTTGCATTAAAATTTTAATACTTCTAATATTTTTGTACAGTTTTTACATCTTTTTGGTTTTTTGAGTTTTTTGGTAACTTCTGCACGCTTAAACTTGAAAAGAATTTTAAATGGCTTCTGCTGTCCTTTAGGGTCAACAATAAAGAGGGCTATACACAAAATATATGTAAAGGGCTCGATATTTTCTGCCCACTTGGTTTTGGTAATACTGGGGAGGCTGAACATTTTTGTGTTTTAAGGTAACATCCTTTTTCTTCCTTTTGTCGAATGAAACTCTTGTAGAACTTTCATTGCCTTTACCCTAAATGTTCAGTGTAAAGCTTGAATTTTGCAGTTTAGCTTTTTTAGTAATTACATATTTCGTCAATTTCATATACTAACTAACTCGTCTGCTGTGGCGGACTATTATTGTCATTTGCTTTGCTTTTAGGGTGTAAGTCGACGATTAACCCCTTTTTCACGACTACTTACTCAAGGCTGTCCAAAGTTAATTGCATGATGGCGGTTAAGGGTGTGTTTAGGTTTTTAACCTGGTACTGACCAACAAACAATTACAATATACAACTTGGCTCCTTTTGTCACTCATACGAAAGCGTGTCAGCGCCATTTAATTAAAAGCTAAAATGTTGGAGTGAGAGGTTAAGCGCTTTGCTCCTATTATAGATACATATTTACCTTGCGTGCATATTTAAATAGTTACGACTTTAGTTTTCCATTTTGTTTTGTTGTTGGAAGGGTTGGAACGACCAACCCTGACGACGAGAAAAGGGTTGCGTTCCGCGGCCTACGGATATGGTAAAAAGGAAGCTAAAGGGTTGACTGATAAAAAGGGAGGGAACGTTTACATAAAGTATACAAGAGCAGCCAATGGCAACGTAGATTGTATCTTTAAATAACACATTTTTTAACAGCCTGGAGTGGTTGATTTTTTACTTTGAATATGGAAAAGCACATGAATTCATATATGGCACGAAAAAAATCGTTTCATATCTGCAAGATTTCACCAGCAATGTCTCCCTCTCTATTTATCTAGTTGGCATCCTGCTAATTAAAGAATGCTTTCTCCGTTGACTATTACGTTTCATAATCACCAAAAGAAGTTATATAGTAGGCATAAATGGACCTCAGTGGGTATTATAGTAAGAATTGCTAAACGGTCACAAAATAAAATGTCCATTAACTTAATTAATGTGCTTCAATTATGGTCAGTAAAAAGCTGATGAAACGAAAATTCTATAGTTTTTAGTCAAGAAGTCGTCATTATGAACATATATCACAGCATGTCCTCCCAATGCGCCCCCATCGCGCCTTTTTAATTGCTAAGGGAAATCTAGCAGCATGAAGAATTAGCTCCCTGCTGTTCCTTTTTGCAATAAAAAATATTTTTCCACTTTTATTTTCAGCGTAATATTCTGGGCTCGTTAACTGAACGCAATTAATTAAAATTCTGCTTGTATACGTCTGCTGAAGTAAACATCCTTTACAAACAGGCAAATTACATAGAAAGGAATAGCGCTCAAGCCCAAGGCGTGGGCAGTACAGAGCGTTATCAATTCCACGTTCTCCGCCGCAGTTGTTTTGTCTTTAATTGCAAATTACATTTTGTAAAATTATGCTTCAAAGGCCGTCCAAGATTACCCTCGCCAGGACTCGGTTTGTCCTCCTCTGTACCCTCTCATCGGTTGGACCTGAAGAGGCAAGCGGCCTACGCATAAGTAGAAAACAATTAGTATGCTTTTGATCCTTTGTTTACCCCAACAACAGCAAAAGCGACAAGGACAACACGCCCAGGCGTCGTTAGCACTCTGAAGACCACGTCCTGCTTTTGCTTTTTGAAGAATTTTTTAATTTTCAAACGCAAATTCTGAGTCATGAAAACGGCCTCTGCTCCTTCTTTCACTTAAGCCTGGTCATGATGATGTTTCATGCGATTTGTTGTTTCTCATATCCGTTTCATAAAATGCCCCCAAGATGTGCTTCCCCACCTTTCTGTAGATGTACACTCTAGCGCTCGTATTGCGGGAGTTTTAGGGGAAGATTGTGGATGGGATTGAGGACGTGGAAGCGTGGCAATCATCGCTCGGCTGGTTTCCAAGAAAACCAGCCAAAGTTCGCATTTGAAATACAATTTTCAATTAATTTTTTCGCTGTCCGTTTTTCGTCGCCACATTCTCTATTCTTTCTCCGTGTACATATATTATTTTTCAATATCCAGTGAGAAAAGCAGCATAATTTTTTTGTCTGTTAATAGAGTCATTTGTTAATTAAATAATTGAAATGACTGCCAAATTTTAATAAAAATAACTAGGCATCAAATACATTTTTTGTAAATTTTCATAAATAACATCAGCGGTAGTTTGGTATCAATTTTCCCTGAACTTCGTTGGTTATTTTCGAATCTATATCCTTATAAAGATTTATTTAGAAAAACTCCTTGAATGGTAATGCGTAGGCATGGCTATTCACTTATTTATATAAGCATGTAGCTATACAAAAAGGCTACCAAAAGTCTAGAGATTGAGAGAAATCGATAGCCTGTTTCGTTTTTGGCGACCTGCGACCGGCAAACAGCGATAGCCTATGTAGCACGCATAGCGCGTTACGTTACCCTCTTCACCCACAAGTAACCCTTATGATGATGGTGCGAACACCACCAACCCTATTCTGTCAACCCATTTGCTTTTTCGTTGCTTTTCCCTTATTTTTGACAGCAAAAGCAGCAGCACCCAAAGACGACATGTGGCACAGAACCAAGAAGAACCGTGGACCTGGCCGGACCGGACCAGACCGGTTCGTCTCGTTCAAGTTCGAGCAAAAACAGAGGGGTGGGTTTCGCTCCAAGCAAAACATATAAAAATAAAAACTTTTTATAAGACTTGTGAGGGTAAAGCGGCCGCACTCATCCAGTCAGCCTATATATACTTGAGGGGTACGGTTGTGGGACTTTTGTCACATGTGCCTCGTATGTGTTGTCTTTCATGGCCTTTACTGCCATTCCATGTATATAAAATGTTCGAATGCGTACAGAAAATAAGCCGAAAGACTGGACTGGATGCCTTTCACCCTTTTTATTGCGTCTTGAAGTTATTTTATCTACCCTATGTATTGGCGATTGGCTTTGTATACGGTGAGTGTGTATATTTATATACATTTTTGTGTATATGTGTACACGAGTATCTAGAGCGTATGTTGGATAACCGGAAATATGAGACATCAAGGCTTTTATAAATGGCGGCCTTATATGCTCCTTACTGATGTGTGATGGCAGCTCTTTCTCGATGGGGGAGTAAAGACTTTCGAACCTCTGCTGGGGTCTTAAGAGCGAGGAGATGGTTGTCCTTGATGTATGCGTTTGACAGGCCCACATAAGGGGTAAATTGGGTTTTGACCAGGGTCGTGTAAGAGAGGAATAAGCAACTAAAACTTTTTTGATTGTTTGCTTTGACCAGCCGCAGTTTTATCCATGGTCCTCTTGTTGGAAATGCTTGTGCTTGGGGTACATGACGGTCGGCAAAACAAATTTAATAAATGACTTTATAGTTATTTTCGTATCCCTTCACCCCCCAATAATCCAACGAAGTTCTCTGGAGAGGGGGTGCTTGGTCTGCAAACCCTTGCCCCCCACTTTACGATTTATGCGCATTTTATGCGAATGGTGTGTGGTTTGCGAGTCATTTGTCAACGGCTGCAAAGACTATCAAAAATTAATACTTTTGTCTGCATCCCCATATTATCCCTCTTACGCAATTTTCACGTAATACTTTGTGACCCACACAAATAACAAAAGTTGTAAAAATTTTAATTTTCCCATGATATTTTTGCCGTTCCGTGAGCTCAGTGCGTCATATGTGCGAAGTATAAAAATACTTACAGACATACAGACAGATATTTTTACATAGGATTCAATGCCGAGGCGGCCCTGTGTCTGTCGGTGTTTGAATTTTATCCAGTAAAAAGTGTACGCCTGTGGATTAACAGAATATTTTAAATAACGATGAGAGTTTCGTAGATTTAACAATAGGATATTCATATTTTTGAACTTTGTCTAAATAAACTCAGCTTTACCTTAGCTACTTTTATAGAAGAAGATTAATAAATGAATCAATTGTATGCATAGTTTAAATAAATGGTCAAATTAAATTACGCCAAGGGCACTGAGAATACTTTCACCTGCTACATTTTGAGTCATAATTAGGACAGCACAAAATAGAATACAAGACTAGCCATTCAAGGAACCAGTAAATTTTTGTAATAACAAGGTCGGTGTCGTCTGATCGGACCCGACTTTCTCCTTTAATCACATTTAAAACGTCATGCGAGACACGACCACACAAAGTCCATAAAAAAAGAAACGACCTAGGAGATGACCCAAACCCGAAATAATTGGAACAATTTCCTATCAAATTTATGTGCCATAATCGGTAGCAGCAGGTTCAAAGATAAAAATCGAACGCATTCCAATATCTTATGTCCTGAGTGCTTGGGCACACACACTCTCATGTGTTTTTGGACAGGTGAAAGAGGTCGCGAGACAATGGAGAGAATGTGAATACTTTGAGGTCATCGGAGCCATTTTTATTACCACCAAATCGCTTTGTTAACAATGATTTTTATATAAAAGCGGTGTCACTATTATGTGGCATGCTCAACTCCTTTTGCGCTCTCCGTCTTGTTATCCTTAACCCGATTCTTGTTCTCTTCCAGCTATACTTTCAGGAAATAAATTGAAAGGAAAACTGATATTTGTTAACTGTTTAGCAAGACATTCTAGTGGTCATTATCGACATTTTCTTTAGCCTACCCTTTTTCTTTTGGATTTTTCTCCTTCGTTGATTGAACGATAAAATGTTTTAATATGGCCGAGCGAGTGTTGGTTATATAATTTTTTTGCATAATTAACAGAAAATTCCGAACTAAGAAGGAAATTAACAGATACTTTTCTACAATATATTGATCTTAAGGGCCGCTCAAAGATGAGCGAACCCGTACCCTCAGCTTCAAAAGAACAAAAAGAGCGAGAATAATTTTTTTATTATGAATAACAGTAAAAAGTGAAGTTACAATAATTCGATCAAAGGCATCTTAATTGTCTCCTACTTTACTTTTCATTTCCTATCAAATATTCCTCCCTATATGTCTAGCTTGGCATTGCCAACTCTTTGCACTTTGTTGCCTGTCCCTGCCAACAGCAGATGGTCCCATGCCAACCGAATCTAATCTTATCATAATAATGTTAGTCGTCTTCTCTGAAAACAGTCTTTTAAATACCGACCATGATCATGATGCCAAAGATAGATATGTACATACATACATATGTATGTATACATGGGCAGGTGAAACACAAAAACACTTGTGTACAGCCAATGAAACTGCTATTTCATTTGTAATAATTACCCAAAATATGTACGTTCCCTACATAAAAAACTCAAAACTGTTTTTCCAGAGACTCGAACTCACACTTTTAGCAAGTCGCTAATAAGATAAATAGCAGAATTGGCTGCTGCAAACGTCATGCCCGATATTCATCTTAAGGCCCGCTCAAAGCAAGTGCCCCCTACCGTCTCACCCGCTGTGATAGGTCGAATGCTCAGACTAGCCCGAAACTGGGTAGGCCTGATAAGCCATCCAGCAGTTTGTTACAATTGTTATTCTTGACAACTGGCCATTTGACGCGAGATTGATTAATTGCAGGCGAAAGAGTTTACGTTGTGCCCCATAGTGTTCGGTTCATTGTTTAAGGATGGGTGGAGTAGTTTTGTCTTAAGAGGCACGCTTTCCTATGCATTTGTCTAATAGAAATACAAAGCGAAATGATTAATGATTCGTAGCACAGCAAGTCTAGTTTGAAATACTTAAAGAATGTTATACATATGTAGGTATCTATAACTTATGAAACGTACAGCTGATTTTGATACTTACTGGTTCATTGTTACTTCTTTACATTGATAACATCTCATGTAAATTTTGATAACAACAATGGTACAACAACCAGGAACACGTTACTTAATGGCCTTAAGTATGTAGTAAATACATTTAAACTAGGGCAGTTTGAATACTAACTGTACCCCACGACCAGTTGTAAGATAAATGTAATGCCCAAACACGCTGCACACGTTCACGCCTCTATTTTAAACTACTGCTCCATGTCTCTGCCCCTTTTCGTTCCATGAATTCCCTGCATTTAATTACATTCTTCCGGCTCAGAAATGCGAGGGCGGCTTTCGCTTTTCTTTCGACATTCAGCGGCACAATTAGTGGCCTTTGTGACGCCTCCACCAAGAGTTCTTGTGTCCTTGAAAAAAGGGAAACTGCCGAATTTCAATTTCGATTCAGAAACCCAAGCACTATAATAGAGTTTCGATTTTATTGATACGAAAATTGGTTTACACCGAAGGAAATCGTCTTGGCAGCTGCCTTGTAGGGAACACCTACAGACCGACGTGTGCCCGGACTGGATGGTTGTGCGATTTTCTGGGCAGAGTCAGAAATTTCCATTTTCCGTCTTGCCTTTCGTCTTGGGGCAGACACGCGTTGACGAAGCCGCCTCGCCTTCTACTGATTCGCCTTCATTGGACGATTTCCATTTTCCGTCTTCCCTTTGAATTTTTAGCCAACTGGCTAGGCAAAACATTTCAATTTTCTAGCCCAGTGGACAAGCAAGCATCCAACTAGGAACTAAGATCCATTTTACGCAGTTGTCCTGGAAAGCGTAGCCACGCACAACGACGGTTTCACCGCCTCAGGATTTGTTTGTCAAAAACAGACAACAATAACAGCAACGACGAAGGACATTGGGCTCTTTTTTAGAGAGCCCCCCTCCTGTCCACTTTCAACTGAGTGTATTTATTTTTCATTTCAGGCGATACTTTGCCCTTTCTGTAGGCACCATAGCATACTATTCTTAAGTTTCGTTGATACGCCTTATTCATAGCTTTTTTACTAAAACATTCACATTTTTATGTCGTAAGGGACGCAAGCAGCTACTACATAAGACCCAAAATTAAAGACTGACTATATACCTTATGGGAATCTAATGTGAACATGAGTCGATTCATGAAGTGGCATGGGACAAATAAATATCTATTGCATATTGTTTCGATGTCAATAGTTTAATTAACTTATACATTTTCTGCATATATGTATCTTTACTTACATATGTACATATATCTATATATGTATGTATGTAGTTCTGACTTATTCTGGGCGCTTCTTTACCCAAAATGTTTCGTGATCGTTTTCGTAATGGACAATTAACCATTTAAATTTAAAAAGTTGAATATCTTCATGCATCCTCAAGGGTTAAATAAAAGTAAAACGAGGGGATGTTTTCGTTTTGTTTTTTTTTTTTTGTAAGATAGGATACC
Organism: Drosophila algonquin; assembly: GCA_035041765.1. Classification (NCBI taxonomy): domain Eukaryota; kingdom Metazoa; phylum Arthropoda; class Insecta; order Diptera; family Drosophilidae; genus Drosophila; species Drosophila algonquin. The sequence continues at coordinate 2,754,580 of JAWNKY010003561.1, forward strand.
AGACACCTGCTTGCTTCCGCGAAGGTACCCCCTGCTACGTGTGAGCGAAAGTCGACTTCAGTCACCTCCTCCAAGAATGTCATAATTCGAATGTAGGATAACGATAGTCCGAAACGCAGGATGTCACTTGAGTGTGAAAAGAACATAAATGATATCATTTAAGGGATCTGTACTTGGACTAGGCATACTTCCCTACCAACATTTTCTAAAAAGGAGAACTATTAAGGTTAAGAATTAATTTATGAATAATTCGGAACAAAATTTTAACTGGAAACCATAAGAAATGCCGGGCCAAGTTTAACGGAAACCAAAGCAAGGCATGCCACAACTTTTTTCACGTCAATTGTCGGCTTTGAAGTCAATTTTATGAAGGGGTTAAAGTAACCATTACTCATTTTGTCGGCATTCGCGCAACATTTAATGGGTTATTAAATAGCACCCCTGTATTATGGGTTATAGAGAAAGAGGGGAAAAATGAAAAAGGGTTCTGAAAGGGTTGCTTGTTTGATTGTTTGTTGTGTTTGCCGCTGATGGCACCGCTAATTGCTGGCTAATTTGCTGGAGATGTCCATGGAAGGTTTTGTAAAAGTGTTTGCTCATTTGGAGGGGTCCCATGTTTCAAGAGGTGTTGAACTGAGTATTTACTTTTCTTGTCATTCGGTTTTGAAAAGTAAAGTTCTATAATATTGGATTGGAAATTCTGGAGCAAAGTCATCTCACACCTGTCACCATAAGGCGTTTGCTATGATAATACGATTCACTCATGTGAACTCATGTGAAAAGTTCCTTTTGGTTGTCGGCGCATTATAATTAAAAAAATAGAAGCCATGACGGCAGAACAAGTCAACGTTTACTATGCAAATGACAGGACAATGAACGCATCTTCGTCATCATAATACATAATGGTCAGCGGCTAATTAAAAGCATAGCCAAGCGAATACCGCTGAACAAACAGAAAGCAAAGAACGATAATGGCTAGCAAAAAATGTGAAGAGAAAACGAGAGGACCAAAGCACATAAAGCCTGTCCACATCATGGTCTAGGAAGAAAAAGGTTGACAATTCAACAAAAACAAATTTCAGAAATTCGCCTATTTAACGCCTATTTTTCATTTAAACTTGATATATTTAAAGGCGAAAATACTCAAAATTCCAAAATGAAGAGTGATTGCACTATAGGTCAAAATTGCAATTATTAAATGGCTCTGTTTTAAATTCTTATCAAGCCATTGGACTGATTTTCGAAAGCCTTATTTCCACTTTGAATACTGCCCTAAATGGAACATCCGCATTCTAAACTATCCAGTGCATACAAAAAAACGGCATGAAAGTCCACTTTTTCGCCTTGTCATTATTCATCAGTCGGTGAGGTAGTGGAAAAAATCTTCTACAAAAAATGTACCACCAAACCATCTTCTGTTGGTGCTATTTTTCTTCTATGTTCCCTCTCCTCAGAAGCGGTCCGTCGGTTGTTTCTTTTTTATTTTACCCTAACAGCACATTAACCCACCGAAAAATAGCCATTAGAAATGTAAGCAGCGGGAAAAAATTCAAATTGGCCAAGATTTTTTCAGTAGCAAAGGCATTACGTGTCTTGGGTCTATGTAGGTCCATTGTTTCATTTTACTTTTTGCTCATTTTTCACTTAAAATGAGCCGCCGGGCATTCTGAGCATGTACCCCAACTATAGGACAGCTATGCTGGTTTGAACGCCGCACGAGCGTCGACGCCTGGTTTTCAATTTACGCAACTGCGCCCGGCACATCCTTTTAGCGTGTCCTGCGAGTTGAAAGCAGCTTAGACAGCCTCCAAGTTTGAAATCTTTGTTTGCTTAACCATTCTTTTTTCGACGTTAGCTGAATTTTCCATTAAAATTCCGTCACTTTTTTGTATCTACAACAAGACACCGAGCAGCAGGACGAAAATTTAGAAAAATAACGCAGGAATTTAAATAATAAAGCAAACGCGCACAAATGAATCTAATTTTTTAAGAATGAAAAAGAGGGAGCGAGGAGAGAAACAAGGGTCTAGTATCCAAACGGCCAAGTGAAGTGCCTCAATTGTGGAGTATGGTTAGCAAGTGGGCTCTGACGAATGGGGAAGGCAAGCGATGGGTTGGGAATGAAAACTGTGGGCGACTGGGTGGCTGTTGGAAATGAAAAAGTGTTTTGCTTTCTGCTGCTTATTTTTGTTAATTTTCTCTGCACTTGTGAATTAATTTTCATTCGTCTCGCTTTATACTTTTCGGACCGCGTTGTTGTCGGCAAACGCGCTTCGAAAAAAATGTCAATATACATACATATGTACATACATAAGTATGTATGTATATATGTAGTATATTATGTAACCATAATTAAATCGAAAACCCTACAATTTGAAGACGTTGTCGGTTATATTTTTTGGTAATGTGAAAATAAACATACATGCCAATGAAAATAAAACAAAATAAAATGTGCACAATTTACATCAGCTAATTATATTGACAGAAAATCATTCACACACTTCAAAATAATAAAAAATTCGTAATTTTAAATTAAAAATTTAGTTCTTTGCATATGGGCATTTCCCGGATATAAAACGCGACAATTGTACAGATTGCAAGTGGTAAAAAAACAGTTACAAAATTGAGAAAAATCAACCCTTTAAAATTTTGTGTATGATACAACTCACTCTGTAAACTACCTTTCGTTCAAACCTCCAGTGCCAGGAAGTCCTGAAAATCAAGTGTGACACATAAGGGAATGCTTTTCACGCGCTCCTAAGTCTGCTTCCCTCTTTTTTCTCTTTTTCCGTTCAAACAATAACACACCAAATGAAATTGCTAAAAAATTAAAAAAAAAACGGGGAAAAAGTTTTTCATGTCACGCATGGCAAAGTAGTTCAAATCACAGCTGAGCCGTTCAAACCGCGCCCCTTCATTAAACCGTTGGACATCATCAACGTCCTGCACAACCACCAAAAGGGCGAGTTTGTGAAAATTAACTTGAAAATGGGTGAAAAAAATTGCAAATTGATACAAAAAAAAACCGAGGTAACGACAGGCTCACAATGGCAGAAGGGATTTTGTTGCGTTGGCAATGAGAGAGATGACGGGGGGAGCCTGATTATAGGGTTGCATCTTGGCACGTGCGAATCGAAAGGATTTGTAAAAAAAAACTATTGAAAATAAACCTTATATTGCATGGATTTTTCCGTTACTTATTGATGACTATGGGGTGGAAGAAGGCTCATGGAATTTAGTACCTACAGCCAGCAGCAACCCTTGACCATCAGTCTCATTTAGATGCCTTGGATTAATATACTTTTAGATGATATAACTAATATATCCCTAGTACAAACACGTTCGAGTAAGACTTCCTAGCCTAAACATAGTTTCTGTTTAGATATTGTTCCAAAAACCAATTATTTCATTTTATAACGACATTTTTGTATACCTATACCTTTTTCGTTTAGGTTTTACGAACCACTGGGTTATGGTCAAACGCATGGATGCAAGGTCCGTTGGTCAGTATTTTCCCTTCTGCCTTTTTGTATGACCAACACATCCTCTGACCAACCCCTAAATGGCAAGACAGGCCCAACAGCTGGTCAACAGTACGTTATCAAGTAGCCCACAAATACCGCCAAAAAAATGAACAGCATCGAGTACGATGAATCGTTTTTGTTTCGAAAATTGTATGCTTCAGATATCTGCATCTTTTTTACATAATATAACCAAAATAGTCAGCACAATTTTAAGTACATTGAAAAAGCTTCAGTTCAATTTTACTCCACTCAAAATTCGCTCCTACTTTGAAACCCTCCGTTTATAATCTAGGAAGCGGCAGCTGTGCCGTAATGTTTCGACTAGATAACCTTTGCCCTCACGTACACACGCACGCATGTATGTATGTATGCACATCAAGAGAGAGACCAACTGGCTGACTGAGTGACTGTGTTGTACTCGACACAAAGGATAATACACAAAGGACCTAGCTGACGCAACAATGGCAACAATTTTTAAAAATGTTTTTGTACTGCATCGAATGTTCGTCTACTTTTTGTGTAGAATCTATAGAAAACCGAGGAATGGGACACGCCAGCACACCCCATACTAAATAGCAAACAAACCCATACCAATTCTCAATTATGATTATTTTTCCGATTCTCTTTGAAGCTGTAGTGCGGATGACACTTCATGTCCCTAAACTTAACTGCTCAGCGAAAGAAACACTCTCCAAACTAATATTTCGGTAAATTCAATTCCATTTTTGTAATCATCTTTGGAAACACCTTATAGATTATTTCCCCTATTACTGATTAATCACACCCTCTTACCAACGAAGACCCTCATTTGACACGTGGATGCACTCATCAAAAACCTAGCAGGAAGTCACCGAACTCCAAAAAAATCAATTCCCCTACCATATTCGAGGGGGGAAATTTAATTTTTTAATCGTGCCAACTGTGTCGGCGATCAAATGACAGATCAAACTAAAAATTGACACTGAAAATGGAGAAAACCTAAAGATAAACAGCCATGTGAGTCGAGCCAGAGGCCTGTTGGGGAATAGGGGAGCCGCTCGCCTTTAAAAACACTCCACTGTCAAACGAAGTGTGCAGCACATTAATCCTCAGTGCCAGAAGTATCCCAGCGGCGTCCTCCACCCCCTTCAAGCAGACAGCAATTAAAAACCACAAGGCACGCGTTCCCCACAAGTTTTTCTTCTTCCGTCTCCTTGGCATGTTGACAATTTGGATATGTAAATGTGCGACTAATGAACACTTTAAAAATGTCGCCGCCCCAGAGATTGGAATGCGCCAGTCGCAGTCGCATGGCAGCTGTTTCTAAAAAACAATGGGAAAACAAAAACGGGATACAAAATCGGGGAAGACAAAGTGCATTGCCGTAGGAAGAAACGTTTGCCAGGTATATCAGCGGCGAATGAAGGATCAGGATCTTCGTCGCGTGCTACCCTCATGCGAGCTGAGCTCAGCTCACTTTTTATGCTCCTAAAAAAAAAAAGACGCAGCTTCCTTCCTCCTTCCCCCATGCTCCTGTACCTCGTGCCTGGCAAACGTTTCTCCTATCGTCAGTCATCCGCCCTATCATTTTGAATTTGTGTCTCATCTCATCTGCAGTTGCCTACCTATTTTTTGTATTTTTATAGGTAAATCTTAATGCGCTTGTGCCGCTTCGTCGATCCGTCTTGCTTGTTTGTTGTTCATATTGTGTGTGTTCTGTGTGCGTCTTTTTAATAGGATTTTTAATAGACCTCAACCTTTACCTCGAGAGCAGCATCTTTTTATCGAGTGTGGCCCCTCACATCCAAACGCTCGCTTCTGTCGCGTGCTTTCAGTGCCCCTTGGAGATTGTGTCTTTTTCAGTTTTCCCATTCTTTTGATATTTTTAGCTTTCTTTTCTCTGGTTTTATGATGTATGCATGAAATGTGGATTGAAATCGTATGAATGTTTATGTGATCATTAAGGAGCTGATAGAGTAATAACTTGTGTATCCAGTGTTTAATATTATTAAAATTTCGTTATGAACAAAATCTACTAACTAGTCATGCATTTTTTTCATTTCCGGCTATGATTAACTACTGAATATCCCCTGAGAACTCTGCAAACCCTCAACTAAGCAATAGTGTGGTCAAATGATAGTTAGCGATCTTATAAGTCGGAGATGAAAATACCAAATTCATACTTTTGTAAAGCAAAATGCATGAATCGACAGTCTCAAGCGAAGGTTGAAAATTAGAAATGAATATCAAAGTCCCAGGAGTCAATACAATTGTTATGTAAGAAATGCGTTGAATCAGGAAATCGTGAAAAACCCATTTACCCGGCTAGCAAGGTTCCCAATAACATTGAGATTTGAAGAGTTTTTAGTAAAGCGGTGAGAATTCACAAGAGGAATAAGGAAATGTTTTTAATTCCACTTTTATGGCTACAACAGCCATGCATTTGAGTCCCAGAAAAATATCGAAAAATATTCAGTTGTATATACTTATATGTGTGTAGATGTGAACGTGCATCCGTACATCTACGCATGCTGTTGAATTATCAACCCTTACGCAAACTGAATATGCATAATGCCCACCCTTTTAGACAGCAAGCAGACGCCGCATATGCATAGCGCCCACCCCTTTGCCCAATGGGCACCCACCCGGTTTAAATTTCAGCCCTCATATTGTGGGGTTAAATAAAAATGGCGCGTGTTGTGGTACGAGTAGATGAGAAATTCTACTCACATATGTACATATGTGTAGATGCTTCACCCACCCACCCACATGAATCCAAGATCATGGATGTGGCATATCAATTTACGTAACATATGCAGTTACGATTGTTGGATGAATGAAGAAAGAATAAAAAAATGTCAGGGCGGGATGGAGGAAAAGTGAAAGGTGAAAGGCGCACACGGTCCTTGGCACGCTCCCGATCCTGAACCTTATATTCCACACGTCGCGTGGCAGAACCATCCTCCCAGAATCCTCTTTTGCATGGTCATAGATAAAAAATTGTTTTAAAAAGCAACATAGCATTTTTGAACATACCTATATACCTACATACATATATAGCAAATATAAAAAAAAGGGAAAAAATGTGAAAATTGTCCAAAAAGCAGGCAAAATTTTCATATGTATATGTATGTGAGCTGCATCCCTTGTCAACAATGGCACGAAATCCCGTTGCTGACCTCACGATGACCCCAAACGGAGGTCTATGGTCCTCCTTCCGTTTCTGTTGATGATTTTGTGTTCCCTTCGGCTTCATTCAGGCCGCAAACAAAAGGCCGGACCGGCATTTCTGTGACTGATTGCATGCAACGGCAGCATATCCATGCATATCCTTTTTTGGATGTGTGCGAGTGAGGAGTCTGGCGCTTCGACCAAACAATGCTTTCGCAGGCCAACGCTTTGTGCTAGTAGTTTCAGCGCGCCATTTGCATGTTTTTCAATCTCACATTTTCCTTTTCCCATTTTCATACCAAATAAACACAACATTCAAAGTGAAAAGAATCCCCTATTTCTAATGTTATGCTGCAAAAGAGAAACGAAAGAAGGGGAGGGAAGGTTCGCAGCGTTATGCAAAAAGGGGACAGTATGGGACAACGTAATGAGTTTGAAAATGGTTGTAGGAATATTTAAGGTTCAAGCTGATATTGCGTGAAAAAATTTCAGACGATAAAATAAATGGTTAAACGTTTATATATACACTATTTCTATATAATCTCTACATTGGACCCCTATTTGTTCATTGATAACTTAGCAATAATATATTTTCCCGTTTTGAAAAACAAAAAAAGAATAGTTTCCCCCTATATAATCAATCATATTTAGGTCCTTTAGAAAACCTTTTAAAATCCCATCTAGTAAAAGTTTAAAAAAGTCAAAAGAATTCTCCCTTATGTCTTTGAAAATATAGCGCATATATTGATATTATGCATAGAACAATTAAAAATATCGCGCATAAAATTGTAATCATATCTATGTTTATTTTCTTTTCAAGTAACTACAGTGAAAGGAATTGTTTGCTCAGTAAGAAGTGTCTGCAGACCCGTCCATATGGGTGGCTTTAAAAAAGTGGGGTTCTTTCGAGATATATGTATATATGTACATATGTGTCAAAAACCTATGTCATGTAGCCGACGAATTAAGGGAACTCCGCCGGCGTGAAGACGTTCAAAACTGTTCCAAACCTTTTTTATACTAATAGGAGTTGGTAAGTTATTACAACAAAGTCCAGTATACTGGAGTCTGAAATCAAACACTTTTATATAAGATATGTATATAATATTATCGCAATTATTGAATACAAATTTAGGATTGAAGGAGTTGGATTTTTTAAACAGATTGGGAATAGCATTAATTTCGATATCGGTTCGATTCAATTACTTTTATTCCCTTTAATAAATCTTAAGCTGAATCAGCAAAAAACAAAAAGAGAAAATTTGTTTTCCCCAAGTGATTACTCAATTTGAATGGCAGCGTCCAAAACAGAAGAAAAAGGAACCCCTCATCGCCAACAATTCGGACAACATGCTAATGCATCTGCTCCCCAATGACACACAAGGCAAATGTGTGAAAGTTTTGCCCAGGATGTGATGGAGATTGGTGCGGGAGAAGTGTGCGGACGTGTGTCCGGGATTTAACGTTAATATTTTTATTTACACCCTTATAGTTCGGATCGCAAATATACGTACTATCTGCTCCCTTTTCCTATCCCTGCAATCAACTTCTTCAAGGGACACAAACGAAATTTGCCTACAAAAAATAGCCACACCTCTTGTGGGTTGGTCAGATTGTGGGATGATTGTAGGGTGCAAGTAGTGGAGTATGTGGTGGTTGGTCTTGGATAAACACATTTCGGCTAAACTTTTACGCCGAGTCTTTGCCATATAAGTCAATTACATAGATCATTTATTACATGGCTATGGAGACCCTCTTTTTAGTCTTTGGCTGTTGACGGCGACGCGTGTTTCTAATGTGATTTTTTATTTGCAGAGATGCCGCGCTGGACAAACCGAAGTAACCTTGGTATCATTTGATTGTGTCACTGACTTTATTTTTCACTATTGGCTTGCGTTATCTTAGAATTGTATCGAAGACCCGACCTATGAGTATTTGGTGTGGAGGCTATTGCCCAATTTTCTGGACTTTTAGCTTTTGAAGGCGTAAAAAGTAATATGGGAAAATATTGCAGGGGTCGGCTTTAAGAAATGGAAAATTCTGTAGCTTATTTTAAATACATAAGAATGTAATTTGATGAATAAATAAGTTTGCATTTTTATTAAAACTTGTTAACAAAAATTCCCTTATAATCCAAACCCCATTATTACACAGCACATTAACAGAGCTTCTCTTTAGACCCAATCAAAGTCCCCAGTGGTGAAAAAACCTTTCAAATACAGCAACGAAGACACATTTTTTTGTTTTTTTGTTCTTGTTTTCCCACTTCATAGAAAAACAGGCGGCTAAGAAGTTTCTCAATTTTCTCCGTTTGCTTCTGGGACCATACCAATATGCTAAAAAAACGAATGCCTGTCCTTTTCCTAGGCTTACCAAGCGGCAAGACAAGTAAATATCTGTCACTATAAGATACAGAAACTCTCATTTCCCATTCTTGACTTTTTGCTCTCCTTGTGTGTGATGTTCCCGTGAGATAGTTTGATTAATGGCCTAAAAGTACTAGACATATTTGGGATTTGTGCTTTTTTTTGTTGAGTAATGTGGGCAAGAAAAGCAGGAAACCGTTAACGCATATAACGCTTTGTGGGCTGGACACTATTAAGTTTCGACACTACATAAACAAAGAGAACTTTTTACCTACACAAGAAGTTCCCTGTTTATAACGCGAAATCATCAAGCTAACATTTCCGCTTGATTTATGGCCACATGTTCATATGATTTCGGGCTCCTAAATTGTATTGGTTCCGTTCAAATTTACAGCACGAGCGGGAGGAAAAAGAGAAAAGTTCCCTGGTGCTGACAGTTTGCGTTTGTCACGCGAAGGCATTTAACGGATCGTCGCTGTCGTTACCGTTCCTGGTGTTTTATTAATCAAAATTTCTCATTCGTCAGGCGACGTGTTTGATGCGGTATTTATTTAAATTGTTCTCCCCCGCTACAAAACCGCCACTCTGATTTGACATGCAAAAGGGATGGCCATAGGAACTAACTTTGTTTTATAATACCTGAGTTTTTGTCGGAAAAAAGTTCCTCCTAAATCTAAAATCCTTACCTTTTACTGGATGCCGATTTACAAAAAGCACACCTCACACCTAACCCTCTTTATTTACCATAAACCCTAACCTTATACATTCAGTAGATAATGATCGCATGTCCACAAGCAATATAAATATACCACCCCGTTAGCATCTTTTTTATAACCTTTTTTTTATATTTCTTTTTAATTTAACCCCAAACATGGGCAAAATAGTATATGTAGACTTTCAATACACAGAAACCCAAAAAAGCCGGCAAACAAACAAAAAATAGGTAGGTATCCTATTAAATTCGAATTACAAACACGAACAGTTGGTGCTCTCCATGAAACCAGAAGGGATATCTTCGGAGTGACCACTTGAACTGGTCACCCCTTTAAAAGCGTGCGAGAACCACCATATGACGTCCCATGTTCTCTTTTTTTTTTTAGAATCAATCAGGTGAACTCATTTTTGTAATTGAAAAGGATAATAGGATTCCAAGAAGGCCCAATGACTTTGAAAACGTCAGAGTGCCGCCAAATATAGCCATATCTATTATTATTTTTTTCAGTTTCATTCTTATCTGAACACACCCATCCCGCACCAGTCATACTCCTAATGTTAATGTTCTCAGTTTGGTTAATGCAAAATTGTGTGTTACAATATCATTTTTTAAGCGAAAGACATAAAAATATCAATTAGAGAGCCGTACTGATGAATAAATATGATCATTAAATAAGGAAGTTATAGAAAAATATAAATTATATTAAATTCCGAGTCACGTTCCATTTCATTTCAATGATTTTCATTGTATTCCTCAAATCTTTGTCTGTAAATGGAAGATAAAGAAGCATATCTCTTACCCAAATCATAGCAAATGTTACCACAATCTAAGTGGGTGACACTTGACTATTCTTAAGCATCTTCGTATGTTTCTTGTGTGTGTCAAAAGTAAAGACAACTGCCAGAGGGTGAAACGTTTCTTGTATAATCATTATTTGTTTTTGTATAGCTAGATCCCGGATCTACAGTAGCTGAAAGGAAGCGCACGCCAATATGCATAATCCCTTATGTACACCTTGAGTTTGGGACAATGCTATAGAATTTGATTAGGGATGCATGATTGTAAGGATATATGTACATATGTACATCGATTGCATCCAAATTGCAAAGGAATTTGGAAGAAACGAAACGAGATCTTTTAAACATGATGACAGCTGTGCTGGTTGAGTGCAGTATGCAGAACAGAAAACAGGATTATTTGTCGATCGTATGCAGGCCAGAGGATTTCTTTATTTTCTTTTGTGACGTTTAATCCACAGTGAAAGTATCAACCAATTGCTTACGTAAATTCAATTTTTTTTTAATATGGCCTTCAAAAGTGCCTATATAAGATTTAGATATTTAAATAAGCAATTGAAGCTTGCGAAACGCGGCTCCTTATTGTCCGAGTATACATGCTCTGTCCTATTGAATACAACCTGTAAGTCCACCATTATTTATTCTACTGTGGATCCCATTTCTGTAGCCATTGTGTTCGTGTTAATGTACCAATAACCTTAAAAAATCAAGTCAAAATCCTTTCCCTTTTTTAATGGTCCTCCAATCCTTAAATGCGTTGTGTCTGAGTCTCTTTACCAAGATTTATAGTTGTTCGATTTTCAATGCTGCATCTCTATTCTTTATTATCATTCCTCTTTTCTTTGAGCTGCTTATCCTTTTTCCTTTCTTATTGGTGTCTTGATTTATTGGCATTTTCTTAGATGTTCGCAATCTAATAAGTTGCCTTACACAAAGGAAAAAACAGGGATTCATGGATTTTATCACCGAGGCGACGGTTTCGAGCAGGTTGTTAGTTTCTATACGTCCATTGAGTCATTTGGAATAAAGTGTCTTTTAAAATAAATTTGACAAAACGATTTATTATATTTTGCTACAACTACTGCTATTTCGGACATCAAATGCGCAAATTAGAGCTATTTTTATTTAACAACAATTCTATCGAAATTACTTTGCAAGAAAACTCAAGGCATAAGGCAGCTAAAACCACACGCCTCGGTAGGGTGTATTCTAAGTAATACAAAGAAAATCTAGCCTGATCACCTTACATTTGGAGACAATGTTACCTTTGAAAAATTGCACAGCTAACAAACAGCTTACCTAATTTATAGTCTTAAGGCCTTAGGCACCTTAGATATTTGCAATGAAAACAAGAAATGCAATTGTTGCGGCATATTCCGTTTGAAATTTTAAACTGGACTATGTGCTCTCTGTTCCGGGAAGGACACCAAACCAAGGGTTAGGAGGATTATCCGAAGTTTTGCTAACAAATGAAATTGGTACGGATTTCGCACAGGGCTCACGGAATATGCCGTAACCTGAACTACGTCCAAAATGAACATATGTACATATGTATATACATACCTACCTACATATATGTATGTATACACATACATATGTACATATACATATATGAAGTTAATAGTTCATTTTATCATAGCAGTAAAAGTAAATTCAGTTAAGTGACCATTATGCGACTTTGGTCTCAAGCCAGTCCATTCTTTTTCTATATAAAAAGCACCTAAGACGTGTTAAACCCCTAGAAAAAAACGCGCCTAATAATTTTGAGTGTTCTTAGAGGACTGAGGAAATAGGGAGGCGAGGAGCGTGTGCTCATGGAAATTTGTTAGGCAACTTAAGCTATGGCATAAAATTCCGAATCCTCTCATTCTTAGCCTATTTTCTACTGTCAGTTCTTATAAAGGACACATGTCTATGTCCTGTCTCCTGTCAGCCAGCCAAGGTACCGCATACATTTTTTATTCAAACACAGTTATTGTTTTTTATGAGCTGCGACAAAGGAACGCCTTAAGGAGAAGTATAAGACACTCACACTAAGGCCCAGATGTAGAATAGCCAAAGGAGACAGATAAGACAGAAATCAACACGAAGAATATGTACAAGTATCATGAGCAGGTATTCTCTACTAGTTCCAGGAATAAATTGCAGTTTAGGGATTTCCTGTGGCGAGCAAGTGGTTTGAGTTTCATGCCCTATACATGTATTTGAATTAATTGTGGAACACCGAGAACGTGGAAAAAACGTTGACTGATAACTAAAAAGCATTGGAATAAATTGAACGAGAATTAATAGGAACAATTGGATTATAAAATAAATGCAAATATTTCCCCTAAAAATGTTCCTTTCTTTGTGCAAACAGCGATCCCGTGCCTTTTTCGCTCCAAAGGAAAGCAAATCGAAAAGCTTTTGTTAGAAAGCAGAAGTAGAAGCTGGTAGGACGTTGAATTGCGTGATCATCATCCCCTTTTATCGTACAACAAAGAAAAACGAACAGCAGGAAAAACAGGCAACAAAACCAACGGGCGGCCATCAAAAGCTTTAGTTAGGGGTTGTAACCCTTCGTTGCCAGCCCAATAAAAATGGCAGGCCAAATTAAGTCTCATTTTCTGTGTTACTCGTGTAAATAAAATAAGAACATTAAGAAGGTTTACGATTTTATGTAAATATTATATTTTAGATACATATTTTTAAACATACATATGTATGTGCTGTCATATAGTAAAACAATAACTAGAAACTCTACATTTTTATATTTTCAGTCACTTTAATTTTCTTAAATGGCCAGTTATCCCTGCGATAATTGTTTTATTATCAAAGGAGGCTGGCTGCCCAGGTAACCCAAAGCCCCGAAAAGAATGCCCAAGAGCTGCCAAGTCTCACTCCCCCAGCTTCTTAAAGCTAATAAACTCCAAGCAACATGAAAGCAAATACCATGCACTGGACTCATCCCCACACCCCAAAAATAATCGACAACAGATAGTACCCAGCAAGCTTACAAAAAAAAAACTTAAATGAAGAAAAATTTTAAAACGGAGGAGCACTTTTCCTTTCATTAGATGGAAAAGCGAACAGTTCTAACGCTCTTGTGCTAACACGAAAGGACATTCACTGAAAAAAGCTAAAACAAGTCGAATTCTTGTCCCATCACAACATCGGTTGCCGGGACCGCACATGAAAGTTAACAAGGCATCAAGTAACAGGACGCTGTCTCCAAAGAAGTATAAAGGGTATCCTAGCGACGATTCTGCTGGAGGATAAGAATGAGGATGCGGAATAGCGTAGAATGTCCAGTTCACGAAAAACAAGAAAATAAAGCTTAAAATTGTAGCTCTAAATAAAAGGTAGCGGACCAAATCCCACTTCGCCTTTTGGGGCATGGGATACATAGAGTAAAAGCCATATGTTGTATCCTGGCGCATGTCCTACGCCTAAGGGCAGAGTGTATGGCTGGTAATTTTTTTTTTAAAGGACATCCCACGCATTAAAACTACCTACAACTTGAGTCACACATCTGCTATACACTCGCACGGCTCCGTTCTCATATTGCTCCCCTTTCAACAAATTGTAATGCCCCTCTCGAACTGCAGCCAAAATTCATTAAAAAAATGTCAACGACTGTAAAAATAAAACTCTAAAATTCAACTAGAGTCTCAGCTCGCGACTTGAAAAAAACTCGAGTTAATTTGTCATTTGACTTCCTGTCAGCTGCTTATGTGGATGTGCATGAAAGTGTCTAAAGGTACAAACTAAGTACATTCCTTGCACTGTAATCTGAAGTAGCCTTTTAAAAATCCATTTGACATCTTAATTTTTGTTCATATTTAGTAAATTAACATAAACGTTAATCCTATTTAATCCTTATTTAATCCTATCTCACTGCGGCCTGCCACCATACCGAATGGTGATTATTATAAAGTCAAATTCCGAATTAGACATTCTTCAAAATATGTTTGGATATGCTACATAAATTGGTAATTTAAAGTATTGCCATAATAAGGGATCAAAAATACTGACCACGTGCAGCAAAAAGGCGTGTGGTGCAACCACGCTGTGAGGCGGAAAGCAGCTGCTTAAAATGCTGGTCAGCCTGAGTCTGAGTGACCGTAAATTACACAACTGCCATCAGAAAGAGCAATGCAATCCTTTGGCAACACTTTTATGACCCTCGATGCGAATTTTGGCAGTTTCCCTGAAACTCAAAGGCTCCTTCTGACAATCTATAATTGTCTTGCATTGTCCTATCGGTTTCCTTGTGCGCAACCTTTTGTGACCACACATAATTTATTATATTTTTAGACCAAGGCAACTCACAGTTTGCCTTTCCCACGCAGGCGACGACGCCAGACTCACCATTCAACTGGATGACTGAATTCAACTACTGTGTCCTTTTCTTTTTGCTATACAACTCGTTTCGACCCTATCCTTTCCTTGTGTGCAGTCTCTTGACTGTGTTTTTTTATTTCAATGTTGCGTGGGTTAGACTTCCACGAACAACTACCTCCCAAAGGACTTCCTCGGAAAAATTTCTAAAACTCTTTTTTATATGGATTGTTGGACATCTCTAGACTGAGATGCTTACCAGCTTACTCATATACTATTGCGCCAAGCTTTCCCGTGTGTTGAATGAGAATAATAGTTATATTTCTATAATATTTAAATATTACACTATTCAGACAAAATATTTGAAGCAAAAAGGTATAATTTAAAGTATAAACTTAAAAGTATAATTTATACTTTTTAATTTATAAATAATGTCGACCACCATGATTCCTTTATTTAAAAATTAAATTGAGGAACACCCGTTTCACATTGCTGATTCTGCAATGGCAACGCTCTAAATGAGCCCCTTCAGGGCTGCCAGCTGCACATAAAAAGAATTATTATTGCCAGATGAGAAGATTTATATTCTTCTTATATTATATTAAAATGGAGACGATTTTTTCGTTTTATGGTTAGTATATTTTAAGTATTTTATAATACCGCGGTCACTCTGCCAGCTATTCACGCGACCGAATTTGTTGTCGTTTATAAACAATCGAACCAAACGGAGTCCTTAAAATTAGCCAGTCTTGTAGAAAATTGATTTGTGTATCAGATAAAATTATAAGTTCAGTGCTGACCATCCTATTCAGCTAGTAATATTAGACGGAATATAAAAACCGGCGAATATGTTAGGTCAGACCTTATATTTTATAGAAACTTTTTGAGGGATTTTGTGGAGGCAACATCAGGCAAATATTTCCTTCAAAAAAATTTCCTTTTTCATACCAACAATTTCCATTACATTGCATGCTAACAATTTCCCAAATGACCTTCCGCGATTTTTGCTTTTGGCAAATGAAAATCATTAATATTTTTGGCAGTTACATTATCGTTTTCAAAAAATTGTGATGATTTTAATTAGTTGAAAACAAAAATAACGTATGTATTATGTATGTATATCCGATACAAAACGATAGTTGTAATTATATTAAGTATTTTAGAATTATTTTGTATTTCCATACAATTTTTATATTAGTCCCGTATGTGTTAAAACACACTTATTTTCATACGTCGCATTTCATGCACACTTACGTTTTCTTACGTCGCAAAGGGTATGTTTTAAAAAACGCGCCAAATGTCAGTGCTGTAAAATGTCAACAGTATCAACACAGAGTTGTATTCTGATTTGGTTTTAGTGCTGCATAACTTAAAAAGTCAATTTCTTGCGGCGGCGGTTTGGTTCAACAGATGTTCGTTTCACGGCGAGCGAGCGAATTGGCTGAGGGCGAATACATATTCGCCTTAGATTTCACTCTCACTTACGTTTCCTTACGTCTACGTTATATTTCACTCTCACTTACGTTTCCTTACGTCTACGTTATATTTCACTCTCACTTACGTTTCCTTACGTCTACGTTATATTTCACTCTCACTTACGTTTCCTTACGTCTACGTTATATTTCACTCTCACTTACGTTTCCTTACGTCTACGTTATATTTCACTCTCACTTACGTTTATGCGGTTGTTTGAACGAAAGTACCTTGTGAATCGTGTGTTTCGCGACGGGTGCGCGCGGCCGAAGTTTAACTTTTTTTTCTGTGATCAAATTATAGCACTAAAAAGTAATAAATTAATTAAAGTAAGGGAATTCAAATAATAGTGATATGAAAGAATAACTAAATTGAAATGAAAAGTGAAACCACCCAAGCAAAGTTTTATGACGGGTTCTAAGTGCATAATGTGAGTGAAAATGCAAGTGAAAAAGAATAGGCACTGCTTATTGCGTACTGCAAAAAGTAGAAGGCGCAAGCGCGCCTAAGTGTAACATTCTTTAAATATAAATAAATAAAATAAATTAAAATAAGTGAATTCAAATAAATGTGTATGTATGTTTAATAATTATAAATATATTGAAATAATTAAATAAAACATGTGAAACCAGCCAAACCAAACAACCACTCAAAATGTGTTCTCAAGCGGCAAACCTATAAGAGTTCTGAGTGCTGATTGTGAGTGAAAGTACGAGTGAAAAACAATACTACAAGGAGCGGCAAGAAGTAGATGGCGGCAAGGAGTATAAAGTGGCACGTAAAAATTAGTAAAATGAAATATATGCAATATATGTACACCCGACAGTCGGGTTTTTACGTATGCATCTAAATATGTGAGCATGCATATCTGTATAAATTGTTGTATGTGCAAACATAATTTTGGATTTAAATTCGCCTTCAAGTGCAATAATTTGATCTGCATACGGAATTCGGCTCTCTGCGACGGCGTCAACGATTGCGAACTGAACTGCTAGATGAAGAACAGCGGAAAGCGAGTCCCGCTATTTCACTGGGAAGTGAAATATCAGCGAATCAGTTCAAGGGCGGCCTTCAATACGTGCATTAATAAGTGGGTAGCAAATGGATGTTCGTAGATTACGAAATCTATCCTCCTTTTATCCCTCTTACAGGCAATATCAATTCGACAGCGATGACGACTGCCCCGATAGCTCCGATCGAATAACTTCATCTGCGGCAAGGTCAAATGCATCATGCCACGCTGGAAATGCGGTGGCTTGGATGATTGCGGCAGTGACGGGAGCTTTACCACCTGTGTGTACGTCCACTGCCACACACGATTGCAGCACCAACGAGGACGAGCGGGATCAGGTGTGTGCGGCTCTACCCAAGTACCGGGACGAATGAGAGAATGAGCTCATAAAAGCTGACCAGTGTGAGATTAAGCTGCTTCGTCTGGCAAAGAAGTGCAACCAGTTTTATGTGCCTGCAGAAGCCAAACTGGCATTTGTCGTGCTTCACAAAGTGGGTAGCAAATGGATGTTCGTAGATTCCGAAATATTGTTCTTTATTGTTTTTTAAAGTTTACCAATGTACAGTTAAACTGTAAGGGTAAAATTACATGTCAACTAATTAAACGAAAGGGCTAATGCAAATACTCATACCCGGTGGGGCTGATTATAATAATTATCGGCTCAGTAGCCGATTTCCAGTAGTTCCATTCCATACTAAACCGAACAGCAAAATCGAGGAATATGACATTTTACTCGAGCCTCTTGCAGCCGGCCACCCGCCTCAAGCTATCGCTATTGCCACAAGGGCGGCAAATTCAAGCTAGATCAAGTCTAAATGTTATACATATTATAGTCGTTTATTTGTAATTGACCTATTTTTGATGCCAGAAAATGCATTGTTAACCCCGATTTATTGTTGAGCTTTATTGTCAGATCCACCGACTCGGGTATCAACGGCCTGATGCTTTGAATGATACACCGGCACACATACATACTTTCGATTTCGATTGTGCACAATCAGCCGGGCCGGCACACATACATACTTTCGATTTCGATTGTGCACAATCAGCCGGGCCACAATCGACCATCGGACGGGCACACATACATACATATGATGGAAAAAATATATATTGTGGAAATTTAGCTTGTTCCTTCAAACCGTATTTGACAAGTATCCAAGAAAATGGGTATACTGAAAGTAATCTAATCTGATAGAAAATATATGAATTTACCGTATAAAATTATTTTTTTTGTGTTGAGAGTCTGAGTCAGCTGGTAATACTAAACCGAACAGCAAAATCGAGGAATATGACATTTTACTCGAAAGCCGGCTACAAAAATTATCGAAATTTTTCTCCGGCTAGCCGGCTACAAAAATTATCGAAATTATTCTCCGGCTAGCCGGCTACAAAAATTATCGAAATTATTCTCCGGCTAGCCGGCTACAAAAATTATCGAAATTATTCTCCGGCTAGCCGGCTACAAAAATTATCAAGATCATATCGATATCAAGATCCCACCAACAGCCAAATTTAGGTAAGAGAAAAGCCGGTAGCCAAACAATTCCCAATTAGAGCTATTTAAATTAAGTTATTGATTAAGATAATTTTTACCTTATTAGAACTAGTATCAAAGGAAAACAGACGGAAAAATTGGTTATATTCATAATCCGAGTAGTTAGAAAGACAGAGTTGGAGATGAAGAGGAAAGTAATGCCTAGTCGGGCGGAAAGGGACAGCAATACTAATAAGGCTGATGAGGGCAGTCGATTCGACCTCACCAGAGAGAAGCTTATGGAGGAAGAGAACTCCTTGGCAGATTCTACGAGATTTAAGAGAGTGGAGGTTAGGAGATGGATGAAGAACTGTTTTTGTACTGATTCGAGCATATCCTGAAATTTTTGGTAGTGAGAAGACCAGACACAAGAACCATATTCCAAGATAGGCCGGACCAGAGAAACATACAGAAGTTTTAGATAGTTAGAGATAGTAGAGATATGAGAGTTGAAACATAGATTGGGTACAAAGGTAATGCCCAAGCCGTTAACTTTGAAGAGGCGTTGTAGGATAATGTTATTAATTAAGTAATCGAAATGGAATGGCTTATTGCGATGAAAAATCATGTTATTGCTTTTAGATTAAGCACCAATTGCTAAGAGCGTCAAGATCTGATTGAAGAGATAGTCGGGACAAAGGGTCACTGTAGGAAAAACATAGCTTAACGTCATCAGCATACATTAGGACACGGGAATGAGATAACATTTGAGGAAGATCATTAATAAATAGGTTAAATAGCAAGGGACCCAGATGGCTACCTTGAGAAACCCCCGATGAGACAATAACATGTTTAGAGATAGAGGAGTTAAAGCAGACACGTTGAGAACGGTTACAAAGGTAAGAATTAGTCCAGTTAGTCCAGCTTAGTCGGAAACCCTAGAAGAGACAGTTTATGAATAAGTAGATTGTGATTGCCGGAGTCGAAGGCTTTACTAAAGTCAGTAAAACGACATCAGTTTGACACACTTTTGCAAATCCCGAAGTTAAAAAGGTGGAAAATTCAAAAAGATTACTAGAAACTGAGTGACGTTTAATGAATCCATGCTGTGATTTAGAGAATACAGAACTACAAAAATTTTGCAGCTGAGAAGTGATGATTTTTTCGAAGAGTTTAGGAATGGCAGATAAGTTGGAAATACAGCGGAAGTTTGAGACATCAGATTTAGATCCCATTTTATGAAAGGGAACTATATAGGATTCTTTCCAGACGGTGGGAAAGTCACCAGTCTCGAGAGACTAGTTGAAATTTTTTTGGAGAGGCACACAAAGAGATTCTGCACAAAGTTTAAGAACAGCGCTCGGAACCGAGTCTGGCCCAGTGGAGAACGAAAACTTGCACGATTTTAAATTTGTTAAGAGACCATCATATTCGATGAAGGAAGGACAGATACAGTTAGAACTATTTAAATGGATAGGATATGAGTAACTACTACTAAAGTCGTTCGATGAGGCTAGGATAGAGGGAAGGTTAATAGAAGGCACAGAGTATCAACGTTGGAAAAAGGAAGCGAACAGATCAGCAATATCACAATCCTTATCAGCATAACTACCATTTAAGTGTAGAGAAGAAGGAAATAAGGAAAATTTGGATTTTTCAATTGAGTACTTCGACAAGTCTGATTGCAAACCAGATTTTTTGAACATCTTGTACATACGGGATTTTAAATTCTTCAGATTTATTAATCTTGAGGTGAACCAGATAGGACCAGAAAGATTCCTGGAGGGGGTGACTAAAGGAACACGCATGGGAAAGATGGAAAAAATAGAGCTATAGAATGCATTCGTGGCAGTCTCAATTTCCTGGAAATTGTCAAGGAATGACCAATCCATCTGAGATATGGCAGTATTCAAGGAGAGAAAATCAGCCTTCTTAAAGCAATAGATATTCGAAGGCTTAATAAACGACTTTATAGGGCCTAAAGAAGGCAACAGGAAATCAATTGAAAGTGAGGGATGGTATGGGTCTTCAGGGAATGATAGAGGTGATCCTCGACATACCAAAGTGCTCGAAGCATCGGTAGTGAAGACGAGATCAAGGGTCCTACACATGTTATTACGTATGCCATTTACCTGGCCCAACGATGTATCGGACAGAGAATCAACGAAGTCATGCTGCATAGATGGGAACATTAAGTTAGAGTTATTGGACGGAGACCAAGTGATATTTGGGAGATTAAAGTCACCAAGGACAATAAGACGATCAGAATCACTAAGATGAGACAAAACGGACTGAAGATGGGCAGCGTGAAGCATATAAGTTGTAAATTCAGAGGACGGTGGGATATAAGAGCATGATATAAATAAATTAAAAGAACACAGACCAATTTTAACTACGATAACTTCAATAGTGTTGATCTCATCGATAGAAAAGAATTGGGAAGTTAAGTCAGAACGAACAGCAATAAGGACGCCGCCACCTCGAGATGGTCGATGGTCTCATATCTTTGTCTATTTGCCTAGGACATCCCTTTGTAGTCCATCCCAAATGTAGTCGTACCCGTACTCGTCCTTGGCGTCGTTGACTCCTGCTGCCTCTTTTTGCGTTCTGCTTTAGCCTTGGGGTTAACCCTTTTAACCCTTGGCAACCGACTGCCTCTCCGGTTAACCACAGACAGCGTTAGCCTGACATTTTTCCTTTTTAATCAAAAGTCATCCCAAAAACGAACGATGTAGAGAGCGAGCTATAGTTTTTGTCGTTTAAATAAAAGATGTACAGAGTCGTTTTGACCTTTAAATAAACGATGTAGAAAGCGCGCTATTGTTTTTGTCGTTTAAATAAAAGAGCGAGAAAAGCGGACCACTCTGTGATGGGAATGAGTGAGGGGATCTTCAAAATGTTTCCATCCTAAAATTCCATTAAAAAATTAGTTTTAGCTAATATTAAAAGGGTTATATAAATTTCTGAACAAATAAATTAAATGCAGGTGAAAAATATTGTACTTTCAGAAATAATTATTTTAAAATATAGTTCTTTGTACATACATTCAAATGTCTAATAAAATGTAGATATATTAAAAATATTATGCACTCACCTTTCATTTTAATCAACTCTCTTTTGCTCTTCTCGGATTGTACTGCTTGCCGCTCTTTACATAGTTCTTGCGGTAGCGTACATTGTTTCTATTTTCACTCAGTTTTGGTTCATAACGCCTTGCACTGTTTCAAGCGTTGTACTGCTTTCCGTCTATTTATATAGTTTTTGGATATTACACTGTTTCACTTTCAGTTTCGCCATGTACCGGCTGCCGCTATTTATATAGGTTTTGCAGTACATTTTGTGTTTTAAGGTTTTCACTCAAGAACTTTCACTCACACACTTCTTTTTGTTCCTTGCGGTACACTTTATTATTTTTTTCACTCACTATTACACTTACACTAGCACTAACACTCACTTTTGCACTGTTTGTCGCCATTCACTGCTTGCCTCTTGAAACTCTTTGCCGTTCTAATGACCATCCTTCACTCACAGAAAAAAAATACTCTAAAAGTTTAATAGCCTTTTGCTAAATATTGCCGCTCTTTAATTGTTCCTTGCGGTACACTTTATTATTTTATTTTCACTCACTTTTATACTTTCAGTCACTTTTGCACTGCTTGCCTCTTGAAACTCCTTGCCGTCCTAGTGACCATCCTTCACTCACTCTCACAAAAAAAAACACTCAAATAGAGGCATGCTTTTTATTTTATTTTTTATTTGCACTCACTCTAACACTATCACTCACATTAACACACTCACTCACTTCTTGCTGCCTGGCACCACTCCCCTGCACTCACTCTCACAGAAAAAAAAAAGCTGAAAGCCACATCGGTGCCGCTGCTTCTCTCTTCTGCTACGAATTGCACTCAATTTTATCTTGCGCTTAGCCCATCCGCTCAATATTTCGCTTGCCCAGATCGCCACCTACACATGTATTCCACGCCGGTGCTGGTGCCATGGTGCCGTTTCCTTTTCTTTGCCTTCTTTCGCCTCAAATTCGCATAACTAAAAACGAGCGCTGGAAGCAGTGCGACAACTGCAACGCAGATCTCCACCTACACATGTACTCCACGCCACCGGGTGCCATGGTGCCGTTTCCTTTTCTTTGCCTTCTTTCGCCTCAAATTCGCATAACTAAAAACGAGCGCTGGAAGCAGTGCGACAACTGCTGCGCAATAAGCTAATCTCGGGTGATTTTTCACATAGAAAATCATTGAAATTAATTGTTTTAACGCATGCTGCGGTATTTTCTTGATTGTTCCTAATACCTTAGCTCTCCACAAACGTGCGCTTTCATTTTCCTGCTGCTTCTACCACTTTTCACTACACTTTTCATCACTTTTCTGCACATTTTCGGGCACATTTCCCTCTTAAACACTTTGTACACTTAACACACGGGTTTTTATATATTTTTCCGAACATTTTCCACTATTTTTTAATACTTTTTAGTCCACGAAACGAAAAAACGTGCGTCTGCGCCGGCAACTCAAATTGGATTAAGCGCTCTCTTCCCCTCTTTCCATAGCATCGGCAATTAGTAGGTAAACGAACCGAAATCAGGGAGAGCACTAAAGCTCTCTTTTTGCTTTTGCAATATGTGGGTGGTGGGGGGGGGGGGGATGGCCAGTGCATTGATGAGATCATCGGCATAGAAAAAGTCTACTAAATTGCAGATCTTTGATCTGCAGTTGCTGACAGCGCAATGAACTGAAGCGTGGGCGACAATGTACCTTCGCTGAGAGAATCTAATCATATGCATGTGTTTGTTGTTGTTGCTTTGCACTTTGGATCTCTGCTGTTGTATGCTGTTCCTTTTCTATGCTGCTCTGTAATGTAAGGTGTTGTTAAGAGAGGGAGTGTGTAGGCGAGAGGACGAGCGTAGTAGACGGTGAGGCATATTTCCATTTTACATTTTCCATGCTTCTCTATTTCTATTTCTTTCCACTGCAGTGCTGATGGTGTAATTTAATAAAGAGAGGATTTAAGAGTTTGGCTTTCGAATGTGGGGCTATTGTTGTTGTATGCCTGTCTGTTCTAAGTTTTTCGGTATGAATTGTATTTAATTACATTTTTATTAAATTGGTTCTTTTGGCACAAAGGTAATGAACCCAGACCCAGCAGCAGCATGCGATGCAAAAGATCTGCATACGGAATTCGGCTCTCTGCGACGGCGTCAACGATTGCGAACTGAACTGCTAGATGAAGAACAGCGGAAAGCGAGTCCCGCTATTTCACTGGGAAGTGCATCAAGCACAGATACCGCTGCGATGCCGAGATACACTGCGACGACAGCAGCGAAGAGATCACGTGAAACATAACCTGCAGGGCGAATCAGTTCAAGGGCGGCCTTCAATACGTGCATTAATAAGTGGGTAGCAAATGGATGTTCGTAGATTACGAAATCTATCCTCCTTTTATCCCTCTTACAGGCAATATCAATTCGACAGCGATGACGACTGCCCCGATAGCTCCGATCGAATAACTTCATCTGCGGCAAGGTCAAATGCATCATGCCACGCTGGAAATGCGGTGGCTTGGATGATTGCGGCAGTGACGGGAGCTTTACCACCTGTGTGTACGTCCACTGCCACACACGATTGCAGCACCAACGAGGACGAGCGGGATCAGGTGTGTGCGGCTCTACCCAAGTACCGGGACGAATGAGAGAATGAGCTCATAAAAGCTGACCAGTGTGAGATTAAGCTGCTTCGTCTGGCAAAGAAGTGCAACCAGTTTTATGTGCCTGCAGAAGCCAAACTGGCATTTGTCGTGCTTCACAAAGTGGGTAGCAAATGGATGTTCGTAGATTCCTACATTAAATTTGTTCGTTCGATTCTGCTGTTAACGATGTCTCATTTGAATTTCTGGTGGTGATACTATTTGTTGTGCCACTGCATGGCGTCTGTAAAAGAAAACAATAAAACAAAATGTACATACTTATCTGTTATATATGTATGTCATATGTTGCCGTCAAACAAAATAGTAAACTTAATTTAGCACCCAGGCAGTTACTCAAAACATAAATAGGCATGAATGCGCATAACATATGTACATATGTATATCAGTTATCTACGTAGAGCACGGATTTGATTTCTTATCTAATCTAACGGTACCCCAAATGGGACGAGAATTTGTAGTAATTGAACACAACAATAAGAGATAAGAACTGCATATTCAAAACAAAATAGCAGCTATTAGTTTTAAGGAAAAATAAAAAAAAAATTTTGCACATATGGTCATTTTACTAAGGTATTTGCTCCATTATTTTACCCATTATTTCCGTTCCATTTTGTGGGATCTTATATAAATTAGATTAGTCTTTCTAAAATATTGTTGTTTATTTGCGAGTGTATTTATATTCTTTTTTGCAATAATAAGAATAAATACATATGGGCAATGCTCAAAAAGGTTGACCGACGCCAAAAAAATTAAAAATAAATAAAAACGCATTTCTATATAGTTTTCTCGGAATGTTATTTTATAAATATTGAAACTCCGCCAATTTAATTAATTAACATATGGCCATTGCCCGCAAAAAAGTTTGACCGTCGCCAAAGAAAATTAAAAATCAATAAAAACGCATTTATATATAGTTTTTTCGGGATGTTATTTTTTAAAGATATTAAAACTCCGCTATGAAGACACTCCGCATCTACGCCTGAGCGGCCAACAATCGATTACTTGAGCAGTAATCTATGCCAACAAAAAACTGCGGGAGCGCAGTTCAAATGTGCAAGATCCTGCAATCGAGGGATCGACTACTGGATCAAGCAGGACTAGCGCTCGTAGCTGTGATTCTGGTGATACTCGTGAAAAGAAGTGGACAAATGGAATGGATCCATACGGTTATGAGGAGAAGATAAAGTAAGTAGAGTCGAGTTGATCGGATTGATTGATGCTTTGACACTAATCCTCTGTCTGTTTTGATAGCTACAAGTATCTGAGCCGCAAGAGCTTCTGCTTCACCAATACACATATGCGCGAGATAGAGCGGCAGAACCAGATCTTGCTGCAGAAAATGATGACCGTCAAGTCAGCACCAGCTCCATCAAGTGCAACACCCACACTACTTCCAAGGTGAGTAATCCACTCATGTCTGATATGTACCCCCCCATGGGCTCTTTACTCTATTCGATCAGCCCCAGCCACTTGCACCAACACGTCTTACCAGTGCCGGCAATCAATCGAAAGAAGTTCCAGCGCCAGATCGACCTGGAGAACGATTTGATCAAACGCAAGCTGGATGCTATACACACGCGTCGTCCGATGTTAAAATGAAGCCCCCCGTGCGGCAGCCCAAACTGTGTTCACGGCAGCATAGAGAGCGCATCTCTCTTAGTTATTTGTTGCTTGCTGTCGCCCTGCACTCTCTATCGCAACATCGCCCTTTCTTCGTCGTTCGTCGTCCAACAAGAGCTGCGTGGGAGGCACAAACGTCATATCGCATATCATATCGTATCATATTTGCTTTCGCTAAGAAACCAAATTGAACATAGACATAATACACAATACAATACAAAAACAATACACAAATACCCTTTTGTGTTTTAATTAAATTTCGCAAAATAAGCTGCTGAAGAAGCTCAGTAGCTGAACAGTAATGTTTTATGCGAATTTACGAATTCAAATTTATTGCAAGTTGAAAAATGTATAAATCGATGTCAACGTAATCTATGTAGATGGGCAAAAAGGATTCATCTTCAGTCAGCAGTGTAGTCCAGTAGATGACTTTTCCAATCTGAAATAGAAGCCAACTCTGTACCCATCTGTTTATAGAATGCCAATGGCTCAACTACTACTAGGGGAATGACATTCCACTTGCTCATTCGCACTTTCTTACTCTTGTCCATGGCCTTCTTCGCTATGAAGTTGGCCAGTCGCTCTAAACTCCAGCGGCCTTCGGTCTCGCAGATCTCGTTGCACCACACGCCCAGATCGACGCACTTTTCAATAAGCGCATCGGCGGACACCTCGGGAAAATCGCGCTGCAACTTTTGGAAGTCCCATCAAAATTTGGGAAATCATTTTATTAATCGATGTCAGACGGCACCAGGGCCGCCGGTAGTTTGTTTAGGTTGTTCAGCTGGTAGACGAAGCAGCACTTCTCGTCCACGCAGATCTGAATGACTGAGGATTTGCCAGGACTGGTCTGGAAGGAGAAGGGCCACTCGGCAGTCCCATCGACGGTCCAGCAGGTCAGACCAAAAACTCAACTCGAAAAGGAGCTCAGTACCAATGCCGCGCTCAGTGGCGATGCAGGTCTGTCTAGTGCCAGCTGCAGCACCAGTGGGGCGCCCGATTCGCAGGTGTCGTCCCACCTCGTTCAAAGAACCATAATTGAATACAAAAATGCGCAACGACTCCCTATCCAAATAGACTTCGACATAGATGTGCTCATGTTTTGTAATATACATTTAATTTATTCGGAAAGACACTAACATAACGGATTGGGATAGGATGGACATTTAAATACCACATAATATATATTTAGTATGTAGACACCAACACCAACAACGAACCAACATCGATAACATCACAAGCATACCTCTATCATCATCATCATCAATAACAATTTAAGCGTCGCTTCAGTTTGGAAATATCTTGAAATTAAATGTAAAAATGGTTACAAACGTAGAGCAGCAATACAAGGCATTGAATGCCGAATTGATAAACCATGTACAAAAACTACGTGTGGAGCTGGCGACGCACAAAAAGGAGGCCGTCAGTCTGAAAACTCAGCTGTTGGAGGAGAGAGAGTCCCACGTTTTGGATATGAACTTACATAAGCAGCAGTTAAAGTGCGGCATCAGTGTCTTAATGAAGAATGTGGACCTGGGGGATGACTTTACTGCAGGTCGTTCCCAAAGCCTGCAGGAAGAATCAAAATCGCCTTCTGACGATCGGCAGTCCCATCGATGGTCCAGCACCAAAGAAATTTGTGATGAAATGCGTCGTTTAAGTGACCTTACCCGATCTTCAAGGACTTCTTCACCCACCAGTCGCCGCAGTAGGACTATCCGTGACAGTAGTAGTAGCATCGCTGTTATAATAGAAGAAGCCACAGATGTGGAGACAGAAGGCAACACAGATGTGGTCAGAGAAGACGGCTTAGATTTGTGTTCAACCTTAGCCCCAGAGGAAACTCAAAGACTGGTAAGGCAACCATTCCCTGGGCGGATTCATGTGTTAATAATATATTTACTTGTAGAACTTCAATAGCGACTCAGAGGAATCGCACGACTCGGATATGTCTCCACCGACTGAAGCGCAATTAGCACTACTGCAGAAAGGCATTTCCCTGAATATCGAAAATTGTCCCCCATCTAACAGGCAGGCTCAAAACAAGCAAAAAATACACTCTTTGGCCACTCCGTGCCACGATAATGAGAGCAGTCAGGAGCTGAGCATTCAAAAGCCGCGGCAGGCCCTTTCGCCCAATCCCACGCCCATGCACTTGTCCATTGCGACGCCAGGCACGAGTCTATTCTCTGGATTTGGCAGTGATTCCGCCAGAACCAGCACACCGTGTTCCTCCGCAGTTTCTAACATACAAGAGAAGACGGTCAGCGTGCCCAGGCCCAGACGAAGAACTCAACTCGCCAAGGAGCTCAGTCCCTATGCCGCGCTCAGTGGCGATGCAGAGCTGTCCAGTGGCAGTAGTAGTAGCAGCGCTGTTATAATAGAAGACGCCACAGATGTGGGGACAGAACGCAACACAGATGTGGTCACTAAAGACGCTATAGATTTGTGTTCAACCCCAGCCCCAGAGGAAACTCAAATACTGGTAAGGCAACCCATTCCCTGGGCGGATTCATGTGTTAATAGTATATTTACTTGTAGAACATCAATAGCGTAATCACTCCCCCTCCAAGACGTATTGGGGAGTTGGTCTGGTCCCTTGATGACACCGATGAAGATTCTCCCACCATTCCAGAGGTTGAGCCCTGTGTAGCAGACGAGAATCGGGTGATTCCATGGGATGAACCTGTCAGCTTCTTTTCCACCTCGGAGGAAACGGACGACTCGGATACCTCCTCAGTGGATGAAGTGGAATTAGCACGATTCAAGAGAGCCCTTGCCGAGACTCTCGAAAACTGGTCATCTCACAGGCCGGCTCAAAACAAGCAAAAAATACGCTCTTTGGCCACTCCGTTCCACGATAATGAGAGCAGTCAGGAGCTGAGCATACAAAAGCCGCGGCAGGCCCTTTCGCCCAATCCCACGCCCATGCACTTGTCCATTGCGACGCCAGGCACGAGTCTGTTCTCTGGATTTGGCAGTGATTCCGCCAGAACCAGCACACCGTGTTCCTCCGCAGTTTCTGACATACAAGAGAAGACGGTCAGCGTGCCCAGGCCTGGACAAATGGAATGGATCCATACGGTTATGAGGAGAAGATAAAGTAAGTAGAGTCGAGTTGATCGGATTGATTGATGCTTTGACACTAATCCTCTGTCTGTTTTGATAGCTACAAGTATCTGGGCCGCAAGAGCTTCTGCTTCACCAATACACATATGCGCGAGATAGAGCGGCAGAACCAGATCTTGCTGCAGAAAATGATGACCGTCAAGTCAGCACCAGCTCCATCAAGTGCAACACCCACACTACTTCCAAGGTGAGTAATCCACTCATGTCTGATATGTACCCCCCCATGGGCTCTTTACTCTATTCGATCAGCCCCAGCCACTTGCACCAACACGTCTTACCAGTGCCGGCAATCAATCGAAAGAAGTTCCAGCGCCAGATCGACCTGGAGAACGATTTGATCAAGCGCAAGCTGGATGCTATACACACGCGTCGTCCGATGTTAAAATGAAGCCCCCCGTGCGGCAGCCCAAACTGTGTTCAAGATTTCATGTTTAGTAATTGTTCGGCTTAGCGCCGGCCCACGCAGCATAGAGAGCGCATCTCTCTTAGTTATTTGTTGCTTGCTGTCGCCCTGCACTCTCTATCGCAACATCGCCCTTTCTTCGTCGTTCGTCGTCCAACAAGAGCTGCGTGGGAGGCACAAACGTCATATCGCATATCATATCGTATCATATTTTCTTTCGCTAAGAAACCAAATTGAACGTAGACATAATACACAATACAATACAAAAACAATACACAAATACCCTTTTGTGTTTTAATTAAATTTCGCAAAATATGCTGCTGAAGAAGCTCAGTAGCTGAACAGTAATGTTTTATGCGAATTTACGAATTCAAATTTATTGCAAGTTGAAAAATGTATAAATCGATGTCAACGTAATCTATGTAGATGGGCAAAAAGGATTCATCTTCAGTCAGCAGTGTAGTCCAGTGTAGATTAAAATTTGTTAACTATTCCTATATTAAAAATTGATTGCAGTTTGAGAAAATTATTAAAAACCTCTAGTGGAATAAATTTGATAAAAATTTCCTAAATAACATAAGCAGTCAATGAATGAATGAATGAATGAATGAATGAATAGATAGATGGCTTTTCCAATCTGAAATAGAAGCCAACTCTGTACCCATCTGTTTATAGAATGCCAATGGCTCAACTACTACTAGGGGAATGACATTCCACTTGCTCATTCGCACTTTCTTACTCTTGTCCATGGCCTTCTTCGCTATGAAGTTGGCCAGTCGCTCTAAACTCCAGCGGCCTTCGGTCTCGCAGATCTCGTTGCACCACACGCCCAGATCGACGCACTTTTCAATAAGCGCATCGGCGGACACCTCGGGAAAATCGCGCTGCAACTTTTGGAAGTCCCATCAAAATTTGGGAAATCATTTTATTAATCGATGTCAGACGGCACCAGGGCCGCCGGTAGTTTGTTTAGGTTGTTCAGCTGGTAGACGAAGCAGCACTTCTCGTCCACGCAGATCTGAATGACTGAGGATTTGCCAGGACTGGTCTGGAAGGAGAAGGGCCACTCGGCAGTCCCATCGACGGTCCAGCAGGTCAGACCAAAAACTCAACTCGAAAAGGAGCTCAGTACCAATGCCGCGCTCAGTGGCGATGCAGGTCTGTCTAGTGCCAGCTGCAGCACCAGTGGGGCGCCCGATTCGCAGGTGTCGTCCCACCTCGTTCAAAGAACCATAATTGAATACAAAAATGCGCAACGACTCCCTATCCAAATAGACTTCGACATAGATGTGCACATGTTTTGTAATATACATTTAATTTATTCGGAAAGACACTAACATAACGGATTGGGATAGGATGGACATTTAAATACCACATAATATATATTTAGTATGTAGACACCAACACCAACAACGAACCAACATCGATAACATCACAAGCATACCTCTATCATCATCATCATCAATAACAATTTAAGCGTCGCTTCAGTTTGGAAATATCTTGAAATTAAATGTAAAAATGGTTACAAACGTAGAGCAGCAATACAAGGCATTGAATGCCGAATTGATAAACCATGTACAAAAACTACGGGTGGAGCTGGCGACGCACAAAAAGGAGGCCGTCAGTCTGAAAACTCAGCTGTTGGAGGAGAGAGAGTCCCACGTTTTGGATATGAACTTACATAAGCAGCAGTTAAAGTGCGGCATCAGTGTCTTAATGAAGAATGTGGACCTGGGGGATGACTTTACTGCAGGTCGTTCCCAAAGCCTGCAGGAAGAATCAAAATCGCCTTCTGACCATCGGCAGTCCCATCGATGGTCCAGCACCAAAGAAATTTGTGATGAAATGCGTCGTTTAAGTGACCTTACCCGATCTTCAAGGACTTCTTCACCCACCAGTCGCCGCAGTAGGACTATCCGTGACAGTAGTAGTAGCAACGCTGTTATAATAGAAGAAGCCACAGATGTGGAGACAGAAGGCAACACAGATGTGGTCAGAGAAGACGGCTTAGATTTGTGTTCAACCTTAGCCCCAGAGGAAACTCAAAGACTGGTAAGGCAACCATTCCCTGGGCGGATTCATGTGTTAATAATATATTTACTTGTAGAACTTCAATAGCGACTCAGAGGAATCGCACG
The DNA here is from genome assembly GCA_035041765.1 of Drosophila algonquin. NCBI lineage: Eukaryota > Metazoa > Arthropoda > Insecta > Diptera > Drosophilidae > Drosophila > Drosophila algonquin. The sequence continues at coordinate 2,786,419 of JAWNKY010003561.1, forward strand.
ACTCGGATATGTCTCCACCGACTGAAGCGCAATTAGCACTACTGCAGAAAGGCATTTCCCTGAATATCGAAAATTGTCCCTGGGCATCTAACAGGCAGGCTCAAAACAAGCAAAAAATACGCTCTTTGTCCACTCCGTGCCACGATAATGAGAGCAGTCAGGAGCTGAGCATTCAAAAGCCGCAGCAGGCCCTTTCGCCCAATCCCACGCCCATGCACTTGTCCATTGCGACGCCACGCACGAGTCTGTTCTCTGGATTTGGCAGTGATTCCGCCAGCACCAGCACACCGTTTTTCTCCACAGTTTCTGAGATACAAGAGTAGATGGTCAGCGTGCCCAGGTCCAGACGAAGAACTCAACTCGCCAAGGAGCTCAGTCCCTATGCTGCGCTCAGTGGCGATGCAGAGCAGTCCAGTGCCAGCTGCAGCACCAGTGGGTGCCCGAGCCGCAGTATTATCCGGGGCAGTAGTAGTAGCAGCGCTGTTATAATAGAAGACGCCTCAGATGTGGGGACAGAAGGCAGAACTCCTTGTTGTCTGTAGCTTACATCACATCGTCAGCGGATGCGGCAATGTCCTGGTTCTCAGTGAAGTACTTAATCGCTCCTCGGTACTTGATAAACGGCAGCTTTGCGGGCACCACCTTCTCCGGCGAGGGTGTTCCCTCCTCGGCCATGGATCTGGTGCTGCGAGTCAAGCGGCCACTGCGACGCTTTGGCAGATTCTCACTCTCTGCGGTATCCTTTTCCTTATTCTGCGATTCAGAGGGCTTGATAATGATGGCACGCAATTTGTTAAGTGCTTTGCTTACCACTTCGGGAGTATCCAAGTTCTTTCGCTTGATCGCTGGCTTGGCCGATCTTCCCGCTCTGCCCTGCTTTGGCGTATCGTTCTCCTGAGTGTTTTCCTTCTCTTTAGCCTGAGAACAAAAAACAAAAATTAAGATAACTGAAAAACAACTGATATGGGCAGATATATGCTTGCCTGAACAAGATTGTTGTTTAATTGTTTTTTGCCTTAATAGGCATTTTTATTAAGAATTTATCCGTTATCAGCCACTTGTTTGCGTCGTTGCTTTGTTTCCTTTCTTCCCGCCAATAATTAATTCGTCGCTCAAATGAACTAAATAACTCATTCGATTTTCTTACCCTCTCTGGGTAACGCACCTTGCAACTTCCTTAGATACTGCCGGTACACTAAAAAATACTAAAACTGAAACGCGTTATTCTCTAAATTTCATGATGGTCGTATTTTATGTATGACGACAATGCCGTCATACAATACACGTATGACATATTTTTGAGAAATTAAAACGTACTCGTCAATTGGAGGTTCCAGCAAGACGTTCATTTAATCTGGGGACAACATCATCCCAACAATTTCCTTTTTCATTCCAACATCCCAACAATTTCCCTTACATTTCATGCTCACTTACGTTTTTTTCCGTTGGCAACATTAATTTGTATGGGCCAGCAACATGTGCCGCAAAATGAGTAACATTTGGTGTGGTGTGCGTTTTGGGTTTCTTTAGGGTATTTTTTTGGTCAAGCAGTTCTGTTTTGCGGCGAAAAAACCAATTTTACAAGTAAACGAATTCGCCTTGTACAAAAATGTGCCACCGAATTTTACGGCGAAGTACGGCAAGAATTAACAAAGAAAAAAACTAGTTTGAAAGCTACCCCAACGAACCTTTGCATTTTGCAGTGTACAAAATATAAATAAATATATATATCGGAATCGAGATGTATGTATGTATATACAGAAAACAAATCAAATCCATTAATGGGTAAAAATATCAATCTGTGTAAAAAACACATAATTAATTATATTTTAAAGCAGCTGGGAAAAAAGAATTTTAACATGAATCAAATGAAGAAGGGTAGAAATACGTCCATACCATCGGTAAAGTTCCCAAATGACGTGACATTCCATGCTCACTTACGTTTTCTTACGGCCCATTTCATGCTCACTTACGTCTTATGCCTTGACCTTTATTGCTTAAACGTTATTTTATAAACAATTTAAAAGAAAAGAGTCACTAAACTTAACCAATCTTCTAGACAACTGATTCATCAATGGCATAAAATTATGTATTCAGGCCTGAGATTCCTAATTAGCTAGTTATATTAAACAGAACATCAAAATCGAGGAATATGATTTTCATCGGTATTTTTACGGAATATTTTTAAAATGAGACCGGTCATATTGGTATATTTCTGATGGTCGGACGGTATATTTGATCGATAATTCGGCGGTCACATTGGTAATAACATTCATTCAAAATGGCCGACAGTGTGGCCGATATGGAAAGTTTTACTTTTCGCTTTTGCTTTGCCCCATTCTTCCTTACCCAAGAGTGCTCGTTCAGTTAAGTGCTCGCTTTATTTTAAAACCTGTAAAATATCGTAGCTAAACAAGTTCTTAACAGGTGAGTTTTCTACTATACAAAAATTTAATATTTGCATTCACGCGCATAGGTGTGTTGTTATAGGCCGATCCGTTTTAGTAGGGGCTAAGACATTTGCATTTGTATTTATGTTTGACATGCCATGAGCACGCCGGGGGGGATTGGCTCTCAGGTAGAGGGCCGATTGTCAATCGCCTCCAGATCCTCGTCGTCGAGCTCTATCTCGCTATCAACATCAATACCCATTTTAACCTCGGCAAGAATCCGAAAGGGATTGCTGGTATGGGTGTTAGGATATTTGTTGTGAGTGGCGCTGGACTATGGTGGACCTCAGCAGCAGAAGAAGGGGAAGCCTTGGTAGGAGACTTGGGTTTTACAGCATTTTTCTTTGCCGGGTTGTTTTTGGGAGCAGGTTCATTTGTAGCAGTCGACCTTTCTTCTGACTATCATTTTTAACATTACTCACGTTTTTCTGTGATTTAGGTAATACAGTCAAGTATTTGTAGTTTTGACCCAGCACCATATACAATATTTTTCGGCTACTGTAAATTTCAAATTTCAACTGCCAGCCAACGACTGTTGTTAACAGCAGTCAGCTGTTAGCGGCAGTTGCGTATTGTGGTTTTTTTGCTTCATTTTGTTTCTCGTTCCTTGCCTTCTGGTCCGCGGCGGGGAGATAAGCTTGTAGCAGTGTGAGTGTATGTATGTGTCGTCTGCGCGCGTAGAGTGTGAGAATGATCTCGTTCTCTACTGCGAAATTGTTGTTGGCATCTCTCTCCTTCTCACAGCCCGGGAATAAAGACCAATCGTGCCTTGGTCAAAGAGGAAGAGAGAGATAGATAGAAGTGTGAATAGAAGGGGGAAAAGAGGGAAGACCAGTTTGGCTTCATTTTATTTCAGTTCTATTTGCACCAGCGGCATGAAAAGACGCGTTTCGCAATCATGTGCAAGGCTCTTCTAGCCGAAATTAGTTAATGAAAATCAAATTCATTCGTATTGTCGTATCGGATATTCGCGGGTATGTGTCGTTCTGATCAAGGCGTCAGTTCATATTGTAATTATCCCTTGGCGGCCATGTTTGTGGCTTCTATGTGGGCAGTGGCATCAAAGTGATGACGGTGGTGTATTTGTGTCTTATTTTGTTAATTGTTGCAGCTATTGCGGAATATTAGTTAATGCACATCAAATTCATTCGTATTGTCGTATCGGATATTCGCGGGTATGTGTCGTATGTGTGTATGTGTCTGATCAAGGCGGCAGTTCATATTGTAATTATCCCTTGGCGGCCATGTTTGTGGCTTCTATGTGGGCAGGGCATCAATGTGGCATCAAAGTGATCACGGTGGTGTGTTTGTGTTTTATTTGCCCTGCCCCAATAATACCGTCCAACTGTTGATGCAATTTTACGATGGAAAGGGCATTTGGAATGAAGATCGGCACAGGCCGATCCGTTTTAGTAGGGGCTGCGACATCTGCATTTGTATTTATGTTTGACATGACTTGATAACGCCGGCGGGGTATTGGCGCTGGTAGAGGGCTGATTGTCAATCGCCTCTAGATCCTCGTCGTCAAGCTCTCCCTCGCTATCAACATCAATACCCATTTTTACCTCGGCTAGAATCACAAAGGGATTGCTGGCATATGGGTGTTAGGGTTATTAGGCGACGTATTAGGTTAGGCGACGGCGTATTATATGTCATTGGCGCGGCGCCAGACTATCTGACTAAAATGGATGTTTGTAGATTCCAAATTGTATCGTCCTTTTTCCCTTTTTCAGGCAATATTAATTTGACGGCGATGACGACTGTCCCGGTGGCTCCGATCTGATCCTTTTAGCTGCGCCGACTGTGCCAGAGGGAGTACTTTCAGGTAGTACTTTCCATCGTGAGATTTAGCTGCGTCGTCCGGCCAAGAAGGGCAATTAGTTTTATGTACCCGCAGAGGCCAAATTGGCATTTTTCGTGCGTATCCGTGGGTATGTAATGTTGTGCCAATTATTCTAGTGTTTATTTAAAAACCTTTAATTATCTTTCAGTATCAACAAGGTTACCCCCAAGGTTCACAAAGAACTGAAGCTGTTCCGATTGCGCCCAATCAAAAATGGTGTCTTTATCAAGTTGGACAAGGCTACCATCAACATGCTGCGTATTGCCGAGCCGAAGTCGGTGCGCGAGCAGATTTGCAAGCGCGGTTATGTCAAGCACAGCCGTCAGCGTGTCCCCATCACCGACAACTTTGTGATTGAGCGCAAACTGCGAAAGGCTCCCCACAATATTCAGTGTGTTGAGGATTTGGTCCATGAGATCTTCGCCGTTGGACCCAATTTGAAGTACGCCTCCAACTTCCTGTGGCCATTTAAGCTAAACACTCCCACCGGTGGCTGGCGCAAGAAGGCCAATCACTACGTTAATGGAGGTGATATAATACATTATATTTAAAAGAGACTATTTTTAAATGCAACTAATTTGTGTCAATAACAGATGCCTGCTACGGTCGTCAAGAAACCTGCAGCTAAGAAGCTACCCGCTGTGCCGGACTCAAAGCTTAAATTCAGCAAAAAACAAATCAGCAAACGTGCCGCTGAGTCAAAGCGTCGTTTCAAGCGCGCCGCTGTAATTGCGCTGCGCAAGAAGGAAAATCTGGTCCGTGCCGAAAAGTAACAGAATGAGTACATCGAATCTGACCAGCGTGAAATAAAGCTGCGTCGTCTGACTAAGACGCGCAACCAGTTTTGTGTGCCCGCAGAGGCCAAACTGGCGTTTGTCGTGCGTATCCGTGGGTATGTAATGTTGTGATAACTATTCTACTGTTTATTTAAAAACCTTTAATTATCTTTCAGTATCAACCAGGTTGCCCCCAAGGTTCGCAAAGTACTGCATCTGTATCTGTTCCGATTGCGCCAAATCAACAATGGTGTCTTTATTAAGTTGAACAAGGCTACCATCAACATGCTGCGTATTGCCGAGCCGAAGTCGGTGCGCGAGCTGATTTACAAGCGCGGTTATGTCAAGCACAGCCGTCAGTGTGTCCCCATCACCGACAACTTTGTGATTGAGCGCAAACTGCTAAAGGCTCACAATATTTGGTCCATGAGATCTTTACCGTTGGACCCAATTTGAAGTACGCCTCCAACTTCCTGTGGCCATTTAAGCTAAACACTCCCACCTGTGGCTGGCGCAAGAAGGCCAATCACTACGTTAATGGAGGTGATATAAAACATTATATTTAAAAGAGACCATTTTTAAATTCAACTAATTTGTGTCAATAACAGATGCCTGCTGCGGTCGTCAAGAAACCTGCAGCTAAGAAGCTACCCGCTGTGCCGGACTCAAAGCTTAAATTCAGCAAAAAACAAATCAGCAAACGTGCCGCTGAGTCAAAGCGTCGTTTCAAGCGCGCCGCTGTAATTGCGCTGCGCAAGAAGGAAATGTGGTCCGTGCCGAAAAGTAACAGGTGAGAAGGGAGAAAAGAGTGAAGCCCAGTTTGGCTTCATTTCATTTCAGTTATATTTGTACAGTGGCATGAAAAGACGCGTTTCGCAATCATGTGCAAGGCTCTTCTAGCCGAAATTAGTTAATGAAAATCAAATTCATTCGTATTGTCGTATCGGATATTCGCGGGTATGTGTCGTTCTGATCAAGGCGTCAGTTCATATTGTAATTATCCCTTGGCGGCCATGTTTGTGGCTTCTATGTGGGCAGGGCCTCAATGTGGCATCAAAGTGATCACGGTGGTGTGTTTGTGTTTTATTTGCCCTGCCCCAATAATACCGTCCAACTGTTGATGCAATTTTACGATTGAAAGGGCATTTGGAATGAAGATCGGCACAGACCGATCCGTTTTAGTAGGGGCAGAGACATTTGCATTTGTATTTATGTTTGACATGCCATGAGCACGCCGGGGGGATTGGCTCGCAGGTAGAGGGCTGATTGTCAATCGCCTCCAGATCCTCGTCGTCGAGCTCTATCTCGCTATCAACATCAATACCCATTTTTACCTCGGCAAGAATCCGAAAGGGATTGCTGGTATGGGTGTTAGGATATTTGTTGTAGTGGCGCTGGACTATGGTGGACCTCAGCAGCAGAAGAAGGGGAAGCCTTGGTAGGAGACTTGGGTTTTACAGCATTTTTCTTTGCCGGGCTGTTTTTGGGAGCAGGTTATTTGTAGCCGTCGACCTTTCTTGCATCATTCATCTCGCGTTTTTATGTGATTTAGGTAATACAGTCAAGTATTTGTAGTTTTGACCCAGCACCATGTACAATATTTTTCGGCTACTGTAAATTTCAAATTTCAACTGCCAGCCAACGACTGTTGTTTGAGCAGTTTTTTGCTTCATTTTGTTCTCGTTCCTTGCCTTCTGGTCCGCGGCGGGGAGATAAGCTTGTAGCAGTGTGAGTGTATGTATGTGTCGTCTGCGCGCGTAGAGTGTGAGAATGATCTCGTTCTCTACTGCGAAATTTTTGTTGGCATCTCTCTCCCTCTCACTGCCTTGGTCAACGAGGAAGAGAGAGACAGAAGAATGGCTAGAAGGGGGAAAAGAGTGAAGCCCAGTTTGGCTTCATTTTATTTCAGTTCTATTTGCACCAGCGGCATGAAAAGACGCGTTTCGCAATCATGTGCAAGGCTCTTCTAGCCGATATTAGTTAATGCACATAAATTCATTCGTATTGTCGTATCGGATATTCGCCGGGTATGTGTTTTTAAGGCGCAGTTCATATTGTAATATCCCTTGGCGGCCATGTTTGTGGCTTCTATGTGGGCAGGGCATCAAAGTGATGACGGTGGTGTGTTTGTGTTATATTGTGTTAATTGTTGCAGCTATTGCGGAATATCGATTCTCAGGGGTATGTACATATGTACTCATTGTCAAAGTCAAGGCATTGAACTGCGTTGGCAGTGGATCTTCTGTTACTGCATTGGTGTGTGTGTCTGCGCGCATATGTATATGCGCGTTTTACTGGGGTATGTGTGAGCGATGGCGCTGTGCGGCAGTGCTGTGCTGGCATGGGTGTAGGGTTTTTGTTGTGAGGGCGCTGGACTATGGGTGGGCCTTAGCAGCAGAAGAAGGGGAAGCCTTGGTAGGAGACTTGGGTTTTACAGCATTTTTCTTTGCCGGGTTGTTTTTGGGAGCAGGTTCATTTGTAGCAGTCGACCTTTCTTCTGACTATCATTTTTAACATTACTCACGTTTTTCTGTGATTTAGCGTACGACGTAGTATTTGTGTTTTGACGATATACGATTTTTTCGGCTACTGTAAATTTCAAATTTCAACTGCCAGCCAACGACTGTTGTTAACAGCAGTCAGCTGTTAGCGGCAGTTGCGTATTGTGTTTTTTTCTTCATTTTGTTTCTCGTTCCTTGCCTTCTGGTCCGCGGCGGGGAGATAAGCTTGTAGCAGTGTGAGTGTATGTATGTGTCGTCTGCGCGCGTAGAGTGTGAGAATGATCTCGTTCTCTACTGCGAAATTTTGTTGGCATCTCTCTCCTCTCACTGCCTTGGTCAACGAGGAAGAGAGGACAGAAGAATGTTTAGAAGGGGAAAAGAGTGAACCCCAGTTTGGCTTCATTTTATTTCAGTTCTATTTGCACCAGCGGCATGAAAAGACGCGTTTCGCAATCATGTGCAAGGCTCTTCTAGCCGATATTAGTTAATGAAAATCAAATTCATTCGTATTGTCGTATCGGATATTCGCGGGTATGTGTCGATCTGATCAAGGCGTCAGTTCATATTGTAATTATCCCTTGGCGGCCATGTTTGTGGCTTCTATGTGGGCAGTGGCATCAAAGTGATGACGGTGGTGTATTTGTGTCTTATTTTGTTAATTGTTGCAGCTATTGCGGAATATCGATTCTCAAGGGTATGTACATATGTACTCCTTGTCAAAGTCAAGGCATTGAACTGCGTTGGCAGTGGATCGTCTGTTACTGCATTGGTGTGTGTGTGTGCGCGCATATGTATATGCGCGTTTTACTGGGGTATGTGTGAGCGATGGCGCTGTGCTGGCATGGGTGTAGGGTTTTTGTTGTGAGTGGGCGCTGGACTATGGGGGGCCTTAGCAGCAGAAGAAAGGGAAACCTTGGTAGGAGACTTGGGTTTTACAGCATTTTTCTTTGCCGGGTTGTTTTTGGGAGCAGGTTCATTTGTAGCAGTCGACCTTTCTTCTGACTATCATTTTTAACATTACTCACGTTTTTCTGTGATTTAGGTAATACAGTCAAGTATTTGTAGTTTTGACCCAGCACCATATACAATATTTTTCGGCTACTGTAAATTTCAAATTTCAACTGCCAGCCAACGACTGTTGTTTAACGAGCAGTTTTTTGCTTCATTTTGTTTCTCGTTCCTTGCCTTCTGGTCCGCGGCGGGGAGATAAGCTTGTAGCAGTGTGAGTGTATGTATGTGTCGTCTGCGCGCGTAGAGTGTGAGAATGATCTCGTTCTCTACTGCGAAATTGTTGTTGGCATCTCTCTCCCTCTCACTGCCTTGGTCAACGAGGAAGAGAGAGACAGATAGAAGTGGTTAGAAGGGGGAAAAGAGTGAAGCCCAGTTTGGCTTCATTTTATTTCAGTTCTATTTGCACCAGCGGCATGAAAAGACGCGTTTCGCAATCATGTGCAAGGCTCTTCTAGCCGATATTAGTTAATGCACATCAAATTCATTCGTATTGTCGTATCGGATATTCGCGGGTATGTGTCGTTCTGATCAAGGCGTCAGTTCATATTGTAATTATCCCTTGGCGGCCATGTTTGTGGCTTCTATGTGGGCAGTGGCATCAAAGTGATGACGGTGGTGTGTTTGTGTCTTATTTTGTTAATTGTTGCAGCTATTGCGGAATATCGATTCTCAAGGGTATGTGACATAATCGTACTCCATTCGTCAAAGTCAAGGTCGGAGCATTGAACTGCGTTGGCAGTGGATCGTCTGTTACTGCATTGGTGTGTGTGTGTGCGCGCATATGTATATGCGCGTTTTACTGGGGTATGTGTGAGCGATGGCGCTGTGCTGGCATGGGTGTAGGGTTTTTGTTGTGAGTGGGCGCTGGACTATGGGGGGCCTTAGCAGCAGAAGAAGGGGAAGCCTTGGTAGGAGACTTGGGTTTTACAGCATTTTTCTTTGCCGGGTTGTTTTTGGGAGCAGGTTCATTTGTAGCAGTCGACCTTTCTTCTGACCGTCATTTTTAACATTACTCACGTTTTTCTGTGATTTAGGTAATACAGTCAAGTATTTGTAGTTTTGACCCAGCACCATATACAATATTTTTCGGCTACTGTAAATTTCAAATTTCAACTGCCAGCCAACGACTGTTGTTAACAGCAGTTTTTTGCTTCATTTTGTTTCTCGTTCCTTGCCTTCTGGTCCGCGGCGGGGAGATAAGCTTGTAGCAGTGTGAGTGTATGTATGTGTCGACTGCGCGCGTAGAGTGTGAGAATGATCTCGTTCTCTACTGCGAAATTGTTGTTGGCATCTCTCTCCCTCTCACTGCCTTGGTCAACGAGGAAGAGAGAGACAGAAGAATGGTTAGAAGGGGGAAAAGAGTGAAGCCCAGTTTGGCTTCATTTTATTTCAGTTCTATTTGCACCAGCGGCATGAAAAGACGCGTTTCGCAATCATGTGCAAGGCTCTTCTAGCCGATATTAGTTAATGCACATCAAATTCATTCGTATTGTCGTATCGGATATTCGCGGGTATGTGTGGTATGTGTCTGATCAAGGCGTCAGTTCATATTGTAATTATCCCTTGGCGGCCATGTTGGTGGCTTCTATGTGGACAGTGACATCAAAGTGATGACGGTGGTGTATTTGTGTCTTATTTTGTTAATTGTTGCAGCTATTGCGGAATATCGATTCTCAAGGGTATGTACATACCCTGCAGTACGGGTCATCGCTTACAAATGTGCTCACACATCGATGTCAGCGTGAGCACCCCCGCTGACATAAGTGATGACACGCGGAACGATGAACTGTTGACATTACTTGCGATGTCCTAGGAGCATAGGGGATGACAGGTCATCGAGAAGTCCGAAAAAAATAGAAAAGGCTTACGTGATGCCGAAAAATAAGGCTTACTATAAGCGATGATTTTCCGAAAAATAAGGCTATAAAAGTAAATGGCTAAAAAGTGGATCGTCTGAAATTACAATAAGGCATAGAAGTGATGATGTTGCGCGAAAAATGCTATATGGCAAGATTTTACTGAAAATAAGGCGTATATAAGTGAAGCAGATAGGCGTATCTGTAAGCGGCATATGTCATATGCTTGGCATGTTTTGGGGAGGCAAGTTTTTGTATGTCAGTTGGGATCGTCTGAACTTATGTGGTGGGCCTTAGCATGTCTGAAGTAAGATGAATTCACTTTAGTATGGCGTCTTGTGTTCGTTTTTTGACTAGCACTTATGCTTCATTGGCCGTCAGGTTGTTTTTGGTTAGCAAGGTTACATAATTGATAAGAAAGTAAAGTATCCAAAAATATGTTCGATTTGTAAAGAGTTGTTTAAACAAAAAGCACTGCTCACTGTAGATCAGCGGTGTTCTGTGCATTTACGTCCAATACAATATGTACCTGCTTGAGTCAGGCCTCGCATATAAGGGTTGCTTGTCTGTTTTTGTTGTTGAACTGCTTAAAATTGAAATTTCGGGCCCACCGCAGGTTATGCATTCACATTATATTTCTTTGTTCTTCTTTTAATCCATACATACATATTAGTCGGAGCATAAGGGAACATCAATTAAAGAGCATAAAAGAAGAATAAATAAAATTGATTTATTTTATATTTATTTAATAAATACAATGTGAATGCAGCGATACATTGAACTCAGTTTTTCACAATTTCAGAAATTTAACATTATATGCAATTGATATTTTCATAATTTACCACGCGTACATCACATTTATGTTTATTTAGTGTATTAGTGCATTGACTTACCTGGTAATAATAAATAATATAGATATTTTTCACTAAATCACTGCATTTTCGCGTCCAACTCTTTCCGCACAATTGTAACAATGTAACGTAATAGCAAATGCATGGCGAACAAAGAAAGGGTTCGGCTTAGCGGGTACGCAAGACATGGATCGACAGGTGTGGTGACAGGGCTGACGTCGCAGTGGTTGGGGGCTGTCGCATTTGTATTTGCGCGTTGTATATGTGCGACGAGGGCATGTGGACAAGCGCTGTCGCACTGGCATGGGTGTAGGGTTTTTGTTAGTGGGCGCTGGACTATGGGGTGGCCTTAGCAGCAGAAGAAGACCTTGGTAGAGACTTGGTTTTACAGCATTTTTCTTTGCCGGGTTGTTTTGTAGCAGGTTCATTTGTAGCAGTCGACCGTTTCTTCTGACTATCATTTTTAACATTACTCACGTTTTCTGTGATTTAGGTAATACAGTCAAGTATTTGTCGTTTTGACCCAGCTATACAATATTTTTCGGCTACTGCCAGTGGCAATTTCAAAGCAACTGATAAACGACGTGTTACGCGTTCGTATTGTGTGTTGCTTATTTTGTTTATCTCCATTGTTCTGGTCCCGGCTGAGTCCGTGGCGGGAGATAGTGTAGCTGTAAGTGTATGATCCGTCTCGACTCGAAATTGTTGTTGGCATCTCTCTCCTCTCACTGCCGGGTCCAAGCGGGCCGTGAAGAGGAGAAGGGGTAAAAGAGGGAAGCCCAGTTTGGCTTCATTTTATTTCAGTTCTATTTCACCAGCGGCATGAAAAGACGCGTTTCGCAATCATGCAAGGTCTTCTAGCCGATATTAGTTAATGCACATCAAATTCATTCGTATTGTCGTATCGGATATTCGCGGGTATGTGTCGTTCTGTCAAGGCGTCAGTTCATATTGTAATTATCCCTTGACGGCCATGTTTGTGGCTTCTATGTGGGCAGTGGCATCAAAGTGATGACGGTGGTGTATTTGTGTCTTATTTTGTTAATTGTTGCAGCTATTGCGGAATATCGATTCTCAAGGGTATGTACATATGTACTCATTGTCAAAGTCAAGGCATTGAACTGCGTTGGCAGTGGATCGTCTGTTACTGCATTGGTGTGTGTGTGTGTGCGCATATGTATATGCGCGTTTAACTGAGGTATGTGTGAGCGATGGCGCTGTGCTGGCATGGGTGTAGGGTTTTTGTTGTGAGTGGGCGCTGGACTATGGGGGGCCTTAGCAGCAGAAGAAAGGGAAGCCTTGGTAGGAGACTTGGGTTTTACAGCATTTTTCTTTGCCGGGTTGTTTTTGGGAGCAGGTTCATTTGTAGCAGTCGGCCTTTCTTCTGACCGTCATTTTTAACATTACTCACGTTTTTCTGTGATTTAGGTAATACAGTCAAGTATTTGTAGTTTTGACCCAGCACCATATACAATATTTTTCGGCTACTGTAAATTTCAAATTTCAAATTTCAACTGCCAGCCAACGACTGTTGTTTAGAGCAGTTTTTTGCTTCATTTTGTTTCTCGTTCCTTGCCTTCTGGTCCGCGGCGGGAGATAAGCTTGTAGCAGTGTGAGTGTATGTATGTGTCGACTGCGCGCGTAGAGTGTGAGAATGATCTCGTTCTCTACTGCGAAATTTTTGTTGGCATCTCTCTCCCTCTCACTGCCTTGGTCAACGAGGAAGAGAGAGACAGATAGAAGAATGGATAGAAGGGGGAAAAGAGTGAAGCCCAGTTTGGCTTCATTTTATTTCAGTTCTATTTGCACCAGCGGCATGAAAAGACGCGTTTCGCAATCATGTGCAAGGCTCTTCTAGCCGATATTAGTTAATGCACATCAAATTCATTCGTATTGTCGTATCGGATATTCGCGGGTATGTGTCGTTCTGATCAAGGCGCCAGTTCATATTGTAATTATCCCTTGGCGGCCATGTTTGTGGCTTGTATGTGGGCAGTGACATCAAAGTGATGACGGTGGTGTATTTGTGTCTTATTTTGTTAATT